>CM061560.1:105355167-108319334 GCA_030864225.1 Capsicum baccatum var. pendulum | reverse complement strand
TTTCACATAACCCATAAATTAGTCAATGAACCAACCGTTAAGTCACACATATGGGTATCGTCTTACCCTTAAACTTACAAGATTATTTCTATGCCATAACGATTATTTTTAAAATATGGGGAATGGCTCGACCCCATTTTAGTTCATTAAATCAAGTATGGGGCAATGCCTTGACCCTCTTCTTGTTCATTGAGTAAAAACATAACCAACAAGGCCTTTAAAATCAATGTTCATTGTTTAACCTCTTTAAGCAATGAAAATACACAGGTGGGTAAGTAAAACCAAGTGACATAATCATATTCAATAATAAATTCACAAACAAGTTGGGGGCACATAATTTCCAAAGCCATAAATCAAGTCAAAATCATCAAATTTGGAACCAACCAAGACCCTTCAGTTTAATACTATTCCCATGCATCCCACATAGTTTAAAATCACAAGTAATACATAAATTTGTCATAAATAACCATACAAAAATCAATATGTAACCAACCAAGTCAATAGCTCTCAATAATGTAAAAAAAAACACATTAAAACCATTAATTTAAAATCAATCAATACCATTATGAAAATATAAATTCAAGGGATGGAGCTACATGCCATAATTATAAAGAACTTGAAGAAGAAAACACTCTTAGGATCCTAGAAAACCACCTCCATGAACCCTACTCTTAATATGAAAAGGGAGATTTGAGAGAGAGGATTTTTTAGATCGAAATAATTGATGTTATGTTGTGAAAACTTATGGAAATGGGTTGATATAGTATTTAGGGGTCGTTTATAAGGGAAAGGAATTCACTCCTCCTAAGTTAACAAAACCAAAAATTTATAAATATAAAGTGTCAGCGCGTCGCGGAGGGTAATCTCTGCATTAAGCTCCGCTCCGCACTTTTATCGCAGACCTTTACTGCCTCTTCTAGAAAATCCTCTTACCTTTTCGCTTGGGTTTCATATTAAAGAGAAATCGGATGAGTTGAAAAGAGGAAGATTTATCTAAAATTTGGTGGTTCTTGTGCACCGAAATTCCATGTATTCCAGAAGTTATAGACATTCAAATTTGACCCTTGTGAATCAAATTCTAAAACTTGGTCGATAATGAAAGTTCTTAACTACACTTCACTCTAATTGTTTACTATGAACATTATTCTCCTCAAAGGCACTTTTCACACTATGATAATGATCATGACCCTTATATATATATATATATATATAATTGGATTAATGTTTATACATGTAGAAACAATGGTTTGAATTCTTGCCCAAAAATGGGAAGTGTTACATTATCTCCCCCTTGAAATCATTCATCCTCGAAAGATAGATAGGAATCTTTTGAAGCTTTGGAAGTATGAAAAAAAGCATGTAACTTCACATTCAGAATTTTTCTTCAACAAGAAATGTATAGGAATTAAAGAAAGGGCTTTAGGGCATCACCAAGTAAATTATGTAGGCACGAGTCATGAGACAAGGAGGCTAAGGTCGTACAAGGGGTAAAAGAAATAAAGCTATGTACCTCAAGTAAGAAAATCAAAATAATCAAGATTTTACCTAGGTTTGTATCTATCGTGGAATACAGTCTTCGCATCGCGGGGCTATCTCGAAGGCTTATTACCTCTGTGACCCAAAACTACCTTGAACCTCTTCCAAAAATTATGAAAATCTCACGAGTTGCCCTTTTTACATCCCTAAACACAATTTAAGTTAAAAATAAATGGTTCAAGCATTGGAAGGTCAAAAATAAAATAATGACAATTTTGATGGTCTTATACCAATATCTCATAAATAGTGCAATACTTCTCAGCTATAATTTTAGGTACTAGTACCACACTTCACTATTCTAATCTTATGATTCCCCTAGAAAACACATTGCGAAAAGATCCAGATTCTAACTATACATTTATTCCATATTTAAGCCTAACCCGAATTTAAAAGATGCTAATGTAACCTATAGGGTTCTATACCTTACATCCATCGATGAAGACTAGTCTATCCTCTCATTGTAGTTAAATAACATCATGTCTTATTAAGAGTATTACTCACTTAACACAATGACTTGTGTATCAATAAAGTTACAACATTCAAGCCTATATTTACTAAACTCACCTTTCGGATCTTCCGACTAAAAACACATCAACCTCTATCACTTTCATAAAGATTTTCACCAAATATTCCTCTCCTATCTATTCCATATAACAAAAGTCTCACCTCATTCTTCCCACTTTATCTATAACCCTAATTCGGGTAGTCACACCAAAATTTTTTAGTAAAAGAACTATCCACTCTCTAATCTCTAACATTACCTTGTTTTCATAACCACTACCATTCTGACACAAGGGAGTAACAAAGCTAATAGTGTACTTGGAAATAGGAGTAATAGTATCTAATTATAACATATATTTGTTGCTCTACTCAAGGTGGGGTCTGTGATGTATGATATGATCCGATAAGTACGAAGGGCTCCACATATTAAAATACTTAGGTCATAGTTAGAGGGTCAAAAAACAAATAAAATGTCACGACCTAATTTCTCAGGTCATGATAGCACCTACCATAACCAACAAGTAGGCAAGCCAATCTGTAGTCTGGAATGGATAGTAACAAACTACTCAACGATATAAGGGAAAAATGCAGAATTAATGACGAAAAGATCAATACATGATAGAATCCCAAAACCTGGTGGTATCAGTACAAGAGCTTCTAAATATAATAAGAGTACAAAAGTAAACTATCGAGAGAATTACCCTGATACAACTTATCTCTGTATACAACATATAGATTAGTATAATTCATAAGAGAGAGTTGAGGAATACCCCAAACTTCAGGAGCTCACTCAAACTCTCTAAACCATGGTTGCTCTACATAAGACACACGTCAACAGCGATAACCTGTACTATGATCTGCAAGCAACAGAACTGTAGTATGAATACCAAATGAATGGTACTCAGTAGGCAACTTCCTAATAACTATCCGAGCATATGCGCACCCCCACCGCCCCAGACTCGGATGGTTCAATCAACACACAATAACATAAGGCATATTCCTCACCCATATCTATGCAATCGTCCCATATCGACTTATAGACATAGGCACATACTGGGATAGGTGATGTGCATGCAGGAATGAATGCAAGGTGCATTCAATATCATAACTCATCATAACTATCATCATCATGACCATTTTCATCGTAATCAACATCCAGCCTTGTCGGTTATCAATATCTCATCATAGTATACTTCGGCCTTGTCGTGTATTAATGTATCACAATAGTATCCTATGGCCTTTCCAAGTATCAATATATTATTAAAGTATCTTCCGGCCTTGTAAGGTATCAATATATCATCATAGTATCCTCTGGCCTTGTCGGGTATCAATATATCATCATAGTACCTTCTGGCCTTATCGGGTATCAATATATCATCATAGTATCCTCCGGCCTTGCCGGGTATCAATATATCATCATCAATTAACATAAAAGAATAACATAATCAAGTACTTATAACTATAAATGTTAAACCATAAAGATAACTATCTCATCAATATATTCTATCTACCCATTGTTAACTAACTAGTACTCATTATTAACTAGTTATCTCTTATCACTAACCTCATTTATTATCTAACTACATTAATACACAAATCCTTGTTTAACAACTAAGCTGCATCATAAACTTAGTCATTTAAAACAACTAATCTTTACCTATGCTAAACTCGACAACACCATTTGCCATACATCAACTATCGATAGGTACCACAATTCAATTAAGCAAGGCTCATTAACTAGTTCATTATACTCCTAGTCATCAAGTGTTACAGCCATCTAATAGGCAACTAATTACCACGTAGCTTAACCCTTAATTAGGAAAACTAGTAATAAGATTGTATTGTATATAGAATCACATCAACTATAGATATAATAAACATAAAATATACTGAATCTATGCATGCCATCACCAATATTCAATCAGTGAAATAATAAGCATCATACTGCATCTTTCTCCGTCCCATACCAAAGAGATGTGTATACGCACATACATATAAATTCATAAACTATAACTACATCCTTTACAAGGATAAACACTTCCCAGATATCCAACCAATATCTTGACATGGTCATCGGTCCAATAATATGGTCTTGGCTTTAGTGGGCCGGACGAACTCACTTCTAGTCCTCAATTTCCATATTTAGGCAATCTAATCCCCAAACTAGGCTAAGGTATCTAGTTCACTTCTAGATGTCAAGTAATCCATAATCAATCCTAAGATAGGAAATTCATCTAAAAACGTGAGGATTTAAGTCAACTCTACCCAAATTATGGTTTCAATACCATTAGACTAGCCCAACTAAGGTTAATCATACTAAAAATGATTTCAACACTTTAACCACATCCCAAAACTAGCATCATATCATATTCATGCTACAAATTAGTCCAATCATGGGAGAAGGCAATAGGATTTTAAAAGACATAAGCATTCCACCTTATGAGTCTGAAACACTAATCAAATTCCTAAAACTTTAATATTCAATTCCAAGACATTCTAGGTATAGTCGAACCTAACATTCACATTCACACGCAATATATATCACACATCATCTATGGAGAAGAGTAGACAGAAGCTTACCTTAAAGACGAACCGCAAAACTTCATATCGTTCTCCAACTGCCCATATTCACTTCACAATACCAACATGCAATCACACTATCAAAATAAAAATCTACTCATCAATATGAGTCTAACGATATCCATATTGACTACTTTTGGTTTGAAATCAAAACGGACCCCCTAAACGGGTTCCTGAAAAAGGGGCAAAATTGAAACTTTACTTCAAAAAGGTGTTCCTCATATTTTTAGAAACCTAGAGATGAAAACCCAAGTAAAATTGAGTCAAAAACGAGGTTCAAATCGAAGAAAAAATCATTTTTGAGCTTTACCAGGTAAAATCTTTAAAATTCGGATTAAAATCAAGAATCATAGTTGTTTATAAGGTAACATTGATGAAAAAAATAGTAATTCTAAGATAGAAACATTCTTCAAGTGGAAAGGAGGGAAGTTAGGGTTTAAAATCAAGCCCTAAGATTTTTTGAATTTTGAGAAATTAATTAAGAAATTTCTAAGAACAGGTAAATTCTTACCTTAAATTTGTAATAGAATTAAGAAATAGATGTTAATCTAGGTTCCCAAGCTTCCACCAGTTTCACTTTTAAGATCCCACACTATTTTAGCATTAAACTTTCAAGAGTAAAGATGAAAATGATCAAAATGAGCTCAAAACTGCTTTAAATAGTGCAGAACAATCTGCACAGCTTTTTCCCCTTTGGGACAAACTTCGACGAGGTGCCTGAAATTCATTCAGAGTCCGATATACGCAAACAAACTATATAATCACACTAAATTTGATGCTTCAAACTCAATGGCAATATCAAATTTTCAAAAAAATATCATTTTAACAAAGTTGACCTCCAAAACCCAAAATTATAATTTTCCAAACCGAAGGTCAAAATGAGATTTAAAAGCACTAAAATAACACTAAATATGTAATCATTCTAAAATCGATATTCCAGATCTGCTGGCTAAGTCAGATCTTGCATCCAAGGTTGTTTCGGCCAAATATTGGTCCCCCGCCCATATTCCTGATTTTCCAACTTTCCGACCAATAGGTCTAAATGAGCTCGGGTGCATTGGGACACAAACCAAAGGTCCACCTAGCCTAAAATCAATATTATGAATATGCTGGTGCAGTCGAAATTTGCTTTCGAGATTGTTTCACTAAACGTTTTGCCTGGTGGCCATTTGAAACTAGCAAAGACTTCAAAATAGGGAATTGACTCTAAAAAACAAATGAACTGCCCGATAACTAGACCATCAGTCCCAGTAAGTCATAAATGACTTGGTACAGCTATGCAAAAGCTCAAATGGCGCAAATAAGCATAAATATGGAAAATGACCTAAAGGGTCATTACAATATCCACTACTAAAAGGACATTCATCCCCGAAAGTCAACGAATAGAAAGAATTTCAAAGGCTCAAAGGGATGAGGTACTGGTCCCGCATGCTCCAAGCATGACTTGCCAAATAACCTCAGCAGAGAGAAAACATTTCTGAGGGATTTTTCCACGAGTATCCCTTCTTCTACCAGCACTTTCATTCTACCTTCAAGCAGCCAAAACTTTACCTAACCGCTAATTGGCCTCAAACTGAACCAAGAAGGTTGAAGCATACATATCTGAACCACATCATACTGATACCATCTCTATAATCACATAAATCAACAAAGGCTCATCCGAGCCAAGGCCAACCTAAATCATGAATCATGCCACCAAATCCAAATCCAAATATATACGATCCATTTAATATTTAGCACATGCTATCTACTCTAGCAAGTAGGAAAAATCTCTTGAGTCTCGTACATGCAGTCTCATAATAGAGAACTCAAAGAACTAAAGTTGATCTGCTGAAAGTCCATATGACAAATAAGAAAATAAGCTCATAAGGCACTGTCTAAGCACACTAATAGAGTCAATCAAGGAATGCAATCCATGCAAATGTTGCAACCAGTCTTGATGACAATCAAATAGAAATCTCAAAGTCCAAGGTATAACTACTAATCAATGAATATTCCACTCCATGATGTCTCATCCACTGGGAATGAAATACTGAATCTAACTCAAGAATATTACTCCAATTTAGTAAATCATCAAAACATTTAAAAGAAAACTGAAGCTTGAGGTTAAAATTAAAATAACCAATATGGAGCCCATGGGCTATCATCTGAACACTTATCAACTATAATCCAACCAATGTCGAGAAAACCAAATAGGAAATCACAGAGTAGGCTCAACCAGCCTATAAATGAAATCTGAACAAAGGCAAGTCCAAAAGAAAAATTGCACGCAAGGTTAACAACACCAAGCTAAAATCTCAATACCAAGGATGAATCTCTCGCACTCAAATATCTGAACAAAAACTAAAAATGGGTAGGAATTAATTCTCTAAATCTATCATACTTCCAAATTGTCATTTTGAGGTGTCAAATCAAAACTGAGCCAATAAGGCTATATCAATGTCAACTATCTCAAATCATCTCTAATATTCAAATCTGATATACCTGAGATAAGTCATACCAAGCCACAGTTGGGACATATCTAAAGAACAAAAAAACCACGGGGATAACCACTGACTGATAACATAAGCAACCAACTCTATATAACTTGGAGGGTATGAAATATAGTTGCAAAATAGAAATCATACAAAAGGATACATCATTGGCTGAAAATACATATAACCCACTCCATAACTGCTGGAGGGCAAGAATTATACAAACTTACTCAAAAACTTCCCAAAGATGAATACCACTCCAGTATTGGGAAAACAATCTAGCAACCCAGGTAAATGCAACTTTAGCCAATAATTAATCAATCTAACACTCTATCTTAGCAAAGAATATCCACACATACATACCATCAAGAAGAAACACTCCATCAAGACTCATTAAGCCAAACAAACTCTAAAATGATGATTTTCCAAATCCACCCAAGAATCGCATTATTATAGAAGAAATATACCAATCTTGAAACCAAGGTCAAATCCAAGATCAGTAGCACAAGATGAAGAATTTCCAATTTTCTAACTTAGGAAGCAATCATAGGAAAGGACACCTACCTCTAACTTTCCAAATTCACTAAACAAAACCATATCACAATAACAACGGAGTATCCAACCTCCACACTAGCAATAGGTCAACCCATCCTAAGGGAACAAACCCAACACACCTATGAGATGAATCCATGACGTCTCAACACATTATCAAAATTGTCATCAGACGAAGTAATAGCCACAAATAAGACAGACCTCAAACTGGTCTATTTCACAAATAGGTCATATCGGAAGAGATAACCAAAGCAAAAACCTTCCCAATGCAAGAGGCAAGTCTAAGAATCTCAAACTCATAATAGGCAATATAACTAAATTGCTAACTCTAGGTCATAACAAAGCCATAAAAGTTCAACCTACCTTTCAATATCATAATACAACCTCGAATCAATCTATTACAACTAACCAAGAGGGAATAAAGTCAGCCTCGCTGCACTAGGAGGAAGAAAATATCAAAATAGGCTATATCTACTCGAGCCACTGAATAATATCACAAGAAAATGAAAGTCGAACTAGATAACATTAGTTTATATAGCTACCCAGAAAGAATCAATTACATTAAGTAACAACATCAAGTAATAATATCAAGTAACATGAGTAACCTCGCCCAGTGGTAGCAATAGCAACAGTAATATCAATAGCAATCATACTAATCAAGCAGTACCAAAATGAACATCAATAGCATATACTATTCAAGGTCCATAATAGGACTAATGTGTCAAGATAAATGGGACTCGAACCCAAACCACACCTACAAGGGAACAAAATCAATATAGATCTACTCCATCCACTACTAAAAGAAATAAACCACAGAGTATTAACATAATCCAGAATTTAATAACATGGTACATAATAATCTATATCAATTCATCAAGGCATATAATCACCAATAGGTATGAAAATCTCAATACATATAATAATAGATGAAGGCGAGAACTAAAAACACACCAATCGTGGCGACATTCACAATCACATGCCCAACGGGTATGTGAAAAAATCTGAATGGGTCCAACTCGAACCGACCGACTGAATTATCAACTGAGGTGGCACGTACACTACCTCTAATTGAGGATGACACAACATCACGAGGTTGATCTGAATGAGCTAAATGACTGGAAATCTCATGCCAAGGACACTCTCTAGACTAGTAGTTAGTCTCTCTATAGTCAAAGCAAAATTCTGAAGCACTAACATGGAGAGAATATAGGTGAGCCCCAATAGCTTGCCAACTGATGTTGAGAGAATCCACAAAAATTATGTCGATCCTTTTGAAATCACTTTCTATCTCAAGAACTCTAGGTTGGCGGGGAATACATGTTAACTCCTGCTGATCACCTATCTTATACTTAAGGGTATTCTCTAAACTAGTATCTCATCACGACATAATCAAATCAAGATCCTAGAATACTTTGAGATACTACCCCTCATAATCATAAATAGTTTCCATGGCCTGAAACACCATACCACACTCCGCAAGTCTTATGGGGACTCTGCCCACTATGATCATCATGACTAATCTGAAAACTACTCATAGTATCGAATACAATCTGCATAGATTTGATGGGCTACAGGTGAAGCTGAGTTCTAACAGAGGGATCCTCACTCCCAAATAAAATACCAATAGTGCTATACTGATTGCATACCTCTTAGTGCTCTTTCTATAAATCTCAATACTCGAGCCTTTTGTGGTTCTCTAATGACCAACTTCCTAAGGGAAGGAAGATTAGGCTGTTATAAGTGATCTAATGCCAAACAGAGTGACAATACTAACCCTCTAACACATCCATGCACCAAAATTAGCTCAAAATCATATGGTATAGGAAAATGTCTGGACCATACAAGAGATCGAATCTCGTACTCTAAACTGGTAATGAACCCTGATGAATACCAATAGACCCATCTCTGGCCTGAGAACTGCTTGAAAAATCAAATGTCATCTATGTTTGAGAGCGATCTAAAATATAACTCAAATTCTCACTATCAAACCTCAAAGGCTGAAGTAGTCACTAGATCAACTGAATCCTAAGCTGGCATAAATCTTTTTTGGCTACCGCTGAAGATCTTTGATATCCATCTCTGACTCTCTCATTTGATGTTACGCTGAAACTCTAGGAATGCATATTAAAGTCTCGTCTGTATCTATCAATAAGGTCACATCATCCTCCGTGGATAGAATAGAGTCAAAAAAGGTGTTCAAGGTTCATAGGAAATGCAGAAACATGATAAGGAGTCAAGAATTGAATTTTCTTAAATGTCCCTATAGCCTCCCAAAGATTAGGTTACGAACGTCTCTACACTGATCCATAGGACTATACAAACACTTAGCTCTTGTACTAATAAACCGATAAAACCTAGGCCCTGTTACCAATTTGTCATGATCCAATTTCTCAGTCATGATGATGCCTACCATAAACTACCAGTAGGCAAGCTAACCCATAATCCGAAATGGCTAGTAACAGACTACACAATGATATAAGGAAAAAATACAAAATAAATGACATAAAGATCAATACACAAAAAATCTCAAAACCTAGTGGTATTAGATCAAAAGCTTCTAAATATAATAAGAGTACAAAAGTGAACTATCGAGAAAATTACCCTGATACAACTTATCTTTATATAAAATATAGAGATTAGTCTAATACATAAGATAGAGATAAGTAATACTTCAAACAACAGGAGCTCACTCTAAGTATCTAAACCATGGCTGCTCCGCATGAGACACAAGTCAACGATGATAACCCGTACTATGATCTGTAAGCTGCAGAAGTATAGTATGAGTACCAAATGAATGGTACTCTATAGGTAACTGCCGAATAAGCTCCAAAGATACAAGCAGATATATACAACATATAAACAGAATGAAAACTACACCCAAGAGTCTTGAAATCATATCAAAAGTCAATGAGATAATAAGGAAAAACTATCATATTTAGGTCCAAGAGACTAACATAATAAGTCAAAGGAAACATCAAGAGTGAATTATTCTATTCTAGCTACATTCAATAAACGTTAATACTATACTGTATATCCCAAGCCAATATACAAATAAAGGGCAAATGAAAGATATATGGCAATACACAAGGCGAAGAAATAAATATACAATAAGAATAAATAAACGGGGGATATACGATAATCCCATAGCATCATATAGCTAGACATATATATATATACATATAGACGTGAGGTCATCTCAAAGCATAACCTAGATCATAATATTCTCATATTAAGACCTCATTAGAATACTATCAGGATTTAATACGATCATACTTATGGTTTCTAATTCACATGGATAGACATAATATAATCATGCATAATAATCCCATCATAAGATAGAAGAGGCTGAAAACATACCTCAAATCTCAATACTAGATCAATGAGTAACCTGTCATTAGTAGCCATAGTAATGATCATAACAATGATAATAACAATAACAATATCAATATCAGCATGAATAACTGGATACTCTGGACAACCAAATACCTAGGCAAGCATTTGCATACCCCCACCACCCCAGACTCTAAAGGTTCAATCAACACACAACAAGATAAGGCATATTTTTCACCCATATCGATGCAACCATCCCATAATGGTTGATAGACATAGGCGTATATTGGTGATAGGCGATGCGCATGCAGGAATAAATACATGGTATATAATCAATATCACAACTCATCATAACTGTCATTGTTATGACCATCATCATCATAATCAACCTCCAACTTTATCAGGCATCAATATCTCATCATAGTATACTCCAGCCTTGTCGGGTATCAATGTATCACAATAGTATCTTCTTGTCTTATCAGGAATCAATATATTATTATAGTATCCTTCGGCCTTGCTGGGTATCAATATATCATCATAGTATTCTCCTACCTTTTCAGGTATCAATATAACATCATAGTATCCTCCGGCCTTGTCGGGTATTAATATATCATCATAGTATCCTCCGACCTTGCCGAGTATCAATATATCATCATCATTAATGTAAAAGAATAACACAAATCAAGTACTTATAACCATAAATATAACACCATAAAGATGACTATCTCATCAATATATTCTATCTACCCATTATTAACTAACCATTACTCATTATTAACTAATGATCTCTTATCGCTAACCTCTTTTATCTAATGACATTATTACAGAAATCCTTGTTTAACAACAAAGCAGCATTATAAACTTAGTCATTAATAACATCTAATCTTCACCTATGATAACCTCGACAACACCATTAACCATACATCAACTATCACTACCATAATTCAATTAAGCAATGCTCATTAACTAGTTTATTAGTATCTTAGTCATCAAGAGTTATAGTCATCTAATAGGCAACTCATTGCCACGTAGCTTAACCCTTAATTAGGAAGAACAGTCATAATATTGCATCGTATATTGAATCACATCAATTATCGATATAATAATCATAAATGTATGAATCTATGCATGCCATCATCAGTATTCAATCAGTGAAATAATATGCATCATATTGCATCTTCCTCTGACCCATACTAGAGAGATATGTATATTCACATACATCTAAATTTATAAATTGTAACTACATCCTTTACAAGGATAAACACTTCCCGAATATCCAACCAATAACTTAACATGGTTTTTTGGCCTAATAATATATCTGGAATAATCATAATAACATAATCACGGCCTTTAACCCATATACATATCTGAAACTCATATCCATTATCATATTTATAAGACATAACATATCTCAAATCATTTCCCATATAGGAGGCATCTCACATAAAGGAGGTATGATCTTAATAAGCATATGATCATCTCTCACATAGGATATCTCATATCAATAGGTCACAATTCATGAATATAAAGAATGTGACCTCTCTATGAAAATCATCATATCTAAGAGGAATATCATCTTTATATGTCATATATTGTATTTAAGAGGAAATAGCATCTCGAAAGGCCCAATATTGCATCTAAGAGGAAATAGCATCTCAAAACGCCCAATATTGCATCTAAGAGGAATTAGCATCTCTATAGTCCATTAATAATAATTTGGAAAAAGTCATCACAATTTATTAATTCATCAAGAAAATCTAATAAATAAGGCTCATTAGTCTCAACTAGGCCTAACTTCCACAACTTAGTCCACAAGGGCTTATACAAGTCTTGGCCCAAGTGGGCCAGACGAACTCACTTCTAATCCTTAATTTCCATATTTAGGAAATCTATGCCCCCAAACTAGGCTAAGGTATCTAGTTCACTTCCAGATATCAAGTAAGCCATAAACAATCCTAAGATAGGAACTTCATCTAAAAACATGAGAATTTAAGTCAACTCTACCTAAATTATGGTTTCAAGACCACTAGACTGGCCCTACTAAGGTTAATCATGCTAACCATAATTTCAACACTTTAACCATATCCCAAACCTAGATCATATCATATCCATGCTACAAATTAGTTAAATCTTGGGAGAAGGCAATAGGATTCTAAAAGGTTATAAGCATTCCTCCTTACGGGTCCGAAACCATCATCTAATTTCCAAAACTTCAATATTCAATACCAAATTATTCTATACATAATCAAACCTAACATTCACATTTATATGCAATATATATCGCACATCATCTATGGAGAAGAATAGATAGCAGTCTACCTCAAGGTCAAATCGAAAAACCTTAAATCGTTCTCCAAGCACCCATATTCACTTTACAATTCCAAAATATCATCACACTATCAAAATAGAAATCTACTCATCAATACGAGTATAACAATGTCCATATTGACTACTTTTGGTTTGGGATCAGAATGGATCCACGGAAGGGCTTCCCAAAAAAATAGAAAAATTAGAACATACTTCAAAAATGTATTCCTTATATTTTTAGAAACTTACAGCTGAAAATCCAAGTCAAATTGAGTTAAAAATGAGGTTCAAATTTAAAAAAAAATAAAAATTTGAGCTTTATAGGGTAAAATCATTGAAATTCGAATTAAAATCAAGAATCGAAGTTGTTTTGAAGGTTAAATTGATGAAAAACTAGTAATTCTAAGATAAAATCATTATTCAAGTGAAAAGGAGTGAAATTGAGGTTTAAAATAAAGCCCTAACATTTTTAGAGTTTTGAGAAATTAATCAAGAAATTACTAAGAAAAGGAGAATTCTTACCTTAAATTCATAATAGAATCAAGAAATAGATGCTAATCTAGCTTCCCGAGCTTCCACTAATTTCACTTTTAAACACCCACACTATTTTAGGGTTCAAATCTCAAGAGAAAAGATGTAAAATGAGCAAAATGATCTGAAAACTTCTTTAAATAGTGCAAAAAAATCTGCACAATTTTTTCCCCTTCCGGACGGACTTCGATGAGGTGCCTGAAATTCGTTCGGAGTCCAGGATATTGCTCCTATGACTTGGCAAGTGTTCTAGGATGCATTCTTGGATAAGTTCTTCCTACTTAAGATGAGGGAAGTAAATATAGAGGAGTTCATGATCCTGAGGCAAGGCTCTATGACTGTTAAGGAGTACTACCTCAAGTTTAACTAGTTAGCCAAGTATGCTCCTGGCTTGGTAGCAGACACATGATCTAGTATTAGTAATTTCGTGATCGGTGTATCTAGTTTGGTGTTGAAAGAGTGTAGGACTACTATGCTCAATAGGGATATAGATTTGTCCACACTGATAATACACACTTAAGAAATTAAGGAAAATAAGTTAAGGGAGAGAGATAGAGTAAGGGGAAATAAGAGGTATAGATCAGAGCAGTTTGAGCATGGCCAAACTAGATCCCACAAAGGAAACCGACCCCAGTTTCGGATCGTTTATCTATGCATGTGCCTTCATCAGCTAGTGCTCCTGCACTCAGAAATAGGCAAGAGTATGGAAATAGTCCTTCTATGTCCAGGTCCCAAAACGGTGTAAGTAACAGACCTCGTTATCCTTTATGTACTAATTTTAATAGGGACCATTTCGGTGAGTGCTTAGCCGATCAAAGGGGTTGTTTTGGTTATGGCAAGATAGGCCACAGACTTAGAGAGTGCCCGCATTCTAGTTAAAGGAGCAGATATGTTCAACCTCATACTAAGACTACCATTGCACCAACTCATTTAACCTATCCAACCCCTTCTTAGGGCGCTTTATCTAGTATGGCTGGCGGTAAGTGCCAGAATAATTCTATGTCTTACCATCCCATCAGGAATAGAAGGATTCTCTCGATATTGTTAATGGTATGCTCCGTGTCTTTCACTTTGATGTTTATGTGTTGTTTGAACCTAGGTCAAATTTATCTAATGTGACCCCGTTATTTGCTGTGAATTTTGAAATGAGTCCTGCAAAGATTCCTGATCCTTTCCTGTTTTCTACTCTAGTAGGTGAGTCAATTGTTTCTAAGCAAGTGTATAAAAAGTATCCTGTCACTATCCGTTATAGAGTCATATTTGTTGATATGATAGAGTTAGAGATGGTTGATTTTGATATAATTTTGGGTATGGATTGGCTAAACCCTTGTTATGCATCTATAGACTGTCCGACCTGCGTGGTTAAGTTTTAGATTCTTGATGAGCCAGTCTTCGAGTGATTTGGAAGTTCAGTATCTCCCAAGAGTCACTTTATATACTATCCAGAGTTAAGGACACTAAGTTTGAGATTTCGACTATTTAGTCAGTCAGTATAGTTAATGAGTTTCCTAATATCTTTTTGGAAGATCTCCCAGGGGTACCTCCTGATAGAGAGATAGAATTCGGGATTGACCTTCTTCCCGATACACAACCTATTTCTATTTCTCCATACCGTATGTCACCTGCAGAGCTTAAGGAGTTGAAAGAGCAACTCAAAGATCTTCTAGACAAAGGTTTCATAAGGCCTAATATTTTTCCTAGTGGCTCACCTATCCTGTTCGGGCAGAAGAAAGATGGCTCTTTGTATATGTGCATTGACTATTGTCAGCTTAATAAGGTTACAGTTAAGAATAAGTACCCTCTTCCTAGAATTGATGACCTAGTTGATCAATTTCATGGTGCAACTTATTTCTCCAAGATATACCTTAGATCTGGCTATCATTAGCTTAAAGTGAGAGAATATGATATTCCACAGATAGCCTTCTGAACTCACTATGGTCACTTTGAATTCCTAGTTATTTCTTTCGGGCTAACCAATGTTCCAGCAGCTTTCATGGACCTTATGAATCGAGTGTTCAGACAGTATCTTAATATGTTTGTCATATTGTTCACAGATGATATCCTTGTGTACTCCCGTACTGAGAATGACCATGCGGATCATCTTAGAATTTTCTTTCAAACTCTTAGAGATAATCAGTTGTTTGCCAAATTCAGCAAGTATGAATTTTGGTGAAGGTCGGTATACTTTCTCTGTCATATCATTTCAGCCGAAGGCATTAGACTTGATCCCCAAAATATAAAAGCTGTAAGAAATTAGCCTAGACCTATCTGTCCGTCAGATATTAGAAGTTTCTTAGGTCTAGCTGGCTACTACTGCCATTTTGTTGAAGGTTTCTCTTCTATTGTATCCCCTATGACCCGGTTGACCCAAAATAAAGTTAAGTTCCATTGGTCAGATTCCTGTGAGAAAAGTTTTCAAAAGTTGAAGACTCGACTCACCTCAGCCCCTGAGTTGTCTTTAGCTGATTGTACGGATGGTTTTGTGGTGTATTATGCTGCCTCTAGAGTTGGTTTGGGTTGTGTTTTGATGCAGAGAGGTAAGGTTATAGCCTATGCCTCTAGACAGTTGAAGCCACATGAAAAGAATTACCCAACCCATGATCTTGAATTAGTTGTTGTGATTTGTTCTTTGAAAATCTAGAGACACTATCTGTATGGTGTAAATATTAATGTGTTTACGGACCACAAAAGCTTGAATATGTGTTTTCTCAGAGGGAGTTGGATATTCATCAGAGGAGATGGTTAGAGTTGCTAAAAGATTATGATATGACCATGTTGTATCATCTGGGCAAGGCCAGCGTACTGGCAGACGGCCTTAGTAGATTATCTATCGGCAGTGTTGCTCATATGGAGAAAGATAAGAAGGAGTTAGCTAGGGAAGTGCATCGTTTAGCTAGACTGGGTGTTTGGAGGCTTGATTCAGTTGAGGGGAATGTTTGGGTTAAGAGTGGTTCTGAGTCCTCTTTAGTTTCATAAGTTAAGAAGAAGTAATACATGGATGCTAGTTTGGTCAAATTAAAGGAGTCAGTTAAGGACCAAAAGGTAGAGGTTTCCTCCTAAGGGGGTGATGGTGTGTAGAGATGTCAGAATAGATTGTGTGTTCCGTTTGTTGGTGATTTGAGGCAAAGAATTATGGAGAGGCACATGGTGCGCGGTATTCTATTTATCCCGATGCCACCAAGATATACCGCAACTAGCGAGAAGTCTATTGTTGGAGTGTCATGATGAAGGATATAGCAGAGTTTGTAGCAAAGTGAGTAAATTACCAATAAATTAAGGTAGAGCACCAAAGACCTGGTGGTAAGCTGCTAGAGTTTGGTATCCCAACTTGGAAGTGGGAAGAGGTGAATATGGATTTCGTGACTGGTCTACCCCTATTGCGTCGTCATCATGATTTGATTTGGGTTGATGTAGAAAGGTTGACTAAGTTAGCGCATTTCTTGCCAGTGCATACATTTTATACAGCTGAGGATTGTGATAGGTTGTATGTCTGGGAGTTATTCAAATTGCATGGAGTTCTCCTGTCTATCCTCTCGGATAGGGGTACTTAGTTTACTTCTCAGTTTTAGAGAGCTTTTCAGAAGGGTCTTGGTACCCAAGTGTATCTTAGTTCCACCTTTCACACGCAGACAGTTGGTCAGGCTGAGAGGACCATCCACACTCTAGAAGATATGTTGAAGGTATGTGCTCTTGATTTCAAGGGTAGTTGGGATGAGAATTTGCCACTGATTCAGTTTGCGTATATCAATAGTTTTCACTCTAGCATTCAGATAGCAGCATTTGAGGCTTTATATGGTAGAAGACGTAGATCACCCATAGGTTGGTTTGAAGTAGGTAAGGCTACTGTGATTGGGCTTGATGTAGTTTTTGAGGCTATGGAGAAACTAAAGTCTATTAGAGAAAGGTTGAAGACAGTTGAGAGTCGTCAAAAGTCATATGGCAATGTGAGGAGAAGAGATCTTGAGTTTGATATGGGTGACTTGGTTTATCTGAAGATTTCACCCATTAAAAGGGTGAAAAGGTTTGGCAAAAAGGGGAAGCTTAGTCCCCATTATGTTGGCCCTTATAGAGTTTTGAGTCGTGTTAGGAGAGTAGCTTATAAAGTTGAGTTGCCCACAGATATATCAGCTTTTCATCCTGTCTTTCACGTCTCCAAGCTTAAGAAGAGCATTGGTGATTCCATTGTTGTAGATCCTTCGGAGAGCTAAGATATTCAGGCCGGTCTTTCTTACGAAGAGATTTCAGTTGAGATTCTAGACCAGAAGATCCGTAGACTAAAGGTATTATTCAGTTGCGGGCGCTACTTGGGAAGCAGAAGCAGATATGCAAGCAAAGTACCCGCACCTTTTCTCTGTGAGTTCAGCTCAAGCCAAAGGTATTATTCATCCTTAATTCAGTTCCTTTCTAATCAAATTCAGCTATGTAATTATTCCTGTGAAAGTTCTTGCACTCCCCAGAGTATCCAAAGGTTTAGAAAGATTTGAAGCCAGTTTAGCCATTGGTTTTAGCTGTGCATACTTAGTTCCTCGGTATCTTAATCAAACTAGCGACATTCGAGGATGAATGTTTCTAAGGGGGAGATATTGTAAGACCCCATAAAGTTCCCTCGTAGTCTAAGCCTTTAAAGCATGTCAAGTGAAGCCTTCTTCCATCTCTAAAACATTTAGGAATGACCTCCAAAGTGATAAATGTTTAAACCATATAGTATTTTCCTAAATTTGACATTTTGTCGTGTGGGTAATTGAATTATCTTTCCGACAATACCAATTTCCTCATAATCCGGTATCGGAGTGAGAAGTTATGGTCGTTTTACTGAGAGCTATCAAAACTGCCTAGGTACGACAGGCAGGTTGACGGACCATCGAACTTGCGATTCACCATCGATCGAGCCGTTCCAACCAAGGCAGTAAACCCATCCACTAGCCAACTGCGACCAGGCCAAGGAACCGTCGCCCAAGCCATCGCTACTAAGGCAGTGAGCCACTCTTCTGGACCAAGTGTGACGGCCAAGATGACGAACCATCAAGCTAGCGATGGGCCATCGCTAAGACCGTCGCAATGAGGCAGTCTAGCCTTTTTCTAACCAACGTGTGACGAATTATCCAACAGGCCATCGAACTACCGATTGACTGTCACTCCGACCATCGCAGATCCCGTTCTGCATTTTAAAGCCATTTTTAAAAGGATTTTTTGGTCTTTTTCTACCCATTTTAACACCTAGATATAACAAAATGAAGCATAGAAATTCAGAATCATCCAAAGCATCAAGAACTAGGTTTTTTTTATCAAGATTAACCCTCAAGAGCAAATCCAAATCTTTCTCCAAGAACCTAAAGATTCCACCATAGTTTCTACAAATTGACTTAAGATTTAAGGTTCCCAAGTCAAAAGCTTCAAGAACCCTCACACAAGAGTACGAAAAAGAGTCTTAAGAAAGCTTGTTCATCTATAAGTCATAATATAAGGTATGTGGGGTTTGAACAAGGACACTCCTTTCGTCCTTGTGCCCAAAAGTTGTTTTAATTAGAAAGATATATGGTTTTACATGTTTTCTTATGAAACTAAAGTATGGGTTATAACCTATGTTGTATTTCTTGAGATTATGATGGTTTCAATGTTTTAGAAATTAAAGTGCATAAGTATGTTTAGATTATAATGCATATTGCTAAAAATTTCCAGATTTCTATATGATTTATGAATATTTATGATATCGAGTATGAATTTTGATACATCTTAACGTGAGATTGATATATGGGTCATTAAGCCCCATTTGAGATTGTAATTTTAAGATTTTTTTGCTATAAGAACCCATGATTTGAGTATTTTGAGATTATTGAGAAAGTTTTGACCTTGACAATCATAGTAGCTTTGAAATCTAATTTTCTAAATGAGATTACAGATTTTATAGTTTGGTTCTTTATGAACCACGAGATTATTTTAAGGTGGATTTCCATGAGATGTGCATAGCTAACAAAAGGGAGCAGTATTTAGCACCGAGTTAGGTAAGTTACTATGGTTTCATACCCCAGAACTACGTGCCACCGTAGGATTGAGATTTATAGGCCCGAGGCCAAGATAGTGATTACTGAGTTGAGGTTATACTCCTTGGCAAGAGTATAAGGCCTCTCCCAAGCGTGTGGTTTCTTACTTAGGGGGATAAGACGTTGGACTCTATGTAGCTCGCTTAGTGAATGTCGGTTAAAAAAGCCTCCCTAATAGCAAGATTTTTTTCAGTGTAGTTTCTTAAAGTAAACTTTTCCCAAGAAGAAAGTAGTTTTCCCTATTAGTAAGAGTAAGTAATCAGTTTCTAAAGTATGTTCCTTGAGATGAGATTTATACTATGAATTTCATTATTCATAATTTATGAGATATGCATTTTGAGATTATTCAAGCTATGTGAGTTAGGTATATTAGCATGCATGATTTCTGTAAAGATTGATGATGTTACTATTTTAAGTGTCGCATACACCCCCATATACTAGTACATCCTCAAAGTACTGATCCACATATACGTCTATGTGCTACATTGTCTCATAATGTTGGTTCAAGTACTCAGTCTCAGCAGCGTTAGTCATCTCCGAGTACCTTGATCTACGCCTACATAGTTGGTGAGTCCTCATGTTTCGAGGACCTGTTTTCCCTGATTTCAGTCTTCATAGTAGTTGGGTTATTTCTTTCTAGTTGAGTATGAGTCAGTTGGGTATCTGTCCCAATGGCTCTCTACTTCTTGAGTAGTAGAGGCTTTGTCAAACTAGACTATCAGTGGTCTTTTAGACTTTTCAGCATGTTGCTATTCAGACAGTATTCTTTTGTTATTTCAGTTGAGATATGTTATGGTAGTGCCATTATTTTGCTATATACATCTTAAAAGTAAGTGTTAGAAGTAGTAACAGGCTCAAAGGGGTTAGCTTAGAGCTACTTGTAGACTTAAGCACCGTGTGATGTCTCAAAATTAGATTTTGGGTCGTTACAACTATTATTCAGTTATGTATCCTCCCCTTAAATGAGATGTGTGCAATAAATCTTTTGAAAGGGATAATTAACACTTCTTACCTCAGGCGGAAAAGCATGATTCATTAAGTTAGAGGTACACGCTTGAATCAACACACCTTGAGGAACTAATGAAATCCTTTCAATTCCTTGTGCCATTTTTATTATAGCTTTTGATTACTCATTTAGAAAGGACCACACTGTTAGGAAGCTAAGTATTTAAACTTGTATCGCCACAGTAATGGGACATAGCAAAAATACTATAGCAATGAAGGATGTTGTATAACTCTTATATGGATAACACAATTAGAAGATTGTGTATGAAACAATGAGAAACATTTTCTAAATGCCTCATAGCGACCTGATTATAAGTGTGGTGCACAACACACCCATAAGCAAGACTCTACTAGACACGGCTTTATAGACTCCCCATTACACCAAAACCTATGCTCTGATACCATCTTTATCATGACCTAAACCAGGGTCCGGCTGTGACGGGCACCCCGAGTCCACCATGGACCGAAGACTAGACCCTAAGCCTATTCTAATGCAACCATGAACACCTAGCAGCGGATCAATACAAATATAAAGCAATATATAAAAGATGAACTCAAAATACTATATAAAATAAATATCCAAACCAACCATAATACCGATGTCTAAAGTATCCACAAAGCCTCTAAAAAAAACAAGTACCAATAAAGTGTCGGGACATGCCCCGAATAATACCCAAAACTAGACAAAAGAAAAGTATTTAACATACGGAAACCAAATCAGTAAATTGGGTCTTCCAAAGTATGAAAGCTCACGACTTCAGTCTGACTCAAGTGTTATCTCACAATCACCTAGTCACTGTGCAAGAGGAGTAGAAGTGTGGCAAGTTCCCACTTCACGTAGGGATACAGTGTTTGAAGATTATTAGTGATTGGAGCATTAGCATGTAACTTAAGGATAGGGGAACAGATAATTCCATACATGATAATTCAAAACCATTCAAAAGCCAATGCACATAACTATATGCAAATATATATATATATATATATATATATATATATATATCATGCCGGGATTGCTAACTAAGCCTAACATTAATGTTTGAAACCTTTACCTAGACTATGTTGCTCAACCATCACAGACAGGCACCCACGGACTATATGGGTTTATCTCTACATACTGAAAGGGCCTCAATATGTGTTAGCCGCACGAATCGGAGGTATCGAGGAAGACCAGGGAATGCCCCGACCCCACTACAATCTAAGATACAAATATAAATTAATAGTGTAAGCCATGCACAATGGTCATTAAGACCAAACCTCATGTAGGCAAACACTAATTTCCAGTACAAGTCATCCAAGTGCCACACCTTCATGGCTTAGCAACATAACCCCCATTAAGCCCAAATTAAAACAAGTTTCACATAACCCATATATTAGTCACTAAACCAACCGTTAAGGCAATCACATGTGTATCATCATACCCTTAGACTTACAAGATAATATCTATGCCATAACAATCATGTTTAAATTAGGAAAATACCTCGACAACCTTTTAGTTTGTTAAATCTAGAATGGGGGAATGCCTCGACCCCCTTCTTGTTCATTGAGTAAAAACATAACCAACAAGGCCTTTAAAATCCATGTTCATAGTTTAACCTCTATAAGCAGTGAAAATACATAAGTGGGTAAGTCAAAACAAGTGACATAATCATATTCATAAACAAACTCACAAACAGGTTAGGGGTATATAATTTCCAAAGCCATAAATCAAGTCAAAATCAACAAATTCGGGACCAACCATAACCCCTCAGTTTAATACTATTCCTATGCATCTCATAGAGTTCAAATCAGAAGTAAGACAAGAATGTTGCATAAATAACCATAAAAAATAAAGTATGTAACCGACCAAGTCAATTGCCCTCAACAATGTCAAAACACACATCAAAACCACATATTTATAATCAATCAATGCTATTACAAAAATATAAATTCAAGGGATAGAGATAAAAACCTTAATTACCAAGAAACTTGAAGAAGACAACATCGTTAGGATCCTAGATGACCACCTCCTTGAACCCATTCTAGAAATGAAAAGGGAGATTTGAGATAGAGGATTTTTTAGATTGAAATAATCAATGTTATGTCGTAAAAATTGATGGAAATAAGTTAATATAGTGCTTAGGGTTCATTTATAAGTGAAAGGACTTTAATCCTCCCAAGTCAAAAAATCCAAAAATTTCCGAATTTAATGTGTCAGTGCCTCACGGAGGGTATTCTCTATGCTATGCTCTACTCCGCGCTGCTATCGCGGACCCTTACTACCTCTTCCTGAAAATAATCATACCTTTTCCCTCGGGTATCGTAGTAAGAAGAAATCGAATTAGTTGAAAAGAGGACAAATTTATCTAAAATTTGTGGGTCTTTACCACCCCAAAATTCCACATATTCTAGAAGTTATACACATTCAAATTTGACTATTGTTAATAAAATTCAAAATCTTGGTCGATAATGAAAGTTCTTAACTCCACTTCACTATAATTGTTTTCTACGAACATTCTTTCCCTCAAAGGAACTTTTCACACTAGGATAATGATCATGACCCATATATGTATATAAAAATAATTGGATTAAAGTTTTTACATATAGAAACAACAGTTCGAATTCTACCCCAAAAATGTGAGGTGTTATCTCCCCCTTGGAATCATTCATCCTCTAATGATGGGTAGGAATCTTTTGAAGCTTTGGAAGTATGAAACAAAGTTTGTAACTTCACATTCAGAATTTTCCATCAACAAGACACGTATAGGAATCAAAAGCAAAAGGACTTCATGGCATCACCAAGTAAATTATGTAAGCACGAATCATAAGACAACAAGGCTAAGATCATATAAGGGGTAAAAGACGCAATGCTCCTCACCCTAAGTGTGAGAATCAAAATAATAAAATTTTTACTTAGGTACACATCTATCACGGATCACAACCTCCACATTGTGGGGCTATCTCGAAGGCTTATTGCCTCCGTGACCCAAAACTACCTTGTACCCCGCTCAAAAATTTTGAAACTCTCATAGGTTTCCCTTTTTAAATCTCTAAACACAATTTAAGTTAAAAATAAATGGTTCAATGATTGGAAGGTCAAAAAATGATAGTTTACCATTTCAATCTTACTATTCCCCCAAAAAACACATTGAAACAAGATACAGATTCTAACCATTCATTTCTTCCAAATTTAAGCCTAACCCGAAGTTAAAAGATACTAACTTAAGCTGCAGGGTTCTATACCTTACATCCATCCATGAATACTAGTCCATCATATCATTGTAGTCAAATAACATCATAAACTTACTAAGTGTACTAGCCACTTAACATAATGACTTGTGTATCTATAAATTCACATTATTCAAGCCTATCTTTTCTACACTCACCTTACTGATCTCCTACTAAAAACCCAAAAACCTTTATCACCTTCATAATGATTTTCACCACATATACCTCTCATATCTATTCCATATAACAAAATTTTCACCTCACTCCTCTCGTTTCATCTATAACCTTAGTTTGAGTAGTCACACAAAAATATTTTAGTGAAAAAATCATCCATTCTCTAGTCTCTAACATTACCATTCTTTCAATACCACTACCATCTTGACATAAGACGAGTAACTAAGGCAATAGAATACGAGTTTCAGAAATTGGAGTAATAGTATCCAGTTATAACATATATTTGTTGCACTACTCAAGATGGTGTCTATGACGTATAATATGATCTAATAAACACGAAGGTCTCCACACATCAAATTACTTAGATCATAGTTAGAGGGTAAAAACACAAATAAAGATTATATAGAGAACTATAAACTTATGCATAGACGTCATTTGAATATGGGGGATATTGGTAGAATGTTCTCTTTAATCGAAATAGGAGGAATTTGCAAGGGTAAGAATAGATTTATCAAGACTCTCCCCTGAAACTCACCATGATGAGATAATTAGATATTTTCACCATCTCCTCCTTATCTTAAAAGTCACTATCCTAACCTTGAATATATATCCCCTCACTATATCTACTCACACAACACTCTGCACAATGGGGGAAGGTGGTATCTCTATGCACAAGATCATAAACTTCCCTTAAAAACTTTATTAAAAAGACACTAAACTCTCAGAGGACATCCCATTAGGGGACACTAACCATAAATTCCTCCAACCTCCAAATTCATCACCTTGCAACTACCATTTTCATAGGCATGAACATCCATGCTTCTAAACACCTAACACTCTATTTAAAACTCCTTAGAATACTAGCATTACAATTCTAACATTGAAACCTCATATCTTAAAAAAAAATTAAAACTAAACCAAGAGTTCACCTAGTCAATCTACTTCTCCCTCAACTCAGCTCTACATAACACCATATAATAACTCCCCGAACTTCTTCATACTAAGGAACTGGTGAATCTAGACTAGGTATACATGAAACTCATAACTCAAAACCGAGCAGACTTTATTCTTATAACTTGAGACCTTATCTATCTAATGATTTAGCCCCTATTTATACTTCCACACTAGACCTCACGAACATATCATAATTACACAATCCAATATTTCATAAGTTATCAACCTAATCTCTTTAACACATTACATCAACCCTATGAATTCACTCCCATAAATCTTGCATCACAATTCTTGAGCTAACATTCTTGTATCCATAATCAAAATCTAATGTTCAAACATAATTGCTAACAACAATCATATACCACCAAGGAAGTATCCCGTATAATATAATTGTCCACCAAATAGATAAATCCATCAAAATTTCTCTTTTTACTTAACTACAGCCTACAAGCACATTTTTCCAAACCACATTACTACTACACCTTAATATTCATTACACATCTTCTCACATACCAAACAAACTTACAACGACTAGATGAAAATCATAGGAACCTTAGAGTAATAAAATCACCTAATATGAATAATCCATATTAATATTATTACCTAATCCATTATGGTCTATAGAGCATTTACCTACTCATATTACATCCATTTACCCATGCGTACATCCCAAGAACCTTCTAAATTCTATAAACACCACTATGTCCCCTATTTCTGTGATCTCCTGAAGCAAACGCCAAATTCATATATTATTAACCAACCAATCTATTTATTCAGAAACTATGATTTATTTCACTACTACCATATCTATTTCTCATGAGTTAATTTCTTACTTAAACTAAATATGCAAATATTGTAACTAACCACTCTATTTTACCAACCACCATAAGAGAAAATTACTTAACCAACACCATAAGATCATAACAACCCCCAAACCTCACTTAAAGGTCATACAATTACAACTATCTCTTTTTTGCACTAAAAAGTTACCCTCACTCTGACTTTTAAATATATGACTTTATATTACTAACGTCGGGATCACCTTACTACTCATAGGTCATAACACCCCAATTTATACTACCTATTAGGATTATAATACAACCCCATTATTAAGATACGTATCCTCTTCTAAAATGAGATATCTATAATAAAGTTTTTAAAAGGGACAATTTACACATCTTGCCTCAGGCTGAAAAGTAGATTTATTATGTTAGAGGTACACACTTGAATCAACACACCTTGATGCACTAATGGACTCCTTTCAATTTTTTCCACCATTCTTAATATATCTTTTGATGACTTATTCAGAAAGGACCACACTTTTAGGAAGCTAAGCCTTAAAAATTGTATCACTTTAGTAATGGGGCATAGACTACAAATTATAGCAATGAAGAAAGTTGGATAACATTTATATGGATAACATAATTGCCTGATCTAGAGTATGAAAGAATGAGAAACATTTACTAAATGTCTCGTAGCCACCTGATTATAAGTGTGGTGCACAACACACCTATAAGCAAGACTCTACTAGACACAGCTTTGTGGACACCCTACAACACTGAAACCTAGGCTCTGATACCATCTTTGTCACGACCCAAACCAGGGCCTAATCGTGATAGGCATCCCAAGTCTACCAAGGATCGAAGACTGCCCTCTGAGCCTATTCCAATACAACCATAAACACCTAGCAGCGCATAAATACAAATATAAAGCAAGACATAAAAGATGAACTCAAAATACTACATAAAATTAATTCCAAACCAACCATAATATCAATGCCTAAAGTATCCAAAAAGCCTCTAACAAAAACCAAGTACCAATAAAATGTTGGGACATGCCCCCGATAATAGCCAAAACTAGACAAGAAAAAGGATTTGACATAAGGAAACCAAATCATTAAATGGGGTCTTCCAAAGTATGAAAGATCACCATTTCAATATTACTCATGAGTTTTCCCACAATAATCTAGTCACTATGCAAGAGGAGTAAAAGTATGGTCAATTCTCACTTTGCTTAGGGATACAGTATCTGAAAATGGTTTGTGGTTGGTGCACTAGCATGTAACTCAGGGATATGGGAAAAAATAATTTCATGCATGATAATCCAAAACCAATCAAAATCCAATGCACATAGACATATACAAATACATACATTCATATATAAATATATCATGCCAGGATAAAAACAAGGCTTAACATAAATATTTAAAATCTCAACCTAGACTATATAGCTCAATAGTCATAAATAGGCACCCACGGGCTACATGGGTTTAGGTCCCCCTGTAGAAAGAGCCCTAGTACATGATAGTCGCATGAACCGATGATATCGAGGAAGACCAGGGAATGCCCCTACCCTACTTCACTCTGAGATACAAATATATATCAATAGTGTGAACCATACACATGAGTCATCAAGACCAATCCTCATGTTGGAGAACATGAGTTTCCAGTACAAGTCATGTAAGACCCACACCTTTACGGCTTAGCTACATAACCCCCATTAAGCCAAAATAAAAATATTGTTTACATAACTCATTTACTAATCAATGAACAAACCATTAAGGCACACACATGGGCATCATCATACTATTACACTTGTAAGCTTCTATCTATTCCATAACAATCATGCTTAAATTAGGGGAATGACTCGACCCCTATTTAGTTTATTAAATCAAGTGTAGGGGAATGCCTCTACCCCTTTATTGTTCATTGAATCAAAACATAGACAACGAGACCTTTAAAATCCATGTTTATTGTTTAAACTCTTGAAGACATATAAATACATAGTTGGGAAAGTAAAAAAATGTGAACAAAAATCATATTCATTAATTATTTCAAAAATAGGTTGAGGGCATATAATTTCCAAAGTCATAAATCAAGTCAAAATCATCAAATTAGGGAATAACCATGACCCCACGGTATAATACCATTCCCAAGCATATAGTTCAAAATCATAAGTATGGCATGAATGTTGCATAAATAACCATAAAAAATAAATTAAGTAACCAACAAAGTCAAAAGCACTCAACAATGTCAAAACCTATATCAAAACCATGCATTTATAATCAGTCAATTCCATTACAAAAAATATAAATTCAAGGGAAATAGATACTTGCCTTAATTACCAAAAAAATTAAAGAAGAAAACACCCTTAGGATCCTAGATAACTACCTCCTAGAACCCTAGTATTGACTTGAAAAGGGAGATTTGAGAGAGAGACTTTTTTAGATTGAAATAATTGATATTATGTCATGAAAACTAATATAAATAGGTTAATATATTTTTTAGGATTTGTTTATAAGTGAAAGGACTTCAATACCCCTCCTCCCAAGTCAAAAGAACAAATAATTCCTAAATTTAAAGCATCAACACGTCACGGAGGGTAATCTCCGTGATAAACTCTGTGCTGCTGCTTTCACCAACCATTAATGTCTCTTCATAAAAATAATCATAACTTTTTGGTCGGGTATCGTCTTAAGGAGAAATCTAATACGTTGAAAAGAGAACACACTTATATATAATTTGGCAGGTATTGAGCCATGAAATTTCATATATTTTAGAAGTTATACACATTCAAAGTTAACATTTATGGAATCAAATACAAAAATTTAGTCGATAATGATAGTTCTTAACTCCACTTTACTCTAATTATTTACAATGAACATTCTTCCCTTAAAAGGCACTTTTCACAGTAGGATAATGGTCATGACACTTATTTAATATTGAAATAATTGGATTCAACTTTATACATGCATAAACAATGGTTCGATTTCTTGCTCGAAAACATGGGGTGTTACATTTTTTTTATTGCATTAATGGAGTCATTTCAAGAAGCAACACAATTCACAAATACAACAGAAGGTTAGGTATGAATTACTGCAACTACAATTTGAATGGGATAATATGGGTGTTCATTAAAGAACATATTTAGCTGGGTTTGTTTTAGATATTGAGCAACAACTAAACATGTAGCTAAATTTTAAAGAGATGAGACGAACAATAGTCATCTCTACTTTCTATGTTTATAGTAAGGCTCCTAAAAGGCTAGGTGTGTGGGAAAATATGTTTTCTATCTTCCATTACATGAATCTTCCTTTAATAGTTGTTGGTACTTAAATATTATTTTATTAGAATAACAAAACAATGGGGGACTTCTAGCATACCCTAGAGAATGTCAAGACTTTGCTTTTTATTTCAATTCTTTTGATTTATTTGACATAAATTTTAAGGTAAGTCCTTTCACCTAGTGGAATAAAAGGGATAAAAATAAATGTATTTTTAACTATCTGGATTAATTGGTTATTGATCAAGAGCTCTTGGTCTGGTTGGCCATGTAGAGATGGATAACCTAGCTAGAAATTATTCTAATCATGCTTCTCTGATACTGTCTTGTATGGGAAAATCAATCATGTTTGAAATCCATTTAAGTTTTTGATTTTTTAGGATAATAAGGTGGTTAGTAATAGTTGGGTATCCTTTAAAGAGACAAATATTTTCATTAGCATTAAGAAGAAGATATAAATAAAAAAATTGCTCTTGCTTCTTTAAGTAGAGAATGATTTAGGGATATTTTCAAGCATCTCATATTCAAGGAGAAAATTACCAACCTAAAGAAATATTTGTTTGAAGAAAATACAATAACTAGTAATAGATCTATCCTATAGAAGTCTAATTAGAGTTAAATAAATATTTATATTTTGAAGAGAAATTCAGAGATAATAAGTAGAGATACAATGTTTTTCTGAAGGTGATAGAAATACTAAATATTTCATAGTCTATTAAAAAAGCAAAAGATAACGGTTTTCTATCAATAGAAATATCACAGAAGATGAAAGTGGAAAATGGGTAAAAAAAAAACTAATCAAGTGGTATAGGAGGCCCTTTCTTTCTTCCTGACATAATTTACTAGCTTGAAAGATATATGGGAGATGTCACTTCTTACTCATGTCCCAGCTTCAATCACTAATGAGATTAATAATGTGTTAAATATCATCCCTATAGAAGAAGAGGTAAATATTGTGGTATTTTAATTGAATGGGGAAAGTGTTAGTGTTCTAAATGGATTTGTTGGTCAATTCCACAACAGTTGTTGGGAAATTATTGGTAGTGATATTGTCAAGGTTGTGGCTAGTTTTTTCTCTTAAAACACTCTCTGTAAATCAGTTACTTATACTATCTTAGTTTTATTGCCTAATAAAGACATTGTTCAGTCCTTATCAGACATGAGTCCAATTAGTTTGAGTAGTTTTCTCTACAAGGCAATTTCAAGGGTCTAACAAGATAGGTTAGAAGGTTTCTTTCTCATGCTCATTTTAAAAAATCAATTTAGTTTTGTGAAGGGAAGAAGTATTATTAATAAAGTATTGTTGTCTCAGGAAATTATAACTGACATTAGAAAGAGAAGAAAGCCAATAAATGTGGTAATTAAGCTTGATATGACTAAACATATGACAAAGTGGATTGAATGTTTTTATCAAGATTTTAGGAAAGATGGGTTTTTACAAGAAAGTAGTGCATAATATTGGAGATTAGTGGAAAATAATTGGGATGCTATTTTAATAAATAGAAAATCCTACATTTTTTCCACCCTACTAGAGGGGTAAAACAAGGACACCCCTCTCTCTCCTACTCTTTTAATTGTATCAGCAGTGGTTCTGGCTAAAGCTTTAATTTTTTTGTTTTATAATAAGGGATTTAAGATATTTTGGATTCCAAAATAGAGTGATAATATTCACCATTTGGCGCATTCATATAATAACTATCTTCTTTGTCTCAATAGATAAGAAATCTTTGCAACTTTTCATGTAGATTCTAGAAGATTATGAGATCCAATCATGGCAAAAAATCAATTAAGATAACAGTATTTTCCTTATTTTTCATAAAATTCCAAGTGTTGTGGAACAAGAGGTAGCAAATTACTTTAGCTTTCCTCGAGAAAGGTTTCCACAGATCCATTTAGCAGGACCTATCGGTCATGCAATGAAAAGAAGTGTATTTTGTTGAATTAATGAAAAAATTATAACAAGTTGTAGGACAAGAAAGGAAATTAGGTTTGATTAGTAATGTGCTGAATAGCATTCCTATATATCTTCATTCTTCTTGATTCCTCCCAAATGTGTCATCCATGACTTGTATAAACTTTTTGCAAGGTTCCATGCAATTTTAAGGAAAATCGTAAAAATAAGCATTAGGTTGCTTGGTCGGTGAATGCATTCCTAAAAAGGTGGAAGAGATTAGGCTTCAGGTCATTATTTGATGTTTCTAAATCCTTTTTTGTAAGATTATGGTGGGACTTTAGCTCTTAAAAGTCAATGTGGACCATATTTATGTTGAACATAAATTGTAAGAGATCTAAACCCCAGGTGGTGTGATTAGGGGGTGTTCTCAAACATAGAAGTCCATGTTAGAGGCTAGGAACTATGTTGATTAGTAGATTTGGTGGGAGACAAAATATATAGGCAGGCTAATTTATGGTATGTCTATTGGACTCAACTAGAAGCTTTTTATTATTATCTTCCTATAACAAGCATCAAATACATCTACTAGGGGATGTGAGTCAATTTTTTACACAAGGATGTTGGAATGCTAAGTTGTTACCATCAATACTTCCTGGTGATCTATGTGAACACAATACAAAGAAGCTTCTAGTAGAGAAAGATTTAGGTGAATGGGACAAGCCCTGGTTGATGCTTAATGTATTAGGAAGTTCTCCATCAGGTCTTCTTGGGTAGTGCTGAGACAAGGAAGAGATGCACAATATGATTTCAAACAATCGTGGTTAAAAGGGTTGCCTTTTAATATTTCTTCTTTATGTTGGAAAAAAAGAATAACAGCGGGCGAAATTCTTATCAAAATAAAGGTATGTGATGAGGTGCTCTATAAATATTATGGGAACAATGAACAAGACTGCTGAACAGCTTTTTATGTCATGAACAAAGGCTACACCCTAGACGCGACTATGGTACTTACGGTGACAAGGACCACAAGCTAACCATGAGTCGGTACATGTTGTAAGCACTGAATAAAATAACAATAGTATACATATCCATAAAATAGTATGTTGAATGTAATACTAATCTGAATACTGAAAATAAAGTTCAACCACAAGTCTGATGAAAATACTGAAAATTAAACTTTCTATTTAAAACATATTCGAACACTAAAAAGACTGATAAGCTAAAAACTGTCTAACAGACTGTGTAGTTATCTGAAAAGCCTCTAAGACTAACTAAGGAGCTAATAGGACAAGCTCCCAACTAAATCCGACTGACTAAACATAATAAAATATTGAAGTACTGAATGAGAGATAATATGTCCTCGATAGATAAGGACTCACCACTACGGCTGCTGAGTAGTACTGGCTTTCTACCTACTGTCAGGAAACTGAGCCTACAAACCTATTATATAAGACATCAGAGCTCAAAGAAGAGTATGCAGTAAGTACTTTGAATATACTGGTATATGAGATGATATCTGGATGAAATGCATGGGGTATTGTGAACATAAGTAAGGACTAACTGAACAGCATGAAAAAAACTGAGCATAGATGCATGGAAACTGAAATATCTGAGAATGCAAGACTAAGTGTATATCTATTATGTTATTAAGATAGTTTGTAATCTAAAAGACTTAATGTTGTAAACCTAAATATCTGAAAGTATGTACACATAGTCAAGAAAACCTAATATAAAGATACACAGAATACTGTTCTGAGACTGTGAGAGCTAGCTATAACAAACATGCCCTAATCTAGCTATCGGGGTTCAAACTATAACCCCAGTTGGAAGAGTGATGGTACATTGCCAAGGGTACTAACACTGACTGACGATGTGATCCATAAGGTTGATGTCCCATAGGATGAGGGTGTCATGCCTAACTGACAGGGGACCCCTCAAAATCTATGATAGCATCGTAGCTTTGGAATTGAGGGTCTGCTACTAGTGTCTCATGCCTAATTTACTAGGGAGATACCATTTCTATGTTCACTCGGTGCTAAGGGTTACTCCCAACTGAATGACACTGATACTTGGTGCTAAGGGTTACTCCCAACTGAATGACACTGATACTAGATTTGACAGAGCTAAACTTAACCTAAGAAGATTTCATAACTTATAATGCTCATCATGATTACATTAATTGAGTAAATAATAAAATTCATGGTTTAACAGAATCATTACTGAAATTATCTGAATTCATGTAAAAACACTTCGGTATCGGGTATTCATAATCCACCAGCACTGAATGAAATAACAAGCTTAAAAATGTAGTAAAGGGTCATGGTTAAAACACCATAAGCGTAAACATTCCAATAAAAATGTAGGGATCATGAATTTAAACATGGGAATGCTTTAAATAGGGGAAAACAACATGATTACATGGTTGAGGTCATAAAGTTTCGAATTTAACATGGAATTCACTTGAACAAGGCATGGTAAACTCAAATTCATAGCATGAGGAATTTAAAATCTTGCATGAAATCGTACATGGGATGAATGAATTAAAATCACCATGAAAACATGAATTAAACCCATCTTAAGAAATATAAAATACAATAATGATAAAAAAATCTATTCCTTAATTGAAAAGAGGGTTTTGGGGCTCCATGGATGAACACCCAATATATCGTAAGCTTTTAACTTCAAAGGCAAGAGGCTATTCTTGATTCTTTATTAAAGTTTCTTGAAATAAAGGAATGGAATTCGTGTTCTTAGTGAAAGTTAATGTCTTTCTTTGGAGTAAAATTGGAGAAGAAGGGAAAAATTATGCCTTAAATGATACCCAAGTCGTGATACGAATGATTGGGTTGAGGGGAAAAGACACAATTTCCCCTTATCCATTTAAATCAAAAATTGGACGCAACAGGCTTACCGCGACGTGATCCTATCGCTGTCGTTGAATTCCGTCACTGTGATGTGGTGAAATAAGAATGGGACTATTGCTGCACCACGGCCTTATTGCGGTGACCCTCTAGTTTCGTGATCCAAACATGACCCAAACCACATCTGAAAAATCTGAAACTTTTCCGAGACATGCTCCTTACACCATGGAACATGAATTAACTCAAAAACAAAAATCTTGGGATCGGGAAGACCAAGTTTAAAATCCTCCAAGTTTAGAAGCCTTAAAAATGACTAAGTCCCCAACACTTAGTGAAATTTTCAGGCCTTAAGCCGGACACAACCCGAACTTTGGTCCATGTTGTATGGGCACCTTAATCTCACATGAATCATAGGTCTCCCCCATAACCAACCTAATCATCAATAATTATCCACAAAGGTCGGAAGGATTCCGACTATATAATAAAATGGTGGAAATGTGATACTATAAGACAATATCTAATATTTCATTTATAATAATAGTCTAGCCAATATGCCTAAGTCCATAGTCATCCACAAAACCTCTACTAAACCGAAGTCAAAGATATGTTGGGACATGCCCCCGACATTAGCTAATTACCAAATCTATACAAGTCTATGACATAGAGAACGTGACTATGAAAGCTAGGTCTACCGAAGTATGGAAGATCACCACTACAAGGTCAATGCATGAATCCGCTCAAACACCTGTTCACTTAGTAGAAAAAGAAGATATTCCAGCCCCTATGTCACGTGGGAACATAGCGTCCGAAGACGGTTAGCAGTTGGAGCACTAGCATGTAACTCCAGGATAAGGATAAAATAATATCATTCAACAATAAGTCAATAAATCATGTTTAATACCATTCATACACCTATCCTTACTTATAGATACATATATATATATATATAACATGCCAACGAGATATCAAGACTTAACAACATTCTCGGACTCTTTAATCATGAGGCATCAAGTGGAGGACTCCAACATTTCATACTTAGGTCTAAACCAATCTTATTAGGCATACAACTCTAATCACATTCTTAAACACATACTCGTACAGATAGAACAACACATCATGTTCATGTTATGCCATAAAAGGAATAATACATAGCATGCATTCTCAAATCATTCATTCATAAGACATGGAGTGAAGAACTTTCAATCTTCCACCTTACCAATTTTAAAATCTTAAACTTCATTGTTACAATGGTCATGGTGATTCGAAACACAAACAAACTCAACCAACATATCATATTTGACTAATTCAACTAATTTAACAAAGTTGATCTAATCCACCAATCTCAGTGCCATTTAATTGAACTAGGAACTCAAATCGCTAGCCATTTCACCGGTCTAGGAACACAAATCACTAGTTGTCTCATTTCATTTAAATAGGAACTTTAATTACTAGTCTTATCACCAGACTAGGAACTCGAATCGCTAGCCGTGTCACATGATGAGGTATTCTAACCTCAGAGACCTCTTTAGACTAAGAACAAGAATAACTAGTCATATCACCATTCTAGGAACTCGAATCACTAGACGTGTCATGAATGAGGAACTAAAATCACTTGAGTTTTATGGGGATAGGAACTTAAATCACTAGTCATATCATTAGATAAGGAACTCAAATCACTCATTGTTTCATTGGCATCCTTGGTCGGTATTAGAACTCTTAATTCATTAGTTCATCCATTTACATACATACAACTTATATCAGATTTAAGGTCTATTGCTCATTTAGCCAATTAAAAATCATACATGACCACATTGTCCTTATAGGAGCCTTCATTGCTCAACCACTTCAATAGGCCAATGCCTTAACTCATTTCATCAACAATGCAATTTGTGGTCCTCATGACCCATACAAACTATTATCATTTTATTAACAATATTATATTACGTGTTCACTGCACTTGGTTCATTACATAATTCAACTTTATGTTTAGGGAATTGGACCCCTTTTCTTAGCCATCAAATCAACATGGTCATAGTTTAACAAATTACATGGCCAACAACATCAACACAACATCAATAACCAACCATTCGTACTTGTAAGGCCATCACACCAATCTAAGGCATAGGATAATTCATTACATGATTAACAAGGTTCATAGCAACCATTTACAAAGCACAAACAATCATGATAACTCAATACATGACCAACAAGGGCTTTACTATCCATCCACAAGTATTCACATTCATTTAGATATTATCATAACTCATCCATATCCACTAGGCCAATTCAATAGGAACACATTTGACCTTTACAAGACTATTTAACCATTGATCATTTCAATAGGCCACATGCCTTGACTCAACATAGCTTTAATTTCATTTATGGTCACTAAGACCCGCATAACCGTTCATAATTCATTAGCAAGCTTTTGCCATATTTAGGCTTAACACATATAATAAGTTCATGTTTATGTCTCGGGTTTTAAGCCCTTATTAGCCATTATCCCAAAAATAATATCAAATACATAATACATGGCTCAGAATAACTTTAATATGCCAAATACCAATCATTCATGCTCATCAGGTCATTGCCCTAACTCACTACATCATCAACATGTAACTAGGAATTTCTATTAGATATTTTTACAAACACCTTGTGTACATGACTCTACCAAGGTTATATTCAAAGCAACAATCATCAACATTAGGGTTTCTCAACATTCATTAGTTTTTAACGACCCAAAATTGCCTCTCGAGACGTCACATGGTTCTTAAGGCAACAAGTAGCCCCAAGCTAACCCTTTGAGCCTGTTTCTACTAATAACTCTTATTTCAAGATGATATAATTCAAACGCTAGCATAGTCATATCATATGAAAGGAAATACGGAGAAAATGCTCATTTATAATGACCACAATACTAAAAACCTCAAAGTAATCACAATCTGATAACTAGTCTGACAAAGCCTCTACTAATCAATGAACTAGAGAGTCATTGGGATAGGTCCCCAACTGACTCAAAATGAACTAGAAATAATAACATAGTTACTTAAAATATAGAGATGTCTGAATATAGGTCCTCGAATCATGAGGACTCACCACTGTAGGAATGTAGATAGAGGTACTCAAAAATCACTGACGAGGTTGGTACTGAGCACCTGAACCTACATTATAAGACAATGTAGCACATAGACGTATATGTGGATCAGCACTTGAGAATGTACTAAGTATGTGGGGATTCATGCATTTATATAAAACAACATCAGTACAATTTAATCAAATCATGCATGTAATAATAAATGACTCACATGGCTTGAATAAGTATAAAATGCAAAGATCATGAATCATGTAAAATGGAACATGTAACACAATCTCGTGAGTCAATATCCTTTTAGCTTTGAAATTTGGACTCTTCTCTTATTCTCATTACTCAAGGCTAAAGAAAACTTTAAGCAATACTTTCAGCTCTTGCATATGTCTCATGGAGACTAAAACTTCTTTAATGCTCAAGAACTCATAACTCTTTTGAACTCAAATACTTGGAATTTGGAATCATATAACTTTGGAACATACTTGAAGGCATTTCATTCACGTTAGGAAAATATCTCATTTCAAGCTTTAGGGAAAAATACTCATATCAAGGGAAAGTATTTTAGTTTTAAAGAAAAATATCTTATCTCAAAGCTTTAGTTTTAAGGGAGATTATCTTAACCAACATAAACCATACGAGCTACATTGAGTCCAATATTTTGTCCTCCTAAGGAAGAGACCTCACGTTGGGGAGAGGCGTTATACTCTTACCAAGGAGTATAACCTCAACTCAGTGATCACTTATCTCAGCCTCGAGCCTAATATCTTGGCCTTAGGCCCAACAATTATCTTGGCCTTAGGCCCAACCTACGGTGGAACGTTGTTTTGGGGTAAGAAACCATGGTAACTTGCCCAACTCGGTGCTAAATACTACTCCCTTTAGTTTATCTCACTCATCTCATGAAAAATTTACTTTAGAATAATCTCATGGTTCAATAAGAACCCAATAATCAAATCTGTAATCTCATGTAGTAGAGTGTACTTCTAAACTCAATGACCATTAGGTCAAAACATTTCTCAATAATCTCAGAATACTCAAATCATGGGTGCTTATAGAACAATAGTTCATAAAATCTCAAGTCTCAAGTAGGGCTTAATAACCCATAATTCAATCTCAAGTTAGAACTCATCAATAGCATAATAGATATCATATAGATTCATAACTCATGTAGAAATCTGGAAATTTCAGCAATTTATCTCAAAATACTCATATACATCAATTTTTCAAACATTTCAACTATTAACTTCTCAAGGATTAAAATCATGGGGTATAGACCCAGCTGCAATTTCTCAAGAAAACATGTAAAAATCATGTCATTAGACTCTCAATTCAAGGGAAACATCAAAATCTTGCAACCAATAACAATGGGTGAAAACCCCCAATTCAATTTCATGTAAAAGTTCATAAATTATAGAGAACTGTAGTTTAAATAATTCTTTGGGCACAAGGGTGAAAGGATTACCCTTTTTCAAAACCCCACATACCTTGAATTAGAAGCTTTGGATGAACTCCCACTTTTGGAACTCTATCCGTACTCTTAAATGAGAGTTGTTGAAGCCCTTGACTTGGGAACCTTGAATCTTGGCTCAATTTAGAAAATCTATAGTGGATTCTGGAGATTCTTGGAAGAGGTTTTTGATGCTTAGGGTTTTTATTGATAGAAAACTTGAGAGAGACTTCATAAAATGCTTGTAAATGACTTTAATTCGGTGTTTGCATGGTTTAAGAGGCTTGGAAAAGGTCCAAAATGCCCTTTTTAACAACTGTATGAAGCTAAAAAAATTGAACTGGGAACTCAATTTTATGGGCCACCGCGACACGCCACTATCGCGGTGGCTCACTAGAAATTGACAAATGGGAATCTGGTAGTCACCACGATGCGGAGCCATCACATTGTCCCACTAGATGGGACCTGTAACTTCAACACGATGCGTCACAATCGTGTTAGGCCACTAGAAATTGACTATTGGGAAATTAGGGTCCTCCGTGATGCGCCATTATCGCAGAGTTCCACTAGAAATTGACAATTGTCAAATAGACCCTCTCCGCGACGCGCCAAGCACTAAAATGATGTTGTTTTACAACTAGGACTTAAATTAGCCATAACTTCTTTCCCGGGTATTGAATTTGGGTGAATCTTCTATCAACGAAAATCTTATCAAATTACCCATGTGATAAAAATTCAAAATTAGGGAAATTCTATATGGTTAAAACGATACTCACTTAGGAAGTCACTCATTAATCTTCTCGAGGAGAAATTAAGCTTTAGGAAAAATTCGGGGTATTATAGGTTAGACTACAAACAACCAGCACCTACATGTGCAAAACATCAACAATAACATACATACACAAGTTTAAGCAATAGTCAAAATTGTTCATCATAAGGCAACAAAACCCTTTTTATTTGATTTCAAACCACCATGTAAACTTACTAATCCATGTGTGAAATACATAGTTTTACAGTTATTTCGAAAGGGGAAAAGATGAATGCCTTAAACATAAAAAAAAAAAAACAATAATATTGCCTCTCCTTTGCCTCTTGAAAACCACTCTGGAAAACCTAGCCTCCAAACCTCCAAAGATGAGCTTGATTGAGTGTTTGAGTCTTGTAAAATAAAGATTTAGGAGGATACAATGCCTTATATAGTGCAAGGACTTAGGGTTTTAGGAATGGGAAATGACCAAAAGATCCTTAGTAAAAGGCTGCAAAGTCCACCTATAAAGAAGTACGACTCCCCCATACGGTTTATGTGGAAATCGTGACCTAGTGTACGAGTGGTACCCTAACTCATAACCTAGGATTCTCCTAGTTAAACCACACTATTGTTGGTACTAGAGGGAACCTTTGAGTCATAACTAAAGGGTATGACTTATGCCCCAATCGCAAGCTTTACTAGTAACAGAAATAGTCAATTTTAGGTTAGGTTTTCACTCCATACGACCTTGTAGAATTTGACTCATGTGCATGGTTATGACCAAGGGTTGGCTTGTCTTATAGGAGATAGTATGCTATATTAACACACTTTTCAATGTATTAAAGGAGAGGGAGAGAAGGGTATGAGTCATGAGCAAGGGTACGACTCAAGCCTGTTAATTGTACCTACCCGAGAGATATCAAAAGAAGTTGTCATTTTAAGGGTTCAAGTTTAGGTGTTTCAATTCTCCTCCACTTGGAACATACAACCTAGAATGAGGAGCAAGGAAAGCATAAAAACAAGTTAAAACATCAACATGCATCAAGGAAACCTTTACACAAGTTATAATCAACACACAACAAGGATGCAACACAACACATATCATGATCATCACCAATAAACCAAAAAAATTTTCAAGGCCACATTCTTGGATATTTCATTATCCACCACTTAGGATCATTCATCCGCGAATGACAGGTAAGGAAAGCATTAACACTAGTTACCACAATAGAACATATCACAAACCACTTTAAATCAAACTAGGACAAAACACATCACAACGTTACAACACGACACGTATCATAATCCTCATTATCTTTTAGAGTTATAAAGGAACTCAACATTTGGGACCTTGAATCCCTTGTCTTCCAAAGACATAAAGAAGTGGTAAGTATTGGAAATTACATGCATTGTCTATCAATGACATAAACCAAGTTAGGAACAACAACACATGCTTTAAGCATGAGTTTTCAAAATGGAACATACTTGCGAATACTTGGACTTCTTGTGCTCTTTCTCCTCCCAATCGCAACCAACGAACTTGCTGATCCGAGATCTTCACTAGGACCTCTTTGCAAGTTAATAAACCAAGAGCATCAACATCCTATAAGGGACTGACCAACTAGGAACCACCTACACATATTCATATATAAAGCCATGGATAATTGGGGGAAATGTAGTTCAACCTAGAAGGCTTCTCCATCTTTTAGGCAATATTACCAACCCCTTTTGAGACCACCTAGGGACCAACATATTGGGGACTAAGCTTACTCATTTTTTATCGATTCGCACCACAACCTCCATTGGAGGTGCCTTAAAGAATAACCAATCGCCAATACTAAGATCTAAACTCCTACGCCATAGATCCGCATAGGTCTTTGGAGATTTTCCTCTCAGTCATACCCTTCTCCTTTTTCAAAAGATTGGTGAACTAGATTAGGGTCAAGCACCTTACCCCTACCAATATTTACATCATTATGTGGGAGGACGACATCTTCTACCATACGATTCCTATAGACACCCTAGATTCTAGAAACTTAGGACTTCTATATTTCCTATTTTAACATAACACTATGTTCCCTAAGACACTAACTAACACAACAAGGGTCATGAAGGAACTAAAGCACAAGAAACACTCATGCCACTCAAGGAAAAACTCTTAGCAGAGGCACGACACCATAGGTACAGAGTTCTTCATAGTAACCACCTAGGTCATAAATGAGACTCATCCCAACATAACACACCAAAGTAGGAGTCCTTAGGTCCAAACACCAAAATACAAACCACCATATACCCCTTTGGCAGATCTACCACGAATCCATTACTAGAGATAGATAACATGAACTAAAGGGATAAAACTTTCAACAAAAAAACCCCACTTGGAGGGCTTCGCATACAAACTATAATCCTTCAAAGTTTGCAACATGGCACAGAGGTGATATACATGATCAGTCTCTCTTAGAATATGCTAAGATGTCATCAATAAAGACAATGACAAGCATGTCCATGAATGGATGGAAGAACTTATTCATCAAGCCCATGAATGCCGTCGAAGCATTGGTCAACCCAAAGTACATGACAAGAAACTTACCAACCACAAAAACAGATTCATGAGGAGACCCTTCCAAGTTAGGACCTTTAACTTAGTACAAATGATACAAACACCCCTTTGAAATAAATTTTTGGACTTTGAGATCAGAAAAGAATCCTCTCTTCGGTACTAAAGAACAAAAAAACCATATTCCCATACAATGACCAGCTCATTATAGAAGATAAACATGACCCTACGGGTCTGACATTTGAGAAAGCATGGCAAAAGTGCAACAAATCAATTTTTAGGATGACATCTAATTCGACCAAGAGCCACTCTACCGAGTCTACAAGAGTGTCTCAACTGCCATCAGACACCACACACACCCCATAGACTCTTCTAACAACCATAAGGTCTCCAACTAGGGTAGAAATAAAAAAAGTAACCAACAGACTCTTGGGACCATAATCAAGATGCACAGACATATATGGGGTCACCTAGAAAAGAGTAGACCCTGGATCAAGCAAACAATACACATCACAGAAGAAAAGTCTCAATGTACTCGCATCAGTATCAGAAGATGCCTCAAACTCCCGAGGGATAGCAAGAGAATTGACATGGTCCCAACTAGTGTCAGCGCTAGAAACAGCACCCCTGGGTGCAAAAGATAGAGAAGTAGTAACAGACATCCTTTATCTTTCCTAAGCAACGGTCGTTATAGGATACCCCTGTTGTATGTGACCTAGTTGGCCACCATTAAATGGTGATTCTTTCCTTTCTCACAATGAACAAAGTGTAATCAATCACAAAAGTGACAAGAAGGATAGGTGAATGAGGATTGGGCTCTACTGGCCAGATATTGGGCATCTCGTGCCCTATAAGCATTATCAATCTAAAGATGACCATTTTCTAATGGATTGGGGTAGGGATCACAATCGTGGGTTAAAGACTAGGGCCCACCAAATACTTTCTCCTAGACCACTTTGAACCAACCTGAGCTAATTGATCAAAGGAACGATGGAACCGAGCATTCTTAAGCGACTGAGGAGAAATGTCACCCTAAATAGAGGGGTTAGTGGAAACAAGTTGAACCCCACAAGGATAGTCAGATATCACGACCCTTGACCAGATCTGAACCCCAAAAGTTGGATGAGCGTTGTCCATATTACCCCCATTTGGGACAGAAGGGTTAGTCCAAACGTCAAATTTTTATTGGTACATAATCAGAAAGATGAGCAAATGGAAATACGAGGAATCTAAGACCTTAGACTATACATATATTAATATTAAAACACAATAAAGGGAAATATAACTAAATTTCTCATAGCCTCTCTCTTATATGTGTGCCATGCTTCATACCCATAAAAGAGACTCTTCTTGGCATGACTTTGTGGACTCCCAATTGACCGTGAACCTAGGCTCTACTACCAACTTAACACGGCCCAAACTTTAATCTATGTCGCATGGGCACCGTAAGATCACATGAACTTGAGGTCACCCTAATAAACCAACCAAATCATCTAAAAATATCCATAAGGTTTGGATCGATTTCATCCATATAATAAGATGGCAGAAATATAAGGTTAAAAAGACAATATCTAATATTTCATTCATAACAATAGTATAGAAAATATGCCTAAGTCAACAATCATCCACAAAACCTTTACCAAACTAAAATCAAAGATATGTCGGGACATGCCCCCGTCATTAGCCAATTACCAAATTTATACAACTCTATGACATAGAGTATCATGACTGTGAAAGAAAGGTCTTCAAGAGCATAGATTCTTACCATTTCAAGGTCAATGCACGAACCCTTGGGTGCAAGCTTATACCACATTCTCACCATATTTAAGCTCAACACACATAATAAGTACATTTTCATGACTTGAGTTTCAAACCTTTATTAGCCATTATCCCAACAATCACATCAAATAGATAATACAAGGTTTATAATAACTTTAACATACCATTTATTAATCATTCATGCTTATCAGTCCATTGCCCTAACTCAATACATCATCAACATTTAACTATGAATTTCACTTAGATATTTTTACAAACACCTTATGTACAAGCCTCTACCAAGGCTATATTCATAGCAACAATCATCAATATTGGGATTTCTTAAGACTCATTGGTTATACTACAAACAACCAGCACCAACACGTGCAAAACATCATCAATAAAATGTATATACACAAGTCTAAGCAATAGTCAACATTGTTCATCATTAGGCAACAAAACCCTTTTGATTTGATTTCAAAACCACCATGTAAATTTACTAATCCAAGTGTGAAATACATGGGTTTAGATTTATTTAGAAAGGGAAAGAGCTACATTCCTTAAAAAAGATGACACACCAACAATCTTTACTCTACTTTGCCTCTTGAAAACCACTCTTGAAACCCTAGCCTCCAATCCTCAAAAGATGAGCTTGAAAGAGTATTTAGAGTGTTTGAGTCTTGTAAAATGAAGACTTAGGAGACAACAATACCTTATATAGTGTAAGGACTTATTGTTTTAGGCAAGGTAAATGACCAAAAGGTCCTTAATAAAAAGATAGAAAGTCCACTTGTGTAGGGGTACAACTACCGCATACGGTTCATGTGGAAATCATGACCTAGGTTACGAGTGGTACCCTAACTCATACCCTTGGATTCTCCTATGTTAACTACATTATTGTAGGTACTAAAGGGCACCTTTAATTCATAACCATAGGGTCAAACTCATGCCCCCATTATAATCTTTACCCATAACAAAAATAGTCCATTCTAGGTTAGGTTTTCACTCCATATGACCTTGTAGCATATGACTCGTATGCATGTTTATAACCAAGGGATGGCCTTGTTGTATAGGATATAGTATACTGCCATATCATACTGCTCAAGGTATCAAAAGAGAGGGGGGAGATGGTACGAGTCATGACCAAGGGTATGACTCAAGCCCCTCAATCGTATCCACCCCAAAGACATCAAAAAGAGTTTTCCTTTACAGAGTTCAAGTCTAGGTATTTTGATTTTCTCTCACTTGGACCATGAATCCATAAATAAGGGGCAAGGTAAGCATAAACACAAGTTAACACATCAACATGCATCAAGGCAACCTTTACACAAGTTTGAAACAACACACATCAAGGATACAACATAACACATATCATAATCATCACCAATAAACCAAAAATTTTAGCAAGGCCACATTCTTAGGCGTTTCAAATCCTTTTATGCATGAAACTAGAAGTTGAACTAAGCTAAGAATAGTATGGGGTATTATATTTTATTAGGTGCTATTTGGATACTGACTATGGTACAAGTTTTCACCAGTTATTGGTATTACCACTCCTTTATTCAGTTAAAAGATATTGTATTTAAGTGGTAGTATGTTGAGGTAGCTCCAAAAGTTAAAGTACTATGTAGAGTCGTTCCTATTTTTATTTTTTGGCAAGTGAGTAAGAAAAGAAATTTTATTAATTATGGAGAAAAAATGTCTTTAGTAGGGATGGAATTGGAAATAAAAAAAATTATTTCTCTTTGATAAATATAGTCATCCTTAGTTAAGAAACTTACCATGTGAATGGCATCTAATGGTTAAATTCAGAGAGAAGAACACTCCTTCTATTAGATGAAAAATGGTAGTGTGGAAACCTCCTATCATGGGGGTTTTTAGAGTGAAATTTCTTGTCGTGCAGCTAAGGGAAATCTTGCACCATGTTTTTGACGATTTTATATTAGAAATAGAGAAGTAAAGCTAGTATATGAAGAAGCAAAAGGTTGGAGTATAATAACAACCTTGTGGAAAAAGTGATTGCAATGAAATTTGGTTAGGAGTATCGCATTAGTCATGGTCTGATCCCTTTGATCCTTGAGACTGATTCTCTTAAAATTATGAAGCTACTAGATGGAATATAAGAGATCCCAAGGTGCATCTTGATATAAATTAAAAGAATCAAGCTACTGAAGAATGATGTGGAAGTGGTGGTGAAGTACATACTAAGGGAAGACAACAACTTAGTGGATTTTATCACTAATCATTTTTTCTATTTTGCAGGTATAGAAAGAATAACATATAATTCAATGCAAGACATACTAGTGGAGGATAGAGGCAGAATTAACATGGACAGGCACAACATCCTAATCTAAGAAAATGGAAGTATCATAACAATAATAACTCATTTTAGGGGATACATTAAAACACGAGAACATAAAGGAAAATAGAAGCATTGAAAAAATTCAAAGGAAATGGGATGTATAGGAAAATAGAAGAATAGTGAAAATTCAAGGGAAATGGGATGTATACTACATGGAATCAGATTCAACATTAAGGATTAAAACATACAGGTTTTAAGTTTGGGAAAAATAGAAAACCACATATTTTTATTGTGCTCTAAGAAGTAGCATCCACTTTTTAAGCTTAACCTGCTGGAACATAAGAAGTAAAGGGAAACATCAATTCTTTATAAACATAGAAACCAACTCATCAGGAGAAATAAGGATGAATTGAGCAAGACAAAACTAAATATAAAGTCTGTTTAATTTTCTTAAATATGAAGCAATGGTATCGACTTTTATGGAAGTTCAATTGGCAAGGTGATAAGGAGTATTGGGAAATGCATAGTAAAATTTTAACAAAAACAAAAAGTAAAATTCAATCAAAGACTTTAAATAAATAAAATACTAGCTCAATGGATGGCTAAGACACATAATTGGAGCTTAGAATCCACGATAATGTCAATGGTAACAAACACATCAAATAAAGGAAACAATAGTCAGCTTTATAGCAAATCAAATAAGGCGTAAAAAATCAAAGAGCTTTTGGTAATTTTTCTCGCTAGATTTGTCTAAATTGAGTCGAAGAAGTCTTTAAAGAGTCGAGGGACATGACATTCATGAGAGTTTGAATTTCCTATGTGACAACAACTCTAGCTCAATGGATTATAGATATGAGTTTTTTTGACAAAATTTGTTAGGAGCTTGTATTTGGATCTCCTTCAGGAAGATTCACCATTAGGAGAGATTGAGTGGTTTGTCGAATATGAAGCAGATCATGAAATCAAAAATGTAGTGTACCTTTTTTGGGAACGTCTAGACATTGTCATGTCTGATTTGTGTAGAGATATTTTTTATCATTTGTTTTTATTTTTTATTTTGGGCTTAGGTAGGTTTTGGCCATTTTTGTTTGACAAAAACTTTTATTTAACAATAAATGGCCCATATGGCCTATTTTAGTTAAAACCAGGCTTACTTTTATAATTTATCTTATTTAAATAGCTTTGTTTCTATTTAATCTTTTTTATTTTAAAATAGAAGAAAAGTCTTATTTTATGTATAACCCGATGTGGTGCAATCGTATTTACTCTTTTCAAGTTTAAGCATAGAAAATTTCAAATTACACAGGAACTGGCCTTTATTTATGCGTAAGGGTGCTCTCATATATATGTGTGTGTATGTGTGTGTTTCATCATCATGATAGACATCACAATTCTAATATATATATATATATATATATATATATATATATATATATATATATATATATTAGAATTGTGATGTCTATCATAATGAAAGAACATTGTTCTTAAGCCAATGATTCATCTTTTTTGTCCTTTATCATTGTTTTTTACTTTTTCAATTTTTGGTCTTGTGAAATATTTTTAATATGTCTATTTTTTTTTATGTTTCAAATTCCAAATGCTACTCCTATAATTCTCTTTACCACACCTCAATCATTTTCTCTTGTTGTTAATAATTTTCTACATAATAGCCTATGATTATTAAGTAATATAAAAGAAAACGAAATAAAAGAAAAAAGGTCAATTCCAAATGGTCATGATTGACACCCCCCCATAAACTATGGCGCGAGAACGATACTTTATCCAACCGTCATTTAACCAAGTATTACATTCACATTCACCTTATAATAACATTATCTTTAACAGGTTCTAAAACCCCATTATTGATTAATTTGACAAAAGTGTCAAACCATGAAAATTATAGGTCACTAATAGAGTTTGAAAACCTTTATCTATTACATCCCCAAAACTTGAAGTCACCGTACAAGAATATCTAAAATAAAACAACCGAGTCACAAAATAGAAAGAATATCCCAAAATATAACCAAATAGAAATCATCTTAGTCCTAAAAAATAGGGACATCAACGTCATAAGAAGATCTAAAGGTTGTCCAAATATGGTGCTTACTCAAAACTAGTCAGCATTTACTATTTCGAGCTAAGATCATGTGTTAACTGCTAAAAGATGTGTTGCACTTAACAAAAAGAAGATTATAGATAGCATCAATACATCAATAATTACGGGTAAGAATCATAGGTCGACTAACTCAACAATGTACAATTAAGAAAGCCAAACAAGTATAAAGCACACATAACAAAACTTTGAACCATTGAAATCAATCTCCCAAACACATCCTGACATGTCATATAGATTAAATTCATAAGTTCACTTTCACAGGCTTTCACACTTACTTATTTTCATCAATCATTCCTCATTTTATCTATTTATTAAGATATCACTCAAGACATATGAATGGGTGCATGTATGCAAGTTATGTCTATCATCTCATACCCATCTTAAGCTTATTATCAAAATAAAATTATATGGCATGGTACTAGAACCATTATCATTGTACTAGTATGGTGCCAGACCCATTATCAGTTTTGTACCAGAGTGGTAGTCGACCCACAGTCATAATACATCCATATAGTACAAATAAATGCAATTCAGCCATTAAATCACCGTCATTCTGGAAGGCAGTCATAGATGTATAAATCATAGACAAGCAAAATGCCGAAAAAATCAAAGTCATATGCAAAATCATAGCCTACCCAACTCTTTTGCTTAAAGTCACCTTAAGTCATAATTTTCTGTTTTTGTTCTCGTTCAATTCATTCTTGATCTATACAACAAAAAATATGCACATATTTTAATAATTCATCCCTTTTAACTACTAGGGATCAAACGACATGAAGCTTAGTCATAACTTACCCTATTTTATCATCTAAGGGTTTTGTTAACATTTCAACCTCATGATTTTTACTTGAAGTAGCATAAAAAACATAATTCAAGTTCAATTAGTGTTTTCTAACACCGTAGTATCATTACATACCGTATTCAAAATATTTCCATTTTTTCATCAATTTTCATAAGCCAGGATTAAACCCTAAAGCCCACCAATAATCCATTTCTAATTATTTTCAAAGGAAAAATTCAAGTCTTGAATATATTTACTTACCACTAAAGATGAACAACTTCATAATTCCTCTAAAAATTACCTTTCCCAAAGCCCTATTGCATTAGACAAAAATTAAGGAACAAAAAAAATATGGTGCCTTAAAAATAAATTTTACTACGCGTTACTACTGCAATTGGTAATTACTACTGCAGTGATTAAATTTACATAGCAATGGTTAAAGTTCTGTTGTAATGGCATTATTTTACATGGAGGCCACTACAGCAGTACCGCTGTAGCAGTTACTTTTTATGTTACAGTGGTTTAAGGTAAACACTCAGGACTCCTCCTCAATTTTTTTTATCTTACAAGATACACCACGAATTTTGACATCAAAAACCAACCCCTCCACAATAAATGCCATAACCGGAATTCAATATCTTTATTCAGGTATCGAAAGTTTCTATGACTTTATATACTCGTTGGCTATACAATTATTACATCCAATTTTGTCACTACAACCCATATTAATACCAAATTTTATTCAATTAATATATCCTTAAAAATAGGCCAATCCTATACTAGCTTTGAATTTCTCAAAGATTCTCTATGGGAAATCTAGGTGAAATTTCCACTTCCTCTTTTAGCATACAGACATTGTGGGTTATTTTAGTAGATATCGATGTACCCCTTATTTGTCCCCAAATGAAAACAGGTCCATAAATAAAATAACTTGAATTATATGTACCTGACTCAATGAAAAAGTGTGGATACCTCTTATGCATGTCTTCTTCTATCTCTCATATAGTTTCCTCAGTTGTACAACTCTTACATTTAACCTTCACACAAGGTATAACTACTGTCCTCAATTTTATCACCTTTGTAGCGATGATAGAATTCAATTCTTCTTTGTAGGATAGTTCCTTATTAAACAGTTCCATATCCCAATGAATAAAATAGTCACCATCTCCATGGTACTTAATTAATATTGACACGTGGAATATAGTGTGAACCTTGGAAATTCTAGGGGGTAAATACTACCGATATGCAACCAACCACACTTTCATTAACACCTCAAAAGTTTAGATATGCCTTGGGCTAAACTTTCTCTTGTAGAGAAATTGCATTACACCCTTCATGTGTGACACCATCAAAAATACCTTCTCACATTGTCCAATTTTATATATCTTACCTTTTTGTTTTCATATTCTTCTTGTCATCTTTGAGCTACTACATGCTTCTCTTATATGAATTTGTATGAATTTTACCTTCTCCAAAGAGTCCTTAGTATGTCAGTTCCCTAAGGCCTCACCTTGAATGCATCAAACCACCCCTATTAGGGACCTATATCATTTACCATATAAGCCCTTAAAGGTAGCCATGTCAATACTAGAGTGGTAGTTGTTGTTGTAGAAAAAACCACACAATGGTATGCATTGGTCCCACTTATTCCCAAAATCCATAACATAAGCCTGAAGCATGTCTTCAAGCATGTGGATAATCTATTCTGATTGAGCCTCGATCTTTGTATGAAAAGTCATTCTCAAGTTTATTTTAGAACCCAACTCAGACTAAAATCTTTCTCAAAAATTAGTAGTGAATAGAGTACCCCCAGTCTGTTACAATAGAAATTGGTACCTCGATTTGTCTCCCAATTTAATTTATATAAATCTTGGCCAACTTGCCTACATTATAGTCAAGAATAAAGTCAGTCATCTTAGTGAACCAATCAAAAATAACCCAAATGGATTCACATTGTCACAACCCAATTTCAGGAGTCATAATGGCAACTACTTTATCCCTCAGTTAGTAAGCTTTACCATAACCCAAAATGATAAGTAATGGGTAAGTTGGTGGAAAATAGCATAAATTCTAAAATTGTGCAAGTAATTAGATTACAATCCATAAAAATATAGGAATGATAACATAACTAAAGACAAATAAGGAGAACAATAACAATATCCCACGACCTTGTAAGGTAAGTACAAGAGCCTCTAACAAAATAATAAGAGGCCTATCAATTACAAATATATAGCAGTCTCAAAATGAAATACCATTCAGAATAGTACAAATGAGAGAAAATTAGCTTCGGCTTCAAGAGATCACCCTATCTCCAAACTCTGATCCACACTAGCACAGCATCAATGATGGCTTCTAGTACATGTATTTGCCCCAAAAATTTGTAAAGAAGTGTTTTATAAGTGGCAAATCAATGGGTATTCAATAAGTATCATCGGTTGATTAACCTAAATCATAATATAAATACAACGATATAATAAGCTAAGTTTGGGGAAAAGGACAAACCTTGAAAAATACTACAAATATCAAATGTACGAAACTGAATGAGTAATATCAGGAGAACATATCTACCTAAAAGTATAATTTGTCCCCATAAGCCCGGTGGATGCATTCAATAGAATAATTACATTACACCCATAAGAGAACAACACCTTGATACCATAACTGTGAATCTTTCCATGCCATAAACACCAAAATTGAACTAGTTCCATAATCATCATAAATAACTCATCTTGTTAGACTCTAACCATAAATAATCTCGTATTCCAAACTTTAACCAATAATAATATCATGAATACCAAAATTCAACCAAAAGATAATGTCACCATAATTGTCGGACTTGAACCAGTCTTAGAATCTCCGAAGTACAAGCTTAGAATAAGTCATAACATACCTATGTTTGTATCAAGCTCATAAATTTAAATAGTATTACGCATAAATTCCTATTGAGTCAACAAGGAACTAATAGTAACCTTGACATAAGGTGGGCCAGAGGGGCCTACTTCTAACCTCAATAGTTCATTCTAAGAAAACTATTACCCCAAACTAGGTTAATTTTCCAAACCCCATTAAAAGGTACTAAATATTCCTCATTGAGTCCTAAGATATCAATTTAACCAAAGAAATGACTAATTAAGAAAAATACTCCTAATCACTGTTCACTATTCGGCTTAGTAATCTAAATTCGCTAAATATGTCACCAAATCATAATTCCCAACCTAAACTTAGCGTAATTTTATAGTGATACTATAAATACGCATAATCTAAGAGAAAAGTAAGCCTAACTTACCTAGACACCAAAGTAAGAATAATAAAGTCTCCTAAATTGAAGATTTCCCCTTTCGACAAGCCTCCACACGATGCCACGCTATCAAAATAGTGATCTACACATTAATATGAGAATATCAATATTTAAAATTAATCATGCAGGAAAAATCAAAATAATGGTTCTAGTTGACATTGATAGAGTTATAGGTTTTGGAGTTAGAGACATTGTCAATTACTGTGGTTGGATCATGAGAACCACTGTCTTATTTCGGGATGGAAATTGGCATAAGATTGTTTTAAAACATGGAGAAGTAATATGGGTTGGGGTCAGGGTAATCACTCTTAATATTGTATTGTCTTTAAATTTTATGATTTATCTATATGGTTAGGATATAAAATATACTAGTACACTATGTGCAAGATAAATTTGAAGTTCAAAATAGGCTGTCAGATGATAAGTTAAAGGCTTTGTTATAAGCACTATGCAAAGAGTTTTTAAAGAATGGAAATCTCGATTACATGTTATCTACTCTAGCAAGAGCATTGATAAAGATAGATTATATCATTGTCCTAAGGATGTTGAGTTGGATGAATAAAAGCACCTAGTGGAACATTTTGGTAGTGATAAATTCTAGGTAACAAATTCTCAATCATATCCCTCCCCCACTCCCCCCACCCTAAGTTTCCTCAATTTTCTCAAACATTTAACAAATCTTGTTCTCTGACTTTTGCGTGTCATTGCTTCGCTTTTCTTACCAATAAATCTTGAGACTCTCTGGATCTACCCCTAGTCTAGTATTTTTTTTAAGATTTTGTTTCATTGTTTTGTCGGTTGTTTTGGGGTTTATGAATTATAGTTGTAGTTTAATTAGTCTTGGTGGCTATGGATGATATTTATCATAAGTAAGGGATAGTGGTACGAATAGATATTACCCGTTTGTGTTTCTTAGATATATATGTGTGTGAATTTACTTTGAAATATGGATTATGGATTATGGATTGTCCGGAAATTTTCAAGATTGTATCTTTTGTTGTTTTTTTGGTTTGGGGTTCATGAATTATAGTTGTAGTTTGATAGGTTTTGATTTCTATTAATGAAATTTATAACAGTCAAAGGCTAGTGGTAAGATTAGATATTAAACTTTTTGTATTTCTTGGATATTTATTTTATAAAAAATAGGAGTTTTTTTTGTTTTGTTTTAGGGTCTAAGCGTAGTTGATTTGATTGATCTCTAGCTATATGTACATTTTCTTTGAAATGTGGATTATGGAAGTCTGATTTGTTGGAAATAGAAGTTTGGTTTGTTGGAAATAGAATTTTGGCTTTTTGGAAATGGAAGTTATTTTGTATTAGGGTCTAGGCATGGTTCATTGATTTATTAGAGATTTCCTAATCTATTCACTTAAGTGTAGGTCGTCAGTGAGAGAAATAAAAGAAATAGAGAAAATAAATAACTAAACATACTAGTGGTGCAAGATCATTTGCAGAAGTACAGAAATCTACGGTGAAGATACATCATATTTATTCCCATATTATTACATATACTTCTTTGATATTAATATAATTCTATATAATTTTTTGGTTTTATATATCTATTTTTCCTATTGATTTTGAAGAGAATTTCTCTAACAGGAGAAAAAGATACATCAGATAAAATCTAGGAGATCCAACACACACGTAAGAATGTTAATGGATAACGTGTATGGATGGATACACAATCCAAACAAATTCATGTAATTTTCTAAACTTATTGCCCTATTAACTTTTTGATATACTATAAGTTACACTCAATATATTATGTATGGATGTAAATAGTTATGTATTATTATAGGGATAGATCCAGCAACTTATTGTTGAACAACAGTTCGAAGAGATCGAGCATCACATGACCGAAGATATGATTTTCTCTTCAGTTCTTGGTGAGAGATTAGGATATGTTTGGGGAAAATGATATAGGGAAAAGCCTCCTAAAAAAATCAAACATATCAGGGAAACATAGAGGCCAGTGTATCTTCAGCGGTAAAAACTATGCGTTAAGAGATGCAACTTGACATGGAAAGAATGTTACAAGAAGAGAGTAAACAAATGACAGTTGATTTGAAAAGAGATATAGATTGGGATTTGCAAAAGAAACTGTAAAAGGAGTGTGAACACATGAAAGGAGAAGTAGAAAAAATATTCCAAGACAAAAAATTGCTCTCATGGATGGAATGCAATAGGTTTTTTCTTGACTAGGATACAATTTTAAATTGTGACGAAGTCTAACTATTTTTCTCCTCTCTTTTTAATCATGCAGTTCACCTTGTATTAGCCTCTTAAGCTTCTATCTTGTTTGCCAATAGGATAGTCTCTTTGGTGGACTATCTCGAGGAAAAAATCAAACATGATTTTTCTAAAACAAAGGAGAATATTCTATTTTAAAGAAAATGCAGCATATGTTGCAAGTGGAGAGACTCTTTGGTGGAATCTTCATCTTTTTATTATTGAATTATAGTGGAAACTGAGTTTATTGATTGAATTGTGTTTAAAGCTTAAGTTTTTGGGTGTTTTAGCTGATTATTAGATGATTGTATTATATTATTGTTCTATTAAGAAATTAGATAGTTGTACACTGCTAGTGTAATAATCATCTGTCTTATCAGTTCAAGCCCGTGAGAGTAAAGTGGAATGTATATTTTTCAATTAAAAACTCCAGCAGTGCTGACTTTGCATGGTTATTCTTACTATTTCAATTTAAATTTGTAGACTAAGCATTTTTTAATATTACTAGTTAGATTGTGTGTGTGAGAGAGAGAAAGAGAGGAAAAAAGTATTTGTAGTCTGTTCTCATGTGTAACTAAGTCCATAGATAATATAAATACTGTTGAAGCTGTTGTCTTTGTAGAAAGCATCTTGCATGGTTTGTGAGTTTCAATAATAAAACTATAGTCAAGTGTTGAGGAAGATAATTATTATGCATAGACAACACCAGGTATGAACCAGAGAAGTACCAGTATAAAGTGAGCATAGCCTAGTAATGGCTTAGTAAAAGTCATGTATGTTATTGTGAATTTTATGTGATTGTGATAAGAGAAAAGTATTTTTTATACAGATGAGTTCTCATAACAATGGCAAATGGTTGGAGGTTCACATAACATGGGCATTTTTTGCCCAGCTCTGGGTTTTTTTTCATTTCTATTATAGAAACCTATGAATCTCGCTCACCATAGGGAAGAGTAATCTTGATACTGGCTATTGTTCAGAAAATAGAGAATGTAGAAATGGAAAAGGATGAGTTTGAGAATCTTCTTGGTGAGATTCCAAATGTTACTTCTATGAATTCATATTTTGAGGAATCTAGTGCTATCAGTAGTCCAAAAGATTTTAATTTTGCATTCTCAAATGGAGCTTTGGTACTGGACGAGTCAAAGTTGATTGGTGTTAATGTGTGATATATATGAACAATGAGAGCTTAAGTGAGTTAAATGAATTTAGTAACCAAGAGTAGCTACCAAACAAGAGATTTGATATAGAAGAAATACACTTACCAAATGAACAAGCTATAACATCTGCATTTTCTAGGTTGCGTGTAAAAGAAAGTGCCTTGTTAGAATTTGTAGCTCTTTTAGTCAAGTCCGCACCACTGATGAACCATTTAGCTATTGTGAATAGACAATCCAAAAATATCTTAGGTAAAATTCCTTAGAATTTGGATTCACAAGTGTTTTTTCCCCTCTCCAGAAACACCAATGAATCTACCTACTGATTTAAATGGGTTTATCCCAAGTATTGGTGGACACCAAAGTGGATATGTACATATAATAGAAAACATATGCACAGATGTACCATTATCTCCTGAAGTGCAAGGTGTTCACCATACTTCCACCAATAAAGATCGAGTAAATATTTCATTAATTTCCCATCAACAATATTATTTCTTTGATGAAACACTGCAACTATCATCCAATGTGGATTTCATAGACATAAAAGAAGAGAATAAAGTTGTTCCTGCATTTTAATGTTGTAATGATTTAATGTATATTAGTTTATAGCTGAAACATATCCCTTAGTATGTAGTGAAGTATGAGGTCTCATGTTCAAATTCCACCGAGGTGATTTCATATGTTCAATCTTTGGTGGATAGATTTACCGTCTTACTGGTAGTCGAATTTACCATATACTTCATGAAATTAATTGAGATGAGTAAAAGTTGGTTGCAATGCTATCTGCAATATATATATATATATATATATATATATATATATATATGTATGTATGTATATATATATGTACTTTTTTTCTAGAATCATAATGTGACTTGGTGTGTTTTAATGGCAGGGGCGTTCTTAAATAATGGATTGACTAAGGAAGATCATGAATGCGTAGAATGCATGCTTTATTTTGATCATATGTATGAATATGATAAAACTGAAGTACTATATTGTTATTAATCTTTGTGTCATTGACTTCTTAGTAAGGTACGTACTTATAATATTTAGTCGGTGAATGATTTTGTAAAATACTACTATTGGATGCAGTTCTTAAAATTTGTTTTCAATTTTTTTTAATATAGGTGTTGAATAAATTCAATTCTATGCTTGATGAAAACAATATTTTTATTTGAGCAAAAATTTTAATTTAGCAGCAAAATGAGACTTTCCACTAATGATTTAGCAGATTTGTGCCGATGGATTCTGATATTATAAGTATTTTTTAGAAACAAGATAGCAGTGTCGCCACTAATATTTAAAGGTATAGGAGCGACATGGATTGCTACTAATGTATAGATTTTAGTGATTTAAAATACTATTGATACTAATTTTTCAGCGATAAAGGTCGCTACCAATAAAAAGTTTCTTGTGGTGATAAATAAGTTGTCACAACTGACGGTCATTTTCTAGAGACATAGTCGCTTGTAATGCTAGTATAATAGTGGTAACCTAACCCATATGTGTTTTGTTAAAATACATTTTGCAGCATATTTGTCAACCTTTTGTGGCAGTAAAACTACTCACAAATACCTTTTTTTTGTGGCAACGTAGCTTTGTCATCGCAAATAACATTTAGTTATGGAGGTACTACCAACGCTATAGTTTTCACTGTAAAAAAACTTTAGTGGGGACTTTTGGATCTTTAGTGGAAACTTTTGGTGCCATTATAAACCAGATTTCTCGTAGGGCTTATAGTTGAATAATGTTTTCCCATGGTTTAGTTATGATCATTCAAATTTTATATATGGTTTTTTAACTTGTAGGTGTATGGGAATGGTGATGAAACTGAGAGGACACGGTTAAACCCCAATTTGGTTATTTTGCCTTGATTATGGTTTTGAAAATTATATTTCCTCAACATGTTTGTGAAATTGTCAATGAAAAATGGCTTTTGTCACATAGTTTATTTTACCCACTTGTAATAATGCATTGACATAAAAAAGATAATCAATTATGTATATTTTCCTTGAAAGGCCTTGGTGGCCATGTAAAAATGGTGGAATAGGAACCTTGGGGGTTCGGTTGATTAAATGGGTTCTAGTCCAAAACGATTGATTATTTGAATATCTTTTGGCCTATGGGTTCGAGTCTTAGTTAGTTGAGTAAATGACATGGCATGATTATATTAGCTTTCAAGAGATGTTGGTATAACGATACCAATGGGATGCTTTAGTTTGTAATTGGCTTAATAAAATGGGAATGTGTGATAAATATTTTAAATTGGGCTTTAAAGGAGAGTTGTGTAGCTGATTCATGAAAATGGATGTCTAAGTGACCAATACTAGAAACCGCTCTAGCTGATTATAGTTCGAGTCCCCTTGCTTGTGACCAAGTGGTTTGAGTCCACCTTATTGTTCTTATTATAATTGTAGGGTTCAAGTCCCCTATATCACATTTCATGATTAGTTGATTAAGTCACCTTAGTATATGATTTGAAGGTTTCAGTTCCCCGTGCATATATAAATGATCTTTCTCAAGTTCGTGTGGCACACATCCTGGGGCCTGACCAAGGGTGACAGCTGGGGCGCATATAGCCCATGAGTACTGTTATATGATGGTTGAGCTAAACAATCCAGATTAAAGTTTTAACATTCCTGTTAAACCTTATTCCCTATCCTGACATGTGATATATATATATATATATATATATATATGTGTGTGTGTGTGTGTAAGTATGTATGTATATGCATTTGATTATGTGCATTGGATTTTAAATGAGTTTTAAATTGTTGATCACTGCATTATGTTATCCTTATCCCTGGGTTACATACTTGCTTTCACCTCACTAACCGTCTTCGGATGTTATATCCCCTTGCTATGCAGGAAATTTCCATACTTATACTTGACTTGCATAGTGATTCAGATCAGGGGTCAACTCGTGAGTTGACATTGAAGTGGTGAGCTTCCATACATCCGAAGTCTACATTTCATGTTTCGTCTCTTATGTCTCAGATTGTATAGACTTGTTTTGGATATAGTTGGGGGCATGTTCTGAAACTTTATTGGTATTCAATTTTGGTCCTTTGTTTGGAAGTCTTAGATTGATTAATGTGATCTTGGATGTTGTTGGTAGGTCATTTGGACGGTTTTCGATTGATGAATTATAGACATGGTTTACATATCTTTAATCTTATCCTTATGTTATATTGTTATATGTTCGGAATTCATGCAACAATAGGGATGTTGTGTTGGTTGGTTAGGTATAAAGGGGTGATCTCCAATCCCCAGAGGACTTGAGATATTCATCACTGCCAGGCCCTGGTTCAGGTTGTGACAATGCCCATCGATCTGAGGGTAAAAAGCGGAGCTAAGATCCACCTAAATACCCAAATCCTCCTGTAAATCTCTCTTGAAGCTAGAAGTGAATATCGAGCCCCAGTCTAAAATAATAGATATAGGTACTACATACTGGCAAACTATATCACAAACATAGATACTACTAATCACTCAACACTAAATGACATCTAAATAGGAAAGAAATATGTCGATTTATTCAACCAATCTACCATGACCTAAATGCCACCAACACCACGGGAAGAGAGAGGTAACCCACTAGCAACGTCCATGACACTCCCACTTCCAGTGATAATGGGGAATCTCTTTCTTAAGACAACAATCCTCTGTTTCATGGTCTTTACCCACTGATAGCATAGGCAACGATCTACAAAGTTTGCTATATCTTTTTTCATACGACTCCTCCAGTAATGTTGCCTTCAATCCCGATACATCTTAGATGTCCCAAGGTGATAGAGTATCTGGAGTGGTGAGCCTCACACAATATCAACTAATTAAAGTCACCAACCCACTGAAAACAAATGCAACCATTATAACTCAAAATAACTTCAAAATCCCAGGTAACCCTTTTGGACTCACCGTTCAACACCTGATAACGGATGACACAAAGTCCTATATCCTCAAACTAATATCTCTGAATCTTCTCAAATAAGGTAGAACTATACTCAATACTAGCAAAGATCCTCCTAGAGTTTGAAATAAAAAGTCACACCATCATGTTTGCGAAGGACTAAATGTCCGTCATAATGCTCACCCGTATAACATAAAGTTATATTGGACAGTTATTGTTAATAGCTCAACTTTCATTGAAATCGAATCCATGAAAGTGAGATATAAACTTCAAATCCTATGGGTGTTCTAATTACTAAAAAGATACCCGAAGTTTATATAAAAAAGAAACACGTAATATAAAATAGGGGGTTTGGTTTGGAGTAAGAACTTGGCAATGGCGATTCAATCAACACACTATAATAACACCTACGATTTAGAATTCAATTTAGGAGGAATCATGGGATTATGTCTACCTAAGGGCAAGGTGTGCATGGGATTATGATGGCTTAATATGACTTCTAATTGTTGCGCACATGAGATTATAACTTCTAAGGGCAAGTTAGTTTGTCAACAAAACCTCAAAGATATCACTCCTTGGCTCTTTCAAGAACCTAGAGAGTGTATCTATAATAACCACCCATGACATGACTCACTCTCCATCTACCCTTATTTCTAGAATAAAAAAAGAAAGTAAGACATGCTCTCAATCGTTCCCAAGAGTTCACCCACATCCCTCTTTCAAGGATGATGAGGTCTTTCGAGAGTTTGGGGTTTTCACTCAACAAAACCATTTGGAGATTTATGGTTTTCACCTACAAATTCCAACAATTAAAACCAAGGAATGGTAGAATCCATGATCACAACTAAAACTCAAACAAACATACCATCACCCAAACACAATTGAACCATAGTTAAACATAATCCCAAGACTAAAATAATTATTTACTCATGAAGACGTTAGAGAAAAATATACCATAAGGATTGTTTAAAGCATCCATTATTCACAAACACAGATATTAAAACCTCCAAAGTTAATTACAAAGCTTGCCCAATTTAGGGTTTTTTATTTTTAATTCAATAGTGTCTCAATGGTGAAACCCAAAGAAGAACGTATTTTAGTATATAAGAAGATTTGGATTCGACTTGGTGGAATGACAAAGCTGCCCTAGGCAAAATTCCCGCGTAGCTGCAATCGCAAAGGATTATTAACTATTGCGGATAATGCGACCGTGGTAAAGACTTCGTAATTGCACCCTTTTGACCTGCTTGACTAACCATGATCGCGACCCACAGACTGTGATTGCGGTAACTGAGGCTTGTTACTTCTCTAAGTCTTTCAGCTGCACTTCTTCCCCTTGTTTGGTTCATTCCATCTCAAGTCCATATCCTTCATTCTTCTAGCTTGTATGCGTACAAAATGCATAATTTAGTGCGTTTAATCTCTCACTTATCTCACTTAAATGTTTAAATTGTTGTACAACACACAATTATTTAGTGCAAATGAGTGGTAAAATCACCACTCATCAATACCCCATCTTAAAACTTTGCTTGTCCTCAATCAACACCACTTCTTACCAAGATACAATGCACATTTATGCCCAAATTTTATTACCTAATGATCACAATGATCTCAACTTGATTACTACCACAAAAATATCTTCATACATGGGCAAAACTATTTTAACGACACCTTTCCATATACAATGCAATATTGAAGGATGAAAAATACTTTTAAAGAGCAACCATGTAACAATCACCAATACTCTAGAGGTAATTTATCTTTTCACCTCAACTATGCTATAATCCTTCTGCCTTATTTTTTGGGAGTAGGAAAGAGCACCCACCTCAGCTTGTTCACATGTCTCCTCACAAGAAAAAAAATTCCACACACAAGTTTATCAAATATTCAACAAGGTATTTAACTGTAAAACACTCTCTGTCTCACAAGAACTCTCGATGCTAAAAAGTACCATGCCATAGGCTTGCCCCTATTTTCAATCGCCACTACAAAGACCATATTGGGCAAAAAATCATAAAGGACTTTTTGATCTTGCAACATAGGTTTTGGGGTAGGGTAGTGTAAGACCCCATAAAATCCTAAAGCCTAATTTAGTCCTTTAAGCTTGTCAAGGGGTCCCATACTTAGAAAATTCTAGCTAGGTTCCCAGACATAGCCTATTATTGGCCTTCGAAAGTTGGAAATCTCACTTCTCTATCTTAACGTCCTTTAATAGTCCATAAGTTTATTACTTCAAGATCAAGAAAGTCAATAGGTGTTCCCGAACAAGTTTCAGATTTTTCAAAACATGTTTAGATCATATTCGAAGTCCCAAAATAGTGGACAAATGCGATCATGGCGCGCCGGGTTGCCAATCGCGTTGGTCAACATTTGTGCAAGCTTCCAAAGCCAAAACTTCTAAGTCTCAATGCGATCATGGCACGATGTGTCGAGTATCACGTATCAGCCATCAACGCGTTGCATATGTAATTCCATCTATGTACAACATTATGACCACCATGTATTTCATGAAATCTCCAACTTATTGTATTATGAATTGTTGATATTGGTTATATGTACACGAAGTGTCAAGTCTTGTCAGTTTCATGCCTAGAGCCACTGTCAGTTTTCATGATACTCTCTTTCAATCCATGACCATTTCAGTAATCTCAGTCAGTTATTCGATCTCAATAGTATTCCATCAGTTAATGGAATTTAGTGAACTCTATTCAAAAAAGCTCAAAGATACTATCAGTAACAGTTCAATTTAGTTTAAATCAGTTCAGTGTCTTTTTAGTTGGGAGTAGGATTCAGCACCGAGTGAACCCAAGGATGGGGACTCACTTGTTAGCCAGTAGAGGGTGTGATCCTTAGAAGTAACCCTTGCATAACAGAACTACGTAGCCAGCGTATTTTGATATGAACCCTACAAGTTTTGGGATTATACACCTCATTTGAATTTTTCCTACTAGAAAGGGTTGACGGAAGCGCTCCCTATTAGAGAGGCTTTACTCACAGCTTGTCTTTGCCCGTGGCATGGTACTGACACCCTTCTAACTGGGGTTATAGGTTAGACCCCAATAGTTTTGTTTTGGGGCATATCGATTGGATGATTACCTCCCACAGTCTTAGTTTTAGATCCAGTCTTAGTAATAGAACTCAGTTCAATCCAACTATTTCAGGACTGTCAAATACAGTCGCTCAGCTAAGTACGAAACTCAGTTAGTTCCATCGAAAACAAGACTATCAGACACAGTCACCCAGTTAATAGTATATTAATTATACAAAATTCATATTACCAGTATTCAGATTTCACGACTGTCAGATGCAGTCAATCAGTCCAGTTCTTCATAATCAGAACTATCAGAAACAGTCATTCATTTATCATTTATATGACATTAGTTCCTCATTACTCAATAGACTTAGTACTTTAGTATCCCAATATTACTACCCAAATATCAGTAAATCCACGTTATCAGAATTCATGAGTCAATGTTATCAAGATCTCAGATACAGGTATGTATTTATGCATGTATTCTCATGTTTATGTTATTTAGTTAGTTAGTATTGTTCATGCATATGAACCATTGCATTCAGCCTACCTCACTATCATACCAGTACATTCAATAGTACTGACGCATTTGTACAATGGTGTTTTATAACATAGGTTCAGAAGCACGCGCTCCAGAGTATCAGTAGCATTCTAGTTTCAGCAGTCAGAGTCAGCAGTGAGTCCTCGTCATTCGAGGATGTTATTATTTGATTATTTCATTCTGTCAGTACTTATTTCATTTTAGCAGATGGGGTTAGTTGGGGGACTATCCCATTAACTCTTTATTCAGATAGTTTAGGTTTAGAGTCTTTCAGACTACAGCATGTTCAGACAGTTATTTCAATTATTTTGGTATTGTTATACCATATTTTCAGTTATGTATCAGTATTGAACCTTATGGCCTTTCATTTCATATTTCTATATTTACGATATTACCATTATTATTTAGGGCTCAGTTATAGATATCAGTCATGGGTTAGCTTGTGGTCCTTCGTGATTATGAGCATCGTGTAGCATTTGGGGTACCAGATTCGGGGTGGTACAGGTAGGATATTAATTAAGGTCAACATGGTTATACCCTTCTTGAACTTCTACATCACATTCTATTAATCTTTTGGTCATGAGACAATTCCTTTCTTTCACTTATGTTCCTACTTTTATTTCCTTAGTTCACCCATTTTTTTTAAATTTCTTTTTCTTGCATATTTTATCTATTTCTTTCCATTGTTGGGTCCTTTTATTTCCTGTTCATTTGTTATTATTGCTTGAGATCTTAGGCACTTACTTATAACTTTGTGTCCTAAAGTTACCTCCCTTAATTATCACCACCCCCAACATAGGATTTTAGCCTTAATTTGCATTTTTAATTTCAAGTAGGATAGGGTTCAAAGGTGGTATACAAATTAAAAGGCTTACAACTTGGAATGTGTTTGCCAAAGAAAGGTATAAAGTCTCAAAGTGGGTGACTAGGGATGACATCTTTTCAAGGGTAGGCCTTTTAGCCTAAAGTGATCTTCTAAAATCACAAAGATGGCCTAGGATCATCTTAACAACCAAATACAATCAAAATTTAGCTTTGAGAGAGTAATAGAGCAAGTTCTATATGGTACAAGTAAGCATCAGATTTGGAAAAATATGTTTACCACACATGGCATGCATATTCGCCAAGGGGGCTCAACTGTGTCTCCCACTAAAGACAAAAATGGAGTATCTACCAATTTTCACAAGTCGAACTTTCAAAGTCACAAATAGAGAAAAAATTGTTTAAAGGTTGCTCACGTCCAGGGCCTTGATTTTTGAAAAATTTTGGATGAAGAGGGGTGTTTATTTTGCATTTACACCGTGCACAATTCGCTAATTATGACAATGCTTTGTCTCACATTGTGCTTTTTATACAGGAAAACCAACCATATGGTTACTTAATTTTCTCTATAGGTTTGAATGCGAATCCAAATCCAAAATGCCATAGGTGAAGACTTTCCTTGTATTTGTGACCTTGATGTTATAGGTACTCAGACTTCCCATGCATCTATCGCTCAAAACCCAATCATGACGCTTTCCCCATAAACATGTCGTCACTTAATCTATCATAGGGAAATGCTCGTCCGATGTTGCCAAAAGTAAAATAAAGATAAAGAAAAAATCTAAGGAAAAAATAACTAATCCATGAAAATATGGGAACTATCAGACTGTCCGAATATTATAACCCAAATAAAAATAAAAATCATCAAAAAGAACAACAAAATATCCAGAAATATCAATAATACAGGCCCAAATCAAATGAATATGGAGACAGACATCCCCAACCAAAAAGGTAGCAGTGTCCTCACTACATAAATAATCAAGCATAAAGGGAGATAAGGGTGCTCCCTGAAACCGCGTCAAGAGTTATTGTTACTCTCTGACTCTGCATCATCATAAGCCTTCTCAGGATAGGACTACTTAGCTAGGTCCTCATCATCACTCTCTACTCGAGAGGAAGTAAGTTGATCAGAAGGTTTTAGGACTTTACATAATCCTTTCACTCCCTTTCATATCTTGTTTAAAACCTATCTCTCTTCTTCTCCCTTATGACCATCTTTTCATGTGCAACCCGGATAATATGATGTGATGCCGCTAGGGATGAGTAGTCTTTCTCAATCCAAGTAATGGTAGCTCTCTACTTTTTCTGGTCCTCCTAATACTTGGTATAATCAGCCTATGAGATATATAAATGTTGAGTGATGGAGGGCTCTCCCGGTCCTTAGGGTAAAATTGACATGAGCTCCCTAATGGACGCAATATCAACTCTAATATCCTCAAGAGGCCTAGTGATAGATGGACTATATGAGTCAGGCTACTGACATGTGGACTTCCCCAAGTTGATCATTCTCTTCTTGCTTTCTCTTGGTGCGCCCTATCCTCGAATTCTCAAAGAATAGATGGGGGTACAAGGCAATGCCTAAGAATCTCTAGGGTATTCCTCAGCCCCAGCTTTCCTATAAAGATTAGTAATAAAAGAGGGGAAGAAGAAATGTGTACCACCCTAGTTCTTAAAGAATTTCATAACAGAAACCATGAGCTAACCAATATCCAAAGAAATGTTATCTATAATTCAAGGGACCATCCGAGCCCACAAATTTGGGGCTGATTTCATTTGGATGAAAGGGGGTACTTGGACACATATGATGTTCAACCAAATCTGAGCCTCATAATTGAATCCATTCATGTGGATGTTACTCTTGGTTTTCATCCATGAGACTTCCTTTCTGGGACAAATTCTTTCCGCCAACCATCTTCCTAGCTCACATTTTTTTTCTTCAAACTCTCCCATATCTATATTTGGGAGCCTGTAGATATTATTGATTTTGTTTTCCCCAAATTCCACCATTTTCCCTTAGATCTTCATAGTGATATTTGATGGATTTGAGAAAGACACTTTGCTAATTTTGGTATGGAAATCACAGACCCATTTCTCATTAGCCTTGCATGGATTCGAGGAAAAACACTTCCATCCTGTGGCCTCAAGTGGGTCATGAAATGCTGAAAGCTTTTCTGGCACGTTGTCCAAGCATATTCCTCGCTCTGAGAGAAACTTTGTTCTCGGGGGATCACCATAGCAGTGAGTGTGGCACTTGAGTGCCATTAATCAAATGTGGAAGTATCTGTCCATAATATTATCTAAAAAGAAATAGACAACACAACAATGATCATTGACATTTTCATGTACAACTATGCTATATTGTCCACTAAAGCTCATTGGATGGTTACTTGGTGGTGTTTGGATAAAATTTTGAAGTGTAGGATTTTTAGGCATGGAAAAATGTTAGTCTTGGTTCCTGTAATCGCAGCCCATAGAGCCACGATCACACTGTTGAGATTGTGGTATTGATCACCACGATCATGGTATCTGAAACCAGTTTTGAATCAATTTTCCATGTTCAAAATTTTTCCAAATTTAAACCACAAGCATGTTCAACAACAGGCAACAGCTGAACAAGACTACTAGGTACTCGATTATGCCCTTAAAATATAAAAAACATTAACGAGCATTTATTTGGGCAATATATCGAGCATTTGGTGTGCACTCTTCATATGTCTCAATTTCACACACATTTTGGGTACTGAAGACTTCCCCATTTATGTGCACACCATATTCTAGTATCTAAACACCACATAATCATAATATACTAAATAATTAATCATGAAAATCATAGTATCAGGACTTCTCTAAAAGATGCATTTTATGGCCTATTCTAAAAACCAAAGCATGGATTCAAGGCACCTACCAAATAAGTGAGGCAAGAGGGATGCAAGGATGTTGTTGGAGTGCTCATAATTTTTGGCCAGAAATAGGTCCAATTAGCAAAAAAAAAGCTGAAAAAAATAGTGTGAGGGAAAAGGGGAGTCAGGTGCTCATATAACTAAGGTGACTGCAATCGCGGTCGAGTGTCTGTGATCGCATTCAAGTGTCTGAGATTGTGGACACGCGTGTAACCACGATTACAGGCCCTCTTTTCCCCTCTTCAGCTTATTTCATATTTGGATATATTTTTCCCTAATCAGTTTACAATGGAAAAATTTCACACCTTCCCCTTTTCAAGCTCATCCAACACACTCTAAAGTGCCAAAAATGCATGGGTTATTCAATTGCCAAAACTAAAATCTACACTACAAAAATAGAAATAAAGGACACAAGCCACTTTGGTAGCATTTGTAGGTTGCCACCCACATATCGCCTTAGTTATCATCATCGCACGACGTATTCCTCATTTATTTCTCAAGTTAGGTCATCAAGGGACCTCTTGTTCACTTCTTTGGTTTCAACATCTACCATGGATATCACTTGAAGTGTCGCGGGTTGTTTCCTTGTTTTGCATACTCGAAATGAGACCTCATCCTCATTCACTCTGAACCTCATCTCCCTCAATTCTAAGTTAACAATGGCTCTTCCGGTTTCTAAGAAAGGTTCACCAAGAATGATGAGCACCTCTTGGTCCATTTTACAATCTAAAACCACAAAGTCCATCGGCCTCTTGATAGACCGATCCACCATTAGAAGTCTCATAGATGTTGGGATTGGGGTGTCTAATCCAAGCTTCTTATAAATGAAAAAAGTCATAAGATTTATACTCCCACCGAGATCGCATAGAGCTTTCTCAAACATATGTATTCCGATGTAACAAGGGATAGTAAGAGCTTCAAGGTCTTCCTTCTTTACTGCAATTTTGCTACTCATGATAGCACTAAAACCATGGGTGACTTCAATTGTGTCACCATATATGAGATTATTCTTTGACATCAACTTTTTCATGAGCTTAGCATATCTTGGGATCTCTTGTATTTCTTCAAGCAATGGGATATTTATTGAAAGATTGCTAAGCTTGGCCATAAATTTCTTGAGTTTGTCACCCTCCTATTTTCTATGAATTCTTTGAGGTAATGGGGTAGGTACTTGGATAGTTAGCATCATATCATTTGGTGGCTTCATACTTTCAACCACTTAATCATTAAATTCCATCAGTTCCTTTTCATTTTCTTCTTCTTCTTTATAAGATTGTAGTGGTACATCTTTTGGAATAACCTTAGGTACCTTTTCACCCAAATCTTTTTTAAAGTGATCACCAAGGGTCTTCTTACTCCTAGTGACAATTGCTAAAACTTAAGAATCATTCTTCGAGTTTGCAATAGCTTTAATAGAAAGGAAATCCCTTGGCCTAGCATTGATTTAAGTGGAAAATTTTGCCAATTTGGGTCTCCAATTGTTTAATGGAGATGGAGTGGGACACCATGGTTTGAGAAAGCTGTGAAAAATATACTTTTAGCTCATGAACCATCTTGTATGTACCCTCCACCCATATCAAAATTCTTATTAATACATCCTCAGTTTTGAATTAGTCGAAGTCGATAGAAATCGGCTCATAGTTCTTTGTCCGATCATGGGGAGGCACATAGCGCTTATAGTCGCGCTTTCTATTTCTCCAATCCTTATAATGATCACGATTCATCCAACCTTGATTCCCACTTTTCCTATGATAGGTGGTGCGGGAACCCCTTGAGTAATTTGCCAAGTGCCAAATCTCCTCATTTAGCTTTTTAGCCTCCTCATTATCTTTATAGGCTTTTAATGCTGAGGCATTCACTGCTTTTGCGGGTGCACCCATCACATGTTTTGTCAAAAGCTCTAGTTGAGTTATCATATTTTCGATACTCTCCTTTCTTTCTTCATATCGCTTCCATTGTTCATTATCAACCAAGGATGTAGTGTGAGAACTTTTAGGAACTTCGGCATCTCGGGTATGCCATCATCGATTTTGCTTTGTCACCTTCTCAAGAAAATTCATTGTTGAATGATAGTGCAACTTTACAAGGGAACCTCCTACTACGTTTTCCACCACAGTTTTGTTTAGAGGATCAAGGGTCCAATAGAAGATTTAGAGAAGCATCTTCTCCGAGACCTCATGGTTTGGACATTGCATTAGTTTTCCATTGAATCTTTCCCACACTTGACACACAGGATCCCCATTTAATTGCCTTGAATTGATGATCTCATTCCTCAATTGGAGAATCTTAGTAGGTGGGAAGTATCAATCAAGAAAAGCCATGGTAAGCTCTTCCCAAGAAGTGATTGAACTAGCCAGGAGTAAATGGCCCCACTAAACCATCTCACCCATTAGAGAGAATAGGAAAGGACAAATACGGATAGATTCTTGAGGGATGTGTGCAATGTTAAATGGTGCACACACCTACACTAAATTCTTCAAATAAAGATTGTGGTCCTCATATGCTTTCCCCCAAAAGAGTCCCTTCATTTGAAACATCTGCAACATGACGCATGTGACATAAAAGACACTCCCATGAGTAGGTGGGATATGCATGGCACTTTTTTGAACCACATCATTGAGTTTCCCTTCATCATCAAGAGGGACATCGAAAGACCCCATATGACTAGAATTGTCACTCATTGTTTCATTTACACTACGATCACCTACACAACAATAATAATAACAACCAATGTAAATAAAACACACTATGGGTATAGCCAAAGCAAAAATCACACCACATAAGTGAAATCTAAATTTCACTCCCCAAAAATGGCGCTATTTCAATAATGCTCACTTGTACTACATAAAGTAGTACGGGACAGTTGTTGTCAAAATCCCAACTCTCATTGAGGTCGATTCCAAGAGGAGTGAGATTTAAACTTCAAATCCTATAGGTTCTCTAATTACTAAAAAGATATCCAAAGTATATACAAAAAAACTATATAGTAGAAATTATGAGGGTATGGTTTGGAGTATGAACTTGTCAATGCCGAGTCAAACTATACACTACAATAACATTTCTGGTTTAGAATTTTATTTAGGAGGAATCTTTGTATTATGTCTACCTAAGGGAAAGGTGTGAATGGGATCACATTGTCTTAATATGACATGTAATTGTTCCGTACATGGTAGGCTAGGTCAAAATTCTTTGAAGATAGTTTGTCAACAAAACCTCAAAGATGTCACTCCTTCACTCTTTCAAGAACCTAATGAGTCTATCAATAATAACCACCCAAAACTTCTATTCGGGCATCCCTATTTCTAGGATGATGCTTATGACTTGACTCACACTTTATCTACCCTTATTTATAAGATATAAAAGGGAAGTAAGCCATGCTATCAATCATCCACCATCGATTTGTTCCCTCTATAGCCCTTTTTCAAGGAAGCTATGGGTTCCTAAGAGTTTATCCACATCCTTGTTTCAAGGATGATGAGGGTTTTCAAGATTTTGGGGTTTTCACTCAACAAACCCATTTAGAGATTTGGAGTTTTCACCTATAAATTTCAACTATTAGAACCAAGCAATTGTGGAATCCATGATCAACAACTAAAACTCATACAAATACACCATAACACAATTTCACCTTAGTTCAACATAATCCTAAGACTAAATTAATTAGCTACTCATGAAAAGGTGAGAGAAAAATATACCTTAAGGATTGTTTACAGCATCCATTCTATACAAACACTAAAATTAAAGCCTTCAAAGTTAATTACAAATACTTAGAGTTATATAGGCTTGTCATGGATAAGGAGAGAAGGGCTCATGACCTTGACCAAGTAAAGTACATTAAGGGAAAGGATGGTACTATGTTGGTTGAGGATGTCCTCATTAGGAAGAGGTGGCAGTCCTATTTTCATAAACTTTTGAACAATAAGGGGGACAAAGATTGCATGTTGGGAGACTTGGAGAAATCTAAGGAGTGTCGTAACTATGGTTATTATAGGAGTTTCAAGGTTAGGGAGGTCAAGGGGCTATTCACAAAATGCTTTAGGGTAGGGCAACGGGGCTAGACGAGATTCCAATGGATTTTTGGAAGAGCACTGGCAGGGGAGGTTTGGAGTGGTTGACAAGATTGTTTAACATCATTTTTAGAAAGGCTAAGATGCTTGATATGTATATATGGAGTATGATGATTCCATTGTATAAAAACAAGGGAGACATCCAGGGTTGTAATAACTATAGAGGTATTAAGTTGTTAAGTCATACTATGAAGGTTTGGGAAAGGGTGGTAGAGTTAAGGCTGAGAAAATGCATTACTATCTTACAGAACTAGTTTAATTGTATGCCAAGTCACTTAACTACTGAGGCCATTCACTTTGGTAGGATATTAGTAGAGAAGTTTTGGGAGAGGAAGATGGACTTGCACATGGTGTTTGTTGATCTTGAGAAGGCATATGACAGGGTGCCCAGAAAGATTCTGTGGAGGTTTTTGGAGGCTAGATTGGTGACCATGGCATACACTAGGTGGATTCAGGACATGTATGATGGTGTGAATACTCGGTAAGGACTGTTGGTGGAGATTTGAATAACTTTCTGGTTTTAATAGGGCTACATTAGGGATTGAATCTTAGCCCTTTTTATATGCCTTGGTGATGGATGTTTTAACGTGGCATATTCAAGATGAGGTGACTTGGTATATGTTATTTGTGGATGATATTGTACTGATTAATGGGACTCAAATAGAAGTTAATGATAAGTTGGATATTTGGAGACAGACCCTTGAGTCTAAAGGATTTTGGTTAAGCAGGACCAAGATGGAGTACTTGAAGTGAAATTTTAGTGATGTGTTGCAAGAGGATGATATGGTTGTGAAGCTCGACTCTCAATCCATCCAGAAGAGGGAGATTTTTAAGTATCTAGGGTCTATGATTTACGGGAATGGTGAGATTGATGAGGATGTCACGCATCATATTGGGGTAGGGTGGTTGTAATGGAGGCTCACTTCAAGTTATTTATTTGATAAGAAAGTGTCCCTGAAGCTTAAAAGAAAGTTCTACAGAGTGGTGTTCTGGCCGGCTATGTTGTATGGAGCGGAGTGTTGGCCAGTTAAGTACTCCCACATCTAAAAGTTGAAGGTGGCGGAGATGAGGATGTTGCGATGGGTGTGTATCCGTACCAGGAAAGATAGGGTAAGGAATGAGATTATTTAGGAGAAGGTGGGAGTGGCCTCATTAGAGTACAAGATTCAAGAAGTAAGGTTATGTTGGTTCGAGTATGTAATAGGGAGGGACTCTGATGCTCCAGTGAGAATATGAGTAAAATTTTCTATGGATGGTTTTAGGTAGGGTAGAGGTAGGCTGAAGAAATATTGAAGAGAGGTGATTAGGCATGATATAGAGTAGTTACAGATTATGGAGAACATGAAACTTCATAAGAAAGGGTGGAGGACGCGGATTAGGGTAGTGGTTTAGGGGGTGAGAGTGCATCAGTAATAATAGGGGAGTGTTCTTCTTTATCGCTGATGTTTCTTGATCGTGGTGTTGAGTGTGTATAGTTTCGGATAGATAGTATTTTAGTGTTAGCTTGTGGATATTAGATTATTTTATGGTTAGTGGTCTTACTTTTTTTGTAGATTGTACTAGTTTATATATATTTATTTTATGTTTGTTATACTGCTTTCAATCTTAAGTTAGGGGTATATCGGGAATAGCCTCTCTAATTCATATGAGGTAGTGGTAAGGTCTGTGTATACTCTACCCTCCCCAGAGTCCACTTTTTGGGAATACACTGGGTATTTTGTTGTTGTTGATTCAAATTCAAAAGTGTCTAAATGGTGTTCAATACCCAAAGAAGAAAGGGTTTTAGTATATATGAGGATTTGGATTCAGCTTGGTGGAATAAAAAACTGCCCGGGGCAAAATTCCTGTGTAGTCGTGATCACAAAGGATTGTCAGCGACCGCGGAAAACACTTTGCTATTGACCCATCTTGACCTACTTGACTGACTGCGATTGTAGCCCCCAAACCGAGATCATGGTAACTGAGGCTTGTGACTGCTCCAAGTCTTTCGGATGCATTTCTTCCCCTTCTTATTTCCATTCAATCTCAAACAATCCATAAGACTGCAAAGAATATACTATTCTAAGAAGATCTTGGGGAACTGCGTCCATGTTAAAAAAGAAGATCCAGCTGGCCTAGAATCAAGAGGACCTCTCCACAAATGTCAAACAATAAATTATAACTGAAAAGTAGTGTAATCTACACCATGAGTCTAAACTAGGCCCAAATTACAGAGCCTATCCTCATAAGAAATCAACAACTCATACGTATCCTCGTCAAGTGAACCAAAAAAACTAAGTAGAGCTAATCTCAAGAATCTACGTAACATCTTCTACTCCTCAGCAAACATAGCAGGCTGGGCAACTATCGGTTGATCAACTATCAACATAGGAGGGACCTCAACTCTGGAGTCGTAGTTATAGGTTGTGCCTCTACCTCAGTACCACTCTAATCTGTAGACTGTGGACCATTAGATGATGCTCTACAAACTAGTCCTAAAACTTGAACCAAAGTATCCCTGAGCATTGAAGAAGAAATAAATCCCAATCGAGCTTGGGCTGGTCCCTATCACACTACTAGTTGAGGCAGAAGAATCTCCAACTCAGGAGTGGGAATAGGGTCTGGTGAATGCCCCCTATCCAGGACCCTAGAAAGGGTCACTTCTCAAGGTTTTACAGGACCTCTAAGTCATCCATTTACAACAATAGGATCCCTAGGCTCAATCTTGAGACCCTCATCTTATGCAGCGTAGCACGTGTCCTAGTAATCTGTGAAAGAGTGAAACCAAGGAAATACTTTATAAACCAACTCAGACTCTGCTCACAAAATGAGTAAAATAAGTGAAAAACTCCTAAGAATGTCCTATAGCCTCTCAAAGATAAGAAACAGACATCATCGTTCTAATCTGCGTGACTCTAATAGACACTTGCTCTTGTAAAAACAATACCAGTGAAACTTACTCTTTGATATTAATTTGTTGTGACTCCATTTATATGTCGTGATGGCACCTACTCTATCCCGCCAGTAGGTAAGTCGAACCATAGATCATAGCTAGATGCAATGGGATAACTTGGTGGGAAATGGCCTAAAAGCTAAAAATTAGCAATTAAAGATTCAAATCGAAATAATACTCTCATAAAGGTCTATTCGATAGATAGAAAAGTGACAAGCACTATAAAAGTCAGTAGCATGGGTACAAGATCTACAATAAAAGAAGCACGTATTTTTAATATTAAAATACAATCTATCTCAAAGATGATAGACTAGACATAGATAAATATAAGGAAAAGGGGTAACTCTGACCTCAAGAGATAACCCAATCTATGAAATCAACTCTGCACAAACATCGAATCAGCGAAGGCAACTAGTACTCAGATCTACACCAAAAAATACAAAAGTGTTGTATGAGTACCCAAATCATGGGTACTCAATAGGAATCATTGGACGACTATTCTAAATCATTATAAATATGATAGGATACAAGATAACATAAACTAAGTCAAGATAAAAAAAAAGATGAACCTGAAAATAAGCTCTGATACCACTGTACATAGATAAATAAATGCATATAAGAATAATAATATAAAGATCATACCATTAACTATAATACTAGCCTCCATAAGCCAATAAGTGCATAAAAGTAAATAACCCAACGCAGGCCCCCATAAGCCTAGAGAGTACAATCAAGGAAACTAACAATCGAATAACCATAATTTACCAACTGTCATCTATAACCAAGAATCCATCCGTTCCATATCACATCATAAATAACCCTCGATGCTAGTACTCGAACCAAAACTCGATAGCATCATTATTGTTATCATCAATTTTGTCAAACTAGAATTGGAACTCATATCATTGATACCATCAGCACTTGTCGGACTTGAATCAAAACTCATATTTATAAACTGTAGCAATAATCCATATAAGTAAGCCATTTAAATAATGTAAATCTAATTGATTATACCAATAAATCATAATTATACCAATAAATTTTAATTATATAAATAAATCACAACTATAAACCATTCCTTTACACACATATATACACCATACCAAGAATCATAACCGCAGGTTTCATCCATACTCATGTCTATAAGCCATATTATTAGCCATACTTAGAATCCATACAAATACTAATATTCATAAGCAATACTATTAAGTATATCCAGAATTCATACCAATAGTCATATCTATAGGTCACCATCATATCAATAAGTCTAATCGTATCTATAAGTCACATCATATATATAAGACATATTATATCCATAAGGCATTTTATATCTATACATAAGCCATAATATATAAGCCATATCACACTAGTATGTCATATCATATATATATATAAGCCATAATATATTTAAGCCATATCATACCCATAAGACATAGCATATATATACATAAGCCATAATATATAAAACCCATATCATACCATAAGCCATATTATATATATACATAAGACATAATATATATATATATATATATATATAAGACACATCATACCTATAAGCCAATTATATAAATACATAAGCCATATTATATATGTGCGCGGTTCATATTCATAAGCCATTAAGCTTCAATCATGCTGATATTTCTAGCATTAAGCATATCAATAGTCCATGCTATTAATATTATTCAGAATTCATACCAATAATCACATTCATAAGTCATAAATCATACTTATAAATATATTCTTAATCATACATATGAGCAATATCATTAGCGATACTAAGAATTAACATTAATCCTTCAACATCTAACTAACAGACTCAATAATAATATTAAACCTCCTTAAGTACCAAACCTACCATTAATAAGAGTGTATCATACATAAATGAGTCTATAAAGTTATCATAAGTCTTGGCCTAAAATGGGTTGGAGGAGCCCACTTCTAATCCCCAAAAAATCCTCTTAGGCAACTTCTACCCCAAACTAGGCTAAGGTATCTAAGTTCATTCCTAGATCTCAATTAAGAGATAATCATTCCTAAGGTAGTAATCCTTCCCACAAATGGATAACTAAGTTAGTCCTACCTAGAACAATAACAACTAAGGCAATTCTATTAACTTAAGCAACTAAAGACAATTCTACTCCAACATAAATAACTGGTACGATCTAACCTACCTTGATTAATTAAGGAATTTTGATTCTAAATATATATTCTGAAGCTCAATACACCTAATCCATTAAGAACTACGCTAACTGCTCCAAGTCTATAGTTTCAAGATAGCCTAATAAACCAATTAAATCAAATACTTTCATACATACTTTCAAAACCTAAATCCCACCCCATATCTAGCATAGTATTATAATCATACTATAAGATAGCTCAATTTATGAAGAAGGTAAACCTAGCCTACTTGGGTACAAAAGAAAGCTCGAAGAAGTCACTAAATCACCAATTTCTCCTTTTGAGAAGCTTCCATAAGGTGCCACTTAATCAAAATCACAATATTCTCATTAAAATAAGAACAATTATACTCATCAATTGAGTTGTCTGTGTGGGAATGGGAGGTGATTAATATGGATTTCATTATCGGTCTTCTACGATCGCGTAGTCAGTTTGCGATATGGGTCATCATGGATAGGATGACTAAGTCTTCTCATTTCTTACTTATGAGGACTAATTACTCTGCTTATATTATGCAAATATTTTTATTCAGTAAATCATCAAGTTGCATGGTGCATCTATCTCTATTATGTTTTATTGTGGTACGTAGTTCTTATCTCACTTTTAGCATTCTTTTGAGAGAGGTATGGGAACTAAGGTAACCCTTAGCAGCGCTTTTCACCCTCAAGTGGATGGACAAGTAGAGAGGACCATTCAGATATTAGAGGATATGCTTTGGGCTTGTGTGATCAACATTAGTGGTAGTTAGGTTGATCATTTTCCTCTTAATGAGTTCTCTTATAATAATAGTTATCACTCTAGTATTAGGATGGATCCATTAGAGATTTGTATGGTAGGAGATGTGGTTCTCCTATTGGGTGGTTTGAGGTTGGAGAGGCTGGGTTGTTCGATCTTGATTTGATTCATCAGGCTATGTAAAAAGTGAAGGTGATTTGGGATAGGCTTGAGACCGCCCAAAGTCAATAAAAGTCCTATGTAGATATAAGGAAAAGGGAGTTGGAATTTAAAGTTGACGATTGGGCATTCTTGAAGGTGTCTTCCATAAAGGAAGTGATACGGTTTGGAATGAAGAGGAAGCTCAGTCCCCATTATGTGGGTCCATATTTGATTTTAAGAAAAGTGGGTAATGTGGCTTATAAGTAAGTTTTTCCTCCTTGTTTGGGTTCCATTCACTCAATTTTCATATTTTGATGTTGAAAAAGTAAGTGGGTGATCCTTACATGGTGGTTCTGTTGGAAACTGTTGGTGTTTTGGACTCTTTATCATATAATAAAGTCCCAGATGAGATTTTAGTTAGGAAAGTCCGTCAGTTTCAGACTAAATATGTGGCTTTGGTAAAGGTTTTATGGAGGAACCAAAAGTTTGAAGAAGCTACTTCGAATGGCTAAGTTGATGTTCCGGCTTTTAATGAAATATTTTACATCCTTTTCAAGGGATAATTGTACGTTTTCAAGCAACTATTGTTGTATTTGATAATAGATTTTAGTGTTTTCAGGTTAAGGACTTAGCTAAAGAAGTAACTTGGAAAAGTAGCAGAAAAAGGACACTGACGGTCAAACTAACGGATCGTCAGCCATGTGATGGACCATCAAAGTGACCGTCAAGGCTAAACAGAATGGGCAGAGTAGCTGACATAAGTGATGATCCAAGTGATGGACCATCAACTTAGCCATTAGGCTGAGACAAAAAGTGCATCCTCGAGTGATCAAGCGATGGCTCAAGTGACGGACCGTCAGACCAGTGACGGGACATCAACATGGTCATCACCCCTTAGGCAGAATGAGGCAACTTGGGACCATCAGTGACAATCCAAGTGACGATCCAAGTGACATACCGTCAGACTATTGATGGGCCGTCAACCTGACCGTCAACTTTGACATGACATTAGTGAGTTCAAATTTCAAGTCCTCAGTACCTAGGAGCATATAAATACCCAATCTAGGTTTAGATTAGGTATCTTTCATTCATTTTTTACTCACTTTTCAAAGTTGATCTAGATTTTTTTTCACCATTCTTCTTTGAAAAATCAAAGAGAACAAATGTGAGAACTTTTGTAAGTGATTCTTTGATTTAATTTATGAACAAAACAATGTTTTATTCTTCTACCTTTGAGATGTGTTCCTAAATCTCCCATAACTAGGGTTATGGGACCCTTGATGTGAATAGCTATTTTGGGTTGTGGGATTGTGTGAATTCAGTAACGACTTATAATTGCAGAAACTCTTCTTCATTTTAATGATCTTTCTTGGTTGCAAACTTGAAAGGTGAGCCTAAGAACACCACTTGTTTGAGTAAAAACTCTGTGTGTTGGGAAAAGAAGAGAATTACAAGGATCCTAAAAACTTTAATCTTTGAGTTAAGTGTTGATGCCTTAACAGGATCAACCCACTTGAGAAATCAATTGAACATTGCTCTTTAAGTTTGAGAGAATTAAGGGGTAATAATCTATTAAGGTCGATAAACAAATAGATGAAGTCTAGAGTTCAATATATTCTTGCAATTAAAATTTGTTACGTATGAATTTGAGATAACCCATAACCTTGACTACTATAACATCTCGATGAACATAATCCTAGTTTCGTTATTCTTATTGAGTTAAACTTTACAAGCATACTTCTTAGCTGAAACACTGTCTACTACAATCTTATTTCACTATTAACAAACAAACCACCTTGTTACCTCGAAACCACCTTATATGCTTTTACATAGATAAAAGAGATCTTAATGATCAAAATTATCGTGTCCATATGACTCGTGGAGATACATGAGGACCCCAAGAAATTTTTAAAGAACATAAAAAAGAAGAAAGTTCGTCCAACGAGCCATTATCTAGGAGTAACTTCCTACCAAAATCTAAAAAATGGAAAGACTATAATAGCCAATATCATATAAATTCTAAGGCTAAATGCATCCCAAATAAACTCCCAGTAGGAGACGCTGGATCTGCGCAGTTTCTAGACCTGGACTGTAAAAGAGAACCAGGAGAATTTCTAGACTTATGGGCAAAAAACTTAGAACTATTTTTTATATCAGGGAAAGAAAAAAATTATACTAGTAATGAAAAATATTTAATTGCTAGAAATACCTTCACTGGAAAAGTAGACAATTGGTTCAGAAAGTTATAGCAGATTTTGATAAATCAACTCGAGCAGGAATAGATCACCTAATGAGGTATATAAGAGCTGAATTTTTAGGAAGCCAAATTGACATTTCTAAAGAAAAAGAAAAACAAGGGCTACTAGTGGCAGAATGGCTAGAAAAGCTGTAAATTTGTAAAATGAAGTACATCCAAGAATATACTTATGAGTTTATTCATATTAGCATAAGAAAAGTCTGAGATCAAGCTTTAAAAAATACACAGATTTATCTATTAAAAAGATCTAAGGCTACGTTAAAGAGATACATACTTTATACTGTCTAATGAATTATTACACTTGTAATTTTTTGAGATATCTAAAAATTTCTTTTTAAAAATTATATACGGATTATGTTTCCTTGAAATTTTTATGAATTGATTACATGAGGTTTTATATATATATAACTTATTATATATTTCTCTTTAATTTCTACAAATTAACAAACCTATTATTTCAATTATACAAACTCCTAATTTCTCCTAACAATGTTTAGGTCAAACTTGAAGGTTCTTGTAAATTAAAACACATCATGTAGAATTTTTTGTGGCAACTAAGATTCTTTTTTTTTTTTTTATGTTAGCTACTATTATTTCTATTTTATGAGTATTTTCTTATCGGTTAAACCAAAAATCAAACCGTTAAGGACTAAAAACCGATAAATCAAAAATCGATAAAAAATATCTTATTGGTTTGTTATTGGTTTAGCATATTTAAAAATCAAAAATCGATAAACCGAACCGATAATATATAAAACCGAACCTAACCGACCGATGCACACCCCTACTCATCAGTATTTTCAAAAAAATATTTTATTCTTTAATCCTTTTTCGTCACAAGCTCAAAATTAATCGAGAATTACTAGAATATGAGTATTTGAAAAAATAGTCTTAATAATGAATATTTTCTTATGCATAGTAGTGACTCTAACACGGATGGTATAGATTTATTTTCTAAACAGAAAGTATTAAAAGTAAAGAGTAAAAGTAGCTGAGTCATATAACACAACTTGATTCCATTCATAATGCATATATTGCCTATAGACTAAAAATAATGTTAGCAGTCCCTATTACGGATGCCTCAATCGAAAGAAGTTTCCAAAATTAAAATTGATAAAGTCTTAACCTAAAATCAACAATATCTAAAAAAAAAAATTAAATGAATTAGTTATATTGTAAATTGAAAAAAAAAATTATTAGAAAACATTAACTATAAAAAAATTATTAATAATGCAGTATCTCATCAAGTTGATATTTATATATAAACATACTAAAGTTAAAGACACTCCTTAAAATTTAGCTTTACGCCCCAGATATGGTTGAAAACGCTCTACTTGAAAGAATCAAATAAGGCACAAGTAGGGAAAGATTACATAACAATTAATAAAAATATAACTACGGACATGAATTTAAAAAGATAACGGATAACATTAGTTCCATCATAAACGATCAATGCATTAGCAAAACTAAACAAAGTCGTCTCTAACATAGTTAAAATTAAAACAATACGTTGCTTAAGTAGTACCAATCCACTCTCAATCATCCATGATGGAGAAGGAATCTTCTTCCTAGCTACTACAGTCCAAACATCATAGGCTTACACATATATAGTATCAGCTTTCAGTTCAAATTACAGAGAAAGAGTGCGTGACAGAGAAACGAAGATGATCTGAGTCCTAACCATGATTGATGAGTCTAGTTGAAGAAGAACCCAAGAGACCCCAAAATATCTCCCTAGGGTATCTAACTTCTCATGCATTGGAACTCCATAACCATTTAATGGAGTTCCTAAAAAAGTTAATGAAATGTAATAAAGGCAGAAGTAATTTACCAAAGAAAAGGAAATCAACACTGTCCCTCCTACCTATATAAAAGAAAACGGGGCTAAAATTACCCACCTTCTAGCCCCTAGACCTTTTACAACATTAAAAAAAGCATCAACAGTTCAGATAATCCCCCTTATCCTCAAGAGAGGTTGCTGACTTGTTAGACACAGCATCTATGTGAGAATTTAAAAAGATTTTCTAAAGGTGATTGATCCTAGTCTAAGTTCTAAAATCCAAAGACTAGTTAATCGTTAGTAGTAACAAAAACTTGGGGACATCCTCTTGATTTCACAAGATTTCTATAACTGCAAGTAATACAAAAAGTTTAAGTTGGAGGGATTAGTCATTTCAAGCTCCACATTATTAAAGTGAAGTTGAAAGGACTACAAGTTGGAATATTCTTGAAATTTACATGAATTTTTTTTTTTCAAAACTAAAACTAACTCTAGACTTTTTAAGTGGGCTCTTGAGGGGCGAAATTTGCTCAGCCTCTCCAGGGCTATGTTTTTAGAGATAAAAAGAAAAAGATAAAAATGCAATGACTAACTAAGCTCTTTTGATAGCTAAATTAGGTGATAGTGAGATGCATATGCATGCTTTGTCTCTCATGAAGGACCCTTTCCTTACAAGAGAAGAAATGAAATGTGGAGAAGTTAATTGTACTCCACACATTTTTGAAGATGTGGTACCCCTAAGGGGGGCTTTAAACTTTTGGAGAAGCCCTTGTTCTATACGTGGGCAACCCTCCATTAATTGACAAAGAGAAAGATGCAAGAGAACCATGGTTAGGACAAAGATCCTTCGGAGAGGTAGCATTACAGATCAATGTTGTATCAATCTCTCTTGGTCACCATTTGACAATTATTCGATGTCTCTTAACAATGAGGAACTGGCGCACGCAAAGTCTTTGTCACGCCTGTGGCACAGCAAAACAAACTGTCAAAGATATTAGTACCTCTTCTTCCCATGATCAAATATCAGTAGTACTAAAGCTAGCGCAATCAAACTAAGGAATGTAAGAGGGGGTGGTTGGGATTGGAAAAAATTCACATACTAGCAGTAAATTTAAATTATCTTTCAAACAAGTTGCGTAATTTATTTCCTTCAATTGGTAATGATACAAACATGAAATCAGATAATAGTGGTGTAATTGTTTGAAGGCCAAAAGTGGGTGATGAACTTTAAGTTTGTTGACAGATAGGCCTTTTTATCCTGACTGAATTGTGTGAGTTGTCTCTATTAATTAATAGTTTGTAATCTCTTTTATATAGAAGATTGCTCATTTTCTTTTGTGGATGTAGGTCGATTGACCGAACTACGTTAAATTATTATCTCTTTTAGTTTATATCTCACATATATTCTTATTCGTGATCTTTCGAGGTTTGCTTTGCTAGCTTCCGCATGTTGGTAGATGTTGGTGTTTGTCCTCAATTTCTTACCATAATTGGTTTTCCTTTAGGTACCATAATTGGGTTTCTTTTTAGGAAAAGGAAATTAAACATATTCTCCATATTTGACTAATCCTTATTCTTGTAGAAAAATGTTATAAACTCTATAAATAGAGGCTCTTTTATTCTAATTTGGTAGCATCCACAATGTAGTCCTAGGAGTTTGAGAGTTTCGTTTGGAGAGACTTTGTGAGACACGAATGTTGCGGTATCACTTGTGTGAACCTCTTTTTATTCTGAGTGAATTGTGTGAGGTTATATCTCTTAATAGTTTGCACTCTCTTTTATATAGTAGATTGCTCATTTTCTTTTGTGGATGTAGGTCGATTGACCGAACCACATTAAATTATTGTGTCTCTTTTTGGTGTATTTCTCGTATGTCCTTTCATTGACATCTTTCGAGGTTTGCTTTGCTAGCTTCCACATGACACGTAATTATTTTGGTCCTAACAAGTGGTATCAGAGTGAAGTTAAATCGGATGTTCATTTTGGCAGACTCAGTTTTAGTCGCAACCTATTAGACGATAATGAAGATTTTGGTTCGAGAAATTTTATCAGAATGTTACTCAGTGTAGAGACAAAATTTAATAGGGGAGATTTTGGAGATGGAGATTGAACTTGTTGAAGACAACGTGAAGAAGGTAACGCAAATTTACTTTATCAGAAATTCAGACCAAGGGAGAAAATTGTTGGTGTTTGTACTGACTTTCTTACCATAATTGGATTTTCCTTTAGGTACCATAATGGAGTTTCCTTTTAGGAAAAGGAAATTAAATATATTCTCCATATTTGGTTAATCCTTATTTTTGTAGGAAAAGGTTATAGACTCTATAAATAGAGGTTCTTATTTTCTAGATTGGTAGCATCCACAATGTAATCCTAGGGGTTTGAGAGTTTCGTTTGGGGGAGACTTTGTGAGACACGAGTGTTGCGGTATCATTTGTGTAAACCTCTTTTTATTTAAGTGAATTGTATAGTGAATTGCTCATCTCCTTTTGTGGATGTAGGTTGATTAATCGAACCATATTAAATTATTATGTCTATATTGTTTTATTTCTCACATATATTTTTATTCATGGTCTTTCGAGATTTGCTTTGCTAACTTTCGCATGATACCTGATTATTTTGATCCTAACAACAGTCGTATTGATGTTGCAAACTCAAAATGTAACATTTTGGATGCCAGCTTGAAAATGAGGTTTTGACCATATATACAAGCCTCTTCTTAGTTGTAACCTTAAATATAAATTGATCAAGCTGATTCCAATTTGGAATTGATTTCAAATTGCATGCAATAAAATAAATGTTGACTCTCCAATTTCATTTCTCTTGAAATTTTTGAGTTGAACATTCACATTTCTTTCAAAAGAATTACTTTGTCAAATTTTATTTTATATAGTTCGACTGTACATAACTAGCTAGATATTAAGAAAGAAACACTTTTAGCACACATTTATTTTATTCTTTTGGTACAAAAAAGGATTGTTTTTAGAAAAGAATAAAATTCACCCATCTTATTGGAGAGGGTGCATGTATTCTTATAATCATCAATCAAAATATACAACATAGTAGATATAACTCCCTGGACCAAAATGGAACACGCTCTATTCACAAATACTTGCAGGAGTTCAATTAATCTCTCAAAAATATGATAGCGAGGAGATACTATCCTCCTATAGGCAAGTATTTATGTGATCTTAGTATGATATTTCTATTGCTATAAAAATGACCTGAGTAAAATGTTTAAAATTAAAGAGTTTTCAGATATACAAACATTTGGGAAAAAAGAAAAGAAATTCGAAGAAATAAAAGGTAATTAAAGAGAAGAGAACGTTAATGAACAAACCTGAATGCAGTGCAGGTGAGGGAGCATGGGAAATGGGCGTACCATAGTGCTGTATCGGGTAACCTGCACCAGCAGCAGCTGAATAGGGGAAGAGATGGTGTGGGTACTGAACGCCGTAACCCTGGCTGACTGGGTATCCATTACCGCTTCCTTCTCCAAAATTCATGTATGGGTAAAACGCAGCAGCTGCACTCGATAACACACCACTAGCCGCAGTCCCATACACTGGATATTGACTAGTTGCTCCTCCATACACACTATAGTAACCCTGCACAAATTCAAACAATTACACTCTCATGCCAATGATATAATGTCCGGCTTTAATTTTGCTTTCAAATCATTTGGAGTCAACTTATTAGCAAAATAATCCACCTTATACTTAAAATCTCCCTTCATTTCATATGATTTAATACTAAATTAAGATTTTTGTTGCGTATCAAAAGTATTTTTAGACCTTATATTTTTAAAAATGCCATAATCTTTCCGTGTTAAAAGTGTTGGATGTAATTCTTTTGAGAAAATTAACGTCCAAAATAGAATGGAATAGAAACATAGACGATCATATTGGTTTGGTAAATTTGGAAAAAAAAAACGTACTCCGCTATTATAAGTAGTCTATTTCCTTAAGACTGATAATTTGCTCAGAAGTTTGACAAAATTCTATTAACGTGTGAGACAGTAAATTGAGGATATGGCATGGGTGCCACAAACCGAAGGTCAAGATTCATGCCTTCTTCGTAAAGGTCAACAATCCTTTTGACTAAAATATTGGTCAAACGACCTACATATTGAAAAATTTAAAATTTATTGAGAGAAAATTTCTCATAAATAAGACTCGTTAAAAACTATATTATAGATGTTATTGTGTTGTTGTATGAGAAAAGATATTCTATTTATAAAGTTTCAAAATCAGGTTAGCCAAATATGAACAAAATTATACTTTTTTTTTTTAGAATTATAAAAGTAATTATGGTATTAATTTTATTTTCCTTCTAAGAAAAATAAAACTTAAATTTGATAAGAAAATCAAAGCAAAAACTCTAACAAATATCTTCTTTTTTGCTTGATTTTCTTGACTTAACTCACCTTTTACGCGTGCATGATCTTTGTTCTTTACATAATCTTCATCACTGTTGTTTGCCGTGGTTAAAAATAAAATTTAAAATATTATAATTAAAAGTGGGTTAAAAATAAATATTTTATTTTTATTTTTAAAGATGCAGCAACAAGAATGTTGAAATATGATTCAAACTTCTCTACGTGTAATTGGATAAAATTCTTCATTATCATCAAATTGATTAGAACTGTCTTGAACTTGTCTTCAACCTTATTTCATCAAACCATTGAACCTTTGAATCGTTGGCTCTAATACCACTTGTTGGGTTCGAAATGGAGAGGGCGTCATACGAAAGCTCATAGTTTGCAAATCATAGAGACGATAAATTCAGAAGACACATAAAACAATACTAGAAAAGAAATATTATTGATATGATTTGATCAAACAACCTACATATCAAAATAATATTTAAAAACTTAAAACATAATAGAAGAAATTCTCCCCCTAAACAAGACTTTTCAAGACTACATTGTGAATGTTATTGTATTATTGTATGACAAGAGGATATTCTACTTATAGAATTGCTAAACATTTCCTTCAAGAAAGAGGTTAGCCAAATATGAAAAAAAATTATATTTTTTTTTAGGAAAAGTAAACCTAATTATGGTATTACTTTTATTTTTTTCTAAGAAAAATAAAACTTAAACTTGATAAGATAATCAGGACAAAAACCCTAACAAAACGTACATCCAATCCTACAGCGTATATCGTGCATTTCAAATGGTACAATGTGGTCTTTGACTTGTGCTTCCTCCCTTCACTAGCGGATCGTTTGGAAGCGTGTAGCGAAAAAAATAATGTATCTACTAACTTTGGGTCCAGAGGGGAATACATGATTTCTAAGTCTCAAGTATGAAATTATCCTCTAGAATTACATGAATCGTTTTATTTTTTAATTTAGGATTTTGTTTCATATTATTTATTTATTTTTATTTTTAAAGACAAATTAATCAAATAAAGATATTTAGTTATATTCTCTTTCAAGATATTCTAAGATTCAGATACCTAATTAGTCGAATTTTTTATGAATGAGAGAAATTTTCTTTGTAACTCTGAGAAAGAAAAAAAAATCATGTTAAAATTCAAATGTTGTATAAATCATCTAATACCTTTACTTCAACATATTCATATTATCTTTATATGTTGTTGCAGATATATAGTTGACAAAGAGAATTTCAATACAGTTATCTTCACTTAGTTTGAATTTCGATGAAAAATTAAATTAATTTTTAAATTTAAATAAGCTTTAGCATGATAATAATCATTTTTAAAACTTAAAATTTTTAAAATTAATTTATTATTTATATATATTTTTATTATTATCATTATGATAATTAAAATTTAATACCCATTGATATGGGATACACATAATATTTGTATCAAGAGATTTTACTTATTAAAAGAGAAGGTTAAGAGATTAAGAAGTAATTACAACAAAAATTTGAATTAGTAAAGAATAAAACTCAAAAAAAAAAAAAAAAGAGCAAAACAATCAAAAAAAAGAGTGTTGAAGCCCTTCCGAATCAAGCACAAAATAAAAGGAAAAAAGAGCATGAAAATAGTGGCGCCAGGAGGCTTCAGACTCGCATCAACTGGGTGGAAAGAAGTTCCCTACGCCACTGGCGCTATCTAACTAGTATTAGATATTATAGGTCGCAAGGCTAATATATATTTTATTTCTTCCGTGTATACACACATATCAACCCAAATCATCAAGTGTCGTGACACCTTCACCCAATACACATAAATTCGCTCATGTTTGTGTATTATCAATATCTTGTTTGGTACATTTTTTAATAGGTAACTTACATAAATTTCTAAATCTTTAAGTGATATTATATAAAATTTTAATTATTTTGTTAATTACATTTTATCTCGATTTTTTGAAATGTGATACATATGTTATATGGTGATACATATAAAAAAGTGATACATTTGAAATTAACAAGATATTTATTTAAGAAAATAATAGATCCTCTTTTATTCATTGTATTCTTTTATTTAAGGAAAGACATCTAATTTTTCTCTTTTTTTTAGAGTTAATTTAGGTGTTTTAATTATGTTTTTCTTTTTTCGTCGTTAATTATGAAAGATATGTTCTTTTGATGTTTTTCTCTTTTTTCGTCTTTAATTTTAGTCTCTTTTTTTTAGATTTAATTTTAAGTATGTTTTAATTCTGCTTTTAGACTTTTTTTAAAAAAATATTATTACTTTTGTTTCTTACACTGACTACACCATTACCTTTCATTAATAATATATGAATCACCCATAATACCATATATATCACTCATTAATATCATATGAATCACGCAATAATTGAAATAAATAATTGTATCTATCATATGAATAACCATAATACCATATATATGAATTACCCAATAATTGAAATAAATAATTGTAGTTACCATATAAATCACAATAATATCATATATGTCATCCATTAATATCATATAAATCATCTAATAATTGAAATAAATAATTATATCTACCATATGAATCACCATAATACAATATGTATCACCTATTAATATCATATGTATCACCCGTTAAGATCATACAAAATGTATTTATCGTATGAATCACCATAATACCCATATAATAATATCATATTTAATATTCATATGAATCATCACTAAAAAAAAATAAACATGTATGAATTACTAAATAAATTTATGTATGTATCAATAGATTTTTAAAAAAGAATGAGAGATTTTAGGAGAGGAAAAAAAATTGCATGCATTATTGGAGGAGAAAAAATCAGGAAGAAAGATTTAATTGTTGATAATTGAGGAGATATTTTAGAGAAGGATATTTTGAATGAGTTAATGGCGGAGTAAAAATAGTATGTGAGGTTTTCTTGATATTTTTCAAGAGTAAAGTTGAAAAAAAGAATTTTATGTAAATTTTAAAAAAGTAAACGATATTAGGTAATATAAGATTTTAAGTATGAGATTTGTGTAATTTATCCTTTTTTAATCCTATGTATAACCAATAAACATTAGTTATATACTTTTTTTGATAGTATTAAGTTGTGTATTACTAATATATGAAATCACATTGTATTAGTAACACAATAGATTGTAAGGCATGTTTTAGTATGGTTAAAGACACAATTATTTCACAAAATATTTTTCACATCTTTTTAATTATATTTATGGAGGGTATTTTTGTAAGCGCTGAAATATTTTATTTTTGAAATTATGCAATTTATGTTTTAATACATCGAATCAAACACTGCATAAGAAAAATAGATGTATAACTAATGCAAGCATTACTAATACATCATATTTTGAATTATTCTTATACACCCTATCAAATGACCCTTATGTCTTTTTTAAGTATATTTCAAAAGAGAAAACACTTTATACATTTAAAAACTTTTTAACTGACATTTTCATTATATATTTAATGTCAAGCTTTTATAATTATGGAAATATCACATTGTTTTTAAATTAATTTTTAAGAATAAATTTTTGTATGAGCCAAAAAGTTTCACTCTTTCTTACAAGCCTAATGAAAAACACTGCACCTAAAATGAAACAATGGAGCGGTATATACATTCCTAATGTATAGCCGTAACATGCATAATGTAGTTGAACAGTTAATGAAAGATTAAAGTGATCAACTTAACGAAGAAACTGAATGATTTAAATCTTACATGTGCATTTATTTTGTATTAAGCTTAAAGCTACTAATAGGTTTGAATATATCTCAATCATTAATATCTAAAATCAAATTTTAATATCATTAATAGGTATTTCTATGTGAAAAAATTTTCATCACCATTCTATCCATAATCGCTAATTATCACTCCAAATTACATCTGCCACCACTACTATTGTCAACAATCATTACAGTCATCAACCCCCCGCCACCACTACCAAACACATACCATCAAAACAACCACTGACAACCAACATCATTGCAATGCCAACCACTACTGTCAATCGCTACTACATTTACCATCTCCATTATTATAAATATGTCCACCAACGCCACCATAATGGTCAATTCCTACTAACAATCATCACATCTAGCACCACCACTAACTATCACTAACAGATCGTCAAGTCCAACACATTCTTCAGCCATAACTATTGCCGCCACCGCCACCATTTTAATTGGTGTTGCCATCACCATCATCATAGTTTCAGTCTATCTCTATTAACAACCATCTCTATTATCATAACTATCATTATCTCCAACTATCACCAACACATCATCAAACACCATACAATTTTCAACTAGCCCCACGATCAACACCGTGTAGAACTAACGTCAACAAACAATTATGATAGTCACTACATAACAGCCACCATCACTATCAATCGTCATCATCTTGATAGTCAATACAACTCAATACAACACCAGCCACGTCCACCATCATTACTATCACCATCATTATTTTTATCCACTCACTCCAACTATTATCACCGACGCAATACATATACAAACCCTGAACTATTTCATTTTTCCCATATAGACACCTCAATTAAGTCAGGTACCTATTGAACCCTTTACTCATTCACAAATAGTTTCAATTGAGCCCAATTTACTGGCGTGGCAAAAAGTATGAATTACGTGTAATACACACGTTGATGATGTGGTAAAGTGACGAATTAAATAACAACATGTGGCATTTTAATTTAAAATAATTATAAAAATAATTTTTTAATAAAATTAAATCTAAATTAAAAATAAATAAACTAATTAACCCCCCCCCCCCCTCCAGCCCTTCTCTTCCAAACACCCCTACCCCTTCAACGATTGAACATCCCCCAGCCCCCTTGCCCACCCCGCAGCCCTTCTCTTCCAAACACCCCTCCCCCCTCGTTGATTGAACCCCCCCCCCCAAAACCCCTTCCCCACCCCTAGCAGCTTTCTCTTCCAAACAACCCCCCTTCATCGATTGACCCTCCCCCAAGCCCCATTCGCTGATTGAACAAGAAAGTAAAAAAAAATAAAAAAATTGTATCTTATTAAGAAAAATTGATGGTTATTTTTTTTTTTAATTTCTTCAATGTGTGTTTTAAAGAAGCCGTTAATGGAGAAGAAGACATCGAGAAGTCATTAATTATGGTTTCTCACTCAATTTATATATGAATGATTTTTAAAGAAGCCATTAATGATGAAGAAGATATAGAGAAGAAGATGATGACTATTTCTTTTTTTTTTTTTAATTTCTTGATAATGTATTTTTTTAATTGGTTGAGGGGTTTTTATGTTTAATTTTGTTGATTAATTATGCTCTGTCACTCAACTTATATGTGAATGATTTTTGAAAAAGCCATTAATGGAGAGAAGATATGGAGAAGAAAATGATGGTTATTTTCTTCTTTTTTAAAAAAAAAATTCTTTAATATATTTCTTTTAATTGATTGAAATTTTTTATGTTTAATTTTGTAATTAAAAATAGTTTCTCACTCTCCTTTAAGAGAGTGCATTACACATGTCACGCCATGTCAGCGTTATATAGCAATTGAGCTTAATTGACACTTTTTGTGAAGGACCCAAAGGTCCAATAGGTAGAAGGTTTAATTGAGGTGCCTATGCAAAAAAAAAAAATGAAATAATTAAGGGGGATGTATATGTATTTAACTAGCATCATGACAAACCATCTTCAATATCATGCATTTCATTTTATTAAATTAATATCTTTTTGATTTGATTAGTTATTATTTAAACTATATATTTATTATGTTTACAGTCAGATACTAAAAAACAAATAATCTCAGACGATTAAAAAAAAGGAGATAATGGGTACAAACCGTAGGGTAAGTGTAATCTGGCGAGTAGGGAGAGTACCTGAGAGTTTGTCACAAAAAAAGTAAACAAAAAAGCATTAAAATGGGAAACTTGGTATGAATGTTTTCTTAGTGAACAGTGAGTTTGTACAAGTATGATGATGGTATATCGATATAATATCAATGAATGCATTGGTCATTTCTTCTCGTCGCAGGATTAGCTGTGTGTATATGATAATGTCGACATTACCAGTGAATGAGTGTGAGAGAAAGGGAAAGGGGCACATTATTATGATAGAGAAAAAAGAATGGTGGTATTAAACTATTATGAGCATGCGTGGATAGAGTTTCTAGTACTGTAATGAAGTTTTATTGGAATAATGAGTTGGCAAATGCACGTGAAGACTGGCCACTAGTATTTCCTCATTATATATATATAAGTTTAATTTTTGTATACCCTCAGTGTATAAAATATTTTACATTATCATGTAAATATGATTTGCTACGGCAGATTATTTAATTTTTATATAAAATTAAACAGAAAAAAAATTGGATAATATAACCTGTAATAACAAGTTAAGTTTACCTAATAATGTAGAATATTTTGTACACTGACAGTGTCCAAAATTTAAATTATATATTACTACTATATATAAATGTGAGTGAAGCACACACCTCATGGTTGTCATTAGGGGTGTATAAATCGAACCGTTAAGTAAAATCGAATCGATGGATCAAACCAAACTGAGAAAAAAAAAACGACTTATGGTTTAGTGTTGACAAAAAAAAAACAATCATTCTTGGTTTGGTTTGGTATTATCAAAAATAAAATCAAACAGAACCAAACTATTATATATATAATTTTAATTTTTTATACGTAAAAAAATAATTTTTATAATCTACTTTCTAATTACTTTTATTATTTTTTTATTTTCAGAAAATAGATATATATTTTTGGGCCTTTAATTATAGTATTTTTCCATTAATAACAAATTAATACAAAGCTCAATATTAATATAAAAACCTAAAACTCTTTAATTGCATCACTTTTTACATTTTATTTTTCAAGTTTTCAGAAAATTCTCATTATTTCCTCATCTTACTTTTCTCATTCGTCGAGTTGTGATTTAAGTTTGTTTCTCTTCTTTCTCTTTTTTTTTTTTTATGAAATTATGTTATAATTAATTACTTTATGGAGTTAAATTTTTAATAAGTTGTCTCTAATTATTCGTTCTTTTGTATGCTCACATTTTATGTGAAGGGAACTTTCAGACAAGCTACTGTGACTAGTGACTTAAAAATTGAACTACTTTGGCATCCACATAATATTACTTTGAGAGATAGTAGTTTAGACGTCTTAGTAATTTGCCAACTTAATTTTTATTAGAACTACTCTATGACCATTGTTTTTTTTTTTTTTATCTTTATAATGAAAACATTTAATTTTTTTCTTCAATCACATTATAATTGTAAAAAAATCGAGAAAACCGAAAAACCAAAAAAACTTGACTAAAACCGAAATAAAAAAATCCACTGTATATTTGTTTGATTTGGTTTATAGATTTAAAAAACCAACATTATTGGTTTGGTTATATTTTAATAAAAAATCGAACCAACCCGACCTATGTACACCCCTAGTTGTCATGTGTGCTTCATGAAATTATTAATGAATTTGAGGGTATTTTAAGTATATTTTATTTTTGTGTGCTTCAAGTTGTTGTACCTAAATATTTATGCATGTGTACATTTTGGGTATTGGACAAAAATCCCAGTCTAGGTTTAGTTTTTTACACCTTTTTCCATTGTTTCAATTCTTTAATATATGTGAACCCTACAATTAAAATTCTGACTGGCCACTGTTAAATAGACATAAAATGATAAATTGACTCTTGACATTTTAAATTAATTTGATATTTTATATGAGGTCCAGTTAATTTTTTTTCGCAAGTACTTTTAATAAAAAATTTGTTATATCACTTCTAATTAGTTATTATGAATCATTCAAGACATATTTGCTCCGCTACTTCAATCGTGACATTTGATTGGCTTTTGAAATTATATCAATATCGCTTAAATTGGACTAGAAGAAAAATTATTATAAATCACAACAATTAAAAATTTAAATTATTTTTAAAATATAAATGACTATCAATGATACAAAAGTTTGAATAAGAAGAGTATAATAAATTACAATAACTAGTAACTTTAAATAGTACTTAAATTACAATGCCAAAAAAGTATTATAAATTATAATAGCTAATAACTTAAAAAATCAAAAAATATATTTAAAATATAATTGATTCTCAAAATTTTAATTTAATTATGTCATTAAACTTGTTATATATTTGAAAAATGTTTAAAAAATATTATAAATTATAATAATTAATAATTCACTTCATATAAGTTGGGATAGAGAGATATTACTTGAAAATTACGTAGAAAGTCGTATAAATAATAATATAATTAACAACTTAAAATATCTAAAACTATATAACAAAGTTGATTGACTTTCTCAAATATTTCATCAATGTCACATAAATTAGAACAAAAAAAGTAGCATATAGTATCTGAAATAATTATGTAAAAGTACTATAAATCAATAACTAATAACGTAAAATATTTAAAAATATATAAAAAAAATTATTGACTTTTCAAATTTTATCTGTACCACATAAATTGCGATAAAAAAGTACTCCCTCAGTTTCAGAATAAGTGAATTGTTGGAGTATTTACTAATGTTTCAAAATAATTGAATCATTAAATTTTTTTTCAAATTTGCCCTTATAATTTGACAATCAATTAACTTTTAAAAAGGTATTATAAGGTCAACTTTTTTTTTTTTTGGGATAAAAATTAAAAGTTATGTTAAATTTATGTCTTTAATATTTTTTTTCATAATATGTGTGATAAAATCTAACAATTCATTTATTATTATAAAACGGAGAAAGTAACATATATTAGGCTCATGCTGGCACAGGCTCCGATATCTAGTATATATTACAAGCGTGAGCATATTTTAAAATGTTAGTGTCATACCCATAGAGATTGTAAGGGATCCCTTGTTGGATGGCATAATGAGGGAAGGTTGCTGCCGAAGGAAAAGTAGTTCCTAACCCACCTGCTACTGGAAACCCTCCGTGAAAACCACTCATCGTCCTAAAGTTCCTGCCTCCTGCTCATTCATCAATTGTACAATGTGTTTTATTTTACAACATCAAATAGTGAAAATATAAAGAAAAATTTCATCTAAATTAATAGAGGAATGTACCTAAGTCGTTTGGTTGTGAAAAAGTTATCCCGAGATAATTAAACTTGAGATTAGTTATCCCGATATAATTCGAAATTAGTTATCCCACCATGTGTATGGAATAACTTATCCCATCACTATGGTGTATGTAGTGGGATAAGTAATCCCGATACTAATTAATCCTTCAAATCAAACATGAAATAAAATAATACTTCATTTTATCCGAAACTATTTATCCCTGTAACTAAATGTAAAATCTTAAAGATTTCCTAATATTAACTTGAAAGAAAGGTAAAGATGAAAACCAAGCATGGCAAAAAGCAAAAGGCGTACGTTTATTACACAGAAGAATGAGCTGTCATGCTTTTTAGAATGAGCTGTCATGCTTTTCTAAAACATATCTTTACACATGTTATACTGGTGATGCTAAAGCAAAGAGCATCATAAAGTGAACTCATAGACAATCTGACCCAAAACAAAAAACATTATCTTAACAAATAAGTAATTAACATAGTAGTAGTAAATTTTATTTCCACAATGGGTAGAATATTCATGCTGCTTGAAGAAGCGAGTAGTCAAGCATACATAATAAACATCCACTAATTGATATGTATCCATTTCTTTTATACCCAAAGATTTGAATCAAGGAAATGACCAACAAGTTTGGTTACTATATACTTGTGGTGAAATTAATTAGCTAAATACAGAAAAAGATTACATGTAGTAATAGGTTAACATTTTCTAATAACAAGAAAAAAGAGAAAATAAATTAAAATGTATACCATGTTTAGGGGTAGAAGGTTTAGATCTTTGAACTCCCATGGAAGCCAGATTGCAGTTGGCCCTTCTGCCATCAATGACAGGAGCAGCATCAACACAAGCCCTCATGGCTGCTTCTGCCTCACGAAAAGTTACCTATTTGGCAATTAACAACGTGATCATCAAAGATTTACATGACTGTAGAGACTGAAAAGGTTATTTAATTTGTTGAAAAGAAATAGTAGTGGAAAAAGGGGCATACAAATCCATAGCCTTTGGATCTTCCAGTAGCCTTATCAGTGATGACGACAGCTTCCAAGATATCACCAAACTGTTCAAAGTATTTCTTCATGGTCTCCTTCTGAGTCTCCCAAGCCAAACCCCCAACAAACAACTTAGTGTACGTGGTGTCCCCGAATTGAGCTGATGGAGTCATCTTAATTCTTCTTTGTTCACTAAGTCGATCTCTTGCTAGATCAATATAACCTTTGATGGCAGAACAAGTACTTGATTTGGATCTTGTAGATATTACAAGGGGAGGTGAAGAAGAAGAGAAAGAAGGATTTTGATAGAGACAAATAGGTCAGAGATGGGAGGAGGGAGGGAAAAAAGAGAGAGAGTGTGTAAAATGGGAGGGAAGAGAGAGCAAAAAAAAGAGAGATAAGAGTAGTAGAGGAAAGGGAGAAAAAGACTTACATAATACGGACATGAAATTATAAACATTGCCTCCTGCTCCTAACTACTTTACACACTGGCATCCTCACGCGCTTTTCTTCCCCGCCAATCCTTTTCAATTTCTCCGCACCCTCTTGTTCCTTTTCCGTTTGATGAATAATGTATCATGTGTTGTGTACCAATTTATATTAATGGTAAAATTCATTGATAGCCTCCTAAACTTGACATAAATTTTTACTTAGTATCTTAAGTGAATGTTGTTCACTTTTGGCATTTCAAATAGTCATAAACTCTGTCACTTTGATATCTTTTGCTGATTCAGCAAAGAGAATATATCGCACTCGCTTTTGGGCACGTGGCAGCGTTATTTTAGCGCATTTTTTATTTAATTTAATCACCTTCTTCCTTATTTTTTTCATCCTACATTTTCCAACCTCCATTAATGGAGTATCCTACATCTTTCAATCTCCATTAATTTTCTTTTGTCGATTAATTTTCTAATTGAACACAGGCCTCTTCTCCTTTATATTTTTTAACCATATATTAGAAAATCGTGAAGCTATTAATACGGATTGAAAATATGGAGGTTAAACTTGAAGATCTAGTTTGAAAATCTCTTGTTTATTAAATTCTTGGTTGAATTTAGAGAATAATTAGATTATTTGTGTTAGTTTAAGCTATTTTAAGTTTCCAAACGTCAATGTAGCTATATATGAGTTCTTTAGAAAAAAAAAAAACAGGCTTCTTTCACCCTCAACCAAAAGAATTAGTTTAAAAGAATAAACCAGATTCGATAAATGGTAATCAATATATCTCGCTTGGTTCAATCAAACGTGTCATGTTGGAAGTGTATTGGCGCTTTTTTCGTTAAATTAAAATATGTTCCTTTTTGTTGTAATGTTGGTGAAAATTTTTCTTGTGATGCTTACGTTTTTTATTCAATGATTGTTGATTCTTGTGATTAATGAAATTGTGATACCTTCCCTAGTGCATTTCTAAAAATTGTTTTACTTTTGCGTGTTTAATGCACAGAAGTGCTTTTGAACGACTGTGTTCTTTCCATTTTTCATAAAAAGGTTGCAACCTCCATTGATAGAGAGCTTGAAGAATGGTTGGGTGAGTAAGATGAAGTTTGGTAATTATTTGGTCAAAAGTCATGTGTCATTAATTCATTGGACACCTTATAATGTATTTTATTTTATTTTTAAAAAAATTGTGGATGCATATAATGACGTGGTAATTTAAAATGAGATGGTACAAATTAATTGGGCATTTAATCCATGTTGGACGCGCGTATAATGCACGCACCAGAGTTGGTGCCGAAAGGTGTCAAAGTGACACAATTTATGGCTACTTGAGGTGTCAAAAGTAAACAACGTTCATTTGAGGTGCCTAAGTGAAAGATCGTGTCAAGTTTAGGGGGTCACCGATGGGTTTGGCCTATATTAATATCTTTCTTTGGGAGGCCAATTTGAAATATATTTTTTTATTTTTAATAATAATTTAACTTTAAAATGTATATTTTTATCTTTGATGAAATAATTTATGGCACACAAATATTTTAGACTTATTCTAGACAATAAATTTTAACTCGTTATTTCTTTTTTAAACTATTTTTTTAAACAAAAGTCATGTAAGCAGAGACAGATCCAGGATTTAAAGTTTGTGGGTTTCCCATATTAGATAAAAATAAAACCAAATAGTAGCTAAAGGAATTTGAACCCATAATCAAAAGATGGGTGGAAACTTTTACAGGTCTCTCTACCCCACTAGACCAACAATACCCTTTGTTTATGGATTTCCAACTTATAATTCTTATATATTTACTAGATAAGGTGGCAGTCTCCAAGGTCAACATTTTTTTTTATTTTTTAAGACTTTCCACTCATTTAATTCCTTAAATGAATGTATTTGTGTCATACTAAATAGTACTAGCAACCCGTTAGACGAGAGTCCAAAAGTTACTACAAAAAGTCACAACGTTACTGTATTGACCCTCCAGGTCACTTTCTCGATTCGAATGTATTTTAGGTATTTCAAGCCTTCTTACAGCGTCTAAAGATCATTTATAACTTGCTGGAATTGTCGGTTCGATTATCGAAAAGTTCATTTGAATTTTAGTCTCATTCCCTGTTTTGGGAGTTTTCATTGTTTAGGATTGGTCTCAGACCAAAACTCCTAGTAGATGACCTCAGATGAAAATTTCGACAGTGACATCAGCTCCTAAATATTGATTTTAGGATAGGGTGACCCTTGGTTCAGGTTTTGAGGCTTCCAGACTCATTTTGGGCTATTGGGAAGATTATTTAAAAAATGGGACTATAGGTTGGGCTCCACACTTAGTCAAAATAATCTCGAATAAAAGTTTTGATGATTTTATTGAGTTCAAAACGTCAAATTTTGTATGGTAGCATATTTTATTTATGCACGCGGGATTCCAAATGAATCTCGAGTACCCGATCGAGGTCCATTTCGAACTTAGCAAAATCTGGTACAACAAGGTACTGATGTAACTGCTTAAATGATCATATGACTGCTTAAGCGATCATCGCACATACGACACTATGTTGCTTAAGTAACATTGATCATTTGACCAATAACCACTTAAGCGATGCTTTGTCTGCTTAAGCGGGCATCACTTAAGCAGCTTGGGAGTCGCTTAAGTGACACCCGACCAGACTTGCCAGATCGCTTAAGTGATAGGGTGGTCGCTCTGGTATCTTTCTTTTTCCCCATCCTATTTCCTATTAATTCTTCCACCATATTTATACCAAGTTGAGAGCTTAAAGAGAGGAAAAAGTGGGAAATCATCGTTTAGGCTTACCTAAGGGTAGAATTTTCACCAAAATCCTCATTAATTCACAAAAGCAATTGAGACCAAGAAAAAAGAGCAATTATTCTTCTCCAAAGCCATGTTAGTGTTCCTTAATCTCAAGTTCAAATTCCAAGGATTTCTCTAAGTCGTCCATCTCTAGGTATGCGGGATTTCATCAATGGGTTCCTTCCAACTATTGAGTTCCAAATACTTCTCAAAATTCTCAAGTTTAATTCTCCTTTAAGTTTTGGGTTCCGGGTCAAATACGAGTTTTATTAAATTCTCCAGTTTATTATTTAACTAAACCATTAGTACATGTTTTCCCATAGGTTTAACATCTTCCCATACTTAGAATCATGAATTCCCTTTTTATTAATAAATCATTGAGTATTGTCTTAAAGTGTGAAATCCTCTATTATGATCATTTTTAAATATTATCATGTTCAGTTACATTAGTCAGATCTGGTGGGTTATGAATACCTGATACCTAGGGATTCATGCATATATTAATTTCTTTGTTCTTGAGCACTTCAGACTATGCATATATTGTTAGTTTTAGAATATTACTATATTGAGTATTCAATTTACAATGTCATTCAATTCGGAGTAGTACTTAGCATCGAGTGAATACAGGGGTGAAGGCTCAGCCATCAGTTAAAAATAAAACCTTTAGTAGAAGTCCCTGAGTTCTAGAACTACGGTGCCACCATAGGTTATAAGGGGTCACCTATCAATTGAGGATTGACACCCTAGTCCTTTAGTAGTCATTTTAGTAGATCCACGCCAACCAGTGTTCGTACCCTTAGTAAGATACTGAACACCCATCCAATTGGGGTTATAGGTTGGACCTCGATTTGCTAAAATTGAGGTAGCCAATTATTGTTAGCTCCCACAGTCCTCTACTCAAATTTTAATTTATGCCTCAACTCAGATTTGCATTACCATGTATTTAGTTACTAAGCTTTCATTCAGTACATATTTATATATGGTCTTGTACTTAGTTTACATGTTCATACATTCATGTTCAAATTATAATAGTTTATTGTCCATCTCACATACTCATTACATTCAAAGTAATAGTCATATACTTTGTGCTATATTGTCTCAAAATATAGGTTTGGATGCTCAGTACCCGGATTACACTTAGCATATTTCAATACCACTCAACAACAATTTTGGTGAGTTCTCATCATTTGAGGACTAGTTATTAGTTATTTAATTTTTATTCTACTTTTATTTCAATCAGTTGGAGTTAGTTGGGAGCTTTTCCCAACAACTCATTAAGGTTTAAAGGATTTCAGACAAATGTCTAGATTTTTAATATGTTGTTTTGTCAGATAGTCCTATTTCTAGTTTTTTATGGATATTCAATATTTCCTTACTATTATTTCCATCAGTTATTTCAGTTTAGATTTCACCCAATATTTTATTACCTTTTAGCATTCTTAGTGTTATGCCAGGATGTAGGTTAGCTTGGAGTCACTTGTGATTCTAAACACTGTGTTAGACTAGTGAATAGTCTTAGGTCGTAAAAAACTTGGTATTAGATCAGCAATTTTAAAGTGTCCTAGGGTGTCTAAAAGTTGCATTAAGTAGAGTCTTGTTCATGGTTGTGAAGCGTGCTATACTCATGAGCAAGAGGCTACGAGATGTTTTAAGAAAGTCTCACTTATTTCATTATTCATATCGTATGATAAAGTGAGAACTATATTATACTTCTTCTTCTAACTTTTCCTCTACCCATTTACAAATAATGCCTCTCAAGAGAACTAACAGAAAGAGGAATGGAAATCAACCAGCACCATGACTAGTTCCGAAAGACCCTCTGAATAAACAAGTCTCTCATACTGAGTTTAGGGCTACTTTCACAGCATTATCCAAATCTATGATTACTCAGAATAACCAACCAGTTATTTACCCATCCAACCTAGCAACGAATACAATAACAACTATAATCTGGGATTTCACTCGAATGAATCTCTCGGTGTTCTTTGGGTCCAAGCCTGAGGAGGATCTACAGGAGCTCTTATATAGTATTCAAAAGGTCATTGAGATCATGTGTGTTACTTCTACTGAGAGTGCTGATCTGGCTACTTACTAATTACAAAGAGTGGCTCATACTTGGCTCAAGTAGTAGAAAAAAAATAGAGATAAAGATACAAGGTCAGTCGAGTAGGGTGAGTTTGTGGCTACATTTTTGGAAAGTTTTTTCTAACTTGAGTTAAGAGAAACCAAGGTGCAGAAGTTCATTAACCTGAAGGAAGGAAGTATGAGTGTGAAAGAGCATTCACTCAAGTTCACCCAATTGGAAAGGTGTGCTCCAACTATGGTTGCTAACTTTAGGGCTCGAATGAATAAGTTTATGCCTGGTGTTTCTGAGGATGTGGTCAAGGGGTATAGAACGGCCATGTTAGTTAAGGACATAGACATCTACAGATTAATGGTCTATGCTCAACAAATCAAGGAGGAGAAGATCAAGGAGAAGGAAATGGAGAATAGGAGTGCCAGAATTAGTAGCTTCAATTTATCTCAGTAGAGGTCAGATGATGGAAATAGCTCTTAGTTCCACTAGAATTCTTCAGCTCTAGCCTCATCTTCTACTAGTTCTCCAATGCCCAAGTTCAGATAGGATACACGTGATAGAGTGCCAGGCTTTTAAGTCTCAGGGTAGAATGAATAGGCTCATACTAACCTAGTTTGCAAGAACTATGGTAAGAACTACAAGGGTGAGTGCATGGCTGGTAGTGATTCTTGTTTTGAGTGTGGCAAGTCTAGCTACAGAGTGAGAGATTTCCTAGTGATTGCATAGAGAGGTAAGGATGTTCGTCAGGAAAATCAGTCTAACTCTTTGGTAGTTCCAGCAGATCGCCTGACTCAGCAGAGTGCCACCTTTAATGCAATTGGTGGATTGCGTTAGGGTAGGTTCTATGCCTTTCATACACTATAGGATTAGAAGGGTTCTCCTAATGTGGTTACTGGTATGTTGTAAGTTTTTCATATTTATATTTAGGCTTTGTTAGATCTCGGAGCCACACTTTCCTTCGTGACTCCCTATATGGCAGTAGTTTTTGGTGTCAGCCCCAAAATTTTTGCAGAACCCTTCTCAGTTTCTACTCCAGTCGATAATTCAATCATATCTAGATATGTGTACAAAAAATTCCCAATCATAGTATTCTAAAAAGTCACCTTAGTTGACCTAATAGAGTTAGACTTGATCAATTTTGATGTTATTCTTGTCGTAGATTAGCTCCACTCTTGCTATGCCTCAGTTGATTGTAAAAACTGAGTAGTCCAATTTTAGTCTCCAAATGAGTCTTGCTATGCCTCAATTGATTGTAGAAACTAAGTAGTCCAATTTTAGTCTTTAAATAAGCCAGTCATAGAGCGAAAGGGTAGTATTCCTTAAGGCAAGAAAAATTATTTCCAAAGGGTGCCTCTATCATCTAGTTCGAGTCAAGGACTAAAAGTCCAAAATCCTAATTCTTGAGTCAAATCTAGTAGTAAATAAATTTCAAGAAGTATTTCCTAAAGATTTATCCTACGTTCTTCTCGTATGAGAAATTGATTTTGAAATAGATCTCTTTCCAGATACCCAAACTATTTTAATTCCACCTTATAGAATGGCTCTAGACGAGCTCAAGGAATTGAAAGAACAACTAAAAAATCTCTTATACAAGGGTTTTACCAGGCTTAGTGTCTCTCCATTGGGTGCTCCAATTCTTTTTGTGTGTAAAAAAGACAGTTCTCTCAGAATATGCATCGACTACCGTCAAATGAACAAAGTCACAATCAAGAATAAGTATCCCATCCCTAGGAGAAACGACTTGATCATCCAACTTTAGAGTGCTAAGTATTTTTCTAATATAGACCTCAGATCCGTCTATCATCAACTCAGAGTCAGAGGATGTGGCATTCACAAAATAGCTTTCAAAACTAGATATGGTCACTTTGAATTTGTAGTTATTTCTTTTGGACTAATAAATTTCCCTATAACTTTTATGGATTTAATGAATTAGGTGTTCAAGTAGTACTTGGACATTTCGTTATAGTCTACATGGATGTCATCCTCATTTATTCTCGAAGTGAGGATGAATAGGTAGACCATTTGAGAATTGTCTCACAGACCCTTTAAGATCACCTGTTATTTGCTAAGTTTTACGAGTGTTAATTTTTGTTGAAATCAATGGCATTTCTTGGTCATATTATTTCTGGTGAAGGTATTCAAGTTGATCCTCAAAATACCAAAGCAGTAAGGAACTGGCCTAGACCTATCTCTCTATTTGATATTAGGAGTTTCTTGGGTTTAGTCGATTTCTACAGATGGGTTATTGAAGGATTTTCTTCTATTGCTTCTCCCATGTCCATACTGACTCAGAACAAAATCAAATTCTAATGGTTAGATTCTTGTGAGAAGAGTTTTTAGGAGTTAAGGACTCGACTCACCTTTGCTCCAATTTTGACTCTACCTAAAAATTCAGATAGTTTTATGGTATATGTGATGCTTCTATATTTAGTTTGGGTTTTGTGTTGATGCAACGAGAAAAGTTTATAGTGTATGCCTCGAAACAACTTAAAGCTCACGAGAAGAATTACCCAGCTCATGATCTTGAGTTAGTAGAAGTTGTCTTTACCTTAGAGATTTGGAGGTATTAACTTTATGGGATTCATGTAGATGTGTTATCTGCTCATAAGAGTCTTTAGTATGTGTTCATCTAGAAAGATCTAAATCTTCGATAGAGAAGGTGGCTAGAGTTGTTGAAAGACTATGCAATGAGTGTTTTATGCCACTCAGGCAAGGCCAATATTATGGCTGTCATCCTTAGCAGATGTCTATCGGGAGTGTTGCTTATGTTGAGGATGATAAGAAAGAGTTACTTTGTGAGATTTATAAGGTTGCTAGGTTAGACTTCGATTGGTTGATTTAACTGAAGGTAGTGTTTGAGTTTAGATTGGGTCAAAATCTTCACTGGTTGCCGAGGTGAAGAAAAAGCAAGATACTAATCCTATTTTGCTTTAGCTAAAAGAGGAAGTTTGGAGTCAGAAGATTGAGGTTTTCTCCCAAAAAGGAGATAGTATTCTTTGCTAACTAGGTAGTTATGTGTTTTTGATGTGGATGACTTGAGGCAGTGGATGTTAGCAGAAGCTCATAGTTATCGATATTCTATTCACCTAGGATTCACTAAAATATACTGTGATTTATGGAAGTCTATTGGTGGAATGGCATGAAGAAGGATATTGTGAAATTCATGGCTAAATGTCCAAATTGCATCAGGTTAAGGTCAAGCACAAAAGACATAATGGTATACTTCAGGAATTTAGCTTCCCTACATGGAAGTGGGAAGTGGTCAATATGGATTTGATTATAGGGTTGCCTCATACTCATTGACTGCATGATTTATTTGGGTTATCGTGGACTGAATGAATAATTTGACCTATTTTTTTCCATTTAACACTTCAGATTCGATCAAAGATTATGCTAAACTCTATCTTAGGGAGTTGGTGAAATTACATGGATTTTCTTTGACCATTATTTTAGGAAGAGGTATCTATTTTACCTCTAATTTTGGAAAACTTTTCATACGGGTCTTGGTACCCAAGTTCATCTTAGTACGATCTTTCACCTGTAGACTGATGGTTAGGTAGAGAGGACCATTCAAGAATTCAGTTGTTAAGGTATGTGGGAGGTTCATCCATGGGTCCCTTTCACCCATAGAGCCCAAAAACCATCTTTTGGTTTAATTTATGAGTTTATACATGTTCAAGATGAAGTAAATCTATGAATCTCTTATTAATTCAATGTCAAGTTATAGTTATAAGTGTTTTTAAGTGGAATGAGTCATATCATGTTTTAAGCATTACGATTCCCATGTTATGTTTAATTGATTTTAGAATAAATCCCCAAATTATGAATTTAGCTATGTAATCATGTTGTTTTCCTCATACTTAACACATCCCTATGTTCAAGTTCATGATTCTTACATGTTTGATGAAGTATTTATGTTTTAGGTCTTTGAACCATGATCCCATACTATAGTTTTAAAGCTTTGTTATAGTAATTTATGGACATTCAGTGCTGACAGGTTATGAACATCCAATACTATGTTTTTTTACATAATTTTAGATTTTCAAGTCATGATTCAGTTAAGCCATTGATATTATTAGTTTACTCAGTTTATATTATCATAATGAGCACTATTATAAATAATGTTCATTTAAATTTAGTCCAGTCCAGTACCAGTGTCAATTCAGTTGGGAGTAGGATTTAGCACTGAGCGAATGTAGAGATGGAAACTTCCTCTTCTGTTAGGTAGAGTCGTTAGTAGCAGTCCTTGTATTCCAGAACTACATATCCAGTGTAGGATATGAGGGTCACCCATCAGTTTAGGCTTGACTTCCTCTCAGGTGTCGCCTGTCAGTTTAGGCTTGACACCCTGGTCTATCGAGACATCAGATTAGTAGATCCACACAGCCAGTATTAGTACCTATGGCATGATACTGACACCCTTCCAACTGGGGTTACAAGTTGGACCTCAATTAGCTCAGATTAGGGCATGCCGATTATATGATACCTTCCACAGTATCGGTACAATAATCAGTGTACTCAATTCAGGTTTGCTTGACAAAGTGTACAAATTTTAAGTTATTCAATTATACAACTTTCAGTATTTCAGATTATAGGATCTTAGAAACATGTTTTTACTTTGTCTTACATTCTCAGATATTACATGTTCATGTCTTAATTCTCAGTTACTTCATGCATATCAGCCAGTCCTCATCTTATATACCAGTACATTCAAAGTACTAACCGTATACTTTTCTTTGTGTTATATTATCTTATAACATAGATTCGGACGCACAGTTTCTCGACCGTTCTTAGACCGCTCAGTAACAGTAGTGGTGAAACCTCATCAATCGAGGAAGTGATTTGTTTATTTCAGTTACTTCAGTTTTTTTTGTTTAGTCATCTGGAGTTAGATGGGGATTTATCCCATCAACTCCTCATGATGTTTAGAGGCTTCCAGACAATCAGTTAGATAGTCAATCAGTTATTTCAGCATTGTCAGATATTTTAGACATATTTTTATTTGTATTTCAGTTTCCAGTTTTACAGTATCTTATCAGCTTATGTTCCACACATATGATTATTACTATTTTGTTCTATGCTAGCTCATGGGTTAGCTTGTGGTCACTTGTGGCCGTAAGAACCTTTGTCGTGACTAGGGGGTAGCCTCGGGCCATGATAAAATTTTGTATTAGAGACTAAGGTTTTAAAGTGTTCTAGGGAGTCTGAAAGCTGCATTGAGTAGAGTCTTTTGCATAGGTATGAAGTGCGCCACACTTATGGATAAGAAGCTATGAAATATTTTAGGAAAGTTTTCCTTCCTTCAGTGTTCATGTCGTGCGAAAGAGCATGGGCTCTATTTAAACTCTCTTTCTAACTCATCCATTATTTTATTTACAGATAATGCCTCCCAGAAGAAATAATAAAAGAAGAAATGGGGATCATCCTATACCACCACCTATTCAGGAAGATCCACTGAATGAGTGTGTTGCTCATGCCAAATTCATGGCTACTTTTATGACCCCAGCCAATTCAGTAGTTGCTTAGAACAACCAGCAGGCTATTGCCCCAGCTAATCCGATTGTAATTACAGCTGCAGTTAGGATTCAGGATTTCACTCGGATGAATCCCTCTTTGTTTTTGGGATCCAAGTTAGAGGAGGATTTGTAGGAGCTTCTGGATATGGTACAGAAGGTGACTGATATCATGGGCGTTACTTTAAGTGAGAGTGCAGAGTTGGCTGTATAACCATTGTAGGATGCATGTCACACCTGGTTTAAGTAGTGGAAGGAAAATTAAGGTGTTGATGCAGGGCTGGTAGAGTGGAAGAAGCTTGCCACAACTTTCTTAGATAGGTTCTTTCCCTTAGAGTTGAGAGAAGCTAAGGTTCAGGAGTTTATTAATTTAAAGCAGGTTAATATAAGCATAATGGAGTACTCGCTTAAGTTCACTCAGTTGTGAGGTATCCTCCTTCTATGGTGGAAGATAATAGGTATAGAATGATTAAGTTTTTGTCTACTATATCTTATAGTGTAGTTAAAGAGTGTAATAGTGCCTGTTGATTAAGGAGATGGACCTATCTAGGCACTTAGTTCATGCTTAGCAGATTGAGGAGGAGAAGTGTAAGGAGAGGGAGAGGGAGAAAAAGAGGTCCAGAACAGGTAGTTTTAACTTTTCTCAGCCAAGGTTAAAAGGTGGTAACCGTTCTTAGTTCCGTCAGTAATTTTTTGCCCCAACTCAATTTTCAGCTAGTGCGTCAGTGCCTAAGTTCAGGCAAGACAGTCGGGATAGAGCACTAGGCTCTAAGTCCTAGGGCAGTTTGAATAGTAGTCATACTAATCCACTCTAAAATAAATTCTATAGGAATTAGCAGGGTAAGTGTAAGGATGATACTGATTTGTGTTTTGGTTGTGTCAAGCTAGGCCACAGGTTTCAGGAGTGTATAGTGGTCGCTTAGAGGGGCAGAAGTGATCGCCAATAGGGCTAGTTAACTTTCTACTTTGCTCCAGTAGGTTGCCCGACTCAGCAGGGGGACACATCCAGTGCAACCAGTGGGCAACACCAAAATAGGTTGTATGTACTCCAGACTTGACATGATCAGGAAAATTCTCCTGATGTGGTTACGGGCATGTTATAGGTTTTTCATCTTTATGTTTATGCATTGTTAGATCCCGGAGCTTCACTTTCATTTGTGACTCCTTATATAGATATCAATTTTGATGTTAGTCTTAAAATGTTAGAAGATACTTTCTCAGTGTCTACCCCAATGGGTAAATTTATTACAGCCAAACGGATTTATAAATATTACCCAATCATAGTATCCCAAAAAATTTCCTCAGTTAATCTTGTAGAGTTAGAGATGACTAATTTTGATGTCATTCTCAGCATGGATTGACTCCACTCATGCCATTCCTAATTTGACTACCGAAATAGAGTCATTCAGTTTCATTTTCCAATAAACCAGTCATTAAATGAAGGGCTAGTACTTTAGTGCTTAGGGGTTAGATTGTTTTATATCTTAGAGCTAGAAAGATGATATCGAAATGGTGTGTTTACCATCTTGTCTGAGTCAAAGACTAAACTACTAGCATTCTGAGTCTTGAGTCAGTTCCTATAGTAAATGAATTTTTATATGTGTTCACTGAAGATTTTCTCAGAGTCCCTCCTGAGAGGGAAAATAACTTCAGAATAAATCTCCTTTCAGATACCCATCCTATCTTGGTTCCACCTTACCAAATGGATCATGCTTGGCTTAAGGAGTTGAAAGTACAGTTAAAATATCTCTTAGATAAGGGTTTTATCAGGCCTAGTGTTTCTCTGTGGGGCGCTCCAGTCTTGTTCGTATGTAAGAAAGATGGTTCTCTCAGAATGTGCATTGACTTCCATTAGTTGAACAAAGTTACAATCAAGAATAAGTATCAGCTTCCCAGAATTGATGACTTGTTCAGCCAACTTTAGGGTGCAAGTTATTTCTCTAAGATATACCTCAAATCTGGCTATCGTCAGTTTAGAGTTAGAGAATATGACACTCCAAAAAAAGCTTTTAGAACTCGGTATGGTCATTTTGAATTCTTAGTTATGTCTTTTGGACTAATGAATGCCACTGCAGTTTTCATAGACTTGATGAATGAGGTGTTCAAACAGTAGTTGGACATATTCGTCATAGTCCTCATCGATGATATCCTTGTCTATTCTCGTAGTGAGAATGATTATGCAGATTATTTGAGAATTATGTTGCAGAACGTTAGAGCTCAGTAGTTGTTCATGAAATTTAGTAAGTGGGAATTTTGTTTGAGATCAATAGCTTTTCTTGGCCAGATTATTTCTGGTGATGGCATTAGAGTTGACCCTCAAAAGATCAAATCCTTGAGAAACTAGCCCAAACTTATCTCTCTATCAAATATCAAGAGTTTCTTGGGTTTAGATTGCTATTACCAGTAGTTTGTTTAGGGGTTTCTTCTATTGCATCCCCAATGTCTCGATTGACTCGGAAGAAAGTCAAATTTTAGTGGTCAGATTCATGCGAGAAGAGTTTTCAGGAGTTGATGACTCAACTCATTTTTTCCCTAGTCTTGACTTTACCAGATGGTTCAGATGGGTTTATAGTTTACTGTAATTCTTCCAATATTGGTCTTGGTTATGTTTTGATGTAGAGAGTCAAATTCATAGACTACGCCTCTGGACAGCCTATACCCCATTAGAAGAATTATCCTACCTATGATCTTGAGTTAGTAGCTCTTGTTTTTGCTTTGTAAATTTGGAGACGTTATCTTTATGGAGTTCATGTTGATATCTTCATTGATCATAAGAGTTTACAGTACGTATTCACGCAGAAAGACTTGAATCTTTGTCAGAGAGGTGGCTTGAGGTGTTATAAGGTTATGATTTGAGTAAGTTGTATCATCCGGGCAAGGCCAACATAGTGGCAGATGCCCTTAGTAGATTGTCTATGGGTAGTGCTGCCCATATAGATAATGATAAGAAGAAGTTAGTCAGTGAGGTTCATCAACTTGCTAGATTAGGTGTTCAGTTGGTTGATTCAGTTGAGGGTAGTATATGGGTTCAGAATAGTTCGAAATCATCATTGGTTGTTGAAGTGAAAGAAAAGAAGGACAAATATCTTAGTTTGGTTAAGTTAAAGGGGGTAGTTAGGGATTAGAAGGTAGAGGTTTTCTCCCAAGGGGGAGATGGTGTGCTTCATTTTTAGGGTAGACTATGTGTTCTGTGTATTGATGGTTTAAGGCAACGGATTTTAACAAAAATGCATAGTGCACAGTATTCCATCCACTAAAGAGCCACTAAGATGTACTGTGATTTGTGGGAAATCTATTTATGAAGTGGTATAAAGAAGGATATTGCAGGGTTCGTGGCTAAGTGTTTAAATTATTAGTAGGTCAAAGTTGAGCACCAATACCCTAATGGTACATTACAGGATTTCAGTATCTCCACTTTAAAGTGAGAGGTGGTGAACAAGGATTTTGTAATAGGGTTGGCTCATATACTTTGTCAGCATGATTTGATATGGTTCATTGTTGATAGAATGACCAAATGAGCTTATTTCTTTCCAGTTCATACTTTGTACTCAGTTGAGGATTATGCCTGGCTTTATATTAGGGAGTTGGTTAATTTGTATGGGATTCCGTTGTCTATCATATCAGATAGAGGTACTGAGTTTACCTCTCAATTTTGGAAGGCTCTTTAGAAGGGTCTTGGTACCTATGTTCATCTCCGTATAGCTTTTCTTCCTCGGACAGATGGTCAAGAAAAGAGGACCATTCAGATTTTAGAGGACATGTTAAGGGCATGCGTTATTAACTTTAAAGGTAGTTGGGATAACCACTTACCTTTAATTGAGTTTGCCTATAATAACAATTATCACTTATGTATTTGGATGGCTCTATTTGAGGCTCCCTATGGAAGGAGATGCAGATCTCCTATTGGCTTGTTTGAGGAAGGTGAAGCTTCTTTAATTGAGCCATATTCAGTGTTTGAGGTAATAGAGAAAGTTCAATTAATACGGGAGAGGCTGAAGATAGCCAAAGCCGTCAGAAGTCTTATGTAGATGTGAGGAGAAGGGATCTTGAGTTTGAGGTTTGTGATTTGGTCTATTTAAAAATTTTGCCAATGAAGGGAGTAAAGAGATTTGGCATGAAGGGGAACCTCAGTCCCTACTATGTTGGCCCGTATAGAATCTTAAGTATTTTGGGGAAAGTAGCTTATGACCTAGAGTTTTCTATAGATTTGGCATCAGTATATCCGGTATTTCATGTTTCATTGTTAAAGAAATGTATTGGTGATACAACTGTAGTTATTCCTTTAGAAGAATTGTACGTTAAGGATACACTTTCCTACAGAGATGTCCTAGTTGAAATCTTTGATCAGCAAATTCATTGGCTAAGGTATATAGAAGTTCCTTTGGTTAAAGTTCCTTGGAGGAGTCAGTCTATAAAAGGAACTACTTGGGAAGAAGAAGCATATATGCGAACTAAGTATCCTCTTCTCTTCTACACAAACCCACATTCAACTTGAGGTAAAGATTTTCCTTAGATTGAATTTTTTCCGTTCTCCATTTCAGCTATGTAACCAATCTCATGACATGGTCTGCATTCACAAAATTAGTTCAGTTCATGGAACATGTTTCAGACTTATTTATGTAATCATGTTTCAAGTCGTGCATGTTTAGTATATCATCTCAGCTTCCTCAGTATTCTCAACTAAACCAATCTCATTCGAATATGAATGTTTCCAAGGGGGAGATATTGTAATACCCCATAATATTCTAAGCTCGACTCGACTCTTAGTTGTATGCTTAAGGGGTACAAGGCTTAAAAATTTCTTTAATTGTTGAGGACTCAGTCATTTTCAAGACCCTAAACTTTTTGAATTTTTAGTTTGACCTTCCCAACCCCAAAATGTTGGTTTTTAAGTTGATTTATGGTTAGGGAGTTTAAAAGTATGTCTCGGATGAGTTTCAGGATATTTAGATGACGTTCGGGCTGTGTTTGGATAGCCAAAATAGTGAGGCAATGCTATTTGTCCGCGACACGTGTCTCCCATCTATGGTGAGGAGCTCCGTGGTGCATTTCTCTCTCCACTGAGGTAAGCTACACGACGCATTGCTCTCTCTTATGGAGAGAGAGGCATGGCGCATGGATCTGTCCCGCACAATGTCATTATTTAATTTACCAAGGGGCATTTAGGTCGGTTTCCCTTATCCTATTTCATCCATAACATGAATTGGGGCTTCCAAAAGGACATTATTTTCCTCTTTCCCCGCAAATTGCTCTCAAGAAACCCTCTTTCTTCCCCAAGAACAAATTCAAGCTTTATTCTGAAGAAATCAAGAGTTCAAGCTTCCAATCCAAGAAATCTTCAAGAATTAAAATTTTAAGGTATGTGGGATCTTCATCCTTGGGCCCATTTCACCCATGGAGCCCAAAAATTCTTTTTTTGTTTAATTTATGAGTTTATACGTGTTCAAGATGAAATAAATCCATGAACCTATTGTTAATTCAATGTCAAGTTATAGTTACAAGTGTTTTCAAGTGGAATGAGTCATATCATGTTTTAAGCATTGTGATTCCCCTGTTATGTTCAATTGTTTTCAGAATAAATCCCCAAATTATGAATTTGGTAATGTAATCATGTTGTTTTCCTCATACTTAACACATCCCCATGTACAAGTTCTTGATTCTTACATGTTTGATGAAATATCTATGTTTTGGGTTTTTGAACCATAATCCCATACTATAGTTTTAAATCTTTGTTATCATAATTTATGGTCATTCAGCACTGGTGGGTTATGAACACGATACCTATATGTTTTACATGATTTCTGATTTTCAAGTAATGATTCAGTTAAACCATGGATATGATTATTTTACTCAGTTGATATAATCATGATAAGAACTATCAAAAATAATGTTCAGTTAAACTTTGTCTAGTCCAGTACCAGTGTCAATGCAGTTGGGAGTAGGATTTAGTACGAGCGAATACAGGGATGACAAATTTTTTGTCAGTTAGGCAGAGTCATTAGTAGTTGTCCCTATATTCCAGAACTACGTAGCCAGCGTAGGATATGAGGGGTCACCCATCAATTTAGGCTTGACTTTCTCTCAAGGGTCACCCATCAATTTAGGCTTGACACCCTGGTCCTATGAGACATTAGATTAGTGGATCCACATAGCCACTGTTAGTACCCATGGCTCGGTACTTACACCCTTTCAACTGGGTTATATGTTGGACCCCGATTATCTCAGATTGGGGCATGTCGGTTACATGATACCTCCCAAAGTATCAGTACAGTAATCAGTGTATTTAGTTCAGGTTTGCTTGACCAAGTGTATAGATTTTCAGTTATTTAGTTATACAACTTTCAGTCTTTCAGATTATAGGATTTCAGAAACATGTTTATACTTGGTCTTGCCTTCTCAGATATTATATGTTCATTTATTTATGATCAGTTACTTCATGCATATCATCCAGTCCTCATTTCATATACCAATACATTCAAAGTACTGACCGTATACTTTTCTTTGCACTATGTTGTCTTATTACATAGGTTCGGACGCACAGTTTCACGAATGCTCTTAGATCGCTCAGTGTTACTCAGCAACAATAGTGGTGATTTCTCATCCATCGAGGACATGATTTTATTATTTTAGTTAATTCATTGCTTTCTTATGTTTAGTCAGTTAGAGTTAGTTGGGGGTTTGTCCCATCAATTCTTCATGATATTTAAAGGCTTTCATACAATAAGTTAGATAGTCAGTCAGTTATTTTAGTGGTATCAATTGTTATCAGATATTTCAGACATGTTTTGATCTGTATGACAGTATCCAGTTTTACAGTATATTATCATCTTACCTCCTGCACATGTGATGTATTATTATTTTGTTCAGTGCTCACAGCAGGTAGCAGCTCATAGGTTAGCTTATGGTCACTTATGGACGTAAGCACCATTTTCGCGACTAGGGGTAGCCTCATGTCGTGACAATCGATGTTTTGATCCATCACTTAATCTAAAACTTAGTAACTTTACTCGTCTTTTAGTACGAGTGGCTCACTAAGAGCTGTGAGGATAGGGTAAGAGTGGTATAGTCTAGTCGTATGTTGTCCAGTGTCAATCCTTTCGTATTCTACCTAAGGTATGACTGGACCATATGAGTCATATAGTTTGGTCACGAGTTGGGGCAATGAATTCGTATAATGGACAGTGTTTAGGTGTCCAACCATCTGTTCTGGTTATGAATAGATGGTATCAGTCATAAGTTGTGGGTATAAGTTGACCTGGTGATAGGTTGGAGGGTCAACTCGCACCCACCTGTGGTGATTTTAAAGTTTTAAGTTGAGGGTATTCTAGACAATTCCCCTCACAAATTCTTTTGACCCTATGATATAAAACATCTTTTGGGACTTCATTAACCTATTATTCTAAATCAAACCCTCTTAAAAATCTCTTAAAATCTCTCTCCAGCTCTTAGTTCAAGAAAAAGCTAGGGTTTCTACAAGGCAATCAATTAGGGGCTTTCAAGAGTGAATCTCTCCAAACCCGGTTCCTTTTTCTCAGCATGATATATATATATATGTATGTATGTATGTATGTATGTGATTGTAATGATTATTTACTTAGCTTTTGAATAATGGAATTATCTTATTCTTATTCCTAAGTACATGCTAGCATTCATTCCGCTAACCGTGTTTGGGGGTTGTATCCCCATTTGATGTAGGAATCGGGCATACTACTACTCCTACTTAGTTACTTGGATTAGGGGAAATCTTCTGTCAAACGAAAGTGGTGAGCTTCCATACTCCGGATGACTCTATTTCTTGCTATGGACTTCTTTCATTTATCTTTGTTTCTTAGACTTTGATTTTGGGTATAGTCAGAGGCATGTCCTAAGCGGATGCTCCTTGATTTCCAATAGAGGCTTTATGGGACTACTATGGGCATGGGCGGTGTCGGTATTAGTGTCAGCCTTGGTATTTGTATTGGCATTGGGTTTGACACCAGTTGGACATTTGGTTAGATATTTTGTTAGTTATGTTTATGGACTTTATTAAATGTCTTTCAACTATTGTTTCTTTATCTTGTTATATTTTTGGAATTTATCTGACATAGGGTACATGGTAGTTACAATTGGGTATTAGGAGCAGTCTACGATCCTAGTCGAACTTGAGATGCCCAACATAACTAGGCCCTTGTTTAGGTCGTGTCATCGCTGATGAAAAGGGTGAAGAGATTTTGTAAGAAAAGAAAGCTTAGACCCTGCTTTGTTGATACATATAAGGTTTTAAGTCGATATGAAAAGGTAGCCTATGAGTTAGAATTTCCTACAGGTTTAGCATCAGTGCATCCAGTCTTTAAGGATACTTTGTACAGGAAATGCGTTGGCAACCCGTCATTAATCATTCCTATAAATAATGTAGGCGTGAAAGATAGCCTCTCCCATGAAGGGATCCCTATTGAGATCCTTGATCATTTGATTCATAGGTTGAGGAATAAAGAGGTTGCCTTAATAAAGGTTCTCTGGAGAAATTAGTCAGTTGAGTGAGCTACTTGGGAAGTAGAGGTAGATATGATGACCAAGAATCCCCATCTTTTCTCTTCGAGCTCGGTCCCAACTTGAGGTAATAGTTCCCTGAATTAATTAATTCTTTAATTTCTATCTCAGGCTATCCAACTATTTTTATGTCATATCATGCATTGATGAGTTTTGTTCAGTCCATGAATCAGTCATAAAGTCAATTATCAACTCATGGTTCAACTCGTAAGTGTTCAGTGCAAAATTTTAGTTTCCCCCTAGTGCTTGATGATTGGTGATTTTACCACTCATTTGCACTCAATATTCGTGCACATTACCATGTTTTGAATTAATCAACGTGACATAAATATGATTGAGTGCACTAATATCTGTATTTTGCAGGCCCATTGTTGATGAGAAAGAATGATGTGGATTGTAACTAAAAAAAAATCAAAAGAAAGCAAGAAAGTGCAACTGAAGACTTGGAGAAGACATGGTCTCAGGTACCGAGGTTGCAGTCTGAGTACCACGATCATGGTCAATTACACATTGATGATCCGGAATATGACAGAAGGAAGACTCAAACCCTAATCATTCATCATATTCTATCTTCCACAATTATGAGACATTATTCTAGTGTTTTGTAGCCTTTATTCTTGAAGAAGAATATATTGTATAAATTTTGGGTGAAGAATATTTTGGAGTCACTTCCAAGTGAAGAATTAGTGAACTCCTATTGAAGATTTGTTTGATCTCATAGTTTGAAGTAACATTCACTTAGATTTTCTCAAATCAAATCAATGGAGATTTTGGGTAAAATCTTTACTTATTTATCTTATGAGTAGCTAGTTTTTACTCTTGGGATTATGCAAGAATAGAGTGTAAATATGTATAAGATATGACTTGTTTATGATGTTGGATTTTATTATTTCTTGAGTGAATTGGTTGGGATTTGTGGGTGAAATCCCCAAATACCCAAATGGGTTTGATGAATGAAAATTCCAAGATCTTGAAAGCTCAAACTATCTTTGAAAGAGGGGTTTGGGTGAACTTTAGGAACCCACATCATCCTTGAAAGAGGGATGCGGGAACCAAGGAAATAATAGATAATTCATGAGCATGGTTGACTAATTTTCACCATCTTAGACATAAGGGTAGATTGTGAAGTTGACTATACTTAGGTAACTATCATAGAAGTAATGGTGTCTAATTGAGGTGTTAAGTGGTTTTGATTGATACAATCATTAGGTCCTCGAAAGGGGCAATGAGTGACACCCTTGGGATTTTGTTAACAGACTAGAATCAAGGATTTCTAACCTAGCCGACCACATCACCAACACTTAGGTGCCATTTAGTTTGCGTTTTGGATGTAAATAATCCTGGGATAAAAATTTGTTTCACTTGTTTGGTTGTTAATATTTGGGATAACTTATTCCGGGACTAATAATTAGTCCCGGGATAAGTTATCCATAGATATGGTGGGATTATTATCCCATGTTAAGTTATCCTTGGGATAAAATTAGAATAAGACACAATTGCCATCCAAATTCCTTTTAGATTATATATATATATATATATATATATATATGTGTGTGTGTGTGTATTACTTTATTTTTTCAATAAAATATAAGGTATTTTTATAAAATTATGGACAAGTTACTAAAGTATGTTGACATTCGCTTTCTAACTTAATTCATGGTTAATTATTAAATAAAAAAGTATTTTATATTTAGCTAAAAATATTTGAAAATTTAATTTTTTTAAAAATATAATTAGACTCTCCAAATATTAATGATACTAAATAATAAAAAATGAGAGTAATTCTTTTTCACATTTTTTGATGATGATTTTTTTTTAACAAAAAATGAGATTATCAATATTTTATGGAATTTAGAACAAAATAAGTAATTTGACAAGAAATATTAGAGATTCATACACATTTAAGAAATATTTTATTTATGAATATATTATACGTTAAATTTATTTGAATAATTATTATGTTTATTTATATATTTTAATTTCTCTAAAAAAATTATAAAAATGTCGACTCCATTGTTGAATTATATATTTTAAATTAAATATTTTTTTAATCACTTAAAAATTTATATTTTATATATCAATTAAAATGAATTTTAATATATGAGCGATATTTATTTAAATGGAGTGACATAAACAATAAATCATCTTGTACTTTAATAAACTTAAGTTGAAATTTTTAATTTCAAACTAAAGAAGATGTAGGAAGATTTTTTTTAAATACACAGGGCATAATCATGGGAAGACACACGCAAAAAAATTAAAGCTAAATAAGATGAAACTTTTATTTTTAAGAATAAATATTTAAAGTTTGAAAAGAAATATACCATGCATATAACTTTGAATACAACAAACCAAACACTCAATAAAACATAATCCCATCATAACTAATCCCAGTATAACGTATCCCATCACAACTTATCCCAGCATAACTAATCCCGGTATAATTTATTTTCAAACCAAACGACCACTTAGAATTTGCATCAAATTATCACACGCTCATGCATATATTGCCCCTAGGAAAGCGTAGTCCTAAGATCCATGCCTAATTGCTTAGACTGTAATTATTTGTAGCCCCAAATTTGTAGTCAAAATCCTCAAAAGGAAATATTAAGTGTGGTGCTTTTCAAAGCCCCTTATTTTTATCTTTTTGTACTATTGGTTTGAATTTAGCTAATATCTATCATCTCAAACTAAGTTAGTCGCCCCTCACATGATTCCTCATGGATTCGACCCAAGCTCCAAAGTTGGATAAATATATTTACGATGATCGTCTTGCACTTAAATTGATGTTTAAGTTGAGCGTTTTAAAAAATGGCACCATTCCCGGGAAACAATTTAACGTATTGAGTTAGTTTGGAATTCTAGATTACTTGCTTAATTTGAAACTTGTACATATTTGTTCGTTATTTTCTTTTGTTTCTTGTGTTAGGTAGATTTTATTTTTATTTACTGGCATCTTTCGATAAATATGATTTTTGTAGTTGGAAATCCGATCTTGATGATCCATGTCCATATTGTGACGAACCCTACTTTGGAAGAGATTACACATATGCTCTCCAGAGAGAGATGGAACCACCGTCTCGATCCTATTGAGAGTATGGTTGTTCTTTGTATAGCAGTTGAGATGGACATTGGAGTGATTGCCTAAATGCCCCATCACCTTATTATGCTAACAGAGTTGCTAGTTTTTCTTATGAGTTTGATAGGTGTTATGATGAAATGAAGGAAGTACAACATACCAGATCAATTAGATTTAAGGAAATGCTTCAAACTATTTTGGATTGGGTAATCACAACGGGGAAGAATGTGCAAGACATATATCAATCCAATGAGTCAATCAAAAGTGAAATTGTCAAGATAGAGGGAATTGGCAAGGAATCGAAACTTGCAAATACCACTACCTTACCCATTTTCCTAAGGAGGTTAATCAATAAGAGAAACCACGCTATGATGATGATCTTGGTACCAAATAATCCTCGATGATTTCCCAATTAACCGGATCAAATAACATGGAAGATGTCCAAATAAAAGAAATGGTACTAAAGTAAAAAAAAGAACCAAAACACATCTCTTATGACGACTCTAGTTCATTTCGGGGCGAAAGTGTTGCGGAGGTGGCAATTCTGGAATTAGGGGTTAGATCTCATTCAAACCACTTCTCAACATTATGCTTAGAGGATGTGATGAGAATCTATTGACCTAAGCAAATGGCAATTCCGGAATTAGGGGTTAGAACTCATGCATATGTTTCCCCTAGGAAAGCATAATTCCAAGATCCGTGCTTAATTACTAAGACTCTAATTATTTGTATCCCTAAATTTGTACTAAAAAAATAATAAATAAATATTTAGTATGATACCATTCAAACCCCCCATTTATATCTTTTTGTACTATCGGTTTGAATTTAGCTAGTATCTATCATCTCAAACTAAGTTAGTCGCCTCTCACATTATTCTTCGTGGATTTGACCTCGACTCCAAAGTGGGTAAATATATTGATGACGACCGCCTTACACTTAAATTGATATGTAAGTTGAGCATTATCAAAAATGGTGTCGTTGTTAGGGAATAATTTCGCGTATTAAGTTAGTTTGGAATTCTAGCTTACTTTCTTGAATTCAAACTTGTATATATTTGTTCATGATTTTCTTTTGTTTCTTGCGTTAGGTAGATTTTTATTTTTGTTTGCTTTCTCTATGGCATCTTCCAACAAATATGATTTTGGTTGTTGGAAGTCCTATATTGATGATCCATGTCCATATTATGATTGACCCCACTTTGGAAGAGATTGCATATATGCTCCCCGGAGAGAGATGGAACCACTGTTTCGATCCTATTAGGAGTATGATTGTTCTTTGTATAGCTGTCGAGATGGACATTAGAGTGATTGATGCTAACCGAGTTGCTAGTTCTTCTTATGAGTTTGATAGATCTTATGATGAGACGAAGGTAAAGCAACATACCTAATCCAATAGTTTTGAGGCAATGCTTCAAACTATTTTGAATCGGGTAACTGCAATGGGGGAGAATGTGCAAGACATATATCAATCGAACGTGGCATTCAGTAGGGAAAGTGTCAAGATAGAGTGAATGGTCAAAAATTTAGAACTTGCAAATACTACTACCTTATCCATTTCCCAATAGGAGGTTAATCAAGAAGAGAAACCTAGCTATGATGATGAGCTTAGTAATGAAGAATCCTCGGTGATTTTCCAATAAAAAAAATTAAATGATGTTGAAGATGGACAAATAAAGGAAATGGTACTAGAGTCAAAAAAAGAACCAATGCACATCTTCTATGACGACTCTACTTTATTTTAGGGCGAAAGTGCTACGGAGGTGGCAATTCCAAAATTAGGAGTTAGACCTTATTCAAACCACTTCTAGACATTGTGCTTAGAGGATGTGATGAGAATCCATCTACCTAGTAAAATGTTTTTTTGTGTGGAGAAGATGGATTATTCGTACATCTTGGGATTTCATGCTCCAAAGGAGCCCATGGAAACCCCTCCATCAAAGGCCATGGAACTCAATTTCCAATGTATAACTTATTGCCTATTCATGTTCTCACCTTTGACCAAGGGGACAAACCAAAAATTTGATGTGAAATTGGGTAAAAGGTTCAAGTCCTCAAAATGGCAAGCTAGAAACTCCCTCGTCATGTCCTTGCTTCTTGCAAGTTTCATCTTGGAAGATCTAAATCTTCTGTCTCTCTGCCGCTTATTGCATAATGAACGAAAGTTGGGATGGAGATTCAAATCTTCTAAGTGGAAGCACAAAAGAAAGTGGAAGAGACGTCTTGTTAAGACATTAACCTAAGGGCTCGATGGGAGGTACCCCATCACGCCATAAAATATGGCTCGCATCCTTTTTATTTATGCATGATAGAGTAGATTTATTTTTGTACATTCTTATGCATAATCCATAAAAGGTGGTGCCATGATGAATGTTGATTGAAATTAAAAAAGGTAATGCGTAAAACTGGCATATTTGGACTGAACAGAGGAGTGCAGATGACCTAAATTTTGGTCTCAGTTACCGTGATTCCATTTAGTGCCTCCATGATCGCGGAGGTCGCATTCCCACATTCATAGATCTAGGACCACGATTGTCGTCGAATTAGCTTAAATGACCATCTGACTGCCATTTCCTCACACGCCCATTTTACAAATTCTCTTAAAATTTTTGATATTATGTAGAGTATCCAAGTGTCATTTCAATCTATTTGCATCATCAAACTTGGTATGTTGTGTCAATTCCCTTGTTTTTAATGTAATTTCATGCTTAGAACATGCAGTTTAGGAAAAGGATTGCAGTATCATTTTCAACATAAAATGCATTTTTGATTGTGAGTATTATGGTAGTTAGCTATTGTTGTTGGAGTACACATAAATAAGGAAGTCTTGAGTACTCAGAATTAGGCCTAAAATTATAGAACTTGACGTGTATACCATGTGTTTGATTCAATGCCCCAATGAGTTCAATCTGAATTCCTTTGAGGTTGGGGCTATGATCATGCATCCTAGGATTGATTTCTCTAATTATGATGTTGATCTACCTAGTTAGGACACAAGGTTGGGGTTAAAATTATGCGTTTTAAGTGATGTTTAGACTGTCGAATATGGTCTCAAGTACTGCGATCACGGTCTTTTATCCTCGATTGCCATACCTGAGGGCAGTATTTGTAGAAACCAAAATTTTTGTACACCCATCCCTCACCCAAAAACCTTCTATAATTATTACTACATGAGTTATTTGATTAATATAGCATGCTGTTAGTGTGATAAAGCTAATGATGGTGTGAATTGTATTTCTTACAGGTACTAAGCCACAAGAATGGGAGATTTTGATAGCACTAGGTTCATGGCCGCTTAATGTGAAAACCTTTACTATACAGACTTCCCTAGGACAAAGTTACTCTTTGCAAGGGGTAGCATCTTGGACAAAGTGGAAGAGAAGTTCCCAGGGTTTCATGCTAGACTCACTGAGATCAGGTAGATATGCTTTGCCCCAGACCCCTGCTATGCTAATGAGAAGTGGGTGCGTGGGTTCTTTCCAAACCTCAGCGTAGTTTCTCTTACAAACCCAACGATGACAATATGGGGAAAGCAAGTGAACTTTAGAGAAAAGCAGATAGATGAGGTGTATGGGCTCCCAGATGCTGACATGGAGCAGTTCTATGCAAAAGCATGCGAGCCAAGGACATGGATTGCGAACATTCTATATCCTAACAAAGAAGTTCCCTAGGTCACCACCAAGAGAGATATTTTGATGAATGATTTCACAGCTGAGGCCTGACTTTGGATGAATATCATCTATAGCAGATTATAGCCATGTAATCACTTAAGCATTGTCACAGATATGCAAGCTCGAATGGTGGCTTGTATTTTATCTGGCATTACCCTGAATGTGGGAGAGACTGTGCTCTCAGAGTGGAGGTACTTTAAGAATCATGGAGGTACACATCTTCTCTTACCTTTCCTTATACATAAATATGCAGGAGGGCATAGGTGGAGGAATATACAGCAGATACCTGGGTGCTCCCATCCCCCCGTATCTTCCCATTCAAATTCTAGGGTGAGGACACCCTAGGTAGAGCAAGGAAAAAAAGGTAGACTTAGGTAAGTCGACCCAGGAGGATAGAGATTCCTGTAAATCTTTATTAGCCAACCCTTTTAATGATATCTCAGGTTAAATTTAAGATGTTAGGGAGCTATTGCCCAGACTACATCAGGGACTGGGAGAGTTCTCTACTACTCACCACTCGTATCTAGCTCAGTCAGATTATGAGATATATCAGAATAAGTAAAAGATGCAAGGATCTATAGTTCCAAGCCTGGAGAGAGCCTATTCAGCCTTAGCTGTATCACACAGGTACCTCAAGGACTCATATGAGAAGATGGTGAAAAGAGAAAAGAAAAGAGATGAATTCTTTAGAAAGTTATGGAAAGGGATAAAGGGCATGTTCAAAGTGCTCAAACCCAATGATCGACTACCTTCACCAAGGTTTGACAATGATGACAAGGCCCCTACTAATTGGTCACTGGATGATGCTGGTGGTAATGGTGCAGAGTCAACAGAAGAGAGCAACTCCTGATGCAGATTCAGGGAGATTCCCTACTTTTTGCTTATGCTTTATTGATCATGCAGAGAGGACACTGCTAACTTTTTAGTTACGGGTGTTTTTCCCTAGATTTGTACTGTTTTAATTTTCGCTGGATATTTTTATGATTGTTTTTTATACCATTTTATTTTATTTTGGGATGCCAAATTTGGGCACTCTGATGGTGCCCAAGTTTTCATAGATTATCATGTGATTTTTTTTCCTTTTTACTAAAGATTTATTTTGATTATGATTATACATGACGAGCATTTTTATATGATAGATTGAGTGATGACATTCTTAAGGATAAAGCATTGTGTTTGGGTTTTGAGCCACAGATGCAGGAGAATTTTGAGTACCGGTGGCATCTAAGTCATTAATGCAAGGAAAGTCTGAGTACCTGTGTCATTGTAAATTTGTGATCCCATTATGCACCATTGGGAAAGTCTGAGTAGCCATATGGTTGGTTTGCCCATATTAAGCCAAAATGTGAGTCTAAAGCTTTGGTTGTAGCCATAAGTTAGCAAATTGAGCGTGGTGCATATGCAAAACAAAAAACCCCCTCCCATCCAAAAAATTTTCAAAATCAAGGGCATGGGTGTGAGCAACCTTGTAGCAAAACTCTTTCTCTTTTTGTGACTCCACGAATATTTGGCTTGTTATTAGTGATAGATACTCCAATTTTGTCCCGGGGCAATTTAGCCTCCTTGGCGTATTTTGCATGCCATGTGTGGTGAGATTTTTGCATTCATCTCTTATATAATTGTGTTATCTATAACATGCCCCGTTAGTCATTAAAGGCTAATTTTTATTGTATTTGGTTAGAGAAATGCTCTTATGCCATCTTTGTGACAGTGGAAGCCCATTCTAGCCGAAAAGGCCTATCCATGCATAAAATTAATCGCTAGTGACCTACTTTAATCCTATAGAAATTTTCTTTTGCAAACGCGTTACAAATCGTAAACCGTTATTTTATCCCTTTTTTGAACCATACCCTCCCTGAACTTAAAAATGTAAATTGAAGCTAAAAGCCTAAGTTAGGGGTGGTAAAGATTGATGGAAGTTAGTGTGGGGCGATGAAGTTTTAAGTGAAATGCCTAAGTGCCCAAGCATTGAAAACAAATGAATAGAAAAAAAAGGGCCAAACAAAGGAAAGAATTGCATAAAAATTGTAAGAAAAGGAAATAGAAGAAAATGGGTGAACAAAGGAAGTAAATAGTAGGCATATGAGAATAGAAAGGATCAAAGAGGAGTAACCCATAGTAAAAAAGGTGAATTAAATAATGTGATATAGATGTTCAAGGAAGGGTGTATCCATGTTGTTCCCAAATGATATCCTACCCTAACCCGGATCTATGTTACAGGCTTAAAAAGTCCTTTGATATCTTAAACTATTTACTTTCTTTGTAGTGGCGATTGAAAATAGGGGCAAGCCTATGGTATGACACTTGTTAACATAAAGAGTTCTTTTGTGAGAGAGAGTTTTTGCACTTACATTCCTAGTAATATACTTGGTATCTTGGTGTGTGGAATTTTCTTTCTTGTAAGGAGGCATGTGAATGAGTTGAGGTTGGTGATTTGTCACCTTACGATAAATGAGGCAAATGGAGTATAGCCCAGTTTTGGTCCAAAGTGATTCACTTCTAGAGTATTGGTTACTGTTGATCGGTTGCTCTTCAAAGTCTTGTGCATCCTTAGATATTGCATTTTAGACCATGTGCAATGAACTACTTGTGGTAGTGACTAAGCTTGAAGTCATTGTGTTCTTTGAGACATGAAAATTGGAAATAAAAGTGTTAATGTCTCATGATTAGGGGTAGTGTTGCTTGAGGACAAGAAAAGCTTTAAGTTAGGGGTATTGATGTGAGGTGGTTTTACCACTTATTTGTTCTCAACATTCATTCACATTACCATTTTTTGAATGAATAAATGCTACATAATTGGGATTGAATACACTAATATCTTTATTTTACAGGCACATTATTGATGAGATAGAATGATGAGGATTGGATCTAAAAAGGATCAAAAGAAAGAAAGAAAGTACAACTGAAGACCTAGAGCAAACATGGCCTCACTTACTGTAGTTATGGTCTGAGTACCGTGATTAAGTGAGCTAATCACGGTCGCTGGGGGTCGCGTCCATGCCAATGTGGTCATGTTCTAGCAGAAAAATTAGCCTAAGGGCAGAAATGTAAATGCACGTGGCTGATCCCAAATTTGACAAAATGAAGACTTAAACCCTAATCATTCATTATATTGTATCTTCCCTAATTTTGAGACATTGTTCTAGGGTTTTGTAGCCTCCATTCTTGAAGAAAAAAATATTGTATAAATTTTGGGTGGAGAATATTTTGGAGTCACTTCCAAGTAAACAATTAGTGAATTCCATTGAAGATTTGTTGGATCTCATAGTTTGAAGTAACATTCACTTAGATTATCTCAAATCAAATTAATGGAGATTTTGGGTAAAATCTTTACTTATTTATCTTATGAGTGGCTAGTTTTCTCTCTTGGGATTATGCTAGAATATGGTGTAACTATATATGTGATATGATTTGCTTGTGCATTTACTAGTTTGTGATGTTGGATTCTACTATTTCTTGAGTGAATTAGTTTGGATTTGTGGGTGAAAACCCCAAATACCCAAATGGGTTTGATGAATGAAAATCCCAAGCTCTTGAAAGATCAAACCATCCTTGAATGGGGGGTTTGGGTAAACTTTAGGAACCCACATCATCCTTGAAAGAGTGATGTGGGAACCAAGCCAATAATAGAAAATTTATGAGCATATTTGACTATTTTTCACCATCTTAGACATAAGGGTGATTGTGAAGTTGACTATACTTAAGGCACCATCAGGTGGTTTTGATTGAAGCACTCATTAGTTACTTCAAAGGGTCAGTCAGTGACACCCTTGGGGTTTTGTTGACAAACTAGCCTCAAGGATTTCTAACTTATCCTACCACATCACCAACACTTAGAATTTGCATGAAATTATCACACGTTCATGCATATGTTGCCCCTAGGAAAGCATAATCCAACATATAAATGCTTAGACTCTAATTATTTGTAGACCCAAATTTATACTCCAAAAACTCAAAAAGAAATATTAAGTGTGATACTTTTCAAACCCCCCATTTTTATCTTTTTTTACGATCGGTTTGAGTTTAGCTAGTATCTATCATCTCAAACTAAGTAAGTCGCCACTCACATTGTTCCTCGTGGATTTGACCCCAACTCTAAAGTTGGGTAAATATATTGACAACAACCACTTTGCACTTAAATTGATGTATAATTTGAGCATTATCAGTACCCCATCTTAGTCAGTTCTATTCAGGGATGAATAATTTCAAGGGGAGAAATTGTGATACCCCTAGTTTATTTGAGCTCTATACCCACCAAGAGATAGTCCATTAATTACATTTTCGACACCACCATCTCGCTTAATACAAAATCATAGTAAGAATTTAAGGAAAATCTTCCAAGGAATTGTCAGATTGCAAGTTACAATGACTCTAGAAATAACCCATTGTCAGACACAATAAGTCATAGTGAGGAATCATTGTCATGGTAGTATGTTACCAAGAATTTAAGTAAGTGGAAACGAGTCCAACACACGAATTAATGTAAGACTAAATGAGTCATTGGGTTGACCCATTGTCACAATAGTAAGAAATCAAGTCCCTGACAATGACACCTCATAACGACTCATCACTAAACGTAACGAGTTATTATGTAAACCGTGATGACTGTTTTCCAAAATTTTTGAGCATTTTAAGAAGGGATTTTTGGTCTTTTCCCATTCTTTTAACTCGTAACCCACATCGTTTGGGCTTACCTAGTGGTGAAATAAAGCCTAATTTTCCCCCAAATCCCTATTAAGTCACATAACCAATTGAGATCAAGAAAAAGATGTGATTATTCTTCTCTAAAGCCAATGTAGGGTTCCTCAATCACAAGTTCAAATTCCAAGGATTTCCCTAAGGCTTTCATCTCCAAGTATGTGGGATTTCATTAATGGATTCTTTCCACCCATTGAGTTTCAAAGACATCTATAAATTCTCAAGTTTAATTCACCTTTAAGTTTTGGGTTCTAGGTCAAATATAAGTTTTATTAAATTCTCCACTTTATTATTATGACTAAACCATTAGTACATATTTTCCTACAGTTTTAGCGTCCTCCCATACTCAGAATCATGAATTCTCCTTTTTATTGCTAAATCATTGAGTTTTGGCTTGAAGTATGAAATACTCTATTATGATCAACTTTTAATATTATCATGTTCAGTTGCATTAGTTAGAGTTGGTGGGTTATGAATACCCGATACCTAAGAATTCATTCATATATCATTTTTCATGTTCTTAAGTACTTTTGACTACACATATACTGATATTTTCAGAATATTTCTATATTAAGCATTTAGTTTACAGTGTTATACAGTTGGGAAAAGTACTTAGCACCGAGTAAATGCAGGGATAAAGGCTCACCTATCAGTCAAGATGAAGAACTTTTAGAAGTCCCTATGTTCCAAAACTAAGTTGCCATCATAGGTTATGATGGGTCACCCGCCAATTGAAGAATGACACCCTAGTTTTTTAGGACTCAGTTTAGTAGATCCACACTAGCTAGTGTTCGTACCTTTGGCAAGGTACTGAAAACCCATCCAGCTGGGGTTATAGATTCAACCTCAATTTACTAAAATTGGGGTATGTCATTTATTGTTTGCTCCCACTATCCTCAGTTCATATTTTAGTTTATTCTTCAGTTCAGATTTGCATGACCATGTATTTAGTTACGAAGTTTTCATTCAATATACGTTTATACATGGTCTAACACTCAGTTTACACGTTCATACGTTCATGTTCATATTATACTAGTTAGTTGTCTATATCACATACTAAGTTTATTCAAAGTACTGATCACATACTTTCTATGCTATATTATCTCATAATATAGGTTTGGATGCTCGATACCCAATACCCACTTCGCACGTTCCCATACTACTCAACAACAGTTTATGTGAGTCCTTATCATTGAAGGAATAGTTATTAGTTATTTACTTTTCAGTCTACTTTTATTTGAATTAGTTGGAGTTAGTTGGGGCTTGTGCCAACAACTCATTAAGATTTAGAGGCTTTTAGACAAATGTCTAGATTTTCAGTATATTGGTTTGTCAGATAGTTTAATTTCCAGTTTGGTGGATATTCAATATTTCTTTATTATTATTTTTATAAGTTATTTTATTTTAGATTCTGCCCAGTATTTTATTTCTTTTCAGTATTATTATTGTTATACCAGGCCATGGGTTAGCTTTGGGCCACTTGTGACTCTATGCATCATGTTGCAACAAGGGGACAGTCTAGGGTCATGACATTATATGGGTATAGGTATGAGGTGATTCTTGTAGCATATTGTATGGTTCTTGCATCTATTATCCTCATGTGGAGTTGCATAGATATAGGCTCTGACTGTTTTTTTATTGAAGTTTAGTTGATCCTTCCGAGTCTATGTCGGTAGTGGTTTATAAAAGGCTTGGTTAGGTACTATTTGTCCAAACTTTCTTGTTACTTTACATTATTATTATTATTATGGTTAATTTGTGATAGGTTGGTTTTTTTGATTGCTACTGATATTTGGGGTATGATTCTAATTCCTTATTCTTATGGTTATATTATTACACATGATTATTCAATGGTTAGACATTATGGTTTTAGACTCTAATTATGATAGAACTAGTTCTTATATGGTTAAAAGACATTAAGAAGATAGTATTACTATGTTAGGTTGTACCTTTGGATTAGCCTTGTATATCTTTTTATAAATATTTATCTATATAGTTATGGTATGACCGTATATTCCTCCCTCCCTTCCTTTATTTACATTATATATTCATTCCTTGTTTTTTATATACTATTATATATCCTTTAACTTCTCTTTATTTATATATTGGGCAATGATATACGGTATAGTGTTTAGTCTCCCAGGCATGGCTAGAATAGAGTAGTTTATCCTTATTGTCTTCTTAGCTTTACTATGTTATTTTCCTTGATATTTGAGTGCAGTTTGTATTCCTATTTGCATGTTACTTATATTTGTATCACCTTTGGAGCTTAATCGGTAGTTTGTCGACGCTATTGTGTGAATCATGTGGAGCAACTATGGTTTGGAGATATTGGATGAGATCTTGTCATTCAGTGTATTACTATTCTCCCTATCATGTATTAGACTAGTCTCTATTTTAGTCAGAGATAGGTTGTTTGTGTATTTCTTTAGTACTTCATTTTGAAATCTTATTACATTATAAGCTCTTGTACTGATTCCACTAGTTTTTGGGACTATGTTGTGTATTTTAGCCTTTTTACTATATTTATTTTGGATTCTTCCTTCATTTCTTTTGGTAGTCCATTACTAGTAGTTTCTGACTACAAGCTCGCTTACCTATTAGTATAGTAGGTGACATCATGGCCTAAGTAATTTGGTTGTGACAAATTTGTATCAGAGCCAGGTTTACCAAGAGCTAAGTATCTAGTTGTGCCCTACAAATTGGTGTAGAGACATCAATGACCTATTTTTGGGTGGCTACGAAGCATTCTTACGAAATTTTGTTATTGAGTTTTTATTACGTGTCTATATTAATATGAGCCACAAATACATTTCTTGACTCTATTCTATTTTAGATAGATGATGAAAGGTTATCGATAGATATCAATGGGACTTCGGCATGATTTCTAAAACTATAGTATAACGTCAGACCAGGGAGTTAAGGATGGATGTCAAAGATCTTCAGCGGTTGTCAGAGAATTTAGGGCCAGTCCAGGATTTGATAGAGTTAATGACTGCTTTAGTCTTTTGAGATTCAGCATTGGAGATCCCAAGTCTTTTTGTGGAACTCACAACTAGAGATGAAATCTGGTTCTTCAAGCTGTTCTTAGGCCAAAGTTGTCTTTGTTGGAGTTCAGCAGGGTTCCTTATCAATTTTAAAGTATAAGATTGGCATTATTGAGTGGGCTAGGCATATTCTTTTGCTATATCCTTCAGAGCATGACATGTTGCATTGATTTATTAGAGGATTAGCATTGCCACTTTATTTAGCATTAGAGCACTTGATCACAGTTGGTTCTTTCTTTTCTAAGGTTGTTGATTATGTGAGGGCCATAAATAGAGCATGTATTGAGACTTATGGAGGTGGCGGTAAGAGACCCCATCATCCATACAATGCTATTGGTATTCTATCCAGGAGTAAGGATTCTCTCAATGGAGGTCAGCTTTACTTTCAGCCTATTAGTTCTATGCACGTAGCATTTCTAACATTGATTGGATCTCAGATTAATCATGGTGATCACAGTGGGTAGAGTTCTCATTGGACCTTGCATATTATTTTAGTATGGGTATTTAGGCCGTGGCGGTTATTCTGGATCAGGAAGGGTAGTATCTTAAAGTATTTTAGGAGCTTGTTTTTGTTGTAGTGAGGTAGGACATTGGTCTAGAGAGTGCCCTAGACATAAGTTTGTTGTTCATATAGAATTAGCATATACTCCTTGCCAGCCTAGAGTTCTTAGGTTATGTTATTATTGTGGGAAAGATGGCCATTTTAGTAAGGAGTGCCCTCGATGTTAGTTGGTCAGCCAGTTTGGATCAACTCATGTTTATCGCCAGTTAGGGCTTCAAAATTTTGTTACAACTATTAGGAGATCAACAATTGATCTATAGAGTGCCTCTGATGTGGGATTATTGGTAATTCAGCTAATTCAGATTAGTCTTATAGTGTTATTGCTCCATTTGTATAAACAGTGTGCTTAGTTCCTTAGTTGATAATTTTGATGCTCAGTCCGAGTTTAGACCCGTTAAGATTTGTTCTCTCTCAAACACGTTAGGCATATGACTTTGAATTTCACCATGACAGGTGTGCCTTTATATTTTTTACCTTTACTATTTTAGTTGTATGTATTGGGGTTGTCGTACTATCAATGATTGTATGTCTTGATAGGTTTGTATCATTTCTGATGTACATTGAGTTAGATATTGTGATTATATGTCTACCCCCAACGATTATTTGTTTTAGTAGTGGATGGAATGATCGATGTTGAAATTTTCCTAGGGGTGTACTATTTCGGTTTAGGTCTTATTACCTCGGCATATTGGCCTTTTTATGACCCTAGAATTGTACTTGCTATTGATTTTTGTTTTTGGTACTGCCTATTCCTTATATTGATGCTTATGTTGTTGTTATTATTGTTGTAATTATTTGATGTTTTCAAACCTCGCTTGGTAGACGACTAGACTATTAGTATATAGGTAGAATTCTCTTTCTCATAATTCTTATATGTTGTCTTGGGCAGCTAGATTGGTTGGATGATTTTTCTTTTGTATCAAGGTGAGGTCGGTCATTATCCTATTCTATTGGGTATGCTAGATTGGTTATCAAGAGGATTATGCTATTGAAGGTAAGTTGTCTTTTCATGGTTCTATTGTGGTATTAGAGTTGGCTATTGGGTTGCGTAGCTCATTTTTGAGGTTGACTAGTTTTGGGCGGGGCTTTCTAAATTGACTAGTTTATCGCCCGATAGTGGTTTTGATGTTGATGTCGAGAAGTCTTGGATTCATTTTTAGGTTTGTTGGGTCTGTCTCTTGGTGATAACTTTGACCTTAGTATCAATATGGAGTTGGATACTCCATTTTTGTCATGATATGGATCTTGTTTTATTGGAGTTACAGAGTTTGACATAGGTGATCCTTCCTTTAACCATTTCCTAGGTTGGTGAATTGATTATTCATTGTTGAGATGGATCATCAGATTGGTTAGTTTTTTTGCTATAGTTGTATTTCCCCAAGTTGCTACAGTTTCGTTATCTCTTGTAAAGTTTGTAGCCTTGGTGTATTCTTGAGTATTCTATGGTGGTTTGGCCCTATAGTAGATATAAAGTTGGCTGTTGTGTTTTCAGCTAGTGATTTACTCTCTATCATGATTTTTTTCTTTAACTATGTTTTGATTTTGGCTCAGTATGATCCAGTGGGGATATTTCTGATATGGTTAGTAAGTTTGATTGGGTATCTGTTTTTAGATCAGACTCATTAGCTCAATTTTGAATAGACGCCTTAGAATGGCTATTTGGCGATTAGGATAGATTTGGAGTATGGGTGCTTGCTCATCTTTAGGTTTGTTTAGGTAGTTGAGATTAATTTGATTAGCCGTGGTGCTGAGAATTTAGCTTAGAGTTTTAGAGTTTGGGTACAACCTTCATTTATAGATTTGACTCAGTTGGTATTTTTTCTATAGGATGGCTAAGCCTACTCCGTGGTTATCTGTCTGGTCTTCTCCAGTTCAGATGTATTGTGGTTGATAGATATTTAGATGGTAGTTCGATTGTCACGGTGTTGGTTCCTTCAGCTTTGACCCCAATTTTCAGCATTAGTCAAAATTCTTGGATGATTACTCAACAAGAGTTGTATATTTGAGTAGGATTCAACATGGATTATCCCTAAATTGGTGGAGCATCCTAGAGCAGATCATTCAGTGGTGCATAGTTGTGCTTTGGAATCTTGACTTCCAATGTGGTCATTCAGACTGGATGTAGCATCGGTTTAATTTGTGAACCTTGGTTGGGTCCATTTGTATGCCTAGGTAGCGTCATATCAATTTATTCTCATGATTTCCATTATGAATTTTTAGTAGGTATTCTTTAGTTCTTTAGAGTGAGTGTGATGGAATTGTGCAGACATGACTCGGGTTACTTTCTTCTTGGTTTAGAGTGGATAACAGGTTGGGAAAGGCAAAAATGGTTATGTTTGGATTTGGAGTTGGTTGCATGACTCTCGCCTTGGTTCGTCCGTTGGTTGGATGAGTTTTCTTTTGATTGTGCCGGTATCGATATGGTATCATTGTGTTTTGGTTGGAATTACATGCATCATCCTTTCTCTATTGGGTTGGAGGCTAGCGGATGACTGAGGTTGAGTTTTAGCTATTTGAGAGTGAAGTGCAGATGTTGGTCGGAAAAGAGATGACCATAGCAAAATCCCTTGGAAGTTTTGTCTTTTCGTGAAGGTTATTTGGGAGTCAAGCTTTGAGTATGCGGTCCATGTACCTCATCTCTTTGAGCTTTCAGGATCTTTCTATCCATTGACTTTTGCAAATGAAAGTCCTTTTAGTAGTGGATATGGTAATGACCCTTTAGGTCATTTTGTTGATTTGCATACATTTATAACATTCTGAGCATTTCATGCATTTTGAGCCTTCACAAAGCAACTACAGGTCTTTTATAAGTTTTTTAAACTGTCGGTTCGATTACCGGATAGTTTATTTAGATTTTAGGCTAATTTCCCTATTTTGAGCTTTCATTGTTTAGGATTTGGTCTCGAACCAAAACTCCTATTAGATGACCTCAAATAAAAATTTTGGCAGCGCCATTAGCTCCGAAACGTTGATTTTAAGCTATGGAGATCCTTGGTTCAGTGCCCAAGGCTTTGAGACTGATTTTAGGCTGGTGGGCAAATTATGTAAAAAATGTGACTATAGGTGTGGGGCCCATACTTTGTTGAAATGATTACAGATAAATGTTTTGATGGTTCTATGGAGTTTGGACATCAAATTTGGTATGGTATCATATTTTATTTGCGTACATAGGGTTTTAAACGAATCCCGAGCATCCGGTCCTAGTCAATTCCAGACTTAGCAAAATCTTGTGAATTAGGGTACTGATGTGACCACTTAAGTGATCATATGACCGCTTATGCGGCCATCACATATGTGACGTTATATCGCTTACGTGACATTGATCATCTGGTCAATAGCCGCTTAAGCAATGCTTCATTGGATTAAGAAAGCATTTCTTAAGCGGCCTAGGAGTTGCTTAAGTAATACTTGACCAGGCTTGCCAGATCGCTTAAGTGATGCTGGAGCTGCTTAAGCAGTTGTCGCTTAAGCGACTATTGCTTAAGAGATAGTAGCTTTAAAAGCCCTTTTCCCCACCTTATTTTCTATCAATTCTTCCACCATATTTACACCAAGTTGAGATCTCAAAGAGAGGAAAAGGTGAGAAATCATTTATATAAGTTAAGTAAGCTAACCTAAATATTCTTGGTCATTTTCCATTAAATTTCCTTCAATTTCCATTCTAATTCATGGTAAAATTCTTAGAAATTATGTCTTAAATTCCTAAACTTTAAGAGTTGATTTGAGACTCGATTTGTTCTGTTTTTGTGCTTAACTTTTGAGAACACATTCCTTGTCCTTTGAAGGACCTTGTGACGGGTTTAATTTTGGATTCCGTTTATGGGACCCGTAGGGTCGTTCTTTTGACCCCAATGTTGACCTGACCCAAAATATAGCATTATAGATCTAATTTACTCATGACGATATGTATATTACTTGACTACGTTTCAAAATCATAGAGTGATTATGGATGATTCATGGATGATTCAAGGACTATAATTTGGATCGAGGTAGACTTCTGTGTAGTATTCTTCTAGAGATGGTGTTTATATATGTTACATACGAGATAAGGATATTAGATTATGATTATGGGTAAAACATCATAACTTAGCGTAATTTATGAATTTTGGGGCTAGAAGGGAAATTGAACGTGATTGTGGGTAGAACATTATGACTAAGCTTAAATTATGAATTTGGGGGCTAGAAGGGTGATTGACCCTTAAGGTGAAATACTTATTATTCTTCTATGATCTTATTACTTTAGACTGCTAGCATGCTAGAATAGTTTAGGCTAACAAGCCTTTAGTATAATGTTTAATGCGTTACTCGGTGGATTGTGATGTTTTTTACAGGATTATGACACTATGGTTATGTTGATGTGTATTATTGGACCTAAGGCCATGATTATGATGTGGGTTGGATTTTGGGAAATGTTTTATCCTTGTAAAAGAAGTCATCGTAGTTTATTGTAATGACTATTTAGATTATTTTCCATATTTCCACTTATTCTAGTTGTTAGAGCTTTTCCATAGCCACCCCAAGTTATTTATGACTTGCTAGAACTGATAATGATTACCTGGTAGTTGGTTTGGTTTATAGAGCCATTTCACTGTTTTGAAGTCTTTGTTGGTTTCAAATGGCTATCGGTTAAAAATTTCAATCAAACGACCTTGAATGTAAATTCTAGTTGTTCCAGCAACCCTAGAATATCGAGTTTAGGCTAAGAGGACTCTTGGTTTGGGTCTTGATCACTCTGGGCTCATTTTGACTTATTGGTCAAAAAGTTACGAAATTAGAAATTGGGTGTGGGACCCATATTTTGTTAAAAGACCACGTATGGAAATTTTGACTGCGTTATTGAGTTTGGAACATCGAATTTAGTGTTGTTACATAGTTTTTTTTTACGTATACAAGATTTTTGATGAATCTCGAGGGTTTGGCATAGACTAAAAACTTTTCCAAGTCTCAGCTGTAATCTGTTGCACCCGCGACTGCGGACCATCAATAGAAATCGCGGTCTGACAATACTAGAAAGTTTCACAATTGTGACACTTAAAGTCACGAACGAGAATTCTTTGGAAGCCCAACCAAACCGCAATTTGAGTCGGGTAATACTGCGATCGTGACATCCTCATCTGGTGCCTGGTTGATTTTCTCCTTTTCATTTCTAAAATTCCAAAACATTGAAGACTTGATTTAAGCCTCAAATTAGTTTGAATTTTACCCATTTCAGATGGTAATGACTCCTTGAGCATGAGAGAACATTGAGTTGGTTTTGAAATTGTGATTTTTCGTAAATGGGACCTACATGTGATTTTGGATAATATTTGGACCCAAGGAACAATAGTGCAATATGGGTATCATTGTTCTTGTATTGATGTGTAGAATGTGGCTTTGATAGCTTGGCATCTTACGAAAGCTTCTCGAAAGGGAAAAGAGGTGATTTAGTAGATCTTTGAGCTTTGTTTGGTGTTGAGGTAGGCTAGGTTTTATCCACTGTTAGATTGAGCTAGTTCATAGTATATTTATGATATCATTTTTTATTTGGGTTGGGGTTTAGGTGTTGGTAAGATGAATTGCAATGCCTAGGTTAGTTGGACTATTAGGCTATTCGAAAATCGTAATTTAGGCATAACTGATTTAGTTGCTCATATTATAAGTGAATTTCCTATCTTAGGGATAATTGAGGCTTGTTTGACATCTAAAAGTGGGTTTAGATACCTTAAGTCTAGTTCAGGTAGAATTTGCCTAAAATAGAACTTCATGGATTAAAAGTGGGCCCTTGACCCACCTTAGGTTAAGATGCATGCTAGCTTATAGACCTTTATACGCTTGTTAGACTCTTGGAAATTCTTATTGAGAGGACATTGATAAACTTTTACACTTGATGGTTATGTTGGTTGATGTGAGGATTGGCACCTATTGATTATGCTATTACTTATGCTATTGTTGATACTCTTGATTATAATCATATATTATAATTATTGGTTTGAGTTCGAAAGATGGATATGATATTGATTATATTTACCTAGATCGAGTACAGAGAATGATTATGACTTTAATGATATATTTATCGGTTCAAGTGCGCCTATTGATTATAATTACCAGTTCAAGTCTGAATATTGACTATATACAACATTATGAGTCTTGATATGCATATTTTGCTATGATGATATACTTAGTATGATATGACAATACCAGTGTGCGAGATTAAAATTAGCATCTTGACTAAGTCTGAAAATGAGGAAATTGCTATAGTATGGAATGATGTGAGTGGATTTTAGTGGAATATTGAAAAATTGGAAATTACAGTGGTGGATTATACTATATTTTGTGTTCCTTCCCGATTTTATAGGGGCTTACGGTGGGTTATTTTCTTTTCTGCACCAATTTGTATATGGGGACCAATTTTTTAGTTATGTTTGCGTGTGTTGGTGCTTTACGTTATGTTATGCTATTATTTTGATTTATTTACCTATTTTTGCTTTGCGATATTGGAGTTGATTTAGGTTCGTCCCTATGTTCCCTTAGTTATGTTATCCTGCATTTTATCATATTTATATCATGATCTGACTCAGTTGGCCGATAATGCCTATGGAGTATCCATTGTTTTGGTTCTCATACTACATTTTTGTGTCTTTTTAATACAAACTTGAGTACTAGTTGTTGTCATCGATTGGTGCTATGTTGATTCTCCAAAGATAAGGTGAGATCTTTGACTCAGAGTTACCCATTTCCTTCTATATTTCATGTCTACTCTTTAGTTTCAAGATATAATTATGTTGACTATTTATGACTTGGGTTGTATTATTACTCTATGCTCTTGTACTAGGTCTACTAGGTCATCGGATGGATTTCTCTACTGTTAATTTAGCCTTAGTTATTTATAATGCCTTGTTAAAATACAAGATATGTCATTGATTTCGACCTTGTTAGGCATTTTTCACCAAGTCAACCCATTGCATTTAGCTCTGGGTTACAGTTCGGTAACCTAATGGTAGGATTTAGTAGGTGCCATCATGACTTGTAAATCGTGTTGTGATATTTATTGATATATTAATGCTTATAATCGTATGGTTTAGATAATGGTGATGGCATGAATAATTCAGTACATTCATGATCACTTAAATAGTAAATGGTTTGATTTCAACTAAAATATGGTTTTACTTCACTTTTTCTATAGAGGAATTTATTCTCACTCTTCACCTTTAAAATTGATTTCTTCATAACGGGAATCATACCATCTTAATGAATAAATTATGATCCTTTAAGACTAAATAATGATGTTTTATTGATTTGACCGTGATAGATTCATGTCCACATTTTTGCTACTATAATATACCCCAGTCGAGAGGGATTCCAACCCTTTCAACATAATTATGTTAATTTTGCCCCACAGTTTATCCCAAGTAATAAATATACAGGCTTGTACTCTTTTAGTTGAGATTTTAGGTGTGCATATTATGTATGTGTGTGTATATATATATATATCTGGTACTGGACAGAGTGGATTGATAATGATTGTGATGGTTATTGACATCTTGGATGGAGACCAAGTCGGTATATACGGGTACTCTGGAACCCCTAAGGGCTCTTTCACTTATGAGCCATCATGTTGGGGAAGAAAGGTCGCGTTAGGTCATTCCTTTGTTATCCATCAAGTTGGAGGAGGTGTATACACTATGTTACTTTATGGTAGTTGAATCGGTTATGGTATTATGAACTTTCTTTGCATTCATTGTTGCATGCACATTGCTTATGACCAGTACACCCTATATCTATCATCCTTATTGTGGGGTTGCATAGGTATATGTATGAGTGCTACTTACAATATATTATGTGGTGCTTGTATCTATCAGCTTTATGGGGGGTTACATAGGCATTGGCTCTGCCTATCGTTTGTGGAATGTTGGTTGAACCTTTCGAGTCTATGTTGGCGGTGATTTATGAAAGGCCCAATCAGGTATTGTTTATCTAGATAAGACGATCACTCTACATCGTTATTGTTATTATTGTGGTTAGTTCATGATAGAATGGTTATTGGACTGATGCAGAGATTCAAGGTATGATTCTGATTCCTTATTCTTACGATTATATTATTACACATGATTATTTCATGGTAAGACATTATGATTTTAGACTTTAATTATGATAACACTAGTTTCTAATATGGTTAGAAGGACTTGAGAAGCTAGTATTACTACATTAGATCGTGCTTTTAGATTAGCTTTGTTTATGCTTATATATATATTTATTTACATAGTTATGGTATGATCGTATATCCGTCCCTCATTTCCTTTATTCATATTGTATATGATTCCTTTTCCTTGTATACTATATATATCCTTCTTCTGTTCTTTATTCGTATATTGTTTTGTAATATACCATAATGTTTTTAGGCTCCTAAGCATGGCTATAATAGATTAGTTTATCCTTATTGCCTCATTTGTTTTACTATGTTAGTTTCCTTGATATTTTAGTGTAGTTTGTCATTCTGTTTGCATGTTATTTATATTTGTATCACCTTTGAAGCTCAGGCAGCAGCCTTCTACTGAGTACAAAGTCTTTGGTACTAATACAATACTTCTGCGGCTTGCAGATCATAGTACCGATTATCACTATTGTTGTGTGCGTTGCGCGTAGAAGCTATTCTTTAGAGACATAGGGTGTGCTCCGGGCATTTTGGGTATTACTATTCTCCCTATTATATATTAGACTAGTCTCTATGTTGTATTCTGAGATGTGCTGTATCCATATATTCATTTAGTATCTCATTTTATAATCGTATTACATTAGAAGCTCTTGTACTGATTCCATTATGGTTTGGGACTAGCTTGTGCATTTTAGCCTTTTTACTATATTTATTTCACATTCTTCTTTCATTTTTCTTGGTAGTCCATTACTAGTAGTTTCGGACAACGGGTTGACTTACCTACTGGTGAGTTATAGTAGGTACCATTATGATCTGAGAAATCGAGTCGTGACAGTTACTAAAGAATCCAACTCTTGATCAAATACCAAAACATCTATCTTATCTATGTTACACTCATTTTATCCTGATTTTTCTCCCCTCATGGTTAAGTTACATAATTCTTCTTTTTGTCCCATCTTTTTCTTTATATATTTTCATTAAATTGTTTAGTTTTCTTTACAGGCCTTGTAATATTTCTACTCTACACTCTATAAGAAGTATGACAGATAGATGTTGTGTGGATATGTTTACGACATACACCAAATTGTGGCACTTGTGTTATAAAGGTTCAAATAGATTTTATAAGATAAGAAATTAAATTATACCATTTTCTTGATTTTCTGATTAGTTTATTTTAACTTTCTTTGTTTCTACTCTATTAAATATGAAATGGGGGTAAAATTATTTTGTGGTTTTTGGTTCAATGGCCTCTGTCATTTATCTTTGTTTCTTTTGCTTGTTCTATTTCTCACCATAAGTAAAAGGAGAAACAATGCCTTGTGGGGCACCATGATATGGAATTGAAACATACAAGATCTATGATTTTATTTGTACATTCTTTTCTTGCAATTCATACTACTATCGCTGTTACATCACTTTCTTTCATTATTCCACAAACTCATATAAGTAAACAAAGTCGTTAAATTGTCGTGGCCCATCCAACCTCTCTGCTATACCACTTTGTCCTGCCCTTCATAATTCTCTTTTAGACTATTCAAACTCACGATATTTTGGTTTCCTTTGCTTCTAAGGTGATTAGTAAAGTTTTTATCATGTGACCAAGATGTCACTGATTTAAGCTATATAAATAGTTTCGTAAAGATGCAAGGTAACACTGCGTATAATAGGCCCTTATGATTCGAGGACTCCGCAAATAGCGGAAGCTTTTGTACACCAGACTCGCCATTTTTTCTTTGAAGGTAATTTTTTTTCTATTCTCTTTTCTTAATTTATGTATAATGGGCTAGCTATCCATTCTTTTTTACCCATTCTTTAATATTTGTACCCATGTAATATTATGATCATTAATCGAGTCCTAATGAATTGTCCTACTTGATGAATGCATTTTTCCTCTTGATTTTTTTGTCGTGACCTTCAACAATTCCGTCTTTCGATATTTAACTTTTGTTGTAAGTAGTGTTCTTCTGATGAAAATTGCATCTTCCTTTAATTTTTTCATTCTAGATATAATTTTTTGTGTCAAGTGTGAATGATTCACTGCAACAAATTTGATTACGGGGGACAAATTACTTTTTTTTATGTAAGTATCATATTTTGTCATGAAATATTTTTCATGACAATAAAAATGCGTCAAACAATTGTCTCTAAACATGAGTTGCTAAATGTTTACAAAGATAACTTAGTGTTTCATAGCTAAATAAAACTTATTTACTATGATTTTTGGTTTTCATCCCCAAATTTATAGCATTTATGACAAACTCAATTGTCAAAATAAGTATAAGAAAATGCAGTTAATAATGACTTTTCGTCACTAAAAAGGTCATCAATACCGACAAAATCACTTTGTCACTAATTATTTAGTTTAATTAGTGACTATATCATTTGTCTCTAAATTTAGATGCATTTCGTAGTTGAACAAAGATAATTTCGTCACTAAAGACAACTTTTTATATACAAAAAGATATTTCAGCCTTTAAGTGTATAAATTAGTGACAAGTATTGCTTTTATAAAAATTGCTTATAATTTGTAGTTGAAATCAATTATGTCATCACAAAAAATATCATTTTTACCAATGAAACAAAAGCGTCAATAAATTATCTGAAATGTGACAATGACAATTGTGATTACATAAAACTTTAATGTATGGTCAAATAAGAAATTTTGTACATAAAAAATAAGTTTTGGGATAGACTTTGATTTGTCACAAATATAGTCACAATCTATGACAAACTATTTTCTCCAACCAAAATAAGATTATTTTAAAAAATACAATAAAAATTTAATCATTGTATTTTCTCCCCTCTAATGAGTTTCCACTTGTTTGACGAGAAACAAAATTTTGAGCACTTATTTCTAATTTATTTAATGGCTTTGCTGATAAAATTATCTTACTCTTAATACTAACTTGGATCTATAAGTCAACCTTTTTTTTATAAATTACTTTTATTCTCAAGTCTCCTTTCTAACTTTTTCATTGAATTTTTCAATTGAATATGCATCTAATTTACATAAAAGGTCAGTTAAAAATACTATCTAATATAAAAATTGAGTATATATAAATTCGATGAGTGAAAATTTGCCAAAAAGCTTCAAGAACAAAATGAAGAGCAGCTAAATCCATACTATTATTTCATTAATTCTTCGAACAACAGTCCTACATCAAAAAGTTGTGCCCCATTATCAAACAAGTATGCATGCCATAAGTTTCTTTATATAAAATTGTTAGTATACGCCACATCTCATATATGAAAATGACAAAAAAATTTCAAGGAGAATCGCAAGCCTATTTTTTTTACAACAATTAATCACTAAAAAGAAAGAGCCTAAGGAATAACGGTAGCACAAAAACCAATCAAACAAAGGAAAAAAATATTTTTGAAGGGTAAACTTTCTTGGTTTTGTCAATGCATTAATGATAATGAAGCTTGAAGAGAAAAAGATAGCATTACACCTTTCTTAGTTTCCACCACTCCTGCATTCCAAAGAAGATGATGATGCTGACTAAAATGCATGGAGATATATAAAGAGGGAGGAGGGTAATACAAAAAAGATATCTAGCTACTTAAAAGAGATATATGGAGTGAAATGTAATCTTAGGCCACGTGATGAACCTAAAATATTGAGCTTTACTACATCAAATTTGATTGAGGATATAACAAATGATTTTTCTCTCTATGATGTATTCTTTAGAAATGATCAATATGGTTTGATATTCAAATATTTTGCTTAAAGATGGTTCTACAAATATATAACAGTCAAAAAGTAATCACTAACATTTTTCAAAAGCTTGGTTAAAAGAAATGAGAAGATGGACAAATCAAAATGATGAAATACTAAACCAAAAAGGACCTGAATCACGTACCGTATTTAAGTGAAAATGAATAAAGAAATGAATCATTATTAATCATTGAGTCTTGAAGCTGTAAGCAGCGAATTCCTGATTATAAAGATAAGAAGAAACAGGCCTTCAAAAATTAATTTTGAGGGAATGCTAATTTAACAACTGCAAAAATTGTAGTCTTTCAACGTTTTAGTGTGGTCTTGTACACAAAATAGAGGAGTGTCTATACTGCATTTTCACTATAGCAAAGAAAATACCAAGCAAATATTGTCTCTTTGATTTTGGTGCGAAATTGAAAAAGATTGAATTCTTTTTCGCAACAAACTGAATATTAAATAGGCCTTTGGATAAAACAAATTATGAATTGGAACAAAATTGAAAATAGTATTTAGAAATTAGAGTTGTGTTTGAATATGAATACAAATTTGAAAGACACAAGAAAGTACATGCATAACATATAATGAAAAACTGAAATGAAGAAAAAATAATGCTCTTATGAATATGACGTTGGTATTATGTCTCAAAAACTTGACCACTACTCAAATAGGAAAATGAGAACAAATAGGATGTTTACATTGTCTTGATTTTAAATCAAGGAACAAGTACCTCTAGTCTCCCTGAAAATACGTATTATAAACTAATTCAAGTGAATGAATGTTAAATCTTCCACTAAATGGACATAATGAAAGAGCCAAATGCACGTTAGGATATTAAATGATTAACTAAAATGAAAAAGGTAAATTTAAGTTAAATCTGCCAACATTTTAAATTATTGACCATTAATTCATTTCCACTGTCTAAAGGTGAATATCACAAAGAAAAAGAACGATTTATGTCACTGTACTAATAGATTAATTAATAAAGAAATAACATTTCAAATAACAATTATAAAGAAATTTCCCTTTTTTCACACCAAATTTTTGTCTTAAAAGCCAAAAGCTAAAATGAAGAAAAAAATGACAAAAAGTTATCTTAAGAGGTTGGAACTGGAAATCCAGTAACATCATAGTTAATATGTAATATTATAGCAGAATATTAGAATTTCCTCGATAGAATGATATAGCATTATCTTCATTACATCAGGATATCATGATTCACAAGGTGGAAGGCGTAGTCCTTGAGAGGTCACATCAAAGAGTGACTAAAAACCTTCAAACCCTTAATACACTATTGTAAAGAAAAATATAGTGCTATAACCTGCAATATTTAGTAGACAATAAAAGTTTAGCCAAAAGAGAAAAAAAATATCAAAGCATGTAAATCTCTTTATGAGAGCTGCATCCAACACTTTATATTTCAGTTGAACCAAAAATCTATAATTACTTCTAGATAGGGAAGGTATATATATGCAACACTTTGGACACTTCAAGTCAAGGCTAGAATCGTGCTTCAAGCAAATATAGTATTAAAAATCAAATTTTAATAGTATGAGAAGGAATTTGACCATATACCAAAGCCACAAGAACCTTCTAGTCCTAAACTAAGCCAAAATATCAAAAATTTCTTAGTAAATAATCAAGTTCCAATTGGCATAACATCTAAATACTAAATCATCTTTGAGATCTAGACCAATTCAATGATAGATATTTGAATCATCTTTTCAACACATCTAGTTTTGCCTCAATCCGATATCAGGGTGAAAAGTTATGACCTTTTTGGTGAAGTTGTACAACAGCGAGATATCACAAGACAAAAGAAATCCGGTTACATTGTACAACCATACAATGGTATCGTCTGATTGAGACAACCCCAACATCTAAAAGTATAAAAAGTTTACCTTTTTACTATGAGATAAAACCATGATCTAGCTTTGAAACCATGATCCTAGTCATGATCGTGAGTCGCATAGATGATCTTAATTAAAACCTCAAACCTACGAACAAAGGTATGACCATAGGTAGATACCATGATCGCACCAAGGATCATTTGATAATATTTAGAGAGATCTAATCTAGTTGCCAACCATGAGTATAACCCACAATCATAGGTTGGTCGCATGGTCGTGGTGATGCCTCGTACGTCCCTCCCAGTGGTTTTAGATACAAATTTTAAAGGGGAATATTAGTCTTTTTCCACATTTTTAACATTGAAACTACATTGTTTAAGTTATCTCAATGATGATTAATGGGGTTAATATCAACCTACATCCTCATTACTCATAAAAAACATATGACACCTAGTTCCAAGTAGAGAAAAAAGGCAATTTATTTCGCCAAGGCAAATCTAGGGTTAATTATCTTCAGGCTACTAGTTCCAAAAAGTTCTTCGGAATTATCATCTCCTGGCATGTGGAATTTTGTCAACGGGTCCCATTTCACCCATTGAGTCCTAAAGTAAACCTAATCCTCTTATTTAGTTCCTTCTTCATAATTTAGGATTTATGGATACTGGCCGATTTATTGATATCTCAGTGCCTTGGTGTCAGTGAGTTAAAATTTCTATTTTATCATGAATTTTAGTATTATTACATAACCATCATAAAAAACCTTAGTTATATTTTAGTTAAAAAGTTCTTTAATTTCATACAGTTTACAAAATTGGCATGATAGTTACATTCCTTAGAGATGGTGAATTATAAATACTCGATGACCTAGGATGTCATGCATAACTTTTGTACCATATCCCCCAGTTTATATGCTTTGAATAATTTTAGATAATGTATTTATTTTCAGTCTTCAGATTAATATTAATATTAAGCATTGCAGTGTCAGTTGCATTCAGTTGGCAGTAGTATATAGCACCAAGCGGATGCAAGAATGAAGGCTCATTTGCTAGTTAGGCAGAGAATTTTAGTAGAAGCGTCTAAGTCCTAAAACCACGATGTCACCACAAGTTCTAAAGGGTCACCATCGGATAAAATCTTCCTTATAGATAGTGGATTATGAACACTCGATGTTCTAAGATTTTATGCATATTCTGTTGGGTACCATATTTCCCAATTTACATGCTTTGAATGCTTTCAAATAATGTATTTATTTTTCGTATTCAATTTATTATTGGCATTGAGCATTTCAGTCATCAATGTTATTTAGTTGGGAGTAGTACTTAGCACCAAGCGGAGGCAAGTATGAAGGCTCATACCCCAGTTAGGCAGAGACCTTTAGTAGAAATCGCTAAGTCCCAAAACTACGGTGCCACCATAGGTTATAAAAGGTCACCCTTAAGATCAAGCTTAACACCTTAGTATTTTTGGAAATAAGTTTTTTTGATCCACGTCGGCCAATGTTCGTTCCCTTGGTAATGTATTGAACACCTTTACAACTAGGGTTATAGGTTGAACCCCGGTTAGCTCAGATCGAGGTATGCTTATTATTAGTTGCTCCCATAGTCCACAGTTTACTATTCAAATTTAGATTCTTGCATGTCCTTATACTCAATTATTCAATTCATTATATAACACATGCTTATTACTTTGTATTGTACTAGTTTATTATTTTATGTGTACCATGTTAAGCTCATATCAATTATTTCCTATCTCATATACTTAGTAAGTTTAAAGTACTTTTTGAATACTTCTTTTGCAATATATTGTGTCATAATATAGGTTTTAATGCTCCATATCTATATTACACCTAGTACAATCTCCCACCATATCAACAATAGTATTTTGGAGCGTCCTCATCATGTTAGGACAATATTAGCATTTTATTTTGTCTTTGTCATTCCCATTTTTTAGATAGTTAGTATTAGCTGGGGTCTTGTCCCAACAAATCATCTTAGTAGAAGTTTTAAAGTTATAGTTAGATGTTCATCTTGTGGACTTAGATTTAGTTATTTTTGATTAGTTTTCCTTATGAATATTCATTTCATTATTTAGTTTAGCTTCTGCATCGTACTTTAATTAGTGATTTTTGATATTCTTAGTGGTTTGCCATGCCATGGGTTAGCTTAGGGTCACTTGTGACTCTTAAGCACTATGTAACTACTGCCACTAGTCCCGGGTCATAACAAACTTGGTATCAGAGAAACAGGTTTAAAGTTTTCTAGGGAGTATGAAAGAATAATTATGTAGAGTCTTATTGATGGATGTGAAGTACGCCACACTTATAGTGAGAGACTATGAATATTTTAGAAAAAGTTTTAGTTCTTTCATATTCATATCAAGCAATAGAGTGTGAACTCTATTATAACCTTCTTCTAACTTATTCTCTACACATTTATAGAATATTACTTCAAAGAGAGATAATAGAATGAGGAGCAGAAACGATAAAGAGGTTGAGAATTAGCAAGCTCCACCACCAGCTCTTGAAAATCCTCTTAATGAAAAAGTCTTCATGCAAAATTCAGGGTTGATTTAATAGCCCTATCAAATTCCTTGCCCACCCAAAATAACCAGATGACTATGGAACCGACCAATCCGACAATGAATGTGGCAACAACCAAAATATAAGACTTTACTCAGATAAACCATCTAGTGTTCTTTTGGTCTAATTCTGATGAGGATCCATAGGAGTTTGTGGATAGTATGAATAAATTTACAGAGATCATGGGTGTTACCCCAACTTAAAGTGCCAACATGGTTTCCTGTCAGCTCTAGGAAGTAGCTCACACTAGGTATAAGTTATGGAAGAAGGATAGGATGTAGATGTAGAAATGGCATGAGTTTACTGTTATACTTTTGAATAGGTTCTTCCCTCTTGATCTAAGGGAGGACAAGGTTGAGGAATTCATGAATCTTAAGCTAGGTATCATGAGCGTGAAGGAGTGCTCCCTTAAGTTTAATCATGTAACACCCCGAATCTGGTACCCAGAATGCTACACGATGCTTATGACTCTGAAGGACCACAAGCTAATCTATGACTGATATCTGTACCTGTATACTGCATGATATACTATATAAATGCTGAAACATAAATTGAAATGCCATAAAGTTCAAATCTGTAACATAAATGATAAATCATAACATATGGATGGGGTATGAAATAACCAAAACACTGAAATAAATATCTGAACACACTAGTTTGAAAAGCCTCTAACTGAATGAATTGTCTGCATAAGGATTTGATGGGATAGGTCCCCAACTAACTCCAACTAATAAATTTAATTAATGAGATAATAAAGAAATAATTATGTCCTTAAAGGATGAGGACTCATTCCTAACTAACTGCTAATATCTGGAATCTACTAATGCTCTGGAGCTCGTGCTTCGGAACCTATGGTATCAAACACCATAGTATAAATGTGTCAGTACTTTGAATGTATTGGTATGCAGTGAGGTAGGCAAAATTCATGGGGTTTATATTTATGAACAATACTGGCAAACTGACTAATATGAACGTGAGAATAAATGCATAAATACATAGTAACTATATCTAAGATTGTGCTAACATGAGTTTACTAATAACTTACATAACTGATAACTGAGTTTTGATGACTGATATAACTGATAACATGAGTGACTATATCAACAGTCCTGAATCTGATGGAACTAGTTGAGTTCCGTACTATTCTGAGTTGGCTGTATCTGACAGTCCTTAATTCTATAACTAAAACTTTGGGAAGTAGTTATCTAACCAACATGCCCCTAATACGCTATTATGGCTAAATTGGGGTCCAATCTGTAACCCCAATTGGGAGGGTGTCAATACCGCGCCACTAGTAAAGATAATATGTGAGTAACCCTTATATAATAAGTAACACTAGTGAGAACGGTGGGAACCCTCATATAATAGGTTAAGACACCTCATCTACCCTCATATAGCAGGCTATAATATCTCAACCTACGCTGTCTACGTAGTTCTAGAATACAAGGATTGCTTCTAAGAATCACACTCTCATATAACAGCTGAGTTCCCATCCTTGGTTTCACTCGGTGGTAACTCCTACTCCCATCTGAATAGACACTGAACATGAATTACTGAACTGAACTGGACTGAATTAACTGAATTCATGAAGTTCTGTTAATTCACAGAATATTATTGAGATTACTGAATTACTAAGCTTTCCTGCATTACATGACTGACTGAGTTCTATGGATCATGGCTTGACTGAGGATATTGTGAAAACATGTCATTGACTCTACGCACACAACTATATTTTTTGGGTACAAGTATCCCCAGGATTCGATGGAAGGAAACTATCAAGGCATGACATTATTGAATACATGACCAATATCATTAATCCATTATACAATAGTTGGAGATATTTCATGGGTATTTGATTATCATAGTTTGGTACGTAAATAAGATAGTATGTATACATAGCATAATTTCATAAGGCTAACTCATGAGCAATCTCACAAGCAATTTCAATACATAAGAATAACATGGAAGTCATTTTGAACATAGGGTTAAGGCATACATTGTCATTTTGGTCACAATTTAGCTATAGTGCATAATTTCTATCCCTTTAGGCATTTTATCAAGCACCTTACATGCACAACTTAAGGCATAGGTGAAATCATCAAATTTCACAAATCATAAACCACCCAATTTCATGAATTTCAATATATATGCGAACATAGTTTTCATAATTTCACATAAGGATCCCAACATGAAAATCAAACAACAACCATCACATCACTTGAGCAGCCCATAACATAATAATCATGATTCATTATTAAAAAATAGGGTTCTTGAGCTTTATGGATGAAAGGAATCCATAAATCAACATAACACATACCTTAGTTCTTGGTTTAGCAAAGATTGACAGAGAGATTTTCTTGAAATTGAATCCCTAATTAAAACTCTAGCTTGTTCTTGAGAGAAAATTGAGAGAAATTAGTTTATTTTGGATTTCAAATAGCTGAATCTCGTCCTAAAGGGCTTACATAGGGGGTGGGAAATTGACCCTTTTAACCCTAAATGCGTCTTTTAATTTCAATAAAATTTTCCCAAATTGGACCCCTGGCACGATGCGGCGCTATCGCGCCGTGTCACTAGAATTTGACAACTAGTAAATTGAAGGATGGAGCGACACAGATCCATTGTGTTGCCACTTCATTTGCGACCTGAAAGTTTGGTGCGACGCACTACTATAACGGGCCTCTACTAGAATTTGACAATTTCCATTTTCTTCTGTGGTGCAGCGTGCCACTGACTAATATGACGCTGTGTTATGACGGGAACTTAAAATAGTCATAACTTCTTACCCAGTTATCGGATTCAGGCAAATTTTATATCGATGGAAAGGTTATTGAATTTCCCATATGACAAAAAGTGAAAATCTTAAACATTCCTCGTGGAATAAATATCATTCAATTTAGAAGATAACACTTGATATTTGTGGAACAAAAAAATTAGTTAGGAAACTTTGGGGTATTATAAATCAGTAGTCAAGGTATGCTCTTTCTCTGTTTGTTAATTCGAGGGTCTACATGAGAAATTTTGTGTATGATATTTCTGAGAATATGGTCAAAGAGTGTAGGACCGTTATACTACTAAAGAAGTTGGATATAACACGATGATGATTTATTCTTAATAGTCTGAAGAAGATAAAATCAATGAGAAAGAATGAAAGAGTAAGAGGGCTAGGACTAATAGCTTCAATTTCCGTCAGCAGAAGTCCAAGTGCGGAAATCGTTCTCAGTTCTGCCAAAAATCTTTAGCTCCAAATCCATTTTCTTCTAGTGCCCAGTACCCAAGTTTAGGTAGGATGATCAAGATAAAGCACCAGGCTCTAAGACCTAGGGTAGTGTAGGTAATATTCATACCAACCTGGTATGGAAGAAATATGGTATAAAGCACAAGGGTAATTGTCTTGCTGGTAGTGATGTTTGCTTTGGGTATGGCAAGCAAGATCATAGACTGAGGGAATGACTAGTGGCTTCATAGAGAGGTAGGGGTTCCCTTTAGCAAAGTTAGTCCAATACTTACAACTCCAGCTGGTCGGCCGACTCAGCAAGTTATCTCATCTAATGTTACTAGAGGAAAACACCAAAATAGGTTGTATGCTCTCCAGACTTGATAGGATCAAGAGAATTCTCCTGATGTAATCATTGTTATGTTATACATCTTTCATAGTCATATTTATGAATAATTAGGTCTAGAGAAAAAACTTTCTATTGTTACTCTCTATGTAGCAGTATATAATCTCAAAATTCTTTTAGAATCTTTCATAGTATTTACTCTAGTTGGTGACTCAGTCATAACAACATGATTATACATAAATTGCCCAATCATAGTTTCTCAGATAATCTCCTTAGTTGATCTCGTAGAGTTTAAACACTTTAAATTTTGATGTCATTCCTTGCATGGATTGGATACAAACTTAATATGCCACTATTGATTATAGAAGAGAGTAGTCTAGTTCCAGTTTAAAAATAAACCAGTTCTAGATTGGAAATGTAGTACTTCAGTGTCTATGGGTTGGTTTGTCTCTTACCTTAATGATTGAAGGTTAATCTCCAAAGGGAGAATAAATCATCTAGTTCATGTTAAGGATTAACAATCCAACATTAGCAGTTTCTTGGGTCTAGCTGGTTATTACAGATATTTCATTAAGGTTTTCTCATCTATTGCATATCCTATGACTAGATTGGCATAAAAAAGTTAAGTTCTCGTGGTCAGATTTGTGCTAGAAGAGTTTTCAAGAGTTGAAGACTTGACTCAATTTAGACCTAGTGTTAGCACTACTTGATGGAACAAATAGTTTTGTGGTGTATTGTGATGCCTCGAGAGTTAGTTTAGGTTATGCTTTGATAGAAAGAGGTAAGGTCATAACCTATGACTCTAGATAGCTTAATCCTCATAAAAATAATGTCCCAACTAATGATCTTGAATTAGCTGCTATGGTGTTTGCTTTGAAAATCTAGAGACATTATTTGTATGAGGTGCATGTGGATATGTTTATGGATCACAAAAGTCTGTAATATGTGTTCACCTAGAGAGAGTTTAATCTCCATCAGATAAGGTGGGTAGAATTGTTGAAAGATTATGACATGAGTGTGTTGTACCATTCGATAAAGGCCAATGTAGTGGTAGACGCCCATAGTAGATTATTTATGGGCAGTGTTGCTCATATGGAGAACGATAAGAAAGATTTTGCTTGAGACTTTCATTGTTTGGATAGAGTGGGTGTTAGGTTTGTTGATTTAGCCGAAGGGAATGTTTGGGTTCAGAGTAGCTCTAAATCTTCTATAGTTTCAGAAGTGAAGGAGAAGCAAGATATGGATTCTAGTTTGGTCAAACTGAAGGAGTTAGTTAAAGTCCAAAAGGTAGATGTTTTCTCCCAAGGGTGAGATGGTGTGTTAAGATACCTAAGTAGATTTTGTGTGATATGTGTTGATGAGTTGAGACAATGAAATATGGATGAAGTGCATGGCGTGCATTATTCGATACACCAAGGAGCTACCAAGATGCACCGCGACTTGCAAGAAATCTATTGGTGGAGTAGTATGAAGAGAGATATAGCAGAATTTGTAGCAAAGTGAGCAACTTGTCAATAGGTTAAGGTAGAGAAGAAAAGACCTAGTGGTTCATTGTAAGAGTTTGGTATCCCCACTTGGAAGTGGGAATAGGTGAATATGGATTTTCTGACGGGTTTACCCCGTTTGCACCGTCAACATGATTTAATTTGGGTTGTTTTAGACTAGTTGACTAAGTTAGTGCATTTCTTGCCATTTAACACGTCTTACACAAATGAATATTATGCTAAGTTGTACATTTGAGAGTTAATCAGACTGCATGGAGTTCACTTGTCTATCATTTATGATTAGGGTACTCAGTTCACTTCCTAATTTTGGAGAGCCTTTTAGAAGGGTCTTGGTACCTAAGTCCATCTTAGTTCAGCTTTCAACACTCAAACAGATGGTCAACCAGAGAGGACCATCTAAACTCTAAAAGATATGTTGAGGGCATGTGCTCTTCATTTCAAAGGTAGTTGAGATGAGCATTTGCCATTGTTTGAGTTTGCTTATAATAAGAATTACCATTTTATCATGCAAATTGCCCAATTTGAGGCATTTTATGAAAGGATATGTAGATCACCCATAGGTTAGTTTGAACTGGGTGAGGCCACTTTGCTCAGGCCTGACACAGTGTTTGATGCTATGGAGAAGGTTCAGCTGATTAGAGAAAGATTGAAAACAACTCAGAGTTATCAGAAATGATATGCATATATGAGAAGAAGGGACCTCAAGTTTGAGGTTGGTTATTTAGTATATTTGAAAATTTCACCCATGAAAGGGGTGAAGAGATTTGGGAAAAAGGGGAAGCTTAGTCCCCGTTATGTTCGCCCTTATAGAATTCTGAGTCGTGTTGGGAAAGTGGCTTATGAGCTTGAGTTGCCTACAGACTTATCAGCCCTTCATCCCTGTATTCCATGTCTCTATGATTAAAAAGTGCATTTGGTGACTCCACTATTGTAGTTCCTTTAGAAAGCTGAGATATTCATAATAGCCTTTCTAACAAAGAGATTCCAGTTGAAACATTAGATCATCATATCCATAGACTAAGGAACAATGAAGTTCCCTTGGTCAAATTTCTTTGGTGGAATCAGTCTGTTGAGGGCGCTACTTGGGAAATAGAAAAAGATATACGAGCCATGTACCCTCACCTCTTCACTGGAAATATAGATCTAGCCGAAGTTAATGCTTTTCTTTAGTTCAGTTCTTTTCTCATTCACAAATTGAGCTATATAGTTGTCCTCATATAAGCTCATGCACTCACAGAATTACTCAGAAGCTCAGAATGATCTAGATTCAGTTTTGCAATTTATTTCAGTTGGGCATGCTATTATATATCCTCATATTTGTTAGTATTCTTAGTCTAACTAGCAATATTCGAGGATGAATATTTCCAAGGGGGAGATATTGTAATACCCCATACTTTTCTTAACTCAATTTGACATCTAGAATGTTAAGCATTAGCTACAAGAAAGAATGACTTTCTGTACGTATGTAATTTTCCCATTTTAGTCCCTCCAATGCGTAGGAAATTGAATTATCTTTCCAATGATGTAAGATTCGCCTTAATCCGACAATCGAGTGAGAAATTATGGATATTTTAAGTTTCAGTCGTAAAACACTGTGATTTAGTCCCATAGCGCATTGCAGAGAAGTGTAAAATCACAATTGTCAAGTTTCAGTGAGACTCTGCAATCATGGTGCATCGCATAGGAGTCCTATTTCCTATTTGGTGATTTACAATGAGCCTCCGTGATATTAGCGCATCGCGCCAGTGGCCAATATGACAATCCAAAGGGGCAACATGATTTTGGTACGTCGTGGTGAACACCTAGTCCCCACTTGTCGTTTTCTAGTGAGGCACCGCGATAGTGGCACATCTCGGTGGCCTATCAAATTGGGATGTTTGGTCGTTTTTCCAGTTCTGATTTAAAGTTAATATGGGCATTTTGGTCAATCCCTAAGGTCCCAGTCCGTGTAAAATACATCATTAAGCATATTCCAAAGAACTTTATTCTTGTTTCATCAATTCTCTTTCTCAAAAAAACCCTAAAGCTCAATCTTTCTCTCCAAGAAAACCTAATTTCTCCATTAATTCTCCAAGGAAATTCAAGATTAAGAATTCCTAATTCAGGGACTCTAAGAATTCATATCCAAAGCATCAATAGGGATCAAGATTCAAGTCCTAGCATCTAGTTCATCAATTGAGGTATGTGGGGTTATGAACAGGGACAATCCTTTCATCCTTGTTCCCAAAAACTTATTTTAATTCGAATTTTACTGAAATTTTATATGATTTTCCATGAAATTCAAGTTAGGTTTTATACCCATTTGTTGTAATTCACAAGCTTACGAGACTTTACCTTATTTAGAAGTTTAATTACATGATTATGTTCATATTTTCATGCATATTTTAGTAATTTCTAGATTTTGAATTAATTTATCAATGTTTACATTATCAAGCAAGAAAATTATGATATTTTAACGTGAGTTTGATGCATGGGTCATTAAGCCCTAATTAAAGATTGTTATTTCAAGATTGTTTATGCTACGTGCACCCCATGATAAGATTATTCTCAAATTTTTGGTAAAGATTTGACCTTTTGGTCCTAAGCTAAGACAAAGAATCCATATTGTTCATATGACTTGAGATGTAAAGAAAAGAAAGAGAATAATTGGTTTTCTTGTAGACCCTTGTGCTATTTTGTTGTGGATTTGCTAAGATCCTGAGTATAAGAATAGTAGTAGTATTAGCATCGAGATGGGTATGTTACCAAGGTTTTATGCCCTAGAACTACGTGCCACCATAGGATTAAGATTATTCCCACTTCTACGTGGATGACAAAGATTGTGATCACTTAAGATAAGAAGTTTTATTTCGACGGCAAGGATAGAACAACTCACCCCAACATGGGCAAGCCATTGGACTCCAAGAACTCTTACATAATTTATGTTGGTTATAAGAACCTCCTGATCTTGGGCATATTCATATGCTCAAAACACTAATATGCACCAAAATTTAGACTTAGTTCAAGAACTTTTGTATGAATTCTTAAGTATAATTCAACTTTTATTTTATTTTGTGCCTAATGGATATGATTAGTACTTTTAGGTTCTAAATTATGAAGAATTGTGCATAATTGGTTACAACGAGGATACGGAAGTATTGAAGGAATGCAAGGGAGTGAAATTTAGCTAAAAAATAGAAGCTGGAAAGTAAGAATCCTCATTTGAAGACACTCTGCGTCGCATGGATCAACCAAATAGCAATGGTCCGATTCCAGTAGAGGTTCGCAAAACTACCGCATCGTGGAGTATTTTATTTTATCAGATTTGGTGACTTGAAGGTTTAGCACATCTCGGAGGATGGCTATTTTGTAATTTTCCCATTCCAGTGGCTCACCACGATAGTGGCGCGTCGCGGTGAGGGTGCATTTTACAATTGCCAGGGAATATTTGAGCTTCACAATTTCCTAGATTTTAATGGAAAATAGCAATCGAAGTCATGGCACGATGCTTCGGGTGAAAAAATCAGGAATATTTTAAGTGTTTTGTCCAGCTATAAAAGGAAAAATCTAAGAGAATGTGGGGGGATTTTTTTTTAGGCAGAGCAGCGGCGGAAAAGTAGAAATTTCTCTCTTTTAAGGTTCTTAAACATTCTTTTGAATTTATTTACTTCAAGGCTTGCTTTGGTTATGATTTATTACTTATTTTGGATGATGAATTCAAACATGAGTAGCTAAACACCCTATTTTTAGGGTTGAGGCTAAGAACATGATTACTCTTTAAGATTCCTATTCATAGTTCCTTTTTGGATTTTCATCTGGGTTGTTCTTAATTTCTTGAGCTTATTATTTTAGTGGTTGACCACCATTAGTATAAATTTATATTTCTATGTGAATCCGGGAGGAGAATCATAGGGTAGAACGAAAAAATTAAGGAGCAAGGTTCTTATTCTTTTATAAAATAAGGGATTTGAATTAGCATCTAGGATAGGGATATACCTATAAGCCTTGCTTGGTTCACTTTTATGAAGAGAAATTCTTGAATTTAGAAGATTTGTTGTAACTCTGTGGGAGTTATAGTTACAACATTCAATAGATAGAAGATTTGAGGTCGAGAGACCATGATTGTGGCATAATCCCTGGGAACTAGCAACCCGATAACCAATTAGATTGTGAATAGAATACAGAATTGTATGATTCTTCAAAATACCTCAACCCTGGAATCGTCCTCATTACTGATTACAACTATTGCTTACTTTTATTTAGTCATCATTAATTATTTCCTGTTTAGTAATTTACATTTTATTTACAGAATCAACTTAATCTTAATACCATCAACCATTTAATACTTGATTGTCTTGAACTAAAGATTGAATATATTTATAGTTTATTGATCCTTGAGGGAACGATATCTAACTGTCTATGTCATTATATTACATGCACGATCACGTAAACTTGCGTATGTGTAGAGACACAACAAGTTTTTGGCGCCGTTGCCGAGAATTAGTAAATTGCATTAATTTTTGGGTTTTGATAATAAGTTTAAGTTTTAACAACTTGATATTAGCGGCATAATTTTTGCAGGTTTAGCTGAACATTATCCTATCTAGGGATAGAGAGTTAGTAGAGCCCTTTGTAGAACCAGAAGTAATTTTTCATCAGATACGAAGAGCTCAATACTACCTTCAACTGGGACAGACGGTAGAAATACACGATTCTATAGTTGCTGATCCAACTGTTGGAAATGTTCCAGCTCCTGCTGTTCCAACTGTTCCTATTCAACCATTTGTAAGACCTATTCATCAGGTGGCAATCCCACTTACACACCTCGTGACTAACAGTATTCTAAATCCTGAACCAGGAAGTCTGTGTGAATTAAAACAAAATATGCTGCAATTGTAAAGATCTGTGGGATAATTTCAGGGACTATCACATGAGTATCCGCAACAGCACTTACAAACCTTCCTGTAGATAAGCGATACATATATTCTTGAAGATGTGAATACTGATTATGTCATATTGACACTCTTTCCTTTTTCTCTACTGGGGGAAGTAAAGAGATAGCTACTTGCTGAACCATACCAATCCATTTCTACATTGGAAGATTGTGCTCGAAGGTTTCTCATATGATTTTTTCCATCTTAGAAAAATGCACGATTGAGGAGTGAGATACTGAGTTTCAGGCAGAAAGATGGAGAAAATCTCTACCAAGCTTGGGAGAGATTCAAGGGCATGCTCAGAAATTGTCAACATCACCATTAATGGAATGATGTTTTGGTGCACATATTTATAAAAGGCCTTGAGTCTAATACAAAGATTCTCTTGGATTCAGTAGTAAGGGTCAAGATTTGGAGAAAACATATGAAGAATTGTATACCTTGCTGAATCAAATTACACAAGGGAATCCTGATTTGGCATGCAGACTCAAGGAATGCTCCCAAGAAGGTTGCAGAGGTTTTGGAGGTTGATCAGTTTGCTGTATTATAAGCAAGATTGTAGTAATGCAGAACTATATGACTACTCATCTCAACAACTTAAAGTTGGGTACAACACAACCAACAACTACAACGAATATAGTTCAACAGGTATATTCATGGTGTAAAGTTTACAAAAGTGGTGAGCATAAAGCAGATGTATATTCTGTTAATTCATATTTAGTCAACTACGTAGGTAATGTAAATCATCAGGGTCAACAGAATTTTGGTAGTACGTATAATTCAAATTGGAGGAACCACCCTAATTTCTCATGGGTGGGAATCACGCACAGAATATAAATCAGTATAAGGGACCAGTGCAACCAAATCCACTGCCGGTTCAGAATAATCAGGCTACTGCTTCGAATAGTAATATAGAGGAAATGCTTAAGTAATTTATGGATCAGCAAGCACAGTTTGCGATGGACATAAAGGCTCAACAGGCATAATTTACAACTGAATTAAAGAGTTAACAATTGCTCACAAGAAATCTGTAGTTGCAGTTAGGTCAAATTGTAGGATCGTAGAATACAAGGCCACATGGAGCATTGCCTAGCGACACTGAGGCTAATCTAAGCAGGTGAATGTAGTTACAATAAGGAGTGAGCTGCATACTAAGGAGATGGTTTAGGAGAAGGATAATCTAGTGGTCACTGATGATAGTTTGCAAGAGAATGCCAAAGTGGAAGTAAAAGAAAAAGAGGCTAGTGAAGAGATTCATGTAGAGAAGAAGACTATCCCCTTACCCTTTTCTCAAAGGGCAAGAAAACATCAAGAGAAAGCCAATTTTAAATAGTTTCTCGATCTTCTGAAACAAGTCTAAGTAAACCTTCCTCTTTTTAACATTCTGCAGAGTGTGCCAAAATATGCTAAATACTTAAAGAATATTGTTGCTAATAAGAATTGGTTGACTGAATATGCTATAGTTTCTCTTACTCAAGAGTGCACATCCAAAGTTCAAATAAACTACCCATAAAATTAAAGGATCTGGGGAGTTTTACCTTACAGATTAGCCTTGGTCAAACTATTTATGCCCGTGGATTTTATGACTTGGGGGGTAGCATAAATCTCATGCCCAAGTCATGGTATCAGAAGATAGGCTTTCGAAGCCCTAAATCCATGACTATTGTGTTGCAGTTGTCAGATAGGTCACTTGCTAAACTAGATGGTATTATTAATGATGTAATGGTGCAAGTGGGATCCTTAATCGTTTTGGTGGATTTCGTGATTCTTGACTTTGAGGCTGATTCAGTTGTTCCATTTATTTTGGGATGACCCTTTTTAGCAACAGGGTAGCCATTCATTGATGTGGCAGCTGAAAAAATAACAATGCGAGTGCACAATAAAGTAGAGGTTTTTGACGTGTATAGAGCATTGAAATTATCTACCATATATGAGGAGTTGTCCTCAGTATCGGTTAGTGATCTTGCTTCAGATTGGCAGTAGCTTTTGTATGATGATCCATTAGAGCAAGCTTTGATGGATATGATCTGTATGGGGATTCGAAAGCATTGGAATTGATCAAGGTTACGAATTTGGTTGTAATTAAGACAAATAAAGTGTTGATCGAGCCTTTGAATAGACCAATTGGTCCACCACCCATGCCTTCAGTTGAAGAAGCTTCTAACTTAGAGCTTAAGGTTCTTTCTCCCCCCTTGAAATATGTTGTTCTAGGTGATCAAGATACCTTGATTGTTATTTTGTTTAAAGGATTATCCGACGTACAAGTAAAGAAAGTTGTAGCAGTTCACAAAAGGAGAAGAAAGGCGATTGGCTAGAAGATGTCTAATATTGTAGAAATCAATCTAGTATTTTGCAAGCACAATATTAACATGGAAGAGGGGTACAAACCTAGAGCGTAGCAATAATGAAGGTTGAATCCTATTATGAAAGAGGTGGTCCAGAAGAAAGTGATTAAGTGGTTAAATAGTGGTATTGTCTACCCAATTTCTGATAGCAAATGGGTGAGTTCGGTGCAGTGTGCACCACAAAAGGGAGGAATGACAGTAGTGATGAATGATGATAATGAGTTAGTTCCCACACGTACAGTGATCAGTTGGAGAATATGTATTGTTTATCGGATATTGAATAAAGCAACTCCTAAATATCACTATCTAATTCCCTTCATTAATCAGATACTGGATAGATTGGCATGGCAAGAGTATTATAATTTTCTGAATGAGTACTCTGGCTACAATCAGATAATCATAGCACCAGAAGACCAAGAAAATACCACGTTCACTTGTCCATACGGTACGTATGCTTTCAGACATGCACCTGCTACATTTTAGAGGTGTATGATGGAGATATTTTTGGACATAGTGGAAGAATTTATGGAGGTATTCATGGATGATTTCTCCGTGTATGGTAATTCATTTGAAAAGTGATTGCAAAATCTTGATAATGTTCTAGCTCGATGCGAAGAAACAAACTTGGTGTTGAATTGGGAAAAGTGCCATTTTATGGTTAAGGAAGGAAATGTCTTAGGCCGTAAAGTATCATGCAAAGGACTTGAAGTTGACAAAGTAAAGGTTGGAGTGATTGAAAAGTTGCCTCATCCAACTACAATCAAAGGCGTGCGAAGTTTTTTGGGACATGCTGGGTTCTATAGAATATTCATTCAAGACTTCTCAAAGATTGCAAGTCCCATGTGCAAATTGTTAGAGAAAGAAGCCAAGTTCGAGTTTCGAGCTGATTTCCATGAAGCTTTCGAAAAGCTTAAGAAGAAGTTAACGGAAGCACCTATTTTGATCGCACCAGATTGGAAGTTATCTTTTGAGATAATGTGAGATGCTAGTGATATTACAGTGGAAGCAGTGTTGTTTCAGAGAAAAGAGAAGGTATTTTGATCGATCTACTATGCTAGCAAGGTGCTGAATGATGCTCAAGTTAACTACACAGTTATAGAGAAAGAGATATTGGCTGGGGTATATGCATTTGATAATTTTTGATCTTACTTAGTTGGTACCAAGGTCATTGTTCATATAGACCATGCTTCCATTAAGTATCTTGTGAACAAAAAATATGCAAAGCCACGATTAACTAGGTAGATTCTACTACATCAAGAATTTGATCTTGAGGTGCGTGATAGAAAGGGAGCTGAAAATCAAGTTGCTGATCACTTGTCATGTCTGGAAAATCGAGACCATATTGTGGATGAATTTCAGAGTATCAAGGAAGACTTTCCTGATAAGAAGTTGTTTTTATTAGTTTCAGTTGAGTTCCCATGGTATGCTGATATTTTAAATCTGATAGTTTGTGGGGTGTATCCTCCCAAAACCACCTTACAACAAAGGAAGAAATTACTCCATGATTCTCGTTCTTACATTTGGGATGAACCGTACCTTTTTAAGATCCAGATGGACTAATTCGTAGGTGTATCCTAGAGGCTCAATTTTTAAAGGTGTTACAAGATTGCCATTCATCTCCATATGGTGGACATCATGAGGGTGAGAGGACTACGAGGAAAGTGTTGCAATCAGGTTTTTTCTGGCAAACTTTGTTTAGAGATGTAGTGGTGTTTTTAAAGAGTTATGATCCATGTCAAAGGTTGGGTACTATATCTAGGCGTCATGAGATTCCCCTGAACAATATTTTAGAAGTAGAAGTATTTGATGTTTGGGGGATTGATTTCATGGGCCCTTTCCCACCTTCGAAAGGTAATTATACATTTTTGTTGGAGTTGACTATGTCTCTAAATGGGTGGAAGCTATGGTGAGTCCGACTAAAGATGCAAGAGTGGTGTTAAAGTTTGTGACGAATAACATATTTTCCAGATTTGGTACACCAAGAGCAATAATTAGTGATAGAGGTACACACTTTATCAACAATTGGTTAAAGAATTTTCTTGCTAAGCATGGTGAGCAGCATAAGGTTGCCACTGCATACCATCCTCAAATGAGTGGACAAGTAGAGGTATCCAATCGGGAGATTAAGCAAATACTTTAGAAGACCATGAATAGGCATAGAAAAGATTGGGCAGAGAAGCTGGATGATGTACTTTGGGCATATAGAATAGCATACAAAACACCCATTGGGACATCTCTATATCTCTTAGTGTATGGTAAGGTGTGTCATCTTTCTGTAGAGTTGGAACACCAAGCATATTAGGCTGTGAAGAAGCTGAATTTTGAGATGTCTGCTGTGGGAGAAAGAAGGTTATTGGAACTGAATGATCTTGATGATTTTAGACTCCACGCCTATCAAAACGCCAAGCTTTACAAGGAGAAGACCAAAAGATGGCATGACAAGCAAATTCAAGTTAGGGAATTTGAACCTGGACAACTTGTATTGTTGTTCAATTCACGGCTTAAATTATTTTTGGGTAAATTACGATCGAAATGGTATGGAACTCTTGAGGTGGTGCATATGACACCCCATGGAGCTGTGGAGTTGTGGAATAAATAGAAGTCGGAGAAGTTCCTTGTGAATGGACTGCGTGTAAAGCACTATTGGGCTGATTATCCAAATAAACAAAAGAAATCTATCACTTTTACTGATGAGTGATGATGAGCTGAGTCATGCCACAACGTAAAATAAGGCGCTATATGGAGGTAATCCACGAATGTATTGTATTAGGTATTTTAATTTTTCGCTTGTAAAATCAAAAAGAAAAAAAATACAAAAAAATGAGTTGTGCCACGACCAAAACTAGGCACTGAGTTGGAGGCAACCTATTTTTACTAACAATTTTTGTTGTTTTTGTTTGAGATTGCAGGGAATTTCAAGGAGAAATGAGGAGATTCCCACATTTGAGGAACGTAATCAGGTTTACAAAATAATATGTGTAAGTGGGGATTTTCTCAAGTAAGAAAAGAGTGAGAATTACATAAGGAATCTGATTTTGAAGAATAGCGCGATGCAAAACTGATTATTTTGAAAATTGTCAAATTCCAGTAAGGATACACGATTTCCATCGTGATGCGAAGAAGTGTGATTTAAAAATTATCAAATTCCAGTGGCCTGTTAATGATAGGCGAATTTACACGCCTAAAGTACTATATTTTACCCATATTTTAGCTAAGTTTTGAGGACAAAATATATAATTCATGCACTTTTAGTCCTTTTTCCTGTAAGTGAGCTAACAAATGTGATTAGCAAGTTTTCAGGTATAAATGATGTAGATTTCAGTATTTTATGGATAACTTGACGCCAAAGGAAGCTTCACGAAAGAAGGAATGGAAAGCTTGGACACCAAGGACCAAAAGTGATGCATGGGAAACCTGTCCCGAGCAAAAACAACATTTTTCAAGACTTTGGGGATCAACAGTAACTTAGTAGGATAAGGATAATGATACATTAACCTAGTAGGATTGGGTTAAGTAATGCATTAGCTTAGTAGGAATAGGATATGGGTGTTATAAATACCCTATTTTGCTAGAGATTTTTATTCATTCCCCCATTCCATCAATTCCCATCCATCCATCCATCAAAATAATTCTCCACCACCCTCATCCCTATTTCGATCCTTTCCCTTTTTATTCATAAATTTGTTGTTGACATTATTATTCATCTATTCTATTTTTAATTTTCACGACTAGAGAAAAGCTATTTTGCAAGGAATTCACGCCACAAGTGCTACCAAACATACTTCACGCAAGATCTTTATTTTGGTGTGATTATAATGTCTATTGTGATTTCCGTCGCACTCATGAATAGCTAAACTTCTCTGTTGGGGTTATGGAAGCCGTATGAGATACTATCTATTGCTATGAGTTTGTGAGTTCTTGACACGTATGCTGCTTATATCATTATTCTCTTCATCTTAATGCAAATTCTTGTGGTTGCAAACGCATAGAATAACGCCAGTATAGCATTAACTTGTTCGAAAGAAAAGTTATATGTCTGGAAAAGAGATAATGTCAAGGTAATAGGGCACCAACCCCTGTTAAAAAGTTAGTGCCGTAACTGGATTAACCTCTTGGAGAATTTGTACCGTTAGACACACTTTAAGCTCGAAAGAGTTAAAGTGAAAGAGTCCTTGTTAGGTCGAAAGACGCTTGGATTTACCATAGAATACAATTCTCTATAAGCACATGCATGTCTGAATTCCGCACAACTCATAGCCAATAGAGACGTACAACTCATAAGGTGGACATAACCCCAACTTCTCAATTCTCATTGTTTAACATCTTACTAAACATTCTTTCTTTTTACTTTGCTATTTTTCTGTTTTACTCTACTATTTTGTTCACATCAATTGCATGTTACAATCCCCCCTCTTTTACGAGACTTACACCACAAGTCTAGTAATCTTTGCTTACTTAGTGACCGGCTATTCCCTGTGGGATCGATACCCAACCCAGTTGGGTTATATATTTGACAACGACCGCTTTACACTCCTATGAGAGCTGTAGATTGAGCGTTAACAAAAATTGGCGCCGTTGCCAGGGAATACGAGTGTGAATACGAGTACATGCCCCATACTCGAAGTTTTGGTCAACCGTTATTACCTATCAATCCTGAACCACAACGTATTGGTAGAATGGAGGCACAACACAAAATTGAAAGGATGGCTGATCAACAGGAACAGGTGAGACTAGCTGCTCTAGCCGCCGCTCAAGTGCATCAACAGAATATTGATAACCCCGGGCGAGCAATAAATCCTGATGACGAGGACCTAGGTGATGACGAGTTACTAAACCTTAGGCATGCTGCTGAGATCGCAACACCTGCTAACAGAAGAGAACGTCAAGCAAGGTTTAGGCATGAACGCCGACCTATACAACCAGCTTTCGACAATGATGATGATGACCTTGATGGATCCGGATCCACAGGAGCCATTATTCCTCCACCATTGGCACCCGGAGCCAATTTCAACATCACAAGCACCATGATTCAGTTATTGCAACTCAAGGGATTATTTGGTGGACTAGCAGGCGATGATCCGAATATGCATCTCATCAACTTTATTTCTACATGCAAGTCATTTGACAATCCTGGCGTTGGTCAGAATGCAATTCGATTACACCTATTTTCATTGTCTTTGTCTGGGGAGGCAACTCTATGGTTGAATGGGCTGACTCCTGATTCTATTACAAATTGGAGGCAATTGAGAGACGCTTTCCTAGAAAGATTCTTTCTGCCATCCAAAAGAGCACAATTAAGAGATGAAATCAGCAACTTTCGGCAGCTTCCAACCGAAGCTCTTCATAAAACATGGAAGAGGTTCAAGACGAAGCTTATGAGGTGCCCAAACCATCACATGACCAATGTCCACCTAATGGAGATACTATACAGAGCCTTGAATTCTATAACTAAACCAGTGGTGGATAATGCGGATGGAGGATAATTTATGGACCTCACCTTTGGGCAGGCAAGCAATATGCTAGATCGGATGACAAAGCAAAGTAGAGCTTGGCATACTAGGGATTCTGAGGTAGCAAGCCCTACTATATCTATTAGCATGAATGCTGAACAAAGGAGAAGAGAAGAAGAACGTGATCAAGATATGGCGCACATGAAAACACAAGTGGATCTTCTTACAAAGCATCTATTTTCAGGAAAGACCGAATAAGTCAAAGATGTTGCGTTAAAAGGAAGAGACGAATCTGATTCAGAAGAAGAAGCCAACTACTTGAATAATCAGGGGGGTTTCCGAGGTAATACCCAAGAAAACCAAGGTCGGAACTACTATGATAAATCTGGAAACAAGGACCAAGGTAGTTGGAAGAACAAGAATGAAAAGAGTGGTTTATACGTTCCCCCAGGAAGACGTGACACCGCCACATCTGGTTCTGTAAATATGGAAGATATGATGGCTAAACTGTTGAAAGGAGTGGAAGCAACCAGCGCAGGAGTAACGTAGATAATAAATGATTTGTCCTCAATGAAGCAGTTGGTTGACTCATATTCCACTTTAATCAAGCAAATAGAGCAGCAATTAAGCCAACTTTCAGCAGCACTCAATCAAAGAAAGGCTGGCACCTTACCTAGCGACACTGTGCAAAATCCAAGGAATGATGGATCATGCATGGCTATTACTACCCGAAGTGGTAAGGTACTGGAAACTTCATCCAAAGGCAAGCAATTGGTTGACGAGGCAGCAGACATCGATGATAAGGCAAAAGGAGAAGCTGCCGTAGACACCACCCACGACGTCCATGACGTCACACCAAGTATGTTGTAGCCTGAAAAGGCTGAAAAACGGATGCAAGAGGAGAAGAAAGCCGTGGAGAAAAAAATTCCTTATCCACCACCAATTTTTCCTCAAAGATTGAAGAAGATTGCGGATGATACAAAGTTCAGCAAATTCATGAATATGTTAAAGCAGCTGACCATTAATGTTCCGTTGGTAGAGGCACTAGAACAAATGCCTGGGTATGCAAAATTTATGAAGGATCTTTTGACAAAGAAGCGAGTAGCAAGCTATGAGTTGAAGGATACTGTTCATCACTGCAGCGCAATCGCTACCCGATCACTAGTTCAGAAGAAGGCTGACCCCGGTGCTTTCACTATTCCTTGCACCGTTGGATCTTTGAATTTTGCCAAAGCATTATGCGATTTAGGAGCCAACATCAATTTGATGCCATTATCTATTTATAAAATGTTGGGGTTGGGTGATCCTACTCCAACTAATATGAGGCTCATAATGGCGGATAGGTCGGTGAAACGACCTGTTGGTATTCTATGTGATGTATTGGTAAAGGTTTCTTCATTCATCTTTTCGGCAGACTTTGTAATTCTGGATTGTGAGGCAGACTCAGAAGTTCCCATAATCTTGGGGCGCCCTTTCCTTGCTACAGGAAGTGTGCTTATTGATTTGAGAGCAAATGAGCTTTCATTCCGAATAAATGACGAAGTAGTTAGCTTTGATGTGCGCAAATCAATGAAGCAACCCAAAGATCTAAACGTATTTTCGGTGGCCGATGTTTACTTTGATGATGAGGAAGAATTACTTGAAGAAGAGCAAATTATTAATGACCCATTGGCAGCTGTGCTCATGAATGGTGAGAGTAAGTATGCTGAAAATTGTGAAGAAACTATTGGTGCTCCGACAGGATTAGGGTCATATCCTCACGCTCCTAAGAAGCTGGACCTCGAGCTCAAAAATCAACCCACACCACCAGCTAACAAATCTATTGAAGAGCCACCCACGTTAGAATTGAAGGAGCTGCCTAGTCATTTAAAGTATGTATTCTTAGGAAGCGGAAACACACTTCCAGTCATTGTGGCGGCAGATTTGGGTGAGCAACAAGTTGCAGCTCTCATTGCTATTCTACAGAAGTATATAAGAGCCACTGGTTGGACCATCGCTGACATTATTGGTATCCCACCTGGGATTTGTACACACAAGATTCAGCTTGAAGAAAATTGCACACCCACCATTGAGCATCAAAGGCGTCTAAATCCTCCTATGCAAGAAGTGGTAAAGAAAGAAATTATCAAGTGGGTAGATGTAGGGGTTGTGTATCCAATCTCTGACAGTGCATGGGTAAGCCCGGTACAATGTGTTCCTAAGAAAAGAGGCATGACGGTAGTCACGAATGATAAGAATGAACTTATTCCACTCAGACCCGTCACCATATGGAGAGTATGCATGAACTACCGAAAGCTGAATTCATGGACACTCAAAGATCACTTTCCAATGCCATTTATGGACCAAATGCTAGATCGATTAGCGGGGAAAGGATGGTTTTGTTTCCTAGATGGTTATTCAGGCTATAATCAGATTTGTATTTCTCCCAAAGACCAAGAGAAACCAACGTTTACATGCCCATATGGTATGTTTGCCTTTAAACGTATGCCATTCGAGCTATGTAACGCACCAACCACCTTTCAACGTTTTATGATGTCCATTTTCTCTGATATGGTCGAAGATACTTTGGAAGTATTCATGGATGATTTTTCAGTGGTTGGCAAGACGTTTGAAACGTGCTTATCAAATTTAAGTATGGCGTTGCAAAGATGTGTTGAATTCAACCTAGTGTTGAATTGGGAGAAGTCCCACTTTATGGTTAAAGAAGGTATTGTTCTTGGGCATAAAATCTTCAAAAGAGGAATTGAGGTTGATCGAGCTAAAATTGAAGTTATCAAGAAGCTACCACCTCCAATTTCCGTGAAGGGAGTTCATAGTTTCCTCGGGCATGCAGGTTTCTATCGGCGGTTCATCAAAGACTTCTAAAAAATTGCTAGTCCATTATGCAAACTTTTGGAGAAAGATGCAAAGTTTGACTTCAATGAAGATTGTTTGAAGGCATTCGAATGCCTCAAAGGAAAACTGATTGAAGCTCCTATCATGGTAGCACCAGATTGGTCTTTATCGTTTGAAGTCATGTGTGACGCCAGTGGGGTAGCATTAGGCGCTGTGCTTGGCCAGAGAAGGGAGAAGATATTCCATCCTATTTACTATGCGAGCAAGGTCCTGAACGAAGCCCAAAAGAACTACACTGTCACAGAACAAGAGCTCCTAGCGGTTGTGTATGCGTTTGAGAAGTTTTGTGCTTATTTGTTGGGCACCAAAGTAATTGTTCATATAGACCATGCATCTCTGAGGTACTTAATGACAAAGAAGGATGCAAAACCAAGACTAATTTGATGGGTATTGCTGCTGCAAGAATTTGATTTTGAGGTAAAAGATAGAAGGGGTTGCGAGAACCAAGTGGCTGACCATCTATCTAGACTTGAGAACAAGCATATGGTGCAGCCCGAAATCGAGATTGATGATGCATTCCCTGACGAGTAGATCTTAGCAACGATAATGGAGAAGTTACCATGGTATGCCCACTTTGCAAATTTTGTGGTGAGTAATGTGATACCTGCAAACTTATCTTACCATCAAAAGAGGAAGTTCAGACATGATTTAAAACACTACTTTTGGGATGAACCATATTTGTTTCGATGATGCACGGATGGTGTTATTCGGCGATGCATATCTCATGTAGAGGTGCCTAATGTATTGGAAGCATGTCACACTTCCCAAGTTGGGGGACATCACGCAGGAAATCGGACAGCAAGAAAAGCATTGCAAAGTGGATATTATTGGCCTTTGATATTTAGAGATGCCTACGACTTTGTTAGAAGATGCGACCAATGCCAGAGACAAGGTGCTATTTCGAAACAACATGAGATGCCCATGTCGAAAATTCTTGAAGTAGAGCTCCTTGATGTATGGGGTATTGATTTCATGGGTCCATTCGTAAATTCGTTTGGAATGAAATACATCCTAGTAGCTGTAGATTATGTTTTAAAATGGGTTGAAGCAGTATCGTTGGCCGACAATGAGGGAAAGCGTGTTGTAGCATTCTTGACGAGAAATATCTTCTCTCGCTTTGGAGTACCACGTACTATCATAAGCGATGCAAGATCTCACTTTTGCAACAAGCTATTCAAATCTGTGTTGGCAAAATATGGTGTCAAGCAACATAAGGTAGCCACACCTTATCACCCACAAACTAGTGGACAGGTAGAGGTTTCCAATCGAGAGATCAAGCAAATCCTTGCTAAGACGGTAAATGCTAATAGGAAAGATTGGTCTCGGAAGCTGGACGATGCACTATGGGCCTATAGGACTGCGTTCAAGACGCCAATTGGCATGTCCCCTTACCAACTAGTTTACGGGATGGCATGTCACTTGACCATTGAGCTTGAGCCTAAGCCATTGTGGGCTTTGAAGCGGCTAAATCTAAACTGGAATGATGCAATGAATCTGAGATTAGAGCAACTGAACGAGATGGATGAATTCCGTCTATATGCTTATGAGAGATCAGACCTATACAAGGAGTGGATGAAAAAGTATCATGATCAATGGATTTTTCTACGAAACTTTCAAAAATATGATATGGTACTTCTCTTCAATTCTAGATTGAAGCTATTCCCAGGTAAGTTGAAGTCCAAGTGGTCTGGTCCGTACAAGGTAAATCAAGTCTACTCGTCTGGAGTAGTTGAGTTGAAAGACATTAATGGTGTTGTCTTCATGGTGAATGGCCAACGAGTAAAACCATATATCGGTCCTCTTGACTCGATAAATTATATGGACACCACTTATCTTGACGAAGTCTAAGTACTCGAGGTAACTATGTCGTGCCGCGACAATAAATCAAGCGCTAGATGGGAGGCAACCCATCATTTTTCATTTTTGTCTTTCTTTCGTTCTATTACGTGTTTGCTTTTGATAAATAAAAATCCAAAAAGAAGAGTTGTGCCACGACCAAAACTAAGGCGCTTGATGGGAGGCAACCCATGGTTCTAATAGTGTTTCTTGTTTTTGAGCAAGTGTAGGTACAAGAGGCGTAAACGAGGAGATTGGTTCCAAATTTTGATTTGGTCGTATTGCATGTTGAAGGTGGTAAGTTAGTAATGAAGAAGCAAAAGGCTATGGATTAGGCATTGCTTATGAAAATATAGGCAACAAACAAGGCTAGGCCTATGTAAAACTAGGCCACAAATAAGGCAAGGCCTATGCTATGGCCTAAGCTCTCGGAATCTAGTGTGCCATAGCATAGGCGCTGCCCATGCCCAAGTATGCCATAGCATAGGCGCTACCTATGCCAATGCCTTTTGTCTCTGAATCTCATATGCTATGCAAAAGGCGCCGCCTATGCCTAACAATGCCATGGCATAGGCGCCGCCTATGCCCAACAATGCTTTGCAAAAGGCGCCGCCTATGCCAAGCATAGGCAAAGCATTAGGCGCCACCTATGGTCACTTTTGGTCTCCATATCCGATTTTAAATGGGTCAAAACCCGACCCAAGCTTGCCTTATAAATAAGAGACTTAGTCTTAGACCAAAAATACATTACAAACCTAGCATAAGCGCCGCCTACCTCTCCAAATCCTCTCAAAAATTTTCCTTTTGCTCTTTTACTTTGCAAGAACATCATCCAAGGTCATCAACCAAGTAAGTACTTCTTTGTTCTTCATTTATATCCCGTAAGTACTACACTACTATGCATATTATGAATTGATAAATCTTGAAGTAGTATTGGTGATTTGAATGTGGTTGATGTGTTGTGATACAACTAAGTGTGTGAAAGAATACGTACGAATGATCTTCACATGTTTCCAACTTGAATTTGATTTTGATGCACTGTCATACTTTTGCGGAATTAACATGGTCAAGAAAATTGATTAATCTTGTCAATAGAAATCTTACATGTTGGAATGACTTGTTCATCGAGACAAGAATTATGGTTGACTAACAACATAGGAGGTTGTGATTATTTCTAGATGCTATACCTTGATTTAATCCCTATGTAGTAGTCTTGATATATCAAACATGAAAGTATTGCTAAGAATACAAGAAGTATGACTGTACTGATTTTATTGTTGGAATATAGCACCTAATACGTGTGCTGATGAAGTCTGAGTAATCGACCACTTTCACTTCACTAGTCTGTACCAACAAACTAAGTGTGGTTTGGTGCCACTACTGCTTGTTTATAGATTGTATCCATCGAGATGACGCTGACATGAACATTATTTTAATCTCAGGTACAATGGCACCAAAAGCAAGACAAGGAAAAGAAAAAGCAACCACTTCACAAAAAGGCAATAAAAGAGGACGAAAAGAGCAAGGAGAATCCTCCTCGCTGCAAATACCACGCCGCATGTTCGGAATTAAATGGGTCCTCGAGGAGGAAGCAAAGGAGTGGTATAGGAACAATAAAGAGAGAAAATATGTTCATGTGGACCTGATACACAAAGAAATCCTAGCAAACAAAGAGCCGCGCATGTTGGCCAAGATAATGGCGTTACATCTTAATTTCATCTTCCGAGATATGGGAGAGTGCAATCTCGATTTAACACGAGAATTCTATGCCAACTGGTCACCGAAAACCACAGGGATTGAAGTCAAGATTCGGGGCCAAGTTTTACAACTAAATGCGGATTTGTTCAACTTCTTTTATAGGTTTGCCTTCAGTTGATCCATCACCACTCAAGGAGCTATACAATAAACCTACATACAGGGCCATTCGATACACACTTTGTGGAACAAGATCTATGGCACGATGGAGTAGACACAAGGACATCGGTCGGCACAACACCTTCCCATATGCTCCTTTGAATAGGGAAGCAAGGATATGGTTGCGCATAGTCAACTCTTGCCTAATTCCAGGGACCCAGTACACCAAGATAACACGAGATAGAGTGTGCTTGGTATACGCATTGATGACGAATGTCCCTATTAATATTGGGGCAATTATTCGATCTACAATGCGGAAAGCTAGGCTACACAAGAGGTCCCACTTCAGTTTTGGCAACCTGTTGACTGCAATATTGAGAAAGGAGGACATCGAAGAGGAACCGGATGATCATAAGCTTCCACACAACCCGAAGAAGGTTGACCTCACAAAGGTTAAAGATGCTGAATCTACACATGGTGTCAACCTTACTACTGCTGAGAGACATGCTCGGGATGAGAGTTTCTTTCGCCATCTTTATGGCATGACTCGGTTTACAATGATGAGTGGAGGTCGTGTTCTAACTGCTGCAGATCTCCAACAGCTGGATTATGAATACCCAATGAATGAGCATGCAAGGCAAATGTGTGGAGTAGGTATGTACTTTGAGGAACCTCTTGATGAGGACGTGCCAACTAATGATGAGCGCAGAATGCCAGACTCCGACGTGGAGGAGAATTCTGATGACGATGACTCCAATGATGATTCCGACGAAGGGGGTATGACCCCAGAAATAGAGGAGGAGTCCGACTAACCAGGTTTTTCTTATTTATTTTCCACTGAGGGCAGTGTGTCCTGTCTAAGTGTGGGGTGCTGGTATTTGCATGCTATACTTCCTTATCCACATTTGCTTATTTATGTGTGTTTTGCTTATTTATGTTTGTTTGTTTTAATTTTTTTTCAGGAATTTTTTTTTTGTTACAAACTTTGCATGAAATTTTTCTGATAGGCAGCATGGTATTATAACAAGAGTCTGTGATAAAATCATTACTGTTGAGATGTTTTGGCTCTAATTGTGACTCACTATGTGATATTGTGTGGTTCAATTCCTTCATCTGTTGGGTCAAGAGTCTATACTGCTCCCAATAAAGTCTACCATGTGCCTTGTGTGTGAGAGATGATAGTATATTCTATGTTTGTGGCTGATGCTAGAACTTGCCTGGTGTGTGTGTGAAGCGAAAATAAAGAATTTGAGTTAGGAGATGATTTAGGCATTTCTTTGACAACCTGTGATTGTTTACCTTCTTTTTATCTACCCATGGACATCATCCTAGATAACCCCCTTTGAGCCTTTAGCCTATTTTCTTTGACAGCCTCATATGTAAGCCTAATCTAATTTTTTTTCAAGACCATAATTTGATCCAAATTCCTAAGTACTTTAAATTGTAAAGTCATGTGACAAAATAAGAGGAAATTGGGTGAGAGTAGTGCCTTAAAGTGAATTGGTACTTGAATTCATTTTGAAAAAGGAATGGTTATTATAGAGGTATATTATTAAAAAAAAAGAGAAAAAAAATGAAAAGAAAAAAACAAAAAGATAAATTCTGCTCAAAATTGAAAAACAAAAGAGGTGAGAAAGGGTGGTAGATTTAAAGAAAGTAGAAAGGTTGTTTGAAAGAAAGCATAAATGGCATAATGTGATGTATTAAAGTGCTTAGGAACCTAGTCACTATTTCTGGCCAAAATAGTCCTACCCGTCCCTTAGCCTACATTACAACCTGTAAAGACCTATTTGATCCTAAGCTTAACATTCTGATATTTAGTGGAGCATTACACTAAGGGAAAGCCTATGGTCATCATTTGCAGCATATGAATTCTTTGTGAGAGCGAGAGTAAGGATACTCGTATACCCATGTTTCAATAAATATACTATACTTGTGAGTGATTATGGGTAATATATTGTGAGACACACATGGTTGATGAGTTTTGGGTAGTTGTGTATGATTCTTTGTACCTTAACCTTTGAATACGAACTAACCATCATCACGAGTCTATATTAGAGGTTAAAATTGTTTCTAGTAATGATCAGAAAACTACTCTTTGTTAATGATTGCTATGCCTATCTTGATGACTATTTTGTGTTGTTACTATGAAACCCTAAGTAGATGTTTAGATGGACATGATATTTTATTCGAGGATGAACAAAGCTATAAGTGTGGGGTGTTGATGATAGGCGAATTTACACGCCTAAAGTACTATATTTTACCCATATTTAGCTAAGTTTTGAGGACTAAATATATAATTCATGCACTTTTAGTCCTTTTTCCTGTAAGTGAGCTAATAAACGTGATTAGCAAGTTTTCAGGTATAAATGATGCAGATTTCAGTATTTTATGGATAACTTGACGCCAAAGGAAGCTTCACGAAAGAAGGAATGGAAAGCTTGGACACCAAGGACCAAAAGTGACGCATGGGAAACCTGTCCCGGGCAAAAACAACATTTTCCAAGACTTTGGGGATCAGCAGTAACTTAGTAGGATAAGGATAATGATACATTAACCTAGTAGGATTGGGTTAAGTAATGCATTAGCTTAGTAGGAATAGGATATGGGTGTTATAAATACCCTATTTTGCTAGAGATTTTTATTCATTCCCCCATTCCATCAATTCCCATCCATCCACCATCCATCCATCCATCAAAACAATTCTCCACCACCCTCATCCCTATTTCGATCCTTTCCCTTTTTATTCATAAATTTGTTGTTGACATTATTATTCATCTATTCTATTTTTAATTTTCACGACTAGAGAAAAGCTATTTTGCAAGGAATTCATGCCACAAGTGCTACCAAACATACTTCACGCAAGATCTTTATTTTGGTGTGATTATAATGTCTATTGTGATTTCCGTCACACTCATGAATAGCTAAACTTCTCTGTTGGGGTTATGGAATCCGTATGAGATACTATCTATTGCTATGAGTTTGTGAGTTCTTGACACGTATGCTGCTTATATCATTATTCTCTTCATCTTAATGCAAATTCTTGTGGTTGCAAACGCATAGAATAACGCCAGTATAGCATTAACTTGTTCGAAAGAAAAGTTATATGTCTGGAAAAGAGATAATGTCAAGGTAATAGGGCACCAACCCCTGTTAAAAAGTTAGTGCCGTAACTGGATTAACCTCTTGGAGAATTTGTACCGTTAGACACACTTTAAGCTCGAAAGAGTTAAAGTGAAATAGTCCTTGTTAGGTCGAAAGACGCTTGGATTTACCATAGAATACAATTCTCTATAAGCACATGCATGTCTGAATTCCGCACAACTCATAGCCAATAGAGACGTACAACTCATAAGGTGGACATAACCCCAACTTCTCAATTCTCATTGTTTAACATCTTACTAAACATTCTTTCTTTTTACTTTGCTATTTTCTGTTTTACTCTACTATTTTGTTCACATCAATTGCACGTTACAATCCCCCCTCTTTTACGAGACTTGCACCACAAGTCTAGTAATCTTTGCTTACTTAGTGACCGGTTATTCCCTGTGGGATCGATACCCAACCCAGTTGGGTTATATATTTGACAACGACCGCTTTACACTCCTACGAGAGCTGTAGATTGAGCGTTATCACCTGTCGCAATTTTTAGCGCATTGCATAACATGGAAAATTGAAAATTGTCAATTTACAATGACTAGATGCAAAATCTAGCGCGTCGTAATTGGCAGTTAAATGGTAGTTAGTTTTCTCTAGTAGGTCTACGCGATCCTACCGCATAGAGAAAGGGGTTAAAATTGGACATAAATGTTCAACTAAACCTAACCCTAACCCACCCTTCTATAAATACATCTTCACCAAAACCCTAATTCCTTTTATTTTAACATCTAGCGCTGCCTTCTCACCCTTCTCTTAGATTAATTTTCTAAATTTTCCTTTTTTTCCATCCTTTTCTCATTTCTTGAGGCATAATGGAACCACAACCAAGCAAGGGCAGGGCAAAGACAGGAACTTATTCCCCTGTTAGGAAAAGGATTAGACTATCTGAGAGAAAATTGACTAGGGTGCCCAAGGCCCCACCACTTCAGCTGCAGCAGGTTCAAAAATTTGGATACAAGGCTGTATGTAAGGATGGGAAGTAGTGGTATACTAAGCATACTAATGCTAACTATATCCCTGAGGTATATATTTATCATTCTATCTAAATAAGAGAGTGTCTATCCATGGTACGGGGAATCAAGGCACTAAATATGAATTTCATCTTCCATCTACCGAATGAATGCAATTTGCATCTTGTTAGAGAGTTTTATGCCAATTGGGACCCTAGTCATCCTGAATATTTGTTGAAGGTTCGAGGGAAGGTAATTTGATTCGCAGAGTCTGATGTTAATGATTTGTTGGGTATACCAGAAAAAAACCCAATTTTTTGAGGTAGTTTATTATTTCTTCTCCGTATACACATATCAGGCATTTGTTATGTGGTCAGTGATCTTCAGCCTATTGTACTAGGCATCATATTACAGGTTTGCATTCTTCCTTCCCCTACTCTCAAATAAACAAAGAAGCAAGAATGTGGGGTCGTATTGTGTATTCATGCTTGATTCAGGGTAAGCATATGAATGAGGTTACTAGGGATAGGTGTAATAACCCATACTTTTCCTAGCTAATTTCATCTCAAGAATGTCTAGTATTAGATTCTAAATTAATTTAAGGTTATTACATAAGGAATTTTTAACATTTTTACTTTTTGTCATGTGGAAAATTCAATAATCTTTCCATCGATATAAGATTCGCTCAAATACGATAACCGGGTCAGAAGTTACGACTATTTCAAGTTCCCATCGTAAAATAGTGCCATATTAGTCAGTGGCACACCGCGCCACAATAGGAAATGGCATTTGGAATATTCCACTAGGGGTCCGCTATTATGGCACATGGCGCCATGGTCCAAAATTAGAATTGTCTGTTTTCCACTGTCCTAGCGCGATTTCCACCGCGTCGCGCCAAAGTTCCAGGTTATAAAAGAAGGGGAAATGCGATGGCTTCGCATCGTGCCATCCATCAGTTTCCCAATTGCCAAATTCCAGTGACACGGGGCGATAGCGCCGCATCGCGCTAGGTGTTCAATTTAGGAAATTTTTACTGAAATTACAAGACACGTCCAGGGTTAAAAGGGTTAATTTCCCACCCCTATTTATGCCTTTTAACATGTGATTCAGCCACTTTTCACCCAAAGTACACTCCCTTTTCACAAAATCTTCTAAAGAACAACCTAGGGCTTTTCATAGAAGATTCAGAATCAAGAATTTCCTTCGTTAATCTTCACGAAATCACAAACTAAGGTATGCGTAGTGTTCATTCATGGACTCCTTTCATCCATAAAGCCCAAGAATCTCTTTTCTAAGTTTAAATTTATGGATTTCTTTATGAATTTCATGTTGGGTTTGGTTTGTGTATGTTGATAATGGTCAATTGAATTCAAATCCACATCGGGTGATCAATTTTATATGGAATTGATTTGTATAGATGTATATTCATATGAACCTATGAATAAACCCAGGATGATGAAATTAGAATCAATCATGATGATTAATTGTTGCATAATGTTGTCTACATGTGCTATGCCTACCATGTGTTTGATTAAATGCCTAGATGAAGGAACAATACCCAACTAGTATGATATAATGAAATTCTCATGTGTGTACAAGTTATGCCTATCATATGTTTTGATGGAATGGTACTATAAATGTATTATGGATTATGATGTTTGTTATATGTTCAAGTAAGTTATACTTGGTTAGTTTCCTTTCATCGAGTCCTAGGGGTACTTGTACTCAAAATATTACTTGTGTGCCTAGAGCCATGTCATTTGTCCATGATAGTCTCAATCAAGCTATGATCCTTTGACTTTAGACAATCTTATGACTCAGTAAATCTCCATGATCTCATGAACTCAGTCAGTTATCAGATGTCAGTAATATTCTGTCAGTCAATAGAATTCAGTAACTCAGTCCAGGTTTAGTTCAGTAAATTATGTTCAGTGTCTATCCAGATGGGAGTAGAAATTAGCACTGAGTGAACCCAAGGATGGGAACTCACCTATTATATGAGGGTGTATTTCTTAGAAGCAATCCTTGTGTTCCAGAACTATGTAGCCAACATAGGTTGGACATCATAGCCTTCTATATGAGGGTAGATAAGATGGCTTAGCCTGCTATATGAGGGTTCAAACCGTTCTCACTAGAGTTACCTATTATGTTGGGGTCACTCACATGTTGTCCTTACCAGTGGTGCGATATTGACATCCTTCCAATCAAGGCTTAGATTGGACCCTAATTCAGCTATAATGCATCATTTGGGGTATGTCATTAGATGACTACCTCCCACAGTCTCAGTATCAGTTTCAGTATCAGTATCAGTATCAGTCTCAGTAAAAGAACTAAGATAGTTCTTTAGAATTCAGGACTGTCAGATACAGTCAATTTAGATACAATATGAAACTCAGCTAGTTTAATTAGATTCAAGACTGTCAGATACAGTTACTCATGTTATCAGCTATCAGAATTCAGTCATTAGTCATCTTAGTCATCGGCATACTCATGTTATCACGACTTCAGATATAGTTACTATGTATGCATACATGTATTCTAATGTTCATATTAGTCAGTTAGCCAATATTGTTAATGCATATAAACCCCATGCGTTTAGCCTAGCTCACATGCATACTAGTACATTCAAAGTACTGATGTATTTATGGTATGGTGTCTTATACCATAGGTTCAGAGATATGAGCTCTACAGCAATAGTAAATTCCAGATATCCACAGACAAAGTTAGAAGTGAGTTCACATATTTTGAGGACATGATTATTTCCCCATTATCTCTATAATTAATTTATTAGTTGGAGTTATTTAGGGAGATGACCCATTAACTCCTTACTCAGATAGTTCAATTAGTTAGAGGCTTTCTAAACTATCATGTTTCAGACTTCAGTATTTTCAGTTTTGTTTTGGGTATTGTACTACCCCACGCAGATGTTATATTATTCAGATTATCTTCAGTATTGATCCTTACAACCTTTCAATTAATGTTTTCGAATTATAAAATATTTTATACAGTATGCAGGTACAGATATTAGTCATAGGTTAGCTTGTGGACCTTTGGGGTCATGAGCACCGTGTAGTATTCCGGGTACAAGATTTAGGGCATTACAAACTTGGTATCAGAGCCTAAGGTTCAATAGAGTCCTAGGAAGTCTGAAAGCCATATCTAGAAGAGTCTTGTACATGGGTGTGTTGCGCGCCACATTTATGTACAGGAGGCTATAAGATGTTTTAGGAATAGTTTCCCCTCTTTCAGTATTCATGTCGTGCCAGTGAGCATAATCTCAAGTCAATCTCTTTGTATAATCTGATCTCCCTTCTTTCTACAGAATATGCCTCTTAAAAAAGAAACAGAAATCCGCCAGCCCCTCATCCCAAAGATCTTTTGGGCGATCATGTTTCTCATGCGGATTTAAGGGCCGCATTCACTACTCTTGCTCAGTTAGTTGCTACTCAGAATGAATGACCAGCTGTCATTTCGGCAAACCCACTGGCCAATTCATCTGCAGCCAGGATTTAGGACTTCACCCGAATGAATCCTCCATTCTTTCTTAGGTCTAAGATAGACGAGGACCCTCAGGAATTCCTAGATCAAGGGCAGAAGGTTACAGACATAATAGGGGTAACGTTTAGTGAGAGTGCTGAGCTAGCTGCATATCAATTACAGGATGTGGCTCATGCCTGGTACAAACAGTCGAAGTCCAAAAGGTCAGATGATATAAGACCTATAGAGTAGGAGGAGTTTGTCACTGTATTCTTGGACAGATTCTTTCCCTAAGAGCTTAGGGAAGCCAAGGTTCTAGGATTCATCAACCTCAGGTAGGTAAATATGACTGTAAATGAGTATTCTTTTAAGGTTACTTAATTAGCCAGATATCCCCCTCATGTGGTTATAGATAGTTGATCCAAGATGAGTAAGTTCACTTCAGGGATAAATGATATCGTGGTTAATGAGTGTAGATCTGCCATGCTAAATAGTGACATAACTTTAGTGAGACTTATGACTCATGCTCAGCAGATAAAGGAGTAGAAGATTAAGTAAAGGGAATTCCAGGATAAGAAATCTAGGACAAGTAATTTCAACTTCGTCAGAAGGAGGAAACCGTTCCCAGTTTAATCCTAAGTCTTCAGTTCCAGCTTTCTCTACAGCCAGTGCTCCAGTTCCTAAGTTCAGAGAGGGTAAAAAAGATAGAACACCAGGATCTAAGAACCCGAGCAGTGTTAGCAGTGCCTGCACCTATCCTCTTTTCCAAACTTGAGGTTTACACCATCAGGGTGTGTGTAGAGCGGGTAGTGGCATTTGTTTCAATTATGGAAAGCCAGGCCACAGAGTCCAAGACTGTCTTCAGCCAGGTCTTCAGGGTCAATGGAATTGCTCTTCAACTCAGTTCGATCGCCTAAATTAGTAGGGTGCCACCTCCAGTGCTACTAGTGGGCAACACCCAAATCATCTCTATGCTCTTCAGTCCTGACAAGATTAGTAAAATTCTCCTGATGTGGTTACCAGTATGCTATAGATCTTTCAGGTGCATGTTTACGCTTTGCTAGATCCAGGAGCTTCTTTGTCTTTTGTCACTCCTTATATAGCAGTTGATTTCAAAGTCAGTCCTGAAATTCTAGAAGAACCCTTTTAGTCTCTACCCTAGTAGGTAAAATCATCACAGCCCAATGGGTATACAGGAACTGCCCGATTATGATATTTTAGGAAGTCACTTAAGCAGACTTAGTCAAATTAGAGATGACTAATTTTGACGTTATTCTCGACATGGATTGGCTTCATTCCTGCTATGCCATAGTCAACTGAAAAAATAGAATAGTCCAGTTTTAGTTCCCAAATAAACCCATCCTTGAGTGAAAGGGTAGCGTATCTGCTTTTAAGGGTCAGTTTATTTACTACCTCCGGGCAAGGAAAATGTATCTAAAGGATGTGTCTATTATCTAGTCCGAGTTAAAGAAACTAGTTCCAAAACTCCCAGCCTTGAATCAGACCCAATAGTGAATGAAGATTCAAATGTGTTTCCTGAAGATCTTCCAGGAATTTCTCCCGAAAGGGAAACAGACTTCGACATTGATCTTCTTCCAAATACTCAGCCTATTTCAGTTCCGCCATACAGAATTGCACCAGCAAAACTCAAAGAACTGAAACAATAGTTGAAGGATCTCTTAGATAAGGGATTCATCAGGCCCAACGTTTCCCCGTGTAGCACTCCAGTATTATTCATGCACAAGAAAGACCGTTTTCTTAGAATGTGTAAAGAATACTTCCAACTCAATAAGATAACGATCAAGAACAAGTATCCTCTTCCTAGAATCAATGACTTGTTTGACCAACTTCAGGGTGCCAGTTATTTCCATACGATAGATCTCAAATCCGGCTATCATCAGCTCAGAGTTAGGGAATGTCACATTTTGAAAATAACTTTTTGAACTCGGCATGGTTACTTTGAATTTCTAGTCATGTCATTTCATATTTCCAATGCTCCATCCGCTTTTATGGACTTGGTGAACTATGTGTTCAAGAATTACTTGGAAATTTCATCATTATCTTCATAGATGATATTCTGGTCTATTACTGCAGTGAGCGTGATCATGTAGACTATCTCAGGATAGTACTTCAGACTCTCAGAGATCATCAACTATTTACCAAATTCAGTAAGTACAAATTTTGGCTAAGGTCAGTAGCATTTTTTTGTCACATCATTTTCGGTGATGGCATTAGAGTTGATCCTCAAAAGACCAAAGTATTAAGAAACTGGCCCATACCTATCTCTCCATCAGATATTAGGATTTTATTGGGTTTGGATAGCTATTATAGATGGTTTGTTGAGGGATTTTCTTCTATTGAATCCCCTATATCCAGATTGACTCCGAAGAAAGTCAAGTTTCAGTGGTCAGATCCTTTTGAGAAGAGTTTTCAGGAGTTGAAGACTCAACTCACTACAACTCCAGTTTTAGCTCTTCCAGATGGTCCAGATGGGTTCGTAGTGTATTATGATGCATCTAGAGTAGGTTTGGGTTGTTTCCTCATATAGCATGGTAAAGTCATAGACTACGCCTCCAGACAGCTTAAGCCCTATGAGAAGAATTACCCTACTCATGATCTTGAGTTAGCAGCCGTAGTTTTTGCCTTAAAGATTTGAAGGCATTATATATATGGTGTCCATGTAGATGTGTTCACAGATCATTAGAGTCTTTAGTATGTCTCTTCTCAGAAAGATCTCAATCTTCGACATCAAAGGTGGTTAGAGCTCTTGAAAGATTATGACATGAGTGTCCTCTATCAATTGGGCAAGACAACGTAGTGGCTGACGCTCTCTGTCGACTATCCATGGGTAGCGTTTATCATGTTGAGGACTATAAGAAAAAGTTAGCTCAGGAAGTCCATTAGATTGCCAGACTAGGCATTCACTTAGTCGATACAGATGAGGGTGATATATGGGTTCAGAGTAGTTCAGAATTATCTCTAGTTTCTGAGGTAAAAAAAAGTAAGATAAAGATCCTAGCCTTGTCAAGTTGAAAGAGGCAGTTCAGGATCAGAAAGTAGAGGTTTTCTCCCTAGGGGGAGATAGTGTCCTTTGTTGTCAGGGTTGTCTCTATATTCTAGGTGTAGATGAATTAAGGCAACAAATTCTTGCAGAAGCGCATGGTACACATTTCTCTATTTATCCAGGGGCCACAAAGATGTACCGCAACTTGTGGGAGATCTATTGGTAGAGTGGGATGAAGAGAGATGTTACAAAGTTTGTTGCTAAGTGCTCTACATGTATGCAAGTTAAGATAGAGCATTTAAAGCCTAGTGGGTCTATGCAGGATTACAGTATTCCTACTTAGAAGTGGGAAGTTGTGAACATGGATTTCATGACGGTTTTTCTACGAACTCATCATCAGCATGATTCAATTTGTGTCATTGTAGATAGAATGACCAAATCAGCTCATTTCCTTCCAATTCATACCTCTTATTCGACTGAGGATTACTCCAAACTCTACATCAAGGAGTTGGTAAGATTGCATGGTATTTCGTTGTCCATTATCTCAGACAGAGGTACCCAGTTCACCTCTCACTATTGGAAAGCATTCTAAAATGGTCTTGGTTCCCAAGTTAATCTTAGTACAACCTTTTTATTCTCAGACAAATGGTCAAGAAAAAAGGACCATTCAGACATTAGAAGATATTCTAAGGGTGTGTACAATCGATTTCACGGGAAGTTTGGATGACCACTTACCTTTAATTGAGTTTGCATACAACAACAACTATTATTCCATTATTCGGATGTCTCCATCAAAATTCTCTATGGTAGGAGATGTAGATCTCTAATTGGTTGGTTCGAGGTTAGTGAGACCTCAATCATAGGGCCTGACTTGGTATTCGACGCCTTAGAAAAAGTCCAGTTGATTAGAGAAACACTCTGGGCTACTTAGAGCCGACATAAGTCTTATGCAGATATTCGTAGAAAAGATCTCTAGTTTGGAATTGGTGACTATGTCTATCTAAAGATCTCTCCTATGAAGGGAGGGAAGAGATTCGGCAAGAAGGGAAATATCAGTCCCCGATATGTCATTCCCTTCAGGATTCACAGTTGCTTTGGCAAGGTAGCCTATGATCTTGAATTTTCTTCAGATCTAGCCTTAGTTCATCCTATCTTTCATATCTCTTTGCTCAAGAAGTTCATAGGTGACCCATCAGTTGTAGTCCCTATTCAGAGAATTGATGTTTAGAACACTCTCTCTTATGAAGAGATTCCAGTCAAAATCTAAGACTATCAGACTCATTGATTAACAAAGAAAGAAGTCCCTCTAGTTAAGGTTCTTTGGCAAAATCAGTCCGTCGATGAAGCTACTTAGGAAGCAGAGGCAGACATGTGTACCAAGTATCCTCACCTCTTCTTTGCCAACTCATATCAAACTCAAGGTAACAGTTCTCCTTAAGCTTACTCAGTTTCATGTTCTGTGTTCATCACAAACTTGGTATGCAGTTTCATACTCATGTTCCCATTATAAACTCGGTATCAAGTACCATTGCATACTAGTCCTACATTCACGAATCAGTTACACATGCATCAGATATACATGTTTATTTTTATACGTTTAACTTCTCAGTCATGAGATCATGTTCTAGTTATTCATGTTTAGTATGTACATCAGTTGTCTTTTCATCCCTCTCAGTCATTCTCATTCGAGAATAAATGTTCTCAAGGGGGACATATTGTAATACCCCATACTTTTCCTGGCTAATTTCATCTCAAGAATGTCTAGTAGTAGTTTCTAAATTGAATGATGGTTATTCCATGAGGAATTATCAAGATTTCCACTTTTTGTCTTGTGGAAAATTTAATAGATTTCTATCGAAGTAAGATTCGCCCCATTCTGATAGATTCTAGATATCCATACACAAATTTAGAAGTGAATCCTCATCTTTCGAGGACATGATTATTTCCCCATTATCTTAGCAATTAATCAATTAGTTGGAGTTAGTTGGGGACAATCCCATCAACTCCTTACTCAGACAGTTCAGTCAGTTAAAGTCTTTCTAGAATATCATGTTTCAGACTTTAGTATTTTTTGTTTTGTTTTGGCTATTCTACTACCCTACGCAGATGTTTTATCATTCAGATCATGTTCACTATTGAACCTTATGGCCTTTCAATTCATGTTTCCTCATTATAAAATATTTTATGCAGTATACAGGTACACATATCAGTCATGGATTAGCTTGTGGTCCTTTGGGGTCATGAGCACCCTGTAGTGTTCCAGGTACCAGATTTAGGGCGTTACAATAGGGTATGTTTGATTTATACCCTAATGTGTTCTGATGTGGGGATAAATATAGGGAGTGTAATTTTTTCTGCGATAAAGAAGGCGTGTATCTAGGTGGGTCGTAGCTTTGGATTTGGAGGTTTGGTGACTAGATTTTTATAAAGGTATAGGGTGGATAAAAAGGAGATGGATTATAATCCTAAGGTAATCACTCGCCTTATGGATATAACTACTGCAAGAAGCACATTAGGGGCATCTGGCCTAATTTTGACCATGCTAGAGCGATAGACAAGGACTGATGAGGTGCTGGGCAGGCTGTATGGTCTCATGATGATGATGTTGAGGACATAAGGTAGACCAGCTACACAAGAGGAGCTCTATGATTTAGAGCTCGACTATCCATTCGGCACCTATGCTAGGACTATGTTTAGGATTGGCCCAGATTTTGTTGAGCTGGTTGATAAAAATGTACCTAATAATGAAAAGCATAGGTACAGGGATTCCTACATGGAGTCTGATGAAGAGGAGCAATCTGCTGATGATGGAGTGATGATGATGGCGATGATGTGGACGGGGATCCTGAAGAAATTACTGCTATAGTCCCATTTGATTGATCAAGAAGTATACTACCACCCCACCATAAGCTTAATTGTAAGTACTGGGACAATTCTTTATTTTAAGTGTGGGGTGGTGGGTTCGTATTCTGCTTCATCTTCGTTTTTTTATATGGCTGAACAATTTTTTTCTATTTTGATGTGTTTGCAAGTACTAGCTATTCGAAACACTGGTCCATAATAGTTAGTAACTTTGACTTGGTGGATTGCAATTTGCCATCTTTGGCATTTATCTCATATTGCTTTAGTTTAAAGTATTATTTTATTGATATTTTTGCCCTTATTGGCAAGTTTAGTTTCAAGTAGTCACATTTTCCTTTGCCCTCTTAGGTAATTAGGAATAAACAGTCATAGTTAGTTGCCATCCACTATGATAGATGGATGACGACCGTCTTAAGGGGAGTCGTCTTACGAAGTTATGAAATTTAGGAGAATCTAATCACTATCTTAGAGGAGTGTGTGAATGGGCCATCTTTGCAGTAATTGAAATAAGTTCTAGTATCAATAAGAATAAGAGTATTTGTATTTTAGTACTGATGATATAATATCGATAAATGTAATTTGATCCGTTGGCTTAATTTTGAATTCAATAAATAACATGATTGGGAAACTTGGGCTAACTACATGCATGCACTGTGAGTGTGAGGATTTGTATATATTCTACATAAATAGAAATGACTTGAACCTATCCGGTGTGTCTACATAGCGAAATAAAGGGTGTTGGGTGTAGGAAGTGATGTAGGCATTTCTTTGACAACTTTGTTTCTAACTAAATAGACCTCCCTTGGTGCATAGTCTTAGTCAGCCCCGTTGAGCCTTTAGCCTCTTTCTTTGAAAGCCTGTTATGAAACCGTATCCTTTCTTTTCTATATTATAATTTGAGCCAATTAAACTTATGAGAGTATTAATATAAGACTAAGAGGAGATTAAGAGCAAAAATAAGGAGGAGAGAAGGTAATTATTAGATTTCCCAAAAGTAGTTATTATTGATGTTTGATGATGCTGGGTTAATTGGGAGTTAGTAAATAGAAATGTTACAATGAACCTGTTTTGTCCCTGGTCCAGTTGGATAATGTGCACCTTAATGAAGGCTTTTCGCTTAAGTTAAGGGTGGCTATAATAGGGGTGTGTAACATGAAATAAAGGGAGAAAAATATGGAAGGAATGACTAATACTCCCAACCTAGTTTGAGAAAATAAGCTAATTGAAAAAGGTGCCGATAAATAAAAGAACAGGGAGAAATAGAAGGATAAATTAGTGTTCGAAAACAAATTTAATTGATAATTCTTGCACTAAAATGCTTAGGAGAAATAGTCACTATTTGTTTAAGTAGTATCTACCTGTCCCTAAGCCTTTATTACAATCCTAAAAATACCTAGTTGATCTTTCACCCGATCTTCCGACTATTAGTGGAGTAGGACACTAAGGGAAAACTTATTGTTCATTAACTAGCATGTACGAATTCTTTGTTGAGAGCGAGTGATTTAATTTGATTCTTCCTTATTCTTGCCTAGATATCATTGTGAGTTAATATAGGGAAATGTTCTTGAGCTAGGATGCAGCGGAGGAAAGACAGAGTACTTATTGTGTTTCTTTAATTGAGTTTCTCAATATGTTAGAAATTCATTATTGAAGATAGAAGAATTTGTACTAAATTGTTTCATGAGCTAAAATATGTTTGACAAGATGATGTAAAAATATGTTATTGTAAAGTGTAAATGCCCATTTCAACATAACTTTGAGATTGTGATGTAAAGAGGAAGTAATTATGTTTTTGAATTTATGTGTTTGAGGACGAACAAGGATTTAAGTGTGGGGTGGTGATCTTGGGCATATTTGTATGCTCAAAGCACTAATATCCACCCAGATTTTGACATAGTTCAAGAACTTTTGTATGAATTCTTAAGTATAATTCAGCTTTTATTCCGTTACGTACCTAATGGATATGATTAGTACTTTCAGGTTCAAAATTCTGAAGAATTGTACATAATTGGATACAATGAGGATATGGAATTAGTAAAGGAATGCAAGGGAATGAAATTATGCTGAAAAATGAAATTTGGAAAGTAGGAATCGTCATTTGAAGACACTCCACGTCGAGTGGATCAACCAAATAGCAATGGTCCAATTCCAGTAGAGATTCACAAAACTACCGCATTGTGGAGTAGTTTTGTTTATTAGATTTGGCGACCTTAAGGTTTATCGCATCGCGGAGGATGACTATTTCACAATTGTCCCAATCCAGTGGCTTACCGCAATAGTGGCGCGTCGCGGTGAGGGTGCATTTTAGAATTTTTAGGGAATATTTGAGCTTCGCAATTTCCTAGATTTTAATGAAAAATAGCAATTGAAGTCATGGAACGATGTGCTGGGTGGACAAATCGGGAATATTTTAAGTGTTTTGTCCCAGCTATAAAAGGAAAAATCAAAGAGAATGTGGGGGGATTTTTTTTTTCAAGAAGAGTAGCGGCGGAAAAGCAAAAATTTCTCTCTTTTAGGATTCTTAAACATTCTTTTGAATTTCTTTACTTCAAGACTTATTTTGTGTATAATCTATTACTTATTTTAGATGATGAATTCAAACAGAGTAGCTAAACACGCTATTTCTGGGGTTGAGGCTAAGAGCATGATTACTCTTTCAGATTCCTATTCAAAGTTTCTCTTTTGATCATCATTTGGGTTGTTCTTAATTTCTTGAGCTTACTATTTTATTGATTGGCCATCATTTGAATAAATTAATATTTCTATGTGAATCCGGGAGGAGAATCATAGGATAAAACGAAGAAATGAGGGAGCAAGGTTCTTATTCTTTTATAAAATAAGGGATTTGAATTAACATCTAGGATATGGATATACCTTGAAACCTTGTTTGGTTCACCTGCAAGAAGAAAACTTCATGAATCTAGAATATTTGTTGTAACTCTATAGAATTTATAGTTACAACATTCAATAGGTATAAGATTTGAGGTCGGGAGATCAAGATCGTGGCATAATCCTTGCGAACCATCAACCCAATAACCAATTAGATTGTGAAAATAATAGAAAATTGTATGATTGTTCAAAATACCTCCACCCTGGAATCGTCCTCATTACTGATTACAACCGTTGCTTACTTTGCTTCAGTCATCATTAATTATTTCTTGTTAAGTAATTTGCATTTTATTTACAGAATCAACTTAATCTTGATACCATCAAACACTTAATACTTAATTGTCTTGAACTAAAGATAGAATAAATTTCTAGTTTATTGATCCTCGAGGGAACGATACCTGACTGTCTAAGTCATTATATTACTTGCACGATCACGTACACTTGCGTGTGTGTAGAGACACAACACCTCCCAAAAGAGGTCCCCTACTCTTAAAACTGTCTATTGGTTTAAAGACTTAAGATAAAAACACATGTTTTGGAAGCTATGATTTTTTTAGATTCTTAAAGTCCTGAGATAAAGTATTTCCCATACAATTGACATGATAACGCAGTAGTTTTCGAAAGAACAGATTTTGGAACTGAATATAATGGCTCATAAGATTTATATTATATGTTTTATTGTTCATGATTTATGATCTTCAGTTTTGAGATTTCTCAAGCCCGTGTGACTTATTTATATTTAGCATGCATGATTTTATAAGTTGTGATGATATTGTTTACTTATTGTATTCACCTCCATATGATCAGTACATTCCCAAAATACTGATCCATATTTACTTCTATGTGCTACATTATTTCATAATGTAGGTTCAGGTGCTCAGTCTCAGTAGTGTGAGTGATTTTTGAGCATCTCATCTACATCTCTATAGTTGGTGAGTCCTCATTGTTTAGGGACTTATGTATTCAGATTTTTAGTTTATTATTAGATGATTTAGTATTTTTTTTAGACACTTTGATTCAACTGGGGCCTGTCCTAGTGACTCTCTTGATTCAGTCAGTAGAGGCTTGTCAGACTACTAGATTCAGTTTTAGATTTTAATTGTAGTTTTCAAATTTTCAGTGGCGTCCTGAGAAATTAGATTTTGGGGCAGTAGAATCTTGGTATAAGAGCCTAAGGTTTAGAGAGTCCTAGGGAGTCAGACAAGCCGCATTATGTATAGTATTAATCATTGGTGTGAAGTGCGCCATATCTATGAGCAAGAGGCTATAGAGAGGTTTAGGAAATCATCTCTTCTTTCATCATCTATTGTGTATTTAGTGTCTCTATCTTCTTCTAACTTATTCTTTCACATGTCAAAAAATGCCTCCTCGTCAGGATAACACACGTAGAAAGGATAACCAGCCACCTCAGCCTGCAGATCCTTTGAAAGAGAATGTGTCACATGCAGTGTTTTGGGATATCTTTCAGGCGCTAGCCCAACCTATGATAGCTAATGTTCAGGGAAATTGTCAGGATGTAGTCCCACTTCAGCAAGATAGGGACTTAGCCACATCCAGAATTTGAGATTTTATGAGAATGAACCTACCAAAATTCTTTGGTTTGAAAGTAGGTAAGGACCTATAGTTTTATCTAGATGAGGTGAATTAGATCACCCGAATTATGCATGTTTCTAAAAAAGAAAGTGTATAATTGGCATCCTATTGGCTGAAGGATGTCGCATATGACTGAGTAGTAATGTGGAAGAAAAGTAGAGGGGAGAATGCAGCTCCCATGACTTGGTATATATTTCAAGATACGTTCTTAGATAAGTTCTTTCCACGCGAGATGAGGGAAGCCAAGATAGAAGAGTTCATGAATATGAGGTAGGGCTCAATGATAGTAAAGGATTATTGCCTAAAATTTAACCAGTTGTCCAAGTATGCCCTAGATCAGATGGATAACCCTAGGTCAAGCATGAGTAAGTTTGTGGTTGATGTGTCTAGGTTGGTAGTTAAGGAGTGTAGGACTCCTATGCTCATTGGAGACATACATCTTGCTAGGTTGATGGTGTATGCTCAGCAGATTATGGGAGAGAAGTTAAAGAAAAGAGAGAAAGTAAATAAGAAAGCTAGAATAGGGTAGTTTGAGTATGGACAGGCTAGATCTGAAGAAGGAAATCATTCGCAGTTTCAGAATTATTCATCTATGGACGCACCATCTTTATCCAGTGCTCCTGTACCCAAAAATATGCAGGAATAGTGGGGTAAGTCTTCTATGTACAGATCTCAAAATAGTGGGAATGGTATCCCCAGTTATCCTCTATGTGCTAAGTGTGGTAAGACCCATTTGGGTGAGTGTTTGTGTGGTCGAAAAGGTTGTTATGGTTGTGGCCATCCAAGTCATGAAATTAAAGAGTGCCCTCATACTAGATAGGGAAACAGAGATGTCCGTCCCCAAACTCAGGCTATTTGTGCATTAAATTCTTTAGGTCGCCCATCTCCTCCCCAGGGCGCATCATCTAGTACCAGTGGCAGTCAACACCAAAATTAGTTTTATGCTTTACTATACCCTAGGAGTAGAAAAATTCACCAGATGTTATTACTAGTATGCTTTGTGTCTTTTCTCTTGATGTTTATTTGTTGTTAGATACTGGGTCGAGATTCTCTTATGTGACCTAATTAGTTGTAGTAAATTTTGAGGTACGTTCTATAAATATCCTTGAGTCTTTCTTGGTTTCTACTCCAGTAACTGAGTTAGTTGTTGCTAAACAGATCTATAGAAAATGTCCTATCATTGTCCTTCATAAAGTCATGTTAGCAGACCTAATGCAGTTATATATGGATGATTTTGATCTTATTCTTGGTATGGACTGGCTTCATTCTTATGCATCTATAGATTGTCGTACCCGTGAGGTGAAGTTTTAGTTACCAGATGAGCCAGTCTTTGAGTGGTCAGGAAATTCAGTGTCTCCCAAAAGTTATTTCATATCTTAGCTTAAATCCAGAAGGTTGATTTGCAAAGGGTGTATCTATCATCTTGTTCGAGTCAAAGAAACTAAGTCGGAGACTCTAACAATTCAGTCAGTCAGTATAGTTAGTGAGTTTCCTAAAGACTTCCCCGAAGATTTTCCAGGGGTAACTCCCGATAGGGAAATAAAATTTGGTATTCACCTTCTTCCAGATACTTAGCATATTTCTATCCCTCCATATCATATGGACCTCATAGAGCTTAAAGAGTTGAAAGAGAAACTCAAAGATATTTTAGATAAAGGTTTCATAAGGCCCAATGTTTCTTCATGGGGCGCTCTCATCCTATTCGAGTAAAAGAAAGATGGTTCTTTGCGAATGTGCATTAACTATCGTTAGCTAAATAAGGTCACAGTCAAGAACAAATATCCTCTTTCTAAAATTGATGACAAGTTTGATCAACTCCAAGGTTCAAGTTATTTCTCAAACATAGACCTTAGATCCGGCTATCATCAGCTTAAAGTAAGGGAATGTGATATTCCAAAGATAACTTTCAGAACCCATTATGGTCATTTTGAGTTTATAGTTATGTCCTTCAGACTAATCAATGCCCCAGTATCCTTAATGGACTTGATGAACAGAGTGTTAAAACAGTATTTAGACATATTTGTCATAGAATTCATTGAAGATATACTTGTGTACTCCCATAGTGAGGATGGCCATGTAGATTATCTTAGAATTATCTTGCAAACTGTTAGAGATCATCAATTATTCGCCAAATTTAGCAAGTGTAAATTTTTGCTAAGATCAGTAGCCTTTCTCGGTCATATTATTTCTGCCGATGGTATTAGAGTTGATCCCCAAAAGACAGAAACTGTAAGAAATTGGCCTAGACCCATCTCTCCATCAGACATTAGGGGTTTGTTAGGTCTAGCTAGTTATTACAGACATTTTGTTAAGGGCTTCTCATCTATTGTATCTTCTGTGTCTAGATTGACCTAAAATAAAGTTAATTTCCTATGGTTAGATTCCTGTGAGAAGTATTTTCAGGAGTTAAAGACTCGACTCACTTTAGACCTAGTGTGAGCATTACCTGATTGTACAGATGTTTTTTATTGTATTGTGATACCTCTAGAGTTTGTTTGGGTTATGTTCTGATGCAGAAAGTAAGGTCATAGCCTATGCCTTTAGACATCTTAATCCATATAAAAAGAAGTACCCAACCCATGATGTTGAATTAGTTGCTGTGATGTTTGCTTTGAAAATCTAGAGACATTATTTGTATGAGGTGCATGTGGATGTGTTTATGGATCATAAAAGTTTGTAATATGTGTTTACCCAAAGAGAGTTGAATCTCCATCAGATAAGGTGGTTAGAATTGTTGAAAGATTATGAACTAGTGTGTTGTACCATCCGAGCAAGGTCAATGTAGTGGCAGACACCCTTAGTAGATTGTCTATGGGTAGTGTTGCTCATGTGGAGAACGATAAGAAAAAGTTAGCTTAAGAAATTCATTATTTGGCTAGATTGGGTGTTAGGTTGGTTGATTCAGCCAAAGGGAATGTTTGGGTTCAGAGTAGCTCCTAATCTTCTTTAATTTCGGAAGTGAAGGAGAAGCAAGATATGGATTTTAGTTGGGTCAAACTGATGGAGTTAGTTAAAGTCCAAAAAGTAAAAGGTTTTGTCTCAAGGGGGAGATGGTAGGTTGAGATACCAAAGTAGATTGTGTGTGCCATGTATTGATGAGTTGAGATAGAGAATTATGGATAAGGTGCATGGCATGTGTTATTTGATACACCCAGGAGCTACAAAGATGTACCGCGACTTGTGGGAAATCTATTGGTGGAATGGTATAAAAAGAGATATATTAGAATTTGTAGCAAAGAGTGCAACTTGTCAATAGGTTACGGTAGAGCACTAAAGACCTGTTGGTTTGTTGCAAGAGTTTGGTATCCCCACTTGGAAGTGGCTAGAGGTGAATATAGATTTTGTGATGGGCTTACCCCATTCGCGCCGTTAGCATGATTCGATTTGGGTTGTTGTAGACAGGTTGACTAAGTCAACACATTTCTTGCCAGTTTACACGTCTTACACAATTGAAGATTATGCTAAGATGTACATTACAGAGTTAGTCCGACTGCATTGAGTTCCCTTGTCTATCATTTTAGATAGGGGTACTGAGTTCAGTTCCCAGTTTTGGAGAGCCTTTTAGAAGGGTCTTGGTACCCAAGTCCATCTTAGTTCAACTTTCTACCCTTAGATAGATGGTCAACCAGAGAGCACCATCTAAACTCTAAAAGATATGTTGAGGTCATGTGCTCTTGATTTAAAAGGTAGTTGGGATAAGCATTTGCCATTGTTTGAGTTTTCTTATAATAACAATTGCCATTCTAGCATACAGATGGCTCCATTTGAGGCTCTTTGTGGAAAGAGATGTAGATCACCCATAGGTTAGTTTGAAGTGGGTGAGGCCACTTTGCTTGGTTTTGACGCAGTGTTTGAAGCTATGGAGAAGGTTTAGTTCATTAGAGAAATATTGAAAATAGCCCAGAGTCGTCAGAAATCATATGCAAATATGATAAGAATGGTACTCGAGTTTAAGGTTGGTGATTTAGTATATTTGAAAATTTAACCCTTGAAAGGGGTGAAGAGATTTAGCAAAAGGGGGAATCTTAGTCCCTGGTATGTTGACCCTTATAGAATTCTTAGTTGTGTTGTGAATGTGGCTTATGAGCTTGAGTTACCCGCAGACTTGTTAGTTCTTCATCCTGTATTCCACGTCTCTATGCTTAAGAAGTTCATCGATGGCTCCACTGTTGTAGTTCCTTTAGAATGCTCAGATATTTGGAATAGCCTTTCTAACGAAGAGATTACAATCAAAATTTTAGATCATCAGATACATAGACTAAGGAACAAAGAAGTTCCCTTGGTCAAAGTTCTTTGGTGGAATCAGTCTGTTGAGGGCGCTAGTTGGGAAATAGAAGAAGATATGCAAGCCAAGTACTCTCACCTCTTTGCCGCAAACTTAGATCTATCCAAAGGTAATGCTTTTCCTTAGTTCAATTCTTTTCTCATTCGCATATTCAGCTATATAGTTGTCCTCATATAAGTTCATGCACTCACAGAATTACTTAGAAGCTTAGAATGATCTAGATTCAGGTTTTCAATTTTTTCAGTTGTGCATGCTATCATATATCCTCAGATTCCTCAGTATTCTTAGTATAACTTGCAATATTTGAGGATGAATTTTATCAAGGGGAGATATTGTAATATCTCGTACTTTTCTTAACTTAATTTTACGTCTAGAATATCAATAATTAGCTACAAGAAAGAATGTCTTTCCATACATATGCTAATTCCCTATTTTAGATCCTCCAATGCATAGGAAATTAAATTATCTTTCCAATGATACAAGATTCACCTTAATCTGATAACCGAGTAAGAAGTTATGGCTATTTTAAGTTTCAGTCGTAAAACACTATGATTTGGGTCCATAGCGCGTCACAGAGAAGTGTAAAATCACAATTGTCAAATTATAGTAATATTCCGCAATCATGGAGTATCGTGGAGGATTTCTAGTGAGCCTAAGGGATATTAGTGCACCGTGCCAGTGGCCACCGTGGCAATCCAAAGAGGCATCGCGATTGTGGTACGTTGCGGTGAACGTCCAGTTCCCACTCGTCCTTTTCTTGTGAGCCACCATGATAGTGGCACGTTGCAGTGGCCTAGAAAGTCAAGATTTTTGGTTTTTTTCAAGTTCCAATTTAAAGTTAATAGGGGCATTTTGGTCATTCTCCATGGCTTCAGTTCTTGTAAAACACATCATTAGGCATATTCCAAAAAACTTTATGCTTGTTTCATCAATTCTCTCTCAAAAGAAAACTCTAAAGCTTAAACTTTCTCATCAATAAAACCCAATTTCTCCTTTAATTCTACAAGGAAAATATTCAAATATACAAGTTGGTCAGGAAATTCTTGAGTATCTTACCCTCTTCATTCAAAAGCAAATTAAATCTATTTCAAAAACTAAAGATATGAAAAAAATAACCATGGATGAACTTATTAGGAATCTAAAAGTCTATAAGCATAATAGGCAACAAAATTCCAAGAGGAAACAAAATTCTAAGAGGAATGAATCCAAGAAGGAAATAAGTAAAGTTCTAATTAATAGCAAGGATGATTCCAGTGAAAAAACAAAACTTGGCTTATCTCACTTAATGATTTTTAAAAATGGTGAGAAGTGGAGTGTTGGAACCCTTGGGTTTGAACCACACACTTAGAGACCAGATCCCTCAAATTGAATCGTAGGAAAAAACACAGTAAACCAAAAAGGAACAGGAATCAATGTAGGAAATGTATATAACACAAGATTTAACACGGAAACCCCTTACTCAATGAAGGAAAAACCATAGCTATCCCTCACAAACTCCTTTGAAATCCACTATAATCAACTTGTTGATTATAGAATTGATTTTATCCTAACTCTAGGATCCTCCTACTTGCAATAACTCTACTACAAGCACACCTTGACAACTCTGCCAAGATACGCTGAAAGTTGAGTCACTCTAATAAGAAACAAACTTAGGCAACTCTACCTAAGAACTCTCACAGCATAAAAATAAAAATCATTACTCTTAAAGAATGAGTAATTTAATTACAGACTCAAGCTCAAGAACATTCATTGTTTCAGTAAAAACAAGAAATACAAGCTTAAGCAATATCATAAAATTGAGTTTTTGCTTCTATCTCTCTTTCACTCTTGAATTTGCAAAAACCACCTGATAAAGAAATACCTTTTTCCTTTTATAGTGGATTGACCATTAGGGTTGTAATAATATTGGATTATATGTCCCAAATAGTACAAGTAGCACTTGCACAGTTTGTTATACAAAAGGAAAAAACTATGCAAACGCGTGCCAGTAGTACTGTACCATTGAATATACAGTGATATGGTCCCTTGTAGTCATATGCTCATAATCAAAATGAGATATAACAATTTCCCCCTTCTAGATGAAGACAAACCAACCATAGAGTTTTGAGGATCAATACACACATCATATTTAATCAGTGTGATTACCACTACTGAATAGGAATGTTAATCCTATCATGCAAGACTATTCTTCCATCATCATGCAACTTAGGAACCTAGCCTCTTATTGTCATTTGTAGCAAGACATTATTTTATTGCTTTCCCTTGTCACAATTCCTTATCATACTTCTCCCTATCAACATGCACCATTATTTCTTCCCCTATCAATATGCCATACACGAACACACATACCTGGTCCTTACACATGTTGTAAGTATTCTGACTTTTGGTATCATTGAAATGGAATCACTATAAACCAAGAGCAAAGATATGTACAGGTTAGTTAACTCATGGCCACTGGGGTGACACTAACATGAAGAATAACTTCAAAATAAAGTAGATGCATGATGTACACAAGAAGAATTCATTCATTGTTAGCACCATTAAAATATACCAAAAAACATCAAATAACTATTTGCAAAGGCCATAATAGAAATTGTCATAGGAAACTAACACATAAGGACTCAAATAGAAGGGGGCTTAGAGGAGAGTGATTTTAGCAGCATGTCCATTATAGCATCCTCAACATCATGAGCATCCAATAACTATTTAATAAGCGTATTTAATTCATCATTCAACCCTTGAACCTCACCAGTTAATTCTGCAACAATGTGGTTGAGCTTTACATTTTCTGCTGCAAGCTCTTCAGTGGCATTAGATCCCTCTGAGGACAACTTCTGATTCTATAGTTTTAGGTGCACTATTTTAGTGTTCTTCGCTGCTAACACAATCCTAAACTCCTAAATTTCCTTTCCTAACATTTCTTGAACATCTAACAACTCAAATGCTTGAGATACTCATCCAGATTTGCCCTCTATGCATTCATTCTCCACAAGGATTACAAGATTAAACTATTGTTTGTCTGTTCCTAGAGTTCCCTTTGTCCCAATTATTCAATAGTGATCAAAAACCTTGTTTAAGAAGTACACATAAGTCATACCATGCCTCTCTTTTTTGTCAAAGATTACTTTCTTCATATGCTCTATCATAAGAGTAGGTAAGATTTTCAACTCAAACTTACTCAAACATTCTATCAAGAACAGGTTAACACCAGTGGCAATGGTTCATTTTTTGATCTTGGTAACAAAACCTTGTCGATGAACTAAAATATAAGTTGAAACTCACTAATTTAATATTTTTTTCATAGCAGCTATTGAAGTTCCACCCACTTTTAAGGCTTCAATCATAAATTCAGTGGTAGGTTATTCCATAACAATAAAATTTAATCCCATAACAGGTACATCTAAAATCCTTCCCAGTGTTTCTTCATCCAGATAAATAGATTTTCTTTCACTTAGGTGGTTAAGCTTAACCCATTTCTAAGAAATCCATGGTATATTAAACTCTCTAACTTTATTTTCAAACACCATGTGAGCTGATTCTTTAAGTAGGTAAAGCCAAACTTGGTGTTTCACATAATCTACAAATTCCACCATCCCAGTTTTCTCATAGATTCTTGGATCAAAAACTCTCCTAGACAATATTTTCTAGGTTTCCAAGATAGTATTCCTTGCTTCTCTAGGGACAACATTTTTTTCTTTATCTTTTTTTCTTCTCTTTGAGTCACTACTTGGTTCTTTCTTTTCATCAGTTTTTCTCTTCATGGGACCAAAACCCTTAGAGAATTTCTTTCTTGTGACCACAATATGTTTTTTATTGCTTACAACAGGACTGCCAGACTTTGGACTAGAGGACTAAGTCCTTTCATCAACATAAACTTATTGTCTTTCTTCTTTGTTTCAATAATAATATCAGAATTAGTATCCCTCTCTTCTCTAACCTCCATAACTTCAATATTTTCCACCTGTACTACGACAACTATCTTGAATCTTTTTATTTTTAGTGGTATAAGATTTAGCTGTCTTAATAGCATCAATTAGGAACTTTTGTTTAAATCCCCTATTAGAATAGGATATAGTGCCTTGTACACCAATGTCAATCATTTTCTCTTTTATTTTACTGTCCTTCACTCTATTCATCTTCCAAATCAGTGGTTGTTCATCCTCATCCTCTTCATCTTCCTCATCTAGAGGTAATATCACTTCCTTATTCCTTTCTTTATAGGTTGATCGCCAATACTTATCGAGCCTTCATTGGGATCATAAGCAAGTAGCATTAGATTATTAGCTGCAAAATTTATGCTACTAAGATTATCAAACTTCTTTATAGGAATTTCATCATCACACATTTGGGAAAATATAGATTCTGACTCAAAACCACTAGGGGAACTTGGTATTGGCAAGTTTTCTAATTTCTTAGAACCTACCCATTCTTTAGGGTGATGGGAATTTGTAGGATATTAGAGGGCTGTGATTCTTTTGAAGATGGGGGAATTTTTTGATGAGAGGGTTCTTGTTCAATTGGTGAGTCGAGGCCTAGATTCAAATCTTCCAAGGCTAACTCAGCAAGAACTTTAATGGATACAGGATTGTCAATAGAAACTTGTTCACCTATGGTTTTAGGACTTTTAGGAGAAGGTGAGGTTGATAGAAAACTTTGAGAATCTTGAGGATTATCTGAAGAATGTTTTTTCATGGGGGTTGAGGGGGATAGAGTTTCTGCCATTTTTAAGTTTTACACGAGAAAATAAATAGTTTTGATTTGTGTGGAATAATTTAGAAGGATAATTTGAGTTGACTAGGAAGAGAATGAAATATATAAGCTTTGATTTTGTAATTAAGAAAGTGACCATTTGTCATTTAAGAGATACCATTTTGGAAATACGCATATAATCACAAGAGGTGTGATTCTTCACTTTAGTAGTAAATTAACATCTTTTGTTCAGATGGGAAAAGATAGGTGGCCCTTTTTAAATAGAAATTTTGAATTTTACGGCACATTATTTTGGTACTAACATTTGATATAGGACCAGGTCCCTCTCATTTTAACTGAATAGTCCACTTGTGTTAGCTTTATTTGTTCCCTTCCCAAGTTGTTCCCTTGGGTGTATGCCTGCAAAGGTAAGAAACTGAGTTAGATTATCCTGCACCTATATATCAATGATACATTTCTTGTTGATTTTCCATTTTATTCAATAATATCAACTTTCTTTTTTAGTTTATTCTTACCATGTTTCAGCACAATGTAATTCTTGTTTTGACTATTTCAACTCTATTCTTTAACGGACCAGGTCCTTTGAAATCCACTATTTTAAAATAAGACACCTCTACCTTGGAGTGCCTTGAGTAAGAGAACACAGTTAGACCTTTCTAAATAGACTTTGAGCATATACTATTAATGAACTATTTTTGACTACACCCCCTTTCTCATACCTGGATCCATGATCACATGTTGGATTTGGGAGCCCACTTGAGCCTGAGTTCCTAATAGGAGGATAATGGTGTGATCAAATACTTTTTGGCCAATCTAGGTAGAGAATTTCTTCTCACATTTCCCAAGAGTTTAAGACCCTTAGGATATGAAATTTCCTATAAAATATATCTGGAACCATTCATCCTTGCTCTAATCCATCTTTGAAATTTTCTATCATGTGCCCATCTCTTTCACCATGAGTACACAAAAGATTGTGAACCTTATATCTGGCATCATGAGCAGCTTTTCCTTTTGATCCAAGAGGTTGTGATTCTCATTGATAACCAAGACCCTTACCTTTATTTACACCTTGACTAGTCAAATTAGAAAAGATCTGTGAAGATGCAGTCCATTTAAGACATTTATTAAGCTTTTCACTTAAGTCGACCAGGTCCTTTTCTAACCCTTCATTTTTATGAAGTATAGACATAAGGGTTTTTGATGATCCCTCAAGTTTTTCTAAAGATCAATCTAAATCTTTGAATCTTCTTTTTTCTCCTTACTATCTATATTATCTACCCTCTCCACCTGACTCCTACAACAAATATTTTCAAATTTCAATTTATTAACCAATTCTTCAGTCTCAAATATCTTAAGAGTTAAGTCACTCAATTCAAGTTCTTGATTAATAAGTTTCTTATCTAGAGAATCCGTCTCAATAGTTAGCTCACATACATATTTAATCATAACACTATCAAGCTTTATTATCTTCCTAGATAATAAGTTATCTAGATTTTGCTTAGTGTCTGAAAGAGTTATCTTTTTATTTCTTCATCTTGAGTGTTAGCTATAAAGTTAAACAAGGAATCATAGACAACTGTACTCTCTTAAACAGCTAACATTGGTACATCTTCATTCTTCTGAGCTTTATCTGAATCACTGGAGGAATCTCCCAATGTTGTCAGTGCTTGCTTTACTACAAACGCAGCTGCAATTTTCCTTCTTTGTTTCTTAGGGACCTGGTCCCTGTTCATTCCCTTGATACTTATAGTATTGAGATTCTCCTAATAATCCAATTTATGCATTCGACAGTCTTTGATAAAATGCTTCGAACTCCCACATTTGTGACACACATCAATATTGTTTCCCTTTTTACTGATGCTTCCTTTTCTCTGGAACTGAGCACTCCTCTTCATGGATTTAACAATCCTATTTTCCAAATAGGAAGCATCAATATCATCTTCACTTCAATCATGTTTTGAAGCATTTAGTGCCAGTTGTTTTTCTCTTGTAACTTCTTTCTACTCTAGCTCTTGCTGTTTATTGATCTTATAAGTCTTTAGGTTTCTAATTAATTCATCAATTGTGAGGTTCTTTAGGTTTACTACTTCAGTTATAACATTCCTTTTGCCATACCAGACTAAGGAAGAACCCCGAGAATCTTCCTCACTTGCTTGTACAAGGTTATCACTTCTTCTAAGCAGTGAAACTCATTTGTTATAGAAGTGAATCTTGTATGCATTTCTTGGATGGTTTCCCCTTCTTTCCCGGTGAAAGTTTCATACTGAGTAGTCAGCATGTCTACCTTAGAATTCTTCACATCAGTAGAGCCATCATGAGCAGTCCTCAAGCAATCCCAGAACTCTTTGGCATTTTCACAAACTGAGTACATGTTATATTCATCAAGCCCTATACCACAAACTAGAAATTTCTTGGCATTGTAATATTTGTCAAATTTTTTGGTCAATTTTCTTTCTATCTTCATTATCATATTCTCTTCTACTTTTAACAATCATTCTAGTTATTTCCTCTTCTTTGAATTCTTTAAAAGGAACATTAAGACTATCAAGAATTATGTCCATCAACTCACTATCCTCGTCCATAATGATGTCAAACATCTTGGTTTTCCACCACCCATAATACTGTCCATCAAATCTAGGTTGTATAGTGTTAGATTTACCTTCTTTTAGATTACGTGGAATAACCATGATAACCAATAAAATCTAGGTGTGAATCTTTAAGAGTAAACCAGCTCTGATACCAATTATTGGAACCCTGGGTGTTGCACCACACAGTGAGGGACCAGGTACCTTAAAGTCAATCACAGTAAAAAACACAGTAAACCAACCAGGAACAAAAGATCGATTAGAAAATGTAAAGAACATAAGATTATACAAGGAAACCCTCTTTATCAAAGGATAAAAAACATGGCTTGCCCTTACAAGCTCCTAAAAAATCTACTATAATCAGTTTCTTGATTACAGACTCAATTTCAGCCTAACTCTAGGCTCTTCCTACTTGCAATAACTCTATTACAAGCACATCTCGACAACTCTACCAAGATACCCTCAAAGTTGATTCACTCTAATCAGCAACAAACTTAGGCAACTATACCTAAGAACTCTCAAATCATGAAAATAAAAAGCATTACTCTTATAGAGTGAGTAATTCAATTACAGAATCAAGCTTCACTCAAGAATATTCAATATTTCAACAGAAACAAGATATAAGAACTTGAGTAATATCACAAAATTAAGTTTTTTGTTTTATCTCTCTTCCACTCTTGAATTTGCAAAACCCACCAGATAAAGAAGTACCTCATCTTTTATAGTAGAGTAATTATTTGGGTTGTAACAAAATTGGACTAGGTGTTCCAAATAGTATGCGTAGCACCTACATAATTTGTTATACAAAAGGACAAAACTGTGCAGACATATGCCAGTTGTACTATACCTTTGAACATATAGGGACCTAGTCCCTTGTAGTCATTTGCTTATTATCAAAACAAGACACAATATAGAGGCTTTTAAAATAGACAAAACTCAAGTAGGGGATTTAGTAGAAATGATGGTTGTTTGAATTGTGCAAACTAGTTCACTTCATCAAGGATTGTCCTCTTCTAAAGAATGATTACAAGGAATACGTCCAAAGTAATATAGAGAAAACATACAGGAGGAAAAAGTTCATAATAGGTTAAAAAGAAGTGAAGTTGTAGATAAAATAGTAAAACAAGACTTGGATACATGGGGAGACACTTCAAGTAGACTTGAGCATGAGAATGATGAGTAGGATCTTTCATGGTTTCTCTTAAAGACAAACCCATAAGGTTGACTCCCTTTTTACTCTTATGGATAATTATAACAAGGAAAGAAAGATGAAATATGCTTTTTTGAAAAAGAGTATTTACTTGATTCCTTAAATAATTCTAAGATAAAAGAAACCTCTATATTCTCAACGATTAATGATCTAGAAAAAGCTTTGAGAAATGCTAAGTGTAAAAATGATAAATTGAATGTAAGGCTATCAAGTTTTATAGAAGATTTTTAAAATGAAAATAAAGCCAACAAGGTTCAGGGTAATCTTGAGACTGAACTTAGTAAAATCAGTCTTGATTTGATGCCTCACTAGATTGTAACAAACATCTTGAAAAGGAACTGATGGAAACAAAGAATGATCTTTAGAGATCTCTTAAGTGTACTGCTTCTTCTGAGACTCTTACTAAAATAGATAATCTAAGTACTAACTCTAGTGATGGTGGTCCTGGATTTCAAAGGAGTAAGACTTCTCATAACCTTCATAGCAAGTACATTTCTATATCTAATTATTGGTTATATGCTTACTCTAGTAAAAATGGTCACTACAAGAGAAATTGTCTATCCTTCAGTGTTTGGAGGAGAAATTTGAGATGAAGCACAAAAAATTTCAAGGGATTGGGTCCTTTGGTGATGAAGTCCATTATACTAGCCTGGAAAAAAAGAAACCTCAGTCACCCTTTTCTCTATTTTAAGGTACCCAAACTTATTATGGTTCCCAAATCTAACCAATAATTATGGTTGCAGGATGAAGTGAGAGAAAGTATTCAAATGGGACAAAAGAGGTATACATTTAGTGGATAATCTAAACACTAGATTAGCAACTACATATCTTCTCTCACTCATGACAATCACAAAAATAATGTATTTTCTGAAATTAAATAGGAATGAATGTGTTGATCATTATAAAAGGGATGCGAGACGAGAGACTATGTCTCATTTAATTCATCGTATTGGGGACCTGGTCTATGTATGGATGGTTTATTAAAAGTTCATCAAGAAAAAAGACATATGTTTGTGACTTTTGAGGACTACTAAAGGTCCTTAGTAGCTCTTGTTTTGGCTATGAGAGATGAGGTTAAGTATAAAGTTGATTCTCTTTCTGAGACATCTCCTTGGATAGAAAGCAATTCAAAAAGATGTGCATGAATTCCTGCCAAGAAAAAGGTTTGGTAACCTTATAACTATTCTCAGTAGTTTAAAGAAAATGAAGAAAGATATAAATCAATCTTGCTTTCTTACAAGTATATATTTATAGCAGATCAAACTTAAGTAAGGATGGTATACAAATTACTTGGATCATTCAAATGTAGATACATGATTTTCTAATCAGGTTAGTGGTCTTGGTTCTACATGTTGACTATTATCTATGCACTTGTGTCAGAACATTTCTTTTTTAAAAAATACTATATCATTTTTCATCCTATTTGTATTATCCTTCATTTTGCTTCAAAAGTAGAGGACATGTGTAAAACCTTTTTTTTAATAGACAAATCCACGTAATCCGTCCATCTTACTATTCCTTCCTGTACCTATACTCTTTCCTCAATCATTTTTATACCTTTTCTATAAAATAAACCTGATGACTTAAACCCTTTTCTAGAATCTTTATCTTAAGACTTTTCAAAAAATCCTATTTTTTTCTCTACAAGGAAAGAATTTTCACCCTCATAATTCTACATACGTCTGTTATAGATTTCTTTCATAACTTTCCTGGTTAAAATCAGTTTTGTACTATCTCACTATTTAAAATACCCTGTTAGATTTGAAACATCCTCCTCTCTATCAATATGTGATCATAACTTCAACCTTTCTCTAGTATTTAAGGTGATACTTAACTCATCGAGTGGAGGTATCTAAGTGGTATTGGTGTTTCACCATAAAGTATAAGAGTATAGTCTATTAAAAGTTAGTTCACTAGGGTCATCACTGAAATCTGTAAAAAATCAAATAAGGGTAACACCGCTTTCTTTGAAGTAACTGGGTCCAAGGAATTCATTAAGGGACCAAATTCCTCCATTTTCCAAAAGAGAACAACTTCTATCTAAGAAAAAAAGAGGAAGGTCCATGCATAAGTTCATGAGTTGTTAAAAGCTAATTTATGAGTCATGCTGGCGGCTACTTCATCTCTTCAGTAGGTAAGACGAATGATATCCTGGATCTAGATGCAATGGACTAACTTGGTGGAAAATGGCCTAAAGGCTGGATATTAACAATTAAAGACTTGAATTGTGATAATACAGTTAGAAAATTCTAATAGATAGATAGGAAATCAAAACCATCCTAAGACTCAGTAATGTCGATACAAGAGCTACTACAAATGAACTATGAGTACTAAATAGTAAAATACAATCCATCACAAAGATGAAAGACTAGACAAATATAAATAGAAGGAAAAAGGGTAGATCGACTCCAAGAGATCACCTAATCTCTGAAATCAACCCTACACAAATATTGAATCAGCGGGGGTAACTAGTACCCAAACCTACATTAACAAGGTATAGAAATGTAGTATGAATACCAAAACCACAAATACTTAGTAGGCATCATTGTCCAACTGAGCTAAATAAAGTTATAAACATGATAAAATACAAGATAAAATATGCTAAGTTATAGTAAAAGGGGAAAACCTGGAACTAAGCTTTGACACTACTGTACATAAAAGAATGAATGCAAAAAAAGATGATAACATAAGAATCATACAATTTTAACTACATAATTGGAACCTATAATCTAATAAGGAAGAAAAGTAAATAACTTAATGCAGGACCCCATAATCCTGGAGGATGTAACCAAGGGAACTGAGTAATTAAATAATTATAGGTTATTGACTATTATGCCATATCTAGGAATCCGTTCGAACTATATAAATCTCATACAAAAATCCCAAAGGCTGGACTTGAATGGAACTTAATTGTATCATTATTTGCCAAACTTGAACCAAAAATCATATTATCAACAACTGTCGGACTCAAGCTAAAACTCATATTTATAAATTGTATCAATAAATCATATCAACAATCTATACTGATAAACAAACTCAATAGACTAAACCAATATCTCATCTATTAAGTCATGATAATAACCATGCCTATAGGACATGTCAATAATCATGATCAAAAGTTATTTTAATAATAGTATGTATGAGCCATCTATAGGCCATTAATCATATCTACAATCTATACCATATCTATAAGACTTATTATATCTAGAATCCATGTCACATCCATAAGCCATATCATATCTATAAGTGTCATGATCTAATTTCTCAAGTCATGATGACATCTACTATAACTCACGAGTAGGCAAGCCAACCTCATAGTCTGGAATGGCTAGTAATTGATTGCCTAAATATAAATAGAAAAGAGTGCAAATACATGAAATAAGAGAATCAAATACATAATGAATCCTAAAACCTGGTGGTATTAGTACAAGAACTTGTAATAAAATAAGAGTAAAACAAAGAAATATCAAGGGAAATACACTGATATAACTTATCTTTCAATACAGCATAGAGACAAATCTAGTATATAAGAGAGAGGAACGCAATACTCGTATTGCCAGGAGCTCACTCTATATCTTCAAACCATGCCTACTCCGTATGACTCACACATCATGGTTACACCCCATACTATGATCTGTAGGCTGCTAAGTGTTGTACGAGTACCAAACGAATGGTACTCAATAAGCAACTGCAGACTAAGATACCAAGATAAAGCATATATACACAACATATAAATAGATTGGAAAACTACAACCAAGAGTCAAATAATCATATAACAAGCCAATAAGACTATACGGATAACCTATCCTATTCATATCCAATAGAATAACATAATAAGTCTAAGATGATATCAAGGATGAACTATCCTATTCCATGCATACTCAAAAATCTCAACACTATACCATATATCCCTGGGCAATATACGAATAATGGACGAAAGAAGATTATATAGCAATATACAAGGACAACAGATAAATATACAATATGAACAAATGATGGGAATCATATATGGTAGTACAATAGCTCCATATATATATATATGTATATATAAATAGATTGATGTAGGGTCATCTCGAAGTACAACCTATATTATCATATCTTCATTTTAAGGCCTCATTATAATCATATAGAATTTAGTACTAAGTTGATCAGGATTTCTAATCCATTTGTCTTTTTATGAATTAATCATGCATAATAATGAAATCATTAGATAAAAGAGGCTAGAATTATAGCTCAGATCTTGATACAGAATCAATAACTAATCTTTCATAACTCGCCATAATAATGATAATAACAATAATAATAATAATAATATGAATAACAACGTAAGTAACCGACTATTTTAGACAACTAAATACGTAATCGAACCTATGCATGCCCCCACTACCCCATACATATAAGGTTAAATCAGGATATAACAACACAAGGAATACACATCACTTATATCTATGCAACCGTCCCATACCAGCTAATAGACAAGCTTATACTGGTGATAGGCGATGCGAATGCAAGAATAAATAAAACATATTCCACAATACCATAATAATCATCATCATAAATGTCATAATCAGAGTCAACCTCTGTCCTTGTCGGGTATCATCATATCATCATAACATTCTCCAGCCTTGCTCGGTAACAATATCATCATCAGAATATCCTCCGACCTTGCCAGGTATCATCATAACATCATAACATCCTCTGACTTTACTGGGTATATATATCATCATCACAATATCCTCCAGTATTTTCGAGTATCATCATTTCATCATAATATCTTCCAGCCTTGTCGGGCATTATCGTATCATCATTATATTCTCTGAACTTATCGGGTAGTATCACATCTTAATATTATCCAAATCAATGTCAAACAATATAGAATAAACCGCACAAGTGCTAAAGTAAAGTGTAAGCCCCACGAGGGATAAAGTAAAGAACAAGCCCCACGAGGACTAAAGTAAATAATCATGAAAAGAGAAGCAAGGTAGAGTATATTTTCATAATTCATTATTCATCATCAATATAACATTATCAATGAGCATACATATAATAGGTACACTAATGCAAATCGTGTCTAAATTGAGTGTAAGTTCATAAATTTATTGCCTGAAATGATCTTTAGGACTAAATTATCATAAAATATAAAGAGGGCCAGAATATCTCATAACCGTAGTAAGTAGTATTGTCAAATCATGGACCAAAATTGGTCTTGATAAATTCCTTAAAACATAATCATTAGCCTTTTTATATATATTAAATTATCCATTTAGTTAGGCAGTTATTATTATAAAATAAACCATTTTAAGATGAAAAGTCATAACCTCTTATTTTGGAAGAATAGTCATAAGATCATATTTCAAATTGAATCATATCATTTACCGATATGATTATCATGAATGAACCAAAACTATGCATGCCACCAACTATATTAAAACATTGGAATCTTAAACATCATACTTCATCTTTCTTCATCCCATACTAAGAGATGTGTATATAAGCATATATATTCATAAACTACAACTGTATCCTTTACAAGGATAGTCACTTCTTTGATATCCAACTCATATCATAATATGGCATTTGGCCCAATAATATGTCCGAAGAAATCATAATATCATAATGAAGACTTTAGGCTTACATATATATATATCCGATCTTATATCAATAATCATGTATATATAAATCATCTCATAACTATAGGCCATAGAATATTCATGAGGCATAACATCTCTATAAGCTATGAAGCATATCTATAATCGTCTCACATATATGAGACATTTCACTTCTATGAGGCATACTAAACAATATCATAATCATCATCATTATCATAACTGTTATAATCATAGTCAACCTTCGGCCTTGTCGGGTATCACTGTATCATCATAACATCCTCCAGCCTTGCCAAGTAACAATATCATCATCACAATATCCTTCGACCTTGCCAGGTATCATCATAACATCATAACACCCTCCATCCTTACCGAGTATATATATCATCATCATAATATCTTCCAATTTTTCCGAGTATCATAATATTATCATAGTACCCTCCAGCCTTGTCGAGCATCATAACATTATGATTATATTCTCCAAGATTATTGGGTAGTATTATATATTAATATTATCCAAATAAATATCAGATAATATAGAACAAGCCGCACAAGGGCCAAAGTAAAGTGCAAGCCCCACAAGGGCTAAAGTAAAGAACAAGCCCCCAGAGGGCTAAAGTAAATAATCATGAAAAGAGTAGCAAGGTAGAGTATATTTCCATAATTCATCGTTCATCATCAATATAACATTATCAATGAGCATATATATAATAGGTACAAGAACTCAAGTCATGGCTAAAATAAGTGTAAGTTCATAAATCCATTGCTTGGAATAATCTTTCGGACTAAATTATCATAAAATATAAAGAGGGTTAGAGCATCTCATGATCGTATTAAGTAGTAGTGTCAAATCATTTACCAAAATTGGTCTCAATAAATTCCTTAAAATATCATCATTAGCCTTTTTATGTATATTAAAATTATCCATTTAGTTAGGTAGTAATTATTATGAAGAAACCCATTTTTAAGATGAAAAGTGGCAACCTCTTATTTAGGAAGAATAGTCATAAGATCATATTTCAAATTGAATTATATCATTTACCGATATAAGTATCATGAATGTACCAAAACTATGCATAATCTTAAACATCATACTTCATCTTTCTTTATCCCATATCAAGAGATATGTATATAAACATATATATTCATAACCTATAACTGTATCCTTTACAAGTATAATTACTTCTTTGTTATCCAACTCATATCATAATATGGCATTTGGCCCTATAATATGTCTGAAGAAATCATAATGTCATAATCAGGACTTTAGGCCTACATATGTATCCGATCTCTTATCAATAATTATGTATATATAAATCATCTCATAACTATAGGACATAGTGTCTTCACAAGGCATAAAATCTGTATAATCTATGAAGTATATCTATAATTATCTTACATATAGGAGACATTCACGTCAATAAGCATAACTCATAACTATGAGGTATATCACATCTATGAGGCATCTCGTATCTATCGGTTATGCATCGTGACTATGAGGAATATCATCTCTATAGGTCAATTATAATATCTAAGAGGAATAATATCTCTAAAGGACTAATATCACATCTAAGAGGAAATAACATCTCTAATGGCCCAATATTATGTCCATAAATGATTAGTAATTATTTAGGGAAAAATCCCATCACTATTTGTCGAACCATAAGGTAAACTTACACTAAGTTTTATTAGTCTCAACTATGCCTAAAATAAAAAAATAAGTCCATAAAGGATAGAAAATATCTTGGACTAAGGTGGGTCAAATGATCCCATATCTAATCCTTAATTTCCATATCTAAATGTAATGCCCCAGGTTTTTGGTCCTTGAAAAATTTCTAAAATTTTATCCTTACTGTCCTGACTATGACTCCCCTGATGAGTCGTAGGGAGTCATAACAGGTTGTAGGTACTTAGTCATGACTTAATCAAAACAAGTAGCTTAATATTCTGCTCTGAGTACGAGTGGCTCTCAACTCATCATTAAGACTTCTTGTCATAAAGACCAAGTTGTACTGTGTCCAGAAAGTTTGGCCCAATACACTATCTTCATTATGGCTTGAGGCCATGAGTTGTAAAAACTAATGACGAGTTGTTATGTCTAAATTATAAGGTCTCCAGTGTTCCATCCCAATTTTTTTATTGTCTTGAGTATGAGAAATGGTTATGAGTCATTAATTTTGGTTACAAATGTGTGGTATGAATTATAGCTAGAATAGTATGGGGTCCTGGTGGTTCTATCTTGACTATGAATCTTTGTGATGAGTCGTAATGTGTATACAAGTCGTGTAGTGACCCGTAGTCACTTGCGAAAATTTTCTAACCTTTTATTAAAGGCACTTTGGAAATTTTCCCTCTTCACCAATTGTAATTTTTGACATAAAACTCTATTGGGGATCTCATTAGCATTATTAACTTATTAAAACACTTTCAGAAGCTCTCTTAAATTCTTCCAAGCAGCCATACTCAGGGTTTCCAAGAAGTGGGTCAATTAGAGATTCAAGGGTTTAATTCTCTCCATAATCTTAGATATTTCAGGAATTTTATTCTTTCCTCATTGTGAATTTATTAAAAGAATATGTTTTAAAGTATTGTGGATGAGATATTTATGTTGATTTTGAAAAGATTGGTTGAGGGCTTTTGTATAACTGTTGTTTATGTGATGTTTCATGTTTTTCCCTGCGTGGGTTAAGTTTAAAATATGATTTTAACATAAGTTTGATGCATAGGAATGGTAAATAAACTAGGGATAGTGATTTCCCAAACTTATGACTTTTGAAGTTGTCATGACCCTAACCCCATATTGTGAAATTTGTTTTAATTATGAGAAATGTAGGAATTTGTAAGATTAAACCAAGAGAGATATGAATTCCTCCAAGTAAAGATAATTGGTGTGGCATGTTGATGTTATCTTGCAAGTGTAGGTTGTATGACGATACCAATAATGTATGCCTTAATGTGTAATGTAGTTCAATGAATGGGAATATATGATAATTATTTTAATTAGCTTTAATAAGGTAGGTGTAGCTGAGTCATAAAAGTGGAGGTTCAAGAGACAAAGACTAGAAATTGTGGTTTCCTGCATAGGGGTCTATATGATCGGGTAGTTTGAATCCTTCTTAATATTATTATCATATCATTAGGAGGTTTGAGTCCCTCACATCTTAACACACGATTTGGTTCTTGTGTCACCATGATATGTAGGGAGGTTCGAGTCCCCCATAATGAATATGTAAACACTTTAGTTCGTGCGGCCACACTCACTGAGGACCTACCAGCTGGGGGAGACCTAGGCCCACATAGCCCATGGGTGCCTTTGTATGTTATGACAGTTGACCTAGACAATCTAGGATAAAGTTTTAAAGAGCATGTTAAGCCTTGTTAGCTATCCCAAAATGTGATAAATATATATGGATATGCATTTGATTATGTCCAGAGTTATCCTTATTCTTAAGTTACATACTAGTGTCCACCCCTCTAACCATTTCTGAACATTGTATTCCTACGTGATATAGGCATCAGAGATACTTCTACTTTTTTTGTACAGAGTTAGGTCAGTCAGCTCAGTTTGTTGTGTTGCGGTGAAGTGGTGAGCTTTGTCTTAGGCATTTCACTAGCTTTCATTCTCATATTTGAGTTAATAGATACTTTCATTATCATTTTCATTCTCTTTGTTATCTATCAGAGTTGGGGACATGTCCCGACAAAGACTAGTTTTGTTCTTTATTTAGAAGGCTTTGTTTGGATTAATATAGATATTGGGTGATGTTGGTCTGTTGTTTGGCCAGTCATCAGTCATCAGTTATAGACATGTTTTGACTTTCCTTAAGTTTGTTGCATGCTATGTTGTTATATATTTCGAATTCATCCGACCTTAAGGGATGTAGTATTTGGTTAGGTTAGGTGCAGGGGGTAATTTTTTGTCCACGTATGACTTGAGATACCTTTAAGGTCAAGCCCTGGTTTGATTCATGACAAAGATGGTATCAGAGCCTAGGTTTGGTGTCATTGGGTGTCCAACAAAGCCGTGTAAAGTAGATTCTCATTTATGATTGTGTATCACACCACACTTATAAGGTAAAGGCTAAGAGGTATTTAACAATGTTTTTCTTTCTCATTTTTCTATTTTTGAGCTATAGAGACTACGGTATTGAACCTTTCTAATCCTTATTTGTTTGACTTTCAGATAATGTCTCCAAGAAGATCTGATAACCATGGGAACTCTTCTATCCCGTTTGAGGATAATATGGATGGAGTTCATCCAACTCCATGAGTTTGGACCCAGTCTAGGGTCCGTACTTTTGATTTCCCTGAGGGAGCTCCACTGGTCCCCCTATCATTCCTCAGGCATCCCAGGCTAGTATGTCTAATGATGAGTTTTGACAGTCAATTTATCTGCTTACCCAGTTGGTGGCCTTCTATACTGAGTGTATTGCTTCTATTGCACTATCATCTGAGGCCAATAGAGTTGGCAAATTCATGAGGTTGAGTCCTTCTATTTTCACTAGTTTTAAGGTTGAGAAAGATCCTCAAAATTTCATTGATAAGATGGAAGAAATATTCCATGTGATGTATGCTTCTAATATCGAAGGGGTAGAGTTCGTATCTAATCAATAGAACGATGTGGAATACTAATAGTATGAATAGTGGGAATAGTCTAGGTGTGACGATACTGATTCTGCATTATGGGATAATTTCTCTAATGCTTTCCTTGATTTCTTCTTTACTCAGGAGTTGATAGAGGCAAATACCGAGGAGTTCATAAACTTGAAACAAGGCAGGATATCAATAAAGAATTATACTTTGAAGTTTCATTAGCTGTCATGTCATGCTTCTTAATTGGGTCTAACATAAGGGCTATAGTAAGGTACTTTGCTTTCGAGTTGTCCCGTGAGTTGATCTTGAAGAGCAAGGTTTCCTTGTTGAACAAGGATATGTACATCTCTAGACTTGTGGTGTATATGTAACAAGTGAAAGAAGAAAAGAAGAAGTAATCAAAAATAAGTAAAAGGCAGAATAAGAAGTTTTTCTAATCGGATTAGGGTGGAGGTTAGTAGCAGAGTGGTAGAGATGGTGGAAAGTGATCTAAGAAGAAGTGCACTTTATTCAGTGCAGTTGGGTGATCGTCATTCTAAATATAATAATGGGTTTAGAAAACCAGGATCCAGTCACGGGATAGTGGGGCTCAGTTAGCTCCATCATATCCTCTTTGCAGATTCTGTGGCCAGGTATACTATGGTGTTTGTGAAGTAGAAAGAAAAAAGTGCTTTAATTATGTTCGGATTAGCCATATGCAAAGGAATTTTCCTTCTAAAGTTTCTTCTATAGAAAATAAGATTCTTGTTGCAACTTCATGAGCTCCTGTACCAAAAGGTGCTACTTCTGCTTCTAGCTCCTGCACTATTCGGAACCATCTATACGCTCTTGATACTTATCAAGATTTTGAGGCATCTCCTGATGTTGTTACTGGTACACTCCAACTCTTATCTCGTGATGTATATTTTCTACTTGATCCTGGGTTTATTATCACGACCCGAGGCACCCTCTAGTCACAATAACGGTGCTTACGGTAAAAAAAAACCACAAGCTAGCCCATAAATTGTTACCTATGATGAGCACTGAGAAAAATGATAATAAAAGGCATGTGCGGAAAATAACTAATAATTCCATAAGGTTTAAGTACTAAAAATATAATAAATTAATAAGTCTGTAACGTCTGATAAAAATACTGAAACACAACTGATAAAACTGATGAATTAACTAACTGTCTATCTGAATGTCTGAAAAAAACCTCTAAACTAACTAAGAAGTTGATAATACAGGCCTCAACTAACTCTAAATGACTAACTGAAAAGAAATGCGGGAATACTGAATAAGCATAATAGGTCCTCGATAGATGAGGACTCAGCACTATTGATGTTGCTAAAGCACTGGACTATCTAAGTATGGTCGGGAAACTAAGCATTCCAACATATAATTAATACATCATAGTGGGAAGAAAAGTATGCGGTCAGTACTTTGAATTTACTGGTATATGAGATAAAGTTAGGATGAAATGCATGGGTTAACTGTGCATAAAGTAATGACTGAATGAATAGCATGAGATAACTGAGTATGCATGCATGAAAATTAAAATACTGAGAATTCAAGACCAAGTATATGATGTTTCTAAAATAATCTGTAAACTAAATTACTGAAATTTGATAACTGAATTACTGGAAGTCTGTATGCTATGGTCAAGAAAAACCTCAACCAAATTCTATACTGAATACTAAATTAATACTGTGGGAGGTAACATCTAAGTAACATGCCCAAATCATAGCTAAGTGAGGTCCAACCTGTAACCTCAGTTGGAAAGGTGTCAGTACCATGACACGGGTACTAACAATGGCTATGTGAATCCATTAAACTAGTGTCCCGAAGGGCTAAGGAGTAACCCTATACAGGCAGGAAACTCATGAGATATGTGTCAACCCTAAGCTGGAAGGAAGACATCTCAAACCTACGCTAATTACGTAGTTCTATAACACAGGGATTGCTACTAAGGGTGAAACCCTAAACTTACAAGAATTCCCCCATCCCTAGGTTCGCTCGGTGCCAAATCCTACTCCCAACTTAATGACACTGTTTATTAGAATGAACTAAGCTTAACTGAAAAAACAATTGATCATAATAACTAACTGAATTATAATGCTCATGGTATATCTGAAATCATTTGAAGATACAAAAATTATGTAAACAACTAAGTATCGGGTATTCTTAACCCTGTAGAACTGAATGGGAATAACAATATAGACACATAAAATCTTTGAAACCGTAATAGCGAATCTTTGTACAAAATCCAATACATAGGCATTTCATCAAACACATAAGAGTCATGAACTTAAGCATGAAAATGGGTAATTCACATGATAATAACATAGTTACAATAATAAAACCATGAATTAAGCTTTTAAATGACAAAAGTTCAATACTCAACACATGCAATGGATCATTCCATCAAAAACACGGGTAATCACAACTTAAATAAATTATCAAGATGTTCATGGGCATAATTCAACTTAATCATGTAAAGTTCATAATTTAAAACATAAAAAGGGATTATTGGACTACATGGGTGAAAAGGGCCCATGGATGAATATCACAAATACCTCAAATCCTTAAGATTGAGTAAGAAACACCAATCTTGATCCTTTCTTGAATGCTCTTAAATTGGGGAACTTGAATTCTTGGTTTCCTTGGAGAGATTAATGGAATTTGATGTTCTTGGGAGATTACTAGGGTTACTTTGATAGGAGGATTGGAGAAGATGGGAAAATAATGCCCTTACCAGTGTTATAATTCATAATTTGACGACTTGGATTAAGGGGAAAAGACAAAATTTCCCCCCAGACATTTAAATTCGTAATTGGAATGGGATTTAAAGGCTCACCGCAATGCGGTGAATGTGCCATTAGGATTAACGCTGCAACGCAGCCCTATCACCCTTACTCGTAGGTTTCATGATCCAAACATGCCCTAAACCTTGCTCCAAAAATCTAAAACTTCCCCAAGACATGCTTCTTTCACCTTTGAAAATGTATTATCTCAAAATACAGCGTCTCAATGTCGGGAAGATCAATTTAAAAATCTTCAAAGGTAAGAGGCTTTAAACGTGACTAAGTCCCCAATACTTCATGAAATTTTCATATTTTAAGACTCTCATGCATGAAACTTGGAGCTGAAGTGAGCTATGAATAATAGGAGGTGTTACAATATCCCCTCTTGGGAATATTCGTCCTCGAATGAGACTGATTAGGCTGAGAGTTATGAACTAAGGAAACTGAGATCACATACTGATCATGCATAACTGAAAACATGATTAAATGACTGAATCTGAAACATGATACATAAACTGAACTAATTTTACGAAGACATGCAAAGAGATGAGATTATATAGCTGGAAGTGAGAATGGAAAAGAAACAATCTAAGGAAAACTATTGCCTTAAGTTGAGTCCGAGTCTGCGGAAAAAAGATGAGGGAACTTGGTATGCATATCTATCTCTGCTTCCCAAGTGTCTCCCTCAATGAACTAATTCCGCCAAAGAGCTTTGACCAAGGTATCTTCTTTGTTCCTTAGCCTACAAATCTTACAATCAAGGATCTCGACTGGGATTTCATTGTAAGAAAGGCTATCTTGAACATCTGTTCTTTCTAAAGGAACTACAATATCTGGATCACCAATACACTTCTTTTACAAACAAACATGAAACATCACATGCACTGATAACACATCTGTAGGCAACTCAATCTCATAAGCTACCTTTTTAAGAAATGACTCAAAATTCTGTAAGGTCTAACATATTAGGGACTAAGTTTCCCCTTCTTTGGAAATCTCTTCACTCCCTTAATAGGCGAGAGTTTCATATAGACTAAGTCACCAATATCTAACTCAAGGTCTCTTTTCCTTACATCTGCATAAAATTTCTAATGACTTTTGGTAGTCTTTAGCCTTTCTTGAATCAGTTGGAATTTCACCATCACATCAAACACTGAATCTAGCCATACCAAAGTAGCCTCACCTACTTCAAACCAGCTAATATGAGATATACATCTCCACCCATAGAAGGCATCAAATGAAGCCATCTGAATACTGGAGTTATAATTGATATTGTAGGTAAACTCGATCAATTGTAAGTGATCATCCAAACTTCCTTTAAAGTCAGTAATACATTCTCTTCTCTAAGTCTTAATGGTGCTCTATACCTGACTGTCTGTCTATGGAAGAAAAGCTATACTGAGATGAGCTTGGGTACCAAAACCTTTCTGAAAAGATCTCCAAAAGTTAGAGGTAAACTAAATACGTCTATCTGAAATGATAGACAACGAGACTCCATATAACCTAACCAACTCTATAATATAGAGCTTGGGGTAGTCCTAGACTGAATAAGAGGAATGAACTGGCATAAAATGATACTGACAGTGCACACAAGGCAAAACCATCACAAAATCCTTGTTCACCTCTTCCCACTTCCAAGTAGGGTTGCTAAACTCCTTCAATATGCCACTAGGGCTATGGTGCTCAACCTTAACCTACTGACAATTAGAGAACTTCAGAATAAACTTTGCAATATCCTTCTTGTATCTCTCAACTAATAGATTTCCTATAAATCATGGTACATCTTTGTGGCTCCTGGGTGTAAAGAGTAATGCATACCATGCACTTCTACAAAAACCCACAGTCTCAAACCATTAATATACGGCATACAAAGCCTACCCTAATATCACAACACACTATTTTCCCCTTGGGAGAAAACCTCTACTTTTCGATCTTAAATAGATTCCTTCAACTTAACTAGACTGGAATCCCTATCTTGCTTTTCTTTCACTTCAGCAACCAAAGAAGACTCCAAACCATTCTAAACCCATATACTGCCCTCCGCAAAATCAACCAAATGTACACCTAATCTAAAAAGATGAAGAACCTCTCTAACTAAATTCCTCTTATTATCCTCAACATGAGAAAAACTACCTATAGACAATCCACTAAGGACGTCTTCCACTAAATTGGCCTTTCCCAGGTAAAATACACTTATATCATATTTTTTCAACAACTCAAGCCACCTTATCTGATAAAGATTCAAATCTTTCTACGAAAACATATGCTACAAAATTTTTTGATCTATGACTAAATCAATATAAACTCCATAAAGATAATTCCTCCAAATTTTCAAGGCAAAAACAATAGCTGCCAACTCAAGATCATGGGTAGGGTATTTTTTTCATAGGTTTTAAGTTATCTAGAGGCATAGGCTATGATCTTACCCCTCTGCATCAACACACAACCAAGACCAACTCTAGAAGCATCACAATAAATAATGAACCCATCAAAACTATCTGGCAAAGTCAAGAATGGGGTCAATAGAGACATGGGGGATGCAATAGATAAAAACCCTTCAACAAACCATCGGCAATAGCCAGCCAAACCTATGAAACTCCTAATACCTGATGGAGAGATGGATTTGGGCTAGTTTATCACTAATTCAATCTTTTGAGGGTCAACTCTAATGCCATCACCAAAAATAATATGGCCAAGGAAAGCTGCTGGTAATAGCCAAAATTTGCACTTACCAAATTTGGCGAATAACTGATAGGCTCTAAGAGTCTATAATACAATTTAATATAGTCTGCATGATCATTTTCTCTGTGGGAATAGACGAGAATATCATCAATGAATAGTGTAACGAACATGTCCAAGTACTGCTTGAACACTCTATTCATCAAGTCCATGAAAGCTACTGGGGCAATCATTAGTCTAAAAGACATAACTAGAAAATTAAAGTGACCATACCGGATTCTGAAGACTGTCTTTGGAATGTCACATTCTCTAATTTTGAGCTGATGATAGTCCAATCTATGCTCTAACTTAAAGAAATAATTGAAACTCTAAAGTTGGTTGAACAAGTCATCAATCCTGGGGAGTGGATACTTATTCTTGATTGTGACTTTGTTCAACTGATGGTAATCAATGCATATTCTGAGAGAACCATCTTTTTATGTACGAAAAGGACTTGAGAAACTCTAGGAAGACTTTCAGGGAATAAATATAGAAATTTCCTTACTATTGAAACTGACTCAAGACTGGGAGTCACAGAATTAGAGTCTTTAACTCAAATAAGATGGTACCTGCACCCTTAGATATCATTTTTCTTGTCTTAAGATATGAAATAATCTAACCCATAAGCAATAAAGTAATGCCCCTACATTCAATAACTGGTTCTTTGAGAAACTAAATCTGAACAACCCTATTGCTATAGTTAACTAAGGTGTAACAGGAGTGGAGCTAATCCATGCTGAGAATGACATCAAAATTAGTCATCTCTAACTTCACAAGATCAACTGAAGTTATTTTCTAGGATACTATAATTGAGAACTTTTTGTATATCCATCTAGCTATGACAGATTTACCCACTGGGATAGACACTAAAAAAGGCTCTACTAATATTTCTAGACTGACATCGAAATTAATAGCTCTATAGGGGGTTACAAAAGAAATTGAGGCTATGGGGTCTAGCAAAGCATAAACATGCACATGTAACGTACCTATAACCACATTAGGAGAACTTTGTTAATCCTATCGGGACTGAAGTGAATAGATCTTCTTATGGCATTATCTACTAGTTGCATTGGAAGTGGCACCCTACTGAGTGGGGTGACCGACTGGAACTTAGGATCGACTGTGCTGACTATGGTGACCTACATATGGGCATTCTCTAACTTTGTGGCGTGGCTTGAAACATCCAAAACATACACCACTGCCATCCTTACACACACCCTGATGATTTCTACCACACTTCTCGCTGAAAGGATTAGTATGACTACTGTTCATACTACCCTAGGACTTGGAGCCTGTCGCTATTTCCCAAATTTCTTTCCAAAACTTTGGCACTCACACACTAGTTGAAGACAAAGCTGGAGCTGAATATTTTTGACAGAACTGAGAATAGTTACCACCCTCTGGCCTCGACTAAGAAAAGTAGAAACTACCTATCCTAGCCTTCTTATTCTCTCTCTTTTTTTTCTTAAGCTTTTGTTAACCAATAGAATTAGCATGAACCATAATCCTATATAGGTCCATTTTCTTCAACATAGCAGTACAAAACTCCTTGACTATATTATCATCTATGCTAGAAATAAACTTCCTCATTCTAGACCTATTATCAGTCGAAAAGCATACCTCGCCAACTGAGTGATCCTCTTCTTGTGGACCCAAATATGGCACTCCCACATGTTTTATTAAATCTACAGATTATGATGGACTTATAGACACAATAACTACTGGACCAAGAGCGTAGAAAAGTGGAAAACGCTAAAATTTTGTAGAGGCAGAAGTAGCTTAGCAAGGAGGACTGGTACGGTCGAGACAGGTTATTGATCATAGAGTTAAGAGAGGCAGCGCTCTATTTATTCAAGAATATCAAAACTTAGACCCATATGAGAAAGATGAAGAAGATCTGGGTTATGTTGACCCTGCTGTGTCCGAAGCTATTGTTCCTTCTCTATTAGCCCCTAATATGAAGTTTGATATTGCTAGTGCTATGATCAATTGATTAATCTAAAGTGTGTGTGTTTTGGGAGCTTCTAAGGATGACATAAACATGCATTTTACAAATTTTCTTGGGATATGCACAAATTACAATATTCTGGGGGTTAATCAAGAAGTATTAAGATTCTCTATGGTTAAGGGAACTTCCATGAGGATCTATCACTAGTTGACACAAGTTGAAGACATAGTTTATGTACAGATTTTGCCCTTCTGCAATGATGTTACAATTAAAGGATGAAATTTATAATTTTAGATAGCTACCTAAAATGTCTATGTATGAGGCATGGTTTCAATTTAAGAAGAAGCTGAGCATGGTACCAAATCATAGAATTAGAGGATCTAACTTGTCTAAGATCTTCTATCAATCATTTAATAATAGTTCAAGAGCTACAATAGATACTATTTTTGGATGGGCATTTATTCATCTTCACTGGAAATCTGCACTGGAAATGCTAGATGATATTGCGATTACCAATATAGGATGACATACTAGAGATTCGAAATATGGTGGTGGTACATAAGCTAAATACATATGGAGCAGAGAATTACGTGGTAGCATAAGAGGTTTCATAGCTTTGTAAAGATATTTGATTGCTTACAAAATGATTTACATCAATGATAGTTGAGAAGGTGAATACAATAGTGGCACAAGGATCTACCTCCAAACCATTCAAGCTTAAATTTAAAGAATAGGCAAAGTATCTTGATCATATATTAGCAGATTTTTGAGCCCAAGGGCAAGGTAATTAAGGTTGGAACTAATATATTGATAGATATAAAGATAGGAGTAGAGATAGAGATGGTGATTTGTGGCATAAGGAGGAATATAAGGAGAAGAGTCCAGAATGGAGAAACTTTTGGTCAAGATGGTAAAAGGGTAAGAAAGTCAAGAAAACTACTTGAAAGATATCAAAGCCGACCGGTCAGGATTGAACTAGAATTTAAGTAACATGCTAAGACAATCAAGTAGATGGAATAGCAGATTTGACAGATGTCAGCCACAGTGAATCAGAGACAACCTGGCACTCTTCCAAGAAATATAGTGGTTGTCAATGCCAGGACATAACCACTCAATGTAGTAAGGTTACTACAGATCCACCTATACCCACAACTGATGAGCAGAAGAGTGAGGATGAGCTGATTGACGTTGGGAGAAGTAGCAAGATGAGTAAAGAAGAAAAAGGCTACGGATCCTGGGATGAAGCCTATTCCAAGTCCCCTTCGTCCTTATCCTCAATGACTAAGAACAAAGTAAGAAAAAGGCAAGTATTATAAATTTTTGTCTATGTTAAAAGAGTTAACTATCAGTATACCGCTTGTAGAGGCATTGAAGCAGATGCCAGGATATGCAAAATTCATGAATGATTTGACCACCAAGAAATGGTCAGTCAATTATGAACCTATTTACAATATTAATCATTGCAGTGCTGTAGTAACTTAATCGTTGGTAGAGAAGAAGAGGGACCCTGGCGCTTTCATGATACCTTATAATATTAGGTCTTTTAAATTCACTTGAGCATTATATGATTTAGGTGCTAGTATCAACCTCATGCCCTTTTCTGTATTCAAATAGTTGGGGTTGGGAGATCCCAAACCAACTGCCATTGGACTATTAATAGTGGACATGACAGTAAAAAATCATGTTGGTATCCTTTACAATATTTTCATAAAAATGTCTTCTTTCATATTTCTTGCTAATTTTGTTATATTAGATTATGAAGTGCACATTTAAGTCCTGATTACTTTGGGAAGACCATATTTGGCTATAGGTAGGACATTGATTAATAGAGAAAAGACATTTGATCTCGCGACTCAATGATGAACAAGTGTCATTGAACGTATACAAATCTATGAAGTTGCTAGATGAATTAAGAGTTGTGTTTATGATTGATATAGATGATGAGGAGATAGATTAATTCCATGATGTTAATTCAGTTACTCTATGGGATGATAGTTCTAATATAATTTTTCCCATTGAAGAGGGGATAGGTGTCAAAGCTCTTGCGGCTGTGATTATGAATTTTGAATCAAACGTATCAAGGAATATGGGGAGTTAGTGGGTGCATTGTATAGTGATGTTTATAATTATGCACCAAAGAATCTTGATCTAGATTTAAAGAATTGAACTACTCCACCTATTCACTTATCCATTGCGGAACCACCGGTGTTAGAGTTGAAGGCCCTCCCATCTCATTTGCAATATAAATTTTTGGGGGCCAACAATACTTTTCCAATTATTATTGCAGCTGATCTGAGCTAATTAGAGGTAGAAGTATTATTGTTAGTGTTGCAAAATTTCACGAGGGCAATTGGATAGTCCTTTGAAGATATTATGGGTATTTCTCCTGGTTTGTGTGCACACAAAATTCAGCTTGAGCCATATTCTGTTCCATCTATTAAACATCAACATCAACTCAATTCTCTTATGATAGAGGTGGTTAATAAGGGGATCATCAAGTGGTTGGATGCTGGTGTAGTGTTTCCCATTGCTAATAGCAAGTAGGTTAGTCTGGTTTAATGTGTACCAAAGAAGGGCAGAATAACTATCATACCTAATAAGAAAAATAACCTAGTGCCTATGACACTAGTCACATGATGGAGAGTGTGCATGGATTATAGAAAGATGAATGCATAAACTCAGAAGGACCATTTTCCTATGTCATTCATGGATCAAATGCTGGACCGGTTAGTGGGCAGATGATGGTATGGTTTTTTAATAGATACTCAGGTTATAATCAGATCACTATTGCTCCTGAGGAACAAAACAAGACTACCTTTACATGTCCTTATGGGACCTTTGCATTCAAATGAATGCCACTTGGTCTATGCAACGCTCCAGCTATATTTTAGCGATGTATGATGTCCAGTTTCTATGATATGTTAAAAGACACTATTAAAGTTTTATGGATGATTTTTTAGTTGGTGGTGATTCTTCTGATGGCTACTTTATTAACTTGGCAAAGGCTCTACAAAGATGTGAAGAATGCAACTTGGTGGTTAATTGAGAGAAGTTCCATTTCATGATCAAAGAATGAATTTTGCTTGGGCACAAAATTTCAAAGAGAGGCATAGAGGTTGATGGAGCAAAGATTGAGGTGATTGAAAATTACCTTATCTAGTTTTCGTAAAAGAAATTCAAAGTTTTCTAGGGAATACGGGTTTTTATAGGTGGTTTCAAGGACTTCTCAAACATTTCTAGTCCACTGTGCAAGATTCTCGAGAAGGAGGTAAAATATTATTTTGATGATGCATGAAGAAGGCTTTCGAATGCCTAAAAGAGAAGTTGGTGTCTACTCCTATTATTGTTTCTCCTGATTGGTCTTCATCTTTCGAAATTATGTGTGATGCTAGTGGATTGTCCTTAGGGGATGTACTAGGCCAAAGAAAAGAAAAGATCCTTCATCCCATCTACTTTTCTAGTAAGGCACTAAATCCTACTCAAAATAACTATGCCGTAATGGAGAAAGAGTTATTGGAAGTGGCTTTTACCTTTGAAAAGTTTAGATCTTACTTGATTGGGACAAATATGATTGGGTACAAAGACCATGCGGCATTATGGTACTTAATGGCTAAGAAGCATTCAAAGCCGACGATTATCCATAAGGTGTTGCTATTTCAAGAATTTAATTTCAATGTGAAAGATAGAATAGGCACAATATATCAAGTTGCGAATCACTTTTCTAGACTAGAGGAGGAAGCTATGTAGAAGATTGCTAAGGTATTAGAGACTGATGACAGTTTTCTAGATGAACAAATATTAACATCTTTCCAAGATCTAAGTCCATCGTTTGCATGCTTTGCAAACTACTTATCAAGTGGCCTAGTCCTAGAAGATCTTTCTTATCAACAAAGGAAGAAGTTCATGTACGAGGTAAGAAAATTTTTTTGGGATGAACCTTATCTTTTAAAAATTTATGCAGATAGAATCATTCACATATGCATACCTGAAGTAGAGATGATGAGAATACTTAAAGCTTGTCATTCATCACTAGTTGGGGGCCATCACGGTAGGGCCTTCACATCTCACAAGATCCTGCAATGCGGCTAATATTAGCCAACCATACAAATGATGGTCATTACTATGATAGTGCCTATGATAAATGCCAGCAACGTGGTGCTATTTCTAGATGACATGAATTACCTATGGCCCCTATTTTAGAATTGGAAGTGTTTGATGTATGGGGCATAGATTTCATAGGACCTTTTGTAAGTTCGTGTGGCATAAAGTACATACTTGTGGCTTTTTACTATGTTTTGAAGTTTGTGAAGGCAATTTCGCTTTCTAACAATGAATAAAGGAGTGTTGATGTAGTTTTGAGAAAGAACATCTTCTCTCGATTCGATATACCACATCCCATTATTAGTGATGGAGGGACAAATTTCTGTAATCATCTATTCATGAGTTTTCTTGACAAATATGGAGTGAATCACAAGGTGGCAACACCTTATCATCTACAAAATAGTGGACAAGTAGAAGTTTCCAAAATAGAATTCTAGTCCATATTGGCGGAAACTGTGAATGTAAATAGGATCGACTGGGTAAGAAAGTTAGATGGAACATTATAGGTCTACCACACAGCTTACAAAATCCGCATAGGTTATTTACCTTATTAGTTGGTGTATGGAAAGTCTTGTCATTTACCTATTGAGCTTGACCATAAGGCACTACAGGTATTGAAGAAGCTGAATTTGGAGTGGAAGGATGCAACCAAATAGATGTTGAATAATATCAATGAGTTGGATGAATTCTGGCTCTAGACATATGATTGAGAAGAGGGTTTTTAAAAAAGGTGACCAAGTGCTATTATACAATTCCAAGCTTCATTTGTTCCCTAGTAAGCTACAATTAAGATGGAATGGTCTATTCACAGTGAAAAAGGTTTATCCTTATGGTGCTTTAGAAATAAACAAGAATGGTGCAATCCCATTAGAGGTAAACAGAAAAAAGTAAAGTAGTACATGGGAAAGACAGAAGAGGTGAAAGAATTAGTTGACATTGACTTTGTTGAAGTTTGAGTAATGAAGGAAATTCCATCATGCCGCGATGTAAAATCAAGTGCTGCATGGGAGGCAACCCATGTTTTTGTACTTGTTTCAATTATAGGGTAGTGTGTTTGTTCAAGGTGCAGGACTAAAAGAATGAAGACAAAATCCAGAGTGTAAAGAAGTTATCATACGGACTCTTTACGAGTCGTATTTATATGGTACGACTCATGAGAAGGAGTGGTATTAACCTAGAAGAAAAAGTAGAAATAGTTATAAGTCTCAAGCATGAATATGATTCTCAATATGAGTCATATACTTTGGGTACTATTCATAACTAAGAATCATATCCACTCCAAAACACAGGTAAGTCCCAAGGCTATACGAGTCAAAGAATTAACCCGTAAGCCTGGGTACGAGTCATATTCACCACTAGTACCCAAGCTTACTAGGTCAACTCTCTGGTGACCCATCCTAGACCTGTGATTAAAAGAGGATAAATATGCACAATCGGTCACCCTCGACGCTTCTAACTCACACCCACATGAAATTCACCCTAATTTTGAACTTCAATCCTTAAAATCCACTTGTTTTCAACTTGAATTAACTACCAGCAATCTCTAAATTATCAATTAGTGTGAGATTAACTTGAATTTTTGGCAAAACTCATTACGACTCGTACCCACTAATATGGGAGTCATAATGAGACTCGTTCCCACTAAGATCATGGAAGTCAAAAAAATTCAAAGTTTTGGAAAGAATACGAATAATCATACGAGTCGTATCCTGACCATATGAGTTGAATACATTAATCGTACCCACTTGGGAAGAATTAAATTAGAATTAATATTCCTAACTAGCTTACGACTATTTATCATGAGTCGTACCCATTTGGTACAAAAGGTAAATAGGAATCGTAAGCAGATTAGTGAAAAAAGGTCATGTACTGTCTAAAATACAACTATGTTATACGAGTCGTATCTCGTGGGTACGATTAGTACATACTAGTTGTACCCAACTTAGAAGAAGAACATTGAACTTGAGTTATATATTTTTTATTTCTTGGTTACTAATAATAGTGTAATGATAGGTACAATACCTCCAAAGAACATTTCATCCTCCAAAAAAAGTTCTAAGAAAGTGATCAAACAAAAACCGGTGGATAGTGAGAATACCAGATTCTCTGAAATTTGGTCAAAAAGAAGTGAAGAAGAATATGACAGAAACATATCAACAAAAGTTGTTCAGTAAGGAAAGGTAGCTGCTACGGCAAAAATGAAGAACGTCGTTCCTCAAGAATTTGAAATACCACCACCAAAGGAACCGAGGAGAAATAATGTGAGTGTGTCTCCTCTATATTCACTTCAGTATATTAATGATGATGATGAGGTTAAATCTATTTCAGCAAAAGAGATTTCAGATGCAGCTCAAGGTCCCCAGGTAAATGCTATCCCGACAGTCGCATTGGCTCCTGCTTTGATGCCCATAATTGAATGATGGGGTACCCCAACATGCAAGAAATATTTAACATAGGGTTTTTTCATCTATTGACCTATAAGATAAAAAGGGTGCTATATCTGAAGAGAAGAATGACCACTATTGGGATGGATAAATTACCCGAGTTTGAATAATACTTCTGGAACTATGGTTTTGACAAGATGATGAGAGCACCAAATATATACAATAAGCTACTAGTTCATGAGTTTTATGCTGCATACAAAAGAGAACTTTAATGATAATATCCACAAAGCCAATAATGAAATGGAGGTAAGTCTATCATATCCCTTATAATTAGAGAAGTTTGAGTTGATACCTCTCCCCAAACTATAGGGAGATTTATATATAGGATGGAATATCAAGCCCTGGCCAACACAACTGAGATAGACTACCGAATGGTGGATATAAGAAAGATAAATAAATGGTCATTGGGTACTGATCATAAGTTGGTGATGTTTAGATAGTTGAAAAAGCAGATAACTTTTAATAGTATGCATGTTACTTAGGTGGAAGGTGGTTTTGGAGATTCTCAACAGATCTAGAAGGGTACCCTAAACTTTTAGGCTAATTATTGGTGGACACTATCCCAACATAGGTTTTGTTTGACAACTGGAGATGATGTCTTGAGCCTAGTCCGAGCACCTATAAGGGTCGGTTTTACAGTCGGCTATACATCTGATGTTAGCTAGGTGTTAACTAGAGAGATAAGAGTTAACGCTTTTAGGGATCAAAAATAACTGTTGACCTACCCCTGTATGATTATTCGGATCTGCTTGACAGCGGGAGTTGTAGAGATACCTAGGATTGATAAGATAATTGAGGCCCGAAGGACGTTTGGCATTAGGCTGATTTGTGATAAGATAAACTATATGGCTTGACTTCTAAGGCAAGTAGTAGATGTTATGTTGGGATTATTCTCACAAGATGATCAGTCAGAAGACCTTGCAACAGCTGAGGCCACAGAGGCTGGTGTACAAACTGAGGTTGCACCCGCAGATGTAACGAATACTTTTCGTGCCCCACCGCCAACTTTAGGGTTTATTCAAATAAAGACTTTGGAGTTTATTCATCTTATTCTTGTACAAATGATTTTACGTGTTCTTCATTGATAATCATGGTTTCTTACACATACGTGAGTGAATAATCTCCTTATCTAGGGTTGTGGGAACCCTGGAGAATTAGCTACATAGAGGAAGTGTGAGACTCAATTATTCTAGGATTTCTATATGTATCCTAATTCTTCTTTGCACTGATTAACCTCATAGCAGCTTAAAACACTTGAGATTCCTTGTATTCGCATCTATTTGATAACCAAGAAACTTCCGATTAGGAAAAAACTATTAAGACAGTGATTTGACATGAGATAACCAAGCATTCAATCTTATCACATGATCCTAAACTTACAAGTGTAACTGAGGCCATAGCAACGGGCAACAAGGTAACACCCTGATATGATAACCAAGTAAAAAGGGTGAAATTCATCTTCTAGCTTACCTGGTAGCTGATAATACTTATTTTGTAGGCTTTGCATGTAGAACAGCAAAATAATTAGGTTGATCATGAAAAATTTATGTAGTTGAGAAACCAGGGTGAACATAGACCTAACGTGAATCTCATATTTATTTCAACTCAAAAGCACTCAAGAATTTTTAACTATTTGTGATTGATAACCAAACCCCTATTTACTTTCCTGTACTACACATAGATTACATCAAGGTAAGTAATTATTCACATTTTCTCGATAGGATTGACCTCAACCTCGTTGGGTTATTTTATTTTCAATCAGACACATTATACTGCTAGTTGAGTTGTACATTTGGAAGACATCATTTACCACTCATTTTCACTCCACTTTCATGCACATTACTATGATTTGAATGTCTAAATATGACAAATTTGCTTTTAAATGAACTATTTTCAAGATAAAAAGGGTCAAAATGGAGAGAAGAAGTGTAGCTAGTAGACTTGGAACAAAACACGGTCTCAGTTACCACGATCACGGTCTGAGGGCCAAGATCACAACCAGTTAAGTTAGGTCAAAGGACCGTGATCGTAGTTATCTTAACGCATTTACAATTCTCGTGATTGTGCATAAGCTACCGCAATCGTGGACTAGCCAGATTAAACTCAAAGGCGATCATGTCATTTTATCTGGCCAACCCCAAAATTCCATTTAAGGCTCAAAACCTATTCATATCTTATGATCATCATTACACAAGTTGACCACCCATCCATATTTTAGGGTTTTTGTAATTTCTTTGATCTTGGATAATAAATTTACAGTAATTTAAGGCACGATTTAAATAGAGAAACTCTAAAGTGTAGATTTTTCTTTGTCTATTAAAGATTCATTTGAGTCTAAAGTGCGGTTTGTTTTCTCTTTAATTTTCTTTTGAATAACTTTGATGGACATCTTTGTTTATATGTTTCCATTATCCTTGTGATGTGCTAGATCTACCTATTAGGGTTATGCTTTATTAGGGTACAATTGTGTATGGATTGTGATGTATTTGTATAGATTCTAGTTTATTGATGATGGATTCTACTATTGCTTGATTAAATTAGTTGGAATTTATGGATGAAAGCCCCAAATACCCAAATGGGCTTGATGGATAAAAATTTCAAGCTCTTGAAAGCTCAAAACCTCTTTGAAAGAGGGATTTTGGTGAGCTTTTGGAACCTACATCATCCTTGAAAAGGGATGTGGAGTCTAAGGCAATAGTAGATAATTTATGGGCATAGTTTTGCTAATTCTCACTATATTAGACATAAGGGTGATTAAAAGGTTTACTATATCATGGGTTTATCCTATAAATATGGATACCCAATTGAGGTATCGGGTGGCTTCAATTGACATACTTGTTAGGTACTCGAAAAGGTCAATGAGTAATCTTTGAGACTTTGTTGAAAAGCTAGCCTCAAGGACTCTCAACCTAGCCTACCATATCATCAATGATTAGACTTTTAACCAAATTATAAAATACCCATGCATATTTTTCCCTTGGATAGTGTAATCCCAAGATCCGTGACTAATTAATTACATTTTAATTATTCTTGTCTTGAATTAGTCCATTAGAAGACCAAGAATTACTTTCACATTTGAAAACATTTAAAACCCCCAACTCTTTGTATCTTAAGTTTGAATTTAGTAAGTATTTTCATTTCAAACTTACCCATTCACAACTCAAATTGTTCCTCGTGGATTTGACCCCGATCTTGTTAGGTTATTATATTGACAACGACCTTCTTGCACTTAATTTGACGTGTAAGTTAAGCATTATTAAAAATGGCGCCCATGCTGGGGAGCAATTTGGTGTATTGAGTAAGATTGAAATTTTAGTTTACTTGCTTTAGTTCAAACTTGTAAATATTTGCTTGTGATTTTACTTTGTTCCTTGTGTTAGGTAGATTTTTATTTTTGTTTTCTTGTCACTATGGCATCATGGAGTGAAAACATGTTTGGTGGTTAAAAATGTTATCTTGATGACCCATGTCCATATTGTGATAGACCCACTTTTGGCAAGATTGTAGATATTCTCCTTGGAAAGAAATGTGCACACCATCACAATCTTATTGGGAGTATGATAGTTTCTTATGCGGTGGTTATGATGGATAATGGAGTGATATTCTAAGTGCCCCTTTCCCCCATTATACTTACCCGATGACTAGTTCTTCTTATGATTTTGATGTCTTATGATGAGAAAAAGGAAGAATAATATGCCAGATATAATAGTGTTGAAGCAATTATTTAATTTATCTTGGATCGGGTAGAAACAATAGGGGATAATATACAACTTGTGAATTAAGTGATGAGGGCATGTAAAGAGAAAATCAAAAGGATAGAAGAAGTGGGTATAGAGGTTAATCTTTCAAATACCATGAGTATGCCCACTGTTCAAAATAAGCTCAATGTTGAAGAATCCTTGATGATTCCCAAACCAACCAAACCTAATATAGTTGAATATTCCAAAGTTGAAGAACTGGTACTAGAGTAAAAAGAAACACCTAAGCAAACTTCTTAAAACTCTAGTCCATCTTGGGGTGAGGATGTTAATTGGGATGCAATTCCAAATTTAAGGGATAGGCCTCTCTCAAAACATTTTTCAATATTGTGCGTAGTGGATGTGATGAGAGTCCATCCACCTGCGCCAATGATGGATAGTGGGGAAAAGGAGCACCATTCTTACCTGACATTCTAAAAGCACATATGAGAACCCCAACATCTAAGGCTAAAGAGCTAAATTTCAAATGTCCAACTAGTGGACTATTGATGATCCCACCTTTACCCAAGGATCCAAATTAGAAATTTGATATGAAGTTGGGTAAAAGTTTTAAGTCTTTAATGTCGCGCAATAGAACATGTATCATTATGCCCTTACATTTTGCCAAAGTACCTCAGAGATGTATTGAGTAAAAGTTGGGCAAAATATTTAAGTCTTACAAGTGGAGACATAAATAAAAGATGAAGAAAGTCAAGCCGCGATTACAAATAAAATACTTGATGGGAGGCAACCCATCTTTTTCATGTTTGCTCCATATAATTATGAATAAGTCACAGAATTTTGATGTTTTATAGGTGCTTTGGATAGTTTGGAGGCCAAAAATAGGGAAAATCTAAGCTTAGAAGTGTAGCGTCCATGCAAAAAAATAATGCAAAACAAAGAAGAAGATGGACTCAGTTACCAAGATCGTACAAATCTTGTCACGATCGCACCACTATGACCACCTTTCAACGTTGTTATCAATTTAGTTTTGGGGAGCCCTTTCACCCTTGTTATGATTTTGTTTTATGTAGTGAGGTCACTAAAATTATTTTTATTGAGGGTGTGTGGCCCCTCCCCCATGTGAATACACATTTTTCAATACTTGACTTTAGTAAACACGAAGCATGGAAATTTTATGAATTTATTATTTTCATTTTTCGTTGTCCATTTCTTTAAATAGTGATGATGGGGGAGCCTTTCCCTATGATTTAGTGATGACATTCTTAAGGTAAAATCATCGTGATTGGGATTTTAGCCATAGATGTAGTGGACGTTTGAGTACTCGTAGCATCAAGGCTATAAATGCAAGAGAAGTATAAGTACTTATGGCAATTTGTATTTGGTATCGCACGTATACATTTAGAGAAGTTTGATTAGCCATATAGTTTTCCCATATAAAAGACAAAATATGAAAGAAAGGCTTAGGTTGGTGCCATAATTAGCAAATTGTGCGTGGTGCAAATGCAAAGCAAACACCCCCTCTGTCAATTTTTTTCCAAAAACTAAGGGCATGAATGTGAGCAAGCTTGTATTAATACTTCTTCTATTTAATTATCTCAAATTTTTTGTTTGTGAAAGTTGATAGATACTCTATTTTTGTCTCTAGCGGGAGGGAAAATTGAGCCCCAGTATCTCATGTATACTTGTACCATCTAAAACATGCCCCCTTAGTTTCTCAAGGCTAATTTTGATTGTATTTGGTTGGTGAGATGATCCTAGGCCATCTTTATGAAATTAAAAGCCCACTTTAGCCTAAAAATCCTAATCGTGCATAGATGTTATCCCTAGTCATCCACTTTGAGCCTTTGAACCTTTCTTTGGCAAACAAATTGCAAGCCTTGAGCCTTTTGATTCTTATCCCTTCTTTTAACCCTATCTTCTATGAACTTAAAAATGTAAATTATGGCTAAAATCCTAAGTTGTGGGTGGTGAAGATTGGTAGAGATAATGTTGGGCCATAAAGTTGTAAGTGAGTGCCTAAGAGCCTAAGCATTGAGAATAAATGAGTAAGAAAAATAAAGGATCTAAAAATAAAACAAAATCACAAAGTGTACATGAAAAAGAAATGAAAAAAATGGGTGAACCAAGGAGAAAAAAGTAGGCACATTTGTAAACAGTGAAAAAAAGAGGTGGCTCATGATGAAAAGATGGATAGAATTGTGTGATGTAGATGTTCAATGAGGGTATAGCCTTTATTTTCCTAAATTATATACTACCCTACCTCAAACCTACATTACAAGCTCAAAAAGACCTTTGTGATCTCTAACCAATTATATACATTATCATGGAAATAAAAAATAGGGGCATGCCTATGGCATTGCACTTGTTTACATCGAGAATTCTTGTGTGTGAGAGAGAAAGAATTCTATAATTAAATTCCTTTTTATATATTTTTTAACTTGGTGTGTGGAATTTTCTTTCTAGTGAGAAGGCTTGTAAACAAGTTAAGGTGGGTGATTTTGTCATCTCCCAAAAAATAAGGCAAAAGGAGTATAATGTAGTTGCGTTCAAAAGTTGAGTCATTGCTTAAGTGTTAGTAATTGTTACATGGTTCTTATTTAAAGTCTTTTGCATCCTTCAATATAGCATTTTTTGTTGAGGGGTGTCATTAAATTACTTTTGCCCATGTGTGAAGAGCTTTTTGTGGTAGTAATCAAGTTAAAGTCATTGTAATCATTGGGTAATAGAATTTGGGCATACATGTGCAATTGTCTCATTTTAAGAAGAAGTGTTGCTTAAGGACAAACAAAGCTTTAAGTTGGGGGTATTGTTAAGTGGTGAATTTACCACTCATTTCCACCCCCTTTCCGTGCACACTATTGCAATTTGAATGTCTAAATGAGACAACTTTTCTATCAAATGTAGTATTTTAAACATTTTGTAGGCATACGGGTTATAAGAAGGGAAAATGCAGATACAATTCATAAAAGTCAAAAATGTAGAGAAGAATGCAACCTGCAGACCTGGAGCATAACACAGTCTCACTTACCACAATCACAGTCAAAGGGATGCAATTGCAGCCAGTCAAGTAAGGTCAAAGTGCTGCTATCATAGTGATCTTAATGCATTCACTATTGCAGTGATCACACACAAGATTCCGTGATCGTAGACTAGCAGGATTATCCCCAAGGTAATCATGTCATTTTTGCCAGCCAACCCTAAAATTCCATTTTGTTTTATGCCTAGATGGGCCCTTTAGGGCTAAGTTTACATCATATATACTATTCATAAACATCTTTGGATTCACAGATTGACTTGTGATATTGGGATCCTGTGGATTACCAGAGTAGAGAAAGTGCCAAGTCGTTCTAGATAAATATTCTTGCATATATTTTTGTTATCTTAAGTTTAATTGATTTCTTAGTGGTGCACAACATTAAGAACTACCTGTATTCACTAATTGCTTTAAAAGAGAGGTAGATATTAGGAAAAGACACCATTACAGTTATTGGAGACCCCCTTCCATCTAATACTTCCCGCCTTCTAATCTAATTAACTTGAGACCCAAAAGGTAATAGATAATCTTGGATCCAGGGCAAGGGTTAGTAATTCGACATTCTAATACTCACAAGGTAAAGAGTGATATTTCTCCATAAGTCAATAAGATAGTTGGTGATACATAAATTGATTCATTCAGCATGTATGATATTCAAATAGTTATATAGTGCATGATAATTCTACTGAGTTAAAAGCTTGACGAATATAAGCCTAGTGGTTGTATTAGATTGTTTTAAGCCAAAAAATCCAATTTTTGTTACTTTTTATCAATCTATTACATACCCTATTTGCTTTTCCATACTTTCCTATAAGAGCCTACAAAATTCCTATCTTAATTCAGTCCTTTAACCTTGTCAAGGGGTCCGTGACATAGAATAACTTAGCTAAATAATCAGACTAAGTGTCATTTTAGCCTACGAAGGTTGGAAATCTTATTTCACAACCTTTAAATCAATTAAATATTGATGTTTGGGTCGATTCATGATAAGGGAGGTCAATAGGTGTTCTCGGTCAAGTTTTGGATTTTTTAGATCCTGTTTAGACCATGTTTGAGTGCCCAAAATAGTGGGTCAACACGATCTCGATGCATTACATCGACTATCGCATTGATGGATGATTTTTCCCCATCTTCAGTGCAAATTCTTTTGAACCAATGTAAATATGGTGTAACGCGTTGGCCATCTCATCGATACTATCAATGTGGTGCATCGACCTGCGCGATGGTAACCCTATTTTTAGTCATTAAAATACCGCATCTTTAGGGATATTTGGGTCTTTTTCCCTCAACCCTCAGTCCCTAAAAAACATAATTAATTATCTTAGAGAGAAAATAAACTCATTCTCTCTCAAATATACTCAAGAACAAAACCCTAGAAGTTTTAATTTCAAGTCAAGAACTAAAGATTCCATCATAAACTTTCAGAAATTCTTCTACAATGGTATGTAAAGTGTTCATCCTAGGGTTTCTTCCATCCTTGGTGTCCAAGAATCTTTTTTGAATTTCAAGTAATTGATTTCTTGATTTCCATTGTCAAAATTAAAGTGTATTCATGATTGTTATTTGGATTTGAGTCTGAATTCATGAATTATTTTATGTTTTATGTGAAATGGATTAGCATGTGAGTAAATTCATGTGAATCCATGTTAAAACCCTGAATTGGGAAGTTGAACTTGAATCATGATGCCTACTTGTTGTTCAATACTATGTGTATATATTTTGCTCACCCAGTGCTTGATGAGTTGTTCATGTGAACTATTAAGAGAATGAAATCATGTCAAAGTTAGCCTATGTGAAAATGAGTTTATGCAAGTGTTTGTGTAAATGCTCGAATGAATGAATGATTACCAATATTATAGTTTACATATTTCTAGTTTATGCCATGTCTCTTAATTTATCCTATCGAGTCTTGGGGTACTTGTAACCGATAATTTAGCTATTTACTTACGGCCATGGTTATTCATAAAACAATATCAGTGATGTCATGATCAAATATACTCTCAGTCAGTTATAGAACTCAGGAAAACTCAGTAGATTCAGTATGACTCGAGTCTAATTCAGTTTTCAGCTCAGGCCTCAGTAAACTCAGTCAGCTAACAAAATTCAGTAGTATTCTGTCAGTCAAAGAAATTCAGTAAAATCAGTTCATTTGAGCTAAATAGTGATCTTAGTAATAGTCCAATCCATCCTAGTTCAGACTAGAATTCAGTTTAGTGTCCTTTCAGTTGGGAGTAGGATTCAGCATCGAGTTAACCCAGGGATGGGGGCATTCCTTCCAGCAGAGGTTTTGAAGCCTTGTAGAAATCCCTACTTTATAGAACTACGTAGCTAGCGTAGGTTGAGATATCTTTCTTCAAGTCATTATGAGGGTTGATACATCTTATCCGAGTTAACCTGTAGCGAGGGTTGACGAAAGAGCTTTCTGTCCGAGAGGGTTAACTCATAGTTTGTCTTTACGCATGGCACGATGTTGACACCCTTCCAACTGGGATTATTGCTTAGACCCTAATCAATTTAGAGAGGGTCATGTCGGTTAGATGAATACCTCCCACATTCTCAGTTCCAGTCTCAATCTCAGAATAGAACTTAGTTTAGTTCTATAGATTCTGGACTATCAGACATAGTCACTCACTTTAGTATGAAACTCAGTGTGGTTCCACAATATTTAAAATTTCATATATAGTCATTTAGATAATCAGTAATGCAGTATTCATAAACTCAGATATTGGTTATCAATATTCATATTCAGTACTCCGTATTAGCACAATCTCAGTTATAGTCTATGTATTCATGCATATACTTTTACTCAGTTATTCTCATGTTATTCAGTTATTATTGTACTTGCATATGAACCCATGTATTTTAGCCTACCTCACTGAGTATACCAGTACATTCAAAGTAGTGATGCATGGTTCTCTTTGCGCTATGATATCTTCTATCATAGGTTCAGATGCACAGGCTCCAAAGCATCCTTAGCAGTTTAGATTCTCAGCTTTCAGAGTGGTAATGAGTTCTCATAGTTCTAGGACATGCTTAGTATTTATAGTACTTCAGTTTTATTTTAGTAGATGGAGTTTGTTGGGGACTTGTCCTACCAACTCCACAGTTCAGATAGTTAGAGGCTTTTCTGACTAGAGTATTTAGACAATTGTTAAGTTTTTCAGTACTTATACTAAGTTTTGGGTATTTTGATTCCGCATTCAGATTTATTTATAGATGTGAACCTTATGGCATATATTTCTGCCTATTTCTACAATCATTACAGTCTTTAAGACATAGTTATTACATCAGGTACCAATCACAAGTTAGCTTGTGGTCCTTCGAGATTATGAGCCCCGTGTAGCGTCCAGGGTACAGAATCAGGGAATTATAAACTTGGTATCAGAGCCTAAGGTTTAATAGAGTTGTAGAAATTCTAAACATAGCATCTAGTAGTGTCTTGTGCATGGGTGTGTTATAAGCTACACTTTTAGACAGGAGGATCTGAGATGTCGTAGGAAAAGTTTCCCTTCTTTATGTAGTCATATCGTGCGAGTAAGAATGAGTTCCAGTTAAATATTAGTCTAATCCTTTCTCTTCCGTCTATAGAATATGCCTACAAAGCGGACTTAAGGAAGAGGAATGAGAGACCAGTCAACCCCTCAACCCATCCATCCAGATCCTTTGGGTGAGCATGTCTCTCACGCAAAGTTCTGAGTAGCCTTTACCACCCTAGATCATTATGTAGTAGCCTAAAATAAATGTCCAGCTGTAGTTTAAACCAACCCAGTTGCCAACACTGCCGCTTTCAGGATTTGGAACTTCACCCGAATGAACCATCCATCATTTACTAGGTCTAAGTCAGATGAGGACCCTCAAAAATTTCTTGATTAGGTGTAAAAGGTTATCAATATCATGGGGGTGACTACTATTGATAGCACTAAGTTGTTCGTATATCAGTTACATGATGTGGCTCACTCATGGTTCAAATAGTGGAAAGCAAAGAGGGTCGCAGATGTAGGTCCCATAGAATGGGAGAAGTTTGTAGTTGCTTTTCTAGATAGGTTCTTCCTACAATAGTTGAGGGAAATAAATTTTTTTGGAGTTTATAAACCTAAAGCACGGAAATGTGATAGTGTAGGAGTATTCTCTTAAGTTTACACAATTGGCCAGATATGCCCCGTATGTTGTGACAGATAGCAGATCTAAGATGAGTAAGTTTGTATCAGAGGTGTCTACCACTGTTGTCAAAGAGTGCAGAACCATAATACTGATAAAAGGGATGGAGATATCTAGGCTTATGGTCCATGCTCGGTATATAGAAAAGGACGAGAATAAAGAGAATGATAGAGAGAGCAAGAGAGAGAGAATAGATAGTTTTAGTTTCACTCAGCCTAAGTCAAAAAGTAGGAATCGTTCTTAGTTCTGCTAAATAGCCTTAGTTTTAAATTTGTCTTCAGCCAGTGCTTCAATACTAAAATTCAGAGACAACAATAGAGATAGGGCACCAGAACTGAAGCCTCAGGACCTAAGCCCCATGGCAGTTTTAGCATTTCTTGAACCAATGCCCTTTGCATGAAGTATGGCAAAAGCCACTAGGGTATCTATAGAGCTGGCAGCGCTGTGTGTTTCGGATGTGTCAAGATAGGCCATAGATTCATATAGTGTCCTTAGGTGGGTTTGCAGAGTCAGCATACGCATCCCCTAGCCCAGTTTGGTCACTCAAAGTAGTTGGGTTCCTCATCCAGTGTCACCAATGGGCAGCACCCAAAAAGATTATATGCTCTTCAGTCTCGACAGGATCAGGAAAGATCTCCTGATGTGGTCACTGGTATCTTACAAGTTTATCATTTGCATGTTTACACTTTAAAAGATCCAGGAGATTCTTTGTCCTTTTTTTACTCATTATATAATAGTAGATTTCAAAGTTAGTCTCGAAATTCTAGTAGCATCCATCATAGCCCAACGGGTATACATGAACAGTCCGATTATGGAATCTCAAAAAGTCAGTTCAACAGACTTAGTTGAATTTGAGATGACTGATTTTGATGTCATTCTTTGCATGGATTGGCTTCATTCTTTCTATATCTCAGTCGACTGCAGAAACAAAATTTTCTAGTTTCAGTTTCCGAATAAACCTGTCATAGAGTGGAGGGGTAGTACTGCAGCACTTAGGGATCATCTTGTTTCTTACCTTTAAGCTAGAAATATGATGTGTACCATCTCGTTCGAGTCCAGGACTCTAGTTTAGAAACCTCTACTCTTGAATTAGTATTAGTAGCATGTGAATTCCCAGATTTTTTTCCCGAAGATCTTCCAAGAGTTCCTCCAAAAAGAGAAATTGGTTACAAAATTAATCTCCTTCTAGATACTTAGCCCATATCTATTCCGCCATATAGAATGGCACCTGCAGAACTCAGAGAATTAAAGGAACAGTCAAAGGATCTCTTAGATAAGGGATTCATCAGATCCAGTGTGTCCTCGTGGGGCGCACCAGTTTTTTTCGTACGTAAGAAAGATAGTTCCCTCATAATATGTATATATTACCATCAATTAAACAAAGTTATGGTAAAAACAAGTATATACTTCCCAAAATCGATGACTGGTTTGACCAACTTCAGGGTTTCAGCTATTTCTCTAAGATAGACCTTAGATTAGGCAATCATCAGCTCAGAGTCAGGGAATGTGATATACCTAAAACAACTTTCAAAACTTGATATGGCCTCTTTAAATTTTTAGTCATGTCCTTTGATATGACCAGTGCCCTAGTAGCTTTCATGTACTTGATGAACCATATGATCAAGCATTACTTGGACATATTTGGCATAGTCTTCTTAGATGATATTCTTGTCTACTCCCGTAGAGAACAGGATCATGCAGAACATCTCATAATCATATTACAGACCCTTAGAAATAATCAGTTATTCACTAAATTTAGTAAGTGAAAATTTTAGCTAAGACTTGTAACTTTCCTTGGCCATATCATTTTCGATGATGACATGAAAGTTGATCCCCAAAAGACAAAGGAAGTGAGAAACTAGCCTAGACCCATCTTTCCATCAGATATAAGGAGTTTCTTGGGCTTCGCTGCCTATTAATAATAGTTTGTAAGGGAATTTTCATCTATAGAATCTCCTATATCCAAATTGGCTAAGAAAAAAGTCAAGTTCCAGTGGTTAGATTCTTGTGAGAAGATTTTTCAGGAGTTGAAGACACTACATACGACAACTTCAGTTTTGACCCAACCAGATGGTTTTAATGGATTTGTTGTATATTATGATGCTTTCAGAGTCAAATTAGGTTGTGTTTTAATGTAAAGAGGTAAGGTCATAGACTATGCCTCTAGAAAGCTTAAACCCCATGAAAATAATTATCCTACTCATGATCTTGAGTTAGCAGCAGTAGTGTTTTCCTTAAACATTTGGAGGCACTATTTGTATGGTATGCATGTTGATGTGTTAACTTATCATAAGAGCTTGTAATATGTGTTCTTTTAGAAAGATCCAAACCTCCGTCAGAGAAGGTAGTTGGAGTTATTGAAAGACTATGACATGGTGTTCTGTATTATCTAGGCAAGGTTAATGTAGTGGCTTACGCTCTCAGTAGAATCTCTATGGGTAGTGTTGCTCATGTAAAGGACAGTAAGAATAAGTTAGCTTAGGAAGTCCATCGTTCTCCCTACTAGGTGTTCACTTGGTCGATTCAGCAGAAGGTAGTGTATGGGTGTAAAGTAGTTCAGAATCATCCCTAGTTTTCTAAGTGAAAGAAAATTAGGAGAGGGATCCCATTTTAGTCAAGTTGAAAGACTCAATCAGAGATTATAAAGTTGAGGTTTTCTCCTAAGGAGGAGATGGTGTGCTGCATTGCTAGGGTCGGCTATATGTTCTAGGGGTAGATAACTTGAGGTAGTAAATTCTTATTGAAGCACATGGTGCATGTTACTCTATTCATCCAGGGCCACCAAGATGTTCCTTGGTTTGTGGGAGATCTATTGGCAAGTGGGATAAAGAGAGATATTATAGAGTCTGTGGCTCAGTACTCGACATATCAACAGGTTAAGATTGATCATCAGAAGCCTAGTGGGTCCATCCAGGAGTTTAGCATTTCCACCTAGAAATGGGAAGAATTAAACATATACTTTATGATGGGTTTTCCCCGTACTCATTGTCAGTATGATTCACTTTGGGTCATTGAAGACAGGATGACCAAATCAACTCATTCCATCCAGTCCATACCTCTTACTCAGCCAAGGATTATGCAAAACTCTATATCAGGAAGTTCATCATATTTCACAGTGTTTCATTATGTATTATCTCAGATAGAGGTACCCAATTTACCTCTTATTTCTTGAAGGTATTCCAAAAGGGTTTGGGTACCCGAGTTTATCTCAGTACATCCTTCCATCCTCAGATAGATGGTCAAGCAGAAAAGACTATTTAAACTTTAAAATATATGTTGTGAGCTTGTACGATAGACTTTAAAGGTAGTAGGTATGATCACTTGCCTCTGATCGAGTTCACACACAACAACAGCTATCACTCCAGCATTCAGATGGCTCCGTTTGAGGCAATCTATAGGAGAAGATGTAGATCTCCCATTAATTGGTTTGAAGTGGGTGAGGCCACAACGGTAGGGCCTGATATGGTATTTGATGCCTTAAAGAAACTCTAGGTATCAGGGAAAGGCTTAAGACAGCTCAGAGCCAACAGAAATAGTACATAGATGTTCGCAGAAATGATCTCGAGTTCGAGATTAGTGATAATGTGTATCTAAAAAGCTCTTCCATGAAGTGGGTGAAGCAATTTTGCAAGAAAGGAAAATTCAATCCTCGATATGTCGTCACTTATCAAATTCTCAGCCATTTTGGAAAGGTAGCTTACGAGCTTGAGTTACCTTCAGATCTATCTTCAGATCATAAAGTGTTCCACATCTCCTTGCTAAAGAAATGCCTAGGTGACCCATAAGTCATAGTCCCTGTCGAGGGCGTAGATATTCAGAACAACCTCTCTTATGAAGAGATTCTAGTCAAAATATTTGACTATCAGATTCGCATACTGAGGAACAAAAAAGTTTCTCTATTCAAAGTTCTTTGACGGAATCAGTCCATTGAGGGAGCCACTTGGGGAGCAAAAACAGATATGCAAATCAAGTATTCTCATCTATTCTCTGCTAATCCTGACTTATCTTAAGGTAATAGTTTTCCTTAAGCTTATTCATTTTCATGTTTAGATTTTAGTTACAAACTTGGTATCAGTTACAACTACATATTCAGTCATGTGTTCATAAGTCAGTTCAGTCAGGTATCCATGCATTAGATATGTATGTCTAGCATTTAAACTCAGCTTATCAGTAATCATAGTCATGCATTTATGAATCATGTTCAGCTATACTTATGCATCAGACTTGCATGTTCAGTATGAAAATTTAGTATATCAGTAATATTAGTCATATAGTTATGTTCCATATGTTCATGTCCAGTAAGTAAGTTCAGTCTCTCAGTATTCAAAGTCTTAGCAGTCTCATTTGAGTACGAATGTTCCCAAGGGGGAGATAATGTAATACCTCACAACATTTCTAGCTTAATTCAGTCCTTTAAGCTTGCCACGGGGTCCTAGACATAGAATATTTCAGCGAAATAATCAGACTTTGTGTGTCATTTTAGCCTACGAAGGTTGGAAATCTTATTTCGCGACCTTTATGTCTATTAAATATTGATGTTTAGGTTTATTCATGATCAGGGAGGTCAATAGGTGTTCCCGAGAAAGTTTACTATTTTTTGGATCCCATTTTGACCATGTTTGAGTGACCAAAATAGTGGGTCGACGCGATCTCAATGCGTCACATCGATGGATCATTTTTCTCCATCTTCAGTGAAAATTCAAGTAAACCAACACGAACATGCCGTGACACATTGTCCAACGCCTCGATGCCATTGATGCTGTGCTTCGACCTGCGCATTGGTAACCCAATTTTCAGTCATTAAAAGACAACATTCTTGGGGGGATTTGGGTTTTTTTCCCTCGACCCTCATCCCCCAAAATACAAAATTATTCACCTTAGAGAGAAAAAAAAACTCATTCCTTCTCAAATTTTCTCAAGAAGATAACCCTAGAAGTTTCAATTTCAAGTCAATAACTATAGATTCCACCAAAAACTTTTAGAAATTCTTCAACAAAGGTATGTGAAGTGTTAATCCAAAGGTTTCTTCCACCCTTGGAGTCCAAGAATCTCTTTTGAATTTCAAGTAATTGATTTCATGATTTCCATGGTCCAAATTAAAGTATATTCATGATTGTTATTTCGATTTGATTTCTAATTCATGATTTGTTTTATGTTTTATGTGGAATCAATTAGCCTGTGAGTAAATTCATGTGAATCCATGTTAAACCCTTGAAGTGAGAAGTTGAACTTGAATCATGATGCCTACTTGTTGTTAAATATTATGTGTATATATTATGCTCATCCAATGCTTGATGAGTTGTATATGTGAACTATTAAGAGAATGAAATCATGTCAAAGTTAGCCTATGTGAAAATAATGTCATGCAAGAGTTTGTGTAAATACCTTAATGAATGAATAATGACCAATTTCGTAGTTTACATATTTCAAGTTTATGTCATGTCTCTTAATTTATGCTATCGAGTCCTGAGGGTACTTGTACCCGACAATTTAGCTATTTACTTGGAGACATTGTCATTCATCGAACAATATCAGTCACGTCATAATAAATAATACTCTCAGTCAATTATAGAACTAAGGAAAACTCAGTTGATTCTGTATGAGTCCATTCTAATTTAGTATTTAGCTCAGACCTAAGTAAACTCAGTCAACTAATAGAATTCAGTAGTATTCTATCTGTTAACAGAATTTAGTAAACTCAGTTTAGTTTAACTAAACGTGATCTCAGTAACAGTTCATTCCAGCCTAGTTCAGATTAGAATTCAGTTCAGTGTCCTTCCATTTGGGAGTAAGATTAATCACCGAGTTAACCCAGGGATGGGGGCATTCCTGCCAGCAGAGGGTTTGACCCTTAGTAGCAATCCCGATGTTACAGAACTACATACCCAGCATAGGTTGAGATATCTTCCTGCCAGACATTATAAGGGTTGATACATCTCATCCGAGTTATCCTGCCAGCGAGGGTTGACGTAAAATCTTTCTTCAAGAGAGGGTTAAGTCATAGTTTGTCCTTACCGATGGTATGGTATTAACAATCTTCCAGCTGGGGTTATAGGTTAGACCCTAATCAGTTTAGAGAAGGGCATGTCGATTAGATGATTACCTCCCATAGTTTCAGTTCTAGTCTCAATGTTAGAATAGAACTCAGTTCAGTTCTACATATTAAGAACTATTAGAAACAGTCACTCAGATCTATACGGAACTCAATAAAGTTCCACAGTATTCAGAACTATCAGCACTCACAGAGGAATTCACTACCATATCATTGCTAATATTCTTTCTAAGCATGGAGACATGGAATATTGGATGAACATAGGACAACTCGGAAGGAAACTCAACCTCATAGGCTACCTTACCAACACGGCTAAGAATTTTTAAGGACCAACATAACGGGAACTAAGCTTCCCTTTCTTTCTGAATCTCTTCACCCCCCTTATGGGTGAAATTTTCAGATACACTAAGTCACCAAATTCAAACTCAAGGTCTCTCCTTCTAACATCTGTATATGACTTCTGACGACTCTGCGCAGTTTTCAACCTTTCCCTAATCAACTAAACTTTTTCCATAGCCTCAAATACCGAATTAGGATCACTCATAGCCATTTCACCCACCACAAACCAACCTATGGGTGATCTACACTTCCTCCCATGTAAGGCTTCAAACGGAGTCATGCCAATACTAGAGTTGAAACAGTTATTGTAAGCAAAATCTACCAATGGTAAGTGATAATCCCAAGTTCCCTTAAAATCAAGTGCACAAGCTCTCAACATATCCTCTAAGGTCTGGATGGTCCGCTCAGCCTGACCATCGGTTTGCGGATAAAAAGCAGAACTCAAAAGCCCTTGGGTACCAAGACCCTTCTGAAAAGCTTTCCAAAATTGCAAAGTGAACTGAGTACCCCTATCTGAAATGATAGACAAGGCAAATCCATACAGTCTGACTAGCTCTCGAATATACAATCTAGCATAATCTTCAGCATTATATGAAGTATGAACAGGAAAGGAATGAGCAGACTTAGTCAACCTATCAACCACAACCCAAATGGAATCATGATGGCATCGGGAAGGAGGTAAACCAATCACGAAGTCCATATTTATCTCTTCCCACTTCCAGGTGGGAATACTAAACTCTTGCATCAGACAACCAGGTCTTTGGTGTTCAACCTTAACCTGTTGGCATGTTGCACACTTAGCTACAAATGATGCTATATCTTTCTTCATACCACTCCACCAATAGATATTCCGCAAGTCTCGGTACATCTTGGTGGCTCCAGGATGAATAGAATATCGTGCCCCATACGCTTCAGCCATAATCCTCTATCTCAGATCATCAACATTCAGGACACACAATCTACCCTGCAATCTCAACGTGGGAGAAAACCTCTACTTTTTGGTCCTTGACTGACTCCTTCAGTCTAACAAAACTAGCATCTAAGTATTGATTTTCCTTCACTTCCAAAACCAAGAAGGATTCGAAAATACTCTGAACCCCTATGCTACCTTCAGTAGAGTCAAACAACCTAACCCCTAATCTAGCCAACCGATGTACATCACGAGCCAAATCTTTATTACCTTCTACCACATGTGAAACATTACCCATGGACACACTACTTAGGGCATTCAGCACAACATTGGCCTTGCCCGTATGGTACAACACACTCATATCATAGTCCTTTAACAATTCTAACCATCGTCTCTGCCTAAGATTCAATTCTCTCCAGGTAAACACATACTGCAGACTCTTATGATGAGTGAAAATATCAACATGGACACCATACAAATAGTGCCTCAAGATTTTCAAAGAAAACAAAACAGCAGCCAACTCAAGGTCATGGGTAGGGTAATTTTTCTCATAGGGTTTCAACTGTCTAGAAGTATAAGCCATCACCTTAACCTTCTGCATCAATACTCAACCCAACCCAACTCTCGAAGCATCACAGTACACCACAAAACCATCAACACCATCAGGCAAAGTCATAACAGGGGCTGAAGTGAGTCGAGTCTTTAACTCCTGGAAACTCTTCTCACAAGATTCGAACCACAAGAACTTCACTTTCTTTTGGGTCAACCGAGTTATAGGAGACGCTATAGAGGAGAAACCCTCAACAAAACTGTGTTAATAGCCAGATAAACCCAAGAAACTTAGAATATCAGTCGGAGAAATAGGTCTAGGCCAATTTCTAACAGCTTTAGTCTTTTGAGGATCTACTCTAATACCCTCGGAAGAAATCATATGACCCAGAAAAGCAACTGACGTTAGCCAAAACTCACACTTACTGAACTTGGCAAAAAACTTATGATATCTAAGGGTTTGAAAGACAGTTTGGAGATGATCAGAATGTTCATCCTCACTACGAGAGTACACTAGTATATCATCGATGAACACTATGACAAATATATCCAGATATGGTCTGAACACTCGATTCATGAGGTCTATGAAAGCTCCTAGGACATTAGTTAACCTAAAAGACATATCAAGAAACTCAAAATGGCCATAATAAGTTTGGAAAGCGGTTTTTGGGATATCACACTCCCTAACTTGGAGTTGATGATAGTCAGAACGAAGGTCTATCTTTGAGAAATAACTTGCACCTTGTAATTGGTCAAACAAACCATCTATTCTCAGAAGGGGGTACTTATTTTTTACGGTGACTTTATTCAGTTGGCGGTAATCAATGCACATACGCAAAGGGCCATCTTTTTTTCTCACAAACAACACAGGAGCACCCTAATGAGAAACACTGTGCCTTATGAAACCCTTATTTAGTAGATCCTTGAGTTTCTCTTTCAGCTCCTTAAGTTCTGTAGGGGCCATACTGTAAAGAGGAATAGAAATGGGCAGAGTATCGGGAAGAAGATCAATCCCTAACTGTATCTCTCTATCAGGAGGTATCCTTGGGAAATCAACCAAGAAGATAAAAAAAAATTCATTGATGACGTTAACAGACTGGAGCGTTAAATACACCCCTTAGAAATAAGCTTTTTAACTTTGAGGTAAGAGATAAAATGAATCTTGGGTGACAGAGAATTCCCAGACCACTTAAACACGAATGCAACCAGAAACTAAAACTTGACCACTTGGGTCCGACAATTAATAGAGGCATAAGAAGAATACAACCAGTCTATACCCAGAATCATATCAAAATCTACCATGTCTAACTCAATCAGATCAGCCAATCAAGACTCTCTGAAGAACGGTAACAGGACACTTTTTATACACTTTCTGGGCAACAATCGAATCACCCACTGGGGTAGAAACTAGGATAGGCTCAAGACTAATCTCAGGACTCATTTCAAAATTCACAGCAATCAAAGGTGTAACGTATGAGAAATAGGATCCAGGATCCAACAAAGCATACACATCAAACTGAAATATATGAAGCATACCAGTAATAACATAGGGAGAGTCCTCCTGTTCTTGGCGGGACGGTAAAGCATAGAATCTATTCTGGAGCTGCCCTCCAATATTGCTAGAAGAGGCGACCTTAGCTAGGGCTGGGCGAGTCGTTGGAACTGGAGCACTAATAGTCTGAGTCTGGGTTTGAGGGCGATAGTCATGATGCCCTTGTCCATCCTTTGGACAATCTCTAACTCTGTGACCAATGTCACCACACCAGAAACAACCCCTCTTCTCACCCCAACACTCACCCGAATGAGCCCTACCATACTTAGGACATAGGGGATGATTTAACTTACTGCCAGCACTGTACTGGGACCTGGATGCATATGACCTGCTACCTTGATCCTACCTACCTCTAGGCACGGGAGAACTAGAAGATAATGATTCTGGCATAGATGAATGATCCTGCACATGAGGGCGACTCCCTCCCTATGATCTAGTCTGACCTTTTCTCTGCTGCTCGGACCTAGCTCTCCTATTCCCTCTTATTCTATCTCTCTCTTCAATCTTATCTACCTTAATTTGTTGGGCATGAGTCATCAGCCTAGAAAGATTTATCTCACTATTTAGCATAGCAGAACAACACTCCTTAACCACATAACTAGACACTTCATTCACAAACTTACTCATACTAGGCCGATTATCAGCCACTAAGTCAGGAGAATAGTTGGCCAACTAATTGAACTTTAGAAAGTACTCCCTAACAGTCATAGAGCCCTATCGCAGGTTCATAAACTCTTCTACCTTTTCCTTCCCATCACCAAAGGGAAAAACTTATCTAGCAATGTATGCTGGAACTCTTGCCAAGTTGTAGGGACTGCTCCCTCACCTCTACCTGTCCTCCGAGCAACAACCCAATAGTGAGCAAGGTCTTTCAACCTATACGCAACCAACTCCACACTATGTTCCTTAGATACATGCATCACCTGAGTAATCTTCCGCACCTCCTCTAAAAATAATAGTGCATCCTCAATAGGCTTGGACCCATAGAAATCCATTGAATTCATCCGCATGAAGTCACGGATCTTGGCAGTATTTGAATCACCTCCCTACTGTTGTGGAGCCGAGGCCGGGTTGGCCTGAACATTTGTAGTAACAGCTTGGGCCAGTGCCTTAAAAGCTATCTGAAATTTAATATGAGACACATTTTCATTCAATTGATTAACGGGTTGAGGTTGCTGACCATCATTATTTCTTGTCACTCGACGAGTAGCCATATTTCTGAAAGAGGAGAGCACGAATCAATAGCAGAGAGAGACACTTTAAGCACAATAGACTTCTAAAAAAAAGAATCATACTTTTTCCTAAAATGTCTTGTAGCCTCTTGCTCATAGATGTGGCGCGCTACACACCGCTGATCAATACATTACTTAACACAGCTTGTCAGACTCACTAGGACACCTTAAAACCTTTGGGTTTGATACCAAGTTTGTAACACCCAAGAAAATGGGTCCCGGTAAATCACACGGTGCTTAAGGCTACGAGTAGCCCTAAGCTAACCGTTTGAGCCATTTTCATTCAGTTCAACACAAACCAATAGGGTTTCATAAATAACCCTCAAATATCAATAGAGTAACCATCATCCAAGAATAAAAAAATTTCAGAAAGATAATAAAATACGACTTATTAGTCAACTCCGAACATCTATACTAGTCTGACAAGCCTCTAACAGAATCAATCAAACTAGCGAGCCATTGAGACATGCCCCAACTGACTCATACTCAGTTATCAAATGTAAATGATTCCATGAAACCAACACCAAACATCACATCCTCAGAACATGAGGTCTCACCACAACAGAGGATGTAGAACAATGCGCCTGTAGAATCACGATCAAACCTAGAACTGAGCACCTAAACCTACATTTCGAGAAAATGCAGCCCACATTCGAAGAAGTGGGTCAGTACGATGGAAAGGAACTGAGTAAATGGGGGTGTATGCAGTTATATAAATATCATCATCATAAATATTTATAAGAAATATGGAGGATGTATGAAAGACTCACATTGCCCAAAAAAAATCATCATAATCATTAGAGGATGAAATAAGTACAATAACATATGTGAGTCATCATATAATTTGTCAATCACTTTCAGTTCATCATGAATATCAATTCTCATAATGTAAATATCATTTAAATCTTTCAAAAGAATAACTTTCATAATTCCACTTTTAAATCACTTCACCATTCACCATAAACACAAGGAAACACACACACACACTGGGAGATCCAATAACCAACATAAACCATGTGAGCTACATGGAGTCCAACATACAACCCACGTTGGGGAGAGCCATCCTATCCTTTCCATTGGAGTAGGACTATCGATATCTAATTCACACAAAGTAGTGATCACTATATAAATCAGCCTTAGGCTCACTCCTATGGGGGCACGTAGTTCTAAGGAAGTAAGGTCACTTTATACCTACCACTCGGTGCTTAAGATTTCTCAAGGACCTAGCTCAGATAATTTTAAATACAATCCATAACAAAACAATTTTAGTACTATACAAATATACATTGGGAGACATCATGCTTCCCATCTATCAAAATCAACCACATTGTAGATTTCTTTCACACTTGAGTTCAAAATAACTCCATTAACACCAAAAGGTCAAATCACTCAAAATATCTAAAATATTCAACTTTAACGTGCTTATAACACACACTTTCTCAAAAAAACACAATTTCCAATGGGGATTCACGATCTAAATATCAAAATCATGATAAATATCATTCAAGATTCATGCTTTATATCTCCACACATGTAAATTCATCTTTCAGAATCATAAACATCAAGATTTCATAATAATCATCATAAGATATGGGTTCATGCTTCAAATTCCTAAAAAATCAAACAAAAATCATGCCTTTGTAAAGAAAATTACTTTTGGGCACAAGAACGAAAGAGAGTTCTTGTTGAAAAATCTCACATACCTTGAATGATGAACTTTAGATCGATACTTGTTTTTGAGATATTAATCATGCCTTTGAATGATGGTTCTTGGAGTTCTTGAACTAGGAACTTGGAATATTGAATAAATTTGCAGAATTAATGGTGAACTTTGGAGGTTCTTGAAGTTGGATGTAGGAGCTTAGGGTTTTCTTTTTGAGGGAATTTGATGAAATATAATATATAATACATCTAATAGGCTTTAATATAGGGTTTGAATGGATTTTGGGTGAGGAGGGATGACCAAAACACCCCTAAAAATCAAATAATTCTCAAATCTGTCCTTTGGTGGACTTTTTTGATAGTCTGAAGTAGATCAATCATAACGTTATACTCCAATATCCAATTTGGATGAAACTAATTTCATTAGAATGAGTACTCTCATATATTTCCGTTGATATATAGTACCTCACCCAGATCATTGTGTACAAGGAGTTATGATCATTTGAAGTTGACAAAAAAATTTTTTTTTGATAGGCTGAAGTAGATCGATCATAACTTTTTGCACCGATAGACAAATTAGATGAAACCAATTTCATTGGAAAGAGAACTCGTAGATCTTTCCATTGAGATATAGTATATCACCCTAATCATATGTACAAGGATTTATGATCATTTAAAGTTGGAGGAAAAATACGCCAGGCCTCAGTACTTTTTCCTGCACGTTTTACTGTTCACTACTATTTACAGTTCGATCGAAATGTTCATAACTCATCGCTCGGGTCTTCGTTGTGGATGATACATATATCGTTAAAAATCTTATTTGATACTCTACACAATGGTAGGTCATAATCTAAGATATTCTGCATGAAAAATATATAATTTATTCTAGAATAGAGATCCTAACACGTTTATGCTTAAAATTTAAATGAAAAACTTCCCGGGGTATTATAATAGGTCATTGTTTATATTAGTCCATTTTTAGCCTAAATGGCCTTCAATGTGTGAATAATATCCCTTTATCCTGATTTTGAGCCTGAATGTCTATTCTTGTTATTATACCTATCACCTTCCCATTTATATCATAATAAAGCTGTTTTAGCCCTGGTCCTCCTTGGACATTGTGCACTTTGACTTAGGCAAATAGCCTAAGTTGAGGGTGGCTATCATAGTGGTAAGTGATGTAAATGAGTATGAGGAAAGGTAGAATAAAAGAAAAGAAAAAAAAGCTGGGTGTGGTGGAAAAGAACAAGAAAAGAAAAGTTATAAAAAAGAAGAAATGATTGTAGAAAAGACCACACCCATCCTAAATGTGTGTGATCAAGAAATAGGAGAATAGAAAAGGGTTATTAAGTGAGACCCAAAAAATAGTGTAGTGCCAAGGAGGCTTAGTTACTTAAAATATCCTTATGTATCATACCAGCCCCAAGCCTTCATTACAAGCTGAAGAAAAGTCCTATAGTGATCCAAACTTAACTATCTAAAATCTTCAGTAATGAAAATAAGGGAAATCATATGGTATTTGGCATACATTAATTGGAATTTCTTTCTAAGAGTGAGTGTCTCTTGATCGTCCCTGCATTGACATGCTTGAGTTCACATATGAGTGAGGAGGGATGTATTTGTAGTGAGGAAACACTATTTATGTTGCTAACTTGTTTTGATAGTGTAATCTTAGTACATATATGGTTGTTATTACTGAATTGATGCTATGTCTTGATTTCTATGTGTCGCATTGTTGTTCTTGAATAATATGCACAGTTGTTTTTAAATTAATTGACTTTGGAGATGGTGAAGATGTTTTGAGCTAAAATAGATGATTGACTGCCGAATGTGCTTTGTATCCTCTTAGTTATGTTTTAGTTGCTTGAGGAAAAGCAATTTTTGTAAGTTGAGGGTGTTGATCTGTGAGTAGATGCTAACACATTTGAGGCTTTTAATGGTGTCTAATTGCAAAGTCTTATGCAACTTTTGTCATTTTTGATTGTTTTCTCTTTGATATGGTAGTAAATGTTAAGATGCAAGAGAACCAACAATAATGGAAGTAAAAGAGTTAATTTCTGAGAAAGTAGATAGGATAATATAGCTGATGACTTGTTTGATAAGTCATCAGCCTTGTGATAAGTTATCAGAAGTACAATCAGCCTTAGACAGAGAATGGACTTTAGTTGGAATACGTGAGAACATCTATGATAGGCTGTCAGAGTTGTGATAAGCCATAAGGCTTGTTTGAATTCAACTTATAACTATAGTTTCAAATTAGTTTAATCGCCACTCACATTATTCCTCGTGGATTCGACCTGGACTCCAAAGTTGCGTAAATATATTGATGACGACCATCTTATACTAAATTGATGTGTAAGTTGAGCGTTATTAGTAAGACAATGTACACTAAGTACTTGAAGGATGTGGTTGCAAATAAGGTAAAACTGAAGGATGTGGAGGCGGTAACACTCACTGATGTATGTAGCTTTATGGTAACAGAGAAGATTCTCAAGAAGCTTAAGGACCCAGGGAAGTTCACTCTCTCCTTTCAGATTTGGAGTAATGAGGTGGTCCACACCTTGAGTGATATAGGGGCAAGTATCAACTTGATGCCCCTATATTTGATTAATATGTTGGGATTGGGTAAGCTTAGACCAAGCTTGGTGCTACAACTATTGGAAAATGGGAGCATAGCCCATCCTAAAGGAGTGATAGAAGATGTCCTCATAAATGTTTGTAAATTCATTGTTCCTGTTGACTGAATTGTTGTAAATTTTCAGGTAGACAAACAAGTACCAATCATCTTGGGGCATCCATTCTAATAAATTGAAGGAGCCTTGATTGATACGAGAGCGAGAACGCTCACAATGAGGTTAGAAGATGAAGATATGGTATTTAAAGTTTATAAATCATTAATCACACTATCCCATTATAAATATTTAAGAATGATCACTATTATTGATGGGGATAAATATGTATTGATTATTCCACAAAAGACCTTTTCGAACACCCTCATTGAGCACCCTAAATTACAACCACCTTAGCTGGACATGATGCAAGGGGATGATCCTGAAAAGGCTAATGTTAAAAATTTTGTTGACCTTAAGAGTTCACACTCAACAGGTCAGAAATGAAAAAGAATATGGCCTCCAAGTGTGAGAAAGGGGATGAAAGAACTTGGGTAAGCCGTAAGTAGGGTCGTGCCGTGACACTAAATCTGGCGCTTCTTGGAAGACAACCCAAGTTAAGTAGGTATGTTTTATTTATTAGTTTTTAGTTTTTACTTCACGTAGTTTTTGTTTTTGTTTAGTCACAGGTTGATGTGAAGTTTGAGTACCGAAAACCTGAGCTAAGGAGCATGGAAAAGACTAAGTTTGGATCCCCCAGACAATCTTGATGTTTAAAGATACTACTAGATATGGCTAGAGGCCTCAAGGAGCATTTTTAATAGTGTGGGGTGGGGAAATTCCCATTTTAGGGTGAATTTAAAAATTTTTAGGTTAGGAATAAGAAAAATGTTCTTGTTGGTGCTATAAGTTACTATATGATGGAAGTATTTTTATTTTAAAAAGCATGTTGATGGTGTGAATTGCTACTTTTTAGACTCCTAGGCTCATGTTTGTGACTCTTGAACTTGTTGGCTTACAATTTAATTTTTGTTATTGTTTTCTTAAGAGTCTATGATTATCCTACGTGAGTTGAGCATGTGTCATGTGCGTGTAAGGTTATTGTGTAATTTTTGGTTGCATGTGATGTCTAGAAATTGCCTGGTTTGTGTACAAAGCGAAGTAAAGAGTGTGGGTTTAGGAGACGATTTAGGCATTTCTTTGATATGCTTGTTTTATTCCTTCTTTAACCTACTTTTATGCATAATCCTAGTAAGCCCCGTTGATCATTTAGCTTTTTCTTTAGAAGCAACATGTGGAGCCTAATCCCTTCTTTGATAAATCCTAATTTGATCCAAAGCACCTAGGCACTTTAATATAAATTAATTGAGTAAGGAGTTTGAGAGATAAGAGGAGAAAATATGAAATCGAAGCCCCAAAGTTATAGTTATTGGTGTTCAAAAGAATTGTTGGGTGTTGTGTTGGGGAGTTTAGTAACGAAAAGAATAAAAATTGGTTCAAATTAAATAAGTTGTGCATAGAATACTCCCACCATAGTGTTTAGAATGAACTTAATATAATGGGGTGAAAAACAAAAAGGAATAGGGCAGACACAAGTGGTGTGATTTGTTTGTTAGAGTGGTTTTAACTGTAAAAAGTGATGTATAAAGTGTTTTGGGAAGATAGTCACTATTTTGGTTCAAAATAGTTCCTACCTGTCCCTTAGACTACATTACAACCCAAAAAAGACCTATTTGATCCTAGGTTTATTATTATGATATTAGTGGAGCAATACACTAAGGGAAATCCTATGGTTCATTATGTGTAACCTGTGAATCACTTGTGAGAGTGAGTAAAATTTGATTCTTGTACCCATCATGTCATAAAATTCTTTTATATGAGTGACTAAAGGTAACTCTCTTGTTATGACGGGCACATGATTGATGAGTGTACGTGATTTGTATGAGGTCCTTTATTGATCAACATTCATAAGTTTTCCACTTGTTGAGTCAATTCTTGAGGCTAGGATGTTTTGGAGTAGTGTTCATGAGCTATCAATTTTGTCAATAACATGCATAGTGTAGGAACATGAATTCTGTGTAGTCATTGTAGTATGATCTTTAGTGTCTTGCATGTAGTGGAATTTTAGAGTCTCCTTAGCTTATGATGCTTAGGTTTAAGAGTTGTTCAAGGGAAAACAAGGCTTTAAGTGTGGGGTGGTAATGTTGGGTGTATTAATGAACTCTAGTGTTCCTATTCTAGTTTATTTAGCCTTGTTTGTTGCCAATTCGTGTTTTTAATGAGTGAATGATTATACAAATAAGCATATAAGTGTTCAAGGATGTAATTACAATGGTTAAAAGTGTTTTCAGATAAGTTTGTACTTAATTGAGTAATTTAGAGTTCAATCAATAAAACTAGTTTTACTAGCTTGAGCTAGGTGTGTGTCAAGTTGGTTTTGTTGGATTCTAATGTGTTAGATGAGTTCTTTTTGGTTTGAATGTGTGACTATATATGGAACAACATATTGGTGATGTGAAAATTTCAATTTGATTAAGTGTCGAAGTGGAACAATAAGTTGAAGATCAACATGGACTAGCCTTATCTTAGCTCTTGTTTTAATTCATCGTTATGGATATTGTTTGGTTATGATCTCTAATCCGTGGTGTGTGTGATTAATTATGAAGATTTGTGTTCTGAATATGGTGATATATTGATGATACAAAGGCTTAAAATACATTGATAATACACCACAAGACAAGGGATTACAGATTGGATGATAAGGACTTAACCATTAATTTGGATGCTAATTCCGGCGAGATAGCACGATAGGGACGCGTCGCACCACTCTTGCGACGTGATAAGAAATATTTGGCATATACATTACATGAAATTAGCAAGGTGAATCATTGCAAATTCCATTGAATATCCAACGCACTGCACCACAAATGCCACACACGACTAAAAAGTTATCCTTGTACTACACGGCTTAGGCTTGTTAACCTATACTATAAATAGATCATCGTCACCTTTTTTTAATCATCTTGAACACCTTGTAACGTGTTAGATAATTGAGGGGCTACTTCAAACTCATATTCTTGGCTTTCCTTACTCTAATTTAGTTCATTCATGTCATTTGTTATTAATTACACCTTGTGATTACAATTATGACTATGCGTGGCTAAACGCCATCTTTCCAGGGTTAAAGCCAAAAACATTACTACTATTGTTTTGAATTAAGTTCATTTGATTTTCTTAGCATTATTGGTTTTGTTTTCATTCCTTTATTAACTATTTTGTGGATTGATCACCCTTAGAATACATCAATTTTCAACCTTGTTATCTCGGGAGAGGGAGTAGGGAGATAGAATATGGGGCAAGTACCATAGCTACTAACAGAATATCATTGCTAGGTAAAAATGATATATATATAAAAAATACAAAACAATTAGTTCAGCAAAAGAGAGATAGGAACAACTCCAAATGCCAGGAGCTCACCTCTTGCGTTCGATCATTGGTAGCTCTACACGATGCATACTTTAGGAGCGAGAACTCACACATTGAACTGCCAGGTGTAAAAATGTGGTATAAGTACCAAACTTGAAACATACTAAGAAATGAAATGCAATAAGGAAAACAAAGAGGTAGGGATGGCAATGGTGCGGTGCAGTGCGGGTGTGGTGCGACTGTTTTCTAAACCCGCATATTTTAAAACTGTACCGCACGACATCACCTTTAAACCCACATAAACCCGCCCCATATTCATACATGCGCATAAACGCATCGCACCGCCCCATGCATGTTTTTATTTTTTTCTTTTTTTTTGAAAAAATTGTAACTCCATTAAAAATCATAATATTTTCAAATCTACAACTAGGAAATAATAACTAATTTCTATTGTATCACTTTTCAATAAAAAATTGACAAAAAGTATAACGTGTACAAGTAATCATATTTTTATAAAAATGAATAGAGATGTTAAAAAAGCTACTATAAAATTATTTATCTGTATTGTTATACATGTCATTTTCAATATTATAAAATTTTAAGTAAATAATACATATAATATTACGTATATTCACAAGAACAATACCAATTTTTAGTTTTATTTTAATTTAAACCCGCATATACCCATAATCCACACCACACCGCACCATTTAAAAAAAACCTTTCTTTAACCCTTCCCGCACCCGCACCGCACAACATAATTTAAAACCCACACCGCCCTGCATAGCCTAAAACCCGCACCACAGCCACACCGCACCTCACAATTGCCATCCCTACAAAGAGATAAGTTTTAAGCACTATACTCTACCCATAACTAGAAAACTATGGTGTACTATACTCTACCCGTAACTATAAAAGATGGTGCCATACAGTGAGTAGCTAAACAATATACTATTATAGTGAAAAGAAAGATATATACATTATTTGTACAAAGAAAGAGTTATATAGTAGCAGTACAAAAAAGATATATACTAGTAATAAGGAGAAAAAGGGTATATACAATGGTATTAAAAAGGAAGAAAATCATATACAATAGGAATAACTAAAAAGAATGGCGCCAACCTGAGGGAGTTAGCGTAATACACTAACATCTTGAGGACTACAATATAAAGAAGGTATCTAGCTCCAATATAATCGAGACATCTAATAATAATATGAATAACCACAAGATATTCTAACAATAGTAATTTTACCATAATAAAGCCAAAAAGTATTCGGAAGAGTACCAATAACCTTGGGTAACGATCCATAGCTAGTCTACCAAGATTTACAAAATAATATCCAAGTAATAACCTAATTGACTAGCCCAGGCAAATAATAACATAATCAATCCCCCATAAGCCCGAAAGGTAAAAATAATCACATATCAAACAACAAACATAGCCTGTACATATTCATCCCACTATAAGACTGAATAGTAAAAGCGAAAACAATTATACTAGTGATAGGTGATGCACATGAATGCAAGGTAAAAACTAGGTGATGTGTCTTTAACCAAGTACCATATCCAACAAAAGTGTATACACCTTCTTTGGCTCAATATACTATAAAGACAGGACTACTATGACCATTTTCCTCCATTATTATGGATCATCAGACAAAGGGGACTTGAAATATCTATATACATTGGTTGGTCCTGAACCAGGACTTCTAAAATCTATATCCAATCCCCTCCATCCAATATTGAAGGGAAATAATGAGATAATAAGTGCTTAGAATTGAACAAAGACTAAAACAAGTAAAAGTTCGTAAAGTCCGATGCCTGAGATCATATTTGAGACTAAACTTGTAGATTAGTATAAAAAGGTTAAAAATCTTCCTTAAATGAATTAAGTAAAGAATGATAGGTGAGCAAACTGAAAAGGGCAAGAATCTGCCTCTATTCGAGCTTCCAATGTAATATGCTTAGTTGAAAAAAGGCATAAAAATTAATAAGGGTGGTAAAACTGCCATTTAAAAATTAATTTTAAAAGTTAAAAGTGGGAATAAATCCAGTTTTTGATATTGATAGTGAAAAAATGATTTTGATTGGAATCATACCTTTAAAATAGGCATAAGAATAAGGACAATGTATGAATGCCACACTAGTATCCATATAAGGCGAACGTAAACACCTAAGAGTCTATAGATAATGTCACAACTCTATTAAGGCATGAAGAACTAATATAGTATCCATGGTATCATAACCAATGCCTCAATCATACACAACCCTTAATAATCTTAGAAAATAATGTACACCCCATATAACCTTTTGCATAGCTCTCAATCATACCACGACATCATACTTAATTGCGAATAAATGAACTTAAACTTTTGTATACACTGTTCTAGCCCACTATCACTTCTATATAACTAGCATCACTAACGAAACAATCATTCTTTCCACCTTTATTATCATCTAGTATTCATAATTAGTGTCTAGTTCTATACATGATTAACAATACACCCTCACATACTATTCTTACTTGAAAGCTATAAAATAAAACACCAAGAAACACTAGTCCGCTAAAACTTCATAATAACAATAATCAATCGAAATCATATGGTAAATCTTATTATAATCCATTAGCATATCCTCCTTCTATACATAACTATCATTTACAAATCTATAGGCCTAACTACTTTGATAGCTCTCTAATTTTCAACTAAACTCCCCCTTTTTCACAGCCATAAGGGAAGACTAAATTAACAATACTCAACCACCAAATACTTTCATTAATAAGTTATACTTTTCTAACTCTATGTACTACAATCAAGAACCCTTTTCCTACTCCAAGCATTCTATAATTCACCTTAAAAAATAATTCCTTCTCTATATTCCACCATGAAATCTACAACACATTCACTACTTTTTGAGGTAACACCCAAAGATGCATCACCTTAATCCGCACTTAATAGCATGCATAGATCCCTCGCTTTACTCTTAACCAGTCGCTATTTCTAACTTTCTTATGCTACACTGTTTAATCCATACTTTAAACTCTAAGGTGTTCTACTACTTATTAATTATAACACACTAAATAACAATACTCCTAAGAAAAATTATATTCAATAATCTGGGTACATAACCTCTTCTCTCATGAGCATTATCTATAATGAAGGGCTAAATGAAATTTTTTATTGCGTAGCATATCTGGTCTGAACCGCACAACTCATATAGAAAAGGACATATGCTTTAAAATTAAAGGACTTTCAAAACACTAGAGGGATCCTCCAAATCTCTTTGTTTGACTTCTAAAGTTATAGATAGTAAATACGAGAGCATCATCTTGGGAAGAATTGGAAGTTACTAATTATGTTATCTCAAGAATAAGTCATAGATGGAGAATTATGGAGTAGTACACAAATCAATAGAAGTTTCTGAGAGAACAAATTTATAGTATTATCTAGAGCATAAAGAAGGGAAATAATTCTTAAATATCTTATAGCCCCACAAAGAAAATAATAGACGTCTCCATATAATCCATAAGACTCTACTGGACATAGTTTCATAGACACCCTAGTACAGTTGAACTCTATACTCTAATATAAAGTTTGTAACACCCCGAGACTACCCCCTTGACATGAAACAGTGCTTAGAACCATAAGTGATCCTAAGCTAATCTATGTTACTCGCATAACTCATAAGCAACTGAATAAGATACATAAATTAAAAAGAAATAAGCGGAAGAGATGTCTTTGCTATATATGTTCAATACAAAACTGTAAAAGACATTTACACTTTGGTTATGCAAAACAAAATAGGAAATAAATACATCAACTCTGAATAACCATCTATGAAGCCTATACTAATATTAAATATAGGTAGATGGAACATGACCCCAGCTATCCCTAATTAATATGTCTGGATAAAAAATGCTACTAGAACTATCGGTTACTCAAGTACTCAAATAAAAAAAACTTATCAACAGCTCCTTGGAAGCTGCGAACTATCTAATTATGATGTGTGTGCTATAACTGGTACAATATGAGACAATGTAGCACATAGACATATATGTGGGTTAGTACTTAAGGAATGTATTGAGTATTTAGGTATGAATGTATAGTAAAACAAGAACTTAATATATATGTATTCTTTCAAATAATGGATGCTATGAGTAAATGACTCACCTTGAACTTGAGTAAAACTAAAGACTGCAAGATAATATAACATGGATAATGAAGCGCATGAATAAACTTAGAGAGCCAAAAAACTTAGTTTCCAAAATCTTTATTTTTTTTCTTTCTTATGGAAGATTCTTCTAACCGACATAAACCATGAGAATTAGAATAGAGTCCAACATCATACCCACATTAGGAAGAGCCATTCTACTCTTTCCATCAGAATAGAACCTTAACTTAAGTGATCATTGAGATTTATCCATATTGGAAAAAATGCTTGACCTATGGTGGCTCTTAGTTTCTAGGAATTTAGGATATACTCATCTGCATTCCCTTCTCAATGCTAAATCTTACTACTCCCAGAATACATATATTCTTACACCTAGGAAATTTACCTTAAAATAGCATAAGTATTTATAAAATGAAAACCAGTTATTGATACTCCTAAATTACAACTCTCATTACAAAGTGTAAGCAGTCTCTGTCAAATATAGAACCCAACAAGGTTGGGGTCGAATCCCACAGGGAATACTATGCAAAGTCAGTGTTATGGTTATTAATATACTATTGATTGAAGGTTCTTGAGTAAGGGGGTTTTGAATTTGTAACTATGTTTAAATCGTTATTAAAAGTTAAGTTCCAGCAAATGAATTTTATTGCAAGTACTAATTCTATAAGATAAAAAAACTAGAGTTATGTTCACCAATATATTCAAATAGATGGGGTTATGAATTCTCTTACATTCCCAATTTACTCTTCAATTGCAAAAGTTATTAAATTCTGAAGAATACCCATTTGTTTCTCAACCTTAATGAGTAGTTTACCCATTAATTCTTTCGAACTCGAAGAATGTGTGAATTATTCAATTATTCTCTCATGTGAGTCAATATTTTTTATGGAATCAACTCATAACCCCAAAGATTAACGCCTTTAGACTCCATGTAAACTCCTTATTTTCCCAATATATATTTTTCTTCTCTGACAAGTAATGTTCTTCAGCTCACCCTTCAAGTTGGCAAGCAACAAGTGTCTTTAATGTGAAGAAGGGTTTATAAAATCTCTATTACAAATGGAAATTAAGCATTCTTACTACCCTAATTAGTTAGTCACATCAAGGCTCTCATAACCCTAGTTACAGTAGTTTAGCCACACATCTCAAGAGAAGAAGAAGATGAAATCATTGTGTTCTTCATAAATTGATTCAAAGAATTACTTACAGAGGTTGCAATAATTGTTCTTCAATCTTCAATGAAAATCTGAATAAAAATTACTAGATCCATGATTCTTTCTTGAATCACAGAGAATAATACCTTAAAATAATGTTCTCCAATGGAAGTATGATAAGAAGAAACCTAAATAAAATGGGTATTTATATGTTCCGTGGTACAAAGGATTTAAAATTTAAGCTCAGAAAAGCCACATCCAAGTTGACAGTAACCTTGACGGCCCATCAGAAGCTTGACGGTCCATTGCCTGGACTGTCGCTTTTGGTCCCAACGTGATAGGTTCTGGTAAAGGGTTGGCGGTCATGTTGGTGGGGCGTCCGGGACCTTGCGGTCCGTCGAATGGGCCGTCACTTAAACCTCTAAAACTTTATGTTCTATTTTATCCTGACGACCAAGTTGGCGGTTCATCGGATGGTTGATGGTCCGCCACTTGGACAGTTGTAGAGGTCACTTATTTCTCCCATTGTTTTACTCTGGCGATAACCCTAGCGGTCCATCGCATGGTAGGTGGTCTACCTGTCAGTGGAGTTTTCCTGCTATTTTCCAAGTTTTTTCTCCAGCTAACTCCTTAACCTGAAAACATTAAAATCCAGTATTAAAGACAATATCAGTTGCTTGAAAACATAAAATGATCCTTCAAAAAAGATGTAAAATATTACGCCAAAAGCTGGAACATCAACAACCTCAACTTAAGATAATTGCTTGTATTCAAGAAACTCAACACCAAATTGCATATATCAATAATACAATGATAGGAAATCAACTGTTGAACTAGATTTCACACAACCATTCACTTGTAAACTCTCTTATATGGTCTTAACACATTAGGATCTACAACCAGCATTGTTTATAATTCAGCACACACACAAACATGGATTTAATATCCCAAAAAGAAGTGTAACTTAAGTTTCCCTCACAGACATTGAAGTCCACCACTCATTATATCTTGTGGATGAAAATCAAGAGTCTTACACTCATTAAAGAAGTTAAAAACTTAGCGCACACACTCACAGGCTTGCCCTTATCATCTAACGCTCCCTTATGGTTGATTCACAAAGATCAAACAGGTCTTTTTCAGGCTTGTAATATCCAGACTTAACTCTCTTTGCCCTTGAATTCACGTACCAAAGCTACTACCTTACTACCTCACTTGCAATCTTAATTATTTATTCACACTTTGCCAGAACTTCTTTTTTTTTACAAGCATCAGCCACTCTCAAATTATGCTGATGTAGTCAGTTAAGGTGTAAAATATCTTAAATAGATCAGGGTCGAATGATTTATTTCAGCTCTAAACCACCTTCTAATTAGACGACTAACATCTTGACAGTAGCCACCCTCAACTTAGGTGTTTTGCCTAAGTTAAGGTGCACAATGTACAATATTAGATCAGGGCAAAAGTTAGGAGTTAAAAAAATAGAGATATTGGGAATGAAGAAAACTAACATAAACCTAAAAAAGGTTCAAAAATGGAAAAATATTTTTGGTGGGTAAGATATTTCGGCTAAGTAAACTGAAAATAAAAGGAGGCCTGCTATCCTATCTTTTTGAATCAACCATAAAACAACATAAATAAACTGGGCAAGTTCTTGGTGTTACACTATGCAAGAACTAACACAAATACTCTCACACCCAGGCAACTGATTCAAACTCATTCTACTACTCATAGGATTTTCATCACATGATCATGCATATTATATATGTTAATGCCAATTACAGTATCACCAAAGGTTGTTCAACATATTCAAACCGACAAGATGAAATAGCCATATAACCATGTTCATAGTCTTATGCCATAGTCATACATCATCCATATATACAAAAAGGATGCTAAAGGAAAAGATACTTTAAAAAATAATATTAACCACCAATCTTTACATCATAATTACATAGGAAAAGAAAATGCAATCCTTGACATGTCAGTTCTACTAGATAACATACGTGAGAAAAAGAACGTAGGCAATAAAAACCCCCATGGTATAAGTACACCCACCCCCACATAAAATAAATGTTTTATCCTCGATGCATATAAGTAAATTACTGATGAGGTGGAATACTTTTATAGCCTCTTATTCAAATGAGGCATTAGTGAAATGTGGTAAGGCTCCAGTAGCCTCACCTACAACAACGTTGACCACTATTGTTGTAGGGGTACTCACAATCTCTTCCTCCAAAAGTGGAGGTATCACATCCTGAGCTGGGTCTGAATTGAGCCCCATTTTTTGGGTGGAACTGGTAGAAACTCCTGTTTCTTCAAGTTTTGCCTTCTTTATCCCTTTGTTTTCATCTCTCCTCTATATTTTTTGTGGCTTTTCTCACATCATACTCTTTTTTCTCTTCTAGTGTTATTGCTTCTCTCCTTCTTCTTCTGGTAAATTTTTTATCCATACTTTTATCCACACTTTCAACTACCTACATTTCTTTGTTTTTTAATAGATTCCCCATAAAGTCAAAAATGCCTTTATCTTCATCACTTATCACTAGAGTTGGGTCAAAAATAGGATGCTGTGGCTGCTTACCAACTCTGCTATGTTCTCCTGTGCTTGTTTAAATTCTGCCATGAACTTAGCAAGATCTAGGATGGATATCGCATCCAGCCTTTTGTTGATTCTCTATTCCATATGGTCTATCCTAATCTGAATGTTGTAAAATGGATGGATTACCTCAGCCACAATTTGATCAGCAAAAGTCTTGAATTGCGAAGCCCATGTGTCTAGCTGCTTCTTAAACTTCTTCTACAACTTAACCGATTTGGCAAAAATTTTTTGCATCAACTTGTATTCCAAATAATCTATCACACCCATTGGCAGGATAGATTCTGATCTTACAGATGTACTAGGTGGCACATAATCAGGTGAAATATAAGTAGTGATGGGCAATGGCATACCTATAGAAATTTTAGCAGTATCAGGGGCTAGTGTCGCTTGTGTATGGGAAGATGGAGGTTTGTTGACTCTTATCTAAAACTTTGGGTTATATTTTGATTTCTCGATGTCCTGTATATGCATTGTCCAAACTTTATTATCAATTCCTTAAATTAGAGATACATTGCCTTCCTGCATAAATCCATGATTGAATAGGTAACGGTAGCTCACTTATCACTTTATGTGCCCTCACAAATATCTCATCAGCAATTATTTAGCTAAAATCAATATTCAGCCTTAAAATCAGAATATCCACTAGCACAGCCATGTGACTATGTAAATTGGTATCACCCCCTGTTGGCATCCACCTCAATCTAACAATAGTCCACTAGAACATAACTTAGAATCAAAGGGTGGATTTACCAATGTGCTCTCGTGGGTTGGTTGCCTAGCTCGGGTTGTCGTTATTAGTAAGTATCCTAGAAAACCAAGGCTTTTGCATAGATGCTGAAGTCAGATGATAGTCAAGATCAGGAACCACAGTCGGTGCTTCATAGTCGGGCCCAAACAATATCTTGTTGATTGTTCGAGCCAATATGTCGATGTTAACTCCTCTCACCGAGATTAATTGTCTATTTGACAAGTGTAAAATCTTCGTGCCCTTGGGATAATTTTTCTCTATCCGTGCTAAATAATTAGCGAAGAACTCCCATACTAGATTTGGTTGATATGAACCAAGATTCTTTCTTATCCAGGACAACTCATACTTATTGAATCAACACTCCAGTTTTGGATATTCGTGCAACTTGTTCATTACTATTTGATACTCTTTAGAGATTGGCTTCTTGATTGGCATGGTAGCCATTGGTCCTAATTTATTGAGGAACTTGTCCTTTGATCACTCAATTTGTCACCTGAGTGCCTTCCTTATTTGAGGATCTTTTCTCTTAACCACATTAACCTCCTCAGTTTCAACCTCAGCAGGGTTGGGGATATATGTGTTGACCTATTCCTCATCAGGGCTCAAATGGGCACTGCTTGTGCTGCTCTCACTCTTATCTTCAGACTAGGAGAGTACATGGGTTGCCCTGTCTCATTGCCAAGTTTTGAAGGAAGGTCTTTCCTCACTCCTTGCCAGCTCACCTCTTTCACTTTATGCTCTACCACTACCTCTAGTTAAAAGAAGTTTTCTTATGATCTTGCCTATGAAAGGAACAAGGAATTAGTTTTCAATTCAAAACATATTTAAAATAGTGATAATGTGGCTTAACAGAGGCTCTGACGGTTCGTCGAGACCATGATGGTTTGTCGAACTAAATGTCAAACCTTAACCAGTGAGTACTACATCTCAAAGACTTGCGATGGTTGGACTGATGGTCCGCCAAGTCATCCATCATAGCCTATCTAGTGAACAACACTCTTGCCATCTTTCCAACGGTCTGTCTCTAGTTTGACGGTCCGCCAAAGTGACCGTCACTATCATTTTTCAGTTTGAGATTTCACTTCGACCTCTGGTTTGCATCTTCACTTCTCTACACAATAATGGTAAAAAATAGTATTTAATCAGACTTTTCTTGCTTTCAGTACATGGGTTACTCAGACATCACCCAGAACAATGCACACTAGAGTTCAACTTTGAAATTATAGTCAAAACAAAGAAAAAAAAAGAGGGAAGTATCTTCCAACAACCACAACTTACTTACTTCCATATTTAGCCATTCAAGGAAGAAAAATAATTTCGTGATCATACCTGAATGATGTAGTAAATTCACTCTTTGACTTGTAAATTCAGAAAAAAATACAACTCAGAGCCTAATTCAGAACTTGTTAACTTGTGTTGTTATGACAGGGAAAGAAGGATAATGTCATTTAAATAGGGGAGAAAAGGAAGAGGAAAAGTCCTAAGAGGGAATAACTACTTCCTGATACTTTGAATATAGAGAAAGTTAAACAGTTTAAGGATTTGAATAGGTAGCAACATATGTAACTACTTCTTCTTATTGGTTTAAAAATGTTTGGATTAGAAACGGGCAATTAAATAGGCTTTAACATAAGCTTGACATAACCCGTCATAACTAGGATTAAGTTCATGGATGATCTGATGGTCTGTCGGGTGGCCAATGGTCTATTAGGTTTACCGCCATTGCTTACCATAAATTTATAAATCATGCCTTACTGCGATAGTTGATCTGATGGTCCATCGTTGATACGACGACCCATCAACTTTCCCATCAGTCTATTCAAGTAACCTTTACTTTTTGTTTTATGTTGACAGTGGAAGTGATGGTCTGTCGATTCATTGAGGGTCTGCCAACTTGACTGTCAAGTCTTGTCTAGAATGTCCTCTTTTTGGTCCTGGCTTCAACGGTTCAATTGACGGTCTGTCGAGTCCTCGATGATCTGTCGACCTTTCCGTCGCCCCTGATTAACTTTAGAGACTCCTTTCTTTCTACATTCTTAGTCCTACACACTTCACAAAAACATCAAATTGTACAGAAACAACAAATAAAATCTAGCTATTGTTACAACAACACTTTGTGGGTTGTCTCCCACTAGCGCTTGATTTATTGTCCTGGCACAACTTGGGTACCTCGATTACTCAGACTTTATCGTGATACAACATGGACAATTTCTTTGCATTATCGGTTGGACCAACATAGGTCTTGACTATTTACCCATTAACTTCGAACAATCTTTCATCTTTACCTTCAAGTTTCACCACATAGAATGGAAAAACTTGACATACCTTGAACGGTTTCCAAAATATCTTGATTTCAATTTTCCAGGAAAGAGCCAAAGTTGAGAGTTGAAAAATAACACCAAATCACCATATTGAAAATCTTTCTTCTCTATTCTTCGATCATGGTAATTCTTCATTCTTTCTTTATACAGATAGTCTCTTTCATAAGCTCCAAGATGGAATTCGTCCATCTCATTTATTGCCCCAACCTTAATTCAACAACTTCTTTCTTGTTCATGTTCAGTATTTTAAAAGACCACAAAGCCTTGTGCTCTAATTCGACCAAAAGGTGACACGATTTGTGGTAGACTAGCTGATATGGTGACATCCCAATAGAGGTCTCGAATGTTGTTCAATATGCCCATAAGGCATCATCGAGCTTGTGACACCAATCTTTTCTGCTAGCATTCACTGTTTTAACCAAATTTTCTTTTATCTCCCAGTTTGAAACTTCCGCTTGCCCATAGGTTTGTGGGTGATATGGAATAACAACTTTATGATGTTTCTCACCGTATTTAAACAAAGCAGCTTGGAACAGTCGATTTAAAAAATGTGATCCATCATTGCCTATAATGGTACGAGCTACCCAAAAGCGAGAGAAGATACTCTTTTTAAGGAATGCAACCACTCTCTTTTCTTCATCATCGGCCAAAGTGACAACTTATACCAATTTTTAAACATAATCATTGTCTATCAATATGAATTTCAACCTATAAGAGTTCACAAGGGCTCCATAATATTAATGCCCATACATTGAACAACTCAATTTTCTACTTGTGTCACACATGATTTCAAAAGGCTTAGATTATTCTGGAGCAATAATAATAGAAGCAACAACAAGCTTCTCTTTAAGGCATTCAAATGACTTCTTGCACTCCTTAACAAATACAAACTTATCTTCCTTCTCCAACAATTTACATAATGAATTAGCGATCTTGGAGAAATCCTTAATAAATCGGTGTTAAAATCCAGCATGTCCCAAGAAACTATGTACACCCTTCATAGAGATGGGAGGGGGTAATTTCGCCATTACTTTTACTTTTGCCTTGTCAACTTCAATCTCTTTAGCAGAAATTTTGTGACCAAGAATAATGCCCTCCTTCACCATGAAGTGGCATTAATCCCAATTAAGAATAAGATTAAATTCCTCGCACAACTGCAATGCTCTACTCAGATTCACCAAGCATAGTTAAAAGGAATCACCCACCACTGAGAAGTCATCCATAAACACCTCCAAGGTGTCCTCCACTATGTCAGAGAATATAGACAATATAATCCATTGGAAAGTGGTGGGTGCATTACATAAGCCAAGTGACATCCGTTTGAAAGAAAAAGTACCATACGGGCAAGTAAACGTTGTCTTCTCCTGATTCTATGGAGCAATAAGATCTGGTTGTAGAAGTAAAACCCATCCAAGAAGCAATACCAACCTCTTTACGCAAACCGATCAAGCATTTGATTTATAAAAGGCATTGGGAAGTGGTCCTTTAATGTCCATGAGTTTAGTTTACTATAGTCCATACAAACTCTCCACCCAGTCATAGGCCTGAGGGGGGTCAACTCATTTTCTCATTCACCACAACAGTTATGACCCCTTTATTAGCCATACATTGGACGAGGATTACACCCTTACTATCAAAAAATTAGGTACACTACTACTACGTTTATCCATTTAATGATCTCCTTCTTAACCTCCTCTTACATTGGTGGATTAAGACAAAGTTGGTGCTCAATGGTTGGTGTGCAGTTTTTCTCCATCTGAATCTTGTGAGTGCAAATACTGGGAGAAATCCAAATGATGTCAGCAATAGTACATCCTATGGCCTTATTATATCATTTAAGTATAGAGAAAGTGCTTGAACCTGTTGCTCACCAAATTGGTAGCAATAATCACAGGAAAAGTGTTTTATCTTCCTAGAAACATGTACCACAAATGCCCTAGCAACTCCTTAAACTCCAACACTGGTGCCTCCTCGATAGATGGCCTAGACGGAGGTGTTGGTTGGTTCTTAAAATTTAAGTCCAGCTTCTTGAGGGCATATGAATAGGATCCCATTCCTATCAAATCACACATTATCTCTTCGTACTCCTTGATACCTAAATTGTCAAAATTCATCAAGACTGCAGCAAGAGTTTCCATAATAAATTTCTCTTAGACTGGAACCTCTCGCTCAATTTCATAATAAATATCGACAATAGAAAATACACTTATTTCCTTGGGTTGCTTCATCGATTGAAACATATCAAAGAGAACCACCTTATCATTAAGACTGAACAGTAACTCGTTGGCCCTCAAATTAATAAAGACACTCCTGGTTGTGAGCAAAGGTCTACCTAAGATTATGGGTACCTTAAAATCTACCTCGCAGTCCAAAATTATGAAATCTGCAGGAAATATAAAATTGGCAACTTTTACCAACACATCATACAATATCCCTACTGACTGCTTCACAGACCTATCTTCTATCAGTAATCACATGTTTGTGGGTGTAGGATCCCTAGACCTTGCCTATTATAAACAACAAGTAACATCATGTTAATACTTTCTCCGAGATTATATAAGGCTTTAGCAAGGTCAAGCGACCCTATAGTACAAGGGATGGCGAATTCTCCTAGGTCAGCTTTATTTTATACCAAGGATCTGGTTGAGATAATGCTACAATGGTGAATATTATCCACAAGTTCGTAGCTAACTGTTCCCTTCTTTATCATAAGATCCTTCACAAACATAGCGTAACCTGACAACTATTCTAATGCCTAAACCAAAGGTGAATTCATACTCAGATACTTCAGCATTGCCATAAATTTTCTAAATTTTATGTCATCAGCTATCTTTTTCAATCGATGGGGGAAGGGCGATGATGGTTTTTGAAGAGTAGTAACCACTGCCTTCTTCTTTTTCTTTTCTTTCTCTAACTCATAAGCTTACTGATGGTTAGATGTACCTGCATTACCATCCAACTTCTCAAACTCCACCGAATTGGTTTCATCATCTTCTACATTTTCTTCAATCACATCCTTGCCCAAAGAAGGGCCAGGTAACACTTTACCACTCCCAGTGGTAACTTCCATGCAAGAGCTATCATTCCGAGTCTTTTTCACTATAAATAATGAAGATAAGTCACTCTTCATTATATCACCCAACATTTGTTGCCTAAAATCCCTTTAATAGTGCCTCCATCATGTCATCCATGGAAATCTTGACTGAACTGGTAGATGCATTATCCTAATTTCCAGGAGGTACATACAGTCCTTTCTTGTCATTTTTGTTCTTCTAACTCCCCTGGTCCCTATCTTTATAACGAGCCTTGTCGTAATAGTTCATACCCCGATGCACTTTTCTATTGCATTAGAAATCCTCCTGATTATTTAGATAATTGACCTTCATCTCAAAATCAATATCAACTCTACTTTATAACCGTACAACTTTCACCTTCTCAGTCTTCACAGATAGCAAATGTTTAGAAAGAAGGTTCATTTCAATTTTCATGTGTGCCATATCTTGGTGACATTTCTTCACTTTTCAATTTTTCTCTGCCGACATAGCACTATATATTGTAGGGCTTGCTACCATAGAATCCTTGGTATGCTAATCTCTACTTATCTTAGTCAACCACTCAAATATATCTAAAGCCTTATTGAATGTAAGCTCCATGAATGCTCCTTCTGTTGCATTGTCAATTGTTGGTTTGGTTATAGATTTTAAAGCTCTATATAAAGTCTTCATTAAATGCTCATCATTCATCTTGTGGTTAGGGAACTATGTCAATTTTTTCTTGAATCACATCCAAGTTTCATACAGTGCCTCATTTGGTAATTCTCTGAAGTTGCTGATTTCATCCCTCAACTGTAACATCCCAGAGGGTGGAAAGAACCTTTCTAGGAAAGATCCTTTCAATTGCCTCCAGTTTGTTAAAGAATCGGAGGCCAACTCATTTAACTAGATTGTTGCCTCCCCAGACAGAGACAGCGGGAACAACTAAAGACGAATTACATTTTGGCCAACACTAGGGTTATCAAAGGATTTGCAAATGATAATGAAATTTAAGAAGTGCATATTTGGTTCATCCCCTTGAAGTCCTCCAAACAACCCCTTAATATTAAGAAGCTGTATCATGGTGCTAGTTGTGTTGACCTTCAGTGTAGGTGCCAGTAGAGATGGAATAATCGCTCCTAGAACACCAGCTTCATCCAAGTCATCCTCATCTTTATCAAGATCAATTGCACAACAAGTTAGTAGTTTGCTCTACCTCTAGCTGCCCGATTTATATTTGCATCCACCTCTACATTCTTCACACACCTCCTATTTTCTAGGTTGAATAGATCATAATTCCCTAAATTCTCCTTATCAGGATTAGGGTCACGAGTTGGTTGACCATTATTTTTCTGATTAACCTGTGCTCTAGCCAAGACGGCTAGTCTATCAACATCTTGTTGTTCTTCCATTCTACTAATATGATATGGTTCAGGATATAAGGGTAATAGCGGTGCTCCTGAACTTCTAGTGTGTGTCCTTAACAATAATGAGCCTATAATGAACCAAAAACAACAAAATAAAGAAAAATTTTGGGAAACTTGACCAAAGGTTCATTTATAATCAAAAACATAATTGACAACCATATTACCCAGTAACGGCACCAAAATTTGATATGCCCAAATTACAACTCTCATTAGAAAATGTAAGCGATTGCTTTCAAATATAGAACCCAACTAGATTGGGGTCGAATCCCACAGGGAATAATATGCAAACTATGAGTTATGGTTGTTAATAGACAATTGATCGAAGGTTCCTGAGTAAGGGTTTTTCAAATTTGTAACAGTGTTTAAATGGTTGTAACAAGTAACATTCCAGCTATTGAATTTTATTTCAAGTACTAATTCAAGAAGAAAAAACAAACTAGAGTTATGTTCACCAAGATGTTCAAACAGATGGGGTTCTGAATTCACTTAAATTCCCAATTTACACTTCAATTGCAAGAGTTATTAAATTTGAAGATTACCCATTTGTTTCTGAACCTCAATGGATTTTTTACCCTTTAATTCTTTTGAACTCAAAGAATGTGTGAATTATTAAATTAGTCTCTCATGTGAGTCTATTCTTGTTATGACATCAACTCATAAACCCAAAGGTAAAGGCCTTTAGACTCCATGTAAACTATTTCTTTTCTCTACATATACTTTTCTTCTCATACAAGGAATGTTCTTGGGCTCACCCTTCAAGTTTTCAATTAAGAAGGGTATTTAATGTGAAGAAGGGTTTATACAATCTCCATTAAAAATGGAAATTAAGCATTCTCATAATCCCAATCAGTTAGTCACATCAAGTCTCCCATAACCCTAGTTATAGGAGTTTAGCCACACATCTCAAGAGAAGGAGAAAAGAAAATCATTGTCTTCTTTATAAATGGATTCAAAGAAGTACTAACAGAGGTTACAATAATTGTTCTTTAATCTTCAATGAGAATCTGAATAAAGATAACTAAATCCATAATTCCTGCTTGAATCATAGAGAATAATACCTAAATATAATATTTCTCCAATGGAAGTATGTAAAGATACCTAACTCAAACCTAAACTGGGTATTTATATGTTCCCAGGTACAGATGATTTAAAATTTGAATTTAGAAAAGCCACGTCCAAGTTGATGGTAACCTCGATGACCCGATGGAAACCTGACGGTTTGTCACGTGGACAATCATTGCTTGCCCCGACGTGATAGGTTTTGGTTAAGGGTTGATGGTCATGTTGGCGGGGTGTCGGTGGCCTGGCAGTCAGTCACATAGGCCATAACTTAAACCTCTAAAACTTATTATTCTATTTTATCCTAACGGCTAAGTCGGAAGTCCTTCGCATGGTTGAAGGTCCATCACTTGGACTATCGCAGAGGTCACTCATTTGCTCCCTTCTGTTTTACTCTGGCGATAACCCTGGCAGTCTGTCGCATGGCTGACAGTCTGCCAGTTTGACCGTCAGTGGACCTTTCCAGCTATTTTTCCAAGTTTCTTCTTCAGCTAACTCCTAAACCTGAAAACACTAAAATCTAGTATTAAATACAACGTCAGTTTCTTGAAAACATAAAATTATCTCTTGAAAAAGATGTAAAAAGTTTCATCAAAAGTCGAAACACCAGTTTTTCTTCTCTTTGTTTTAAATAATAATCAAGATGAACAGTTGTGGATTATATGTCTTATCTTAGGATAAAACGATCAAGATTTTCTATATATTATCTTATAACAAATAACAATGGAACTTAAGAGCAAAATCTTCTTGTAAAGTAAATATTTAAACTTAGGACTTGGAATTCATGCTTATTTTCATAGAAATTCATAACAAAACATAATGCTTAATAATCATTTTGAAATCTTTCAGTAATATCTCAGTCAAGATAGTGAAATTCACATCACGCTATGAATCTTAGGAGTCAGAACATGGATATATGTAAACCTTGATGCACTTAAAACTTTCAATAACATAGTGGTATCATACATCAAGCATATGGTTATTTAGGTATGAACCCTATTTTGAAACAAGCAAATTAAATCTAAAAATTATGATTTTTTGTCACACGGATTAAAGAATTACTGTATCTATAAATCCCAAGTATCTGAATATAGAAGCCTTTGGTGAATTTCCTTGAATTGGGCTTTAACTTGAAGAACCCTAGTTACCTTGGAGAGAATATAAAATTGCCCCTTTCGATTTCTCTAATTGGAGTTATGGTTTTATAATGTATTTAGGGGATTTTTTTCTTTTTATTAATACTTAAAATAGTTTAAGCAATGTAGTTTTGGGGTTAAAAGAGTTGGAAAGGACCAAAGAAAACCCTTAGGAACCTTCATGAAATGGCCTGGAAGCCGTCTTAATCAGTTGGCCACGACTCGTAAGGACTGGTTACGGGTTGTGTCTTGATTCATCACTAGAATCCCAGATTTTAATCCCTACTTCCGTGGTGACTCCTCCTTATAACAAATCATAGGGTATCCTTATGAGTCATCATCAGTGAGTCATAACCACAGGCAACTTTGATAGTTGCTTTAGTAATTTGGCCATAACTCTTAACTCCGATATCAAATTAAGGCAAAATTGGTATCATTGGAAATCTTATTCAATTATCTATCTATTAGTGGGTGTTGAACTAAGAAATTATTAGTATTAAAAAAGTTATGCTTGTTTTAATCAGACTATAGTTATCTTCTTCATAATAACTTAATCGCTAAGGAATGTTTCAACTTGTCTAAGTTAGGAGATATTTGGGGTCTTAATATAAGTCTAAGTTACTTGTAAAACTATAAAAACTTGAAGCTTGATTCTTAGATCCTATACTGGTTAGGATACAACTCATATCTTACAACTCATAACAAGGCATTATGATTTGTAGCCACCACTCTTAAGCTAGATAGAAACTTTGGGGTCCTACATTGCTGACAATACGACTCCAACTATAGAACTCCCTACCTCTTGTAACAACTCCTAGTGTGGAGCTATACCCAGAACATAACTTTAATCATTTCACAGTGTCTTGATTATGACTATATCATATGACCCTTAAGGACTACTCACAACTTGATGAATGATTCATAGCTTTCCACAGTAACCTTGAAAGCACAAGGTGTTATCTATGGTCTCTAATATTCTTGATGAATTACTAATCTGAATGTGTTCAACCCCTGACTGAGAACCTAAAAACTAATTGAAATTCCCAAGACACCACCTCTATTTGAAAGTTTAACATACCTAATAGAATGATCTATTGTAACGCCCCAAAAATTGAGTCCCGATATGCCACACGGTGCTTAGGGTCAGAAGTGACCCCAAGCTAACCCCTTCATAGGTATAACTCAAAAGCAGCTAATTTAAAACATAATTCTGAGAGAATGAAGCAGAAAATGTCTCAATACAGAATCTGTTCAATACAATATTGTAATTACAAGGTGATAATTCTACTGATACATATGCACATACAAGAAGGCTACTGAATACATCAACCACTACTACTATGTATGAAGCCTCTACTAGTATAGTCTGTACATAGTCGGGTCATGACTCCCAACAACCGCACTCAATACAACCGACAAAATAAGATACAATGCTCCAAACTAAAATAACCGAGCCAAGTCCCTGAACTGTGAGGACTCTTTACCTACTGACCAAAAACTATAGCTGAATAGAATAGTAAATGATGGTCAGCACAAAGAGAATATACTGAGTATGTGGGGTGCATGCAACACTTTAACTAACATCATCAATATCATGAAAACATGCATACAGACAATGATGACTCACTTGGCTTGAGTTATATCAAATCATACTCTTCGTACTTTCATAATAAATAGTTCAAATGGTAAAATCTCATAATCCATGTAAATCATCAAAAATCATAAATTATCATATCATCAAAATTCATCATAGGTAATCATAATTCATCATAACAACTCGACTCTTTGACTCAAATCTCGGAGTGACTCAGTAATTCAAAAAACATGACTTTTATGGATAGGGGAGTTTCCTATAACAGACAACCCCATGTGAGCTACGTGGAATACCAACGTTTGAAATCCCCGTTGGAGGGAGCGTGATACTCTTTGCCAGGGAGTAAGACCTTAAAACTACAGTAATCATAATCGGGCTCTCTGGCCAATAATATCATCATCAAACAACCCTACGGTGGCACATAGGTTTGGGGAAATACCAAATTTCTCTCTCGGTGCTAAGTACTACTCCCCGATAAGCTCAGAACGCGTTAGGAGATCCATCATCATCAAAATCATCATAAGGGTCTATCATAAATACCAAAACAAATATCTCAATTTATAATTCATCAACAATTTGTGGATTCCTAACCCCAACTTCGACTTAAAATATTTCAATCTTTCTCAACATCAACAAGGTATCAATGTATTGAACCATAACCGACTTGACATTTAGAAAAGGATATGAAGACTCAATACGTAAGATTTTCAACAATTCAACTCATCAAAATCATCCGAAAAAAATACCAAAATTCATCTCAACATCTATATCAAAATCAATCTTTCTCATAGTCAAAATCATCTCGACTCTGCGAGTTCAAGGTCAATGTACTCAAATTATTATTCTTTCAATTCGACAATTAAATCCTTACAACAGCTTTTGAAAATCACTTGAGACCTTCAATTCATAATAAGAATACATATCCCGTAGTACAACTCAAATCACGACTATTATCTCAAAAGCCTTTAGAAATATCAATTCATTATAGTAGTATGCCATTCATAGCATAAATTCTCAATTTAAGTAGTAGAGTAATGAAGTAATCATGTATATCCATATTGGGAAAAAAATTCAAAGTCTTACAAATACTTCATAAAGTAATTTGAGTGTATACCCATTTTTGAATATCATGAAATTTCTATAATAGAACTCAACCTTTTTAAATGTCAAAATGTAACAATTTATCAAGTCATGACAACATCAGTATTTTTGAGAAAATATCAAGACTCGTGGCAACATCTCAAATGGTATATCTCAATATGCTCAATGATTCAATTTCATCATAAAGAAGCTTTAAGATTATCATAAATCTCAAAATCATTTCAAAATACCATTTCAACATATATCTCGAAATCATTTAAAATAAAAATATAAAATTTACAATTATAGATATGAAGACATATCATTTCTCAAATATATATTCAATAATTCAAATCTTCATTGGGAAGCATGAAGCTTGACACATATCTCAAAATAGTATTCCAAAATACCATCTCGACATACCTCCAAAAATCATTCAAAATACCACCTCGTGGTAAAAGTGTGTATTTTGCAGTGATAACTATTTAAATCATATCATGAAAACATTGAGATAATTATATAAATCAAAGTTTATTCATTCAACCATCATAATCTCATAATCGAATTATTTAGACATAATCTCACTTGCAAAATCATGTAAAACCATAATAAAATTAAAGCTTTGAGCACAAGAGCGGAAGATTGTTATTGTTCAAAACCCCACATACCTTGAAATTAACTTCTTGATTACGAAATCCTGTTCGGACAAATAATGGGTGGTCCTTTAAGGTCTTGAAATGAGGAGTTCATTTATCAGATTAATTTTCTATTTCTAGGGTGAAATTGAAAGATATTTGAAGGTAAAATTTGCCTAGGGTTTCATTATCCAAAATGTTTCATGGAGAAAATAAATTTTGATGGTTCAATTATGGATTAAATGAAAAAATTGTCGTCGAAGAAGGGTGTGTGTGAAATGACCAAATTACCTTTAAAAAACAAATAATGTCAAATCTGTCCTTTGGTGGACTGTTTTGTTAGACTGAAGTAGATCGACCATAACGTTTTACTCCGATAGCCAAATTAGATGAAACCAATTTCAGTTGAAAGAGGAATCTTAGAGCTTTCCATTGATATGTAGTAGCTCACCCAGATCATTATGTACAAGGTGTTATAGTTGTTTGAAGCTGAACCTGAAATTCGCCTGGCTGCAGTAATTTTTAATTTGCTGCACATTTTACTATTCACAGTTCGATCGGAATGGTTGTAACTCATCGCTCGAGTGTCCGTTTTCGATGATCTACATATAGTTAGAAAGCTTATTCGATACTCTACGCAATGGTAGGTCAACTTCTTAGAAATACTACACAGAAAATTTATGGGTCACTCTAAAGTTTAGAACTCGATACATTTCTCACAAAATATTTACGAAGAAATTTTTTTGGGGTAGTACATTATCTCCCCTTGGAAACATTCATCCTCGAATTTCGCTTGATAAGATAAAAGCATTGATCAACTGACCTTCTTAACGGACGCAAACTTCAATGACTTATCAGCACGATTGGAATTACAATTTCCTAGTCCTCATACTGAACATGCATATCTGACGCATAAATGTCTAGCTGAACAGACTCTGGAATGTATGAATGCGTATGCAACAATAGCCAATTCAAGGCTCGTAATGAGAACTTGAGAATGAACTAGATTTGTTTAAAACACGGAAGCTTTAAGAAGTCACGAGGTATCTCCCCCTTGGGACTCGATGTTCCTCTACAACACTTATTTCACAGGGTCACTAAGACTGTGCACGGGGCACCTATGAATTAGCTCATATGCATGACACACGAACAGAGGTATACTCGTAACTACTAAGATGCTCCATGTTGAAATGATTTCATTCCTAAGATCCTTGGATAACATGATGAAATGATAAATGAGAAGGTACACTATACGATTCTGATTGACTGAGCTTGAATACTTTGAAAACAAAGATCATTTAGTAGAAGTTTACTAATTGAAGCATAACTAGCTTCCAGAATCTGAAACATGTACACCACAATCCCTCAAGATAACCACTTAAAACTTCAACTAACTACAATATACATGAAAGCTTAATCTCAATCTTACTTCACATTACCACTTAGCTCAAAAGAAGCATACACCATCTAGAGCTTCAACGCTTTCAGCTCAACTTCGGAATTTCAATCTTAAAGTCTAACGCTCAACTCAAATTTTTCTCATCCTTAACGGACCATACTGCCTCTGTCATCACTTATTAAATTCACGCTTGTAACTTATATTTCTAAACCATAAGAATCAAAATCATATCTAAGAAGCTCAACCATTACAGTCATACACTAATCCTCGAAATTAAAGCAGTTCCATAATATCTTGGGTGAACTTTCTCATCATAAACACAATATCAAACTTAATCACGAATCAACCAAACTTAGGATCTTATATCCACTATTCAAGCCTACTAGATCACTTCCTAACAACTAATACCATTAATCAAGAAATTGTCACAGCCACCTTCACGATCACCAATCATTCAAACTTAACTTTTAGCACACAATATAACTTAAAACTTTTCGCAAAAAATTTCCACTTAGAAACTATAAAACAATCCTTAACAAATGCTAGCCCATTTAAACTTCATAACAATAATAATTGGTCATAATCATATAGCTTATCTTATTCTCAATCCATTAACACATCCTTTTTTCACCCGTCACCACTATCTATCCTTCATACACAACTTAACTTAGTTCAAAGCTCTCTACGCCTTAACTTAACTTTCTCTTGCAACCCGGCAATGGTACAATTTAACAACACTCACCCACCGAGTACTTCCATTACAAACCTATACGTTCTGTTATACAAATACCGTCAATTTCCATTTCATACCTCGAACAAACTACATCACAAATTTAACACACAAGGATATATCACTCCCTATTAACCCCAAATGTATGCAAAAATGAATTCCGCTATACTTGTGCTAAAAAAATCACACTTAATATCCTTCTTACTACTACACCTCCAAATCCCACATTTTCAGCCAGCACAAGGAACAACATGAACTACAAGTTGCTAGTGGATTGAAATAGGCCGCACATGGCTCCACTAGGCTTTGAATATGAGTTTTAAAAAAAAGTATGAGGTGAATAACAAAACAGCTGTGCTAGTGAATCGAAAAAGCCCCACACGGCTTCACTAGACTTTCATTTTTTTTCAATAGCCTGATGATAAAAATATTCGATGACCAAGGAGTACGCATCCACTGAGTCCTATCTGAACAAGTCATAAAGAAGAGGACATAACATGAAACTTTAGGAACTTATAACACACTGGGAGGCTTTTATGAAGCCACTTTTATAAGACTTCTAAAACATTTTGCTAATCAGTCTGAAAATATTATCAGGGAAAGAACCGGGACTTGATGCTCATACTATCTCAAGAATAGCACATAGATAGAAAAGTACAAACTGTCACTTATAGATCCTGAAAAGAAATTTGGTAGCTTATCTTGTTTAAACTTATTGCATGATTCAAGACATAAAAGAACAACAACCTTTCCTAAATGCTTTATAGCCTCTCGAAGAAAAGTACAGATGTTTTTGTACCATTCTACAAGATTCTACTGGCACGACTTCATAGACACCCTAGGACACTTGAACTCTATGCTCTGATACCAATTTTGTAACACCTCAAAAATCGAGTCTCGAGACGTCACACGGTGCTTAGGTTCACAAGTGACCCCAAGCTAACCTTTTCACAGGTATAACTCAAAAGCAGCTGATTTAAAACATAATTCCGAGAGAATAAAGCTGAAAATGTCTCATTATAGAATCTGTTCAATACAATATTGAAATTATAAGGTGACAATTCTACTGACACATATACACATACAAGAATGAGACTGAGTACATCAACCACTACTACTATCTATGAAGCCTCAACTAGTATAGTCTGTACATAGTCGGGTCATGACTCCCAACTACCGCACTCAATACGACCGAAGAAAGAAGATACAATGCTCCAAACTGAAATAATCAACCCAAGTCCCTGAACTGTAAGGACTCTTTACTTGCTGACCGAAAACTACAACTGAATAGAATAGTAAATGGGGGTCAGCACAAAGAGAATATACTGAGTATGTGGTTATGTGGGGGTGCATGCAACACTTTAAATAACATCATCAATTTCATGAAAAGATGCATACATACAATGATGACTCACTTGGCTTGAGTTATATCAAATCATACCCTTCATACTTTAATAATAAATAGTTCAAATGTTAAAATCTCATAATCCATGTAAATCATCAAAAATCATAAATTATCATATCGTCTAAATTCATCATAGGTAATCATAATTCATCATGACATCTCAACTCTTTGACTCAAATCTCGGAGTGACTCGGCAATTCAAGAAATATGACTTTTATGGACAGGGGTGTTTCCTATAACCGACAACCCCACATGAGCTATGTGGAATACCAACGTTTGAAACCCCCATTGGAGGGAGCATCATACTCTTTGCCAGGGAGTATGACCTTAAAACTGCAATAATCATAACCGGGCTGTTTGGCCAATAATATCATCATCAAACAACCCTACGATGGCACATAGGTTTGGGGAAATACCAAATTTTCCTTTCGGTGTTAAGCACTACTCCCCCACAAGCTTAGAACGTGTTAGGAGATCCACCATCATCATCACAAGGATCTATCATAAAGACCAAAAAAAATATCTCAATTTATAATTCATCAACAATTTGTGGATTCCTAACCCCAACTTCGACTTAAAACATTTCAATCTTTTTCAACATCAACAAGGTATCAATGCATTGAACCATAACCGACTCTATATTTGGACAGGGGTATGAAGACTTAATACATAATATTTTCAACAATTCAAATCATCAAAATCATCCGAAATTTTTTTTTCCAAAATTCATCTCAACATCTATATCAAAATCAATCTTTCTTATAGTCAAAATCATCTCGACTCTACGAGTTCAAGGTCAATGTAATCAAATGATTATTCTTTTAATTCGACAATTAAATCATGACAACAACTTTTCAAAAGCACTTGGGACATTCAATTCATAATAAGAATACATATCCCGTAGTACAACTCAAATCATAACTTTTATCTCGAAAGCCTTTAGAAATATCAATTCATTGTAGTAGTATGTAATTCATAGTATAAATTCTCAACCTAAGTATTAGAGTAATGAAGTAATCATGTATATCCATATTGGAAAAAAAAATTCAAAGTCTTATAAATCCTTCATAAAGTAATTTAAGTGTATACCCATTTTTAAATATCATGAAATTTCAATAATAGAACTCAACTTTTTTAAATGTCAAAATGTAACAATTTATCAAGTCATGACAACATCAATATTTTTGAGAAAATATCAAGACTCATGGTAACATCTCAAATGTTATATATCAATATGCTCAATGATTCAATTTCTTCATAAAGAATCTTTAAGCTTATCATAAATCTCAAAATCATTCCAAATTACCATTTCAACATATATCTCGAAATCATTCAAAATAAAAATATGAAATTTACAATTATAGATATCAAGACATCTTATGTCTCAAATATATATTCAATAATTCAAATCGTCATTGGGAAGCATAAAGCTTGATACATATGTCAAAATATTATTCCAAAATACCATCTCGACATACGTCCCAAAATCATTTAAAATACCACCTCGTGGCAAAACTGTGTAATTCACAATGATAATTATTAAATCATATCATGAAAACATTGAGATAATCATATAAATCAAATTTTATTCATTCAACCATCATAATCTCATAATCGAATTATCTAGACATAATCTCACTTGCAAAATCATGTAAAATCATAATAAAATTAAAGCTTTGGGCACAAGAACGGAAGATTTCTCTTGTTCAAAACCCCATATACCTTAAAATTAACTTTTTGATTACGGAATCCTGTTCAGACAAATAATGGGTGCTCCTCGAAGGTCATGAAATGAGGAGTTCGTTTATCGGATTAATTTTGGATTTCTACAGTGAAATTGAAAGATATTTGAAGGTGAAATTTGGCTAGGGTTTCATTATCCTAAATGTTTCATGGAGAAAATAAATTTTGAAGGTTCAATTATGGATTAAATGGATATATTTTCATCCAAGAGGGGGTGGGGGGGTGGGGGGGGTTTGAAATGACCAAATTTCCCTTAAAAAACAAATAATGTCAAATCTGTCTTTTGGTGGACTGTTTTGATAGGCTGAAGTAGATCGACCATAACGTTTTACTCCGACTGCCAAATTGGATGAAAATAAATTTATTGGAAAGAGGACTCTTATAGCTTTCCATTGATATATAGTATCTCACCCAGATCATTATGTACAAAGAGTTATGGTTGTTTGAAGTTGACCCTGAAATTTACCTGGCTGCAGTAATTTTAATTTTCTGCACGTTTTACTGTTCACAGTTCGATCGGAATGGTCGTAGTTCGATCGAAATGGTCGTAATTCATCGCTCAAGTGTCCGTTTTCGATGATATACATATCGTTGGATAGCTTATTCGATACTCTACGTAATGGTAGGTCAAAGTCTTAGAAATACTACACAGAAAATTTATGGATCTCTCAAAGCGTAGAACTCGATACGTTTCTCACGAAATCTTTACGAAGAAATTTTTTTGGGGTATTACATCTATTTGTGTTGAATGCCCTATAATCCCACACCACATACACTCTATTGACCAATGAACGGTCTCTCTGCAATCATAACAAACGCCTGAACCTTTAATGTGGCATAAAAAATATGTTGAACTTGATAAAATGACCAACTCACACCTACGAATATTCGTATACCAATATCCAACCTCTCCATAATTATAAAAGCCTCTAGAAATCTCAAAGATGATGTGAATACTGAACTGCAGTGGCCCTCACAACCTAAAGTCCAAGCTTTATAACCCCTATCATGCCCATCTAGAAATCTATTCCCTGTGACCACCACTACTTATTTGAGAGTTGCCTATTATTTAAGATGATACCTAAACGAACCTAGAAGTATGTCAGTTATAATAACCACTACTGAAGGATCCTTGCCTCCAGATGAAATACGACTGAAACAATACTACTGACAGATCCTCTTATCACTGCCTCTAATGCCTCAAGACGTATGATCTCAATAGTCTATATGTAATCCATAACCTGAAGGTATACATATCAAGCTACTATTAGATAATCCAATGCCAAATAGAGTGGTAAAGTTAATCCTTTAATAAACCCCTACGTAATCTTATCATTTGTAAGATACAACATAGAATTATGCATAACCTACTCGTGAAACCTATCTCATACTCAAAAAGTGGTATAGTGACCTACTAAATATAAACTAACCTAACTTGAGCCTGTGAATCACTCGATGTACTAGACACTACCATTACCTATGAAGTATTCTCTAAAAGGCTTCAAATCCCTAACACTATATCCTGAAGAACTTAGGTAGTCAAAAAACTTACAAGATCTTAGGCTAAATCTAAACCCTCTAGTTGATGCTAGAGATAATTAATATCAATCTCCGACTCCCTTGTCTGACTCTAAACTGATACTTTCATAATACACACAGAAGTCCTGTGTGTTTCGGTTGGCAACACCAGTATATCTATACGAGAAATAGTGAAATTAAAAGAAGTAATATGGAGTTAATAAAAGTTAAAACACATGATGAAGAATAAAGAAATGGGATTTCCTAAGAATGCTTTATATCCTCTAGAAGATAGGATGTGGGTGTCATATTATCGATCTTCAAGATACTATTAAGAACTTTGCTTTTGTACACACAACATAGATAAACCTAGGATTTCATACAAAACTATCATGACCCAATTTCTCAAGTCATGATGGAACCTACTGTAGCCCACCAGTAAGTAAGCGTCCTTTAGCCCCGAATAATAGGTAATAGGATAAGTAGATAAATGGAAGCAAGAATTAAATAAAATGAAGAAAGAAAATCGGGAGAAAGTAAATACTTATCAAAACCTGGTGAGACCAATTCATGAGCTACGAACAGAATAAGAGTACTAGGTAAACATGAGATATAGATATAGAACTATCTCTAAAATTCAATTAAGATTAGGTTAGTTAAAGAGATAGCAGAAACAGATGCAAGTATCTCACCCCAAGTATCTAATTAATTGCAACTTTGCACGATGCGCACATTAGTGATGAGAACTCGTACTATAATATTTAGGGTGGAAATGTTTATTATAAGTAACAAACACGAGGTACATAGTAAGCATCATCCAATTGAGCTGTAAAGATAATAGATATATGTAACGCAAGAATATCCATATTTTGAAAATAACTATGAAATGAAACACCATAAGAAAAATAAAGAGGTAATGATAAAATACTAGGCTAAACCCATAACTAGGAATATGGTGCGATGCACTAAGTAGAAAACAATATTCTACAACACTACAAAGAAAGGGATATATAATAAGAGTTTAAAGAATTCAATATATACAAGTAGTATGAAGAAAATTATATACATTAGTAGTATGAAGAAAGAGACATATACCAGTAGTACGAAAAAAGAGTATATGCAATATTAGTACAAAAAAAGAAAGTTATATACCACACGAATAACTAATCACAATGGTTCCAACCTGAGGGAGCTAGCCTAGTAACCAAAATATTTCGAGGAACAAAATATCAAGAAGGGAGTTAATTATAGTATAATTAAGACGTCTAACAAAAATATGAATAATCATAAGATAGTCTAACAAAAATAAGCTTACCGTAACAAAGACAAAAAGAGCTTGGAGGAGTACCGATAACCTCGGGTACCAATCCATAACCAACCTATGACAGAATATATAATAGTATCAGAACACTAGCATAACTGGTCGGCCCAACCAAAAAAGAACCTAACTATCTAGTTGAGATAAAAAATAACCTAAACAATTCCCTATAAGACCCAATGGTACAAAAAATCACTCATAAAAAAACAAATATCCTATACCTATTTCATACCCCATAAGACTAATAGATACAAACACAAAATAATTATACTGGAGATAGGTAAGACATATGAATGAATGAATACAAGGTAGAAAAAAACTAATGCAGGCTAAACCAACATCCTTATCAAAAATAATTGTAAACATCTCCTTTAGCTCAGTAGCATAGAAACGAACTACCTACAATGACTATCCTATTTTTATACCATGGCTAATCAGACTAAGGGTCTCATAGGGGACTTAGGATATTTTTATACATTTCCTATATCGAAAATAAAACTTTTAGAATCCATATAAAATCCACTCCATCCAGTATCATAGGGAAATAAGGGTAAAATATGTGCTCAAAATTGAACCAAGGCTAAAACAAGTAGAAATACATAAATTCTAGTACTCGAGATTTAATCCAGAACTAAATGGTAGAGTATTACAAAAAGACTCAAAATCTTCCTCAATAAAAATATGCAAATAGTAATAGGTGAACAAAAGAAATCAATTTGAATTTGTCAAGGTCCGAGCTTCCAAAGTAATATACTTTGCTCTAAAAGGGAATAACCTAATAATAAGGGCAGTACGCCTCTTCTTTAAAAATTAATTTTATATGTAAAAAGTCAGAATAAATTTGTTTTTTGAAAATGATAGTAAACCAAATGCTTTGGTTGTAACTGTATGACCCAAATAAATGTGAGAATGCAGACAATGTATGCATGTCACCACTAGTATCAAAATAAGAAAAACATAATCACTTAAGTGTCTATAAACTTAGCCATAACTTTTTAAGTCATGTAGAGTTAACCTGGTATCAATGGTCTCATAACCAAGACCTCAGGCCCAACAATATAATATAAAGAATGATAATTGTATATATGTACATATAGAAAGTCCAAATTGAGATCAATGAGAGACATCAATATATCAAGTAAATTTAACTAACAAAAATCACCAACATTACTAAATACTACCATAAATCTTATACTAAGGGATCTGTATTGCCAACCAAAGGTTAAACACATTTAATTAAGTTTAAGAGTATCCCATAGTTATGGCGAGTATCATAGGCTAAGGCTAAAATTACAATTCTAATTTATATACACTAAATAAGACAAATAAAGATACAACTAGCAATGAAAATCCTACAACATCACCCAGAATGTGATCTACGTAATATATAATTTTACAAAGAAGAGTAGACCATAGCCTACCACTATGTCTAACCATAATGCACCATTCATGAACTACTCTTCTCCAATCCTCAATCTCTAGTGTCTACACAATATAAAATTCATATTATACACATTAATAGGAGTAAAATGAGACCCACATTGCAAAACAAATCTTTAAGCCAAAAATTGTGTCAAAAATATGTCCATGGGACCCACAATGGAATGCAGAAATTGTATCCGTCATTAAGTTCCTCGAAGGACAAGAAATGCATGCTTTAATATTGAATATGAATGGAGTATCAATTGGCTGTCAAAATAGTAACAAGAGCCGAGGAAATAAGAATGAAAATTAATAATTAAATGGGGAATTTGAACAAAAATTTATGAGGAAACTAACAGGAAAATTATCACCCTGAAGATCCCTACTTAATCCCAGCTCCAATCCTAAGTACAACTATAATTTTTTATATTCCTAGAGTAAAAAATAGAGGTTTACTTTTAGGACCCGAGACTACCCCTTAGTCATTACACATTTCTTTAAACCTTAAGAGATCCCAATATTATCTATGGTACTGGCATATTGTATGAGCAACTGAATATAAACATGAATAAGAGCTAAAATTACAACTGAATATAAACATGAATAAGAGCTAAAATTACAAAGTATAAGCATAATCATTAGATAAGGTATTTCAAAACATTACTATTAGAAATTTACAGCATTATAATTTGGATGGAAGATGAACCAAACTACATATAATAACTTTAACTGACTATCTATGAAACATCTAATAATATTGATGGTAGGTAGTTGGGAGATGATCCCATCTATCCCTAATCAATACATACAAATACAAAAATGAAATACTAGAACTCTTACTAATTTGAGTCCTCAGAATAAGAGAACTAATCACCTGCTAGCTGGATGCAGTAATCTTCCTGATTATTATCCTAATACTTTGAAATGTACTGAGTATATGAGATATACACTAGTCATGAAATTACTAAAAAAATTCTTTGAAACTATGGATGTAATAAAACACCTAATCTTTCGACCCTTAAAAAATTCCCTTAGTTTAAGTTTTTGGGCAAGGTATGACTCAAGGGTACTAGTTGTACCCTAGGATACGATTTGGGGTCGCCTCACTTATAAGTTAGAAAGTGTAGTGGGGGTTACAGTGTGTCCACACTATGGTTTAGCCCCTGTTATGTCATATTATAGGGAACGGGTTGTATGTATTTAGTTATATGTTTCCCAGTCGTATGATGCTTGAAATCTTGTCACTACCAGAAATTATCCCTATGGCAATGGTTAAAAAATCATTGATAGGTACAAAAATCGTCGCCATAGAGCTATCATAATAGATTTATGTGCATTGCGTAGGTGGCCATTGGTATAGTTCTATAGCAACGGCATTTACAATGGTTACATAAACCGTTGCAATATATCTATCTATCACAACGGTTTTGCAACTCCTATTGTGACGGTTCAAATTATATATTGCAACGGTTCATGACTATTGCAGTACAATCTATTACAACGGTTAGAAACCATTGCAATAAACTATATTGCAATAGTTGAGAGATATAGAAATAGACTCTATTGAAATAGTTACAAACCATTGCAATAGATTCTATTGCAACGACATAAAAATGTTGCAATAGGTGTTGTAGATTCTATTGCAATGACATAAAAATGTTTCAATAGCCCTATTGCAACAATTAATATTCTTTTCCAATGGTTTTTCACTACCTATGTGAATGGTTTTTGACACCTATTGCAACAATTTTTGAATTTTTTGCAATATTTTTTTGCCACCTATTATTGCAGCTAGTTTAAATACCAATTTATATATATAGAGAAAGAATTATATTAATACAAAATTATATATACACATCACAACAAGATCTTTCATTAATAATTCAAATTAAAATATCCAACAAACTAGTAATCCAAGTCCAAAAGCAAAATGTCAAAGTCAAACGGTCATTAGTTTTCAATAAAGTATCAAGTTCAAGTGGCGGTAAGTTTCACAAAATTCAATATGAAAAAGATCGATACTAAAATATCTATCGATAATTTGAAAATTTTCTCAAGTAAGGTCAATTTCTTCATCACTTTCTTCATCTCCTCCCCCATTTTGAAAATATATAAAAAGAGAAAAAAATAATCTCAATTAGTACATAAATGGCAACATATTTAATTTTCAATTAGTACATAGAAGAACACCTATAAATAGAGCATAAACATTCTTAATAGAAAATGAATAAATTAGATATATAAATTAGTTAAAGAAATATAATTCATGAAAACTAAATCAAGAAACAAAAATAAAAAGAGAAAGGAATAATTAGTTACTAAAGAAGATGAATAAATTTATACCCCAAGAATGAATATACAAATGAGAAAGAACCTCATCACAATTGTAGATCAACTGAGGCAATAACATAGAAAGGGAATACTGAAACGGTGAACGATTTGCAATGTAAAATTGGTCAAAAAGAATACTGTATATATTTGAACATATATCAAAAGTTCAATTGGTAAAGATTTTAGCTATCGTATCTAAATTCGTCAAATAATGTACCATGAGGATGTTTAGATGTTATTCGCTTATTCGAAATAAAGATGAAGGGAATCATTATTTCGACCATTGTAGTTTTGGCCATGATTCAGCTCATGTTTTACCTAGGACAAGCCTTCACTTGTGGACAAGTAGACTCTTCTTTGGATCTGTGCATACCATACATTCTTTAAGCATTTAGATACAAATATTCAAAACGCAAAAAATAATTGAGGAGCTATTCAGATCAAAATCTGATGAGAAAACCAATGTTAGTGACTAAATGAGGGTGTTGGCAACATTTTTAGTTCAGTGGCAGGTGCATTTTTTGGTGAAAATAAGTCAAGTTCAATTTCAAGAGACTCATCACTTATTGATTTCAAACCTGGAAGGTTTCCAGATCATGTTAGTGAAAATATCTTCAAGTACCCTAAGATTATGCCAAGTTTCACTACTGTTGAGTCCATTTTTCTTCCTAAAAGAATGCAGTAGGTACTACCTGTGTCTACCAAGGAAGAATTCATTCTTGATACTTTACTTAGATTTCATCTACTGGCTGAGATCGATGATGTCAAACAGAGCTACAGGAAACGTTTTGCAGGTCATAATAAGCACCAAAGAAATCCCCATACTAGTATGCACTCGAGCTACAAGTCATTTATGTCATTTTCTATCAATATAGTCCTTAATTTTGCATATTGTAGTTCCACTCGTTGAAACAAAACTTACCAGAGATGCATAACTACTAGTTTTCTTGACTATTTCCTGTAATCCATGTTCTATTAGTATATTTTACTAATAAATCTAGCACCAAGAGGGTGCTGAAATCTGTTCGTGATTGAAAGACTTGATCTCCTACGTATGTTGCAGTGAATCAATCATGTAAAACAAGGTATCAAAATGATGTACAACTTTTATGTTACACGAACAGGTCAAAAGATTATAAACATCTAAGATTTGTAACATTGCTATCATCTAATACCAAATTAATAGCTCCACAACAACAACAAATACCAAATGCTTCAAATGGATACATCAACCTCACTTACCTTGTATCTATGACATATGCCATCGATTTGCTTCAAATGATTATTCTAGAAAATATCTTACAATATGTACAACATTTTTCAAGAAATTTTCAACAATTAAAATGATATAAATAAGCATGAATATAAGATACATATGCAAAAGGTGCTAAGGAATAGATCATGCTAAGGAATCTAGGAGTAACAGCTAAATGTACTAAGATGGTGAAGATGGTTACGAAAACAACCACTTAGCTAATTGGTCTATTTGTAGACTCTTCAACTGATGCAGGAGACCCTCTCATGCTATATGTTAATTTTATTTTATTGAGCAACCCACTATTTTTACCTTTCTATTCCATTTCAATATTACACTTCTCGAGTGATGAGGACCTTTGTAAAGACGACCTCTAATCTTCCAGCTTTCCAAAAAGAGCAGCTGAAGAAGAAATGATAGAAATAGTTCTAGAGAGTGCTCTTGAAAAATCTGCTGCCTTCCTTAGGCGAGTTTTCTTCGATACCTTCTGAGGGGAAATAGAAGATGGAACAAGGACAATAGAAAAGATTCAGTGAGATCCAATGTGCATTTCGTGATCAGGTGGACCATAGCAGAGAGTAACTGATGAAATAAAACCTCCAGGAATGCCTAAACATAAAGAGAAGTCAGATTCATAACTAAATATGAAAATAACAGTCTAATAAATTCAAATGATAATCAGCCTTACTTTATTTTGGTACGAAAAATTTGGCATAAAAGCTATAATTTGAGAAGCATGGTACACAATACCAATAGTAGTTCTTGCTACCACTTGGATACTTGTGACGTTCTCTAAGATTACTGCCATCACATTAAGAATCATACCTGAATCTCCAACCTAAGCATCAAGAAATTGAATAATCTTTACTTTTTTAAGAACATAAATAACAATAAGTTTAATTATATTTAGTCCCATCAAAAAGAGACTTTTGATTCCTATTTCAATTTCTAACTAAGTAGCTTCCAACCAATTTACCTAGAATGCAACTTATTTGATATTAAAATCTAATGACAAAAAAACTTATAGGCTATAAAAATGACCAGATTGAATCCAATCAAGTTTAGGGATCTCAATACTAAAGTAAAAGACAACCCCAAAAAGGCGAAAAAAGGGTTGACCCCCAAGGGTGCAGACCTTAAGGGACCAAGGCTCAAATCTTAGCAAAAAAGAAAACGCTCAGTGATTTTTTCTAATTATCCCAATCCTTGGTACATCGAGTTACCCGGTACCTACACTAGTAGAAGTAGCAAGTACAAGTCCACATAAGCTGGAATGGGCACCACCACTATCAAAAGGAAAAAATAGAGGGTGCAAGAATGAAATTCTCACTCGGTCAGAGAAGACTTTAGTTCCCAAACTGAATGCAAACATTGCATTCTGGAGTCGTGTCACATGTGTTTCCAAGATTAAACAATCTAACAGAATGACCCTGGAGCAAACAAAATTATAAAAATACCCATCACTCAATTAATGATTGCAAGGATAAAACGTACTATACTAAATACATTCGATACTTATTTAACACGCTGCAACATGGAAGAAATTCTATGTAATGTAATGTTGCACATTCTTTTTGCTGCTTAACATTCCACTACACTAAGAAAAATGTGACTATAATTTTCTCATTACTATTATTGCAACACCTTATGTGCATGATAAATAGACAAAATTTTTATCTTAAAATAATTCACAATGTTATTTAAAATTCATAAGCATCTCACTTAGCAGAAACTATAATGGATCAAATGTTTTCTGATAAGGTGATTTAAACAAATCAGCTACTTTCGAACTTTGATGATTATCAAAACAATGTTAACTGGGATATAGTGAATATATGCCCCCCATCAACCTTGAGTCTACAACAGAGTATCGATCAATAAGATAGAATCATTTAAAGACACTACCACCCACCTTTCTCTCTATCAAAACCATTATCACCCACCTTGTCCTTTATCAAAAACACTATCCACCAACTCGTCCTGGATAGGTCTATACTAAAAATAACACTGATTGTCCATCCAAAGTAAGTCTTCATTCAAATTTAAATTTAATGTATAATTAGATATTTAAAGTGAAATAAAAGGAAAAAAAGGTCGATTGGGAAAGTACAAGTACTTATAGCTTTCTCGTGTGTGCCAGGTTCGATATGGATCTCTCTTCGTGGTAATATCAATAATTCATCGGTCTTCTATAGTATAATTAAAATAGAGATTTATTTCATTGGTACAAATTATCGAGCACTTGATAAACACATCAAATAAATACAAAAAAATTAAGAAAGGATAGTTACCTAAGAATCGAATCAAATCTTAGACATGGATTTATTGTTTTATAGTGAAGCAACTTTGAAATTGAGGTATGGTGGTCACACTTTCTAGCTTTTTGAAGTTGTGGTTGCATCAGCTTTGAAATTGAGGTGAGATTTTTGGAGTAGTGATATAGTGGTTGGAGCAGTGGTACGATGGTCAGAGTATGGTGGTCGGAGCAGTGGGATGGTTGTCGGAGCAGTGGCGGACTCGATTATATCATTTTTTTTGGTTTGAGATAGTGTAAAATTATAAAAAGGGTTTATTTTTTGCGGACTCATCAAAATTTTGTGGTGGGAATAAATAAACCGATGGGATAACTTCTTTTTTTGAAAAAACTATTGCCATAGCTGATTCTATGGCAACAGTTCAGACAACCGTTGCTATAAAATACCCTATTGCAACAGTTATCAAACAATAACAATGGTTATAACATGAAATAGTTATATTAATATAATTTTCTTTTGCAATGACTTAAACTATTGCAGTAGACCCTCTATGGCAATGCTTTTGGAACCATTGCTAACAAATTTATTTTAATAGGGGTAATTTCTAGTAGCATGTCCAAAGCATTCTATTTTGGGTGTGGGTTGTAGGGTATCATGCATAGCCTAGGGTTTGATACATGCATGTAGAGTCATATATTTGTTAGTTTATGGGTCCATGGTATGATCTAGTGTACGAGTTAGGGTACCACTCATACCCTAGTCTACTGGTCAATAGGTTGAGTCATATCATCCTGGGTTCACTTTTTAGCTTTTAAGATGAGGACATTTTAGACTTTTTACAATTCTAAAACCTTATAACCCATGACTTATAACCTTATTTGGCCCTTTATTCTCCACATATAAAAGTTCAAAAATAGTCCAAACACTCTCCAAAACATCCCTCTAAAGATTTAAGCTAGGGTTACAAGAGGTGTCCTTCTAGAGGCTTGAGGACCAAAAATCCTTTCGTGAATCATCTTTTATAAGGAATGTGAGCCTTCCCTTATTATTTTTTCTCAAATATCATGTTATTTAAACAATGTGTATGAATTATTAATTATAATTTTTGGAACAAATGTTGAGGGTTTTGATGTATAGTGATAGATGCTGTCTACTCTTGTTTAAACTTATGGTTATACTTTTTTTTGGTAATAGTTTTCATATGCTGGTGCTTTTTAATTGTGGTTTAACAAATTGGTGATTAGTAACCCTTATATTAATGGTTTTCATAGAGTTTTTTGTTTGGGTAAAGGTATGCCCTCAAGATGTTTGTGAAAATATTTACTAGAAATAACTGGTCACATGCTATTGGTGATTTGAACTAAGGTAATGGATTAATGAGTAAGAATGATTGGAAAATGAACTTGTAAAGTCCTTGTTAAACCTTAAATGAGTTAAGTAGTGAACTTGGTGGTTGGTTTGATTAAAAAAGGGTTTGAGTCCCTAAGCATGAAATTGAATTGTGTTTGAAATAATGCTTGGTGTAAGAATGTTAATGAATGGTTTGATAAAGGTCTTAATGACAAAAACATGACTTGAATGGTAGTTGAAACTAAGGCATTGGCCTATTAAGGTAGTTGATTTATAAATGGTTCATAAAGACCTTGTGGTCATGTGTGGTGTTGAATTGTGGCTTTGATGAATTGAAATGGCTAAGTGGGTTAAAGTCCTTAAATGTTTAATTGAGTAGGTTTGAATGCATAGAAAAAAGGTTAGAGTCCCAATGCCGATTAGTAATAGATTCTATGGCTTGTGGTTAGATTCTACTTGCATAAGAAGATGGTTTGTGATTGGAGTCCACTTGTTTGATAAAAGGCTTATGGTTGTTTAACAAATTGATAGTGGTTTGAGTAAAATTTTCTAACAAAATAGGTTGTGGTTAGAGTCCACTTGTGTAGTCAATAACTTGTGTTTAGATTCCACTGGCACAATAAGATAGTTGAGTATTAGTGTCCTCTTGATTGATATAACCTACATGGGTGGAAGGTTAGAGTCCACCACTTCATGGTTCATGATGGAGTGTTTTGAAATGTATGCTATGGCCTTGTTATCTTTTTAAAACTTGATGTATCAATATCTCTACATAACTAGATGTAGATAAATATGATTGTTTATGATGGTACGGCTTGGTTTTGAATAATGGCACTACTTTATCCTTACCCTTGATTTATATGCTAGTTCTCAAACTGCTAACTATCTCTCAATGTTGTGTCCCTGCGTGACCACAGTGGCCAAAGTTTCTTCTTCTCTTCTTGTGCTGTTACCAGGTGTTCGAGTTGATCATGTGTTAACTTTGAAGTAGTGAGCTTCCATACTTCGAAAGGCATATATTTCATAGGATTTCTATCCTATTTCATATACTTGTATTAGACTTGGATTTTGGCTATTGTCAAGTGTATGTCCCGATATATTATAGATATCGGATTGGTAGAGGCTTGTTGATGACTGTGGACTTGGGTAGTTTAGATGTTGTATGTTGACATAAATATAAATATTAGACATTCTTAAGTTATGTTTATTAGTCTTGTTTCTACTATCTCATTATATGTTTGGAGTTCATCCTACACTTGTGGATTGATATGATGGTTAGGTTGGTTCAAAGGGGTTATCTCCGATCCTTGTTAGGCTTGAGATTCCCATATGATAGGGTTCAGTTTTTAGTCATGTCTTGTTGGTATCAGATCTAGGTTCATGGTCCATCGGATGTACACAAATTCACGTCAAGTAAAGTTTTTTTTAATGGATGTGTAGTACGCCACACTTATAAAGGAGAGGCTACAAGGCATTAAGGAATGTTTAATTTTCTTGTTTTCCTATTTAAAGATATAGATTTTAAGGTCTTGGATCCTTCTAAAGACCATTTGATCATCTTTTAGATCATGTCTCTTAGAAGATTTGAAGTTCCTACAAACCCTTCTATGACAACTGGGGATGATGTGGATGGGATTTTTTCTACTTATGGAGTTGATACTTGGTATAGGGGTCCAATACCTGATGATCTAGGAGTTCCATCAATTTCTTTTAATCCTCCTTTAATTCCTTAGGCTGACGTGACAAATACTGAGAATCATTAGTCATATCATATGATTGCTCAGTTGGTAGATTCTCAGGTTGGGTGTGGTACTTCTATTACTCCATCTTTTGAGGCTACAAAGGTTAGCCAGTTTATGAGTTGAGCCCTCCGACACTTATCGAATTTAAGGTGGAGCAAGATCCCCAAGGTTTTCTGCATGAGATGGAAATGATTTTTAGAGTTATGCATGCCACTAATGTGGAAGGGGTTGAGTTTGCATCCTATTGGTTGAAGGACATGGCTTACCAATGGTACGGAGAGTGTGAATGGACAAGGGGTAATATTGACGAGTCATGTTTATGAGAGGACTTCACTTAATCTTTTTTTGACCACTTCTCTCCTCTAGAGTAGAGGAAAGAAAAGGCATAGGAGTTTTTTAATCTAAAGCAAGGAAGGATGTTAGGCTAATAGTATTCCAAGATTTTTCACCACATGTCTAGGTATGCTCTGGAGATAGTGCTGGATATGAGGGCTTGAATAAGAATGTTTGCCTCAAGACTGTCTGATGAGTCTGTCCTTGAGAGCAAGGCAACCTTGTTGATCAAAGATATAAATATGTCTTAATTGGTTATGTACATGCAACAAGTGAAAGAAGAGAAAAAAACAAGTTGAGATTAATGTGAGGCAGAGCAAGATGTCTCAAGTATTTTATTAAAGTGGAGGCCCACAAATTAGTGGTAAATAGTCTAAGAGGAAAAATTGGGTGAATCCAAATTCCTATTCAATGGATAGTGCTCCTTACCTTAGGCCATCAGGTGATCATCGGTCATTTATCATACCCTTCTTATAGATATTATGGTTAGTACAATCATGGAAAATATGAGAAGGGAGTTACAGATGTTTTAGATAGGGTTAGATTGGACACATACAACGAGAGTGTCCCTCTCTAGTGGTTCCTTTGTCAAACTGGGCCCACATTGCTACATCATCTACTCATGCACCGAAGGGTCCTTCTTTTTCTTCTATTTCTGGGATCGACACTAGCCAGGATCTCTTATATGTACTTGCTACTTGCTTAGAGTCCGAGGCATCTCTAGATATTGTTACAGGTATATGGAGACTTTTCTCTCATGATGTGTATTGTTTGATTGATTCGGGGTCCACTCTATCTTATGTGACCCTATTTGTGGCTATGTATTTTTGTTTCAGTCTTGTGTATTTGTCTATTCCTTTTTTCTATTTATACATCGGTAGAAGACTCTGTGGTTGTTAAAAGAGTTTATGAGGGTGTATGGTAGTTGTTGGTTACAGAGAAAATCTGGTAGACTTGATAGAGTTACACATGGTTGATTTTGATATTATTCTTTGGATGGATTAGTCGCATTCTTGCTCTACTTACATGGATTGTTGGACCCATAAGGTATTGTTCAAATTCCCTAATGAGCCATTTATTATATAGGAAGGTTCTTTAGTGCCTAAGGGGAGGTTAATCTCATATCTTAGGGACCGAAAGTTGGTCTCAAAAGGGTTTTAGTATTATTTGTTTTGAGTTAAAGATTCTAACTTGAAAGGTCCTTCTCTAGAATCTATTTTCGTGGTTAATGAGTTTGTCGAGGTCATTCCCGATGACCTTCCTAGTATTCCTGCAGATAGGGAAATTGATTTTGGGATTGATCTTGTTTTGGACACTCGTTGACTTTCTATCCCTCCTTATAGAATGGATCTGGTAGAGTTGAAGCAGTTTTAGAAGCAATTCAAGAATCTCTTAGATAAAGTTTTTTTTTATCCTAGCGTGTCTCCTTAGGGTGCACTAGTGTTGTTTGTGCATAAGAAGGATAGTTCCCTTCGAATGTGAATTAACTATAGTTATTTGGATAAGGTGACCGTATAGAATAAATATCCTCTTCCTAGGATCGACGATTTGTTTGATTAGTTTTAATGTCTGAAGTGTTTTGGTAAGATTAGTCTTTTAAGACCTGATATTTCCACAATGAGTACCAAGTTATGCATTTTTCTTTGACCAATTCCCCCGCGATATTTAAGGATTTCATGAAGAGGGTCTTCCAACTGTTTTTGGGTTTCTTTGTTATTTCCTTAATTAATCACATCTTGGTCTATTCTAAGAGTGAGTTGGATCATATCCATCACCTCCGTGCTGTGATGCAAACCTTAAAGGATCATTATTTGTATGCCAAGTTCTCAAAGATTGAGTTTTGGAGAAAGGTTGTGACTTTTCTTGGTCATATTATCTCTAGTGTAGGGATCATAGTTGATCCACAATAGGTTGTGGCGATTAAGAAATGGCCTAGACCTTGTAGTCCAATCGATATTCTGAGCTTCTTTATTTTAGCCAGTTACTATAGAAGATTTGTGGAAATTATTGCTACTATAGTTGCTCCATTGTCTATGTTGATCCAGAAGATAGTCAAGTTATTATGGTCGAATACATGTAAGGATAGTTTTCAGAAGTTAAAAGATAAATTGACTTTGTCACCAGCTTTGACCTTGACCAAGGGTAGTGATTGTTCTGTAGGGTATTGTAATACTTCTTGTATTGGTTTTGGTTATGTCTTGATACAACATGGTAGCGTGGTGTTCTATTTTTCCAGGTAATTGAAAGTTCATCAGAAGAACTACCCAATTTATGATTTTGAGTTATTAGTCGTGGTTTTAGCATTGAAGATTTGGTGTCACTATCTCTATGGGGTTCTTGTTAACATATTTTTGGATCTTAAGATCCTACAGTATATGTTTACTCAAAAGGAGTTAAATCTCTGAGAAAGAAGATGGCTTGAGTTACTAAAGGACTAAGATATGAGCCTCCATTACCATCCAGGTAGAGCTAACATACTTGTTGATGCTCTTAGAAGGTTATCCATGTACAATTTAGCTCAAGTGGATGAGGATAAGCGGGAGTTGGTGAAGGACATTCATTGTTTTAGCTAATCTTGGAGTTTGTCTTATGGATTTGAGGATGGTGGTGCGTTTGTGTATTTGGTATCACAATCGTACCCTATTGTTGAGAGAAAGGAAAAACAAATGTTGTATCTTGATTTTATGAAGATTAAGAGTAATGTGGGTCAACAAAAGGTTGTCGATGGTATGATTTATGGTGATGGTATGTTGAGGAACCAAGGTAGGTAATGTGTTCTCGATGTCGATGGATTGAGGGAAATGATTATGGCCGAGGCTTATGGGTTCTATATGCTATCCCTCCCTGTTCTATGAAGATGTATCATGATCTTAGGGAGTTTTATTGGTGGATTAACATGAAGCAAGATGTGGCTAGCTGCTTCTACTTATCGATCCCAGCCCATCAGGGAAAAGAATAGAAGAAACATTGATCTTGGGCATATTTATATGCTTAAAAAACCAATATGCACCAAGATTTGAACTTAGTTTAAGAACTTTTGTATGAATTCATAAGTATAATTCAGCTTTTATTCCATTTTGTGCCTAATGGATATGATTAGCACTTTCAGGATCAAAATCATAAAGAATTATGCATAGTTGGATACAAGGAGGATATAGAAGTAGTAAAGGAATGCAAGGGACTGAAATTAAGATGAAAAAGGAAATTTGGAATAAAGAAATCCTCATTTGAAGACACTCCGCGTTGCGATGAGCAACAAAATAGCAATGGTCAAATTCCAGTAAAGGTTTACGAAACCACCACTTTGCGGAGAAGTTTTGTTTATCAGATTTTGTGACCTGAGGGTTTAGCTCGTCACGAAGGATGATTATTTTACAATTGTCCCAATCCAGTGGCTCACCGCGATAGTGGCGTGTTACGGTGAGGGTGCATTTTACAATTGTTGGGGTGTACTTTAGCTACACGATTTCTCATATTTTAATGGAAAATAGCAATAGAAGGTATGGTGCGACGTGCCAGGTTGATAAATCAAGAATATTTTAACTATTTTGTCCCAGCTATAAAAGGAAAAATCCAATATAATGTGGAGAACTTTTTGTCAAGTAGAGCAGCGACGAAAAAATAGAAATTTCTCTCTTTTAGGGTTCTTAAACATTCGTTTGAATTTTTTTTTCAAAGATTGACTTGGATATGATTTGTTACTTATTTTTGATGGTTAATTCAAACATGAGTAGCTAAACAACCCCTTTCTGGGGTTGAGGCTAAGAACATGAGTACTCTTTAATATTCTTATTCATAGTTCCTTTTTGGATTATCATATGGGTTGTTCTTAATTTCTTGAGTTTACTATTTTAATGATTGGCCACCATTAGAATAAATTTATATTTCTATGTGAATCCGGGAGGAGAATCATAGGATAGAATGAGAAATTAGGGAGCAAGGTTCTTATTCTTATATAAAATAAGGGATTTGAATTAGCATCTAGGATAGGGATATACCTAGAAGCCTTGCTTGGTTCACTTGCAGGAAGACAACTTTATGAATCTAGAAGATTTGTTGTAACTCTGTGGCAGTTGTGGTTACAACATTCAATAGATAGAAGATCTGAGGTCGGGAGACTAAGATTGTATATAAACCTTGCGAACCATCAACCCGATAACCAATTAGACTGTGAAAAGAATAGAGAATTGTATGATTGTTCACTATACCTCAACCCTTGAATCGTCATCATTATTGATTACAACCATTTCTTACTTTGCTTTAGTCATCACTAATTAATTATTGTTTAGTAAATTGCATTTTATTTATAGAATCATCTTAATCTTTATACAATTAAACACATAATACTAAATTGTCTTGAATGAAAGAATGAATAAACTTCTAGTTTATTGATCCTAGAGGGAACGATATCTGAATGTCTTAGTCATTATATTACTTGCACGATCACGTACACTTGCGTGTGCGTAGAGACGCAATAAGTTTTTGGTGCCATTGCCAGGGATCAAAGGGAATTAGTAAACTGCTTTAATTTTTTTTTTTGATCATAAGTTTAAGTGTTAACAATTTGATCTTAGCGGTTAAATTTTTGCAGGTTTAGCTGAACATTGGACTGGCTAGAGAAAAAGAGTTAGTATAGCTCTTTGCAGAACCAGAAGTGATTTTTCATCAAAGACGAAGAGCTCAATACTACACTCAACAGGGATTGCTGGTGGAAATACGTTATCCTATAGTGGCTAATCCAAATGTTGGAAATGTTCCAGCTCCACTTGTTCCTGTTCAACCAGTCGCAAGTCCTGTTCTAGAAGTGGAAATCCCACTTATAAACCTTGTGACTAAGAGTATCCTTAAGCATTAACAAGGAGGTCCATGGGAATTGAATCAAAATATGGTCCAATTTTTGAAATATGTGGGAGAATTTTAGGGGCTTTAACACGAGGATCCTCAGCAGCACTTACGAACCTTCCTAGAAATAAGCAACACATATATTCTTGTAGATATGAGTGTTGATTATGTCAGATTGGCCCTCTTTCCCTTTTCTCTAATCGGGGAAGCAAAGGGATGGCTACTTGTTGAACCATACCAATCCATCACTACATGGGAAGAATGTGCTAGAAGGTTCCTCATTTGATTTTTTCTATCTTAGAAAACAACTAGATTAAGGAATGAGATATTGAGTTTCAGACAGAAAGATAGAGAAAATCTTTACCAAGCTTGGGAGAGATTCAAGAGCATGCTCAAAAGTTGTCCTCAACACAATCAATCGAATGATATTTTGGTGCATATATTTATAAAAAGCCTTGAGTCTAATACGGATATTTTCTTAGATTCAGCAGCAGATGGTCAAGATTTAGTGAAAAGATATGAAGAATTGCATACCTTGCTGAATTAAATTGCACAAGGAAATCTTGTTTGGCATGTAGACTCGAGGAATGCTCTCAGGAAAGTTGCAGGGGTTTTGGAGGTGGATCAGTTCACTGCCTTACAAACACAGGTTACAGCAATGCAGAACCATTTGACTACTTAGCTTAACTACTTAAAGTTGGATACAACTCAACCAGCAGCCAGAACAAATGTAGTTTAACAGGTATATGCATGTTGTGAAGTTTGTGGAAGTACTGAGCATAAAACAAATGCATGTTCTGTTAGTCCAGATTCAGTCAACTATGTGGGGAATACAAATCGTCAGGGTCAGTAGAATTTTAGCAATACATATAATCCAAATTGGAGGAACCATCCTAATTTCTCATGGGGTGAAAATCAGGCACAGAATACAAATCAGTATAAGGGACCAGTGTAACCAAATCCACGGCAGGTTCAGAATAATCCGACGACTGCTTTAAATAGTAATATGGAGAAGATGCTTAAGTAGTTGATGGCTCAACACACACAGTTTGTAGTGGACATGAAGGCTCAATAGGAATAGTTTGCAGCTGAGTTGAAGAGTCAGGAATAACCAAATCGCAGGATCATAGAATACAAGGCCACAAGGAGCATTGCCTAGCGACACTAAGGCTAATTCTAAACACGTGAATGTGGTTACAAAGAGGGGTGTGCTGCGAACTAAAGAGATGATTAAGGAACAAGATAATCCCGTTGTTATTGATGATAGTTTGAAAGAAAATGCAGAAGTAAAAGAAAAAAAACAATAGTGAACAAATTCGTGCAAAGAAGAAGACTATCCCCTTGCTCTTTCCTTAAAGAGCAAAAAGCATCAAGAGGAATCAAGTTTTAAGGAGTTTCTAGATCTTTTGAAACAAGTTCAAGTAAACCTCTCTCTTGTCGACATTCTACAGAGTGTGCCAAAATATGCAAAATACTTAAAGGATATTATTGCCAATAGGAATCAATTGACTGAATATGCTACAGTTGCACTTACTCAAGAATGCACATCTAAAATTCAAAATAAATGGCCCACAAAATGGAAGGATCTGTGGAGTTTCACATTGCAAATTACCCATGGTCAAACTATTTGTGCATGTGGATTGTGTGATTTAGGGGCTAGCATAAATCTCATTCCCACGTCATACTATCGGAAGATGGTCTTGGAATCTCCAAACCCACGATTGTGTTGCCATTGGCATACAGGTCGCTTGCTAGACCAAATAATATTATTCAAGATGTACTGGTGCAAGTGGGATCTTTAATCTTTCCTGTAGATTTTGTGATTTGACTTTGAGGCCAATCCAGTTGTTCCATTTATTTTGGGACGACCCGTTTTAGCAATAGGGCAGTCACTCATTGATATGGCAGCTGAAAAATAACAATGAGAGAACACGATAAAGTAGAGGTTTTTGATGTGTACAGAGCATAGAAATTTCCAGACATATATGAGGAGTTGTCATCAATTTTGGTTATTGATCTTACATCAGATTGGTGGATGCTCTTGTCTGATGATCCATTAGAGTGAGCCTTGATAGATTATGATCTGCATAGGGATTTAGAAGAATTGTAATTGGTCTAGAGCATCAATTGGGTTGTAATTAAGATAAATAAAGTATTGATCGAACCATTTATTAGACCAATTGGTCCACTATCCAGGCGTTCAATTGAAGAAACTCCTAACTTGGGGCTTAAGGTTCTCCTAACTTGGAGCTTAAGGTTCTTCCTCCTTACTTACAATATATTTTTCTTTGTGATCAAAATACCTTGCCTGTTATTTTATCTGCAAGATTATCCGATGTACAAGTAAAAAAAGCTGTAGCAGTTCTCAAAAGGAAAAGGAAAGCAATTGGTTGGTAGATGTCTGATATTTTAGGAATCAATCTAGTATTTTGCATGACAATATTTACATGGAAGAGGGGTGCAGACCTAGAGTGCAGCAACAAAGGAGGTTGAATCTTATTATGAAGGAGATGGTCCAGAAATAGGTGATTAAGTGGTTAGATAGTAGTACTGTCTACCTAATTTTTTATAGAAAATAGGTGTGTCCAGTGCATTGCATACCAAAGATAGGAGGAATGACTGTGGTAATGAATGATGATAACAATTTAGTTCTCACATATACAATTACCGAATGAAGAATATGTATAGATTATTGGATATTGAATGAAGCAACTCAAAAAGATCATTATCCAATTCTCTTTATTGACAAAATCTCGGATAGATTGGCATGGCAGGAGTATTATTGTTTTCTATATGGGTACTCTAGCTACAACCAGATAAGCATAGCACTGAAAGACCAAGAAAAGACCGCATTCACGTATCCATATGGTACATATGCTTTCAGATGCATGCACTTCATATTATGTAATGCACCTGCTACATTTCAAAGGTATATGATAGCGATATAATCAAACATAGTGGAGAAATTTGTGGAGGTATTCATGGATGATTTCTCTGTGTATGGGAATTCATTTGAAAAATGTTTACAAAATCTCGACAAAGTTCTAGCTCGTTGCGAAGAAACAAACTTGGTGTTGAATTGGGTAAAATATCATTTTATGGTTAAGGAAGGAATTGTTTTAAGAAATAAAGTGTCATGAAAAGGCGTACAAATTGCCCATTGGGACATCTCCATATTGCTTAAGGTATGGTAAGGCTTGTCATCTTCCTGTAGAGTTGGAACACCAAGCATATTCGATTGTAAAAAGCTAAATTTTGAGATGACTACCATGGGAGAAAGAAGGTTATTGCAACTGAATAAGTTTGATGAGTTTAGACTACACTCATATGAAAATCCCAAGCTTTACAAGGAGAAGACCAAATGATGGAATGACAAACTCATTCAAGTTAGGGAATTTGAACCTGGACAACTTGTAGCATTATTTAATTCATGGAATAAGTTATTTCAAGGTAAATTATAATCGAAATGGTCTGGACCTTTTGAAGTGGTGTGCATGACACCCAATGGAGCTGTGGAGTTGTGGAATAAAGAGAAGGCAAAGAAGTATCGTGTGAATGGACAGCGTGTAAAGCATTATTGGGCGAATCATTCGAACAAACATAAGGAATTTATCATTTTTGCTGGTGAGTGATGAAGAGATGAGTCGTGCTACGACGTAAAATAAGGCGCTATGTGGGAGGAAACCCACACATTTATTGTAATAGGTAGTTTAATTTTTAGCTTGTAAAATAAAATAGAAAACAAAAATACAAAAAAAATGAGTCATGCCACGATCAAAACTATGACGCTGAGTGGAGGCAACCCATTTTTACTTATAATTTTTGTTGTTTTCGTTTGAGATTGCAAGGAATTTCAAATGAAATAAGGAGATTACCACAATTGAGGAAAAAATCAGGTTGACAAATTGATTTGTGTAAGTGGGGATTTACTCAGGTAAGAAAAGCATGAAAAATTACATAAGGAATCTGAGTCTGATAAACAGCGCAATGCAGAACTAGGTAATTTGACAATTGTCAAATTCCAGTAAGGGTATGCAAATTTCACCATGACGTGAAGAAAGGTAAATTGAGAATTGTCAAATTCTAGTGGATAGGTGCGATTCCTAGTGTAGCGCAAAACTTGGACAATTGAAAATTATCAATTTATAGTGTATGGACGTGAATTTCAGCGCGTCATGGTGGGAAGTTAAATGGTAATCGGCCTTATCCAGTAGGTTTCGGTGATCCTACCACGTCGCAGATAGGGCTTAACTAGGAAATAGAAATTTAATTACCCTAACCCAACCCATCCCTCTTTAAATACAACCTATCCAACCCTAAATTATTTTATTTTCCATATGTGCCTCTCTCTCAGTCTCTCTCGTAAAAAAACTTAAAAACTTTTTTACATTCTCTCATTCTACCCTCAATTATTGAGGTCTGTTCATTTTTATTTGTTAATTTATTACCCTTCTTGTTACATTTTGTGAGTATTATTAGTGTTCTTATGCATAATTTTGTTTTCCCTTCCCTAATATTTGTCCATATTTGCATTTCCTTTGATATTTTGTCAAATTTGTGATGTCTTAGCCTACTTATCATTACTTTGAATCACTGAGAGAAAAATTGATGGGTATCTATAGTTGGGATTAGGATGCAAATATTTTTTATGCTATTTGAGAGGATGGGAAGGTGTCAGGCAAAATCGTGTAGGAAGTTAGGGGGTGACTTCGTTCCACTGTGTATATGCCCTTATTGTCTAATATTAGTTGAGTTAGTAGAATGTGACATGATATTTTGTGCTTAGGAAATGGTGAGGAATGATGGGACTGAGTACCTTTAATGTGCTATCTATATCTATGATACTAAGGCCTACAAAAAGGGAAGTCTAAGTACCTTGGTTGTGAATGTAGGTGTTTGGCCAACAACTAAGTATGGGGTGAAAAGGCACCTATAATGCACATAAAGATTATCCAATCTTCATTTTCATATTCTTGCTTGTTGCTTGCATTTTCTTAAACGCAGGCATAATGGATTTATAATCTAACAAGGGAATGGCAAAGTAAGGACCTTCTGTTCCTGCTAGTAAGAGAAGCAGACCGTTTAACTAGAGTGCCTAGGGCCCCTCCACTTCAGCAGGGTAGGTTCAAAAATTTGGTTTCAAGACTGTGCGAAGGGATGGTAAATAGTGGTATACTAAGCATACTGATTCTAATTATATTCTGGAGGTCTATATAGATCGGGCTAGCTTGCTAATAGAGTGTTCATCTATTGTACGGAGAATCTAGCCACTAAATATAAATTTCATTTTTCATCAGCTGACTGAGTGTAATTTGTATCTTGTGAGAGAATTTTATGCCAATTGGGACCCCATTCATTTTGAACATTTGTTGAAGGTTCAAGGGAAGGTGACAAGATTCACAACTGTTGATATTAATGAGTTGTTGGGTATCCCAGAAATGAATCCAAATGTCTTGCATAAGTTTATTTTTTCTCCTCCTTATGTTCTAATCAATCATTTGTTGTGTGGCCAGTGATCTTCAGCCTGTTGGATGAGGCATCGAGTTATAGGTTTGCATTTTTTTCCCCTACTCTCGTATGAACAAGGAAATATGAATTTGGGGTCGTATAGTGTATTCATACTTGATACAGGGCAAGAATATGATTGAGGTGACTCGGGATAAGGTATATTTTATTTATACCTTCATGTTTGTTAATGTGAAAATTAATATGGGAAGTGTAATTTTTCTGCTATGAAGAAATCACGTACCCAGGTGGGTCGTAACTTTGGATTTGGTGGTTTGTTAAATAGATTTTTAATAAGGAATAGGGTGGATGAATAGGAGCTTAACTATAAACCTTAGGTGATCAGTCATCCTATGGATATCACTGGCATCTGGCCTAATTTTGACTATGATGGAGCGACAGACATGGACTGATGAGGTGCTGGGTAGGCTTCACGGTCTCATGATAATGATGTCGCAGATTGGAGGTATAACTACCACACTAGACGAGCTCCACGCTATAGATCTCGATTATCCACTTGGCCATCATGCTAGGACCATGTTGAGGATTGGCCCAGATTTTGTGGAGCCTATTGATGACAATATACCCACATATGAAGAACACATGTATAGGGATTCCGACATGGAGTCCGATGAAGAGGAGCAATCTGATGATGATGAAGCTAACGATGATGGCGATGAAGCTGCTGATGACATGTCTGCTATAGTCCTGTTTGATTGATCAGGAAGTATATTTCTGATGATAGGCGTATTTACACACCTAAAGTACTATAATTTACCCATATTTTAGCTAAGTTTTAAGGACAAAATATATAACTCATGCACTTTTAGTCCTTTTTCCTATAAGCGAGCTAACAAACATGATTAGCAAGTTTTCAGGTATAAATGATGAAGATTTCAGCATTTTATGGATAACTTGACGCCAAAGGAAGCTTCACGAAAGGAGGAAAGTAAACCTTGGACGCCTAAGGACTAAAAGTAAAGCATGGAAAACCTGTCCCGAGCAAAAATAGCATTTCTCAAGACTTTGGGGATCAGCAGTAACCTATTAGGATTAGGACAATGATGCAGTAATTTGTTAGGATTAGGATAAGTACGCAATCGCCTAGTAGGAATAGGATATGGGTATTATAAATACCCTATTTTTCTGCAGCTTTTTAATAATCAACTCATTCATATACACATTCGAATTCTCATTCATCTTTATACTTATTCCATCAATTACTTTCAAAACAATTCTCTTCATCTATTCGAATTCTAAACTTTCACGACAAGAGAAACGCTATTTACAAGGAATTCACGCCACAAGCTCTACCAAACCATACTACACGTTCTATCTTTATTTTGGTATAATGATAATGACTATTGTGATTTCCGTCGCACTCATGAATAGCTAAACTTCTCTGTTGGGGTTATGGAAGCCTTATCAGCTACTATCTATTGCTATGAGTTTGTGAATTCGTGACACGTATGCTGCTTATATAATTATTCTCTTCATCTTAATTTAAATTCTTGTGGTTGCAAGCATATAGAATACGCCAGTATAGCATTAACTTGTTTGAAAGAAAAGTTATATCTCTGGAAAAGAGATAATGTCAAGGTAATAGGGCACCAACCCCTGTTAAAAAGTTAGTGCCTTAACTGGATTAACTTCTTGAAGAATTTGTACCATTAGATATGCTTTAAGCTCGAAAGAGTTAAAGTGAAGTAATCCTTGATGGTCGAAAGACGCCTGGATTTACCATAGAATACAATTCTCTATAAGCACAAGCATTTCTGAATTCCGCATAACTCATAGTCAATAGATACGTACAACTCAGAAGGTGGACATAACCCCAGCTCTCAATTCTCATTGATCAAAACCAACCAAACAATCCGGTTTACTCTTCTATTTTCTGTTCTTACGTTATTATTTTGTTACTCACGCTACAATCCCCACTTTTTATGAAACTTTCACCAAAAGTCTAATAATCCTTGCTTACTTAGTGACCAAGTATTCTCTGTGGGATTCGACACCCAACCCAGTTGGGTTCTATATTTGACAACGACCGCTTACACTCTTACGAGAGCTGTAGTTTGAGCGTTATCAAAAATTGGCGCCGTTGCCGGGGAATACGGTTGTCTACTAAGTTTGTCATAAATACTAGACCCTTTGGTCAAATATTCTCGTATTTTACTTTTGGTTGTTGTTTTTGTTTTCCGCAGGTTTTTATCCAGTGCATGCCCCATACTCGAAGTTCTGGTCAACCATTATTACCTTTCAATCCTGAACCACATCGTATTGGTAGAATGGAGGCTCAACAGGAAATTGAAAGAAGGGTTGCTCAACAGGAACATGCTAGACTAGCTGCTCTGGCTACCGCTCAAGTGCATCAACAGAATATTGATAATCCTGGGCGAGCAACAACTCCTAACGATGAGGATCTAGGTGATGACGAGTTACTAAACCCTAGGCGTGATGCCACAGGAGCCATTATTCCTCCGCCATTGGCACCCGGAGCCAAGTTCAACATCACGAGCACCATGATTCAGTTATTGCAACTCAAGGGATTATTCGGTGGACTAGAAGGAGATGATCCGAATATGCATCTGATCAACTTTATTTCTACATGCAAATAATTCGACAATCTTGGCGTTGGACAGAATGCAATTCGGTTGCGCTTATTTCCATTGTCTCTATCTGGGGAGGCAACTCTATGGTTGAACAGGCTGACTCCTGATTCTATCACTAATTGGAGGCAATTGAAAGACGCTTTCCTAGAAAGATTCTTTCCTCCATCTAAGAGAACACAATTGAGGGATGAAATCAGCAATTTTCGACAGCTTCCAATTGAAGCCCTCCACGAAACATGGGAGAGATTCAAGAAGAAGCTTATGAGGTGCCCAAACCATCACATGACCAATGTTCACTTGATGGAGATACTATATAGATCCTTGAATTTAGTAACTAAACCTGTGGTTGATAATGCGGCTGGAGGATCATTTATGGACCTCACCTTTGTTCAGGCGAGTGATATGCTAGACCGGATGACGAAGTAAAGTAGGGCGTGGCATACCAGAGATTCTGAGGTAGCAAGCCCCACTTATTCTATAGGCATGACTGCAGAACAAAGGAGAAAGGAAGAAGAACGTGATTAAGATTTGGCGCACATGAAAACACAAGTGGATCTTCTTACAAAGCATCCACTATCAGGGAAGACCAAAAAACTCAAAGCAGTTGCGTCAAAAGGAAGAGAGGAATCCGATTCTGAGGAAGAAGCCAACTACGTGAACAATCAGGGGGGTTTTCGAGGCAATGACCAAGGAAACCAAGGTCGGAACTATTATGATAATTCTGGAAACAAGGACCGGGATCAAGGTAGTTGGAAGAACAAGACTGACAGGAGTGGCGTGTATATTCCTCCTAGACGACGAGAGGCCACTGCATCTGGTTCGGGAAATATGTCAATGGAAGATATGATAGCTAAGCTGTTGAAAGGAGTGGAAGCAACTAGAACGGGAGTAACTGAGGTGATAAATGACTTGGCCTCAATGAAGCAATTGGTTGACTCACATTCCCCTTCAATAAGACAGCTGGAATAACAATTGAGTCAAATTTCAACCACATTAAATCAAAGAAAAGCTGGCACCCTACCGAGCGACATAGTGCAAAACCTAAGAAATGATGGAACATGCATGACTGTTACTACCAGAAGTGGTAAGGTGCTGGAAAATTTATCCCAAAGAAAGTAAGTGGCCAAAGATATCGTAGGTAATACAGAAGAAGGTGACGCCGTCGAAACTGATGTAGACGTTCATGATGTCATTCCTCGACGTCCATAGCCTGAAAAGATCTCCGAACCTAAGCAAGATAAAAAGAAAGTCGTGGAGAAAACAATTCCCCTTCCACCACCTCCTTCTCCACAAAGATTAAAGAAGAGAGTTGATGATACCAAGTTCAATAAATTCATGTCAATGTTAAAACAGCTGACCATTAATGTTCCCTTGGTTGAGGCACTAGAACAAATGCCAGGCTACGCAAAATTTATGAAGGATCTTTTAACAAAGAAGCCAGCAGCAAGTGGTGAGTTGACAGATGTTGTTCATCATTATAGTACAATTGCTACCAGATCACTAGTTCATAAGAAGGCTGACCTAGGAGACTTTACTATTCCTTGCACTGTCGGATCTTTGAATTTTGCTAAGGCATTATGCGATTTAGGAGCCAGCATTAACTTGATGCCATTATCCATTTACAAAAAGTTGGGGTTGGGTGATCCTACTCCAACCAATATGAGGCTTATGATGGCTGATAGGTCGGTAAAATGACCTGTTGGTATTTTATGTGATGTATTGGTGAAGGTTTCTTCATTCATTTTTATGGCAGACTTCGTTATTTTCGATTGTGAGGTAGACTCTGAAGTTCCCATAATCTTGGGGCGCCCTTTCCTTGCAACAGGAAGTGTGCTTATTGATTTAAGAGCTAATGAGCTTCTATTCCGGATGAATGATGTAGTCCGCTTTGATGTATGTAAATCAATGAAGCAACCCAAAGATCTGAACGTGTTCTCGATAGCTGATGTTTATATTGATGATGAGAAAGAATTACCCGTAGAGGAGCAGCTTGATGATGACCCATTGGCGGTTGTGCTTATAAATGTTGAGCATAAGGATGCTGAAAATTATGAAGAAACTATTTGTGCTCTAACAGGATTAGGGACATATCCTCATGCTCCCAAGAAGCTGGACCTTGATCTCAAAAACTGACCTACACCACCAGCTAAACCATTTATGGAGGAGCCACTCACATTAGAATTGAAGGAGCTTCCTAGCCATTTAAAGTATGCATTCTTGGGAAGCGGTAACATACTCCCGGTTATTGTGGCGACAGATTTGGGTGAGTAGCAAGTTGCAGCTCTCATCACGGTTCTACGAAAGTACATGATAGTCATCGGTTGGACCATCGCTGATATCATTGGTATTTCGCCTGGGATTTGTACACACAAGATTCAGCTTGAAGAAAATTGCATACCCACTATTGAGCATCAAAGGCGTCTGAATCCACCTATGCAAGAGGTGGTGAAGAAAGAAATTATTAAATGGTTAGATGTAGGGGTTGTGTATCCAATCTCTAACAGTAAATGGGTAAGCCCGGTACAATGTGTACCAAAGAAAGGTGGCATTACGGTAGTTGCGAATGAAAAAAATGAGTTAATTCTACTCAGACCTGTCACAGGGTGGAGAGTATGCATGGACTACCGTAAGCTGAATTCGTGGACACTTAAAGATCACTTTCCAATGCCCTTGATTGACCAAATGCTTGATCGATTAGCAGGGAAAGGATGGTTTTGTTTCTTAGATGGTTATTCCGGCTATAATTAGATATGTATCGCCCCCGAAGATCAAGAGAAGACAACGTTTACATGCCCCTATGGTACGTTTGCCTTCAAACGTATGCCATTTGGGCTATGTAACGCACCCACCACTTTTCAACGTTGTATGATGTCCATTTTTTCTGATATGGTGAAAGACACGCTGGAGGTATTCATGGACGATTTTTCAGTTATGGGTGAGTTGTTTGAATCATGCTTGACAAATCTAAGTATGGTGTTGCAGAGATGTGTTGAATTCAACCTAGTGCTAAATTGGGAGAAGTGCCACTTTATGGTGAAAGAATGTATTGTTCTTGGGCATAAAATCTCCAAAAGAAGAATTGAGGTGGATCGAGCTAAAATAGAAGTTATCGAGAAACTACCACCCCCAATTTCGGTCAAAGGAGTTCGTAGTTTCCTCGATCATGCAGGTTTCTACCGAAGGTTTATTGAAGACTTCTCCCAAATTGCTAGTCCATTATGCAAACTTTTGGAGAAAGATGCAAAGTTCGACTACAATGAAGATTGTGTGAAGGCATTTGAATGCCTCAAAGAGAAGCTAATTGAAGCTCATATCATGGTAGAACCAAATTGGTCTTTACCGTTTGAAGTCATGTGTGATGCTAGCGGGGTAGCTTTGGGTGTTGTACTTGGATAGAGAAGAGAAAAGTTATTCCATCTAATCTACTATACGAGTAAGGTCTTGAATGACGCCCAGAAAAACTATACTGTCACAGACCAAGAGCTTCTAGCAGTTGTGTATGCCTTCGAAAAGTTTCGTGCTTATTTGTTGGGAACCAAAGTGATAGTTCATACAGACCATGTAGCGCTTAGATATCTGATGACAAAGAAAGATGCAAAACCAAGGCTAATTCGATGGGTATTGTTGCTGCAAGAATTTGATTTCGAGGTAAAAGATAGAAGAGGTTGCGAAAAACAAGTAGCTGATCATCTATCTAGACTCGAGAATGAGCATATAGCACAGCAAGATCTTGAGATTGAGGATACCTTCCCTGATGAAGAGATTTTAGCCACAATGATGGAGGAGTTACCATGGTATGCAAATTTTGCAAACTTCGTGGTAAGTAATGTGATGCCTACGAATCTATCATTTCATTAAAAAAGGAAGTTCATGCATGATGTGAGACACTACTTCTGGGATGAGCCATATTTGTTTAGACGATGCGCGGATGGTGTTATCAGGTGATACATATCCCATGTTGAGGTGCCAAATATATTGGAAGGATGTCACACTTCCCAAGTTGGGGGACATCACGCAGGTAATCGGACAACAAGGAAGGTATTGCAAAGTGGCTATTATTGGCCTTCGATATTTAAAGATGCCTATGACTTTGTGAGAAGATGCGACAAATGTCAGAGACAAGGTGCGATTTGGAAATACCATGAGATGCCCATGTCAAAAATCCTTGAAGTAGAGCTCTTTGATGTAAGGGGTATCGATTTTATGGGTCCATTCGTGAATTCATTTGGAATGAAATATATCCTAGTTGATGTAGATTATGTTTCAAAATGGGTCGAAGCAGTAGCATTGGCTGATAATGAAGGAAAACGTGTTGTTGCATTCTTGAAGAAAAACATCTTCTCTCGTTTTGGGGTACCACGTACTATCATAAGCGATGGAGGATCTCACTTTTGCAACAAACTGTTCAAATCCATGTTAGCAAAATATGGTGTCAAGCAACATAAGGTAGCCACGCCTTATCACCCACAAACTAGTGGACAGGTAGAGGTTTCCAATCGAGAGATCAAGAAAATCCTTTCTAAGACTGTAAATACGAATAGGAAAGATTGGTCTCGGAAGCTAGACGATGCACTATTGGCTTATAGGACTGCATTCAAAATGCCAATTGGCATGTCCCCTTATCAACTAGTTTATGGGAAAGCTTGTCATTTACCCATTGAGCTCGAGCACAAAGCATTGTGGGCGTTGAAGCAACTGAATTTGAATTGGGATGATGCTATGAACTTGAGGTTGGAACAGCTGAATGAGATGGATGAATTCCGTCTACATGCATATAAAAGATCAGACCTCTACAAGGAGCGGACGAAAAAGTATCATGATCAACGGATTGTTCAACGACACTTTCAAAAGGGTGATATGGTACTTCTTTTCAATTCCAGACTAAAGCTATTCCCAGGTAAGTTAAGGTCCAAATGGTCTGGTCCGTAAAAGATTAGCCAAGTCTACTTGTCTAGAGTAGTTGAGCTAGAAAATAATAATGGTGTTGTCTTTAAGGTTAATGTCCAACGAGTAAAACCATATATCGGCCCCCTTGACTCGATGAACTATATGGCCACCATCTATCTCTACGAAGTCTAAGTACTCGAGGTAACTATGTTGTGCCGCGACAATAAATCAAGCGCTAGATGGGAGGAAACCCATCGTGATTTTTTCATTTCCTTTGCATTTGTTTTTAGTAAATAAAAATCCAAAAACAAGAGTTGAGCCACGACCGAAACTAAGGCGCTTGATGGGAGGCAACCCATCGTTCTAATCATTTTTGTCATTTTTGAGTGAATGCAGGTGCAAGAGGTGTAAAGGAGAAGATTGGTTTCAAATTTTGATTCGGAAGTATTGCATGTTGAATGTGGTAAGTTAGGAATGAAGAAGCAAAAGGCTATGGGTAAGGCATTGCTTATGAAAATATAGGCAAAGAACAAGGCAAGGCCTATGTAAATCTAGGCCACGAATAAGGTAAGGCCTATGCTATGGCCTAAGCTCTCGGATTCTAGAGTGCCATAGCATAGGCGCCGCCTATGCTCAACAATGCCATAGCATAGGCGCCGCCAATGCAAAAGTCTTTTCTCTCTGAATCTCATATGCCATGGAATAGGCGCCGCCTATGCCTAACAATGCCATAGCATAGGCGCCTCCTATGCTCAACAATGCTTTGCAAAAGGCGCCGCCTATGCCAAGCATAGGCAAAGCATTAGGCGCCGCCTATGGTCACTTTTTGTCTCCAAATCCGATTCCAAATGGGTCAAAACCCGACCCAAGCTTGTCCTATAAATAGAACCTTAGTCTTAAATCAAAAACACATTGCAATTCACCCTAAAGCGCCGCCTACCTCTCCAAATTCTCCCAAAAATTTACCTTTTGCTCTTTTACTTTTCAAGAACATCTCACTAGGCCATCAACCAAGTAAGTACTTCTTTGTTCTTCTTTTATGTTCCGTAACTACTACACTACTACGTATATAATGAATTGTTTAATCTTGAAGTAGTATTGATGATTTGAATATGGTTGATTTGTTGTGGTGAAACTAAGTGAGTGAAAGAATACGTAAGGATGCTCTTGACTTGTTTCCAACTTGTATTTGATTTTGATACACTGTCATACTTTTGCAGAATTGACATAGTCTAGAACATTGCATAATCTTGTAACTTGAAAGCTTGATTGTTTATTGCGAGGAAAATCATGGTTAACTACAAACATAAGATGTTGTGATTATTCCAAGCCATAAATTGATACAATATCTATGTAGTAGTTTTATTCAAAGTGATGCATTAGTCCAAAACATGAAAGCATTACCAAGATTACATGATCTAGAATTGAGAAAGGATAGTTAAGATGATACGAAAAGTATGACTGCACTAATTATGTTGTTGGAACATAACACCTAAACGTATATCGATGAAATCTGAGTAATCGACATCGTTCACTTCACTCGTTCGTAAAAACAAACTAAGTGTGGGGTGGTTCCACTACTGCATGTTTATTGATTGTATCCACCAAGATGAAGCTAGCATGACTATTATTTTAATCTCAGGTACAATGGAACCAAAAGCAAGACAAGGGAAAGAAAAAGCAACCACTTCACAAAAAGGCCAAAAAAGGGGACGAAAAGAGCAAGGAGAATCCTCCTCGCTGCAAATACCTCACCGCATGTTTGGAATTAAATGGGTCCTAGAGGAGGAAGGAAAGGAGTGGTGTAGGAACAATAAAGAGAAAAAATATGTTCATGTGGAGTTGATATACAAGGAAAGCCTAGCAAAGAAAGAACCTCGTATGTTGGCTAAGATAATGGCGTTACATCTTGATTTCATATTCCGAGATATGGGAGAGTGCAATCTTGATTTAACACATGAATTCTATGCCAACTGGTCACCGAAAACTATAGGGAGTGAAGCAACGATTCAGGGCCAAGTTCTGCAACTAAATGTGGAGTTCTTCAACTCCTTTTTAGGCTTGCCATCTGTTGATCCATCACCACTCAAGGAGCTTTATAACAGACCACCGTACAGGGCCATTAGACACACATTATGCGGAACAAGATCTATGGCACGATGGAGCAGACACAAGGACACCGGTCGGCACAACACCTTCCCATATGCTTCCTTAAACAGGGAAGCTAGGATATGGATGCGAATAGTCAACTCTTGCCTGATTCCAGGGTCACAGTACACAAAGATAACACGAGATAGAGTGTGCTTGGTGTACGCGTCGATGATGAATGTTCCTATCAACATTGGGGAAATTATTCGATCTACAATGTGTAAGGCTAGGTTGCACAAGAGGTCCCACTTCAGCTTTGGCAATCTGTTGACTGCAATATTGAGGAAGGAGGATATCGAAGAGGAACCGGCTGATCATAAGCTTCCACATAACCCGAAGAAGGTTAACCTCACAAAAGTTAAAGATGCTTAAACCATGCATGGCGTCAACCTTACCACTGTAGAAAGACATACTCGGGATGAGAGTTTTTTTCGCCATCTTTATGGCATGACTCGGTTTACCATAATGAGCAGAGGTCGTGTTTCAACTGCTACAGATCTCTAACAGTTGGATTATGACTAACCAATGAATGAGCATGCAAGGGCTATGTGTGGAGTAGGTGTGTACTTTGAGGAACCTTTTGATGACGATGTGCCAACTGATGATGATCGTCGAATGCCAGACTCCGACGTGGAGGAGAACTTTGATGGAGACGACTCTGATGATGATTCCGACGAAGGGGGTATGACCCCAGACATAGAGGAGGAGTCCGACTAACCAGGTTCTTCTTATTTATTTTTCACTGAGGGCAGTGTGTCCCGTCTAAGTGTGGGGTGCTGGTATTTGCATGCTATACTTGTTTATCTGCTTTTGCATTCATTTATGTTTGTTTTTTTTGTTTTTTTTAGTAGTTAATTTTTTTTTAAAATTTTTAACTTTGCATGAAATTGTTCTGATAGGTAGCATGGTATTACGACAAGAGTCTATGATAAAATCATTACTATTAAGACGTATAGGCTCTAATAGTGACTCATTATGTGATAATTGTGTGGTTCAATTCCTTCATCTGTTGGGTCAAGAGTCTGTACTGCCTCCAATAAAGTCGACTATGTGCCTTGTGTGTGTGAGATGATAATATATTCTATGTTAGTGGCTGATGCTAGAACTTTCCTGGTATGTATGTAAAGCAAAATAAAGAGTGTGAGTTTAGGAGATAATTTAGGCATTTTTTTGGCAAACTATGATTGTTTACCTTTATTTTATCTACCCATGGAAATCATCCTAGATAAAACCCTTTGAGCTGTTAGCCTATTTTTCTTTGACAACCTCATATGTAAGCCTAATCCATTTTTTTTCTCTCAAGACCATAATTTGATCCAAATTCCTAAGTGCTTTAAATTGTAAAGTAATGTGACAAAATAAGAGGAAATTAGGTGAGAATAGTGCCTTAGAATGTATTGGTGCTTGAATTTGTTATGAAAAATAATTGCTATCATAAGAGGGTGTTATGAAAAGAAAAAGGAAAAGAAACATAAAAAGTTAATTCTGTTAAAAATTGAAAAACAAAAGAGGTGAGAAAGGGTGGTAGATTAAAAGAAAGAAGAAAGGTTGTTTGAAAGAAAGCATAAATGGAATAATGTGATGTATTAAAGCGCTTAGGAACATAGTCACTATTTCTGGCCAAAATAGTCCTACCCGTCCCTTAGCCTACATTATAACCTGTAAAGACCTATTTGTTCCTAAGCTTAGCATTCTGATCTTAGTGGAGCATTACACTAAGGGCAAGCCTATGGTCATCAGTTGCAACATATGAATTCTTTGTGAGAGTGAGAGCAAGGATAATCTTATACCCATGTTCGAGATATATACAATACTTGTGAGTGATTATGGGTGACATATTGTGAGACACACATGGTTGATGAGTTTTGGGTAGTCGTATATGAATCTTTGTGCCTTATTTTTGAATATGAATTAACCATCATCACGAGTCTATATTAGAGCTTGAATTGTTTCTAGAAGTGATCAGAAAACTACTCTTTGTTAAAAATTGTCGTGCTTGTCTTGATGAATATTTTGTGTTGTTACTGTGAAACCCTAAGTGGATGTTTAGAAGGACATGATATTTTGTTCGAGGACGAACAAAGCTTTAAGTGTGGGGTGTTGATGATAGGCGTATTTACACGCCTAAAGTTCTACAATTTACCCATATTTTAGCTAAGTTTTGAGGACAAAATATATAACTCATGCACTTTTAGTCCTTTTTCCTGTAAGCGAGCTAACAAACATGATTAGCAAGTTTTCAGGTATAAATGATGAAGATTTCAGCATTTTATGGATAACTTGATGCCAAAGGAAGCTTCACGAAAGGAGGAAAGCAAACCTTGGACGCCTAAGGACTAAAAGTGACGCATGGAAAACCTGTCCCGGGTAAAAACAACATTTCTCAAGACTTTGGGGATCAGCAATAACCTATTAGGATTAGGACAATGATGCAGTAATTTGTTAGGATTAGGATAAGTACGCAATAGCCTAGTAGGAATAGGATATGGGTATTATAAATACCCTATTTTTCTGCAGCTTTTTAATAATCAACTCATTCATAATCCACATTCGAATTCTCATTCATGTTTATACATTTTCCATCAATTACTTTCAAAATAATTCTCTTCATCTATTCGAATTCTAAACTTTCACGACAAGAGAAATGCTATTTGCAAGGAATTCTTGCCACAAGCACTACCAAACCATACTACATGTTCTATCTTTATTTTGGTATAATGATAATGACTATTGTGATTTCCGTCGCACTCATGAATAGCTAAACTTCTGTGTTGGAGTTATGGAAGCCTTATGAGCTACTATCTATTGCTAGGAGTTTGTGAATTGATGACATGTATGCTGCTTATATCATTATTCTCTTCATGTTAATTTAAATTCTTGTAGTTGCAAACATATAGAATACGCCAGTATAGCATTAACTTGTTTGAAAGAAAAGTTATATGTCCGGAAAAGAGATAATGTCAAGGTAATAGGGCACCAACCCCTGTTAAAAAGTTAGTGCCATAACTGGATTAACCTCTTGGAGAATTTGTACCTTTAGATATGCTTTAAGCTCGAAAGAGTTAAAGTGAAATAATCCTTGATGGTCGAAAGACGCCTGGATTTACCATAGAATACAATTCTCTATAAGCACATGCATGACTGAATTTCGCATAACTCATAGTCAATAGATACGTACAACTCAGAAGGTGGAAATAACCCTAGCTCTCAATTCTCATTGATCAAAACCAACCAAAAAATCCATTTTACTCTTCTATTTTCTGTTCTTACGTTATTATTTTGTTACTCACGCTACAATCCCCCCTTTTTATGAAACTTTCACCAAAAGTCTAAGAATCCTTGTTTACTTAGTGACCAAGTATTCTCTGTGCGATTCAACACCCAACCCAGTTGGGTTCTATATTTGACAACGACCGCTTACACTCTTACGAGAGCTGTAGTTTGAACGTTATCAACTGCCACCCTACCATAAGCTTAATTGGAATCACTGGGATAGTGCTTTATTTTAAGTGTGGGGCGGTTGGTTTGTATTATCTTGCATTTTCATTTTTTTATTCAATTGAACAATGTTATTTTTCTATTTTGCTGTATTGGTTTGATGTATTAGATATTCGGAACATTGGTCTGTAATAGTTAGTAAATTTAATTTTGGGGATTGCAATTTGCCCTGTTTGGCATTTATCGCATGTTACTTTAGTTTAAAGTATTCTGTTATTATTATCTTCGCCCTCATTGGTAAGTTTAGTTTCAAGTAGTTATATTTGTTTGTGCCCTAATTGGTAATTAGGAGTAAACAGTCATAGTTTGTTGCCATCCCCTATGATAGATGGATAAAGACCATCTTAAGGGGAATGGTCATAATAAGTAAAGAAGCTTAGGAGAACCTAAAAACTATCTTAGAGGTGTGTGTTAAATGGGTCATTTTTGCAATAATTGAAACTAATTTTAGCATAAGAGTGTTTTTATTTTAAGTGATGAGGATTCAATCTTGATAAATGAAATTTGATGTGTTGGATTAATTCTTAATTTAATAAAGAACATGATTGGGAACTTTTGGCTGATTCCATATATGCACTGTGAGTGTGAGTATTAGTATATATTCTACATGAATAGAAATGACTAGAATTTTCCCGGTGTGTTTACAAAGCAAAATAAAGGGTGTTGGGTGCAGGAAGTGATATAGGAAGTTCTTTGACAACCTTGTTTTTTACTTTAAAAACCCATCCTTAGTGCATAATCTTAGTCAGCCCCATTGAACCTTGAGCCTTTTTCTTTGGTAGCATGTTATGAAACCTTACCCCTTCTTTGCTGAATCATAATTTGATCCAAATAAGCTCTTGAGCATTTTTAATATAGGACTAAGATAATATTAAGAGCGAAAATGAATAAATAAGGCTAATTAATTGATGCACCCAAAATAGAGGTTATTGATGTTTAATGATGTTGGGTTAATTGGGAGTTAGTAAATAGAAATGTTACAATAAACTTGTTTTGGTCCTAGTCTAGTTGGATAATGTGCACCTTAATGAAGGGCTTTAATCTTAAGTTAAGGGTGTCTATAATAGGGGTGCGTAACAAGAATATAGAAGAAAAGGTTAATACTCCCAGCCTAGTGTGAGAAAATAAGCTAATTGAAAAAGATGTTGACAAATAAAAATATGGGGCGAAATAGAAGGATAAATTGGTGTTGGAAAACAGAGTGAATTTGTAGTTCTTGTAATTAAACGCTAAGGAGCAATAGTCACTATTCCTATAAATAGTACCTACCTATCCCTAAGACTTTATTACAACCCGAAAAAGACCTAGTTGATCCTTAACCCAAACATCTGACTATTAGTCCAGTAGAACACTAAGGGCAAGCTTCTAGTTCGTTCACTAGCATGTACGAATTCTTTGATTGAGAGTGAGCAATTTGATTTGATACTCCTCTATTGTTGCATAGTTACCATTGTGAGTGAATATGGGGAAGTTTCCTATAGTGAGGATGTAGGCGTATGAAAACCAGATTACTTATTATGTTTCTTTAATTGAGTTTACCAACATATTAGAAATTTATTATTGAAGAGAGAAGAATTTGTACTAAAATGTATTTTGATCTAAAAATTGTTTAGACAGATGATGTAAGAATTCGTTATTGCAAAGTGTAAGTGCTCATAGCCATAATACTTTGTGATTGTGATAAAAAGAGGAAGGAATTATGTTTTTCAATTCATGTGTTTGAGGACGAACAATGTTTTAAGTGTGGGGTGGTGATCTTGGGCATATTTATATGCTCAAAGCACTAACATGCACCTAGATTTGAACTTATTTTAAGAATTTTTGTATGAATTCTTAAGTGTAATTTAGCTTTTATTCCGTTTTGTGCCAAATGGATATGATTAGTACTTTCAGGATCAAAATCATAAAAAATTATGCATAACTAGATACAAAGAAGATATGGAAGTAGTAAAGGAATGCAAGAGACTGAAATTAAGCTGAAAAAGGGAAGTTGGAACGAAGAAATCCTCATTTGACGACACTCCGCATTGCGATGACCAACAAAATAGCAATGGTCAAATTCCAGTGAAGGTTTGTGAAAGCACCGCGTCGCGGAGAAGTTATGTCTATCAGATTTTGTGTCCTGAAGGTTTAGCGCATCGTGGAGGATGATTATTTTGCAATAATCCTAATCCTGTGGCTCACCGTGATAGTGGCGCATCACGGTGAGGGTGCATTTTACAATTGTTGGGGTGTACTTGATCTCTGCGATTTCTCAGATTTTAATGGAAAATAGCAATAGAAGGCATTGTGCGATGCGTCGGGTGGATAAATCGGGAATATTTTAACTATTTTGTCCCAGCTATAAAAGGAGAAATACTAGAAAATATGGGGGACCTTTTGTCAAGCAAAGCAGCGATGGAAAAACAGAAATTTCTATCTTTTAGGGTTCATAAACATTCTTTTGAATTTATTTTTTTCAAGGATTAATTGGGGTATGATTTGTTACTTATCTTGGATGGTTAATTCAAACATGAGTAGCTAAACACCCCCTTTCTGGGGTTGAGGCTAAGAACATGAGTACTATTTAATATTCTTATTCATAGTTTCTTTTTGTATTATCATATGGGTTGTTCTTAATTTCTTGAGCTTACTATTTTAATGACTGGACACCATTAGCATAAATTTATATTTCTATGTGAATTCGGGAGGAGTATCGTAGGATAGAATAAAGAAATTTAGGAGAAAGGTTCTTATTCTTTTATAAAATAAGGGATTTGAATTAGCATCTATGATAGGGATATACCTAGAAGCCTTGCTAGTTTCACTTTCAGGAAGACAACTTCATGAATCTAGAAGATTTGTTGTAACTCTGCGGGAGTTGTAGTTAAAACATTCAATATATAGAAGATCTGAGGAATGGAGACTACGATTGTGGCATAAAGCTTCCAAACCATCAATTCAATAACCAATTAGACTGTGAAAAGAATAGTGAATTATATGATTGTTCACTATACCTCAACCCCGGAATCGTCATCAATATTGATTACAACGATTGCTTACTTTGCTTTATTCATCACTAATTATTTATTGTTTAGTAAATTGTATTTTATTTATAGAATCATCTTAATCTTTATACAATTAAACACCTAATACTAAATTGTCTTGAACTAAAGATTGAATAAATATCTAGTTTATTGATCCTCGAGCGAACCATATCTGACTGTTTAAGTCATTATATTACTTGCACAATCACATACACTTGCGCGTGCGTAGAGACGTAACAAGCATCAAACTACTTCATACATGCTCTACTTGCATTAATGATGATATGGTTTATTGACCTATAACAATGAATATGATAGAAAATAATAAACACAAGTACCTTAAGCATATGATAAGACTCAAATAAGTGTATGGTGTGTCAATAGGTGAAAGTTGATCACTTTAGACCTGGTGGTTTTTACAAAGAGCTAGAGTTGCCCGAATAGAAGTTCAAAGTGATTAATATGGATTTTTCCACCAGTTTTCCCCGATCCCAGAATCGATATGATTCTATTTGGGTCATTATGGATAGAATGACCAAGTTTGCTCAATTCTTTAAAGTAAGAACTTGTTATTTAATGGAGGATTATGCTAAGTTTTATCTTGCAGAGATTGTGAAGTTACATGATTCTCCAATTTCTATAATTTTTTATCATGGTGCATATTTAGAAGTCGTTTTAGAAAGGTTTGGGAACTAAGGTGTGCCTTAGCACCACTTTCCACCAATAAACGGATGGACAAGCAAAGAGGACTATCCAAACATTGGAAGATATGCATCGTGCTTATCTGATTGATTATGGTGGTATTTGGTATGACCATAATCCTTTGATTGAGTTCTCCTATAACAATAGTTACCACTCTAGCATTTGTATGGATCCTTTTGAGACGTTGTATGGTTGAAGATGTCAATCTTTTATAGGTTTGTATGAGGTTAGTAAGGGTAAGTTGTTTAGCCCATAATTGGTTCAATATGTCTTGGAAAAGGTTAAGGTCATACGTGATAGTTTGAAAGCTGCTCAAAATAGATAAAAGTCCTATGAGGATGTAAGGCTTAGGGATTTGGGGTTTAATGTTGGCAATTGGGTAATCTTGAAGGTATCTCCCATGAAGGGAGTAATGCGGTTTTGTAAGAAGGGAAAGTTGAGCCACCGGTATGTTGGTCCATATTTTATTTTAGAAATGGTTGGGTATATTTCCTACAAATTGGACGTTTCCCTCTAGTTTGAGCTCCATCCATCCAATATTCCATGTGAAGTATCTGAGAATGTGACCTTGCAAATCTTAGTTGATTGGCAAAGATCATGATATGAGTGTTGTGTTGTATCCATTTTATGTGTTGTTTACAACTTGTGTAAGGACTTCTTGGGAAGATATTTGGGTGTTAACTTGTATCTATACTCGCCTATCCATTTGGGAAAGAATTGAAACACTTAGACTTGAAACCTTGGCGAAGACAACAACCTCTTTGATGTCTATGGAGTGGATACGTTTGGGGGTACTTGAGTCGTACCCTACGTTATGAATCGTACCAACCATGACCTCCCCTTTCTAATCCTAATCATTATGTTAGGTTAGTATACTCTCCACCATACTAAAAGGTCATCCCTTAGTCATAACGATGCTTGCGAATCACATACTACTCAACTGTATAGAGGGAAACCTAACCTAGAGTGGACTATTTTTGTCAAATATGAAAATTAAAACTTAGAGGATGAGTCGTAACCCTTGTTTATGACTCAAATTTTCCTTTTCATACCCACAATAGTATGGAAGAACTAGAATAAGGATAGGGTACGAGTTAGGGTACCATTCGTACCCAAGGTTATGATTGCAAACAGAACACTGAGGGGAGTCATACCCCTGCACGAGAGTATTTTCCAACTATTAACCAAGGGCCTAATTCCTTGACCTATATAAGTCATGGTAGCCTCCCAAGTCTTCATTGGCAAGACTTAAACATTCTAACCACTCAAAAAGGCTCTTGCAACAAGATTAGAGGCTAGGGTTTGGAGGTGTTCATCTTGTGGCAAGAGGAAGAGTCAAGATTATTGGTGTGTCTTATTGTTTAAGGTATGTATCTCTTCCCCTATTTATATAAATTTTAACCCATGTATTTCACACATGGATTAATAAGTTTACGTAGCGATTTTGAATTAAATAAAAAAGGTTTGATACTTGACAATGAATAATGATGATTTTGCTTGTACTTGTGTTTATAAATTTTATTAATGGTAGATTACATATATAGATGATAGTTTTATGTTGTTGAACATGAGGGTCTTGATTAGCCCTAACCTTGTTGATGTATACAAAGGTAATGACCTTGTTAAAGGTATACACAAAAGATGATTGTTAAAATGTCTAAATAAAATGACTAGATGTATTTTGAAACTGTGTTGAGATAGGTCAAGGGACTAAATAAGTATGAATTATTGTTGAATGATATTGTGGTGGTATTATGAGCCATGCAAATTGTGATGATAACCTTTTTGTGCCAATGACCAATAAGGGGTTGAGGTCCCTTAATGTGAAATAAACTTTCATAGTGTATTAAATTAGAGTGTGGTATATTAATGCTATTGAAACTTAAATGTCTTATGATGGTCTTGAGGACCATAAAAAAATTGTGTGATGAATCAAATGAAGGCATAGGTCTAATAAGATGGTTGAGAAATGAAGGCTCCCATAAGGACCTTGTGGTCATGAATAGTGTTAAATTAGTTAAGACCATTGAATGTATAATAATGCCTGAGTAAAGGGTTAGAGTCCTAATGTCGGTTATGATGGCTTAATGTAAGACCCCGAAAGACCGTAGTTTGTTTTAGGTCACTCTTGCATGCTAAAGGGGTCCAAGACTTAGAAAATTTAACTAAGTGTTAAGTCTTAGTCATTTTTAAGGCCACTTAAACTTTGATGATTTTAATTTCAACCTTTTTGGCCTTAGAACGTTGATTCTTAAATTAATTTATGATCGGAGTGGTCAATAGCATGTATCAGGTAAGTTTAGGATTTTTTGGAGCAATTTTAAGGCTTGTTTAAATATTCAAACCAGGGAGTCAGCGCTATATGGCTGTGGCACAATGCTTCTCGGGTTGGTGGGGTGCAACACTGCGCATTGCCTAACGTATTGACTGAGTGACATGATGTGTCACCTACTGCATCATTGGCCATGCTTAGTTTAATTTATTCTGGGTATGTGGGGTTATTTAAGTCATTCTCCCCTTACTTTGCCTTACCCATAGCACAAGCTTAAGATCCTAAAAGAGCAAAATCACTTATGTTTTCACAAACTCTCTCAAGAACAAAACCCTATCTTCTTCAAATCAAAGTTCAAGCTTTAAGAAATCACCAAGAACTCACAAAAATTCATTAGTTATTTAATACCCCACAAAATTCTCCCGTATAATAAGCCTAAAGGTGTGTCAAGTGAGGCGTAATTCCGGACCTAAAAGATTGAGAAGTGAATTTCTAAGTTAGTATCGTGTTAACCATATAGAATTTCCCTAATTTCAACTTTTTATCACATGGGAAATTTGAGAAGCTTTCCGTCGATATAAGATTTTCCATAGTTTGATACCCAGGTAAGAAGTTATGGCTACTTTAAGTCCTAGTCATAAAACAACATCATTTTAATGGTTGGCGCGTCGCGGAGAGGGACTATTTGACAATTGTCAAATTCCAGTAGATCTCCGTGATAGTGGCGCGTCGCAGAGTACCCCAATTTTTCAATAGTCAATTTTCAGTGGCCTAGCATGATTGTGATGCGTCGCACTGAAGTTTTAGGTCCCAACCAGCGGGACAACGTTATAGCTCCGTGTCATGGTGACTCCCAGATTGCCATTTGTCAATTTCTAGTGAGCCACCACGATAGTGGTGTATCACGGTGGTCCATAAAATCGGGTTCCCAGTTCAATTGTTTCATCTTGGTACTGAAGTTACAAAGGGTACTTTGGACTTTTTCCAAGCCTTTAAACCGTTCAAACACCAAATTAAGGTCATTTACAAGCATTCCACGAAGTTTTTCTCAATTTTTCTCTCTATAAAAAATCCTAAATATCCAAAACCACTTCCAAGAATCTCATGAATCCAGCATAGATTTTCTAAATTAAATCAAGGTTCAAGGTTCCCAAGTCAAGGGCTTCAAGAACCCACATTCTAGAGTATGAATAGAGTCCCAAAAGCGAGAGTTCATCCAAAGCTTCTAATTCAAGGTATGTGGGGTTTTGAACAAGGGTAATCATTTCACCCTTGTGCCCAAAGGCTTATTTAAACTACAATTTTTTGTGATTTATGAGATTTTACATGAAATTGAATTAGGGTTTTTCACCCATTGTTATTGGTTGTAAGTTTTTAATGTTTCCCATGAATTGAGAGTCTAATGGCATGATTTTTACATTTTTTCTTGTGAAATTGCAGCTAGGTCTATACCCCATGATTTTAATCCATGAGAAGTTAATAGTTACAATGTTTAAAATATTAAAGTATATGAGTATGTTGAGATTATGAGCTAAATTACTGTAAATTTTTGATTTCTATATGATTTATGAACCTATATGCTATCTAATATTCATGTTGATGAGTTTTAACTTGAGATTGAATTATGGGTCACTAAGCACTACTTTAGACTTGCAATTATATGTACTCTGGTGCTATAAGCACCCATGATTTGAGTATTCTGAGATTATTGAGAAATGTTTTGTTGTAATGGTCATAGAACTTTGAAATTCACTTCACTACATAACATTTAAGATTTGATTATTGGGTTCTTATGAAACATGAGACAATTTTGAAAGTGGATTTTCATGACATGAGCAAGATAAACTAAAGAGATTAGTATTAAGCACCGAATTTGGGAAGTTACTACGGTTTCTTACCATAAACCTATGTGCCACCGTAGGTTAGAGATTTTAGGCCTAAGACCTAGATGATTGGGCCCCAGGTAGAGATAAGTGATCACTGAGTTCAAATTATACTCCTTGGTAAGTGTATGGTGTCTCTTCCAAACATCAGGTGTCTTCCTTAGTGGGACAAGACGTTAGACTCCATGTAGCTCACATGGTTTATGTCGGTTATAAGAACCTCTCTAAACTAAAGTATTTTCCATTGAGATATAACTTTTTTCCAAAACCTTTGAGATGAGATATTTTATAAAGTGAACGAATTGCTTTTGAGTATTTTCGAAAAAAGGAAGTAGTTTTCTCTACAAATAAGAGTTGATCATCAGTTTTTTAAGACAAAGTATAATGACTCAAAAGATTTGTGTTACATGCTTCATTATACATGATTTATGAGCTTTACATGTTAGACTTATTCAAGATATGTGAGTCATTCCAAATTGCATTCATGAATTTGATTAAAGAATATTGATACTATTTTATGTAAATGCATACATCCCCATATACTCAGTACATTCCCAAGTGCTGATCTACATATATATCTATGTGCTACATTTTTCTTATAATGTAGGTTTCGGTTATCAGTCCCAGTCTCGTCAGTGATTCTCGAGTACCTTTATCTATATTTCTCCAGTGGTGAGTCCTCATTGTTCGAGGGCCTATCTTCAGATATTTCAGTATTTGAGGTGTTATATTATTACTTTCACTGTATTTTGAGTCAGTTGGGGATCTGTCCCAACAACTCTCTAGTTCATGGAGTTATATAGGTGTTGTTAGACTAATTATCAGACTGTAGTTGTGCTGAGATTTCCAGTATTGTTGTCGTTTAGACCGAGTATTACCTTCTTATTTCCTTTAATTTGATATGATAGTACCAACATATTGTATATTCCTTATTGAATGAGACATTATAAGGAATGATAGGCTTAAAAGGTTGGCTTGGGGTTACTTGTAGCCCTAAGCACTGTATGACGTCCTAGGAGTTGATTTTTGGTCGTTACAAACTTGTTATCATAGCATAAGGTTTTAAAAAAGTCCTAGGGAGTCTTACAAGCTGCATTGAGTAAAGTCTTAATCATCGGTGTTTAGCGCGCCATATCTATGAGCAAGAGGCTATAATATGTTTTAGGAAAAATTTCTTTCTTTCTTTCATATTCCATTGTGCATGTAGTTGTCCCTCTCATCTAATAATTCATGCTCTCCTATTTCAGAAAATGCCTCTTCGAAGAGTGGATGCCTACAAAAATGATAATGAGCAACCCCAATCCGTTGATCCCATGAATGAGATAGTGTCTTATGCTGAGTTTTGGACGGACTTTCAGGCATTAGCCAAAGTATTCACCGCTAATGTTTGGGACAATAACCAGACCACAGGTGCAAATCAACAGGGAGGTAATGTAGCTACTTCTAGGATTTGTGATTACATGTAGATGAATCCGCCAGAGTTTTATGGGTCCAAGGAAGGTGAGGACCCATAGTTGTACCTTAAGGAGGTGAGAAAGACATGCAAGTGATGCATGTATTTGAGGAAGAAAGTGTTGAGTTAGCATTTTACAGGTTGAAAGACATATCTTATGACTGGCTTGTATCGTGGATGAAGGGTAGAGGCAAGGATGCTGCTCCTATGACTTGGCAGGTGTTCCAAGATGCATTCATGGAAAAGTTATTTCCTCTTAAGATGAGAGAAGCAAAGATTGCGGGGTTTATAAAGTTGACGCAGGGCTCTATGATTGTTATGCAGTAGGGGTTGAAGTTTCACCAGTTGGCTAAGTATGCTCCTGATTTGATTTATGACACTTAAGCTTGTATGAGCAAGTTCGTGACAGGTGATATGCCCTAATTACAACTCTCATTAGAAAGTGTAAGCGGTCGCTATCAAATATAGAACCCAACTAAGTTGGGTGTCGAATCCAACAAGGAATACTATGGTCACTAAGTATTGCGATTATTATTAGACAGTTGATCGAAGGTTCCACGATAAGGGGGGTTTTGGTTGAAGTGCACAATAATATTATCAGTGTAACGATGAGATGATATGTGTAATAATATTTGATCAAAGAGAATGACAAGTTAGGGTTATGTCCACCTTGTAGCTTCTACTTCTCTATTAACTATGAGTAATACGGATTTTATGCATGCATGCACTTATAGAGAGACGTATCCTAATTTTAAATGCAAGTGTTTTTCAACAATCAAGGATTTATTCACCTTAATTCTCTCGAATCCAAAGTGTACAACCAATTGTATGAACTCTCTAAGAAGTTAATCCTGGTAGGGCATTAATGTGTAAAATAGAGGTTGGAAGCCCTATTTTCTTATCACACTCTCTTTTCCAAACAGTAACTTTTCTATCGAGCAAGTTATTGCTATAATGGCACATTCCCTATGTTTGCAACCACGAGAATTCAATTAAAATGAAGAGAGTAATGATATAAGTGGATTGGACAACATAAATTCACAAACCCATAGCAATAGAGAGTATACTACAAGGTTTCCATAACCCTAACAAATAGCTTAGCTACTCATAAAAAAAATGGAAATCAAAATAGACATATTCATCGTACCAAAACTTAGAACAATCTTGGTGATAAAGATAACTAGCGACAATAAGAGAGAAAACGTGTTTCTGTCTCTCCGTTGCTCAAGCAAAGCCGCTTTCTCCTCTTGTTTTCAAAAATACTACAAAATCTGAATAATCAATAATCCCTAAAAGTTCAGCCATAAGGCTTTTAATAACATCATTTTCTAATAAATTGCTACTGCATCCTTAACTATTTCAAAATATTCAGTTTGACCTGGAAAAAGTTCCCTTACATCACATTCAATCCAAAAGTTGCTTTCCTTTTTATGTGAAGTTTCCCTTAGCTGTCCACAGGTCCCCAAAGTGCTGAAATCTTCCTCATTAGTACCTGAAAAATATGCTAATCACGTAGGTCAGCTCACTTAACTAAAATAGGCTAAAAGTGCAAGAATCATATATTTTATCCTCAAAACTTAGCTAAAACGTGGGTAATTTATGGTGCTTAGACATATAAATATTCCCAACATCACCACCCCACACTTAAAGCTTTGTTTGTCCTCGAACAAAATAGTACATCCATGAAAATACCTAACTAAACTTCACAAGAGCAACCAAAAATTTTCAACACGACATACACGACAATTATTAACAAATAGCAGATTTCTTGATCATTACTAGAAACAACTCACCCTCCAACGTAGACACATTCGGATGGTTAATTCGTGTACACAAGTTAAGCCAAAAAAATCATATAAAACTACCCAACAATCATCAACCATGTGAGCTCACACAAAATGTTACCCATAATCACTCATAGTTTTGCATTTTTTAGAAATATGGGTATAAGAACTTTCTTGCTCACACTCTCACAAAGAATTATTAGATTACAACTGATGACCATATGCTTTCCCTTAGTGTAATGCTCCACTAATATCAGAATGCTAAGGTTAGGATCAAATAGGTCTTTACGGGTTGTATAGTAGGCTAAAGGGACGGGTAGGATTATTTTGGCCAGAAATGGTGAGTATGCTCCCTAAGCGCTTTAATACACTACCTTATGCCATTTACACTAACTTTTAACAACTACTCTGCCTTCCTTTCATCTACCAACCCCCCTTAACCCATTTTTCTACTCAATCAAAAACACTATGATGGGAATATACAACTTTTTTTTTATATATTTTCTTTTTATATTTTTTATTTTTTATTTTTTTTATTAAGCATCCCTATGATAGCCACCCTCGATCACAATATTTTCATGTACCAATAACTAAACTTTAGGGCATCATTTTCACCATTTTCCTCTTATTTTGCAACACTTTTTACTCAACTTGATTCTACAATTTAAAGCGCTTAGGAGCTTTTGGATCAAATTATGGTCTTTTCAAAAAAAAATGGATCAGGCTACATATAGGGTTGCCAAAGAAAATAGCTAAAGGCTCAATGGGTGTTCACTATGACAATGTACAAAGGTAGGTAAAAAGAGGATAAACAAAATCAGGGCTGCCAAAGAAATGCTTAAATCATCTCCTAAACGCACAATCTTTATTTCGCTTCACACACACACTAGGCAAGTTCTAGCATCAGTCCCAACAAAGAATATACGATAACCTTACACACACATGGCACATGGTCAACATAATTAGGATCATTATAGATTCTTGACCCAACAGATAAATAAATTAAACCACAAACAATTATCACAAAATGAGTCACAACTTAGAGCCTAAATGTTTCAATAGTAGTGATTCAGCACAAACTCCTGTTATAATGTCATGCCGTCTATAAGAGCAATTTCATGCAAGAATCTAACTAATTACAACTAAATAACTACGACTAAATCAAAACAATAAAGAATAAGGCAATCCGTAGATATATACCCACACCCCACACTTATACGAAACACACTGCCCTCAGTGTAAATAAATAAGTAAAAACCTGGTTAGTCAGACTCCTCCTCTACATCCAGGGTCATATCCCCTGTGTTAGAATCATCATCAGAGTTGTCCTCCACATCAGAGTCTAGCAGTCGGTGATCATCATCTATCGGCATATCATTATCTAGAGGTTGTTCAAAATTTACCCCCACTACACACATGGCCCGAGCATGCTTATTAAGCGGGTAGTCATAGTCAAACTGCCGAAGCTCTGCATCAGTCGGCACACAACCTCCATTCATCATAGTAAACCTAGTCATGCCATACAGATGGCCAAAAAAACTCTTATCTCGAGCATGTCTCTCAGCAGTGGTAAGGTTGATGCCTTGACCAGTTTCTGGATCTTTGATTTTTGTGAGATCTACCTTCTTCGGGTTATGTGGCAACTTATGGTCTTCTAGTTCCTCCTCAATGTGCTCTTTTCTTAAAATTGCAGTCAATAAGTTGCCAAAGGTGAAATGAGACCTTTTGTTCACCCTTGCTTTTCAAATCGATGTTCATATAACTGCACCAATGTTGATGGGAACATTCGTCATTAGAGCATATACCAAGCAGACTCGATCACGCATGACCTTAGTGTATTGTGTCCTAGGAATCAAGCAAGAATTTACTATTCTTAACCATATGCTAGCTTCTCTGTTCAAACAAGCATATGGGTAAATATTGCGACGACCATTATCTTTATGATGAATCCACCGGGTCATGGACCTTGATCCACACAACGTATGTCTAATGGATCTGTAGAGAGGTCTGTTGTAGATCTACTTAAGTGGTGATTGATCCACACTTGGAGTACCCAAGAAAGAGTTGAAGAAATCAGCGTTCAATTACAAGACTTGCCCCCGAATCTTTCTTCATTTCCCGTAGTCCTTGGGGACCAGTTGGCATAAAACTCTCGAGTCAAATCAAGATTACATTTGCCCATGTCTCGAAGATAAAGTCAAGATTTAGTGCCATAATCTTTGCCAAAATGCGAGGGCATTTCTTTGCTAAACTTTTCTTCTGCATCAACTCTACATGGACATATTTCTTCACTTTATTGTTTCTATACCATTCCTTCCCTTCCTCCTCCAAAACCCATTTATCCCAAAAGTGCATCGAGGCACTTGATGAGATGAGGAATCAGCCTTGTCCTTTCTTGACCTCTTTTGACCTTTTTGTGAGGTGGATGCTTTCTTCTTTCCCTGTCGTCCTTTCGGAGCCATGTTACCTGAGATCATAATAGGGTCATGTTAGTCTCATTTCATAAAATTCACTATAATCGAAAAAGAAATAGTGATGGAACCACCCCACACTTAATTTGTTTGTACAAACTAATTGAGTGAGTGTTTTCGATTACACAGACTTCATCCACATACATTTAGATGGTATGTGCCAACAACATTATTAGTGCAGTCACACTTTCAACCCTTCACTTTACATAACAATTTCTCAGTTTGATATAGAGAAGCAACACACAATGGTCTTGTAATCTTGACTATCATTTGCGACTTTATTTCATTAGAGCAATGCAATCTTTGAACAAGACTACCACATGGAAAACTTATCATGCTATAGCATAGAAACAATTACATAATCTTACACTTTTGACTAACCATGAGCATTACATTGATGAACGAGTCACTCACATAGTCAAGCTTACAACTCCCAAAATTATGCATTAAACTTCAATATTTCAACTCCATAATAATAATAAAAAAAAATGACAGTTAATACCAATCAATACATACTGGAGTAAAATCAAGAATATCAAAAAGAATGCTTTCACTCAATGAGATGTATTTTTCAAAAATCATAACAAACTAACTATACCCTTATCACCAAGCACTACTACAAAATCTAGTTAACCATTATAAGCGTACCACTGAAACAACTACAGAAAATGAAAGAACAACTTACTTGGTGATAAATTCGTGATGAATCAGGAAGGTGAGCCTGCAGGATTAGATGAGAAAAGAGAAAAGCTTGGAGAGGGAAAGGGTGCGTGGGCGACACTTAGGTTTAAGAAAAATTGAGTAGTGTTTAAGGGTAGAGGATATAATTAAAGGATGAGATATGGGTCGGGTTGGTCCATTGAAAAATGGGTTATTAGGCAGCATTTACGGTGATAGGCGGCGCCTATAGCTTCGCCTAAGCATAAGTAGGCGGCGCCTAGCCTATCGCCCATGATGGCATAGGCGGCGCCTAGCCTATTGCCTATGTGAGGCAGTGAGCATAGGCGATGGCATACGCGGTGCGTATCCTATCGCCCATGTTGGCATAGGCGGTGCCTAGCCTATTGCCTATGTTGGTATAGGCGGCGTCTAGCCTATTGCCTATGCTCTATCATTCTTAGACTTACCACCATTGACATGACTCACTTTCAAGTCAAAATTTGGGGCTAATCTCCTCCTTTGTACTTTATGCACCTGCACTTAATCAAAAACAACAAAAATGATTAGAAGGATGGGTTGCCTCCCACCAAGCGCCTTAGTTTTGGTCGTGGCTCGACTCTTCTTTTTGAATTTTTATTTACCAAAAACAAAATCCTAGTAAAATGATGGGTTGCCTCCCATGTAGCGCTTGATTTATTATCGCGGCATAACATAGTTATCTCGATTACTCAAACTTCATCAAGATATATGGTGGCTATACATTTTATCGAGTCGGTTGGACAGATATATAGCTGCTCTCTTTGGCCATTCACCTTAAAGATGCTACCATCATTGTTTTCTGACTCCACTACTGCAGATGAGTAAACTTGGCTGATTCTGAATGGACCAGACCATTTAGACTTCAACTTACCTGGAAATAGCTTCAGTCTGGAGTTGAAAAGGAGTACGAAATCGCCTTTCTAAAAGTTTCGTTGGATAATCCTCCAATCATGGTACTTTTTCATCCTTTCTTTGTAAAGATCTGCTCTTTCATATGCATTTAGATGGAATTCATCCATCTCGTTCAGCTGTTCCAATCTCATATCTATAGCATCATCCCATTTTAGGTTAAGTTGCTTCAGTGCCCACATTGCTTTATGTTCTAGCTCAATTGGCAAGTAACAAGCCTTTCCATAAACTAGTTGGTATGGTGACATGCCAATTGGTGTTTTAAACGCGAATCTATATTCCCATAAGGCATCGTCCAGCTTCCTGGACAAATCTTTCCTGCTGGCATTCACAGTCTTAGCAAGGATCACCTTGATTTCCCAATTTGAAACCTCCACCTGCCCACTAGTTTGTGGGTGGTACAGTGTAGCTACCTTATGTTGCTTAACCCCATACTTTGCCAATACGGCTCTGAACAACTTGTTCAAAAATGTGATCCTCCATCGCTTATGATGGTATGGGGTACCCCAAAACGAGAGAAGATATTTCTGTTTAAGAATGCCACAACACTCTTACCTTCATTATCAGCTAGAGCGACTGCTTTGACCCATTTGGATACGTAATCCAAAGTGACTAAGATATATTTCATCCCAAATGAGCTCACAAATGGGCCCATGAAGTCAATACCCCAGACATCAAATAACTCTACTTCAAGCATTTTGGATATGGGCATCTCATGGTGCTTTGAAATAGAACCTTGCCGCTGACACTGATCACATCTTCTTACAACATTGTAAGCATCCTTGAATAATGAAGGCCAATAGTATCCACTTTGCAGTACTTTCCTGGTTGTCGGATCACCTGCTTGGTGACCTCCAACTTGGTAAGCATGGCTTGCTTCCAGTATGCTAGGCACCTGTACATCTGGGATGCACCCCCTAATAATACCATCAACACATCGTCGAAAAATATAAGGCTCATCCCAGAAGTAATGTTTCACATCATGCAAGAACTTTTTGTTTTGATGAAAGGAGAGATGCTCAGGAATCACTTTGCTTACCACGTAGTTAGCAAAATCTGCATACCACGGTAAGTTTTCAACCATAGTTGGTAGAATCTCTTCGTCGGGGAATGCATCATTAATATCAAGGTCAGTCTGCAATGTGTGCTCACTCTCAAGTCTAGATAGATGATCAGCTACTTGGTTTTCACAACCCTTTCTATCTTTTATTTCAAAATCAAATTCTAGAAGCAGTAGCACCTACCTAATAAGCCTTGGCTTGGCATCCTTCTTTTCCATTAGATATCTTAGAGCCGCATGATCTGTATGAACCACTACCTTGGTTCCCAACAAGTAAGCACGGAACTTCTCGAAAGCATAAACAACCGCAAGAAGCTCTTGTTCAGTGACGGTATAGTTCTTTTGTGCTCCATTCAAGGCCTTGATCACGTAGAATTTTGGATGAAATATCTTTTCTCTTTTCTAACCAAGTACAGTACCAAAGGCTACACCACTTTCATCACACATAATTTCAGAAGGTAGAGACCAATCGGGTGCTACAATAATAGGGGCTTCAACTAGCCTTCCTTTGAGGCATTCAAATGCCTTTAAGCAATTTTCACCAAAGTAAAACTTTGCCTCCTTCTCCAAAAGTTTGCATAATGGGTTTGCAATCTTGGAGAAGTCTTTAATAAACCTCCGATAAAAACCAGCATGACTGAGAAAACTACGAACCCCCTTCATAGAAATTAGAGGTGGTAGTCTCTCGATAACTTCAATCATGGCTCGATCAACTTCAATTCCCTTTTTAGAGACTTTATGCCCGAGAACAACACCTTTCTTAACCATAAAATGACACTTCTCCCAATTTAGCACCAGATTGAATTCCACAAATCGCTGTAAAGCCATACTCAGATTTTCCAAGCATGACTCAAATGACTCACCTACAACAAAAAAGTCATCCATAAATACCTCTAAGCTGTCTTCAACCATATGAAAGAAAATGGACATCATACAACGCTGAAAATTAGTAGGTGCATTACATAGACCAAATGGCATTCATTTGAATGAAAAAGTACCATATGGCCATGTAAAAGTGGTCTTCTCCTGATCTTCGGGAGCAATGCAAATCTGATTTTAGCTTCTGGTAATCCATACACACCCTCCACCCTGTGACAGGCCTGAGTGGAATTATCTCATTCTTCTCATTTTCTACTACTGTCATGCCCCCTTTCTTGGGCACACATTGTACAGGACTCACCCATTTACTATCCTAGATTGGATACACCACCCCTGCAGCTAACCACTTTATGATTTCTTTCTTCACCACCTCTTGCATAGGTGGATTCAGACGACGCTGATGCTCAATAGTGGGTACGCAATCTTTCTCAAGCTGAATCTTGTGCATACATATGCCAGGAGGGATACCAATTATATCAGCAATAGTCCAACGAATAACTCTTTTGTACCTCTTCAGAATAGAGATGAGAGCCTCTACCTATTATTCACCTAAATCAGCAACAATAATAACTGGCAGTGTATTTCCATTACCCAAGAACGCATACCTTAGGTGACTAGGTAGCTCTTTCAATTCTAGCATTGGTGGCTCTTCAATGGATGGCTTCGCCGGTGGTGAAGGTCGATTCTTAAGGTCAAGGTCCAGCTTCTTGGGGGCATAATAATATGACCCTACTCCTGTCAGAGCACAGATAGTTTCTTTGTACTCTTTAACATCCTCACGATCGAAGTTCAAAAGCACAACAGCCAATGGCTCAACAGTAAGCTGTTTCTCTAAAGATAATTCCTTCTCATCCTCATAATAAACATCAGCTATAGAGAACACATTCATATCTTTGTGCTGCTTCATTGATTTGCATACATCAAAATGTACCACTTCGTCATTCTTATGAAATAAAAGCTCATTTGCTCACAAATCAATAAGCAGAATTCCTGTTGCAAGGAAAGGTCGACCCAAGATTATGGGCACCTAGAAATCCACCTTGCAATCAAAAATAACAAAGTCTACAGGAAAAATAAAGGTAGAAACCTTTACTAATACATCATACAAGATACCAACAGTTTATTTTACCGACCTATTTGCCATTAAAAGCCGCATGTTGCTTGGTGTAGGCTCGCCCAACCCCAACTGTCTATAGATGGCTAGTGGCATCAAATTAATTCTAGCCCCTAAATCACATAAAGCCTTAGAAAAGTCTAAAGATCCTGGCATTTGCTCCAGTGCTTCCACCAAAGGCACATTTATAGTCAGCTGCTTCAGCATGGTCATGAATTTACTAAACCTGGTGTCATCATCCTTCTTCTTCAGTCTCTGAGGAAAAGGTGGTGGTGGATTTGGAAGATCTTTCTCCCCCACTTCCTTTTTATTGTGCTTCCCATTATCAATCTTTTCAGACTATTGGCATCTAGGCGTAGTAGCATGAACGTTCTCATCCTGACCTTCAACTTCTACAGAATCATCACAATCTACATCAATAACATTCTCCTCTATGCTATCAACCATGGGCTTTCCCTTGGATGTATTTTCCAACCCCTTACCACTCCTGGTTGTAATAGCCAATCATGATCCATCTTTTCTTGGATTTTGGACAGTGTCACTCGGTAAAGTGACAACTTTTCTGTGATTGAATACCGCAAATATTGACTCATTTGTTGTTCCAGCTGTTTTATTGAAGTGGAATGCGAGTCAACCAATTGATTTATTGAGGACAAATCATTTTTTACCTCAGTTACTCCCGTGTTGGTTGCCTCCACTCCTTTCAACTGCTTAGCCATCATGTCCTCTATGGACATTTTCCCAGAGCTAGGTGCAGCAGCTTCACGATTTCCAGGAGGGGCATACAAACCGCTCTTGTCATTCTTATTATTCCAATTCCCTTGGTCTCGGTCCTTGTATCCGGATTTTTCATAATAGTTCCGACCTTGGTTTCCTTGGACATTGACTCGGAAACCCACCGGATTATTCAAGTAATTTTCTTCCTCCTCAGAATCGGAGTCATCTCTTCCCTATGATATAACAGCCTTGACCTTTTCTGTCTTCCCTAATAATAAATGCTTGGTAAGAAGGTCCATCTGTATTTTCATGTGAGCCATATCCTACTCACGTTCCTCTTCTCTTCGCCTCTATTCTGCCATTATGCCAATAGATACAGTAGAGCTTGCTACCTCAAAATCCCTGGTATGCCAAGCACTACTTTGCTTTTTCATATGATCCAGCATATCACATGCCTCAATGAAAGTAAGGTCCATGAATGAACCATCCGCAACATTATCGACCACTGGCTTAGTCATTGTATTCGAAACCCAATATAATATTTCCATCAAGTGGACATTGGTCATCTAATGATTTTGGCACCGCATAAGCTTCTTCTAGAACCTCTCCCAAGTCTCGTGGAGAGCTTCAGTTGGAAGTTGTTTGAAATTGCTTATCTCATCTCTTAATTATGCTCTCTTTGATAGCGGAAAGAACCTTTCTAGGAAAGCTTCTTTCAATTGCCTCCAATTGGCTATAGAGTAAGGAGTTAGCTCATTTAACCATAGAGTTGCCTCACCAGATATAGACAATGGAAATAACTGCAGCCAGATCGCATTCTGTCCAACCCTTGGATTGTCAAACGATTTGCATGTTGAGATAAAATTAATTAGATGCATATTCGGATCGTCGCCTGAAAGTACACCAAATAACCCTTTGTGTTGCAATTGCTGGATCATGGTGCTAGTGATATTGAACTTGGCTCCAGGTGCTAAAGGGCGGAGGAATAATAGCCCCTGTGGCACCAGCCCCATCCAAGTCGTCACCATCATCATCAAAAGCAACTTGCACAACTCGGCGTTCAGGTCTCATTCTAGTTGGACGATCTGTATTGAAATTCCTTTTCACTGATGCAACCATATCATCTGCACGCCTTGGATTTAATAACTCATCATCACCCAGGTCCTCATCATCAAGATTTGGTACCTGACCTGGGTTATCAACTTTTTGTTGATTTACTTGTGCAGCTGGCAATGCAGCTAATCTAGCTTGCTCTTGTTGAGTAGCCATCTTTTCAAGGTCTTGTTGCACATCCGTTCTGCCAATGAGATGTGGTTCAGGATTTATAGGTAATAATGGCTGACCAGATCTTCGTGTATTTGGCATGCACTACACTAAACCTGAACAAATCAAAAACAACAAACAAAAAGTAAAATTTAAGAATCTTTGACCAAAGGGTCTATTAACTATGACAAACTTAGTTAACAACCGTATTCCTCAGCAACGACGCCAAAATTTGACACACCCAAATTGCAACTCTCGTTAGAAAGTGTAAGCGGTCTCTGTCAAATATAGAACCCAACTGGGTTGGGTGTCGAATCCCACAGGGAATACTATGGTCACTAAGTATTGCGATTATTATTAGACTATTGATCGAAGGTTCCAAGATAAGGGTGTTTTGGTTTAAGTGCACAACAATATTATCAGTGTAATGATGAGATGATATGTGTAATAATATTTGATCACAGAGAATGACAAGTTAGGGTTATGTCCACCTTGTAGCTTCTACTTCTCTATTAACTATGAGTAATACGGATTTTATGCATGCATGCACTTATAGAGAGACGTATCCTAATTTTAAATGCAAGTGTTTTTCAACCATTAAGGATTTATTCACCTTAATACTCTCGAATACAAAGTGTACAACCAATTGTATGAACTCTCTAAGAAGTTAATCCTGCTAGGGCATTAACGTATAAAATAGAGGTTGGAAACCCTATTTTCTTGTCACACTCTCTTTTTCAAACAGTAACTTTTCTATCGAGCAAGTTATTGCTATAATGGTGCATTCCCTATGTTTGCAACCACGAGAATTCAATTAAAATGAAGAGACTAATGATATAATTGGATTACACATCATAAATTCACAAACCCATAGCAATAGAGAGTGTACTACAAGGTTTCCATAACCCTAACAAATAGCTTAGCTACTCATAAAAAAAACGAAAATCAAAATAGACATATTCATCATACCAAAACTTAGAACAATCTTGGTAATAAAGATAACTAGCGATAATAAGAGAGGAAACGTGTTTCTCTCTTTCCGTTGCTCAAGCTAAGCCACTTTCTCCTCTTGTTTTCAAAAATACTACAGAAAATGAATAATCAATAATCCCTAAAAATTCAGCCATAAGGCTTTTAATAACATCCTTTTCTAGTAAATTGCTACTGCATCCTTAACTATTTAAAAATATTCAGTTTGACCGGGAAAAAGTTTCCATACATCACATTCAGTACAAAAGCTGCTTTCCTTTTTATGTGAAGTTTCCCTTAGCTATCCACAGGTCCCCAATGTGCTAAAATATTCCTCATTAGTACCTGAAAAACATTCTAATCACGTAGGTCAGCTCACTTAACTAAAATAGGCTAAAAGTGCAAGAATTATATATTTTATCCTCAAAACTTAGCTAAAACGTGGGTAAGTTATGGTTCTTAGACATATAAATACACCCAACATGAATAGGTGTTTCTGGTTTAGTGCTGAAAGAGTATAGGACTGCAATGCTACATAAGGATATAGATCGGTCTTGGTTGATGATGTATTCACAACAGATAGAGAAAGATAAGATTAGAGAGAGAGAGAGGGAGGGGTAACAAGAGGGCTAGATCAAAGCAGAATGAGTATAGTTAAGATAGAACTTATGGAGGGAACCACCCACAGTTCCAGGGATGTTCATCAATTCCAGAACCTTCATCAACTAGTTCTCCCGCACCTAGAGGCATACAGGAGCAAGGGAGCAGGTCTTTTATGTCTAGGTCACAGAACAGTGTGTGTAACAGGCCCCGTTTTTCTCTTTGTGCTAAGTGTGGTATGGATCATCCCGGTAAGTTTTTTATAGATTTGAGATGTTTTTTTGGTTATGGCAAGCAGGGCCACCGACTTAGATATTATCCGCATACTAGGTAGGGGACCAGAGATGCCGAACCTCAGTCACAAACTACTCGTACACCAGCTCTTGTCCCTTGTCCCTTCTCTATTTAGCGCACTTCATCTATCACTACTGGCGGTCAACGCAATAACAAATTCTTTTCCTTACCATCCTGTCAGGAGCAGTAGGACTCTCCCAATATTGTTACTGGTATGCTCCGCGTCTTTTGTTTTGATATTTATATGTTGTTAGAACTTGGGTAAAGTCTCTTCTATGTGACCCCACATGTAGCAGTGAATTTCAAAATGAGTCCCGAAAAGATTCCTGAGCCTTTCCTAGTCTCCACACCAGTAGGGGAGTCAATTATTGCTAAACAAGTATATACAAATTGTCTTGTTACTATTCTTCATAGAGGCATACTTGCTGATTTGATAGAGTTAGACGTAGTGGATTTTGACCTTATTCTGGGTATAGATTGGCTTCCTTCTTGTTATGCATTTATAGACTGTCATATCCATGTGGTCAGGTTTTCATTCCCTGATGAGCCAGTTTTTGAGTGGTCCAAAAGTTCGATATCTCCCTAGAGTCATTTTTTCTCCTATCTTAAAGCCAAAAACCTAATATCTAAGGGTTGCATCTATCACCTAGTTAGAGTCAAAGACACTAATTCTGAGTCTCTAATTATTCAGTTAGTCGATATTGTTAATGAGTTTCCAGATGTTTTTCTAGAAGATCTCCTAGGGGTACTCCCGATAGAGAGATAGAGTTTGGGATTGACCTTTTTTTCGACACTCGTCCCATTTCTTTTCTGACATACCATTTGTCACCAGCTGAGCTTAAGGAATTGAAAGAGAAACTCAAGATCTTTTATACAAAGGTTTCATAAGGCCCAGTATTTCTCCTTGGGGCACACCTGTTTAATTCGTAGGGAAGAAAGATAGTTTTTTGCAAATATGCATTGACTATCGTCAGCTTAACAAGGTCAAAGTAAAAATAAGTATCTTCTTTCAAGAATTGATAACCTGCTTAGTCAGTTGCAAGGTGAAAGTTATTTCTCCAAGATAGACCTTAGATCCAGCTATCATCAACTTAAAGCGAGGGAATATGATATTTCAAAGACAACCTTTCAAATCTGCTATGGTAACTTTGATCTTTTAGTCATGTATTTCGGGGTAACTAAAGCCCTAGTAGCTTTTATACACCTCATGAATCGAGTGTTCAAGCAATATCTTGATATGTTTGTCATAGTATTCATAGATGACATCCTTGTATACTCCCGCAGTGAGCATGATCATGTAGATCACCTTACAATTGTCTTGCAAACTCTTGAGGTCACCAAGTGTTTGAAATAGAACCTTGCCGCTGACACTGATCACATCTTCTTACAACATTGTAAGCATCCTTGAATAATGAAGGCCAATAGTATCCACTTTGCAGTACTTTCCTGGTTGTCGGATCACCTGCTTGGTGACCTCCAACTTGGTAAGCATGGCTTGCTTCCAGTATGCTAGGCACCTGTACATCTGGGATGCACCCCCTAATAATACCATCAACACATCGTCGAAAAATATAAGGCTCATCCCAGAAGTAATGTTTCACATCATGCAAGAACTTTTTGTTTTGATGAAAGGAGAGATGCTCAGGAATCACTTTACTTACCACGTAGTTAGCAAAATCTGCATACCACGGTAAGTTTTCAACCATAGTTGGTAGAATCTCTTCGTCGGGGAATGCATCATTAATATCAAGGTCAGTCTGCAATGTGTGCTCACTCTCAAGTCTAGATAGATGATCAGCTACTTGGTTTTCACAACCCTTTCTATCTTTTATTTCAAAATCAAATTCTAGAAGCAGTAGCACCTACCTAATAAGCCTTGGCTTGGCATCCTTCTTTTCCATTAGATATCTTAGAGCCGCATGATCTGTATGAACCACTACCTTGGTTCCCAACAAGTAAGCACGGAACTTCTCGAAAGCATAAACAACCGCAAGAAGCTCTTGTTCAGTGACGGTATAGTTCTTTTGTGCTCCATTCAAGGCCTTGATCACGTAGAATTTTGGATGAAATATCTTTTCTCTTTTCTAACCAAGTACAGTACCAAAGGCTACACCACTTTCATCACACATAATTTCAGAAGGTAGAGACCAATCGGGTGCTACAATAATAGGGGCTTCAACTAGCCTTCCTTTGAGGCATTCAAATGCCTTTAAGCAATTTTCACCAAAGTAAAACTTTGCCTCCTTCTCCAAAAGTTTGCATAATGGGTTTGCAATCTTGGAGAAGTCTTTAATAAACCTCCGATAAAAACCAGCATGACTGAGAAAACTACGAACCCCCTTCATAGAAATTAGAGGTGGTAGTCTCTCGATAACTTCAATCATGGCTCGATCAACTTCAATTCCCTTTTTAGAGACTTTATGCCTGAGAACAACACCTTTCTTAACCATAAAATGACACTTCTCCCAATTTAGCACCAGATTGAATTCCACAAATCGCTGTAAAGCCATACTCAGATTTTCCAAGCATGACTCAAATGACTCACCTACAACAAAAAAGTCATCCATAAATACCTCTAAGCTGTCTTCAACCATATGAAAGAAAATGGACATCATACAACGCTGAAAATTAGTAGGTGCATTACATAGACCAAATGGCATTCATTTGAATGAAAAAGTACCATATGGCCATGTAAAAGTGGTCTTCTCCTGATCTTCGGGAGCAATGCAAATCTGATTTTAGCTTCTGGTAATCCATACACACCCTCCACCCTGTGACAGGCCTGAGTGGAATTATCTCATTCTTCTCATTTTCTACTACTGTCATGCCCCCTTTCTTGGGCACACATTGTACAGGACTCACCCATTTACTATCCTAGATTGGATACACCACCCCTGCAGCTAACCACTTTATGATTTCTTTCTTCACCACCTCTTGCATAGGTGGATTCAGACGACGCTGATGCTCAATAGTGGGTACGCAATCTTTCTCAAGCTGAATCTTGTGCATACATATGCCAGGAGGGATACCAATTATATCAGCAATAGTCCAACGAATAACTCTTTTGTACCTCTTCAGAATAGAGATGAGAGCCTCTACCTATTATTCACCTAAATCAGCAACAATAATAACTGGCAGTGTATTTCCATTACCCAAGAACGCATACCTTAGGTGACTAGGTAGCTCTTTCAATTCTAGCATTGGTGGCTCTTCAATGGATGGCTTCGCCGGTGGTGAAGGTCGATTCTTAAGGTCAAGGTCCAGCTTCTTGGGGGCATAATAATATGACCCTACTCCTGTCAGAGCACAGATAGTTTCTTTGTACTCTTTAACATCCTCACGATCGAAGTTCAAAAGCACAACAGCCAATGGCTCAACAGTAAGCTGTTTCTCTAAAGATAATTCCTTCTCATCCTCATAATAAACATCAGCTATAGAGAACACATTCATATCTTTGTGCTGCTTCATTGATTTGCATACATCAAAATGTACCACTTCGTCATTCTTATGAAATAAAAGCTCATTTGCTCACAAATCAATAAGCAGAATTCCTGTTGCAAGGAAAGGTCGACCCAAGATTATGGGCACCTAGAAATCCACCTTGCAATCAAAAATAACAAAGTCTACAGGAAAAATAAAGGTAGAAACCTTTACTAATACATCATACAAGATACCAACAGTTTATTTTACCGACCTATTTGCCATTAAAAGCCGCATGTTGCTTGGTGTAGGCTCGCCCAACCCCAACTGTCTATAGATGGCTAGTGGCATCAAATTAATTCTAGCCCCTAAATCACATAAAGCCTTAGAAAAGTCTAAAGATCCTGGCATTTGCTCCAGTGCTTCCACCAAAGGCACATTTATAGTCAGCTGCTTCAGCATGGTCATGAATTTACTAAACCTGGTGTCATCATCCTTCTTCTTCAGTCTCTGAGGAAAAGGTGGTGGTGGATTTGGAAGATCTTTCTCCCCCACTTCCTTTTTATTGTGCTTCCCATTATCAATCTTTTCAGACTATTGGCATCTAGGCGTAGTAGCATGAACGTTCTCATCCTGACCTTCAACTTCTACAGAATCATCACAATCTACATCAATAACATTCTCCTCTATGCTATCAACCATGGGCTTTCCCTTGGATGTATTTTCCAACCCCTTACCACTCCTGGTTGTAATAGCCAATCATGATCCATCTTTTCTTGGATTTTGGACAGTGTCACTCGGTAAAGTGACAACTTTTCTGTGATTGAATACCGCAAATATTGACTCATTTGTTGTTCCAGCTGTTTTATTGAAGTGGAATGCGAGTCAACCAATTGATTTATTGAGGACAAATCATTTTTTACCTCAGTTACTCCCGTGTTGGTTGCCTCCACTCCTTTCAACTGCTTAGCCATCATGTCCTCTATGGACATTTTCCCAGAGCTAGGTGCAGCAGCTTCACGATTTCCAGGAGGGGCATACAAACCGCTCTTGTCATTCTTATTATTCCAATTCCCTTGGTCTCGGTCCTTGTATCCGGATTTTTCATAATAGTTCCGACCTTGGTTTCCTTGGACATTGACTCGGAAACCCACCGGATTATTCAAGTAATTTTCTTCCTCCTCAGAATCGGAGTCATCTCTTCCCTATGATATAACAGCCTTGACCTTTTCTGTCTTCCCTAATAATAAATGCTTGGTAAGAAGGTCCATCTGTATTTTCATGTGAGCCATATCCTACTCACGTTCCTCTTCTCTTCGCCTCTATTCTGCCATTATGCCAATAGATACAGTAGAGCTTGCTACCTCAAAATCCCTGGTATGCCAAGCACTACTTTGCTTTTTCATATGATCCAGCATATCACATGCCTCAATGAAAGTAAGGTCCATGAATGAACCATCCGCAACATTATCGACCACTGGCTTAGTCATTGTATTCGAAACCCAATATAATATTTCCATCAAGTGGACATTGGTCATCTAATGATTTTGGCACCGCATAAGCTTCTTCTAGAACCTCTCCCAAGTCTCGTGGAGAGCTTCAGTTGGAAGTTGTTTGAAATTGCTTATCTCATCTCTTAATTATGCTCTCTTTGATAGCGGAAAGAACCTTTCTAGGAAAGCTTCTTTCAATTGCCTCCAATTGGTGATAGAGTAAGGAGTTAGCTCATTTAACCATAGAGTTGCCTCACCAGATATAGACAATGGAAATAACTGCAGCCATATCGCATTCTGTCCAACCCCTGGATTGTCAAACGATTTGCATGTTGAGATAAAATTAATTAGATGCATATTCGGATCGTCGCCTGAAAGTACACCAAATAACCCTTTGTGTTGCAATTGCTGGATCATGGTGCTAGTGATATTGAACTTGGCTCCAGGTGCTAAAGGGCGGAGGAATAATAGCCCCTGTGGCACCAGCCCCATCCAAGTCGTCACCATCATCATCAAAAGCAACTTGCACAACTCGGCGTTCAGGTCTCATTCTAGTTGGACGATCTGTATTGAAATTCCTTTTCACTGATGCAACCATATCATCTGCACGCCTTGGATTTAATAACTCATCATCACCCAGGTCCTCATCATCAAGATTTGGTACCTGACCTGGGTTATCAACTTTTTGTTGATTTACTTGTGCAGCTGGCAATGCAGCTAATCTAGCTTGCTCTTGTTGAGTAGCCATCTTTTCAAGGTCTTGTTGCACATCCGTTCTGCCAATGAGATGTGGTTCAGGATTTATAGGTAATAATGGCTGACCAGATCTTCGTGTATTTGGCATGCACTACACTAAACCTGAACAAATCAAAAACAACAAACAAAAAGTAAAATTTAAGAATCTTTGACCAAAGGGTCTATTAACTATGACAAACTTAGTTAACAACCGTATTCCTCAGCAACGACGCCAAAATTTGACACACCCAAATTGCAACTCTCGTTAGAAAGTGTAAGCGGTCTCTGTCAAATATAGAACCCAACTGGGTTGGGTGTCGAATCCCACAGGGAATACTATGGTCACTAAGTATTGCGATTATTATTAGACTATTGATCGAAGGTTCCAAGATAAGGGTGTTTTGGTTTAAGTGCACAACAATATTATCAGTGTAATGATGAGATGATATGTGTAATAATATTTGATCACAGAGAATGACAAGTTAGGGTTATGTCCACCTTGTAGCTTCTACTTCTCTATTAACTATGAGTAATACGGATTTTATGCATGCATGCACTTATAGAGAGACGTATCCTAATTTTAAATGCAAGTGTTTTTCAACCATTAAGGATTTATTCACCTTAATACTCTCGAATACAAAGTGTACAACCAATTGTATGAACTCTCTAAGAAGTTAATCCTGCTAGGGCATTAACGTATAAAATAGAGGTTGGAAACCCTATTTTCTTGTCACACTCTCTTTTTCAAACAGTAACTTTTCTATCGAGCAAGTTATTGCTATAATGGTGCATTCCCTATGTTTGCAACCACGAGAATTCAATTAAAATGAAGAGAGTAATGATATAATTGGATTACACATCATAAATTCACAAACCCATAGCAATAGAGAGTGTACTACAAGGTTTCCATAACCCTAACAAATAGCTTAGCTACTCATAAAAAAAACGAAAATCAAAATAGACATATTCATCATACCAAAACTTAGAACAATCTTGGTAATAAAGATAACTAGCGATAATAAGAGAGGAAACGTGTTTCTCTCTTTCCGTTGCTCAAGCTAAGCCACTTTCTCCTCTTGTTTTCAAAAATACTACAGAAAATGAATAATCAATAATCCCTAAAAATTCAGCCATAAGGCTTTTAATAACATCCTTTTCTAGTAAATTGCTACTGCATCCTTAACTATTTAAAAATATTCAGTTTGACCGGGAAAAAGTTTCCATACATCACATTCAGTACAAAAGCTGCTTTCCTTTTTATGTGAAGTTTCCCTTAGCTATCCACAGGTCCCCAATGTGCTAAAATATTCCTCATTAGTACCTGAAAAACATTCTAATCACGTAGGTCAGCTCACTTAACTAAAATAGGCTAAAAGTGCAAGAATTATATATTTTATCCTCAAAACTTAGCTAAAACGTGGGTAAGTTATGGTTCTTAGACATATAAATACACCCAACATGAATAGGTGTTTCTGGTTTAGTGCTGAAAGAGTATAGGACTGCAATGCTACATAAGGATATAGATCGGTCTTGGTTGATGATGTATTCACAACAGATAGAGAAAGATAAGATTAGAGAGAGAGAGAGGGAGGGGTAACAAGAGGGCTAGATCAAAGCAGAATGAGTATAGTTAAGATAGAACTTATGGAGGGAACCACCCACAGTTCCAGGGATGTTCATCAATTCCAGAACCTTCATCAACTAGTTCTCCCGCACCTAGAGGCATACAGGAGCAAGGGAGCAGGTCTTTTATGTCTAGGTCACAGAACAGTGTGTGTAACAGGCCCCGTTTTTCTCTTTGTGCTAAGTGTGGTATGGATCATCCCGGTAAGTTTTTTATAGATTTGAGATGTTTTTTTGGTTATGGCAAGCAGGGCCACCGACTTAGATATTATCCGCATACTAGGTAGGGGACCAGAGATGCCGAACCTCAGTCACAAACTACTCGTACACCAGCTCTTGTCCCTTGTCCCTTCTCTATTTAGCGCACTTCATCTATCACTACTGGCGGTCAACGCAATAACAAATTCTTTTCCTTACCATCCTGTCAGGAGCAGTAGGACTCTCCCAATATTGTTACTGGTATGCTCCGCGTCTTTTGTTTTGATATTTATATGTTGTTAGAACTTGGGTAAAGTCTCTTCTATGTGACCCCACATGTAGCAGTGAATTTCAAAATGAGTCCCGAAAAGATTCCTGAGCCTTTCCTAGTCTCCACACCAGTAGGGGAGTCAATTATTGCTAAACAAGTATATACAAATTGTCTTGTTACTATTCTTCATAGAGGCATACTTGCTGATTTGATAGAGTTAGACGTAGTGGATTTTGACCTTATTCTGGGTATAGATTGGCTTCCTTCTTGTTATGCATTTATAGACTGTCATATCCATGTGGTCAGGTTTTCATTCCCTGATGAGCCAGTTTTTGAGTGGTCCAAAAGTTCGATATCTCCCTAGAGTCATTTTTTCTCCTATCTTAAAGCCAAAAACCTAATATCTAAGGGTTGCATCTATCACCTAGTTAGAGTCAAAGACACTAATTCTGAGTCTCTAATTATTCAGTTAGTCGATATTGTTAATGAGTTTCCAGATGTTTTTCTAGAAGATCTCCTAGGGGTACTCCCGATAGAGAGATAGAGTTTGGGATTGACCTTTTTTTCGACACTCGTCCCATTTCTTTTCTGACATACCATTTGTCACCAGCTGAGCTTAAGGAATTGAAAGAGAAACTCAAGATCTTTTATACAAAGGTTTCATAAGGCCCAGTATTTCTCCTTGGGGCACACCTGTTTAATTCGTAGGGAAGAAAGATAGTTTTTTGCAAATATGCATTGACTATCGTCAGCTTAACAAGGTCAAAGTAAAAATAAGTATCTTCTTTCAAGAATTGATAACCTGCTTAGTCAGTTGCAAGGTGAAAGTTATTTCTCCAAGATAGACCTTAGATCCAGCTATCATCAACTTAAAGCGAGGGAATATGATATTTCAAAGACAACCTTTCAAATCTGCTATGGTAACTTTGATCTTTTAGTCATGTATTTCGGGGTAACTAAAGCCCTAGTAGCTTTTATACACCTCATGAATCGAGTGTTCAAGCAATATCTTGATATGTTTGTCATAGTATTCATAGATGACATCCTTGTATACTCCCGCAGTGAGCATGATCATGTAGATCACCTTACAATTGTCTTGCAAACTCTTGAGGTCACCAAGTGTTTGCCAAATTCAGTAAATGTGAATTTTGGCTAAGATCAGTAGCCTTTCTAGGTGATGTCATTTCAGCTGAATCTAGATCTATCTCTTCAGCTAATATTAGAAGTTTCTTGGGTCTAACTAGCTAGTACCGCTGTTTTATTGAAGGTTTCTCCTCTATTGTGTCTCTTATGACCCGGTTGACATAAAATAAAGTTAAGTATCAGTGGTCAGATACCATTGAGAAGAGTTTTCAGGAGTTAAAGACTCAACTTACTTCAACCCCTGTGTTGACTTTTCCTGATGGTACAAATGGTTTTGTGGTGTATTGTGATGCCTATAGAATTGTTTTGGGTTTTGTGTTGATGCAAATAGATAAGGTTATAGCCTATGCCTCTAGATAGTTCAAGCTACATGAGAAGAATTACCCACCCCACGATCTTGAGTAAGCTGTTGTGGTTTTTGCTTTGAAAATCTGGGGACACTATCTTTATGGTGTTCATATTGATGTGTTTACTGATCATAAGAGCCTGCAATATGTGGTTACTTAGAGGTAGTTGAATCTTAGGTAGAAGAGGTGGTTATAGTTGTTAAAAGACATGATATGTGTGTGTTGAATCACCCCAGCAGGGCTAATGTAGTAGCGGATTCCCTTAACATATTGTCTATGAGTAGTGTTACTCATGTAGAGGAAGGTAAGAAAGAGTTAGCTCGTGATGCACATTGTCTAGATAGATTGGGTGCTAGGTTGATTAATTCAGCTGAGGAAAGTACTTTGGTGCAAAGCAGTTCCAAATCCTCTTTAGTTTCAGAAGTGAAGGAGAGGCAAGATAGAGATCCGAGTTTGGTCAGACTGAAGAAGTCAGTTAAGGACCGAAATGTAGAACTCTTCTCACAAGGGAAAGATGGTGTGCTAAGATTGCAGGGTAGATTGTGTGTTCGTTGTATTAATGATGTAAGGTATAGAATTATGGATGAAGCGCATGGCGTCCGATATTCTATTCATCCTGGAGCTACCAAGATGTACCGTGACTTGCAGGAAATCTATTGGTGGAGTGTTATGAAGAATGATATAGATGGGTTTGTAGTAAAGTGTCCAATCTGCCAACAGGTTAAGATCGAGCCTGGTGGTGTGATGCAAGAGTTTGGTATTACCACTCGGAAGTGCGAAGAGGTAAATATGGATTTTGTGACTGATGATAGGTGTATTTACACGCCTAAAGTACTATAATTTACCCATATTTTAGCTAAGTTTTAAGGACAAAATATATAATTCCTGCACTTTTAGTCCTTTTTCCTGTAAGTGAGCTAACCAACATGATTAGCAAGTTTTCAGGTATAAATGATGAAGATTTCAGCATTTTATGGGCTGGTTGACGCCAAAGGAAGTTTCACATGAGAAGGAAGGCAGCTTTAGGAAGCCTATGGACTGAAAGTGATGCATGGAAAACTTGTCCTGGGCAAAAATAGTATTTCCAAAGACTTAGGGACCAGCAGTAACATAGTAGGAGTAGGACAAGGATGCAGCAACATAGTAGGATTAGGATAAGTATGAAGTAGCTTTGTAGGAATAGGATATGGGTGTTATAAAAACCCTATTTTGCTGAACTTTTCAGCAGGGAATTCCGCCCCATTCTTCATCATTCATTACAATTTTCTTTCATCTATTCGACTTTTAATTTTTCACAACAAGAGAAACGCTACTAGCAACAGAAATCACGTCACAAGTGACGCCAAGACAGACTTTTCGTGAGTTTGTGATTATTTTGGTATGATGATAATAACTATTGTGTTTTTCGTTGCACTCATGAGTAGCTAAACTTCTCTATTAGGGTTATGGAAGCCTTATGAGATACTAGCTATTGCTATGCGTTTGTGAATTCTTGACACGTATGCTGCTTATATCATTAATCTCTTCATCTTAATTTAATTCTTGTGGTTGCAAACATATAGAATATGCCAGTATAGCATTAACTTGTTCGAAAGAAAAGTTACATGTCTGAAAAAGAGAGAATGACAAGGAACTAGGGCTACCAACCCCTGTTTAAAAGTTAGTGCCGTAACTGGATTAACCTCTTGGAGAATTCGTACCATTAGATACATTTTAAGCGCGAAAGAGTTAAAATGAAATAATCTGTGTTTGTCGAAAGACGCTAGGATTTACCATAGAATACGAATCTCTATAAGAACATGCATGTATGAATTCCGCATAACTCATAGTTAATAGATACGTAAAACTCATAAGGTGGACATAACCCTAACTTACAATTCTCATTGTTTAAAACCTACCAAGCATTCCGTTTTTACTTTGCTATTTTAATTTTATCACTTAACGGCATACTCCAATCCCCCCTTTTCACAGAACTTTCTCCAAAATTCTACTAATCGTTGCGTACTTAGTGACCGAGTATTCCCTGTGGGATTGGACACCCAACCCAGTTGGGTTCTATATTTGACAACGACCGCTTACACTCTTACGAGAGCTGTAGTTTGAGCGTTATCAAATTTTGGCGCCGTTGCCGGGGAATACGGTTCTCAACTAAGTCTGTGATAGTTACTAGACCCTTTGGTCAAATATTCTTGTATTTTACTTTTAGTTGTTGTTTTTGTTTTATTCAGGTTTTGTTCAGTGCATGCCCAATACTCGAAGTTCTGGTCAACCATTATTACCCATAAACCCTTAACCATAACTTATTGGAAGGATGGAGGCGCAACGTGATATTGAAAGAAGGGTTGCTCAACAGGAGCAAGCTAGATTAGCTGCGTTGGCTGCTACTCAAGTGCATCAAAAGAATATTGATAACCCAGGGCGAGCAGCAGATCCTGATGATGAGGACTTGGGTGATGATGAGTTACTAAACCCTACGCGTGATGCTGAGGTGGCGACACCGGCAAACAGAAGAGATCGTCAAGCAAGATTTTGGCCTGAATGTCGAGCTATGCAGATTCCCTTTGATGATGATAATGAAAATCTTGATGGAGCTGGTGCCACAGGAGCTATTATTCCTCTGTCGTTGGCACCCGGAGCTAAGTTCAAGATCACTAGCACCATGATTTAGTTATTGCAACTCAAGGTATTATTTGGTGGACTTGCAGGTGATGATCCGAATATGCATCTGGTTAACTTTATCTCTACATGCATGTCATTCGACAATCCAGGCGTTAGTCAGAATGCAATTCAGCTGTGCTTATTTCCATTGTCTCTATCTGGGGAGGCAACTCTATGGTTGAACGGGCTGACTCCTGATTCTATTACAAATTGGAGGCAATTGAAAGACGCTTTCCTAGAAAGATTCTTTCTGCCATCCAAAAGACCACAATTGAGAGATTAAATTAGCAACTTTCGTCAGCTTCCAACTGAAGCCGTCCACGAAACATGGGAGAGATTCAAGAAGAAGCTTATGAGGTGCCCAAACCATCACATGACCAATGTCCACTTGATGGAGGTACTATACAAATCCTTGAATTCAGTAACTAAACCAGTGGTGGATAATGCAGCTAGAGGATCATTCATTGACCTCACCTTTGTTCAGGCAAGCGATATGCTAGACCGAATGACAAAGCAAAGTAGATCTTGGAATACTAGGGATTCTAAGGTAACAAGCCCCACTATATCTATTGGCATGACAACAGAACAAAGGCGAAGAGAGGAGGAACACGATCAAGATATGGCGCACATGAAAACACAGATGGATCTTCTTACAAAGCATCTATTATTAGGGAAGACAAAAAAAAGTCAAAGCATTGTGTCACAGGCAAGAGGTGAATCCAATTCTGAAGAAGAGGCTAACTACTTTAATAATAGGGGGGTTTTCGAGGCAATGCCCAAGGAAACCAAGGTCGGAACTATTATGATAAATCTGGAAACAAGGACCGTGATCAAGGTAGTTGGAATAATAAGACTGACAGGAGTGGTTTGTATGTTCCTCCTGGAAGTCGTGACACCGCTGCATCTGGCTTCGTTAACATGTCAATGTAAGATGTGATGGCGAAGATATTAAAAGAAGTGGAGGTAACCAGCACGGGAGTAACCGAGGTAATAAATGATTTGTCCTCAATGAAGCAATTGGTTGACTCGTATTCCACTTCAATGAAATAGCTGGGGCAAAAATTGAGTCAAATTTTCAGCTATATTGAATCAACGAAAAGCTAGCACCTTACCTAGCGACACAGTGCAAAACCCAAGGAACGATGGAACATGCATGGCAATTACTACCAGGAGTTATAAGCTGCTAGAAAATTCATCCCAAAGCAAGCAAGTGGCCGATTATATCGCAGATAATGCAGAAGACGCCGAAAAAGCTGATGAAGTCATTCGTGACCTCGCCCCTCAACGTCCACAGACTGAAAAGATCGCCGAACTGAAGAAAGATGAAAAGAAAGTCGTAGAGAAAACTATCCCTCTTCCACCACCACCTTTTCCTTAAAGACTAAAGAAAAAAGCTGATGATACCAAGTTCAATAAATTTATGACGATGTTAAAGCAGCTGACCATTAACTTTCCGTTAGTTGAGGTGCTGGAACAGATGCCTGGGTACGCAAAATTTATGAAGGATCTTCTGACAAAGAAGCGGGCAGCAGGTTATGAGTTGACAGATACTGTTCATCATTGTAGTGTAATCGCTACCAGATCACTAGTTCAGAAGAAGGCCGATCCCGGTGCCTTCACTATACCTTGCACTGTCGGACCTTTGAATTTTGCCAAGGCATTATGCGATTTAGGAGCCAGTATCAACTTAATGCCACTATCTATTTATAACAAGTTGGGGTTGGGGGATCCTACTCCAACCAATATGAGGCTTGTAATGGCAGATAGGTCGATAAAATGACCTGTTGGTATTTTATGTGATGTATTGGTGAAGGTTTCCTCATTCATCTTTCTGGCATACTTCGTTATATTGGATTGTGAGGTAGACTCAGAAGTTCCTATAATCTTGGGGCGCCCTTTCCTTGTAACAGGAAGTGTGCTTATTGATTTAAGAGCCAATGAGCTTCTATTCCGGATGAATGACGAAGTAGTCCGCTTTGATGTGTGTAAATAAATGAAGCAAACCAAAGATTTGAACGTGTTCTCGGTAGCTGGTGTTTATTTGGATGATAACAAAGAATTACCTGTAGCGGAGCAGCTTATTGATGACCCATTGGTGATTGTGCTTATGAATGTTGAGCGTAAGGATGCTGAAAATTATGAAGAAACTATTTGTGCTCTAACAGGATTAGGGTCATATCCTCATTCTCCCAAGAAGCTGGACCTTGATCTCAAAAACTGACCTACACCACCAGCTAAACCATCTATTGAAGAGCCACCCACATTAGAATTGATGGAGCTGCATAGTCATTTAAAGTATGCATTCTTGGGAAAAGTTAACACACTCCCGGTTATTGTGGCAGCAGATTTGGTTGAGCAGCAAGTTGCAGCTCTCATCGCGGTTCTTCGAAAGTACATGAGAGCCATCGGTTGGACCATCGCTGATATTATTGGTATTCCGCCTGGGATTTGTACACACAAGATTCAGCTTGAAGAAAATTGCATACCCACTATTGAGCATCAAAGGCGTCTAAATCCACCTATGCAAGAGGTGGTGAAGAAAGAAATTATTAAGTGGTTAGATACAGGGGTTGTGTATCTAATCTCCGACAGTAAATGGGTAAGCTCGGTACAATGTGTACCCAAGAAAGGTTGCATAACGGTAGTTGTGAATGAAAATAATGAGTTAATTCCACTCAGACCTGTCACAGGGTGGAGAGTATGCATGGACTACCGGAAGCTGAATTCGTGGACACTTAAAGATCACTTTCCAATGCCATTAATAGACCAAATACTCGATCGATTAGCAGGGAAATGATGGTTTTGTTTCCTAGATGGGTATTCCGGCTATAATCAGTTTTGTATTGCTCCCGAAGATCAAGAGAAGACAATGTTTTGCATGCCCATATGGTACGTTTGCCTTCAAACGTATGCGATTTGGGCTATGTAATGCACCCGCCACTTTTCAGCGTTGTATGATGTCCATTTTTTCTGTTATGGTGGAAGACACTCTAGAGGTGTTCATGGATGATTTTTCAGTTGTGGGTGAGTCGTTTGAATCATGCTTGGCAAATCTAAGTATGGCATAGCAGAGATGTGTTGAATTCAACCTGGTGCTGAACTGGGAGAAGTGTCACTTCATGGTGAAATAAGGTATTGTTCTTGGGTATAAATCTCCGTAAGAGGAGTTGAGGTGGATCGAGCTAAAATCAAAGTCATCGAGAAACTACCACCCCCAATTTCTGTCAAAGGAGTTCATAGTTTCCTCCGGCATGCAGGTTTTTATCGAAGGTTCATTAAAGAATTTTCCAAGATTGGTAGTCCGTTATGCAAGATTTTGGAGAAGGATGCAAAGTTCAACTTCGGTGAAGATTTCTTGAATGCATTTGAATGCCTCAAAGGGAAGCTAATTGAAGCTCTTATCACTGTAGTGCCCGATTGGTCTCTACCGTTTGAAGTAATGTGTGATGCTAGCGGGGTAGCTTTGGGTGCTGTACTTGTCCAGAGAAAAGAAAAGTTATTCCATCCAATCTACTATGCGAGCAAGGTCTTGAACGGAGCCCAGAAGAACTATACTGTCACGAAAAAAGAGCTTCTAGCAGTTGTGTATGCTTTTGAAAAGTTCCATGCTTAATTGTTGGGAACCAAAGTGGTAGTTCATACAGACCATGTAGCCCTGAGATATTTGATGGCAAAGAAAGATATAAAACCAAGGCTAATTCGATGGGTATTGTTACTGCAAGAATTTGATTTCGAGGTAAAAGATAGAAGAGGTTGCAAAAACCAAGTGGTTGATCATCTATCTAGACTCGAGAACGAGCATATAGAGCAGCCTGATTTTGAGATTGATGATGCATTCCCTGATGAAGAGATCTTAGCCACGATGATGGAAGAGTTACCATGGTATGCAGATTTTGCAAACTTTGTGGTAAGTAATGTGATGCCTGCGAATCTATCATTTCATCAAAAGAGGAAGTTCATACATGATGTGAGAGACTACTTCTGGAATGAGCAATATTTGTTTAGACAATGCGCGGATGGTGTGATTAGACGATGCATATCTCATGTGGAGGTGCCAAGTATCTTGGAAGCAAGTCATGCTTCTCAAGTTGGGGGACACCATGCTGGCGGTCGGACAGCAAGGAAGGTATTGCAAAGCGGCTATTATTGACCTTCGATATTTAGAGATGCCTATGAATTTGTGAAAAGATGTGACCAATGTCAGAGACAAGGCACGATTTCGAAGCACCATGAGATGCCGACGTCAAAAATTCTTGAAGTAGAGTTGTTTGATGTGTGGGGTATTGATTTCATGGGCCCATTCATAAATTCGTTTGGGATGAAATATATCCTAGTTGTTGTCGACTATGTATCCAAATGGGTTGAAGCAGTAGCGCTGGCGATAATGAAGGAAAGCGTGTTGTAGTATTCTTGAAGAGAAATATCTTCTCTCGTTTTGGGGTACCACGTACCATCATAAGTGATGGAGGATCACACTTTTGCAACAAGCTTTTCAAATCCGTGTTGGTGAAATATGGGGTCAAGCAACATAAGGTAGCCACGCCTTATCACCCACAAACTAGTGGAAAGGTAGAGGTTTCTAACCGAGAGATCAAGCTGATCCTTGCGAAGACTGTAAACGCTAATAGGAAATATTGGTCTCGAAAGCTGGACGATGCACTATGGGCTTATAGGACTGCATTTAAAATGCCAATTGGCATGTCCCCATACCAAATAGTTTATGGCAAGGCCTGTCACTTGCCCATTGAGCTCGAGCATAAAGCATTGTCGGCGTTGAAGCGACTGAATTTTAAGTCGGATGATGCTATGAATCTGAGATTGGAGCAGTTGTACAAGATGGATGAATTCTGTCTACATGCGTATGAAAGATCAGACCTCTACAAGGAACGGATGAAAAAGTATCATGAGCAGTGGATTATTCAACGAAACTTTCAAAAGGGTTATATGGTACTTCTTTTCAATTCCAGACTGAAGCTATTCCCAGGTAAGTTAAGGTCCAAATGGTCAGGCCCATACAAAATTAGCCAAGTCTACTCGTCGAGAGTAGTTGAGTTAGAAGACAATAATGGTGTTGTCTTTATGGTGAATGGCCAACGAGTAAAACCATACATCGGTCCTCTTGACTCGATAAAATGCATGGCCACCATTTATCTCGACGAAGTCTTACTACTCTAGGTAACTATGTTGTGCCGCGACAATAACTCCAGCGCTAGATGGGAGTCAACCCATCGTTTTTCATTCTTCTTCATAAGAGTTGTTTTTAATAAAAATCCAAAAAGAAGAGTCGAGTCACGACCAAAACTAAGGTGCTTGATGGGAGGCAACCCATCGTTCTAATCGTTTTTGTTGTTTTTGAGTAAGTGTAGATGCAACAGATGTAAAGGAGGAGAGTGGTTTCAAACTTTAATTTGGAAGTATTATTTGTTGAAGGTGGTAAGTTAGGAATGAAGAAGCAAAAGGCTATGGGTTAGGCATTGCCTATGAAAATATAGGCAACGAACAAGGCAAGGCCTATGTAAATCTTGGCCACGAAAAAGGCAAGGCCTATGCTATGGCCTAAGCTCTCGGATTCTACAATGCTATAGGATAGGCGCCGCCTATGCCTAACAATGCCATAGCATAGGCGCCGCCTATGCAAAAGCCTTTTGTCTCTGAATCTAGAATGCCATGGCATAGGCGCCGCCTATGCCCAACAATGCCATAGCATAGGCGCCGCCTATGCTCAACTAGGCTTTGCAAAAGGCGCCGCCTATGCCAAGCATAGGCAAAGCATTAGGCGCCACCTATGCTCACTTTTGGTCTCCTAGCCCGATTCCAAATGGGTCAAAACCCGACCCAAGCTTGTCCTATAAATAGAACCTTAGTCTTAAAGCAAAATTGCATTGTAACTTCAACCTAGGCGCCGCCTACCTCTCCAAAATCTCTCAAAAAATTTCCCTTTGCTCTTTTACTTTGCAAGAACATCTTCCGAGGCCATCAACCAAGTAAGTACTTCGGCTCTCTTCTCTTATATTCCGTAAGTATTACAATACTACGCCTATAATAAGTTGTTAAATCTTGAAGTAGTGTTGGTGATTTGAATGTGGTTAATTTGTTGTGATACAACTAAGTGAGTGAAAGAATACGTAAGGATGCTCTTGACTTGTTTCCACCTTGTATTTGATTTTCATACACTGTCATGCTTTTGCGGAATTGACATGGACAAGAAAATTGCATAATCTTGTAACTTGAAAGCATTCATGTTCGAATGACTTGTTCATTGAGATGAAAAATCATGGTTAAACTACAAACATGAGATGTTGTGATTATTTCTATGCCATAACTTGATACAATCTCTATGTAGTAGTCTTGTTCAAAAGGGTACATCAATCCAAACATTAAAGTATTGTCAAAATTACATGAAGTATAATCGAAAAGGATAGTTAATATGACAAGAAAAGTATGACTGCACTGGTTATATTGTTTTAACATAACACCTAAACGTAAATCAATGAAGTCTAAGTAATCGACATCGTTCACTTAATTAGTTTGTGCCAACAAATTAAGTGTGGGGTGGTGCCACTACTGTTTGTTTGTCGATTGAATCCTACCGAGATGAAGCTAACATGACCTTATTTTAATCCCAGGTACAATGGAACCAAAAAGTCGACTAGGAAAGGAAAAAGCATCCACCTCGCAGAAAGGCCAAAAAAGGGGAAGAAAAGAGCAAGGTGAATCCTCCTCACTGCAAATACCTGGCCGCATGTTCGGAATCAAATGGGTCCTAGAGGATGAAGTAAAGGAGTGGTATAGGAACAATAAAGAGAAAAAATATGTTCATGTGGAGTTGATGCACAAGGAAAGCCTAGCAAAGAAAGAACCCCGCATATTGGCCAAGATAATGGCATTACATCTTGATTTCATCTTCCGAGATATGGGAGAATGCAATCTCGATCTAACACGAGAATTCTATGCCAACTGGTCACTAAAAACTACAGGGAGTGAAGTAAAGATTTGGGGCCAAGTCTTACAACTAAATGCGGAGTTCTTCAACTCTTTTCTGGGTTTGCCATCTGTTGATCCATCATCACTCAAAGTGCTGTATAACAGACCTCCATACAGGGCAATCAGACATATACTGTGCGGAACAAGATCAATGGCACGATGGAGCAGCCACAAGGATACCGGTCGGCACAACACCTTCCCATATGCTCCTTTGAATAGGGAAGCAAGGATATGGTTGTGAATAGTCAACTCTTGCCTGATTCCAGGGACACAGTATACGAAGATTACATGAGACAGAGTGTGTTTGGTGTACTCATTGATGACGAACGTCCCCATAAACATTGAGGCGATCATTCGATCTTCAATGCGTAAGGCCAGGCTACACAAGAAGTCCCACTTCAGCTTTGGCAATCTGTTGACTGCAATATTGAGGAAGGAGGACATCGAAGAGGAGCTGGCTGATCATAAGCTTCCACAAAACCCGAAGAAGGTTGACCTCACAAAGGTTAAAGATGGTGAAACCATGCATGACGTCAACCTTACCACTGCAGAATGACACGCTCGGGATGAAAGTTTCTTTCGCCATCCTTATGGCATGACTCAATTTACCATGATGAGCGGAGGTCGTGTTCCAACTGCTGCAGAGCTCCAACAGTTGGATTATGACTACCCAATGAATGAGTATGCAAGGTCTATATGTGGAGTAGGTGTGTACTTTGAGGAACCTCTCAATGATGATATGCCAACCGATGATAATCGCCAAATGCCAGACTCCGACGTGTAGGAGAATTCAGATGACGACGACTCTGATGATGACTCCGATGCAGGGGGTATGACCCCAGATATAGAGGAGAAGTCCGACTAATACAAGTTCTTCTTATTTATTTTTCACTGAGGATAGTGTGTCCCTTCTAAGTGTGGGGTGCTGGTATTTGTATGCTATACTTCTTTATCTGCATTTGCTTATTTATGTTTATTTGTTTTATTTTTTTTAGTAGTCAAATTTTTAAAATATTTTTTTATTGTTAAAAATTTTGCATAAAATTGTTCTGATAGGCAGCATGGTATTGTGACAAGAGTCTGTGATACAATCATTACTATTGAGACATTTAGGCTCTAAATGTGACTCACGGTGTGATATTTGTATGGTTTAATTCATTCATCTGTTGGGTCAAGAGTCTATACTACTCCCAATAAAGTCGAACATGTGCCTTGTATGTGGGAGGTGATAGTATATTCTGTGTTTGTGGCTGATGCTAGAACTTGCCTGGTGTGTGTGTGAAGCGAAATAAAGAGTGTGAGTTTAGGAGATGATTTAGGCATTTCTTTGGCAACCTGTGATTGTTTACCTTCGTTTTACCTACCCATGGACATTATCCTAGTCAACCCCTTTTGAGCCTTTAAGCCATTTTGTTTGATAGCCTCATATGTAGCCTAATCAATTTTTTTTCAAGACCATAATTTGATCCAAATTGGTAAGAGCTTTAAATGGTAAAGTCATGTGACAAAATAAGAGGAAATTGGGTGAGAGTGATGCCTTAAAGTGAATTGGTACTTGAATTCATTATGAAAAAGAATGGCAATTATAGAGGTGTGTTATAAAAAAAAAAGAGAAAAATGAAAAGAAAAATAAAAAGTTAATTCTGTTCAAATTGAATAACAAAAGAGGTGAGAAGGGGTGGTAGATTAAAAGAAAGTAGAAAGGTTGTTTGAAAGAAAGTGTTAATGTCTTAATGTGATGTATTAAAGCGCTTAGGGAATATAGTCATTATTTCTGGCCAAAATAGTCTTAGCTATCCCTTAGCCTACATTACAACCTGTAAAGACCTAATTGATCCTAAGCTTAGCATTCTGATATTAGTAGAGCATTACACTAAGGGAAATCCTATGGTCATCAGTTGCAACATATGAATTCTTTGTGAGAGTGAGAGTAAGGAAAATCTTATACCCATGTTTCGAAAAATGAAAAACTTGTGAGTGATTATGGGTGATATGTTGTGAGACACACATGGTTGATGAGTTTTTGGTAGTCTTGTATGATTCCTTATACCTTAACTTTTGCATACGAATTAACCATCATCACGAGTATAGGTTGGAGGTTGAATTGTTTCTAGTAGTGATCAGAAAACTACTCTTTGTTAATAATTGTCATGCCTGTCTTAATGAATATTTTGTGCTGTTACTGTGAAACCCTAAGTAGATGTTTATATGGACATGATATTTTGTTCGAGGACGAACAAAGCGTTAAGTGTGGGATGTTGATGATAGGCGTATTTACACGCCTAAAGTACTATAATTTACCCATATTTTAGCTAAGTTTTAAGGACAAAATATATAATTCCTGCACTTTTAGTCCTTTTTCCTGTTAGTGAGCTAACCGACATGATTAGCAAGTTTTCAGGTATAAATGATGAAGATTTCAGCATTTTATGGGCTGGTTGACGCCAAAGGAAGTTTCACATGAGAAGGAAGGCAGCTTTAGGAAGTGATAACGCTCAATCTACAACTCTCGTTTGAGTGTAAAGCGGTCGTTAGCAAATATAGAACCCAACCTGGGTTGGGTGTCGATCCCACAGGGAATAGCTTGGTCAACAAGTAAGTAAAATTAATATACTTTTGGTGCAAGTCTCGTAAGAAGGGGGGATTGTAATAAGTAACCGAAGTAATGAAATAAAAGCTGAAAATAGCAAAGTAAAAAGAGAGTATTTCGTAGGCTTGTGAAACAATGAGAATTGAAGCGTTGGGGTTATGTCCACCTTCAGAGGTATACGTCTCTATTGGCTATGAGTTTGTAGAGTCTTGACATGCAATTGCTTATAGAGAATTGTAGTCGATGGTAAATCCAAGAGTCTCTCGACCTAAACAAGGACTATTTCACTTTAACTCTCTCGAGCTTAAAGCGTGTCTAACGGTACGAATTCTCCAAGAGGTTAGTCCAGTTACGGCACTAGCTTTTTAATAGGAAAGGGTGTCCTACTACCTTGACATTATCTCTTTTCCAGACAAATAACCTTTCTCTCGAACAAGTTAAATGTTAGACTGGCGTTATTCTTGCGTTTGCAACCGCAAAGAATGTAGATTAAGATGAAGAGCGTAATGATATAAGCAATATACGTGTCTTGAACTCACAAACTCACAGCTATAGATAGTAACTCATTCGGCTTCCATAACCCCAACTAAGAGGTTTAGTTACCCATGAATGCGAAGGATATCACGTTTTGCATGGTGGATGGCGTGTGAAAGAGGTGTTAGGCGTGTGGTTTTGGTGATTCCGTAGCGAGTAACGATTCTCTTGTTGTGGAATAGATGAATAGAAGAGTAGATTAGAAGTGTTTGTGGTGGAAGATGAGAGGGATGGAAGAAAATTAATTGTTGAATTAAGTGAAGAATGAAGAATGAATGTTAGAAGATTGATAAAAATCTCTAGAATGATAGAGTATTTATAATACTCCTATCCTACTCCTACTAAGCTAATGAAATAAATAACCAAATCCTAATATACTAATGAAATCCTTGACCCAAATGTACTAGGGTAAGGTTACAATATCATAATCCAAATAGATTAGTGAAACACATAACCTAATTATACTAGGTTAATGTATCTTTGTAAAAATCCAGCTTTGTGTCTGTAAGTCCCCAAAGTCTTCAGAATTGCTGTTTTAGCCCGGGACAGATTTTCCATGCAGCAGATTTGGTCCTTTAGGCGTCCAGCTCCTTTCCATCTCGTTCGTGAGCTTTCTTTTGCGTCAAGTAAGCCATAAAATGCTGTATTTTGTATCATTTATACCTGAAACTTTACTAATCATGTTTGTTAGCTCATTTATAGGAAAAAGGACTAAAAGTGCATGAAATAGATAATTAGTTCTCAAAACTAGGCTAAAATATGGGCAAAATATATTGATATAGGCACGTAAATTCGCCTATCATCAACACCCCACACTTGCAGCTTTGTTCGTCCTCGAACAACATATCATGTCCTTCTAAACATCAACTTAGGGTTTTTACAACAACAACACAAAACATTTATCAAGACAAGCACAACAATTATCAACAAAGAGTAGCTTTTCGATTATAAGTAGAAACAATTTAACCTCAAACATAGACTCGTGATGGTGATCAGCTCGCATGCAAACGTTAAGGTACATAGAATCATATACAACTATCCAAAACTCATCAACCATGTGTGTCTCACAATATAGTACCCATAATTACTCACAAATATAACATATTTTTCAAACATGGGTATCAAAGTATCCTTGCATTCACTCTCACAAATAATTCATATGTAGCAACTAATGACCATAAGCTTTCCTTTAATGTAGTACTCTACTAAATGTCGGAATGTTAAGATTAGGATCAAGTAGGTCTTTTGATGGTTGTAATGTAGGCTAAGGGACGGGTAGGACTATTTTGGCCAAGAATAGTGACTATGTTCCTAAGCACTTTAATACATCACATTGTATCATTGACACTTTTTTCTTTCAACCTTTCTTTACTCTTTTATTCTACCACCCTTGTTCTCCTATTTTGTTTTTCAATTTTAAGCACAACTCACTTTTCAGCTTTCTTTTCCTTTTTCTTTTCACAACATACCTCTTATGATAGCACTTTCTTCCTTTTTCATAACACATTCAAGCACCATTACAATTTAAAGCATCATACTCACCCAATTTCCTCTTATGTTGTCACATGACTTTTTCACTTTAAAGCACTTAGGAATTTGGATCAAATTACGGTCTTGAAAAAAATGGATTAGGCTTACATACAAGGTTGTCAAAGAAATAGGCTAAAGGCTCAAAAGGGTTTAACTAGGATGATTTACATGGGTAGGAAAAACTGAAGGTAAACATGTATAGGTTGCCAAAGAAATGCCTAAATCATATTCTAAACTTACACTCCTTATTTTCGCTTTGAATACATACAAGGCAAGTTCTAGCATCAGCCACATACATAGAATATACTATTATCTCACACACACAAGGCACATGGTCGACTTGATTGGAAGTAATATAGACTCTTGACCCAACAATTGAAGGAATTGAATCACACAATATCACATAATAAGTCACAACTTGAGCCTAAATGTCTCAATAGTCACAATTGTAGCACATACTCTTGTTCTAATCTCATGCTGCCTATCAAAATAATTTCATGCGTAGCTAGAAAAATTTTGCTCCTAAAAAATAAAAAAAACGTCAAACGAAAAAAAAACAAACAAAAAAAAAATTTTTTTTACTAAAAACAAAGTAAACAAGCAAACATACTAAAAACAAAGTAAACAAGCAAACATACAAACATAGGTGCAAACAAAGAAGTATAGCATGCAGATTCTGCCACCCCACAGTTAGACTGGACACTGCCCTCAGTGGAAAATAAAGTCGAAGAACCTGATTAGTCGGACTCCTTATCAATGTCAGGGGTCATACCCCCTTCGTCAGAATCATCATAAGAGTCATCGTCAGAGTTCTCCTCAGCATCAGAATCAGGAAAGCGTCTATCATCATCAGTTGGCACGTCATCGTCAAGAGGTTCCTCAAAATATACGCTCACTCCACACATCTCCCGGGAATGCCTGTTCATTGGGTAGTCGTGGTCCAGCTGTTGGAGCTCTTCAGCAGTTCGAATACGTCCACCACTCATCATAGTGAATCGTGTCATGCCATAGAGATGACGGAAGAAACTCTCGTCACGAGCATGTCTCTCCGCAGTAGTAAGGTTGACTCCATGCGTTGTTTCAGCATCTTTGACCTTGGTGAGGTCAACCTTCTTTGGGTTATGTGGAAGTTTGTGGTCAGCTGGTTCCTCCTCTATATCTTCCTTCCGCAACATTGCTGTCAACAAATTGCCGAATGTGAAATGGGACCTCCGGTGGAGTCTGGCCTTCCTCATGGTAGATCGAATGATTGCCCCAAAGTTAATAGGGACATTCGTCATCAACGCATAAACCAAACACACTCTATCTCTCGATATCTTGGTGTATTGCGTCCCAGGAATAAGGCATGAGTTGACAATGCGCATCCAGATTCTTGCTTCCCTATTTAGTGGAGCATAGGGGAAGGTGTTGTGACGGCCTGTTTCCTTATGTCTGCCCCATCTTGCCATTGATCTGCTTCCACAAAGCGTGTGTCTTATCGCTCTGTAAGGAGGCTTGCTGTACAGCTCTTTGTATGGTGCTGTGTCGACCGAAGGTAGGCCAAGAAAAGAGTTGATCCAATCCGCTGTAAGCTGTAACACTTGGCCCCGAATTTTGACTTCGTTGCCTGTTGTGTTTGGAGACCAGTTGGCATAAAACTCTCTTGTCAAGTCAAGATTGCACTCTCCCATGTCACGGAAGATGAAATCCAGCTTCAAAGCCATTATTTTCGCCAACATACGCAGCTCTTTCTTTGCTAAGGTCTCCTTGTTGATCAAGTCGACATGCACGTACTTCCTTCCTTTGTTGCTGCTGTACCATGCGTTGGCTTCTTCCTCAAGAACCCATTTGATTCCGAACATTCTGCGTGGTAGGTGTGCTGAAGATGATTCTCCTTGGTCTTTTCGACTTCTCTTCTTGTCCTTTCGGGACGTGGTCGCCTTCTCCTTGCCTTGCTTTGCTTTAGGTGCCATTGTACCTGAGACTAGAAATAATTTTAGTTGCAGCACAATCTCACGTTATACAATCTATATGCAAGCACTAGGGGTACCACCCCACACTTAATCTTGTTAACACAAATCGGTGAAGTGAAAGTGGTCGAGTACTCAGATTTCGTCGACATACATTTTAGGAGTGTATTCCGACAAGAAAATCAGCATTACATCACTTATTTGCAGCCATTGGACTACTTTCATGGTGGATACAGCAACACTACAACCTAGGGGATACCACATGGAATCATTATTCTTACAACAAGCACAACCTCCTAAGTCGATAGGCACTATAACCTTATCCCGATGGCCGGGATAGTTTATCATGTAATCATCCAACCAACAATCTTAAGCAATATTCATAGCCATATTAATTCAGCAACTATCATAACAATGCTATCGAAACAAAATTCAAGTCGGAAACAAGTCAAGAATTCCCTACGTAGATATTCACTCACACGTTTTTGCAACAATTATCCAAACATATTAACATCACCATCAATCTCACATGATTTAGCAAAATATAATAAGCATAGCAACGTAGTACTTACTATAAATAGATGAATAATAAGAGAGCACTTACTTGCTTGAAGATTGTGGAGAAGTTGTTGTGGATTGGAAGAACAAAGGAAGAAAATTTTGAGAGGATTTGGAGTGATATGCGACGCCTTTAGGGTTGTTTCTAATGTGATTGTGTTATAAAACCAAGTCCCCTTTATATAGGAAGAGTATGGGTTGGGTTATGACCCATTTACAATCGGATTTGGGGACAAAATCACCACATATGCGACGCATATCCCTCGGCATATCACTTACATATGCGGCGCATTGTCCATGGCATAATGGGACATATGCGCCGCATAGTCTATGGCATTTCTAGACATATGCGCCGCATAGTCTATGGCATTTGGTCTCAGTATCTCAAATGCCATAGCATAGGCGGCGCATAGTCAAAAGCATACCTAGGAATAGGCGGCGCATAGTGTATAGCACACTAGATTCCGAGTCCTTAGGCTATAGAATAGGTTGTGCATCGTTCGTGGCCTATTTTTACCAAGGCCTAGCCTTCCTCGAAGCCTATTATGACGTGACAAAGGCTCAATTCATAGCCTTATGCATCACCATTCCTAACTTACCGACTTTACCATACAATGCGTCCAAATCGTCAATTGAGATCAATCTCCTCATCGCATACTTCTTGCACCTATTTTTGCTCAAAACCAAATGAAAACGATTAGTACGATGGGTTGCCTCCCACCAAGCGCCTTAGTTTTGGTCATGGCACGACTTTTATTTTTGGATTTCATTAAAAACAAAACAAGTACTAGAATGAAAGAAAACGAAAAACGATAAATGAAAGACGATAAACAATGGAATGATGAAATGATAAAACGATGGGTTGCCTCCCATCTAGCGCCTTATTTATTGTCGTGGCTCGACATAGTTACCTCGAGTACTTAGACTTCGTCGAGGTAAGTGATGGATCATTTTCTGAAAGGGTTTAGACGACAATGAGGCTTACCTGTGGTCATGCGATCTTTTTCGAGATGGCTCCTACGTTTCTCCGGAGAGTCACCAATTATATCATCAATAGTCCACCCCATAGCTCTCTTGTATCTCTTCAGAGCAGAGATGAGAGCCTCTACGTGCTGTTCACTTAAATCATCTGCTCTCTCCGGAAGTATATTTCTACTTTCCAAGAACACATACCTTAGATAATCGGGGAGCTCTTCCGTTTCTAGCATTGTTGGCTCGTGAATGGGAGTCTTTGCTGTTAATTGATTCTTGAGATCACATTCTGGTTGCTTAGGAGTATAAGGCTCTATTTCTGTTAGAGCACTCACAAGTTCTACATAACCTTCATCATCTTCATGCTCAACTTTCAGTGGCACGACAGACAATGGCTCAACAGTAGGCTGTTTCTCTATAGATAATGCTTTCGTAACCTCATGATGAACATCAGCTACATATAACTCATTCATATCACTGGGATGCTTCATTGTTTTGCATATATCAAACCGTACCACTTCGTCGTTAATTCTAAACAAAAGCTCATTATCTTTCATGTCAATAAGCACACTTCCAGTTGCAAGGAAGGGACGTCCCAAGATGATGGGAACTTCAGAATCCTCCTTACAATCCAGAATAACGAAGTCTGCAGGAAAGATAAATGAAGAAACCTTCACCAACACATCATTCAAGATACCCACAGGTCGTTTTACCGACCTATCCACCATCACGAGCCTCATATTGGTTGGTGTAGGGTCTCCCAACCCCAACTTTCTGTAGATAGATAGTGGCATCAAATTGATGCTAGCTCCTAAATCGCACAATGCCTTAGCAAAATCCAATGATCCAATTGTGCAAGGAATAGTGAAAGCTCCAGGATCTGCCTTCTTTTGAACTAGCGATCTTGTAGCGATTGCACTACAATGATGCACATCATCTTTTAGCTCATAACTTGCTGCCCTCTTCTTAGTCAAAAGATCTTTCATAAACTTCGCATACCCAGGCATTTGTTCCAGTGCCTCTACCAATGGAACATTAATGGTCAGCTGCTTGAGCATAGTCATGAATTTGCTGAACTTAGTGTCATCGGCCGCCTTCTTCAATCTTTGTGGAAAAGGTGGCGGTGGGTATGGAAGTGTTCTTTCCATGGCTTTCTTCTCCTCTTGCATCCGTTTATCATTTTTTTCAGGCTGCACATCACTAGGTAAAACATCTTTGACGTTTGAAGTAGTTGTTGCGGCTTCTTCTCTTGTAACGTCACTAGGTGTGGCATCAATGTCTGCTGCTACGTCAACCACTTGCTTGCCTTTTGCTGAAGTTTCTAGCACCTTACCACTTCTGGTAGTGATGGCCATGCATGACCCATCATTCCTTGGGTTTTGGACTGTATTACTCGGTAAGGTGCCAGCCTTTCTTTGATTGAATGCTGCTGAAAGTTGGCTCAATTGCTGCTCTATTTGCTTGATAGAAGTGGAATGAGAATCAACTAGTTGCTTCATGGAGGCTAAATCGTCAATTACCTCCTTAACTCCCGCGCTCGTTGCTTCCACTCCTTTCAATAACTTAGCCATCATGTCTTCCATAGAATTAGATGTGGTGGTATCACGTTTACCAGGGGGAACGTACAAACCACTCTTATCATTGTTTTTCTTCCAACTACCTTGGTCTTTGTTTCCTGATTTATCATAATAGTTCCGACCTTGGTTTCCTTGGGCATTCCCACGGAAACCGCCCTGATTGGTCAAGTAGTTGGCCTCTTCTTCCGAATCAGATTCGTCTCTTCCTTTTGACGCAATAGCTTTCACTTTTTCAGTCTTCCCTAATAGATGCTTTGTAAGAAGATCCATTTGGGTTTTCATGAGCGCCATATCTTGATCACGTTCTTCTTCTCTTCTTCTTTGGTCTGCAGACATGCCAATAGATAAAGTGGGGCTTGCTACCTCAGAATCCCTGGTATGCCAAGCTCTACTTTGCTTTGTCATGCGATCTAGCATATTTCTTGCTTGACCAAAGGTAAGGTCCATAAAAGAACCTCCAGCTGCGTTGTCCACCACTGGTTTAGTTACTGAATTCAAGGCTCTATACAAGATCTCCATGAGGTGAACATTAGTCATGTGATGGTTTGGGCGTCTCGTTAGCTTTGTCTTGAACCTCTCCCATGTTTCGTGAAGAGCTTCAGAGGGAAGCTGACGAAAGTTGCTAATTTCATCTCTCAATTGAGCCCTTTTGGATGGCGGAAAGAATCTTTCTAAGAAAGCGTCTCTCAATTGCCTCCAATTTGTAATTGAATCAGGAGTCAGCCCATTCAACCATAGTGTTGCCTCCCCAGACAGAGACAATGGAAATAGACGTAATCGAATAGCATTCTGACCAACACCAGGATTGTCAAAAGACTTGCATGTAGAAATAAAGTTGATGAGATGCATATTCGGATCATCGCCTGCTAGTCCACCAAATAATCCCTTGAGTTGCAATAACTGAATCATGGTGCTTGTGATGTTGAACTTGGCTCCGGGCGCTAATGGTGGTGGAATTATAGCTCCAGTGGCTCCGGCACCGTCAAGATCATCATCATCATCGTCGAAAGCTGGTTGCAAAGGTTGGCGATCATACCTATACCGAGCTTGTCGACCTCTTCGATTGGCAGGTGTTGTCGTTTCAGCGACATGCCTTGGGTTTATCAAATCGTCGTCACCTAAATCCTCATCGTCAGGATTTGTTGCTTGCCCAGGATTATCAATGTTTTGTTGTTGGACTTGAGCAGCAGCAAGAGCAGCTAATCTTGCTTGCTCGTGTTGAGCAGCCATCCTGTCGATTTCAGCTTGTGCTTCCATTCTTCTAATTCGTTGTGGTTCAGGATTGATTGGTAATAACGGTTGACCTAAACTTCTAGTATGGGGCATGCACTAAAAGAAAAACCTGCAATAAACAAAAACAAAAACTAAACGTAAAAGTACGAGAATCTTTGACCAAAGGGTCTAGTAATTATCACGAACTTGATTGACACTCGTATTCCCCGGCAACGACGCCAATTTTTGATAACGCTCAATCTACAACTCTCGTTTGAGTGTAAAGCGGTCGTTAGCAAATATAGAACCCAACCTGGGTTGGGTGTCGATCCCACAGGGAATAGCTTGGTCAACAAGAAAGTAAAATTAATAGACTTTTGGTGCAAGTCTCGTAAGAAGGGGGGATTGTAATAAGTAACCGAAGTAATGAAATAAAAGCTGAAAATAGCAAAGTAAAAAGAGAGTATTTCGTAGGCTTGTGAAACAATGAGAATTGAAGCGTTGGGGTTATGTCCACCTTCAGAGGTATACGTCTCTATTGGCTATGAGTGTGTAGAGTCTTGACATGCAATTGCTTATAGAGAATTGTAGTCGATGGTAAATCCAAGCGTCTCTCGACCTAAACAAGGACTATTTCACTTTAACTCTCTCGAGCTTAAAGCGTGTCTAACGGTACGAATTCTCCAAGAGGTTAGTCCAGTTACGACACTAGCTTTTTAATAGGAAAGGGTGTCCTACTACCTTGACATTATCTCTTTTCCAGACAAATAACCTTTCTCTCGAACAAGTTAAATGTTAGACTGGCGTTATTCTTGCGTTTGCAACCGCAAAGAATGTAGATTAAGATGAAGAGCGTAATGATATAATCAATATACGTGTCTTGAACTCACAAACTCACAGCTATAGATAGTAACTCATTCGGCTTCCATAACCCCAACTAAGAGGTTTAGTTACCCATGAATGCGAAGGATATCACGTTTTGCATGGTGGATGGCGTGTGAAAGAGGTGTTAGGCGTGTGGTTTTGGTGATTCCGTAGCAAGTAACGATTCTTTTGTTGTGGAATAGATGAATAGAAGAGTAGATTAGAAGTGTTTGTGGTGGAAGATGAGAGGGATGGAAGAAAATTAATTGTTGAATTAAGTGAAGAATGAAGAATGAATGTTAGAAGATTGATAAAAATCTCTAGCATGATAGGGTATTTATAATACTCCTATCCTACTCCTACTAAGCTAATGAAATAAATAACCAAATCCTAATATACTAATGAAATCCTTGACCCAAATGTACTAGGGTAAGGTTACAATATCATAATCCAAATAGATTAGTGAAACACATAACCTAATTATACTAGGTTAATGTATCTTTGTAAAAATCCAGCTTTGTGTCTGTAAGTCCCCAAAGTCTTCAGAATTGCTGTTTTAGCCCGGGACAGATTTTCCATGCAGCAGATTTGGTCCTTTAGGCGTCCAGCTCCTTTCCATCTCGTTCGTGAGCTTTCTTTTGCGTCAAGTAAGCCATAAAATGCTGTATTCTGTATCATTTATACCTGAAACTTTACTAATCATGTTTGTTAGCTCATTTATAGGAAAAAGGACTAAAAGTGCATGAAATAGATAATTAGTTCTCAAAACTAGGCTAAAATATGGGCAAAATATATTGATATAGGCACGTAAATTCGCCTATCATCAGGAAGCCTATGGACTGAAAGTGATGCATGGAAAACTTGTCCTGGGCAAAAATAGTATTTCCAAAGACCTAGGCACTAGAAGTAACTTAGTAGGAGCAGGACAAAAATGCAGCAACATAGTAGGATTAGGACAAGTATGCAATAGCTTAGTAGGAATAGGATATGGGTGTTATAAAAACCCTATTTTACTGAACTTTTCAGCAGGGAATGCCGCCCCATTCTTATTCATTCCTTACAATTTTCTTTCATCTATTCGACTTTTAATTTTTCACAACAAGAGAAACGCTACTAGGCACAGAAATCACGTCACAAGTGACGCCAAGACAGACTTTTCGTGAGTTTGTGATTATTTTTGTATGATGATAATGACTTGTGTTTTTCGTTGCACTCATGAGTAGCTAAACTTCTTTGTTAGGGTTATGAAAGCCTTATGAGATACTATCTATTGCTATGAGTTTGTGAATTCTTGACACGTATGCTGGTTATATTATTACTCTCTTCATCTTAATTTAATTCTTGTGGTTGCAAACATATAGAATACGCCAGTATAGCATTAACTTGTTCGAAAGAAAAGTTACATGTCTGGAAATGAGAGAATGACAAGGGAATAGGGTTACCAACCCCTGTTTAAAAGTTAGTGCCGTAACTGGATTAACCTCTTGGAGAATTTGTACCATTAGATATATTTTAAGCTCGAAAGAGTTAAAATGTAATAATCTGTGATGGTCGAGAGATGCTAGGATTTACCATAGAATACGAATGTCTATAAGCACATGCATGTCTGAATTTCGCATAACTCATAGTTAATAGATACGTAAAACTCATAAGGTGGACATAACCCTAACTTACAATTCTCATTGATTAAAACCTACCAAGCATTCCGTTTTACTTTGCTATTTTAATTTTATCACTTAGCGTCACACTCTAATCCCTTCTTTTCACAGAACTTTCTCCAAAAGTCTACTAATCGTTGCATACTTAGTGACCGAGTATTCCCTGTGGGATTGGACACCCAACCCAGTTGGGTTCTATATTTGACAACGACCGCTTACACTCTTATGAGAACTTTAGTTTGAGCATTATCAGTGACCGGTTTACTTCTTTCGCGACGTCATCATGGTTCTATTTGGATTGTTGTGGATAGGATTACAAGTGAGAATTATGCTAGATTGTATATTTGAGAGTTGATCAGGTTGTATGGAGTCCCTTATCTTTCATTTTTGATAGGGGTACTAAGTTCACTTCTCCGTTTTGGGGAGCATTCCAGAGGGGTCTTGGTACCCAAGTTTATTTGAGTTTTGACTTTCATCCACTGACTGATGGTCAGACTAAAAGGACCATCCAAACTTTGGAGGATGTTTTGAGGGAATGTACTCTAGATTTCAAAGGTAGTTGGGATGAGCAATTGCCACTTATTGAGTTTGCCTATAACAATACTTAACATTCTAGCATCGATATGCCACTATTTAAGTCTTTGTATGGTAGAAGATGTAGATCACCCATTGGTTGGTTGAAGATAGCTCAGATTCGTGAAAAGTCATATGCCAATGTAAGGAGAAAGGATCTTAAGTTTGAGGTCGGTGATTTGATGTACCTAAAGATTTCACCTATGAAAGGTTTGAAGAGGTAAGGCAGAAAGGGGAATCTTAGCCCCCGTTATGTTGGTCCCTATAGAGTCTTCATCCATGCTGGTAAAGTAGCCTATGAAGTTGAGTTGCCCGTAGAGTTTTCAGCTTTTCATCTTATCTTTCATGTCTCCATGCTTAAGAAACATATTGGTGATTCCGCGGTAGTAGATCCTTTAAAGTGTGTTGATATTCAGAATAGTTTTTAATTCGATGAGATTCCTATTAAGATTCTAGACTTTCAGATCCATAGACTGAGGAACAAAGAGATTCTGCTGGTCAAAATTTTGTGGCGGATCCAGTCAGTTGTCGGCTCTACTTGGGAGGCAGAAGCAAATATGCGAGCCAAGTACCCGCACCTCTTCTCCACGAGTTCAGATCAAGCCGAAGGTGTTATTCTTTCTTAATTCAGCCTTTCTAATATTAAGTGTAGCTATGTATCTATTCTTACATGAGTTCTTGCAATTTCTGTGATATTTATGAGTTTGGAAAGATTTTGAGCCCGTTTAGCAAATTGCTTTAGCTATGTATACTCAGTTTTTCCTGTGTTCTTAGTGTAACTAGTGACATTCGAGGACGAATATTTCCAAGTGGGAGATAATGTAAGACCCCAAAAAATTCTCTTGTAGACTAAGCCTTAGGGTGTGCTAAGTGAGGCATAATTCGACCCAAAAAGATTGAGCAGTGACTTCCTAAGTGAGTACTATGTTTACCTTATAGAATTTCCTAAATTTGATAAGCTTTCTGTTGATATAAAATTGGCCCAAATCTGATACTTGAGTAAGAGGTTATGGCCAATATAAGTCCTAGTCGTAAAACAGTGTCAATTTAGTGCTTAGCGTATCGCGGAGAGGGTCTATTTTGCCATTGTCAAATTCCAGTGGAACTCCTCGATAGTGGCAATACGCGGAGGACCCTAATTTCTCAATATTCAATCTCCAGTGGATGAGCGTGATTGTGACGCATCGCAATGAAGTTCTAGGTCCCAACCAGTGGGACAACGCGATGGGTCCGCATTGCAGTGACTCCCAGATTCCCATTTGTCAATTTCCAGTCACCCACCACGATAGTGGCGCATCGTGGTGGCCCATAAAATCGAGTTCCCAGTTCAATCTTTCCAGCTTCATACAGAAGTTTAAAAGGGCACTTTAGACTTTTTCCAAGCCTCTAAAATAATTCAAACACCAAATTAAGGTCATTAGAAGCATTATATAAAGTTTTTCTCAAGTTTTCTCTCAACAAAAAACCCAAAATATCCAAAAACTCTTCTAAGAAGATCAAGAATCCACCATAGATTTTCTAAATAGAGTCAAGATTCAAGGTTCCCATTGCAAGCACTTCAAGAACCTTCATTCAAGAGCACGAATAGAGTCCCAAAAGTAAGAGTTCATCTAAAGCTTCTAATTCAAGGTATGTTGGGTTTTGAACAAGGGTAATCCTTTCACCTTTTTGCCCAAAGGATTATTTAAACTATTATTTTCTATGATTTATGAGATTTTACATGAAATTGAATTGGGGTTTTTCACCGATGGTTATTGGTTGCAAGTTTTTGATTTTCCCATGAATTAAGAGTCTAATGGCATGATTTTTACATGTTATCATGTGAAATTATAGCTGGGTCTATACCCCAATATTTTAATCCTTGTTAATAGTTGCAATGTTTGAAATATTCAAGTATATGAGTATGTTGAGATTAGGAGCAAAATTGTTGTAGATTCCAGATTTCTATATGATTTATGAACCTGCATGGTATCTAATACGCATGTTTATGAGTTTTAACTTGATATTGAATTATGGGTCATCAAGCCCTACTTGAGACTGCAATTTTAAGAACTCTTGTGCTATAAGCACCCATGATTTGAGTATTCTGAGATTTTTGCGAAATGTTTTGACCTAATTATCAGAGAGCTTTGAAATCCATTTCACTACATGAGATTTTAAATTTGATTGATGGGTTCTAATGAACCATAAGATAATTTTGAAAGTGTATTTTCATGAGATTAGTGAGATAAACTAAAGGGAGTATTAGTTAGCACCGAGTTGTATAAGTTACAACAGTTTCTTACCCCAAAAATATGTGCTACTGTAGGTTTGAGATTTTTTGCCTAAGGTCGAGATGATTGGGCCCAAAGCTGAGATAAGTGATCACTGACTTGAGGTTATACTCCTGGAAGGAGTGTGACTCCTCTCCCCAATGTGGGGTTTCTTCCTTAGGAGGAAAAGATATTGGACTCCATGTAGGTCGTATGGTTTATGTCGTTTAAGAGAACCTCCCTAAACTGAATTATTTTTCATTGATATAGAATATTTTCCACTAAATCTTTGAGATGAGATATTTTCTAAAGGGAACGAATTGCTTTTGAGTATTTTCTAAAGACGGAAGTAGTTTTCTCTACTAATAAGAGTTGATCATCAGTTTTTAAAGCCAAAGTATAATGACTCATGAGATTTGTTTTACATGGTTCATTATACATGATTTACGAGCTTTACATTTTAGACTTATTCAAACTATGTGAGTCATTCCTAATTGAATGCATGATTTGATTAAAGAATAGTGATACTATTTTATGGAAATGCATACACCCCCATATAATCTGTACATTCCTAAGTGTTGATATAAATATACGTCCATGTGCTACATTGTCTTATAATATAGGTTCAGGTGTTCAGTCCCAGTCTCATCAGTGATTCCCGAGTACCTTTGTCTACATTTCTCCTGAGGTGAATCCTCATGGTTCGAGGGCCTATCTTCAGATATTTCAGTATTTGAGTGGTTATGTTATTACTTTTAGTGTAGTTTGAGTTAGTTGGGGATTCAAATGGCACTCTAGTTCATGGAGTAGTAGAGGCTTTGTAAGACTAGTTATCAGACTGTGGTTGTGTTGAGATATCCAGTATTGCAGTCGTTTGGATAGAGTATTACCTTTATATTTCCTTTTATTTGATATGATAGTGCACATGTTTTGTATATTCCATCTTGAATTTATTATTATAAGGAGTGGCAGGCTCAAAGGGTTAGCTTGGGGATACTTGTAGTCCTAAGCACCGTGTGATGTCCCGGGAGGTTATTTTGGGTTGTTACAAGTTAAGGTATGTTAGATGTTTATTCATGGGTCCTTTTCACCCATGGAGTCCAAGAATCTTCTTTAAAGTTTCAAATCATGACCTTTACATGTTTTGATGAACTTTTCGCCATGAACTTCCATGATTTTCATTTTTATATTAGTTTTACATGTGTTTTAGTTAGAATTAGACTTTGAACCATTTGACAAATGATATTTGCATGTTAAATCCTTAACCCATGATTTTTGTATTAAAATTGTATTATTATGCCATGATTTAACTATTCCCATGCTTTAACATTATGACCCCCATATGTTTGATAAATGCCTAAGAGATGAATTTTGAGCAATGACTACTTATCATGCTTTTGAAGCTTTATTATGATACCATGGGTAATATTATTGAGCACTAGGTGTTATGAATACTCAAAAACATAGTTGTTTATTTAGTCACAGTAGTTTTAGAATGGTTTTAGAACATTAGAGTATTATCATTTTAGTCAGTTATCATCTCAATAATCTCAATTGAATCTTGTAATTAGAGTCATTCCAGTTTGGAGTCAGATTTAACACTGAACGAATCCAGGGATGGGGGATCACCTACCAGTTAAGGGTGTGACCTTTAGTAGTAGTCCCTGAATTCTAGAACTTTATAGCTAGCATAGTTCGAGATGTTAACCTATGAGATAAGGGTTTACAAATATCTTACCAGAGCACCTGCCAATAGAGGGTGACTCTTTAGTACTTTGAGACTCCAGTATAATGGACCCACATATCCAGTGTTAGAACCCATGGCTTGGTATTAACACCCTTCAAACTAGTGTTAGTAGTGGTGAGTCCTCATACTTTGAGGAACAATTACGGTATTTTAGTATTTTAGTTCCATAGTCAGTAGGAATTCCTTGACATGGTTAAGAAGGTACCTGACATTATGGGTGTGACTTCTAGTGAGAGTGAAGAGTTGGGTGCTTACTAGTTGCAAGATGTTGCTCATACCTGGTATAAGAAGTGGAAGAGAGATATAGGCGTAGATGCAGGGCCTATTGCATGGGAAGAGTTTTCTACAACATTTTTAGATAGGTTATTTCCCTTGTAGTTAATGAAGGTTAAGGTGCAGGAGTTTATTAAATTTAAGCAGGGGAACATGCGTATGAAAGAGTATTCTCTTAACTCTACTCTGCTAGCCAGGTATGCTCTTAATGTGGTGTTTGATGACAGGTCTAGGATGAGTAAGTATGTTTTTGGAGTAGTTGATAGTGTGGTCAAGGAGTGTATGACTGCGATGTTGATTAAGAAGATGGTCTTTTCTTGGTTGATATTCTATGCTCAAAACATAGAGGATAAAAAATTTAAGGAACGAGAGAGAGAACAAGAGAGACAGAATAGGTAGCTTTAGTTTTGCTTAGCTGAGGTCATAGGGTGGAAACCATCCTCAACCCCATAAAAAATCTTCATCCCCAGCTTCATCTTCAGCTAGTGTGCAGTGCCAAAGTTTAGAAGTGATAATCATGATACGGCGCCATGCTCTAAGTCCCAGGGCAGTGTGAAAAGTGGTTATACAAATCCTCTGTTCTGGAAGTGTAAAAGAAACCATCAGGGTGTATGTAGAGCCAATAGTGGTATATGCTTTGGGTGTAGAAAAACAAGCCACAAAGCTAGGGACTCCCTAAATAGTGGTCAACAGGGTCAGTCCAGTCATGTCCTAGTCCCATTCGATTGCCCAACTTAGCAGGGTGCCGCTTCCAGCTCGACTAGAGGACAACGCCCAAATAGATTGTATACAGTTATGTCCTAAAAGGATCAGGAAATTTCTCCTAATGTGGTTACTGGTATGTTACAGGTCTTTCATTTATATATTTATGCTTTATTAGATCCTAGAGCTTATCTGTCTTTTGTAACTCTCCACATAGCTATTAATTTCAGTGTTAGTCCTGAGACTTTAGTCAAACCTTTCTTAGTGTCCACCTTAGTAGGCGTCTATCTCTATTGTAGCCATAAAGGTATACATGAATTGTGTGATTATAACATCCTAGAGAGTTACCTTAGTTAATCTTGTGGAGTTAGAGATGACTGATTTTGATGTCATTCATAGCATGGATAGGCTCAACTCATGCTATTCTTTAGTTGATTTTAGAAACAAAGTTGTTCATTTTAAGTTTTTGAATGAACCATTCCTTGAATGGAGGGGTAGTATTATCAACTTATTTCAAACTTTAGGGCGAGAAAAAAGATATCCAAGGGGTATATCTACCATCTTTTTCGAGTTAAAGAATCTCGTTCAAAGATTCCTAATCTCGATTCAGTTTCAGTAGTGAGGGAATTTCTAGATGTGTTTCCTGAAGATCTTCTTAGGGTTTCTCCCAAAAGGGAAATGGACTTCGAAATAGATGTTCTTCCAGATACCCAACATATCTTTATTACTCCCTAAAGGATGGCTCCCTCATAACTTAAGGTGTTTAAAGAACCATTGAAATTATATTTAGAGTTGATCCTCCAAAAATTGAGGTAGTGAGAAATTTTCCCAAACTCGTTTCTCTGTCAGATATCAAGTGTTTCTTAGGTTTGGCTAGCTATTACCGATGGTTTGTTAAAGGGCTTTTGTCTATTGAATCCCCCATAACTAGATTGACTAAGAAGAAAGTCAAGTTTTAGTGGACATATTATTATGTGATGAGTTTTCAGGAGTTGAAGACTCGACTCACCATCGCCCTAATTTTTACCTTTCCAAATGGTTCAGATGGGCTTGTTGTTTACTATGATGCTTCCTGAGTTAGTTTGGGTTGTTATTTGATATAGAGATGTAAGGTCATAGTCTGTTCCTCTAGAAAGATTAAACCCCATGAGAAGAATTATCCTACCCATGATCTTGAACTATCAACTATTGTATGTGCCTTAAGAATTTAGAGGCATTATCTATGTGGGGTGCGTGTTGATGTGTTCACGGACCATAAAACTTTGAAGAATGTGTTTTTGTAGAGAGAGTTAAATCTACATCAGATAAGGTGATAAAAATTATTAAAGGACTAAGATATGAATGTTTTGTATCATCCAATAAAGACCAATGTAGTGGCAGATGCCCTCAGTAAATTATCTTTGGGTAGTGTAGCTCATCTTGACAATGATAGAAAGAGGCTGGTTTAGGAGGTTCATAAGTTGGCTAGGTTAGGTGTCCGTTTGGTTGACTCAGCTGAGGGTAGTGTTTAGGTTTAGCATAGTTCAGAATCTTGTTTAGTTGCTAAAGTGAAAGAAAGGCAAGATAGGGACCCCAGTCTAGTTAAGTTGAAAGAGTTAGTTAGAGATCAAAAAGTAGAGGTATTATCCAAAGGGGGAGATGGTTCATCATGTTGCAAGGGTGTACTTTGTGCGCTGTGTGTTTATGGTTTGAGAAAGCGAATTCTCGCAGAAGCGCATGGTGCGTGTAACTCTATTCACCCAGGAGCCACTAAGGTGTACCATTATTTGTCGGAAATTTATTGGTAGAATGGTATGAAAAGGGATATTGCAGAGTTGGTTTCAAAATATTCTAATTGTTAGCAGGTTAAGGTTAAGCACAAAAGACCTAGTGGAACTATGCAGGAGTTCAGCATCCCTACTTGGAAGTGGGAAGAGGTAAACATGGACTTTGTGACAGGGTTGCCTCGTTCACATCATCAACATAATTTGATTTGGATAATTATAGTTAGAATGACCAAATCATCCCATTTCTTACCAGTCCATACTATATATTAAGCCGAGGATTATGCAAGCTCTACATTAGAGAGTTGGATAGGTTCCATGGACACCTGTTGTCTATCATTTAAGATAAAGGTACTCAGTTTACCTCTCACTTTGGAAAGGTTTTTAGAAGAGAGCTGGTACTAAAGATTGTCTCAGTATAACCTTTTACCCTGAGCAGATGGTTAGGCGGAAAGGACCATTCAGACCCTAGAGAATATGTGGAGATATTGTGTTATTGACTTTAAGGGAAGTTGGGATAATCACTTACCATTTATTAAGTTTTCCTGCTATAACATTTATCATTCCAGTAATCAGATGGCTCTATTTGAGGCTCTGTATGGGAGGAGATGTAGATCTCCTATTGGTTGTTTTGAGGTTGTTGAGACCGTGTTGATATGGCCAAATTCAGTATTTGATGTATTGGAGAAAGTTAAGGTAATTAGAGAAAGGCTTAAGACAGCCCAAAGCCGTCAGATATCCTATATGAATGTGCATAGAAAGGATCTCGAATTTCCAGTTTGAGACTTGGTTTGTATGAAAATATCTCCTATGAAAGGAGTCAAGAGGTTTGGTGAGAAGGGTAAGCTTAGTCCCCAATATATTGGCCCTTACAGGATCTTAATCTTCTTTGGAAAAGTAGCTTACAAACTTGAGTTGGTTGCAAATTTGGCATCAGTGCACCTAGTATTTCACGTTTCTTTGTTGAAAAAGTATATTGGTGATCCATCTATCTTTGTACCTTTAGAAAGCTTAGATTTTTAGGATGGCCTTTCTAATGAAGAAGTCCCAGTCAAAATCTTAGATTGAAAGATTTGCAGGCTAAGTAACAAAAAAATTCCCTAGCTCAAAGTTTTTGGGCAGAATCAGTCCATTGAGGGAGCCATTGGGAAGCAGAAGCAGATAGGCAAAATAAGTACCTTCACCTTATCTCTGCAAACTCAGATTCAGTTCAAGGTAACAATTTTCACTTAAATTATCTCTTTCCAATTCTTAGTCCCAGACATATGATCATATTCATGTCATTGTATGCATTCACAAATCAGTTCAGTTGGGCAACATATTAAGACTCAGTCATGTAATCATTTTTTAGTTGTGCATATTTATCATCTAATCTCAGTACCTCAGTAATTCTCAGCTTAACAAGTCTCATTCGTGGACAAATGTTCCCAAGGGGGAATTATTATTAGATCACGTAAGATCCTAGATCGTTTCAGCTCACTCTTGCATGCTAAAGGGGAACAAAACTTAAAAAATATCACTAAGTGTCATGTATTAATCAATTCCAAAGCCTCTTAAACTTTGATGATTTTAATTTAAACCTTCCCATCCTTAGCATGTCAATTTTTAAATTTATTCATGATTGAGTTGGCCGATAGCATGTCTCTGGTAATTTTCTAATTTTTTGTACGAGGTTTGAGGATTTTTTTGATGTTCAAACTAGTGAATCAAGGCGACATGGCCTCGGTACACCGCTTATCTTGTGTGAGGTTTAACATGGTGACTGGCCTAACGCGTTGAGTGAGAGACGTGATGCGTTCCTTACCGCATTACTAGCCGCATTCAAGGTTAATTAATTCAAGGTATGTGGGGGTATTTAAGTCAATTTCCCCTTAATTTGCCTCACCCACAACACAAGATTAAGGTTAGGGAAAAATCACTCATCTTTTCACAAACTCTCTTAAGAACAGAACCCTAGCTTCTTCAACTCAAAGTTTAGGCTTCAAGAGATCACCAAGAACTCAACAAAATTCATCAGTTAAGGTATGTTAGATGTTTATTCAAGGGTCCTATTTACCCATGGAGTCCAAGAATCCACTTTAAAATTTCAAATCATGACGATTACAAGTTTTCATGAACTTCAATGAATTTCGATTTTTATATCATGTTTACATGCGTTTTTGTTGAAACTAGCCTTTTACCCACTTGAAGGATGATATTTGAATGTTATATCCTTAACCTATTCTTTTTGTATTATAATTATGTTAGTATGCCATGATTTAATTATTCCAATGCATTAACTTTATGACCCCCATGTGTTGGATGAAATTCCTAAGAGATGTATTTTTAACAATGATGGCTTATTATTTTTCTGAAGCTTTAGTATATTTCTACTAGTAATGTTATCGAGTCCTGGAGATTTTAAATAGCCAAAAACTTTGCTGTTAAACTACTTTTTGTAATTTTAGAATGGTTTAGATATAAGTAGACTATTATCAGTTCAGTCAATAATCATATTAGTAAGCTTAATTCAATCCTATAATAAGAGTCAGTCTAGTTGGGAGTAGTATTTACCACCAAGTGAACCCAGGGATGGGGGTTCACCTGACAGTTGAGGGTATGAACTTTAGAAGCATTCCCCATATTCCAGAACAACGTAGCAAGCGTAGGTTGAGAGGTTAACCTGCAAGTTAAGGGTTGCCATATATGTCACTAGAGCACCTGCTAGTGGAGGGTGACTCTTTGGTCCTTTGAGACTTTTCTTTAGTGGATCCAGACAACCAGTGTTAGTACCCATGGCATGGTACTAACACTCTTTGAACCATGGTCAAAGGTTGGATCCCAATTAGCTTATATTGAGGCATGTCGGTTAAATAATAGCTCCCACAGTTTTAGTCCAGTCTCAGTTCAAAAGTCAGTTCAGGTTTTCTTGATCAAAGCATACAGTTAATCAGTTAAATAAGTATACAGATTTCAGCATTTCAATTTACATACTATTCCAGTATCATATTATATGCCTGTTCATGCATCCTAAGATATTAAAACTTTCATGCATCCCATAATTCAGTTATCTCATGATATTCATTCAGTCAGCAATTATTCATGTACATTAGCCTAGGTATATCAGCCTAACCACATCTAGCATACTAGAACATTTAATGAACTGATCGTATAATCATTTCTTGCTCTATGATGTATCATATCATAGGTTCAGACACTCAAGTTCCTAAGAACAAATAGACCTCCCAACGCATCAACTACAGTTGTAGTGGTGAGTCCTCATAATTTGAGAATCGATTATGCTATTTTAGTATTTCAATTTCTTAGTCAGTTAGAGTTAGTTAGGGACTCTCCTATCAACACTGATTTAGTTAGGTTTATAGGATTTTAGACATTTTAGACTATCAGTTAGTTATCTGTTTTATCAGTGAGTTTTTAATATTTTCTTCTTATTTTTCAGACTTGTGGATTTTAGTTTTAGTATTTTCATTATTGAAACCATGTGGAATATTTGGTTGTTTCCACACATGTTCATTATCATTATATTATTCAGTACTTACAATAGTTACCACCTCATGGGTTAGCTTTTGGTCTCTCAGGACTGTATGCATCGTGTGGCATTGAAGGTGTACTCCCAGGGCGTTACAGTTATGGTTGGAGTCTGTTCCCTTATGAAATATATTGGGGATTAAGTTCCCTTGCCTAATAAAGTTGCATATGGTTAGATTCCCATACATAATGAGATTTCATGAGGTCAGGGTACCTCGCTTTATGAAAAGGCTTATGGTTAGAGTCTATGTGTGACATGAGTTTAGTCCCTTGCAAAATAATTAGACATGAGTTTAAATCCTGAAGTTTGGGTCATGTCATAGTCTATGTTTGGGTCATGACAAGTTGGTATTATAGCCTAGGTTCATATTTAATGGATGTTTATAATACCGTGCCTAGTATAGTCTCTTTTATAGGTGTGAAGCGCCCCGCACTTGTAAAAGAGAGGCCATGAGACATCTTAGAAAATATTTCCCTTTCTTATATTTCAATCTCAAGCTCAAATTTCTATGGTCTTGAACTCCTCTGATTCTTTTTACTGTCTTTCAGATACTGCCTTAAAGGAGATCAAAGATATCAACAAACACTTCAGCTCCAACTGAGTTCCCTATGGATAGATCTTGTCCAACTTTGGGAGTTCAGACTCATGCTAGAGCTACTGTATATGACCATCATTGGGGGTCCCTCCTGTCCCCTCAACCCTGACTCATCCCGTCATAGGGATGCTACTAATGTGGACTTTTGTCGCTCTATCAACCTTTTCAACCAATTAGTAGCTTCTCAAGTGGAGCATGGTGCTCCGGTTACCAATTCTTCTGAGGCCATGAAAATTGGCCAATTAATGAGTTTAAGCCCTCCTATGTTCTCTGGCACAAAGGTTAAGGAAGATTCTCAAGGCCTCGTTGATGAAATATAGACAATCTTTCAAATCATGCATGCTTTGGATATTAAGGCTGGCGAGTATGCATCCTACCAATTGAAGGATATTGTGTACCAACGGTATGGGGGTTGGGATTTTTCTATAGGAGTTAATGATAGCCCTGCTATGTAAGTGAATTTCCTTGAGGATTTCCTTGACTGCTTCTTTCCTCAATAGTTGAGAAAGGTAAATGCGAAAGAGTTTATAAACTTAAAGCAAAAGAGAATGTATGTTCAAGAATATGCCATGAAATTCCATCAATGTTCAAGGATTGCTCCTAAGATAGATTCTAGTATGAGGTATAGAATGCACAAATTTGTCTTGGGGTTTTCCCGTGAGCTAGTTCTCAAAATCAAGGCAGCCTTGTTAATTGAGATTATAGAAATTTCTAGATTCATTGGGTATATGTAACAAGTAGAGGATGAGATGAAAAAGAAAGTTGCGCTTAGTGAGGAGCAAGAAAAAAGGTTTAGGTATATTAAGAGTAGTTGTTGAAGTAGTGGCAAGTGTCCACGAAACAAATAAGGGAATTCGGGTTTGTTCTCTTCAACTAGTATTTGTTCTCCTTACCTAAAGTTCATGGGTGGTCATCGCTCTTAATTCAGTGGTGGGTCTCAAGATCAAGGTGCTTCATTTTAGACTAGTAGTGCTTAGTCGGCTCCACCTTACTCTCCTTGCAGATTCTACGGTCAGAGTCATCATGGCGAGTTTGAGTAAGAGAGGATTAAGTGTTTCCATTGTGGTTATATTGGTAATCTACAATGTGAATGCCATTCTCTAGGAGCTTCTTGAGCCAACAGGACCCTATTGCTACTTATACCCCAAAACAAAAGGGTTCTATGTCAGCTTCTACTTTAATTTTCAGCATCGGTATGGGCCTGAACAACGTAATGCACTTGCTACTTGCCAAGACTCTGAGGCATCTCTCGATGTGGCTATAGGTATGTTGAGACTTTTCTTACATAATATGTATTTTTTTTAATCAAGGTTATACTCTTTCTTATGTGAACCCGTATGTGGCTGTGCATCTTTATTGTGGTTTAGAGAGTCGGTTAGATCTTTTTTATATCTCTACCCTGGTCAGAGACTCTGTGGTTGTTACAAGAGTCTATAGGGGATGTTTGTTTTATCTTTGTGGCAGAGATACTCTTGTTTATTTGAATGAGTTTGACATGGTCGATTTTGATGTCATTTTATGAATGGATTTCTTGCACTCTGGCCTTTCTACCTTAGATTTTCAGACCCATAGGGTCATGTTCAAATTCCCTAATGAATCGGTCATTATATGGGAAGGTGGTCCCTTAATGCCTAAGGGAAGGTTTATTTCTTATCTTAATGCCCGAAGGTTGATTTCTAAAGATTGTTTGTATCATTTGGTCCGAGTTTAAGATTCTAACTCAGAAGACTTTTCTTTAGAATTCATTCTCATGGTTAGTAGGTTTCCCGATGTATTTCCTGATAATCTTACTGGCATTCCTCCCTGTAGGGAGATTGATTTTGGGATTGAACTTGTCCAAGACACTCGTCTAATCTCTATTCTCCCTTATAGAATGGTTGCAGCGGAGTTGAAAGAACTAAAGGATCAATTAAAGGACCTCTTGGATAAAGGTTTTATCTGGACTAGTATGTCTCCTTGGGGTGTTCCTGTATTGTTCATTCCCAAGAAGGATGGTTCCCTTCATATGTTCATTGATTTTTGTTAATTGAACAAATTGACTCTAAAGAATAAGTAGCCTCTCCCTAGAATCGATTATTTGTTTGTTCAAATTTAAAGTGCAAAGTGTTTCTCTAAGATTGATCTTAGATCGGGTTATCATTAACTTAAAATTTGGGATGTGGATATCCCTATCACTGCTTTACGACCCAGTCTGGTCACTATGAGTTTCTTTTCATGTCCTTTAGGTTGACCAATGCCCCAGAGCCATGAATGGATTTAATAAATAGGGTCTTCCATCTGTTGTTGGACATGTTTGTCATAGTCTCCAATAATGATATCTTGGTCTATTTAAAGAGTGAGGCAGATAACGTAGATCACCTCTGTTCCATATTGCAAACCTTAAGGGATCATTGTTTGAATGCCAAGTTCTCTAAGTTTGAGTTTTCGTAAAAAGTCGTAGCCTTTTTCGGTCATGTCATCTCTATTAAATGGATCATGGTAGATATCCTAAAGATTTTTGTGGTTAAAAAGTGTCCTATACCTATGACTCCACTTATATTCAAAGCTTCTTTGGTCTAGCCGGTTATTATAGAAGGTTTGTGGAGTGTTTTTCTACTATAGCTTCCCCATTGACAAAAATGATCCCAAAAAAGGTCATGTTCTTATGGTCCAATACGTGTAAGGGTAATTTAGAGAAGTTGAAAGATAAATTGACCTTGTCTCTAATTTTGACCTTTCCTGAGGGTAGTGATGGTTTTGTGTTGTATTGTGATTCTTTTTCTGTTGGTCTTGGTTGCATGTTGATGCAATATGGTAGGGTGGTATCCTATGCTTCTAGGCAATTGAAAGTTCATGAAAAGAACTACCCCACCCATGATCTAGAATTATTAGTCGTGGTCTTTGCTTTGAAAATTTGGCGGCATTATCTCTATGGTATTCATATTGATATATTTTTAGATAATGAAAGCCTCTAATTTGTGTTTACCTAAAAGGAGTTGAATCTTTGGGAAAGAAGGTGTCTTGAGCTATTGAAGAACTATTATATGAGTTTTCATTACCATCCTGGTAAGGTGAATGTAGTTGCAGATGCTCTTAGTAGATTGTCTGTTAGAATTTTTGCCCATGTTGATGAAAATAAGTAGCAATTGGTCAAATATATTCACCATTTGGAAAATATTGGAGTTCGACTTGTGAACTCTAAGGATAGTGGTGTGTTTGTGCATTTTGTATCTCAATCGTCTGTTGTTGTTGATATAAAGGAGAAGAAAGTACGGGACCCCGCATTGATTTAGGTCAAGACTAATGTAGGTCAACACAAAGCTGTGGACTTTATGATTGGTAGAGATGGTATCTTGAGGTACCAAGAAAGTCTATGTGCTCTCGACATTGATGGATTGAAGGAAAGGGTTATGGCATGGAACCCATTATGCTATTCATCCCAATTCCACCAAGATGTATCATGACCATAGAGAGTTCTAATGGTGGAATAATATGAAGTATAGTGTTACTAGCTATGTGGCTAAATTTATGGTGTGCCTATAAGTAAAGGTTAAGAACTTGAAGCCCGGTGGCCTATACCAAGAGATTGTGTTTCCCTAGTAGACGTTGGAATCTATTAATATCAATATTGTTACTTATCTTCCTAGATCTCAGAATCAATGTGATTATATTTGGGTCATCAAGGATAAAATGACCAAGTCCTCCCATTTCTTGCCCATGAGAACTAATTTCTCAGCGAAATATTATTCTAAGTTGTTCCTTGAAAAGATGTTAAGTTGCACGGTGTGCCGGTGTCTTTTATCTCTGATCGTGGTCCTCTATTTTCATGCTACTTTTTGAAGTCATTGCAAAGTGGTTTAGTAACCATGGTGTGCCTTAGCGTTGCACTTCACCTACAAATAAATGGTCAAACAGATACAACTATCCAAATAATATAGGATATTTTGAGGGCTTGCGTAATTGATTATAGTGGTTTTTTGTATGACCACTTCCCTTTGATTGAATTCCCCTATAATAATAGTTACCACTCTAGCATTAACATGTCACTTTTCAATGCATTGTATGGTAGGAGATGTCGATATCCTATTAGTTGGTACGAAGTTTATAAGGGTAAGTTGCTTGGGCTTGACTTAGTCCACCAAGCCTTAGAGAAGGTGAAGGTGATTTGTGATCGGTTGAAAACTACTTAAAGTTGACAAAAGTCCTATGTGCTTATGAGGAGTATGGAGTTAGAGTTTAATGTGGGAGATTGGATATTCTTGAAAGTGTCTCCCATGAAGGAAGTAATTCTGTTTGGCTAAAAAGAGAAGCTTAGTCCTCGTGATGCATGAGAACTTTTTCCCTGGCAAACCCAGTATTTTTAAATACTTAAGAAGGCAGTAGCAACTTAGTGGACAAGGATACTATAAAAACTTTATTGCTGAATTTTTCAGCATTATTGATTATCATTCGACAATTTCATTATTCAGTTTTCAGATTCTATAATATTTTTAGAACAGAGAAATGGCTTATGTGAGCAACGGCTAGAGGAAAAACGTAATCCACTTATTGACGCCAAATCATCTTCATCGTGTTGATTGATCTAGTTTTGGTATGATGATGATGTCTACTTTGATTTCCATTGTATCCATGAGTAGCTAAACTTCTCTGTTATGGTTATGAAAACCTTGTAAGATACTATCTATTAACTATGAGTTTGTGAATTCTTGATGTGTTATGCTACTTATATCATTACTCTCTTCGTTTTAATTGAATTCTCATGGTTGCAAACATAGAGAACATGCTATTATAGCATTAACTTGTTCGAGAGGAAAGTTACATGTTTGGAAAAGAGAGTGTGACAAGGAAATAGGGCTTCCAACCTCTATTTACACGTTTGTACCGTTTGTTATACACTTTAGGCTCGAGAGAGTTAAAGTGAAATAAATCCTTAATGGTTGAGAAACACTTGGATTTAGAATTAGAATACGATTCTCTATAAGTGCATGCATGTCTAAATTCCGTGTTACTCATAATTAATAGAGAAGTAGAAACTACAAGGTGGACATAACCCTAACTTATCATTCTCTGTGATTAAATCTTACTACATATATCATCTCATTCGTTACTTTGTTATCATTAGTTCACGCCTAAACCAAACCCCCCTTTTTTCTTGGAATTTTCAACCAACAGTCTAGTAATAATTGCAACACTTAGTGACCAGAGTATTCCCTGTGGGATTCGACACCCAACCCAGTTGGGTTCTATATTTGACAGCGACCGCTTACACTTTCTAACGAGAGTTGTAATCTGGGCTTATAAAAATTTTGGCGCCGTTGCCGGGGAATAAGGTTGTCAAGTAAGTTTGTGATAGTTAATAGACCTTTTGGTCAAAGATTCTCGAATTTTACTTTTGTTTTTTTTTTGTTTTTTTCAGGTTTGGTAGAGTGCATGCCAAATACACGAAGATCTAGTCAGCCATTATTACCCATAAATCCTGAACCACAACTGATTGGCAGAATGGATGCACAATGAAACATTGAACGGATGGATGCTCAACAAGAGCATGCTAGATTAGCTGCAATGGCAGTTGCTCAAGTGCATCAACAGAATATTGATAACCCAGGTCGGGCAACAAATCTTGATGATGAGGACCTGGGTGGTGATGAGTTACTAAATCCAAGGCTTGCTGATGAGGTGGCGGAACCTATGAACAGGAGAGATCATCAAGCTAAAATGAGAACTAAACGCCGAGCTGTGCAGGCTCCTTTTGATGATGATGATGACGATTTGGATAGGGCTGCTGCCACAGGGGCTATTATTCCTCCGCCCTTGGCACCCAGAGCCAAGTCCAATATCACTAGCACCATGATTCAGCTATTGCAGATCAAAGGGTTATTTGGTGGACTTGCAGGCGATGATCCGAATATGCATCTGATCAATTTTATCTCAACATGCAAGTCATTTGACAATCCAGGAGTTGGACATAATACAATTCGGCTGCGCTTATTTCCATTGTCTCTATCTGGAGAGGCAACTCTATGATTGAACGGGCTAACTCCTGATTCTATTACTAATTGGAGGCAATTGAAATACGCTTTCCTAGAAAGATTGTTTCTGCCATCCAAGAGAGCACAATTGAGAGATGAGATCTGCAATTTTCGACAGCTTCCAACTGAAGCTCTCCACGAAACATGGGAGAGGTTCAACAAGAAGCTTATGCGGTGCCCAAATCATCAGATGACCAATATCCACTTGATGGAAATATTATATAGGGCTTTTAACTCGGTGACAAAGACAGTGGTTGATAATGCTGCAGGTGGGTCATTCATGGACCATACTTTTATTGAGGCAAGTGATATGCCAGATCGTATGACAAAGCAGAGTAGAGCTTGGCATACCAGGGATTCTGAGGTAGCAAGCTCTACTATATCTATTGGCATGAATGCAAAACAGAGGCGAAGAGAAGAGGAACGTGACCAGGATATGGCGCACATGAAAATGCAGATGGATCTTCTTACCAAGCATTTATTATTATGAAAGACCGAAAAAGTCAAGGCTGTTGTATCATAGGGAAGAGATGACTCCAATTCTAAGGAGGAAGAAATTACTTGAATAATCAGGGGGGTTTCTGAGGCAATGCCCAAGGAAACCAAGGTTGGAACTATTATGATAAATCTGGGTACAAGGACCGCTATTAAGGGAGTTGGAAGAATAAGACTGACAGGAGTGGTTTACGTTCCTCCTGGAAATCGTGAGGCTGCGGCCTCTGGCTCTGGGAAGATGTCCATGGAAGATATGATGGCTAAGCTATTGAAAGGAGTGGAGGCAACCAACACGGGAGTAACTGAGGTAGAGAATGATTTGTCCTCAATAAATCAATTGGTTGACTCACGTTCCACTGCAATAAAATAGCTGGAACAATAACTGAGTCAACTTTCAGCGGTATTTAATCAAAGAAAGGCTGGCACTTTACCTAGTGACACTGTGCAAAATCCTAGGAATGATGGATCGTGTATGGATATTACTACCAGGAGTGGTAAGGTATTGGAAAATCCATCCAAAGGCAAGTAGGTGGTTGATAATACAGAAGAAAATGTTATTGAAGCAGATTATGATAATTCTGTAGTAGCTGAAAATCAGAATGAGAACGTTCATGACACTACACCTAGATGTCACCAGCCTGAAAAGATTGATAATCAGAAGCAAGATGAAAAGGAAGTGGTGGAGAAAACTCTTCCAACTCCACCACCATCTTTTCCTCAGAGACTGAAGAAGAAAGCTTATGACACAAGATTCAGTAAATTCATGACTATGTTGAAGTAGCTGACTATTAATGTGCCTTTTGTGGAGGCGCTGGAGCAGATGCCAGGGTATGCCAAATTCATGAAGGACCTTTTGACGAAGAAGCGGACAACAAGCTATGAACTGGCAGATAATGTTCATCATTGCAGTGCAATTGCCACGAGGTTTTTAGTACAGAAGAAGGCAGATCCTGGGGCTTTCACTATTCCTTGCACGGTGGGATCTTTGAATTTTGCTAAGGCATTGTGCGATTTGTGAGCTATCATCAATTTGATGCCGCTATCCATTTACAGAAAGTTGGGGTTAGGCAATCCTACACCAAACAATATGTGGCTCTTGATGGCAGATAGGTCGGTAAAATGGCCTGTTGGTATCTTATATGATGTATTGGTGAAGGTTTCTACCTTCATTTTTCCAGCAGACTTTGTTATTTTGGATTGCGAGGTGGATTCTGAAGTTCCCATAATCTTGGGTCATCCTTTCCTCGCAACAGGAAGTATGCTTATTGATTTAAGAGCTAATGAGCTTTTAGTACGGATTAATGACGAAGTGGTCCGTTTTGATGTATGCAAATAAATGAAGCAACCTAAAGATATAAATGTATTCTCTGTAGCTGATGTTTATTATAAGGAGGAGAAAGAATTATCTCTAGAGAAGCAGCTTATTGTTGAGCCATTGGCTGCTGTGCTTATGAATTTTGAGCGTGAGGAAGTTGAAGAATATGAAGAAACCATCTGTGCTCTAACAGGAATGGGGTCATATTCTCATGCTCCTAAGAAGCTGGACCTTGATCTTAAGAAACGACCTTCACCACCAGGGAAACCATCCATTGAAAAGCCACCAGTGCTAGAATTGAAGGAGCTGCCCAGACATCTAAAGTATGCGTTCTTGGCAAGTGGAAATACACCTTCATTTATTGTTGTGGCTGATTTAGGTAAACAACATGTAGCGGCTTTCGTCTCTGTTCTGAAGAGGTACAAGAGAGCCATCGGTTGGACTATTGCAGATATAATTGGTATCCCTCCTGGGATATTTATGCACAAGATTCAGCTCGAAGAAGATTGCGTGCCCACTAGTGAGCATCAACGTCATTTGAATCCACCTATGCAGGAGGTGGTGAAGAAAGAAATTATTAAGTGGTTAGATGCAGGGGTGGTGTACCCAATCTCAGACAGTAAATGGGTGTGTCCGGTACAATGTGTGCCCAAGAAAGGGGGCATGACGATAGTCGCAAACAAAAAGAATGAGCTAATTCCACTCAGACCTGTCACAGGGTGGAGAGTGTGCATGGACTACTGGAAGCTGAATTCGTGGACGTTAAAGGATCACTTCCCCATGCCATTCATGGATCAAATGATTGATCGATTGGTAGGGAAGGGATGGTTCTGTTTCTTAGATGGTTATTTCGGATATAATCAGATTTGCATTGCTCCTGAAGATCAGGAGAAGACCACTTTTACATGCCTGTATGGTACGTTTACCTTCAAACAAATGCCATTTGGGCTATGTAACGCACCTGCCACTTTTCAGCACTTTATGATGTCCATTTTTTTTTATATGGTCGAAGACACCTTGGAGGTGTTCATGGACGACTTTTTGGTTATAGGTGAGTCATTTGAATCATGCTTGGCAAATCTAAGTATGTCGTTGCAGAGATGTGTTGAATTCAACCTGGTGATAAATTGGGAGAAGTTTCACTTTATGGTTAAGGAAGGCATTGTTCTTGGGCATAAAGTCTCTGAAAAGGGAATTGAGGTTGATCGAGCCAAGATTGAAGTTATCGAGAGATTACCACCTCCAATTTCTGTAAAAGGGGTGTGTAGTTTTCTTGGTCATGCAGGTTTTTATCGGAGGTTTATTAAAGACTTCTCCAAGATTGCTAGCCCATTATGCAAACTTTTGGAGAAGGATGCAAAATTTGACTTTGGTGAAGATTGCTTGAAGGCATTTGAATGCCTCAAAGAAATGTTGGTTGAAGCTTCTATTATTGTAGCACCCGATTAGTCTCTACCCTTTGAAGTTATATGTGATGAAAGCGGGGTAGCATTGGGTGTTGTAGTTGGTCAGAAAAGAGAAAGGCTATTTCATCCAATCTACTACGCGAGCAAGGCCTTGAATGGAGCACAAAAGAACTATACAATCAATGAACAAGAGCTTCTAGCAGTTGTTTATGCTTTTGAAATGTTCCGTGCTTACTTGTTGGGAACCAAAGTGGTGGTTCATACGGAGCATGCAGCTCTAAGATATCTAATGGCAAAGAAAGATGCGAAGCCGAGGCTAATTAGGTGGGTGTTACTACTTCAAGAATTTGATTTTGAGGTAAAGGATAGAAAAGGTTGTGAGAACCAAGTAGATGATCATCTATCTAGACTTGAGAGTGAGCACATAGTGCAACCCGACCTTGATATTGATGATGCATTTCCCAATGAAGAGATCCTAGCCACTATGGTGGAAGACTTACCATGCTATGCAGACTTTGCAAACTACGTGGTAAGTGATTCCTGAGCATCTCTCCTTTCATCAAAAGGGAAAGATCATGCATGATGTGAAAAACTACTTCTGGGATGAACCGTATCTTTTTCGACGATGTGCGGATGGTGTTATTAGGCGATGCGTCTCAGATGTGGAGGTGCCTAGCATATTGGAAGCAAGTCATGCTTCCCAAGTTAGGGGTCACCATGCAGGTGATCGGACGGCCAGGAAGGTACTACAAAGTGGCAACTATTGGCCTTTATTATTCAAGGATGCCTACCATTTTGTTAGAAGATGTGATCAGTGTAAGAGGCAAGGCGCTATCTCAAAGCACCATGAAATGCCCATGTCTAAAATGCTTGAGGTGGAGTTATTTGATGTCTTGGGTATTGATTTGATAGGCCCATTTGTGAGTTTGTTTGGGATGAAATATATCCTAGTTGTTGTGGACTATGTATCCAAATGGGTCAAAGCAGTCGCGCTAGCTGATAATGAAGGTAAGCGTGTTGTAGCATTCTTAAAAAGAAATATCTTCTCTCGTTTTGGGGTACCACGTACCATCATAAACGATGGAGGATCACATTTTTGCAACAAGCTGTTCAGAGCCGTGTTGGTGAAATATGGGGTCAAGCAACATAAGGTAGCTAAACCTTACCACCCACAAACTAGTGGGCAGGTAGAGGTTTCTAATCGGGAGATCAAGTTAATCCTTACTAAGACTGTAAATGCTAGTAGGAAAGATTGGTCCCAAAAGCTAGACGATGCCTTATGGGCTTATAGGACTGTGTTCAAGACACCAATTGGCATGTCACCTTACCAACTAGTTTATGGGAAGGCTTATCACTTGCCAATTGAGCTGGAACACAAAGCACTATGGGCACTGAAGCAGCTTAACCTGAATTGGGATGATGCTGCAAATCTGAGATTGGAATAGCTGAATGAGACAGATGAATTCCGTCTACATGCGTATGAAAGAGCGGACATCTACAAGGAAAGGATAGAAAAGTACCATGATCGGAGGATTATCCAACGAAACTTTCAGAAAGGTGATTTGGTACTTCTTTTCAACTCCAGACTGAAGCTATTTCAGTTAAGTTGAAGTCTAAATGGTCTGGTCCATTCAAAATTAGCCAAGTCTACTTGTCTGGAGTAGTGGAGTTAGAAAACAATGATGGTAATGTCTTTAAGGTGAATGGCCAACAAGTGAAGCCATATATCGGTCCACCCGACTCGATAAAATGCATAGCCACCATCTATCTCGATGAAGTCTGAGTAATCGAGATAACGATGTCGTGCCGCTACAATAAATCAAGCACTAGATGGGAGGAAACCCATCATTTTTAATCGTTTTGTTTTACTAGGAGTTTGTTTTTGTTAAATAAAAATTCAAAAAGAAGAGTCGAGCCACGACCCAAACTAAGGCACTTGATGGGAGGCAGCCCATCCTTCTAATCATTTTTGTTGTTTTTGATTAAGTGTAGGTGAGAGACGTATAAAGGTGGACATTAGTCCCAAATTTTGTTTTAAAAGTAAGACATGCGAAAGGTGGTAAGTTAGGAATGAAGGAGCAAAGGATAGTAGCTAGGCATTGCCTATGCCAATCTAGGCAATGGACAAGGTAATGCCTATGCCAATCTAGGCAATGGACAAGGAAATGCCTATGCCATTGCCTATGCTTACTGCTTCACATAGGCAACGGACAAGGCATTGCCTATGCAAATCTAGGCAATGCTATAGGCGCCGCCTATGCCTATGCTCACTGTCTCACATAGGAAATAGGCAAGGTGCCGCCTATGCCAATCTAGGCGATAGGAAAGGAGCCGCCTATGACAAACTAGGCATTGCTATAGGCGTCGCCTATGCTAGCATAGGCAAGGCATTAGGCGCCGCCTACTTATCCTTTTTTGCCTCCTAACCCGATTGTACATGGATAAAACCCGACCCATGGCTTAGTCTATAAATAGATCTTTAACTTTAGAACAAAATTTTTTGTTTGCTCAACATAGGCGCCGCCTAAGCTTCCCCATTCTCTCAAAGTTTTTCTTTTTGTTCATCTAATCTTGCAAGCTCATCTTCCGAATCCATCACCAAGTAAGTTATTCTTTTATATTCCGTAGTTGTTGCAATGCTATACATATAATGATTTATTAGATTTTGAATTGGTGTTTGGTGATAAAGAATAGGGTTGGTTTGTTATGATGAATCTCGTCGAGTGAGAGATTAATTATGGGTGTTCTTGACATTGTTCCGACTTGTATTTGATTGTTATACATTGTCATATTTTTATGAAATAGAAATTGTGAAGTTAATGGATAATCTTGAAATTTGAAAGCTTGAATGTTTGAATGACTCATTCATCGAGATACCGAGCATGATTGACCACAAGTATAAGATGGTGTGATTATTTTTATGCAATAACCTGATACAATCTCTATATAGTAGTCTTGTTTAAAAAGTGCATTAATCCAAACATGAATGTATAGTCAAGATTACATGAAATACAGTTGGAAAGGATAGTCAAGACTTCATGAAAGTACGACTGTGTTAAACATATTGTTGGAACATATCGCCTAAATGTATGTCGATGAAGTCTGAGTAATCGACATCACTCACTTAATTAGTCTGTGCCAACAACTTAAGTGTGGGGTTGTGCCATTACTGTTTGTTTTTTGATTGAATCTTCCGAGATGAAGCTAACATAACTCTATTGTGATCTCAGGTAGAATGGCACAAAAAGGACGATAAGGAAAAGAAAAAGTGTCTACCGCACAGAATGGTAAGAAAAGGGGAAGAAGAAAGCTGAGTCCTCCTCGCTGCAAATACCTCGATGCACTTTTGGAATAAAGTGGGTCCTAGAGGAGGAAGGGAAGGAGTGGTATAGGAACAATAAAGTAAAAAAATATGTTCATGTGGATGTGATGCAGAAGGAGAGTCTAGCAAAGAGAGACCCTCGAATTTTGGCTAAAATCATGGCGCTAAATCTTGACTTAATTTTCCGAGATATCGGGGAATGCAATCTTGATCTAACGCCAGAGTTTTATGCCAATTGGTCCCCAAAGACTACCGGAAGTGAAGTGAATATTCGGGGCTAAGTTTAGCAACTGAACGCGAAGTTCTTCAACTCTTTTCTGGGCACTCCATTTGTGGATCCAGCAGCACTCAAGCAGCTTTATCATAGACCTCCCTACAGGGCCATCAGACATACACTATGCGGAACAAGGTCCATGTCCCGGTGGATTCGTCACAAGGATAACGGTCGGTACAACGCTTACCCATATGCTTCCTTCAACAGAGAATCTCGTGTATGATTGAGGATAGTCAAATCTTGCCTGATTCCTGGGACACAGTACACAAAGATCACACGTGATAGAGTATGCTTGGTGTACGCTATGATGATGAATATTCCCATCAACATTGGTGCGGTTATACGATCATCAATGGGTAAGGCAAGGCTGCACAAAAGGTTCCATTTCAGCTTCAGCAATTTGTTGACAGCGATCTTGAGTAAAGAGCACATTGAAGAGGAACCCGTACATCATTGATGATAGGCGTATTTACATGCCTAAAGTGCTATAATCTACCCATATTTTAAGGAAAAAATATATAATTCATGTACTTTTAGTCCTTTTTCCTGTAAGTGAGCTAACAAACGTGATTAGCAAGTTTTAAGGTATAAATGATGCAGATTTCAGCATTTTATGGATAACTTAACGCCAAAGAAAGCTTCACGAAAGAAGGAAGGGAAAGCGTGGACGCCAAGGACCAAAAGTGATGCTTGGGAAACCTGTCCCAGGCAAAAACAACATTTTCCAAGACTTTGGGGATCAACAGTAACTTATTAGGATTAGGATAATGATGCAGTAATTTATTAGGATTAGGATAAGTATGCAGTAGCCTAGTAGGAATAGGATATGGGTATTATAAATACCCTATTTGCTAAAGTTTTTTTATTTATTCTGACACACATCATTATTCTCGTCATTCACGACTACTTCTAATTCTTCTATTAATTCTACTTTTTATTTGTCTTCTATTCATCTATTCAATTATTAAATTCCACAACAAGAGAAACGCTACTTTGAAAGGGAGTCACGCCTAAAGCCATACCACACCATACTACACGTGATATCTTTATTGTGGTATAATAATAATGTCTATTGTGAGTTCCATCGCACTTATGAGTAGCTAAACTTCTCTGTTGGGGTTATGGAAGCCGTATGAGATACTATCTATTGCTATTAGTTTGTTAATTCACGACACGTATGCTTCTTATATCATTATTCTCTTCATCTTAATGCAAATCCTTGTGGTTTCAAACGCATAGAATACGCCAGATAGCATTAACTTGTTCGAAAGAAAAGTTATATGCCTGGAAAAGAGATAATGTCAAGGTAATAAGGCACCAACCCCTGTTAAAAAGTTAGTGCCGTAACTGGATTAACCTCTTGGAGAATTTGTATCGTTAGATACACTTTAAGCTCGAAAGAGTTAAAGTGAAATAGTCCTTGTTAGGTCGAAAGACGCTTGGATTTACCATAGAATACAATTCTCTATAAGCACATGCATGTCTGAATTCCGCATAACTCATAGCCAATAGAGACGTATAACTCATAAGGTGGACATAACCCCAACTCTCAATTCTCATTGGTTAACATCGTATCAAACATTCTTTCTTCTTACTTTGCTAATTTCCATTTTTACTCTATTATTTTGGTTACACGTTACAATCCCCCCTTTTTATGAGACTTTCACCAAAAGACTTATAATCTTTGCTTACTTATTGACCGGCTATTCCCTATGGGATCGATACCCAACCCAATTGGGTTATATATTTGACAACGACCGCTTTACACTCTTACAAGAGTTGTAGATTGAGCGTAATAAAAATTGGAGCCGTTGCCGGGGAATACGGTTGTCAACTAAGTTTGTGATAATTACTAGACCCTTTGGTCAAAGATTCTCGTACTTTTACTTTTAGTTTTTGTTTTTGTTTTCTGCAGGTTTTTATTCAGTGCATGCCCCATATTCGAAGTTCTGGTCAACCGTTATTACCTATCAATCCTGAACCACAACGTATTGACAGAATGGAGGCACAACACGAAATCGAAAGGATGGTTGCTCAACAGGAACAGGCGAGACTAGCTGCTCTAGCAGCCGCTCAAGTGCATCAACAGAATATTGATAACCCTAGGTGAGCGACAAATCCTGATGATGAGGACCTAGGTGATGACGAGTTACTAAACCCAAGGCATAATGCTGAGATAGCAACACCTGCTAAGAGAAGAGATCGTCAAGCTAGGTTTAGGAATGAATGCCGACCTATACAACCAGCTTTCAATGATAATGATGATGATCTTGATGGAGCCGGAGCTACAGGAGCCATTATTACTCCACCATTGGCACCCGGAGCCAAGTTCAACATCACAAGCACCATGATTCAGTTATTGCAACTCAAGGGATTATTTGGTGGACTAGCAGGTGATGATCCGAATATGCATCTGATCAACTTTATTTCTATATGCAAGTCATTCGACAATCCTGGCATTGGACAGAATGCAATACGGTTGCGCCTATTTCCATTGTCTCTATCTGGGGAGTCAACTCTATGGTTGAATGGGCTAACTCCTGATTCTATCACTAATTGGAGGCAGTTGAAAGACACTTTCCTAGAAAGATTCTTTCTGTCATCCAAAAGAGCACAATTGAGAGATGAAATCAGCAACTTTCGACAGCTTCCAACCGAAGCTCTTCATGAAACATGGGAGAGGTTCAAGACGAAGCTAATGCGTTGCCCAAACCACCATATGACCAATGTTCACCTAATGGAGATACTATACAGATCCTTGAATTCAATAACTAAACCAGTGGTGGATAATGCGGCTGGAGGATCTTTTATTGACCTCACCTTTGGTCAGGCAAGCAATATGCTAGATCGGATGACGAAGCAAAGTAGAGCCTTGCATACCAGGGATTCTGAGGTAGCAAGACCCACTTTATCTATTGTCATTACTGCAGACCAAACGAGAAGAGAAGAAGAACGTGATCAAGATATGGCGCACCTGAAAACACAAGTGGATCTTCTTACAAAACATCTATTATCAGGGAAGACTAAAAAAGTCAAAGCTGTTGCATCAAAAGGAAGAGACGAATCTGATTCAAAAGAAGAGGCCAACTACTTAAACAATCAGGGGGGTTTCTGAGGTAATACCCAAGGAAACCAAGGTCGGAACTATTATGGTAAATCTGGAAACAAGGACCAAGGTAGTTGGAAGAACAAGAATGAGAAGAGTGGTTTGTATGTTCCCCCAGGAAGACGTGACATCACTACATCTGGTTCTGGAAATATGGAAGATATGATGGCTAATTGTTGAAAGGAGTGGAAGCAACCAGCGCGGGAGTAACGGAGGTAATAAATGATTTGTCCTCAATGAAGAAATTGGTTGACTCACATTCCACTTCAACAAAGCAAATAGAGCAGCAATTGAGCCAACTTTCCGCAGCAGTCAATCAAAGAAAGGCTGGCACTTTAGCTAGCGACACTGTGCAAAATCCAAGGAATGATGGATCATGCATGGCTATTACTACTTGAAGTGGTAAGGTGCTGGAAACTTCATCATAAGGCAAGCAAGTGGTCGACAATGTAGCGGATAATGATGATAAGGCTAATGGAGAAAATGCAGTAGAAGCCAACCACGACGTCCATGATATCACACCGAGTATATTGCATCCTGAAAAGACTGAAATACGGAAGCAAGAGGAGAAGACAGCCGTGGAGAAAACAATCCCACTTCCACCTCCACCTTTCCCCAAAGATTGAAGAAGATTATGGATGATACAAGGTTCAGAAAATTCATGACGATGTTAAAGCAGCTGACCATTAATGTTCCACTGGTGGAGGCACTAGAACAGATGCCTGGGTATGCAAAATTTATGAAAGATCTTTTGACAAAGAAGAGGGCAGCAAGCTATGAGTTGCAAGATACTGTGCATCATTGCAGTGCAATTACTACCCGATCACTAGTTCAGAAGAAGGCCGACCCCGGTGCTTTCACTATTTCATGCACAGTTGGTTCTTAAAATTTTGCCAAGGCATTATGCGATTTAGGAGCCAGCATCAATTTGATGCCATTATCTATTTACAAAAAGTTGGGGTTGGGTGATCCTACTCCAACCAATATGAGGCTCGTAATGGCGGATAGGTCGGTAAAATGACCTGTTGGTATTCTATGTGATGTATTGGTAAAGGTTTCTTCATTCATCTTTCCAGCAGACTTCGTTATTTTGGACTGTGAGGCAGATTCAGAAGTTCCCATAATCTTGGGGCGCCCTTTCCTTGCAACAAGAAGTGTGCTTATTGATTTAAGAGCTAATGAGCTTTTATTCCAGATAAATGACGAAGTAGTTCATTTTGATGTGTGTAAATCAATGAAGTAACCCAAAGAGTTGAACGTATTCTCGGTGGAGGATGTTTACTTTGATGATGAGAAAGAATTACTTGAAGAGGAGAAAATTATTGATGACCCATTGGCAGTTGCGCTCATGAATGTTGAGCATTAGGATGCTGAAAATTATGAAGAGAATATTGATGGTCTAACAGGATTTGGGTCATATCCTCATGCTCCCAAAAAGCTGTACCTTGATCTCAAAAATCGACCCACAGCACCAGCTAAACCATCTATTGAAGAGCCACCCACGTTAGAATTGAAAGAGCTACCTAGCCATTTAAAGTATGCATTCTTAGGAAACAGAAACACACTTCCAGTCATTGTGGCGGTAGATTTGGGTGAGCAGCAAGTTGCAGCTCTCATTGCTATTCTACGGAAGTATATAAGAGCCATTGGTTGGACCATCGCTGATATTATTTGTATTCCCCCTGGGATTTGTACACACAAGATTCAACTTGAAGAAAATTGCACACCCACTATTGAACATCAAAGGCATCTAAATCCACCTGTGCAAGAAGTGGTAAAAAAGAAATTATTAAGTGGTTAGATGCTGGGGTAGTGTATCCAATCTCTGACAGTACATGGGTAAGCCCGTTACAATTTGTTCCTAAGAAAGGAGGCATGACAGTAGTAGCGAATGAGAAGAATGAGCTTATTCCACTCAGACCCATCACCGGATGGAGAGTATGCATGGAATACCGAAAGCTGAATTCATGGACGCTTAAAGATCACTTTTCAATGCCATTCATGGACCAAATGCTTGATCGATTAGCGGGAAAACGCTGGTTTTGCTTCTTAGACAGTTATTCTGGCTATAATCAGATTTGTATTGCTCCCGAAGACCAAGAGAAGACAACGTTCACATGCCCATATGGTACATTTGCCTTTAAACGTATAACATTCGGGCTATGTAACGCACCAGCCACCTTTCAGCGTTGTATGATATCCATCTTTTCTGATATGGTTGAAGATATTTTAGAGATATTCATGGATGATTTTTCAGTTGTGTGCGAGTCGTTTGAATTGTGTTTGGTAAACCTGAGTATGGCATTGCAAAGAGGTGTAGAATTCAAACTAGTGCTGAATAGGGAGAAATGACACTTTATGGTTAAGAAAGGCATCGTTCTTGGGCACAAAATCTCCAAAAAAGGAATTGAGGTTGATCGAGCTAAAATTGAAGTCATCGAGAATCTACCACCTCTAATTTCCGTAAAGGGAGTTCATAGTTTCCTCGGGCACGCAGGTTTCTATCGGCAGTTCATCAAAGACTTCTCCAAAGTGGCTAGTCCATTATGCAAACTTCTGGAGAAAGATGCAAAGTTTGACTTCAATGAAGATTGTTTGAAGGCATTTGAATGCCTCAAGGGGAAGCTAATTGCAGCTCCTATCATGGTAGCTCCAGATTGGTCCGTACCGTTTGAAGTCATGTGTGACGCCAGTGGGGTAGCTTTGGGCGCTGTACTTGGCCAGAGAAGGGAAAAGTTATTCCATCCTATCTATTATGCGAGCAAGGTCCTGAAAAAATCCCAAAAGAACTATATTGTCACAGAACAAGATCTCCTAGAGATTGTGTATGCTTTTGAGAAGTTTTGTGCTTACTTGTTGGGAACCAAAGTGATCGTTTATACAGACCATGCAGCTCTGCGATACCTAATGACGAAGAAGGACGTAAAGATGAGGCTAATTTGATGGGTATTATTGCTGCAAGAATTTGATTTCGAGGTAAAGGATAGAAGGGGTTGCGAGAACCAAGTGGCTGACCATCTATCTAGGTGTGTACTTTGAGGAACCTCTTGATGACGATGTGCTAACCGATGATGATCGTCGAATGCCAGTCTCCGACGTGGAGGAGAACTCTGATGGCGACGACTCTGATGATTATTCCGACGAAGGGGGTATGATCCCAGACATAGAGGAGGAGTCCGACTAACCAGGTTCTTCTTATTTATTTTCCACTGAGGGCAGTGTGTCCCGTCTAAGTGTGGGGTGATGGTATTTGCATGCTATACTTCCTTATATGTATTTGCTTATTTATGTGTGTTTTGCTTATTTATGTTTGTTTGTTTTAATTTTTTAGGAAATATTTTTGTTTTCTTGGTTACAAACTTTGCATAAAATTGTTCTGATAGACAGCATGGTATTATAACAAGAGTCTGTGATAAAATCATTACTATTGAGATGTTTAGGCTCTAATTGTGACTCACTATGTGATAATTGTGTGGTTCAGTTCCTTCATCTGTTGGGTCAAGAGTCTATACTACACCCAATAAAGTTGACCATGTGCCTTGTGTGTGTGAGATGATAGTATATTCTATGCTTGTGGCTGATGCTAGAACTTGCCTGGTATGTATGTAAAGCGAAATAAAGAGTGTGAGTTTAGGAGATGATTTAGGCATTTCTTTGGCAACCTATGATTGTTTACCTTCATTTTATCTACCCATGGACATCATCCTAGATAAACCCTTTTGAGCCTTTAGCCTATTTTCTTTGACAGCCTCATCTGTAAGCCTAATCCATTTTTTTAGGACCAGAAGTTGATCAAAATTCCTAAGTGCTTTAAAGTGTAAAGTCATTTGACAAAATAAGACGAAATTGGGTGAGTATGAAGCCTTAGATTGTATCGGTGCTTGAATTTGTTATGAAAAATAATTGCTATCATAAGAGGTGTGTTATGAAAAGAAAAAGGAAAAGAAAAATAACTAGTTAATTCTGTCAAAATTGAAAAACAAAAGAGGTGAGAAAGGGTGGTAGATTAAAAGAAAATAGAAAGGTTGTTTGAAAGAAAGCATAAATGGCATAATGTGATGTATTAAAAGCTCTTAGGAACATAGTCACTATTTCTGGCCAAAATAGTCCTACCCGTCCCTTACCCTACATTACAACAAGTAAAAGACCTATTTGATCCTAAGCTTAGCAATCTAATATTTACTGGAGTATTACACTAAGGGCAAGCCTATGGTCATCAGTTGCAGCATATGAATTCTTTGTGAGAGCGAGAGCAAGGATACTCGTATACCCATGTTCCAATAAATATACTATAATTGTGAGTGATTATGGGGAATGTATTGTGAGACACACGTGGTTGATGAGTTTTGGGTAGTTGTGTATGATTCTTTGTACCTTAACCTTTGAATACGAACTAACCATCATCACGATTCTATATTAGAGGTTAAAATCTTTTCTAGTAATGATCAGAAAACTACTCTTTGTTAATGATTGCTATGCCTGTCTTGATGACTATTTTGTGTTGTTACTGTGAAACCCTAAGTAAATGTTTAGAAGGACATAATATTTTGTTCGAGGACGAACAGAGCATTAAGTGTGGGGTGTTGATGATAGGCCTATTTACACGCCTATACTGCTATAATCTACCTATATTTTAGCTAAGTTTTAAGGACAAAATATATAATTCATGAACTTTTAGTCCTTTTTCCGGTAAGTGAGATAACAAATGTGATTAGCAAGTTTTCAGGTATAAATGATGCAGATTTCAGCATTTGATGGATAACTTGATGCAAAAAGAAGCTTCACGAAAGAAGGAAGGGAAAACGTGGACGCGAAGGACCAAAAGTGACGCATGGGAAACCCGTCCCGGGCAAAAACAGAATTTTCCAAGACTTTGGGGATCAGCAGTAACTTATTAGGATTAGGATAATGATGCAGTAATTTATTAGGATTAGGATAAGTACGTAGTAGCCTAGTAGGAATAGGATACGGGTATTATAAATACCCTATTTTGCTAAATCTTTTATTCATTCTGACACACATCATTATTCTCGTCATTCACGACTACTTCTAATTCTTCCATTAATTCTACTTTTTATTCTTCTTCTATTAATCTATTCAATTCTTAAATTCCACAACAGGAGAAACACTACTTTGAAAGGGAGTCACGCCTAAAGCCATACCACACCATACTACACGTGATACCTTTATTGTGGTATAATAATAATGTCTATTGTGAGTTCCATCGCACTCATTAGTAGCTAAACTTCTCTGTTGGGGTTATGGAAGCCATATGAGATACTATCTATTGCTATGAGTTTGTGAATTCACGACACGTATGCTGCTTATATCATTATTCTCTTCATCTTAATGCAAATTCTTGTGGTTGCAAACGCATAGAATACACCAGTATAGCATTAACTTGTTCGAAAGAAAAGTTATATGCCTGGAAAAAAGACAATGTCAAGGTAATAAGGCACCAACCCTTGTTAAAAAGTTAGTGTCGTAACTGGATTAACCTCTTGGAGAATTTTAACCGTTAGATACACTTTAAGCTCGAAAGAGTTAAAGTGAAATAGTCCTTGTTAGGTCGAAAGACGCTTGGATTTACCATAGAATACAATTCTCTATAAGCACATGCATGTCTAAATTCCGCATAACTCATAGCCAATAGAGACGTATAACTCATAAGGTGGACATAACCCCAACTCTCAATTCTCATTGGTTAACATCGTATCAAACATTCTTTCTTCTTACTTTGCTAATTTCCGTTTTTACTTTATTATTTTGGTTACACGTTACAATCCCCCCTTTTTACGAAACTTTCACCAAAAGTCTAATAATCTTTGCTTACTTATTGACCGGCTATTCCCTGTGGGATCGATACCCAACCCAGTTGGGTTATATATTTGACAACGACCGCTTTACACTCTTACAAGAGTTGTAGATTGAGCGTTATCAATCATAAGCTTCCACACAACCCAAAGAAGGTTGATCTCACAAAAGTTAAAGAGCCCGAAACTGGTCAAGGTATCAACCTTACCACTGCAGAGAGACATGCTCGAGATGAAAATTTCTTTCGCCATCTATATGGCATGACTCGGTTCACAATGATGAGTGGGGGTCGTGTTCTGACTGATGCAGAACTTCAGCAGTTGGACTATGACTACCCACTTAATGAGCTTGCGCGGGCCATGTGTGGAGTGAGGGTACATTTTAAGGAACCTCTCGATGATGACGTGCCGACAGACGATGATCGCCGACTGCCAAACTCAGATGTGGAGGACAACTCTGATGATGACTACTCTGATAATGATCAGACGCAGGGGTTATGACCCAAGACATAGAAAAGGAGTCCGACTAATTAAGTTTTCCTTATTTATTTCCACTGAGGGCAGTGTGTCCTGTCTAAGTATGGGGTGCTGGTATTTGTATGCTGTATTGTACTTCTTTGCCTACATTTATTTTTGTTTGTTTGAATTAGTCGTAGTTAGTTACTTAGTTAGATTTTAGATTTTGCATGAAATTATTCTGATAGACGGCATGGTATTATAACAAGAGTTTGTGCTAAATCATTGCTATTGAGACACTTAGGATCTAAGTTGTGACTCACTGTGTGAAAAATTGTTGTGGTTTAATTCATTCATCTGTACTGCTCCCAATGAAGCTGACCATGTGCCTTGTGTATGTGAGGTTATAGTATATTCTTTGTTGTGACTGATGCTAGAACTTGCCTGGTGTGTGTGTGAAGCAAAATAAAGAGTATGAGTTTAGGAGATGATTTAGGCATTTCTTTGGCAGCCTTGAGATTGTTTGCCTTCTTTTTACCTACCTTTGTACATTGTCCTAGTGAACCCCCTTTGAGCCTTTAGCTATCTTCTTTGGCAGCCTCATATGTAGCCTAATCAATTTTTTTTCAAGACCATAATTTGATCCAAATTCCTAAGCGCTTTAAATAATAGAGTCATGCGGTAAAATAAGAGGAAAATGGTGAAAGTGATGCCTTAGAGTGTATTTGTCCTTGAAAATGTTGTGAAAAAGAGTGGTTATCATAGAGGTGCTTAGCAAAAAATAAATAAATAAATAAATAAATAAATAAATAAAAAGAAAAAAGAATAAGAAAAGAAATAGAAAAATAAAAAGATAGTTGTGTTTATGATTGAATAACAAAATAAGTGAAAAGGGTTTGGTAGATGAAAGGAAGGTAGAGGGGTTGTTGAAAGATAGTGTAAATGGTATAATGTAGTGTATCAAAACGCTTAGGGAACATAGTCACTATTTCTTGCCAAAATAGTCCTACCTATCCCTTAGCCTACATTACAACCTATAAAGACCTATTTGATCCTAAGCCTAGCATTCTGATATTAGTGGAGCATTACACTAAGGGCAAGCCTATGGTCATCAGTTGCAACAAAAGAATTCTTTGTGAGAGTGAGGGCAAGGAGAGTCTTATACCCATGTTTCGAAAAATGCAAACTTGTGAGTGATTATGGGTGATATCTTATGTGAGACACACATGGTTAATGATTGTTGGGTAGTTTTGTATGATTCTTTGTGACTTAACTTGTGGATACGAATTAACCATCCTCACGAGTCTATGTTGGAGATGAATTGTTTCTAGTAGTGATCAAGAAAACTACTCTTTGTTAATAATTGTCGTGCATGTCTTGTTGAACATTTTGTGTTGCTACTGTGAAATTCTAGTTACATGTTTGCATGGATGTAATATTTTATTCGAGGAAAAACAAAGCTTTAAGTGTGGGGTGGTGATGTTGGGCATATTTATACCCCTACGAACCATAATTTAATCATATTTTAGATAAGTTTTGAGGATAAAATATATAATTCCTGCACTTTTAGTCCATTTTCCTTTAAGTGAGCTGACCTACGTGATTAGCATGTTTTTCTGGTACTAATGATGAAGATTTCAGCACTTTATGGACCTGTGAGCAGCAAAGGAAAACTTCACATTAGAGGGAAGGCAACTTTTGGACTGAAAGTGATGCATGGGAACTTTTTCCCGGGCAAACCCAGTATTTTTAAATACTTAAGGAGGCAGTAGCAACTTAGTGGACAAGGATACTATAAAAACCCTATTGCTGAATTTTTGAGAAGTATTGATTATCATTCGACAATTTAATTATTCAGTTTTCTGATTCTGCAATATTTTTAGAACAGAAAAACGGCTTACGTGAGCAACAGCTAGAGGGAAAACGTCATCATCTTATTGACGCCAAACCATCTTCATCGTGTAGATTGGTCTAGTTTTGGTATGATGATGATGTCTACTTTGATTGCCTTTGTATCCATGAGTAGCTAAACTTCTCTGTTAGGGTTATGAAAACCTTGTAAGATACTATCTATTAACTATGAGTTTGTGAATTCTTGATGTGTTATGCTACTTATATCATTACTCTCTTCGTTTTAATTGAATTCTCGTGGTTTCAAACATAGAGAACACACCATTATATCATTAACTTATTCGAGAGAAAAGTTACATATTTGTAAAAGAGAGTGTGACAAGGAAATAGGGCTTCCAACCTCTATTTACACGTTAATGCCTTAACCGGATTAACTTCTTAGAGAATTTGTACCATTTGTTATACACTTTAGGCTCGAGAGAGTTAAAGTGAAATAAATCCTTGATGGTTGAGAAACACTTGGATTTAGAATTAGAATACGATTCTCTATAAGTGCATGCATGTCGAAATTCCGCGTTACTCATAGTTAATAGAGAAGTAGAAACTACAAGGTGGACAAAACCCTAACTTATCATTCTCTGTGATTAAATCTTACTACATATATCGTCTCATTCGTTACTTTGTTATCATTAGTTCACGCCTAAACCGAACCCCCCTTTTTTCTTAGAAATTTCGACCAACAGGCTACTAATAATTGCAACACTTAGTGACCAGAGTATTCCCTGTGGGATTCGATACCCAACCCAGTTGGGTTCTATATTTGACAGCGACTGCTTACACTTTCTACCGAGAGTTGTAATTTGGGCGTATCAGTATGTCTTTGATAGATAATGGAGTAAAGTCTCAAATGATAGAGATTGCATTATTTCCTTGTTAGACAATGGATTAAACTCCCCAATGTGTGAAATGATTGGTATCTTGTTAGACCATGGATTAAAGTTCCTAATTCAATGAAATGGTGTGTGACTTATTGTTATGGGTTTAAGTCCCTAATACTTTGAATTGATTCATGTCTTTGATAGATGATGGAGCAAATCCTCTAATGCTTTGAGTTTCTTTGCATCTTTGATAAATCATGGGTTGAAGTTCCTAATTCGTAAAATGTGTAGGTATTAGAATGAAATGGGTTGGAGTGCCAAGACCAATGAAGTAAAATAGTTTCTTGATGATGATCATGATATGTGGTGTGTTGATCATTGTAGTGTGCTTGTTCTAACTTATGTAGTGCTTGTTTTGATGCATGTTGACATGTTAACTTGTATTTATGCTTACATTACCCATCATCTGCGGATGAATGATCCTAAGATGGGGAGAATGAAATACCCGAGAATGTGACCTTTCAAAATCTTAGTTGAATGACAAAGACTATGATATGTGTGTTGTGTTGTATCCTTGTTGTGTGTTGATTCCTTCTTGGGTAAGGAATTCTTAGGCCCATATTATCGTATTCACTTATATCCATACTCACCTATCGATGTGGGAAAGGACTAAAACACTTAGACTTGAATCCTCGAACAAAACAACAACCTCTTTGATATCTCAGGAGTGGATATGGTTGGAGGTACTTGAGCAGTACCCTAGGTTACTCCTCGTACCTACTATAACATCCCCTTTAGTATCCTAGACACTATGTAGGTGAGTATACTATTTACTATACTACAATGTAATCCCTTGGTTGTAACCATTCTTACGAGTCATAATGTACTGAACTGTATAAAGGGAAACCTAAATTAGAGAGGACTATTTTGTTATAGACTGTGCTTAAAACTTAGAGCGTGTATCGTACCCCTTGGTTATAAATCAAAGGTCCTTTTTGGTAACAACAATAGTGTTGTTGATCTAGGATAAGGCTAGGGTACGAGTTAGGGTATAGTCGTACCCTAGGTTATAATTTCCAAGTAAACCGTAAGGGGGTTCATACCCCTGCAAGTGTGTGTTTTCCACCTTTTAATCAAAGATATTTTGGTCATTTCCCTTTCCTAAAACCCTAATTCCTTGACCTATATAGGTCATGGTATCCTCCCAAGTCTTCATTTGTAAGATATAAACATTCTATCCACTCAAAAAGGCTCTTGGAATAAGATTAGAGTCTAGGTTTTGGAGGTGTTCATCTTGTCGCAAGAGGAAGAGTCAAGATTGTTGGTGTGTGTTCTTGTTTAAAGCATGTATATCTTCCCCTCTTTAAATAACTCTAAACCTATATATTTAACACTTGTATTAGTAAATGTATATGGCAATTTAGAATCAAATGAATAGGGTTTTGATACTGAAGAATGAATAAAGATGATTTTTCTTGTACTTTTTTTGATACATGTTACTGATGGTAGATTACATATGTAGATTCTTATTGTATGTTTTTTAATATGAGGGTATTTAGTAGCCCTAACCTTAATGATGTCTACCATGAAAATGACCTTGTTAAAAGTATGCGCAAAAGGTGTTTGTGAAAATGTCTAAATGAAAAGACTAGATTAATGATAACCTTGTTTTGATAATGACCAAAAAGGGGTTAAAGTCCCTTAATGTGAAATAAACTTGCATAGTGTATTGAACTAGAGTGTGGTGTAAGAATGCTATTGAAATGTGAATTTCTTGTGAGGTTCTTGAGGATGATAAAACAAAATGTGTGATTAATTAAATGAAGGCATCAGCCTAATGAGATGGTTAAGCAATGAATTCTACCATAAGGACCTTGTTGTCATGAATAATATTGAATTTGTTAAAGTCCATTGAATCTATAATGATGCATGAGTAAAGGGTTAAAGTCCCAATGTTGGTTATGATGGTTGTCATGTCTTATTGTTGGAGTCCCTTTTCTTCTTAAATGGATTGGGGTTAAATTCCCCTTTCCTAATAAAATTGCATATGGTTAGGCTCCCATGCCTAATGAGATCTCATGAGCTTAAGGTACCTCGCCTTATGAAAATAATTATAGTTAAAGTCCATGTGTGACATGAGGTTATAGTTCCTTATCAAATGAATAGGCATGAGGTTAAATTCCCTTGCCTATATAAATACGTGTGGGTAAAGTCCCTTGTTTGAATGATTGTGAATGTGGTTAAAATCCTTGGCTAATGAATATATGGGCATGGGTTAAGTCCCTTTTCTAATGATAATATGATTGTGGTTGAAGTCCGTAGCATATTTTGAGAATAAGGAATCTAAAAGTGTGAGAGGTGGTAGTCCTCCACTTCATGTCTAAGGAATGAATGCTTAAGAATGATGACGATCCTTGATATGATATCTTGATTAACATGTGATATATCTATATGTATGGAGAAGTGTGTGAATAAGATAAAATTTGATATATTGTCTTGTTGTTGAATGGTGATGTTATGTTATCACTTATCCTTGAGTTACATACTAACGTTCCAACCACAAACTGTCTCTAGATATTACGTTCTTATGTGATGTTGGGCTCGGAGCTTGTTATTCTTTTACTGTGCAATGATTAGTAGATCGAGGCAGTTTGAGCTTTACTTAAAACAGTGAGCTTCTTTCCTTCAGAAGATGTCGTCTCTTCGTCTCTATCTTAAGACTTATTATCTTTAATGTTGGTTTAGCTATAGTCGAGGGCTTGTCCTGACATATACACTCCTTTGGTATGATGAGATATTTTTGTAGGGTTTCCAAGATGGTCTCCATTTTATGTGAGCCGGAGTTGCCGACACGACATGGTCCGTAGTATGGGTTGTGTCACTATGTGTCCATGTTGCAGAAGTGTATTGGTGATCATTTATTGGTTGGTCTATTAGAGAATATTGGTGTTTCGGTCTTTTTCTCCTATGAGAAGGTCCTGGTTAAGATCTTATATCGTCAAGTTCATCGGTTGTGAACAAAAAATACGGATTCGATGAGATTTCTATAGTGGAACCAAAAGTTCGAGGAAGCTACTTGGGAGTTAGAAAAGGACATGATGTCTAAGTATCCGTATTTGTTTTCGATTCAAGAAACTCGTACTTGAAATATGTGTTAATCTTCTTAACTTGATTTATGTATTTTATAGGCAAAAGGGTTCAAGTTCCTACATATTGAATTGAGCAAATGTTTTGATAGACTATGGGTCCTGTCCCAAAGTCAATTGAAAGAATGGTTGGGTGATACTGATTATGGCTTGTGTCATATCCTTGTTGTATGTGTTTTTTTCTAAATTGGTTAAAGGTTAGGAATATGTATAATAATATGTTAACAAGTGCTTCTGCTTGCCTTGTTCTTCTTTATGGTATGAATGATCCAAGTGGGGGAGAATTGAATCTCCTAGGACTTTGACCCTTAGAAAAATTCCCTTAGTTGAAGTTTCTAGGCAAGGTATGACTCAAGGGTACCATTTATACAATACAATACGATTTGGGGTTCCCCTACTCCTAAGAAGTGTAGTGGGGGTTAATTTTGTCCAAGGTATGATTTAGCCTCTCCTAAGTCATATGTTAGGGTACGGGTTATATGTTGCCTAGTCGTATGGTGCATTAAGTGTTAGACAAAGCATTCAAATTTGGGTATGGGTTATAGGGTATCATTTGTACCATAAGGTACAATTCATGCATGTGGAGTCATTTGTTGGTCAGTTTAGGGGTCCATGGTGAGGTATAGGGTAAGAGTAAGGGTACCACTAATACCCAAGTGTATGGGTCAATAGGGTGAGTCATATCCTCCTTGGTTCACTTTTTAGATTTTAAGATAAGGACATTTTAGAATTTTACCACCCCGAAAACCTTATAACCCATGACTTATAACCTCATTTTTTCCTTCATTATCCAAATATACTAGTTCAAAACATTCCAAACATTCTCCAAAACTTCTCTCTAAAGATTAAAGCTACAGTTTCAAGAGGTATCCTTCTAGATTCTTGAGGACGAAGAATCCTTCCATAATCATCTTGTATAAGGCATGTGAATCATCACTTATTATTATTTCTCAAATATCATGTTATTTAAACAATGTTAATGAATCATTAATCGTGGTATTTGAAACAAATGTTGAGCATTTTGATGTATAGTGATGAGTGATGTTTACTATTGTTTAAACTTGTGATTACACTTTCTTTTAGTGATGGTTTGCATATGTAGGTTCTTTTAGATAGTGGTTCAAAAAGTGGGTCATGAGTAATCCTTATATTGATGGTTTTCACTTAGGTTTTGGTCATAGTAAATGTATGCCCTCAAGGTGTTTGTGAAAATATTTACTAGAATTATTTAGTCACATATTTATGGTGATTTAAACTAATGTATTGGATTAATGAGTAAGAGCTATTGGTAAATGACTTTGGAAAGGCCTTATTGGCCCTTTAATGAGTTAATCAGTTACCTTGGTGGTTGGTTTGCTTAAAAAGGGGTTTGAGTCCCTATGCATGAAGTTTAATTGTGTTTGAGCCAAATCTTTGTGTAATAATGCTAATGAATGGTTTGATAAAGGTCTTGATGACCACGACTTGACTTGAATGGTAGTTGAAAGAAAGGCATTGACCTTTTAATATGATTGATTGATAAATTGTTCATAATGACCTTGTGGTCATGTATGCTATTGAATTGTGGCTTTGATGGCTTGAAATGGCTAAGTGGGTTAAAATCCTTAAATGTTGAATTGAGTGGATGTGAATGCATGGAAAAAGGGTTAAGAGTCCCAATGTTTACTAGTAAGGACGCGATGGATTGTGTTTAGAGTCCACTTGCATAATAAGATGCTTTGTGGTTAGAGTCCACTTGTTTGATAAAAGGCTTGCAGTTAGAGTCCACTTGTCTAAAAAATGGCTAGTGGTTAGAGTACACTTGTCTAACAAAATAGCTTGTGGTTAGAGTCTACTTGTCTAGAAAAAGTCTTGTGGTTGGAGTCCACTTACACAATAAGACAACTTGGGATTGGAGTCGTCTCACTTAATATAAACTGCACGGGTGAAAGGTTAGAGTCCTCTACTTCATGGCTCATGATTGAGTGTTTTGAAATGCATGCTATAACCTTGTTATCTTTTTGACACTTGAGGTATCTATATGTCTACATGACTAGATGTACATAAATATGATTGATTATGATGGTATGTCCATGTTTTATGTAATGACATTATTTTATCCTTACCTTCGAGTTACATGCTAGTGCTACAACTGATAACCGTCTCTAGAGGATATGTCCTCACGCGACACAGTAGTCGGAGATGCTTCTTCTTTTCCTGCACAGTAATCAGGTGTTCGAGTGGATCGTGTGTTAACTTTGAAGTGGTGATATTCCTCAATTTTGAAGGCATACATTTCATAGTCTTTCTATCTTGTGTCATAAAATTGTATTAGACTTGGATTTTGGCTATTGTCGAGGGCATATCCCGACATATTATAGACATTTAATTGGTAAAGGCATATGATAGACTATGTACTTAGGTAGGTTGGATGTTGTATGTTTACATAAATGGAAAAATTAGACATTCTGAAGTTATGTTTATTAGTCTTGTTTCCGATATTTCATTATATGTTCGAAGTTTATCTGATGCTTGTGGATTAATGTTATGGTTAAGTTGGGTCAGTGGGGCGATCTCCGGTCCTTACTGGGCCTGAGATGACGATATGATAGGGCCCAGTTTTAGGTCGTGTCACGTAACTCATTTACTGAAATATGCCATTAAAATATGTCTATACATAAAAGCTATGAGGCATAGCTACATCTCTAAATTATAATATAAAATACCTATACAAATTGGAAAGTTGTAAAAGCATAAATTTATCTCATATTATTTAATGTTGGTGTTGAAAATAGTCTAAAACTCTACTGTATGCTAATGAGTTGCAAGGTAGCTAAACTGAAGTATAATGACCATATATGAAATACAAAAATAATAATATGCAATTATAATTTGGAAAGTCCAAATTTTAAAGCAAGTAAAACTTGACCAAGTGTTATGTACAAAAACTAAGTAAAAATGTGGGATGTGAACTAATGCAATGATCAATGAAATAAACAGCTCATTGACTAATATTGTATTAAATAAACTGAGTATGATGTACTGCAACAACTGAGTTTGATTTGTGGGAGCTATTATTAACCGACATATAACCATGTGTGCTAAACATTGAGTTCGATATATAAACTTTATCAAAATGGGCCAACTGTACCTTGCCAGGAAGTTAAAAGGTTGCTCTGAAGTGGTACCACTAACCTGATCGCTAAAAAGACTAAGGGGTCAAGAAAATTATAATAGGTGACCATTTAGAATCTATGGTGGTATTGTAGGTTTAGTACTTAGGGACTTCTACGAAAGTTCAGTACCTAACAAATGGGTGAGCCTTAATCCATGTGTGTACTCGGTTCTAAGTACTACTCCCAACTAAATATAAGATGATATACTAAAAAGCTCAATAATACTGATGTTCTGAGGATGACATATAAGTGTGTATCTAAAATTATTCTAAATCACCAAAAAATAAAGGTTGTGTTTTGAACTGAAATTGCTTGATATCCTAAGTCATTGGGTGTTTAGAACTTACCATCTTTGAAGAATGCAACTAATAGTAGAAATTCTACAATCTAAATATTATATGGAATTTCAGAACTCGAGTTCAAAATACTCACTATTCATGTATTGGGGATCCATAATATGTCAAGTCCTTAAAGATAGTAAATTCTATGGGAAACAAGTCTTTCTGTGGCTTGCAATACTCAACTATTAACATAAATAATGCTTAACAGTCTTAAAATTGATACATCTTGAATAGCTTGATCATATTCTTCAAATCTTAACTAATATAATATAAATCATGCATGAACCTTAGAATAGCATGAATAGTGTGAATGATATAATACGGCCCCAAAAAAGCATGAATAATCATTAAAACATTCTCATGAACGAAAAAATACCTTAGGGAACTAAATTTAAGATTGAAGTCATAATTGGGTAAAAAACCTAGTTTATGAAAATTAAAAAATTCACGAACAAAACAATAATCACGCAAGAGGGTGAATAAATATGATTATTCAATCCCCACATACCTAATTACTTTTGAATATTGAACTAAAGTTTGGAAGATTTGAACTTGATGATGAAGAATCCTAATTTTTATTTGAGAGATGCATAATCACCTCTTTGTATAGTTTCCCTCAATATTTTCACTAATTTTAGAGTTAGTGGGGAATTTAGGGCATTTTAGACTTATATTCCAACCTTAAAATAGCTTAAACGACATAGGTTTTGTGTTAAAAGAGTGAGAAAAGACCTAATAAACCTTTGAGAATTTGTTAAACGTGCAGAACAGTCCCAAATGATGGTTTGGATGACAAACCATCAATCCCTTAACCAACTATCACTCAAACCATCACAAAATGACCAAATTTTGGTCTTACTACTTACGGCTAATGGTTTTGTAACCCCCCGCATTTTGGGATAGAATACAAACCATGACTCTGATATGTTGATAATCCCAGAGCCTTAAATCCTATGCCAATTTGGTATGTTTATGTAGTATGTGAATCCATTTGAGCATGAATTTAGACCATAGATGTCCTACAACTTAAGGAATAGTTGAAACTATTTTGATCGACTAAGTTTTAGTGGACGTTGTAATTTGTGTCAGCTTCCATCGACAAAAACTCTTTGTATATGTCGAATTAGAGAGCCTACTATGTGTCAAATGATAGGTCTTTGAGTTAACTTTCCAACGATACCAATTTTTCTAAAATCCGACACACGAGCAAGAAGTTATGGCCTTTCAAAGTAGTATGTGTCGCCTAAACAATCCCACATGGACACCGGAAAGCATATGCAGAGGCTATGCAAATATAGGCGATATCATATGCGGCGCCTATGTAAATATATGTTGTAATTAGTGTCAGCTTCCATCAACCCTAACTCTCTGTATATTTTGCCTACTATGTGTGAAATAATATTTCTTCGAGTTAACTTTTCAACGATACAAATTTTGCTAAAATCCAAAACACGAGAAAGAAGTTATGGCCTTTCAAAGTATAATGTGTCGCCTAAATATTCGCACATGGCCACTAGAAAGCATTTGAGGCGCCAATGTAAATATAGGCGATATCATATGCGGTGCGTACGTAAATATAGGCGATACCATATGCAGCGCCTATGTAAATATAGGCGATATCATATGCGGCGCCTATGTAAATATATGTGATATCATATGTGGCGCATATCTTATGGTTTTAAGTGACTTAAACACTCTGTTTTTTCGGCAAAATGGTCATTTTTCCACCCTTATTCAGCCATAAACACGAAATTCAGTCCCTAATTCTCCAAAATACATCCACATTCATCTAAAAATTCTCAAGAACACTCCGAAGGGTTTCAAACTAAAAACCCAAATAAATTAAGATTTAACCGTGCGTTGTCAAAATTGATTAGAGATTCAAAATCCCAGCACCCATTATTTTCTGAAATTGAAGTACGCAGGGTTTTCATAAATTCTCATGGGCATAGAAAAATCTTATTTTAAAATGTGGTTTTTGAGTCTATGTATATATTCATGTATTAAATGTTTCAACATCACTATTTTGGTCTTTTGACCTTCCCCAAAGTGAGTTGAGAATATAAATGTATGAAAACATGTATTTAAGAATGAATTCTTGTTGAGAGCATGATTTTCGGTGAATTTCCTCTGTAGTGAATTTTTCAAATTTCTCATAGCATATGAATTGTTTTGCAATGCATCCCTGAAAATCACTATATGAAATAATTGAACTCTTGTTATGATTTAAAGGTTATTTTAAATCACTAAATAGGGAATCTAGCATGAATGTTTACTGTTCATAATGTATGTAATGAAAGAGTGCATGGATTTGCTAAAGGTACTAGTCCATCATATGTTGATGAAGTTTTTGCATGATTTTGACTTGAGTTTCGGAACACGAAATCTTCTATATCGGTTGCATATTTTTGGTAGTATAAATTGTTCTTTAAATGAAAGATTTAGCTTAATGTATTAAGGCTCAGAAATCATGACTTGCAAGTCTTGGCATGACGATACCAATTCAGACCAATGCCATATCAGACTCAGACTAATAAGTATTTCAGACTCTCAAGATTTTAGACATTCAGAATATTGCTTGTACAAAAAGGTTAAAAATGGGAATACAAAGATGTAAGGTGGTTCCCTGAATCGGACTTGAGTTCAAGCAACTCAATGCCTAAAATCGTGGTTTCCCGACCCGGTATATTATTATGTGCTGATTTAAATGTCGTGTGGCTTATCAGATTAAGGAAATCCAACCCTTGCAGCATCCTTGGGTTGGAGGCTTCACTGCTGAGTCAATGACAGATTCTATATCGCCCGTGGAATATAAAACTTGTAGGGGATACCACCTAACTTTTAAGTAATGCATAGATCAAAGTTTGAGACTTACAGAGAGGTTACATATTTTCAGAAAGTGCCCATGTGTTTTTCAGAAACTGTTTTATGCATAATGTTTGATGAACATTTTCTCTTACGTATTATATATATATGTTCAATTACTCTAGTTTGGATTGCTTCGTGTACTAGTACAATTGTGCTAACCCCCCTTTCCTTCTAGGTACTGAGGCATAGTCTAGATGCCCAGATCAGCAGTAGAGTCTACAGAAAGAGTTATCTCAGAGATCAGTTGGTGAGCCTTTTTTGATTCGAAAGGCCTAGTCATTTAGGTATTTATTTAAGTATGGCTTTTGGTCTGTTGGGGGCTTTGTCCGAGTTATTCAAACAGTATGTCAGTGGAGATTTTGTAGACTGTTGCAGATGTTTATTAAATATTGTTGGGCATATTTTTAGGCCTTCAACTATTTCAAATTATTGACCATGTTTCCATATTATTATGTCTATTCCATATTACTTTGATCATATGAATTATATGCATGATTACCAGATAGATAGAGGGGGTTCTGGGACTTCGTGTTTGGGAATGCTCGTTAGGGCCAGGGCCTCGATTTGGGTCGCGACAAACTTGATATCAGATCATGGTTCATGGTCCCAGGGTGTCTACGAAATCACATCGGTTAGAGTCTTTCTTATGGGTGTGTTGCACGCCTCACTTATAAGCTGGAGGCTATAAGGCGTTTAGGAATGTCTCTCTTTCTTTATGTTCTAGTTCATGCTATCGAGTCAGAATGTTCCTCCTTCATACTCTAATTTGTGCTATGGTGTCACCCATATGAAAAAAAAGTTATCCTAATTTCTTACTCACTCTGGTGTTTCTAGATATTCTCCGATTATCTAGAAGAAATTTCAGAAGTCCCACAAAGAACGGGAGAGGAGTTCCCTAGTGTAAAATTGTGTCTTCATTCATATGAGGCATTTAGTTAAGACAAGAGAAAGATGTGTATTCTTGAGTCATTGAATATTATGTATCAAGCTTCTATCTCTTGTAATCTTGATATCATAATGTTGTTGAAAACAAAAGTCTAGTGAAGCCGTGTGAGGCTTATTTCTATTCACAAGCAACTTGCTATCCATCTTTTTGTTGTTGTGTTTGTTGGAACTGTATTTCCACACGAGTAGTAGTATAAGTTAGAGTGTCGGTGTCATGACCTATTTGTACTGAAATTAGACCAAGAAGTTTGTGATATGAAGTCATAAGGTTAGAGGTCATACTGAGGGTGACTTTTGTGATTAAATATTTATAGTTGAATAACCGTTGATTGAGAATGAATTTACCCTTTTGTGGTAGTAGACTAATGTGGTGGTATCATTTATGAATTGTATGGTAGTCCATGGAGGAAGTGTTGACTCAGAATGTTATTTGTTTTCTTCCTTTCAAAATAGAGAAAGAGCCCAAAGTGGATACTTAAGGTGGTTATAGAAACCCCTTATAGGCTATGAATGAAAATGGTTAGATTAGCCAGTAGGTTGTCAATATAGACTCATTTTCATATGGGGTATCTTAAGGTAGTCTAAATGCCTATTGTGGTAAGTAAGTGTAATGTGAGAAAGCCGTATAAGTAGATAAGATTGTATGGTTATAATATAAGCTTAAGGTTGATCATGTCAATTCTGTGACCTTACCCCTTAAAATTCTTCTCATTGGTTGTTGTAAATTAATACTACTTGTGGAAAAGTATGTAGTATATTTTTGAAGTATTTGGGTAGAATATCACAATTTGAAGGATTAGTATATTTATATTATGTTGCACCCTTCATTAGTTGTAAATGAATGATGCTAGACTATAGGCTTGAATTTAAATAGTGTGGTGGTGAACAATGGAAAGAGATTAATGATACATGTTTTGTGGGATTAGATTTGTAAGCTTGATGTGTTGAAATAGTATGTGCTAATAGATTATGACAAGCAAAATCGTAAGGTCATGATGGATTATTATGGTTATGAATTTCTAGTGTATTAGTGTTTCTTGATGTTTATTTCATAGTTTCTAAGTAAGGATTTTGTGTAAGGTTGGTTGTAAATCATATTTAGCACTAGACATTAAGTTTGAAACAATTGATGGCCATGGAGGTGGATGTGATGATTTCTTGGTTAATGATACTAGTTATATGGGAGTGATCTATAGGCTTGAACTGTGTATGCAAGTGCCTACGTTTATTTGATTCGTAATGAAGTATGACATTGTATATGTGATTTAGAAGTATGCCAAAGGTGGTATGAAGCTGTAGTATTTTTCTAAGGCTATTACATGTTGTGTGTGGCTACTGGTACCGTTGAGTTGCTAGGTGGAAAAAGACTAGCTAGATGGTATATGGTGTTCTAAATAGCCAAGTTAAGGACCTTTGATTGATAGCGTTAAGCCTTTTGATATGAACTTGATTTTTATGGTAGAGGAAAAAGATTTTGAAGTTTCTATGTTGGTAGACTACGATAGAAATAGAGTAGTTCATTGAAGACTTGGTGATACCAATGTTAGGTGTTATAATCTAAGCTTATGTCTGTGAAAGTTGTGCTAATAGAAATAAGAGTAGAGGCACTAGAGGGTGTGCACGTCAACTTTAGGGATACTCATGAATATTCGATGTTAGTAAGTGTTTGAATAATAGATGATGACTATTAGGGTTACAGAATGATAGAGTGTGCCTCAAGAGGTAGTATTAGCAGTGGGCGTTCCACTCTTATATATGGTCTTTCTGGTTAAGTTTTATTAATTTTATGTATTGTCATATTTCAGAACCCAGAGTGCAGTGAGTGCAGTTAAGTTTAAAGTTTAGTAAGGTATCTCACAGAAGCTTAAGATGATGGCTTGAAGCTAAGACGGAGATGACTAAACGAATAACAAAGTAAGACTATTAGATTCTTGTAGTGATGTCATAATTATATAGAACATCAAAAAGTAAGGGTGAATCTAAACCCATTCCTATCTCAGTATTTCTTAATAATCCTAATACCTATTTATGCTTTACAATTTAGTTCCATGATCAGCTCACGTTCATACATATGATAGAGAGTCATGTCTTCATGCTTTATAATGTGCTCCGTTTCCATAACTTATATTTTATGCCAAACGATTGGGGAGATTCAGCTTATAACAATGAATACGTTGTTTTGCTATTCCTCATGCCTCAGATGAGTGTCAATCTTCATATAGTATCATTCCATGCCTCCAGTTCTTATGTTCTAACCTTTTTGTAACTCCTCCTTATGTGATGATAGTGGTGGTGAGTAATTATTCCTTGTTGATGGAAGATCATAGTATGCTTGTTTAGATAAGGACATAAGTATGAAGTAAGATTTGGGGCCAAATATTAATATATGTGATGGTTAGAGGAATTTTGTATGTGTATGTTCTTAGGGTAGCTCGTGGAGTGATATTGATAGTGGTTTAGAGAATATGTGAAGTATGCCTTTATGAGTGTTTTGTTTGAAGTTCATAGTGGTTATAAAGATAGGCTTGAATGACATGTTGAGATTGTTGTAAAGGAATGCTATATGCGCTAGCGACTTCATAGTAAGAATTCAGAGTAGGCGTTGAAGTGGTAAGGCATGTTATACTTAGGATGTGATCTTTAAAGGAGATATAGAAGATTGCATCATATGGTTTAGAATAATAGCGCGGTCTGGTATGATGTATTTTTGTGACTTAGAGTTAGGCTTGATCACAACGAAGGGATTAAGTTATTTCAGACATTAGTAGAAAGATTTGTCAATGCTCATATGAAAATTTTAAGTTGAGTTAAATTAATATGATATTTAAGGAGAATACTATAATTAAGTGATATTCGAGAAGTGTGCTAATCTTGAAAGTAAGAAGTTGTAATTCCAAAGGCCTGGTAATTCTATCCTAATTCAGGAGTTATATGCCTATATTCCAGACTATAGAGTAGTATCAATATGGTGATTCCTCAGTTGGGTGTCTTACGTAATCCGTACCCAAGATTCATGGCTCTCTATTACTGCTTGAATTTCTTTAGAGAATTGTGCTAAAGTGATACTCCAGTTAAGTATGAGGGTGTAGTATAATTCAGTCTGTATGTCTAATAAGTCAGTTTAGCAGTCAGATTCGTATGCCTTTTTTCGTCGTCTTTTAACTTATTCATGCTACTCGATATCTCAGATATGCTACAATTCCAAGATAGAGTATATACGTAGTTACGAGTATAACCCATTTCATGCATCATATTCCAGATGTTTAGTTATAATTCAATTCGTAGGTGCCCTGTGTATTGCCTCAGTTTTCCAAGTATCTTAGTGAATTGAGCATTCATAAAGGGACATAGGGTACCAAGGGGGATATATGCCATTCAGTTGTATGCGTAGATTCTTATTACAAGCTTCACATCAGTTATTATTGTGTATTTAGCCATACGTTCATACATTAGTTTAGTCAGATATGCATACATTAGAAATGCATATTCAATAGAAAAGTTCATCTTATCAGGGTATTTAGTCCTGCATTCATGAGAGCAACTTGGTCATAGATCCATGCATCAGATACGCATGATTCATTATGAGAATTCAGCCTATGAGTAGCTTCAGTTGTGTATTCCATACCTTGGATACGCATGTCCGGCATAAGCATTTAAAACATCAGTAGTTCCAATCTTATAGTCATGTTTCCGATCAATGTATTCTTTCTTAGGGAACATATCATGTCCGCGTTATGCCATACCCTTAATACTTCGACATTCTATCCATCATTTGGGGATGAATGATCCCAAGGGGGAGATAATGTAACACCTCAACAAAATCCATGACTCTAATGCGTTGATAATCCCAAAGCCTTAAATCCTATGCCAATTTGGCATGTTTATGTAGTATGTGAATCCATTTGAGAATGAATTTGACCATAGAGGTCCTTTAACTCAAGGACGATTTGAAACTATTTCAATCGATTAAGTTTTAGTGGATGTTGTAATTTTTGTCAGCTTTCACTGACCATAACTCTCTGTATATATGTCAAATTAGAGATCCTACTATGTGTCAAATAATAGGTCTTCGAGTTAACTTTCCAATGATACCAATTTTGCTAAAATCCGTTACCCGAGCAAGATGTTATGACCTTTCAAAGTAGTATGCGTTGCCTAACCAATTGCACCTGACCACTGGAAAGCATATGTGATAGCATATGCGGCGCCGATGTAAATATAGGCGATATCATATGCGGCGCCTATGTAAATATAGGCGATATCATAGCGCCGCCTATATAAATATAGGAGATATCATATGTGGCACATATCTCATAGTTTCAAGTGATTTAAACACTCCAATTTGGGGGCAAAATGGTCCTTTTCCCACCCTTATTAAGCCATAAACACTAAATTCAGTTCCTAATTCTCCAAAATACATCCACATTCATCTAAAAATTCTGAAGAACACTCCCAAGGCTTTCAAACTAAAAACCCAAATAAATCAAGATTTAACTGTGGGTTTTCAAAATTGATTTGAGATTCGGAATGCCCAATCCACAGACTTCAAGAAGCAGCCATTATTTTCCGAAATTGAGGTACGTGGGGTTTTTCTAAATTCTTATAGGTTGTAGAAAAATCATGTTTTAGAATAGGGTTTTTGAATCTATGTTTATATTTATGTATTCAATGTTTTAAGATCACTAGTTTGGTCTTTTGACCTTTCCCAAAGTGATTTCAGAATATGAATGTATGAAACTATGTATTTAAGAATGAATTCTTGATTAGAGCCTGATTTTCGGTGAATTTCCTCTTTAGTGAATTTTTTAGATTTCTCATAACATATGAATTATGTTGCAATGTATCCCTGAAAAGCACTATATAAAATGATTGAACTCTTGTTATGATTTAAAGATGGTTTTAAAACATTAAAGAGGGAATCTAGCATGAATTTTTGTTATTCATAATGAATGCAATGAAAGAGTGCATGGATTTTCTAAAGGCACTAGACCACCATATGTTGATAAAGTTTTTGCATGATTTTGACTTGAGTTTCGAAACACAAAATATTCTATATCAGTTGCATGTTTTTAGTGGTCTAAATTATGCTTTAAATGAAAGATTTAGCTTAATTTATTATGGCTTAGAAATCATGACTTGCAAGTCTTGGTATGACGATACAAATTTAGACCAATGCCATATCAGACTTAGACTAACAGACATTTTGGACTGTCATTATTTTAGATATTCAGAATGTTGCATGTACAGAAAAGGTTAAAAATGGGCATACAGAGATGTTAGGTGGTTCCCTGAAGAGGGTTTGAGTTCAAGCAACTCATTGCCTAAAACCGTGGTTTGTTGACCCAGGTATATTATTATACACTGACTTAAGTGTTGTGTGGTGTATCAGACTCTGGAACTCCAACCCTTTTGGCATAATTGGGTTGGAGGCTTCCCCGCTGAGTTAATTGTGGATTCCATATCGCCCGTGGAATATCAGACTTGTAGGGGATACCACCTAATTCAGAAGTAATACACAAATCAGAGTTTTAGATTTACGGACAGGTTACAAGTTTTCATAAGGTACCCATGTGTTTTTTTGAAACTATTTTATGCATAATGTTTGATGAACATTTTCTCTCACGTATTATATAGATATATGTTCAATTACTCTATTATTGATTGCTTCGCATGCCAGAACAATTGTGCTAGCCCCCATTTCCTCCCAGGTAATGAGGCGCAGTCTAGGGGTCCAGATCCTCAGTAGAGTCTACAGATAAGGTTGTATCAGAGTTTCGTTGCTGAGCCTTCTTTTATTTGGAAGGACAAGTCATTTAGGTATTTATTTTAGTATGGCTTTTGGTCTAGTGGGGACCTTGTCCCAGTTATTCAGATAGTATGTCAATAATGATTTGGCAGACTATTGCAGATGTTTATTAAATATTGTTGGGCATGTTTTCAAGCCTTTAACTTTTTTAAATTGTTGACCATTTTTTCGTATTATTGTGTCTATTCTGTATTACTTTGATCATATGAATTATGTGCATGATTATAAGATAGACAGAGGACGTTTTAGGCCTTCGAGTTTGGGAATGCTCATCACGGCCATGGCCCCGGTTTGGGTCTTGACAAGTTTATTCTGACTTATTGTCGCAGGTGTGATGGTCTGTCACACGAGCCATCACACTCTTTCAGATAGAAGTCCTTTGGCAGACTAAGCATAACTTCTAACTCTTATATTGGATTAAGTCTACACTAGATGTGTGGAAAGATAAATCAAATATCTATTATTTTGTAGGTCTTTAGATGAAAAATATTTATAATTTAGGAGTTATGCTTATTAAAATTTGAGTATAGAAAGATACATCGTACAAAGTCTATCGGTAGGGGAGGTTTTAACTTTGCTATGATACAAGAGTTATTTGTGGCCTTATACATGTCTAAATAACTTCTAACACTGTAAAAATATAATGTTTTATTTTTACAAATATTTTCTTGGATTTTTGGGATTTTATAATATCTCTCCCTTTGGGTCAATTGTCCCAAAATGAGAACTAACTATGCTAAAAGGTTAGGGAAAGTGGTGCAATCCCTTATATTTTGTTGTATTAGCTTTATGTTGATGTGATGAATGAATTTCTAACTAAAACTTGGACTAGACTCAAAATAAGGGAACTTACGAGTATTGTCTCATTGACTTCTAAAGTTGAATAACTAGCATAACACTATTTTTTAAAAATAGATATCTGTTATGGTTGGGATTAAGTTAGAATGGAAGTAAGGACACAGCTGAATTTATGCTTCGCATTAATGTAAATAATGAACCTCATGAAATAGTACTATACATGAAACATTGGAAAGTAAGACTAGATGCAATTATTTGTAACTAAAAGAGCTTGTTTATCTGAATGCTGAACAGAATTGCTAGCTATACAAACTAACTAATATTGATAGCTTATAACTCAATTGAAGTATTCCTAGAGTGAATGTATATGTAAAACTATAAGGGGATAGATAATGACATGAAATGTCTATGAGTCACCAAGCAAGGAATATCTATTACCTTTAAAGCTACTTTACGAGCTTCTAATAACATTAGGGATAGAAGATAATTGGAAATGATATGAGTAAAATATCATAATAAGGATTATAACATTGTTTGAGCATCCAAGGGTAATAGTCGGAGCTTATAGGGTAAGAATTACTTAGAGTTGAATGTGAGACACCTCTGGCTAAAGCTACTTATCTTGAAATAAGAGTATCATTTTCCTAATGTAAGGATAAAAATAGTATGCCTTGAGAAATAGGGCTGATAACCTTATGACTTCATAACGTTCCTCAACCATGATCCTTCTTTTTGATAAACCATGCTTAACTAGTAGCAACATCTAGCACTCAAATGGGTACACTGTATATGGTTGGTAAAGGCTAAGTTTAGTCTAGAAAAATGTGCTTACTCTATTTAATCTTCACCCAAAGTGACTAATCTCTAAAATTAAAAGGACTACACTAGTTTTAACTACAAAAGTCAACATGTTTTATTTACTTGGAGATATCTCCCTCAAAGATACACTTCTTATTGTCCCCTTACACAACTAACCTTAAGTTCAAATCATAGAGTCACTAACCAAATAAGTCAATATCCTTAGCTATATCAACTAGTCCTTCAACTCTATCACTCAACTACAAGCAACATCACTATCTAACCATCATAAAAGTCTCTAATGAACTTGAACATGAGGGTCTGGTATAAGAAGGATACTGTGAAATATTTGGTGATTTATTCATCACGTAAATAATGCCTAAGGAGTAATATATTAAAGGAATAAAATTGTTCAATATATCTAACATGAAAGCATACATGACGTACTAATCATGCTCAACTTACTCCATGATTTATGGCAAAGGAGATTATTGTCAAATATAATAACTCACTTGTGTTGTAGTTGAATCCTCAAAGAGTGGAACTAATATTAAAATCCAATGGGTGTTGAAAAGTACTAAAGATATACCCATAATATAAACATAATGAAACACATAGATTAAAAATTGGGGGACGGGTGTTTATGGTTTAGAAGGTTGTTCTGACAAAATCTATTCAAACTACCAATTAAGAGAAACAAATGTAGGTAATATTCCAATAGGAGAATTTTCTTGGGATCATGCCTTCCTAGGGGCAAATTATGTATGGGTTCATGATAATCAAATGTAAATTCAAGTGAATGACTATGTGGGTAGGCTATGCTAGGGGTTTTGATGGTAGTTTTTAAACCAAACACCAAAAATATCACCCATGGATCCTTTTTGATACGTCATGGGTGTGGAAAATAAATCCACCCAAAGACTCAATTTGGCAGCCCTATTTCTAGGAAAATGTCCATGTAAGCTACTATAGAGTCTAATGTCTTACTCATATTCGGGAGAGCTATTCTACCCTTACCATCGAAATAGAACCTTAACTTAAGTGATTAGAAGACATAGAAAATTTACAATCCAACCTTATTTCTTAGATAATGTAAAGGAATAATCTAATATCTAATTACTATTCACTAATACCTTGTCACCCATATCCTTCTTTCAAGGATGATATATGATCCATAAGCATGGCCTCATCCCTCTTTCGAAGATGATGTGTGATTTTTGTAATTTTGGGTTTTTACCCATAAATTCTAATTCAACAAGCAAGAATTAGAGAAACCCAACATCATTAACCAAAATTCTGTACTAATAATCAAAGCCCAAACATATTTGCAACCTATTCCAACATAACCCTATGATAGATAATTAGCTACTCATAAAGTTTAAGAGAATAATTTTATCCAGATTCACACTAAAAACTTCTATTAAAGATGTAAGCAATAGTATTCTTTAGTATAACTTCAATTACAACTAAAATCCTTGAAAAAGAAACAACAAAGATGTTTTCTAATTTGGTAGGGTAACAAAGCAAAAAAATTGAATTATAGTTGATGATATCCAAAGTGTGAAAGGGTTTTCATCCTATATAGAATTTCAACCAACTGTGGGAAATTAAACAATTTCCCCTATGATATTTTATGCTTCATCGCAATCGTCAGTCCTTCATTGCGATTACGGTTAACCAATCATGATTGCATGCCATGACTGATTTGGGATGGTTGTGATCTGAAACCTTAGACTGAGATTGCGATAACTGAGGGTCAGTTCCCTCTCCTAATTTTCCATCTTTTGCATTAAATCATCCCTTTTTTTAATCTATTTTCATCTCATTTACTTTTTTTTCATCACCTTCATGCCTACAAAACATAGAAATTATTGCATTCAAATGATAATTTTATCTCATTAACACCTTTTGACCTTAGTAGCATGCACAAGTTTAAATGTAGATGAGTGGTAAATTTACCACTCATAAACACCCTAAACATAAACCTTTGCTTGTCCTCAAGTAACAATACTTCTTACTTAATATGTCTATGCAAATTTAATCCCATTTATAAGACCAGATAATTACAATGAATTCAAACATTATTAACACAAACAAGTAGCCCTCATGTATGGGAAAATATTTTCTCATGACTCTCCTCAACATTAAACACAATCTCAAGGATGTAAAAAACTTTAATTAACAACAATGTAACATCACCAACTCTCCAGAAGTGACTCCCATTGATAGAAACTCAATTATACTCCTTTATCTTATTATCAGAAGATCACAATTTCACCCTTCTCAATTAGTCCATATGACTCATCAAAAGAAGCAAATCCCATACACCAAATTATATATTATGTAATAATAGATTTAAGTGTAAAACTTCTTTCTCTCAATGCTAACAAGTATCATTCCATATGCTTTCTTTTATTTTGAATTCCCGTTACTATGACTACACTTGGTTGGAGATCTCAAAGGAATTTTCAAGCATGTAATGTAGGTTCAGGAAAGTGTATGATATCCTTTAGGAGCAAAGTGACTACACCCTCTTTGAACTTCTACTTTGCACTATTCCACTCAACATTTGACCATGGACCACTTTATTTATTTTTAAAATACGCATGCCAACTTTTGCTACCTTGATTTATGATGAGTGTTGATTTTTCATCTAATTCTCACTAAACATTTGTGCATATTACCTTGTTTTGAATGCATGAATAAGACACACTGGTGATAAAATGCACTAATATCTAATTTATATATATAAAGAGTGGGTATGACGAGTGAAATCTCCATGCTGTAGAAAACCCCAAGACATTTGTGAAAGAAGTGTTTTGGGTAAAGTTAAGGAATCCATATCATCCTTGAAATAGGGATGTGGAGACAAATTAATGATATAAAATTAGAGGTCATGATGATGATCCATCCTTTTGAATAAATGGTGGATGTTAGGGAGATGGAGTTTGACTCGCATATTTTAGAGTTTGGTATTCTAAAAGAGCATATGGAAACCCATCCATCATGGCAAGGATGCTAAACATCTGAGGTACACAGAATGGCCTTTTGATGTGCTAACTTTTACCTAAGTATCCAAATTGAAAGTTCAAAGGAAAGTTGGATAAAAGGTTCAAATCTTCAAAATGGCAAGATTGAAGCTTGCTTGCCATTTTATCACTTCTTCCAAGCCTCATCTTAGTAGATCTAAATGTTTTGTCCCTCTGCTGATCGTTATATATTCAATGAAATATAGGATAGGGGTTCAAATCTTCTAAGTGGAAGCATAAAAAGAGTGATAAGGCTATTGTGCTACAAGGTTAAACTAAGCGCTTGATTGGAGGCACCCCATCATGCCATAAAAAGTGTCACATATCCTTTTTAATTCATGCATGGTAGAGTAGCCTTTTTTTGTTTTGTTTATGCATACATAATCCATGAAATGTTGGTGCAAAGAGGAATTTTTATTGAATTTGAATAAGGAACATGTGAAATTGTCAAGTTGGATTGAACAAGAAGTGCAGGAAACTCTGTTGTTTGGTCTCAATTATCGCGACCGTGGTCTGTGCTATTATGATCACGGAGCCTGCTTGACCGCGACATTATAACTAGGACTGGGATCACGGTCAAATAAATTTAAATGGACATTTGAATGCCCATTTTTCCCACTCTCCTCTCTTAATTTCTCTAAAAATTCTCTCTAATTTTTGGCATTGCATTGCCTACGCAAGTGTCATTTCATTACATTAGCATTATAAAACATGGTATGTTGTCTCTATTTCTTTGTTCTCAAAGAAATTACATGCTTAGAACTTATAATTTATGGAAAGGCCCACAATATCTTTTTCAATACGAAATGCATGTTTGTTTGAAATTATAGTTGTGGTTAACTGTTGTAGTTGTTGTCCACATTGATAGGGAATTCTTAAGTACCCATATTTAAACCTTAAACTATTGAAAGCAACATTTACACCATGTGTTCAATTCAATGCCTCTATGAATTCCATGTTCAAATTTTCAAGGGTAGGGTTATAATTATGAAGTCTAGTTGAACATAAAATTAGGGGATAAAATTATGGTTTCAGTGAAAACTACAAACTATCGACTATGGTCTTATATACCACAATCGCGGTCGCGATGATCGTGATCTCCATACCTAAGGGCTGTGTATGCATAAATAAATTTTTTTTGCACAGCTATTTCCTCCCCTAGAACCTTCTAACACATTATTACATGATCCTATTTAGTAAATCTAGTATGTTTTTGAATATGATAGTGATAATGATTATCTGGATGTCTTGTTTATAGGTACTAAGCCACCTCACATATGGAATATTTTTTTTACAATAGATTCATGAACCCACAATGTTAGAACTACTATAATATAGACTTGCACAGAACTAAGTTGCTCCATGACAGGGGTATCAACTAAGATAAAGTGGAAGAAAAACTCCAAAGTTTTTATGCTAGACTTAATCAAATCGGCTGGATGTATTTTACCGCAGACCCTTGTGATGCTAATCAGCACTGGGTACGTGAATTCTATGCTAACCTTAACGTTGACTATTTCATAAACCTCGTAATGAATATTAGGGGAAGGCCAGTGAACTTTGGAATAGAGCATATCAATGAGGAATATGTGATCCCAAATGCTAAAATAAAGTAGTTTTATGCAAAAACATGTGCACCAGGGACCTGGATGGTGGACACCTTATGTGTTGGCAAAAAGGTACCTTGGGCCACCACTAAGACTGTCATTCTAAGGAATGATATAACAACTGAGGCTAGGCTTTGGATGAATATCATCTATGGCTGAGTATCGTTATGCACTCACATACAATTATCATTGACATGTGATCTTAAATGGTGGACTATCTTCTTTCGGGCATCGCCTTTAATTTGGGTACGATTATGCATTCAAAATAGAGGTACTTATGAAATCATGGATGTACACATCTTCTTCTCCTTTTTTTTATCATAAAGCTATGTAGGAGAGCACATATAGAGGAGTGTGCTATAGATACCTGGGTGTTCCCTGGCCCCTATATCTTTTCATTTAAATTTAGAGGTGAGGGTACCCCGAGTCAAAGCAAGAAGAGGAAGATAGATTTGAGTAAATCATCCTAAGAAGGCACAGACTATTGTATACCCTAATCCACCACCGCCTTCAAAATATATCTGGTTAGATATAGGTGGTGATAGAGCTATTGTCCTGATTGCCTCAGGTACCGGAAGAGTCCTTTACTGCTCGCCCCTCATACATAGCTAATTCAAACTATAAAAAATACAGGGAGGACCATAAGAAGTAGGTAGCCACTATTGCCTCTTTGGAGAGATATTATTCATTCCTAGCTGCATTATATATGGACCTTAGGAATTCACTTAAAAAATGGTGAATGCAAGAGAAAGTAGCCATATGGGTAGTTGGTCCATTTTGAGCCTAAATGTGTGACTAAGGCTTTGGTTATAGGCATAGTTTAGTAAGTTGTTCGAGAGGCTAATGCAAAATGAACAACCCTCTTCCGTCCAAAATTTTTGAAAAATCAAGGGCATGGATGTGAGCAATGTTATAAAAGAACTTTTTCTCTTTTTGTGACTTTATAAATTTTGACTTATGAATAGAAATATATACCCCAATTTGTCTCTCAAGGGAGAGATATTTGATCCCCCTTGGCAAATTTTTTCATGCCATGTGTGGTGAGATATTGATATTCATCTCTTGTGCACTTGTGTTATCTAGAACTTTCCTCATTAGTCTTTCAAATCTAATTTTGATTGTATGCGGTTGGAGAAATGAACTTAGGCCACCTTTGTGATTTTGGAACCCACTCTAGCATTTAAATACTAACCAAGCATAATTATAATCCCTAGTACCCACTTTAAACCTTTGTAACATTCTTTGGAAAACTCATTACAACCCATGATCTATTCTTTTTATCGCTCTTTTGAACCAAAACCTCCTTGAACTTGAAAATGTAACTTGAGGGTAAAAGCCTAAGTTGGTGGTGGTAATGGTTAATTGAGGAAAATGTGAGGCCACAAAATTGTTAGTTAAATACCTTATGAGCATAAACCGTGAAAATAAATAAATAGAAAATGAATGAGTGCATCAAAGGAATGAATTGCACATAAGTTGCAAGAAAAAGAAATGAAAGAACAGTGGTAAAAAAAGAAAGTTAAAAGTAGGCATAAGAAAATAAAGAAAATAAAGAAGAATGGACCTTAGTCAAAAAGGTGGTTTGAAATAGTGTGATGTAGATATTCAAGGAATGGTTTAGCCATGTTATTTCAAAATGATATCCTACCCTAACACGAACCTATGTTTTAAGCTTAGAAAGTTCTTTGAGATCTCCAACAGGGGCAAGCTTATGGTATGACTCTTTGTTGCATATATAATTCTTTTGTGTGAGAGAGAGTTATTGGTGCTCCTTTCAGCATTTTTTGCAGCTTGGTTGTAGAATTTTCTTTCTTGTGAGGATTGGCATTCCAAACAAGTTGGGGTGGGTGATTTTTTCACCTTTTAAATAATGAGGAAAATGGAGTATAGCTAAGTTATGGTCAAGAGGAAGCCACCTATAGAGTATTTGTTGTTGTTTATTGGTTTCTCTTTAGAGTCCTATATATCCTTGAATGTTGCATCTTATGATGAGTGGTATTGTAAAAATTATCTTAGGACGTATGCAATGAGCTACTTGTGGTTGTGACTAAAGTTGAAGTCATTGTGAGCTTTAAGATATAATGTTTGGGCATAGAGAATTGTTGTCTGATGGTAAGAGGTAGTGTTTCTTGAGGACAAACAAATGCTTTAAGATGGGGGTGTTGATGATTGATAATTTTACCACTCATTTTCAGTAAGCATTGGTGCACATTACCATATTTTGAAAGAATGATTGAGATATGGTGATAAAATGCACTAATACCCACTTTTTGCATGCATAGAGTTGAGGAGATCAAATGATAAGGATCGGATATGAAAATGATCAAAAGGGAGCAAGAAAAGTACAGCTGAAAACTTGGAGCAGAAAGGCCTCAGGTACCGTAGTCGCGGTCTTCTAACTATAATTGCGGCAGTCAAGTAAAAGTGATTCAACCACAATCGTAGAAGTTACCCATGATTGCATAACCATGATCGCATCCAGACCCGTGCGATTACGACTTAGTGGAAGAAATTAGCCTAAGGGTAAAAATGGAAATGCACGTCTCTAATCCAAATTTTGACAAAAAGACTCAAACCCTGGCATCATGTATCATATTCCATCTTCATTAATTTTTATGTTTAGTTCTTGAGTTCATAGCCTCCATTTTTGGAGAAGAAAATATTGTATAATTTTTGGATGAAGAAAATAATTGAGACTTTCTAAGTGGAAAATTAGCTCACTTTCATTGTTGATTTGTGAGAGTGTCAAGTTTCAAGTAACATTCAGTTAAGCTTCAATAAACCACTTCAATGGAGATTACAGGTATATCAAATCTTATACAGGTATATCAAAGATTTTTTATCTTATGTGTAGCTAGATCTCCCTCTTTGGATTATGTGTGAATAAGGGTTAAAGTGTATAAAAGTTGTTATTGATTAGCTTATATTTAGTAGTTCATGTTTATGATTTTATCATTGCTATGCTCACTTGGTTGGGGTTTGAGGGGTGAAAGCCCCGAATACCCACATGTGTATGACGAGTGAAAGCTCCCCGCTCTAGAAAACTCAAAGTCATCTTCGAAAGAAATGTTTTAGGTGAAGTTTAGGAATCCACATCATCTTTGAAAGAGGGATGTGGAGACCAAAGTAATGAAATAGAATTGTGTGTGTAGTTTGCTAAATTTTCACTATGTGAGACATAAGAATGAATGTGAGGTTGACTATACCATGGGTATCATTCTAGAAATAGGGATGCCTAAATTGTGGTTATGGTTACCAATTGTTGAACACACCTATTACGTATTCAAAAGAATCAATGGTTAAAGTTTGGTGTTTTGTTGAAAGACAGGCATCAAAATTTATAACCAAACCTACCCATATTTGACTTGCTAAATTGATTCTTATTTCTAAAAGTCACATATCACTCCCTTAGTAGTATAGAATCCCAAGTTCCGTGCATACCTGTTAAAACTCTAACTATTCATAGCCTCAAACTTAGACTAGAAACATATAAAAAGAAACATTAGTGTAGATACCTATCTCTCCCAATTTTATCTTTTTTTAATATTGGTTTGGATTAACTAGTATCTATTATTTTGAAGTAACTTGATTGTCACTCACATTGTTCCTCATGGATTCGACCGCTACTTCAAAGTTTTGTAAATATATTGAGAACGACTACCTTGAACTTATATTGACATGTAAGTTGAGTGTTATCAATTTACCCATCTCTTTAACATCATTCTCATTTCGACAATTTCTTTTGCAATCTATATTATTCCTTCTTGACAAGATTCCTTTCTTTGTTCATTTTCACTAACTCACTTTGCTTAGCTATTTTGGCATACACTTACAATATTATGGCCCAAAGTCACGTCATCAGAGACATACCACCCCTGAAATAGGCATTTGGGCTCGAGTTCTATTTTTTAAAACTTGAAGAAAAGTAGGGTTAAAAAGAGGAATAAACTTAAATAGTTCAAGGCTTGTAATGTGGTTGCCAAAGAAAGGCTTGAAGGCTCAAAATGGGTAAGTAACGATACTATTATATGTACGGGTAGGTTTTTTAAGATAAATTTGATTGCTATATTCACAAAGAAGGCTTAAGATCTCTTCACAAACCAAACATAACCACAATTAGCCTTGTTAGACTGACGGGGAAAGTTGTAGATGATACAAATAATCATGAGATTTACATAATTAAGCTTACATCACATGACATGAAAATTTTTTAAGGAGGCTCAATTGTATTTCCTACTATAGTCAAAAGGAGGTATTTACCATATACTACAAACTAAATATTTTGGAGACACAAAAAGAATGAAAACATTATTACAAAATTGTTCACATCCATTCCCTTGATCTTCAAAAATTTTGGACCGAGGTATCGGGTGTTTTCTTTATATTTGCACCATGAAAAATTTGCTATTGATTGAACCAAGCCAAGCCATTGTCTCATATTTTAGCTCCCACGATGGAAAACTTTATGGCTACTCAGACTTAGAATTCCTCGGCATTTACTGTTCAAAACCCAATCACGACAATTTACCCATAAGAATGTCGTCTATAAATCTATCATAGAGAAAGGCTTATCTTAAATCATCATAAAAAATAGAGATAAATTAAAAATCAAAGAATGAAACAATCATCTAATCCATGAAATGTAAGCACTGTTGGGGTGCACAATTTATACAACACAAAAATAAAACAAATCCAAATCAACATAAAACATCTAATATATAACTCAACAATTAATACTATAGACCATGGAAAAATAAATTAGTATGGAGATGGGCACCCCCAACTAAAATCTTGCAGTGACCTCACAGCAGAATCAAGAAAGCACAAAAAGAGTGAAAGTTAGCTCCCTATGAAACCATCAAGAACTGTTATCACCCTCAGTCTCAATATCAACTCTTACACCATCTAAGTCTATCCACTCAGCTGGGACCTCATCATTACTATTATCTCTAGGAGAAGGAAGTTTGTCTTTTGTTTGTAGGACCTTCCTAAGGCCCTTCACCCCCTTCAACATCATCATGATTGTCTCTCTTTTTCTCCCTCTTTATCTTCTCATATGAGTCCCTGAGTTCACAGTACAACATGTTGTAGAGATGAGTTTTCCCTATCAAGATAAAAAATTATGGACCCCTACTTCTTCTGATCTTTCAAGTACTTCTTATAGTTAGACAAAGCAATATAGAATGTCAGGTGGTGGAAAAATCGTCTAGCCCCTGAGGCATATTGGACACTAGCTTCTCGATCACTCTCATCTTGACTGATATCTCATTAATTAACCCTATTGTGGATGGCTTGTATGTATCTACATCATCCTTTACTGAACCCCCAAGTCAATCTTTCTCTTTTTTCTAAGGGATCCTTCTCTTTAGATCATGTTTGGTTAATATGAGCCATAGGAGAGATCCATGTATCTTCTAGGGACTTATCAACACTGAATCTTCTTTTAGTTATAATTATGTGATCTTTATGTTACTATTTTGTATAAATTTGTTTATTTATGTACAATAAGGTCGGAGCTTATTGTAATACCCCAAAAAATTGAAACCACTATTAGAGAAATGTACCAAGCTCATGCATAGTAAATCATACTTATTTTATAGTTTTGTGAGTAAAATTGAATTCTTGAGAAGGATATTGGTATAGTAAAATTTAAATGAGCATATCTCTCATTATAGTTGGATTTTTTGAGCTCATTATCTATAAACAGATAGATAATTGAATTATATTTCCAACGATACCAATTTCTCCTAAATCCGATATCGGAGAAAAGAGTTATCCCCATTTTATTCTAGCATGTCAAGCTGGAAAATGGCGACGACATTTCAGATGGGCTATTACGTTTCTCACGACCTTTTTGATGACGTTGTCACATTATGATGACATTTCTGATGAAATATTCAGCCCTGGGCAGAAAATCAAGAATTTGTACCCCTTTTTTTATGACTATTCGTGAAGGCCTATCACGGACCTGACGACCTATCACGGATGAAGTCAAGTATATTTTTCCAGCAATTCAAGGGCATTTTTGAAAGGGTCTTTTGGCCATTTCCTTCACCTTCCATGACTCATAACCCCAAAGAAGCATAATTTTTCCCATTTTTCTTCAGTTAAGCATCTAAAAAAACCTCTCTTACTCTCTCAACCACAAGATTAGGGCTTCCATCAAACTCATCTCTCAAAAGCAAGATTAAATCCTTTTTCCAAGATAATCGAGAATTATGTTTCCAAATCAAAGAACTCTCTAGAAAATCAACAAGGTCCCCTTTCTAAGGTATGCCTAGTTTTCATCTATGGATCCATTCCGTTCATAGAGCTCAAGAACTATGTTTTAAATATTATTTTGTAAACTTTTTATAGTGATATGAATATGTACATATTGACGATTATTGTTTAAGTTTCAATGTCATGTATAAAGGTGTTTTCATGGAATATATATGTTTGTTAATTGAAAACCATGAACTTTAGGTGGTTTAATATTGTGTGAGTATGAAACCCACCAATGCCTTAAAGAATGCACGCAAGGTGTTTTATAAAATTCTTAGGATGCTAGAAATTCATGTTTGTATGGTTCTATCATGTCTAAATGACATGTACATGTTAGCTATATACTTCAATACGAATTTCATGCTTTTCATGTGTTGCTATTGTGGTGGTATGAAGCACGTAAGATAATGGAGATATATAGTATGTACGCAAAATTTATCCATGCATTCCCTACAATGTTTAAGATGTTGAATAACTATATGAAATATGATATCCCCTACTTATGATATTATGAAATATGGACTCAAATCTTGCTATCAAATCATGTCATGTGTGTCAGTTTCCTTCTATTGAGTCCTGGAGATATTCGTGCCGGAAAAATATAGTTGTGTACCTAGAGCCATGTCATGTTATCATGATAATCTCAGTCAAGCTATAATCGATAGAAATCAGTCAGTCATGTGACTCAGGAAACCTCAGAAATCTCATGATCTTAGTAAACTCTCAGATAATAGTACTACTCCGTTAGTCAATGGAAGTCAGTTAATATGACCATGTACAGTTAGTTGAATCATGTTTAGTTTCTTCAGATGGGAGTAGAAGTTAGTACCGAGTGAACCCAAGGATAGGAACTCTCCTACTAATTTAGGGTATGATACTTACCAGTCATCCTTGTGTTCTAGAAGTACGTAGCCAGTGTAGGTTGAGACATCTTAGCCTATCAAATTAGGGTTTGTGAGGTGGCTTAACCTGTCAGATTAGGGTTCCCACCATTCTTCTTTCGAATACCTGCCAGCTAAGGATCACACAGAACTGTCCTAACCAGTGGTACAATATTTACACCCCTCCAGTCGGGGCAGAGATTGGACCCCAACTTAGCTAGATGTGTTATTCGGGCATGTCGGTTAAAAAACTACCTCCCACAATTTCAGAATCAGTCTTAGTAAAATAATTCAGATAGGTTTTCAGATTTTAATATATCAAGATTTTCATAAACAGTCAGACTCAGTTAGAGTATGGAACTCAGATAGTTCCATCAGATTCAGGATTGTCAAATACAATTGCCCATGTTATCAGAACTTTAGTATCAGTCATGTTTTCCATCAGTAAACCATGTGTTAGCATATTGGACTAGCTACCATGCACCTACGATTTCAATTACTATGTATGCATGTTTGTACTCTTACGTTCGTATCAGTTATACAGTTAGCATTGTTCATGCATGTAAACCCTATTTATATTTATCCTACCTCACTTGTATACTCAGTATATTCCCTCGTATTTATGTATTTGCTCTATGGTGCTTTCTTTTTATGTTACACCATAGGTTCAGAGACACAAGCTCCATATCAGCATTAGCAGTAACATTTCCAGTCACAGAGATTTAGTGAGTCCTCTTCATTCGAGGACAATATCATTTGATTTATTCATTAGTATTTTAGCTAGTTATCAGTTTACAGAGTTACTTAGAGACATATTCCTTCAACTCATTATTCAGACAGTACTTAGAGGCTTTCAGATTGAAGATTCAGACTTATGTTCAGATTTGATTCAGTTTTAAATTGTTTTGCATATCTTTACCCATATGGATATTATGTCTTGACAGATTCTTTATTCAGTTGAACCTTATGTCCTACACATTCATATTATTCGTATTATTTTGTTATATATTATAGTATAGAGGTACAAATATCAGTCATGGGTTATCTTGGGATCATTCGGGGTCATAAGCATCGTATAGCATCATGATTCTAAAAATTGGGGCATTACAAACTTGGTATCAGAGGCTAAGATTCAATAGAGTCCTAGGAATTCTGAATGCCGCATCTAGTAGAGTGTTATTCATGGGTGTGTTGCAAGCCACATTTATGTACAAGAGGTTATGAGATGTTTTAGGAACAGTTCACTTTCTTTAGTATTCATGTCATGCTCGTGAACATAATTTCAAGTTTGTCTCTCAGTCTAATCCTCTCTTCTCTTATTTCAGAAACATGCCTCCAAAGAAAAGAAATCAACCAGTTCCTTAGCCCAAAGATACTTTGGGCGAACATGTTTCTCATATAGAGTTCATGACCACATTTATTGCTCTTGCTCACTCTGTAGCTGCCCAGAATGAATGACCAACAGTCATTCCGGCCAACTAATTGGCTAATTCAGTAGCATCTAGGGTTTGAGATGTCAACAGAATGAACCCTCCGTCCTTGTTTGGGTCTAATCAATACAAGGATCCTCAGGAATTCATTGACCAAGTCCAGAAGGTCATTGATATCATAGGAGTCACTTTTTCTCAGAGTGCCGAGTTAGCCGCATACCAATTGCAGGATGTCGCTCACACTTGGTACAAGATGTGGTTAGCAGAAAGGTTAGAGGATGCAGGTCCTGTTGAGTGGGAAGAATTTGTCACGGCTTTCTTATACAAATTATTTACCCAAGAGCTGTGAGAGGCCAAAGTTATTGATTTCATCAATCTCAGGCAGGGAAAAATGATGGTTAGAAATTATACTTTTAGATTTACTCAGCTAGCCATATGTGCCCCTCACATGGTTGCAGACAACAGGGCTATGATGAGCAAGTGCGTGTCAGGGGTAAATGATAGCGTGGTAAATGAGTGTAGGTCTACAATTATGAAAAGTGATATGACTTTAGCTTAACAGATAGAAGAGCAGAAGGTTAACACTAGGGAGAGGCAAAATAAGAGAGCAAGATCAGGTAATTTCAGTTTTGCTCAGCCCAAATCAGAGGGAGAAAATCATTCACTGTTTCATCCTAAGACAACAGTTCTAGCCCCTTCCTCTTCTAGTGTCCCAGTTCCAAAGTTTAGGGACGGCAACAGAGACAGAGCACTAGGCTCTAAATTTCAGGGCAGTGTTAGCAGTGCCCGAACAAATCCCCTTTGTCAGACTTGTGGTAAGAACCACAAGGATATTTGCAGAGCCGGTAGTGATGTCCATTTTGGTTGTAGTAAGACAGGACACAGGATTAGGGAGTGTCCTCATCCAGGACCTTAGGGTCAGCAGAATCATTCCACAGCTCAGTCCGGTCACCCGAACCAGCAGGGTGCCACTTCCAGTGCTACTAGTGGGCAATGCCCAAATAGACTCTATGCTCTTTAGATCCAAAAGGATCTAGAAAATTCTCCTAATGTTATTACTGGTACGTTATAGATTTTCCATGTTCATGTTTATGCTTTGCTAGACCCTGGTGCATCCATCTTTTGTCACTACATACATAGTAGGAGATTTTAGAATTGGTCCCAAAATTTTAGTAGAGCCCTTTTTCAGTCTCTACCCCAGTGGGTAAAACAATCATAGCTCGATGTGTATACAGGAACTTCCTGGTTATGATATTTTAGAAATCCACATCAGCAGATTTAGTCGAGTTAGAGATAACTGATTTTGATGTCTTTCTTGGCATGGATAGGTTTTATTCCTGCTATGTCATAGTTGAATGTAGAAATAGGATAGTTCAATTTCAGTTCCCGAATGATCCCGTCCTACTGAGGAAGGGTAGTACTTTGTCTTTCAGGGGTCAGCTTATTTCCTACCTTTGGGCAAGGAAAATAATTTTGAAGGGGTGTGTGTATCATCTTATGTATGTTAAGGATTCCAGTTCTGAATCTCCCAGTCTTGAATCAGTCCCAGTGGTTAATGAATATTTAAATGTCTTTCCCAAAGATCTTCCAGGCATTCCTCCCGAAAGGGAAATAGACTTCAGCATAAAACTTCTCCCAGATACTCATCCTATTTCTATTCCACCATACAGTATGGCGCCAGCAGAACTCAAGGAACTGAAAGATCAGTTGAAGGATATCTTAGATGAGGGATTCATCAGGCCCAGTGTATCCCCTTGGGGTAGGCCAATCATATTCGTGCACAAGAAAGATGGTTCTCTCAGAATGTCTATTAATTACCGTCAGCTCAACAAAGTCACATTCAAGAATAGGCATCCACTGCCTCGAATAGACGACTTGTTTGACCAACTTCAGGGTGCCAATTATTTCTCCAAGATAAACCTCAGATCCGGCTATCATCAGCTCAGAGTTAGAGAATGTGACATCCCAAAGGTAGCTTTTCGTACTCGGTATGGTCACTTTAAATTTCTCGTCATGTCCTTTGGTTTTACTAATTTCCCTGCAGCTTTCATGGACTTGATGAACCGGGTGTTCAAGAAGTACTTGGACACATTCTTCATAGTCTTCATAGATGATATTCTGGTTTATTCTCGCACATAGTATGATCATTCATAGCATCTCATAATTGTTCTTTAGACTCTTAGGGATCACCAGTTGTTCACCAAGTTCAACAACAACAACAACAATCCGAGTGTATTCCCACATCGTGGGGTCTGGGGGGGGGTAAGATGTACGCAGTCCATACCCCTACCTCTAAAGAAGTAGAAAGGTTGTTTCTGATAGACCCCTGGCTCGAGACACGAGATACTACACAAATACATAGTAAATCATAGAACAAGATGACATAACATAAATACGACACCCATAAGTAATAAAAAATAGAGAAAAGCAAACAGATTCATAATAAAACATAGAACAAGGTATCATAACAAGAATACTACACCCACCAAGTGATTCCCTACACTAGCGACCCAAACTGGCCCTAGCTTTCTGCCCTAATTCGCGTCCTCCAGATCTTCCTATCTTGGGTCATGTCCTCGGTGAGCTGTAACTGCTCCATGTCCTGCCTAATCACCTCACCCCAGTACTTCTTTGGCCTACCCCCTACCCCACCTAAAACCATCCAAAGCTAGCCTCTCACACCTACAAACTGGGGCATCTATGCCCCTCCTTCTCACGTGTACGAACCATCTCAATCTGACTTCCCGCATCTTATACTCCACTGGAGTCACACCAACCTTCTCCCTAATAGTCTCATTCCGAACTTTATCCCCTCTAGTTAGCCCACACATCCAACGCAACATCCGCATTTCTTCCACCTTCATTTTTTGAATGTGGGAGCTCTTAACTGGCCAACACTCCGCTCCATACAACATGGCTGGGCGGACAACCACCCTGTAGAATTTGCCTTTAAGCTTGGGAGGCACCTTCTTATCACACAACACCCCCGACGCGAGCTTCCACTTCATCCATCCCGCCCCAATACGGTGCGAGACATCCTCGTCAATCTCACCGTTACCCTGAATCACGGACCTGAGATACTTGAAACTATCCCTCTTACATACCTCCTGTGATTCCAACTTCACTACCACCCCATTCTCCAGCCTCACGTCATTAAACTTGCATTCCAAATACTCTGTCTTGCTTCTGCTCAACCTAAACCCTTTAGACTCAACCCCCTCGCGTCTCATCAATCAAAACTACACCATCTGCAAAAAGCATACACCAAGGCACCTCCCCTTGAATACGTTGCGTCAACACATCCATCACCAAAGCAAACAAAAAGGGACTAAGAGTAGATCCCTGATCGAATCCTGTCAAGATAGTGAAATGCTCTGAGTCTCCTCCCATCGTCCTCACCTGAGTTTTTGCTCCATCATACATATCCCTAATTGCTCTGATATATGTCAGTGGGACTCCACTCACCTCCAAGCATCTCCAGAGCACCTCTCTGGGGACTTTGTCGTATGCCTTCTCCAGGTCGATAAACACCATGTGCAGGTCCTTCTTCCTTTCCCTATACTATTCCACTAGCCTCTGTACCAGGTGAATTGCCTCCATCGTCGAGCAGCCAGGCATAAATCCAAACTGGTTTTCCGAAATAGACACTATCCTTCTCAACCTCACCTCGACCACTCTCTACCAAATCTTCATAGAGTGACTCAATAACTTAATCCCCCTATAATTATTGTAACTCTGAATGTCACCCTTATTCTTATAAAGAGGGATCATGGTACTCCACCTCCAAGCCTCAGGTATTTTCGCCGTCCTGAAGATTTTGTTAAACAATCCAGTCAACCACCTTACACCAGTCTCTCTAGCGAACTTCCAAAAATCCATCGGTATCTCATTCGGCCCCATCGCCCTACCCCTTTGTATCCTGCGAACAGCCTCTCTAACCTCTTCTACCTTAAAACATCTACAATAACTAAAATCCCGATACTCCTCTGAGTGCTCCAGCTCCCCTAACACAATAGCTCTATCTCCTTCGTCATTCAAGAGGATATGAAAATATGACTGCCATCTATTCTTAATGTGGCCGTCCTCCACCAACACTGTACCATCCTCCCCCTTAATGCACTTAACCTGGTTGAGGTCCCGACCCTTCCTCTCCCTAGCCTTAGCGAGTCTAAACAACTTTTTTTCCCCTCCTTTCCCCTGTAACCCTACATACAAGCTCTCAAAAGCAGTTGTCTTAGCCGTTGTAACTGCTAACTTAGCCTCCTTCCTAGCTAGCTTGTACTCTTTCCTGTTTACCCGTTTCTCTTCTTTATCCTTAGTCTCAACCAACTTAGCATGCGCCCCTTTCTTGTTCCCCACTTTCTTCTTAACCTCTTTATTCCACCACCAATCCCCCCGATGATGTCTGGCCCGGCCCCTAGAAACACCCAACACCTTACTTGCATTCTCCCTGATGCACCTAGCCACCCTATCCTACATACTATCCACGTCGCCCCTACACTCCCACACCCCCATTCCCTCCAACTTCTACCCTATCTCCCACGCATTCACTGGCGTCAACCCGCCTCACGTAATTCAAGGCCTACACTCCTCACCCCTCCTCTTTCTATTCTTGTTTATACCCAAATCCATAACCAAGAGCCTATGCTGGGTCGAAAGATTCTCACTCGGGATGACCTTACAGTTCTTACACAACACCCTATCCCCTTTCTTAAGCAAGAAAAAGTCAATCTAGGACTTGGCTATCGTGCTTCGAAAGGTGATCAGGTGATCGTCCTTTCTCGGGAAGCCCGAGTTCACCACCACCAGCCCAAAGGACCTCACAAAATCCAATAGAGTAGCCCCCTCATCATTTCTTTCCCCATAACCAAACCCACCATGCACATCACCAAAGCCTCCTGATAACGCCCCGATGTGCCCGTTGAAATCTCCTGCTACAACAATCTTCTCCGAGCTAGGCACGCCTCTCACCACCTCATCCAAAGCCTCCCAAAACTGTCTCTTCTCCTCCCCCTCCAAGCCCACTTGTGGCGTATAAGCACTACACACATTCAGGGTAACCCCAAAATGACCAACTTAATAGTCATCAACCTATCGTTGATCCTTTTCAACTCTACTACCTGATCTCTAAGCTCTTCATCTACTAAGACGCCAACTCCATTCCTATGCCTCTCGCTCCCAGAGTACCAAATCTTGTAACCAGCCACATCCCTAGCCTTAGACCCTACCCACTTGGTCTCTTGAACACACGCAATATTAATCCTCCTCTTTCTAAGAATCTTCACAAGCTCTATGGACTTACCCTGAAGAGTCCCTATATTCCAAGACCCAGCCCTCAGCCTACCATCACTATCCACACGTCTTCCTCTACCACCCCTGAGGCCAAACCTTGGCCCCCCTACCACTCCTGCCCTTTCCTCTTCCTCCGCCCCCACAACAGCCCCCCGCCCTAACCCCCTCGGACATGACCCTATCTAACCATCAACGCCCACAGCCACTACTACAAGAAAATATAAGAAAATCTAAACAGTGGTACTAGCGAAGCAGCAGCAAGAAATATAAAGCTCACACAAATTCAACAAAATAATCAAGAAACAAAACTAAACTCAAATAGAGAGCAAACACCAATGGCCTCAACACCCAAAAACCCCAAAAACAGAGCCCCAAGCCGATAAACCAACAAAAGCAGTGCAAGAAGCGACAACAGACAATATCAACAAATCAAACGCAAGTCAAGATACAGGAGATAATACTAGCATAATACGAAGAATGAAATAACAAAGGTTAGAAGTCACTGGGTTACGCTTGTAGACCAAGTTCTCCTTTCCTGCAAACACCAAATCCGGCATGATCTGGCTTGTAGATGATGTGGCGACGGTGGGGTTTTTCGGCGATGTGCTGGTCGCCGTAGGCGTGCGTGTGTGTTTTCCAATGGGTTTGTGCGCAGATCTGTGTGTGTGGGTTGTGGGTCACCGATTTTGGATTGGTTACCAGTAGGTTTCACCGGGAAACCAAATACCCAATGCAGCTTGAGTAGATCCTATGAAAACCAAAGTGGTAAAAAACTAGCCTCGCCTTGTCTCTCCATCAGATATAAGGAATTTCTTGGGTTTGGCTGGCTATACAGATGGTTTGTCGAGGTATTTTCTTCTATTACATCACCTATGTCCAGATTGACTCAGAAGAAGGTTAAGTTTTAGTGGTCAGAACCTTACGAGAAGAGTTTTCAGGAGTTGAAGAATCGACTCACCTCAGCTCTTATTTTAGCACTTTTTGATGGTTCCGATGGATTTGTAGTATATTGTGATGCATCCAGAGTAGGTTTAGGTTGTGTCCTCATGTACCATGATAGAGTCATAGCCTACGCCTCCAGATAGTTAAAGCCCTATGAGAAGAATTATCCTACTCATGACCTTGAGTTAGTAGCAGTTGTTTTTACCTTACAGATTTTGAGGCATTATCTATACGATGTTTATATAGAGGTCTTCACAAATCATAAGAGCCTTCAGTATGTATTTTCCTAGAAAGATCTCAATCTTCGTCAGAGAAGGTGGTTAGAGCTCTTGAATAATTATGACATCAGTTTCCCTTATCATCCTAGCAAGGCCATTGCAGTGGCTGATGCACTCAGTAGACTTTTCATGGGTAGTGTTTCCCATATTGAGGATAGTAAGATTTCGAGTCATCACTAGATTTCGAGTTGAAAAAGAAACAAGAAAGGGATCCTAGACTTGTCAAGCTAAAACAGTCAGTTTAGAGTGAGGAACTAGAGGTTTTCACCCAAAGGGGAGATGGTCTTCTTCATTGTCAGGGTCATCTATGTGTTCCCGGTGTAGATGGCTTAATGCAGTGAATTTTTGCAGAAACACATGGTGAGCGATACTGTATTCATCTAGGGGACACTAAGATGTTCCGAGACTTGCGGGAGATCTATTGATGGAGTGGGATGAAGAGGGACATTGCAGAGTTTGTTGCTAACTTCTCTACATGTCAGTAGCTTAAGATAGAGCATCAGAAACCTAGTGGCTACATGCAGGAGTTCACTATTCCTACTTAGAAGTGGGAAGAAGTGAACATGGACTTTGTGTTGGGTTTACCTAGAACACGTCATCAGCATGATTCATTTGGGTCATTATAGACAGAATAACCAAGTAAGCCCATTTCCTTCTAGTTCGTACCTTTTACTCAGCCGAGGATTATGCCAAACTCTATATCAGGGAGTTGGTCCGATTACACAGTGCTCCACTATCTATCATCTTAGACAAAGGTACCCAGTTCATCTCATACTTCTGGAAAGCATTCTAAAAGGGTCTTGGTACCCCAGTACATCTCAGTATAATATTTCATCCTCAGAAATATGGTCAAGCTGAAAGGACCATACAGACATTATAAGATATGCTAAGGGCGTGCCCAGTTTATATCAAGGAAAGTTGGGATGACCATTTTCCTTTAATTTAGTTCGCATAAAACAACATCTATCACTCCAGTATTCAGATGGCTCCGTTTGAAGCTCTCTATGGTAGGAGATGTAGGTTTCTAATTGGTTGGTTCGAAGTTAGTGAGGATGCATTCATAAGGCCTAACTTAGTATTCGATCCCTTTGAGAAGGTTCTGTTGATCAGAGAAAGACTCTGGGCTGCTCAGAGCCAATAGAAGTCTTATGTGGATGTTCGTAGAAAGGATCTCAATTTTGAGGTCGATGACTATGTCTATCTCAAGATCTCTCCCATGAAGGGAGTGAAGAGATTCAAAAATAAGGGAAAGCTCAGTCCCCGATATGTCGGTTCTTTCATGATTCTCATTCGCTTCAACAAGGTAGCCTATGAGCTCGAATTTCCTTCAGATCTAGCCTCAGTTCATCCAGTCTTCCATGTCTCTTTTCTTAAGAAGTGCATAGGTGACCAAGCAGTAATAGCCCCTATTCAGAATAGCCTCTCTTATGAAGAGATTCCAGTCAAAATCCTCGACTATCAAACTCGTAGGATGAGGAATAAAGAAGTCCCTCCAGCGAAGGTTCTTTGGCGGAATCAGTCCATGGAGGGAGCTACTTGGACAGCAGAAGAAGGCATGCAAACCAAGTATCCTCATCTTTTCTCTACTAATTCATAATTAGCTCGAAGAACCATTTTTCTTAAGCTTATTCAGTTACATGTTCAAAATTCCATTATATAAATTGGTATCAAGTACCAATACATAGCTTATCGTGCATTCATGAGTTCAACATATCATTCATGCATCAGATATGCATGTTCAGTTGGGCTATATTCGGTTTAGAATTCAATTCAGTCCTAAAATCATGTGTCAGGAGCATGATCTGTGTATGCTTCATTTTATCTTTCCTCCCCTCTCAAGCAGTCATCATTCAAGGACAAATGTTTCCAAGGAGGAGATATTGTAATACCCCAAATAATCCAAATCAATATTAGAGCCATGTACCAAGATCATGCATAGTACATCATGGTTCTTTTTACAGTTTTATGAGTAAGTTAGATGTATATTAAGGCTTCAAATAACTCCCAGCTATCAGACGGATAAAAAAATTCCTTATCGATTGAATTCTTGAGAAGGATATTGGTATAGTCAACTTCAAACGAGCATATATCTCCTTACACTTTGAATTTTTGAGCTCATGACCTATCAAAAGATAGATAATTTAATTAGCTTTCCAACTATACCAATTTTTTCTAAATCCAAAATCGGATCAAAGAGTTATCCCCATTTTGTTCCAGTATTTGAAGCTTGAAAATGGTGACGACATTTCTGAAGACCTTTCTGACAATGTCGTCACATTCTAACAACATTTATGATGACGGCACCAGCCCTAGGAAGGAAAATCAAGAATTTACACCCCTTTTGTGATGACCATTCATGAAGGCCTATCACAGACCTGATGGTCTTTCACGGATGGCGTCAAGTATATTTGTCCAGCAATTCTAGGGCGTTTTTGCAATGTTATTTTGGTCATTTCCTTCACCTTCCACGACTTATAACCCTAAAGAGGCATAATTTTTCCCATTTTTATTCATTTAAGCATCTCAAAAACCCTCTCTTATTCTATCAACCATAATATTAGGGTTTCCATTAAACTCATCTCTCAAAAATAAGATTCAAGCCTTTTTCCAAGCTAATCAAGAATTAAGTTTCCCAATCCAAGAACTCTCAAACAAATCATCAAGGTGCCTTTTCTAAAGTATGCATAGTGTTAATCTATAGTTTCAATCCGTTCATAGAGCTCAAGAACGATGTTTTAAATATTATTTTGTAAACTTTTTATGGTGATATGAGTATGTACTTGTTGACGATTGTTGTTTAAGTTTCAATGCGATGTCTAAAGGTGTTTTCATGGAATTTATCTATTTGTTCACTGAAAACCACAAACTTTATGTGGTTTCATATGGTGTGAGTATGAAATCTACCTATGCCATAAAGAATGCATGCAAGGTGTTTGATAAAATGCTTAGGATGATAGAAATTCTTGTTTGTATGGTTCTATAACGTCCAAATGACAAGTCCATGTTAGCTATATACTTCAATATGAATTTCATGCTTTTCATGTGTTGCTATTTTGGTGGTCTGAAGTATGTAAGATAATAGAGATATACAATATCTACATGAAATATATCCATGCATTCCCTACAATGTTTAAGATATTGAATAAGTATATGAAATATGATATCCCCTACTTATGATATTATGATTTGTGGAGTCAAATCTTATGATCAAGTTATGTCATGTGTGTCAATTTCCTTCTATTGAGTCCTGGGGGTATTAGTACCCAAAAAACATAGCTATGTGCATATAGCCATGTCATGTTGTCATGATAATCTCAGTCAAGCTATAATCTATAGAACACAGTCAGTCATGTGACTCAGGAAACCTGAAAAATCTCATGATCTCAGTTTACTCTCAGATAATAGTACTACTCTGTCAGTCAATGGATGTCAGTTAATATATCTATGTACATTCATTTGAATCATGTTTAGTATCTTCAGATGGGAGTATAAGTTAGTACAGAATGAACCCAAGGATGGAAACTCACCTACTAGTGTAGGGTGTGATTCTTAGCGGTCATCCTTGTGTTCTAGTACTACGTAGCTAGCGTAGGTTGAGACATCTTAGTCTATTAGATTAGGGTTGATGATGTGGCTTTACCTATCAGTTTAGGGTTTCCCCCATTCTCCTTTCGAATACCTACTAGGTAAGGTCACCCACAACTGTCCTTACCAGTAGCGTGGTATTGACACCCCTTCAGTCGGGGGAGAGATTGGACCCTAACATAGCTATATGTTTTATTGGGGCATGTTAGTTAAACAACTACCTTCCATAATTTCAAAATCAGTCTCAATAAAAGAACTCAGGTAGGTCTTCAAATTTCAGTATATCAGACTGTTAGGTACAGTCAGACTCAGTTATAGTATGGAACTTAGATAGTTTCATCAAATTCAAAATTGTAAGATACAGTCGCCCATGTTATCAAAATTTTAGTATTAGTCATATTAGCCATCAATAACCATGTATTATCATGTAGTACTAGCTATCATGCACCCACGATTTCAGTTACTATGTATGCATATTTGTACTCTTACATTTATATCAATCAGAAAGTTAGCATTGTTCATGCATGTAAAGCCTATTTATATTTAGCCTACCTCACTCGTAGACACAGTACATTTCCTTGTACTAAAGTTTTTGTGCTATGGTGATTTCTTTTCATGTTACACCATAGATTCAAAGACACGAGCTCTAGATCAGTAGTAGCAGTAGCATTTCCTGTCTCAGAGATTCAGCGATTCCTATTTATTTGAGGACAATATGATTTGATTTATTCATTATTATTTTAGCCAGTTATTATTTTATTGAGTTAGTTGGAGACATGTTCGTTCAACTTCTAATTCAAATAGTACTTAGAGGCTTTCAGATTCAGTATTTAGACTTATGTTCAGATTTGATTTAGTTTTTAGTTGTTTTAGGTATCTTTTACCCATATGGATATTATGTTTTGATAGATTCTTTATTTAGTTGAATCTTATGGCCTACATGTTCATGTTTTATAGATTATTTCGTTATATATTACAGTGTATAGGTACAGATATTAGTCATGGGTTAACTTGGGATCCTTCGAGGTCATAAGCACCGTGTAGCATTCCAGTTCAGAAAATCGAGGCATTACACTTATTTATAGGTTTGTCCTTTTTTCCTTGACATATCTTATTCTATATTGTATCTTATAATATTTATATAATGATATCACATATTCTACCAATAATTCCTACCAAGTACTCATAGTTTTGGTACTCATACTATACTTTTGTACATTTTTGTCCAAATTTGAGTTTTAGTTGCTGCTGCAATTTGACAATCATACTGAGTGATTTTAGAGATCGGGTGTGCTCTTAGAGTTGAAGTTACCTCTTTTTCCATCTCTATCTCTATGTCTAGTCATTTACTTTTTAGATAGATAGCATTTGACTATTAAGTTCTTGTTGTTCAATTGTAGTAGCTCTTGTACTGGAATTACTTAGTCTTGGGGTTGTTGTTAATTTTTACTTTTTTATTAGACTATTTTGACTGCCTTATTGTTTTCGTGACCTCTTTACATGCTAATTGTTTACTTTTAGGCCTATTTCAACAAAGTTAGCGCATTGCTTATCGCTCTATGCTATGGTTCTGCTTATTTACTATAGGGATATAGTAGATTCCATCATGGCTCATATATTAGGTTGTGATAAATTGGTATCACAGCCTAGGGTTAACTGGTATGTTCATACAAGAACAAATGCATAGTAAATTCATATACATAGGAATAATGGCATTTTCGTTTTATCTTTGACAGGCTATAATGCATTCATAAGAGTTCCTCAACTCGTTAACTTATTTTGTGCTAAAATACTGAGTTAGTATCTTAATAATTCATTTGATTTATCTCTTTTTAAGATGGCTAAACACATTCTATATCTACTCGAGATGAGGGTCTTGAGACCAATGATAGAGATTTTATCGCTATTAACATATGAATTACAGATCATGGATAACCAAGAGGTGTATGCCCTACTAATGTTAAAGATAGAGTGTTTTCAACAGACCTCATTCCCGCTCTCGAGTCAGAGATTCTTCAGCCCCAGCTAGCGATGGACCATGGACTAGTCCAGGCTCTATTGAGATTTATTTCTTGTTATTTCTTAAGGATTATTTGATTTATCTTTTAGAATAGGTTGGTGGGGCTCTGTCTATTGGTGCATAGTCTATAGATCAAAATGGTAATAAGGCATAGGTACACTTATAGAAGTGACACTATGAGTTAAGGTTCCTTCTATGTCGAAAGTCGCCTAATGTACTATATCTGCCGAGGAGTAGAGTCTGTTAGGTAGACTCTTGAAATTAACTTTGCCTACATTTTTGGTGTATTAGACGAGGATATATTTGTGGTCTTAATTTCTTATGAGGATAGGATCCATAATTTAAGTTATTTGAGATTCGTGGTGTGGATTACACTATTTTTTAGTTGGACTTAAAATCTCTACATTGGTTAAGAGGTTATATTGAATCCAAGCCACCTGGATCTTCCCTATTAACATGGACTCAGTTGTCAAAGACCTTCTTGGAGAAGTACATACCTCACAGTCTTAGGGATCAATTGATAGATTAGTTCTCAAGGTTGGTATACGGATCCCTCACTCTAATTAAGTATGAGGCTCGACATGAGTTGTGTTGGCATGCTACTTTTATTCTAGCTATTGAGTATAAGAGAGTTTGTTGCTTTGTCCAAGGATGGAGACTCCCTCTTTGCATATATACCCATAGTTTGGTTGATATGAGCAGGTCTTTGGTGAATTTTTCTAATAATTCCCAGTGTTTATGGGAGAGGCATTTCGAGCCCCAATGCGGCAACTATAATAGGCAACAATAGTATTATAGGTTGAATTGGAGTCGTAGTAGCCGTTTATTTTATGGTAGTGGTTCTCAAGGTAAATACCCTTTCCATCAACCATAACTGCACTAGGTTCAATCTACTTGACCCATTCAGGTCATGCTTTATATTACGAATGAAGGCTAGTTTGGCTCTAGTAATCATCCTGGCAAAGGTCATCGATAGTTTTCGATAGGCTTATCTTTTTGATATTCTAGTTCTTGTGGTTATTTTGTGGATGTCAGATTTTCTAGTTTTAGTCTATTTCCTGGGGTATGTTATGGTTATGAGCTTCTGGTCATTTCTCTAAAGAGTGCTAAGTCATAGAGCAATTGTTCCTTCTGCTTAGAGTATTCCACCTATCAAACTAGTTAACTATCATGCTAGATATGGTAAGCATAGTCATACGGGTGGTCCCCATACTATTCATAGAGGTTATTAGGAGGTAGGACTAAAGATTATTTAGTATCCTAGCCAGATGGCGGGCGAGGTTAGTGTATGCAATACCTGCTAGACTTGAGACTGAGTCTTTGGATTCTATTAGCACATGTACGATCTTGGTGTGCTATCAGTTGTCTTTTGCTTTATTTGTTCTACGATCCACTTACTCTTACATGTCTTATTATTATGCACCATTATTTGAGTTTTCTTGGGATTCATTATTTATTTCATTATTTGTATCTACTCTCATATATGATTCTTTAGTCGTGGATTGGGTTTTTAAATGATTTGTTTTGGTCGTTTGAGAGCTTGATACTCTTGCTGATCTTATTATTTTAGACATAGTTGATTTTGATGTTATTCTGGCCATGGACTAGTTGTGGATTCTGTTGTTATTCAGGGCATGGACTGGTTATCCCCACTATCATGTGTTCTTTAATTGTTTGGCCAAGACCATTACCTTCCCTATGCTCGGCATACCCTTAATCATGTGAAAGGAGCAATTAGCTACAAACCTATGGGAATTATTTATTATATACATTTTAGGAGTCTTATTTTGAGAGTTTGCAAGTCATTTCTTGCTTATATTTATGATGTTAGAATAAAGTGTCTAACTGCTTGACTCTATTCCTATAGTTTGTATGTTTTTTGCAGTTTTTTAATCTATCTACCAGACCTTCCTCGTGAGAATGGCATTGTGTTTGTTATGGATCTTGAGTTGGGCACCCAACATATTTTCATTACTCCTTAGAATATGCCTCCTAATAAACTTAAAGAGCTAAATTCTCAAATTCGGGATCATTTTAAAAAGGGTTCCATTAGACCAAGTTAGTCTCCTTGGAAAGCTCTTATATTGTTTTTGAAGAAGGAAGATAGCTCCCTGCAAATATTGATTATAGGCAGCTTAATAAGATGATAGTGAAAAACTATTATCCTGTTTCTCACACTAATGATTTTTTTAATGTCCATTTGGGAGAAATATTGTTCTTTAAGATTGATTTGATGTTCGGTTACTATAATTTTAGTATTTGAGCAGATGATATACAGAAGAAAACCTTTATGACACATTATAGTTAGTATGAGTTCCTAGTTATGTCCTTTAGGTTGACTAGTAACCCAACTGCATTTATGGACCTTATGAATAGTATTTATAGGCCTTATCAAGAATTGCCTATGATTTTGTTCATCAAAGACATTCTTGTATACTCGAGAAGGAAAGAAGAGCATAGGTAACATTTAAGGATTGTGCTGCAGACTTTGAGGGATCATATTCTTTTTGACATAATATCTGAGTGTGAGTTTTCACTTAAGTTAGTGACATTCCTTAGGAATATGGAGTCTAAGGATGGTATTATGGAAGACCAAACAAAGGTCAACGCTATTTATGATTAATCTAGGCATATATCTCCTTGTAAGGTTCATATACTCATTGGTTTGATTGATTACTATAGACTATTCGTTAATAGTTTTTTTATTATTGTAGCACTGATGACTAGATTGATCCAAAAGGAGGATGGTCTAGAAAGTGTGAGTTGAGCTATGGAAAGCCAAGAGATTTCTCACTTCGGCTCTAATTTTTGATCTTTCTATTGAGGGTGAGGTATTCATCTTATATTGTGATACTTCTTATGTTAGTTTAGGTACTGTATTGATGCAGTAGGGTCATGTTATTTCTTTTTTCATTAAGTCAGCTATAGATGGACGACCACAACTACACCATTAATGATTTGGATTTAGCGTTGGTAGTTTTAATTCTTAAGATTTTGTGTTATTTTCTTTGATTTTTGAATTATAAGATCTTCATAGTCTTCAGTATCTTATGATGCAGAGGGATCTTAATGCTAGGCAACATAGATGGATAGAGTAACTTAAGAATTATTATATCTTTATCTAGTATCATCCGAGAGAGGCAAATATGGTATTGAACACCTTGAGTCAGAAGGCAGTGAGTATGGGCAGCTTGACTTGTATTTGATTTTCTCAGAGGCTGCTAGCATGGGACTTTCAGTCCTAAGCTATCTTGATAGTATGACATTATATTTGATATTCTAGAAGGATTCTTAGTTTTTTTAAGGTGAGATCTTCATTCTTTGACATATTCGGGATAGATAGTTTAAGGATAAGAGACTTTGCATCATCCATTCTCAAGTGTTAAGTGGTGATTCTAAGAGGGATAACATTGGTTTGGAAGGAGTTTTGAGATTTGATGGCTATATTTGTGTTCCAAGAGTTGATGACTTGATTTAGTTAATTTATGTAAGGCTCATAGCTCCAGGTATTCTGCTCACCTAGGTACAGATAAGATGTAAATAGATTTAAGACAACATTATTGGTTGAGTGGTATAAGTAGAGATGTGGCAAAATTTTTAGCTTGTTACCTACGTTGTCGGTAGGTATAGGACGAGACTCAATGACCTAGTAGCTTAATTTTAAGGTTTCCCATTCTCGAGTAAAAATGAGAGCGGATTACCATTACTTTGTTAGTGGGTTGCCTGAGACTTCGCATAGTTCTAACGGTATTTGGTTCATTATGGATCGATTGACTAAGTCGACATATTTAATTCCTATTCAGATGTTCTTTAGTTTTGAGTCATTTACTTGTATCTATGTTATCGAGATATTTAATTTGCATGGTGTTCCTACATATATCATTTTTTAGTATGGTTCAGTGTTCACTTTTAGCATTTAGAGAGAATTTTATGAGGAATTGGATACTTAGGTAGATATTAGTATAGCCTTTCATCCTCTGACCGATGGACAGTAAAAGTGAACTATTCATGTTTTTGAGGATATACTCTAAGCCTGTGTTATGGATTTTGGAGGTTAGTGGTAGCAACAATTAGATTTAGAAGTGTTTGCATATAATAATAGTTACCCTTTTAGTATTGGGATGGCACCTTTTGAGGCTTTGTATGATAGGAGATGTAATTTCCAAATTGGATGGTTTGAGACTTTTGAGATTAGGCCTTGTGGTACTGACTTCCTTTATGAGTGGTTAGATAGATTGAGGGTAGTTTAGCATAGGTTGAGGGCATATTAGAGTAGGCAGAAGGCTTAGGAAGATCATATACTTCTCCTATAAAGGGTGTTACAAGGTTTGAGAGGAGAAGCAAGATAAGCCCCAAAACTATTAGACCATTTTAGATTCTTCGCACAGTTGGTGAGGTGGCTTATGAGCTAGCCTTTCCCCCAGATTTGCTATTGTCCATCTTGATTTTCCATGTTTTTAGGTGACATATTCCTAACCTGTCTAATATTCTTTGATGGGACCTAGTTCAGTTGGATGAGCGGTTAACCGATGTGGAGCAGCCTATGATTATTTTTACTATTGATATTAGGTAGTTACACACTAGAGATATTTTAGTAGTTAAGGTTCGATTGAGGCACCGCCCAACAAAAGTGGCTAATTAGGAGAACGGGAGAAACATACAGACCCACTATCCTCAATTGTTTAAGAATTTAAGTGCATCTAATCTTTTACTTTCGTAGATAAAGTTCTTTAAGTAATTTATATTGTAAGGACCCTCTAGGTCATTTTTTGTATTTTACACAATTTTCTTCACTTAGAGCTTTCCTATATTTTCCCCAAGTAATCTGTGACTTTCTCAAACTAAAAGTTTGATTTCCAGGAAGTTTATTCGATTTTTAGAGCCAATTTCCTTGTTTCTAGCCTTCATTTGTAAATCATTTTCCAAGTGAAACCTTTAGTTAAACGACCTCGTATGGAAATTTTATAAGATCTAGCTACTTAAAAATAGCTTTGGTTAGGTGTATCCTTGGTTTAAGTCCCGATGTTGCCAGACTCATTTTGGGCTGTTTGCCAATAGTTAAGAAGAATGGAAAGTGGATGTGGGACCCAATTTTTATCAAAATGAAATTGATTTGAAATTTCTAATGCACCATTGATTCCGAAACGTCTATTTTGATAGGGTATCATAGTTTGTTTGCGCTTATCATATTTTTGATTAAACATGAGGTTTTGGCAGAGGGTCATGGAAATTCATTGTCTCCAGCTGGTGCCTAATATCAGGTATAATCGTTAAAGCAACCTTTTGATACTTTAAAGGAAGGAACTTTAGTGACCCTAGCTAATGCAATACGTACCGCTTTAACGACACCTGGCCTCTGTAGGAGCTAGCAGTAAAGCGACCTAAGGTTTACTTTAACATCTGGCCATATAAGTACGGGACCGTTTTAGTAATCAGTACGGTTCTTTAGCACCAGCCGCAAAAGAGGCACAATATGTACTTTTGCGGCATTCATGTACCCAACTTATCCCCATTTTTTCCATTTTTTTCCCATTCCCAAGAGAGCAACACCCTAAATATTATGGAAACTTAGGAGAAATATATGTGGATTGTTTTGGATCTTTGATATAGTTTATTTATGTGTTTTTTGTCAAATTCGTAGCAAGCTTCCATTATTTAGTATTAAACACTTTATCTTTTATAGAATCCATAGAATCATTGTGGCTTGAATATAACATGATTAAAGCTTGAAATTCACCAATATTTGAGAGGAAATTTTCCTTGCGCATAGAAGGATATTCTGTTGGTTTTGAAAGCGTGATTCCGTATATCGGACCAAATGAGAATCTTATGTAATTTTGGACTCAAAGTACAATAGTGAAATATGGATATAATTGTTTTTGTATGGATAAGTAACTTGTGATTTTTGTAGCGTGCCACCTTGTGAAAGCTTCTTAGAGAGGGAAATTTGTGATTTAGACAATTCTTCAGGCTCTTATTCGGAGATTAGGTAGGCTAGGTTTTAACATCTTCATAGATTGAGCTATTTCGTAATATGATTGAGATTTTATGCTAGATATGTGGTGGGATTTAGGTATTGTAATTATGAATAAGAATATTTGGATTAGTTGAACAATTTCGGCTATCTTGAAAGCATAGATTTTGTGTAATTGACTTAGTAGCTCATGTATTAGGCAAATTGGCTCATGGACCATGTTTAGAATGGAATTTTCTTAGTTACTCAAGCTAGGTAAAATTGCCTCAAATTCATATTTAGGATGAAATTGGCCTTAGTTGCCTAAGTTAGGGGAAATTGCTTTAGTTGCCATTATTTTAGGTGGAATTGACTTTGTTGCTCTTGTTTAGGAAGAATTAATAGCTTAGTGCTATTTATGGCTTATTCAACATTGAGAAATAAACTTAGATACCTTATCTTAGACCTAGGTAGAAGTTGACTAAAATGGATTTCAGGGTTTAGAAGTGGGCCACCAACCTTATGCCAAGACTCATGTTAGCTTGTAGACTTATTTATGCATGATATAAACTTGGTAATGTTTTGTTTTGGACTTGAAAAGATTGAATATATTGAATGATTCTGTTAGTTGGAGGATGAAAGGTTAATGCTGATTTTAGGTATTGCCATTGATATTTATTATATGCACGATTAATGATAAGACTAATGATATGGCCTATATATACATTATAAATGTGGCTTCATAATATGATATATGATATGGCCTATCGACAGGCTTAACTATAGAGATATCGATGTAATCAATGATATGGATTATCGATATGATTAATGGCTTATGGATATAATTAATGGATATAGATAAGATGAATGGTTTATTGATATGGTTAATTTTGTATAGATAGGATTAATGACTTATGGATATAATTATTGAAATAACATACAAATTTGACTATTGACATGGTCTATGAGTATGGTTATTGGTAGGACTTAATAGATATTATATTGGTATGGTTAATGGGTTTGGGTACCAATAAGACTTGTAGTTGTGATTCTTGGTCCGGTGCATAGTATGTGTTAAAAGGGATGGTCTATGGTTATAGTTTATTGGTTTAGTCTATTGATTTAGTTATTGATATGGTTTATATATATGGTTCGTTGTTATGTTTTATATGTATGAGTTTTGTTTTATGTGTGGTAGTTGATAATGATACTCATAATATGAGTTTCAGTTCAAGTATGGGAATAATAAAAATAATGATGGTACTACTGAGTTTCGATTCAAGTCTGACATTGAAAATTATATACGAGGTGATATGGTTTGGATGGATTCTTGGTCATGGCATGACAATTTTGTAATTTATTGCTATTTGGTTGGTTATTTCCCTTGATTGTATCTTCCAGGCTTATGGGGGCTTGCATTGGCTTATTTACTTTTCCGCACTTATTGGCTTATGGGGACAAATCTTGTTGTTATAATTGTGTGATCTCTATGTTACTATTTTGTGTGCATTTATGTATTCATATAAAACAGGATCAGAGCTTATGTCCTGGATAACCCGTTTTATCTTGACTTATCAATTGTAATATGTATCTTATAATATTTGGTACTCATGCTATACTTGTTTTGGTATTCACTTATCAATTCTACTGCCCATGGTTTTGGTACTCATGCTATACTTGTGTACCTTTTTGTTGCGGATTGGAGTAGTTTTTATCGCCATTGATTCAACTATCGTGCTGAGTTATTTTTGAGATTCGGGGAGCTCTTAGAGTCAGAGTTTACCATTTTTCCTTCTAATCTCTATGTTTAGTCTTTAATTTTTGAGATAGAAGGTATTTAACTTTTCAGTTCTTATAGTTCAGTTGTAAAAGCTATTGTACAGGCATTATAATTCTTGGGGTGGTTGTTGATTTTTACTTATCTATAAAATAGTTTTGACTACCTTATTGTTGTTATTAACTCTTTACATGCTGATTTTTGGCTTTTAGGATATTTCCACTAAGTTAGCCCATTACTTATATCTCTGGGCTATGGTTTGGCTTACCTACTAGCAAGATAGGGTAGGTGCCACCAGGACTCGTAAATTGGGTTATGACACATAAATCATTTGCTGAAATATTCATTTAAAACATATTTGTATGTAAAAGCTACGAGCCATAGTAAAATCTTTGGCTAATGATCTCTAAAAGTTATACAAATTTGAAAGCTATAGAAGCCTAAATATTTCATATCATACAATGTTGGTGTTGAACATATTCTAAAACTGTACTGAATGCTAACTGGTTGCAAGGTTGATGAACTTAAGTCGAACTACCCTATATGAATTAAATAAATACTAATACACAATGATAATATAGAAAGCCATAGTTTGAAATCAAGTAAAACTTGACTGAGGGTTATGTAAATATATTAAGTCTGAAACTTTGGGATATGCACTGATGCAATGATCGTGTAAATAACATAAAATTGACCAACAATGTACTGAATAAACTGAATAAGAGGTCATGCAATTACTGATTTTTATATATTGTAGATAATGTTAGCCGACATATAACCATGTGAGCTAAACATGGAGTTTGATATAGAAACCCAATCAAAATGGGACCACTTTACCTTACTACAGTATAAATATTGATCTAATGTGGTACCACTAAACTCATGTCCAAAAAAACAAAGGTGTCAATCCTGGTCTGATGGGTGATCCTTTAGAACATACTGTGGTGCCATAGATGTGGGACTTTGAGACTTCTACTAAATATCTCAACCTAACTGATGGGAGTGCCTTCATCACTGCGTCCATTAAGTGCTAAATACTAGTCCCAACTGAATACAAGATGATATATTGAATAGCTGAATGATATCAATGCTCTAAGATAGACATATAAGTGCTCATCAAAAAGAATTCTAAATGATTATAAATGAAGGGTGAGATTTTAACTGAAAATGCATGATATCCTAAGTCCTCGGGAGTTCGTAACCCGCCATATCTAAATAATGCAACTAATAATAAAAATTCTATAATCATAATATAATAGAAAATTTCATAACTAAAGTCCAAAATACTAAGTATCAATATAGTGGGAAGCCATAAAATGACAAGTCTATAAAGATATTAAATTTCATGGGAAAAATGTCATGTCAAACTAATATAGACCGAAATTCATGAAATTTTGATAAATAATGCTTAATAATCTTGAAAACTAATACACTTATATTGTTTGATCATATGCTTCAAATCTTTACTAATATCATACAAATCATGCATGGACTTGAGAATAGCGTGAAAGACATAATATGACCCTTACAAATCACGAATAATCATTAAAACATGGTCATTAATGAAAAATATATCATAGGTGACTGAATTTATTCTTGGAGCCATAATTGGGTAAAAACCCTAGATTATGGAAATCATAAAATTGATGAACAACATCATAATTTGAGCATGAGGATGAAAGGAGATCCTTATTGAATACCTATAGACCTGATTACTTTTTATTCTTGAACTAATATTTGGGGGATTTAAACTTGAATATGAAGAATCCAATTTTTGACTTGGGAGAAAATAAATCGCCTCTTTCCCTATTTTCTCTTTACGTGTGGTCTAATTTGTGAGCTAATGGGGAATTTAGGGGTTTGTTACTTAAATTACAGACTTAGGATAACTTATAAGATGTAGTTTTTGTATTAAAATAATGGGAAAAGACCAATCATCTGGTCTCAACCTGATTTCTTAGGTCATGATGACACCTACAATAACCCAAAAGTTAGGTAATCCAACCAGTAGTCCGGAACTGTTAGTAACGGACTACCAAGGGAAAGAAAGGAAGACTGTGAAATAAATATAATAAAATACTAATATATATCTATATAAACATTATACATAGACACACACACACACACACACATATATATATGACAATCCCAAAACTTAGAGGAATCAGTACAAGAGCTCCTAATATGATAAGAATATCTGTACAACAATCTACTAAATGAATATATAGGTACAAAGCATCTCTAAATACAAAATATAGATTAGTAGACTACATAAGAGGTATAGTAGTAATTCTCCAAACTTCAGGAGGTCACCCTAAGTGTTCAAACCCTAGCTGCTCTGCACGATGCACACAATAATGACAAAAAAGTATACTATGATATGTCGGCTGCAAAAGTGTAGCACAAGTACCAAATACGTGGTACTCAATAGATAACTACCGATTGAGGTACACATATAATACAAATATAAATATCATGGAAGCAGGAATGTAAACCACACCCAAATATCCAAAAAACTAACATAGTAAAGCGAAGAAAACAATAAGGATAAACTACTTTATTTTAGCCCAAGTCAGGAACCTAAACAGTTCACCGTATATCACTGGCCAATATCCAAATAAGGTGCGGAATACGGATATATATATATATATATATATTGTAACGCCACAAAATTTGGGTCCTGGGACATCACAAGGTGCTTAGGGGCAGAAGTGACCCCAAGCTAACCCTCCTACTGGCATAACTCATAAACAACTGGATAAAATGCTTAAAATCTATTTAAAATATTGGACTTCTCTGAACTTGATCAACTCCCAACTACCCAATCTCAATACGAGTAAATTAAGAAAATAAAACACTTCTCCAACTGTATAAATGACTCATGCCCTCGAATCAAAAGGACTCATCACCTGCTAACTCAAAGTTGCGAACTGACTAAATGCGGTATCTGCGCTATAACTTGTACCTACATTATAAGGCACTGTAGCATATAGAAATATATGGGGGTCAGTACTTTAAGGAATGTACTGAGTATGTGGGGGTTCAATGCAACATTAGGAATAATATTATAAATGAATATGAAAATCAAGCATGCTGACGATAACAACTTTCTTCGCTTAAATTAACTGAAAGATATTCCTTGTAAATCATCAATAGTAATACAAGCATTATAAATCTCATAAATCATTATAGTTATCTCAAACTCTTTAAATCATGACTTAGAGTGATTCGGTAACTCATGAAAAACTCTTATAGATTTAGGAGTTTCTTACGACATAACTACACCATGTGAGCTGCATGGAGTCCAACATTTTGCCCTCCTAAGGAGAGAACCCCACATTGGCGAGGTTGTCATACTCTTGAAAAGGAGTATTACCTTAATTTCACAATCACAATCCCATACTCGGCCTCTAGCCCACAATCATCAATATCAATCCTACGGTGGCACGTAGTTTTGGGAAAATACCATATTTTTTGCTCGGTGCTAAATGCTCCTCCCAGACTCAGCTTAGAACGCATTAGGAAATCCACCTTAATCAACATCAATTCGTGGGTCCAATATAAAGACCATAACATAAATATATATCTCATCGATAAATCATACACAATAGTGGATTCATAACTCGACTAAAAATCAAAAAATCTTTCTCAACATCAAGATGTATCAATTTATTTAGTCATGGAAACATCAATAACTTTGAGGAAATATCAAGACTCATTATAACAACTCAATCTTATGAATCAATATACTCAGTATTCCAATTTTTCATAAGGAAGCTTAAAGCTTGACTCATGTCTTGAAAGAACTTGAAATACCAACTCATGGTAGGACATAAAATTCACAATATTAAATATCAAGTCATAATTTGGAAGTTGTGAAATAATCATGTATCAAAAACTTCAAGAAAACATCATCGAACTCATTTTTGACTCTCAAGCTCAAATATCAATATCAATATATATATATATATATATATATATATATGAAATAATAAAAGTTCTCATAGAAAAGCATAAATCATGAGTCTTATCTCAAATCATTCAGAAATCATCAACTCAGAATAATAATATTCAACTTATGGCATAAGTTCTCAATTTAAGAAATAAAATGATGAAATGGTCATGAGTATCGATCTTGAATAGCTCAAATATCATAAATCATTAATAAAGTAATTTGGGTGTAAACCCACTTTGCAAAATTATGAATTCAAATATTAGAAATTAAATCTTTGGGCACAAGAATCAAAGAGGTGTTGTTGTTCAAACCCCACATACCTTGATTATGGATTTGAATGAAGAAACTTGTTATAGACTCCTTTTCCCACTTCTGGAGTTAGGGTTCTTGATTCTTTTGACTTGGGTACCTTGAATCTTGAACCAATTTATAAAATCTATAGTTGGATTCTTGATGTTCTTGGGAATTTTGGATTGGATTTTTGAGAGAGAAACCCTAGTATTCTTGATGGGGAAGAAGAATAAAGTTTTCTTCTTTACCTGGATATATATAGAGGGTCAAAATGGGTCAAAAAGACCAAAATACCCTTTTAAAAATTCCCCTTAATTTCGGAAAAAAATGGCTGACGACATCCGTGATAGGCGGTCAGACACATGACAGTTCGTCAGAACCGTCGTCACCGTTTTCCAGCTTGACCATGTTGCAGTAAAATGGGCATAATTCATTGCTCCGATATCGGATTTTTGAGAAATTTGTATTGTTGGAAAGATAACACAATTATATATCTGTTGATCTGTCAAGATCTCAATAATTAAAAGAATAATGAGAGATATGCTTGTTTGAAGTTGACTATACCAATATCCTTCCCAAGAACTCAATCGTTAAGGAATGTTTTCATTTGCCCAATCGTTAGGACAACTTTAAGGCCTTAATACACACCATCCTTGATTACAGAACAACCAAAGCACTATAATTTATTTATCAAGAGCTTGATTCATGGTTGTAGTATTGGTTAGAGTCTCGGGGAATTACAAATTGGCTCTAACTTCCTCACTGGGTGTCCGACTTGGATGAATCTTATGTCGATGGAAAGCTTATCCAATTCTCCACATGATCGAGAGAAGAATTTAGGAAAAAACAACATGATATAAATAAAAATAAATTTGGAAATCATCAATATTTACTCAAAATATGGATTTAGGTTTATGAAACAATCGAGGTATTACAATATCTCCCCCTTGGAAACATTCGTCCTCGAATATTGCTTTTTGGCCAAGAATATTGAGAAAACTGAAAACACACAGCTGAAACAACCTGCAATTCTAAATATATATCTTTCTAAACGTTGAAGTACTTCATTGAATGTATAAACTGATGATGAGAATAGCTATACAGCTGTATCTAAGACTAGAAAAAAAATAGAGAGAGGACAACTATAATTCTCGACTACATCTGAGCTGATTTGCCTTCTTCCTATATTAAAAAGCAGGCTCATACTAAGGGTTTAGAATCACTTGATGTAATAAGGGTGCAATAGTACTCATAGACGGAGAAGAGATAATTTTTGCAGGTGTTGGTCATGAGAAAGAAGGATAAGACTAAACAATGAGTATTACATTTTCTGGACTAGAATACTTGGAAAACAAAGATTGTTCAATGAATGCTCATAGATTGAATCACAATTATATATACGAATTTAAAACTGATGCCTTATACACATACTGAACTGAATTCGTAGATTTTGGGCGCGAGCAACTACTTTTCGAATTGCTCATACCTATAAAATTTCGAGTGGTAAGACTAGACTAGTTCGAAAAAAATGGAAGAACATAGAAATCTATCTGCCAATTTTTAAAAACTGGGTTGCTAGCTATGCAAACTGAAAATTACTAGATACTCATGCTTAAGTAGAGGATTTTTTCAACACCCTCCCAAGGAATTCTAATTTTCATAAGGAGCAAAGAACTTTAGGCAAGATCTAAAAAAGACATCTGAATCAGATATCATAAAATGACCATAATCCCATAACTACAAACCCAAACCTATGAATCATAAGTCAGGATAAAGGTACTAAGCTTCAAGCAACGAAACTCCTTAATCTCAACTCAACCATACTTCTCAAACACTCTCTCAACTATACTATACCCTTCTGATACTATATTTGATCGATTCAACTCACAATCCTCACATGACACCGATAGTTCCATCTACTTATATCCCCTTAAATCAAACCCCCTCATCATTTTCATACGTAACCTAGAACCACAACATTCGCCACATAACCCTATTCATAAAAATGATCTCCCACACATCTATATTCTTACAACCTCTCACTTTAAGGGTAATTCTTATTACCACTTCGACAACTCCAATCCAACTAGCACTAGCCATTTACTAATGTGGAAGGCACCCATCCACATGCACACAAACACGATATTCAAGATTATCTTCATAACCACATATGCATTCCTAATCAAACACTTTTAAGGCCTCTTCTTCATACTCTACACACCTCTTATCAAGACAATTTCCATGCACTCACCTCAAGCACACCTGACATACTCCTTGCTAATCGAGTCCTACACAAATGCTTCACTCCAATATTCCTTCCAACTCATGGAATTACACAAAATGAAAAAGCCCCAATCTTCCCAATCATAACACATTAAACTTCAACTAACCATAACATGTATCAAATACTTAGCCTCAATCATACTTCACATTACCGCCAATTCAAAGTAGGCATGGGACCCTCTATCGTTGATAAGGAAATATCTCTTCTCTCCCAACTAAACGACTATTAACCACCACTATCATGGGTAAGGAGAGATAAATAAAAGATTAGAGAATGAGGATCTGACACATGAATAGATACTATGAATAACTTGACACTCAACTGAGGCTTGCGGAATAGAGAATTTAACATCATAAACACATCAAAGAAATACGACCAGGGGACATGCACAATATGAATCTAAATTCCTTTCTTGCTGATTATTAAAAGTAGTGCTTGAACATTGGAACTGAACATATCACAAAGCTTGAGTACATAAGTCATACGTTGCATGACCTAAATTAGGAATTCGTAACTATGAAATGTGATTCCAACTGGTGAATGTTCTGAGACTTTGCATTTTGGTACCTAAGTGAGGACAGGATTTTTTATGGCATGCCTGGAGATGAATCATGATCATGGAATCAAAACGTAAATCATGAATAAATATAGGAATGACTAAAAATACTAAAATAAAAATGGGTTGAGCAGTATCCCTTCTCACAGTTGTTCCACAACTTATTGGCATACCCACTAGAACCTAACCTGGTCACTTGTTCTGCTATCTACCCCTTAGACTAAAGCCATCACACTTCTTAACTCAATTATTAAGAACATCGTTCAGTGCCTAACTAGTCTTTCTCCACCGAGCAACTCCATGACACTTACTAATAACGCTACATACAATGACCCAAGAAAAAAATAAAGCAGCCTCACAGAACCTTAGGCAATGTTTCTAACCAAGAACACAAAATCAAACTTAATTACAAGTTGATCAAACTCAAGATCTCGCATACACTATCCAAGCCCATTAGATCACTTACCTCTAACTAGCACCATTAACCAAGAAATCATCTTATCCACCTTCATAGCCACCATTCATCCAAGCTTAATTCCTAGCGCTCAGCATAACTTACAACTTCATCTCTCACACACTATTCTCACTTGGAAACTATAAAACAAAACATCAATAAATACTAGTCCACTTAAACCCCCTACTAAGAATAATTGGTCATAATCATATAGCCTCTCTCATTTATAATCCGTCAATACACCCTTCTTCTACCCATCATTACTATCTATCCTTTATACACAACTTAACTTAGTTCGTAACTCTCTAAGCCTCAACTTAACTTTCCCTTGCAATCTCAGGAGTATCTAAGTTAACAACACTCATCCACGAAGTATTATCATCCATAACTTATACCTATCTTGTGCAACATAATGTCAACAACTCTTTTCATACCTTAAGCAAACCATTATTTACCTCCACAAATAACTCCTTCTATTTTTTCCATGAGCTGACACACAAGAACAATATCACTTCATTACTAAATCGATCACATGCAAAAGGCTTAGCTATACATACTTTTAATAAATCACACTTTCCACCATTTCTTGCCACAACACCTCTAAACCAGTTCTAACCAGCACGATGAAACAAGATACACAAGGAGTCGCTAGTGAATCAAAATAGGCCTCACCTGGCTTTACTAGTCTTTGATTTGCATTTTGAAAAAGAATTTGAGATGGATAATAAAGTAATTATACTAGTGAATCAAAAGAGCCCCACACGGCTACACTAGACTTTCAGTTCTAACATCATAAAGATAACAAGGTTAGGAGAAATAGAAACTCGCCATATAATATTTGATAATCTAAGAATACACATGTTACTCTGTCTTAACTGAAAGAATTATAAGGGAGAGGGCATAACATTGAACTTAGGAAACTTATAACACACTGGTAAGCTCCTCTCAGGCCACTTTGTAAGACTTCTAAAATTTCTCTCTTTTAAGTCTGAAAGCATTATTAGAGGAAGAAAATTGGAACTCGCTGATCATGTTACCTCGGGAACAATACATAGATAATGAAGTATAGATTATCAATATGGATTTTGAGAGGGAAATCTGGAAGCGCAGCTGACTTGGGCTTATTGCACAATTTATAAGCAAAGCATGATAAGGCACTAATAAGATACTTTCTAGCTCATTTACAACTTCATAACTATTTGTAGGGACTTTTTAAGAAAGTACTATCTATAAAGAATTGAGTTTGACTATCTGTAATACCATAAAAATAAGGTGGGGATGCCCTAGATAGGGTAAGATGACAATCTGTATAAGTTTCTCAACTAACCTTTCTATAGCATGATCTAAGACTTGAAAGAATGGAGATGTTTCCTAAATGTCTTGTAGCCTCTCGAAGAAAAATATAGACGTCTCCGTACTGTTATGCAAGACTCTACTAGACAAGGCTTCATAGACCCCCTAAGACACTTGAACTCTGTGCTCTAATACCAAGTTTGTAATGCCTCGAAATTTGGGTCTACGGACATCACAAGGTTCTTAGGGGGCGCAAGTGACCCCAAGCTAACCCTCTTACTAGCATAACTCATAAATAACTGGATAAAATGCTTAAATCTATATAAATTTATTGAAAATATAGAATGAAAGTATAGAACTTCTCTAAACTTGATCAATATAAATATGAACTTTACAAGATTACAACTCTAGTTTTACAAATCAAATTAAAACTGAGTACATAAACTTCTACTGACTGTCTATATAGCCTCTACTGGTACTGACTTTATATAGATGGGTCATGACTCCCAACTACCCAATCTCAAATATGACTAAAGTAAGAAAATACAAAACTTCTTAAACAACACAACTGACTCATGCCCTCAAATCAAAAGGACTCATCACCTGCTGACTGGAAGCTGCGAACTGACTGAATACGGTATCTCCGCTATAACTAGTACATACATTATAAGGCACTATAGCATATAGAAATATATGAGGGTCAGTACTTTAAGATATGTACTGAGTATGTTGGGGTGCAATGAAATATTATAAATAATATCATAAATGATTATGAAAATCATGCATGCTGATGATAACAACTTTCTTCACTTAAATTAACTGAAATATATTCCTTGTAAATCATCAATAGTAATACAAGCATTATAAATCTCATAAATCATTATACTTAACTCAATCACTTTAAATAATGACTTAGAGTGACTCGGTAACTCATGAAACTTGAACTCTTATAGACTTGGGAGTTTCTTATAACTGGTATAACTACACCATGTGAGCCACATGGTGTCCAACGTTTTGCCCTCCTAAGGAGAGAACCCCATATTGGAGGGGGTGTCATACTTTTGCCAAGGAGTACAACCTCAATTTCTCAATCACAATCCCATACTATGCCTTTGGCAAACAATCATCAATATAAATTCTATGGTGGCACGTAGTTTTGGGGAAATAACACATTTTCCACTCGGTGCTAAATACTCCTCCCAGACTCAGCTTAGAATGCATTAGGAAATCCACCTTAATCAACATACATTCATGAGTCCATTATAAATACCAAAACATAAATATATATCTCATCGATATATAATATACAACTGTGGATTCCTAACTCGACTCAAAATTAAACAATCTTTTTCAACATCAACATGTATCAATTAATTTAGCCATGGCAACATGAATAACTTCGAGGAAATACCAAGACTCATTATAACAAATCAATCTTATGAATCAATACACTCAATAATCCAATTTGTCATAAGGAAGCTTAAAGCTTGACACATGACTTGAAAGCACTTGAAATACCAACTCATGGTAGAACATGAAATTCACAATTGTAAATATCAAGTCATAATTTGGAAGTTGTAAAATAGTCATGTATCAAAAACTTCAAGAAAACATCATAGAACTCATTCTTGACTCTCAAGCTCAAATATCAATGCATATATATATTCAATACTAAAAATTCTCATAGAAAAGATTAAATCATAACTCTTATCTCAAATCATTCTGAAATCATCAGCTCATAATAATAATATTCAACTCATGGCATAAGTTCTTAATTTAAGAAATAAAATGATAAAATAGTCGTGTGTATCGATCTTGAATAGATCAAATATAATAAATCATTAATAAAGTAATTTGGATGTAAACCCACTTTGCAAAATCATGGATTTCAATAGTAGAAATTAAATCTATGGGCACAATAACGAAAGAAGTGTTCTTGTTGAAACCCCACATACATTGATTATGGATTTGATTGAAGAAATTTGTTATAGACTCCTTTTCCACTTATTGAGTTATGGTTCTTGATGCTTTTGACTTGGGTACCTTGAATCTTGAACCAATTTATAACATCTATGGTCGGATTATTGATGTTCTTGGGAAATTTGGTTTGCATTTTTGAGAGACAAATCCTAGTATTCTTCATGAAATGGAAGAAGAATGAGGTTTTCTTTTTTACTTGGATATATATAGAGGGTCAAAATGGGTGAAAAATACCAAAATACCCTTTTTAAAATGCTCGTTAATTTCAAAAGAAAATTACTAACGACATCCGTGATAGGCCGTCAGACACATGACAGCCCGTCAGAACCGTCGTCATCGTTTTTTAGGTTGACCATGTATTAGTAAAATGGGCAAAACTCATTTATCTGATATTGGATTTTGGAGAAATTTATATTGTTGGAAATATAATTAAATTATATATCAGTTGATAGGTCATGAGATCAATAATAAAAGTATAATAAGAGATATGCTCGTTTGAAGTTTACTATACCAATATACTTCCCAAGAACTCAATTGGTAAGGAATGTTTTCATTTGCCCAATCATTAGGACAACTTTACGGCCTTAATATGCACCATCCTTTTTAAGAAAACAACCAAATCACTATAATCTATTTCTCAAGAGCTTGATTCATGGTTGCACTACTGGTTAGAGTCTCGGGAAATTACAAAATGGCTTTAACTTTCTCACCGGGTGTCCATTTTGTGTGAATCTTATGTCGATGGAATGCTTATCCAATTCTCCACATGATTGAGAGTAGAATTTAGGAAAATACAACATGAGATAAGTACCAATGAATTTGGAAGTCATCCATATTCACTCAAAAGATTGATTTAGGCTTAAGAAACGATCGAGGTATTGCATATATAGTATACAAGCCTATGGAATGGAAATACGCCATCAATGAATGAAGGGAGAGAGAGATATATACAGTAATACCCTAACTATATATATGTGTGTGTGTGTACAAATAAGGTTAACTTAATGGAATAGCCTAAAGTTATCGTACTAGCATCTCAAGGCCTACTAATCATAGTAGGAGCTAGTGCTAACATAAACATGGTATAAAACTATCATACCTTGCCACGGGATAATCATACATAATAAAATTACTCTTTGAGATAAGAATTAGAACCATACCTCGAATATCAGTACCAGTCCAATAATCAACCTGTCATGAACTAGGCATAATAACAATAAAAATATAAAGTAATCGGCTTGCCTGGTCATAAAATACGTAAACCAAGCCCCATAACATAAAAGTTCCAATCATTATACAATACACCACATGTAACACTCATCACCTATATCTATGCAGCCTACATAAGGATGATTTATATAGGTGAATACTAGTGATACATAATACACATGCAATGATGAATTCAAAGTGAATCTCTAATACCATAACCGATCCAAGTGCCATAAAGTAACCTAGTGTATACATATCCTCCATCTCAATGGATTGCAAAGGCAGGACCAATGACGAACTCTCTTCTAAGGCATGCCAAACAATAGATAAATGATTCATTAGGGAGTTTAGGAGTATCCATATATACTAACTCGGTTCCACTCAAGAATTTCCAATGACCATTCTCATCCTCATTTCTACTTTGTCCAGTACCAGAGATATTTTTATATAAAAAAGAATGGACTTGAATCATGGATAATAGAGGTTGTAAATTTGTAAGTATATTGCTTGGTGAATATTATGAGGCTATATCATCATAAAAGTGTGAAAAGGGTCAAAATCACTCTCGATCATGGTAAATAGTATTAGTAAAATTATGGATCAAAATATATCTTGGCAAGTCAGTAAAAAATCATTTTTAGTCTCAAAAGACCATAAATGACTCATTAAGTTGGAACCATTCCCGTTAATACAGAATTTGTTTTAAAAATAAAAGTGGGATTAAACCTTTTTTTAGGAAAACAATATCAAAACCATATTTTAGTCAGAGTAATCCCATCAAGTGAGAATTAATGTACCAAATCTATGCATGCCATCAGTAGTATCCAAAAATACCATTAATAGCATCTAAATATAAATAATATAAACCATGGACTTTACAAGAGTAAATCAGTTGCTCAAAATATAACTAATACCATAATAACTACCTTAGGCCCAATAATACATAACTGGCATAGCCATACCATAATCTGGGAAAACCATCATAATCTACCTTTTAAGTAGTAAACCTTGTACAAAAGCATTATTAACCTCAACCGTGTCTAACATGCTAGCAACCTAGGGTAATAGGATTCTTACAACATTATTAATACTTCGTCTTTAGGGTCGGTTCGCTCTACTAATCCCTGAACTCATAATTTAGTCAAGGTCATGGTGTTCTACCCATAATCATAGCATCTCTATCCAACATTCAACATATCTAATACAATATCTAATGATGTAGAGTAGACAAAATCCTACCATAGTGTCATACCATAAATCCATGAATCATCCACAAATCATCCGTCTTTCCTCCATAATCCTTAAATACTACCACACTACCAAAATAATCATCCACACGTTGTTTGGAGTAAAAGAAGACAATATTTTTACATTAAGTGTCCAGTCAAAATTTAGGTCAAGAGCGGGCCAGTAAGGTTTCCAAATAGAATGTATAATTGACTCCATCATAAGGTCCCTCAAAGGAGAAGGAATGTGTGCTCAAAAGATGAGCACAAATGACAAAAAGTTATGTCTCATAAAGTTTGAGAATTTCAAGCCTTAAATCTGATAATTCACCATGAATTAGGATGGAAAATGAAGGGAAAATTAATGGTAAATGACAAAGAAGTGTTAATCTAGGTTACAATAGTCAACGGATGGTTTTCCATATTTTTGATTTTTTTCTTATTCTAATCAACACAAAATGATAGGTACTTACCCTAAGAATGTCACCTCAAAATCTGTCATGGGTGAAATATCACTCGGTTTGACATAGAAAATAACAGAAGTAAATATAAAAAGTAAAAAGGAAAATAAAACAAAATCTTGCTCGTATAAAAAAACTTAGTTTTGACGAAAATCATTGGAGTTTATGGGACACGTATATACAAAAGGCAATAAAAACAATGCACAACAATCTTGTAATCATCGCCCAAATCTTCCATCATTACCGATATAATCGTAATCGGGTATCACATTCATATTAAGCGCATGAAACAAGCCCGAGAAGTGCAATAACCAACATCATCATCAATATACCCCAAAAGATCCACATCTGAAGCAATGTCAATCATGAAGAAAAATCTTAACAAAGGCTAAATAAGCATCAAAATGCGAAAAAAATATAGAGTATATCTTTATAATTTATCCAAACAATATCATCAAGTGAAATCAATAAGTACAGACCATCCAATGTTGAATAAGATTCCCTAACCCCAATAAAGTCATTTTACTGTCCCCGATGCAAAAAAAGTGAGTAAAAGATGGTAAAGACACCCTATAGTGCACTAGGTGCACCAGTCCATGTTAATGGATGGTCGTATTGTCTTACTAAAAGCCACATTGGACTACGCTCCTCTAAGCAGGTCTGCTACAAAAGGCAACTCATCTTTGTTTGAACTTTTGGGTATTGTTGGAATACTTTATAGGATTGTTATTTTCCATTTCAAGTTGTAGCTTTTTCCTAGCCTTATTGGGACCCCTGCCCTTCTTAGAATCAAATGGAAAATTCATCTTTAGAGACATACCTATGGCAAGAACAAACTAAAGAAAATGAATAAGGGTAAAATATGTGCTTAGGGTTTTAATATATTAATAAAGAAAATAAACATAAATAAAAGTGAAGGGGAATGCAGGGTAGCATTTCCAATATAATTCATGGGCTATTTAATTACAACACTCCACCATTAAAACTTTACATTTCCAATCTATATTCACATATCACCAATTTAACACCTATAACATCCATGGCACCAATAGAAACAAAAATAACCCTATACCCTTTTGAGTGGTGCCACCCAATCTATAATGGGGAAAGGAGAATGGTCATGTTTCTCGAATTACTGGGGTGTCACCGATAGATTCTATGATGAGTACATTTACTAACCAAAGCCATGGAAGGAACATTAAATAACCACATAAAAAAACCCACAAGTTTTCTACCATTAAGGAGCAGTAGGACTCATATTAATGCCTTAATAATGAATACATTATCTATTTGTTACTTATAAGATATTACTCTCTCATTGACAATTTAACAAGCATATAGTGTGCATAAAAAATGTGTTCTTGGGGAAATAGAATAAAATCACATGTGAGCAAGATCAATTAACCAATTTATCACTAAACACACTATTGGTTATCATTATAAAACAATTAGATCATCGACCACTCAATTAAGCAAACAAACTTCAAGAGGATATTGATCAACATGTGGTGTACACTAGTTTAAGGAGGCAAGAATTTCCAATTATACTTGTAAAACAAGGCACACATTCAAAAATTCTCATACCAACAACCATATTCTACCAACGTAACTCAAAGAAATCAAATTTAAACCAAAAGAAATCATGGAATGTGAATACCATTTATACTTTAAGGATAATTCAAAAGAGAAGTTAACAAAAGTTAATACGTTTTAAGTTCACTTAAGGGAGAAAAATGTTGAAAATAAATTCCAATGTAATAATATGGAGTTTAATTATAAAGATGAGAAATAATAAGTTTTGACTTTGGGTTGAAGGAGTGTGAAAACGTGAAAATTTTCAACTTTTGGCATGGGTTTTAGGGTTGATCTGCATCTAATCTGCACCTGATATATGGCTGTGCCGCTCAAGATCTAAAGTAGGTCAAGATAGTGTGATCTACTTTGAGTGTTCACCTAGCTTATTCCTGGGCTGCTCAAGCATATCAAGCATAAGTCAAACCAATGTGGGCAGATTTTTGGCTCAAAAATTAGGTTTGAGGCATAGTTTTGAGCCTCAAAACATTCCTTCTTGCCTTCCAACTTTTAATATTACTTTCAAACCCAACTAAAAAACAAAATTAGTAGAAAAAACAATAGAAAACTTTTAAAATAAATCTTTTGTTGCAGCAAGTTAGTTATAGTCGCGACACGACTTTACTTGTTCATCAATTTGGTTCCTTGAAACATAAAGACTTAGCCTTAGACACTCTGGGTCTACCCATGGGGTAATGCTTCAATCTTCACCCATTTGAAACTAGCCTCATCTTCACTAATTCATCCAATTAAATTTATAAACTTGGATTGATATTTTTGACCTCAAATGGGCCCAACCACTTATTTTTATGCTTTTCTATGAAAAGTTTAACCCTAGAGTTGGAAAGGAGTGAAAAATCACCAATATGAGACTCTTAGTTCAAGGTTTTATAATCATTCAACATCATTCATTTAAATCTATGTGATCAAATTCACATAACAATGTCTTTTCTATCCGTTATGGCTTACCTAATGGCACGAATGAACTTTTTCATAATAGATTTTGAGGCTTTCATTTGATGAGAAAATAGATAATAATAAAATGATTGAAAGTGTTATTCTTAACAAATAAGACATATCAAAAATGTAAAGGAAAAAACTTTAGTTTAAGTTGAGGTTGTTCAACAATAGATGGTTTGGCGAGTGGATAATCACATTTCTTTAAATCAAGACTCGACTAGGAAATATTTTTAGTATAAGATCCATGACTCACCAATGAATCAACCACTTCATCATGTTCATAAATCACCTAACTCCTTAAATTTACCAATACACACACCAAGGGGTTATCTAAAAGATTTTCTTCCATGGTGCTAGACACCTCATCATCAATCACATCAATTATTCAAATAAAATGCAAGTGTTTCGGTTGAGTCATTGACTTGCATACATTGAAAGAAACTTCTACATTATTGACTCAAAACTTTATTTCACCATATTAATATCAACAAAGGCTCATTTGTTAAAAAAGAATAGCCTACGAAGGATGATGGGGACCTCAATTTCCATCTCACGATCTTAGACAACAACATTAGTCAAGAAGAGAAACTAGTTCACTTTTTCAAAAATATCACATAGCACTCCCATGGGATTCTTAATAGAATGATAGACCATTAAAAGCCCCGTTGTAGTTTGTATAGGGATACCTTAACCTAACATTTAAAAAATAACAAATAACATCAATTAATGCTTCCCCCATGATCACACAATTCTTTTCCAAGCTTACGCACCCTAATAGTGAAGGAAAAGTGAATCCACTCGGGTGTTCCTTCTTTGCCACCATTTAGATAGACATTATAGAGCTACAATTATCGGTTTTCTCATAGTTTCAACATCCATGAGTCATTTCTTCATAACCCAGTCATTCATGAATTTATCTTAACATTGCATCACTTGTAAAGATTCTAACAATCGAACATTCATCAATAGGTTGCAAAATTTTGCAAGGAGTTTCTTCAACATGGCAACATCTACCTACTTCTTGAGCCTTCTTGGGAATGGAGGATGCATTTTTATTTCAATTAACTGCTTTTGGAGCTTCATTACTTTTAACACTTTCTTCCACTACATTTGGCCTTTCAATAATAGACTCTTTTGACTTTGAAACCACAAAATTTGACTTCTGTTGCTACTTTCTCTTTCTATTTGCTTATTCACCACTTTTATTCTTATTAGGATCTTCATTAATTTCGATAACATATTTACCAAGAGTCTTACCACTCCTAGTAAAAATGGCCATGACATGAGCATCACTCTTAGTATTAGTCACTATATCAATAGGAAGTCCACCCTTTGGCCTTACATAGAGGTGAGCCCATATATGGCCCACTTAAGCTTTGTTTAGTTTGATTAAGGACAAATGAGATATCACCATTTGGTATAGTTGTAATAAATAATTTTTTATCTATCTCAACATCTTATCGGTTCCCTCAATACCCATTAAGATACGAGCAAGGATATTTTCATTTTTGAACGTCTCCAAATAAAAACTACTTAACTCTTAGCTTTGGTCCTATCATGTGGTGGCACGTACCTATCATACTCTTTATCCATATATCTCCAATCCCAATCTATATAATGATTTCTATTATGCTGATCACCCTCACAATCCCTTTTCTTCCAACATTAATTCTCAATTTGCCTCTGATAGGTAGATTATAACCCCATTCCCCCCCTGATTAGTTTGATAAGAATCAAATTTATTCACCAAGAGACTCCACTTACTAATCATCAGAAGCTTTAACACTATTAGAAGCAACAACATTGACTGCCTTTGAATGAGATCCCATTACATGCTTGGTGAGAAGATCAAGTTGAGTCATCACTTTAGCTATATTTACATTTTTTTCTTATTTTCTTCTATTTGTTATTGTCTTACAAAAGTTGTAGACTGATTCCCTAAGGCAAGCTTGGTAGATATTGTGTGCTAACCTCTAATTTTATTTGTCACTTGATCTAATAAATACAACGCAACAACTTAAGAGTATTATATAATAGACCCTTTTAATCTATTATCTACTACCACCTTGTTCAATTAATCTAATGCCAGATAGAAGATTTGTAGAAACATTTAATCTGGGATCTCATGATTTGGGCATTTCATTATCTTGTTGTTGAATTATTTCCATGCCTTATATAATGGGTTTTTATTAATTTGGCGAAAGGTGATGATTTCATGCCTTAGTTGCAACATTCTATAAGAAGGAAATTACGTATCCAGTAATGCTTCTGTTAGTTTAACCCATGAAGGGAATGATATCATAGGCAAAGAAAACAATCCTATGATGTTTCTCCCATCTATAAGAATTGGAAAAGATTCTTTAATTATTGAGATATATAGGCTATGTAAAATGGAGCACACACATCAATGAAATTCTTCATGTTTAGATTGGCATTTTCATGTGCTTGACCTCAAAGAAACCCTTTCATTTAAAGTAAACAAAGCATAACTCTAGTAATGTGAAATACCCTATTTTCTTCCACCAGTGGAATACAAATAGCACTAAACGACCCACATCTCTAAAGCAAACCTTATCCTTGAGATGCTCATCATAACTTCCAAAATTACAATCGTGTTGGTTCATAGTATTATGTATAATGTTATCCTCACTTAAGAAAGGACAAGAATAACAAATAATATAAAATCTATGACTAATCCAAAGTTACTAAATACACTATAAGAATGAAAACTATGTTTTACACCCCAACAATGGTGCCAAAATCTTTATGACTCTCAAACTATGATCTAGAGGTGTAAATGATCGTCATTATTAGAGTAACCCAACATAGGTTTACAAAGGTAGTGAAGACAAATATTTAAATAGTAGATAGTGTTAAAAGTGAACTTAGAGTTGACCCATAATTTATAAGAAACAAACATGAATATAAAAATAGTTTTTTTGGTTGAATGATTTTGATTTTTAACAGTTCTGTTCTTATGAGAATGCTACTTCGAAGCTAGAAGAAATTAGAGTTTAATCAAGTGTAGATGGGACTTTTGGTTTGTCCTTCCAAGGTGTAGGTTCATTCATAGCTATTTGATTATTTTTAAAATTTTAGATACAAATGATGGGTAGGCTATATCTAGAAGGTTTTGTGTAAATTTAACAATTAAACACCAAATATCACCAATGGGTTCTATTGAACACCTCATATATGTAAATGTCACAAATATATGGCCTCAATTTTGCATCCTTATGTCTAAGAGATTCTATTAAATGAATTAATTCAACTTATTGTTCATATCGATTCCTCATTCATATCGCCCCTGTAAAGGATGATATGGGTTCAAAGAGAATTGGAGTTTGCAAATCCCAATTCCTATTTAAATAATGGAATGAATGCAAATCCTATGTAAAATGGATAATTGAGAAGTCAACAAAGCAAAACTTATTCACTAATCACACATTATTCAAGCATAACTCCAAGATGAAAAATTAGCTACTCATAGAGAGAAAAATTAGAGATATACTAAAATTCCCTTCAAATTGATCCAAAGAAAGTAAATAAAATACAATATACATAATTTAATTGCAATAAGTCTTTGATAAAAAACTATTATCTTCACTGGAGAGTTTCTCCATTGTTTCTTACCTCAAGAAAAGTACAATAATAGTTCAATAATGGTTGAAATGAGCAAAAAAACCCATTTTGAACCCTAATTTTACATTTTCTAGAACCCCAATTCCACATTTTCTATATATTAAAAAAATTCTACCATACTCTTGATCTTCCTAAGAAGATCCAGTATAGGTAGGGCATACCCTCGGTGAATATGGGGTGCACCATGGTCATAGTTTATACTATTTTTTCCTCTTTGGCCACCCTCTTACACAGGTGGATCCCCCGACACATCCATGTGAACTTTAGCAATTTTTTTCATTCATATTTGACCTCTCATTGGCTTAAGTATCATTCTCATCTTAATTTTCAATCATTGCATGCACAAATGAGCATTTTGCATGAGATTAATACCAAATAAATTGAAAAGCATGATAATTAAAGCTTTAAAGCTGCTAACAAGTTGTCAAATTGAAGACTTATCATTATCCTAGATATATATATATCTCATGTACTATAATTTATACAAAATTAATATTCCAAGCTAACATCTTATGAATCAAGAATAATAAAAATAATGAGAAATTTAAATAACTATAAATTATTTAATTTTTGTCTATTATATAATTCTACATTCATGTCATTAACTTTATCATTAATTCATCAAACGTATCTATCACGACCCAAGACTACCCCCTAGTTGTGACATGATGCTTAAGGCCACAACTGACCCGAATCTAACCCATGATATTTTACCTATTATGAGCACTGAATAAAATTATTCTGGAACAACATTTGTTGAAGATGAATTGATGAAATACTGATAAGAAATACTAGCATGTCTGGACAATTGATAAAGAAACTAAAACTAGTTTTAAAGTCCAAATACTAGGCTGACTATCGGAAAGCCTCTAAACTTTTAAGGAGTTGATAGGACTAACCCCCAAGTAACTCCGACAGACTAAACATAAAGAAATACTAAAATAACTATAATAACATGTCACTTCCTAATTGGATGAGGACTCACTGCTACTATTACTGAAATAAATGGGCATCCAAACCTATGTTATAAGCCAACGTAGTGCAAAAGAAAAGTATGTTATAAGTACTTTAAATGTACTGGTACATGAGTTAAGGACTCATGAGATACATATAGAAATAAAACATGGATGCATGAGGAAGTTAAATTGAGAAGAAAACACCAAGTAAAGCATGAACTGAATAAATCTATAAAACTGACTGTCCGAATAAATTAAAATAGGATTACTTTGTAAAGCCAACCTGAATTGATATATACTATGTGCTCTCTAAAACTGTTAGAGCTATCACGTTATCAAGATGCCCCAATCAGAGCTAATCAGGATCGAACCTATAACCCCAATTAGAAGAGTGTTAGTACCTTGCCACGAGTACTAATACTGGATGATGATATGGATCCACAAGGATGATGTCTCAATGGACTTAGAAGTCAATCCTATAATGGTGGGTGACCACTAAGAGTGTTTGTGTCCTAAACTGGTCGGTGAAGTCTTATAACCTACGTTGGCTATGTAGTTTTAGAACTTAGGGATTGATACTAAAGGTATCAATCCTAAGCTAGCAGGTGGGCCTTCATCTCTATGTTCACTCGTTGCAAGTCCTACTCCCTGCTGAAATAACACAGGTATTATAATTCTTTTAACATGATTTGGTACTGTACTAATAAGTGCGCAACATGAACATGCTGTTATGAATATAGTAATAAAATCATGGTATGACTGATTTGTAACTTTAAAATAAAGACGGGTATAAACAAATGGGTATCAGGTGTTCATAACCCTCCAATACTGAATTATCACAAAAATATGATAATTACGCTTCAAATAATGATGTAAAGTCATAGTTTAGAGACCCAAGACATAGAATATTTGAATAAATAATAGAGATATATGAATTTTAACATAGGGATGAGTTAACTAAAGAGGACAACAACTTCACATAGTAAAACTTGTAGCTTGATAATTTAACATTAATCAAATTGAATATGACATGGGTAATTGAAATTCATAACATTAAATAGCCTAATTTACATGGAAACACATGTTGACATGTCTTGAATTCAAGTCACTAAGAAAAGCAAGGATTAAGTGAATAAATAACATGAATAATTTCATAAAAAAAAATATCATACATTAATTAAATTGGGGATTTTGGGGATCAATGGGTGGAAGGAATTCATTGATCAATACTTCACTTACCTCACTTAGGTGAATTCTCGAAGAAAGCTTGAAATTTGAACTTGAATGCTTGAATTCTTAGATGGGAAAGCTTAAAGTTTGTTCTTGGGGAAATTTGAAGGATTTATGTGATGTTAATGGATGAATAATGGGAAAATAATAACCTTAGGGGTTTAATTCTTCCTTAAGACTTTTGGGTATGAGGGGAAATGACAAAAATAATCCTTTGTTCTTTACTTAGAAAGGTAGAAAAACATTGCTACCATGGCACCAAGGTCATCGGGGTGACTAAACTCCATGTTGTGGGTCTAATTACGGTGGTACTGCCACTTAATCATGAAGGATATTGGAGAGGTACTGCCCCTGTGTAAATCCCCTATCACGGAGGCATTCAACCTCTAAGGTCTATAAATACCCTGAACCCCTTCAAAAAAAGTTAAAGCTTTTTTGGAACACCTCTTTAACATCCCTAAACATGTTTTAACTAAAAAATAAACATGTAATTCCCTGTACTTAAACCTAGCATTAAATCATCCCAAGTATGATAGAAACTTACTTTGAAATATGAATCCATTTTTATATACGTTGAATTTTTAAGATTTTCACTTTTAGTCATATGGGAAATTGAATTAGCTTTCCAACAATACTAATTTTGTCCAAATCCTGTATCGGTGTAGAATGTTATGGTCATTTTATAGAAATCAGTCAAAACGTCTCTGGTGCTATGATGAGGGCTGATGGACCATCAAGCTAGCAATGGACAGTTACAACAGAGGCGGTGAGATCACTTTCTACCTAAGGGCAATTTCTCAGGCCGATGAACCATTGAGCTAGTGATGGACCAACGCCCAAGCCATCATAGGAGAGAAAGTGAACCCCTATTCCGCGTAGGTGCAATGGTTAGGACCGACAGACCATCGACCTAGCGATGGACCGTCATACCAACCATCACATAGTTTGTTAAGTTATTTTAAAGTCTTTTTAAAAAGGGTATTTGGGTCTTTTTCCATCCGTTTTAACCCCTAGTTATATCATATCAAGGCTAATAAGTTCATTATCCATCTTCAACATCAAATTAGGGTTTTCTCTCAAATATATTCCCCAAGAACAAGATTCAAATCCTTCTTCAAGAAACTAAGAGATTCAAGATCTTCAAGTCCAAAGACTTCAAGGAACTCACAACGTAGGTATGTCTTATGTTGATTCATAGGTCCCTTTCGCCCATGAATATCAAGAATCTCTTTCAAAATCTAAGATTTTTGTGTTTATGAATGGTCAAGATTTAAATTGAATTAAAATTCATGTTCATGATGTTGTGGGGTTTTGATTCATGTTTGAAACTACATATTCCAATGATTGACCCTAGTATGTGGTGATTTGTATAATAATCATGATAAACCCTTAAATTTACATGTTTATTGATGTATTCATGATTATTAGATGTGTTGATAATTGTATAACCAAAGAATGCTCCCCATGTGTTCGATTAAATGACTAAGTGAAGGAAAAGTAGCATACTAGTATTATAATATGAAATCCCTAATCATGTACAAGTTTATGCATGTCAAATGTTTGATAAATTGTGATAGTTCGTGAATTATAGATACATGTGAAGCCCTTGTGGTGCTTTAGAAATTCTATTTTATGAAATCTCCAACTTATTGTATTATGGATTGTGATGTTTGTCATGTATTCAAGAAAGTCATGCTTTGTTTGTTTTATGCTATCGAGTCCTTGGGGTACTTGTACCCGATAATTTATTTGTGTGCCTAGAGCCAGTGTCATGTTTTGAAGATACTCTTAGTCAAGCCATGATCCATAGAATCTAGTTAGTCTCATGACTGAGGTAAACTCAATAATCTCAGAAGTGTTTCTTCAGCCAACGAAACTCAGTTAACTCAGTCCAGTCAGTTCAGTTAATCATATTTAGTGTCTATTCAGATAGGAGTAGAAATTATAATAGAGCGAACCCAAGGATGGGAACACACACTGTTAGATGAAGGTTTGATTCATAGAAGTCATCCTTGCTTTGCAGAACTATATAGCCAGCATGTGTTGAGACATCAATACTATCAGGTGATGGTTGATGAGGTGGATAAGCACTGTCAGACGAGGGCCCTACCATTCTATGTTATGGACACTGTCAGATTAGGGTCAACCATATCTTGTCCTTAATAGTGGCATGGTATTGACACCCTTCTAAATGGAGTTACAAATTTGACCCCAACTCAGCCATAATAGCGTATTAGGGGCATGTCGGTTAGATGGCTACTTCCCACAGTTTCAGTACAAAATTAGGATTGTCAAATATAGTTTTTCAGTCTTAGTAATAGAACTTGGATAGTTATATAGGATTTAGGACTGTCAAATACAGTCAACTCAAAGTAGTATGGAACTTAGCTAGTTCCATCAAATCCTAAACTGTCAGATATTGTCACTCAGTATCAGTTATTTCAGTTATACAACTATTAGTATCTCATGTTATCCGTACTCAGAATCAGTAATCATGTTATCATGAACTTAGTAACAGTTTCTATATTTTTATGCAAGTATTGTCATGTTTATGTTATCCAGTTAGTTAACATAGTTCATGCATGTGAATCCTTTTGCATTTAGCCTACCTTATATGCATAACAGTATATTCAAATGTACTGATGCATTTACGCTATGGTGTTTGATACCATAGGTTTTAAAACACGAGCTCCAAAGAATCAGTAGCATTCCAGTCTCAGCAGTCAGAGTTAGCAGTGAGTCCTCATCCTTCGAGGATATGACCATTACTTTATTATCTCATTAATTTATTAATTTCAGTAGTTAGATTTAGTTGGGGACATGTCCCATCAACTCCTTATTCAGATGGTTCAGTCAGTTATAGGTTATTCAGACTAAAATTTTAGACAATTTATTTCAGGTTTTATTTTGGTATTGTGATACCATATGATTCAGAGATTATTTTGTTAATTTTGACCCTTATGGCCTTACAGATTTTATTTTTGCATTTATATAGTACATTATGTAGTTTTCAGGTACAGATATCAGTCATGGGTTATCTTATGGTTTCTTGGGGTCATAAGCACCGCATAGCATTTTGGGTACTAGACTCGGGGCGTTACAAGCTTGTTATCAGATCTTAAGGTTCAATAGAGTCCTAGGAAGTCTAAAAGTCATATCTAGTAGAGTCTTGTACATAGGTTTGTTGCGCGCCACATTTATGTATAGGAGGCTATAAGATATTTTAGGAATAGTTTTCCTTCATTCAGTATTCATGTTGTGTTAGGATAATATCAAGTCAATCTCTCAGTGTAATTCATTTCTCCCTTTCTTCTACAGAACATGCCTCCCAAAAAAAGAAATGAGAATCAGCCAAACCTTAAGCTCAAAGATTCAGTGGGCAACATGCCTCTCATGCAGAGTTTAGAGAGACATTCACTACTTTTGCTTAGTCATTTTCTACTCAAAATAAAAGACCAGCTATTGTTCCAGCCAACCTATTGGCTAATTCATCAATAGCCAGAATTTAGAAATTCACCCTAATGAATTCTCTATCCTTTTTGGGGTCTAAGAAAGACGTGGAACCTCAGGAATTCCTTGACCAAGTTTAGAAGTTTATAGATATAATGGGGGTCACTTCTAGTGAGAGTGTAGAGCTAGATGCATATCAGTTATAGGATATTGCTCACACTTGGTACAAATAGTGAAATTCCGAGAGGGCTGTAGATGTTGGGCCTATTAAGTCAGAGGAGTTTGCAACCCATTCTTAGATAGATTCTTTCACCTATATCTAAGAAAAGCTAAGGTATTAGAATTTATCAACCTCAGGTAGGGAAACATGACGGTGAAAGTGTATTCTCTTAAGTATACTCAATTAGCCTGATATGCTCCTCATGAGGTTGTAGATAGTAGGGCCAAAATAAGTAAGTTTGTTTCTGGGTTGAATGATAGTGTGGTTAAAAAGTGCAGGTCTATGATGTTGAATAGTGACATGAATATAGCCAGACTTATGACTCATGCTCAGTAGATAAAGGAGCAAAAGAATAAGATGAGAGAGAAGTAGAATAAAAAAGCAAGGATAGGTAGTTTTAATATTGCTCAGCCCAAATTAGAAGGAGAAAGCCATTCTCAATTTCGTCCTAAGTTAGCAGTTCCATCTCCTTTTTTTAGCTAGTGCTCCAGCTCCTAATTTTAGGGAATGTAATAGAGATAGAGCGCTAGGATCTAAGTCTCAGGGCAGTGTCAGCAATGCACGAACTAATCCCCTTTCTCAGACTTGTTGTAAGAACCACAAGATTGCTTGCATATTTGGTAGCGATATTTATTTTAGATGTGGTAAGAAAGGACACAGAGTCAGAGATTGTCCCCAGTCATGTTATCAGGGTTAACATAACTGTTCCCCAACTCAGTCCAGTCACCCAAATCAGCAGGGTTCCACATCTAGTGCCACTAGTGGGTAACGCCCAAATAGACTTTATGCTCTCCAGTCCTGGCAAGATCAGGAAAATTCTCCTGATGTGATTACTGGTATGGTATAGATATTTCATATGCATGTTTATGCTTTGCTAGATCCAGGAGCTTCTTTTTCTTTAGTTACTCCCAATATAGAAGTGGATTTTGGAGTCAGTATTAAAATTCTAGAAGAGCACTTTTCAGTATCTACCCAGTGGGTAAAACTATCATAGCTCGATAGGTATACAAGAATTATCCGGTTATGATATATCAAAAAGTCACCTCAGCATATTTAGTCGAATTAGAGTTAACTGATTTTGATGTCATTCTCACCATAGATTGGCTTAAGTCCTGCTATGCCACGGTCGACTCCAAAAATAAAATAGTCCAGTTTTAGTTTTTAAATGAACCTGTCCATGTGTGGACGGGTAGCACTTCGTCTTTCAAAGTTCAGCTTGTTTCCTACCTTCACGCAAAGAAAATGATATATAAAGGGTGTGTCTATCATCTTATTTAAGTTAAGGACACTAGTTCTGAAAGTCCCTATCTCGAATCATTCCAAGTCATGAATGAATATCCAGATGTCTTTCCCAGAGATCTTCCAGGAATTCCTCCCGAAATGGAAATAGGCTTTGACATTGACTTTCTTCCAAATACTCAGCCTATATGTATTCCTCCATATTGAATGGCACCACCAGAACTCAGAGAATTGAAAGAGAACTTGAAGGATCTCTTAGATAAGGGATTCGTCAGACCCAACATGTCCCTATAGGGCACACCAGTCTTATTCGTGCACAAGAAAGACAGTTCTACCAGAATGTGCATTGATTACTGTCAGCTCAATAAATTCACGATCAAGAACAAATATCCTCTTCCCAAAATCGATGACTTGTTTTACCAACTTCAGCGTGGTAGCTATTTTTCTAAGATAGACATCAGATTAGGCTATCATTAGCTTAGAGTCAGAGAATGTGACCTTCCAAAAATAGCCATTCATACTCGGTATGGTCACTTACAATTCTTACTAATGTCCTTTGGTCTTACAAATTCCCCAGTAGCTTTCATGGACTTGATGAACCATGTGTTTAAGCAGTACTTGGATATATTTTTTATGGATGACATCCTCGTTTATTCCTGCAGTAAGCGTGATCATGCATACCATCTCAGAACAGTATTGCAGGCAATTAAAAATCATCAACTGTTCGCCAAATTTAGTAAGTACGAATTTTGGCTAAGATCAGTAGCATTCCTAGGTCATATCATTTCTGGTGATGGCATTAAGGTTGATCCTCAAAAGACTGAAGCAGTAAGAACCTAGCCTAGACCTGTATCTCCATAAAATATTAGGAGTTTTTTGGGTTTGGCTGGCTATTACAGATAGTTTATTGAGGGATTTTCATCTATTGCATCCCCTACGTCCAGATTGACTGGGAAGAAAGTCAAGATTCAGTGGTCAGATCCTTGCGAGAAGAATTTTCAATAGTTGAAGACTCGACTCATCTCATCTCTAGTCTTATTCCTTATAGAGGGTTCAGATAGGTTCATACTATATTGTGATGCAACAAGAGTAGGTTTGATCTGTGTCCTTATGCATCATGGTAAGGTCATAGCCTACGCCTCCAGACAACTTAAACCCCATGAAAAGAATTATCCTACTCAAGATCTTGAGTTAGCAGGCGTAGTATTTGACTTGACGATTTGGAGGCATTATCTATATGGAGTTCATATAGATTTTTTCACAGATCATAAGAGCCTTTAGTATGTCTTTTCCCAGAAAAATCTCAATCTTAATTAGATAAGGTGATTAGAGCTCTTGAAAGATTATGACATAAGTGTCCTTTATCATCCGAGCAAGGCTAATATTATGGCTGACACTCTCAATAGACTGTCTATGGGCAACGTTTCTCATATTGAGGACAGTAAGAAGAAGTTAGCTTAGGAAATCCATCGTCTTGCCTAACCAGGAATTCGCTTAGTCAATACAAATGAGGGTGATATTTTGGTTCAGAGTAGTTCGAAATCATCTCTAGTTTCTGAGGTAAAAAAAAAGCAAGATAAAGATCCCAGCCTTGTCAAGTTAAAAGAGTCACTCCAGGATCAGAATGTAGCGGTTTTCTCCCAAATGGGATATGGTGCATTGCATTTACAGGGTCGTCTATATGTTCTAGGTGTTGATGACTTAAGGTAGTGAATTCTTCCAGAAGCACATGGTGCACACTACTCAATTCATCCAGGGGCCACAAATATGCACCACGACATATAAGAGATCTATTGGTTAAGTGGGATAAAGAGAGATGTTGTAGAGTTTATAGCTAAGTGCTATATATGTCAGTAGGTGAAGATAGAGAATCAGAAGACTAGTGGGTCCATATAGGAGTTCAGTATTCCTACTTCGAAGTGGGAAGAAGTGAACATAGACTTCATGATAGTTTTTACCTCGTACTCGTTGCCAGCATGATTATGTTTGGGTCATTGTAGATAGAATGACCAAATCAGCTTATTTTCTTCCAGTCCATGCCTTATAATTATTCAAGGATTATTCCAAAATCTACATCAGAGAGTTGGTCAGATTGCACGGTGTTCCGTTATCTATTATCTCATACAGAGGTACCTAGTTCACCTTTTATTTTTGGAAAGTGTTCCAAAAGGTTCTTGGTACCCAAGTTTATCTGAGTACCGCCTTTCATCCTCAGGCAGATGGTCAAGCAGAAAGGACCATTCAGAATTTAGAAGATATGCTGCGAGCATGTCCAATTGATTTTAAGAGTAGTTGGGATGACCACTTTTCTTTGATTGAGTTTGCATACAACAATAGTTATCATTCCAGTATTTGGATGGCTCTATTCGAAGATCTTTATAGAAGGAGATACAGATCTCCAGTCGGTTGGTTTAAAGTTAGTGAGGCCTCAGTTATAGGGCCTAACTTAGTATTCGATGCCTTTGAAAATAATCAGTTGATCAGACAAAGAATCTGAGCTGCTCAAAATTGACAAAAGTCTTATGCAGATATGTGCAGAAAGGATCTCGAGTTTGAGATTTGTAATTGTGTCTATTTAATCATCTTTCCTATGAATGGAGTGAAGAGATTCGACAAGAAGGGAAAGCTCAGTTCTTGATATGTCGGTCCATTAAAAATTCTTTGTCATTTTAGAAAGGTAGCTTATGATCTCGGATTGCCTTCAAATCTAGCCTCAGTTCATCCATTCTTCCATATCTCTTTGCTCAAGAAGTGCATAGGTTACGCAACAGTTGTAGTCTGTATTCCAAGCGTAGATGTTTAGAACAATCTTTTTTATGAAGAGATTCAAGTCGAAATTCTTGACTATTACTCTCGTAAACTGAGGAACAAAAAAAGTTCCTCTAGTCAAAGTTCTTTGGCGAAATCAGTCCGTTGAGGGAGCTACTTGGGAAGCAAAAGTAGATATGCAAACCAAGTATGTTGACCTCTTCTCTGCCAACTCAGGTCTATCTTGAGGTTACAGTTCTCCTTAAGCTTTTCAGTTTCATGTTCAGATTTCATTTACAAGCTTGGTATTCATTTCACATTAATAATTCCATTAGAAATTTGTTATTAAATACCATTGCATATTCAATCATGCATTCAGCAGTTCAGTCATATAATGTAATACCCCAAGAATACCAACCAATAGTTGAACCATTATTCAAGCTCATGTTAAATAAATATTAGTGATTTGATAGTTTTATGATAAATTTTGATGTGTATTAAGGCCTTAAATACGTCCTAGCTATTAGACGAATCAAAACAACCCTTACCGATTGAATTCTTGATAAGGACATTGCCATAGTCAAGTTAAAATGAGCATATCTCCCATTATATAAAGAATTTTTGAGATCATGAACTTCCAAAATATATATAATTGAATTATCTTTCTAACGATACTAATTTCACAAAAATCTAATATCGGAGTAAGAAGTTATGGTTATTTTACTGAGAGTTGTCGGAGCTGTCAAAGAGTGACGAACAAGATGATGGGCCGTCAAGTTAGTGACGGCCCGCCACTTTGGCCGTAAGAACTGAAGCAGTGAGGGATTTTTCTTGATCAAAAGTGACCGTGGGAGAAACAGTTAGTCACCAGAGTGATGGTCCGTCACTCTGACCGTCAGAATTTTCCGAGACAACATTGAAGCACGTTTTAAAGGGATTTTTTGATCATTTTTCACCCTATTTAATACCCAATCACCCTAAATCAAAGCTCAAAACTTCTCGTTCATCCAGAACATCAAATTAGGATTTATTTCCAATTATAAATCCCTTATTTTTTCTTCAAGAAAAATTAAGAGAAGTCAAGAAATCAGGAATCGCTCCAAGAACCTTCAAGAAAGAAGTGTCCCTAAGGTATGTAGTTGTTGATTCATGGGTCCCTTTCATACAAGAATCACAAGTACCCTTTTTTAAATCACCAAGATTTATGTTTATGAATTTTTAACGATTCTTGTGAGTTGTGATTCATATTTGTCTACCAGAATTAAGTCTTGGCCTTAGTATGTGGTATTTGCATGGTAAATAGATTATGTACTTGTTGTTGATGTTGAATGATCTCCAAGATGGAATATTTATGTGTTTTTTATGAATCTATGATAATATATGAGTTGGAAACATGTAAATTTGGTTGTTCACGATTGGTATTTGGGTTATTATACTTATTCCTAAGTTGTACATGTGAGGTTTTCGATAAAATGTCTAAGAGACTAGAAATAACGCATTCTAGTTAAATTGTGATATAATGACAAGTGCATGCTACACCCTTATGAAAATAATGACTTCTAGGATATTGTTATGTGTTATGGTTGTTGACAAAATATTCATGAAGCTAGGTCAATGGAAGTATGGCATGTTGTTAGATGCACTCCCCTCCATGTATAAGACTTTGAGAACTATGAGTGTCAGGAAATGCCCTAGTTAATGAATTGTACCATGATAGTGTGAAATCCCAAAATAAGTGTGAATCTATGCATATCTAGTGTTTGTTAAAGGACCTTAGTGAACAAGTGGAGATGTGACAGTATTAAATTCCCCAAATATGTGCCCTTTGACATATGCTATGATTTTAATACATACCAAGAGGTTAGCAAGTAAGTTATGACATGATAGTATGAAGTTTTCCTTATCCATGTGATACCCAAACATATGTCAAGGCTGATAAAAGTATGAAATAGATGAGGTAAAAACCTTGTTAAATGGAGTACAATCTAATAACATATTTTCCCTATGTCAGTATATCATTATTATTCTGAGATGCTTAAAGCTACCCTTTTGTGATTTTGATACTGAATTGTGGTTTATGTTTCCTAAATTTTTTATGTGATGCCTTAAGGATTTTGAGGGGGGAACGAATATTATGATTTCTAATTACTTGGAGAGATGCTTTAATAATTGTGATGATTAATTAATGATGGTGATGATGAATGAATGATTGCGATAATACATGAATGATTGTGATAATACATGAATGATTGCGATGATATATGCTTGATTATGATGACGAATGAATGCTTGTGTTGATGAATGTATGATTTTGATGATAAATGGATAATTGTGATGATGCAAGAATGATTATGTTTTACTTTTATGTTATCGAGTCCTAGGGGTATTTATACTTGACAATAGAGTTGTTATCTAGAGCTCGTGTCAGTTATGCGATAATTCCAATAGAGCCAGAATTCTCAGAATTCAGTGAACTACAGAACTCTATATCCTCAGATAAGTGCAGAACATAAGAAAACTTAGTAAAATCAGAAATCTCTGTAATTAGTGTATCATTAGTTATCTAGCCTAGTCCTGTAAATTAGCTCAGATCTAATAGTATTCAAATAATTCAATTTTAATCTTAGAAATGATTAGAGCAATCTATTCAAGCTCTATATCGTCAGTGAGATACCATGTTTTGATACCTTTTTCCGTCAGATACGAACTAAGTAATCTCATCATAACTAAGTCAGATCTCTTGAGAAGCATGATCAGTATTAGATTCAGCTCAGTCTAAGTTTAGTTAAGAATAATTGCAGTGTCTTTCAGTTGGGATTATGATTCAGCACCGAGTGGGCCCAAGGATAGGAATTCACCTACTAGTAGAAGGTGTAATTCTTAGAACCAATCCTTGCAGCCCCAAACTATATAGCCAGCATAGGTTGAGACATTATACCTTCTAGTTGAGGGTACATAAGGCGGATTGACCTATTAGATAAGTGCTCCACCATTCTCGTTTGAGTACCTAATGGATGAGGGTCACATAAAGTTGTCTTTATCGGTGGCACATTATTAACACCCTTTCAACTGGGGCACAGGTTGGACTCCAACTTAGCTAGGCGAGGCATGTCGGTTAGAAGACTACTTCCCACAGTCTCAATTTCAGAATCGGTCTCAAACATCAAGAAAAAGCTCAGTTCAGTGTACAGAATGTAAGGCTATTAGATATAGGCCATCAAGTATCATTATTTGCAAATTCGAAGATCCACTGCTAGATAGGCAGATCTCAAAATCATTTATCAGATCTCAAAATAAGTTATCAAGTAGTATTATTATCCACAGATTTAGAGACTACTTGCTAGATAGGGTTGATCTCAGTTTTAGTCAATCATTCTTATTATTAGCAGTTTCGAAGACAACCTGTTAGATAGGGTTTTTATCTATTTTAGAAGCTTCAAAAACTTGTAATCTCAATATGTCTAGAAATTCCAAAATTTGAGTATATTCAGTATCAATTACCAGAGTTATTCCGAGTATCATTAGTGATAGTATACGCAGTATGTTCGGTAATTACAGATTCTTTATGTTTATCCAGCTTTTACATATTATTCTGTTAAGTTATGTTCATGCATAAGCCCTTGCATTTAGCCTTACCTCATCTACATACTCGGTATATTTTTGTACAGATGCATTTGCGCTATGGATTTTTATTTGACACCATAGGTTCAGAGGCATATGATCCAGAGTATCCCCACCAGTTCCATCCCAGTCAGCAGTAGTAGTAGTGAGTCCTCTTCTTTAAAGGACGAATCTTAATTTACTATTATTGTATTAGATTTTGTTTATATTTTCTGTTGACAGAGTTAGTTGGGGACATGTCCCATGAACTCCAAAGTTCAGACAGTTTAGAGGCTTTACAAATAGATGTTGATGTATTAGTATTAAGTTTTTAGTTTTGAGTATGTGAAGATGTATTAAACCTTATGTATAGGTACAGATATCCGTAAAGGGTTCGCTTATGGTCCTTTAGGTCCATCAGCACCGTGTGACGTCTCGGGATGGGATATCGAGGCATTACCATCTTAGTATCAGAACCTAAGCTTCAATAGTGTCCTAGGGAGTCTAAAATCCGCATCAAGTAGAGTCTTGTGCATGGCTATCGAGCGCACCATATTTATGTACCAGAGGCTACAGGATGTTCTTAGGAGCAGTTTCCCTTCTTTCAGTGATCATGTCGTACGATTGAGCATCAGATCATGTTGATTCTCAGTCTAATCCACTTCTTTCTTTTGATTACAGAGTATTTCTCCTCGCAGAGATTTTGTCCATGGGGTGGATGACCAGCCCCCACAACTAGTAGATCCTGAGAATGAGAGTGTGTCACATGCATAGTTTTGGGCAGCATTCAAAGAACTAACTCAAGCTGTGAATGATGTTCAGAGTAATCGTCAGGCTGGAGCCCCACCTCAGCATGATGGTAATTCTGCCGTAGCCAGGGTTAGAAATTCTATAAAAATGAACCCGCCAGAATTCTTTGGGTCAGTAGTAGGTAAGGACCTGAGGTATTATCTAGAAGAGATGAAGAAGATCACCCAGGTTATGCATGTTTCTGAGAAGGAGAGTGTAGAATTAGCATCCTATAGGCTTAAAGGTGTTGCTAATGATTGGGTAGTGATATGGAAGAAGAGTAGAGGTGAGAATGCAGCTCCTGTGACTTGGTTAGAGTTTCAGAGTGCCTTTATATATTTTTCCCACTATAGATGAGAGAGGATAAGGTAGAAGATTTTATAAACCTAAGGCAAGGTTCTATGACCATGAAAGAGTATTGTCTTAAATTCAACCACTTATCTAAGTATGTTCCCGATGTGATAGCTGACCCTAGAACAAGTATGAGTAAGTTTTTGACTAGGGTAGCGAGTGATGTATTGAAGGAGTGTAGAGCTGCTATGCTCTATAGAGTCATAGATCTTTCAAGGCTAATTATGCATACAAAACAAATTGAGGCAAATAAAATAAAAGAGAGAGAGAGAGAGTGAGTAAGAGAGCCAGAATAAGTAGGCATAGTTTTTCCCAAGTAGGGTCACAGAGTGGTAAGCGTTCTCACCATAGTTAAAAGTTTTCAGTCCCAGATCCATCCTCAGCTAGTTCACGATGCTCCGAGATCCAGAGTAGTAAAAGTAGGGGTCTTACCTACCCGTTGTGTGAAGAATATAGTAAGAATCATAAGGGTATATGTAGAGATAGTAGTGATGTGTGTTTTGTATGTGGCAAGCCAGGTTATAAATTCTGATACTATCCTAAGCTAGATCCCCGAATTCAGCATAGTCATTCTTCAACTCATAATAAATTATATTCACTTCAAACTTACCATGATCATGAAGATTTCCCTGACATAGACCCAGGTTGGTTATGAGTCCTTCATCTTTGTGATATGCATTGTTAGATACCTTGATTCCATTTCAAGCTTGTATGTTATCATGAGTCATGCATGAGTTTTAGATCTTATTCAGTGAATTATGACCTAGTCTATAGGTGCCCCGTGTACCGCCCCAGTATTTTCGCGAAGTATGTTTAGAGGGACATATCGCCCCAAAGGGGATATAACCCGTGGTATTATGATGTTACATGTCATTAGATTCATATATATGCATGTTCATATTTTTTTATGAAGTTACCATCAGTAGTTATTCCATTGTTAAGTCGAACATTCAAAATTCGGCTTTGCTAGACATCCATGCATCAAATATACATGACTTGTGTGAGAACTCAGTATGTCAGTCATTACAGTTGTGTAGTCATTCCTTGAGATGTTTTAGTGTCATGACTAAGTTCTGTTGAACCATATTCTCAGTATATCAAGCAACATTTGATATCCTAATCCTAATAAATTACTGCATTATTATCCTAATCCTACTAGGTTACTGCTGGTCCCCAAAGTCTTCAGAAATGTTGTTTTTGCCCGGGGCAGGTTTTCCATGCGTCACTTTTGATCCTTGGTATCCAAGCTTTCCCTTCCTTCTTTCGTGAAGCTTTCTTTGGCGTCAAGTTATCCATAAAATGGTGAAATCTGCATCATTTATGCCTGAAAACTTGTTAATCACGTTTGTTAGCTCACTTACAGGAAAAAGGACTAAAAGTGCATGAATTATATAATTTGTCGTCAAAACTTAGCTAAAATATGGGTAAAATATAGCACTTTATACGTGTAAATTCGCCTATCATCACCTATTATAACACCCCGCAAACTCTTGTATGTGGTATCACACCTAGTAATATCTTTGAGAGTCTAGCAACTTGAAAGTTTCTTAAGTATCAAAAAGGACTTAGTCAAATTTTAAGCTCCTAAACTTGTGTGATCTCTAAATTGAATTTTCTAATATTGAGATATGGGTTTGTAAGTTGTTTCATGTTTTGGGGAGTAAAGCATATATGTCGGGGAAGTTTTGGATTTTTCACACAATGTTAGAGATGATTTTGGATGTTCAAAATAGTGGACCAATGCGAAGTTGATGGACGCGTCTGTGAGGCCGTAAACCAATATGATATTGATGCATCGCATCTGTTGGCATGTTGGTAAGGCAGTTTTGATTTTCTTTTAAATTTTTAGTCAGGAGGGTATATTAGTCAATTTCCCTCATCTAAACTCCACTTTATCATGCAATTAAATCATTTTTGGGTCTAATGACATCAAAAACAACTCTCTCAAATCAAGAACCCTAGGCTCTTGGCCAAAGATCAACAAAATCATCCTTAGAAGTTAAGATTCGGGATATGCTCTTTCTCCTAAGTAATCTAAGGTATGTAAGGTTGTCCTTAAAACTCAAAGGGCATAAATTATGGTTTTATCAATTTTTTGGAAAACATGTTATGGTATTTATAACAAGGTTTTGAATAATTGTTTTGAACTGCCAAATAATGGAATCTTTTTATTGATATATATATATCATTTTTGTATTGATACCTCCGCTTGAAATTGATTTTGATATGTATTATGTTAGTATGTGTATACATAATAATGTATAGCGTAAAGATACGACTTGTAAGTTAACTGTATGATGATACCGCAAAAATGAATGCCATAACAGAGTAAGAGTTTGATATTTGATTTATCAAAATATGTATCTTAAAAAAGTTTAAAATAGGGTTAAAGAGGCTTAGGTGGTTGCGCGAAGAATGCTTGAGTTCAAATAACTCCTCATCGAAAACCTTGTTTTGCCAATACGGGTTTCATTACATCCCCAAGAGGGATTATATTACTGTCCTATTACCCTGTGGCGTATAAGAGACAGAGACTTCTACTCTTGCAGCAAAACTTAAGTTGGGGGCTTGGATGTCGAGTCAAGGGGAGATTCCATATAGACCGTGGAAGTTCATAGTTGTAGGGTATACCACCTATCTCAGAAGTAATACATAGCATAGAGTTGTATTTACAAGATTGTTTTAAGACCATTTGAGATGACCCATATGTTTTGAACTATTTCATGCATAATGTTTAATGACTTGATCTTACCTATGTTAGACATATGTATAAAATCATTATTTTTGATCGTTCTGCATACCAGTACAATTGTATTGACCCCCTATATTTCAGGGTCTGAGTCTGTCTAAAGCTCCTGCTAAGCCGTAGATTTTTCTAGAAGAAGTTAAGTGTGTAGTTGTGAGCCTTCTCTATTTCTAAAGGCCTTTTTCTTTTTAGATACTTGATATTTATTTTGGTTTAGGTCCACTGAGGCCTTGTCCCAATCTCAGACATTTTGATAATTTCATATGTAATAGAGATTTCACACATTAGGAAAGATGTTCTCTAATTGTTGATTTTCTTATTTCTAAAATATTAAAATGAACTCAGAGTGTTACCATGATTTCATTTGTTATATTCCACGTTTTTTGTTTATTGTTATGAATAGTGTTTATGAGTAATAGACAGGAAGGGGCACCCAATCCTATACTATTTGGGATGCTAGTCACGGCCTGGGTCCTAACTCAGGTCGTGACAAACTTGGTATCAGAGCACGGTTCATGGTCTCATGGTGTCTGCTAAACCACATCGGGTAGAGTCCTGTTAATATGTGTGTAGCGCACCATATATATAAGTAGGAGACTACTAGGCATTTTAGAATATTTGCCTTCTTTGAGATTTAGTTCATGTGGTAGAGTATGAAACTCCCCTAATCAATTGTCTCTTAATTTTCAGAGGAAGCTATCATGCCTCCATGTCCCTTCAATTATTAGAATGGCCAAACTGAAGATATCTGTCCTACACATAGAATGAGAACACGTAATAGGGCTCAAACTTCTAAATTTGTTACGGCTTTAGGAGTCCCTCCTGTCCAGACTAGCCTACCCAGGGCACCTATGGCTCCCCGATATGGGGTTAACCATATCCAACCTCTCCAGAGAGATATATCAAATGTTGAGTTCAGATAGTCGATGCATTTGATTGTATATTTTATCGCTTGCCAGATGTAACGGTCGTAGGATATTGGGTCTGCATCAGGTGCATTGGAGACTACACGGGTGGGTTAGTTTATGTGATTGAACCTGCTAAGGTTTATGAGTATAAAGTTAGTGGGGGATCCACAAGAGTTTGTGGACGGGATAGAGAAGATTTTTCAAGTGATGTATGTGGATGAAGTGGAAGGGGCTGAACTAGTGTCTTATCAACTGATGAAGGTAGAAAATCTATGGTACAATAAGTGGGAAGGTTGAGGGGTGAAGATACTGAGCCTTCTATTTGGGAAAATTTTTGGAAGCTTTCCTGGACTGATTTTTTCCCCAGGAGGTGAGGAAGTCCAAGGCTAAAGAGTTCATGAATTTGAAACAAAGGAAGATGAGCATCAATAAGTACACCTTGAAATTTAATCAACTATCCCGTTATGCTCCAGAATTTGTGGGAAAAATGAGGACCTGTATCAGAAAAATTACATCCAATTTTTTGGATGACTTGGTGTTAGAGTGCAAAGGGGAAATGTTGAACAAAGATATGGACTTCTCTAGATTATTTGTCTATAAGTAGTAGGTCGAGGATCAATAAAAGATGGTTGTTGAAGAAAGGGAGAAAGATAGACAGGCCAAGAGGGAAAGACCAGCAAACCAGACCTACAGCCAGTACCAAGATGGTAATTGTGGTAACAAGTGGACAAAGAAAAGGTGCTAGAGCAATGCTCAGCCTACAGCCAGCACGCCTGTACCCAGACCCCTAACTGATTGGTGGTTTCAAAATTTTTATCCTTGCTATGGACTGAGAGTGTAGGATACACAGTCGTAACAGAGTGTGGCGCAACCTACTAGGTCAGACCATTGATGTAACACGTGTGGAAGAAACCACCCAGGAAGATGTTCGTTTGGTACAATGGTATGTTATTCTTGTGGCCAGCCAGGTCATATCTAGAGAGATTTTCCAATAGCGAGAGATGATGGTGGGGGTGCTAAGTCGCAAGCTAATACCTCAGTGCCACCACCACCTCCAAAAGGGCTACTTTAGCTACCGGGAGCAGTCGTAACTGGTTATATGCCTTGTCCAATTACCAGGAGGTAGAGTCCTTACCTGATGTAGTCACGATTATGTTAAAAATCTTCTCCTATGATGCGTATGTATTATTTAATCCTGGGTCTACTTTATTCAATGTGACCCCATATATGGCCTTTGTTTTTTGGTTTGAGCCCAAAGTTATTGTGAAAACATTCTATATTTCCACTGTTGTAGGTGATTCTGTTGTGTCTAGGAGGATATATAAAAATTGAGTTTTGTCCATTTGTAGCTGTGATACCATGGTTGATATCGTAGATCTTGATATGGTTGATTTTGATACTATTTCAATAATGGACTGGCTTCATTTATGTTATGCCATGTTAGACTGTATAACCTAAAAGGTTACCTTCTCTTTTTCAAATGAATTGGTAATAGAATGGGAGGGGCATTCTTTAGCACCTAAAGGGAAATTCATATCTTACCTCAAAGCGCGTAAGGTTATCTCCAAAGGTTGTTTGTATCACCTTATTCGGGTTAAAAATTCAAATACTAAAAGTGCTTCTCTTCAGTTTGTCATTTTGGTTAATTAATTTACGGAAGTCTTTCCCGATAATCTCCCAGGAATACCACTTGATAGAGTGATAAATTTTTGGCATTTATTTATTGCCAGATATCTGCCCCATTTCTATTCAACCCAATAGAATGGCTCCTCCAGAATTGACGGAGTTAAAAGATCAACTAACAGATCTTCTTGATAAAGGATTTATCCATCTTAGGGATTCTCTCTGGGGTGCTCCTATACTTTTTATGCATCAGAAAGATAGTTTCCTTTGCATGTGTATAGACTACCATCAGCTGAATAAGGTCACTGTCAAAAACAAATATCCCCTTCTTATAATTGATGATCTCTTTGACCATTTTTAGGGTGCTAGGTGTTTTTCAAAGATAGACCTTCATTTGGGGTATCATCAGTTGAAGGTTCGGGAGGATGATATTCCCAAAATAGCTTTTTGAACCCGATATGGCCATTATGAATTCTTAGTCATGTACTTCGGATTGACTAATGCTCCTGCAAGTTTCATGAACATAATCAATAGGGTGTTCCATTAGTTTCTAGATTTGTTTCTCATAGTCTTTATTGATGACATTTTGATTTATTCTAAGAGTGAGGAGTATCATGCCAATCAACTTCAAATTATTCTTCAGACCATCAAAGATCATAGATTGTATGGAAAAATTTCCAAGTGTGAATTTTGGGTTAATGCTATTGCTTTTTTGGGGAATATTGTGTATAGTGAGGAAATTAAAGTTGATACCCAAAATATTGCGGACGTAAGAAAATGGTCTAGACCCACGACTCCAACTAATATTTAGAGCTTCTTGGGTTTATAGGGGTATTACAAAAGGTTCGTAGTGAGTTTTTCTTCCATAGCTGCTCCACTCGCCAGGTTGACATAGTAAAAGATTAAATTTGTGTGGTCTGACTCCTGTGAGAATAATTTTATGAATTTAAAGGACAAGTTTACTAATGCACCTGTTTTAACCCTTCACGAGGGTACTGAGGGTTTTGTTGTATACTCTGATGCATCCTGAGTATGACTTGGATGTGTACTTATGCAGTATGCCAAGGTGGTAGCTTATGCATTTAGGCAGTTGAAGGTGCACGAATAAAATTACCCAACTCATGACTTGGAGTTAGCGGTTGTGGTGTTTGCACTTAAAATATGGTGGAACTATCGTTATGGGGTAGATGTTGATATATTTACTGACCACAAAAGTTTGTAGTATGTTTTCTAATAGAAAGAACTAAATCTCGGATAGAGGCATTGGCTAGAACTATTGAAGAATCATGACATGAGCCTGCACTATCATCCGGATGACCAAGTCAGCTTAGTTTCTGCCATTTAAGACTAACTATTCGGGAGATGATTATGCCAAGCTATACATTAATGAAATAGTTCACTTACATGGGAAGATAGTATCCATTATATTCGATCGAGGTACACAATTCTCTTCACATTTTTGGTGATCCTTTCAGAGAGGTTTAGGTACCCAAGTGAACCTGATTACTGCTTTCAACCCTCAGACCGATGGGCAAGCTGAACACACCATTCATACCCCTAGAGGATACATTGAGGGCCTGTGTAATTGACTTCAAGGGTAGTTGGTTAGACCATTTACCATTGATAGAGTTCACCTTCAATAATAGGTATTATATAAGTATAAAGATGGCTCTATTTGAAGCACTTTATGGGAGAAGTTGTAGATCACTGATTGGATGGTATGAAGTTGGTGAAACACGGTTGGTTGGGCCTGATCTTGTACATCAGGCAACGTAGAAGGTAAAAATTATTAGAGAATGACTTAAGATAGATCAGTGTCGTCAGTAGTCCAATGCCGATGTTAGAAGTAGAGGGTTAGAATTCAAGGTTGGTGATTGGGTATTTCTTAAAGTCTCCCCTATGAAGAGAGTCATGCGTTTTGGAAAGAAGAGGAAACTTAGTCCTCATTTTATAGGACCATACAAAATTTTGAGAAGGATAGGTGGTATTGCATATGAATTTGAACTGCCCATGAGTTTAGGCTCTGTACATCTCGTGCTTCATGTGTCTATGTCGAAAAAGTGTATTAGGGACCATTCCTTAGTGTTTCCTATAAAGGAAATCAATGTGAAAGTCTCTTTGACATATGAAAAAAAACCCATTGCTATTCTTGATCGTCAAGTCCGGATGATGAGTAGCAAGGAAATAACTTCAGTTAAGGTGTTGTGGAAAAATAAGAAAGTTGAGGGAGCTACTTGGGAGTCAGAGGACGCTATGTATGCAAATATTTTTACTCCGGTGGAAGACATAATGGAAGGTACAATCCTTGCCTTATTATTTTTATCTTCTACTCACTGAGATAAATCGTTCTTGCCTATGTTCCGCATCATCATTCAGGGACGAATGATCCCAAAGGTGGAAAATGTAACACCCCACAAAAATCTTCAACATGGTATCCAACCTAGTAAGATGTTTTAGTGGCTAGTAACTTGAAAATTTCCAAGTGTCCAAAAGGACTTAGTCATATTTTAAGCTCCTAAACTTGTGTGATCTCTAAATCTATTTTTCCAATCTTGAGATATGGATTTTTAAGTTGTTTCATATTCTAGGGAGTAAAGGGGGTGTGTCGGGGAAGTTTTACATTTTTCAGACAGTGTTAGAGGTGAGTTTTGATGTTAGAAATAGTTAACTGAAGCGAAGGCGACGTGACACATTGATGGACACTTCGATGAAGCAGTGAACCGAAGTGATATTGACGCGTCACGTCGGTTGGTGCATTAGTTACCCAGTTTGCATTTCTTTTTTATTTTGGGTTGGGAGGGGTATATTAGTCGATTTCCCTTATCTTAAATCTGCCTTAACAATAAAATAAATCATTTTTGGGGATAGTGACATAAAACACTACGTCTCCCTCTCAAATCAAGAGCCCTTGGCTCTTCTCCAAATATTAAGAAACTCATTCTTAGAAGTCAAGAGTATCAAGAACTTAGTAAAAATTTGGACTCCGTTCTTTCTCCTAAGTAATCTAAGGTATGTGGGGCGGTCCTTAATACTCAATTTGCATAAATTAGGGTTTTATCAATTTTTGAAAGCATGTTGTGATGTTTATAACAAGGATTAGAATAATTTTTTTGAATATCCAACTATTGGAAACCTTCTTATTAATATATATATATATATATATATTGTTTTGGTCTTGCATCCTCCCCTTGAAATTGATTTATACACGTATTATGTAAGTATGCATTTTCATCTTATTAAGATTAAATTGAGAGAATGGATGATTAAAACCCTCTCGTGTTGTAGTACTTCTTGACTTCACATGTTATGTGTTGTGAAGTTGCATGATTAAAATTATAAGATAAGCCTTTTAAATGTTGTTATGAACTTGATCTTGTCTATTAATTGAAGAGAAGATGTTTTTGTATCTTACAAGCGTTTTATGGTTTGTAAATGTTAAAGAAGATTATTGAAAGAATTCCATAGTTTATTACAAAAATAGTGACCACCATCTGTTTGTGAATTGAAGTTGAGAATCTTTGCCTCTGTTTTCATGAGTTTCACTATATGTATCTTCATATACTATTTAAATAGTTTGGTCGTCTAAAAATAATGCTTTGAAAGAGAAATATATAACATGATAATTTATGGCTTAGCGATATGACTTGCCAGTCAACGGTATGAAGATATCACATAAATGAATGCCATGGCAGATTACGAGTTTCAGATTTAATTTCAGAAAATACATGTCTTAAAAGAGTTAAAAATGGGCTTAAAGACGGTTAGGTTGTTGCCTGAAGAAGGCTTGACTTCAAATAAATCCTATCCCAAAACCGTGTTTTGTCGATACATGTTTCATTACATCCCCAAGAGGGATTATACGCTGGCCTAGTTCCCTGTGGTGTATCAGAGGCAGAGACTCCAACTCTTACGACAAACTTGAATTGGGGGCTTGGCTACCGAGTCAAGGGTAGATCCCATGTAGTCCATGGAATTTTAGAGTTGTAGGGTATACCACCTAGCTCAAAAGTAATACAAAGTATAGAGTTGCATTTACAAGACTGTTTTAAGAGCATTTGAGATGGCCCATGTATTTTGAACTATTTCATGTATAATGTTTTATGACTTTATCTCACTTATGTTATACATATGTCTAAATTCATTATTTTGAATTACTCTGCATACCAGTACAATTGTAGTGACCCCCTATATTTCAGGGCCTGAGGCTCAGTCTAAAGGTCCTGCTAAGCCATAGTGTTTTCCAGAAAGAAGTGAAGTGTACAGTAAGTGAGCCTTCTCTATTCCAGAAGGCCTATTTCATTTCATATACTTGTTATTTGCATTGGTTTAGTTCCACTGGGTGTCTTGTCCTAGTCTCAGAAAGTTGGATTATTTTATATGTAATAGAGATTTTGCAGACTGGGACAAATGTGGTCTAGTTGTTAATTTTCTTTTTTTTTTAAATTTTAAAACAAACTCAGAGTATGAGCATGATTCTTTTTGTTATATTCTGCATCTTTTCTTTATTTTTAGGAATGATTTTCATGAGTACCAGATAGGAAGTGGCACCCGAGCCTATACGGTTAGGGATGCTCATCGCGGCCAGGGTCCTAACTCGGGTAATGACACCTGTGCATAATGTCACACTTTATATCTTAGGGTATGTACTAGTAATCTCAAGTATTCTCCGGTCGTGTAGCTAACATGCACTATGAACTTTTCAGAAGGGGAGCTGAACCTTATTGACCGTTGGTGCCTTTTGAACGAAAAATCTACACAGTCTAGGTTATAGTTTTAAAAGCTATTGTCGGGGGCATGTCTTGACTCTTTATATGTACTCAATTTTTTGTTATAGACTTACTTAGAGTATTATGGACTTGGGTATTATGGTATTCATTTGGTATTAGTTTTTGTATTGTGGGTGGTTTTGGAATTTGATATCATATAGGCGTTTGGGTTTATTTCTCATATACCACATTATATTTGTATTCATCTGCTGCTAGGTATTCTTTGTTATATTGGAATAGGCCCAGGGGGTGGTCTACTATCCTAAGTAAACTTAAGATGCCCTTCATGACAAGTCCTTGGTTTGGATCATGCCACATCTTTAGTGGGAATAACCTGTCTGAGAAAGTCGTGGCAAACTCCTCCTGCTATATAGGCCCTACCTCAACACCTCTCTCTTTCTTCCATTGCCTGAACTTGATATGATCTACTCCCTATAACTGATAAGAAGTGAAATTAACACTCGCACTCGAGGTGACACCCATAATTTCGATCACCTTTTGCACAGTATATAGAAACTCATACGTATTATTCTCAGTCTTGGATCAATAAAATAAAGGGGGGTTCGTCTGATGATATATCGAATCCTGGGTGCATTTGTATTTAATAGTAGATTGGTGGGGTAAACAACCTGCTTGTTATTTTAAACAACTACCGACTGGTCTGAACCTGTAAAAAAGGCCCGAAACTCAGCGTGAGAAATATGGTGATTCAGGAGATCTTCTAGAACAGGTGGTAGTGCGGGCTGATCCTTGTTCCTTCTTTTGTTATTTTTTCTGGGAGTCATTGTCTGTAAATGAAATGAAGGGATGAGTTAGAAAAAGGAATTCAATAGAGCTTATGCTCTTTTGAATGACATGAATACTGAAAGAAGGGAAACTTTCATTTAAACATCTCGTAGCCTCTTGCCCATATGTGTAGTTTGCTTCACACCCATGCACTATACTTTAATTAATGTGGCTTTTAGATACCCTAAGGAAGTTTAAAACCTTAGGCTATGTTACCAAGTTTTCTTATAACCCGAGTCTACTCCCTAGTTGCGACACTGGGCTTAAGGCAAGAAGTGACCTCAAGCTAACCCATGATCTGGTACTTGTTATAAGCATTGAATAAAATAATACTAAAATAACATATATAGAAGTTGAACTGATGAAATGTTGATAAGCAATACTAGCATGCCTGAACAATTGATAAAGAAATTGAAACAAGTCTGAAAGTCTGAGCACTAGACTGAATTAATGAATGCCTCTAAAATCATAAGGAGTTGATAGGACAAACTAACAAGACCCAAACCAAGGGCTAGTCATGTCAGGCATCTCAAGTCTGACATAGATAAAAAACCGCCCCAATACCGATCCATAAATACCCTGCACTTAATTTTGGATGAATTGCAAACATATAAAAAGATAAAACAAAATCAATTGAAAGACAATTAAAGATGTTCATAACCATAACAACCAAAATATCAAACCATGAATCCAACCAACGTCATCCCCAATGCCAATACAAATACCAAGTCTGACACCAATACCGACACCTCTTATACCCATACTATTCCGACAAAGCCTCTATAAAAAAACCAAAAACATCTAGTCGGGACATGCCCCCGACCATAGCCGAAACCAAAGTCCAAGCAACTAAAATAACGAAAGAATTCCATAACATGAAATAGAGACTCCCAAAGTATGTAAACTTACCACTTTAGTAGAACATAAATCTTAAAATCCAAATCACTAAGAAGGAGAAGGAATATGGCCGGTTCCAGCATTACGCGAGGAGAGATAGCTCAAAGGCGGTTAGTCAGTGAAGCTAGCATTTACTTTTGAATAAGGACAAAATAATGCCATTATTTAAAACCAATAAAATAACCATATGCAATAACATACATACATATATACCATGCTGGGAAAGGCAATCGGCTTCAGCATGCTTTTAAAACGTTTAACCTTGGTTGTGTTAGCTTTGCAAGCTATATGGGTCCAGCTCCCCTTGCTCAAAGGTCACTGGTGTATCAGTTGCACGAACCAGAGAATAAAACCTTAGATAACTAGTACATCCCCCAAAGTATATAGTGTGACATAATGGACATGGTCACTAAAACAAACCTCATATCGACAAACATGAGTTTCTAGCTTTGGCCCCTCTGGGACCACCACCTTCCACGACTTTTCCAGCATGACCCCCTTTTATCCCATATTAAAACCATTCACGCATAACCAACCATTTACCAAGGAGTCTTTTTATTTAGTCATTAAACCATTGGTATCATCATACCAAAATTAAAGCTTAAAAGTCTATCCATTTATGCAATACCAAAGCCATTACATCAATTGGACTACAAAGTATACAATTAAACAAAAACCATGTCTACCAAGAACTTTACAAGGCATTTAAAAAAAATCAAATGTATTTAGGTTCCATTACCTTTTCATGCAATGTAAAGGTTCAATAATAGTCAAACTTGTGACAAAAGCATTCTCTTTGGCATTTTAACAAACATATTTAGGGTATAAAGTTTCCATGTCTAAAACCATGTATCAGTTGACCATTCCCATGTAACCATATGTTTAAACAACAATTATAATATGAAAACCATGAGTAAAACATGAGGAAACAATATCCAACTATAAATAACCATAACCCCTATCATCTATCTCAAAACCTAAACAAAACCACACTAATACTATGAAAACCATTCACAAAACAAGCTATTAGTTGAACCAACAATGAGGGAGGAGTAACATTCCTTAGACACCAAGGAAGTCGGAGAGATTCACTCTTGATATCGTCTAAATGGCTGCCTTGTAGAAACCATAGCCTTTTCTTGAACCAAGAGATTGAGAGAGATTTTAAGAGTGTTTAATTGAGAATAAAAGGTTAAGGAAGTCCCAAAAGGTGTTTTATGTCATGTGATCCAAAGGAATTAAGAGAAGAAATATCCAAAATAGCCCTAACTTAAAATGTAAAAATCTAGTAGGTGGTAACGAGTTGACCCTCCAACTAGTGACCACAACATATGTCTAGTACCATCCAGTTGTACCCAAAATAGATAATTGGACACCCATACACTATCCACCATATGACTTTATTACCTCAACTCATGACCAGCCTATAGGACTCATATGGTCCAGTCATACTCAAGATAGAATCCAAAAGGTTTTACACTGGACAACATACAACTTTACTATACCACTCACACCCTATCCTCAGGGCTCATAGTGAGACACTTATACTTAGGGCAGAGTCAAGTCACTAAGATTTAGATTAAGTAAAGTATCAACACATCAATCCATCACCAAACCATATGGACCATACCCACCAAGTCATAACCACAACAAAAAACTAACCATCACTCGTTTGATACCTTATGAGTTGGATCACCTGACCTGTACGAAACCATACGACTCATATGGTGAGTTATCACAAGGACAGTGAACTCAAGGCTCAGGAAATTATAAAGGGATAAAATGCAGGGTGTTTCAGTTCTCCCTTGATTGGACCATTCATCCCTGAATAATGGAACAACACAATACAAGCACGATTTTTACCCCACACACCTCTACTCTTACCTTTAGCTATGTTAGGAAACAAAGATACAAAGGAAATCAGTCTTGCTTTTAAAAAAAGTTATAAAACAAAAATTGTAAGATCAACGCATACCTCACACATGAATTTCTAGAGTAGAAAACAAAAATGGATACTTGGACTTCTTGTCCTCTTTAGCTTCCTAATTAGCCTTATGCACCTTGCGGTTCCTCTATAGAACCTTTATTAACGATACATCCTAGGTCCATTACTGATGAATATGACGATGCAAGATTTCAACAAGGACATTTTCATAAGACAGGGAATCAAAAATACCAATTTTCTTGATAGGCACAGTATATAAAGGATCACCAATACACTTCCTTAACATAGGAACATAGAATATCGGGTAGATGGAGCATAAACTAGAATGCAACTCCAACTCATATGCCACATTACTAATCCTTCTCAAAATTAATTAAGGACCCACAAATTGAGGACTGAGCTTTTTTTCATCCCAAACCGCATCACTCCCTTTATGGAGACACATTTAGGAACACTCTATCCCCAACCTCAATCTCCAACTTCATATGCCTTATATTTACATAGGAATTTTAGTGACATTAAACAGCCTTAAGCATATCGTAAATCACCTTCACCTTCCCCACAGCTTGGTGAATAGAGTTTGGACCAAACATGTCCTCCTCATAGACATCAATTCAACCAATATGACATCTACACCTCCGACCTTACAAAGTTTCAAATGGAGCAATCCCAATGCTATTATTGTAGCTATTATTCTATGCAAACTGTACAAGCAGCAAGTACTCAGCCCAACTACCATTATAGTAAATCACACAAGTACGAAGAATATCCTCAAATGTTTGAATAGTCCTTTATACTTGCCCATCCAACTGTGGGTGAAAAGTAGTACTAAGTCTCACCTAGGTCCCCAAACCTTTCAAAAATGATCATTAAAAGTTAGATGAAAACAACATTCCATGATTACAGATGACAACAATAAGTACCCCATGCAACTTCATAATTTCTCGGAGGTACAACCTTGCATAATGTTCAATAAAGAAGTTAGTCCTCATTGGCAAAAAGTGATAATACTTTGTCATCCTATCCTCGATGATCAAAACAAAATCAAATTGATTCTGATACTGAGGAAAACCAGTCATGACATCTATGTTGATAGCTTCCTACTTCCATTCTGGCAACTTAATTTCTTGATACAATTACCCGGGCACCATGTGTCTATGTTCCACCAATACATCTTCTTAAGGTCCTGATACAGTGTTGTCTAACCAAGATAAACAACATAGCGCGACTTATGCACCTCAACCAAGATCCTTTATTGTAAGCCATGTACATCAGGAACACATATACTCTCTTGGTATCGCAAGGTACCATCACAAATAATCTCAAGGTCCAACACTTTTTCCCGATTACTTCACCATTGTTCCTTATAAAGATCTGATCTAACATCTACTTCACCTTGATTTTGGTACAAAGACACGATAGTGCCACCTCCTGCAAAAAATACACCACTATTTTTAAAGTCTAAGAGGCAAACTCCAAGGTTATCCAAGTGGTGAATATCCTTCACCATATTATACTTCTTCTCATCCACATAAGCTAGACTCCCTATAGATAAATTACTAAGAGAATCAGCAACCTCATTAGATTTACCTAGGTGGTATTGAAGACTCATATCATAATCCTTGAGAAACTCAAGACATTTTCTTTACCTGAGGTTATGCTCATTCTGACTAAATACATATTACAGGATCTTATGATCAAAAAATATGTCCACATACAGATCATTTATATAGTGACTCTTGATTTTCAATGCGAACTCCTCAACAAATAATTTCAAGTTATGAGTTGTATAATTCTTCTCATGAACCTTCAATTGTCTAGAATCATAAGCTATCACTTTATCATGATGCATCAGACTACAACTAAGACCCATAAAACAAGTATCATAGTATACCATAAATTTATTTGCCCATTTAGTATAGGTCAAGACCGGAAGAAAAGTTATCTTATCTTTTAAGCTTCTCGAAACCACCCTCACAAGCATAAGAATACAAGAACTTTACCTTTTTCAGTGTCAACAGGGTCAACGAGGCATTCATATCTAAAAAATACTCCATAAACATCCTTTAGTACCTTTCTAAAACTAAGAAGCTCTGAATATCAATCAAAGTCATGGATCTAGGACACTTCTTAACCAATGCAACCTTCTACGGGTCCACCATGATCCCTTCACCAGAAATGATATGACCTAGAAAAGTGAAAGCAATCAACCAGAAGTCACATTTCAGAAATTCTGCATACAACTATTGCTCTTTTAAGGTATTCAATACAATGCGGAAGTGATTCACATAATCCACCTCACTCTTATAGTACACCAAAATATCTTCTTTGAAAACAATGATGAACAAATCTAAAAACTGATGAAAGACCCTATTCATTAAATCCATGAATGGTGTTGGGGCAATGGTAAACCCAAAAGACATAACCAGAAACTTAAAATGCCCAAACCGTGTATGGAAGGAATTCGTAGAGATATCCACCTCCCTAATCTTTAAATGATGATACCCGAATCAAAGATCAATCTTTGAGAAAAATTGAGCACCCTGCAACTAATCAAACAAATCATCTATCCTTGAAAGAGGGTACATGTTGTTTACCCTCACCTTATTGAACTGCTAGTAATCAATATACATTGGAAGGGAACCATCCTTCTTACACATGAATAACATAGTGCACCCCATAAGATACACTAAGACAGATGAAACCATTGTCTAAATGATCTTTTAGTTGCTTATTAAGATCTTTTAACTTAACCAGAGCCATTCTATGTAGGGAAATAGAAATTGGAGAAGTGTCCAAAATAAGACTAATTGCAAACTCAAAATACCTAACGGGGGAACACATAGAAGGTCATCAATGAAGACCACGGGAAATTCGTTCACCACCAGGAAGGAATGCAAAGAGGGACATTCCAAGTTAGAATTTTTAACCTTGACTAAACGGTAGAGACACCCCTTGGAGATTAATCTTTGATCTTTAAGGTACAACATAAACTTTGCTTTCGTAGCTAGGGAACCACCCTCCCACTAAATAATTAGTTCATTAAGGAATTTGAAGATGACCTTATGGGTCTGATAGTCTAGAGACGCATAGCAAGAGTACAACTAATCCATCCCCAATATGACATCAAAATTAACCATGTCTAATTTAAACAGATCCAGTAAAGTCTCCTAACCACCCACAGATACCACACAACCCATATAGACCCTAATATCCATGATAAAGTCACCTATTAGGGTAGACATCGAAAAAGGGTTTGAAATATACTCGAGACCAAGACCAAAATGTAAATCCATGAATGAGTTCACATAAGAGATAGTGGACCCCATATCAAGTAAGAAGAACACACTATAACAAAAGAGTTTCAACATACCAGTGACAACATCAGGCAATGCCTTAGACACCCGCTGGGTAGTGAGGGCATAGAGATGGTTCAAACCAGTGCCAAAACTAGATAGTGCACCCTTTGGGGATAAAGCTGATAAAAAGGCAAATAGAACCTTGTTTTTCCAGAAGTAACCTTAGCTATTGGAAAGATTTTAAGATTATGCTCTGGCTGACCACAATAGAAGAACTTGTCTTTTCCTTCATCATAGTAACCCTAATGCAATCTACCATAAAATCTACAGGAAGGATATAATAGAGTAGACTAGGCCCCAAAATCTTGAGATTTGGCACCCTATGCTCTAAAGTGATTGCCACAATGTAAACACCTGTCACCCGACGTCTTTGGGTAGGGAGCACAAGACATTGAATAAGACCCAGAATTGCTCCACCACTACTTGGGCCACTTCTCACCATCCCAGCTACTTTGCTTCTGACCACCATTATACTTGGAGAATATTAAGTTATTGCACTTTCTCTCTCCTATCTTAGCTTGTTTTTTCTTCTCCCTCTATACCTACTGCATGTACATAACTAACATAGAGATATTTATGTCCATAATCATCAAGTCAGACTTATATTCTAATATTCAGTCTTAGGACAACTCCAATAAAAAATTCTCATTCAAGTCATTAAGCTAGAAACCAACTCCAAAGCTTCCCAAGATAACTGGTGAAACTTCAAGGCATACTCCTTGACAGACATCTTACCTTGCTTCAAATTCAAAAAAAAAATTCACTCAACTCCTGAGGAAACAACCAATCTAGAAAAGCATTAGAGAAATCCTCCCATAGTATTGACTTAGCATCATTACCCCTTGACTAATCCCATTCTTCATAGCACTAGTACACCACATCCTTCAGTTGATAGGCGGCAAACTTCAAGGCTTCCACATTGGTGGGATGCATAAAATGGAAGATCATTTTTATTTTATCCCAAAACCCATGAGGGTCCTCCCAAACCCTAACACCAATAAAGGTCGAAAGGTTCAACCTCATGAATTTTCCAACAATTGTTGTCTCAGAAGATGAAGTAACATATGCACTACGCTTAGCCTAAGAAGCTACAAGCTAAACTAACATATAAATACACTTGGTATGCATAAAACAGAAGATCATTTCTATTTTATCCCAAAAACCCTGAGGGTACTCCCAAACCCTAACACCAGTAAAGGTCGGAGGGTTCAACCTCATGAATTTTCCAACAATTGTGGTCTCAGAAGATGAAGTAACATATGCACCACGCTCAGCCTAAGAAGCTACAAGCTAAACTAACATATAAATACACTTATGAAACTCATCATTTATCACATAAACCCGAGGAGCTCGAGGAGGACTAAAGGGAATTAGTGGAACTCCAGAAGGGCATTCAGGAACTGGACACCTTGATAGGGCCTGGACCCCATAAATAGAATGATTTCTATAAAAATTATCCCTTAGAGGAATAGAGGAGTTTCCATGAGCTTTAGATCTTTGATGAGGCATGATCATAAAAGAAATCAAATATGATTTAGAGGAGAATTTAGGAGCATAGACTTTACAGCTTGAAAATAGAACATAGGTAAGAGAAATATTACTGAATGTTTCATAGACTTTCCTTTATAAATATGGCACGCTACTTACCCTTAAAAGAGATTGTACGCAAGATGATTCTATGGACTCCTAATTAAACATTACCCTAGAGCTCTGAAACTAGGCTAACATAACCCGACCAGGTTGTTGTTATGTCAAGCATTTTAAGTCTGACCCAGATCAGATACCGCCCCCAATACCTAACAATATTCTCCCTGCACCATATGTCGGATGAATTCTAAGCATATAACAAAATAAAACAAAAACAATGAAAGACAGTTAAACAGGTTCATAACCATAACCAACCATATATCAAGCCATGAACCTAAATGGGGTCAGCTCTAATACTTATGCAAATACCAAGGCTGACTCCAATACCGACACCACTCAATATAATAGTAGTCCACCAAAGCCTCTATCAAAAATCCAAGAAAATCGAATTGGGGTATGCCACCAACCACAGCCAAAGCCAAAGTCCAAGAAGAAAAAATAAATTAAAGAAGCCTATAGCATGAAATAGAGACTCCTAAAGCATAGAAGCTCAAGAAATCATCCAGATACAAAGGTATCCCAAAATCCAAATTAATAAGTAGGAGTAGTATGGCTAGTTTCTACATCATGTAGGGATACAATTCCCAAAGATGATTTGCAATGAATGCTGGCACATACTCAGAAATAAGGATAAAATAATACTATTATTTAGAACAAAATAAAATAACTATATCCAATCACAAAGATACATACATTCCATGCTAGGAAAGGGAAAGGGGTTTTGCATATATTTAAAAACATTCACCTTTGTTACATAAGCTCTGTCATCCTAAGTCCACCATGGGCTATATAGGTTCAACTCCCTCTGTTGAAAGGGCCCAGGGCATGTTAGACACACAAATAGAAGAAGAAAACGTGAGATGACTACCACATCTCCAAAAATATAAATTGTAACACAATGCACATAGTCACTAAGACCAATCTCATATTGGCAAACATGAGTTTCCATCTTTAGTCCCCCTGTACCTCCACCTTTCACGATTTTGATAACATAACCTCTTTAAGCCTTTATTAAAACCATTCACATATAACCAACCATTTAATAAGGAGTCTTTATATTTAGGCTTTAACCATTGTAAATCATATACCAAAATTTAAGCTTGGAAGTCTATCCATTTAAGCTATACTAAAGACATTAAACCAACTTTACTCAAATGTTTTCGATTAAACCAAAAGCATGGCCACCAAGTCTTTTGCAAGTCATTTAAAACTAGTCAAACTAATTTAGGTTACATTACCTTTTCACATAACGAAAAGGTTTCAATAATAGTTACAATATATGACAAAAGATTGGCATTTTAACAAATATATTGAGGGTATAAAGTTATCAAGGCAAACACAAAGTATCAGTTAACCATTCCCATGTCACTACATATTCCAACCGTAATTATAACATGAAAAACCATTATTAAAACATGGTGAAAACATTATCCAACCATAAAACACCAAAACCTCCAATATCTATTTTAAAACCAGAAAAACAACAGCAATAACACCAAAAAAATCATTCATCAAAAGATGCTTTTATTCAAACCAATAATGAGGGAGGAGTAACATGCTTTAGACACTAAGAAAGACAAAGAGAATAACTCTTAAAAGACCCTAATTAATGGCCATGTAGAAACCCTATCCTTTTCTTGAACAAAGAGTATGAAAGAGATTTTAAGAGTGTTTAATTGAGAATAATAGGTTAAGAATGTCCTAAAAGGTGTTTTATTTCATGGGGTCAAAAGGAGTTAAGAGGATAAATGCCAAGAATACCCTAACTTAAATTGCAAAAATCTTGTAGGTAGTTATAAGTGTACCCTCTAACTCATCACCACAATATACGACTTCTATTATCCATTCATACCAAAAATAAAAGGTTGGAAACCTATATATTGTCCACCATATGACTACATTACCTCAACTCTCTAGCAGATTATATGACTTTTATGGTCCAGTCATACTCAAGACAAAATCTAATGGATTTTACACTAGAAAATATATGACTTCACTAAATCACTCGTACTCTATCCTTATGGCTCTTTGCAAGCCACTTATACTTAGATCCAAGTCAAGTCACTAAGTTTAAAAATAAGGGAAGGATCAACCCAATGACCCATTACCAAACCATATGACATGTACCAACCAAGTTGTAATCACAATAGAAACAAAACTATCATTCCTTGGAAATCATAAGAGTTCGGTCACCTGACCCATACCATAACATATACATCATATGGTGTGTTGTTACAACAATAGTGAGCGTAAGTCTCAAGAAATTTTCGAGGGCCAAAACCCATAGGGCTTTACAAATCTCCAACTAATTCTGACTAAATGAACATAAAGAAAAACTAAATTAATTATAATAACATGTCGTATCCTCGATAGATGAGGACTTACCACTATTTCTGTTGGTAAATATTGAGCTATCTAATAATGGTTGGTGAATTCTGTGTTCAAACCTAAGTTATAAGATAACATAGCGCAAAAGAAAAGTATACGATCAATACTTTGAATGTATTAGTACGTGAGTTAAGTACTTCTAGGATACATATGGAAACTGAACACAGATGCATGAACATGTAAAAAAAAGAATGAAGGACTAAGTATAGCATGAACTAAATGAATCTATAAATTTGAATGACTAAATAACTAAAAATCCAATTTCTTGGTCAAACAAACCTAAACTAAAATAGACTTAGTACTAACTAAAATTTTGGGAGATATCATGTAACTAACATGCTCCAATAAAAGCTAATTGGGGTAAAGTCTGTAGCCCCAGTTAGAATGGTGTCAGTAACTTGCCACGGGTACTAACAATGGTTGACGATGTGGATCCAAAAGGATGATATCCTAAAGGACTAGGGAGGCCGTCCTAAACTTGCGGGTGACATTTAAGAGAGTGTCAGTCCTAAATTGGACGGTGACCTCTTATAACCTACCTTGGTTGTATAGTTTAGGAACTTAAGGAGTGCTACTAAAGGTATCAGTCCTAAGTTGGAGGGCGAACCTTCATCCCTATGTTTTCTCAATGTTAAATCCTATTACTAAATAAACTAACACTTGTATTATTATTTTTTCACATGATATGGTGCTGTACTAATAAGTTCTCAGCATGAACATGGTGTTCTGAATATAGTAATAAAATAATCGTTTGACTAACTTGTAACTTGAAAATAAAGACATGTATAAGAAGATAGGTATCCGTTGTTAATAACCCTTAGCACTGAATGGTTACAACAATAAGATAACAACTCTTGAAACAGTGATATGAAGTCATAGTTCCGAGATCTAAGATATCAGACATATCAATAAATCAGAGAGATACGTGAACTTGAACATGAGGATAAGTTAAATATAGGAGGATAACAAATTCACATGGTTCAATTTGTAACATGATAATTTAACATGGAAAGAATGGAATATGACATGGTTAATTGAAATTTATAACACGAAATAAACTAATTTACACGAAAACACATGTTGACATGACTTAAATTCAAGTTACTAAGAAAAGCAAGGATTAAATACATAATTGACATGGATAATATCATAAAAAGGAAAATTTGATCCTTTAACTAAAAGAGGGATTTTTTTGGCTCAATGGATGGAAGGAACCCATTTATGAATACCCCACATACCTCTCTTTGATTAATTCTTGAAGAAAGGTTGAAATTGGAACTTGAATCCTTGAATTCTTGGGGAAGAAAGCTTGAATTTTGTTTTTGCGGAAAAAGAAGAAGGGTTTATGTGATGTGAATAGATGAATAATTGCCTAAAAATGCCCTTTTATGTACTTTAATTCATCATTAATACGTTTGGGAGTGAGGGGAAACGACAAACTTGGTCCTTTAAGAGGCTTATTGCAGAGGTACTGCATCTGTGTCACACCCTTTGTCCTTTACTTAGAAAGGTAAAAAAACACTGCCTCCATGGCATGGAGGTCATTCGTGTAACACCCTAATTTTAGAGACATTCTACCTCTGTGGTCCAAAAATACTCCGAACCCCTTCTGATAATTTTGAATTACTTCTGGGAGACCCTTTTAACATCCCTAAACATTTTACAACACAAAAATTAACATCTCAAATTTGGGAAAGTCAATGATAAAATCCTTGAAATCATGCGGTCATAAAAATGACTAACTCCCCTATACTTAATGCAAAATTCTTTCCTTGGACCCCTTAAATATGTAACTAAGATATGTAATGAGTCTATGATCTTATGGGGTATTAGACTATCTAAATGTACTTTACTTATAGTAAAAATATATCATTACCAAATTATAGTTGAACTCTTCAAATATAATACTTAAGAAGAATGTAGTAATAAATTGTAAACATAAAGAGTTGTGGCTCTAGTATATACCATTGTAAGATTAAAAGGTGTTCATAACATGCATTGGAAGACAAAAATTAACCCCTGAGAAATTTATTTGCATTTAAAATTAATTACTATGCAAGAGAAGAGGCTTCAAGACAAACCTGGTAATGATATTTTTCATTAAAAACTTCTTCATTATTAAAAATACTCTATGTGTATCCATACTGAGATTGATCCTTGCTATAAACTCCTTGATAAACAAAATGCATGGAAAAAATTTGATTATGAATACTGTGTTGAAACTTTTTGTTATGACCTGATTTGTGAAAATATTCTTGTATTTTGACCATTTTTCCTAACCCATAGCTGCTATAAGCATATTTTAGGGTGTAGGAATGGTTGTGACGATTCCTAATGTGATCAGGAGTAATTTTTATGAGTTTGTTGTTTTTTAGGGTAAAAATCCATATAGTTGACTATGGTCAACATTTATTATTTTGAGGTTTAAATAGAGATTTAGATAGTTTAATTAGATCCTGAATGTCAAATTTGGGTTAGTAGCATGGTTGGCTCAGTTTTGGGGCCTTTATTAAGCATTTTAACCCTTGATTTAAAAAATAATGAAAAAGGTATCCTAAATTTAATTTGGTAAAACAATCATTTTTTTCAAAAAAATATTATCGCCATTAAGTTTGGAACGTTTAATATAGCCGAGTAGCATAGTTCTTGTGCATTCATCAGATTCTGAATGAATTATAAGGGGTTGAACGACATCTTTACAACATAGCATAGTTGCTAGTAAAGCTGAAGCTCATGCATCCGCTATAGCGGCTAGAATACCACTTGGCAAAAATGTTGTTGTGTTTCAGAATTAGGGGAAACAAATCTTCAAACAAAGAGGTGTGGTTGTTTACTTCAGTAGTGTCTTTTTACGCAGAAAATCACCACATTAGCGGTCCATTTAACTAATCACATACTTCTATAGAAGGATTGTACCACTTTATCTTGTGCCGCTTTAGTGAAAGGACACTACTTTAGCATGCCTATCCATGTAGGTTAGGTCACCCATCCCTTAAGCGATGACCGTTATTTGCCCTTTTAATTGTATATGTAACTAAAGTTAATGTTTTCCTCCATTTTTTGACCCTTGATAATTAGATTGGGGTGATATTAGATTATTTATTCACCATTTAATCTAGGGTAAGCTCATAAACACTATTTCCATTATTTACAGTGATTATATCATAAAAAACATGGTTAAACTGTGATTTCTAATTTGGATTTACAGGATTTTATTAATAAACCATTAACAACAACAACAACAACAAACCAAGTGTATTCCCACCTGGTGGGGTCTGGGGGGGTAAGATGTACGCAGTCCATACCTCTACCTCTAAAGAAGTAGAAAGGCTATTTTCGACTCTTTTTTCTATTTGGACCTTTCTTTTAACTAATTTATGGGTTTTATCTTGTAGACTCCTATTACATAGGAGAATGTGATTTTAAAACAAAATTTTAGTTTTATCCCTATCGAACTCATTTTTGACCTGGTTCTAACATAGGAAATATGGGTACTATTGCCTTTTCATTTAACACCACTAGATGCTACATTTGAAAGTTCTAGTTTATTTTGAGGTTGTTCATAAGTGGAAGGATCCATGTTGAAGCACTTTAGGCTGGAATTTTGTTGTTTTGAGGTAGGATATGACATAACTTCATTCAGAGTGAGCTAGATAGTAATATATAAGTAAATCATGATATCAGTTAGGGAAATAACAATAAGGTTTATATTTCAAGGAATTTCTTATTGTTGTGGACCTGTGCAGGGGCTTATTTTCTACTATTGCTGACTTATGTTATTTATTTTTATGTGTTTTTTATGTAAGGGGTTTATTTGACATCATTAGTCTTACTGTGCATCAAAATATCTTCATGTAAGATATAATGCCTGTGAAGTGGCTTATTTTACTTATGTAGTCCTTATTTAACATTGTTTGCCTTTATTATGATATATATACCTAATTTATAGGTTGATATAATATTAATAATGTGTTATATGCATATTTATTATGATGGTTCCTATTTAAACGGATTATTATGAATGTTGACATGTTGAGTTGATTTCTAGGCTAACTTATATACGTGCTTGATCTAATATCTTCAATTGTAGTGTATCATGAGCATTAGATCCTTATTCCATATATATATAAATATATTCATGAGACACAAGTAGCACTGATGAATGCTATTTTCTTAAATATAATATATTTTTTTGAAACACTCATTGTGAACAAAAATTAGACAGATGGGTTTATATATTAATATAAGAGTTATAGTATATGTGTTCTGAACTCCCTATGTGTTCTACTTGGGAGTCGTAATCTTGATGGGTGTATACAGAAATTTATGTGATGACCTTTACAATTCATCCCATTCACATGGCATTGCATTGTATTTGCACATGAATATTTCATGATCTCTTGAGTTTCCATGACTTGAGCTTAGTTTCAACATATTCTTTATATATGTCGATGCAATTTTTTATTTCTTATTGTAAATTAAATCAATTACTGAAGACGGTGTGGGCTACCATTATGGAATTTTCTACTTACAGGTGATATGCTCATAGTGTTATCTTAGTTATCTTATTTTCTTCTCAGCACATTTAACCTATGATTCTATGGAGTACAACTTGATTGTGCTCAACCCTGCTATCTCCTTTTAGTGCATATCCTAGTTTAAGAACTTTACATGATTGTTGAGGTTTTTTAGTGGAGTTGATTATATTTGAGGTACTTGATCATTCTAGAATTCATGGTGGATTTTTTTTATCTCATTTTATTTTACATATGTTTTTATTTAGAATAGATACAAATATGTATTTTTTTAATCTTATATTTATACTTAGATGCTCTTACAATATGTCCCCAGATTTTGGTAGTTTATGTCACTTCTCCGTATTTCCATTTAACTCTATTCAGTAATAGGCCTAACTTTATTCTAGAAGTTTCATATAATAAATTTTATTTCTTATTATTATTTTTTTGTATTTCTGATTATTGGCCTAATGTCAAGGTTTGACCACGACAAATGCCATGTTGACCTCACTTTTTGATTGCGACAAATTGCTATAAGAGCATACACGTTCACGGTCCTATGAATGTAAGAGAATGACGTTTAGTAGAGTATTGTGGATTGGTAGGTATATATATTCATATCTAACTATGAGCGTCTATTATATATCTTTTGGAAAAACTTCTTTATTTGGATTCCTACTAGTGAGGGTTATTCTTACCCAATGTTGTAAGTTGTTTTCCACTCTTTTCTATGCACATAGTGAGGATTACATAACTAGAGTCTGGGGATACTGAGGCAACACTTGAGAATGAAGTCTAGACCATAGGGTGAGGCAGGGGTCGTAGACTATCCAAAAGTAGAGGATGGACATGAGGAGCTTCCCCAGCTAGAGGACATTCTAAGAAGGCCTCTTTCGAGCCTGAAGTTATGTATACCAGGGATGATTTTTAGATATGGGATTTTGGGCCTGCTTAAGTTCATTACAGTTTATTTGATACACCAATGCATTATGGTATTTTCATTCGTCTCTTAAGTCATTTGGAGGGTGTTTCCTTGACTTTACCTGGTATTCCTCAAACATCAAGGGATATTCCACTCTCAATGTTGGCATCTACTTAAAGATATTACTGATATTGTAGAACAACCATCATCTACAGTACCCCAACATATAGACTCTTTACCTACTAGACCAACTATTCCTCTAATTATTTTAGGTACAATTATGTCTTCCAATAATTTAAAAAGATTTGTGAGGTTTATTCACTTGGGTTTGCACAAGTTTAGTACAGTTATCGGTAAGGATGACGATGAGTTTTTGATTCCTTGTCTAAAAAAGTTATAAAATCTTAGATCCTTTGAAACTAATGGAATTTATAATACTACCTATCAGTTGAAAGATATGGCTAGGGCTTGGTGTAGGTCATTTTCCATTTGTTGGCACTTAGGTTTGCCTGCTATTATTTAGACTTATTTCTCGAAGGAACTCTTAAAGTTATTTGTACCATATATATTGATGGATTAGATGATTAATAAGTTTGATCATTTAGAGTAGGGATCAATGAATATTGTGGAGTATGAGGGTCATTTCATACCTTATCCAGATATTCAACGACTAGCATCTCCATCGAGTTTGAGAGGATTCAAATATTTGTAATGGGTTAGACGGTACATAAAATGTAGATACAACTCAGATGGTAGTTTTAGAGGGTTTTATTAAAGGTATTATTTAGCATGCCAAGATGACTAAGTGTATTATGTACGCTACTCAATGAGGCCCCAAGAAGGTACATTATTAGGGCGATTTTAAAAGACATGGCTCATTAGTTAAACATTTTTCTAGTAGAGGTTTGTGTAGTTATAATAGTAATATAGTCAGGCCGTATTATAGGGTTTAGGTAGTAGTGTTTTAGGTTTTATGGCTTATGGTATCAAGGTATAAGGTCATATGGGTAGAGGTTCTAGGATTATCTCTTCTGTCAAGGTTCATTGGTGTAGTTCATTTACACCATCTCAAATTGAGTTAGGATTTTAAGGATATATCATATGTGATTATTTTGGATATGTGGCCAATGATTTCCCTCAAAGGGTGTATGCATCCACTCAGTAGGGTTTTCAACTTTTCCCTACTTCGATTTCTATTGTGAGAGGTGGTTCATAGAGTGGTAAAGGTAGTCCCAGTAGTACTAAAAGTGCTAAATATAGAGGTAGGGTTACTCATGGAGGTATTCATGGGGTGACATAGTTTGCGAGTAGATGCGTTCAGTGTTATACAATACCTAGGAGCCCTCGGAAGAGGCTTCCGGTGTAGTTATTACAAGTATCATCTAACTTTGCAACAAATCAGCTTTTATGTTATTTGACCCCGAAACTACATCTTTTATTTGTCTCATGTTATTTGACCCTGAATCTACATTATTCTATTTTTTACATTCTTCAAGATTTAATATTACATGTGAGCCTTTTGCTCTACCACTTCATGTTTCTACTACTGTATGATATTGTTTAGTGGGTGATCAAGTGTATTGATCTTCTGTGGTTACCTTTATGGGTCAAGAAACTAGTGTAGACATGATTGTCCAAGATATGGTTGGTTTTGATGTTATTTTGAGTGTGGATTCGGATCCTTATCATGCTATTTTACAATATTATTCCAAGATTGAGATTGTACCTATGTCGGGTGTGTTATGGTTAGCTTGGAAGTCTATGCTTAATTTTTTGAAGATTCTATTACCACCCAGTTTCTCAGGTAATAATGGAACCAATAGTACTTCATCGATACATAGCCAACCCATAGTTTGAAATTCGATTTAGGTCATCGAGGATAGGATGACTAAGTTTGCTCACTTTTTACCTGTGAAGACTACATACACTAGGAAGATTATGCTAAGTTGTTTGTTCCGGAGATTGTCAAGTTGCATGGTACTCTAGTTTCCGTTATCTTGGATCGAGGTACGAAGTTCTCTTCTCACTTTTGGTGTTCATTTCAGAAAGGCTTGGGCATGTGGGTGAACCTTAGAACCGTATTCCACCCCTAGATCGATAGACAACTGGAAAGGACCATTCAGACTTTGAAAGACGTGTTAAGGGACTGTGTGGTTGATTTTGGAGAAAGTTGTGCGGATCATTTACCTCTTATTTAATTTGCATATAATAACAATTATCTCTATAGTATTGGGATGGATCCTTTTAAAGCACATTATGGTAGGATGTGTAGATCACTAATTTTGTGGTTTGACATTGGTAAGACTAGATTTTTTGGCCAAGATTTGGTTTACCATGTCATACCGAAGGTAAATGTTATTAGGTATAGGCTTATGATGGATAGGAGTCGCTAAAAGTACCACGCAGATGTGAGCCAAAAAGAGTTAGAGATTGAGGATGGTGATTGGGTGTTTATGAAGATATCTCCCATGAAGAGAGGGAAGATGTTTGTTAAAAAGGGGAAGCTTAGCCCTTACTTTATGGGTCTGTACTTAATTTTGAGGAGAGTAAGCAATGTTACTTATGAACTAGATTTGTCTTCATGTTTGGGTTCTATTCATATGATTTTCCATGTATTGATGTTGAATAGTGTGTGGGTGATGCTTCTTTTGTTAAGCCTATTGAGAGTGTTGGTATTTCAGATTCCTTGTCTTATGAGGATGTCCTGAGGAAGACTTTTGATAGACAAGCCCATTGTTTGCGGACTTAGTAGGTGGCTCCAGTGAAGATTCTGTGGAGGAAACAAAAGGTTGAAGAAGTTACTTGTAAAGCTGAAAAGGACATGAAGTCCAAGTATTCATTCTTGATCCTCGTGTAGGATAATCATGCTTAAGGATGGATTTTCCTACTCCTTTTGTTTTCTAACTTTGGTAAGGGTTAAGTGATTGTATTCCTATCTTAAAATCGAGTTAATATAGTCCTTGATTCCTCATTCGGGAATGAATGATCGTAGGTCAGGGCTTATGTAACACCCCAGATTTTTGCCTCTGAAAAATTTTAGAGTTTTAAGCTCATTGTCTATGATATGACTTAGGTGAAGAGTCTTGATGACTACTAATAATTTGTATGTCTCTAATCATTGTTTTACAAGTAACTTGTCCATTGTTTCTGTTAAGGTCATGACATGGACCTCACGAGCCGTATGGTGATGTCCCAAGTTGTAAGGTGGGATTCATGACCAAACTAGTGAGATGGTTCAAGGTTGCTGTTGTAGTAAGGACTAAGATACTACGAGTGTTAATTAGGGGCACTTTGGTAGCCATACTCTTTCCCGAATTAAAAACACGACCATAAAACACCTAAAGAGGGCTATTTTAATCACTTTAACAATAATAAGCTACTCTCTACTCTCTCAAATTCCCCAAGTCAAGAATAACTAGGGTTTCTTAATGTTGATCATCTATGGCACTAAAATTGGTTTCTTCTCCATAACTTTTGATATCTCAGTCATGTATCTCTCCCCCAAAACTTAGTATTATTAAAATCATACTTTTATAATTGTTATTCTTGTGATTAATTGATGGTTTTAGAAATTGGGCTGGGGGCTTTTGAATGTTATAGATGGAATTGCCTTTCCCATGGCTTATGTGAATCATTATGTTTTTAATTGATAGTTTTTTAACTTATTTGAGTGAATGGACATGGATAATGGGATAGGGGTCGTAGATTCCCCCGCATATATGGATTTTTGTATTAGAATTGGTAATAACCTCAACCAACTTGCATAATTGGCTTGAAATATAGTATTGCCCATTTTTTCTAAACTAATGAATTGGATAAAAGGTTAAAGGACTATAAATGGATTTACGAATCCCTAGTTGCCTTGATATGATATTAAATTAGATCTTGGGGGTTGTGTATTACCACAAGTTAGTGGATAATTGGAATGGCATGGTGGAATTGAGTTGCAAGTTCAACTGGTATGACGATACCATTCAGTAAATGCCTAAATAGACAACTTTTATTTTAAATGGATGGGTTATGTTATAAAAAAATTAATTGATCTCAAAGGGGGTTATGTAGCTCACTGTTAAATGTGGGGGTCCTAGGGGAACCAACACTGGATTTCACTTTTGTTGGTGTAGGGTCTTGGTGGCTATATGCATATTCACACTTTATATATCTATATTTTTGAATTGTTGGAGCCTCGGTGGCTTTAGCCCTTCCTTGGATATATGTGATTCATGTGACTAACATACACAGGGGACCTTCCTTTATGGGTAGCCAAACCCATATAGCTCATGGGTGTTTGTAGGATGGTTAGAGCTACACAATGTAGGATAATGATCATAAAGTTTATGCTTAAACCTTGTTCCATACTGAACCTTACGTATATATGTATATTTTTATGTATATGAACATGTATATTGAGTTTGTATTGAATTTTAAATGGCATTACTTTATCCCTTATCCTGAGTTACATACTAGCGCTCATCCCGCTAACCATCCTTGGAGGCTATATTGTTTAACAATTTAGGGTCACGAAGACACTTCCTTTACCAATGTGTAGCGTTAGGTGATCTGGTTGAGATGCAGTAAAGTGGTGAGCTTCCATCCTTAGAAAAGCTCGGTCATTCCATAGGTTTCGTTCCACATTTAAGAATTAAAGAGTTCATATTAACATTATCACTGCCATTGTCACTATCATTGTCACAGTCACGGTCGGGTGCATGTCACGACTTAGGTGGACATTTGGATTTATTACAGGCTATTATGGACAAAAAAGTGTGGATGGATTATTTGATCCTATTTAGTTGATTTATCTATCTTGTTATATTTTTGGAACTCAGTTCTAATTTATTATATGTACGAAACTTAGCTCTATCTTGTTATATGTTCAAAATTCATTCGTTGCTAGTTGTATTATGTTCTGGTTGGCTAGGTTAATGGTGGTGGTCTCTGGTCATTGGTAGACTTGATATACCCATCACAACTACTCCCTCATTTAGTTCAAAACATAAATTAATGTACAACTGGCGAAATGATAATAAATAATCCTACTAGGGTAACCCAAAACAATAGTCAACAACCATAAACAGAATACGGTAGGCACTGCAACCTAGGTAATTCAACACTAGCCAATTCATGATCCATAACTAGTGAGACACACTTATACAGAGGACTCGCTACACAATATATATTTATCAGGATTAATCACATGATATCTACCAAAAATTGAGGGATCTAACAAGGAGTGACTATATAAGGATTAAATAATATGGTGCCAAAGGTGAATTCCAATGATCTCTCAAATTACGACATAGCCTTACCCCGAGTCTCATCATATTATATGATGTAAAGTAACACAATAATTTGAAATGAATGCACAACACAATACTACAAACACATTTTTAGCATGATTAAATACAAGAGTAAACACTAACACAGTATCAAGCATAACAAGAGGGATAATGTAATTCAAGTGATGTAGTGAAATATAGTGATGAAAATGATGGTGTGATATTCTTGAGGTTATTACATAACCTATATATAGACCTACCAAAAACTGCACCCAGCTAGGACCCATGGGGGGTTGGTCACAACCTATATAGAATCTTAATAATCAATCTCAGTCTTTATATCCATATCTCTTCTACAACTCGTGGCCTACAACAAAGTGTTTTTGAAGGTGCCATATTTCTATCAAAAATTAGTATTTTAATAGTGGTACCAATGACTCATTAATGTATACATGATCTGTGGGTTTAATGGTCATAACCAAACCAGTTTGAAGATCTCAAATCCATTCATCACATATACACGTGAGCTCAGAATCCACACAAAATGACAACCATCCATTATATATTATAAATAGTGTACCATTGGAACAATCATGCAATTAAGGCATCATTAATACCATTTTATGCCACAACTCGGGAATTGTGTCAACTACAAGGGCAAAAAATGGAACTATAAGTCCAGCAATATCATATAAAGCTTCCACACAGGCAACACTCAACATGTAACATCTCAACTCACTAGCAACAACAATATAAGCCCCTACACAAAGTCACAAAAATTATATAGATGATTAAGTCCCTCAAATTACATGAAACTAATAATTACTCAAGTCCATATATATTTCACATAAGTTCCATATATCAATGCAGAATAAATAGAAAACCTAATGAGAAAATTCTGCAAAACTACACAAACCTAGCTCATATATATATGAACCCTCCACAATAAATACGAGCTCATTTACACACTAGGAATTATGTAAGGATTTATCATTCTATCATTTAAATAATAACGCAATTGTCCCCTATAATTTTCTAAACCCAATCATCACAATAAAGGCTAATATACAAGTTCTAAAGCCCTAAAGTAAACATCCAATAATAATCATAATAATCCAAATTTGAGTTATTAACTACAATATATTCTAAGGATATGTATGAGCAATAATACTCTCAAACTAAAGGCAATAAATTAACTACAATAAATTATTAAGACTATGGTACCTGCGGAGATGTTGGTCATGTCATCTAAGAAGGACCCCAATTATAATGACCCTCTAGGTTATTTTCCACATTTCTACAAATTTTTTTATATTTAGATCTTTCCTATATTTTCCTTATGTAATTTATAACTTGCTAGAGCTGATAGTTCAGTTATTAGGTAGTTTTTTTCACTTTCTGAGCCAATTCCTTGTTTTGCAATCCTTATAAGTTAAAATTGGATATAGGGGAAAACATTTAGTCAAACAACATTGTATGATTATTCTTAATGTCCCAACAACTATAAAACACTTATTTTAGGCTAGGTTGACCCTTGGTTTTATCTCATGGCTTTCAGACTCCTTTGGGGCAATTGGCTGAAAGTTAAAAAAAATGGCACGTGGGTATGGACATACTTATCATTGAAAGACCTCGGTTGGGAATTTCAACTTCACCATTAAATCATAAACTTTGAATGTAATTGGGTATCTTATTTAATTTTTGTATAGGGATTTCAAATAAATCATAAGAGGTGAGTAGAGACTAAAGAAATTACAAGTCTATAGTTGATGCATTTTAGCTGATGTGACCTCAAAAGTAGCCCTTTAGAGAAGGGTGCTGAAGCAGACTTTTGATGCTTAAGAGTCCCTATCTAGCTCAGCGAGTGTCACATTTGTGGCATGTTGCTCGCTAAAGCGCAAGTCGCTTTAGCATAAACTGACTGCTTAATCAGCCTACCACCTTAGCGCAGGTACTATTTTAGCAGCACTTGGATGCTTTTGCTCTTACTACTAAAGTGGCCCAAGTCCCACTTTAGCAACACTTGGTACATATATCTATTCCCCACTTATCCCATTTTCTCGTAATTTTTATCCATTTTCAAAAAATTAGAACCCTAAAAGTGTGAAAACTTAGGAGAACTATTAGTGGGTGATTTTGGGGTGTTCATAATCTTGAGTAACACATTCTTCTCTAAAATCTTAGCAAGCTTCACTTATTTCACGATTTAAATAATTTATAATTTTCCAAAATCCCTAGAATATTTATGAATTGATTGTAGCATAGTTTGATCTTGAAATTCACTTTTCTTTAGGGTAAATGTTCCTTTACCATAGAGCAATGTATTATTGATTTTGGAAGTGCGACTTTGAAAATGGTCAACACATGATACCTTTACATAATTTTGGACCCAAATCATAATATTATAATATGGGTATCTTTATTTTCCTATTGATTAGTTGATTACGATTTTGATAGTAGCACATCTTGAAGAATTTTCTTGAAAGGGGAAATCATCGGTTTAACTAATTCTTGATGGTTTTCTTTGGTGTTCAGGTAGGCAAGGTTTACCTTATTCATATATTTATCCAATTTGGAGTACAATTATGATATTATTATAGATATTGGATGAGATTTTGGTACTACAGGTATGACTGATATTTTTGGTATTATTTGGACTGTTGAGTGTATTAAAGAACTGTAAACATTGAAGAATTGAATTAGTTACACATGATTTTAGTAGAATTACCATCATAGGGATAATTATTGATTATTTAACATCTATAAATGAATTTAGATTCCATATCTTATCCCAAGGTAGAATTTACCATTGAATGGATTTTGTGGATTTAAAATGGGCCCCTCCGACCCACCTTAGGAAAAGATTTATTTTATCTCTTCTATACTTTTATAACCATGTTATACCCTTTGTAATACATATTTTTGAGTTGAGAATATTGGATATATGATATTTATATTAGTTTGGAATTTTGTGTTAGTGCTAACTTCCTGGAAAACCCAATGGTTTATCCATATTAAGTTCTAATACAAATCCAACATTGATGATGATATCGATAGTGAATTCTAGTTCAAGTATGACAAATTATGATGATGATGTTGAGTTCTTGTTTGAGTTTTACATCAAGAGGATGTTTATAATGATATAATACGGATGGATTCCGAGTTACGGCTTATTTTTCATAAATTGATGGAACTTTGGTTATTTACTTTCCTTTGATTTCACCCTCTATGTTTATGGAGGCTTGCATTGGTTTATTAATTTTTTGCACTTACTACCTTATGGAATCCAGTGTTCTAGTATAAATTATGCCTTTTTTTGTTCTGCTTATTTATTCACAATGTCAACTTATTTCAAGGTTTAAGGATTACTTTGGCTTAGCTTATTTATCTTGCAACTTTATTAGATTTATATCATGATGTATCTACATTGGCTGATGATGTCTATTGCGTATCCATGGTTTTGGTACTCATACTATATTTCTGTACCTTTTTGTTAAAAATCTATGTACTAGTGGATGCAGCTGACATGATGATTGTTATGAGTTGATTTTTGAGAAAGGGTGAGACATTTTCCTTCTATTATCTATGTCTAGTCTTTTAGTATTCTAGATGGATTTGTATTTTACAATTTCAGTACTTATGTTCTATTTTGTAGTAGTTCTTGTACTAACACTACTAGGTCGTGGGATATTTTTTGATCTTTTAGGATATTGTTACTATCTTACTTTTATTATAAGTCTTTAATTAATGACTTTAAAATTTGTTGGCTATTTGATACTAATTAGCCCCTTTCTTATAGCTCCGAAGTACAGTTTGGCTAACCTACTAGTGGGATAAGCTACGTGTCGTCATGACTCATAAATTGGCTTGTGATAAATTTGTATTAGAGCCTAGGTTCACTAGTATTATTGGCACAAGAACAAGTATCTAGTAGAGTCCATCGGATCGAAAAAATGAGATTTGTTTCTTTTCTAAGAGAGGCTATTAGACATTCTTTGGTATTGGTTGCTTCTTTCACCCATTTCGTGGTAAGAGTCTCAGTTAGTTTTAAAGAATTCCTTTCATTTCACTCTATTGTAGATGGCTAGGACATATGTTTCTGCTACATGAGTTGAGGATCCCAATACCAGCCTATGTATCTTGTCTCTCTTTATGGATGACATAGAGTTCGTCAATCTCCTATAGATTCTCCAATGCTAAGGACTAGTATAAGGGGCCTTCACTAGACCCTCTTTTTCCTTTTGAGCCAGTGGTTTTTTTCGCTAAAAACAATGGTGGTCTAAGGACAACCCTAGGATCCATAAGGGTTTATTTCTTCTTCAGCGACCTGGAATGCACTAGTTAAACTATTGAGATTGGTTGATTTTGAAATTCAAGAGGGGGAAGGTGAATTGAAAATTTTGAGTAATTCGACTACTAACTCTTCACAGCCGACTCACCTACAGATAAATACACTTCACAAAACATATTTGATATAAGATAATTAAGTAAATAAATAATAAACATAAAGTAAAGACGTAGAAATTTATCCTTGTTTGGAACACCAATGTGGTGCCTACTTCCAGTCCCCTTTGGTGTCAAAGTTTTCTTAGATCATTCAATCTTGGGCTCGGGTACAGTGATGGGAAAGAAATTTTAAAGACTTAATTTGCTTTAATATCTTATGACACAACTTTAGTTGATGTTAAAAAGTTTACTCGATCCTACTCTTTATATAGAGATTGTAAACTAAAAGTTACAAAGCCTTGTGAGACTAAGATTGAGAGAATTTGATATTATTCATTGAAGTTGTGTAACCCATGTCAGTCTTCAATCTTCTTCTTTTATAGTTTTTTTATGCAACTCTTTATAAGGGAACTGAAGAGTTTTCTTCCCAATCCAGGATTTGATTTGATTTCTTGATTGAGGAATGCATCTGTATATGTCCATATACAGCTTCTAACTACATATATATCAGATATGTCCATGATGTTTTCTTCCTTTTTGGTCTTGCAATGATTGATTCTTTTCCTAGTGTGTTGCTAATATTTTCTTCCTCCTACTTAGTTGTGATTGATCAACTTTTCACATCTTTTGGGGTTGTGATTCAATTTTCATTTGTTCTTATTTTTGTTGATTTACTTGGATGTCGCAGATTGTGAATTGATATATTTCCATTCTGAGGGTCGACCTTCTTTATACTTCCAAAATTAGCAGTCTTCAATATCCTGCAAGGATCCACTCGTTAGTTTGTCATTATTAAAATGTGTATTTATCAGGATAACAATCTCCCCTTTTTTATAATGACAAACAAGTATAAATATCAGTTGACTACCATATCTATCAGCATGTTCCTCTTGACTTGTACGTATTTCTTGAATATTAATCGATATCAATTTATCATCAGTTGACTTGTTCCCCCGACTGGTAGGCAACTCTAATGTTCCTGCTTTATTCCACATTGACATAATCAAAAGGAAACAACACATAAGTAGAGGTATAAAAATAGACAAAATCACACAAAGATATACAACAAAGAGAAGTTTAAACAGTTGAAAACCCCAAAATGAAGAGTAAAATCATTTTACAACTTATAATTTGATTAAGGGAAATGATGAAGTCATTACATTTAGAATTAGGCTAGGAAGTATTTGAGGGTATTATTCATGTTGTGATAGAATCATTCAAAAAAAATTTCAACATTCTTTGAAAAAGAAGAATAAAATTTCCGAATAACGATAACACAATCATTGTTGAAGGAGATGGCTTCATTTTTAAGGGATTCTAGGAATGATAATACTTTTTAGAACTATTTGATTCTTTCTTATTTGAAAACATTAACGGTCAGCATTACTTTTCATATGTCCGAATTAGTGTCCTTTCCAAGGTGCAGCAATGTTGAAGTTGACTCTTGAAGCATCACCACTCCTTCCTCGACAATCCTATTTAGGTCTTTGAGGTCTTATAATTCCTTCAATACATAAAACATGTTCTTACAAATGGGTTTACTTAACATGGGGAAATTGGATTTGGCTTTGGAGGAGACCCTTTTACCCCACTCATCTTCAACTAAGATGTATACCATACTGGTAAAGGTTTTTTAGTAATAGGTGGTACAGATTTCCACTGACGGATAAGCAGATACATAAATGGACTATAATTGGATAATCCTAGTTATTAGTTGTCATAAGGCAGACTAGTGGAATCATGGGCATCTGCACCACTCCTAATCATATATTCATTGAACCATTAGCCTAATATATGTTACACTTTTTCACCAAGCAATAGAGAACGAATACATCTTGTCAATTAATGTTACTAAGGGACCCTTTCTTGGGATTAGGATGGTATAAATGATGTGATCCAGAATACGATACTTGAAGTAGAAAGATAGAGGAACAAAGTTAGAAGTAGATTTAGACTCTAGATCAGACAAAACCTTTCTGGCTTCTTCAAAAATAACCTCAAAATCGTCATGCCAAGAGCTAGTCATATAATGAATTATATTAGAGAACTTTGTATCGAACACCTTTTAAAGTAGAAAGTCATTGGAGATAATTCTTTTGCCAAGCACAAGTGCTTCCAACTTACCACTATCTGCGGATATGAAGAGGTTCTCATAGAACATACGAACATTGTCTTCATACACTAGCAATTCATAGAGCCGAATGACCAAGGATAAGTCTTAAAATTTAAGAAGCAAACATAAATTGTAGTGAGTATCCTTTAACCGGCTTAGATTAATAATACGTTCAGGCACAACAGGGCAACCTTTAAAGGGAAATTTTTTTTCTTTTTGCACACTGGTCCAAAACATAAATGCATGTCGTCCAGAGAAAGAAAAATAGAAAGAAGAGGATGATGAATTTTGATGAAGGAGGTAAGGTTTGAAACAAGACATTTTTTGGAGACATTTAACTACTCGGAGGAATAGGAGGACTAATTTGAGGAGTCAAAAATGAGAACATAGTTACTTGAAGAGAGAAAGGGAATGTTTTATGAGACATTTACCATTAGTCATATTTGGTTCATTTGGTAGAGAGGATTTTAGATAAAGGTTTTCAATAAGATAAAGAGGAAGTGGAAGAGTTGAATGGATAAGAGGGGAAGATTACTATGTGAAAGGTAAAGAGAGAGGTGAATGTTGAAGTGAGGGGTGGCATAAGGGGATTTTGAAAAGGTAAAATAATTAGAGGGAAAGTAATTTTTAGCAATAAATGAGGAGAGGTAATGATGACTTTTTTTTCAAAAGAGGTATACGAAAAATTAAGTTTTTTAAAAGAAACAAAAATCCAAGTATTGCTATCTAAAAATAAGGCTTATAAGTCAGTAATGATAAGAATACCAAGCCTCTGTCTAAGGTAACAAAATATTTCTTCTAGCAGGGGTTTTGTAAAAATATCTGGTAGTTGACTTTTGGAGTCAACAAATTTTAAGAAAAATCAACATTTTTTGCATGATCTCGAATTGATGCATAATCCATAAATTTGAGTACCATAATTTCTAACAGCTATGTATGTGGCTTTGGTGGTTAAAAGAGCAATGCAAGTTTCCCTCTTGTTGTTCTATGAGATCAGAGCTTCATTAAAAATTTGACAAGTTCCACTAATGCTCTTTGTATTATTTTCATCTCCTTCAAAATCAACAACTGAATATCTAGTTGAATCAAAATGTAAGGAGTTGGAATACCATAGTCTAATGTGTTGATTTCCTATAAGATATAAGATGATTTTTGTTATAGTAGTAAGATGAAACTCTTTATGAATTGACTAGGACCTGACACATTTATATACACTAAACATAAGGTTTGGCTGACTCGCAGTCAAATAGAGTAGAGATCCGATCATTGCTTTGTAAATTTTTTCATCAACATGTTTTCCGAATAAATCTGAATCGAGGCTTATGGACGGACTTATTGAAGTTCCATAGGCCTTTTCTTTTTCCATAAAAATTTTTATGATGAGTTCCTTCATGTACTTGGCTTTATTGATGAAAGTGCCTTTGGGAGTTTTCATGATTTATAATCTCAAAAAGAATGTGTTCTCCCCAATAAGACTCATCTCAAATTCTCCTACTTCACTCACTTTATTTCTGCAGACCCATCTAGTTCCAATTGCCAAATAGTTTCTTGGTCTGTCAACCAAGGTCTAAACTTGATTTCATTCAAAATGGTCAAATTTTTCCTTTATAGCTTCTACCCATGATTCAACTTCAAGAGCCTCATCGGTTTTTTTTAGTTCAATTTGAGACACAAGAGCAACCAATACATTTCTTCTCAATAATGATCTTGTTATTCACTAAGAATATTTAATTTCACTATTTCTAATGTAGGAGTTGATTCTGGAATGGTGTAGAAAACCTGTCCTGAGATGACTTAGAGGTTGTTACTCACCTGTTCTTCTACAACAATTAAAATCATGTGGAGATGATTAGATTTATCAAATACAATATGCTTAGAGTCCTCAGCACATAATGTTCTTTTATAAAGGGCCTTGCAAGCACGACTAGTGGGAGATTACCCAAGGAAAATACTTTTGTTACTTCGTGGATAAAATTTTTCCAAGTTATTCTTACCATTGGTGTGAATAAAACATTTGCATCCAAAAGGGTTAAAGTATCTAAAGTTGGGTTTCTTTCCTCTCCAGAGTTCATAATGTGTTTTCTTTAGCATAGGTCTGATCAAGAACCTATTCATGATGCTACCCAAAAGTGATCTAGGATATTAAGTTCTAATAGTATCGTCCTAGATGTTTCCTGGAGAGACTAATTCTCATGCTCCACTACACCATTTTTCTAAGGAAACCGAGGTGAAGTGAAGTTTTGAGAGTATCCATTGTGAGGACTGTACTCCTCAAATGCCTTGTTTTAAAATTCTCCTCCATGATTAATGTGACCATAAATGACGAGGTTCCCAGCTTTTCATTGTATCTTTCTGCAAAAAATATCAATGTTTGTGAAAGCCTCATGTTTATCAGAAAGAAACATTACCCAAGTGAATTGTGATTAATAATTAAAAATGACGAAAATATATTTTTTTCCACCAATTCTTGCAGTCTTGTAGGAACCAAACAAATCTATGTGGATTTTTTGAAAAGGCTTTATAGTAGAGACAATGTCTATGATTTTAATGATGTTTAGGTCTATTTACTTATTTGGCAGGCATCACATATGTGATCCTTTTCAAACTTGTGTTTTGGTAGAACTTTCAACAATTTAGGTTTGGACAACTTCTCAATAATATGCATACTAGCATGCCCAAGCTTTGTGCCACAACGAAATATCATTGTTTTTTACAGTGAGGCAGTTTAAGGTAGCAAATGCTGAACTCTATTAGACATATATATTTTCAATGCATTCACCGATAAGGGAGATGTCTCTTTTGTCATGTTTTATTGAGTGATTTTTGTCTTTGAAGTGCTCTCCAAATCTGGTGTCACACAGTTGAATGCTGCAGAGAAGATTGTGTTTAAGGCCATCTACTATATATACTTTAGTGAATTCACATGAGGAGCTGAGTTTTACTAAGCTGGCTTCGATGACGTTGCCTCTAGCATTGTCATCGAATATGACTGATCCCCCATCTAGTTTCTTTAACAAAGAAAAATTTTATTTCTTGCCAGTCATGTGTTTGGAACATTTGCTATCAGTAACCCATCTAGGGTCCTTTCATGTAGATGGGCTTCCTTTGGGCTTCCAAACTAACACATTTTTAGGTTTGTGCCTGAGGCTATAGGATTTATGCCCTCTCTATCCATAGATAAAACAAATTGGTCCTCAAGAGGAGAAGGAGGTCTTAGATAATTTAAACAATCCTGATGAGGAACATCAATTATTTTTAAAGGAGTTTTATCCCATGAAACTGTAGTTTGGGGATTTCTTAAAACAATTTAATTTTTGGATTACATTATCAAGATCTTTATGAAGCAAGTGAATTTAAACTTGACATGCTTCAATTTCTATTTGATAGTTTTTTGGTTCCTTTTCGAGTTTTTGTTTAGATTATGCTTTACAAATTTTCTTCACTTTAGCGAGTTTATTATATTTATCTATCACATTTTGAAGCTCGTCACTTATCATATCCAAATTAATTTCAAGAATATTATAGTTATGACAGTCTTAAGGTCTTACCTCGCTATGTTCACATGTTGCCATGAAGCACATATTGGTAACCGCTACCTCTTCTTTTGTTTCATCTTCATCATGACAAGTTACAAAGTTTTGAATATTTTTTAGTAAGTATGCTTCTTAACTATTGAATTTTGTTTAAAATGATAACAACGATCATTATTTCTGGTAGTGTCATTATTTTTGACTTCTTGGGATCTTTGTCATCCCTGTCTCATGATCTGCCTTACTCCATGATTGATGATGGCTATTCCTTTGCTATTAGAATCTTCCAAAATGTCCTTTTCTTTAGTTAGAGCAGCATTGAAAGCTACTGGTTTATTATTTTCATCCTTGTGATGCCTATTGATATAATATTTTTCATATGCAATTAGGTTACCTCATAGTTTTTCTTATTTAATGTTATGTAGATCCCCGTCTTATAAAATGATAGCATTGGTTTATAGAATCTTTTCATTTCTTTAGACCACTTTTGTACTTACAGGCTATATGGTTAGATCATCCCTGGTTATTTTACATCACATACGATCTTACTGAATCTAGAAAATATTGTTTCAATATTCTCATTTTTTCCATTTTGAACAACTCACATTCATTGACCAGGGCAGCTATTTTTGAATTTTTGACTTTGGTGGTTCTTTCATAAGTTACATTAAATTTGTCCTGCATTTCTTTTTCAATTTTGCAAGTTGATATCTTGTTGAATTCTTCTCTACTAACTGTATAAAGTACATGCATTAGTTCGTATTGCCTCTTTTTATTCTTTCATGACCTCAAAACATACAAGCTCTTCAATGTCAGTACTTCTCCTTGGGTCCTGAAACTGGATTTTGGCCCATTTTAATGATGACCTAGGCTTGGAAGTCATTTGATTGAAAAAAAATATTATTAACCTATTCTTCCTGGAGGAGCAGTGTTGTCCATTAAAGTATGATGGTCTTGTGGAGGAGTGGCCATCCTTGAGAAGAGCACCAGGAAATTTATAATTTGCCATTTGATCTTAGCTCAGTTGTAGTTAAGCAATGCTACTGGTGAGACCTACTTTGATACCAATTATAATTTAATTGGGGGTTAATTGAATTTTTTTTAATACAAATAAAAATTTAATGACAAACAAGTGTAAATATCAGTTGACTACCCTATCTAATAGCTTGCTCCCCTTGACTTGTACGCATTTCTTGAGTATCAATCGATATCCATTTATCATCAGTTGACTTGTTCCCCTTGACTGTTAGGCGACTCTAATGTTCCTACTTTATCCCACTTTGACACAATCAAATGGAAATGACACATAAGTAGAGGTATAAAAATACACAAAATCACACATAGATATACAACAAAGAGAAGTTTAAATAGTTGAAAACCCCAAAATCAAGTGTGAAATCATTTTACAACTTATAATTTGATTAAGGGAAATGATGAACTCATTAGAGTTAGTGTTAGGCTAGGAAGTATTTGAGGGTATTATGCAAGTTGTGATAGAATCGTTAAAAAAAATTTCGACATTCTTGGAGAAAGAAGAATAATATTTCTGAACAGCGATAACACAATCATTGTTGGAAGAGATGGCTTCGGCTTTAAGGGAGTCTAGGAATGAAAATACTTTTGAAAACTATTTGATTCCTTCTTATTTGAACACATCAATGGTCAGCCTTTCCAAGGTGCAGAAATATTGAAGTTGATTCTTGAAGCATCACCACTCCTTCCTCAAAAATCCTTATTAGGTTCTTGATGTCTTCTAATTCCTTCAATACCTAAAACATGTTGCTACAAATGGGTTCGCTTAACTTGGGGAAATTGGATTTGGCTCTGGAGGAGATCCTTTTACACCACTCATCTTCAACTAAGATGTATACCATACTGGTAAAGGTTTTTCAATTATAGGTGGAAAAGATTTCCATATGCGGAGAAGCAGATACATAAATAGAGTATAATTGGATAATCCTGGTGATCAACAGTCATAAGCCAGACTAGTGGAAGCATGGGCGTCTGCACAACTCTCGATCATATATTCATAGAATCATGTAGCCTAATTTATATTACCCTTTTTCACCAAGCAATAGAGAACGAATACATCTTGTCAAGTAATTTTACTAAGGGATCCTTTCCTGGGATTAGGGTAGTAGAAATGATGTGATCAGAATACGATACTTGAAGTAGAAAGATAGAGGAATAAAGTTAGAAGTAGATTTAGACTCTGGATCAGACAAAACCTTTTCGGCTTCTTCAAAAGTAACCTCAAACTCATCATTCCAAGAGCGAGTCATGTAATGAATTACACTAGAGAACTTTTTATCAAACATATTTTCAAGTAGAAAGTCATTGGAGATAATTCTTGTGCCGAGCACATGTGTTTCCAACTCTCCGCTATCTGAAGATATGTAGAAGTTCTCATAGGACATACGAACATGGTATTCATACACTAGCAATCCAAAAAGTCAAATGACCAAGGGTAAGTCTTAAAATTTAAGAAGCAAACATACATTACAGTGAGCATCCTTTACCTGACTGAAATTAATAATACATTCAGGCACAATAGGGCAACCTTTAAAGTCGAAAAAATTTTTCTTTTCGCACACTGGTCCAAAACATAAATGCATGTCCTATAGAGAATGAAAAATATAAGGAAGAGGATGAAGTCGTTTGACGAAGGAGGTAAGGCTTAAAATAGGGACTTTTTTTGGAGACATCTAACTGCTCGAAGGAATAAGAGGACTAATTTGAGGACTCAAAAATGAGAACATAGTTATTTGATGAGAAAGAGGGAATGGTTTTTGAGAAATTTACCATTAGTAATATTTGGGTCATATGGTAGAGAGGAGTTTAGATAAAGGTTTTCAATAAAATAAAGATGAAGTGGAAGAGTTCAATGGAGAAGAGGGGAAGATTAATGTTGAAAGGTAAAGAGGGTGGTGAATGTTGCAGTGAAGGGTGGCAGAAGAGGATTTTGGGAAGGTAAAATAATTAGAGGGGAGGTAATTTTTAACAATAAATGAGGAGAGGTAATGATGACTCTTTTTTTAGAAGTGGTCTAACAAAAATAAAGTGTTTTAAAAGAAACAAAAATCCAAGTATTACTATCTTAAAATAAGGCTTATAAGTCAGTAATTATAAGAATACCAAGCCTCTGTCTAAGGTAACATAAACTTTCTTCTAGCAGGGGTTTTGTAAAAATATCTGGTAGTTGATTTTTTGACTCAAAAAATTTTAAAGAAAAATCAACATTTTCTGTATGATCTCGAATTGATGCATAATCCACAAATTTGAGTACCATAATTTCTAACTGCTAGGTATGTGGCTTCGGTGGTTAAAAGGGCAATGCAGGTTTTCTTCTTGTTGTTCCATGAGATCAGAGCATCATTAAGAATTTTTCAAGTTCCACTAGTGCTCTTTGTATCATTTTTATCTCCGGAAAAATAAACATCTAAATATCAAATTAAATCAAAATATTAGGATCTGGGATACCATAGTCCAATGTCTCGAGTTCCTATAAGATATCAGATGATTTGTTTGACGGCAGTACGAGGATACTCCTTAGGAATCGACCAGAACCTGACACATTTATATACACTAAACATAATGTTTGGTCGACTCGCAGTCAAATAGAGTAGAGATTCGATCATTGATTTATACATTTTTTTATCAACATCTTTTCCGAATGAATCTGAATCAAGTCTTCTGGATGGACTTATTGAAGTTCCATAGGCCTTTTCTTTTTCCTTACAAAATATTATGATGAGTTCCTTCATGTACTTGGCTTGACTGATGAAAGTGCCTTTGAAAGTTTTTATGATTTGTAATCTCAAAAAGAATGTGTGCTCCCCCATAAGACTCATCTCGAATTCTCCTACTTCACTCACTTTGTGTCTGCAGACGCATCTAGTTCCAATTGCCGAATAGTTTCTTGGTCTTTCAACCAAGGTCTAAACTTTATTTCATTCAAAATGGTTGATTTTTTCCATAATAGCTTCAACCCATGATTCATCTTTGAGAGACTCATTAATTTTTTTTTGTTTAATTTGAGACACAAGGGCAACAAATGATTTTCTTCTCAATAATGGTTTGCTTATTCGCTTAGAATATTTAATTTTACTATTTATAATGTAGGAGTTGACTTTGGAGAGGTGTAGTAAACTTTTCATGTGGTGGCTTAGAGGTTGTTACTCACCTGGTTTTCATCAACACTTAAACTCGTATGGAGATGATTAGATTCATCAAATACAATATGCATAGATTCCTCAGCACATAATGTTCTTTTATAAAAGGCCTTGCAAGCACGACTAGTTGGAGATTACCTTAGAAAAATACTTTTGTCACTCCGTGGATCAAATTTTCCCAAGTTATTCTTACCATTGGTGTGAATAAAACATTTGCATCCAAAAGGCTTGAAGTAGTTAATGTTGGGTTTCTTTCCTCTCCAGAGTTTATCATGTGTTTTCTTTAGAATAGGTTTGATCAAGAACCTATTGCTGATGATGCCCAAAAGTGATCTAGGATATTAAGTTCTAATAGTATAGTCCTAAATATTTCCTGGACGGACAAATTCTCTTGCTCTACTACAACATTTTTCTAAGGAAATCGAGGTGAATTAAAGTTTTGAGAGTATCCATTATGAGGACAATACTCCTCAAATGTCTTGTTTTAACATTCTCCTCCATGATTATTGTGACCATAAATGATGAGGTGCACAGCTTCTCTCTGTACCTTTCTAAAAAAAGTATCAATGTTTGTGAAAGCCTCATGTTTATAAGAAACAAACATTACCCAAGTAAATTATGATTAATAATTAACTATGACAAAAATACATCTTTTTCCACCAATTCTCGTGGTCTTGTAGGGACCAAGCAAATGTATATGGATTTTTTGAAGAAGTTTGGTAGTAGAGACAATGTCTGTGGTTTTGAATGATCTTTAGGTCTGTTTACCAATTTGGCAGGCATCACATATGTGATTCTTTTCATTCTTGAGTTTTGGTAGACCTTTCACCAATTAAATTTTGGACAACTTCTCAACAATATGCATACTAACATGCCCAAGCATTCTATGCCACAACCAAATATAATTGTTTTTGACAGTGAGGCAGTGTAAGGTAGCAAATTCTAAACTATATAAGACATAAATGTTATCAATGCATTCACCGATGAGGGAGATGTCTCTTTTGTCATGTTTGATTGTGTCATTTTTGGCTTTGAAAAGGAGTCCAAATCTGGTATCACATAGTTGAATGTTGTAAACAAGATTGTGTTTAAGTCCATCTACTATATATACTTTAGTGAATTCACATGAGGAACTGAGTTTTACTGAACCGGCTTCGATGATGTTGCCTCTATCATTATCATCGAATATGACTAATCCCTCATCTATTTTCTTTAACAAAGAAAAGTTTTCTTTCTTGCCAATCATGTGTTCGGAACATTCATTATTAATAACCCACATTCCCTTCATATTGCTCTTGCAGACCTGTTCCTGTAAAATATGAAAATTAATTTTGTTTAGGTACCCAAGTGGTCTAGGGTCCTTTCATGTAGATGTGCCTCCTTTGGGCTTCCAAACTAACACACTTTTTGGTTTGTGCTTGAGGCTATAGAATTTATGCTTTCTCTATACATATATATAACAAATGGGTCCTCAAGAAAAGAGGGGCGTCTTACATAATTTAAACGATCCTGATGAGGAACATCAACTATTTTTAAAGGAGTTTGATCTCGTAAGACTCTGGTTTGGGGATTTCTTAAAATTATTTAATTTTATTAGTACTTTATCAAGAACATTATGAAGCAAGTGAATTTAAACTTGACATGCTTCAATTTCTATTTGATAGGTTTTTTGTTCCTCTTGGAGTTTTTGTTTAGATTGTGCTTTATAACTTTTCTTTCCTTGAGCGAGAATATTATATTTATCTATCATTTTTTGAAGCTCGTCGGTTATCACATCAAAATTAATTTCAATAATATTATAGTTATGATAGTCGTGAGGTCTTACCTCGCTAGGTTCACATGTTACCATGAAGCACTTATTGGTAACCTCTACCTCTTCTTCTATTTTATTTTCATCATGCTAAGCTCCAAAGTTTTTATTATTTCTAGGAAGTCTGTTTCTTAACTCTTGAAAATTTTATTTCAAATAATAACAACGATCATTATTTCTGGTGGAGTCATTTTTTTTGCCTTCTTGGGATCTTTGTCATCCTTGTCTCATGATCTGGCTAACTCCATAATTGAGGAGGGATATTCCTTTGCTATTAGAATCTTCAAAATATCCTTTTATTTATTTAGAGCAGCATTGAAAGCTACTGGTTTATTATTTTTATCCTGGTGGTGCATATTGAAATAATATTTTTCATATGCAATGAGGTTACCTCATAGTTTGTCTTATTTAATGTTGTGTAGATCCCCATCTTCTAAAATGATAGCATTGGTTTATAGAATCCTTTTATTACTTCAAACCACTTCTGTACTTACAGGCTATATGGTTAGATAATCCCTGGTAATTTCAGTTCGCATACGATCTTACTATATCTAGAAAATATTGTTTCAATGTTTTCATTTTTTTCCATTTTGAACAACTCGTATTCACTGACCAGGGCAGCTATTTTTCAATTTTTGACTTTGGTGGTTATTTCATAAGTTACCTTAAATTTGTCCCATATTTCTTTTTCAATTTTGAAAGTTCATATCTTGTTGTATTCTTCTCCACTAACTGTATAAAGTACGTGCATTAGTTTGGATTACCTCTTATTGTTCTTTAATCACATCAAAACTTTCAAGCTCTTCAATTTCATTACTTCTAGATTCTTTATGTTTGTCATTTGACTTCTCCTTTGGTCCTGGAACTGGCTTTTGTCCCTTCCTGATGACGACCTAGGCTTGGAAGTCATTTGATTGAAAAAAAAAATTATTAACCTATTCTTCCTACAGGAGTAGTGTTGTCCATGAAAGTAAGGTGGTCTTGTGGAGGATTGACCATCCTGGAGAAGAGCACCGGAAATTTGATAATTTTCCATTTGATCTTAGCTCACTTGTGGTTAAGAAATGTCGTTGGTAAGACCTGCTTTGATACCAATTGAAATTTAATAACGGGTTAATTGAAAATTCTTTATACAAATAAAACTTTAAGAGAGGGGGTGAATTGAAAATTTTTTGTGAGTCGACTACTGACTATTCAGAGTCAACTTGCATGCAGATCAGTACACTTCGTAAAAAATATTAGATTTAAAACAATTAAGCAAATAAATAATTGCACATAAAATAAAAACAGACATATTTATCATGGTTTGGAACACCAATGTGGTTCCTACTTCCAATCCCCTTAGGTTACAAAATTTCTTTAGATTATTCAATGCTGGGAGTACAGTGATGGAAACCAAACTCTATAGACTTATTTTACTCTTCAGTTGTTGTGAAATAGCTGAAGTTGATTTTACAAATTTTACTCGATCCTAATCTTTATATAACAATTGTAAGCTAAAATTTACAAAGCCTTGTGAAACCAGGATTGAGATACTTTCATATTCTTTTTTGAAGTTGTGTAACCCATGTCTGTCTTTGGTCTTGTTCTCTTGTAGTATTTAGCTACTACTCTTCATAAGGAAACCCAAGAGATTTTATTCAATCAAGGATTTGAATTAATTCCTTGATTGAGGAATGTAACCATATTATATTTCCATTTAAGATATGTACATATAAGGCTTTTACCCACATCCATATTAGATATGTCCATGATGTTTTATTCCTTTTTAGTCTTGAAACGATTGATACTTTTCCAAGTAAGTTTCTGATTTTTTCTTCTACTTAGTTGTAATTGATCAGATTTGTCACATCTTTTTCGACTGAGATTCTTCTTCCATTTGTTCTTTTTTTAGATTGATTTACATGGATGCTGCATATTATGATTTGATGTCCTTCCATTCCATAAGTCGGATTCCTTTATCCTTCAAACATTAGAAGTCATAAAATCCTGCAAGGATCCACCGATTAGTTTCTCATTATTAAAACATAAACTTTAGAGGCTAACAAGTTATCATGACCCGATTTATTAGTCATGATGGCACCTACTTTATCCCTCCATAGGTGAGCCAAATCATTGCTCAAAGCATTGAGAAATTAGCTAGTTTTGTAGGAAATGGCCTAAGAGGTGGAAAATCAACATTTTAAAACCTAAAAAAAGGACTAGGCTATAGATATAATCTAAGGTATAAACAAATACAAACAACCATTCCACGACATAATAGTATCGGTATAAGAGCATCTACAAATGTACTACAAGTGCTGAAAGAGTCAATACAAGCTATAACGATAACAAAATAATCGAGATATATAAATAGAAATAAAAAGGGTAACTCCTACTACAAAAGCTAACCCAATCTCAAAAGTCCAACCATAGCACAATCATCAAATCAACCATGACAACTATTACTTAAATCTGCACCAAAAAGGTACAAAAGTGTAGTTTGAGTGCCAAAACCACAAGTACTAAGAAAACATTATTGATCAACTAAGCTAAGTCATGATATGGATATGATAAAATACAATATAAAATAAGCTAAGTCAATATTAAAGGGAAAACTTTAAAATAACTACAACACTGTTGTGCATGTGAATCAATAATTTTAAGATAATGACATAAAGACCAAATGATTATTTTTACTAAAATTTCTCCCATAAGATACTAAATAATCAAAAGTAGGTCCTCAAAATTTTTTAGGGTGATATCACCCAAACTGTACCTCAAAAATAATTCAATGTGGTCGTTGTCAAATTATAGTATCCCAAATAGGATGGAGTCGATCACACAAGTAATAGGTCAAAATCATAGCTAAAACTTGTTGAAGTGTTAGAAAGTGTAGGAAATTAGATGGGCAGCTTGTAGTAATCAATAAAAAGTAATAATTATGTATGCTTTTTCGTTGTAAACAATCTGAATTGAGCACTAGGACTGTGTTCCCTTTGGCTTGCTAACTCTACAGGTTTTATCATGATCAACCCAATTATCTCACCGTCGCACTAAAGTATATGACAAGTTAAGTATTACCAACTATGTTATGGACTCATAGGTAAATCTCATCCTTTACGTTATGAGTAACACGGAGTCTCCCTACTGTCTTTTTTCTTTGATCCTAATTTAGTTATCACCTTGTGGGTCTCAAGTTATTAGATGAGTGTTGATATCCTCAATCACTCTTGTAATCCCCTTTTCCCACCGTCGATGTCTTTTTTTAATATGATCTCGAATAAAGCTTGTTCTTAGAGTTGGCCACCATTAAGAAAGCAATTAACTCGATGGAAATCAAAATACAAGTGTAAACATTAATCTAATCGAATCTCATACTTCCCCTACTAATACATAGAGTTCAATGAGAAATCATAGAATTAATCTGACAATAATAAAGAAAAATTCAAAGTCTCGAATTGAATATTAAATTAAAAACCAAGAAAAAGAGTATAAATTGTGTAAGAATATGTCAAAGTACATAAACTATTTACATAAAGATCTCAAGGTTATTCATAGAGTCTCTAAATAACAAAGGAAACCTAAGCAAAAAAATAGAAAAACTAAATCGGCAATGGTCATGCCTTTGGTAACGAGTCGTTAGGAATCTTAAGGACTCGTTGACTGCTTTCATTTCTCTCTTCTTTGCTGGGTGATCCCTACTTATTGTGATATGTAACAAGTTATTGGAATGGAATGTTTATGACTTCAGTGAATTTTAACTTTCAATACTCTTTCTCCATTCTTAGAACACCTCCTCATAATGAGTCATTGTCTTTCATCATGACTCTAATGATTCACTCATTCACACTGGAACCTTAACTTGTCAGCCTTGAGGACTTTTGTATAATGTGACCATAATGGTTCACGCTACTTGAAACACCTTAGATTCTGGACCTTAGAAAATTTCCTAGAATTCAGATCTATGGACCTAATATGACTCATGGGTAAGAGTTGTATGTTGGTGTACAGATGGTAAGGTCCAATTATTTACTGACCAACATTGGTTGGTGCAATGGATTTTGGTTTCTTGAATGGATACTACTTAAGGGGTACGAGTCATATTGGTGGCTACAAATTATTTGGTTCCTGAACTTAATCTTAGACTTGGTTACATAGGTTGGAACTAAGTACGAGTGGCTCACCATGAGCCATAAGCTAGGGTATGAGTTGTACCTCGTACTAATATGGTGGATAATGTCTAAATCTTTCTTGGGTATAAATCTGTCAGGCTTTTAATGAAAGGTATGGATCTTGTGCTATAAATTCAACTTGGTTGGATAATTTGTATGCTGGAAAGTATTGGATCCAAGGGTTAGAGAAAGGATACGAGTGGAGGATACCAATAGTATGAGACGTTACTACCCGTGTAGGTCAGTCGTATCGCTATGATAGGATTTTTGTGAAACTTATGTGGGAGTATTCTGAACATTTCCCCACTTAGCTTAATAGGGTTCCATGTCCTCTTACCTACTTGGGAGGTTATCTACCCTATTATTCAATTCATTAAAACATAGAAATTTTTCTAAAACACTTCATATTTCTCTCAAGAGATTATGGGAAAGACAGGCTACGGTTTGAATTAAAGGATCTATTTGGGGCTTGTCTTTGTGATTTGTTTCTGTCAACATCCTGGTTTAATGCATATTCTCTTCCCTCATTGTCAATTTTATGTAATGGCATAGTTTTAAAATTGTCATGATTTGATTGATTGTATGATTTTGGTTTTCAAATATGATTTAAGGGTTTTGATATTAAATGATTGGTTATGGTTTCCCATGGTTTTAATTATGCTTTTATGTGCATTAATGGTGTTTTTGGATAATTGTATTGCATGGGAATAATTTAATGGTATTTGGAATTGGTTTTGGTCATAATATACCCTCAATGTGTTTGGCAAAGTGCTTATAAAGATATGTTCATTGCATTGACTACTTTTAGTGGAATTGTTTCTTGTTTTAAAACATGGTAAAGGAATTATACATGGTTAAAAAAGCTTGGAATGGTAATGGCTAATGAATTTTCCTGAGGGTCACATGGAATACCCCAAGTTGTTTAATATGGTAAATAGAAGGGCACTTGAAAGTCCCCTTAAACAAATAAATGGTTTGCTATGGATGATACTTTCAAGTAAGGTTTGGTATGATGGTACAATTATCAATGTCCATGGTAAATAAATTGATAATGGCTTGGTTATGTGGAAATTAGTTTTAATTAGACAATAATGGCAGAAGGTGTAGCTAAGTTATGCAAGATGGAGGTACCAGGGGGATCAAAACTGAAAACTCATATTTGCCGATAAGAGGTTGTTCTTGGTGAATGTGTACATGATTTCACACTATATTTGGGCGATATACTAGTCATACCAATGGTTTTTTCTCTAGTTATATAACTACACGCATTGGGTCTCTATCAGCAGGGGAGCTGAACTCATATAAACTTGGGTGGTCTAGGACGGCAAAGATGCATAGCCCAGGTAAAGCTTTTAAAGGAATGCTACACCCAGCCCCTTATCCTAGATATATATATATATATATATATATATATATATATACATATATGGTTATATGCATATGGATGGTTTTACTTTGTTTTATAAATGGAATTATTTTATAAATACCCTAAGATCATGCTAGCAGTCACTCGCTAACCCTGTCTAATGGCGACTATATACACATGTTATGTAAGAACATACCATTCTACTCCTTCTACATAGTGATTGACCCATGATCATCATTTGGACTGAAGTGGCGAGCTTTTATTCTTTCAAAAGTCTCTATTAATGTTATGGATATTTCTGGACATTTTAGTTTTGTCATAGATATTGGTTTTAACTATGGTTGGGGGCATGTCTCAACGTAATTTCATTACTCTTTTGGTTAGAGGCTTTGTGGTACTTTTTTGGGTTAAAATGGGCGGGGTCAGTATTAGTGTCGGCCTTGGCATTGGAATAAGATGAAGGGTTAACATCGTTGGATAAGATTGTTGGTTGTTCCATTCTATTTCATTTTTTTGATTAACTATACTATGTTTTGGAACATCTTTGGTTATGGCCTGGCTTACAACCCTTTTTTTGGTATGGTTTGATATGGTTGGATTATTGCTGGGATGGATCGACTCGGTTGAGTTGGTAAATATTGTGATCTATTCCGAAAGTCTTTTTTTGAGTTGTTACACTATCTTGTTGTATGCTTGAAATTCAAAAAACATAGGGCAGGGGGTGGAGGTTGGGTTAGGAAATGAGGGTGGTCTCTATTCCTGGTCAGACTTAGGATTCCCATTACTACTAAGCCCCAGGGTGGGTCGTGTCACTCATAATCATTTATAGTTTGTATCCACTTTTCATTTGAAGTCAGCCTCCCTTACTTATCACACAACCACTTGGTTCATGAGTTTTTAGGGGACCACCAACTCATTTACCAGTCAACACTTTTATTATTTTGGATCTTTTTTATCTATTTCTGATCGTTACCCCTACCAATCTAAGTAACCTGCAACATACACAAAACACACATCATATCTACCAAAATAACCTAAGTATTTGCATTATGTCACTATTTTATGCACTGAAAGGATCTCTAATCCTTTTTATATCAATACACTAAAAAAGTTTGCATGTCCTCAGGAAACAAAAACAAAACACACAAACATGATGCTTACCAAGGAAGATCCTAAGATACCTATGGTTGTCAATTTAACTTTTAAGCTCAAGAACATCACCCCCTCATACATTAACTTTTCACAAATAACATTGTGTGGATCCATGAAGCACAATAATATAAGATAATATAATCAGGCTATGCCATTATATTAGTAACAAAAAACCATACATATGTACAAACTACATTGCACGAACAAACAAGTAGTTAGCAAAATAACCCGTATGCCCTTACATCAAAGAAATACCTTACCATATAAATTATGCATACTAATATGGGGATGGAAATGAGTTACTCCCAGTTAGAAAGATGTTCCACAATGTTTACATAATACCATAATCTTGCCATTATTTTCTTTACCTTAATTTTCAAACTATCGAGTAAAGATCACTCTAGGTCTTTACGTTTTTAGTAATGTATGCTTAGGGGCTTGTATGATATATATATATATATATATGTATGTATATCTATATATATATGTATATATGAGAATTGTTGTGTCTAAGCCTCTTTGGCACTATAATTACGTTGGGGGTACACTTATTCACAAACTTTTCTTATTATTACACCCTAATTTCTCCCTTTTTATTCATTTATTGCTCATTCAGGCGAGGTTTATTTTATTTTAATCTTTATTTTTCTCATTTTATGGATTAAAATTTTCTTTTTCTTAGTTTCTGTATCTTGTTTTTCTTTTTCTACCACATTCATTCCTACTTTCTTTTCTATTATTTCACCCTTTGATGATTTCTGAGTTTACCACAATATCAGACTCAATATTTGTGCACAATACCTTGTTATGGATGAATAAATGAGACATAATTATGCTTAGATGCACTAATATCTACTTCTTGCAGGCATAGAGCTAAAGGGTTTGAAAGATGTGGATTGGAGCTCAAAATGATCAAAAAGGGTGCAAGAAAGTATAGCTAAAGACCTGAAATAGAAGGGCCTTAGGTACCTCAGTCATGATCTGTTGACCACAATTGCAGCAGTCAAGGATAGTTAATTAATTGCTATCATAGAGGTAAACCATGGTTTTAGCCAGACCTGCAGGATTGCGGCTTAGCGGAGGATTTCAGCCCAAGGGCAAAACTATAATTGCACGTGTTGATCCCAGTTTGACAAAAATAACTCAAACCCTATCATTATGGAATATAATTACATCTTCCCTAATTTTATTTTAGGTTTAGTTTTGTGTAGTCCATAGCCTCCATTTTTGGAGAAGAAAATATTATATAAATTTTAGGTGAAGAATATATTTGAGAGTTTCTACGTGGAAGATTTGCTCACTTCCATTATTGGTAGTGTGGGAGAGAAAAGTTTAAGTAACATTCTCTTAAAACTTCAACAATTCATTTCAATGAATATTATGGGTATATTTATGCTTATTTATCTTATGTGTAGCTAAATCTCACTCTTGGGGTTATGTGTTAATAGGGGTTAAAGTATTTGTTGGTTGTTATTTTTAGCATCTATTTTGTAGTTCAAGTTTATGGTTTTATCTTTGCAATGTATTTTGGTTGGGATTTGATTGGTGAAAGCCCCAAATACCCACATGGGATTGATGAGTGAAAGCTCCAAGCTATAGAAAGTTCAAGGCCATCTTTGAAAGAAGGGTTTTGGGTGAACTTTAGGACTCCATACAATCCTCGAAATAAGGGTGTGGAGACCAAAGAAATGATAGACATTTACGTGTGTGGTTTGCTAAATTTTCACTATCTTAGACATAAGGGATGTCTAGATTAAGGTTGTGGTTACTAATTGTTGAACGCATTTATTAGATATTAGAAATATTCAATTGGTGAAAGTTTGGTGTTTTGTTGATACACTAGCATCAAAATATATATCCAAGCCTACCCATATTTGATATACTAAATTGATGTTGATGATTAACTCCCACATATCACTCCCTTAGTAGTGCATATTCCAAGATCCGTGCTTAATTAGTAAAACTCTAATTATTTGTTGGAACCTATCTCCCCTATTTAATCTTTTTGTACAATTTGTTTAAATTTAACTTATATCTATCATTTCAAATTAATTTGATTGCCACTTACATTGTTCCTCATGGATTCGACCCCGACTCCAAAATTGGGTAAATATATTGACAACGAATGACTTGCACTTAATTTTACATGTAAGTTGAGAGTTATAAAATATGGAGCCGTTACCGGAGAATAATTTGTCATATTATTCTAGAATAAAATTATAGTTACTTGTTTGAATTCAAGCTTGTAAATATTTGTTTGTCACTTTTTTTTGTAGGTAGCGTTTTACTTTATTTTACTTTTCTCTATGGAATCTTCTGACAAATATGATGTTGGTAGTTGGAATTCCAATCTTGATGATCCATATCCATATCATGACATACCATATTTCATGGTTGATTGTGACTATGCTCCCCGAAGAGAGATGGATTCACCATCTCCGTCCTATATAGAGTATAGGTGCTTCTTATGTAGTGGTTGAGATGGATATTGGAGTGATTGTCCATGTTCCCCCTCCCCCCATTATACTAACTAAGTTTCTAATTCTTTTTATGAGATTGATAGGTATCATGAAGAGAAGAAAGAGGACAAAAATACTGAGTCCAATAGCTTTGACCCATGGTTCCAAAAGAATTTTAACCGGTTAGATGCAATGGGGTAGAACATATAGCACATACATCAAGATTGGAAAAGTTTCAAGAAGAAGGTAATGGTCGAAGAAGAAAAGAATAAAGCTATCATTACCATGCCCATTACCCAAGAGGAGATTGGCTAAGAAGAGAAACCAAGCTATGATGATGAGCTTCTTAGCGAAGATTCCTTGGTAGCTTCCCAATCGTCCATTTCATATGTGGGAAAAATCCACTAAAAAGGAATGGTGCTAAAGTTTCAAGAAGAAACAAATCAAATCCCTTATGACAACTCTAGTTTATTTTGGGGTGAAGATCCTTTGGAGGAAACAATTCCTAAACTAGGGGTTGGACTTCATTCTACCTACTTTTCAACATTATCCCTTAAGAATATAATGAGGATCTATTCACCGATTCAAATGAAGGAGTGTGGGGAGACAAAGAATGATTTCTATATTTTGGACTTTAACATTCAAAAGAAGCACATGGAATTGAATCCATCAATGACCAAGATGCTAAACTTTTAAATAACAAGGAATTGCCTATTTATATGCTCACTTTTACCAATGGATCCAAGCCAAAAGTTCAATATCAAATTGGGTAAAAGGTTCAAGTCTTCAAAATGGCAAGATCGAAGCTTGATTCCCATTTTACCACCTCTTCCAAGTCTTATCTTGGATGATTTGAATTTTTTGTCCCTCTGCCACTTATTACATATTAAATGGAGGTTAGGACAAAGATTCAAATTTTCTAAGTAGATTGATAAAGGGGAGGAGTGGAGACACTGTGTTGCAACGTTAAACTAAGCGCCTGATGGGAATCAACCCATTATGACACAAAAAGTTGGCCGTATCCTTTTATTTATGCATGCTAGGGTAGATTTTGATTTTTGCTATTGTTTATGTGCATGCATACTCCATAAAGTATTGGTGAATAAAGGCATTTTTGTTGAATTTTAAAAGAAAAGATGTGTGAATTTGGAAAATGTACTAAAAAGGGAATGTAGGAGACCTAGTTGTTGGTCTCATTTACAGCAACTGTAGTTTGTGTCCCCGCAATCATGGAGACTTAATGATCATGATCGCGAAGCTATGAACGTAATCGCAGTATAATTAATTTAAAAAGACCATCCATTTGCCCATTTCCCGCTCCCACGACCCTCTCTTATTTTCTCTCACAATCCTTTCTAATTTTTTGGCATTCTATAGCATATCCAAGCATAAATTCATTAGTTTTCATCCTTTCATTTGGTAAGTTGTTGAACATCCTTTGGTTTTCATGTAAAATTGGATGTTTAGAACTTGTGGTATAGAAAAAGGCTTGAAGTGATGTTTTCAATGCTAGATACATGCTTAAATGTTGTAATTGTTGTTTTTAGTTGTTGTAGTTGGTGTACATGAAAATGAGAAAGTCTTGAGTATCCAAAATAGCACTTTAAATGGTTAATGGAATTTTGTGCACAATATGTACGACTTAATCCCCCAAAGAATCAAATTCAAATTCTTTAAAATTTAGGGGCCATGATCACACATTCTGGGATTTAATATAATATTTAGAATGTTGTTATGCCTAGTCAAAACAAAGGTTAGAGGTTAAAATTGCATTTCGAAGTACTTTGTAGAAACTGTCAACTCTGTCTCAGGTATCATGATCGTGGTCCTGATGACGGCGGTCGCATCACCATGATCGCGGTCATATCCTTGCAATCACCACACCTATGGGCTGGTTCTGGCAGACATCAAAATTTCTGCCAACCAAGATCTGGCCCCAAAACCTTTTATAACACTACCTTATGAACCTATACATTTGTTCAAGCAAATTCTTGTGCCATAACACTAATGTTGGTATAAGTTTCATTGCTTATAGGTTCTACAACCTGACAATGGGAGATTTTGACACTACCAATTTCATGGTCATCCAATGTCCGTACTACTACTACGATGATTACCATAGGATAAAGCTACTTCCTGGAAGAGGTATAATCTTAGACAAAGTAGAGAAGAAGTTACAAGAATTCCATGGCAGGCTCAGTGCTACCCGGTAGACGTGTTTTTCTCTAGAATCATGCTATGCTAATGAATACTGGGTGCGTGAGTTTTTCCCAAACCTCTGTGTAGTTTCACTCACAAACCTAGTGATGAAAATTTAGGGTAAACAGTTGAACTTTAGAGATGAACAGGTTAATGCAGTATATAGGCTCACCAATGCTGAAATGGGGCAATTTCATGCTAAAGGATCTGAGCTTGGGATCTGGATGGCCGATGTCCTATGTCTGGGAAAACTAGTCCCCTAGGCTATTACCAAAAGAGATATTCCACTGAATGACTTCAAGGCTGGAGAAATTCTATGGTTGAACATCATGTGAAGTAGGGTTTCTCCTTGAACTCTAATGACCATTGTCACAGACAACCGGGCTTAGATGGTGGCATGTTTTCTATAAGGCATAGCTCTAAATATAGGAGAGTTTGAGAGTTTAGAATGGCAGTACATCCAAACCCATGGAGGTATTTATCTTTTCTTTCCTTCTCTTATAACTAAGTTATGTAAAAGGGTAGGAGTAGTAGAGTACGTTAGAGATACTTGGGTGTGGCCAGGATCCCTCACCTACATACTCAAATTAAAATGTGAGGGTGCCTTATGTTAGAGTAAGAAGAGGGAAGCGAAAATAAGTAAATCAGTCCAAGAGGACACAAATTCATGTAGACCTTTGCCATCTGACCCACTCAATGACCTCTCAGGTCAAATTAGGGACGTTAGGGAGCTACTTTCCATATAGCCTCAGGGACCAAGAGGTCCATCCACAACTCGCCACTCATATGTGACTCGGTCTAAGAAGCAAGGAGGCACTGTTGCTAGTTTTGAGGAGCAGAAGAAGCAAATACCTCAAGGAGTCACATAAAAAGATGGTAAAGAGAGAGGAAAAAAGACTAATTCTTTAAGAAGTTGTGGAAGAGATTATAGGGCATCTTTAAGGTGCTCAAACCTAATGAGCGACCACCTTTATCGAGGTTAGATAGCAAAGACAAGGTGTGTGCCGATTGGTCAGCTGATAATCCTAATGGTGATGGTGCAGAGTCAGTAGGAGAGAGAAACTCATGATGCATGTTTAGGTAGACCCTTTTACTTTTACTTGATCGAACTTGCAGTAAGGACATTGCATTTTTATTGTTCGGGGTGCCCCCAGATATTTACAGTGATTTTTGGTTGATGTTTTGGATATTGTTTTTATTTTGTTTTGGGGGATACTACATTGTTGAGGCACTCTGATGGTGCCTATATTTTATGGATTATCATGCTTTTCTTTTATTTTTAGTAGTCTTTTGATTTAATGTTATTTTGATCTTGTGGATGCTTGACTAGATTTTCCCTATGATGGATTGAGTCATGACATTCTTAAGGGTAAAGCGTCATGTTTGGTTTTGAGGTTTTGATGCTGGGGAATTCTAAGTACTTGTGGCATTTTAGTTTGTTAAAGCTTGGGTCACTTTATACACCATTGGCGAAGTATGAGTAGTCATATGGTTAGCTTGCCTATTTTTAGCCTTAATGTGAGATGAAGTCTTTGGTTTTAGCCAAGTTTAGCAAATTATGCAAGGTGTTATTTGAATGCAAAGAACTCCCTCCATCCAGTGTTTTTCAAAAATCAAGGGTATAGACATGAGCGATATTGTAATAACTCTTTTTCTCTTTTTGTGGCTCCATAAGTTGTTGATTTCTAAGTAATGATAGATACATAAATTTTATCTCATGTAAGGGACAATTAAGCCTCTTTCACCAATTTTTTCAAGCCATGAGTGGTGAGCTGTTGGGGGTTAAAATGCAACTTAAGGTTAAAAGAAAAAGTTGGGGTGGTAAAGTTGATGGAAGAAAGTTTGAGGCCACAAAGTATTAGTAGAATACCAAGGTGCCTAAGTGATGAAAATAAATGATCCAATAAAGGATAGAATTGAATCAAAAGTTCATGAAAAGGAAATAAATGAAAATTCGTGAAAAACAAAAGCAAATTATAGGCATGAGAAAAAGGATAACACAAAGAAGAGTGGCGAATAGTCAGAAAGAAAGACTGAAAAGTTTGATGTTGGTGTTCAAGGAAGGGAGTAGCCATGCTATTCCCAAACAATATCCTACCCCAACTTAAACCTATATTACAATCTTAAAGTCTTTTCAGATCTCCAACCATTTACTTTCTTTGTAGTGGTGAATGAAAATATGGGCAGGACTATGGTATATCACTTAATAGATTGAGATTTCTTTTGTGAGGGAGTGAGTTTTTGATCTTAAAATTCCTTGTTGCATATTTTGTAGCTTGATGCAAGGAATTCTCTTTCTTGTGAGGACGACATGTGAATCAAGTTGAGGTGGTAATTTTGTCACCTTTTGGCAATAAGGCACATAGAGTATAGCTTAGGTTTGGTAAAAAAAGAGTAACTTCTAGGGTATTAGTTATTGTTGCTTGGTCGCTCTTTGAATTCTTATGTAATTTTCGTTTTTGTATTTTATAAAGAGAGGTGTAGCGAAGTTACCTTAGTCTATATGCAATGAGCTATTTATGGTTGCAATTAAAGTTGAGGTCATTGTGATCTTTAAGGAAAAAAGGTTGACCTAAAATAATTATGTATCATGACAAGAGGTATTGTTGCTTGAGGACAAGTAACTTCTTCAAGTAGGGGGTGTTGATGAGTGGTGAGTTTACCACTCAATCACACTCATTATTCATCTGTATTACCTTGTCATGGATGAATAAATGGTACATAATTGTGATTAGATCCTCTAATATCCATTTCTTGAAGACATAGTGTTAAAGGGTTTGAAAGATATGGATCATCTAAAAGGGTGCAAGAAAGTGCAGATGAAGACGTGAAATAGAAGGGCCTCAAGAACCATAGTCACAATCTACTAACCACTAACGCGGTAGTCAAGGATGGTCAATTAATCACAATCTCGGAGGTAAACCAAAGTCATTTATCCACGGTCGCAGCCATACCTATGCGATCGTGGCCTAGCGGAGGATTTTAGCCTAAGGGAAAAACTGTAATTGCACGTGCTGATCCAAATTTGACAAAAATGACTTAAACCCTATCATTATGGATGAGAATTACATCTTCCCAATTTTTTTTGGTTTAGTTTTGCATAGTCCATAACATCCAGTTCAATGGTCTGTCAACCTATTCGTTGAACCTTATCCAGAAGGTTGCCTCATTGCCTTGGCTATGACTGTCAAGGCAATGGTCCATCACTAGGTGGACGGTCCGTCAACCTGTCCATGGCACCGTGCTATTCTGGAATCTCTGAATAAAACATCCATAATGTTTTACTCCGATACTTAATTTGGATGAAATTTATATCGTTTGGAAGCTTATTCAATTTACCACATGATAAAAAGTGAAAATCTTAAAAATTCTAAGTGTACAAAAGTAGATTCATCTGTCAAGAAAGATTCTAACATTCTTGGGATCAACTTATTCTTATATGTCTACTTAATATGCCCCATTATTTGAAATATCATGAGATTCATTATCTGTTCCACTATGTGTATCTACTCTCATGGGTGATTAGTTATTTGGCAGGGAGATATTAGCCGTGAGAAAATGAGGATCATTTCTTAAATTTGGTCTCAGAAACTTATTCTAACGGGTTGTGGGTCTTATCTCTCTTTTATTTATTTTGTTAGTAGGGAGAGACTATCGCTTGACTTGATTCCTATAGCTTGTATGTTTCTTGAAGTTTCCCTTATCGGCCTTCCTGGTATTTATCCTGAGTGCAATATTGAGTTTTTTATTAATCTTGAGATGGGCATAAGAACTATTTCTATGACACCTTTCCATATAAACTCTAATCTTCATGACTATTTTTGTAAGAGTTTCATTAGATCAAGAGTGTCTTAAAAGGGGATCTTGTCTTGTTCTTGAATAAAAAATGGTTGTCTATGTGTATTGATTATAGGAAAATAAATAAGGTGAGGATTAACAACCAATATCTTATGCCTTGCATTGATGATTTATCTGAGTATCTTCAGTATGCTGCAGTGTTCTCTTAGATTTACTTGAGTTTGACTTACCATCAGTTGAGGCTTCGAGCTGACGATATCCTAAAGACAGCCTTTAGGGCCCAATTTAGTTAATATGAGTTTCTAGAAATGTCTTTTGGGTTGACCAATGCCCCAACCTTAATTTTGGATTTGATGAACTGTGTCTTTAAACTTTATTGGGATTTTTTATGATTCTGTTCATTAATGATATCCTTGTGTATTCGAGCAGTAAATAATAGTATATGTAGAATTTAATGATTGTTCTCTAGACTTTGAGACATCGTAAGGCTTTAGACAAATTCTTTAAATATGAGTTGTCTTAGATCCGTGACTTTCCTTGGGAATGTTTTATCTAAGGATAGGATTATGGTAGGTTCAATAAATATTAAAGCTATTTGTGATTGGGCTCGGCCTTCTTATCTATTTGAGGCTTCGATCATTAGTGATTTGGTTGGTTACTGTAGATGGTTAATTGAGACATTTTCTACTATTATAGTGTCGGTGAAGAGATTTACTTGAAAGAAGGTTCTTTTTTGGTGGTTTGAGTAGTGTGAGTTGAGCTTTGAAATTCTTAAGGGTCTTTTCTCTTCCGTATCTATCTTGGCTCTTCTTATTGTGGGTGAGGGATCACCATATATTATGATGTTTTTGGTGTCGATATTTATAGTATGTTAATGCAAAAGGGTTAAGTTATTGCTTATGAGTTGAGGCAGCTGCAGTTGCACCAGCGTAACTAACCCAGTCATGATTTAGAGTTTGTGGTGGTAGTTTTTGTGTTGAAGGTGTTCAGGCACTATATTTGTGGCATACATTATGATATTTTCATGGATTATCAATGTTTTTAGCATCATCTGACCAATAGAGAGCTTAATTCTAGGAAGCCTAGATGAATAAAGTTTCTTAGGGATTATGACATCTATTTTGTATAGTCTGGGAAAGGAAAATATCATAGCATATGGTTTAAGCTAGAAGGTAGTGGGTTTGGTTAGTTTAGATTTTATCTATGTTTCTCAAAGGCCATTGGAATGAGGTGTCTAGACCTTAGCCAACTTGATTAGGCGACATGATATTTGAGAATCTTAGGAGGATTGGTGCTAGTGTTAAGGCAAGGTCTTCACTATTTGATCAGATCTGGAGTTGTTAATTATATGATATAAGACTTTGCATCATCCATTTTTTGGTTTTGAGTGGTGAGACCAAGACGCCTACCATATATTTTAAGGGTGTTTTGTTATTGAATAATCATATTCGTGTTTTGAGGATAGATGAATTGATTCAATAAATTTTACATGAGGCTAACACCTCTAGACACTATATTTTCCCAGGTACATCTATGATGTATAGGTATTTGAGGAGACATCTATTGTGAAGTGATATGAAGATAGATATGAAACACTTTGCAGCCCATCTTCTGTTTTATCTACAGATAAAGACCGAGTATTAGGGACTTGGTTACTTTATTAAGAGGTTTCTCAATCCCAAGTGGAATTAGGAATGGATTACCATGGTATTTTTTAGTGGGTTGCCTTGTACTTCATATGGTTTTGATGGTAATTGGGTTATTATCCATTGGTTGACCAAATTGACAGATTTGATTCATATTCAAATGTCTTTCTGAATTTAAAGGTTAGCTCGTATCTATGTTTGTGCGATAGTTCATCTGTATTGTATGCCTATATCAATTATTTAAGACTGAGGTTCAGTGTCCACTTCTAGATTTTGGAGATATTTTTAGAAGTAGTTGTGTACTTAAGTGGATCTTAGTATAACCTTCCATCCTCAGACAAATGGGTAACTAGAGTGGACTATTTAGGTTCTCTAGGATCTGCTCCAAGCCTGTGTTATTAATTTTGGAGTTCAGTATGTGCAAGACTTAACTTTACTAGATTTTCCATATAATAATAGACACCATTTGATTTTTAGATGGTACCTTTTGAGGCATTTTATATTTGGAGATAATAGGGCACATTTTTAGGCTTTGCATGGTAAGAGATATCCTTTATATATTTGGTAGTCTGATAACTCTAAGATTATAACTCGTGGTACTGACTTAATAAAAAAGTAGTTGGATAGAATTAAGTTGATTCAGAATAGGTTCAGGGTAACTCAAAATAGGAAAAAGTCTTATGCAGATCATGTACCTTATGCTTTGTGATTTTGAGTTAGTAACCGAGTATTCCCCTAAGTATCTCCCATGTGGGGCATGATGAGGTTAAGGAGGAAGAGCTAGCTCATCCCCAAATAAATTAAACCCTTTGAGATTCTTTGCACAATCAAGGAGGTGGGTTATGAGTTAGCCTTAACCCATGATTCTGCTACTATCCATCAAATTTTCGATGTGTTTGACATTACATCAATACATTTCTAATTCAAGTAATGCACTTATGTGGGACTCAATTTTATTGGATGAGAAATTGACCTTCCTGGAGGATCATGTGGTCATATTAGCCAGTACTATTAGGTGATTATGCACTATAGAGATTTTATTAGTTAAGTTTTAATGGAGGCACTACCAAGTAAAGGAGGCTACTTTAGTGTCGATAGCGAGATGTGAACCCAGTATGCCCACATGTTCGAGCCTTTAGGTACATCATAATCCTTTACTTATGTGGATGAAATTTCTTTTAGTAGTGGATATTTTAATGACCCTCTATGTTATTTTCTACATTTTCAGTCATTTTTGTCATTTAGACTTTCCAGAGATGACTTTTGGTTATAAGGTTGTTTGTTTGCTTGTTATAGCCAATTCAATGTTTTGAAGTCTTCGCAAGTTAAAATTAATAATGAAGTAAAAATATTAGTCGAAGAACCATGTATTCAAATTTTGATGATTCTAATAGCGTTAGAACATCGTTATTTGGCTAGGTGGATCCATGGTTTGGGTCTTAAGGTTCTCAGGCTTATTTCGAGTTGTTGGTCGAAAGTTAAAAAAATGAAATTTAGGTTTGGGATCTAATTTTTGTCAAAATGACCTCAAATAGAAGTTTTGACTATGCCATTGAGGCTTAAATGTCAATTTGATCGAGTAGCATAGTATGTTTACAAATATGGGATCTTTAATGGATCATGAGTTGTCATCAGTCAAAAAATTCAAAGTCTCCAACTGATTTATTTCAGCTGGTGTGAGCACTGAAAAGGCCCTTTGGGTTCTTTAGCGAAGGGTCCTTTAGTGGCCTTTTGGTGTGTAAGTGGCCTATCCAGCTCAGTGAGTGTTTCTCTAGTAGTATGTTGACCGCTAAAGTGGAAGCCGCTTTAGACAACTTACCTCTTAAGAGGCCTACCCCAATAGTGTGGGTACCACTTTAGTGGTACCTAGGTGCTTTAGCATTGACCGCTAAAGCAGCCCAAGGCCTGCTTTAGTGGTGCCTGATACATATATATTCACCACTTAAACCATTTTCTCCTATTTTGCACCTAATTTCAAGAGAGTAGAACCCTAAAATATGTGAAAATATAGAAGAACTATTAGTGAGTCTTTTGGAGGTGTTCTTAAGCTCGAGTAATGCATTTTTTATTTGAATTCTTGGTAAGTTTCCATCAATTTCATAATCAAAATCCATTATAATTTTCAAAAATACCTAGAATATTGGTAGGTTGATTGTATCAACATTTGAGCTTGAAATTTATCCAATATTGAGGATAAATGTTCACTGAGCATAGAGGGGCGTTTTGTCGGTTTGAAAGTGTAATTCACCAAATGGGCATCAATTGGGAAGTTTATGTAATTTTGGACACAAAGAAAATACCTAAATGGGCATCAATTAGGATTTTTATGTAACTTTGGACCCAAAGAAAATAGTGCAATATGGGTATCATTTTTCTAGCATTGATGAGTAGATTATAATTTTGATAGAGTGACATCTTCCGAAAGCTTCTCGAAAGAGGAAATCACCTATTTAGCGATTCTTTAGGCTTTTCATTTGTGTCTAGCTAGACTAGGTTTACCTTCTTCATAGATTGATCTAACTTCTAGTATTATTCTAGATATGGGATTTGATTTAGGTATTGGAAGTATGATTGATATAATTTGTATTATTTTTACTATTTAGCCTATTAAGGGATTGTAAACTTGGCGGAATTGACTTAGTTACACAAAATGTAGGTAGAATTAGTATCTTAGGCCTTATTATGGCTTGTTTAACATCTATAATTGAATTTCGATACCTTTTCCTAGTTTGGGTAAAATTTAACATTGAACACACAATGGGGATTATAGGTGGGCCCCTCCAACCAAACCTAGGTCAAGATTTGTGTTAGCTCTTGTACACTTCTAGATGTATGTTTTACCATTTGAAATACTTATTTTAGAGTTGCGGAGATTGGATACATTATATTTATATTAGTTTTGTACTTGGGGGTTTGTTCTAATTTCAGGCCAAATCTAGTGGTTTATAGATATCGAGTTCCAGTGCAAGTCCGAAAATTAATGATGACATTAATATTGAATTGTTCTACATGTCCGGCATTATGATGGTATTGAGTTTTGGTTTGGGTCTGGAATTGAGAGATTATTTATGATACGATAATGTATGGATGGATTCATGGGTTATGGCTTAACATTCAATAAATTTATGGAACTTTAGATATTTACTTTCCTTTGATAGAACCCTTAGGGATTATGGGAAGGCTATTTACTTTTCTAGGGGCTTATCTTTTAGTATTAATTGTATGTTCTGTCATATTATCTCTGTTTTGGTTATATATTTACAAAGTTGGATATCATTTCTAGGTTTTCCCTTTACCTTGACTAAGCTTATTTATCTTGCTTCTTTATCGTATTTATATCATGAATTATCTTAGTTTATCGATTATTCCTAGTAGGTACTCGTGGTTTTGGTACTCATACTACACTTTTGTACCATTTTGGTGCAGATCTAATTACTAGTGGTCGCCGCTAACATGATGATCGTGCCGAGTTGATTTTGGAGATGGGTTGAGCTTTCAAGTCTGAGTTGCCCTTTTTTCCTTGTTTATCTAGGTCAAGTCTTTCACTAATTGAGACATATTTATATTTGACTATTTGAGTACTTATTTTCGTTTTTGTAGTAGCTCTTGTACTGAAACTACTAGGTCATGGGATGGCTGTTGATATTTTATCAATTTTGTATAATATCTTTAATGTCTTATTGTTATTAGAAGTCATTAATTGTTGACTTCAGATTTTTTTGGCCATTTTCCATAATATTAACCCATTACTTATAGCTCCAGGGTTATGATTTGGCTTACCTATTCCCGGGATAAAGTAGGTGTCATAATGACTTGTAAATTGGGTCATGACATCCATCCTAAACAAACCATAACATATCGATAATTAAGCAAATAACACAAAAACTTTTGAAAAAGATCAATATATATCTCAACTTGCCTTAACCGAGATCCATAAATCCAAAATACTGCACAAATCCCCAATCAAAAGATCAAAACATTCGTAACATCTCAAACTATGACCTAGCCATAAAATATGATATCTACACAGTAAAATAAAAGCCAACGATACCTATATTGAATATATTAAAGCCAGGTGTAAAACGGACAATGAAAATGGGCTAAAAAATGAAAGTGGTAAAACTGGAATTTTATTTTAGAAATATGTTTACCGTACTCATAGGAGTCACTAGCTGAAAACCCATGCGAAATGAGTTTAAAAAAAGGTTCAAATAAATAAAAACCATTTTCAAGATTTATTGATAAAACCCCTAAAACCCATTTTTAAATCGAGAATTCAAATTTATTTTAAAGATGATATCGAGGAGAAATGATAAGTACAAGATTAGGATACTTATTCATGGAATAATTCTTCAAAACCTCTTTGGAATCACCCAAATCGAGCTGGCAAGCCACAGAAATGGTTAAAATGGAGTTTTGATTCACAACATGGGTAGAATTCATGAAAAAAAAAAGAAGTACCTAGTAAATAGGTAAAATGGAGATATAAATTGATAGATAATGATTATAGGTGAAAAATGCATTGTGAATCATGAAAATCAAAGATTTCTAGCTCCAAAAATGTCAAAAATAAGAAATGGGTTCGTTTTGTGTCATAAACACTAGCGACGGTCGAAAATGCAATGCAAGGTTCACTTTTAGGACCTGGTCAAATAACTATGAATGCAGCCAAAAGTCCACTTTCCCGACCACACCAACACTAGAAATTTCAAAAACTTATTTTTGAGCCTCGGAACTCATTTGGAAGCCTATGAACCTGATCTATTAGTGCAAATTGGTTGTAAAACATGCTCCTGATCCAATAGAATCATTAGATTTATGAAAAAGGTCATTAACGCAAAATTGTCCTCCGAAATCCAATTTACACAATTTTAAAACCAAGGGTTTAAATGTGATCTATAATCCACAAAACTGAACAACCACCACTAGTAACCCAAATTCAACATCTCGGATCTGCTGACATAGTTCGTTTTTCCATCTGACATTAGGATCTTCCTATATTGACCAAATTCAACTACTAGCTTTTATAGCCTCAACATGACCTCAAACTTACCCAAAACCTTCCCCAATGCCTTTGAAATCGTGCCAACCATTTTTGCAGCTTATAAATTTATAGCACTACCACGGGGAGGGGAAAATGGTCAAAATACATAAAATTTAAAATTATTCAAGTTCAGGTCATTAAAACATCCACCACTAAGATTCACATTCGTCCTCAAATGTACAAACAAGGAAGCCAAAAACTAGTAAGGGGTCGAAAAAAATACACATGAGTAACATCAAAAAACCACTCCAACACAGAGTCACAACTATAGAAATTACACGCACATCATGGAACCAAAAATACATCATATAAGGACTTACCAAGTTATAACACGAGCATTAAAAAGTTAAATCATCTATAAAGTCAAACATATAATTTTTGACCTTCTTTTATATCAATTATTGAGCCAAGCACACTAGATGTTCTAGACATGCACGGATAAACATAAAGCTGACCTAGGCACCACAAGACACTGGATATAACCACAAGACCAAAAATCATCATTAGACCAACAAAATTCAAGAAAATCTATAAAATATGAAACTACCCCAAAAAATGCTAGCTCAACCAACTTGAGTCTAATACTATCACTATCGAATCAAATAGTTCAATAGCAATAGGAAAAAACTACGAAGATGAACTCCTATCTCAACACTATGCCAAAACATAGAAGACCACACTTCTCACTCATGGGTCTCTAATCAACCATACACCCTTATGCTCAACTCTAAAGGGAGTTGAGAAATATGAATAAAACTCTCTATAACAAGGATGTCAAACATCTTAACGACATCAAATAACCAAGTAAACCATCGTGGTGGCATATGTAGCCCATAATATTTTAAAACCATAAAACAACTCAAAGCCCTAAATCTGATGTCTATATACCATGGAAAAAAAATATTTTAAAAGGCAAAAAATTATCAAGAAACTCATCCTGATATCCTATGAAATCATCATTGCTCAAGAGATAATAATCACCTAGTGTCCTCAATAATTTGTAGAACAAAAGGCCTCTACAACTACATATGCATAATCAACTTGTCATACTAGACTCAATCAATAAATGAAGGAAGTGTAACAACCACTATTACTCTTTGATTAAAGTAGGTATCTATCGAAACTCGAGAGGAATCACCTCTAGATTTTGCACAATTACCAATAAACCATAAGAAATAATCCTAAATAACTATCTAATACCTATAGTAAAATTCTGAACATAACCAATTTTTGTAAGTCTGAGGATCCTTATCCTTTCCTTAACGATCATTACATCCACTATTCCTTAATACAAAAGTAATAGAATAATAATAAAAATCATAAACCTGCTCAATTCCCATTCAACATTGCTTGACAAAACGTCCATGAAGATTAACATATACTTAAATGAAAGCTTATGAGCAAAATATTCATCCAAGACCCTGAGCTACAAGAGTAATGAAAGTTGCACAGTAGGTACCAATTTCTATTTGAAAATCTTCCCATGTAAAACCTAAAAATCCTCATGATCTGAAATCCTTAACTCTTATCGAAGTGTGTCAACATGCCAAATAGCTTATCCAAACAAGAAAAAGTTCAATACTAATAAATTAGCAAATAGAAAGGCCCAAATTCCTATAATCTTTCCTTAACAATAAAAACAATTTACTCACCATACATTGAAATAAAGCAGATTACAAGTCTAGGCTATTGCTTGGGCTAGCAACTAATGAGTACCATAAGGCATGTAACAATTCAAGATGTAAAAACCATATGAACAATTCATTATGCACTGTAAAAGTATACAACACTGTTAGAGTTTACCCACCACTACATTACTACATAACAACCAAGAACACAATATGGAAAACATCAAAATTTACAATTCTCAAACAAATTCAACCAAACAAAGTGATATACGCTTAATGAATTTCAAACATAGGATCAACACACATCCACCACTAAGGGTTGAAAACATCAACAACTCTAGAAAAAATAACTAAATCATACAAAGACTCAAATCCAGACAAATAATCCTATAGGAGAAATTCAAACATCAATAAGTAATAATAAAGGTATATCAAGAAAAAGTTTTGTGGCTACTATATCAGAAACTACTAGACCGAGTCCATCATGGAAAATGGTATACTGGGATTTGAAATCATTTGGAGCAGCTGGTGAAGCATTTCTTTGTCCAAGCTCTGGGTAGTCCCTCATCTTGTTCTCAAAATTGCCATGGAAGAAATTGCCCAAAGAAGTAAAAACCCATTGAGATAGGCTCAAATAACCCAAATTACTGCTCTGTTAGAATACTCTTCATGCATAATCATAAAGATCCTAGCCTCCACTCAATATATTACTACGATCACTAAAACCCTGGGTCCTCTGACCATCAAATCTCTATAAAAACACCTTTAAAATAATTCGAGCAAATTTATCCCATGAAATAGTATGTGATCTAGTAGGCCCACTTTCTACTAAAGTCCTCCATCAGTATCTAGTTAGCCTAAGGAACTGAATGAGAGTGAAGTCTACTCTATAACAATCAACCAAGCTCAACTTGTGTAATTTCTCACACCAATTAAGGAAAAATATATAAACATCAATATTTGGACCTCTACATTATTGAGGAGAATCAATCCTTATGAACTCTGCGTATCTAATCTTTCTTTTCATGGATATAAAGGTAAAATCACTTGACATAGAGCAATCCTCAATAATATCTCGTCAATAATAGGAGAACCATTAAGAGTCACTATTGTATTATGATCTTGAAGCCCTGTTGTAGCATCTCGAGCAAGAATATAAACCACCCTACGAATGAAGCCGAACACACAAACCAAGTAATCCTCTAGCATAAGTAGGTCACTAGTTATACCTACCAACAATAACAACTAAAGAATCTACAGAGGAAACTATAACCTAATCTCTAAGAAATCAAGACATCTTACTCGAACTGTATCCCGACCATTCATCAGAGACATATCCACTAAATCTCTTGCTACGAACGAGTGCATTCTCACCATTTGTGAAAGATTATGTAAGATATAACACACAAAATACAATAAATAAATTAAAATATCCTAAAGTTATGTATCCTTTAAAGATATATAATGGACGTCTCTACATAAATCTTCAAAACTCAACTTGTACTAATAAGACCAGTGAACCTAGGGCTCGATACCAATTTTTCATGATCCAAAATAGCCACATGTGCACCATCAAACATAGGTAAGACTCTCCCAACCCCAAAAAACCATAATTTAAAAATAAAAAAGTAAAAGACCTAAGAAATAAACCAAAAGTATAAATATAAAGGAAAAAATATACATAATACATTCCTAGGTCTGGTTGCCACTAATTCAAGACTCTAATGCATAATCATAAAAATTATACTAAGATATCCTATTTGCAAAACTAAGAATTTGATAGTAAAAAAGAGATCCAAGTAAGCTTGAAGTGTATTTGATACTACCTCGATCTCCACAATGCCAATGCAGAATGAAATAATCTACTGACTACTACTTGACCCAATACTTGCACGAAGTTTAGGAAATATAAAAAGGAAATAAAAGAAAGAGTGAGTATGAAAAACAATATGTATGTCAAAAACTTCATTGATAACCGATCCTAATCTAAACTAATAGTGAGAACAACCACTTCCGCTACCCAAGGTATCAAATTAATCTGTAAACCACTAAATCATAATACCTAATCAAACTAGGGAAACCCAAAATGATAGTCAACAACCATAACTTGAAGATGATAGGCACTATAACCTAGGTGAGTTAACACTAGACATTTCATAATCCATAATTAGAAAGAAACACTTATACAGAAGGCTTACTACATAATATATATATATATATATATATTTATATATATATATATATATATATTTCAAGTTTAATCACATAATATTAAAAAAAATTGTTGGATTAAATAAGGAGAGTAAATATAAGGGTTCAATAACATACTACTAAAGTTGTAATTCCAATGATCTCTTAGATTAAGCCATAGCCTTAACCTAAGCTTCATAATCTATCAACCTCAAATCCATGTAAGATGATGTAAAGTTATTCAATAAAGTTAAATGGATGCACAAAATACAATGTCACAAACAATTTTCTTACATGATAATATAATGTAAAAGTAAATACTAACACAACATCAACCCTACAAAGAATGATATTGCAATGCATATGATGTAATGCAATGTAGTTCTAATAATTTATATGATGTTCGTGTGATATGATCAGGTTTATAGCGTAACCTCAATATACACTTGCCGATTACTGTATAAGAGTAGGAACCATACAATACATATACAATCTCAATACTCAATCCTATTCTTAATATCCATTTCTTCTTTCCGACATATGTGTTGCGCAAAAGGTTACTGAAGGTGACATGCTTATGTCAAAAATAAATATTTCCATAATGGTACCAGAGTCTCATAAATGTATTCATGTTATAAGAATATAATGTACACAATCGAACTAGTGTGAAGATCTCGAATCTGTTCATGACATATGCACGTGAGCTCAGAATCCACTTAATATGTAAACCATCCATGATTTAATTTAAGTGATATACCATTTGAAAAACTATGAAATTAAGACATCATTAAATTATTTTATGCCTTCATTTGAGTTATATGTAAACTAATAGGGCAAAAAATCCAAAACAACATAATTTAAGTTAATGATTTTTATATGATCTGACAATTTTAACTATCCATTTGGTTGCTAAGTAATATTTTTGGGGCGTAGGGATGATTGGCATGACTCCCAATACTTTATGATGGATTATATGTGAATTTGTGAAGGGATTTTGGCTTTGATTTTATCATCACGATGTATGTTATAGCTTAACTTTCTCTAGAATTTTGGCTTCTTAATATCTTATATAAAAGAATGATAGTATAATGGGAATGGATTAGAAAATAATGTTAGAAATATTTTATGCTCTTGTTTGGGATTATGTTGTTACTGGTGGTTTGAGATAATAATTACTGTGTTTGGCCCATAGATGGGTCTTATCTAATATTGTTAGCTTTATTTATACATTTTGTTGATTTCTTCCTGGTAGAAAACCCTGGGTTATGGTTTATGTGGTATTAATGATGTATTATTTTCATATTTCACTCTAATGTTACATGGCTTATAGTGGATCAGAAATGGTTGCCCCATTAAGTAGATTTTGCCTCGCATACATCTATATTAGTTAGATTTTAGATTCATATTCTTGTTTAATTTATAGAATTATATCCTTATGTCATACATACTTTCATAAGGCCTTAGTACCACTATGGAAATATTGGTTTTTCTAACAAAATTGTGATATCTTAAAAAACCCTACTATCATTCATGAGTTCGAGAAGAGATATGAATATTGGGATTCGTATTCGTTATTGAGATTAAATATGAGTTGTCAACCACTCATGGGTGAAACCTTAGGACTAGGGCTCAGTAGGTGCATACAAAGGTAATTTAATTACCTCAGAGATATCACATCATCATTGTCATCCTTATTGCATATTCATACATTATGCAACTTTACTATCATACTTTAATCTTTCATTTGATGTATAAAGATTCTATGTGCTTTCTATTATAATATCTAGTTTAAGTGATAAACTTAGAATTATTAATGAATTTGGTGTGAACAACTATTTAGGACATTTTTGGATTATAGATGACATGCTCATAATGTCTATTTATATAATTTATATTTTTCTTTGATCAGTCAACCTATGATACCTAGTGATAAAAGTGTAGCATACATATCCCTACTATGCCCTTTGGGTGTAGATCTATGTATGAGTGTACCACGCGATAGTTGTGTTCAGGTATTGATTTATTAATTTGAGGTAGTTAGTGCTCTATTCTTCAAAATTTTATGTGCTACCCCATCCTATCTTGTTTATATCTTATTTTCCATTTAAATATAGACATGTGTTAATTTTTGGATTATCAGTTGTTTTTTAGTCATTGAGTTGCATATAAATTTTTCTTACATGGTTGCACAAACTTTTGGAATGGTTTATCGTATAGTTTAGATGTTATAACTTTTTCCATTTTGTATATGTAAGGTTTGATTTTGCTCTATAATTCTTACATTAGAACTTTTATGTTGGTTCTTCTTTTTATATCGATTTTTGATAATTGGCTAACTTGTCAAGGCTTAGCCACGATAAGTGCCATCAGAACACTCAGGTTTTAGGCCATGATAAATTTCCATAAAAGAAGCTAGGTTCATTGGTCTCGGTGCAAGAATAAATGTGTCTGGTACAGTTTTGTGGATCAATACTTAGACATTTAGATCTATCTTTGAAAGACTATAATATATCTTTACAAAAATTCCTTGTTTTGTTCCTTATCATATGGATTTTTCATATATTTTATTATAAAGCATTTATCATTCTACTCTATGAAAAATGTAAGGACTAGATCCTGTCAGGCTATGGATATTTAGCCATCATCAAAGAATAGAACACAATCTAGGAGTTGAGTTATGAGTCATGGATGGGAATGATGTATGGGAAAGACACATTCCTTCAAGAGGTAGTACGAGTGGTATCTCTTCAAATTCTTAGGTTGAGAATGATAGAGTTGTAGGACCTACTCAGGTTCTGCAGAGTTGATCTGCCCCTGTCTTGGATGGGTTATTAATTCATTTGCTAACATTTTTAGAGTATGTTTTTTAGAGTGTACCTAGCGATCCTCCGGTATCAAGTATTGTACCTTAATCTGTACCAGAGTCTTCTTATAGTGTTCATTTGGCTCTAACTATGGATTCTTCACTGATACCTATATATGCTAATGAAAATTAAGAAACTTCAAGTGCTTTTCCTATTTGTGTTCCTATATCTAAGTATGGTATTCCATAATCAGGTGTTCCGCCTTCTTCTATGATACCAACTCAGATGGGATCATTGTCAGGTGGACTGACTCTGCCTCTTATTGTTACAAGTACAATTATGTCTTTTGATGATCAGAAAAGGTTTGAGATATTCACTTGCTTGGGTCCACCCAGGTTCATTGGTGTTGTGGTAAAGAATTTCAATGAGTTTTTCATTCATTATTGAGACTTTGTGCATAACCTTGGATCTCTTGAGAGGCACGAGGTTGCCTACACTACCTACGAGTTGAGAGTTAAGCCGAGGGATTTGTTCAGGACACTCATTAGTAGCAGATCTTTGGGTACTCTAGAGATGACTTGGAATCAGTTTTTTTGGGCATTTTTGGATAAATTTATTACATATAATTTATGGGATTATATAAAAGATGAGTTCGATCTATTTTAGCAAGGCTTTATGACGATTGTGAAGTAAGATGAACATCTTCATTCCTTATCTAGATATTGTATCTACAGTATTTCCATTGAGTCTATTAGTATTTCAAAGTTTATGAAGGGATTGAATGTTTAACTTATTTTGGCTACAACCTAGATAGTAGAGGGCTATCACTTCATAGTATAGTGCATCAAATGATTATGAGTGAGTATGAAAAACAACATGTATGCAGAAAGCATCATCGACAGTTAATCCTAATCAGAAGTAATGGTGAAAACAATCACTTCAGCTACCCAAGGTATAAAATTAATCTATAACCCACTAAATCATAATACTTAATCCTACTAGGGCAACCCGAAACAATAGCCAACAACCATAACTTGAATAAGATAGCCACTATAACCTAGGTGAGTCAACACTAGCCATTTCATGATCCATAATTAACGAGAAACACTTATATAGAAGGCTTACTACATAGTATATACATATATATATATATATATATATATATATATATATATATATTCAAGCTAAATCACATAATATTAACAAAAAAATTTGGATTAAATAAGGAGAGTAAATTTAAGGGTTCAATAACATACTACTGAAGGTGTAATTCCAACAATCTCTTAGATTAAGCCATAGCCTTACCCTAAGCCTCATAATCTCTCAGCCTCAAATATATGTAAGATGATGTAAAGTTATGCAATAAAGTTAAATGGATGCACAAAATACAATGTCACAAACAATTTTCTAACATGATAATACAATACAAGAGTAAACACTAACAAAACATCAACCCTACAAAGAATAACATAGCAATGCATGTGACGTAATGCAACATAGCTATAATAATTCTGATGATGATCATTCGATATGATCAAGGTTATCGCATAACCTCAATATACACCTACAGAGTACTGCTTAAAATTAGGAACCATGGGGGTTCACAATCCATATACAATCTCAATACACAATCCTAGTCTTAATATCCATATCTTCTTTCCAACTCATGTGTTGAGCAAAAGGTTACTGAAGGTGACATGCTTATGTCAAAAATAAATATTTCCATAATGGTACCAATGTCTCATAAATGTATTCTTGTTATAAGAATATAATGTACATAATCTAACTAGTGTGATAATTTCGAATATCTTCATCACATATGCACGTGAGCTCAGAATCCACTCAATATATAAACCATCCATGATTTAATTTAAGTAATGTAACATTTGAAAAATTATGATATTAATACATCATTAATTTCTTTTACGGCTTTATTTGAGTACCATGTAAACTACTAGGGCATAAAATATATAATGACTTAATTAATGATTTTTATATGTTCTGACAATTTTAACAATCCATTTGGTTGCTAAGTAATGTTTTTGGGGCGTAGGGATTATTGGAAAGGTTCCCAATGCTTTATGATGCATTTTTTGTGAATTTGTGGGTTTCAGAGGATAAAGCTCTTCTAGTTGACTTTTGTCAACATTTATTGTTATGTGCATCAGATTCCAAAATAGACAACGCCAGTAGACCAAAATGTCAATTTTAGATTTATAGCATGGTTGGTGTAGTCTTATGGATTTTATATCTCATTTCAACCCTCAGTTTAGAATGTAGTGACATTAAGTATTGGGGGTCAATTTTGTAGAAACGAACTCTTTTAGAAAATTTGATATCTCCATAAAGTTTGAAGAACTAAATTTTATTAGGTAGCATAGTTAATTTCTATCCTTAGGATTCCAAATGAATCTTCAGTTTCGGTGGAGACTTTGAAGATCTCCATGACCCAACTTTGCACACTCATCTGGTGCAAGCTCTAAAGTGCCACTTTGGTGTCATAAGCATTGTCTGCTAAAGCCTCTAACTGGTCAATTTAGATACCCGAATCCCTTCTAGATGGAAGCTTTAGTAGATCCTCATCCACTAAAAAAGAGACAGCTAAAGTTACCCCTACGTATACTAAACCATACTAGGCTACATACAAGTATCGCTAAAGCAACACTTGACCACTTTATCGGTGGCTACTTAAGCAATAATCAATGTTTTATTAAAGACCCTTCCACCTATTCAGGGGATGTTAAAGTGTCCTCTTGCCAGCTATAGTGACACTTGACCTCTTTAATGGTGACTGCTTTAGCTGTCATCTCTTGTACATTCTAAAAATCTATTTTTCTTGATTTTTGTCAATTTTTAAGACTTGAAGCTTCATGTTTTAGAGTTTTTGGGAAATTTATTCCATTTTAAATCTTGGGTAAGGTACGAATCACTATTTCAATTATTTACTTTGATTCTTCATATCTAAAACCCTTAATTAGGTAATTCAAAAGTAGAATTGGGGGATTTTGGATTGGAAGATCTAAAATAGTGATCCTCAAATTAATCCCCAATTTCACTTTGGTTTTAATTTATGGTTTTCCTTAATCCTAGTTATATTTTTAATAAACTAAAATTTTATTTTAATCCCTTCTATTCAAAAATCCATTTCAAGGTCCGTCTTGATCCAAACTCAGAAATAGGCCATATGGGTATCTTTGTTTTTCTAAATGCATAGAATCTCTATTTGTACATTTTTAGTTGATTTAAAAATCATTTATGTGTGGAATAGCCCCACGTGAAGGGCTTTTTGTTTTGATTTTAGCATCACGAGGTATGTTATAGCTTAACTTTCTTTAGACTTTTGGCTTGTTAATATCTTATATAAAACCATGATAGTATAGTGGGAATGGATTATAAAATAGTATTATAAATATTGTATGTTCTTATTTGGGCTTATGTTGTTATTGATGGTTTGAGACAATAATTTTTATGTTTTGCTTGTAGAGGGCTCTTATCTGATATTGTTAGCTTTATCTATACATTTGGTTGTTTTCTTCCTTGTAGAAAACTGTGGGTTAAGGTTTATCTGGTATCAATGATGTATTATTTTCATATTTCACTGTAATGTTACATAGCTTGTACTGGATCATAAATGGTTACCCATTAAGTTGATTTTGGCTCACATAAATTTTGGTTTTTCTAACAAAATTATGATATCTTAAAAAAACACTACTATCTTTTTAGAGTTCAATAAGAAATATGAATATGAGATTGGTATTGGTTATTGAGATTAAATATGAGTTGTCAACTACTCATGGGTGAACCCTTAGGATCGGGGTTCAGTAGGTGTATACAGAGTTAATATAATTACCTTAGAGATATCACATCATCATTGTCATCCTTATTTCATATTCATACATTATGTATCTTCGCTGTCATACTTTCATGTTTTATTTGACCTATAAAAATTCATATACTTTCTATTATTACATCTAGTCTAAGTGATAAACATAGAATTGTTAGTGAATTTGGTGTGAACCACTATTTAGGGCATTTTTTGATGGTAGATAATGTGCTCATAATATGTATTTATATACATTATAATTTTCTTTGATCAGTCAACCTATGATACCTACAGATAAAAGTGGACCGAATATATCCCTACTATGCCCTTTAGGTGTAGATCCATGTATGAGTGTACCATATGATAGTTGTGTTCTTGTAGTGATTTGATAAATTTTAGGTTATTGGTGCTCTATGCTTCAAAAGTTTATGTGCTACCCCATTTTGTATACTTTATATCTTGTTTTACATTTGAAGGTAGACATGTGGTCCTTTTTGGATTATCAGTTGTTTTGTTAGACATTGTGTTGTATGCAGATTTTTCTTACATGGTGGCATAAGATTTTGGAATGGTTTATTTTATAATTTAGATATTATAACTTTTTCCATTTAGTGTATGTAAGGTTTGATTTTACTCTAGAATTCTCTCATTAGAACTTTTATGCTGGTTTTTCATTTTTTATCGATATACATAATTGGCAAATATGTCAAGGCTTAGCCACGATAAGTGCCATCATAACCCTCAGGTTTTTTGTCATGATAAATTTCCATAATAGATTCTAGGTTCATTGGTCTTGATATAAGAATAAGGGTGTCTGGTAGAGTTTCGTGGATCAATACTTAGACATTTGGATCTATCTTTGAAAGGCTATAAGATATCCTTAGAAAAATTCCTTGTTTTGTTTCTTATCGTGTGGATTTTTCATATATTTTATTCTAAATTATTTATCATTCTATTCTATGAAAAATGTAAGGACTAGATCCCATGAGGCTATGGATGTTGAGCCATGCTCTAAGAAGAGAACATAATCTAGGAGTTGAATTGTGAGTCATGGATCGGAGTTAGGTAGGGGACGGATACATTTCTTCTAGAGGTAGTACGAAGGGGATCTCTTCTGGTCCTTTGGTTGAGAATGATAGAGTTGTAGGACCTACTCAGGTTCTGCAGAGTATATCTGCCCTAGTCTTGGATGGGTTATTAATTTATTTGCTGACATTTTTGGAGGATATTCTTTTAAGTGTACCTGGCAATCCTCCAGTATCGAGTATTGTACCTTCATCTATACCTGAGTCTTCTTATAGTGTTCATTTAGCTCTAAGTATGGATTCTCCACTGATACCTATATATGCTTATAAAAATTAATATACTTTAAGTGTTTTTCCTATTTTTGTTCCTGTATCTAAGTATGGTATTCCATAATCAGGAGTTCAGCCTTCATCAATGTTACCATCTTAGATGGGATCTTTGTCAGGCAGACTGACTATGCCTCATATTGTTAGAAGAACAATTATGTCTTTTGATTATCAGAAAAGGTTTGAGATATTCACTTGCTTGGGTCCACCCAGGTTCATTGGTGTTGTGGTTAAGCATTTCAATGAGTTTTTCATTCATTATTAGTTGTTTTTGGACAACCTTGGATCTCTTGAGTGGCACGAGGTTGCTTACACTACCTACTAATAGAGAGTTAAACCCAGGGACTGGTAGAGGACACTGGTTAGTAGAAGATCTTTGGGGACTCTGTAGGTGACTTGGAATCAGTTTATTGTTGACTTTTCTGATAAATTTATTTCATATAATTTATGGGATCATATAAAAGATGAGTAGGGCTTTATGACAGTTGTGAAGTAAGATACACATTTTCATACCTAATCTACATATTCTATCTACAGTATTTCCATTGATTCTGAGAGTACTTCAAAGTTTATGATATTCTTGGATGTTTAGCTTATGTTGGTTACAATCAAGATAGTAGTGTCAGGGGCATCACTTTAGAGTATTGTGCTTCACGTGAAGATGACTGAGTCTATTCTTTAATCTTCTCAAGGAGGCACCGAGAGGGTACGATTTTGTGATGTGTTTAGTAGCTTCACTCATTGAGAAAGAGATTTTAGAGTTTCCAATAGGTGTTAAGATATATTAGTGCAAGAAGCTTTGCAGAGTTCAAATATTGTGTCTTGTGGTTCAACAGTTTTTAGTGGTTTGATATTTTTTTGGTATGGTCATTCTGTCTCATTTGTACCTTATCCTATACAGTTAAAGCATAGGGTTTTTGATATATATATATATATATAGATATATTGAGTTTAGAAATCAAGAAAAGGATTGTTCCTACTATAGTTTCTAGCCTATTTCTATATCGATGGTGAGAGGTGACCCTCTGAGAGGTAAGGGTACTGCTATAGGTATGCGAGGTAGAGATAATGGTGTTGATAGTGGTTATTACATGGCTACTCAGTCAGGTACTGGACATAGACAACATTATTCTATACTCCTCAGACTAGAGACCAAGGTTTCTGATGCTATTAACATAGGAATCACCCCATTTTTCTTTATATCGACATCTGTATTATTTGATCTAAGATCGACTTTCTCCTATATGTCTGCATATTTTTATTTGGGTCTAAATTTTACTAGTGAGCCAATTATTGTTCCTATCCATTTATATATCCATGTAGGAGATTCCTTAATAGTAGATTAGGTGTATCAATCATATTTTAGACTTTAACTAGGCATGAGACTTTAGTATATTTTATCATCCTAAATATGGTAGAGTTAGATATCATATTGGGTATGGATTACTTAGTTGTTTGTCTTTATATTCTAGACTATAATGCTAAGACCGGCACCTTAGCTCCATTGGGTATTCAAATGATAGCTTTAAATGGTGCATTTCATCTGGGTCGTAAGAGAGTTATATCCTTTCTGTATTGTTCACGCTTGGTTGAGAGGAAATATTTGTTATACATGGCCCATATTCTTCATAATACTATTGCTCCAATGCCGTCTTTAGGTTTTATCTTCATTGTTCGTGAGTTAATGGATTTTTCTCCCATAGATTTTCCTGGTATTCCTTCATATTATGATATTGACTTTGTTATAGATGTTGAGCTCGGTACTAAGTCTATTTCTATTCTTCCATATAGTATAGCCCCTATAGAATAGAAGGAATTAAAGGATCAGTAGTAGAAGTTATTAGATAAAGGATTTATCTAATCTACTTTATTGCATTGGGTTGCGCATATCTTGTGTGTGATTAAAAAGAATAGATCCATGTATATGTGTATTTATTAATGGTAATTGAAAAAGGTGAGGGTTAAATATAAGTATCCTCTTTCTTGTATTAATGATTTATTTGATTAGCTTCATAGTGCTTCAATGTTTTTGATAATTAAGTTGAGATTCGAGCATTCTTAGTTAAGGATTAGAGCTATGGATATACCGATGAAAACTTTTTAGACTCGATATGGTCTTTATGAGTTCTTGTTCATGTCCTTTGTATTGAATAGTGTCCCAACCACGTTCATGGAGTTGATGAACTAGGAGTTTTAACCATAGTGCAACTCTTTTGTATTTGTATTTATTGATTATACCTTAGTTTACTCCAAGAGTTAGGCAAATTATGAGGAGCATTTGGGGATTGATAAGAAGTTGTATGTTAAGTTCTCCAAGTGCATGTTTTGGTAATACTATATCTCTTTCATCAATCATGTAGTATCCAAGGATGGTATCATGGTCGATCCGCCCAAGATTATAGCGATTCATGATTCGGCTAAGCCTATTTCTCCATTAGATAGTTGTAGTTTTGTTGGTTAAGCAGGCTACATTAATGTCTAATTGAGGATTTTTAATCTATCATAACATATTTGACTAATTTGACTCAGAAGAAGATCTCTTTTCAGTTGGCTGATTATTGCAAGGTAAGCTTTTAAAAACTCAAGGATTTGTTGACCTCAACTCCTATGTTTACTTTGTCCAACTAGGGCATGAGTTTTACCATTTTTTCTGAAACTTCTAGTGTTGAGTTAGGTTCTGTGTTGTTGTAGATAGTTAAAGTATGATTCTCATTAGTTGAAGCCCCATGTTACGAATTAACCCAACCACGATCTGCAGTTGTGCACAATATTTCTGATTTTATATTTTGGAGGCACTACCTATGTAGGGATCTTTGTTGAGATCTTCTCATAACATTGTATCATTCAATATTTCTTTACCCTGCGAGATTCTAATATGAGGTAGCTTCATTGGCTTGAGTTGCTTATGGATTTGGACCTTACTATTCACTATCATTAGGAAAAGGCTAACATGGTTGCGAATTCCTTGAGCAGATGTTTGACTAGTATGGGTAGCTTGGCATATCTTTTAAACAAGGAGAGGCCTCAAGACTTAGAGTTTTAGTCTTTGGCTAACTAGATGGTTAGGCTTGATATTTTGACACCTGGATGTGTTTTGAATTTGTAGAGGCGTGATCTTTTTTTATGGAGCAGTTTTGGGCTCATTAGTTTAATGATGTTTGGTTAAGAACGATTAGGATAAGGTGTTAAATGGTGAATCTAAGGAACCCTCACTTGATTTTGATGGTGTTTTGAGGATTGGATGTCGAGTTGCTGTACATGCTTAAATGCCCTTTGGGTCGCTTAAGGGAAGGGTCTCTAAAGTGGCCAATTCATTGCTTAAGCGACAAGTCTTTCCTAGCTGATGGCCACTAAAGTGAAACTCTCATCTCATAAAGGAAGACCGCTTAAGCGATGGGCATGCAGGTAGCGGGTGTTACTAAATCGACACTTGTCTATAAATCCCGTGACTGCTCAAGTGTCCTAGTGTCTGCTTAAATGGAAATTGGGTAGCTTAACAAAACCCCCAGCCCTATTTTCTACCATATTTCACATAATTTCAAGTGTGAAAAAACCCTAGATTGAGTGGGAACTTGGGAGAAATATTGATATGAGATTTTGGGGGTGTTTGTAAGATTGAATTACTCATTTCTTCTCCAAATTCTTGGTATGTTTTCATCACTTCTATTGTTAATTTCTCATAGTTTCCCAAAAATTTCCAGAATATAGGTGGGTTTATTGTAGCACCATTTGTTCTCTGAATTTATGCATTCTTGAGGGTAAATATTCCTTGATCATAGATAGATGCATTGTTAGTTTTGAAAATACGATTTTTCAATTAGGGCCCACATAAGATTTTTATGTAATTTAGGACCTGAAGCATGAAAATATAATATGGTTACAATTTTTTCATATTAATGACTACATAATTTTTTTATAGCATGTCATCTTGCGGGATTTTTTAGAAATAGGAAATTAATCACTTAGCGGATTTGTGATGCCCCGAAAAAATTTTCCATTAAGATCTCAGACAAAAATATGTTGTATTCTGTTGTTTATCGTGATTAATAATTTTTTTGTGTTGAATTTCTGGATATGAAACCGGTCATCGTGTAGAGCATCGAATAAGCTTTACAATGATATGTGGAGCATCCAAAACGGACACTTGAGCGATGAGTTATGATCATTCCGATCTAACTGTGAATAGTGGTGAACAGTAAATATGCAGGAAAAAAATACTGAGGCCAGACGAAATTTAAGGACAAATTCAAACGATCATAACTCCTTGTACATAATGATCTGGGTGAGCTACTATATATCAACAGAAATCTCTGAAAGTCCTCTTTCCAATGAAATTAGTTTCATCCCATTTGTCCATCGGAGCAAAAGGTTATGGTCGATCTACTTTAACCTACCAAAACAGACCACCAAAGGACAGATTTGACATTATTTTATTTTTAAGGGTACTTTAGTCATTTCCACTCTAATCCATCTGGATAAACCATGGATTTAGGTCCATGAAGAGCATTCAATAGCTTATTTTTCTATAAAATTTCCTTTGGCTAAAACCCCAACCCTACTACTCCAAATTTCATCCTTCTATGTCTCTTGATTAAACTGTAGAAATTTCAAATTGATTTGAGATCATGTTGATTATGTTAAGGGCTTCGAGAAGCACCCTTTATTTTCGTGAATGAAGTTTCAGAATTGGAAGTTCATATTCATCTTCCATTTTTAGGTATGTGGGGCTTTGAACAAGATTATCTTTTCGATGTTGTGCCCGGTATTTTTATGGAATTACATTGACATGAGATTTTACTTGTTTTACCATGAATTGGAAGTATAATTTTATATCTTATATTATTATCCATGAGCTATGGGATTATGTCATTCGATATGTGTATGATGTTGAGATGGAATTATGTCCAAAAGTGTTTGATTATGAGAGTATGATGATTTAATTTGTTAATCCTTGATTTATACTATCATTCCACTATTTCCTTATTATGAATTTATAATTGATATTGGAAATTCTATATTCCTACTATAGGTTGATGTCTCAAGTACCTTTAAATGAGAGTTGGATGGAAAATTGAGAAATATTGATATTGAAGTTGCAATGAGTCTTGGTATTTTACGGATGGTTTTGATGAGTTAAATTGTTGAAAATATTATGTATTGAGTCTTCATATCATTGTCCAAATTTCGAGTCGGTTATTGTTCAATGTATTGATACCTTGTTGATGTTTAGGAAGATTAAAATATTTTGAGCTAAAATGTGTTGATGTTAGGAATACACAAATTGATATGATTTTATAAATGAGAAAGAGATTTGATTTGGTCTTTATGATAGAACCTTGTGATGTTGTGGTGGATTTCCTAACGCATTCTGAGCTTGTCAGGAAGTATTACTTATCACCAAGAGGAAAATTTAATATTTCCCCAAACCTATGTGCCACCGTAGGGTTGTTTGATGATGATATTATTGACTAGAGAGCCCGATTGTGATTATTGTAGTTTTAAGGTTGTATTCCCTAGCAAAGAGTATGACCCTCCCACCAACGGGGTTTTCAAATGTTAGTATTCCACATAGCTCACGTGGGGTTGTTGGTTATAGGAAACTCCCCTATCCATAAGAGTCACGTTTATTGAAATACCGAGTCACTCTGAGTTTTGATGTGGTACGTCAAGTTGCCGATGATGATCTATAATAATTTATAAGGTTTTTCTCCTACATTTCCTATATAAGATATTATGAGTTGCATATTCAATGTCAGTCAAGCCAGGTGTGTCATTATGGTTCATATGTACATTTTTATGAAATTTATGATATTATTTATATTTTGCATGTGCCCCCACATACTCAGTACATATCTTATGCTGACCCATATATTTCTCTGTGGGCTACATTCTTACTATGATGTAGGTTCAGGTACTCAGCCGTAGCCGCGACAGTGATATCCGAGTGCCACAACTCCTCATGGTTCAAGGACCGAGTTGCTAGTTTTGGTGCTGTTATTTTGTGATCCCTTTGTTCGGTTGAGTCAATTGGGGGCACGTGACCAAGGACGAAAGTGTGGAGCTGGCTTAAGTTATGGGAAGCTAAGATAGAGAAGTTTATAAATTTGATACAAGGCTCCATGTTGGTTAAGGAGTATTGTCTTAAGTTTAATCAACTATCAAAGTATGCTTCCAATATGATGGATAAATCGAGGACTAGTATGAGAAAGTTTCCAACTGGGGTGTATAGTTATGTGGTGAAAGAATGTAGATCTGCTATAATCAACAGGGAGAATGATCTTCCTAGGTTAATGATTTACGCCCAACAGATTGAGTCAGATAAGATAAAGGAAAGAGAAAGAGTAAGAGGGATTAAGAGAGTTAGATTGAAGCAACAGGGTCTGGTCAGACTAGATTCTCCGTAGGGAGTCTCCCTCAGTTTCAAAGACTTCTATTTATACCTGAGCCTTCCTCAGCTACTGCTTTAGTAAATCAGGGCTGGTAGGAGCTCGAAAATAGGTCAGTAACTTCCAGGTCTGCGGATAGTGTAAGAAACTGGCCTCATCCTCCTTCGTGTGCTTAGTGTAGTAAAGACTATTTTGGGTAGTGTTATATGGGGTAGCGGGGTAGTTTTTGTTGTGGCAAGTTGGGCCACATACTTAGAGACTGCCCGTATGCCAGACAGTGGAGTCATGATGCCCATCCCCAGAGTCAGGCTACCAGTGCCCCGCCTCTCGCAGCCCGTCTAGTTCCTCCTTAGGGTGCTTCATATAGTACTGCTGGCGGTCAATGCCAAAATTGTTTCTATGCTATACAACCTCGTAAGGAGTAGGATGACTCTCTCGATGTTGTCACTGGTATGCTTTATGTTTTTTCTTTTGATGTCTATGTGTTGATGGGCACCATTTTGAGTTTTTCTTATATGACACCTCTGGTTGCTGTAAATTTTAAAATGGATCCTGAACTAATTTAAGAGCACATATTGGTTTCTACTCCGGTAGGAGATTCTGTCATCGCTAAGCGGGAGTATAAGAAATGTCCCATTATATTTTTTTATCGGGTTCTGTATGCTGATTTGATTAAGCAATATATGGTTTACTTGGATATCATACTGGGTATGGATTGGCTTCACTCATGCTATGCTTGTATTGATTGTCGTGCCCATGTGGTCAAGTTTTAGTTTCCTGATGAACCTATCTTCGAATGGTCCGGGAGTTCTGTTATTCCTAAAGGTCGTTTCATATCCTATCTCAAAGCTAGGAAGTTGATTTCCAAGGGTTGCATCCACCATTTGGTTTGGGTTAAAGGCACTAAGTGTGATTCCCCGACCATTCGGTCAATTGATATTGTTAATGACTTTATTGATATCTTTCCAGAAGAGGATACCTCTTCATAGAGAGATAAAGTTTGGGACTGACCTTCTTCCCGATACTCAGCCTATTTCCATTCCTCCACATCGCATAGCTCCATCAGAACTTAAAGAGTTGAATGAGCAATTGAAAGATATTTTAGACAAAACCTTTATCATACCTAGTGTGTCCCCGTGGGGTGCACCTGTCCTATTTATGCATAAGAATGATAGTTCTTTACGCCTGTGTATTGATTACCAACAACTTAATACGGTTACTATAAAGATTAAATATCTATTTCCTCAAATTGATGATTTATTTGATCAATTTCAAGGTACGAGCTACTATTTGAAGATAGACCTGAGATTCGGTTATCACTAACTTAAGGTTAGGGAATGTGATATCCCTAAGACAACCTTCCAAACCCCTTACGATCACTTTGTATTTCTAGTGATGTCTTTCGGGTAAACTAATGCTCTAGTGGCTTTCATAGATCTAATGAATCATGTATTCCAGCTATATCTAGATTCATTTATAATAGTGTTCCTTGATGATATTCTTATTTACTTCCGGAGTGAGGGTGATCATGCGGATCATCTCAGAATCATATTGGAAAATCTTCGAGCTCATTGGTTGTATGCTAAGTTCAGTAAGTGTGGGTTCTGGCTGAACTCTGTAGCTTTCTTGGGTCATGTTGTTTCTACCGAAGGTATTAGAGTTGATCCTCAAAAGATAAAGTCTATAAAGAGTTGGCCTAGACCTATTTCTCCTTTTGATATCCAAAGTTTCTTGGGTCTAGCGGGTTATTATCATCGTTTTGTTAAAGGGTTTTCATCTATTGCATCTCCTATGAACCGTTTGACCCAAATGAAATAGAAGTTCCTGTGGTCCGAATCTTGAGAGAAGAGTTTTCAGGAGTTGAAGACTCAACTAACTTCAGCCCTTGTGTTGACTTTGCCTGACGGTATTGATGGTTTTATGGTGTATTGCAATACTTCCAGAGTCGGTTTGGGTTGTGTGTTGATGCAAAAGGGTAAGGTTAAAGCTTACGCTTCCAGGCAGCTAAAGCCTCACGAGAAAAATTATCTTACCCATGACCTTGAATTAGTTACCGTGATTTTTGCTTTGAAAATCTGGAGACATTATTAGTATGGTGTTCATTTCGACGTCTTCACGGACCATAAGAGGTTGCAGTATGTATTCAGCCAGAAGGAGTTGAATTATAGGCAGAGACGATGGTTAGAACTATTGAAAGATTATGATATGAGCGTGCAATATCATCCAGGCAAGGCTAATATAGTAGCAGATAGCCTTAGTCAAAATTACATAGGTAGCATAGCGCATATGGAGATTGGTAAGAAGGAGTTCATTGTGCGGTTGTGGGGCAGTTTTAGTTGTGGCAAGTTGGGCCACATACTTAGAGACTGCCCGTATGCCAGATAGCGGAGTCATAATGCCCATCCCCAGAGTCAGGCTACCAGTGCCCCACCTCCTGCAGCCCAACCAGTTCCTCCTCAGGGTGCTTCATCTAGTACTGCTGGCGGTCAACACCAGAATCGTTTCTATGCTATACCACCTTGTAAGGTGCAGGAGGACTCTCTTGATGTTGTCACTGGTATGCTCCGTGCTTTCTATTTTGATTTCTATGTTTTGATTGACCCCGGTTTGTGTTTTTCTTATGTGACACCTCTGGTTGCTGTAGATTTGGAAATGGATCCTAGACTAATTTTTGAGCATATATTGGTTTCTCCTCCGGTAGGTGAGTCTGTCATTGCTAAGTGGGTGTATAAGAAATGTCCCATTACAATGTTTCATCGGGTTATGTATGCTGATTTAATTGAGCTAGATATGGTTGACTTTGATATCATTCTGGATATGGATTGGCTTCACTCATGCTATGCGTCTATTGATTGTCGTGCCCATGTGGTCAAGTTTTAGTTTCCTGATGAATCAATCCTCGAATGGCCCGGGAGTTCTATTTTTCCTAAGGGTCTTTTCATATCCTGTCTCAAAGCTAGGAAGTTGATTTCCAAGGGTTGCATCCACCATTTGGTTTGGGTTAAAGACACTAAGTCTGAAACCCTGACCATTCGGTCAATTGATATTGTTAATGAGTTTATTGATATCTTTTCGGAAGATCTCTGTGGAGTACCTCTTGATAGAGATATAGAGTTTGGGATTGACCTTCTTCCCGATACTCAGCCTATTTCCATTCCTCCGTATCGCATAGATCCATCTGAACTTAAAGAGTTGAACGAGCAATTGAAAGATATTTTAGACAAAAGCTTTATCGTACCTAATGTGTCCCCGTGGGGTGCACCTGTCCTTTTTGTGCATAAGAAAGATAGTTCTTTACGGCTGTGTATTGATTACCGACATCTTAACAGGGTTACTATCAAGAATAAATATCCGCTTCCTCGAATTGATGATTTATTTGATTATTTTTAAGGTGCGAGCTACTTTTCAAAGATAGACCTCATATTCGGTTATCATTAACTTAAGGTTAGGGAATATGATATCCCCAAGACAGCCTTCCAAACCCGTTATGGTCACTTTGTATTTCTAGTGATGTCTTTCGGGTTAACTAATGCTCCAGTGGTTTTCATGGATCTTATGAATCGTGTATTCCGGCCATATCTAGATTTATTTGTAATAGTGTTCCTTGATGATATTCTTATTTACTCCTAAAGTGATGGTGATCATGCGGATCATCTTTGAATCTTGTTGGAAACTCTTTGAGCTCATCGGTTGTAAACTAAATTCAGTAAGTGTGAGTTCTGGCTGAACTCTGTATCTTTCTTGGGTCATGTTGTTTCTTTCGAAGGTATTAGAGTTGATCCTTAAAAGATAGAGGCTATAAAGAGTTGTCCTAGACCTATTTCTATTTCTAATATTCAAAGTTTCTTGGGTCTAGCGGGTTATTATCATCGTTTTGTTGAAGTGTTTTCATCTATTGCATCTCGTATGACCTATTTGACCCAAAAGAATGTGAAGTTCCTGTGGTCCAAATCTTGAGAGAAGAAATTGCAGGAGTTGAAGACTCGACTCACTTCATCCCCTGTGTTGACTTTGCTTGATGGTGTTGATGGTTTTGTGGTGTATTACAATGCTTCTAGAGTCGGTTTGGGTTGTGTATTCATGCAAAAGGGTAAGGTTATAACTTATGCTTCATGGCATCTAAAGCCTCACGTGAAGAATAATCTTACCCATGAACTTGAATTAGCTGCCGTGATTTTTGTTTCAAAAATCTGGAGACGTTATTTGTATGGTGTCCATGTCAACGTCTTCACGAATCTTAAGAGCTTGCAGTATGTATTCAGCCAATAGGAGTTGAATCTTAGGCAGAAACGATGGTTAGAACTGTTGAAAGATTATGATATGAGCGTGCTATATCATCCAGGCAAGGCCAATGTAGTAGAAGATGCCCTTAGTCAGAAGTCCATGGGTAGCGTAGCGCATGTGGAGATTGGTAGGAAGAAGTTATCCCGTGATGTATATCATTTAGCTAGATTGGGGGTTAGGTTGTTTTGTCATACTATGGGTAGTATAGGAGTGCAAAGCGGTTCCGAATCCTCTTTAGTTTCGGAAGTAAAGGAGAAGCAAGAAGGGATCCTACCTTGGTCCGGTTAAAAGTCTTAGTTAAAGACCAAAAGGTGGAGGTTTTCTCCCAAGGTGGAGATTGCGTTTTGAGACTCCGAGAAAGATTAAGTGTTCCTGATGTTGATAACTTGAAGCAAAGGATTATGGCGGAAGCGCATTGTACGCGATACTCTATCTATCCTGGTGATACCAAGATGTACCATGATTTGCGAGAAATCTATTGGTAGAATGGTATGAAGAGGAACTTAGCAGACTTTGTGGCGAAGTGTTCCATGTGTCAACAGGTTAAAGTAGAGCATCAAAGGCCCAGTGTCATGATGCAAGAGTTTAGCATTCCTACTTGAAAGTGGAAGAAGTGAATATGGACTTCATAGTTTGTTTGCCACGTTCTCATAACCATCATGATTCGATTTGGATTGTCATAGATCGGCTAACAAAATCAGCTCATTTCATGCCTGTGCATTCATCGTATAAAGCTGAAGATTATGCTAGAATATATATTTAGGAACTCGTCAGACTTCATGGAATCCCTTTGGCTATTATTTCTGACAGAGGTACTCAATTTACCTCTCAGTTTTGGAAATCTTTCGAGAAAGGGGCTCGTTAACCAAATTGGTTTAAGTTCTGCTTTCCATCCGCAAACAGATGGTCAAGTCGAGTGGACCATTAAGTCTTTAGAAGATATGTTGAGGGCTTGTGTGCTTGATTTTAAAGGTAGTTGGGATAAGCACTTAGCATTAATCCAGTTTGCTTACAATAACAGTTTTCATGCTACTATTGGAATTGTCCCGTTTGAAGCTTTGTATGGTAGAAGGAGTAGATCACCCATTGGTTGTTTTGAAGTTGGTGAGGCTGTCACGACTGGACCTAATGTGGTGTTCGAGGCCATGGAAAAGGTTAAGTTAATTCGGTAAAGGTTGAAAACCGCCCAAAGTAGTCAAAAATCATACACAGATGTAAGGAGGAAAGACCTTGAATTTGATGTTGGTGATTTAGTGAACTTGAAAGTTTCACCCATGAAAGGGGTGAAGAGATTTGGGAAAAAAGTGAAACTAAGTCCCCGTTACATTGGTCCCTATAATATTGTGGATAGTATTGGAAAGGTAGCGTATAACGTTGAATTTCCCATGGAGTTATCTAACGTCCATCCGGTTTTTCATGTTTCTATGCTTAAGAATTCTATTGGTGATTCTGTTGTGATTGATCCTTCACAAAGATTGGCTATTCAAGATAGTCTTTTATATGAAGAGATTCCGGTTGAGGTTTTTGGCTTTCAAGTTCGTAGGCTAAGAAACAAGGAAGTTCCTTTGGTTAAAGTGCTTTACCGAAATCAATTCGTGGATAGTGCAATTTGGGAAGCCGAAGCAGATATACGCGCCAAATATCCCCACCTCTTTCCTGTGAATCCTGAGCATGTCAAAGGTATCGTTCTCTTTTGATTTAATCCTTCTTGCTATGTTTATCTTGTCTTATGTGTTTTCTATGATATCCAAAAAAATCTAGAATGGAGTATATTCTTGGGAAAGATGATTTTTCTCTATATACTCATTTTCATATTATTCTTGACCTGCCTATCAACATTCGAGGACGAATGTTTCCAAGGGGGAGATGATGTGATGCCCTAGAAAAAAATTTCATTAAGATCTCGGATGAAAATATGTTGAATTCTGTTCTTTATCGTGATTAATAATTTTTATATGTGAAATCTCTTGATATGCAACTCGTTATCGCGTAGAGCATCAAATAATCTTTCCAACGATATGTAGATAATCAAAAACAGACACCCAAGCGATGAGTTATGATCATTCCGATCTAATCGTGAATAGTGGTGAACAGTAAAAGTGTAGGAAAAAAAATATTGAGGCCAAGCGAATTTTAGGGTCAACTTCAAATGATCATAACTCCTTATACATAATGATCTGGGTGAGCTACTATATATCAACAGAAAGCTCTGAAATTCATATTTCCAATGAAATTTGTTTCATCCAATTTTCCCAACGAAGCAAAAAGTTATCGTCGATATACTTCATCCAATCAAAACAGTCCACCAAAGGACAGATTTGACATTATTTAATTTTTAAGGGTATTTTTGTCATTCCCACTCCAATCCATCCGGGTAAGCCATGGATTTAAGTACATTAAGAGCATTCAATAGCTCATTTTTCTCCAAAATTTCGTAAGGCTCAAACCCCAACCCTACTACTCCAAATTTTATCATTCTATGTCTCTTGATTGAATCGTAAAAATTTTAAATTGATTTGGGATTCATGTTGATCACGTTAACGGCTTTGAGAAGCACCCTTTATTTTTGTGAATGAAGTTCCGGAATCAGAAGTTCATATTCATCTTCCATTTTTAGGTATGTGGGGCTTTGAACAAGATTATCTTTTCGCTCTTGTGCCCGGTATTTTTTTTGAATTACATTGACATGAGATGTTACATTTTTTACCATGAATTGGAAATATGGTTTTATATCTTATATTATTGTCCATGAACTAGGGAATTATGTCATTCGATATGTGTGCGATGTTGAGATGGAATTATGTCCAAAAAATATTTTATTATAAGAGTATGATGATTTAATTTGGTAAGCCTTGATTTATACTATCATTCCACTATTTCTTTTTTATGAATTTATAATTGATATTGGAAATTCTATTTCCCTACTATGGGTTGATGTCTCAAGTACCTTTAAATGAGAGTTGGATGGCAAATTGAGAAATATTGATACTGAAGTTGCAATGAGTCCTGGTATTTTCCGGATGGTTTTGATGAGTTAAATTGTTGAAAATACTATGTATTGAGTCTTCATATCCTTGTCCAAATGTCGAGTCGGTTATGTTTCAATGCATTGATACCTTGTTGATGTTGAGGAAGATCAAAATGTTTTGAGCTAAAATGTGTTGAGTTAGGAATCCACAAATTGATATGATTTGATAAATGAGAAAGAGATTTGATTTGGTCTTTATGATAGACCCTTGTGATGCTGTGGTGGATTTTCTAACATGTTCTGAGCTTGTTGGGAGTAGTACTTAGCACCGAGAGGGAAATTTGGTATTTGTCCAAACCTATGTGCCACCATAGGGTTTTTTTGATGATGATATTATTGGCTAGAGAGCCCGATTGTGATTATTGCAGTTTTAAGATAGTACTCCCTAGTAAAGAGTATGATGTTCCCACCAACGGGGGTTTCAAACGTTGGTATTCTACGTAGCTCACGTGGAGTTGTCGGTTTTAAGAAAAACCTTTGTCCATAAGAGTCATGTTTAATGAAATACCGAGTCCGTCCGAGTTTAGATGTGGTAAATCAAGTTGCCTATCATGATCTTTATTGATTTGTGAGGTTTTTCTCCTACATTTTCTATCTAAGATGTTATTAGTTTCATGATTCAATGTCACTCAAGCCAGGTGTGTCATTATGGTTTGTATGTACATTTTAATGAAATTTATGACATTATTTATATTTTGCATACGCCCCCACATACTCAGTACGTATCTTGTGCTGAACCGCATATTTCTCTATGGGTAACATTCTTACCATTATGTAGGTTCAGGTACTCAGCTGCAGCTGCGACAGTGATATCCGAGTACTACATCTACGTTCCTTCAGTGGTGAGTCCTTATGGTTCGAGGACCAAGTTGCTAGTTTTGGTGCTGTTGTTTTATGTTCCCTTTGGTCTGTTAAGTCAGTTGGGGGGTTTGTCCCAATGGCTCGTTGATTTTACTTTATAGAGGCTATATCAGACTAGTGTATTGTTGGGTTGGTTTGTGTCTGGTCATTCCATATATGTACAGTCAAACGATATTCCATGCAATGTGCGATGTGATATGATATGTACTTAAATATATATCCTTAGCATAGCGTGTATGTTGTTGTGTTGGAACCCAAGGGTACTGTTTTGGCTTAAAGGGTTAGCTTGAGGTTACGTGTAGCCTTGGGCACCGTGTGGCGTCTTGGGATGATATTTTGGGGTGTTATAGAATTTCTCCAAGTTTTTCTTCGTCGTCTAGGTAGGCTAGGATTACCTTCCTTATAGATTGAGCTTATTCATCTTTTATTTATGATATTATGCTAGATAGGGGTAAGAAATGAGGTCTTAGATATATAATTAGTATTATTTAGATTGCTTTATTTGTAGTGGAACCTTAAATTAGGCATAATTGACTTAGTCATTCATTCTTTAGGTAGAATTGCTATCACAGGGCTAAAAGTGGCTTACTTAACTTTTAGAAGTAAATTTAGATACCTTAGCCTTGTTTGGGGTAGAATTTTCCTTGAAACGAATTTCGGAGAATAGAAGTGTGCCCCTTTGGACCACTTAGGCTATGAATCTTACTAGCTCCTCAAAGGCTTTAATAAGTACGTATACCTTTAAAATGTTTATTGTGGTGGTTAAAGAGGCTAGATACAAGATACTTATGAAAAACTTGTACTTAGGAGGTTGTGGTAGTTCCTACCAAAGTCCAGTGATTTATTTATATTGAGTTTCAGTTCAAGTCCTACAATTGATTATATGAGTTCAAGTTCTAGCACAACAATTGATGATATGAGTTCTTGTTCAAGTACGGAAAATGATGATAATGATGATTATATGAATTTTGATTCGAGACCATATTTTAGAAGTTATTTATGGTATGTTATGACACAGATGGGTTAAAGGCTATGGTTTGAGTTATGGGTAATTAATGAAATTATTGTTATTTATTTCTGTAGTTGCACCATCTAGGCTAATTGGGGCCCGCGTTTGATCATTTACTTTTCCAGACATACCTGCTTATGGGAGCCAGTCTTGTAGTAACAATAATGATTTCTTTCATTATAATATCTATCCTAGCTATTATTTACAAGATTTGAGCATTACTCCAAGTTTTCCCTTTCACCTTAACTTAGCTTATTTAACTTGAATCATTATTCTACGTATATTTTGAGGCAAGAATAGATGGAGTGGCAATAGCGGCCCTTTTCGACGAAGCAACCATACATGAGGGGCACACTCACTGCATGTGCTCGATGTGACCGTAATTAAAACATATGCCTCTCCATTTGTCACACTCACCACAATGACTCTAACCATAGAATCTGCAAGGAGACAGGGTGAAGCCAACTGGGCACCACTAGTCTGAAGTTGGGCACCCTGTGACTGGGACCCGCCACTAAATATAGAATGACAACCACCCAAAAACCTTTCGTAAGGAGAGTGAACACTATCCAAGAATAACGAACCCAAACTCCCCTACTTCTTTCGTGGATACTTGTCACCATCTCCACCACTATGCTCAGAAGGCCTAAATTTCCTTCCTTGTATCTCACTAAATTCAACTTTCTTCTTTTCTCAACTTGCACTTGTTGCATATTCATAACCAATCTAGAAATTTCCTTGTTCTCAATTAACAAGGCCACCTTACTTTTAAGAACTAGCTCCCGGGACAATCCTGAGACAAACTTATGCATTCTATCCCTCATTCTAGACAACTTCTTAGGAGCATACCTTGACAGTTGATGGATTTCAAGGCATACTTTTGAACGGATATCCTCCCTTATTTCAAGTTCAGAAACACTTTTTCATTTTTCTCCCTTAATTATTGAGGAAAGAAGTGGTCTAGGAAAGCCTCAGAGAAACACTCTCATATGTCGGGCCTAGAATCAACACACCTTGACAACTTCCACACTTCATGCCACTAGTACATTAAATCTTTCAATTAGTAGGAATAAAATCCAATGACCTCAATCTCTAAAGCTTGCATTATTCCAAAAATCATCCCTATGTCATCAATGAAGCCTTGAGGATCTTTCTCAACCTACATAATATGGATCATTAAAGGACTCAACCTAATAACTTGGCCAACTCTTACAGCATCATAAGAAATAACAGCCAAAGAACCACGCTCGGCTTGAGAGGCTACCAATTCAGTTAAGAGGTTAATTGAGCGATGAAACTCGGTATTAGTAGCATGCCTTTTAGGTAAATAAGGAGTAACGACACTCTCATAGTCAATATTGGTGGTGATTAGAGGAACCCCACAAAGATAATAAGAATCCGCCACTCTAGCCCAGGTCCAAACCTTATAATTTGGATGAACCTGGTCCACATTACCCCCAACCGAGACAGAAGTGTTTCCCTGAGCATAAGATCTCTTTGGTGGTATGATAAAAAAGATAGGAAATTATATTCAGAGAAATACTAGACCTTAAACTCTACAACTTGAGATTGGAGTACAATCAAGGGAATTATTTCCTTGAATGTAACATAGACCCTCTTTTATAAGTGTGGAGTGCTTCACACCTATAAAAGAGGCTCTACTTCACACAGTGTTGTCGACTCCAAATTGATGATGAACCTAAGATCTGATACCAACTTGACATGACCCAAAATATATCCACATAGTATGGGCAACTTAAGCACACATATATCGAAGGTTACCCTACAACCCAACTTATCCATCAACAATAATCCATAAGAGTCGGATACAACCCGATGATAATAATAAAAAGATAGTGGAAATATAACTAAGTGACATAAATTATAAAATGTCTAACCATTTCAAAAGATTCAGCAACTATCTGAATATGCTTAAGTCCACAATCATCCACAACACCTCTATACAAACCAAAGCTAAGAAATGTATATGTTGGGACAAGCCCCCGATGATAGCCAAACCAAGTCAAAATATAATAAGTCTAAAGATATGATACAAAGGATGAATTTATTATAAAGAAAGGAATCTCAGAAGTCAAAACTAAATGCACGAACCACTTATATCTACTAATTACTATGTTGGAAAAGAAGATGATTCTCTGGCCCTTACGTCATGTTTTGACATAGAATTCGGAGACGGTTAGACATTTTAATGCTAGAGTGTAACTAAAGGGTAAGGATAACATAACATCATCATTTAAGAATGAGTCAATATATCATCATCATTAAACAATAAATCACCATGTCATTACCATTAATATTTTTACATTTATTCTTACACATAGGTATTTCGCATGCTAATCCAGAGATCAAGGCTTAACATCATTATTTTCATATGCCCATATACATGGATATACACAACATGATCATATTATTCCACAAGGGATAAAGTCTAAGAATGTATTCTCAAATCATTCATTCATAAGACATAGAGTGAACAACTTTCAAAAAGTTGACTCATTCGACCATTCTTATTGCTATTTCATTAGACTAGGAACTCGAATCCCTAGTCATTTCACCAATTTAGAAACCCGAATCACTAGTCATATAATAAGTCTAGGAACTGAGTCACTAGACATTTTATGTCATTAAACTAGGAACTCAAATCATTAGTCATATCACTAGTGTAGGAACTCAAATCACTAGCGGTGTTATTTGATAAGTTTTTCTAACATCAAGATATCTATTTAGAATAGGAGCTCAAATCGCTTAACATATCACCGATCTAGGAACTTGAATTATTAGCTGTGTCATGATACGAGGAATTTGAATCACCCATCATTATATTAGTGTGGGAACGTGAATCACTAGTCATTTCATTGGCATCATTGGTCGACATTAGAACTCTTGACCTGTTAGTTCATGTATTTACAATGATACAATTTATATTTCATTTAAGAGAATTGGCTCATTTAGCCAATTCAACATTATACATTACCACTTGGTCCTCATGGAAGCCTTTATTGCATACCCATCTCAATAGGTCAATACCTTCATTCAAATAATTGTACAATTCAATTTGTGGTCCTCAAGATCCACACAAACTATTCACATGTCAATAACAACATTATATAATATTTTCACCACATTTGGTTCCATACACTATTCAAGTTCACTTTCATGTCTAGGGATTTACCATTTAATTTGGTATCAACCAATAAGGTTATTAATTTCACAATACATTACTCATAATACCTACACATTATCATTCTTCAATCATTAATACATATTTGGGCAATTGCCCTAGCTCAGTACATTGCCAACATGTAACTAGTCATTTCACTTAGACATTTTCACAAAATCCTTGTGTACATGCCCTTACCATGGCCATATTCAAGGAAACAATCATCAACATTTGGGTTTCTCCAGACTCATTGGTTAGTCTACAAATAATAAGCACTCATACGTTCAAAGCCTCAACAATTACATATATAAACACAACTTTAAGCAATAGTCCATATTATTCATTATTTAACAACAAAACCCTTTCCACTTGATTTCAAAACCACCATGTACACTTACTAATCCAAGTGTGAAATACATAGGTTTAGATGTATTTAGAGAGGGGAAGAGATATACGCCTTAAACAAGAATCCTGCTCCAAGGAGCCTTGTAGTGTTTATGAGTGTTTAAATCTTATAAATAAAGACATAGGAGGCTAAAATGCCTTATATATTAAGATTGGTTAGGTTTTTAGGAAAGGGAAATAAACAAAAGGTCCTTATTTACAAGATGAAAAGTTAACTAATGTAATGGTATGACTCCCCCTTACGGTTCCCATATCAATCATACCTTAGGGTACAAGTAGCACCCTAACTAATACCGTAGATTTTCCCTAGGTCAACCACACAATTATGGGTAGAAGTGGGGACCCCTGAGTCATAACCAAAGTGTACAAATGAACCCATAACTCATATAAACCACCAGTAGCAAAAGTAGTCCACTCAAGTTAGGTCTATTCTCCATATGATTAGGTAGTATACGACTCATATACATTGGCTACGATTGAGTGATTGTCATATTATAAAGAACACATTGTGTTACCTTCATGGACTGATCAAGGTATAAAAGGTAAGGGTAATATGGGAACGAGTCCTGACCAATGGTATGGCTCAAGTGTCTAGTAATACCCAACTTAGAGACACAAAATGAATTTATTTTTCAATGGTTCAAAGTTAAGGTGTTTTAAACCTAGTAGGAATTAAGGCTATTAAAAAGGGTAAATACTCATTTGATGGAAGTATAATGTCAAGCTTGAAGTCCAGAAGAACTATACTCAAGGTCAAGAGGATCAAAAATATGCTGGGACATGTAAATTCCTCTCTGCTGAAATAGTTGATTTGAAAGGACCAAGGCTTTGGTATGTCAAAGCCAAAATTGACAAATAACAAGTGCAAAGTAGAGAAGGAAAAGAGTATGTGTTTGTAATTATGGATGACTTCTCATTGTTTTCCTGGAGAATATTTTTGAGAATCAAGGATTAAATCTATAAGGCTATGGCTTTTTTTTCATGACTAGAAAAGACGGATGCAGTTGTACTTGTGGGCTATACCTCATCAAGCTAACCATACTGAGTTTCCAATAAAATGTAACTCCGTGTGTTGAAGAAAGTGATAATTTGATTTTTCATGAGTTCGGAAAGTTGGTTAATCGAGATGATGATGAAGGTTCTGAATTTTATGAACTCATTCCTATTTAAAAAGATGATACTCATGAAGATGGTGGTCAAAGGACACAATGTTATAGTTGAAAATAATTGAAGTTATAGTAATCATGATCTCAGTTACAAATCCCAGCCGACCTGAAAGAATATTGAGAAGGATGCAGTAATGTTCTTTAAGGACTTGGTCCCAACAAAGCACTTCTCAGAAGGCCAAATTGGAGGGTCAGATCTTCTTATTCCCTTGACAATATAACTTTATATCTTGATAATGGAGTCCAAACAATAGATCAAACAAGAAATTTCATGATTTACCAGCTTTCTTAACTCAAAGTAAGATAAAAATGTGAAAGAGATTCAAAAAGATATTGACTGGTTCAATGTAATGCAAATAAACCTTGGTAATTGAAAGAATGTTATGTTTGGGACCTGGTCCTAAGACCTAGTGAGAAAACAATTATTGGAATAAAGAGGAGTAATAAAACAAACAAGTGGAGGAAGGAATTGATCAAATCAACCTGGTGTAATAAATGAATTAGTAATAAATGAATTAATTCTTGGTAAAGTAGGTGCATACTGGTATAACTCAATATTACTCCTTTGGAAGTATTCGCCCATAGGAATATTTTTTGAGGAAAATAGTTGAGGCAAACACAAATGGTTAATTCACTGAAGAAAGAGAGAGACCTAGTCCCATCTCTTAAGGTTAGTACCAAAATAATGCACTTTAATAATCATAAAATTTTGTCGTAAAAGCCATATGTCCTATCTTGTCTGAACAAAAGTTTTCAATCCATACTAAATGTGAAGATTCACACATATTATATTCAGATGTGTCATTTAAAAATAGTCACCTTTTAAATGTGAGACGGTCACCTCCCTTTGTTACAAAATAAAACCTTTTTACTTCAATCTTCTCTAAATAAATTCAAATCATCTTCCAAAATCATCCATCATCTCTAAATCAAACTTCTCCCATTCTCTATCTGTTTTTAAATGGCGAAAATTCCCACTTTCTTAACTCCCATTAATGCTCCAAAAATCAATCTTAACAACCTCAAATTGAAACCTTTGATCATTAACACCCTGTACTATTGAAGAAATCTCCTCAAGTCCTCAATAAGAGCCTGTATTAACTCGGCCTATTGAGCCCTCTCTAGGAAATCCAATACCCCTAATAGAGTCTTTCCCCATCGACACTTCTTCAAGCATAGAAATTTCTACTGAGTCTTCCATCGTAAAGGATTTGAATCAAGTTTTTAGTTCACTGATTGAACAAAAAACCCTGTAATAAGAAGTTGCTCTTTCATTATAAGAACAAAAATACTAAAGTGTCTCAACTTACTCTTTCCTCTAAAAAACTATCAGGTACAAAAATCTCAAAAAACTAATAAGTATCTTTTTCCCCTACTCCATTTGATTTAAACCCAATTTTTGCTCAACTATTTGATAAAGAAATATTCAAATAGAGGTATGATCTTTCTAGCCGTGTGGATTAGGTGGCTAAAAATTTACTTCTACTTGCAAATGATCGCAAGGAAAGTTCCTTTTGTATCGATAAACTATTAGCAGGTAACAAGGTTGTTGTTCCAGAAGGTAGAAAATTATGTTACCTACAAATGAGGAGGATGAGCTAGACAAGGATAAACTACCTCTGAGGTGGTCCATGTAACACAAAGTAGGTGCAAAGGGAAAGAAAAAATAGTTGACATGGGTGTGAAGGTAGCTAGATCATATTCAACTAGGAGGTCAGAATAGAAGTTGTTGATGGATGCTATAAAGGTTATCAAGTCTTCTACTTCCAAGAGAAGAAGACTAAAGAATTCTATTGTGGTGGAGGAGGGAATGTTAAAGTTTTAAAGGTTGGAGAAGGTAAAGAAGTTGAATCTGATGTTGCTGCTGGAACTGAAAAGAGAAAAAAATAAATTCATGTAGTAGTGATGACTAAGTCCTCTTGTCCAAAGTGTGGTAGCCCTATTGTATTAAAAAAAGAATCATAACGCTATCAAAAGGAACAAAATCTTTGAGAGACCTGGTCCTAATAAGAGAAAATATGTTGATAAAGAGGAGCCAAGTAGTAAGACCAAAAGAATAAGAAAGGATGAAGAATGAAAGTCAACATCTAGAGAACGAATAAATGATGTCATGAAAACTCAGAAGGCATTGATTGATAGAATATTTGATCCACTGATTGATGACAAACCTGGAATAGAAGAGTTTGATGAGTATATAAGGAACCAAGGATGGTTACATCCTATAGAGGAACGAACTTCCATGGTTTTTTAATATAAAGTAAAATAATTTGATTATGCAATAAATTTCTAATAAAATTGTTAAGTCTGACTCTATAGGTGCAAGGAAAAGAAATGAAATTTTATTAACAAGTACAAGGAAAAATTCTTGATGTTCCTACTATTGATGTGAGGACTGTTGTGAAATAGTGGGACTCTATTGATTTCATGATGGATTTTTCTAAAGTAGGAGGGACTTGAATAGCTGGTGTGAGGAAGAAATTTCCCACAAGTAAGTTTTATTTAGTGTTTGAATTTGTTAATAATTTCCTTTTTCCCAGGTCAGAGAAAAGGACCATTAACTCTAGTCTTGATTTGTTTCTAATTAAATGTCTAAGTAATTTGATTTGATAAGTTTTCTTGCTCTTATGATAGAGCACATGAACAAAGTGATCCATGAGAAGGAAGGGAGACATGGGATTCCATATGGGTAATTCTTGAACAAGGTGTTTAATAATTTTTTACTGATTCGTATAAAAGAGACTCCTGGAACAAACTACAAAAATCTAGTCCGACAACATTGGTGGAATACAAATGCATAAAATGAAAGGTAGGAACCGTGTCCCAAGAATCATAAATTTAAACTAGTTAGGATAAATTAAATAAGGAGATGCATAAGATGAGAAACCAGTTAGTTTCAAAGGATGCTAAGATTGTGCACTTGAACATACAAAATAAGATCGTATTCACTAGGGGACCTGGTTCCACTGAGAAACTTGTTGCTAAAAATTTAAATCTCCAATTCAAGGTTGCAGAACTTACTGGTGATATTTAAAGGCTAAATGTAGAACTGAAGATCCTTACTAAATAATTGTTTGATGTTCAGGATACTGATGCTGCCATAACAGAGTTATTGTAAAAATCCTTCTTTCATATGCCCCTATTTATTTGAGTCCTATCAACCCTATGTCAGTTTGTCATCTTTGTGTCTGTTGCCCGTCCATATTTCTATTATGATATTTGAAGACAATATTTTAACTTTTTTTGTATATTAGAATAGTGTTAATCTCTCTTAATAATAAATGAATCTGTGTTTGTATATCTCATCCATTTCTTGTTTAAAGTTGTTCTTCATGTACTGTTTCCATGAGGCCATGAATTAATTAACTAGTGCTTATTTATCTTTTGGTTTACTATTATTAATTTTCAATGATGCAAAAGGGAGGAATACTTAATGCTTGTTGTAGGGACCAGGTGTGAACAAGTGTGCGTGTGTAACATGATTTGTTTAAATGCATCTCAAGTGAGGCATATGTGTTAAATAGACTATTAATAGGGGGAAGAATGCTTGTGGAAACATAAAAGTAGATTGATAGATGGATAGAATAGTGCATTTGATAGGGGGAACAGTGATGAATGAAGGTATATTGGCAGGGGCATATTGAAAAATATTGAATGAGTTGATTTTTTTATGTCAATTAACAACAAGGTACCAGGTCCATATGTTGCATGATATATTTAGTAGATAAGCAAGGTGCATAATGATAGAGGGAACAATCATCAACAATAGTGGTGATCACTCTAATTAAATATAATGAATAAACATTGATACTCAAAGCCTGTGGTTTGTTTGTCATCATTAAAAAGGGGGGAAATTTTAGTATCTTGTTCTGGTGATGATTAGTTGGCAACAAGGGACCAGGTCCCTGAGTCTACATGATTCCAGTATAGATGTCACATCCCTACACAGTTTTGTCTTCTAGTGTAACAAACTACATATGTGAGCTTGTACCCATAGTCACCTATCCTGATCATATTTCTACCCTGATCATTATTCCACTATAAAAGGAAAAAATTCTGATCAATTGGTGAGTTTTTGCAAGATAAGAATAAGGAAGTGAGAGAGAGAGGGGAAAATACAACTTTGACACATTTCTCAAGTTCTTGATTTATTTATGAACTGATAGAGTGAGTTCTTAAGTCTGTAATGAAATTACTTATGTTATAAGATTAATGCTTTTTGTTTGTGTTCTTGAGAGTGCTTAGGTAGAGTTATCCTAGTTCAACATTGGTTAGAGTTAATCAATATTGAGGTGTGTTCTTTTATAGAGTTTTGAAGGTTGGTTTATAATAGTGTTATTGCAAACAGGTGGAGCCTAAGGTTAGGTTCAAATAAATTCTGTAACAAAAGTTTGATTATAGTGAACTGTTCAGTGCTTGTGAGGCCAAGTGTTTGTTTTTCCTCCCTTGATTAAGGTTGTTTCAATGTTAAATTACTGTGTTCTTTACTTTCCTACAAGGTTTTATTTTTCTAGTACTTTACTAGTTGATTGGCTGTGAATAACTCTAAAGGACCTGGTCCCTTATAGTGAGGTGTAACCTCCTACATTTCAAAAAATTACATGTTGCTCCACTCTGTACAAGAAAGTGGCAAGGATCTTGACTAATAGACTCAAGGGTATAATTAATGGCTTATAGTCTTCTCTCAATTTGTATTTATTGAAAGGACAAACATCATTGACACCATCCTATTTAAACTGGACTTATTCAAAGGATATACAAGTAAGGGCATGTCTCCAAGGTGTTTCCTGAAGGTAGATTTTATAAATGCATATGGTTCATTTTATTGGTGTATTCAAAAATCTATGCTAGTTGATCTTTGGTTCCCTTAATAATTTTTGCAATGGATAATGAAGTTTGTGAAAAATATTTCATATTCACTTGTGCTTAATGGAGGTTTAATATAGTGTTTTAAAGGCAAAAGGGGTATTAGAAAAGGGGTCCTATGTTCTCCAACCTATTTTTATTAGCAGTAGAATATTTACAAAAAGAAATGAACTACCTAGCATAGAATCAGAACTTCAACTTTAATCCAAGATATAAGAAGTTTAAAGTGATACATGTGTTTTGGTGATGATCTACTTATGTTTTACAGGGCAGAAATTGAATGTGTCAAGATACTTTATAAGAATTTTCAATAGTTCTTTGATGCATCTGGTTTACAGACAAATTTAGACAAGAGCTCCATTTATATTTCTGTTGTATCACAAGAGGTGAAAATAGTAATTTTGCAGGAACATGGCTATCAGAAGACATAATCCTCTTTACATACTAGGGAGTTCCATTATCTACTAATAAGTTCAATCCCTTTCAATGCCTTTCTCTTTACATACTTGGGAGTTCCATTACTGCTAGAATTACAGGCTGGTCAGCAAGAATGCCTTGTTATGTTGGAAGTGTGCAACTTATAAAATTTGTTCTCTTTGGAATGCAAGCCTTTTAGTCCTACATATCCATACTCTTTATGAAAGTAATGAAAATGATTAAAGCAATTTCTAGATCATTTCTAGATCGGTCTTGGGTAACTATCAAAGAAGGCATTAGTGTCATGGGAGAGGTTTTGCAACCCAGGGGCTGATGGTGGACTAAATATGATAAACATCAAGTTATGGAAAAAAGTAGTAGTGTCGAAGAAATTATGGGAAATATTATTTAAAAAGGGCTCCATATGGTTAAAATGGGTACACTTTTACTACATAAGGATAGGAATCTGGTAGATATGGATCTACCCAAGTACGCAACTTGAGTCATTAGGGATTTTTAATGATATAGGGACACTTCGATACAGATGAGCTTAGTGCAAGGCTCAGTTACTCAAAGGATGGATGAATTACTGTAGGAGGTGTGTACCAAATAAACAAAGCCTATTGCTTATTACTACCTCAACGACCTAGATATCCATGGAAAACAATAGTGTAGCAACCTCAGATTCATTCAAGACATCATTTAAATTTGAGGCTTGCACTACAACAAAGGTTTGCTACTGTGACTAGACTCCCAAAAATTGGTATACAATTGCCCTCGGATTACATATTAAGTGATGGAGATATTCAGAGCTTATCTCATCTCTTTTTTGTATGCATACATACCAAATGATTATGAAGCAGACTAGTGGAATTGTTGGGTTATAATTGAAATATAAGGACATGGGAATCTAAATCATAGTGGATAAACCAAATGACTAAGTAGAAATAGGGAGCAGATGAAGTTATATGTTGTGTGTTTTCCATGGTTATGTATTGTAATTTTCATGAATTGAACTATACTAGGTTCCAAGGAGGTCATTTTATAGTGTATGCCGTCTATAGAGATGTCCTTTTAAACATGCATATAAGAGGAGGAGGAGGAGTGATAAAATGGAAACCACACCTTCATAGACTAAATTACTTTCCTTACTTGTGATTTTATGAGATTAAATTGATTTGAATTTTATAGTCTCTAGAGTTCTAGTTGAGAGGCAAGGGTCTGCCTATGCCTGGATTTCTATTACTTACATTTTTTATTAGTTATAGTTCACTTTTAATCCAAAAAAATATGTACTCATTAAGTCAAGTAATAAACCTTTTATGAAAGAGTCCTTAGCCACAACGATGTCTAACATGCTAGTAACCTAGTGTAATATGATCATATAGGCCAAACAAGTATTTCATATTAAGGGTCGATTCACCCTTATATCCCAAACTCCTAAATTAGGCTAAGTCATGGTATTCTACTATAAAAATATCCTAACATTGTTACCTAACATGCAATATATGTCATACACTATCTCGTGAAGAAAAGTAGACAGAAACCTACCTTGATACCGAATTGTAAGCCCTTGAATCATCCATAAATTATCCACCTTAACAACACATGCCCAAAATGTTGTGACGCTATCAAAAGAGTAATATATACTTCATTAGGAGTTAAAAGAGACCCATATTTCTTTATAAAGGGTCAGGTTGAAATTTATGTAAAGAATGGGCCCTTAGGGCTTGCAAATAGAATCACCAGTTGAATTTCTAAAGAGATCCCTCGAAGGACAAAGAATTTGTGTTGAAAGGTTAAGCACACATTGTGCATGAATTGGGGCCTATATCAGCCCCTATGGTTTAGGTATTTAAGACCTAGTTTCTTAGAATTTAATGATGAAATAGGATGGAAATTGATGGGGAAAATAATCAGAAATGACTAAGGTGTGTTAGGCTAACTTACCTTAGCTTCATAGGTAGATTCCCCACTTTTTCCACTCATCAAGATCTCAATGTAGTACAAAAATGGTGAAGAAAATAATGAAAAATTTGGTGAAGAAAGGGGATCTAATATACCTAGGTGCCGCTAAAACATCTACTTGTCCTCTTCAGCGTTATAAGCCCACCAAAGCAGTCATCCAATAGGGTCATGGGAACATCTAAGGCACTTACCTTGGTACTAAACTGGTATTTGCTTAATTGGTCCTTGAACACTAAAGTGAACCCCAGCCCAATGGCCATGACATTTGAAAAAGTTTATGGGCACTAAAGCACTTGCCACTAAAGTGGGTCTATGACCTCAAAAGTGGTCATACAAGTTATAAAGCACTAAATTTTATTAAATACACGATAGTCTTCAATCAGGAGCTTGGTCTTTGTTTGGAACCCCACGTGCACAAATAAACTATGCTATCATACAAAATTAAACAATTTGGACTCAGTAAAACTACTGAAACTTTCAATTGAGAGTGTTTTTACCAAAATATGGGACCCATACCTATAGTTCAATTTTAATATACTCTACCCATCCTTCCAAAACAAGTCATGAAGCGTCGAGACCTAAACCAAGGGGTCTCCTAGCCTAAAATCAACCTTTTAAATCTAATGGCATCGTTAGAATACTCATACAAAGTCATCTAATAGGAGTTTTGGTATGAGACCAATACCTTGATAGTGAAAGCTCCAAAATAGAGAAATAAACCTAAAACCTAATCTAACAATAAGATATCCAAAATGATAGTTATGAAAAGTCATAAATAATTTTTAGCCACTGCGGGAAGACTCGAAATGCCTTAAATATGTGCAAATCTAGGAAATGACCAATATTTTCATTAGAATATCCACTACTGAAGGACTTTTGTACTCAAAAAGTCAATGGATAGGAGGAGCATGAAAGCTCAAAGTAATAAGGTATTGGGCCTACATGCTCTGAGCAAGACTCCCTAAATAACCTCAAAGAATGGAGAATGCTTCGAAGGGATTTCAACACAAGTATCCCTTTTTCAACCAATTATCTTACTTTACTTCTAAAATAAACCAAACTCAACCCCAAAAACGAACTGGCCCCCATGTGAATTCAGGATGGATAATGCACGAAAATCCAAAAAACACACACTAAAACCACATCGATACCAGTACAACCAAGTAGTAACTCATCTAATCTAATGTCAATTTAAAGCATAAATCATGTAATCAACCTCGACATCAAAATAAAACCTTATTTTGACTTTCCAAGCCTGTAATCTAATGTCAAGCACCCAAAATATCATATAACCACTATCCGTACAAATCCATCAAACAAACTTCAAATCACTTAAGCGAATTAACCAATAATCCCTAATGGGAAGAATAAATATAACCCTAAAAGACACTTCCTGGGCTGACAAATGGGGATGAACAATGTCTGTAAACATCTTCCAATGCTACAATTTGTCAAAAAGATAGTCAAGAGTCTAAAGTACAAACTCTTAAAACCAAATAATCCACTCAGAAATGCCCTATCAACTTAGGATGAAACCATGTTGAATCCAAGTTGAGCATACTTCTTTTACTGAGAAGACAAATCAAAATTTTGATGAAAATCTGAAGTCAAGGTCAAAAGTGGAAGGAACCAGTTTAAAGTACCAACGGGTCACCATTCAAATATCTCCTAACCAAAATCAATCTAAATTGAAGAAAATCATTATATATCTAAAGAGTTGTCTTAGCCAACTTATAAATAAGTGATCAACTAAAACCAATATAGGAATAAACTTTGTACCCAATATCTATTACTTCAAGATGAAATATCAATATCGAGGCTGAATCGCTCAATGTCAATCATCCAATCAACCCTATAGACGTGTAAGAATCCAAGTTGTAAAATCTATTATAACTCTCAAGCCGCCACTCGATGGAGCCAAGATTCTAATACTTGGGCAAATTAGTCTAAACTAAGGATAAAAACCTAACTTACCCTCACTGTCACAGATCATTCATATGCCTATTGGATCCTACCAGAGCTAAAATCAAGACATAGCTGTAAACTCCAAATTCTGGTTGAGGATAAACAATAAAATAAAAGCACAATAATTATTTCCATATCTATTGGAGGGAACGAGTAAAAAAAAGCACACCTAAGAAATCACTTATGCCACAAATAATACTAGTAATAGACGAACTCTAGAAACTCAAAGAAGTACAACCTTAGATAGAAATAGATAAATCCAATACTCTATCTCGGCAATGAATACTCAATTCTCCAACTTAGGAAGCAGTCACAGGAAAGGTCCCTTATCTTCATCTCCCTTAACTCTACTAGAAAAAGAACCACATCACTACTAGAATAGAGTACTTAATTGCACATCAATATCACGATAAAAATATCACCAGGAAAGAAACCAACAAACATGGAAGGTAAGAGAAATAACTATTGACATAATGATCGAGACCACTACTAGTGATGAACTAGCCTAATCAAAAAATTGATCCCAAACAGCTCAGTCTACAAAATTGGCTATACAACAAAATCTACAACTCTAGAATCATATTAGAACAACGAAAGGCCAACCTACATTCACTTTTATTGCCCATTCAAAAAATGATCTAGCCTAAAAAAAAAGAGAAAATAGACTAACTAAAACAAGCTACAAGATAAAAAACCATCCTATTGAGCTAACCACCTAGGCCAACAAACAAAAATTACAAAGTATGAAATTTCAACTAGGTAATGCTAGCTTAGTCATCTATCAAGAAAGGATTTATCAACATAAAAAATGAAAATAATAGAAATAACAACAAAAACATCAGTATAAGGAGAAGGTGTTACTAATAATGAAATCAACAACAAGTGCCTATATACAGATGTAAAAACGCAAATATACCAAGTGAGATGGGACTGAATCCCAAATACTACATCCCTAGGGAAATACCTATACTAATCTACTTCATCCACTACTAAAAGAAATCATCTAAGGGGGTAGTCTCATAATCATAACCACTACACACAGTCATACAAAAACTAATATAAATCTATAAAGGCAGAAAATAATTGAAGGGTACAAAATAGAATAAACTTAAATGAAAAGATAATGACATAAAATAAAAGATGCACCTCTCACAAAGAAATTTGAATTCATAAGCATGATGTGACTGAATGAGTGTGAATCTAAATAGGTCCATGCTTTAACTGAGCGTCTAAATGACCAACTGAGACACTAGGCGCACTGACTCTAATTGAAGGTACCACAATACTATGATATTGATCTAGAATAGATAAATGATAAATTGTCCCCTACTTAGGACACTCAACAGACTAGTAAGTGATATCACCGTAGCTATGGAAAACCCCTTAAGCCCTAATTTGTAAAAATAGAGGCTGACCCAACTTGGCTGACTAACTGACACCAGGGACACTTCCTTCTAAAATTACTGCCCTCTTTATAATCATAACATACCTCAGGAATAGTACACTTGCAGGGATGACATGATAACTATATCTAAATAACTAATTTTCATTAGGTGTACCCTTTAGACTAGTACAATCTCAACACAATTATGGCATAATCCTAAACTACTTAGAGGTACTATAACCAGTAATCTAGAAAAATAATTGAGGCCCAAAGTCTAATATTAAATCATTAATAATGTTTGATGACAAATCTACCCATTGTGACTACCAAGAAAAATCTTAGATCCCCCTCCATATGTCATAATACATGCTCTCTATGAGAACCTTCAGTGCTTAAGAACCTGAACAATAGAAGATACAGTTGATATTAAACAGTGGAACACTAAATGGAGTGGCAAGGTTAATCCTCTAATAAACCCAAGCACTACCTCATCTATTGAATGACATAGCATAAAAGTATATCTTTCCCACTAGGGAGAACCAACCTCATACTTTGAAACATACAAGGCACCCTGTTGAATACGAATGAATCAAACTATTCCCTAAGAAATGCTTGATGCACTATACCTCATCTCTTGCTGTAAGGGGTCCTATAAAGGGTCGAAATCCTCAATGTTTATGTCATGACATCATTTATAATTCTTGATGTCACCTACTTTGTTTCATCAGTAGGTAAGACAAGTTATAGCTTGGCAATATGAAGAATGGGATAATTATAAGGAAAATGGACTAAAAGTCCATAAATCAAAATATAAAAATACTTATAATAAGGATAGGCAAATAGCTATAATTTACGGTAGATAAAATAAAGAAAATCATCCCGTCACCTAATATTGTCAATATAAGGGAAACAACAAATATACTACAAGTTCTGAAATAGACAATACAATTGTCTAAAAAAAGGACTAGACGTAGATAAATCAAAAGAAAAAGGGGTAATTTTGATTTCAAATCCAAGAGCTCACTAAATCTTCAAAATTCAATCAAGAAATTAGTGTCAAAACAGTGGCAACAACTAGTACTCTAAACTTCACTAAATAGTCAAGAAGTGTAGTATTACCACAAAAACCATGGGTGCTCAATAGGCATCAACCGACGAATAAGATGAATTATGATATAGATATGATTAAATGTAAGATAAAATAATCTAAGTCAAGGTAAAAGGCCAAACCTAAAAATTAACTCCAACACCATTGTGCATAAATGAATTAATAAATTTAAGATAATAATGTAAAGATCACACTATAATATCTACTAAATTTGCCCCTATAAGCCAATAAGTGCAAAAAATAAAATAACCTAATGCAGACCCCCATAAGCCTCGAGGGTACAATCAAAGAAATGTAATTAACTCAGCAACAATAATCTACTAATTATCCTACCATGACAAAAAATATAACTCTACCATATCACATCATAACCAACTCGCAGATGTTGGACATGAACTAGTTTTTATATCATGTAATTACCCTTCAGGTAATTTCATGTGATTTGTTATAAGGTAAATACTACCCACACTAGGATAAGGTATCTAAAATAACTTTTAGATGTTAAATAATCCTTAATTACCCCTAAGATAGAAATTTTACTAAAAACAGGAGCAACTATTTAATTACACCTAAATTGTGATTTATAGATAGCCTAAATAGTATGACAAAACCAATATGTTTACGATAACACCACCAAAATCTAAATTTCTTCCTAAATATAGCATAGTATCATGATAATAATATGAAATTGCTAAATCCATGAAGAGAATAAACCTAGACTACCAGGACATTTGAAAAATCCTGAAGAATCTGCTAATCTTATGATTTTCTCTTTCGAGAAGCTTCAACAAGATGTCACGCTATCAAAATCATAATATGTTCATCAAAATGAGAACAATAATACCCATATTGCACTATTGTACTTTGGGTCTAAAAATTATGTTAAATCCTACTGGGGGCCCATTTATGGAAATTCACAGTCAAAGCCAACACAACGTTCCCCTATGCTCAGGGAGCATTTACCCTAAAAAATGTTAATTACAAGCTCTAAGGGTGATAAATTAAATCACCAAGAATTTTGGGATTTTGCAAATGTATGGGAAAATCAACCATGAAAATAATGGAATCTTACCTCCAGTTCAATGGAAAATCACATAAATAAATATTATCCAAGCTCAAATATTACCCACAAGTGTTTTCCCTAAGTTTTCTCACTTTTTAGCGTTCCAATTTATTAGGAATGAATGAAGAATGGAGAAAATTAGGCTAAGTGGGGGTATTTATACCCTTTCCAAGATCAGTTGTCACCGCTTAAGCAACCTAGCTTTGCTTTTGCGATATCTGGTCGATTGCAGAAGTACCATTAAAGTGGTCTACTGCCGCTTTAGTGGCTACCATTTAATCTATAGTAGTTCCGCGTTTGCTATATTATACTAGGCTAGCCTGATCACTTCAGGGCTTAGCTAAGCTCTGTCGGAGTCCTCTGCTTAAGCAACACAAATGGCAGCTTAAGCGGGTGCACCAGCTGAGTACACCAACTGAAGCATCTAGTTTTATTCGAGTCTCCACCAACCGTTTGAAATTTATTCAAAATCTTGTATATGTAAACAGACTATGCTACCCTATCAAAATCGATGTTTCAGACTCAATGGCACAGTCGAAATTTCCATTTGAGGTTGTTTCAACAAAAAATGGTCCCACACCTACTTTCCATTTTTCTTAACTTTTGGCCAATAGTTCAAAATTAGTTCAGAAGCCTAGGGACCCAGACCAAGGGTCCTCTTAACCATAAATCAACATTATAGAGTTGTTGCAATAGTTAGAATTGTCACTAAAGTTTTTTTGACTTTTGCTTTTGCTCGATAGCTAATTTGAACCAGTGAATACTCCAAAATAGGAAATTGACTCTAAAAACTAACAAACTTCCCAGTAACGGAACTATCTATTCTAGTAAGTTCTTTATTATTTAGCGGAGCTATAGGGAAGCTATAGTTAATGAAAATAAGCGGAAATACAGAAAATTACCTGGTGGGTAATTATAATATCCACTACTAAAAGAACTTTTGTTAGCCAAAAGTAAAGGATTAGGATGTACCTAAAGCCTCAAACATGTGATGATATTAGTTCTGCATCTCACTCTTGATCTCCCATGAAGCCTTCTATACTGGGCGGTGCCTCCACTGAAATTTACATATAAAAACCTTCCTAATGTGAAACTGTCTACTATCAAGAGAAAAAATAAGCACATTCTCCTCTACGAAGGTCAATTGCTCATCTAACTTGATTGAGTCACATCTATGCCGGTAAAAGAAATCATGGATATATCGTTAAAACATAGTAACTTAAAAAATTGGATAGAAAACAACAAAATCTAGGGGTAAGGCTAACTCGTATACCACCTCACCAACTAAGAAAATAATCTAAAAGGACCAAATATATCTAGGGTTGAGCTTTCCTTTTCTCTTCGATATCATCACACCCTTCATGGGAGATACTCAGGAGAATACCCGGTCACCATCTCCAAATCTCAAGGCACATAGTCTATGATCTGCATAAGCCTCTTCCTGCTCTCAACTACCATCGACCTATCAAAAATAACCCTGAGTCTATGAAAAGCTTCCTAAAGAAAGTCAGTACCATGGGGTATAACCTCAAAATTCTCAAACCATCCATTCGAAGAGTAACATATCCTATAATATAAAGCCTCGAATGGTGTAATTTCAATACTTGAATGGTAATTATTATTATATTCAAACTTTGCTAAGCCTAACTGCTACTTGCACTAACCATTAAAATCCAAAACATGGGATCATAGCATATCCTCATGAACCTGAATACTCAGCTCCAACTGCCCATCAATCTGAGCATAGAAGGCTATATTAAGATCCAACTGTGTAATTATCTCCTTCTTAAAATCTCTCTAAAAGTTTGAAGTAAACACTGAACCTTGGCCTAAAATGATAGATAAAGGGATATCATGCAAATGGTAAATATTACATATATAATACGGGCAAACCTCTCCACAGTGAAGAACATTTGAATGGGAATAAAATAGGCTAACTTGGTCAATCGATCTATAATGACCTAAATACCATCGGAACAATGGGAGGTATGAGGCAAGACACTAACAAAGTCTATGGTAATATGCTCCCACTTCTACTTCAGAAAACGTATTCTCTGAATAAGTCCACCGGGTTCTTGATGCTCGGCATTCACCTGCTTACAACATAGGCAATGAGCTGAGAAATTTTCCACATATCTCTTCATGCCACTCTACCAATAAAGTTGTCTCAATTCTTTATACATTTTATATGTACTTGGGTGAATAGAATACCTTGAGCTGTGAGCCTCATGCAAGATCGGCCGAATAACATCATCAACCCTAGAAATACAAATATGTCTATGAAACCTCAAAACACACTCTAAAGCCATTCTTTTCCCTTTTGACTCGCCACTAAACTCCTAATCATTAATGATGCAAAGTCTATTATCGTCTAACTGATAACTCTTAATTTTCTTAAATATTTAAGAAATCCCCTCAACACTAGAAAGAATCTTAATAGGGTATGAAATATTGAGTTGTATAATTAAGTTGGCTAAGAGCTAAATGTTTGTGCCTATGGCCTCTGAGAAACTGAAATACAAGCCAAACTACCCTTACTCAACAAATTTTAACTTAAGGCATCCACAAAATATTTGCTTTGCCCGGATGATACAATTTATAGATATATCATAATTCTTAACCAACTTCATCCATCTATGCTACTTAGAATTATTCTCTCTCTAGGTCATAAGATGTAGAAAACTATGATGATCTGTGAATATCTCAAAATACATAAAACAAAGATAATACCTCCTGATCTTAAGAGCCAAAACTACCGTTGCTAAAAACAAATCATAAGTAGGATAGTTGTGCTAGTGCTCCTTCAGCTTCCTCAATGAATAAGCAATAACATGACCTAGCTGCAATAATAGACTACCTGAACCGATACTAGAAGTATTACAATACATGGTGAATACCCCACCCTTAACTGGAAGAGCCAAAATAGGAACCAAAGTAAAAAACTCCTTGAGCTTTTCGAATCTCAACTCACACTCCTTGAACCATCGGAAAGGAACCTACTTTTGAGTCAATCTAGTCATAGATATTGCAATACTAGCATAACTTTGGACAGAATGCCTATAATAACCTGCCAAAACCAATGCATCTATGAACCTAAGTTGGAGATGTAGTCCTGGCCCAATAACAAATAGCCTTGATTTTTGTTAGGTCTAACAAAATCCCATCATTACACACCACTTGGTCATGGAATATCACTAACTCAAGCCAAAAGTCACACATAGAGACTTTGGTAAGAACCAAATGATCTCTAAAAGTCTGAAGCACAACCCTTGAATGAGGCAAATGCTCCTCTCTACTCCTTAAATACATAAAAATATCCTGGATGAACAAAATCATAAAGGAATCCAAATAATGACAGAACATCCGATTAATTAAATCCATAAACATGGTAAGGTTAAGTGTTACTCAACCCTGAAGACATTACTAGGAACTCATAATGACATTAACGGTTCCTCAAAGTTGTCTTCAAGATATCCTTAACCTAAATCCTTAACTGAATATTGTTGTACCCAAAATTTGGTCAAACAAATCATTAATGCAAAGCATCGGGTATCGATTTTTCACTGTCACCTTCTTAAGTTACATATAATCAATGCACATATGTATGGAGCTATCCATTTTCTTCATAAGCAGCATAAAAGCTCCTCAACAAGTCATAGTAGATCTAATAAAACCCATGCCAAAAGGATCTTGAAGTTGTTAATTTAGCTACTTAAGCTCGAAAGGAGCCACACGATAAGGTGCCATAGAAAAAGGTCGAGTGCCATGGATAAGGTCAATAAAAAAATTAATAGCACGCTAAGGAGGAATATTTGATAAATCGACAGGAAAAACATTCAGAAACTCAAAAACCATAGGAATAGAGATAAGTGACATACTCTCCACTCGAACATCATGGATTTTAGTGAGATAAGACTCACACCCTCTCGATATAAGCCTCCTAGCACAAACATAAGAAATAATCCACGTTGGCGCACGGCTAACCATTCCTTGCCACAAAACTGGGGGTGTACGAAGAATTACTAATGCAAAACCATCCATGACTGCATGATAGTGGGATAACCAACCCGTGTAAAGAATTACATACCAATCCACCATGTCTCGTATAATAAGATCAGCATGAGTATCAATATCACTAATAGTCACATCACATAATCTAGAAAACTGATCCACTACTTAAGAATCACCCACTGGAGGCGATACACATAATGGCACAAAAAATGAATCCCAACATAACTCTAAACATGGGGAATAATAAGAAGATACAAAATAATAAATGGATCTTAGATCAAATAAAACAAAGGCCGACTGGTGGCATACCACAATCTTACCTATGATAACAACATTCTAAGATAGCCTCCGGTCTAGTATGTTCTATAAACACTGACCATGCCCATATCCAGGCTGGGATCTTAATCAATCCCCTATCCTACCTACCTGAAAGCCTCGATGAGAATCGTAGGGACCACTTTTATGACCATGCATACCACCTATAGCAGAAGGATGAACTACAATAATTGGTGGAAAGCCTTGAGCTAAATAAATAATTGCTCTACCGATGGGGCACTCTTATGTGAAATGACAAAAAATTCTACAAACATGACATGCCCCATAAGTTGTACAGAAAACAAAATATATGGCTGACCTGTATTTACCACCTCAATTATAGTAACAAGATAATAAACCCCTCAAAGGCTAACCACTACCCTGACTACAATAATCATTGACACTATAATGACCTCTGTTGATAATCTAGAGTATGTCTTTAATCGGTCTACTAGACTAGCCATGATGTTGATACGACTGATGCAGAGGGAACCTACCCTAAAAATTATTGCCTCTGAATGATTATCCAGTATGAATCCCACTAAAACTAGCCTAATACTATGTCCTCTTATGGATTATAATTTGGCCCTCGCGATACATGCCTTCTATAAACAGATCATGGACTAACACCTTAGTAAAATACCTACCTACAACAAATAAACTTTGTGTAGATATACGAATAAGAAGTCTCAATCCTCGAACAACGTAACAAACCCTCTCATAATTAGTACTTAGAATAGAAAACATTTCCATCCAATTCATAAAAATGATAATCATAATCCACAACAGTCATGGAGCCTACTGCTACCTTGAGAACTAATCCTTTAAATATTTCTAAGATTATAGGGCCTATACTTCGCCAAGAAGATCTTGGAGAACTGAGTCTATGAAAAAGAAAAAGACCCAACTAACTTTTAATTAAGATAACCTCTCCATTAATGAATAACCACTAGTTCCAACAGAAAAGTAGTATAATCTACCACACAAGTATCAACTATTCCAAAATTATTAAGCCTATCCACACAAGCTATTAGGAACTCAAAAGTATCCTTACATAATGCACCTAAAAACATAGGTAAAGTCAATTTTAACAACCCACCCAACATCTTTTGTTCGTTAAAAGACATACTAGGTTCGGCAGCTACTGGCTGAGCAACTATCGACAGAGAAATAACCCCCATAGGATGGACCTCAACTTTAGGAGTCATAGATATAGGTTGCGCCCCTACCTCAATTCTACATGATCTGTAGACTTTGCACCATCGGATTGTGCACTACAAACCAATCCCAAATGTTGAACCAAAGAACCACTGAGCACCGATTAAGCCATAAATCCCAGTGGAGCCTGAGTGGCTCCCTGGCCCACCACTAGCTATGGAGGATGAATCTCTAACTGGATAATAAGAATAGGGTATGGGGAAGGCCCCCTATCCTTATCCTTAGATGAGGACACATCTTAAAGATATCCACGATATATAGGTCATCGATGAAGAACGACAGGATCCCCAGGCTCAGTCTTGAGGCCATCATTTCATGTACTAGTAGAATGCATCCTAGCAATTTTTTAAGAGGGAAACTGAAGAAATTTTTTAGAAACAAACTCAAATAGTTAGTACAAGATGAGAAAAGTAGTGGAGAACTTCTAAGAATGTCCAATAGCACCCAAAGATAAGAAACAAATGTCATCATTTTAAGCTGTGGGACTTTACTAGGCATTTGCTCTTGTACCAATAATACTAGTGTACCTATGATCTGATTTAATTTTTTTCATGACCTTATTTACAAATCATGATGGAACATACTATATTTCGCCAATAGGTTAGGCAAACTATTTTGAGGTATGAGCAATGGGCTAATTTGGTAGAGAATGGCCTAAAAGTTTTGAACTCAACAATTTAATAATTACAATAAGGACAAGGCAATAGATATAATAAATGGTAGGTAAAATATAGAAAACTATCCCCTGACTTAGATTTGTTGGTAAAAGAGCAATTAAAAATACACTATATACTCTAAAATAGTCAATAAAAGATATCTTTGAAACAAAAAATTTGAAATAGATAAATAGAAGGAAGGTTAAATCTGACTCCAAGAGCTCACACAATCTTTGAAAGCCAATCACAGCACGAGCGTTGAATCAACAGTGGCAACTAATACTGAAATCTACACCAAAAAGGTGTAAAAGTGTAGTATGAGTACAAAAATCATGGTTACTCTGTAGCCATCATCTACTGACTAAGCTAAGTTATGATATGGGTATGATAAAATTCAAGATAAAATAAGCTAAGTCAAGTAAAAGGGAAAACATAAAAATAAACTCCAACACTATTATGCATTAATGAATCAATAAATCTAAGATAATAACATAAAGATCACATGATTATATCTACTAAATTGTCCCCTATAAAACAATAAGCACAACAAATTAAAAAACCCAATGCAGGCCTCTATAAGCCTAGAGGATCCAACAAAGAAAGTAAATAATCAAGTAACCAAAATCTACTAACTATCCTACCATGATAAAAAATCCATCTATACCATATCGCATCATAACAAACTCTTAGTTGCCAAACTTGAACCTGTGCTCATATCATCCATATCATAATCAATTAGCAGACTTGAATTGATAATCATATAATCAATATCATAAGCAATGTTAAAACTTGAATTGATTCTCAATCATTAATTTAACAATCAATTCCCAAACTTGAACTGATGCTTGTATCAACAATATGATAATTAATTATCGAACTTTATGATTAAGAACATCAACTCTAAAAATCAAACTATTAATTATCTAATATCCTCAATATCATAATAGATTCTTTGTAATACAAAACAAGCATACAAAAGTCTTAGAAAACTAGCTTAGGTCTTGTCCTAAGGCAAGCTAGATAGGCCCACTTATAATCCTCAAACCCATTATAAGGAAAATTCTACCCAGAATAGGCTAAGGTATCAAAATCCACTTTAAGATGTCAAGCAATCATTAATTATCCCAAAGATCAAAATTCTTCAAAAAAACATGGGCAACAAAGTAGATTATGCCTAAATTAAAATTTTAATATAGCCTAAATAGTATAACTAACACCAAATATTGATGATAATATCACATGCACTTATATCCCATCCCAAACTAGCATAGTATCATAATCATACTACAAGATAGTTGAATCCATAAAGAGAGTAAACCTATCCTACCTAGGCACCGATGAATCTACTAAACTAATGATTTTCCCTTCTGATAAAATTCCAAAAAGTGCTGCATAATCAAATTCACAATCTAATCAAAAAAATGAGAACAATGATATTGATATTGCACTATTATGATTTAAGCTCTAATAGTTCTTGAATTGAGCCAACAAGCTTTTAGGTATTTAGCAAAAGTATGGGAAAATCAATGATGAAAATAATGCAATCTTACCTCTAATTCAATGGAAAATTACATAAATAAACATTATCCAATCTCCAAGATAATGCACAATAATTTTCCACCAAGTTTCTCACTTTTGAAGGTTCCAATAAATTAGGAATAGATGAAGGATGGATAATAATAGGATAACTAGGGTATTTATACCCTTTCTAGGTAAATGGATGTCTATTAATTAGAGGACCTCTTCAGAGGTCACCACTTAAGCGACCTAGTTTTATTTTAGCAACATTTGCTCGACTAAAGAGGTGTGGTTTTAGCAGCCCCTTGCGCTTTAGAGGTAGGGGTTCCACTTTAGTGGCATTCAACTAGGACAGCCTAATCACATAAGCTATTAGATGGGTGCTTTTGGGGACTTGTCTTAAGTGACCTAATCAGCTGCTTATAAGGGTGCACTAACTAAAGCAACAAGGTTTATTTGTTTCTCTGCCAACCCCACCAAAATCATTCAGAATCACGTATATTTAAATGGATTATTCTACCCTCTCAAATTTTACATTCCAAACTTAATGGCACTATATAAATTTAAATATGAGGTCATTTAGATTAAAGGTGGGTGTCACACGTACTTGCCATTTTTCATAAATTTTAGCCAATATATTTAAATTAGTTTGGAAGCCTAGGGACCAAGACAAAGGGTCCTGCTAGACTAAAATTTACATTCCGAAGTTGTTGGAATAGTCTAAATTGTGCATAAATAGTTGTTTGACTGGATTTTTCACTAAGCATCAAATTTGAAAAGTTAAAGGCTTCAAAATAAGAAATTATCTCTAAAAACTAAATGAACTGATCTATAACAAAACAATCTATTTCAACAAGGCATAAATGACTTAGGGAAACTCTAGGGAAGCTACAAATGGTTAAAATTTGAGGAAACATAGAAAGTAACTTGAAGGGTCATTACAGATAAATGTTGGAAGATTGAAGTGATCCTAAACTCTACCAGATCCTAGCTAGCCCCAAACCCTCTGGCTGATGCTGAAGATCCCTGATGTCCATGTCTAATTCCCTAGTACGATGTTGCACTAAATCTCTAGTAATGCGTTATTAGATCCAACCACATCTATTAATAACCTAATATTGTCCATCTAGAATAAAATAGAGTCAAAGAATAAGCTTCAGGCTCATAGAAATACGGACACACAATAAATAGTCAAGAATAAAACTTCCTAAGAATGCCCTAAGGTCTCCCAATTATATGATATAGATATTTCTGTACGGATCCATAGGACTCTACAATACACTTAGCACTTTTTCAACAAACTAGTAAACCTGGCTCTATTATAAATTTTTCATGACCTAATTTCTCAGGTCATGATGGTACCTACTATAACCTATAGATAGTTAAGCCAACCCATAGTCCAAAAATACTAGTAATATACTACTTAGAGAAAAAATAAGGAATTTGAAATAAATATGATAAACGAATAGTACAAAAGAGACAATCCTAAAACAAGGTGAATCCAATACTAGAACACATAATATAATAAATTTTTTTAAAAAACTAAATAGGTCTATGGATACAGCCCATCTCTAAATACAATATAGAGACCAATATAAACCATAAGAGACAGAATTATTATACTCCAAACGTCAAAATATCACCTTAAATCTCCTATATATAGCTGCTTAGAATTATGTACACAATAAAAAAGAGAATCGACACTATGATCCGTTGGCTGCAAAAGTGTAATATGATATCAAACATGTGGTACTCAATAGGCAACTGATGAATGAGCTCCAAAATTAATGCTAATATAAAAAACACATATATAAATAATATAAACTACAAACAACTATTTGGAAATCTAAACACAATAAGGCTAAGAGGCATTAAGGATAAATTGAACTATTCTATCCTTATTCAGGCACTAAAGCACTATATTGTATATATATTAGTGGCCAATATACAAATAAAGAGTTAAAGAAATATATATATATGTATATATTAGTACACAGTTAAATATTCAAGAAAGTAGATATATATTTGATCTTAGATAGATTTATGCACGTAAGTGTCATTATTTATGCATATTTAGCCGAGTTTTGAGGACTTTCTATATGTGTAATGAATTCTTAATCATATAATTTAACATACATGTGTTAAACTACTAATTTATTGTATTTAAGGTGTGTTTAAAATAAGTTTTGAATAAATTTGATCACTTAGTGTAATGACCTTTTAGTTCATTTTCCATATTTCCTCTTATTTTAATCTTTAGATCTTTACTATAACTTCCCCAAGTAATTTATGAGTTTCTGATACTGACAGTTTGGTTACCAGGCAGTTTGTTTTATTTTTTAGAGCCAATTCTCTATTTTGAAGTCATCGTTGGTTTTAAATTCGCTGCTAGATAAAAACATCATTCAAATGCCATTGTATGCTAATTCTGACTCTTCTAATAACTTTACAAAGTCAATTATATGCTATGGGGAACCTTGTTTTGGTTCTCAAAGCACCCAAATTCATTTCAACCTATTATTTTACAAGTTAAGAAAATGAAATATGGGTGTGGGACCACTTTTTCTTGAAATTACTCCGATGGAAATTTTGATTTTATGATTCAGTTTGGAATATCAAATTAGGTATGGTAGAATAGTTTTTTGTTTATACGATATTTTTGATTGATCTTGAAAGGTTGGGGAAGAATCGAAAAATCCCAAGTATCTACTATAACAAGTGCAGTCACTAATATTGAGCCAGGGATAGCAGTCACAGTACCCTTAGTAGGCACTAAGTGCCTCAATCACACCCCTACTATTGTGATAGATACTTGCATGATAGCTACAATAAGTGCAAATCGTGAGTCTCAAAACATGATAGAGACACTTGAGCACTTTAAAAGGGTACAAATATGTTATTTCCATCCCGGATTTCCCCAATATTCATCAATTCACTTGAGACTTAAACCCTAAGTAGTTGAAAATCTTATGATTAAATATTTTGGGTGATTTAGGCGGTAGGTAGTGATTGTTATGCAATTTTCTTTGGATTTGAGGTAAGATCCCTCCATTTTAATGATTGAATTTCACTTTTCTCCTGAAAATCCATATACCTTGATATTATGTGTGTGATTGATAAAGATATTAATACTCATACTAATCTAATTACATTTGACATGGTGTATTTTGATGTAATTTAAGCCATTAACTAGTTATCCCATAATCATGCAGTTATTATTATTTTACTAAGAACCTGGCATACCCTCAGTCATATGGCAGGGAGCTTTTAGTCATAAGCCGATTGGGATTATTTCTTATATGTGTGCTAGGAGGCCTATTTTGAGGTTTTAAAAGCCTTATATTTCTTATATTCATGACGTAAGGGAGAGTCCACTGTGATGACTGATGAATTTACCACTCATTCACACCCATTATTAGTGCACATTACCTTATTTTAAATGAGTAAATAATTAATTGGTGCGATTAAATGCACTAAAATCCACTCTTTGTAGGTACAATAGTTGAAAAGACAAAGAGATGTAGAGTGAACCTTGAAATAATCAAGAAGGAACCAAAAAAGTATAGAAGAATACTCAAATCAGAAAGGATCTTGGGTAGTGCGCTCGTGGGAGAAGCACCGCAATTTTTATTAGCCAAGCTGAGAATTTATTTATCCTCTGGTAATGTGATTTCTCTCTTAGGGAAATGATTGGTATGGGCAAGTTCGCTAGCATCACACAATCGCTTGGTAATAACCATGACCATGGTTGTATGATCGCAGTCAAGACTTGCGACTGCGGCATAGCGGGCTAACTTTAGAAAGGGCAGTTCAGTAAATTATGTAGTTGAGTTAAGATTTATATGGAGAATTCAAAACACTTTAGACATAGAGAGATACCCTAGAATTTGGGAAAAATAAAAAGAGAGCTTTAGATATTTTTTTATTTTTTTTAGGTAATTTTGGTTTTCAAGGATAAATTAGTGAAATTGGATAGTGGAATTGAATATTCTTTTATCCTCTCTTAGTATAAATTTTATGAATGCATTACTTGGTATCTTTATTTTCCCTTATCTAATAAGTAGATTATTTCTTTAGTCTTGGGATTATGTTGAATTAGAATATGATTGTGTGTGGGTATTATTGTGTTTGCATGGGTTTTAATTGTTGAATATGGATTTCACCATTGCTTAAGATTATGTGTTGGAACTTGATGGATAAAAGATCAAAATATCCAAATGGTTTTGATGGTTAAAATCTGCAAGCTCTAAAAATACTTTTTAATCCTCAACAGAGGGATTTGGGTGAATATTAGGTAACCTATAACATCCCCAAAGGAGGGTTATTGGGGAACAAAGCATTGGTGGACAAGTAATTCAATGGTTTACTACCCTTTGTAATGTTATAAATAAGTGTTTAAGGAGTGTAATTCATGTCAAGAGCATCATCCTAGACATAGGGATGCTTGGTTAAGATTTTTGGTGGCTATATAAACTCCATACTTGTTAGGTGCTCAAAAGGGACAATGGGTTACATCATTGGGGTTTTTTCAAAAGATTGATCCCAATGACCTTTAACCTAGCATATATGTTAATTAACATCTAAATCCCATGATAAATCAACATTGTGTGACATGCTTCACCTCTAAGGAGACATAATCCCATGATTCCTCCCAATCTTTAATTCATACAAATGATAGAATTCATTACGTACTTGTTGAAGTTTGTATAAAGAATTTCCAAAAAAATATCCCCTATTTATTTATGCATGTTGTTTCCATTATCATTTCGGGTAACCTTATAGTAGCTTGAGAATCTATAGATTTGAAGTATATAGCATTCACTTCTTGAGATTCGACCCCAATTTAAATTAGGTGACTTAACAATAACTGCCTCACCCCTTGATTATGGGTGTAAGTTGAGCGTTATTAAAATGGCGCTATTTTCGGGGAGTGAAATATAGATTTCACTTGTTTTGTGCTATTCTTAATTGGGAATACCCGGAGTGGGGTAATTTAATTTCTTTGTTTTTTATCTTTGAGTAGGTGAATGTTAATTATTTCCAAGTCCTCATGAATTATAGAAACTTAGGTTGTTGCGGAGGCAAAGATCATTAAAGGGAAATTCTTATTCCCCCTACTAAGGAGTATGGAAAATTTTATGTAACAAGTGTGATGATTATATTACTTAACCCAAAGGGACTTTTTGGGGGTAAAGCTCAGGAAGATCCAAATGCTCACTTAAATGGTTTTGTAGAAGTTTTTTCTCCATTCAAATTTGCATATGTATCCCGAAAATCCATTTGGCTGTGCCTTTTTCTGCTTTCTCTCCTAGGAAAGGCGATATGGTTTCTAAGATATTTGCCCACCAGATCGATCACTTCAGGTACAAGTCTCATGGAGTTCTTTCTAGGATAATACGTCCCACCATCTAGGAAGCTAAATTTAAGGGATGAGATTGTTAAACTCCTCTAGTACCACAAGGAATCATGGTATGATGCTTGGGGAAGGTTTAAAGACCTTTTAAATTGCCCCATGCAAGAGGTTCCGTAGAAGATGCTTCTCTAAATTTCTATTGAGTATTGGACCAACAAAATAAAGCGATAGTGGATATTATATCTAGTGGATCATTCATAAACTCATCATACAGGATTGGTTTAATAGTCTTAGACAAAGTAGCAATTTGGTGTAAGTGTTGGGACATAAAGGATGCCGAGGTGGACATGGAGGCTCACTCCTTATCCTTTATGTACAATGATAGGAAAGATTAAGAGGATGAGACTGTAGCACAACTAAGAAAAGTGATGTCATTCCTTGAACTCCTAATAGATCATATGTTAGGAGACTCGATGCAAAGTGTAATTGTGATAGATGCAATAGAAGTTAAGACATGTGATGAAAAGGAGAAAGTGGTGATGGGTAATGAGCTAGGAATGAAACCTAGGAACTTAGAGGGTTTCCATATTACCCCACAATTTCAAGATTGGAATCAAGGTCAGAACCGTGAAAAACTAAACATGGTGTATCTTGAAGATAAAAAGAAGATTAATAGAGAGATTTTGGTGAAGATCTTATGTAATGTTGAGAGGATCGGAGAAATGGTAAAGTAAATGTAAAGTGAATTCTCAATGCTCCACCAAATGATTGTATCTCACTCCTTCACTATTTAAAAATTGAAGGCAAAAGTGAGAGAAATATTAAAGAATTTAATGGAGACGCAAAGTGAAGAAACACAAAATGGGGAGGCATTAAATGCAAAGAGAAAAAAGCCTAATTTTGAGGAGCCAAAAGTTAATAGAGTCATCAATGAGGAATCATATTAATAATGACTCAAATTGTTTCTATTCCTCAAAATTCCATGTATCCACCTTTCAAAAAATGGTCATAGAGAAAGGGAAAGCGTGATAAACTCAACAAATTTTTTGTTAAGTTTAGGAATCATTATTTTAATATCCCTCTTAGCGAGGCATTGCAAGACGTTCTGGGGTATGCTAAATTATTGAAAGATTTTGTGTCTAAAAAAAATCTCGTGGAAGAGGAAACCATAGAAATTTCTCACCATTATAGTGCCATTATAACAATCAAGTATGATAAAAAGAGGAAGGATCTCGGTTCCTTTACAATCTTATGCACCATTAGCACTTTCACATTTGCTAGGGCATTGTGTTACCTTTGAGCAAGTTTTAACCTCATACCTTATGCAATATTTCACAAAATTAGGTTGGGTAAGCCAAAACCCACAAAAATAAAGTTGTTTTTAGCCGATTGATCTGTTATGAAACCTATTGGGATCCTTCACAATGCTCTAGTAAAAGAATATTGATGTAGTTACCCAGTCGACTTTGTTATTGTGGATTATGCCTTGGATATGGAAATTTCCATTTTTTGGGGGAGTCCATTCTTTGCTAATGGGAATGCATTGGTAAATGTAGAGTCTGGGAAAATAATATTTAGATTGAATGGTGAATAGGTATCCTTCAACATATGTAAGATCATGAAACAACTGATGTACCAACAAGTCATTTCAATAATCAATGTTTTTTATAGTAAGGTATCTAACCATGTCGATGTCAGTTTTTTGAATGACCTTTTGGTTGGGGTGCTTTGGAATTGTGAAAGGGGAAAAGTGGAGGTGTATGACAATATGGTATCTTCTCTTATAGGTCTTGGGTTTCACACCAAGAAGTCGGCTAAGTTAGATCTTGATCTTAAACACTGCGAATGTACACCCACAAAACCATCTTACCTAGAACCTCCAAAAATTAAACTAAAGCCCTTGCCACCTCATCTCAAATATATGTTCTTAGGGAAGGATGTGACTTTTTTTACCATTGTTACTAATGACCTAAACTCTTCTCAAGTAGAATCATTGAATTTGCTGGTAAAAAAAATCCATTCAAACCATCGGGTGGACGATAGCAGACATCAACGGCATAGCCCCAATATATGCTCATATAAAATTAAACTCGAGCAAAATCATATACCAAATATGGAGCACCAAAGAAGATTAAACCAACCAATGCAAGAAGTAATAAAAAAAGAGATAATAAGTGGCTCGATATGGGAGTGATCTATCCTATATCTAATAGCGCATGGTTAAGCTCTGTGTAATGCATTTTAAAAAAGGGTGGTATCACGATGGTCGAGAATGAAAAAAATGACCTCATCCACATCTGATCGATCATGGGATGGCAAATTTGTATGAACTATCAAAAATTTAACTCATGGAAAGAGATGGACTATTTTCCAATCTTGTTCATGGATCAAATATATGATAGGCTTACCAGGTGAGGGGGGTATTACTTTTTGGATGGATACTCGAGATATAATAAGATTTGTATTTCCTCGGAGGACCAAGAAAAGATAGACTTTACCTGTACGTATGTAATGTTCGCATTCAAGTGAATGCATTTTGGATTGTGTAATATTCCTGCAACCTTTCAACATTGCATATTGTCCATATTTCCATATATGATTAAAGACTCTATAAAAGTTTTCATGGATGACATCTCGGTAGTGGGAAACTCTTTCGAGTTGTGCCTCGAACACTTGAATAAAGTGCTTGAAAGGTCTATGGAAACAAACCTTCCCTTGAATTAGGAAAAATGTCACTTTATGGTAAAAGAAGAAATTGTCTTAGGCCATAAGATTTCAAGAAAGGTCATTCAATTTGATCAAGATAAGGTTGAGGTATTGTCAAACTTCCCCTGCCCATCTCTGTAAAAGGTGTTTGAAGTTTTCTTAGCCATGTCGGGTTCTATTGTCGTTTCATATAGGATTTTTCTAAGAATACACGTCCTAAGTGAAAACTTCTTGAGAAATAGTCAAAGTTCAACTTTGATGAATCAAGCCTCAGAGCCTTCGAGTAAGTTAAGGAATTGCTCATTTCAGCACCTATTATTGTGGCTCCATATTGGTCAACCCCATTTGAGGTAATGTGCGATGCAAGTGATATTGCATTGGGTGGGGTGCTAGTGTAGTGAAACAAATAGACTTTTTATCCTATTTACTTTTCTTGCATAACCTTGAATGATGCCCAACATAACTACACAACCACTGAACAAGACTTGTTGGAAGTGGTTTATGCCTTTAAGAAGTTTTGAGCCTATTTGCTAGGAACAAAGGCAGTGTTACATATGGACCATTTTGCTCTAAAGTATCTCATGTCAAAGTAAGAAGAAAATCAATGGTTGATTTGATGGATTTTTTGTATACTAGAGTTCAACTTTGAGGTGAAAGATCAAAATAGATGTGAAAATAAAGTGGCCAATCATCTCTCTCGACTAAAATAAAACATTAAAAAGCATGGGGAGATAGAAATTAATAATTTCTATCCTGATGAATTGATTATGGCCATCAAGGGGAAAGTTACAACATGGTATGTGGACTCTTCCAACTATGTCGCACACAGCGTACTCCACGAAGGATTGAGCTATCATCAAAAGAAACATATTCTATTTGATGCAATCCGATATTTTTGAAATCAACCATTTTTATTGCAAGAATTTTCCAATGGATTTATAAGACTTTTTGTCATGGACTTTGAAATAAATGACATCTAGGAGACTTGTCACTCATCACATTTCGGTCGCCATCATGGAGGAAGCCAAACTACCACTAAGATTCTCTAATGCATATTTTATTGGCCTTCCATGTATAAGGATGCCGTTTAATGGGTGAAATCTTGTCTGAATTTTCAAATGCATGGTGGCATTTCTAGAAGGCATAAGATGCCTCTCACGCCTAATTTGAAGGTGCAACTCTTTGATGTATGGGGAATCAAGGGACCCCTTACTAGCTCCTTTGGGAATAAACACATCTTGGTAGCGGTCGATTACTTTCTAAATTTGTTGGAAGCTGGCACACTCCCGATAAATGAGAGAAAATGTGTCACCATATTCCTAATGAAGAACATTTTCACAAGATTTGGTACCCCTCAGGCCATCATTTGTAATGGAACCTCATATTTTTACAACTGGATGTTTTGTGTTCTTCTTTACATATATGGATTTAAGCACGAATTAACCACCCCATACCACCCATAAATATTTTGTTGAGTAGAGGTATCAAATCACAAAATCAATGCCATACTTGAAAACACGGTGAATGTAGGATTCACTAATTGGGAAAGGAAACTTGATGAGGCACTTTGGGCCTATAGAACAACCTTTAAAACCCCAACTAGAATGTCTCCCTATCAATAAGTGTTTTGTAAGGCATTCCATTTGCCCAATGAACTTGAGCATAAGTCTTTATGGGCTTTAAAGATATTAAATATAAAGTAGGGAGAAGCATCCGGGGCATGGGTGACACAACACATGAGATTGAAGAATTCTGGCTAAAGGCTTATAATAGTACATCTTTGTATAAGGAGAAAATTAAAAAATATCATGATGCTCAGATAGTGTAGAGAGAATACCATGTTAGAAAGAATGTACTCCTTTACAAAAACCATTTGAAACTCTTTATGGGAAAGCTTTGCTCAAAATGGTTGGGACCATTCGTGATGTATAAAGTCTACCCAAGTGGTACATTCGAGTTGGAAGATGATGAAGGAAAGAAATTCATAGTCAATGGCTAAAGAGTAAAGTACTACAATGATAAAATCCCCATGATAGCCAAAGTCGAGGGAATTAACTTCAAAGGTGCTACATGGTAATGGTAAAGAGTCTAGCTACAATGTTTTACAAGGTACTTGATAGTAGGCAACCTATCTTTGACTCATTTTGTGTTGATTTTGTTGTTTTGTAAGTCCTTTAGCAAGAATATGGCACTCAGAAGAACAAGGAAAAATAGAGCTAGAAAATTGGTAATTGTACAGGAAATGAAAAATAGAGCAAAAATAGGGGATTTCCCCTTAGTTTACCAGGATAGCGATTGTCAGAACGTGATTGCATCAACACGATCGAGGGAATAATACTGTGTTCATAGCAACAAACTCTTACAGTGCCTGGACATTCATAAGAGCCTTTCTCACCCCATTTTACTTTTTAGATTTGTAAATTTACTTTTATGAGTACACTTCCAGACTTTAAGTTGGGGGTGTTACACTGTTGTGTGTGTTCTCCCTATGATAATACAAGGGAATTCTGTGTAACTATAGGATTGTACACCATTGGCGAAGTCTGAATAGCCAATATGGTTGGTTCACCCATTTTGAGCTAAGATGTGAGACTAAGGCATTGCTTGTAGCCATAAGTTTACAATATTATGCATGGTGCTATTCCATATCAAGAAACCCCCTCGGTCTCAAAAATTTTTGAAAAAAAAAATCAAGGGCTTGGATGTAAGCAATGTTATAACAAATCATTTTCTCTTTTATGGTTCCACAATGTTTTGACTTGTAAACAGCGATAAACAGTCCTATTTGGTCTCTCAAGGGAGGGACATTTGAACTCCCTTAACAAATTTTGCATGTCGTGTGTGGTGAGAATATTGCATTCATCTCTTGTATACTTTTGTTATCTAGAACTTTTCCCATTAGTCATTAAAATGTAATTTAGTTGTACTTGGTAGGAGAAATTATCTTAGGCCCTTTTTGTAATTTTGGAACCCACTCTAGCCTAATGATCCTTCCAATAGATAATGGAAATCCCTAGTTACACACTTTGAGCTTTTGGACCTTTCTTTGGCAAGCACATTACAAATCGTGGACCATTATTTTATCCCTATTTTGAACCACACCCTTCTTGAATTTTAAAATATAATTTGAGGCTAAAAGCCTAAGTTGGGGTTGGTAAAGATCGATGGAAGTGAGTTTGAGGACACAAAATATTAGTGAAATGCCTAATATGCCTAGGCGTTGAAAACCAATGGTTAGAAAAAAGAAAGGATCTCATAAAAATATGCATTACACAAGAGTGCAAGGAAATGGAAGTAAAGGAATAGTGGTGATCAAAGGAAACAAAAGACATTCTTTAAAAAAAGAATGGTCCGTAGTAGAAGGGGAAGGGTTGTAAAGTATGATGTAGATGTTCAAGGTAGGGTGTAGCCATGTTGTTCTGAAATACTATCCTACCTTAAACCAAACCTTCATTACAACTTTATAAAGACCTTTCAGATCTCCTACCATTTATATTCTTGGTAGTGGTGATTTTAAATAGGGGCAATCCTATGATATGACACTCGTTGCATTAAGAATTCTTTGGTGAGGGGAGATTTGTTTCACTTAAAATTCCTTGTTGCATATTAGTTTGTTTGGTGTGTGGAGATTCTCATTATTATGAGAATGACATGTAAACAAGTTGAGGTGTGTGTCTTTTGTCACCCCTCGAACAATGAGACCAATGGAGTATAACTTAATTGTAGTCAAGAGGAAGCCACCTCTAGAGTATTAGCTTTTGTTCTTTTATTTCTCATTAAAATCTTATGCATCCTTTGAGTATTACATTTTATAAGTATAGGCATTGTGAAATTAGTCTAGCATATTTTCAATGAGCTATTTATGGTTGCGATCCAAGTTGAATTTCTTATGACCTTTAAGGCATAAAATTTGAGCATAAACATTTGTGTCTCCTGGTGTAAGGTAGTGATACATGAGGACAAAAAAAATGCTTAAGTTGGGGGTGTTGATGAGTGGTGATTGTACGATTTATTCTCAATCAATTATTAGCGCAGATTACCTTGTTTTAAATGAGTAAATGAGTCATATGTGTGATTAAATGCACTAGCATCCACTTTATTAAGGTATAAGAGTTGAAAAGACAAAGAGATGTAAAGTGTAGCTTGAAATGATCAAAAAGGAATAGAAAAAGTCCAGCTGAATACTCAAAGAAGAAAGGACATGAGGTAGCGCGCTCGTGGGAGGAGCACCGCGATTGCAATAAGCCAAGAAAAGAACTTATTTATCCTATGGTAAAGCAATTGCAGCTAGAGGGATACAATCAAAATTGGGTAAGTTGGCCAGCTTCACGTGATCACTCGGTAACAACCGCAACCGCGGTTATGCTATCGCAGTCAAGAACCGCGACCGTGGCATAGCGGGATAACTTAAGAAAGGGGCAGTTTGGTAAATTATACAGTTGAGTCAATAATTATATGGAGAATTCAAAATACTATAGACATAGGGAGAAACCCTAGAATTTGGGAAAAAGAAAAAGAGAGCTTTCTATAGTTTTTCTATTATTTTTTTGGGTGATTTTGATTTTCAAGGAGAAATTAGCGAAATTGGATTATGGAATTGAAGATTATTTTATCCTCATGTAGTTTGTGTTCCATGGATGCATTACTTGGTAAATTTCTTTTCCCTTATCTAATGAGTAGCTAATTTCTTTAGTCTTGGGACTATGTTGAATTATAGTGTGATTGTGTGTGGGTATTGTTGTGTTTGCAAGGGTTTTAGTTGTTGAATTTCTATTTAACCATTCCTTGAGCTTATGTGTTGGAAATTAATGGGTGAATGCTCCAAATATCCAAATGGGGTTGATGGGTAAAAGATATAGGCTCTAGATATGCTTTTTCATCCTTGATATAGGGATTTAGGTGAATATTTGGTAACCCATAATATCCTTAAAAGAGGGTTATTGGGGGCCAAATCATAGGTGAACAACTAAGTCTATGGTTAACTACCCTTTGAAATCATAGAAATAAGTGTTTAGGGAGTGTAAATCATCTCAAGAGCATCATATGAAAAATAGGATACTTGGTTGAGGTTTTGGGTGGCTATATAAACTTCACAATTGTTAGGTACTCGAAATGGCCAATGGGTGATATCATTGGGGTTTTGTCGAAAGATTTATCCCAATGACCTTTGACCTAGCCTATCTATTAATTAACAACTAAATCCCATGATAAACCAACATTGTCCCACAAGCTTCGCCCTAAGCAGACATAATCCCAAGATTCCTACAAATCTTAAATTCAAATCAAAGATAGCATTTACTACGTACTTACTAAAGTTTGTGCAAAGAATTTCTGAACAAATCCCCCAATTTATTTATGCTTGTTGTTTCAATTAGAATTTTGGGTAACCTTATTGTAGCTTGAGCACCCATAGGTTGGAAGTCTATAACCTTCATTCCTTGAGATTCGACCCTAATTTACATTAGGTTACTTGTTAATGACCTCCTCATCCCATGATTATGGGAGTGAGTTGAGCATTATCACACAACTTCTATCCTAATAGTCAATAATTTTTTTGATGTTTTCTCAACTGATCTGCAAGGTATACCTTTTTAAAAAATACTGATTTTGTTATTAATCTGGTTCATGGTACCCGACCTATTTTTATGGAAACTTACCGTATGGCTCTTGCAAGCTTAAAGATCTAAATTTCAACTACAGGATCTTCTTGGTAATTATTTTATTAGATAGGACTATATCTTATAAGGGAGCTCCAATGTTTTTTATGAAGAAGAAGGATGGCTCCACGTGTACGCGTATTTACTATAGGAAGCTAACAAATATGATGGTGAAGAATCATATGCCTCATATAGATGACTTGTTCGACCAACTTTAGTCTATATAGGTATTTTTTATGATTGGTTTGAAATCTAGTTACCATTAGTTAAGGATTCGGGCTGAGGATATATCAAAGACATCTTTTACGACTTGTTAAGGTCATTATGAGTCCCTAGTGATGTCTTTTGGGTTAACTAATTCCCCAACCACAAATATGGATTTGATGAACTAAGCATTCAGCCCTTATTAAGACTCCTTCACCATTTTGATTATCAATAACACCCTTAAATAATCAAGTAGAAGAGAGGACATGCACAGAATCTAAGGATTATGCTCCAGTCTTTACGAGATCATCTGCTTTTTGCCAAATTCTCTAAGTTTGAATTTTGGCTTGAGTTGGTGAAATTCCTTGGGCAAGTGGTGTCCATGGATAGCATTGTGATATACTTGGCAATGATTGAAGCCATTGCTTCTTAGGCTAGGCATACATCTCCAATAAAGGTTTGTTGCTTCATTAGTTTGTTTGGTTATTATAGATGTTTCATCGAAGTTTTTACTACTATTTTAGTGCCTTTGAAAAAATAGATTTTGTAGGAGGTTCTTTTCTAATGGTTTGGGGAGTTTGAGTAGAGCATCGAAAAAATGAAGGAATTTCTTACTTCGGATCCAATTTTGGATCTTCCTATTTAGGGTGAGGGATTTACCTCATTTTATGATGCTTTTATTTTATCTTTGTGTGGTGTATTAATTTACAAGGATCGTATTATTTAATATCCTTCGAGGCAGCTTAAGGTGCATGAGGTCATCTACCTAATTCATGAATTAGATTTAGCGGCGCTATTTTTTACACTTAAGATTTGAAGACATTATCATTATGGTATTCATGTTCGATTTTCCCTAATCATTACTGTCTTCATCATCTTGTGACCCAGAAAGAGCTTAATGTTAGGTAGTATAGATGGATGAAGTTGCTTAAGGTTTATCATATATTTATTATTTATCATTTGGGCCGGGGAAATGTGATAGAAGACGCCTTGAGTCAAAAAGCAGCGAGTATAGGTAGTTTCGCTTGAATTTTTGTTTTTAAGAAATCGAATGTCATGGGACAATATATCCTTTTACATACATAATAGTTCGCCTTCATATTTCAAACATGAGAAGGATTCTTGCTAGTGTTGAGGCAAGGTCCTCACTGTTTGAGTTGATTTAGGATCGAAAGTTTAGGATAGTTAACTTTGTATCCTCAATGATCAAAGGTTGAGTGGTGAGTCCAAAAGGACTACCATAGATTCTGAAGGTGTTTTGAAATTTTATAGCCTCATTTTGTTCCTAGAGTTGATGACTTGATCCATTTGATTTTACACGATGCTCATAGCTCTAGATATTCTATTCATCCGGATACAGCTAGGATGTTTAGAAATTTGAGATAGCATTATTGGTGTAGTAAAATGAAGAGAGATATGGAAGATTTTGTAGCTCGTTGCATAAGTTGTTAGTAAGTAAATTCCAAGTATCAACGACCAGGTTGTATGATTCAGGGGTTACCCATTCTCGAGTGGAAATGGGAGAAAATTACCTTGGACTTTGTTAGTGGTTTACCTCATACTTCCCATGATTTTAATGCTATTTGGATCATTGCTGATCGATTGACCAAGTCGGAGCATTTCAGTCAAATTCAGATGTTCTTTAGAACCGAAAGGTTGCTTGGCATCTATGTTAGTGAGATAGTTTTCTTGCATGGTATGGCTATATCTATCATTTTAGATCGGTGTTTCATGTTCACTTCCAGTTTTTGGAGAGCTTTTTAGGAGGAGTTGGGTACTCAGGTCAATCATAGTACAACCTAGCATTTGTAGATAAATAACCAGTCGGAGAAAACTATTTAGGTTCTCATTGATAAGCTCCGAGCCTGAGTTATGGATTTTGGGGGATAGTGGGAGTAGCACCTATCATTGGAAAAGTTTGCATAAAATAATAGTTATCATTCAATTATTGAGATGTAGCCTTTTGAGGCTTTGAATGATAGAAGATGTTGTTCCCCGATTGGATTGTTCGAGACTTCTAAGATTAGACAACGTTGAACTAACTTCTTTTGGAGTCGTTAGATAGAGTTATGGTAATTCAGGTTAGGTTGAGAAAAGCTCATAGTAGGTAGAAGGCCTATACATTCCATTGACTTCATGCTTTAAGATTTGGAATTTGTGATTGAGTATTCCTCTGTGTGTCTCCCATGAAGGGATGAAGATATTTTGGGGAAAAGGCAAACTCAGCCACAGATATATCAAATTTTTGGAGATTGTTTGCACATTTACCGAGGTGTCTTATAAGTAAGCCTTACCAAAAGATTTTGTTGTTGTTCATTCAGATTTCCATGTTTCTATGTTGCGGCAATACATTCCTGATCCATCTCATGTACTTAGGTGGGACTTAGTCCTTCGAGATGTGTTGTTGAACTACGTCTAGAATCCTATCTCATTTTTGATAGTGATGTCAGGTGTTTGCACCTTAGAGATATTTGAATAGTTAAGGTTTAATAGAGGCATAGCCTAGTAGAGGAGTATACTTAAGAGATTGATAGTCAGAAACGGACCCAGAATCCTCACCTGTTCAATCCTTTAGGTACATCCTGATCAGTCACTATCGCAGACAAACGACCTTTTAGAAGTTGATATTGTAATGTCCATTCAGGTTATTTTCTATATTTCCACTTATTTTCACCGTTAAAGCTTTACTATAGTTGCCCCAAGTCATTTATCATTAACTAGGAATTACAGTTCGGCCACAAAATAGTTTGTTTTGTTTTATAGCGCCAATACCCTATTTTGAAGTCTTTGTGTGTTTCAAATTGGTTATCGGTAAAAAAGTTTAAAAAAAAACCACGTATCCCAATTTTGACTATTCCAATAGCTCCAAAATAGCAATTTTAGGATAGGAATACTCTTTGTTTAGGTCTCGAGGAACTCGGGAACATTTTGACCTATTGGTTGGCAAGTTAAGAAAATAAAATATGGTTTTGGGACCCACTATCAGTCGAAACACCTCAAATTAAAATTTTTACTACACCATTGAGCATGGAACATTGAATTATATATCGTAGCATAGTCTAATTGTGTACACAGGATTCAAGATGGATCCCAAGGTGTTGGCAGAGACTTTCCAAGTCTCAGCTGTAAGTTGTGCACTTTCTCATAGCGAGCCAAGGTTTACGGTTAAGATACCTTATCGGGCACTAACTGTCTCGATTGTGCCACCACTATTGCGATAGCGACTCGCAATCGATTCCTTAATATGTTGCAATTGTATATCTTGGGTCAAGATAATGACTCCTAACACCTAAAAAGGGTATAAATACCCAATCTATAACCCTCTTTTGCCTTTCATCATCCATTATCGTCATACGTAAATCCTATGTAGTGGAAAAATAGAGGATTAAACCTTATAGGTGATTTGGCAGATTGGGTATTTGCGCTAAGATTCCTCTATTTTCATGATTGATCTCCCATTTACTTCCCTAAAAACACTAAATCTTGGTGGCTTGCTTTTAGCACCAATATTTCTCGAATTTCACCTTTCTTAAGGGTGATAACTCCTTGAGCAAGAGGGAATGTAGGGTTGGTTCCAGAAATGTAATTTTCATAAACGGGACCTATGTGGGTTTGTCGTCTGATTTCTTAGACCGAAGCACAATGTTGAAATATGAATATCATTATTCTCGTGTTGATGATTAGATTATGAGTTTGACAGCTTGGAATCTTGCAAAATCTTCTTAGAAGGGAAAGTCAGTGATTTAGTGGTTTGTTCGAGCTTTCTTTGGTATCCACATACTCATTATTTCCCCATCCATATTTTGAGCTATGTCATAGTATGTTTACGATGTTATGTTTGATTTTGGTTGGGTTTTGGGTATTGTTGATGAAATTGGCGATATTTGGGTTAGTTGGACCTTCTAAGCTATAAATCATAATTTAGATACTTTGGCTAAGTTTCTTAGATCACGATTACAATTTCCCTCTTGGGCTAATTAAGGCTTGTTTGACATCTAAATGTGGATTTAGATACCTTAGCTTAGTCCGGGTAGAATTTTCCTAGTATTGAATTTCGGGGATTTAAAAGTAGGCCCTCTGACCCACTCTTGGCCAAGATTTATTTTATCTATTGAAAATCCTTTTATGCACTTGTTGTTTGTATTTAGATTGCTTAATAAGGTAGTATCGAGTAACTTTGGTTCTTGATGACGATGATGGGCTTAAATTGAGAGTTGAGGCTTATTTATCATGCTAGTGACTATGTTACCAATTATGCTAGTGATTATACTATTGATGGAGCTATTGATTATACTATTGCTTATGATATTGAATATATAGTTATAAATTTTAGTTCAGATATTGATTATAATATTTATGACATACTTACCGATTTTAGTCCGGGCATTAATTATGATATATTGATACATGATTATTAGTTTGAGTCTGAATATTTATAATGGCATGGATGCATTTATTATCAATTGATACTGGCTATGAAGTATGTTATTGATGATATATGATTACTAGTTTGAGTACAGATAAGGAGTATGATATTGGTGAGATATTTACTAGTTTAAGTCCAGATGTTGAAATTGTTGTAACGTGGCATGATATGGATAGATTCTGTGTGTACCTTGAGTGTTGGTTGATGATGTTGGTTCTAGTTATAATATCTTTGTGTGTACCCTCCAGGCTTATGGTATCTTGTGTTGGGTTATATACTTTTTTGTGATTATTGGCATTGGGGCTCAATTTTATAGTTATAATCGCATGTGTTTGATCCTTTATGTTATTTTTTTATTCCAGTTATTTGTTTATGTACAACAATGTTGGAGTTGATTGAGGTTTGTCTCTACCTTCCATAATTATGTCATCGTGTATTTTATTATATTTATATTTTGATTTATCTTAGTCGGTCGATGATGCCTACTGAGTACCCATAGTCTTGGTACTCGTACTACACTTTTGTACCTTTTTGGTGTAGATTCGAGTACCAATTGCCACCATTGATTTGAGGATCTTATTATGTTTGATTCCAGATATATGGTGAGCTTTCTCAGTCCTAGTTGTGCCATTTCTATATTTCTTACTTATGTCTTGTTTGTAGTTTCTAGATAGGATTGTATTAACTATTTTAGAATTGGATTGTATTAATAGTAGCTTTTGTACTGGCTCTACCAGGCTGTCCGATGGTTTTAAATATTAAGGCTACCTTTAGAATATTTCTATGGAATTGCTTATTTATGTATTGAACTTCCTGTTTGGCCCTTTTTGGGGAATTTCCACCATTTTATCCCATTGTGAATAGCTTTGGTCTAGGTTATGAATTACCTACAGGTGGGACAGATTAGGTTCCATCATGACTCATAAATTGGGTTGTGGCCCTTATAATTTTAATGAGAAAACTAGTTTTACTAGCTAGATCTATGTGTTGTTCTAGTTAATCTCAATGAATTCTATTGTTATGTATACTCTAATACGTAGTGTGTAACAATATAGGAGTCTTTGTATGATGTTAGGATCAATGTTCCAGATCATAAAATGGTCTACTGATGGTTTAAATACATGTAAGAAGTGAAGAAAGCAAAGGCAATAGGAAGAAGTTCAAGATGTCAAAATCTAGAATTTCTAAAGCCATGTGTGTGCCACGCCCTCTAGCCTTTAAGAAGAGGGTGTGCCATGAACTAAGTGAAAAAATAACAAGACCCAAAATGGTTATCATCTTCAATAAGGGCATTCCATAGTCCTAAACGTGGATCACCATTGGCATGACACGCCTAAGGGCACAAAATGACCAACTTTTGTCCTACTATAAATAGAACACTTATCTCTTGTTGTAAACAACTTGGATAAAAATTGAGGATACACTTGAGGAGTCTTAAATTAGTGTTTTTTATCTTTTCTTTTGTTTAATTTTTGTATTTATACATCAATTTCATTCTTGTGATTTATCGTAATACAATGAGTGTCTAAAAACCCTTATATATTGTTCAGGCCAAAAACATGATCACTTCTGCCTTAAATTTAGTTTGTTTAAGTTGATTATCATTATTGGTTGTTCGTATATCCTTTTTATTAATATTTTATAGATTATAGACCCTCACAATAAGCATATATTTCAATTGTGAGTCCAAAAGAATGAAAAATAGAATACATCGTGGGATATGTATTGGGATCTTATATGTTCATGGGATTGAAGTTAAGATTTGTGTTCAGGATAGGAATATTCCTAATTTTCCCTATTTGGTTCATATATGGGAAGGAATATAAATGTTTTTAATTAGTTCTATCATCCTCGTTCAATGATGTAGTTGTGAGGCTAAGTTAGATAGACAATTAGAGGCTTGAAGACCATAATCATGTTATCAACCACGTGAATCAACAACAAAGATAGTTAACTAAACTAAAAAGATTGTATAGCAAAGTAGGATTGTTCATAGTGTCTTGACCTCGGATTCCCCACCCACCCCACTATTGTCTCCAATACTTTATGTTTACGAATTTTTTAAGGTTACTATTAAGTTTTTAAATCTCAAACTCTCTTGGTTATAATTAGCACTTGTTTAATCTTTATAGTAATGCTAGAATAAGATTATTTCTAAGCACCAGTACCATATGTGATTAATAGTTGGTGTTAAAATGGCCACTTTACAAATTTGGTGATCACATAAACTTGTTCGTGTGCTCGGATACAACAAAACTTTGGCGTCGTTGGCAAGGACATGAAAATTGGAAATTCTCTTATTTTTAGTTTTTCTATTTTTCTTTAACTGCAAAAAATTTGGTCTTAGCTTTTAAAATTGCTGGTATAGGTCTAAAAATAAGTAATCTGGAAAGGGTAAAGGGCTTTGTTTACCCATATCCTATACCCGTGTAACATCCCGAGTCTGTACCGCAGATGCTACACAATACTCATAATCCCTAAGGACCACAAACTAACACATAACTGGAACTGCTGCAGTAACTGAATAACAATACTGTAATTTTGTGGAAATTAGGTGGAAATCTTCCATAAGGTTCAAATAAGAAATAAATACTGAGAACTAAATACTTATAAATCTTTCTAAAATACACTAGTCTGAAAAGCCTCTACTATCTGAACAAGGAGATGATGGGACAAGTTCTCAACTAACTCTGACTACTGAAGTAAATTGAGTACTGATATAACTAAAATCATAAATTTGTCCTCAAACTAGGAGTACTCACCACTAACTCTGCTGCTGATAGATTAGGCTGCTAAGTGTGGTCAGTAGCCCATATACCTAAACTTATGACATAAGATATCATAGTGAAAAAGAAAATTATGCGTCAGTACTTTGAATTTACTGGTATACTAAGTGAGGTAGGTTGATGTGTAGTGTTTCACATGCAGGAACAATAACTTACTGAATGACATGATCATAACTGAAAGAGAGTACATGCATGAATGCTTAAACTATAACTAAGGTCATGGTAACACCAAATACTGAGTTCTGAATCTCTGGTTTACTGCTATGTGAGTCTACTGATAATGTATTACTGATAATTGAGTAACTGTATCTAACAATCCATATTTCTTAGAATTAATTTAAGTTCTATGCTGAACTGAGTGACTGTGTCTGACAATCTTGATTTCTGTAGAACTGAACTGAGTTCTATACTGAAACTAGAACTGAGACTGAGACTGTGGGAGGTAATCATCTAACTGACATGCCTCTCTACAACTAATTGGGGTCCAACCTATAACCTTAATTGGAAGGGTGTCAGTACCTTTCCACGGCTAAAGACAAAAGTTGAGTCACCCTCATTTGGCATGTGCTCTGAATCAGAATGGTGGTACCCTCAACAGGCAGATAAGACACCTCATCAACCCTCAACTAGAAGGTTGATGTCTCAACCTATGCTGGCTACGTAGTTCTGGAATGCAAGGACTTTTTCTAACGATCACACACTCTGCTGGCATATGATTACCCATCCTTGGGTTTACTCGATGCTGAATCCTACTCCCAACTGAAAGACACTGAACTGATGTACTGAACTGAACTTGATTTGTGTTTATTGAGTTTTCTTGAGTTCTGTAACTGACTAATTTCTACTAAGTTTCGTACTTGATTGAGAGTACTATTGACCATGACATAACTAATACTACACTGTACTGATACAGGATCTAGGTAAACAACTAAATTGTCGGGTATTAAATACCCCCAGGACTCGATAGCATAGATAATATTAAGACATGGTACTTCTTCATAACATAACAATAATCAACTATTCACAATGCAGTCATTTAGACATTTTACCATATTCTTGGGCTTGTACATGAATGAGAATGCATACTAGCATATCATAATTCCACTATTTAATTCTCATTGAGATTCCATCAATAACTTACAAAGAATATCTTTAGCATAGGAGAAAATTTGGAACATACAGTTACAACACGAATTCATCATAAGGTCACCAATGGACCACAATGAACAATTTATTCACTTAGTAATTTTGTCGAACACATGGAAGTGATAACATTATACTTGGGAATGAACAACATGCTAATTCATCATGACTACCATAGTAATTTTTCACATTCAAGGGTTTAACATGGATTCACAAGAAACTACACATATATCAATTAACTACCCAGGAACCTTGAAATAAAACATGGAGTAAAACCCAACTAATCATCATAATAAAATCCATCACGGAATTCATGAAATCAATACATTTGAAGCTTTTAAAAATACTTTCTTGAACAAGGAGGATGAAAGGAACTCTTGGATAAACACTTCAGATACCTTAACTGTTAACTTTGTGGAGATTGGGGTGAATTCTTTAGGTTTGTTTCTTGAACTTAATAAATCTAGTGCCTGTTATTGAGAGGATTTTGTGAAAAGAATGAGTGATTTTTCTATTTGGGACTTTAATCACGTGTTGTGGAGCCATTGGGTAAAGGGGAAATGACCCTTTTGTCCTTAAAAATGCGAAACCTAAATGCAGAATTTACCTAGACCAGATAAGCCAGGGCGTCGTGGGCTCTAGAGTGCCATTCTGGGTGAGGTACCACAGTCTCCATCGCAGGCTTTCCCTAGCACAGAACTGGACGAGGTGCCATGGACTAATCGCCCTGAATTGCTATTTTGGAGTTTCAAACACGCCCTTACGCTTGTCCAAAAAATTTGAAACTCACATGATATTTACTATTTACTCCTCTAATCATGAATAAACTTAAAAACTAAGTTTCGGAGGTCAGAAAGGTGACAAATAAATTCCTCAAAGTTTGAGCGCTTTAGAAAATACTAAGTTCCAACACTTAACCAAAATTTTCTAAGTCAGGGACCCCTTATAAATATCTAAGGGACTGAGTTATGTTTACGACGTTTGCAGGGTCTTATAATATCTACCCCTCGGGAATATTCAACCTCAAATGAGACTAGCTGGGCTGAGAATACTTAGAGATTGTATTCATGAACCGAACATGCACGATTGAACACAATTACATAATTTTCACTACTGACATACTTAAATTTCATACTAAACATGCATATATGATACATGAATATTTAACTGAACTGACTCATGAATGCATGACTAGGAATGCTGATAAGAAGAGTGTCTCATACTAAGCATGCATATCTTATGCATGAATATCCAATTGAAATGACTCATGAATATACGACTGAATATTTATTGGTAGCTGATACCTAGTTTTTAAGGAAAATCTGAGCATGAAACTGAGTAATTTTAAGAAAAACTTTTACCTTGGGCTGATTATGAGTTTGTGGAGAAGAGGTGAGGATACTTGGCCTTCATATCTACCTCTTCTACCCAATTATCTATCTCAATTGACTAGTTCTGCCAAAAAACTTTTAATAGAGGGATTTCTTTGTTCCTAAGTCTGCAAATCTGATAGTCAAGGATTTCAACTATAATTTCCTCATAAGAGAGGCTGTTCAGAACATCTATACCCCCTACAGGGACTACAACTGTTGGGTTACCTATGCATTTCTTTAGTAAGGAGACATGGATCACTGGATTTACTGAAGATAAATCTAAAGACAAATCAAGCTCGTAACTTATCTTTCTAAGACGGCTGAGAATTTGGTAAGGACTAACATATAGGGGATTGAGCTTCTCCATCCTGCCAAACATCTTCACTCTTTTCATAACATAGATTTTCAAATACATATAATCACCAATATTGAACTCAAGATCCTTTCTGTTCATATCTGCATACAATTTCTATTAGTTCTGACCTGTCTTAAGCCTTTCCCTGATCAATTTAATTTTTCCAAAGTATCAAATATCAAATCAGGCTCTACTATTATGGCCTTACCCACTTCAAACCAACCAATGGAAGATCTACATTTCCTTCTGCATAGCGCCTTAAATGTATCTATCTTAATGTTGGAATGATAACTGTTATTACATGCGAACTCAATCGAAGGCAAGCAGTAATCCCAACTACCTTTAAAAGAAATGACATATGCTCTTAATATATCTTTTAAAGTCTGAATGGTCCTTTCAGCTTAAGCATTATCTTAGGGTGAAAGGTTGTACTTAGGTGAACTTGGGTTCCAAGACCTTTTTGGAAGTCTTTCCAAAAAATGAGAGGTGAACTATATACCTCTATCTGAGATAATGGACAACAAAACTCTGTGTAATCTGATAAACTCTCTCACAAAGATCTTGTCATAGTCATCGGCTGAATAAGAGGTATGGACTTATAGGAAATCAGCTGATTTAGTCATCCCATCTACAGTGACCCAAACCGAATTGTGCTGATGACAAGAATGAGGAAAACCCATTAAAAAATCTATGTTCACCTTTTCCCATTTCAAATTAGGAATACTGAAGTCCTGCATAGACCCACTAGGTTTCTGGTTCTCAATGTTAATGTACTGACATGTCGAGCACTAAGCTAAAAACTCTGCAAAGTCTATATTCATCCTATTCCACAAATAGATTTCCTAAAAATTATGGTACATCTTAGTGGCCCCTGAATGAATAGAGTAACGTGCACCATGCGCTTTTGCAAAAATCTTCTGTCGCAAATCATCTACACCTAGCACGCATAACCGACCCTTGAAATGCAATACTACATCTCCCCTTTAGGAGAAAACCTTTATCTTCTGATCTCTAACTAATTCTTTCAACTAAACTAGATTGGGATCCCTATCCTACTTTTCCTCACCTCAGAAACTAGAGATGCTTCTGAACTACTCTGCACCCATACCCTACCTTCTGCTGAATAAACCAAGCGGACACCTAGTTAGCCAAGCTAATGAAATTCCTGAGCTAACTTCTTCTTATCATCTTTCACATGAGCAGCACAACCCATAGACATCCTGCTGACAGCATCAGCCACTATGTTGGCCTTGCCCGAATGATAGAGGACACTCATGTCATTGTCTTTCAATAACTCTAGCCACCTTCTTTGATGGAGGTTTAGGTCTTTCTGAGAGAACTCATACTATAGGCTTTTATGGTCAGTGAACACATCAACGTGCACAACATGCAAATAGTGTCTCCAAATCTTTAAGGCAAATACCACTAGTGCTAACTCAAGATCATTAGTAGGATAGTTCCTTTTATGTGGTTTGAGTTGTCTCGAGGCGTAGGCTATCACCTTACCTCTTTGTATCAAAACATAACCCATACAAACTCTGGAAGCATAACAATATACAACAAAGCTGTCTGAACCATCTGGTAGAGTCAAAACTAGGGCTGTAGTGAGTCGAATCTTGAACTCCTAAAAACTTTTCTCATAAGAATATGACCACTAAAATTTGACCTTCTTCTAAGTCAATCAAGAAATAGAGGATGAAATAGACAAAAATCCCTCAACAAACCATTGGTAATAGCCATTCAAACCCAAGAAACTCTGAATATCTGAAAGAGAGATGGGTCTCGGCCAGTTTCTCACTTCTTCAGTATTTTGGGCATCAACTCTATTCAAGAAAAGATAGTGACCTTAGCCAAAATTCTCACTTACTGAATTTGGTGAACAACTGATGGTTTTTAAGAGTCTGCAATACTATTTTGAGATTGTCTACAAGATCATGCTCACTGCGGGAGTTGAAAAGGATGTCATCTATGGAGTCTATGATGAACATGTCTAAGTACTGCTTGAACACACGATTCATCAAGTTCATGAAAGATGTTGTGCATTAGTAAGAACAAATGACATGACTAAGAATACAAAGTAACCATACCGAGTTTTGAAGGCTATTTTTTGAATATCACATTCTCTGACCCTGAGTTGATGATAGCCTAATATGAGGTCTAGCTTGGAAAGTAACTGGCACCTTGAAGTTTGTATAACAATTCATTGATTTTGGGTAGTGGATACTTTTTCTTTACCACGAATTTATTTAGCTGGCGGTAATCGATACACATTCTGACAGAATCATCTTTCTTATGCATGAATAGCAATGGTGCACCCCACGAGAACATACTAGGTCTGATGAATCCCTTATCCAAGAGATCCTTCAACTATTCTCCTTGAGTTCAGGTAGAGCCATTATGTATGGCGGAATAGAGATTGGCTGAATATCTGGATGAAGGTTTATTTCAAAGTTAATTTCTTTTTCGGAAGGAACTCAGAGAAGATCTTTGGGAAAATACATCTAGGAATTCACATGCTACTGAAACTAATTCAAGATTAGGGGTATCGTATATAGAGTCTTGGATTCAAATAAGTTTATAGATATACCCCTTAGATATTATTTTTCTTTCCTTTAGGTACGTAATAAGCTGACCCCTAAGTGCTAAAGTACTACCCCTCCACTCTATGATATGCTCAATCAAAAATTGAAATTAGACAATTCAATTTTTGTAGTCGACTGAGGCATAGTAGGAATCAAGCCAATCAATGTTGAGAATGACATCAAAATCAGTCATCTCTAATTGAACAAAGTCTGCTGAGGTAACTTTCTGAGATACCATAACTGAACACTTCCTGTATACCTACCGGGCTATGATAAATTTACCCACTAAGGTAAAGGCTGAGAAAGGCTCTACTAAAATTTGAGGACTAACTCTGAAGTCAACATCTATATAGGTAGTAACAAAGGACAAAGAAACACCTGGATCTAACAAAGCATAAACATATAAATAATAAACACGTAATCTACCAGTGACCACATGAGGAGAACTTTCTTGATCCTATCAGGACTGAAGGGAATAAAGTATGTTTGAGCATTGCCTACTAGTGGAACTGGAAGAGGCACCCTACTGATTCGGGATACATGACTGAGCTAGGGGACGATAATGCTCACCCTAGCAACATAACTGGGTACAATCTCTAACTCTATGACCTGGCTTGTCACACCCAAATCATGAATCATTGCTAGCTCTACAGATACCCTGGTTGTTTTGGTCGGAGATTAGTTTAGGCACTGCTGACACTACCCTAATTTTTTGGGCCTGGCACCCTACCTCTATTGACCTCTCTAAATTTTAGTACTGGAGCACTAGTTAAGGATGGAGCCGGAACTAAGGATTTTAGGTGGAACTATGAATAATTTCCTCCTTCTAACTTAGGTTGGGCAAAGTAGAAACTACCTATCCTCGCCCTCTTATTCTCTCTCTCCTTTTCCCTACTCTTAGCCTCCGCTATCTGCTGAGCGTGGACCTTGAGCCTGGATATGTCCATTACCTTAATCAGCATTATTGTTCTACACTTCTTGACAACACTACTATAAACTCCAAAAACAAACTTACTCATTCTAGACCGGCTATCTGCCACCACATGATGAGCGTATCTAGTTAACTGAGTAAACATGAGAAAATACTCTTTCACTATTATTTTCCGTGCTTCATATTAATAAATTCTGGAACCTTCGCCTCTCTTAATTCCAATGGGAAGAACCTATCTATAGAAGTAGTGGTAAACTTCTCTCATACTATGGGCCCTGCATCTGTGCCCCTTTCTACGTTCTATTATTTAAACCATAAGTAAGACACATCCTATAACTGACATATAGCCAACGCAACAGTCTCAATAGTAGTCACCCCAAAAATATTTATAACTTTCTGCACCTGATCCAGAAATTCCTGAGGGTTCTCATCTAACTTAGACCCAGTAAAAGATGGAGGATTCATTCGGGTGAAGTCCCTAATCCTAGCTACATCAGTATTTACCACTAGGTTGGCTAGAAAAATAGCTGGGCATTTATTCTGGGCTGCCACAGAATGGGCTATAGTGGTGAACGCTTCTCCAAATTCAGCCTGGGAGACATGTTCATTCAAGGGATTTGGCTGGATGGGCTGAGGTCCTAGCTGATCTCATTCCTCTTCCCTTAGTCCTCTTTGGTGGCATATTTTGTAAACGGAAAAGAAAATTAGATTAGATAAAGATTTTAACTTGAGCTTGTGCTCCCAGTACGACATGGTTACTAAATAAAAAAAAACTTTTCCTAGAACATCTAATAGCCTGTAGTCCATAAGTGTGGCAGGCCACACACCCATGCACAAGACTTTACTAGACATGGCTTTCAGACTTCCTTGTACTCTGTTGAACCTTAGGCTCTAATACAAAGTTTGTAACACCCCGAATCTGTACCCTGGATGCTACACGGTGCTAATAATCTCAAAGGGCCACAAGTTAACCCATGACTGGTACCTGCTACAATAACTGAATAACAATACTATAATTATGTGGAAAATAGGCAGAAATATGCCATAAGGTTTAAATAAGAAATTAATACTGAGAACTGAATATTGATACATCAATCTAAAATACTCTAATATGAAAAGCCCCTACAATTTGAATAAGGAGCTGATAGGACAAGTCCCTAACTAACTCTAACTAAGAAGTAAACTGAGTACTGATATAACTGAAATAAAAAATCTATCCTCAAACTATAAGGACTCACCACTAACTCTGTTGCTGATAGATTGGGGGGCTAACTGCGGTCGGGAGTCCATACGTCTGAACCCATGATATAAGGCATCATGGTGTCAAATAAAAGTATGCGTTAGTACTTTGAATGTACTGTATGCTATGTGATATAGTCGGTTATGCAGGGGTTCATATGCATGAACAATAACTGACTAAATAAAATGATCATAACTGAAAGTGAATACATGTATGAATGCATAAACTGTAACTGAGATCACAATAACACCGAATACTAAGTTCTGAATCACTGGTTTACTGATATTTGAGTCTATTGATACTGTATTACTAAAACTAAGTGACTATATCTGACAATCCTGATTTTTTTCGAATTATTTGAGTTCCTTGCTACACTAAGTGACTATGTCTGACAGTCTTGATTTCTATAGAACTGAACTAAGTTTTCTACTGAGACTGGAACTAAAACTTATATTATGGAAGGTAATCATCTAACTAGCATACCCCTCTCTGAACAGATTAGGTTCTAACCTGTAACCCTATTTGGATGGGTGTTGGTACCATGCCACGGGTAAAGACAAATATTGCATCTCCCTAATTAGGAAAATGCTTTGAATAAGAATGGTGGTACCCTAAACTGGATGGGTAAGATACCTCATCAACCCTCAACTAGTAGGTTGATGTCTCAACCTATGATGGCTACAAAGTTCTAGGAGACCAGGACTGTTTGTAAGGATCACACCCTCTGCTGGCAGGTGAGTCCCTATCCTTGGGTTCACTCGGTGCTGAATCCTACTTCCAACTGAAAGACACTAAACTGATGTATTGAACTGAACTGGACTGATACTGAGTTTACTTAGTTTTTCTGAGTTCTGTAACTGACTGAGTTCTTCTAAGTTTTGTATCTAACTGAGAGTACTACAGTTCATGACACGACTTATACTATTATGTACTAACACTTGCTCTAGGTAAAAAACTAAATTGTCGGGTATAAAATAGCCCCAGGACTAGATATCATAAATAATACTAAGACATGGTACTTCTTGATAACATGACAATAGTTAACTATTCAGAATGCATTCACTGAGATATTTTGCCATATTCTTCGGCTTGTACATGAATGAAAATACATGATAGCAAATCATATTTTCACTATTTAATTCTCCAGGACATTCCATCAATCACTTACAAAGTATAGCTTTAACATAAGAGTAATTTAAGAGCCTGTTGTTCCAGCACAAATTCATCATAAGGTCACTAATGGACTACAATGCACAATTTATTCACTTAGGCATTTTGTTAAACACTTGTAAGCCATAACCTTATACTTGGGCATGAAAACCATGCTAATGCATCATGACTACCATAATAACTTTACACATTCAAGGGTTTAATATGGATTCACATGATACTACACATATATTAATCAACTACCCATGAAATTTGTAATAAAACATGGATTAAAACCCAACTAATCATTATAATCAAATCCAACACGGAATTCACGAAATCAATACACTTTAAATTTTTAAAAATAGTTTCTTGAACGACAAGGGTGGAAGGAACCTTTGGATGAACACTTCACATATCTTAATTGTTACTTCGTGGAGATTGGGGTGAATTCTTAATGTTTGTTTCTTGAACTTGATGAATCTAAGGCTTGTTATTGAGAGGATTTTGTGAAAATAATGTGTGGTTTTGCTATTAGGGGATTTAATCTCGTGTGATGGATCCATTGGGTGAAAGCAAAATGACCCATTTGACTTTAAAAATGTGGAACCCGATTTCTGAATTTACTTGAACCAGACTGGACAGGGTGCTGTAAGATCTGGAGCACCACTCTGGGTGAGGCACTATGGTTTCCATCGTGGGCTTCCTCTAACACCGGACTGGGTGAGGTTCCACGGGCTAATTGCCTGGACCTACTTTTTTGGAGTATCAAAGATGCCCATACGCTTGTCCGAAAATTCCAAAACTCACCCAAGATGTATTATTGACTCCCTCAATCATAAATAAACATAAAAACTAACTTTAAGAGGTCGGGAAGGTTGTCAATATATTCCTCATAGTTTGATGGCTTTAGAAAAGACTATGTTCTAACACTTATCTGAAATTTTCTAAGTCTGGGACCCCTGATCAAGCTCTAAGAGTCTTAGTTATGATGATGATTTTTGTAGGGTCATATGATCTGAGGGATGCTTACATTAGTAAAAGAGAGATATTGTACTTCTCTATTACATTCCACAAGTTACATGGGAAAAAGCTAATCTTGTAGTCATGGATGATTAGAAACCAGCTTAAAGAATATTTTTCAAAGTGGAAATCCCACTCACAACTAATATTACCTTATCATTTGTACACCAGTACATGGAGGTAGATTTGAGCTCAAATTGAATGTGGTGCACCTATTGAACAACAGTGGGCAATTTGCAAGACTGTAACATGAAGATCTTAAAGTTGATCTACCTAATATTTTGTAGATTAGAGATATATTTATCCCCATTGAAGTCTCCACTAGCTACACGAGGATCACTTTTTCCCCTTTTAACTTTTAGTGAAATCTAAGAAATGTTCTAAGAAAGAACTTTGAAATTCTATAACTTTATGGGACTATCTGGAGAGGAAGTTCCTCATCTAATTCTTTATATCAGGCAAGACTGTAAGGTTACGCAGTAAAATTTTGAGTTTTAAGAAGAATCTAGATGATAAGTTATATTATGCATAGGAAAGGTTAATCTCTTCTCAAGGACTTCCCCCATAATCAATAGATAAATGACGTATTAGCTCACACCTTTGTTGAAGTACTTGACCATGACACAAAATTATTTATAGATTTAGCTTCAGCTAATCAAGCTTCATAGAATTTGTTAAGTAGTTTACATTTCTTGACTAAATTACACAAGCTCATCTAGAATAGAAGGGTGATACACCCAAATATACAATTAAGAAGCCTGTTAGGGTGATTAAGGTAGATAGTGTCACAACTTTGTCCGCTCAATTATTATCCTCATAAAATGAAATGATAATACAATACAAGTTATGTTTGAACCAACCTCAGGGACAATTAAATGTAGTCCAACATACCTCACCTTGGTATACAACTTCTGGTATTATTTGTTTCATTGCAAACACATGTAGTCCAATATGGAGTCAGTAATATTTTTGAGCAATTCATAGTAGAGAAATATCAATTATGGTTATGCCTACAACCATAAGTGTCATAGTAAGCCCAACTACTCATAGGGCAATAACTAGGCTCAAACTCAATAATTTTAGTATCAAGAGAACATACAGTCTTGTAATATTAAAGAGACTTTGAAAAAGATCCGAGACAACCACTAACAAATGGCTATAAAAACTAAAAATTAGCAACTAGCTCAAAATAATTGAGATACATATTTAGGGCGGCTAGCTCAAGATCAGAATGTAAGACCTCAAGGGGGTTTTCCAAGTGAGACAGAGAATCCTAGAAAAGTAATGGAAATCATCTTGAGGAATTGTAGAGACCTCATTGAGAAATCTCCGAAGAAAAATCAAGAGGTACAGGTAGAGCTATTCCAAAACAAAGTAGAGGATAAACAATTCAGCAAAAAAAAAAGAAAATTAGGGGAAGTCTGAGTACCCAAGAGAAAAAAAAAAGCTGAGCAGGTACAAGAAAGACCCCAACCATTATTCCCTTAAACTCTTAAAAAATATAAGGAGGATGCTTGTTGTAAGAAGTTATTTATACATTTAGAGAAATTTATATTAGCCTCCCATTTTTAGATATTTTTTAGCGTATTCCCAAGTATGCCATGTACTTGAAGGACGTGGTGTCCAATAAGACAAAGTTGGGGAATATTGAGATGGTGGCACTTACTGAGAAGTGTAGCTTAATTGTGATGAGCATAATACTGAAGAAGCTTAAGCACCTAGGTAGTTTCACCATCCCTATACAAATAAGTGATAGTGATATGGTCCATGATTTACATAACTTAGGAGAGACCATAAAATTGATGCCTCTATCTATGTTCAATACTCTTGGACTGGGGAAATTGAGTTCATGTTTTGTGATGCTCCAAATGGTAGATAAAACATGTATGGATCCTAAAGGAATTATAGAAGACGTGATAATTATGTTTGATATGATTATTATTCCTATTAATTTTATTATTCTAAATAATGATGTAGATAACAGGGTACTGATCATACTAGGGCGCCCATTCTTAGAGTCTAGAGGGGCACTAATTAATGTTATAGAGGGAACTTTAACAATGAGACTAGATGATGAAGAGGTGGTCTGCAATGTATACAAACCACTCAATCAACCTTTTCATTATACAAATTTATGGATGATCACAACTACAGAAGTGGTAGAGTGTGGGGTGGTAGAGTGTGCACCACAAATAATTTATTTAGACTATCGCATAGAGTGGCCCAAACCAATTATTAAGTCTGATGTTCAACAAACTTAGAAGGATCCTGAAATGTCTAGAATTAAGAGAGATGCAAATGTTAAGAGTAAGCATTCAAAAGATTGATTGTTTTTCACACCCTCTTTTGCCTTCCATTAAGATGGTTAAGAAGTGTAAAATTGATGAAGAAAAGGGTGAAAGTGAAGCCCAAAAATAGTACCTATTTGTTTGAAAATGGTTATGTGTTGTGGTGGAGAGAAATATAAGGAAAAGAGAAAAATTAATCAATAATTGAACCATATGTTGATTGAAAATACTCCCTCTGAAGGCGTGAACTTTGTTAAAATAAATGGGGCAAAACAAAGTGAAGTGGGAAGAGAGACGGGGTGAAAGTTTATTTGTTTAGAAAAGAGTTTAGTGTATAATTAGATGTATTAAAGCCCTAAGGGAAGATAGTCACTATTACTGGCCAGAATAGTTCTTATCCACTACTTAGCCTACTTTAAAACACACCAAGTCCTATTTGATCTTAATCCCTGATATTCTAACATTAGTGGAGTGCAACACAATGGGCAGGCTAATGGTTCACCGTACGTGCAATGTTAGTTCTTTGTGAGTGTGAGTGAAATTTAATTCTTCTACCCATTATTTTAAGGAATTGCATATCTATGAGTAAATGTGGGTAACTATCTTGTGTGAGAGCGTATGCTTGATATAGTTAGGTGACTTATATAGTGTCTTTGATTGAGTAATATGCATGATTTTTTCAACTTGGTGGAGTAAATTCTTGAGGTTACGATGTTTTTACGTATTAATGATGAGTTTAAAAATATATAAGACATGCTTAATGTGTAACTTGTTATTCGTGAAGTTATTGAAGTGCTATTTTTAATATATTGCTTGTATCAGTGATATTGGAGTCTTCCATGGATGGTTATTAATATAAAGATTTGTTTGAGGACAAAAAAGGCTCTAAGCATGGGGTGATGATCTTAGGTGTTTATGTACCTAAGTTTCATTATCTATCTATATTTAACTTTCTTTAGAGGATTTTCTGTGCACATAATAAGCTGTTACTCATATTATTGAGCATCCATGTGTTAAACTACTTGTTTATAGTGTTTAAGGTGTATTCAAAACAAGTGTGTAATCAATTCGTTCACTGAGAGTTTAGACGAGAAAATTAGTGTTACAAGTTTGAGCTATATGTTCTATATGTTGATCTACATGAATTCCATAATGTTTTATGCTATAATTCATGATGTTTGATCTTACAGGATGCCACTTGAGATGTTAGGAGTAATTTCCGAGAGCATAACAAGGTATAATTATGGTTTAAAGACTCCTAAGAAGTTAGGAAAGCAAAGACAAAAGGAATAAGTTCAAGATGTCGAAATCTGGAATTTCTAAGACCATGGGCATGCCATGTTATAACGCCCTAAGAACCTATACCGAGATTACGCATGGTGCTCAAGGCCACACGTGGCCTCAAGCTAACCCTCTAAGCCTGTCATCACTTTCAGAACTCATTATAGCGCAAATCATGCTAAGATAAAGAGGAATAACCATGTCATGAACATACTGAAATACGAAGTAATACTGCCCTGTACAAATAAATTAATAAAATCCCTATACACGCTGGTGCAATAGTCTGACAAAACCTCTACTGCATAGGACTTAGGAGCCAATGGAATAAATTCCCGACTGACTCGTACTGAACTAAAAGTAAACAACCATCGATTAACAAGACAAAATCGGAGTCAAAGGTCCTTGAACCATGAGGACTCACCAACCGCAGAAATGTAGATGAAGGTACTCAAAGACCACTATCGCTACTGAGACTGAGCACTTGAACCTATATCATGAGGAAATATAGAATACAAAAGAGTATAGGAGTCAGTACTTAGGAATGTACTGAGTATGTAGGGCTGGATGCAACATTTTAAGCAATATCATAATAGTATAAAAAAATCATGCATGTTGACCATAATAACACTTTTCGCTTGAATTATCTAAAACATCATTTCCAGAAGTCATCAGTAATGACATATGCTTCATAAATCATTTAAATCAACTCAAACTCTTTGACTCATGACTTAGAGTGATTCGATAACACATGGTACTTAGATCATTATGGATGTGGGAGTTTTTTATAACCAATATAACTACACCATGTGAACCGCATGAAGTCCAACATTTTGCCCTCCTAAGGAGAGAATCCTACATTGGCGGGGGTGTTGTACTCTAGCCAGGGAGTACAACCTCAATCTCATTATCAGAATCCCATACTCGACCTATGGCCCATATTTATCAACTTCAATCCTACGGTGGGACATAGTTTCGGGAAAATACCACATTTCTTGCTCGGTGCTAAATACACCTCCCAGACTCGGCTCATAACGTGTTAGGAAATCTGCCTTAATCAATATCAACTCATGGGTCTATCATAGAGACCAAACCATAAATATATTTCATCAGTAAATCATGAACAACTGTGGATTCCTAAATCGACTCAAAATCAAAACAATCTTTCTCAACATGAAGTACATTTTCTTTTCAAATCATTTTCAAACACCACAAGCTTCAAGGAAACATCATACGACTTATTCTTGACTTTCAATCTCAAATATTGATGTATATTCAATAGTCAAATTTCTCATTGAAAGGCATAACTCATGACACTTGTCTTAAATCGCTTTGAAATCATCAATACGTAATGACAATAGACAATTTATGGAATAAACTCTCAATTTAAGGAACATAATGATGAAATAATTATAAATATCAAAATTATTCAACTCAAATCTCATAAATCATAAATAAAGAAATTTGGGTGTAAAACCACTTGCAAAATCATGTAAATCAATAATAAAAAGTAAATCTTTACGCACAAGAATGAAAGGAGTGTTCTTGTTCAAACCCCACATACCTTGTATTATAATTTTGGAGAAATTGGAGAGAAATAGGAGAAAATGATCTTCTCTTTACTACTTTGATATATATATATAAGGCATCAAGGAGCGGAAATGACAAAAATTCTCTTTTGAAAAAGCTGAAATTCGCTGATCGGGGCTTGTGACAGTCGATCTGACGGTCCGTCAAGTCTCCTGACGGTCCACCAGATCTTCTGTCACTCGAGTGCCAGCACTGAAATATTCTGCCTCAATGTGACGGTTGAAGTGATGGTCCTTCAGGAAACTCACGGACCACCAATTATTCCTTCACTCGAGGGCTAGAAATGAGATATTCTGTTTCGACCTGACAGACCTCTTGATGGTCCATCAACTTTTTGACGGTCCACCAACTGGGCCATCATACGGTGGCCTGAAAAAGGAGTCACTACCTCAATTTGATGGGGAACTTGACGGTCCACCAGGGACATAATGGTCCGCCAGGTCGACCATTAAACATGGGCGATCCGATACCATTTAGTAAAACGGCTATAACTTCCTCATCCAATGTTAGATTTCAATGAAATTGGTATATATGGAAAGATTATTCAATGATCTACATGAAAAAAAGGTAGGAATTAGAGAAATACAATTTGGTTTAAATATCAATTACTTTGGAAGTCATACATATCAACTCTAAAGATAGATTTAGGCTTAAGAAATGATCGGGGTATTACAATATCTCCCCCGTGGACACATTCGTACTTGAATATTGCCAAATAGGACAAGAATAAGAGAAAATGACGACGTATAGCTGGAACAACTCATATCTAAGGGATCACTTTACGCTAAACTTTTGAGTACTTCACCAAATGCACGAATCATAGAGGGAATAACCATATAGCTTAATACATTAGATTAGGAGGAAAATAAATTAGGCAAATAGTACCTTCATCTTGATTTAGACTCGGGGAGAAAAGATGAGGGTAACTAGCTAGCATATATGCTTCTGTTTCCCAAGTGGCACCCTCTACTGATTGATTTTGCCACAAAACTTTAACTAAGGGAACTTCTTTTTTGCTTAGTCTACGAACTTGATAATCTAGGATTTTAATCAGGATTTTATCATACGAAAGGCTATTCTGAACATCACAACTTTCCGACAGATCAAATACAACAGATTATCCAATGTGCTTCTTGAGCATAGAAACATGAAACACAGGATGGACAACTGACAATTCTGCAGGCAACTCAACCTCATAATCATCTTTCCCAACACGATTCGAAACTCTATAAGGGCCAACATATCTGCATACGACTTTCTTTCCAAATATTTTCACCCCTTTCATTTGTGAAATTTTCAAATACACCAAATCATTGACTTCAAACTCCAAAGCTCTTCTTCTCACATCTGCATACGACTTCTGAAGACTCTGGGCTATCTTCAACCTCTTCCAAATTAAATTAAATTTCTCCATAGCCTCAAACACAGCATCAGGTCCAATCACAGCAGCTTCACCCACTTCAACCAACCTATTGGCGATTTATATATCCTCCGATACAAAGGTTCAAATGGAGCCATTCCAATACTAGCATGAAAACTATTGTTATAAGCAAATTAAATCAACATCAAATGTTCATCCTAACTTCCTTTGAAATCAAGAACACAAGCCCTCAATATATCCTCTAAAGTTTGGATAGTCCTCTAAGCCTGTCCATCTGTCTACAGATGAAATGTGGAGCTAAGATGAACTTGGGTGCCGAGACCCTTCTTAAACGCTCTCCAAAACTGAGAAGTAAATTAAGTACCCCTATCGAAGAGGGTAGATAATGAAACTCCATGAAACCTTACTAACTCTCGAATATACAGCTTAGCATAGTCCTACGCGGTGAAAGATATATGTATTGGCAGAAAATGTGCTGACTTAGTCAACCTGTCTACAACCACCCAAATAGAATCATGATGACGATGACAGAGTGGTAAACCGGTCATGAAAACCATATTCACCACTTCCCACTTCCAAGATGGAATGCTAAATTCTTGCATCATGTCACCAGGTTTTTGTTGCTCTATCTTAACCTGCTGGAAAGTTGCACACTTCTCTACGAACTTTACTATATACTTTTTCATACCGTTCCACCAATAAATTTCCCGAAAATTGTGGTACATCTTGGTAGAAACTGGATGTATAGAATACCGCATGCTATGCGCCTCAGCCATAATTCTCTGTCTCAGATCATCAACATCAGGCACACAAAATCTATTCTGAAATCTCAATACACCATCTCTCCCTTGGGAGAAAACCTTCACCTTTTGGTCTTTTACGGATGCTTTTAATTTAGTCAAACGAGAATCCATATCCTGCTTCTCCTTCAATTCCTGTTTCTCCTTCAATTCTGAAAGGGCATCAATATGAACACCGTACAAATAGTTTCTCCATATTTTCAAAGGAAAAACCACTACAGCTAACTCGAGTTCATGGGTTGGATAATTCTTTTCAGGAGGTTTCAACTGCCTGGAGGCATAGGCTATAACCTTACCCTTATACATCAACACGCAACCCAAATCAATTCTGGAAGCATCACAATATACCATAAAATCATCTACACCATTAGGCAAGGTCATCACCGGGGATGAAGTGAGTCGAGTCTTTATTCCTGAAAACTCTTATCTCAAGAATCTGACTGCTAAAATTTAACCTTGTTGGGTCAACCGGGTCAAAGAAATAGCAATGGAAGAGAAACCTTCGACAAAATGATGGTAGTATCCAGCTAGGCCCAAGAAACTCCTAATATCAAGAGGGGAAATAGGTCTAGGCCAATTCTTTACAGCTTCTACCTTTTGAGGATCAACTCAAATACCATTAGAAGAAACAATAAGACCCATAAAAGCAAATGACCTTATCCATAAATGACACTTGCTAAATTTGGCAAATAACTGTTGATTCGTAAGGGTATGTAAGACAATACAAAGATGATCTGCACGGTTATTTTCACTCTTGTAATATACAAGGATATCATCTATAAACATAATAACGAACATATCTAGGTACGGTCTAAACACCCAATTCATGAGGTCCATAAAAGTTATCGGGGCATTTGTTAACCCGAAGGACATAACCAAGAATTCAAAATGACCATAACGAGTGTGGAAAGCTATCTTTGGAATATCACACTCTCTAACTTTAAGTTGGTGATAACCAAATCTCAAACCTATTTTCAAAAAATAACTGGCACCTTGTAGCTGATCAAACAGGTTATCAATTCAAGGGAGAGGGTATTTGTTTTTGACTGTGACTTTGTTAAGATGACGATAGTCAATGCACATGCACAATGAACCATCTTTCTTTAGCATAAATAGAATTGGTGCACCCCAGGGAGACACACTGGGACTTATAGAACCCTTATCAAGAAGATCTTTGAGCTGCTTTTTTAACTCCTTAAATTTTGAAGAGGCCATACAATACAGAGAAATAGAAATAGGTTGTGTATCAGGGAAAAGATCAATCCCAAATTCTATCTCTCTACTGGGAGGTACCCCTGGGATATCTTCTGGGAAAACATCAAGAAACTCATTGACAACACTAAGAGACTGAATAGATGGAGTCTCAGACTTAATGTCCTTAACTTACAATAAATGATAGATAAAAACCTTGGATATTAATTTCCTAGCTTTAAGATAGGATATGAAATGACTTTTTAGAGATACAGAATTTTCGGACCACTTAAAGACTGGCTCATTAGGAAATTAAAACTTGACTACAAAGGTACAACAGTCTATAGATGCATAACAAGAGTGAAGCCAATCCATACCTAGAATAATATCAAAATCAACCATGTCTAGCTCAACCAAATCTACAAACATGACTCTGTTAAGAACTGTGATAGGACACTTCTTATATACTTGCTTAACATCAACAGATTCACCCACTAGTTTAGAGACTAGAAAAGGTTCGGGAATCTTTTCAGCACTGATTTAAAAATTCACAGCCACCAATGGAGTCACATAAGAAAGACTGGACCCAGGGTCCAGCAACACATACACATCAAAATGAAATACACGGAGCGTACCAGTAATAATATCAGGTGAATCCTCCTGCTCCTAGAAGGGTGGTATAGCATAAAAGCAATTTTGTCGCTGACCATTTGTAGTACTAGATGAGGCCCCCTAAAGAGGAGTAGGACGAACTACAAGGGCTACTGCACTAATAGTCTGACTCTGAAAACGAACATCGCGACTCCTTTGTCTAGCATATGGGCAATCTCTGAACTTGTGGCCCAACTTACTGCAACCAAAATAACCCCTCTGACCGACTAAGCACTCATTGGAATGGTCTCTACCGCACTTCAGATATGAGGGAGGACGAGGTCTGTTACTTATAGTGCCCTGGAACCTGGACATAGTAGGACTATTACCCTGCTCTGACCTAATTCTGAATACAGGAGTACTGGCTGATGAAGGCGTTGGCATAAGAGAACGACTTTAGGACTGAGGGTGGATCCCTTAAGAAAATCTAGCCTGACTATACCCCTGTTACTCTGGTCTAACTCTCTTATTCTGTCTCACTCACTCTCTCTCCATCACCTTGTCTTCTTCAATCTACTGAGCATGAATTATTACTCTTGAAAGGTCCATATCCCTATTAAGTATAATGGACCTACACTCTTTCACAACATAACAAGACACACCAGCCAAGAACTTACTCATAATAGTTCTACAATCATTTGTCATACCAGGAGCATACTTAGAAAATTGGTTAAACTTATGTAAATACTCCTTAACTATTATCGGCCCTATGTCAAGTTCATAAATTCTTCTAATTTTTCTTTCCTGAGCTCTGGGGGAAAGAATCTGTCAAAGAAGGCATCTTGGAATTATTACCAAATCACAGGAGTGTCATTCTCCCCTCTACTCTCCCTCCACATCTCCACCTAATCATAAGCAATATCTTTTATTTGATAGGCAGCCAATTCAACACTCTCCTCCTTAGTCACGTACATAACCTGAGTGATCTTTCTCACTTCATCTAAATAAATTTAGGGGTCCTCACCTACTTTCAACCTATAAAAATCAGATAGATCCATTCGCATAAAGTCACGAACCCGAGCTATAGTAGAATTATTCCCTTGTGGAGATGGAACAGTAGCCTGGGTGTTGGCTTGGGCATTGGCAGTGACCGCCTAGGCTTGCTCTTAGAAAGCTACCCAAAATTTGGCATGGGACACAATCTCACCTAAAGGATCAACGGGTTGAGGTCATTCATTTTTTCTGTGAGCTCTACGAGAAGGCATTTTTATTCATAAGAGAGCACTAATTAACAATAGAGAGAAACAGTCCTAGGCACGATAGACTCTTGAAAGAAAGAAAAAATTTTTCCAAAAATGTCCCGTAGCCTCATGCTCATAGATGTGTTTCATTACACACCGATGATCATGACTCTACGTAACACAACTTGTTAGACTCTCTAGGACTTCTTGAACCTTTGGCTCTGATACTAAGCTTGTAACGCCCCAAGAAACGATCCCCAGATGACACATGGTGCTCAAAGCCACACATGGCCTCAAGCTAACCCTCTAAGCCTGTCATCACTTTCAGAACTCATTATAGAACAAATCATGCTAAGATAAATAGGAATAACCATGTTATGAGCATATTGAAATACGAAGTAATACTTCCCTGTACAAATAAAATACTGAAATCCCTGTACACACTAGTACACTATTCTGACAAAGCCTTTAATACATTGGACTGAGGAGCCATTGGGACAGATCCCCAACTGACTCGTAGTGAACTGAACGTAAACAACCATCTATTAGAAAAACAAAATCAGAGACATAAGTCCTAGAACCATGAGGAATCACCAACCGTAGAAATGTATAGGAAGGAACACAAAGATCATTCTCGCTGTTGAAACTGAGCACTTGAACCTATATCATGAGGAAATATAGAATAAAAAAGAGTATGGGAGTCAGTACTTGGGAATGTACTAAGTATGTAGGGGTGGAAGCAATATTTTAACCAATATCATAAAAGTATAAGAAAATCATGCATGCTGACAATAATAACTCTCTTCTCTTGAATTATCAAAAACATCATTTCCAGAGGTCATCACTAATAACATATGCTTCATAAATCTCATAAATCATTTAACTCAACACAAACTCTTTGACTCATGATGTAGAGTGACTCGGTAACTGATGGATCTTAGATTATTATGGACGTGGGAGTTTCTTATAAATGACATAACTACACCATGTGAGCCACATGGAGTTCAATGTTTTGCCCTCGTAAGGAGAGAACCCCACATTGGCGGGGGGTGTTGTACTCTTGCTAGGGAGTAAAACCTCAATCTTATTATCAAAATCCTATACTCGGCCTCTGGCCAACGATTATCAACATCAATCCTACAGTGGCACGTAGTTTTGGGGAAATAGCATATCTGCTGCTTGGTGCTAAATACTCCTCCCATACTCAGCTCAGAATGTGTTAGGAAATCCACCTTAATCTATATCAACTCATGGGTCTATCATAGAGACAAAAACATAAATATATCTTATCTATAAATCATGAACAGCTGTGGATTCCTAAATCGACTCAAAATCAAAACAATCTTTCTCAACATCAAGTACATTTGATTTTTGAATAATTTTCAAATACCACAAGCTTCAAGGAAACACCATAGGACTCATTCTTGACATTCAATCTCAAATATCGATATATATTCTATAGTCAAATTTCACATAGAGAGGCATAACTCATGAAACATGTCTTAAATCTCTTAGAAATCATCAATATGTAATGACGATATACAACTCATGGAATAAATTCTCAATTTAAGAAACATGATGGTGGAATAATCGTAAATATCAAACTTATTCAACTCACATCTCATAAATCATAAATAAAGAAATTTGGGTGTAGACCCACTTGCAAAATCATGTAAATCAATAATAAAAAGTAAATCGGTAGGCACAAGAACAAAAGGAGTGTTCTTATTCAAACCCCACATACCTTGGATTATAATTTTGGAGATGTAGAAACTTGTTTGGAACTTATTCATTACACTTTTGAGCTAAGATTCTTGATTCCCTTGACTTGGGAAACTTAATTCTTGAACAACTTGGAGAAGTCTATGGAAGATCCTTGAATTTCTTAGAAGAAGATTTGATTTTTGGGTTGAGAGAAAACCCTAGTTTTCTAGAAAATTCTTGGAGAAATTAGAAAGAAATAGGATAAGATTATCTTCTCTTTACTACTTGGATATATATATATATATATATATATATAAGGCAACAAGGAGCAAAAATGACCAAAATGGCCTTTTGAAAAAGCTGAAATTCGCTAATCGGGGCGTGTTACGGTCGATCTGACGGTCTGTCAAGTCTCCTGACAGTCCACCAGATTATCCATCACTCAATTGCTAGCACTAGAAACTTCTGCCTCGAGGTGACGGTTGAATTGATGGTCCATCAGGAAACTGACAGACCACAAAATCGTCCGTCGCTCGAGGGCCAAAAATGAGATATTCTATTTCAACCTAACGGACCCATTGTCGGTCCATCAACTTTTTGATGGTCCACCAAGTTGGACGTCGCACAATAGCCTGAAAAAGGAATCACTTCCTCAGCTTTAAGGGGAACTTGACGGTCCACCAGGGACCTGACGGTCTGCCAGGTCAACCATCAAACTTAGTCTATCCGATACCATTTAGTAAAATGGCTATAACTACCTTGTCTGATGTCAGATTTCAATGAAATTGGTATCGATGGAAAGATGATTCAATGCTCTATATGAAAAAAGGTACAAATTAGAGAAATATAATATGGTTTAAACATAAATCTTTGGAAGTCATACATATCCACTCAAAAGATGAATTTAGGCTTACAAAATAATTGGGGTATTACATATACCCTCTAGTCTCTGAGACAAGGTTGTTCCATGTAAAAAGACAAAAAATTGACCCAATATATAAAGAATACTCATTAATTGCATGACATACCCCGAATCACAGAGCACCATTTGTATGACATGCATAGATTCACAAAACGACCAACTTTTGTTCTATTTTAAATAGAGCCCTTATCTCTTATTGTAAACACCTTGGATGACTTTTTTTATATAAATATACTTAGGAGGCTGAAATTAGGGTTCTTTATCTTTCATATAGTATATTTTTTGTTTTTATACATGAATTTTATTTTTTTGATTCGTCATAAGACAATGAGTGGCCAAACACCCTCGTCTAGGATTGAGGAAATGAACATGATTACTTATGATTTCCATTTAGTTTGTCTAAGTATATTGTAATTATTGGTTGCTCATATATCCCTATTACTACTATTCTGTTTATTTAGTGACTGTAAGGATAAACATATATTTCTATTGTTAGTTCAGAAGGAGGACAAATAAATTACATCGTGGGATATATGGACTGCGATCTTTTATGTTCCTGTGATTGAAGTGATGATTTTTTTAGGATAGGATTATACCTAATATGACCCATTTGTTTCATATGAGGGAAGACATATAAATGTTTTTGAATTTGTTCTTGGATCCCCGCCCAATGATGTGGCTGTGAAGATGAGTTAGATAGATGATTAGAGGTTGGAAGACCATAATCATGTTATAAATCCTATGAATCAACAACCAATATAGTTAACTAAACTGATTGTATAGCTAAGTAGGATTGTTCGTAGTGTCTTGACCATAGATTATTCCCCATTATTATCTCCGACACTTTATAATTTTTAATTATTTATGATTACTTTTATGTTTTTAAATCTCAAACTCTCTTGGTTATAATTAGCACATTTTTAGTCTTCGTAGTAATGTTAGAATAAGATTGGTTGTAAGCACAAGTACTTATGGGATCATTACTTAGCTTTTAAAGGTCACTTTACTACTTCTGTGACCATGCACATTTTCTTGTGTGCTAGGATGCAACAATATATGGCAATATCCTATCTAGATATATGTTACTATCATATCGGTATACATACCTAACTCAAGTCAATAACCTAAGGTAGACATTCTAGAAATCCTAATCATGTAGTAAGATAATGTTTGCATGATCAGGTTCCCTAATTGTTATTTCTAGCTATGAGATTATCATCCTTAATAATATAGTTGTAAAAGAAGGAAATCGAAAACATACCTAATATCTCAGTCACATAACTTAGTCAACCTACTATGAACTAACCATTAGTACAATAATATAGTAATCAAATAATCCAGACAAAGAATACTTTGACTGGGCCCCATAAATCAAAAGGTTCAATTAACGAACAGCATACAACCAACAATACTCATAACCTTTAACAATGAAACTGCTTATAAGGATGATTTATATAGGAACAATATAATATATTCGTGATAGGTAATGTACATTATGTATGAATGCAAAGAAATCAATAATACTATAATCAGTCCAAGTTTCATAACAGACCTTGTATATAAACATTATCTATCTTGACGGCTTATAAAGGTAGGGCCTGTGATGACTTCACCTTTTTGACATGATGGATTATGAATAAATAGGCCCCTAGAGGGTTCAAGCTTACCCATATACACTGACTTAGTCTTGGTGTATGATTTATTTTAATAATAATCATTATCCTCAATCCACTCCATCTATTACTGTAAAGGTATATACACAATAAATAAAGAGAGTTAAACTATGGCTAAAGAGTGTAGGATTGTAAATGTATTCCTCAAGGTTAACTCTGGGACTAAATTATAATAATATAGATGAAAGGGATAGAATTTCTCATTACCAAAGTAAACAAAAGCGGTTAAACCGTGGACTGGAATCTATCTCAGTCAAATTTCCAAAACACAATCTTAGTTCTAAAAAATCATAAATCATCCATCTTGGCTGGTATGATTTCTAATATGAAAGTATCTAACTTATAATTTAAAATTGGGAATAAATCCATTTTTAGGTGAATAGTAGTAAAACTAAGATTTTTGTTAGAATCGTACTACAAAGTAATCTTGAATGTACCTTAATCTATGCATTTTATCATTAGTATCAAAACATTATGAACATAAGTATCGAATCATCCATAGATTAAAACACATCCTTTATAAAGATGGAGAACTCACATAGAGTTTAACTTGTGTTGTAACCATGACCTCGGGCTTAATAGTACATAACCATTCTAAAATCAATACTATAAATTATGAAAAAATATGATCTAATCCAGTATCTCAATTAATAAACCTTATACTAATGGTTCATTAAACTAAATTATGCCTAACATGCTAGAAACCTAGGATAATATGATCCCATAGGCATAACAAGTATTTTATCCTAAGGGTCGATTGACTCTTCTATCCCTAGAGTACTAAATTAGTATAAGTCATGGTTTTATACCCATAAACATAACCTAAAGTCATTACATAACTTGACATATATATAATACACTATCTCATGGAGGAGAGCAGAAAGAATCCTACCTCAATACCAAACAGTAAGCCGTTGAATCATTCATAATTTATTCATTTGTGCTCCACAATCTCAAAATGCTGCCATGCTAAAAAAAATAGTAATCTTCATATAATTAGGAGTAAAGCAAGACCCATATTTTTATATAAAGGATCAAGTGAAAATTTGAGTCACGAATGAGCTTCTAGGCCCTCAAATGAATCCAAAATTTATTCTGTCATGAGGTCCCTGAAGGACAAGGAATGCATGCTTAAAACTTGAGCACAAATGATTCATTAATTGTGGCCCAAATCAACCTAAAGATATTGGATATAAGACCTAATTTCTATGAATTTGATAAAGAAATAGGACAAAAATTGATGGGAAAAATAATGGAAACTGACTAATAAGTATTAGGCTAACTTTTCTTTGTTTCAATGAATGACTCCCTACTATTTCCAGTTTTCAAGATCTCAAATTTATTCATAAATAGTAAAGAAAATTATGGGAAATCAGCTGAGGAAAGGGAATTTGACATACCCCAAGTGTCTCTAATGTGGCTACTTATCGGCTTAAGTTATACCATTTAAGACGCACAAGCCCACTAGAAAGTTCATGCACTAGGGCCATTGGTAGTGCTAAAGTGGACAGTTAGTGCTAAAGGCGGTGTTAGCCTAAGCGGACCCCAGCCTAAAGGCCAAGGCCCCTAAATTGGCTCATGGGTGGTAAAGATCTTGTCACTAAAGTAGCTCTATTACCGCTAAAGTGGTCATACTAAATATCAGGAACCCTATTTTACTAATTCCAAAAATGTCCTTTTACCAGGTGCTCGAAATTCATCCAAAACCCCTTGCACGCAAATAAACTATGCTACCAGAAAAAAATTCCATATTATGGACCCAAATGAAAAATTCAAACATTCATATGAGATCATTTTGACTAAATGTAGTTCCCATACCTTTAGTTTTATTTTTTTTATAATCCACCTGATAGCCTAAAATGAGATTGAAATCCTAAGGACCAAGATCAACTGCTCCCTAGCCTAAAATCAACATTATAGAGCTAATGGCTCTGTTGGATTTCTTATTTAAGTTTTTTTTCTAGGATTTTTATCTAATACTAATTCCTTAACAATGAAAGCTCCAAAATAGAGAAATAAGCTAAAAACCTAAATGAATTGTCTGATAGCTTAAGTAAGATTTTTGGTAAGTCATAAATGACCTATAACCCTGGTGCATCAGCTAGGCTTGATATTTCCACACTATCGCGTGTTTTACCCTTTGTTGATGCTAGATTTATTTATGGAGCTGATTTGACCTCACTAGTTTGATAATTATAGTTTGAGGGTAATTCAAAAAAATGTGTTGATTAACGAGGCTAGGGTAACATATATTTAAATTGATAGTCTTTTGATGATTAGGGTATAAGTTTATATGTTAAGGGTTGGTGGGTGGGTAAGACTGATTTCAGAAAAAGCATAATCTATTTGGGGTATTCCATCCATCATGGGGTTATTAAGGTGTATAATGATTTGAAGCACCTTTATTGCTAGGGTGGCATGAAGCGGGATATGGAGCTTTTACTATTAAGGAATTATTCATGGAATGAAGACCCATGTAATCAACCTCAAATGAAAATTCTAATAGCTCAATCAACATTGAAATGTTGATTTTAGGTTGGGGGAACCCTTGGTTCAGGTCCCGAGGCTTTGAAACATGTTTTGGTCTATATAGAGGGTTATATGAAAAATTGAAAATATGTGTAGGCCCCACATTTATTGATCACCATCTTAGATGAGAGTTTTGATGGTTCCATTGTGTTTGAAATATCTAATTTTGTATGGTAGAATAGTCATTTACACCCTTTGTGGTTCTGAACGAATTCCTAGCACTCGATCGAAGTCCATTTTGGACTTAGCAATGTTTGGTGACTGACATCTAGTATGACCGATTTAGCATTCATAGACCCAATTGAGTGGCCTTTGTAATTTTTATAAGAACGCTTTAGCGGTAAGGTGGTCACTTAAGCAAGAATTGCCTTTCTGGCCAGGCAACTTCTTTAGTGGTCCACCACCCTATACAAGACCTTTTCATCAGGGTTTTATAGCTTAAGCAATAGCCGTTTAAGTGGACTAGAAGAAACTTTAGCAGCACCTAGGGGATGTTGAATCCCCTTTAATCATTCGATTTTCTCCATTCTTCTTTTTTATTTTTACACAATTTTAAGATCTTGATGAGAGGTAAAAAATGAGGAATCATTTATTAAAGATCAGGTAAGCTATTCTAGTACTCCTGGGTCATTTCCAATTAATTTTCCTATCGATTTCCAACTTATGTCTTTGTAATTCTTAGACATTACGTCTTTAAATCTCTAAACCTTATGGGATGATTTGGTCCTTGATTTATGCACCATTTGTGTTCAACATCTGAGCACAAGTTCCTTGTCTTTTAAGAGATCACGTGATGGTTCCAATTTTGGGTTTTGTTCCTAGTAGTTTCAAGTACCAAAGACTAAACTGGAATAGGTAGAGGAGGACCAGCCTTGGAGAATAGTAAGCTCACCCTACTTTGAATAAAATTAAAAGGTAGGAAGCACATCAATCCTGACTGCTAGTACTCAAATCTGTATTGCGTAAAATATGCGGAAGTGTATTTTGAGTATCGAAATAGTGGGTACTCAGTAGGCCTCATCATAGCACAGAGATCAATATAGGAATAGTATAAATAAAAAATAAAGGTGTAATCTAAGTCAGTAGTAAAAAAGGTAAAAAAAAAACACACTTCCAAGCTATGCAAATACAATAAAGGAATGAACATAAGTGATACTATAAAATAAATTACATAGTAATAAAATACACATCAAAAATAACTTAACTGGCCCCCATAAGCCCGCTAGGAAAACTAAAAAAGACAACTAACCCAGTCGTACCCCCCTAATTCTGTGGGACACATAAGATGTAATTAATTGAACTAAATGTAAATAATTTCTAACTTAACCAATCCTAAGAAATCATAGTTGTCAGTCATATCCACCAGACTTAAATTAATACTAGTTGGTAGTATTGAGAGGCTAGATGCGGAGGCTTGAAATTTTATTGATGGAAAATAATAAAATGCCACATGTTGTAGTCAAAATTGAAATTTCGGGTATTAACGAGAGATCATATACATAATATAAAATAGAACTCATAATTAGATGCTGGACTTGAACAAAAACTCAAAGGGACCACAATATCTAGAAAATTTTAATCAGTACTAGTACTCCTAAATCATCGTACACAAATGCCAAACTCAAATCTTCATCATTACCAAACCCAAATATAAAAGTTACTATACCATGGTCAATAACAATGTTGTACAAAAATTCACAATACTGGCGTTTGCTAAGGTAGTGATAGAGGCAGCATATTGCTTCAGGCTGGCTTTGTAAGGATGTAAAGGTAGGAAAAGCATAGCCTACCTGGACGAAGAAGCCTTTGAATAGTTTCTAGCTAGAACCGAGTTTGAAATAAGTGTAGCAGTATCTTATGTATTTACTTTGTGATGCAATCACACATGACTGAAAAAATTCATTAACAATAGTATTTTTACAAAAGTTACAAATAGAATGTTTTTAAACTTTAAATGTTTGATTGGAATTTTTGACATACAAGAAAGTTTACTTATTTTTAACACCTATATTTGTAGTGATTAATCACTATACTTTTACTATGGTGACCCCACTTCAACTTGGTGTCCTTTCTGCCTATGTTCTATATGGAGGGTAGGGTGTGGCAACCCCACCCCTTGCTTTCTGATATATTAGCACTCGGGCATTATATAGGTTTATGTTAAAATTAATATAATTTTTTTAATATGCCATAATTAATTGAAAATTATTTCTAATAAATACTCAATTATATAATAGTAATATTTTAACATATTTAGATTTACTATCTCCGCTTAAAATATTAATAAATTATATAAGATATTATAAAGTAATATAAACATATAATAACTAAAGAATTTTATCAGAGTCAAAAATATTTTGGAAAGGTAACAAATTATTTTTCTACCCAATGACAATTTAGATTAAATAATTCACAATATACTGGTATTACTAAAATTCTCAACTTAACCATTCGAAAGATAAACTATCAGTCCCATTAAGTCATCATTAACTTAGGTGGTTATAAAAAAGCTCTAGACAACAAAAAATGTATAAAAATAAGGAAAATTACTGTGAGGATCATTATGGATTTTATCTTTAAGTTTATCTCGTGCAACATATTTAAAGACTTATACTCTTTTAGCCACGATTTGATTTTGTGCATTTATAATATATATATATATATATATATATATATATATATATATATATATTCAAACACTCCAAACCTTGCGATACACTTGGGTTGGGGGCTTCCCTGCTGAGTCAATGGCAGATTCTATATAGTCCATGGAATACCAGACTTATTGGGGAAGGCCACCTAACTCAGAAATAATACAAAGATCTGAAACTACTTTTTATAGAAACGTTTTTTTATGTTTTTTCAAGAATGTCCATGTGTTTTAAAATTATATATTTCATGATATTTAGGAATGGCCCTCTACTATTTTATTTATATAAATACTTTATTTTGGATTGCCTTAGGTACCATTACATCTGTATTGACCCCCCTCTCTCTAGGTTCTGAGGCATAGTCTAGGGGTTCTTATAAGCAGTAGATTTCATCAAACAATTATTATTTATTATATTTTTGGTATACTGGGGGCCTTATCCCAGTTTTCAGACATTTGTTATCTGATCATGTATTAGAGATTTTGCAGATGGTTTTCAGATGATTTTTAGTTGATGTTGGATTTTATTCCTCATTATTAAACTAAATTTAGATTCTGACCATGTTTTCATAGTAGATTTTATTTCCGCATTTCCTATTTATAAATGAATGGTGTATATTATTACAAGTTTGAAGGTCTCTCCGGCCTTCATGGTTTGGGATGTCCATCATGGCCAAGGGCCTGGTTCGGGTTGTGACAAACTTTGTATTAGAGCACGATTCATGGTCCCAAGGTGTCTGCGAAATTCCATCGGCCAGAGTCTTATTTATTGGTATGTAGCATGCCACACTTATAAGCAGGAGGCTACTAGGATTTTAGGAATATTTCCCTTACTTTATGTTCTCGTCTGTGCTATTGAGCAAGAATGTTCCTCTTCAATGCTCTAATTCGTGCTATGGTGTCGCCTATATGAAAGTAAACTTATCCTAATTATTTCCTTACTATGATATGCCCAGATATGTCTCGTTATTGGGGTGATTAAAGCACAGAAGAGTCCATATAAGAGTTTAACATTTTTGCAATGACTTGAGAAGAGTCCGTTAGTGCTTCAGAGTGTATTAATTTTTGTGTGAACTTTAATTCTGATGAAATCGTGCTTTTTGGCCTGCAGTATTAAATATATTCCATCTCTTTTCAAAAATTTATGTTGCAGATATCATGCTTTAGAGGGAATGATGTGTATCAAAATATTGGAACTATAATTCCACCTGATTAGTAAAATAAGTTAAAGTGTCGGTGTCATCACCTATTGGTAGTGACATTAGACCAAGAGGTTGTTGATATGAAGTCACAAAGTTAGAAGTCAGAGTGATGGTGACTTTAGTGTAAATAAATATTTTAGTTAAATAACCAATGTTTGAGGATGATTTACCACTTTATAGTGATAGAGTAATATGGTAGCTAGTAGCATGTGTTGATTGTGTGGTAGCCTGTAGGGGAAGTATTTGACTAAGATTTTTATTTATACAGAGTAAGATGTGCATCCTTAGATCATTGAATATTTTGTATCAATTTTATATCTCTTGTAATATCTGTTGTTATCATAGAGTTTTTTTAAAAAAAATCAAAGTCTAGTGAAGCCGTCTGGGGCTCTTTCAATTCACTAGCATATTTTCTTTGTTATTCATTTCATTTTCTTGTTCAAAACACAAAAATCAAAGTGTAGTGAAGTCGTGTGAGGCCTATTTTGATTCACTAAAAACTTGTTGTTCAACTTTTTTTTCTTGTGTCGATTGAATATATGTATAGTTAAATCTTTCCGCATGAAATTAAGTTTGTAATAGAGTGATACGTCCTTGTGCCTTAGTTTATTAGAAGGTAGAGAAGGAGTTATTAGTTAAGGTGAATTATTTTCTGCTTGAAGTATGAAAATGTCTAGATGAGCTAGTAAGTTATAATTATAGACTCAGGATTGTTTATGGAATTTGAAGGTAGTATAAATGTACGCTCTTGGGTAAGGTTGACCATGTCTATTATATGACTTTACCTCCCTTGACCTTTTTTTCATTGGTAGTTGTAAACTAGTACTACTTGTGAGAAGGTATGTAGTAGATTTTTGAGGTATTTGGACAGAATGTTCGAATTTGATGGACTAGTATATTATGTTTCCTTATTCATTGGTAGAAGAAGACTGATGCTAGACTATTGGCTTGAATTTAATGTAGGATGTTGATGTAAGAATAGTGGATTAAGATTTATGATGAATTTTTTGTTACAATTGTCTGTCAGGTTGGGTTGTAAATCATGCATAGCACTAGACATTAAGTTTGAACAGTTGATGTCCATAAAGGTGGATGCGATGATTTCTTGGTTAATGATACTAGTTATATGGAAATGATCTAATAGACTTGAATGGTGTATGCAATAGATTAAGTTTATTTGATTAGCAACAAAGTATGATGTTGTATGTATGAGGTAGAAGTATGCCCAAGGTGATATGGAGTTGTAGTATTTTCTAAGACTATTACATGTTGCGCATGACTAGTGGACATAATAGTACCATTGAGTTGCTAGGTAGATAAAGACTAGTAGTATGATTCATCAAAGGCTTGGTGATATCCATGATTAAGTGTTATAATCTAAGTTTGCATTTTTTAAGGTTTAACCAAGAGAAATAAGAGTTGAAGTGCTATAGGGTGTGTACTCTAACTATGGTAATACTTACGAGGATTCGAAGTTAGTTAGTGTTCAATTATTATGTAATTGACTATTGAGGTTTATAGAAAGATAGAGTATGTCTCAGAAGGTAGAATTAGCTGTGGCTTTTCCATTTCCAGGTGTAGACATTCAGGTTAAGTTCTATTAATTACGTGTATTGTCCATTGTCCTATTCCAGACCCCAAAGTGCAGTGAGTGTAGTTCAGTTTAGAGTCTAGTAAGGTATCTCTTGAACTTAAGATGATGACTTAAAGATAAGGGGGATATGATAGAACAAGTAATCAAGTCAGGCTCTCAGATTCTAGTAGTAATGACAGTATGATACAGAACATCAAACAGTGAGGGTAAGACTCAACCTATTCTAATATCAGTATTTTTCAATAATCCCAATAACTACTCATGCCTTATGTTTTAGTTCCATGATCATAATTCATGTTCATGTATGTGATAGAGAATTACGTGCTTTTCTAGTTCTAAACTAAGGAGTTCCAGTTCATTCAGTAGTCGGAATCACATTCCATATATTATGAACTTCAAAATGAGGTCATGCAACTCATAACTCATGTACTCATGCTTTATAGTGTGCTCAGTTCCCATATTTCATTCTATGCTCTTTATGATTAATGAGATTCAGCTTATAGTCATGTATGCCCTAATTCAGATCACTTTGATGAATCCCAGATGTCGATTTGCTATTCTTTCGGCCTCAGTTAAGTGTCAAGTCTCGTATAATATCCTCCCATGCTTCAAGGTCTTATGTGCTAACCTTTTAGTGACTCCTCCTTATGCGATGATATTAGTGAAGAGTAAATGTTTCTTGTTAATGGAAGATCATAGTATACTTGTTTTAAATAAGGCCATATGTGTGAAGTAAGATCTGGGGCCAAGTCTTTGATATATGTAATGGTTAGTGAAAATTTATGTGTGTATCTTCTTGGGGTACTGCGTGGGAGTTATATTGATAGTGGATTAGATAATATGTGAAGTATGTCCTTATGGATGTTTGCCTTGTAGTTCATTTGTGGTTATAAAGATAGGCTTGAATGACATGTTGAGATTTAAGTAGAGGAACGCAATATGCGCTAGTGAATCCATAGTAAGAGATCAGAGTTAGTCATTGAAGTGGTAAGGCACGATATGCTTAAGGTGTGATCTATAAAATATATATATATATATATATATATAAAGAGAGAGTGAGAATATTGAATCATATGGTTTAGACTAGTTCGTGGTGTGGCATGTTGTATTTTGTGATTTAAAGTTAGGCATGATCATAGTGAGAGTACTTATATTACTTTAGGCATTAGTAGAAAGATTTATCAATGCCCATATAAGAATTCTAAGTTAAATCAAATGAGTATGGTATTTAAAGGGAATATTATAGTTAAGAGAGTATTCGATAAGTGCACTAAGCTTGAAAGTAGGAATTTGCATTTCCTAATGCATGGCAATTCAATCCAAGTTTATGAGTTATATGTCTATATTCCATGCTATAGAGTAGTGTCACTGTTGTGATTCCTTAGTTGGATGTCTTTTGTAACTTATCCCCAAGATTCTTTGCTCCCGAATGCTACTAGAACTTCTTTTAAAATAGTGTTGAAGAGATTCTCCAGTTAAGTATAAGTTTCTAGTATAATTCAGCCAGTATAACCAGCAGTTCAATTTAACGGTCAGGCAGACAAGTTACTGTGGTTTTCCACCTTTACACCTAGTCCTCCTATCCGAAGTCCCATGTGTATGACCATCCCAAGAGATTATCTATTCCATCCATGTAAATTATGAATTCAATTTAGTCCAAAAATCATGTTTCAGATTTAACAATTTAGTCATGACTCAGTTAATAAGAGTTCAGTGCATATTCTCAAATTTCTCTAGGTATTTTAGCTCAGACAGTGTAATACCTTTGTACGATCTAAATCTTATGTCTGAAGATTCGTACTTACATAGGTTATCACTTCCCAATTCAATACATATTATTGGGTCATGAACACCTCAAGGGAATCCTTAATTCTCAGCATGAATCAGCTCCTTAAAGCAACTAAGGGCAAGTCAACTCAGAATTCAGTTTCACGATGGAAATTTAAATGTTTTAGATCATTATATTCTTTCTTATAAGACATACATGTCCACGTTATTCCATACCTTTATGACATCAACATTCCTATCCATCATTCGAGGATGAATGATCAAAAGGGGGAAATACTGTAACACCCCACATTTTGGGGTAGAATAAAAATCATCATTTCTATGCATAGATGATCCAAAAGACCTAAATCCTATGAAAATTTTCCATATTAATCAATTACGTAGTGTGTGAACCTATTTAAGCATGAATTGAGATCATAGAGGTCCCCTAACTGAAGGTCGAGTTGAAAGATTTCCTATCATTTGAGTTTGAGTAAGCATCAAAACTTGAGTCAACTTCAATAAACTATAAATATTTGTATGTAATATATTAGAGGGCCTACTATATATCAAATGAAATCACTTCGAATTAGCTTTCCAATGACAACAATTTTACGTAAACCAGTTACTCGATCGAAAGGTTATGGCCATTTTAGTAACTGAGATAGTAGCATCATCCGATAAGCGTGCGACACACGACCTATCGCACACACCAAAATTTCAGGTTCTATTTCCACATTTTTAAGGAAGAAATGGGTATATTCCATCCCATATTTAGCTATAACATGGGATTAAACTCCCAAAACACAAAAATATGATTGTTTTCTCTCAAATTCATCAAGAACTCACCCTAGGGTTTTAAACTAAAAACCCCAATATCTAAAGATTTAACCATGGGTTTTCCTTAATTAGTCAATATTCAGAATCCCCATTGCGAGGGATACAAGAGGCACCCAAAAATCGTAAGTATAGAATCCCTAAAGCTAGAGTTCATTCAAAAGCCTCTAATTTAAGGTACCTCTTGGGCCTTAATTCTTCAAGATTCGGAATCCCCATTGCGAGGGCTACTAGAGTTTTCCTAAAATCTCATGGGTATGGAAATCTTGTTTTTAAGAAAGGATTTTTCAGATTTATAAATATATTTATGCTTTAGAAGCATTGATGATATTGTTTTGGCCTTTAGGATTTCCCCTAAATTGATTTGAAATTATATATATATATTGTAAGCATGTGTTTTAAGGTTGATGATAGAATTGAGAGAATGATTCATGAAAAATCCCTCTCTTGTGATGATTTTCATTTACTTATGATCTACTATGAAATAGTTTGAATGCATCTTGAAAAGCATGTTATGAAATATCTTGAATAATGTTATATTTAGATTATGATTTTGATTTCAAAAGAAAGGGTTTTTATTTTGATGAATGTTGAACATAATCATATAATGATAAGGGTTGAATGGTCTGTTAAATATTATATTACGACCACTTGTTTATTGAAAGGATGGGAATTTTGCATAGTTTTTGATATATGTTTTCGGAACATGAGTTCCCTTTGTTAAATTTCATGTCTGGATGGTCTGAACTATGTTTTAATGAAATAATCATGCATGATGCATTATGGCACAGAAATAGGACTTGCAAGTATTGGTGTATTGACACAAATCCAATTAACTCCATGGTAATTCAGAACAAAATAGCATGTATGTTTAAAGTCAGATTTTTCAGATGTTGATACTAGAATAATGCATGTCTCAAAAATGGATAAAATTGGGCATAAAGAGCGCTTAGGTGGTTACCCAAATAAAGCATGAGGTCAAACAACTCATTGCACAAAACGGTGAGTCGATATGGGCATATTATTATACGCTCGGTTAATGCCCTGTGGCTTATCAGACTCAGACACTCTAACCATTGCGGCACACTTGGGTTGAGGGCTTCCCTACCGAGTCAATGGTGGATTCTATCTAGCTCATGGAATATATGACTTGTAGGGGAGTTCCACCTCAGAAGTAATACAAAGATCAGAAACAACTTTTGACAGAAAGGTTTTTAATGTTTTTTCAAGAATGCCCATGTGTTTTGAAAATTATATCTTTCATGATGTTTATGACTAGCTCTAATCTATTTTATTTATATAAAAGCTTTATTTTAGATTGCTCTAAGTACCAGTGCATCTGTATTGACTCCACTCCCTCCAGGTTCTCAGGCACAGTCTAAGGGACCTGATAAGTAGTAGATTTCATCTGACAGGAGTGAAGAGTACCAGTCGGTGAGCCTTCTATATTTCAGAAGGCCTAGTTTCTTTCAGATAGTTATTATTTATTATAGTTTTGGTCTACTGCGTGCCTTGTCCCAGTTTTCAGACATTTGTTATTGATCATGTAGTAGATATTTTGCAGACGATTTTCAGACAGTGTTTAGTTGATATTAAATTTTATTCCTCATTGTTAAACAAAATTTAGGTTATGACCATGTGTCCATAGCAAATTTTATTTCTGTATTATCTATTTATATATGAATGGTGTATATAATTATAAGTTAGAAGGGCTCTCGGGCCTTCATTGTTTGGGATATCTGTCACTGCCAGAGCCCTAGTTTGGGTCGTGACAGCCTGTGTACGTTAAGGACATAATAGATCATCCTTACTGCCTTCCTAGTTTTATTATATTAGCTTCCTGGATATTTGGCAATAGTTATATTCCTGCTTGCATGTGATATGTATTTTCAGTATCTTTGGAGCTCAATGGATAGTTTCCTACTCAGTAACACATTTTTATACTCATACTACCCTTCTGCAGCTAGTATATCCTGCATAACCCAAACTAGGGCCTAGTCGAGTCGGATATTTCAAGTCCAACCAGGACTAGAGACCACCCCAATACCCAAACCAATAATAGTCCTACACCCCATATCAGATGAATTTCAAAAATATAAAAGATAAAATAATACTAAATAAAGATCATCATAATAAGTTTAAAATCAAAACTAAAAGCCACAACCAATAAACCATCACATATAATATCCCTCTACCATTACCAAAAACAATGCAAACACTAATATCGACACTGCCCATGCCCATAGTAGTCCAACAAAGCCTCTGACCAGAATCAAAGTATATCCAGTCGGGACATGCCCCTGACCATAGCCAAAAAAAATAATAATGATAAAGAAGTACATAATGAGAAATGAGGTCTATCTAAGAATGAAAGTGACGTGACTCGATCGAGGGACTTGTCATAATGGGCATCCCAATTCTGACTGGGACCAGAGACCAGCCTCATTACCCAACCCAATCTCCAGCCACCTTCCCTGAGTTGGATGGATTTCGAGCATGTGCCAAGATAGTATAACAACTCACATGAAGACTTTGGGAAAAGATCAAGACCTTGACCAACCCAACCAAGCTCAACCATACCAAACCGATATAGAAACAAGGGCTATATAAAATGACATAAAAACGATGTTCCAAAACATAATATAATTAATCCCAAAATGAAATACAATAGAACAACCAATAATATAGTCCAATGATGTTATCCCTATAGCTTATTCGAATTCCATTGTTTACTCCAATATCGATCCCCCATTCTAACCATAGCAGTACCACAAAGCCTCTAACCAAAAAATTAATAAAATTTGGTTATGAAATGACCCAAACCATGGCTAAAACCAATATAAAAAATAAAATCAAAGTGTCTAGAAAATATCCAAAACATGAAATAGATCATTTCTAAAGGATGAAATCTAACCACTTCAGTCCAAATGCAAATCCCTAAGTCAATCACTATATAAGAAGGGTAGAATAGTCGGTTCCTGTATAGCGTGGGTAAACAACTTCCATTAGACGAGTTAGTGGGTGAATGCTAGCATTATTTCACGATAAGGATAAAGTTATGACATTTATAAGGCCAAGTAAAAACCATTTAGATGCACAAAACCATACATATATATATAACCATGCTGGAAAAGAGGAACGGATTTAAAATGCCTTTAAAACCTTTACGTTGGTTGTGTAGATTTGTTATACTAAGCCACCCACGGGCTATATGGGTTCAGCTCTTCCTGCAAAAAGGGCCTCAGTGAGTGAATCCGCCTGAACAGTGAAGAAAACCTGAGATTACTAGTACATACAAAAAAATATATTGTGACATCATGCACATAGTAACCAAGACCAAACTCACATTGAAAAATATGAGTTTCAAGTTTTTGCCCCGTAGAACCTCTACCTTTCACGGCTTAGCTAAAAATCCATCCATTATTGCAAAATTAAACCATTACAAAGAAACCAATCAATTGATTTACCATTTATTAACCATGTCCAACTAGTGGCGGTATCGTCATACCCACCATACTTGCAAGTACTATACATAGCCAACCATATATAGGTTTAAGGGGACTTTAAATTGCCCTTCTATTTACCATATTACACCACTTGGGGGATTCCATGTACTCCACAAGCATAAGTATTTAGCCATTTACCTTTTCAATTAATTTAAACCATGTATAATTCCTTTAACAAGTTGTAAAAAAATGCAAAAATTCCATTAAAATACTCAATGCAATGAAAACATTAGTGTAGGCAGTTTTTTAAGCACATTGGGGGTATAATATAACCAAAACCAATTCCAATTGTCATTAAAACATCCCCATGCAATCCATCGTAACCATAACCAACTATAAAAGTTACCATACAATAGCCAATGCCAATGTTGTACAAAAATTCACAACATTGGCATTTGCTATGATATTGATAGAGGTAGCCTATGGTGTCTAGGTTTGCTTTGCAAGGGTGTAAAGGTAGGGAAAGAATAGCCTACCTAGATGAAGAATCCTCAAAATATTGTCCAAGTGTATCAGTATCTTATGTTTTTACTTTGTGATGCAATCACGCATCACTGAAAAATTTATTAACAATAGCCTTTAAAAGAAGTTAAAAAAAAATGTTTATAAACTTAAAATGATTGAATAGAATTTTTGATATATATGAAAGTTTACATATAATTAACACCTATATTTGTAGTAATTAATCACTATACTTTTACTGTGGTGACCCCTCTTCAACTTGGTGTCCTTTCTTCCTATGTTCTATGCGGAGAATAGGGTGCGACTTCCCCACCCTTTTCTCTTTTATATATATGCACCCGGGTATTACTTTGGTTTGCGTTAAAATTAATGTAATATTATTAATATAACATAATTAATCAAAAATTATTTCTAATAAAAGATCTATTATACAATAATAATTTTTTTAACATATTTAGATTTATTATCTCCGCTTAAAATATTAATAAATGAAATAAGCTATTACAAAGTAATATAAATGTATCATAACTAAAGAATTTTACAAGCATCAAAAATATTTTGGAAAGGAAATAAATTATATTTATGACCAATGCATATTTAGATTAAATAATTCACAATATAGTTGTATTACTAAAATTCTCAAATGAACCACCCAAAAGATAAACTATCAGTCACAGCAAGTCATAAATATCTTTGGGCGGTTATTGAAAAGCTTTGAACAACAAAAAACGTATAAAAATAAGGATAGTTACTGTGAGGGTCATTATGCATTTCGTCTTGGTGTTGATCTCGTGCAACATATTTAATGGCTTATACTCTTTTATCCACGACTTCAATTAGTACATTTATAATATATATATATATATATATATATATGTAGGTTATTAGATGAAGGATTTTGATAATTATGATTATTATTGGAAATCCTAGATCGATACCAGGTCGATGTATATAGGTAATCCTAATCCCTCAATGGCCTCTTCATCTGTGAGCCATTGTTTAATAGAAGAGAGATCATTGTAGGTCCTGTTTTTATGAGTCATTGAGCTAGAGGAGGTTCATACACTAGGTTAAGTTATGGATCACTAATTGACTATAGTATCATGGATTTACTTTGCATTTATTCATGCATGTGAGCTGCCTATGACTACTATGTTGTTTGGCTCCTATAACTATTATGCATATGGGGGTTTCATAGTTATAGTTTATGAGTGTTGTTTGTTGTGTGTTGTGTGCTTGTTGAACCTTCTAATTTATAAGACCTGATTAAGGTATAGTTACCTTGGTCTAGCCAATTACTTTATTGTTACTACTATGGTTAGTTCATGGCATGTTGATTATGGGCTAGTACTGAGATTCGAGATTTAATTTGGATTCCTTTCACTTATGTTTTTTTTACAATGGGTAATCATCTCATGGTAAGACGTTGTGATTAGGGACCTCGATTATGCTAGCACTTGTTCCAACTATGATTAGGAGGCCTTATTATTTAAGTACGACTACCATTGGTTATAACTTTTGAGTTAGTTTTATATATGCATATAAATATACAATATTTATGTATCTAGCTATAGTATACCATATATCCCTCTTTTTCTTCATTTATTCATGTTGTATATCCATTCATTGGCCTTGTATACTACTTAATATCCTTCTTCTACCCTTTATTTGTGTATTGGCATGTGGTATATGGGGTTGTGCTTAGTGACTGAGTATGGTTAGGACAGGATATATAATCCTTAGTGCCTCCCTAGTTTTATTATATTAGCTTCCTGGATATTTGGTAGTAGTTATATTCCTGCTTGTATGTTATCTATATTTTCAGTATCTTTGGAGCTCAATGGATAGTTTCCTATAGAGTACCAGATTTTTTGTACTCATACTACCCTTTTGTAGCGAACATATTTTACACAAACCAAACCAAGGCCTAGTCGTATTGAGTATCTCCAGTCCAACAAGTACCTGACACCACACCCAATAACCAAACTAATAACAGCCCAACAACCCAAGTCGGATTAATTTCATACATATAAAAAAATAAGATAATATTAAATGAAGATCATTATAATAAGTCTAAAATAAAAACTGATAGATAAACCATAACATACCAATCCCACTACCAATACCAATACCAATTCTAACACTAATATCGACACAACCCATGCCTATAGTAGTCCAACAAATCCTCTGACCAGATTTAAAGTATATCCAGTCGGGACATGCCCCCAAATATAGCAAAAACAAAAAAATAAAAAAATAAAAATAATAAAGAAGTCCATATCGAGAAATAGAGTCTTTCAAAGTATGGAAGTGACACGACTCGTCTGGGGGCCTCATCATAACAAACATCCCAATTATGACTAGGACCAGAGACCACCCCCATTACCCAACCCAATTTTCATCCACCTACCCTGTGTTGCATGTATTTCGAGCATGTGGAAAGATAGTGCTACAACTCATATGAAGACTCTGGGACAATATCACAACCATGACCGACCTAACCTAGTCCAACCATACCAAACCAATACAGAAACAAGGGCCATATAATAGGCCATAAAAACTATTCCAAAATATGATATAATTAATCCCAAAATGAAATATGATGGAACAACATATATTATATTCCAGTGATGTAATCCTTATAGCTTATTCGAATGCAAAGGTTTACACTAATAACGATCTCGCCTAGTCTAACTACAGCAGTACCACAAATCCTCTAACCAAAAGAGTAATAAATTTTGATTGTGACATGACCCAAACCATGGCAAAAACCAATATCAAAAATAAAATCAAATTGTCTAGAACATAAACATAATATGAAATAGAGCATTTCTAAAGGATGAAAACTTACAACTTTAGACAAAATATCGATCCTTGAGTCAATCATTATGTATGAGGAGTAGAACGGCTAGTTCCTATATAGCGTGGGTAAACAACCACCATTAGATGGGTTAGTGGGTGAATGTTTGCCTGATATTATGATAAGGATAAAGTAATTCCATTTATAAGGCCAAGTAAAAACCATTCATATGCATTCAACCATACATATATATAACCTTGCTGGAAAAGGGGAATAAGTTTAGCATGCCTTTATAACATTTACCTAGGTTGTGTTGCTTTGTCATCCTAAGCCGCCCAGGGCTATATGGATTTAGCTACCCCTACTGAATGGGCCCTAGTCCGTGAATCCGCATGAATAGAGAATAAAACCTAGGATAACTAGTACATCCCCCAAAATATAATATGACATCAAGCACATGGTCTCCATGACCAACCTCACATTGAAAAATATGAGTTTCCAGTTTTGGTCCCATCGAAACCTCTAACTTTCATGGCATGGTTACAAATACCGCCATTATCGCCAAATTAAAATTGTTACCAAGCAACCAATCAATATATTTTACCATTTATTAACCCTGGACAATTAGTGATGGTATCATCATACCAATAATACTTTCAAGTACTATCCATAGCCAGCCATATATAGGTTTTAGGGTACTCACAAGTGCCCTTCTATTTACCATATTAGATCACTTGGGGGATTCCATGTACCGCACAAGCATATCCATTTAGCCATCTACCTTTCCAATCTATTTAAACAATTGATAATTCCTTTATCTAGTTTTGAAACAAGCAAGAGTTCTATTAATGCACTCAATGCAATAAAAATATTATTGTACGCATATGGTCAAACACATTGTGGACATAATATAACCAAAGCCAATTCTAATTGCCATTAAACCATACCCATGCAATCCATTGTAACCATAGCTAACTATAAAAGTTACCATACCATAGCCAATGCCAATGTTGTACCAAAATTCACAACATTAGCATTTGCTATGGTAGTGATAGAGGTAGTCTATAGAGTCTAGGTTGTGTTTGAAAGGGTGTAAACATATGGAAAGCATATCCTACCTGGACGAAGAAGCATCTGAATAGAGTCCAGCTAGAACAAAGTTTGAAATAAGTGTAGTAGTATCTTATGTTTTTACATAGTCAAGCAATCACGCATGATTGAAAAATTCATTAACAATAGACTTTTAACAAAAGTTACAAAAAAAAATGTTTTTATAATTAAAATGTTTGAATGGAATTTTTAAACTTTGTGATTAATCACTATACTTTTATTGTGGAGACCCTACTTCAACTTGTTTTCCTTTCTGCCTATGTTCTACGTGGAGGATAGGGTGTGGCTACCCCACCCTTTGCTCTTTGATATATTAGCACTCGGGTATTACATAGGTTTGTGCTAAAATTAATATAATATTATTAATATACCATAATTAATAGAAAATTATTTTTAATAAAAGCTCCGCTAACTAATAAAAATATTTTAATATATTTAGATTTACTATCTCCAGTTATAATATTAACAAATTATATAAGCTATTACAAAGTAATATAAATGTATTATAACTAAATAATTTTATTAGCATCAAAAATATTTTTGAAAGGTAATAAGTTCTATTTCTGCCTAATACCAATTTAGATTAAATAGTTCACAATATATTTATATTACTAAAATTCTCAAATGAACCACCCGAAAGATGAAATATCAGTCCCACCAAGTTAGAAATAACTTGGGGCGGATATAGAAAGCGTTAGACAACAAAAAATGTATTAAAATAAGGAAAATTACTATTTGGGTCACCACAGATTTAGTCTTGGAGTTGATCTCGTATAACAGATTTAAAGACTTATATTGTTTTAGCCTTGATTTGAACTTATGTATTTATTATATATATATATAATTATATATATATATATATAAGTAGATATATATATATATATATATGTATATATATATATATATGTGTTATTGGATGAAGGATTTTGATAATTATGATGATTATTGGAAATCCTAGATTGGTGTATATAGATACTCCTAAACTCGCAATGGCCTCTTTATCAGTGAGCAGTTGTTTCAAAGAAGAGAGTTCGTAGTAGGTCCTGTCTTTGTGAACCGTAGAGGTAGAGGAAGTTCATACACTATGTTAAGTTTTAGATCACTTATTTAGTATAGTATAATGGATTTAATTTGCATTTATTCATGCATGTGAATTGCTTATCACTATTATGTTGTTTGGCTCTTATAACTATCAGCCTTATGGGGGTTTCATAGTTATAGTTTATAAGTGTTGTTAGCTGTGTGTTGTGTGCTTATTGAACTTTCTAGTTTAAAAGGCTCGATTAATGTATTGTTTGCCTGCACTAGCCGATTACTTTGTTGTTATTATTATTGTTAGTTCGTGGCATATTGATTATGGGCTAGTACTGAGATTTGAGGTCTTATTTTGATTCCTTTCACTAATGGTTTTTTTATTCTGGATAATCATCTCATGGTAAGACATTGTGATTAGGGACCTTTATTATGCAAGCACTAGTTCCTACTATGATTAGGAGGCCTTATTATGTTAGTATGACTACTTTAGGTTATAATTTTTGAATTAGTCTTATGTATACATATAAATATACAATATTTATGTATCTAGCTATTGTATACCATATATCCATCTTTTTCTTTATTTATTCACGATGTATATCCATTAATTGGCCTTGTATCCTACTAAATATCCTTCTTCTACACATTATTCGTATATTTTCTTGTGGTATATGGTACAGTGCTTAGTGCCGTGAATGGTTAGGACATGATAGATCATCTTTAGTTTCTTTCTAGTTTTATTATTTTAGCTTCCAGGATATTTGGCAGTAGTTACATTCCTACTTACATATTATATATATTTTCAGTATCTTTGGAGCTCAATGGATAGTTTCCCACCGAGTACCACATTTTTTGTACTCATACTACCCTTTTGCAGCCAGCATATTTTACATAACCCAAATGAGCTCCTAGTCATATTAAGTATCTCAAGTCCAACCAGGACTTGATACCTCACCCAATAAACAAACAAATATCAGCCCTACACCCCATGCCGGATGAATTTCAAACACATAAAAAGATAAGATAATATTAAATAAAGAACATTATCATAAGTCTAAAATCAAAACTGATAGCCACTACCAATATACCATCACATACCAATCCCACTGCCAATACCAATACAAATTCTAACACTAATATTGACACCGCCTATGCCCATAGTAGTCGAACAAAGCTTCTAACCACATTTAAAATATATCCAGTCGGGACATATCCCCAACCAAATACAAAAAAATATGATAAAGAAGTCCATATCGAGAAATGAGGTCTTTCGAAGTATGGAAGTAACAAGACTCAACTGGGGGGCCTCATCGTAACAAATATCCCAATTATGACTGGGACAAGAGACCACCCCCATTACCCAACCCAACATTTAACCGCCTGCCCTGTGTTGGATGTATTTCGAGTATATGGAAAGATAGTGCAACAGCTCATTTGAAGACTTTTTAGTAATATCACAACCATGACCGACCCAACCAAGTCCAGCCATACCAAACCGATATAGAAACAAGGCCATATAACAAGAAATAAAAAAATATTCCAAAGCATACTAGGATTATTCCCAGAATTAAATACAATGGAAAAATATATAATATAGTCCAATGATGCAGGACTTCTAACTTATTCGAATGCCAAGGTTTACACCAATATCGATCTCGCCTAGTCCAACCAAAGCAGTACCACAAATCCTATAACCAAAAGTGTAATAAATTTTGATTATGACATGACCCAAACCATGGCCATAACCAATATCCAAAATAAAATCAAAGTGTCTAAAAAATAAACATAACGTGAAATTAAGCATTTGTAAAGTATGAAAGTTCACCACCTTAGTCCAAATATTGATCCCCGAGTCAATCACTATATAGGAGGAGTAGAACGGCCGGTTCCTATATAGTGTGAGTAAACAACCACCATTAGATGGTTTAGTGGGTAAATGCTAGCATGATCTCATGATAAGTATAAAGTAATGTCATTTATAAGGCTAAGTAAAAACCATCCATATGCACACAACCATACATATGTATAACCATGCTGGAAAAGGGGAACAAGTTTTGCATGTCTTTATAACCTTTACCTGGGTTATGTAGCTTTGTCATCCTAAGTCACCCATGGTCTATATGAGTTTAGTTACCCCTACTGAATAGGCCCTAGTGCGGGAATCTACACGAACAGGGAAGAAAACCTGGGATGACTAGTATATCCCCCAGAATATAGTATGACATCATGCATATGGTCACTAAGACCAACCCCATATCGGGAAATATGAGTTTCCAATTTTGGTCCCCTCGGGACCTCTACCTTTCATGGGTTGGCTACAAATACCGTCGTTATTGCAAAATTAAAATAATTACAAAGCAACCAATGAATCCATTTTACCATTTATTAACCATGGCTAACTAGTGTTGGTATCATCCTACCAATTGTACTTGCAAGTACTATCCCTAGCCAGCCATATATAGGTTTTAGGGCACTCACAAGTGCCCTTCCATTTACCATATTAAACCACTTGGGGGATTCCATGTACCTCACAAACATATCCATTTAGCCATTTACGTATCCAATCCATTTAAACTATGCATAATTCCTTTAACAAGTGTTGAAACAAACAAGAGTTCCGTCAAAATACTCAATGCAATAGAAATATTATTGTACGCATTTCGTCAAACACATTGGGAACATAATATAACCAAAACCAATTCCAATTTCCATTAAACCATTCCCATGCAGTCCATCATAACTATACCCAATGATAAAAGTTACAATACCATAGCCAAACGCCAATGTTGTACAAAAATTCACAACATTGACATTTGCTATGGCAGTGATAGAGGTAGTCTATGGAGTCTAGGTTTGCTTTGCAAGGGTGTAAATGTAGGGATAGCATATCTACTGGACGAAGAAGCCTCTGAATAGAGCTAGAACCGAGTTTGAAATAAGTGTAGCAGTATCTTATGTTTTTACTTTGTGATGCAATCACCATGATTAAAAATTTCATTAACAATAGACTTTTAACTAAAGTTACAAACAAAATGTTTTTAAACTTAAAATTTTTTAATGGAATTTTTAAACTTTGTGATTAATCACTATACTTTTACCGTGATAACCCCACTTCAACTTGGTGTCCTTTCTGCCTATATTCTATGTAGACGATAGGGTGTGGCTACCCCACCCTTTGCTCTCTAATATATTAGTACTTTGTTATTACATAGGCTTGTGTTAAAATTAATATAATATTATTAATACCACTATAATTAATATAAAAATATTTATAGTAAAATATATGTTAAATAAAATAATATTTTAAAATATTTAGATTTACTATCTCCGCTTAAAAAATTAATAAATTATATAAGCTATTATAAAGGAATATAAATGTATCATGACTAAAGAATTTTATCAGCATCAAAAATATTTTTGAAAGATAACAAATTATATTTCTGGCCAATGCCAATTTAGATTAAATAGTTCACAATATATTTATATTACTAAAATTCTGAAATGAACCACCCGAAAGATGAACAATCAGTCCTAACAAGTCATAAATAACTTGGACCGGTTATAGAAAAGAACTAGACAAAAAAAATGTTTAAAAATAAGGAAAATTACTATGAGGGTCATTACAGATTTATTCTTGGAGATGATCTCATACAACAGATTTAAGGAGTTATACTCTTTTATCCCCGATTTGAATATGTGCATTTATTATATATATGTAACTAAATATATATATATATATATAAATATATATAAATATATATGGGGTACTGGATGAAGGATTTTTATAATTATGATGATTGTTGGAAATCCTAGATTGGTACTAGATCGGTGTATATAGGTACTCCTAAACCCCCAATGGCCTCTTCGTCCGTGAGACGTTGTTTCAGAGAAGAGAGTTCGTCGAGCAAGAAAAAGTTCATACACTAGGTTAAGTTTTTGATCACTTATTTAATATAGTATAATGGATTTAATTTCCATTCATTCGTGCATGTGAATTGCCTATCACTGTTATGTTGTTTGGCTCTTATAACTATCAACCTTATGTGTGTTTCATAGTTATAGTTTATAAGTGTTGTTTGCTGTGTGTTGTGTGCTTATTAAACCTTCTAGTTTAAAAGTCCCGACTAAGGTAATAATTTCTTGGACTAGCCGATTACTTTATTTTTATTTTTATTGTTAATTCGTGGCATATCGATTTTGGGCTAGTACTAAGATTTGAGGTCTTATTTTGATTCCTTTCACTTATGGTTTTTTTACTATGGATGATCATCTCATGGTAAGACATTGTGATTAGGGACCTTGATTATGCTAGCACTAGTTCCTACTATGATTAGGAGGCCTTATAATGTTAGTACGACTACCTTAGCTTATGACTTTTAAATTAGTCTTGTATGTACATATAAATATACAATATTTATGTATCTGTATATTCATGTATCTATCTATAGTATACCATATATCTCTCTTTTTCTTCATTTACTCATGTTGTATATCCATTCATTGGCATTGTATCCAACTAAATATCCTTCTTCCACACTATATTTGTATATTGGCTTGTGGTATATGGTGCAGTGCTTAGGGCCTATGTACGGTTAGGACAGGATATATCATCCTTAGTGCCTTTCTAATTTTATTACATTAGCTTCCTGGATATTTGGCAGTAGTTACATTCCTTCTTGCCTGTTATATATATTTTTCAGTAGCTTTGGAGCTCAATGGATAGTTTCCTACTGAGTACCATATTTTTTTTTACTCATATGCTTCTACAGCCAACATATCTTGCATAACCCAAACTAGGGTCTAGTCGTGTTGGGTATGTCAAGTCCAACCAAGACTAGAGACCACCCCCAATATCCAAACCAATTGCAGCCCTGCACCCCATTTTAGCTGAATTTCAAAAATATAAAATATAAGAAAATATTAAATAAAGATCCTTATAATAAGTCTAAGATAGAAATTAAAAGCCACAACCAATAAACTATCACATATAAATCCCTCTGCCAATACCAATACCAATGCTAACACTATTATCAACACCGCCCATGCCCATAGTAGTCCAACAAAGCCTCTGACCAGAATCAAAATATACCTAGTCGGGACATGCACCCGACCATAGCCAAAATTAAAAATTAAAAATTATAAAGAAGTATATAGCGAGAAGTGAGGTCTACCTATTAATTGAAGTTACATAACTAGAACAGGGGCCTTTTCATAATCGACATCCCAATTCTGACTAGGACCAAAGACCACCCGATTACCCAACCTAACCTCTATCCACCTGCCCTGAATTGGATGGATTTTGAGAATGTGGGAAGATAGTGTAATAGCTCACACAAAAACTCTGGGACAAGATCACAATCGTGACTGATCCAACCAAGTCCAACCAAACCAAACCGATATAGAGACAAGGGCCATATAACATGCCATATAAAAGATATCCCAAAACATAATATAATTAATCCCAAAATAAAATATGATGGAACAACCAATAATATAGTCCAATTATGTCATCCATTTAATTTATTCAAATTCCAAGGTTTACACCAATATCGATCCCTCTATTCCAACCATAGTAGTACCACAAATCCTCTAACCAAAAAAGTAATAAAATTTGTTTATGACATGACCCAAACCATGGCCAAAACCAATATCCAAAATAAAATCAAAGTGTCTAGGAAATATCAATAACATGAAATAGAGCATTTCTAAAGGATAAATTCTTACCACTTCAGTCCAAATGCTCATCCCAGAGTCAATCACTATATAGGAATAGTAGAATAGTCGGTTATTGTATAGCATGGGTAAACAACCACCATTAGAAGGGTTAGTGGTTGAATGCAAGCATGATTTCAAGTTAAGGATAAAGTAATGCTATCTGGAAGGCCAAGTAAAACCTATCCATATGCACACAACCATACATATATATATAACCATGCTGGGAAAGATGAATGAGTTTAACATGCCTTTATAACCTTTACCTGGGTTGCATAACTTTATCATGCTAAGCCGTCCATGGGCTATATGGGTTCAACTTTCCCTGCTGAATGGGCCCCAGTACGTGAATCCGCCAGAACAGTGAAAAAAACCTGGGATGACTACTACATTCCCCAAAATATAGTGTGACACCATGCACATAGTAACCAAGACCAACCTCACATCAAAAAATATGAGTTTCCATTTGTTGCCCTTTTAGGACCTCTACCTTTCTCGGCTTAGCCACAAATACCGCCAATATTTCTAAATTAAAACCATTACAAAGAAATTGATCAATCCATTTACCATTTTTAACCATGGCCAACTAGTGATGTTATCTTCATACAAACCATACTAGCAAGTACTATACATAGACAGCCATATATAGGCTAAAAGGGACTTCCAAGTGCCCTTCTATTTACCATATTAAATAACTTTGGGGATTCCATGTACCCCACAAGCATAACTATTTAGCCATTTTCCTTTACAATCTATTTAAACCATGCATAACTCCTTTACTATGTTTTAATACACGAAAGAGTTCCTTTAAAATACTCAATACAATGAAAACATTATTGTAGGCAGTTTGTCAAACACATTCTGGGGATAATATAATCAAAACCAATTCCAATTTCCATTAAACCATTCCCATAAAATACATCCTAACTATAAAAGTTATCGTACCATAGCAAATGCCATTGTTGTTCAAAAATTCACAAAATTGGCATTTGCTATTGTAGTGATAAAGGTAGCCAGTGGTGTACAGGTTGGCTTTGCAAGGGTGTAAAGGTAGGAAAAGCATAGTCTACCTAGATGAAAAAGCCTCTGAATGGTGTCCACGTGTAGCGGTATCATATGTTTTTACATTGTGATGTAATCACGCATCACTGAAAAATTCATTAACAAAAGCCTTTGAACAAAAGTTACAAAAAAATATTTTTAAAATTAAAATAATTGAATGGAATTTTGTATATATAAGAAAGTTTACATATTCTTAACACCTATATTTGTATTAATTAATCACTATACTTTTACTAGTTTAAACCAACTTCAACTTGGTGTCCTTTCTTCCTATGTTTTATATGGAGGATAGGGTGTGGCTACCCTACCCCTTGTTCTCTGATATTAGCATTCGGGTATTACTTAGGTTTGTGTTAAAATTAATATAGTATTAATAATATTCCATAATTTGGAGAAAATTATTTCAAATAAAAGCTCTATTATATAATAATAATATTTTAACATATTTAGATTTACTACCTCCGCTTAAATTATTAATACATCGTATAACCTATTATAATGTAGTATAAATGTATCATAACTAAAGAATTTTATCAGCATCAAAAATATTCTGGAAAGGTAATAAATTATATTTCTGCCCAATGCGAATTTAGATTAACCAATTCACAATATATTTGTATTACTAAAATTCTCAATTGAACTACTCAAAAGATAAACTATCAGTCCCAGCAAGTAATAGATAACTTTTGGGCAGTTATAAAAAAGCTCTAGATAGTAAAAAAATGTATAAAAATAAGGAAAATTACTGCAAGGGTCATTAAGGATTTAGTCTTAGAGTTGATCTTGTGCAACAGATTTACAGACTTATACTTTTTCACCCATGATTTGAATTAGTGCATTTATAATATATATATATATATATATTGGGTACTGGATGAAGGATTTTGATAATGATGATAATTATTGGAAATCCTAGATTGATACTAGATCGATGTATATAGGTACCTCTAAATCCCCAATGGCCTCTTCATTACGAGCCGTTGTTCCAGATAAGAGAGATCGTCGTAGGTCCTGTTTTTATGAGTCATCGAGCTAGAGGAGGTTTGTACACTAGGTTAAGTTATGGATCACTGATTGAGTGTAGTATCATGAATTTACTTTGCATTTATTCATGCATGTGAATTTCTATAACTACTATGTTGTTAGGATCCTATAACTATCAACCTTATGGGGGTTTCATAGTTATAGTTTATGAGTATTGTATGTTGTGTATTGTGTGCTTGTTAAATCGTCTAATTTGTAAGGCCCGATTAAGGTATTGTTTGCCTAGTCTAGCCGATTACTTTATTGTTATTATTATGGTTAGTTCGTGGAATGTTGATATGGGCTAGTACTGATATTTGAGGTCTAATTTTGATTCCTTTAACTTATGGTTATTTTACTATGGATAATCATCTCATGGTAAGACGTTGTGATTAGGGACCATGATTATGCTAGCACTAGTTCCAACTCTCATCAGGAGGCCTTATTATGTTAGTACGACTACCTTAGGTTATAACTTTTGAGTTAGTCTTATATAAGCATAAATATAAAATATTGATGCATCTAGCTATAGTATACCGTATATCCCTCTTTTTCTCCATTTATTCATGTTGTATATCCATTCATTGGCCTTGTATCCTACTGAATATCCTTCTTCTACCCTTTATTTGTATATTGGTATGTGGTATATGGTGTAGTTTTTAGTGCCTGAGTATGGTTAGGATAGGATATATAGTCCTTAGTGCCTCTCTAGTTTTATTGTATTACTTTCCTGGATATTTGGCAGTAGTTACATTCCTTCTTGCATATTATCTTTATTTCAAGTATCTTTGAAGCTCAATGGATAGTTTCCTATTGAGTACCATATTTTTTGTACTCATACTAGCCTTCTGCAGCCAATATATTTTACACAACCAAAACCAGGGCCTAGTCGTATTCGGTATCTCAAGTCCAACCAGGACTGGACACCACCCCCAATAACCAAACCAATAACATATCTACACCCTATGTCGAATGAGTTGCAAACATATAAAAAGATAATATAATTTTAAATAAAGAACATTAGGGTAAGTCTAAAATAAAAACTGAAAGCCACAACCTATAAACCATCACATACCAATCCCACTGTCAATACCAATACCAATACTAACACTAATATCGACACCGCCCATGCCCATAGTAGTTCTACAAAGCCTCTGGGCAGATTCAAAGTATATCTAGTCGAGACATGCCCCCAATCATAGATAAAAAAATAAAAATGATAAAGAAGTCCAAATTGAGAAATGGGGTCTATCAAAGAATGGAAGTAACGCAACTCAACCGGGGCCCTCATCGTAACAAACATTGAAATTATGACTTGAACCAGACACCACCCCCATTACCCAACCCAACCTTCAGCCACCTACCCTGTGTTGGATGTATTTTGATCATGTGAGAAGATAGTGCAACAACTCATATAAAGACTCTAAGACAATATTACAATCGTGATCGACCCAACAAAGTCCAACCATACCAAATTGATACCGAAACAAGGGCCATATAACAAGCCATAAAAAATGATGTTCCAAAACATAATATAATTAATCCCAAAATGTAATAAAATGGAACAACATATAATATAGTCCAATGATGTAAGCCTTCTATCTTATTTGAATGCCAAGGATTACACCAATATCATTCTCGCCAGTCCAACCATAGCAGTTCCACAAAGATTGTAACCAAAAGCTTACTAAAATTTTGTTGTGACATGACCCAAACCATGGCAAAAACCAATATTCAAAATAAAATAAAAGTGTAAAAAATATCCTTAACATGAAATAGAGTGTTTCTAAAGGATGAAAGATCTCCACTACAGTCCAAATGTTGATCCCCAAGTTAATCACTATGTAGGAGAAGTAGAACAGCCGGTTCCTATATAGCATGGGTGAACAACCGCTATCTGACGGGTTAGTGGGTGAATGTTAGCATGATCTCACAATAAGGATAAAGTAATTCCATTTATATGGACAAATAAAAACCATCCATATGCATACAAAAATACATATATATAACCACGCTGGAAAAGGGGAACGAGTTTAGCATGCCTTTATAACCTTTACCTAGGTTATGTAGCTTTTTCATCCTAAGTCACCCACAGACTATATGAGTTTAGCTTCTGCTACCAAATAGGCCCTAGTACGTGAATCTGTACTAACAGGAAAGAAAACCTGGGATGACTAGTACATTCCCCAAAATATAGTATGACATCATGCACATGGTCACCAAGACCAACCTCACATTGAAAAATATGAATTTCCAATTTTGGTCCCATTGGGACCTCTTCCTTTCATGTCTTAGCTACAAATCCCGCCATTATTGCTAAATTAAAACAATTACAAAGCAACAAATCAATCCAGTTAACCATTTATTAACCTAGGTAAACTAGTGGTGGTATAGTCATACCAATCATAATTGTAAGTACTATCCATACCCAGCCATATATAGGTTTTAGGGGACTCATAATTGCCCTTCCATTTACCATATTAAACAACTTGGGTTATTCCATGTACCGCGTAAGAATATCCATTTAGCCATTTACCTATCCAATCTATTTAAACCATGCATAATTTCTTTACCAAGTTTTGAAACAAGCAAGAGTTCCATTAAAATACTCAATGCAATGAAAATATTAGGCCAAACCCTTCAGTGTCCCCCCTAAAGTTGGCACGATCTTTCACTTAGGTACCTCAAGTGGACATTACTCACTTTTGACACTTCAAGTAGCCATAAAGTATGTCATTTTGACACATTTTACACGCGCCAATGACATGGAAAGTGACCAGTAACATTATGACATTTGTCATTTTTCTCTAAATTAAATGTTAAATAGCTATTTGTAATTGACATTAAAAAACACCAATCAAATATTTCTACTTGGCAAATTTAACTTAAATAATTTTAAAAAAATTATAAAATTTAATTTACCCCACTCCACCAATCGTCATCGTCTTCTACAGTCTAACCCATCCCCACGCCACCTACCAGCTCCCTCCTTCCCCATTTGTCTTCTCCAACCTACCAATCCCTCTCACTACCTACTCACTCTCTCACCCCTCAATTATCTTCCCCATCCCACCCCTTAATTTCCTACTAAATAACTGGTGATTTAATAATTTAGATATGAAATGGAGGAAACAGTTCTCGCAATAAATTGTCGCATCGTTTGCAAAAGTTGTGCATCAAAAATTATGCTAGAATTGCTATAGCTGAAACTGATAGATGCATTACATTAGTTGTGAAACTGCTCAAGCGTGGCATTTGCAAGGACCAGGAGCATGCAGTGGATTTTCTTATTTTTTATTCTGTCAACGAGTTCAACATTGTCAACTGGTAATTGATGAACGTGTCATCACTGAACTTATCTCTGTATTTGTTAATGGAAACAAAAAAGCAAAGACAATGGCTTTGGAGTTGCTGAGACTACTGAAGAGGGAATTTAGTGATATTGGAGAATCTCATGAGCCAGAAAAAGGGGAACTATTATGTTTTTTAATTAAGTGTTGACATTTTTTTTGGTGTTAATGATGTCGTTGGTTAATGGAAGAAGTATAATTTGGTGTTCATGGTGTGTGTTGTGGTTTTGGGTATGTAAGTGGAGTGAGTATTTTGTTAATGGAGTAAAATTTTGTTATCATTCTTGAAAAATCCAACCTCAATTAATGGAGGCTAAAGAATGTTGTGTAGAGAAGATAAAAATTATGAAAATACCCCTTAAACGTGCATAAAATCAAGTGTAATACACTCTGTTTGCTTAATCAGCAAAAGGTACCAAAGTGACACACTTTATGGATACTTGAGGTGTCAAAAGTAAACAATGTTCACTTGAGGTGCCTAAGTGAAAGATCGTGACAACTTTTGGGGGCTGCCGATGGGTTTGGCCAAAATATTATTGTAGGTATTTAGTCAAACACATTGGGGACATAATATAACCAAAACCAATTCCAATTTCCATTAAACCATTCCCATGCAATCCATTGTAACCATACCCAACTATAAAAGTTACCTTACCATAGCCAATTCTAATGTTGTACAAATATTCATAACATTGGCATTTGTTATAGTAGTGATAGACGTAGTACATGTAGTCTAAGTTGGCTTTCCAAGGGTGTAAGGGTAGGGAAGCATATCCTACCTTGATGAATAAGCCTCTGAATAGTTCCAGTTAGAACCAAGTTTGAAATAAGTGTAACAGTATCTTATGTTTTTACTTTGTAATGCAATCACGCATGACTAAAAAATTAATTTACAATAGCCTTTTAACAAAAGTTACAAACAAAATATTTTTAAACATAAAATTCTTGAATGGAATTTTTGATATATATGAAATTTTACATATTCTTAACACCTATATTTTTAGTTATTAATCACTATACTTTTAATTTGGTAACCCCACTTCAACTTTGTATTTTTTCTACCTATGTTCTATGTGGAGGATAGGGATTGGCTACCCCACCCTTTGCTCTCTGATATATATTAGTACTCTGGTATTACATAGGTTTGTTTTAAAATTAATACAATATTATTAATATACCATAATTAATAGAAAATTATATCTAATAAAATCTCTATTATATAATAATAATATTTTAACATATTTAGATTTACTATCTGCGCTTAAAATATTAATAAATTATAAAAAAATATTAATGTATCATAACTAAATAATTTTATCAGCATCAAAAATATTTTGGAAAGGTAATAAATTATATTTCTGCCCAATGCAAATTTAGATTAAATTAATCACAATATATTTATATTACAAAAATTCTCAAATGAACCATCCAAAAGATGAACTATCAGTCACAGCAAGTCATAAATAACTTGGGGAGGTTATATAAAAGCACGAGACAACAAAAAATGTATAAAAATAAGGAAAATTACTGTGAGGGTCATTACAGATTTAGTCTTGGAGTAGATCTCATACAACAGATTTAAGGACTTATACTCTTTTAGCCCCGATTTGAATTTGTGCATTTATTATATATATATATATATATATATATATATATGTATATATATATATATATGTATATATATATATATGTATATATATATATATGTATGTATGGGGTGCTGGATGAAGGATTTTGATAATTGTGGTGATTATTGGAAATCCTAGATTTGTACCAGATCAGTGTATATAGGTACTCCTAAACCCCTAATGGCCTCTTCGTCCGTGAGCCGTTGTTTCAAAGAAGAGGGTTCGTCGTAGGTCCTATCTTTCAGAGCCATCGAGCTAGAGGAATTTCATACACTAGATTAAGTTTTAGAGAACTTATTTATTATAGTATCATGAATTTAATTTACATTTATTCAAGAATGTGAATTACCTATCACTATTATATTGTTTGGCTCTTATAACTATCAGCCTTATAGGGGTTTCATAGTTATAGTTTATGAGTGTTGTTTGCTGTGTGTTGTGTGCTTATTGAACCTTCTAGTTTAAAAGGCCCGATTAAGGTATTGTTTGCCTAGAGTAGCCAATTACTTTATTGTTATTATTATTTTTAGTTTGTGGCATTTAATTTTAGGCTAGTACTAAGATTTGAGGTCTTATTTTAATTCCTTTCACTTATTGTTTTTCTACTATGGATAATCATCTCATAGTAACATATTGTGATTAGGGACCTTGATTATGCTAGCACTAGTTCCAACTATGATTAGGAGGCCTTATATGTTACTACGACTACCTTAGGTTATGACTTTTGAGTTAGTCTTATATACGTATATAAATATACAGTATTTATGTATCTAGATATAGTATATAACTATAAACATCCTAGTTTTATTATATTAGCTTCCTGGATATTTGTCGTAGTTACATTCCTGCTTGCATGTTATCTATATTTTTTGTATCTTTGGAGCTCAATGGATAGTTTCCTATAGAGTACCACATTTTTTGTACTCATACTACCCTTCTGTAGCCAGCATATCTTACACAATCTAAACCAGGGTCTAGTCATAACTGGTATCTCATGTCCAACCAGGACCAGAGACCACCCCCAACACCAAAACCAATAACAGCCTTACACCTCATGTCGGATGAATTTCAAACATATAAAAAGATAAGATAATATTATATAAAGAATATTATAATAAGTCTAAAATCAAAAATTAAAGCCACAACTAATAAACCATTACATACCAATCCCACTGCCAATACCAATACCAGTGGTAACACTAATATTCATACCGCCCATTCTTATAGTAGTCAAACAAAGCCTCTGACCAAAATCAAAGCATATCCAGTCGGGATATGCACCCGACCACCGAAAAAATTAGAAAATAAAAAAATAAATTTGATAAATATGTCCATATCTAAAAATTGGGTGTTCGGAAGTATGGAAGTGTAATGCCCCTAATCTAGTATCCGAAACACTACACGGTGCTCATAACCCTGAAAGACCATAAGCTAACCCATGACTGATATCTTTAACTGAGCACTAAATAATACATTATATATATGTTTAATATAAGCTATAAGGCGATAAGTTTCAAAACTGAACTAATACTAAATATAATACAATGTCTATAATGGGGTATGACAATACCAAAAAATAAGATAAACTGCCTGAAACATGTTGTAGTCTGAAAGCCTCTAAACTCTCTGAAAAAAATGGAGTTGATGGGACATGTTCCCAAATAAATCTAAACTACTGAAATAATAAAGTAATAAAATAATTATGCTATCCTCAAATGATGAGGACTCACTGCTAGTCTGGCTGCTGAACGTCTGATCTACTAAGAATGCTCAGGAGCTCGTGCTTCTAAACCAATGGTATAAAACACCATAGCGCAAATGTGTCAGCACATTTAATGTATTAGTATGCAAGTAAAATAGGCTAAATGCAAGGGTTCATATGCATGAACAATAATAATTGACTGTATAACATAAACATGAGAATACATGCTTGAATACATAACTGAAAATAAGATCGTGATAACGCTGACTCATGAATTCTGATAAGGTGGATTTACTAATATCTAAGTATTGATACTGGGATACTAAATGATTGATTCTACTAATACTGAGGAACTAATGACATATTAGTAATAAAGAAATGACTTTTTCTGACATTTCTAATTATGAAGAACAGGTCAAAATTGATTGTAACTGATCATCCTGACACTGAATACTGATAACATGGATTTTGTATAATTAATATACTATTAACTAAGTTTTTGATAACATGATTACTAAGTCTGAATACTGATAACATGAGTTACTGTATCTGACAGTCCTAATACTGATGGAACAAGATGGGTTGTGCACTATACTGATTTTCTTGACTCTGTCAGTCCTGGATTTGTATAAATCTGAAATAAGTTCCATTGCTGAAACTGGATCTAAAGCTGAGATTTTGGAAGGTAATCATCTAACTGACATGCCCTAAAACTGAACTGGTGGGGTCTAGCCTATAACCCTAGCTGGAAGGGTGTCAGTACCGTGGCACGGGTAAAGATAAGATATGAGTATATCCTCTCTGATAGGGATCCCTTCCGTCAACCCCTCCTATATAAAAAATCAAACGAGATATGTATAGTCCCTAGACTCCTAGGGGTGCATCTCAACATATGCTGGCTATGTAGTTCTACAACACAGGGATTACTACTATGGACCACACCCTCTACTGCCTGACAGTGTGTGTCCTCATACCTGGGTTCACTCGGTACTGAATCCTACTCCCAACTGAATAGACACTGAACTAATTATACTGAACTGAACTGTTACTGATCATATGTATTACTAATTTGAATACAGTTCACTATGTTCCATTTATTGATGGAATACTACGGAGATCTGAGGATTGACGGAAAGTACTGAAGTTAATGAGAATTTTGGGTATACTAAGGTTATCGAGATTACTAAGTACGGATGTTACTGACACCACTGAGGACACTGAGATTACTGAGTAGGACTAGACTAATACTGAATTTACTGAGTTTTCCCGAGTCAGAAGACTGACTGAATTCTAAAGATCATGGCTTGGATGAGAGTATCATGAAAACATGACACTGGCTCTAGGCACCCAGCTAAATTGTCGAGTACAAGTACCCCCAGGACTCGATAGCATGAAATTAATACGACATGACACTACTTGAACACATCACCAATATCAACAATTCATAATACATTAATTTAGGAATTTCATGAAGCACATAGTTATCATAGTCTTGTACATGAATGGAATTGCAAATAAACAAGTCATACTTTTATCAATCTAATCTCATGTACATTCCCTCACCCATTCATAATGCACATAATATCATGGAAGTCATTTTTAGTCATAGGGTAAAGCATGCACTTATCACTATGGTCACAATTAAGCTATAATGCATAATTTCTATTCTCTTAGGCATTTTATCAAACACCTATGATGCATGAATTAGGGCATAGGCATGGCCATCAAATTAATACAACAAAACTCCATATTTCAACTCAATTTCACATATTTCAGACCATATACTAGCATATGTTCATGAACAAAAGATAAAGATTCAAACTTGGGAATCATACAACCATAATCACATGAACATAATCAACCTACAACAAAATATTCACAATGCAAAACTATAATGCCTCGAATCAGTACCCAAAATGCTACATGATGCTCATGACCCCGAAGGACTACAAGCTAACCCATGACTGATATTTGTACTTGTACATTGCCTAATATATAGGATAAATATAGAAATAAGGGTTGAATGGCCATAAGGTTTAAATTTTATAAAACATAACATTTGGTAGCGTAGGAAATACCCAAAATAACGGAGATAACTGTCTAAAACATAATAATCTAAAAATCCTCTAAAATATAACTGTCTGGACAAGGAGTTGATGAGACATGTCTCTAACTAACTTCGCCAATTGAAATAACTAAGTACTGTAATAATGAAGTAACAAATCATATCGTCCTCGGAGGATGAGGACTTATTACTGACTAACTGCTGATATCTGGAATCTACTGATGCTCTGGAGTTCATGTCTCTGAACCAATGGTATAAGACACCATAGCACAAATGTGTTAGTACTTTAAATATACTAGTATGCATATGAGATCGGCTAAATGCATGGGGTTCATATGCATGAATATTACTGTTTAACTGACTAGTATGAACGTGAGTATACATGCATGAATACATAGTAGTATTGCTGGGACCGTGATAACATGAATTTAATGATAACTAACATGACTGGTAACTGAGTTTTGATGACCAATATGACTGATAACATGAATAACTGTATCTGACAGTCCTAAATTCTGAAGAACTATCTGAGTTCTTTTACAGAGACTGATACTGAGACAATGGGAATTGGTTATCTAATCTACATGCCCCAAATGTGCTATAATAGTTGAGCTAGGGTCAAATTTATTCCCTGATTAGAAGGGTGTCATTACTACGCCACTGGGAGAGACAAGCTATGATAACCGTCATCTGAAAGTGTCCCCAAAAAATAATGGTGGGACCCTCATCTGACAGTGCTTATCTACCTCATCAACCCTCATCTGACAGTGTTGATGTCTCAACCTATGTTGGCTATATAGTTCTAGAACACAAGGATGACTTCTAAGAATCACACCCTCATCTGACAGTGTGTGTTCTCATCCTTGCGTTCAGTCGGTGCTAATTCCTACTCCTATCTTAATAGACTCTGAACATAATTAATTAGACTGAACATACTGAGATTATTGAGTTACTTACTTTCCAGAGTCATATGACTGATTGAATTCTACTAAACATGGCTTGACCGAGAGTTTTGTTAAAATATGACACTGGCTCTAGGTACATAGCTATATTTTTCGGGTATAATTACCCGCAAGACTCGATAGAAGGAAAATGGTATATCATGATGATTCTTGATTACAGGAATAAAGTCCACAATTCGTAATGCCATAAGTTCGGTATTTCATAAACACAGTCTTCAAAATTTTATACATGGAAGGGAATGATATAACAACATGCCATAAGTCTATCAAATCTAGTTTCATGAACACCCCATCAACAATCAAAATGCATACAATATAATACATGATTTATAATCTCTTAGGCATTTTATCAAACACCTTACATGCACAACATAGGCATAGGTGTAATCATCAAATTGTTTATCATGAACAACCAAATTTATATGTTTCCAACTCATATGATATCAGAGATTCATAAAAACACACAAAGACCTTAACTTGGGGATTTTACAATATCAATTACATGAACAAATCAACCCACAACATATAACAATGTTCATAATTTAAAAGAGGGTTCTTGAGATTTATAGATGGGAGGAATCCATAAATCAACACAACGCATACCTTAGAAGAAAGTTCCATAATGATCTATGGTGAAATCTCTTGGATTTGAGTCTTCAAATTGAAACCCTTGCTCTTGTTCTTGAGAGAAATTGATGAAAAGAAGTATATTTTTGTGTTTTGGTGCCTTAATAACATGTATTTGATATATATAGGGGTGGGAAAATGACCAAATTATCCCTCAAGAAAAAGAAGTGTAATGCTGAAAAACTGGATGCAAAGGATACACAAAGGGTGACACCTATGTTAGAGCCTTTTGTACCATGGGCAGTTCCTTTGGTGCTGATTTGCCCACAAAGGCTACACCATGGGAAGCTCCCCTTAATAGCCTTCGGCTACTGGTTTGGCACACCAAATGTACTTTTACGCTACTCGAAATGTTCTGAAACTCACCCGGAATGTACTACGGCCTTGCCCCATCGTAACACAACTTGAAAATCTAAAAACGGAGGTTGAAAAGGTCATCAAATAAGTCCCTGAAGTTCGGAGGTCTAAAATGAGACTATGTTTTGAACACTTAGCTAAAATTTCTAAGTGTCGGAGCTTATAAAGCTTAGGGAGCTAAATATTAGACTTAAAACTTTACGGGATCTTATAATATCTCCCCCTTGGGAACAGTCATCCTTGAATGAGATTGGCTGAGAGAGGAAATAATAAGTTGAACATGAAATAAACATGAATGACTGAAAAATGATCTCATGACTTACATGACTGGTAAACTGAACATATAGAACATGCATATCTGATGCATTTGTAGATGATTCATGTATGCATGACTAAGTGATCTAGTGAACTAAGTTTCTCAAAATGACAATGCATATCTGATGCATGATTCTATGATTGAACCGATACACGAATTCCTAACTGAATATGCAATGGTACTTGATACTAAGGTTATAATGGAAACATGAGCATGAAACTAGATATCAAGTTTGTAATGAATACTGGACATGAATCTGAAAAGCTTAAGGAGAACTGTTACCTTGAGCTTGACCTGAGTTGGCAAAAAAGAGGTGAGGATACTTAGTCCACATAGCTTCTTCTTCTTCCCAAGTAGCTCCCTCAACGGACTGATTTTGGCTAAGAACTTTGACTGGAAGGACTTCTTTGTTCCTTAGCTTAAGAGTTTGATAGTCTAGGATTTTGACTGGAATCTCTTCATAAGAGTGGCTGTTATGAACATCTATTCTCAAAATAGGGACTACTACTGATGGGTTACCTATTTATTTCTTGAGTAAGGAGACATGCAGGACTGGATAAACCGATTTTAGATCTGAAGGCAACTAGAGCTCATTAGCTACTTTGGCGAACCGACTAAGAATCTTGAAGGGACCAACATAGTAGGGACTGAGCTTCCCTGCTTGTCGAACCTCTTCACTCCCTTCATAGGAGAGATCTTTAGATAGACATAGTCACCAATCTCAAACTCAAGATCCTTTTTACGGATATCTTCATAAGACATCAGTTATCTCTGACCAACCAACTAGATATCTGCACCTCCTACCATAAAGAGCTTCGAATGGAGCCATATGAATGCTAGAATGAAATCTATTGTTATATGCAAACTCAATCAAAGGCAAGTGGTCATCCGAACTTTTCTTTAAATCAATTGAACACGCCCTTAGAATATCTTCTAGAATCTGAATGATCCTTTCTGCTTGACCATCTATCTAACGATGAAGGGCTATAGTGAGATACACATAGGTACTAGGAACTTTTTAGAATGCTTTCCAGAGGTAAGAGGTCAAATGAGAACCTCCATATGAGATAATCGCTAATGAAGTACCATGCAATCTGACCAACTCTTTGATGTACAGTTTGGCGTAATCCTTAGCTGAATAGTAGGTATGAATCAGATAGAAATGAGCTGACTTGGTCATCTTGTCTACAATGACCTAAAATGTATCATGCGGACGACGAGTTTGAGGTAAACCCATCACGAAATCTATGTTCACCATTTCCCACTTCCAAATACGAATAGGGAACTCCTGCATAGAACTACTAGGCTTCTGATGCTCTATATTAAACTACTGATATGTAGAATATTTAGCCATAAACTCTGCAACATCTCTCTTCATCCCACTCAACCAATAGATCTCGCACAAGTCGTGGTATTTCTTAGTGGCCCCTGGATTAATAGAGTAGCAAACACCATGCTCTTCTACAAGAATTCACGGTCTTAAGTCAACTACACCTGGAACACATAAAAGACTCTGACAATGCAGAAAACCATCTCCCACTTAGGAGAAAACCTCGACTTTTTAATCCTTGACTGACTCTTTCAACTAAACAAGGATGGGATCTCTATCTTGGTTTTCTTTCACCTCAAAAGCTAGAGATGATTCTGAACTACTCTGAACCCATATATCACCCTCTTCTATGTAGACTAAGCGAATGCCTAGTCTAGTAAGCTGATGGATTTCCTGAGCTAACTTCTTTGTACTATCCTCGAAATGAGAAACACTACCTGTAGACATTCTACTAAGAGCATCGGCCAGAACATTGGCCTTTACCGGATGATAAAGGACACTCATGTCATAATCCTTCAAGAGCTCTAACCACCTTCTCTAACAAATATTGAGATCTTTCTGAGGAAAAACATGCTGAAGGCTCTTATAATCTTTGATCATATTTACATGAATGCCATATAGATAATGCCTCCAAATATTTAAGGCAAATACTACGACTGCTAAATCAAGATCATGAGTAGGATAATACTTTGATGTTGGGCGTATTTACAAGCCTAAAAACAATAATTTACCAATGTTATAGCTATGTTTTGAGGATAAAATATATAATTCCTGCACTTTTAGTCCATTTTCCTTTAAGTGAGCTAACCGATGAGATTAGCATGTTTTTCAGGTATTAATGATGAAGACTTCAGCACTTTGTGGACCTTTGGGCAGCAAAGGAAAACTTCACGTAAGAAGGAAGGCAACTTTTGGAAGCTTGTGGACTGAATGTGATGCATGGAGAATCTGTCCTGGGCAAAATCAGTATTTCTAAATACTTAGGGATGCAGCAGTAACTTAGTAGGACAAGGATGTTATAAAAACCTTATTTGCTAAATTTTTCAACATTCATTCATTCGACAGTTTAGCATTATTCATGTTACAGATTCTGTAAGTTTAGACAGAGAAAAACGTGGCTTTATTGAGCAATGGAAAGAACGACGTTCTTCTCCCTTTTGACGCCAAGCATTATTTCCATCGCTAAGATTATTCTACGTTGTGCTATGATGATTATGTCTATTGTGATTTCTGTTGTTCTCATGAGTAGCTAAGCTTCTCTGTTAGGGTTATGGAAACCTTGTGAGATACTATCTATTGTTATGAGTTTGTGAATTTTTGATGTGTATGCTACTTATATCATTATTCTCTTCGTTTTAATTGAATTCTTATGGTTGCAAACATAGGGATTACGCCAGTATAGCATTAACTTATTCGAGAGAAAAGTTACATGTTTGGAAAAGAGAGCGTGAAAAGGAAATAGGGCTACCAACCTCTATTTACACGTTAATGCCTTAACCGGATTAACTTTCTTGGAGAGTTTGTACCATTAGTTATACGCTTTATGCTCGAGAGAGTTAAAGTGAAATAATCCTTGATGGTTGAGAAACACTAGGATTTACCATTAGAATACGAATCTCTATAAGTGCATGCATGTCTAAATTCCGTATTACTCATAGTTAATAGATACGTAGAACTCATAAGGTCGACATAACCCTAACTTATTATTCTCTGTGATTAAATCTTACTACATACATCGTTTCATTTGTTATTTTGTTAACATTAATTCTCGCCTAAAACAAACCCCCTTTTTCCGTAGAATTTTCGACCAACAGTATACTAATAATTGCAACACTTAGTGACCAAGTATTCCTTGTGGGATTCGACACCCAACCCAGTTGGGTTCTATATTTGACATCGACCGCTTACACTTTCTAACGAGAGCTGTAGTTTGGGCGTTGTCATACTTCTCATAGGGTTTGAGCTATCTAGAGACGTAGGCTATGACCTTACCATGCCGTATGAGGACACAACCCAAACCTACTCTTGATGCATCACAATCCACTACGAACCCGTCATATAGTTTCTAATGCTATCACTAGAAACTATATGACCAAGGAATGCTACTACCTTAGCCAAAAATTTTACTTACTATTTGGTGAACAACTGATGATTTCTAAGAGTATGCAATACTATTATGAGATTATTTGCATGATCACGCTCACTGCGGGAAGAAACAAGGATGTCATCTATGTAGACTATGACAAACATGTCCAAGTACTACTTTAACACATGATTCATAAAGTCCATGAAAGATTTTGGGGAATTTGTAAGACCAAAGGACATAACTAAGAATTTAAAGTGACCATACTGAGTATAAAAGGTTGTTTTTAGAATGTCACATTCTCTGACTTTGAGCTGATGATAATTGGATCTGAGGTCTATCTTAGAAAAATAGCTGGCACCCTAATGTTGGTCAAATAAGTCATCGATTCTGGGAAGAGAATACTTGTTCTTGGCCATCACTTTATTGAGCTGACAGTAATCAATGCAAATAAGACTGGTGCACCCCATGGTGAAATACTAGGCCTGATGAATCCCTTATCTAAGAGATCCTTTAAAGGTTCTTTCAATTCTGTGAGTTCTGCTGGTGCCATTCTATATGGTTGAATAGATATAGGTTGAGTATCTGGAAGAAGATCAATGTCGAAGTCCATTTCATTTTCAAAAAGAATTCCTAGAAGATCTTTGGGAAAGACATTTGAATATTTATTCACGACTGGGACTGATTCAAGACTGGGAGTATCAGAACTAGTGTCCTTAAATTGAATAAGATGATAGATACATCTCTTAGATAACATTTTCCTTTCCCGAAGGTAGGAAAAAAATAGACCTTTGAAAGTAGATACACTACCCTTCTACTCTAGTATGGGTTCATTCGGAAACTAGAACTGCACTATTCTATTTCTACTGTCGACTATAACATAGCAGGAATGAAGACAATCCATGCCGAGAATGACATCAAAATGGGTCATCTCTGATTCAACTAAGTCTGCTGAAGTGACTTTCTTAAATATCATAATCGGGCAGTTCCTATATACCCACCGGGCTATGATGGTTTTACCCACTGAGGTAGAAACTGAGAAGGGATTTGCTATAATTTTGGGACGGGTTCCGAAATTGCCTGCCATAGAGGGAGTAACAAAAGACAAAGAATTTCCTAGATCTTGCAAAGCCTAAACATGCACATGAAAGATATGTAATGTACCAGTAACTATATCAGGAGAATTTTCCTGATCCTATCGAGTCTGAAGAGCATAAATACAATTTAGGTGTTTCCCACTAGTAGCGCTGGAAATGGCACCCTGTTGATTTGGGTGACTGGACTAAGCAGAGGAACAGTTTGGCTGACCCTAATAACCTGACTAGGGAAAATCTCTGACTCTGTGGCCTGGATTTCAATAACCAAAATATACATCGCTGCCAGCTACTCAAACACCCTTGTGGTTCATACCACAAGTCTGAGAAAGGGGATTTGTTCGGGCACTGCTAACATTGCCCAAAGACTTAGAGACGGATGCCCTATCTTTGTGCCATCTTTGAATTTCGGAACTGGTGCACCGGCTAATGAAGGAGCTGGAACTAATGTCTTAGGACGAAGTTAAGAACTGTTTCCTCCTTTTAATTTAGGCTGAGCAAAGTTAAAAACACCTGTCCTTCCTCTCTTATTCTGTTTCACCCTCATCTTAATCTTTTATCTTCTATCTGCTGAGAATGAGTCATGAGTTTATCTAAAGTTATGTCACAATTCATCATGGTGGATATGTAGTCATTTACCATAGTATCATTCACCACTAAAATGAACTTACTCATCTTGGCCCTATTGTCTGCAACCATATGAGGGGCATATCTAGCTAATGGAGTAAACATAAGTGAATACTCTTTCACTGTCATGTTGCACTGCCTGGGGTTGATGAATTATAACACCTTAGCTTCTCTAAGCTCTTGGGGAAAGAATTTTCCTAAGAATCCAGTGACAAACTTCTCCCACTCTTTAAGACCTGCATCATCTGACCTCTCTAACTTCTACTGTTTGAACTAAGTGTGAGCCATACCCTGCAATAGATATTCAGTTAGCTCAACACTCTCAACATTAGTCACTCCCATGATGTCTATCACCTTCTGAACCTAATTAATGAATTCCTGAGGGTCTTCATCTAACTTAGACTTAAGAAAGTATGGAGGGTTTATTCGGGTGAAGTCCCAAATCATGGCTGCAGCTGAATTGGCCACTGGGTTGGCTGGAATGATAGTTGGTCATTCATTCTGAGCAGCAACTAACTTAGCAAGAGTAGTGAATGCAGCCCTCAACTCTGTATAAGAATCATGCTCGTCCAAAGTATCTTCTTGTACAGGCTAGGTTCTTTTCTTAGGAGGCATGTTGCGAAATAAAGAGGTGAAAAGGATTAGATTGAGATATTGACTTTAGATTATGCTTACTAGCATGATATGAATACTGAAAGAAGGGAAACTGTTCCTAAAATGTCTTATAGCCTCTGACACATAAATATGGCGTGCAACACACCCATGTACAAGACTCTACTATTTGCAGCTTTCAGACTTCCCAGGACTCTATTGAACCTTAGACTCTGATACCATATTTCTAACACCTTGAATCTGGTACTCAAAATGCTACACGGTTCTCATCACCCTAAATGACCACAAGATAACCCATGACTGATATTTTTATATGTATACTACATAATATACTGAATAAATGTAGAAATAAAGGTTGAAAGGCTATAAGGTTCAAATCTTATAAAACATATCATGTGGTGGGGTATGAAATACCCAAAACAACAAAGATAACTGTCTAAACATAATAGTCTGAAAAGCGTCTAAAACATATCTGTCTAGACAAGGAGTTGATGGGACATGTCCGCAATAACTCCGCCGACCAAAATAATAAGGTACTGTAATAATGAAGTAACAAAGCTTATCGTCCTCGGAGGATAAGGACTCTCTGATGACTGACTACTGATATCTAGAATATACTGATCCTCTAGATCTCGTGTCTCTGAACCTATGGTATAAGACTCCATAGGGCAAATGCTTTAGTACATTGAATGTACTGGTATGCATATAAGGTAGGCTAAATGCATGGGGTTCATATGCATGAATAATACAGGCTAACAGATTAGTATGAGCGTGAGAATAAATACATGAATACATAGTACTATAGATGAGACCATGATAACATAAATTTATTGATAACTAACATGACTTGTAACTGAGTTTTGATTACTAATATGGCTTATAATATGAGTGACTATATCTGATAGTCACGAATTTTGAAGAACTATCTGAGTTCTTTTGCTTAGACTGATACTGAGACTATGGAAAGAACTTATCTAACTAACATACCGCAAATGCGTTATAATAGCTTAGATAGGGTCCAATCTGTGCCCTGATTGGAAGTGTGTCCATATCGCGCCACTGGTAGAGACAAGCCGTGGGTAACCCTCACCTAACAGTTTCCCCAAAACAGAATGGTGGGACCCTCATTTGACAGTTCTTATCCACCTTACCAACTTTCATCTCATAGTGTTGATGTCTCAACCTATGGTGTCTACTTAGTTATGGAATGCAAGGATGACTTCTTATAATCACACCCTAATCTGACAGTATGTGTTCCCATCCTTAGTTTCACTAAGTAATAATTCCTACTCCTATCTGAATAGACTCTGAACATGATTAACTGGACTGAACTGACTGGGTTCATGAAGTTCCGTTGACTGATGGAATACTACTGAGATTATTGAGTTTCTGACATTCCTGAGTCACATGACTGATTGAATTCTACTGAACATTGCTTGACTAAGAGTGTTATGAAAATATGACACTGTCTTTATGCACACAGAGTATTTTCGAGTGCAAGTATCCCTAGGAGTCGATAGAAGGAAACTAACATATCATGATAATTCTTGATCATAGGAATAAAGTCCACAATTCATAGTGCCATAAGTTCGGCATTTCATACTACACATAGTGTTTTAAATTTTATACATGGAAGGGAATGCATATAACAATATGCCATAAGTCCATTAAATCTAGTTTCCTGAACACCCCAGCAACAATCATAATGCATACAATATCATAGAAGTCATTGTTTTCATAAGGGTATAGCATGCATTGGTCATTTATTCCCCAATTTAGCTATAATACATGACTTCTAATTTCTTATGAATTTTATCAAACACCTTACATACATAACTTAGGCCTAAGTGTAATTATCAAATTATTCATCATGAAAAACCAAATTTTCATGTTTCCTACTCATATGATATCATAGCTTTATTAAAACACACAAAGACCCTAACTTAGGGATTTGACAACATAATTACATGAAAAAATCAACCCACAACATAATAACAAGTTTCATAATTTAAAAGAGGGTTCTTGAGATTTATGGATGGAAGGAATCCATAAATCAACACAACACATACATTAGAAGAAAGTTCCTTAATGATCTATAATGAAATCTCTTGGATTAGTGTCTTCAAATTGAAACCCTTGCTATTGTTCTTGAGAGAAATTGATGAAAAGAAGTATATTTTGGTGTTTTTGTGCCTTAATCACATGTTTTAATATATACAGTGGTGGAAAAATGATAAAATTAACCCTCAAGAAACGAAAGTGTAAAGCTGAAAATTTGGGTACAAAGGCTACACAAAGGGGGCCACCTTTGGTTGAGCATTTTGTACCCTTTGCGATGCCTTTGGTGCTGATTTGCCAACAAAGGCTACACCATGGGCGGCGCCCCTTAATATCCTTTGGCTACTGGTTCGGCAAACCAAACGTGCCCTTCTACTACTCCAAAAGTTTCGAAACTCACTCGGGATGTACTACGACCTTGCCCTATCGCAACGAAACTTGAAAATCTAAAAAAAGAGGTTGGGAAGGTTGTCAAATAAATCCCTGAATTTCGGAGGTCTAAAATATGACTAAGTTTTGAACACTTAGCTAACAATTTAAAGTGTTGGAGCTTGTAAAGCTTAGGGAGCTGAATTTTAGACTTAGAACTCTACGGGATCTTACAAAGATTTAAAACTTGATTCTTGGGCTTCATGGATGAAAGGAATCCATGAATGAATATTGCTCACACCTTAGTTCTTTATTCTACGAAGATTGACGGAGAGATTCTTCAATTTCACTCTTGGATTTGAATCTCCAATTGAAAACCCTAGCTTATTCTTGAGAGAAACTTGACAGAAACAATATATTTGGGGTGAATTATGGCTGAATCATGTGTTATTGGGTATATGTAGAGGTAATAAATTGATCCTTTTAACCCTTAGATGCGTATTTTAATTATGTGAGAATTTCTAGACCTGGACCTCTGGCGTGATGCAGTGCTATCGCGCTGTATCACTAGAATTTGACAACTCTAAATTTAAGCCTTGGTGTGACGTGCTATAATCACGGAGGCTCACTGGATTTTGACGATTGCCATTTTTGCTGGCTCAGCGATGCATTGATGGCTCTGGTGCCACACTATCCTGCTAAAATGGCTCTAACACTTCGCCCGGGTATCGGATATGGGCGAATTTGGTATCAATGGTAAGCTTATTAAATTTCCCACATGATAAACAATGAATATCTTGAAAATACCATATGTATAAAAGTGGATTCATCATTAAAACAAGTCATTAAAATTTCTAGGATGATTTTAAGCTAGGTAGAGGTACGGGGTATTACAAGAAGTGATATGACTCAATCGGGGGCCTTATCGTAACAGGCATCCCTATTCTGACTGGGACCAAATACCACCACCATTACCCAATCCAGCCTCTAGCCGCTTGCTCTGATTTGGATGGATTTCAAGTATGTGAAAAGATAGTGCAACAACTCACATAAAGACTCTGGGATAAGATCACAACCGTGACCGACCAAACCAAGTCCAACCATACAAAACCAATACAGTAACAAATAGGCCATAATAAAAGATGTTCCAAAACATAATATAATTAATCCCAAAATGAAATACCATGGAACAACCAATAATATAGTCCAATGATGTAAGCCTTCCAACTTATTCGAATGCTAAGGTTTACACCATTATCGATCGAGCCCATTCCAACCATAGCATTACCACAAAGCCTCTAACCAAAAAAGTAATAAAATTCGGTTATGACATAACACAAACAATGGCCAAAACCAATATGCAAAATAAAATAAAAGTGTCTTGAAAATATTCATAATATGAAAAAGAGTGTTTCTAAATGATGAAATCTCACCACTTTAGTCCAAATGATTATCCCCGAGTCAATCACTATGTAGTAGGAGTAGAACGACCAGTTCCATTATAGCGTGGGTAAAAAACTACCATTAGATGGGCTAGTCGATGAATCTAAGCATGATCTTACGATAAGGATAACATAATGCCATTTATAAGGCTAAGTAAAAACCATCCATATGCACATAACCAAACATATATATAACAACACTTGGAAAGGGGAACAGGTTTAGAATTCCTTTATAAACTTTACCTGGTTGTGTAACTTTGTCGTCCTAATCGGACCACAGGCAATATGGGTTCAGCTCCCCCTGCAGAATGGGCCCAATGCATGAATCTGCACTAATAGGGAAGAAAACCAGGGATGATTAGCACATCCTCCAAAATATAGTGTGACATCATGCACATAGTCACCAAGACAAACCTCTCATTGAAAAATATGAGTTTCCAGTTTTGGTCTCCCTGAGACCTCTACCTTTCATGGCTTAGCTACAAATACCGCCATTATTGCCAAATTAAAACCATTACCAAGCAACCAATCAATCCGTTTACCATTTATTAACCTAGTGCATCTAGTGGTGGAATCATCATACCGACCATACTTGCAATACTATCCATAGCCAACCATATAAAGGTTTAAGAAGACTTTCAAGTGCCCTCCCATTTACCATATATATTTAGACATTTTCCTTTCAAAGAAATTTAACCCATGCATAATTCGTTTATCAACTTTTAAAACAAGCAAGAGTTCCATTAAAATACTCAATGCAATGAAAACATTATTATAGGAATTTTTTTCGAACACATTGTGGGCATAATATAACCAAACCAATTCCAATTTCCATTAAACCATTCCCATGCAATCCAAATAACCAAAACTATCATTAATGCACATAATACATAATTAAAACCATGGAAAACCATAATCAACCATTTAATATCAAAACCCCAATTCATATTCGAAAACTCAAATCATACAGTCAATGATTTCATGAAAACATTCATAAAAACCATGCTTCTAGTTAGAATTAAACATGATGGAAGAGAACATTCCTTAAACTCTTAACAATGAGGGAAGAGAACATGCCTGATCAATCATCTAGTTTAAACCCTAGCTTCCCTTACCCAAAATCTTTTGAGAGAATTATAGAGTTTTTTTGAATTCTTTCTAAGTGTTAATAAAAGGAATAATAGGGTAAATAACTTTCCAAGTAGGTTAGAAGTCATGGAAAATTATTAGGATAAGTGGGAAAAGGTCTAGAATGCCCCCACTTAAGTTGCACAAAATCTCATCCCAAGGGTACAACTGACCCTCACGAGTCGTAGCCTCCAATACGAGTGGTACCCTTTACTCTTATCCTACTCCTCAATCCTTGAATCCACCACTGTCAAGTATACGACTTATCCAGCCATGTCGTATCTAAAGCTTCTGATCCATACACTTCATCTGTATCTCTGGAATATTTACAGACAAGGAAAATTTAGACACTGTCCTCCATATGAGTCCTTGGTATGACTCATACCCTGGCCTAAGGCTAATGGTGAGCCACTCGTAGTCAAATTCAACCTAAGTAATCATTTCTAAGATAAAGTAAGGAACCACATGATACCTACCCACCAATACGACTAGTACCCTTAAGTCTTATCTCTTCTAGTAACAAAAATCTATCCTACCAACCAACAATGGACAACATACGACTGGATTATACCATCCGTACCCCAACATACGAATCATACCCATGAGTTGTATTAGGTCTAGAGATAAAAACTTTAGGAAATTTTCTACGTTCCAGAAACCAGGGTGTTTGAGTCTCAACTACAAGGAATATTCATCCCTGAATGACGGACAAGGTTGGGGTAACCACACACACGAGTCATTTGCATTATCAAATATATTTCCAATCTGTAAGAAAGTTAAAAAATAAAGATGCAAAGATATTAGTCTTTCATTTAAAAAACTTAAAAATAAAGATGTGTTTAAGACACATATCTTTCGCATGAATCCCATGAGTAGAAAACAAATGCAGATGTTTGGGCTTAATGTCCTCCTTCGCATCCCATTTAGCTTCTTCAACCTTATGGTTCCTCCATAGAACCATAACAAATGGTACATCCTTGGTATGCAACTGATAAACCTTTCCATTAAAGATTTTAATTAGGATTTCCTCATAAGAGACAGAATCTGTGATATAAACTCCTTCCAAAGGAACAACCGAAGAAAGATCACTAATGCACTTCCTCAAAAGAAACCTGAAGACAGGATAAACCAAGCATACGCTAGAATGCAATCAAGCTCATAAGTAACATTACTAATACTCCGCAAATCCTCATAAGGACCAATATATCAGGTACTGCTTCTCTATCTTACCAAACTGCACTACTCTTTTCATGGGAGATACCTTGAGTAAAACTTATCCCCAACCTAAAACTCCAAGTCTCTATGCCTAACAGCTGCGTAGGAATTTTTGTGACTTTGGGTAACCTTAAGCCTATCTCGAATTAACTTCACCTTCACCATATCCTAGTAAACCAAGTCAGGACCAAACATATCCGCCTCACCAAGCTCAAACCAACCAATAGGTGATCTACACCTCCAGCCATACAATGCTTCAAAATAGGACATACCAATACTAGTATGATATCTATTGTTATAAGAAAACTCTACCAAAGGTAGATGCTCTACCAAATTTCCACCATAATCAATCAAATAAGCTCTGATGATAGGCGAATTTACACGCCTATAGCATTAGATTTTGCCCATATTTTAGCCAAGTTTTGAGAACAAATTATATATTTCATGCACTTTTAGTCCTTTTTCTTGTAAGTGAGCTAACGAACATGATTAGCAAAGTTTCAGGTATAAATTATGCAGAATTCAGCATTTTATGGAGAACTTGACGCCAAAGAAAGCTTCACGAAGGGAGAAAAGGGAGTCTTGGATGCCAAGGACCAAAAGTGGCGCATGGAAAATCTGTCCCGGGCTAAAACAACAATTCTGAAGACTTTGGGGACTAGCAGTAATTTATTAGGATTAGGATAATGATACTTTAACCTAGTAGGATTGGGTTAAGTATTTTATTAGCTTAGTAGGAATAGGATATGGGTATTATAAATACCCTATTTTGCTAGAGATTTTAATTCATTCCACACAATTCACCCATTCCCCCATTCCATCAATTCCCATCCATCCACCATCCATCCATCCATCAAAACAATTCTTTTTAATTCTTATTACTTTCTATTCATCTATTCAATTCTTAATTTCCGCAACAAGAGAAATGTTACTTTGCTAGGAATTCACGCCTAACGCCTACCACACTACTACTACACGAAATCTTTATTGTGGTATAATAACAATGTCAATTGTGATTTCCTTCGCATCCATGGGTAACTAAACTTCTCTGTTGGGGTTATAGAAGCCATATGAGATACTATCTATTGCTATGAGTTGTGAGTTCGTGACACGTATGCTGCTTATATCATTATTCTCTTCATTTTAATCTAAATTCTTTGTGGTTGCAAACGCAAGAATACGCCAGTATAGCATTAACTTGTTCGAAAGAAAAGTTATATGTTTAGAAAAGAGATAATGTCAAGGTAGTAGGGTCCCATCCCCTATTAAAGAGTTAGTGCTGTAACTGGATTAACCTCTTGGAGAATTTGTACCGTTAGATATGCTTTAAGCTCGAAAGAGTTAAAGTGAAATAATCCTTGAATAGGTCGAAAGACGCCTGGATTTACCATCGAATACAATTCTCTATAAGCACATGCATGTCAGAATTCCGCATAACTCATAGCCAATAGAGACGTAAAATCAGAAGGTGGACATAACCCCAACTCTTCAATTCTCATTGTTTTACAACCTACTAAACATTCTTTCTTTTTACATTGCTATTTTCAGTTTTTACTTTAATATTTTGGTTACACATTACAATCCCCCCTTTTTACGAGACTTGCACTAAAAGTCTAGTAATCGTTGCTTACTTGTTGACCAATCTATTCCCTGAGGGATCGATACCCAACCCAGTTGGGTTCTATATTTGACTACGACCGCTTTACACTCCTACGAGAGCTGTAGATTGAGAGTTATCAAAAATTGGCGCCGTTGCCGGGGAATACGAGTGTCAATTAAGTTTGTGATAACTACTAGACCCTTTTGTCAAAGATTCTCATACTTTTACTTTTAGTTTTTGTTTTTGTTTACTGCAGGTTTTTATTCAGTGCATGCCCCATACTCGAAGTTCTGGTCAACCGTTATTATCTATCAATCCTGAACCACAACGAATTGGCAGAATGGAGGCACAAACGGAAATCGAAAGAATGGCTGCTCAGCAGTTGCAGGCGAGATTAGCTGCTCTTGCCGCCACCCAAGTACACCAACAAAACATTGATAACCCTGGGCGAGCAACAAATCCTGACGATGAGGATTTAGGTGATGACGAGTTACTAAACCCAAGGCATGATGCTGAAATCGCAACACCTGCCAACAAAAGAGGTCGTCAAGCTCAGTTTAGGTATGATCGCCAACCCATGCAACCAGCTTTTGACAATGATGATGATGATCTTGATGGAGCCGGAGCCACAGGAGTCATTATTCCTCCACCATTAGCGCTTGGAGCCAAGTTCAACATCACAAGCACCATGATTCAGTTATTGCAACTCAAGGGATTATTTTGTAGACTAGCAGGCGATGATCCGAATATGCATCTCATAACCTTTATTTCTACATGCAAGTCATTTGGCAATCTTGGTGTTGGTCAGAATGCAATTCGATTACGTCTATTTCCATTGTCTCTGTCTGGGGAGGCAACTCTATGGTTGAATGGGCTAACTCCTGATTCTATTACAAATTGGAGGCAATTGAAAGACGCTTTCCTATAAAAATTCTTTCCGCCATCCAAGAAAGCACAGTTGAGAGATGAGATCAGCAATTTTCGACAACTTCCAACTGAAGCCCTCTACGAAACATGGGAGAGGTTCCAGATGAAGCTTATGCAGTGCCAAAATCACCATATGACCAATGTCCACTTGATGGAGATATTATACAGAGCTTTGAATTTAGTGACTAAGCCAGTGGTTGATAATGCAGCAGGTGGGTCATTTATGGACCTCACCTTTGTTCAGGCAAGTGATATGCTAGATCGTATGACAAAACAAAGTAGATCTTGGTAATCTAGAGCCTCTGAGGTAGCAAGCTCTACTGTATCTATTGGCATAACAGCAGAAAAAAGGGGAAGAGAAGAAGAATGTGATCAAGATATGGCGCACATGAAAACACAAGTGGATATTCTTACAAAGCATCTACTATCAGGGAAGACCGAAAAAGTCAAATCTGTTGCGTTAAAAGGAAGAGACGAATCTGATTCATAAGAAGAAGCCAACTACTTAAACAATCAGGGGGGTTTCCGAGGTAATACCCAAGGAAACCAAGGTCGGAACTATTATGATAAATCTAGAAATAGGGACCAAGGTAGTTGGAAGAACAAGAATGACAAGAGTGGTTTATACGTTCCCCCAGGAAGACGTGACACCACCTCATCTGGTTCCAGAAGTATGGAAGACATGATGGCTAAACTATTAAAAGGAGTGGAAGGAACTAGCGCTGGAGTAACGGAGGTAATAAATGACTTGTCCTCAATGAAACAATTGGTTGACTCACACTCCACTTCTATAAAGCAAATAGAGCAGCAATTGAGCCAACTTTCAGCAGCACTGAATCAAAGAAAGGCCGCCACTTTACCTAGCGACACGGTGCAAAACCCAAGGAATGATGGGTCATGCATGGCCATTACTACCCGAAGTGGTAAGGTGATGGAAACTTCGGCAAAAGGCAAGCAAGTGGTTAACAAAGTAGTGGACATTGATGATAAGGCGAAAGGGAAAGATGCCGCAGCAGCTGAACCTGACGTCCATAACGTCACCCCTCACGATTTGCAACCTGAAAAAGCTGAAAAACGGAAGCAAGAGGAGAAGAAAGCCGCGGAGAGAACAATTCCCTATCCACTACCACCTTTTCCTCAAAGATTGACGAAGGTGGCAGATGATACAAAGTTTAACAAATTCATGACTATGTTAAAGCAGCTGACCATTAATGTTCCGTTGGTAGAGGCAGTAGAACAAATGCCTGGGTATGTAAAATTTATGAAGGATCTTTTGACAAAGAAGCGGGAAGCAAGCTATGAGTTAAAGGATACTGTTCATCACTGCAGCGCAATCGCTACCCGATCACTAGTTCAGAAAAAGGCCGACCCTGGTGCCTTCACCATTCCTTGCACGGTTGGATCTATGAATTTTGCCAAGGCATTGTGCGATCTGGGTGCTAGCATCAATTTGATGCCAATATCCGTCTACAAGAAGTTAGGGTTAGGCGATCCGACACCAACCAATATGAGGCTCGTGATGGCTGATATGTCGGTAAAACGACCTGTGGGTATCTTGAATGATGTGTTGGTGAAGGTTTCTTCATTCATCTTTCCTGCAGACTTCGTTATTCTAGATTATGAGGTGGATTCTGAGGTTCCCATAATCTTGGGACGTCCTTTCCTTGCAACAGGAAGTGTGCTGATTGACATGAGAGCTAATGAGCTTTTGTTTCGGTTGAATGATGAAGTGGTCTGTTTTGATATATGCAAAGCAATGAAGCAACCCAGCGATGTGGATGTGTTCTCTGTAGTTTATAAGGATAAGAAAGCATTATCTGTAAAGAAACAGCTTACTGTTGAGCCATTGTCTGCTGCACTGCTGAATGTTGAGCATGAGGATAATGAAGATTATGAAGAAACTATGTGTGCTCTAACAGGAATAGGGTCCTATTCTCATACTCCTAAACAGTTGGACCTTTATCTTACAAATCAACCTTCACAAACAACGAAGAATTCCATTGTAGAGCCACCAATGCTAGAATCGAAAGAGCTCCCTAATTACCTAAGGTATACATTCTTGGGATATGGAAATACACTTCCGGAGAGTGTGGCGGATGATTTAAGTGAACAGCATGTAGAGGCTCTCATCTCTACTCTGATGAGGTACAAGAGAACTATGGGTATGAAGATTGATGATATAATTGGTATCTCTCCTGAGGTATGTATGCACAAGAGTCATATCGAAGAAGATTGCATGCCTACAAGTAAGTATCAGCGTCGTCTGAATCCATTCAGAAAATGATGCCCCATCTATCTCGATGAAGACTAAGTAATCGAGATAGCTATGTCGTGCCGCGACAATAAATCAAGCGCTTGGTGAGAGGCAACCCATCATTTTTAAATGTTTTTAATTATTTTTGTTTTCTTAGGATTTTGTCGAGCCACGACCAAAACTAAGGCGCTTGATGGGAGGCAACCCATCGTTCAAATCGTTTTTGTTATTTTTGAGTGAATGTAGGTACAAGAGGTGTCAAAGAGGAGATTGGTTTCAAATTTTGATTTGGAAGTATTGCATGTTGAAGGTGGTAAGTTAGGAATGAAGAAGCAAAAGGCTATGGATTGAGCATTGCTCATGAAAATATAGGCATCGAACAAGGCTAGGCCTAGGTAAAACTAGGCCACGAACAAGGCAAGGCCTATACTATGGCCTAAGGTCTCGGAATCTATTGTGCCATAGCATAGGAGCCGCCCATGCTCAAGTATGCCATAGCATAGGCGCCGCCTATGCTAAAGCCTTTTTTCTCTGAATCTCATATGCCATGCTAAAGGCGCCGCCTATGGTCACTAAAGGCTTTGCAATAGGCGCCGCCTCTGGTCACCAAATGCTTTGCAAAAGGCGCCGCCTATGCTTACACAATGCCATAGCATAGGCTCCGCCTATGCAAAAGCATTCTGCTCAACTAGGCATGGCCTATGCTATGGCATTCTACTCAACTAGGCAAAGCCTTAGGCACCGCCTATGGTTACTTTTGGTCTCCAAATCCGATTTTAAATGGGTCAAAACCCGACACAAGCTTGCCCTATATATAAGAAACTTAGTCTTAGGTCAAAAACACATTGCAAACCTAACATAAGCGCCGCCTACCTCTCCAAATCCTCTAAAAAAAATTTTTCTTTTGCTCTTTTACTTTGCAAGAACATCATCCGAGGTCATCAACCAAGTAAGTACTACTTTGTTCTTCATTTATATTCCATAAGTACTACACTACTATGCATATTATGAATTGCTAAATATTTAAGTAGTATTGGTGATTGGAATGTGGTTGATGTGTTGTGATACAACTTAGTGAGTGAAAACGTAAGAATAATCTTAACATGTTTCCAACTTGAATTTGATTATGATGCACTGTCATACTTTTCCGGAATTGACATGGTCACGAAAATTGCATACTCTTGCCAATAGAAAGCTTACATGTTGGAATGACTTGTTCATCTTGAAGGGAATTAAGGTTGACTACCAACATATGAGGTTGTGATTATTTCTAGATGCTATACCTTGATTCAATATCTATGTAGTAGTCTTGATATATCAAACATGAAAGTATTGCCAAGATTACAAGAAGTATGACTGCACTGATTATATTGTTGGAACATATCACCTAAATGTATGTCGATGAAGTCTGAGTAATCGATATCATTCACTTACTTAGTTTGTGTAAACAAATTAAGTGTGGGGTGGTGCCACTATTGTCTGTTTGTTTATTGAATCATCCGAGATGAAGCTAACATGACTCTATTGAGATCTCAGGTACAATGTCACCAAAAGACAAGAAAAGCAACCACTTCCCAAAGAGGCCAGAAAAGAGGAAGAAAAGAGCAAGGTGAATCCTCCGTGCTGCAAATACCTCGACGCACTCTTGGAAACAAGTGGGGTACTTATGAGGAACTTCTGAGGATGACAACTCTGATGATGATTCTAATGCAGGGGGTATGATCCCGAACATAGAGGATGAGTCCGACCTACCAGGTTCTTCTTATTTATTTTCCACTGAGGACAGTGTGTCCCGTCTAAGTGTGGGGTGCTGGTATTTGCATGCTATACTTCTCTATCCACATTTGCATTTATGTTTGCTTTAGTTTTTCGTTTTTCGTTTTAGTTTTTTTTTTTCGTTTATCATTTTTTAGTAGTTAAATTTTTTTACTTAGCTTTGCATGAAATTATTCTAATAGGCAGCATGAGATTATAACAAGAGTACATGCTAAAATCATGACTATTGAGACGTTTAGGCTATAATTGTGACTCACTATGTGATATTGTGTGGTTCAATTCCCTCATCTGTTGGGGCAAAAGTCTATACTGCTTCCAATAAAGTCGACCATGTGCCTTGTGTGTGTGAGGATTAGTATATTCTATGTTTGTGGCTGATGCTAGAACTTGCCTGGTATGTATGTAAAGCGAAATAAAGAGTGTGAGTTAGGAGATGATTTAGGCATTTCTTTGGCAACCTGTAATTGTTTACCCTCATTCTAACCTACCATGGACATCATCCTAGTTAAACCCTTTTGAGCCTTTAGCCTATGTTCTTTGACAGCCTTATATGTATGCCTAATCCATTTTTTTCAAGACCATAATTTGATCCAAATTCCTAAGTGCTTTAAATTGAAAAAGTCATGTGACAAAATAAGAGGAAATTGGATGAGCATGATGCCTTAGAATGTATTGGTACTTGAATTTGTTATGAAAAAGAATTGCTATCATAAGAGGTATGTTATGAAAAGAAAAAGGAAAAGAAAACTAAAAAGTTAGTTATGTTCAAAAAATTGAAAAACAAAAGAGGTGACAAAGAGAGGTAGATTAAAAGAAAGCAAAGAGGTTGTAGGTTGTTTGAAAGAAAGCATAAATGACATATTGTGATGTATTAAAGCACATAGGGAACTTAGTCACTATTTCTGGCCAAAATAGTTCTACCCGTCCCTTAGCCTACATTACAACCCGTAAAAGACCTATTTGATCCTAAGCTTAGCATTCTGACATTTAGTGGAGCATTACACTAAGGGCAAGCCTATGGTCATCAGTTGCAGCATATGAATTCTTTGTGAGAGTGAGAGCAAGGATACTTTTATACCCATGTTTGAAAAAGATGCTATACTTGTGAGTGATTATGGGTAATATATTTTGAGACACACATGGTTGATGAGTTTTGGGTAGTCGTGTATGATTCTTTGTACTTTAACCGTTGAATGTGAATTAACCACCATCACGAGTCTATGTTGGAGGTTGAATTGTTTCTACTAATGACCAGAAAACTACTCTTTGTTAATGATTGCTATGCTTGTCTTAACAAATATTTTGTGTTGTTACTGTGAAACCCTAAGTTAATGTTTGGAAGGACATGATAGTTTGTTCGAGGACGAACAAAGCTTTAAGTGTGGGGTGTTGATGATAGGAGAATTTACACGCCTATAGCATTAGATTTTGCCCATATTTTAGCCAAGTTTTGAGAACAAATTATATATTTCATGCACTTTTAGTCCTTTTTCTTGTAAATGAGCTAACGAACATGATTAGCAAAGTTTCAGGTATAAATGATGCAGAATTCAGCATTTAATGGAGAACATGACGCCAAAGAAAGCTTCACGAAGGGAGAAAAGGGAGTCTTGGACGCCAAGGACCAAAAGTGGCGCATGAAAAATCTGTCCCGGGCTAAAACAACAATTCTGAAGACTTTGAGGACTAGCAGTAATTTATAAGGATTAGGATAATGATACTTTAACCTAGTAGGATTGGGTTAAGTATTTTATTAGCTTAGTAGGAATAGGATATGGGTATTATAAATACCCTATTTTGCTAGAGATTTTAATTCATTCCACACAATTCACCCATTCCCTCATTCCATCAATTCCCATCCATCCACCATCCATCCATTCATCAAAACAATTCTTTTTAATTCTTATTACTTTCTATTCATCTATTCAATTCTTAATTTCCGCAACAAGAGAAACGTTACTTTGCTAGGAATTCACGCCTAACGCCTACCACACTACTATTTCACGAAATCTTTATTGTGGTATAATAACAATGTCAATTGTTATTTCCTTCGCATTCATGGGTAGCTAAACTTCTCTGTTGGGGTTATGGAAGCCATATGAGATACTATCTATTGCTATGAGTTGTGAGTTCGTGACACGTATGCTGCTTATATCATTATTCTCTTCATCTTAATCTAAATTCTTTGTGGTTGCAAACGCAAGAATACGCCAGTATAGCATTAACTTGTTCGAAAGAAAAGTTATATCTCTGGAAAAGAGATAATGTCAAGGTAGTAGGGTCCCATCCCCTATTAAAAAGTTAGTGCCGTAACTGGATTAACCTCTTGGAGAATTTGTACCGTTAGATACGCTTTAAGCTCGAAAGAGTTAAAGTGAAATAATCCTCGAATAGGTCAAAAGATGCCTGGATTTACCATCGAATACAATTCTCTATAAGCACATGCATGTCTGAATTCCGCATAACTCATAGCCAATAGAGATGTAAACTCAGAAGGTGGACATAACCCCAACTCTTCAATTCTCATTGTTTTACAACCTACTAAACATTCTTTCTTTTTACTTTGCTATTTTCAGTTTTTACTTTAATATTTTGGTTACACATTACAATTCCCCCTTTTTACGAGACTTGCACTAAAAGTCTAGTAATCGTTGCTTACTTGTTGACCAAGCTATTCCCTGAGGGATCGATACCCAACCCAGTTGGGTTCTATATTTGACTACGACCGCTTTACAGTCCTACGAGAGCTTTAGATTGAGCGTTATCAAGCTCGAAGCATATCCTTCAATATCTTAATAGATGTCTCTACTTTCTAATCCATCTGCAGATGAAAAGAAGAACTTAGACTCACCTTAGCACCTAACCCTTTCTTAAAATCGCTAGAAGTAAGATTTAAACTACGTGCCTCCAATGATGTCCCAAGTGATTTACGGTGTTCCAAGATTATTAAAAGGGAGTTTGGGACGTTATATTTATAGTATACAAGTCATAAACCAACCTGGATTAGGTTTCCACGTTGTTTTACTTCAGTTTGGCAGAATTATCTTCATTTTGGTGGCCTCCGCATTGCGGTGACATGCCAGTTCACAATTGTTTACAAAACTGTCAAATTCCAGTAGCTCATCGCGATTTAAATGTGTCACAGAGCCTCTTTTAACTTAATTATGAGCTTTAAACGCCATATATGAAATAATTTTATCCTCTTTTGAATCGAGTGGTGTTTTTTACTCATCCATTGTCCTCTCCTACAGGTCACAGGCACCCCATACATTTTAGGGGTCTAAATTACGTAAATATTTGTATTGTGTTTTTATTGGGCCATTTCGAGCCTTCTTGAGTTGTTTCCACTTGATTTGAAGCTTTTATATCCTTTATATATAATCATAATCCATTAACCGAGAATCCTATAGCATTAAAGACAACATTTTAGTTCTCAAAACAACACAACATCCTTAACGATGAACTACAAACATGAGCTAAGCATAGGATAAATTCTCATTGCGCTTAAGCTTATTCTTTTGACTCTTTTCTTGATCTAATTGACCCTTGAACATTATAACTAAGTTTTTTTACATATAAACACAAAATAACCACCTTATTAAGCCATTAAAACACATTATAACCAAACATTACTGACTAGAAAAATACCTAGATCAAGCTAGTAACACTAGCTTCATCGGTTGAACTCTATTGCTCAAATTGAATCAAAACTCATATGAAACCACCATTAGACAATGTAAACACATACTTGGACAAATAAATACTCATTTATATAATTATCAACACATATAGCATAATAATCATCCTCAAAAAAGGCTAAAAAGTTTAAAATAATAATGCTAGGATTCATAAGTACACCCAATATCAGCACCACACACTTAAAGCCTTATTCGTCGTCGAACAACTCTTAACTATAAACAACATGAGCTGAAGAGACTACACACTTATACTAAATGCAAGAAACTAAATCTAGAACTACAATTACAACATAAAATGCAAGTTCACAACACTAAGCATGTTATACACAATTGAAAGCTAAAGAATCCGTCATCCAAAATATCCTAGACTCAAGAATTGACTCCACAAGTAAAAAATTCATGCATATCGTTCAATCAAGGACATCATACAAATCACCCACATTCATCAAACATGTTCCCTTTACAATTAGAGAGTTACCCATAATCACTAAAACTTACGCAATTCATAACATGATGGGTATAGGAATAAAGTTACACTCACTCTCATAAAGAATTACAAGTTACACAGAGTGAACCATAGGATTTCCCTTAGTGTAGTGCTCCACTAATAGTCAAATTTAAAGCATAGGATCAATTAGTACTTTTCTTAGTTGTAATGTAGGTTAAGGGACGGGTAGGAAGTATTTTAGAATAGTGACAAACCTCTCTAAGCGCTTTAATACACTACGTTAAGCATTTAAAACCAATATCCTACAACCAAATTATACTTTTTCATCCACCCATCTCTTTTATGCATTTTCACAAACACTTGGTGGATGCATAGTTTGCTACCACAAGAATCAATTTTTCTCTTTTTTTTCTATCATGGCAATATTTATAACATTATTTATATCACATCAATCCACCACAATCCAATTATAAACATAAATAACTCTTATCTTGGAGCATTAATTTCACCTTTCTCTTCTTTAATTTCTCAAACTCCATTAAAAAATTTTTTTTTATTAAAGTACTTAAGAGCTTTTTCTGATCAAATTATGGTCTTTCAAAGAAGGGATAAGGCTACTAATGAGGCTACCAAAAAAACTAAGCTAAAGGCTAAATGGGTTTTAACTAGGATGATGCAGAATGGGTAGGACAAATAGAAGGTATAAAAGAACGCTATTAAAGAAATGCCTAAATCATCTCCTAAACACACACTCTTTATTTTCCTTTACCCACACCAAATAAGTTCTAGATAATACACACAACAAGGAATATAGAAAAATCTCACACCACATGGCACATGCTCAACCCAATAGGATCATTATAAACTCCCAACCAACAATAGCATGAATTAAAATTTAAGTCAAAAAGAAAAAAAGTCAAAAACTTCAGCCTAAAAGTCTCGAAATTAGCAATTCACTCTATTAACATGATTTTACAAACGAACCCACTTGCATCATGCAATAAAAAATAGCATCAACAAGAATATCTCACTTATTCCTAACCTATAAAATTTTAAATTGGGCCAAAAATTGGGGATTTCCCCCACTCCACACTTAAAAATCTACTTTTTCCCCAAAGTGCAATTAAAATCAAGATATTGAAATACTTCCCCAGGCTTCTAGGCCTTGCTAGTAGCATCTTTATGCATAAATAGGGTCCACGGGAACCCCACACTCATTTTTTTCCCTGCTTCAAGATTAAGTTTATGGTTTTTAAACTTCCCGTTAACCTCTAACTTAACTAAAAAGAAAAACTATTTGAAATAAAAACTAAAAACCAAAAAGAAAGCATACCTTTTCTTGGGTTTCCACCAAAGAAGCGCATAATTTAGTGTCGTAGCACGACCCAACCAACATTTTACTCCACCTTGAGGATATAAATTTCACCCCCAATATTGTATCCCTCTTTTTGCCTCGCTCATATGGTGGTGGTGAAGGGTTAAAGAACGAAGTAATGGAATGTGTATGGTAAAACACTCGACCTTGAAGTGAGTTATGTTTTTATGTTTCTTATCCGGTGTAAAATCAAGAATATAGGATCCTTTTTCCTCATCTTCAAACTCTTCCACTATTTTAAATGATTCCACAGACAAGATATCATCTAAACATAACGTAGAAAAGTGTTTTGACAGAGGCCCAACCAATCCTACTTCAAAATTTACACTATCAATAACACACTCACTCTCATTCACCTTCTCAATTTCATTCTCAATCTAAAGATAATAACTGAGTGTCTGTGATTCTTGTGTTTTCTCTGCCTCTTTGGAGAAGGTAGTGATGGTATTTCCTGAACCTCTTTATATTTGTTGAACATTGTCCTCAAACATGACTAAATCAGGATTAAAACGACATATCTGCAGAGTGAAATAAATTTCCAAAAGTCACAAACCAACTTTTAGTCTCCTTCACAAGTCAAAAACAAGCAAGTCCCCTCTAAACACTTAGATCAAAATATGGATAAAAAGCCTAATGGTGGGGTCCTCCACAATAATGACAAGAATCATCATACCTCGAAAACCATCTATCCAAAAATGACTTCTCAGGGAGAGTGTGATAAAAAGAGAAATAAGGGAAAATAAAAAGAAACTAAAAAAAATAAAAACTATTTACAACTCAATATAGAAAAACTAAAAATAAGATAGTTGTCTAGTTACAAGTCCCCGGCAATGGCGCCAAGAACTTTACAATGCACATGCAAGTGTTCATGGTCTTATTACGTAGTAAAGTGGCTTCAAGGAAGCCCAATTATCGATCTCTCAGGAACTTGCGTTTGCCGACTATCTAATTCTATTCTAACTAATTGAAGAAAGTAGCCAATAGAGTTTTAGAATTGTAAATTAAAAATAAAATAAACAATGCATAAAAATAAAATTCTTGGGACAATAAATGGATAAAAATGTAGGGTTAAAGAACTTCGAACAATCATACTATGTGTTGAACATCATTCGTCAACTTGCTTATCTTGGTTGTTGATTCGTAGGATTAATTTCATGATCATGGTTTCCCAACCTCTAATCTTTTACCTAGTATGGACATTACAACTACACCGTTAGGTGGAGATGTATAAGAGGGGAAGTAATCATCCAATTAAGTTTATTACAGAAATCATCCTACGTTTGAATCAAGTAAAGAATTTAAATACATCCCTGTACTAAACACTACGTTCAATTCTTCATTTTATAAAAGAATAAAAACCCAAACTTTATTTATTCCCATGTTCTATCTCCCTATTCCTTCTCTCGAGATCAAAAGGTCGATAATATATGTATTTTATTAGTGATCAATCCATAAAATAATTAAAATAAGAATAAACAAACAATCAATAATGATAAGCGAATTAAACAGAGTTATTCTACAACAATAATAATCATGTTCTTGGCTTTAACCCCGGAAAGCGGGTTTAGCCTTGAATTGAAATATTAACCATCCAATACCTCGGAATGATGATACAAACCATAAAAAAACTTAATTAAAGAATGATAAAAACTAAAAAGAATTTGTGGTAGCATCCAATGATGTCCCAAGTGATTTAGGTGTTACAAAATGATTAAAATTAAGTTTGGGACGTTATATTTTTATATTCAAGTCTTAAACCAACTTCGATTAGGTTTCCAAGTCATTTTCCTTCAACTGAGCAGAATTATCTTGATTTTGGTGGCCTCTGCATCGCGGTGACAAGCAAGTTCACAATTGTCAAAAAATCTATCAAATTTCAGTAGCTCGTTGCGATTTCACCGCATCATAGAGCCTCCTGAAATCCAATTATAAGCTTTTTCCGCTATATATTAAATAATTTTGGACTCTTTGGAATCCGGTGGTGTTTATCACTCATCCATTGGTCTCTTCTACAGGTCACACACTCCCAATATATTTCAGGGGTCTAAATTACGTTAATTTTTGTATTGTGCTTTTATTGACCATTCCGAGCCTTCTTGAGTTGTTTCAACTTGATTTGATTCTTTTATATCCTTCATATATCATCATAATACATTAATCAAGAATCCTACAACATTAAGCACATCATTTTAGAGATCAAAACAACACAATATCCTCAACGACGAACAAGAAACATTTGCTAAGCATTGGCTAAATTCTCATTGAGCTTAAGCTTATTTAATTGACTCTTGTCTTGATCCAATTGTACATTGAACATTATAACTAAGTTGTTCCACATATAATAACATAATAAAAACCTTATTAACTCATTAAAAAACATTATAACCCAACACAATAAACTAGAAAATACCTAGCTCAAGCTAGTAACACTTGTTTCATCGGTTGAACACTAATACTCAAATTGAATCAAAACTCATGCGAAACCACCATTAAACATTGTAAGCACATAATTGGACACATAAATGATCATTTATATCATTAAAAACGCATATAGCATAAGAATCATCCTAAAAACAAGGCTAAAAAGGCTAGAATAGTAACGCTAGAATGCACAAATGAACCCAATATCACCACCCGACACTTGAAGCCTTGTTCATCCTCGAACAACTCATAACTATAAACACCATGACCTGATGAGACTACACACTTCTACTAAATTCAAGACACTAAAGCTAGCACTATAATGAATACACGGAATGCAAGTTCACAATACTAAGCATGTTATACACAATTGAAAGCTAAGGAATCCTACATCCAAAATATCATAGACTCAAGAATGGACTCCACAAGTAGCAAACTCATGCGTATCATTCAATCAAAGACATCATAAAAAATCACCCACATTCATCAAATATGTGCCCCTTACAATATGAGAGTTACCCATAATCACTCAAAATTATGCAATTCATAACATGATGGGCATAGGAATCACGTTACACTCACTCTCACAAAGAATTCACTAGTTACAATTAATGAACCATAGGTCTGTCCATAATGTAGTGCTCCACTAATAGTCAAATGTAAATCTTAGGATCAATTAGGACTTTTGCGGATTGTAGTGTAGACTAACGGACGTATAGGAACTATTTGGGAATAGTGACTAACCTCTTTAAGCTCTTTAGTACACTACATTAAACATTTAAAACCAATCTCCAACAACCAAATTACACTTTTTCATCCACCTATACCTTTTAATTTTGCTCCATCTCTTTTATGCATTTTCACAAACACTTGGTTGACGCATAGTTTACTACCACACGAATCAATTTTTCTGTTTCTTTTCTATCATAGCAATATTTCTAACACTAGTTATATCACATCAATCCTCCAAAATTTAGTTATAAACACCAATAAATCTTACCTTGGAGAATCAATTTCAAATTTCTCTTCTTCAGTTTCTCAAACTCCTTAGCAAATTAATTTTTCATTAAAGTACTTACGAGCTTTTTTGGATCAAATTATGGTCTATCAAAGAAGAAATTAGGCTACTTATGAGGCTACCAAAGAAAATAAGCTAATGGATCAATTGGGTTTAACTAGGATAATGCACAATGGGTAGGACAAACAGAAGGTATAAAACTAGGCTATCAAATAAATGCATAAATCATCTCCTAAACCCACACTATTTATTTCTCTTTACACATACATTGGGAAAGTTATAGACATTACATGCAACATGGAATGTACAAAAACTTCACACGCACATGGAATATGCTCAACTCAATAGGATCATCATATACTCCCAACCAACTATAGCATGAATTCAAATTTAAGCCCAAAAGAAAAAGAGTCAAAAACTTGAGCCTAAGAGTCTTAAAATTAGCTATCCACTCAATTAACATGCTTTTACAAATAATACCACTAGTATCCTGTAATAAAAAATAGCACAAAAAAGAATATCTGACTTATTCCTAACCTATAAAATTTTAATTGGGCCAAAAATTAGGTATTTCCCCCACCTCACACTTAAAAATCTACTTTTTCCCAAAAGTGCATTTAAAAACAAGAAATAAAAATACTCCCTGAGGCCTCTACCCATAGCTAGTAACATTTTTTCCATAAATAGGACCCGTGGGAATCCCACACTCATTCTTTGCCATGCTTCAAGCTCAAGTTTATGGTACTCAGACTTCCCAATACCCTGGGACTCAACTATAAAGAAAAACTACGTGAAATAAAAAATAAAAAATAATAAGAAAACATACCATATGCTAACACTCAAACTACAGCTCTCATAAGAGTGTAAGCGGTTGTCGTCAAATATAGAACCCAACTGGGTTGGGTGTCGAATCCCACAGGGAATACTCGGTCACTAAGTATGCAGCGATTAGTAGACTTTTGGAGAAAGTTCTGTGGAAAGGGGGGATTGAAGTGTGACGTTAAGTAATAAAATTAAAATAGCAAAGTAAAAACGGAATGCTTGGTAGGTTTTAATCAATGAGAATTGTAAGTTAGGGTTATGTCCACCTTATGAGTTTTACGTATCTATTGGCTAAGAGTTATGCGGAATTATGACATGCATGCGCTTATAGAGATTCGTATTTTATGGTAAATCCTAGCGTCTTTCGACCATCACAGATTATCTCACTTTAACTCTTTCGAGCTTAAAGCGTATCTAATGGTATGAATTCTCCAAGAGGTCAATCCAGTTACGGCACTAACTTTTAAACAGGGGTTGGTGCCCTATTTCTTTGTCATTCTGTCTTTTCCAGACATGTAACTTTTCTTTCGAACAAGTTAATGCTATACTGGCGTATTCTATATGTTTGCAACCACAAGAATTAAATTATGATAAAGAGAAGAATGATATAAGCAACATACGTATCAAGAATTCACAAACTCATAGCAATAGATAGTTTCTCATAAGGCTTCCATAACCCTAACAGAGAAGTTTAGCTACTCATGAGTGCAACGGAAAACACAATAGCAATTATCATTATACCAAAATAAGAATCTCACGTGAAGTATGTTTTGGTAGCACTTGTGGCGTGAATTCCTTGCAAATAGTGTTTCTCTTGTCGTAAAAATTAAAAGTCGAATAGATGAAAAATAATGTCAACAACGAATTTGTGAAGAAAAGGGGAAAGGATTGAATAGGGAGGAATAAGGATGAGGGTGGCGGAAAATTGTTTCCTGAAAAGTTCAGCAAAATAGGGTTTTTATAACACCCATATCCTATTCCTACTAAGCTACTGCATACTTATCCTAATCCTACTAGGTTACTGCATCATTTTCCTAATCCTACTAAGTTACTACTGGTCCCCAAGTCTTTTGAAATACTGTTTTTGCCCAGGACAAGTTTTCCATGCATCACTTTCAGTCCACAAGCTTCCAGAAGCTGCCTTTCTTCTTACGTGCAATTTCCTTTGGCGTCCAATTTCCATAAAATGCTGAAATCTTCATCATTTATACCTTAAAACTTGCTAATCACGTTGGTTAGCTCACTTACAGGAAAAAAGACTAAAAGTGCAGGAATTATATATTTTGTCCTTAAAACTTAGCTAAAATATGGGTGAATTAAGGTGCTTTAGGCATGTAAATACGCCTATCATCACCATAGCTTGGGTTTCCTCCCAAGAAGCACCTAATTTAGTATTGCGGCACGACCCAATAAACTTTTTCCTCCACCTTGAGGATATAAATTTCACCCCCAAAATCGCATCCATATTTTTTCCACAATCATAGGGTGGTGGTACAAACATTAAAGAACCGAGTAATGGAATGTGTATGGAAAAACACTCATCCTTGATGTGAGTTGTGTTTTTATGTTGTTTATCCCATGTAAATTCAAGAATATAGGATTCTTGTTCCTCATCTTCACACTCTTCCACTATTTTAAATGATTCTACAAATAAGATATCCTCTAAACATAATGTAGAAAAGTTCTTTGAGTGTGGCTCAACCAATCCTACTTCTATATTTACACTATCAATAACACATTCACTCTCATTTACCTTTGTAATTTCAATCTCAAGATAAAGATAACGACTAAGTGGTTGTGATTCTTGTGCTTTTCTCTGCCTCTATGGAGATGGTGGTGATGGTACTTCCTGAACCTCCTTATTTGTTTGTTGAGCATTTCCCACAAACATGACCGAATTAGGATAATAAGGCCACGTATCTACAGAGTGATACAAATTTGCACAAGTCATACACCAACTTGTAGTCTACTGCACAGGTCGGAAACAAGCAGGTCCCCTCCAAACACTTGGATCAAAATCTAGACAAAAAGCCTTATGGTGGGGTCCTCCGCAATAATGACAAGAATAATCATCTCTCAATAATTATATATCTCACAATGACATCTCAAGAAGATTGTGAGAAAAATAGAAATAAGGGAAAATAAAAAGAAACTAAGAAAATAAAACTATTTACAACTCAATATAGAAAAACTAAAAATAAGATAGTTACCTTGTTACAAGTCCCCGGCAAAAGGTTCCAAAAACTTGACAGTGCCCAAGCGCACACGCAAGTGTACGTGGTCTTATTAAGTAGTAAAATGTCTTCAAAGAAGACCAAGTATCAATCTCTCATGGACTTGCATTCGCCGACAATCTAATTCTAGTTTAACCAATTGAGGAAAGTAGAAAATAAAGTTTAAGAATTGAAAATTAAAAATAATATAAATAATGCATAAAAATAATAGTCTTGGGAAAATCAATGGTTAAAAACCTAGGGTTAAATAACTTCGAACAATCATACTATGTGTTGAACTTCATTTGTCAACTTGCTTATCTTGGTTGTTAATTCATAAGGTTTATTTCATGATTATGGTTTCCCAACCCCTAATCTTTTACCTAATACAGACATTAAAACTACATCGTTGGGTGATCATGTAATAATCCAATTAAGTTAATTAAATATATCACGCTACGTTTAAATCAAGTAAGGCATCTATATACATCCACGTCCTAGACGCTAAGTTGAATTCTTTATTTTATAAAAGAATAAGAACCCAAACTTTGTTTATTCCCATGTTCTATCTCCTTATTCCCTCTCCCGAGTTCAAAAGGCCGAAAATATATGTATTTTATGGGTGATCAATCCATAAAATAATTAAAACAAGAATAAACAAACGACCAATAATGATAAGCTAATTAAACAAAATTAATCCAAAACAATTATAATCATGTTCTTGGCTTTAACCCCGGAAAGAGGGTTTACCCTTGAATGGAAATATTCATCATCCAATCCCTTGGAATAATGATACAAACCATAAAAAAAAAACTAAATTAAAGAATGATAAAACCTAAAAAGAAGTTGTGGTAGACTCTAATGATGTCCTAAGTGATCTAGGGTGTTCCAAGATGATTAAAGCGGAGTTTGAGACGTTATATTTATAGTATACAGGTCATAAACCCACTTGGATTAGGTTTCCATGTCATTTTCCATCATCTGGACAGAATTATCTTGATTTTTGTGGCCTCCACGTCATGGTGACATGCCAGTTCACAATTGTCAAAAAATCTGTCAAATTCCAATAGCTCATCGTGATTTCAATGCATCACGGAACCTCCATAAACACAATTATAATCTACACGCGCCATATATTCAATAATTTTATCCTCTTCTGAATCCATTGGTTTTTTAAACTCATCCATTGTCCTGTCCTACAGGTGACAAACGCCCCATACATTTCAGGGGTCTAAATTACATCAATTTTTGTATTGCGCTGTCGTTGAGCCATTCCGATCCTTCTTGAGCTGTTTCCACTTGATTTGAAGCTTTTATGTCATTTATATATCATGTTTATCCATTCACCGAGCATGATATAGCATTAAACACAAGATTATAGAGCTCAAAATAGCACAACATCCTCAACGATGAACTAGAAACATGAGCTAAGAATAGGCTAAATTCTCATTGAGCTTAAGCTTATTGTTTTGATTCTTGTCTTGATCCAATTGACCCTTGAACATTATAAATAAGTTGTTTCACATATAAACACATAATAACAACCTTAGTAACTCATTAAAACACAATAGAACCCAATACAATAGACTTGAAAAATACCTAGCTCAAGCTAGTAACACTAGTTTAATCGGTTGAACTCTAAATGCTCAAATTGAATCAAACTCATGTGAAACCACAATTAACCATTATAAACACATACTTGGACACATAAATGCTCACTTATATCATTATCGACACATATAGAATAATAATCATCCTCAAAACAAGGCTAAAAAGGCTAGAATAGTAACGCTAGAATGCATAAATACACCTTATATCAATTATGATACATCTTAGTCGAGCCGGGGTGAACAACACAACGCGATTCATGTGCCTCCACAAAAATGATTTGTCGCAAATCATTGATCATTAGGTATACAAAAAATCCCTTGGTCTTATAAATTACCATCACCAGTAATCTCAAATACCACTACCTTTTTCCCACCAACTTCATTCTTAATTTTCATCAAGATAGGATATAACAATTGCTTCTACTTAATCTCTGCGCCAAGAGACCTTCAAAACACTTCTTGCACCATCACACCATTATCCTTGGAGTCCTAGAGGAAAACACATAGATTTGCCAAGCAGTGCACATCCTTCACCATTTCTCACTTTCCTTACAAATCATGAGCCAAAATCCTTATAGATTACACGGAAAGAGCATCAAAAACTACATTAGCCTTACCTGGGTTATAGTGAAAACTCATATCATAGTCCCTAAGAAGCTCAAGTTATCTTCTTTTCCTAAAACTAAGCTCCTTCTGAGTGAACACACACTATAGACTTTTATGATTAAAAAATATATCCACGTGGACAGCGTACAAATATTGTCGCCATATTTTCAAAGCAAACACAACCATAAATAGCTCCAAATCATGAGTAGGATAGTTCCTCTTATGCATTTCAAACTGCCTGTAAGCATAGGCAATCACCTTCCCATGCTGCATCTACAGATAACCCAACCCCACCCGATATGCGTTACAATAAACCACAAACCCATCATTTTCTTTCGGCAAAGTTAGAATTAGATACAAAGTTAAAAATTAACCTTTTTCTGAGTTAACTTAGTCAATGGAGTAGCTATCGATGAAAATCTTTCCAAAAATTTCCTATATCACCCGACTAAACCCAAGAAGCTCCGAATGTCAGATGGAGTCGTGGATCTAGGCCATCTCTTCACTACAGTAACCTTTTGCGAATCAACCATGATCCCCTCACTAGTAATAAGATGACCCAAGAAAGTTACAACATTTAACCAAAACTCACACATGAAGAACTTAGCATAAAACTGATGTTTCTTTTAGGTCTGCAATACCACACCAAGATGATTAGGATGATCCACCTTACTCTTTGAATAAGCCAGAATGTCATCGATAAACACAATAACGAAAAGATCTAAATACTGATAAAAAACCATATTCATTAGATCCATAAATACAGTTGGAGCATTAATCAATCCAAATGACATCACTAAGAATTCAAAGTGCCCATACCGAATAGGAAAAGCTATCTTAGGGATATCCACCTCCCTAATATTTAGCTGATGGCACCCAGACCGAAGATCTATCTTAGAAAAGAACTTAGAACCTTGAACTGATCAAACAGATCATCTCTCCTTTGAAGAGGAGACTTGTTCTTGACTGTCACCTTGTTCAACTGCCTATAGTCAATGCACATCTGAAGGGAACCATCTTTCTTGCACACAAACAACACCGAAACTCACCATTGGGAATACTAGGACAAATAAACCACTTATCCAGAAGATCCTTAAGTTTCTTCTTGAGTTCACTCAACTCAGCCGAATCTATCCTATAACATGGAATAGAAATTAGACGAGTGTCTAGAACAAAGTCAATACCAAACTCAATCTCCTGATTCAGAGGAACACCAGGAAGATCACTCAAAAAGACTTCTGGAAACTTATTAACAACTGGAACTGAATGAAAAGAAGGACTTATCGAGTTAGAATCTTCAACCCGAATTAACTAGTAAAGACAACCCATAGAGATTAATCTTGGAACCTTAAGATAAGAAATAAACCTCCCCCTAGGAGCTAAAGAACCACCCTCTCATTATTAAATAGGCTTACCAGGGACCCTAAAGATAACCATACGGGTCCAAAAATCAAAGGATGTGTATCAAGAGTATAACCAATCATACCAACAACGAAATAGAAATCCAATAACCAATCATACCAACAACGAAATAGAAATCCACCAAACCTAACTCAAACAGATCCACTAAGTTCTGCTTGTTAGCAATAAATACTATACACCCTTATAGACTCTCTAAGCAATAATCGAGTCATGTACTAGGGTAGAAATAGAAAAAAAGGATCCAAAATAACTTCTGCATCAAAACCAAAATACACAACCACATAACGAGTAACATAGGAGAGAGTGGACCCTAAATTAAGCAAATAATATACGTTATGAGAGAAAAGCTATAACGTACCAGTAATGACATCAGGTGATGCCTCAGATTACTGTCGAGATGCCAAAGTATACTGGTACGTTATACTTTAGACGTAGATGAAACACAAACAGTTATAGGAGCAGAAGATAAATACACAAGAATTTTATTCGCCTCCCTAGTAATCTCAATAACTAGATAATCTCTGAGTTTATGGCCTAGTAGGCCTTACTTAAAGCATTTGTGCATTCCTTCATCACGATAAGGATGATATTAGAACTGACAAGTAGGGAATGAAGAAACTGCTTGACCTTCTATAGCTTGATATTGGGAACCTTGTGCTAAAAAATTATCGCCACCTTAATGATGTTTGTCGCCGGACTGGTAAGGAGCACTAGCAGAAGAGTAGGAACAAGAACTACTCCATTTTTTTTCTGCCGCTTTCCACCATCCTGACCACCTTAAGACTGAGCACCTGCTTAGTTAGAGAACCTGCTCCTCTTACCCTTTCTATCCCTAAACTCTTACTACTTAATATTTTTATCTTCCACTTGCTACATATGAAAAGTCAACCTAGAGATGTCCATATCTTTAATAAGCAAGGCAATCTTTCTCTCCTAATTTAGATCTTGATTCAACCCAAAAGCAAACTTTCTCATTCTTTACCATATGTCAACAACTAAATCGGGAGCATACCTTGAGACTTGGTGAAACTTTAAGGAATATTCCTGGACAGACATCCTCCCCTGCTTAAGGTTCAAAAACTACTCCAATTTTTCTTTCCACAATTCTTGGGGAAAGAAATAATCTAAGAAAGCCTAAGAAAAAGTATCCCACAAGACTGATTCTTCCACATCACCCCTATCCCTGTCCTACTCTGCATACAACTAATATGTAACATCTTTCTCTTTAAGTTGATAAGCTACAAAGTTTACCCTTTCCACATTTGTAGCCTATATCACTCGAAATATCTTTTCCATTTCATTCAAGAAGCCCTGTAGATACTCCTCCACCTTCATTCCAGAAAAAGTAGGCTAACCTATCTTTATAAATTGGCCAACCTTATGGCCTTCGCAGACAAAGCACCATTCATGTCCCACTTAGCCTGAGTAGTGACCATTTTAAAAATAATATGAATAAATTGATTGAATTCATTGTTACTCACCTCAACTTTAGAAGGACTATTAGCAACCTCTAGAACTGTAGAACTATTAGTTATAGGACCGTGACATATAAGATGAACCCATAAGTAGGATGTCCCCCTTAAGCATTGCCCCAGATGGGAAAGAAGAATTTTCTTGATGTTCCAGATATATAAGGCATAATCTGAAAAATGAACAAAAAATTATTAGAGATGATTCCGGGACTGACACTCCAAGATTGAAAATTTAATGCAAAGAAAGTGATGCATTCCTAAATGCCTCGTAGCCTCTACCTTATGAGAGTGGCTCACTACACACCTTTAAAAGAGACTCTATTACAAGGCTTTATGGACTCCTAATTGAACATGAACCTAGGCTCTGATACCAACATAACGGGACTCTACTGCAGGCCTTGTTGTAATGGGCTTCCCATGTCCGATCGGGATCGGAGACCACCACCATTACTTAACCCAACCCCTAGCTATTTGCCTTGAGTTGGATAGATTTTAAGCATGTAGCAAGATATTGCAACAACTCACATGAACACTTTGCGATATGATCAGAATCATGACTGACCTAACAATGTCCAATCATACCAAACAGATACCGAAACAAGGGCCATAAACTTGGCCATAACCAAAGATGATAAAAATATAATAAAATTAATCCCAAAATTAAATACAATAGATCAACGAACAATATCATCTAATGATGTCAGCCCTCCAGCTTATTCCAATACAAAGGCTAAAACCAATATTGATCCCACCCATTCTAATCCAAAACAGTACCAAAAAGCCTCTAACCAAGAGAGTAATAAAATCCAGTTGGGACATGCCCCCAACCATGGCCAAATCCAATATCCAAAATATAATTAAAGTATCTAGAAAATATTCATATCATTAAATAGAGACTTCCAAAAGGATGGAACCTCTCAACTTCTTTCGAAATGATGATCCCTCAGTCAATCACTATGTATAAGGAGTAAAACAGTCGGTTATTGGATAGTGTGCATATACAATCTCTAGTAGATGAGTTATCGGGTGATTGCTCGTATGATATCAGGAAAAATATAAAATAATTCCATTTATAAGGCCAAGTAAAAACCATCAATATGAACACAATGTTGGGAAAGGGGAACATGTTTAGTATGCCTTTAAAACCTTTACCTAGGCTGTGTAGCTTTGCCATCCTAAACTACCCATAGGCTATATAGGTTCATCTCTCACTACTAAAACGGCCTCAATATGTGAAACCGCATGATCAGGGATGACTTGTAAATCCCCTAACATATAGTGTGACATCATGCACATGGTCACCAAGACCAACCTTACATAAACAAGTATGTGCTTCAAGTTTTCATCCCCCTGAGACCTACACCTTCCACGACTTTGCTACACATCCTGCCATCATTTCCCAATTAAACCATTATCTAGAAACTAATCAACACATTTACCATTTATTAACCAAGTCCATTTAGTGGTGGTATAATTATGCCGACCATACATGTAAGTACTATTCATAGCCGACCATTTATAGGTTTGGGGACTTCCAAGTGCCCTTCAATTTACCATATAGAACAGCTTAGGGGATTCTATCTACCGCATAAGAATAACCATTTATCCATTCACCTTTCTAAGTCAATTAAACCATGCATAATTCCTTTACCAAGTTTTAAAATAAGCAGGAGTTTTATCAAAATACTAAATATAATAAAAATATTGTTGTAGATATTTTGTCAAATACATTGGGGGCATAATAAAACTAATACCAATTCTATTTATAATTAAACCATTACCATGCAACCAATTATCCAAAAAAAACCATTAATTCATATAAGGCATAATTAAAACCACCGAAAACCATAATCAACCATTTAATATCAAAAACCCCACTTCATATTTGTAAACCAAAATCACAAAATCAATGAAGTCATAAAAAATTATAAATACCATGCTTCTAATTAGAATTTACAATGAGGGAAGAGAACATGGCTTAAACTAAGATGTCAATGGAAAGAAATCATCAAGACAAGCCCCAAATAAATCCTCTAGTTAAAATCGTAGCTTTCCTTTCCAAATAACTTTTGAGAGAATTATAGAGTGATTTAGAAGAGTTTCTAAGTATTAATAAAAGGAATAATAAGGTAAATGACCTTCCAAGTATGTGAAAAGTCAAGGGACCTTATTAGGATAAGTAGGAAAATGTCTAGAATGCCCTCACTTAAGTTGCACAAAATCCCATACCAGGGGTACGACAGATCCTTATGAGTCGTATCCTCTAATATGAGTGGTACCCTCCGCTCATATCTAAATCCTCAACCCTTGGATCTAACACTTTCCAGTCTATGACTCATCCAACCTAGTCATATCCAAATCATATGATTCGTACTAATCATCCGTATCCAAGGCAGATTTAAATCCAAGAAAGATTTAGACACTGTCTATGATACGAGTCCATAGTATGACTCGTACCTTTCCTTACTACTCATAGTGAACTACACATACATAGATAAAACCTACGTAACCAAGTTTATGATTAAGTTAAGAAACAAAATGTTCCATACTCAAAAAGATAGCTCGTATCCCTAATTTGAATCAATTCTAGTAACTAAAATCCATACCAATATCCAACATTGGCTAGCATACGAATAGAATATACCATATGTACCCCAATATAAGACTCGACTCTCAACCCCCACTTTAATCTTTTTGTACTATTGGTTTGAATTTATCTAGTATCTATCATAAGCTAATTTAGTTTCCACTCACTTTGATCCTTGAGAAATTGACCTCAATTCTAATATTGGGTAAATATATTGAAGACGACTGCCTTGCACTTAAATTAACGTGTACGTTGAGCATTATCAAAAAATAGCACCGTTGCTGGGGAATAATTTGGCATATTAAGTTTGTTGAAATCCTATCATACTTTTTTGAATTCAAGCTTGTAAATATTTGTTTGTGATTTTCTTTTATTTCTTCTGTTAAGTAGATTTATGTTTTGGTTTACATTGCTCTATGGTATCTTTCAATAAATATGATTTTTATAGTTGGAAGTCCTATCTTGATGATCCATGTCCATATTATAATAGACCCTATATTGAAACAGATTGCACATATGCTCCCTGAAGAGATATGGAAATACCATCTCGATCCTATTGGGAGTATGAATCTTCTTTTTATAGTGTTTGATATATACATTAGAGTTATTGACCAAATTACCCTCCTCTTATTATGATAACCGAATTGCTAGTTTTTTTAATAAGTTTCATAGGCCTTATGATAAGATGAAGGAAGACCAACATATCGGATCCAATAGTTTTAAGGCAATACTTCAAACTACTTTTGATATGCTAAGTACAACGGGGGATAATGTGAAAGACATACATTAATCCAATGAGGAAATCTTAAGGGAAATTATCAATATAGAGGAAATGGGAAAGGAATCAAAACTTACAAATACACTACTGCACCTGTTTCCCAAGAAGAGGTTAATCAAGGAAAGAAACCAAGCTATGAGGATGATCTTGGTAGTGAAGAATCCTCAATGATTTTAAAATCAACCGAATCAAATGATGTGGAAGATTTCCAAAAAAAGGAAATGGCACTAGAGTAAAAAGAAGAACCAAAACATATCTATTATGACGATTCTAGTTCAGTTCGGAGTAAATGTCCTGTGGAGGAGCGAATTCCAATATTAGGGGTTAGACCTCATTCAAACAACTTCTAGACATTGTACTTAGAGGATGTGATGAGAATCCATCTACATAGGCAAATGGTTATTTATGGGGAGAAGGAGGAACATCCCTATATCTTGGTATTTTACACTCCAAAAGAGCACATGGAAACCCCTCCATCAAAGGCCATGGAACTCAAATTCCAATGTATAACTAGTGGCCTATTGATATACTCACCTTTAACCAAGGAACCAAATTATAAATTCAATGTAAAATTAGGTGAAAGGTTCAAGTCCTCAAAATGGTTAGATAGAAGCTCCCTCATTATTTCCTCGCTTCTTCAAAGTTTTATTTTTGAAGATTTTTTGTCCCTCTACCACTCATTGCTTATTGAATGAAAGTAGCGACCGAGATTTAAATCTTCTTAGTGGAAGAATAGAAAAAAATGGAAGATGCATTGTGATAAGATATTAAACTAAACACTACATGGGAGGCACCCCATCACTCCATGAAAAATGGGCCTATATCCTTTTTATTTATGTATGATAGGGTAGATATTATTTTTGCATTTTTTCATGCATAATCTATTAAAAGGTGTTGCTATGATGAATGTTAATTGAAATTAAAATAGAGAACATGTGAAATTGCCATGTTTGGACTGAACAAGTGGGCATAGAGGACCTAAATTTTGGTCTTAATTACTACGATCGCAGTCTGTGCCTTTGTAATTATGGAGGCTGTGGGCCTACGATTGCAGAACTAGGACCGCAATCATGGTCAAATCAGATTAAATGACCATCCGACTACCATTTCCACAGATATTCCTTTTATGAATTCTCTCATAATTTTTGGCACTGTGTAGAGCATCCAAGTGTCATTTCAATTCATTTCTATCATCAAGCTTGGTATGTTGCTAAATTCCCTTTTTTTAAATGTAATTTCATTCTTAGAGCATGTAGTTTACGAAAAGTCCTAAAGTGTCATTTTTAACAGAAAATGCATATTGGAGTATGAGTATTGTGGTAGTTAGTTATTGTAGTTACTGTACACACAAATGGGGAAGACTTGAGTGTCAAGAATTAGGCCTAAGATTATATACCTTGACGTGTACCCCATGTGTTTGATTTAATACCTCAATGAGTTCAACCTGAATTCCTTCAAGTTTGGGGCTACGATCATGAATCCTAGGCATGATTTCTCTAATTATTATGTTGTTTTGCCTAGTTGAGACACAAGATTGGGGTTAAAATTATGTGTATTGAGTGACTGTAAACTGTCAATTATGGGCATAGGTACCACGATCGCGGTCATTGCTCTGCAATCACCATACCTGAGGACAATATCTACTGAAATAAAAATGTTTGCACACCCATCTTTCACCCCAAAACCTTCTATGAATGCTACCACATAAGTTATCTGATTAATCTAGCATACTTTTAGTGTGATAATTCTAATAATAGTCTTAATTGTTTTGATTATAGGTACTAAGAGACAAGAATGAGAGATTTTGACAACACCAGGTTCATGGCTGCTAAATGCCAAAACTTCTATTATGCTAACTTTCCTAGTACAAAGTTACTCGTTGAGAGGGGTATCAGCTTTGAAAAAGTGCAATAGAAGTTCCCAAGTTTGATGCTAGACTAACTAAGGACAGGTGGATGTCATTTGCCCCAAACACCTACTATTCTAATGAGTAGAGGGTACGTGAGTTCTACGTGAACATCAACATAGTTTCTCTCATAAACCTAGTGATGAAAATATGGGGGAAATAAGTGAACTTCAGAGCAGAAAAGACCAATGAAATGTATGAGCTCCCAAATGCTGACATGGAGCAGTTTTATGCAAAAGCATGTGAGCCAGGGATCTAGATGGCGAACATTTTATGTACTAACCAAGTGGTTCCATAGGCCACCACGAAGAGAGATATTTTGATGAATGATTTCACAGCTGAGGCGATGCTTTGGAAGAATATCATTCGTAGCAGAGTATTGCCATGTGTTCATATGACTACTGTTATAAAAATATGTGCTCGAATTGTGGCTATCCTATATGGCACTTCCCTAAATGTTAGCAAGAATTTTCTCTCAGAATGGAGGTTCTTTAAAAATCATAGAGGTACGCATCTTCTCTTATATTCCACTATCACAAAGCTATGTAGGAAGGCACAGCTAGAGGAATATGCTATAGATTCCTGGTTGCTCCAAGGCCCTTTCATCTTCCTACTCAAATTCAGGGGTGTGGGTGCCCAGGTTAGAGAAAGAAAATAAGGGTAGACTTAACAAAGTTGAATGAGGATGACAAAAATTCTTGTAGACTCTCATTACCGAACCCCTTCGATGATATTTCTTGTTAAATACAGGTGGTTAGAGATCTATTGTTCAGACTACGTAAGGGACAGAGAGCCTTAGCTGCATCACACAGAGACCTCAAGATGTTGTATGAGAAGATGGTGAAGAAGAGAGAAATTCTTCAAAAATCTATTAAAAGGGGTAAAGGGCATCATCAAGGTGCTCAAATCCAATGATTGACTTCCTTGACCTATATTAGAGAGTGATGGTAAGGCCCTTACATATTGGTCAGCTGGTGATTCCAGGTGGTGATGGTGCAGAGTCGGCAGGAGAGGACAACTCCTGATGTAGATTTGGGGAGACCCCTTTTACTCTTCCTTCATTGCACAAACAGTGAGGACATTTCTTTCATTTTAGTTGGGTTTTACCTTAGATTTGTATTGTTTAGATATGTTTCTGGATATTTTTTATTTGGATGATGTTTTATTTTTTCTTTGGGGATGCAACATTTGGGTACACTGGCAGTGCCCACGTTTTCATCGATTATCATGTGGTTTTGTTTTAATTTTTCTTTTTTACTTTAGTTTTATTTTGATTATGATGATGCATGACAAGATTTTCCCTATGATAGATTGAGTGTCGATAATCTTAAGGGTAAAGCATTGTGTTTGGTTTTTAAGCCATAGATGCAGGGGAATTTTGAGTACCCATGGAATCTATTTCATTAATGCGAGGGACGTCTGAGTATCTATGGCTTTGTAAATTTGGGGTCCCATTGTGCCATTAGCAAAGTCCGAGTAGCCATATGATTTGTTTACCCATACTAAGGTGAAATGTGAAACAAAGGCTTCAGTTCTTTCTATGTTTAGCGTATTATGCGTGATGCAAATGCAAAATAAGCAAACCCCTATATCCAAATTTTTTAGAAAATCAAGATCATGGATCTGAGCAACTTTTTCACAAAACGTTCTCTTTTTATGACTCTATATATTGTTGATTTGTTAATAAAAATAGATAATCCAAATTTTGTCTCTAACGGGAGGGACAATTGAGCCTTCTTGATGAATTTTGTATGCCATGTGTGGTGAGTTATTTTCCTTCATCTCATGTATACTTGTGTCATCTAGAACTTGCCCTATTGGTCTTTCAATTCTAATTTTGATTGTATTTACTTGGGTAAATGATCTTAGGCTATCTTTATGTCATTGGTAGCATACTCTATCGTAAAAAATCATACCCATGAATAAGTGTAATCCCTAGTACCCACTTTAAGTATTTCCACCTTTCTTTGGCACACATATTACAAGCAGTGAACCCTTCTCTTTACCCCCTTTTTAAACCATACCCTCCTTGAAATTAAAAATTTATGTTGAGGCTAAGTTAGGGTGGTAAAGATATATGGAAGTGATTGTGGGGCCACAAAGTTTTTTTTAGTGAAATGCCTAAGTACCCAAGCATTGAAAACAAATGAATAGAAAAAGAAAGGGTCAAACAGAGGAAGGAATTGCATGAAAAGTTCAAGAAAAATAAATCAACAAAAATGGGTGAACAAAGGAAGAAAAATATAGGCATATGAAAAGAGAAAATGTCTAAGAGGAGTGGCCTATATTCAAAAAGGTAGATTAAATAGTGTGACGTATATGATCAAGGATGGGTGTATCCATGTTGTTCCCAAATAAATATCCTACCATAACCAAAACCTATATTACAAGCTCAAAAAATCATTTGAGATCTTCAAACATTTACACTTTTTGTAGTGGCGATTATAAATAGGGGCAGGCTGATAACGTTCAAACTACAGCCCTCGTAAGAGTTTAAGCGGTCGCTGTCAAATATAGAACCCAACTGGGTTAGGTGTCGAATTCCACAGGGAATAGCTGGTCACTAAGTAAGCAAAGATTAGTAGACTTTTTGTGAAAGTCTCGTAAAAGGGGGGATTTTGTAGCATGCAATAGTGTAATAAAATAACAAAGTAAAAACGGAGAATAGCAAAGTAAAAAGGAAGAACGTTTAGTAAGATGTTAATCAATGAGAATTGGGAGTTGGGGTTATGTCCAACTTATGAGTTATACGTCTCTATTGGCTATGAGTTATGCGGAATTCAGACATGCATGTGCTTATAGAGAATTGTATTCTATGGTAAATCCAAGCGTCTTTCGACCAAACAAGGACTATTTCGCTTTAACTCTTTCGAGCTTAAAGCGTATCTAATGGTACAAATTCTCCAAGAGGTTAATCCAGTTACGTCACTAACTTTTTGATAGGGGTTCGTGCCCTATTACCTTGACAATATCTCTTTTCCAGACATATAACTTTTCTTTCGAATAAGTTAATGCTATACTGGCATATTCTATGCGTTTGCAACCACAAGAATTTAAATTAAGATGAAGAGAATAATGATATCAGTAGCATACGTATCAAGAATTCACAAACACATAGCAATAGATAGTATCTCACAAGGCTTCCATAACCCCAACAGAGAAGTTTAGCTACTCATGAGTGCAATGGAAATCACAATAGACATTATTATTATACCAAAATAAAGATCTCACGTGTACTAGGGTTTAGTATGGCTTGGGGCGTGAATTCCCTTTTAGAATAGCTTTTCTCTTTTTGTGAAAACTAAGAGTCGACTTAAGATGAAGAGAATAAGAATTAAAAGTAGAAGTTTTAGAATTAATGGAAGAATTAGAATGATTCGGAATTGAAGAATTATTGTATTGCGGAATTCATAAAAATCTCTAGAAAAATAGGGTATCTATAATACCCATATCCTATTCCTACTAGGCTACTGCATACTTATCCAAATCCTAATAAGTCACTGTGTCATTATCCTAATCCTACTATGTTACTGCTGATCCCCAAAGTCTTTGAAAATGCTGTTTTTGCCCGGGACAGGTTTTCCATGCGTCACGTTTGGTCCTAGGCGTCCAAGCTCTCCTTCCCCTCTTTCGTGAAGCTTCCTTGGGCGTCAAGTTATCCATAAAATACTGAAATCTTCATCATTTATACCTGAAAACTTGCGAATCATGTTTGTTATCTCACTTACAGGAAAAAGGACTAAAAGTGCATTAATTATATAATTTGTCCTCAAAACTTAGATAAAATATGGGTCAATTATAGTACTTTAGGCGTGTAAATACGCCTATCATCAACACCCCACACTTAAAGCTTTGTTCGTCCTCGAACAAAATATCATGTCCGTATAAACATCTACTTAGGGTTTCACAGTAACAAAACAAAATATTCATCAAGACAGGCACGACAATTATTAACAAAGAGTAGTTTGCTGATCACTTCTAGAAACAATTCAACCTCTAATATAGACTCGTGATGATGGTTAATTTGTATTCAAAAGTTAAGGCATAGAGAATCATACACAACTACCCAAAAGTCATCAACCATGTGTGTCTCACAATATATCACCCATAATCACTCACAAGTATTGTATATATTTCGAACATGGGTATAAGATTATCCTTCCTCTCACTCTCACAAAGAATTCATATGTTGCAACTGATGACCATAGGCTTGCCCTTAGTGTAATGCTCCACTAAATATCAGAATGCTAAGCTTAGGATCAAATAGGTCTTTTACAGGTTGTAATGTAGGCTAAGGGACGGGTAGGACTATTTTGGCCAGAAATAGTGACTATGTTCCTAAGCGCTTTAATACATCACATTATGCCATTAACACTTTCTTTCAAACAACCTTTCTACTTTCTTTTAATGTACCACCCCTTCTCAGCTCTTTTGTTCTTCAATTTTAAACATAACTAACTTTTTAGTTTTCATCATTTTTTTTCATAACACACCTCTATGATAGCAATTCTTTTTCATAACGAATTCAAGCACCAATGCATTATAAGGCATCACACTTATCCAATTTCCTCTTATTTTGTCACATGACTTTACAATTTAAAGCACTTAGGAATTTGGATCAAATTATGGTCTTGAAAAAAATGGATTAGGCTTACATATGAGGTTGTCAGAGAAAATAGGCTAAAGGCTCAAAGGGGGTTATCTAGGATGATGTCCATGGTTAGATAAAATAAAGGTAAACAATCATAGGTTGCCAAAGAAATGACTAAATCATCTCCTAAACTCACAATCTTTATTTTGCTTTACATACATACCAGGAAAGTTCTAGAATAAGCCACAGAAATAGAATATACTATCATCTCACACACACAAGGAAAATGGTCGACTTTATTGGAAGCAGTATAGACTCTTGACCCAACAGATGAAGGAATTGAACCACATAATTATCACATAATGAGTCACTATTAGAGCCTAAATGGCTCAATAGTAATGATTTTATCACAGACTCTTGTCGTAATACCATGCTGCCTATCAGAACAATTTCATGCAAAGTTAAAAAATTTTAAAAACATTTACTACTAAAAAAAACAAAACTAACTGCTCAAAAAAAAAAACAAACATAACTGAATGCAAATGCAGATAAAGAAGGTCAGCATGCAAATACCAGCACCCCACACTTAAACGGGACACACTGCCCTCAGTGGAAAATAAATAAGAAGAACCTGGTTATTTGGACTCCTCCTCTATGTCTGGAGTCATACCCCCTTCGTTGAAATCATCACTGGAGTCATCATCATCAAAATTCTCCTCCACATCAGAGTCTGGCATTCTGTGATCATCATCGGTTGGCACATCGTCCTCAAGTGGTTCCTCAAAGTATACCCCTACTCCGCACATCGCCCTTGCATGCTCATTCATTGGATAGTCATAATCCAGCTGTTGGAGCTCTGCAGCAGTTGGAACACGACCTCCGCTCATCATTGTAAACCGAGTCATGCCGTAAAGATGGCGAAAGAAACTCTCATCCCGAGCATGCCTTTCTACAGTGGTAAGGTTGACGCCATGCGTGGTTTTAGCATCTTTAACCTTTGTGAGGTCAACCTTCTTCGGGTTGTGTGGGAGTTTATGATCAGCAGGTTCCTCTTCGATGTCCTCCTTCCTCAATATTACAGTCAACATATTTCCAAAGATGAAGTGGGACCTCTTGTGTAGCCTAGCTTTACGCATTGTAGATCGAATAATTGCTCCAATGTTGATAGGGTCATTCGTCATCAATGCGTACACCAAGAAAACTCTATCTCGTGTTATCTTTGTGTACTTGGTCCCTAGAATCAAGAAAGAGTTGACTATTCGCAGCCATATCCTAGTTTCCTTATTCAAAGGAGCATATGGGAAGGTGTTGTGCCGACCGGTGTCCTTGTGTCTACTCCATCTTGCCATGGATTGTGGTCCGCATAATGTGTGTCTAATAGCCCTGTACGGAGGTCTGTTATACAGCTCCTTGAATGGTTATGGGTCAACAGATAGCAAACCTAGAAACGAGTTGAAGAACTCCGCATTTAGTTGTAGAACTTGGCCCCGAATCTTTACTTCATTCCCTGTAGTTTTCGGTGACCAGTTGGCGTAGAATTCTCGTGTTAAATCGAGATTGCATTCTCCCATATCTCGAAAGATGAAATCAAGATGTAACGCCATTATCTTGGCCAACATACGAGGTTCTTTCTTTGCTAGGCTCTCCTTGTTTATCAACACCACATGAACATATTTCTTTTCTTTATTGTTCCTATACCATTCCTTTCCTTCTTCCTCTAGGACCCATTTTATTCCTAACATACGGCGAGGTATTTGCAGCGAGGAGGATTCTCCTTGCTCTTTTCGTCCTCTTTTCTTGCCTTTTTGTGAAGTGGTTGCTTTTTCTTTTCCTAGTCTTGCTTTTGGTGCCATTGTACCTGAGATTAAAACAATAGTCATGTTAGCTTCATCTCGCTGGATATAATCGATAAACAAGCAGTAGTGGCACCACCCCACACTTATTTTGTTTGTATAAACTAGTGAAGTGAAAGTTATCGATTATTCAGACTCCATCGATATACGTTTTAGGCGCTATATTCCAACAAAATAATCAATGCATTCATACTTCATGAAATCTTGGCAATACTTTCATGTTTGATATATCTTTTGAGCAAGACTACTCCATATAGATTGAATCAAGTTTTAGGAATAATCACAATTTCGTATGTTTGTATTCAACCATGGTTTTCACCTTTATACACAAGTTATTCCTACATGTAGGAGTTCTATTGACAAGATTATGCAATGTTCTTGACCATGTCAATTCTGCCAAAGTATGATAGTGCATCAAAATTAAATACAAGTTGGAAACAAGTCAAGATCATTCTTACGTATTCTTTCCCGCACTTAGTTGTATCACAACAAATTAATCACATTCAACTCACCAATACTACTTCAAGATTTAACAATTCATAATGGGCGTAGTAGTGTAGTACTTACGGAACATAAAAGAAGAACAAAGAAGTACTTACTTGGTTGATGGCCTTGGAAGATGTTCTTGTAGAGTTAAAAGAGTAAAAGGAAAATTTTTGAGAGGATTTGGAGAGGTAGGCGGCGCTTAGGTTGGATTTGCAATGTGTTTTTGGTCTAAGACTAAGTTTCTAATTTATAGGGCAAGCTTGGGTCAGGTTTTGACCCATTTAGAAACGGATTTGGAGACCAAAAGTGACCATAGGCGGCGTCTAGTGCTTTGCCTATGCTTGGCATAGGCGGTGCCTTTTGTAAAGCCTAGTTGAGCATAGGCGGTGCCTATGCCATGGCATTGTTAGGCATAGGCGGCACCTATGCCATGGAATATGAGATTCAGAGATAAAAGGCTTTGGCATAGGTGGCGCCTATGCTATGGCACTCTAGAATCTGAGAGCTTAGGCCATAGCATAGGCCTTGCCTTGTTTGTGGCCTAGTTTTACATAGGCCTTGCCTTGTTCGTTGCTTATATTTTCATAAGCAATGCCTCACCCATAGCCTTTTGCTTCTTCATTCTTAACTTACCACCTTTAACATGCACTAATTCCGAATCAAAATTTGAAACCAATCTCCTCCTTTACCTCTATTGTACCTACATTTACTCAAAAACAACAAAAATGATTAGAACGATGGGTTACCTCCCATCTAGCGCCTTAGTTTTGGTCGTGGCTCGACTCTTCTTTTTGGATTTTTATTTATCAAAAGCAAACACTTAGTAGAACGAAAAAAATGAAAAACGATGGGTTGCCTCCCATCTAGCGCTTGATTTATTGTCGCAGCACGACATAGTTACCTCAAGTACTTAGACTTCGTCGAGATAAATGGTGGCCATATAGTTTATCGAGTCAAGATGACCGATATGGGGTTTTACTCGTTGGCCATTCACCTTGAAGACAACACCATTACTGTCTTCTAGCTCAACTACTCCAGACGAGTAGACTTGGCTAATCTTGTATTGACCAGACCATTTGGACCTTAACTTATCTGGGAATAGCTTCAGTCGGGAATTGAAAAGAAGTACCATGTCGTCTTTTTGGAAGTTTCGTTAAACAATCCGCTGATCATGATACTTTTTCATCCGCTCCTTGTAGAGGTATGATCTTTCATAGGCATGTAGGCGGAATTCATCCATCTCATTCAGCTGCTCCAATCTCAGATTCATAGCATCATCCCAATTCAGATTTAGTTGCTTCAGTGTCCACAATGCTTTATACTCGAGTTCGATGGGTAAGTGACAAGACTTCCCATAAAATAGTTGGTAAGGGGACATGCTAATTGGCATTTTGAATGCAGTCCTATAAACCCATACTGCATCGTCTAGCTTCCGAGACCAATCTTTCCTATTAGCATTTATAGTCTTAGCAAGGATTTACTTGATATCTCGATTGGAAACCTCTACCTATCCAATAGTTTGAGGGTGATAATGTGTGGCTACTTTATTTTGCTTGACACCTTATTTTGCCAACACGGATTTAAACAGCTTGTTGCAAAAGTGAGATCCTCCATCGCTTATGATAGTCCATGGTATTCCAAAGCGAGAGAAGATATTTCTCTTCAAGAATGCTAAAACACGCTTTCCCTCATTTTCGGCTAACGCTACTGCTTTGACCCATTTTGAAACATAATCTACAGCAACTAGGATGTATTTTATTCCAAACAAATTTACAAATGGACCCATGAAATCAATACCCCATACATCAAAGAGCTCGACTTCAAGAAGTTTCGATATGGGCATCTCATGGTGTTTAGAAATTGCACCTTGTCTTTGACATTGATCGCATCTTCTCACAATGTCATAGGAATCTTTAAATATTGAGGGCTAATAATATCCACTTTGCAATACCTTCCTTGTTGTTCGATTACCTGCGTGATGTTCCCCAACGTGGGAAGTGTGACATGCTTCTAATATATTAGGCACCTCTTCATGGGATATGCATCGCCTGATAACACCATCCACGCATCATCGAAACAAATATGGCTCATCCCAAAAGTAATGTTTCACATCATGCATGAACTTTCTCTTTTGATGAAAGGATAGATTTGTAGGTATCACATTACTCACCACTAAATTTGCAAAGTCTGCATACCATGGTAACTCTTCCATTATTGTGGCTAAGATCTCTTTGTCAGGGAATGTATCATCAATCTCGAGATCAGGCTGTGCTATATGATCGTTCTCAAGTCTAGATAGATGATCAGCCACTTGGTTCTCGCAACCTCTTCTATCTTTTACCTCGAAATCAAATTCTTGCAGCAACAATACCAATCGAATTAGACTTGGTTTTTCATCTTTCTTTGTCATTAAATATCTCAGGGCTGCATGGTCTGTGTGAACTACCACTTTGGTTCCCAAAAAATAAGAACGGAACTTCTCAAAAGCATACACAACCGCTAGCAGCTCTTGTTCTGTGATAGTATAATTCTTTTGGGCTTCGTTTAGGACCTTGCTCACATAGTAGATTGGATGGAATAACTTCTCCCTTCTCTGGCCAAGTACAGCACCCAAAGCTACCACACTAGCATCACACATGACTTCAAATGGTAGAGACCAATCTGGTGCTACCATGATAGGGGCTTCAATTAGCTTCCCTTTGAAGCATTCGAATGCCTTCGAACAATCTTTATTGAAGTCGAACTTTGCATCTTTCTCTAAAAGTTTGCATAATGGACTAGCGATTTTGGAGAAGTCTTTGATGAACTGCCGATAGAAACCTGCGTGCCCGAGGAAACTACGAACTCCCTTCATGGAAATTGGAGGTGGGAGCTTCTCGATAACTTCAATTTTAGTTCGATCAACCTCAATTCCTCTTTCGAAGATTTTATGCCCAAGAACAATACCTTCTTTCACCATAAAGTGACACTTCTCCCAGTTTAGCACTAGGTTGAATTCAACACATCTTTGTAACGCCATACTTAGGTTTTCCAAGCAAGATTCAAATGACTCACCCACAACTGAAAAATCATCCATGAATACTTCCAACGTATCTTCAACCATATCAGAAAAAATAGACATCATACAACGCTGAAAGGTGGCCGGTGCGTTACATAGTCCGAATGGCATGCGTTTGAAGGAAAACGTACCATATGGGCATGTGAACGTTGTTTTCTCTTGGTCTTCGGGAGCAATACAAATCTGATTATAGCCGGAATAACCGTCTAAGAAGCAAAACCATCCTTTCCCTGCTAATCGATCAAGCATTTGGTCCATAAATGGCATTAGAAAGTGATCTTTAAGCGTCCACGAATTCCGCTTTCGGTAATCCATGCATACTCTCCATCCTGTAATGGTTCTGAGTCGAATAAGCTCATTCTTTTCATTCGCAACTACCGTCATGCCTCCTTTCTTGGGAACACATTGTACCGGGCTTACCCATTTACTGTCATAGATAGGATACACAACCCCTGCATCTAACCACTTAATAATTTCTTTCTTCACTACTTCTTGCATAGGTGGATTGAGACGCCTTTGATGCTGAATAGTTGGTGTGCAATTTTCTTCAAGCTGAATCTTGTGTGTACAAATCCCAGGTGGAATACCTATAATGTAAGCGATGGTCCAACCAATGGCTCTTATATACTTCCGTAGAATAGTGATGAGAGCTGCAACTTGCTGCTCACCCAAGTCTTCCGCCACAATGACTTGGAGTGTATTTTCGCTTCCTAAGAATACGTAATTTAAATGACTAGGCAGTTTCTTCAATTCTAACGTGGGTGGCTCTTCAATAGATGGTTTATCTGGTGGTGTAGGTCGGTTTTTGAGATCAAGGTCCAGCTTCTTGGGAGCATGAGGATACGACCCTAACCCTGTTAGAGCACCAATAGTTTCTTCATAGTTTTCAGCTTCCTTACGCTCAACATTCATAAGTACAACCTCCAATAGGTCATCAATAAGCTGCTCCTCTTCAAGCAATTCTTTCACATCATCAAAATAAACATCAGCTACCGAGAATACATTCAGATCTTTGGGTTGCTTCATTGATTTGCACATATCAAAGCGAACTACTTCGTCATTTATTCGAAATAAAAGCTCATTAGCTTTCAAGTCAATAAGCACACTTTCTGTTGTAAGGAAAGGGCACCCCAAGATTATGGGAACTTCTGAGTCTACCTCACAATCCAAAATAACGAAGTCTGCCAGAAAGATGAATGAAGAAACCTTCACCAATACATCACATAAAATACCAACAGGTCGTTTTACCGACCTATCTTCCATTACGAGCCTCATATTGGTTGGAGTAGGATCACCCAACCCCAACTTTTTATAAATAGATAATGGCATCAAATTGATGCTAGCTCCTAAATCACATAATGCCTTGGCAAAATTCAACGATCCAACGGTGCAAGGAATAGTGAATGCACCGGGGTCAGCCTTCTTCTGAACTAGTGATCGGGTGGCAATTGCTCTGCAATGATGAACAGTGTCTGTCAACTCATAGCTTGCTGCTTGATTCTTTGTCAACAGATCCTTCATAAATTTTGTATACCCAAGCATTTGTTCTAGTGCCTCTACCAATGGAACATTAATGGTCAACTTTTTCAACATTGCCATGAATTTATTGAACTTGGTATAATCAGCTTTCTTCTTCTTTGCGGAAAAGGAGGTGGTGGAAGGGGAATTGTTATCTCTACGACTTTCTTTTCATTATGCTTAGGTTCGGAGATCTTTTTAGGCTGTAAACTACTTTGGGGTGACGTCATGGACGTCTTGGTCAGCTTTTATGGCGTCCTTATCTCCTTTATTTTTGGCCACTTGCTTGCTTTGGGATGAATTTTCCAGAACCTTACCACTTCTGGCAGTAATAGCCATGCATGATCCATCGTTCCTTGGATTTTGCACAGTGTCTCTATGTAACGTGCCAGCCTTTCTTTGATTGAGGGCTACTGAAAGTTGGCTCAATTGCTGCTCTATTTGTTTTATTGAAGTGGAATATGAGTCAACCAATTGCTTCATCGAGGATAACTCATTTATTACCTCAGTTACTCCCGCGCTGGTTGCCTCTACTCCTTTCAACAGTTTAGCAATCATGTCTTCCATATTTGTAGAACTAGATGCAGTGGCATCACGTCTCCCTGGGGGAACATACAAACCACTCTTGTCATTCTTGTTCTTCCAAATACCTTGGTCCTTCTTTCCAGATTTATCATAATAGTTCCGACCTTGGTTTCCTTGGGTATTGCCTCAGAAACCCCCCGGATTGTTCACGTAGTTGTCTTCTTCCTCAGAATCGGATTCCTCTCTTCCTTTTGACACAACTGCTTTGACTTTTTTGGTCTTCCCTGATAGTAGATGTTTTGTAAGAAGATCCACTTTTGTTTTCAGGTGCGCCAAATCTTGATCACGTTCTTCTTCTCTTCTCTTTTGTTCTGCAGTCATGCCTATAGAAAAAGTGGGGCTTGCTACCTCAGAATATCTGGTGTGCCACGCCCTCCTTTGCTTTGCCATCCGGTCTAGCATATCACTTGCCTGAACAAAGGTGAGGTCCATAAATGATCCTCCAGCCGCATTATCCACCATAGGTTTAGTTACTGAATTCAAGGATCTATATAGTATCTCCATCAAGTGAACATTGGTCATGTGATGGTTTGGGCACCTCATAAGCTTCTTCTTGAATCTCTCCCATGTTTCGTGGAGGGCTTTAGTTGGAAGTTGTCGAAAATTGCTGATTTCATCTCTCAATTGTGCCCTCTTAGATGGCGAAAAGAATCTTTCTAGGAAAGCGTGTTTCAATTGCCTCCAATTAGTGATAGAATCAGGAGTCAGCCTATTGGACCATAGAGTTGCCTCCCCAGATAGAGACAATGGAAATAAGCACAACCGAATTATATTCTGTCCAACGCCAGGATTGTCAAATGACTTGTATGTAGAAATAAAGTTGATTAGATGAATATTCGGATCATTGCCTGCTAGTCCACCGAATAATCCCTTGAGTTACAATAACTGAATCATGGGGCTCGTGATGTTTAACTTGGCTCCGGGTGCCAATGGCGGAGGAATAATGGATCCTGTGGCACCAACTCCATAAAGATCATCATCATCATCATCGAATGGTATGGCTCGGCGTTCAGGCCTGAACCTAGATTGACGATCTCTTCTGTTGGCTGGTGTCACCATCTCAGCATCACGCCTAGGGTTTAGTAACTCATCATCACCTAGATCCTCATCATCAGGATTTGTTGCTCGCCCAAGATTATTAATATTCTGTTGATGCACTTGAGCGGCGGCCAGAGCAGCTAGTCTAGCCTGTTCCTGTTGAGCAACCCTTCTTTCAATTTCCTGTTGAGCCTCCATTCTGCCAATACGATGTAGTTCAGGATTGAAAGGTAATAATGGTTGACCAAAACTTCGAGTATGGGGCATGCACTGGATAAAAACCTGCAGAACAAAAAAACAAAAACTAAAAGTAAAGTACAAGAATCTTTTACCAAAGGGTATAGTAATTATCACAAACTTAGTAGAAAACCGTATTCCCCGGCAACGGTGCCAATATTTGATAACGCTCAAACTACAGCTCTCGTAAGAGTGTAAGCGGTCGCTGTCAAATATAGAACCCAACTGGGTTGGGTGTCCAATCCCACAGGGAATAGCTGGTCACTAAGTAAGCAAAGATTAGTAGACTTTTTGTGAAAGTCTCGTAAAAGGGGGGATTTTGTAGCGTGCAATAGCATAATAAAATAACAAAGTAAAAACGGAGAATAGCAAAGTAAAAAGGAAGAACGTTTAGTAAGATGTTAATCAATGAGAATTGGGAGTTCGGGTTATGTCCAACTTATGAGTTATACGTCTCTATTGGCTATGAGTTATGCGGAATTCAGACATGCATGTGCTTATAGAGAATTGTATTCTATGGTAAATCCAAGCGTCTTTCGCCCAAACAAGGACTATTTCGCTTTAACTCTTTCGAGCTTAAAGCGTATCTAATGGTACAAATTCTCCAAGAGGTTAATCCAGTTACGGCACTAACTTTTTGATAGGGGTTAGTGCCCTATTACCTTGACATTATCTCTTTTCCAGACATATAACTTTTCTTTCGAATAAGTTAATGCTATACTGGCATATTCTATGCGTTTGCAACCACAAGAATTTAAATTAAGATGAAGAGAATAATGATATCAGCAGCATACGTATCAAGAATTCACAAACACATAGCAATAGATAGTATCTCACAAGGCTTCCATAACCCCAACAGAGAAGTTTAGCTACTCATGAGTGCAATGGAAATCACAATAGACATTATCATTATACCAAAATAAAGATCTCACGTGTAGTAGGGTTTGGTATGGCTTGTGGAGTGAATTCCCTTTTAGAATAGCGTTTCTCTTGTTGTGAAAATTAAGAGTCGACTTAAAATGAAGAGAATAAGAATTAAAAGTAGAAGTTTTCGAATTAATGGAAGAATTAGAATGATTCGGAATTGAAGTATTATTGTATTGCGGAATTCATAAAAATCTCTAGAAAAATAGGGTATTTATAATACCCATATCCTATTCCTACTAGGCTACAGCGTACTTATCCTAATCCTAATAAGTTACTGTGTCATTATCCTAATCCTACTATGTTACTGCTGATCCCCAAAGTCATTGAAAATGTTGTTTTTGCCCGGGACAGGTTTTCCATGCGTCATGTTTGGTCCTAGGCGTCCAAGCTCTCCTTCCCCTCTTTCGTGAAGCTTTCTTGGGCGTCAAGTTATACATAAAATGCTGAAATCATCATCATTTATACCTGAAAACTTGCTAATCATGTTTGTTAGCTCACTTACAGGAAAAAGGACTAAAAGTGCATGAATTATATAATTTGTCCTCAAAACTTAGATAAAATATGGGTCAATTGTAGTAATTTAGGCGTGTAAATTCGCCTATCATCACAGGCCTATGGTTTGACACTTGTTAACATAGAGTGTTATTTTGTGAAGGAGTGAGTTTTTGTACATAAATTCCTTATTGTATATTTGGTTGCTAGGTGCATGGAATTTTATTTCTTGTGAGGAGGCATGTGAACAAGTTGAGGAGGGTGATTTTGTCATCTCCCGGGCAATGAGACAAATGGAGTATAGCTTAGTTTTTATCACATGTGAGTCACTTAATAGAGTATTGGATGATTTTTCTTCATTGCTCTTAATAGTCTTGTGCATCCTTATAAATTACATTTTATGATGAGGGGTGTAGTAAGAATAGCTTAGCCCATGTGCAATGAGCTACTTATGGTACTGACTAAGCTTGAAGTCATCATGATCTTTGAGACATGAACATTTGGTATAAAATTTTAATGTCTCATGATAAGGGGTAGTGTTGCTTGAGGACAAGCACAGATTTAAGTTCGGGGAATTGATGAGTGGAAATTTTACCACTCATTTTCACTCAACACTTGCGTACATTACCATGTTTTGAATGAATAAATGTGACATAATTGGATTGAATGCACTGATATAAGCATTTTACAGGTACATTGTTTATGAGCTGCAAAGATGCGGATTGGATCTAAAAATGATAAAATAGAAGCAAAGAAGTGCAACTGAAGGCATGGAGAAGACACAAACTCATTTACCACGGTCGCGGTCTGATGATCCCTATCGCGGTCAGTCAATACAGTCAACCTTCTGCGGTTGCATGAGCTAATCGCAGTCATGGTACCTGTTGTTGCAGCCAAGCCTATATTATTGTCGTCTAGCAAAAAATTATAGCCTAAGGGCAGAAATGTAAATGCACGTGGCTGATCCCAAATTGGACAAAAGGAGGACTCAAATCCTAATCCATGATATTCCATTTTCACCAAATTTTTAGACATTGTTTTAGGGTTTTGTAGCCTCCATTCTTGGAGATGAAAATATTGTATAAATTTTGGGTGTAGAATATTTTTGAGCCACTTGCAAGTGAAGAATTAGTGGACTGCTAGTGAAGATTTGTTGGATCTCATAATTTAAAGTAAAAATTAATTAGATTTTCTAAAATCAAATCAATGGAGATTTTTGGTAAAATCATTACTTATTTATATTATGAGTATCTAGTTTTTCCTCTTGAGATTATGCTAGAATATGGTGTAAATGTGTGTAAGATGTGAGTTGTTTGTGAATTCACTAGTTTGTGATGTTGAATTCTACTATTTCTTCAGTATATTAGTTGGGATTTGTGAGGGAAAGCCCTAAATACCGAAATGGGTTTTATGGATGAAAATCCCAAGCACTTGAAAGCTCAAACCATCCTTGAAAGAGGGGTTTGGGTGATCTTTAGGAACCCACATAATCCTTGAATAAGGGATGTTGGAACTAAGGAAATAATAGACAATTTATGAGCATAGTTGATTAATTTTCACTATCTTAGGCATAAGGGTAAATGCGAAGTTGACTATGCTTAGGGTACCATCCTATAAATATGGGTGTATAATGGAGGTATTAGGTGGCTTTGATTGAAGAACTCAGTAGGTACTTAAAAGGGTCAATGAGTGACACCCTTGGGGTTTTGTTGATGAACTAGCCTCAAGGTTTTAATCATATCCTACCACATCACCAACACTTAGAAATTGGATCAAACTATCGCACACTTATACATATGTTACTCCTAGGAAAGAATAATCCCAAGTTCCGTGCCTTATTGACTACACTCTAATTATTCGTAGCCCCAAATTAATACAAGAAAATCCCAAAAATAAACATTAGTGTTAATACCACTCACACCCCCTATTTTATTCTTTTTATTGTACTGTTGGTTTGAATTGAGCTAGTATCTACCATCTCAAACTAATTTAGTTGCCACTTACATTGTTCCTCTTGGATTCGACCCTCACTCCAAAGTTGGGTAGATATATTAACGATGACTGCCTTGCACTTAAATTGATGTGTAAGTTGAGTTTTATCAGTTACGAGTCAACCCATTGAATCACAACCACATCATACGACTTTTATCCATGAGTTGTATCCTAGAATGTGTATTGGACACCCATACATAGTCCTCTTTACGACTCCATGATCCCACTCATGACCTAAACATATGACTCGTATGGTCTAGTCTTATCCAAGACAGAACACCAAGGATTAGATTCTTTGTAACATACGACTCAACCCTAACACTCATAACCTATCCTCACAACTTATAGTGAGCCACTTGTACTCAGAATCAAGTCAACTCACTAAGTTACTGATTTGGTTAAGGTTCTTCCTAATGACTCATCACCACCCCTATCGACTTGTACCACCAAGTTGTAACCAAATAAGAAAACCTAAACTCCATCCACTGTAAAAATTGTGACTAGGATCACCTTACACGTAACCAGACCATACGACTCATATGATAGGTCATTACTAGTACTGTGAACTCAAATCTTAGGAATTTTTCAAGGGCGAAAATACAAGGTGTTTACGTTCTCCCACACATGGATCATTCTGCCTCTAAGGCATTGAATAGATTGATTACAACCCAAACATCTCTACTCTTACCTTTAACTAAGTTAGTAAAAAAAGATGCCAAGGAAATCAGTCTTTCCTATAACAATGTCAGAAAACAAAGATGGTAAGATCAACACATACCTTAAGCACAAGTTTCTGGAATAGGTAACAGGAATGGATACTTGGACTTCATGTAATCTTTGGCTTCCCATGTAGCCTTTTCAAAATTCTTGTTCCTTCATAAAACCTTTATTGAAGCTACATCTTGGTCTATAACCAATGAACTTGTCGATCCAAAATTTCAACCGGGACCTCCACATAAGACAAGAAATCCAAAATACAAATATTCTTTATAGGCATATTTTCCCACAAATCACTTACACACTTCCTCGACATAGATACGTGGAACACCGAGTAAATGGAGCTCATGCTAGAGGGCTACTCAAAGACATACGCAACATTACCAACCCTTCTCAAAATCAAGTACGGACCAATATCCATTGGATTGAGCTTCCCCTTCTTCCCAAAATACATCACTTTATTAATGGAAGACACCTTCAAGAAACCCTACTGAAATCTCAAACGCAAATTTCCTATGCCTTACATTCTCTTAGGACATTTGGCAACTTTGTGCATCTTTAATCCTATCCTGGATCACTTTCACCATATACATGGCATGGTGAACCAAATCGGAGCGAAACATCTCTGACTTACCAACCTTGAACCACCTAATAAGAGACCTACACCTCCTACCATACAAAGCCTTAAACGGGACCATCTCAAGATAATAGTTGTTGCTATTATTATACGCAAATTCTATAAGAGGAAAATTACCTACCCAATTACCACCATTGTGAATCACACAAGCTTTAAGCATATCCTCTAATGTCAGAATAGTTCTTTCTACTTTCCAATTTGACTGCTGGTGGAAATCAATACTAAGAATCACCTTAGTCCCTAAATATTTCTAAAAGGACCGCCAAAAGTACAATGAAAACATCGTACCCCTATTCGATATGATAGATAGAGGTACCCCATGAACCTTCATAATCTCTTGGAGGTACAATCTTGCATAATCCTCTGCCAACATATTTGACTTCACTGGCAAGAACTGAGCAGACATTGTCATCCTATCCATGATGACCCAAACTGAATCAAACTAATTCTGAGATTGAGGAAGATTGGTAATGAAATCCATATTGATCACTTTGCACTTCCGCATAAGAAACTCAATTTCTTGATATAATCCTCTAGCCTCATTTGCTCACATTTCACCTATTTTAATACCATGGACTTAGCAATAAATCTTTCCACATTCCATTACATATTGTTCCACCAATACATCTCCTTAAGTTCATGATACATTTTTATTGAACCAAGATGAATAGCGTAAAATAACTCATGCGCCATAACCAATATCCTTTTTTGCAATCCATCTACATCAAGAATGTACAATCTCCCTTTTATGTACCTCAAGGTACCATCAAGCCATCACCTTCCACAGACGTACATCACCCTTGAGTTACACCAAGATGGGAGCTAGCATTTGTTTCTCTTTCACCTTAGCACCAAGAGATGACTTTACCACCTCCTAAACAAATACACCACTGTCTTTCGAGTCTAAAAGATGAACACAAGGTTAGCTAAACGGTAAGCATATCTCACTAATTCACATCTTTACTTATCAACATGATCTAGACTCCACATGGATAATCTTCTAAGAGAATCGGTAACTACGTTAGCCTTACCTAGATGGAAGTGAAGGCACATGTCGTAATCCTTGAGTGGCTTAAGCTATCTCCTTTATAAGAGATTTAGCTCCTTCTGAGTGAACACATACGGTGGGCTCGTATGACTTATATAATTCTTCTCATGCACTTTCAACTATCTAGAGGCATAAGTTATCACGTAGCCATGCTGTATGAAAATGCAACTAAGCCTTACTTAGGACATGTCATAATAGACCAAAAAACCATCAATGCCTCTTGGCAAGGTCAAAATCGGAGTTGGTCTCGACTTATCCTTCAGCTTTTTGAAACTGCACTCTCAAGTATCAGACCATAAGAACATTACCTTATTTTAAGTTAACATAGTCAGCGAGGCAGCTATAGTCAAAAGACTCTCGATAAATCTCCTTTAGTAACAACTAACCTCAAGAAGCTCTTAGTATCAGTTAGAGTCGAGGTCTGGGCCAATTCTTAACCACTATAACTATTTGTGGATCCACCATGATCCCTTTACTAGAAATGGCATGTCCTAGAAAAGTTAGAACGTTCAACCAGAATTTGTATTTCAAATATTTGGCATGCAACTGTTGATCCTTCAAGGTATACAAAATAATGTGGAGGTTATCAGCATGATTCCCCTTACTCTTCAAGTACACAAGAATATCGACTATGAATATGATAACAAACAAATCTAGAAACTAATGAAAGACCTTATTCGTCAATTCCATGAATGTTGCACGGGCATTAGTCAACTCAAAAGAAAATATGAGGAACTCAAAATACCTATATCACGGACTAAAGAAACTCTTAGGGATATCTACAGACCTAATCTTTAACTGACGATACCAAGATCAAATATCAATCATGAAGAAAAAATTAGTACCGTGAAGCTAATAAAACAAATCAAATCTGCTTGGAAGAAGGTACTTATTCGTTACCATTACCTTATTCAACTGTCTGTAATCAATACACATTCTAAGGGACCCATCTTTCTTTAACACGAATAATACTGGTGCACCTCATGTGGACACACTAGGATGGATGAAACTTTTTTCTAAAAGATTCTTTTGTTGCTCCTTAAGATCTTTTTACTCAACCAGAGCCATTCTATACGGTGGAATAGAAATAGGACGAGTGTCCAAAATAATATCAATGCCAAAATCAATCTCCCTATTGGGAGGGACACTAAGAAGGTCATCAAGAATTATCTTAGGAAACTCATTCACCATTAGGAAAGAATGTAAGGAAGGACACTCTGAGTTAGAATCTTTTATCCGGAAAAGATGATAGAGACACCCCTTGGAGATTAATCTCTAGGCTCTAAGATATGATATGAACCTTATTTTTGGAGAGTAAGAACCATCCTTCCACTAAATAATTGGATCATTAGGAAATTTAAAGTTGAACTTAGGGATTTGACAATCTAGAGAAACATAGAATGAGTGAACCAAACCCATCTACAATATCACATCGAAATCAACAATTTCTATTTCAAATAGATCCACCATTGTCTCCTGCCCACCTATGTAAATCGAAAAGGGGTCAAAAATACACTCTGGATCAAAACTAAAATGCAAAATAGGTTTATATAGGAGTGAGTGGACCCCAAACCAAGTAAATAATACACATCATAAGAAAAGAGTTTCAGCATACAAGTAACAAGATCATCCAATTCCTCAGACTATTGACAAGTAATGATAGCAGAGAGTTTGTTCCGACAAGAACCGGAGCTTGATGGTGCAGCCTTTGGTATCGAAACTGATAAAGAAGTAACATGGAACTCGTTTTCCCTAAAAGAAATCTTGGCCACTAGATAGTTTCTAAGCATGTTCAATGGTTGACCAAAATTAAAGCACTTGTCGTTTCCATCATCACAGAATCCCTGATGCAATCAACCACAAAATATATAGGGAGGACATGACAGAGCTGATTGGGCCTTACTAGCCTGAGATTAGGAACCTATGCCTTAAAATTATCGCCACACTGGAAACATCTATCACCAAACGACTTAGGATACTGATCTCTACCAATCGAGTGAGATAAAGAATTACCCCTATTCCCCTTGTACCACTTTCCGCCATCCCTGCCACTATACTTTTGACCTCCACCCTACTCAAAAAATCTAAACTTCATGCTCTGCCTCTTCCCTTTCGCTGCCTGCTTCTTCTTCTCTTCCTCAACATGCTGCATGTACACAACCAACTTGGAGTTGTCCATGTCCTTGCTCAAGAAGGTAGCCTTACTCTAAAAAATAAAATCATGGGACAACCCAAAAACTAACTTCCTCATTATAGCCCTAATGTTAAAAACAAACTTTGGTGTACATCAAGATAACTAGTGAACCTTCAAGGCATGCTCATTGACTGACATCTTGCCTTTCGTCAGGTTGACAAACTTTTCCTCCTTTGCTTCCTTTAACTCTTGAGCAAAGAAGAGGTATAGGAAAACATTATAAAATTATCACACAAGGCTGACTCAGCATCGTCCCCCTTAACTGGTCCCATTTCTCACACCATTGATATGCCAAATCCTTCAATTGGTAGGTGGCAAACTCTATGTCCTCCACATTAACTGATGCATCACATGGAATATCTTTTCTATATAATAAAGGAAACTTTAAAGATCCTCCTCGGCGCTAACTCCAGTCAATGCTGGAGGATTAAACCTCATAATTTGGCCAACCCTTGTTTCCTAAGAAGATGGAGCAACAGAAGCACCACACTCAGTATGAGAAGCTACCAACTGATCTTACACATGAATAGACCAACAAAATTCCGCATTCTTCACAACAAACTAAGGAGCTTGAAAATCAATAGAGGGGATTTGTAACTCCAGAAGGGCAATAAGGAACAGGAACCTTATACCAGTTATGGACACCATAAGTAGGAAGTGTCCCATCAACATTATCTTAGGGTGGGACATAGAAGTTTCTGTAATATTTAGATTATCTAGGAGACATGATCTGAAAAGCGAATAAATGGAAATTAGAGGGGAATTGAAGTCCTTAGACTCTACAGCTAAAAAATAGAACACAAGAAAGAGAAATATTCCTAAATTCCTTGTAGACTTTCCCTTATGAGTGTGGCATGCTACACACCCTTAAAAGTGAGTCTACATGACATAGCTTTATGGACACCCAATTGATCATGAATCAACGACTCTGATACAAATCTAACATAACCCATACTAGGTCAAAGTTGTATCGAGTATATCAAGTTCAACTATGATCGGAAACCCCCCCAATGCCCAAACCAATAAATGCCATACACCTAATGTTGGGTGAATTCGAAACATCTAACAAGATATGATAATACTAAATTTAGAACATGATAATAAGTCTAAAATTAAAATACAAAGACACAACCAATTACCCATCCCATACCATTCCCACTACCAATACCACTACTTGTGCTAACATTAATATCGACACCGCCCATGCCCATAGTAGTCCAATAAAGCCTTTAATAAAAGTCAAAGCATATCTAGTCGGGATATGCCCATGATCATAGACAAAATAAAATCCCAATAAATAAAAATGATATAAAGAAGTCTATAGAATAAATGGGTTCTTCCGACATATGAAATCTTACCACTTTAGTCAGACTCAAAAGTTGTCCCCAAATCACCAAGTCACTGCATTGAAGGAATGGACTTATGGCTGATTCGTACATCGTGTGGGGATATAATGCCTTAAGATGTTTTGCAGAGTGAACGTTAGTATATAACTCAGGGATAAAGATAAAATAATTCCATCATTCAAAACTAATAAAATAACCATATGGAATAACATATATACATATATATTGTGCAGGGATAAGGAACAAGGTTTAGCGAGAATTTAAAACCTTAACATTGATTGTGTAGTTTTACTGTCATAAATCCACCCACGAACTACATGGGTCCATTGTTACCCCTGAATGGTCCCCAACAAGTGTAGCCATACCAACTAGAGATATCATGGGGACCGGGGATTCCCGATTACCCTTCGCCCTCCATAATAGATATATACAAGTTTATAATTTAGGGATTCCTATATACCCCACAAGCATAAGGTCAATAAGACTAACCCTCATGTCGGCAAATATGAGTTTTAAGTGTCCATCTTTCAGGCACACATCTTCACTATTAGGTATCACAACCCCTATTATTGCCCAATTAAACATTATTCACATATACAAACCACCAATTTTAGGAGTCATTTATTAAGAGGTTATAAAGTTGTATTGTCATACCGACTATAGATTGCAAGCAATGTTATTAGGAAACACTTAGGGGATTCCCGTGTATCACATAGACTTTATTTTTAAAATCACTTCAAAGATTCCCATGTACCACATAAGGTTTCATTATATAATCTCTTGGGTGATTACTGTGTACCACACAAGGTTTTCAAAACCATATGTAACCATTAACCATTTACACCATTCATTTGTGTAATGAAAAAGCCAAGCAAAGTGATAAAGCATAAGCAAAAATCAATTATACAAATGGGTTGAGTTTATTACTAAATTTCCATACAAAGACAATAAATTTTAGACATTCCATTGTAGCACTATTTCTATCCACCATTACTGTGCACCCTAAAGAGGTTACCAACCATAAATTTATGCAAAATAGTTTCATAAACATCATGGAGGACATATTTAAATAATCAAAATCCGCAATCCATTGTTCAAAACCCAACATTAATATTCAATGAACAAAACTTTAAATCACATACTTTTACAAAATTGATAATCAGGGAAGAGTAACATGCCTTAGACACTAAGAGGTAGGGAGAGAAATTACCCTTTAAAGCCCCTAATAGATAAACTTGATAAAACCTTAGCTTTGGCTTGATTAGAGTGTTTGAGAGAGAATTTGAGAGTGTTTTATCGAGAATGATAGGTTAATGAATTTCCAATGAAGGTTTTAAGTCATGGTATCAAAGCGACTTAAAGTTGGAAATATTCAGAATACCTTCAATTTAAAATCTTTAAAATATCATCTTTGGTTACGAGTCAACCCAGTGACTTATCACCATATCATACGACTTATAGCTATGAGTTGAATCCATTAAAGTGAGTTGGACACCCATAAAGTATCTTCCTTATGATTCCATGATCCTACTAGTGACCTGACCATATGACCTATATTTTCTAGTCATATCAAAGATAGAAACTAAGACATTAGACACTAGGCAACATATGATTCCACCTTAACACTAGTATCCTATTCTCGTGGATCTTAAAGAGTTATACTCAGAACCAAGTGAAGCCACTAAATTACTTATTTTGTTAAGGTTCATCCTAAAGACTTATTAGTACCCCTGACAACTCATACCACCAAGTCGTAAACAATATAATAAACCCAACCGCCATCTACTGGACACCTTACGACTATGTTAACCTGACCCATAACCATACCATATGACTCGTACGATGGGTCATTACTAGGATGGTATGCTTAAAGCTCAAGAATTTTCCAATGCCCAAAATCTAGACTGTTTCAATATCATTGTATGAATTCTCATCAATTTTGTGCACATCATACAAAGCAACTATGGATTGTAGATTTTTGGTGAATTTCTACTATGCAGATTATTACTATTCTCTCTTACAGATTATATTAACCTTTATATTGTATCTAGGGATGGGTTGTACCTGCTTATTTAGATAGTTCTTTATTTGGTATTCTTATCATATTAGGAGATCCTACGCTGATTCTATAAAGTTTTGGGACTATCTTATATGTATTAGTCCTATTTTATATTTATTCTGTATTTTTCCTTTCATTTATCATTGTAGTCCATTACTAGCAGTTCAGGACTACGTGTGATCTTACGTACTAGTAGGTTATTGTATGTGTTATCATGTCATGACCCAATTTAGGAGTCATGATGGCACCTACTCTATCTCGCCAGTATGAAAGTCGGACCCTAACTTGAATTTAATTGCAATGGGAAAACTTGGTGGAAATACCCCATATAGGGCCTAATAGGAAATTTCATACATAAATAGGCAATGAAATAGAAATAGTCTAAAGTTATCCATAATGTATAAAACCATCACATGACTTTATAGAGCCAGTACAAAAGCTACTATAAATACAACCCAAGTCCAAAATAGTCAATACAATTTTGTCTCGAAATTAAAGACTAGACATAAAAGAGATAGAGAGAGATAGGGAAAACTCGACTCCAAAAGCTCACACTATCTCCAAAATCTAGCATAGCAAAATCGTCAAATCAACGATGGAAACTGGTACATAGATCTACTCATAAAAGGTATAGAAGTTTAGTGTGAGTACAACAACCATGGGTACTCAGTAGGCATCACCATTCGCCTGAGTTAAATCATGATATAAGTATGATAAAATGTATGATAATATAACTAAGTCAAGGTAGAGGAAAACATGAATCAACTCTAAAATAGTTTTACATAAATATGTAAATCACTAGATTAATAACTTAACATAAAAGATCAGCACATGCGATTACAACTACAAAATTGTCACCACATCATAATAAATATGGAAAAGTTAATAATCTAATGCAGCCCCCATAAGCCTAAAGGGTACACACAAAGATAGTATAACCAAAATTACTATCATTTACCAACTCTTAAGGTACAACAAGAGTTTATCCATAGCACGCCACAGTAAAACAATTTTGACTACCAGAATTAAATCGGTATATAACTCACAGATATCATACTCCTTATCTGGACTCAAATTGGTAATCATATATCATCAATAACATAATCCATAGCCAAACTCAAAGAGGTAATAATATCATCACTGCCATCACAATATCTAAACTCAAACTTGTAATTAGGTGTCATCATATCATAATATATGCCTTGACTTGAACCGGTAAGTATATCATCAATATTATAATCAATATTCAAACTCAAACTAGTAACCTTATATTCAATATCATAAGCAATAGCATAATCACTACCTCAATCAATAGTATAGTCACTAGCATAATCGATAACATAATTATTAGCATATTAAATAAGCCTTAACTCTCTTTATACAGTCCATCATCACAATTAAGTGCCAAAGCTTCTTGATATTACCTCTATAGGTAACTCAAGATGTAAAAAAAGTCAATAAAAGGGTTTTCAATAACTAACATAAATCTTGACCAAAAGATTGTCATAGGACCTACTTTTAAATCCTCGAAATCCAATACTAGGCAAATTTTACCCTAGCCTAAGATAAGGTATCTAAATCCACTTTTACATGTCAAATAAGACTTAATTATCCCTAAGATGGAAATTCAACTCATGATCTAAGGAGCTAAGACAATGCACCTAAATTACGGTTTTTGAATAGCCTAGAAGGTCCAACTAACCTAAGTATCACCAATTTGATCACGAACACAAAAAACCCATCCTAAATCTAACATATTATCATAAACATTATATGGCATAGCTCAAACTATGAATGGGGAAAGCCTAGCATACCTAGACGTTGAATAAAGCTTAAAGAATCCACTAAATTATGAACTTTCCCTTTTGAGAAGCTTTCACAAGATACCAATCAATTAAAATCACAATCTACTCATAAACATGAGAATAATGATACCTATATTGAACTATTATGCTTTGGGTTTAAAAAATAACATGAAAACCCTATGTGGATCCCACTTATAAAAATTGCATTTTTTAAGCCAGCACAACATTCCCCCATTCTCAAGAGTAATCGCCCTTAAGTATGGGTGAAATCTACGCTATATTGGCCCTAAAATTAAGACAACAAAGTTTAGGGGTTTTAGGGTAGAAAAGGGGAAACCAATCATGAAAATAGAGGAATCTTACCTCAAATACCCAAGCCTCATATCACCCACACTATTAAATCATATGCTTTTCCACAACTTACTGTTTAATTCTCAGGAGAATGGATGAAGAATTAAAAAAAAGACTAGAAATTGGTATTTTACCCTTCCTAGGTACTCGAGAGTCGCTATTGTAACCCGAGACTCTTGATCGTCATATTTGGTATATATTGCGATATGGGCACCATGATTGTGGTATTTGGGTGGCCTTACAAAGGAGTTGTTATCTTACCTCTTTTGTTCGCTATTAGAGATCCCACCAGATAAACTTAGAAACTAGGAACTTTTTGAGTCTCCGAAAATGCTTCAAGATTTATGTGGAATCCCGTATACTAAAATGGACTATGCTACCCTATTAAGTTTGATGTTGTAGATTCTATGGTCCAGTAAAAATTTCTATCCAAGGTCATTTTTACAAAATGTAGCTCCCATAACTATGTTTCATTTTCTTAACTCTTTGACCAATAGGTTGAAATGAGTCTGGGTGCCTCAATACCTAAACCAAGAGTTCTCCTCACAAAAGATCAACATTCTAAAGCTATTAGAATAGTTAAAATTGACTTATGAGGTTAATTGACTGAAGATTTTACCTGGTAGCCAATTCGAACCAGAGAAGACTTTAAAATAAGGAATTATCTCAAAAAACCAAACGAACTACCCAATGACCGAACTTTTAGTCCCAGTAAGTCAAAAATGACGTGGGCAAGTATGGAAAAGCTCTAACAGAAAATATAAGGAGAAATATGGAAAATAACTTAAAGGGTAATTGCAATATCCACTACTAAAACGACTTCTATATGCAAAAGCTAAGCACTAGGATGTACCTAAATGCTCGAATATGTGAGGATACTAGGTTCGCATCTTGATCTTGATATTCCAAGAAGCCTCTACTACTGGGCAGTGCCTCCACTTATCTTAACTACAAGAATATCTCTAGGGTGCAACTACCTGACATCACAAGTCGAGACGAGCACATACTGTTCCAAAAATGTCAAACACTCATCTAGATGGACTGAGTCCCATCTAAGCACATGAGATAGATCAGGAATATACTACCACAACATAGAAACACAAAAAAAGGATGAATAATATCAAAAATGGAAGTAAGGCTAACTCATAAGCCACCTCACCAAATTTGCAAGGAATCTCAAAAGGTCCCATATATTTTGGGTTGAGCTTTCCTTTCCTCCCAAATATCATAACACCCTTCATGGGAGACACAAGAAGGAATACTCAATAACAAACTCCAGATATCAAGGTATAAATTCTTTGTCTGCATAGCCTTCTACCTACTTTAAGTTACTCTCAACATATCCTAAATCACCCTAACTCTATCCAACGACTCATAAAGCAATTCAGTACGACGAGATCGAATCTCCAAATTCTCAAACCATCCAAGCAAGGAACAACTTCTTCTACCACACTAAGCCTTAAAAGGCATCATCTTAAGAGTCGAATGATAATTGTTATTACATACAAACTCAGTCAATTCTAGGTGCTTCTCCCATTTTCCTTAAAAATCCATAACACAAGCTTAGAGAAAATCCTCGAGAACCATAATAGTCTATTTTGACTGGCCATCTATCTGTAGATTAAAGACGGTACTAAGATCCATATGAACAACTCCTCTTGAAAGCTCTCCAAAAGCTAGAAGTTGACATGGAATACTTATCTAAAATGATAAATATAAGCATTCCCTATAAATGGACTATCTCACTAACATATATGGTCTAATCTCTCAAACTGAGAGTCATCTGTGTAGGCATAAAATATTCAAACTTATTCAACCAATCTATAACGACCCAAATACCATGGTAACCTCAAGAAGTATAAGGCGAATGACTAACCAAGTCCATGGTAATTTTGTTTCATTTTTACAGTCACGGGAAACCTCTGAATCAATCAACCTGATTATAGAGGCTCGAACTTTACCTACTGACAACATAGGTAACAAGCCACAAAATCTACCATATCTCTCTTTATGACACTAAACTAATAATATAGTCTTAAATCACTGAACATCTTGGTTTTACCTAGGTAAATAGAATAACTAGAGTTGTAAGCTTCATCTGAAATCAACTGACTTAAATTATAAACTCTCAAAATATAAATACAGCTTCAAACCTCAAAAACCCTCTAATTCTAGGGAAGCCCTCTTGTACTTTTCACCCAACATGGAATCATTCGGATGGGAAACCTATTATCTTAAAAATGGTGATCTCGAATCTACTTAAATCCCAAAGACCTTTCCTCAACACTAGCAAGAATACTTTGAGGATCTTAAATATTAAGTCACACTATTAAATTGGCTAAGGGCATGATGTCCCATGCCAATAGCCCCTAATAAACTAATATACAACCAAAAATTACCATATTCACTGCCTTCCTACTCAAAGCATTTGCTGCAATATTCATCTTTCCCAGTAGATACAAGATATATATATTATAATCCTTAAGAAACATCATACATCTATGTTGTGTAGTGTTATGTTCCCACTAGGTCTTAAGATGTTGACGACTATAAAGCTAGGTGAAAATCTGACAATGCACACCATAGAGAAAATGTATTCAAATCTCAAGTGTGAAAACTACTACCTCCAAATCCAACTCATAACATGTGGAATACATATAAAATCCCTCAGCCTTAACAGGAAAAGCCAAAATAGTAGTTGAAGTAAGAAAATTCTAGAGCTTTTCAAAGCTCGACTCAAACTCCACAAAATATTAGAAAGGGACCTCCTTCTAAGTCAATATGGTCATAGGGCTAAAATAATAGAAAAACCATTGAAGAATTATCTATAATAATTGGCAGAACCAATGAAGTAACGAGCTCAATCGGAGATATAAGCCTAGTCCAATGAAAAATAGACTCAATCTTTATCGAGTTTACCAACATCCCACCTTTTGATACCACATTCCCAAAGAAGGTCACCGACTTAAGTAAAAACTCACACTTAGAGATTTTGTGAAAAGTACATTATCTCTCAAATTTCTAGAGAACAATCCATATATGTTGAGTATGCTCCTATTTAATCCTCAAATATAGAAGGATGTCATCGATGAACAAAATTATAAAGGAGTCCAAATAAGGCCAAAATACTTGGTTTATAAAATTCAAAAATGCAAATAGGGCATTAGTCAACCCAAAAGACATCACCAAGAACTCAAAATTACCATAGCGGGCTCTAAAGGTTGTCTTTGGTATATCCTCAGCCCAAATCTATTGTTGATAGTAACCAGATGACTAATCAATCTAAGAAATTACCATTGAAACCTAAAGTTGGACAAACAAGTCATCAATGTGCGACATAGGATAATGGTTCTTCACCATTACCTTATTGAGCTACCTATAATCAATACACCTCCATATGGAGCCATTCTTATTCTTCACAAACAACGCAGGTGATCTAAAAAAAGATGCCCTTGATCTAATAAGAACCTTACGAAGATGATCTTAAAGTTAATAATTAAGCTTTATAAGATCGATAGGAAACATATGGTAATGTTCAATAGAAATCATTTAGGTGTCAGGCTCAAAATCAATAACAAATTCAATCTCACAGGCACGAGGTACACCAGGTAAATCGGTAGGCAAAACATTAAAGAACTCACAGACTGTATGAATAGAGTCAAGGGAAATACTCTCCTAACTAACATTATGAATATAAGAGAGATAAGACTAGTAACTTCTCAAAATAAGTCTCTTAGAAAATGTATGAAAAATAATCCCCATTGGTTCGCACCTAATAGCTCCTTATCACATTATTAGGGGTATTCCGAGCATGGCTAAGAGAAAGGATTTGGTAAAAGAATCCATGACAGAATGATAACGGGATAACAAGTTCATGCCTAAAATCACATCAAAATTCGCCATGTCAAATATATTGAGATCAACATGAGTATCATCATCTCTAACAGTGAAAACATAAGATCTAAAAACATGATAAACTTCTAAAGAAACTCCCACAAGAGTAGATACACATAATAGAATAGATAATCAATCCGAAGATAATTCTAATTATTGAGTATATTAAGTGAATACATATGAATAAGTTTATACCGAATCAAATAAAAGCAAGGCCAACAAACCAAACACCAAAATCGTACCTTTTACAATATCATCCAAAGACTTAATCTTGGGTCTATCAGGTACTGCATTAAACTGACCATGCCTACCACCTGTCTAGGCTTCTGATAGATTTCATTTCCTACCATCCTGAGAACCACCTCAAGCACCTTGGGGACCACCCCTACGACCATGGAAACCATCTTAAGCTAAGAGATAAAATATTGTTATTAGGGGGACACTCTAAGCTGAAACAATGATCTTCTCATAACTAGGTCACTCTCGAGAATAATGACAATACGCCATAATCATAATAAATCACTCGAGCTCTACCTAAACAAAAATATCAAACTAACCTAGAGTTTCTTCCTCGACTAGAATAAATGTAAAATGAACCCCTCTAAAGATTGACCACTACCCTAACAAGTGAAATTACTAGCGTAAGACTAACTTTTATAATTAATCTGGAGAACTGTGTGGATCGATCTACTGGGATGACTTTGAAGTAGATACTGATCAAACATAGGGTACCTACCATAAAAATCACTACCTCCAAACCGAGAGCTACTATGACTCCCACTTAAACTACCTTGATATTGAGGCATCTAATCAGTTCCTTCTTGGGACTCATAATGCTTCTCCTCCATACCCTTAGCATAATCTAAAACCTCAGCAAAAGATTTATATGCAACAACAAAAAAATAAGTAGACATGCTGAGGAGAAGTATCAATACTCTAAGAAAGCATCAAAATCTTACATACTTGGTATCCAAAATAGAATTACCAAAGCCAACTTATGCAAATAAGCCTTATACTCTACAAATGTCATAGAGACCTATTCAAAGATAGAGAAAAAATCCCTCAAATGAACCAAAAGTCTACAAGGCCTTTACTTGTCTAATAAGATCTCAGAGAACTGAGCCTATGTCAATGCAGAAGATTTAGATGGCCTAGAATCAAGATGAGCTCTCTACTAATGCCAAGTAGCCAAGTGCAACTAAAAAACAGTGTAATCCACACCACAAGTCTCAACAAGGACCAAATTATAGATCCTATTCGCATAAGCAATCAGAATCACATGTGCATCCTCGGTTGGTGCCCCAATAAACCTAGGTGGAGCCAGTCTCTAGAATTGCTAAAAATCTTATGCTTCATAGTAATCATAGAAGGCTAGGAAACCACTGGATTAGCGACTACCGGCTGAGTAACTACTGGAGTAGGATAAACCTAAACTCAGGGAGCCTTACTACCACTCTGATCTATAGACTATGCACCATTAGATGATGCACCACCTACTAATCCTAAAGGTTGAACCAAAGCATCCCCAAGTACTAAATAAGAAATAAAACATATTGGAGCCTGATCTGGACTTAGCCTACTGCTAGTTATGGCAGAAGAGTCTGGCTCAAGAGTAAAAATAGGATCTAGTAAAGGCCCCTTATCCTGGCAACTAGCTAGGAATAAACCAAAAGGCTTTATACTATCTCTAGCTCATCCACATATAGTAACTGAATCCCTAGGCTTAATTTTGAGGCTCTCATCTTATGTAATGGTATGATGCCTCCTAGCCATCTTCAAAAGAGCAAAGTCAAAGAAATGCTTTACAAGCCAAATCAGATACTTAGAAACAAATGAGTGAGAGAAGTGAAAAACTACTAAAAATGTCTTATACACTCCTTGAAATAGGAAATATATGTTATTATTCTGATCTGTAGGACTCTACTAGAGACTTTCTCTTGTACCAATAATATCGGTGTAGCCTAGGCTCTGATACACATTTTTCATAACCTGATTTATGATTTATGATCGCACCTTCTCTATTTAACTAGCCAAGAGCAATTCACAATGGGATAACTTAGTAGAAATATCTCTAAAAGGGCTAAGCAGGCTATTCCATACATAAATATGCCATGGAATAAGAAATAATCAAAATGTAGCCATAATATTAAAAGCAATACCATGACCTGGTAGAACATGTACAAAATCAACTTTAAAAATAACTTAAGACTAAAATATTCAGTACAATCCTGTCTAAAAACTAGAGATTAGACATAAGTAAGAAATATGGACATGGCGCAACTCTGACTTGAAGAGATCACCCTATCTACATAATTGAGCAAAGCACGATCCTCAAATAAATGGTGGAAACTAGTACTTAGGTTTGCACCAAAAAGGTCAAATAGTGTAGTATGAGTACTAAAACCATGGGTACTTAGTAGGCATCATTGATCGTCTGAATTAAATCATGATACAAATATGATAAAATGAAAAATAAAATAACTAAGTCAAGGTAAAAAAAATATGAATCAACTATAATATTGTTGTACATAAATAAGTAAATAACAATGATAATAACATATTATAAAGGATATACACATGCTATTATAAGTACAAAATTGGCCACTATAGGCTAATAAGTACTGAAAAGTAAATAAGCAAATGAAGGCCCCAATAAGAGTGAAGGTACACAAAAAGATAGTATAATATGAACCACCATAATTATCCAACTCTTAAGGTACTACCAAAGTCTATCCATATAATGCCATATTATAATAAGTTCCACTATTGAACTTAAACTATAAATAGCTCACCAATCTTATACTCCATTAAACTGATAATCATGCTTCATTAATAATATATTTCATAGCCGAACACAAATTGATAATCATATCATCAATGCTATCATAAATATCTGAATTCAAATCGATAATCATGTATCATCGTATAATAATAAATGCATGGACTTACACCGATAAGTATATCATCAATATTGTAATTAATATCTAGACTCAAACTAACAAGCATATATTTAATATCATAAGCATTAAAATAATTACTAGCTCAGTTAATGATATAATTACTAACATAATCGATAACATAATAACTAGCATAAAATATAAGCCTCAACTCTCAATATAGAACTTATCATCTCCATCAAGTACCAAAGTTTCTCAACTTTATCTATAATATCATTTTTAAAGCAAAAAATAAGTGTATGGAAGGTTTACATGGACTAACACAAATTTTGGCCTAAGGTGGGTCAAAGGGACCTACTATTAATCCCTAAATCCATCATAAAGAAAACTTTACCCCGAACTAGCCTAAGGTATCTAAATCCACTTTGTGATGTCAACTAAGTCATCGTTAACCCTAATATTTGAGTTTTACCTAAAAGATGATTAACTTGACAAATTATTCCTAAATTACAATTTTTGGGTAGCCTAAAAGGTCCATCTTACCCAAATATTTCTATTCATCACAACAACACCTAAAGCCCACCCAAATATAACATAATATCATAACCATACCATCACATAGGTCATTCTATAAAGGAGGAAAAAACTAGCCTACTTGATACCGAACAAAGATTGAAGAATCTACTAAACTACTGAATTTCTCTTCTGAGAAGCTTTTGCAAGAGGCCAAGCTATCAAAATTAGAAATTACTCACCAAAACAAGAATAATAATACCCGTATTGCAACATTATGCTTCGAGTCCAAAAATACTCAAAGTCCCATGTGGGTCCTATTTATGAAAATTACATTTCCAAAGACAACTAAACATTCATCATGCTCAAGGATTGAATACCATCAAGATTGGGAAAAATCTAGCTACATTGGTGATAAAATCAAGCCACCAAAGTTTAAGGATTCTAGGGAAGATAAAGAGAAATCAATCATGAAAATGGATGAACCGTACCTCAAATTCAAAAGAACATCATGTAATAATTATTACCCAAGCTCCCATATCACCCATAAGCTTTAATAATTAGATTTTTCACTCCTTAACGTTAATATCTCAAGAGAATAGATGAAGAATGGGCAAAAAAGGCAGGAAATAGGGTATTTATACCATTTCAAAGTATTTAAGAGTCGCTATAGCGATGCGAGACTCTCAATTGCCATATTTAGTGTCTGCTCATGTAAGTCTCTATCGCAATATAAGCACCAAAATTGCATGCATTTGGGTAGCCTGACAAAGGAGTCATGATCGCTCCAATTTGGCTTGTTATTAGCGATCACACCGGAACAGCTCCACCAAACCCTCGAGATTTATCCAGAATCCCATATATTCAAATGGAATATGCTACCTTATCAACTTCATTATTCGTCACTTAATGGAAAATTTAAAATTTCCATCCGAGTATGTTTCTGTTAAAAGTGGGTCTCATACCTATATTTCATTTTCTTAACTTTCCGACCAATAGGTCAAAATTATCTCGGGTGCTTTGTGACCAAAGCCAAGAGTTCTTCTGGCATAAAATTGACATTTCAGAGTTGTTGGAATAGTAAAAATATGACCACAAGGTTGTTTGACTAATGTTTTCCTTTGTAGACAATACAAACTAGTAAAGACTTAAAAACAATTAGCTCAAAAAAACAAACAAACTAGCAAAGACTTCAAGAGAGGGAATTATCTCTAAGAAATAAATGAACTACCGGGTGATCGAACTGTCAGTCCCAACAAGTCATATATTACTTGGTGCGGCTATTGAAAATCTCTAACTATAAAAATAAGTAGAAATACAAAAAAATAACATGAAGGGTCATTGCATAGCATAACCTAAAAAATTGGGTCATGACAATTTCCTATCAATTTCAATGTCATTTCTTATTTCTCAATCATATTTATGAGTTCCTCTTTAAATGAGGCTATAACTCATTGCTTCTCTGCAACAACTTCTTCTCAATCATTATAGCCACCTAAAAATCTATATTGTTCACATTCATAGGTCTACTATGAGAGAAAGCTATAGGCTCTGGCAATATGAAATTCTTAAATTACTAAAGAAGAAGTGTAACCAATTTGCTGGTATTGGAAGAAAAAAGGGGAGGTAAATGATAACAAATTTCTTTCGAAATTGCCTTTGAGACACCAAAATCACTATTGATATAATACCTAGAGTTTATATTAGAATATCTATAGTGAATTAAGAAATGTAAGTAGAAAATTTAGGAGATAATTCACATGCTTTACAAATATATTCCAAGAAATCCAGAATAAAGGAAATAGTTGAGTAATTTATAATAGATTGTGCCTAAACATAGGGGTTAAAAGATGAAGGAATTGAATAATATAGAGAATGAAAGAGGGATTTTGGAATTCATCTGAATAGTTAGGTCTCTTTGAGAGAAATAATGTAATGGAGAGTATGGCATTGAGTTTATACCTCCAAAATATTGTTGATTTAACAAGTAGGACTTGTATTGAAAGACATCTACCATGTATCCATGATAGTTTCTCCAATAACTAACTTAGGGTTTGAGTGATTAGATCAAATAGCTCGATTAATATATCCATATAATGTCTTCGTAAGATACCTACAAAAAATAAAATTATAGATACATATATATATACTATACTACTAGTTAGGAGGACCCAATAGTTAGATCAAGGACGTAACGGAAAATAGAATTGTAATAGAGCCAAAATAATATTATAGATTCAATAAAAATTTTAGTTTGTGAAAAAAGAGGACTATGGAGGGGATATGAAGGTGTGGTGTTTTGGTGCGATACACGAATTTTGATCTCGGATCCTCCTCACATTTTTTATATTTTTTATTTTCTTTTTACATTTTTATCAATTTGGGGCGAGCTCATATTATGCACGTCACTCAAATTTTTTATGTTTTTATGTCTGCCCATGTAATTCTCCTAAAGGTTATTACTATTATTTCTGTGCAACTTTTATATTGAGAGTTTCTTTATAGCTACCTTAGGTTATTTATGACTTGTTGGGACTGACATTTAATTTATCGGGTAATTAGTTTTATTCTTAGAACCATTTCCCCATTTAGAAACTTTAAAAGATAAGGAATGAGTCATGTTCCTAAACCTCAGGTAAACGACCCCGGATGCCATTTTTGAAGTATCGCCTTCTCTAGAACATCAATTTTTGGCTAGGAGGACCCTTGGTCCTATTCTCAAGGCTTTTGATCTCATTTTTGATTATTTGGTGAAATTTGGCAACAACGGCTCCTTCGGGTGTGCTTCTCACGTTTTATCAAAATGACATTGGATGGAAATTTTTATGGCACTATTGATTACATAATGTCAAATTTAGTAGGTGCATAGTTTGTTTGTATTTATGTTATTTGGAATGAATATATAAGGCCCGGTTTGGATATTTGCAACTTTTAAAGCTAATAGTGCATCAGTATATGGTGCAGTCTGAGAATGGTATTCGCATTTGAGAGGCCTTGGTTTTGTTTGCAAGGGCCAAGACTTTCTGACGTCCAAGTTCATAGAATAGACTTTGCATTTGCAATGAGGAGGCTGGAAAGGCTGGTCCATCGTTCTTTTTCCTTATCATGGTGGACCGGTCGCACTCGCAAAGATCTTACTAGGCCGACATCCATGTTAGCTACAGTTGTCCGGCGTTGGCAATGAATGGATCCCAAGTAATATATATTGATTAATTATTTGTTATTTCTAAGTTCCACACATGATTAATTACCTATTGAGCATGGAATTCAATAGGCATCACACTATAAAGTTGGCTAGCAAGAGAGCGTATTTATGTGCCTCATTTATCGATAATTCATCAATTTCCCAATTGGATTTCATGTAATTTGAAATTTTAGTTGGTTATTTTTGGATTTTTTGGGATATTTACCTACTTATTTTAGCTTAGAATAGGCAACATTTTATTGGGTTTTAACCTTGAGCTATGTTGGATGCTTGACGGTTTCAATTTTACAATTCTATAAATGGGCCCTACATGGGATCTTACAACCATTTTATGACCTAGGGAATTTATACGCAATCTGATTAATATTTTAGTCATCTTTATGTGTGGATCATTGTTTTGATAGCATGAAAGCTCTCGAAGGAATATCAAAAGGGGCAAGCAATAGTTTAGAGGATTCGATGAGCGTTCGACAATGTTCAAGTAGGCTATACTTTATTAAGATGGAGATTATTTATGGTATAAGTGTACTATTATCCTAGTTTTGAGTAGGTAATTTTATGATGGTTATCAATTTTGTATTTTACACCTTATTTAGTCGATTAAGGTTCCATTTTTGCAGTCTTCGGCCATGTTATTCCCTAGAATGTTGTAATATCATCATTTAGGGATAGATTTGTACTATTAGCACCTTGAATTTTTAATTTAAAACCTTAGAACATGAAGAAAAATTGACCCAATATCAATTGGATATGACTGCCTCTTTTAAAAGAATCTCAGAGTTTGAGAGGGACCTTGTCCAAATCAAGGATAAGCTTGAGAAAACACTTAAGTTGGCCACCTTCTCCGTAGTTTTACCTAACAATATTGGTCAAATATCAAATGATGGAGAAGTTGTTGGCTCTGATATCCATAAGTCACCATAAAACCCTCATAGCAAGAATGTATTTGTGGAAAACAATCTTTTATGCACTTATTGTGATAGAAAATGGAGACGTGAAAGATTTTTGTCCAGTAAGAATTGTTGTTGTTAGAAATATCCATGAGTATTCTGAATAAAATATGCAAAATGAAATTCAACCTACATGGACCAAGAAAAATCTCATTTTTCCTTTGTCTCCTTATTGGGAATTCAAATTAAAATTGTTCCTAAGGTTACCAAATGACTTTGCTTTTATGCTGGATCAAAAGGAAGTAGTCACAGTTGGTATATGGATATTTGTTGCTCCAAACATCTAACGAGAATAATTGAGGACTTTCTCATGCTCAAAGACCATAAAGGAGGCAGTGTCTTCTTTGGTTATGGTAAGAAAATAGCAAAATAAGTAACTAATCTTCTGGTGTTTGGACAAGCAACCCAATCAAAATCACACCAGCAAGTCAAAGTATTAGCAGGTTCATCCTTTAACCAGACACCTTGGCCAATAGAAATTTTAAGGTACCTTACTACCCTAGTAACTTCTTCCCAATGAGACTTCTTATGATATTGCATGAATTGGCTGAGATTTTTAATATCAAAGTTAATATTTGTCCTTGTAATAATGACATACATAAGCTTCCCAACAAGTTATTGGTAAGATGAAAAATTAGACAACAGTTCATCACCTTGTTCACCTGCTGCTTGATCATACTTAATAGAGGTGAGCCTGGCATTAGACTCTAAGGGAGTAATAACAGGCTTAGCACTACTAAGACCTATTTCAGCAATCAACTCTAAAGTATACTTCTTTTTGTTCAGAATGATCCCTGATGTAGATCTTAAAACTTCAATACCGAAAAAATATTTGAGATCCCCCAAGTCCTTCATCTTATACTGCTGATGCAACTTGATTTTGGTAGCATTGATCAAGGAGGCACTACTTCTAGTGATTAGTAAATCATCAACATAAATAAGAACTATAACAGTATCATGACCTTAATATAGGGTGAATAGGTAATAATTATGTGCACTTTGGGTAAAACCGGCATTAAGTAAGGCATGAGTAAGCTTAAGATTCCACTTCCTGGAGGCTTGCTTTAGACCATACAAGGATTTGATCAACATATACCCCTTGTGCTCCCCCTGTCTTCCTGTGAACTTTTCACCTCTTGGGAGGATAGTGACATAGCACAAGCATCCAAATACCCTTAGATGTGACAACTTGGGATACTTGGGAAACATCAACTGAAATGGGCTCTTACCACTTAGAATAGAATATGGTAACCTATTAATTAGATATAATGCAGACTTTACACATAGTCCCCAATACCTAATAGAAAAGTGAGACTAAAACTTGAGGGCCCTAGCAATGTTTAATATGTGTTTGTGCTTCCTCTCCACAACTCCTTTCTGTTGGGAAGTGTGAGGACAGTTGGTCTGATATAGTATGGCCAAGGACTGGAACAATGTCTTTCATTAAAAGTTGATGAATTCAGTGCCATTATCAGATATAATGGTTTTTGCCATTATACCAAACTAAGTTTTAAGCATGGAAACAAATGTCTTAATGTCCACTATGGACTCAGACTTTAACTGTAAAAGGTGTACCCAAGTGTATCTGTTGTGGTAATATACCGTAGTCAAGAAGTAATACTTGTTGTCAAAAGTAGAATTTTTATATGGACCCCACAAATCCATGTGTACAAGTTTAAAATATGTAGAGCATCTAGTAGTACTTACAAGGAATGTAAATCTTGTTTGTTTAGCTAGTGGACACACGTAACATTTAATCAACATGTTTGCATCACTAGGATTCTTCATAATTTCTAAACACTTCAGAACCTGAACAATATGGTGTCCAAGTCTTTGGTGCCATAAGATGCAACTGAAAGTGGAGACTTCTGCAATAAATCTATAGGCTTCAGATCTTGATGGATTAGCACCTTTAAGAACATATAGTCTACCCTCTTGTCTACCAATCCCCTTACCCTTGCCATTGAAGAGGTCCTGAAAGATATAAAAATCAGGATAAAAGGATACAAAGCATAAAAGTTCCTTGGTTATCTTGGGAACAGACAGAGAATTGAGTTTGAAGTCTGGAAAATATAGAACATCTTTGATCAAATCATCTGTAAAAATGTGAGCTTCTCCTGTGTGTGATATTATCATTTCATCACCTGTTGGAAGGTGCAAATTATTCATATGCTTGGAGTCTAATCTGGTACCTCCTTTGAACAAGTGTCTATGGGCATACACATGATGTGTATCACCTGAGTCTACAATCCAACAGTCAGAACATGATTTGGACAAGAAACAAGTTGTAATACATGACATATTAACTTGTTTCATATCTGTTGTATCTTTGTTCAACATACTAATAATTTGAGTGAACTCTTTGTTAATGAATGTGTGAGGCTTAGCCTTTGGTGTGTGAGTCACTTCATGACCAGAACTATCAGCATCAACCTGACCAGCTACCATAGTTAAAAACAAAAAAATAGACCTACGACCAGTGTTTACATAGTTGTTACCACAAGCATACTGCGATTTGAAATTAGAGTTGTAGCCTTGTTTCTTTCTATTCATCCAGTCATTTGGATACCCTACCAACTTATAGCAAGTTTCCTTGGTATGACCCAATAGATGGAAATAATCACACTTTCTACCTCTATAGTTAGAGTTGTTTTGTCCAAAACCATAATTTCGATTCATTTGCATAGCAAGTGGTTTTGATTTGTAATTAACAGTCATCATACATTCTGAATGTTGGATTTCATCTTCTATGAGCATAGCACAAGCTTTATTGAGAGTAGGAGTCACTCTTTTGAGCAATATCTATCTTCAAGCTTAGTCATAGGACTCATTCAGGCCACTTAAAAACTGTAAAAATATAAGTTGACACATATGATCTGAGTACTCTCTAGATGTAGGGCAAACACAACTAGTATTTGGCACTAATACATCATACTCACTCCATAAACTTTTCAATTTGGTAAAATAGGCTGAGATTAAATCTATACCTTAATAGTGCATATTAATTTCGCGATGCAACTGATATATAAGCATACGATTCACCTTGTCATACCTCTCTTTCAAATCCTTCCAAAATGCACAAGCATTTGTGGCATAAAAAATGCCAGATAACGGACAGTCACTCACAGTGTTCATGATCCAGGAAAGCACAATCGGATTACATGTTTCCCACTGCTCATGAATTTTCTCTCTATATGATTCCTTGTTGCAGGCACCAGTGACAAATCAAAACTTCCTCTTCCCTTAAAGAGCAATACTCATCGATCGACTCCATAAACTATTATTTTTTGAACCAGTTAACTTGATTGAAACAAGTACAGTACTAGAGCTCTCAGATGCACCAATGAAAAGTTGATCACATTGATCGATTATAGGTGCCATGATTGTTAGAATGTAGTTGTAATGTAGATCAAAATTGAAAAAAATAGCTAAATATAGAGATTGAAAAATGCGCAAAAAACTTAGTGAAATATGATCGAAAAACATATACTTAGTGTGGAGGTTGTGGCTTTGATACCATGTGAAAACACTTGCTAAGACTCCATTGATGGATCTAACAAGACTCCATTGATGAAGCTAAGAAGAGGAGAAGGATCAATTATAACTGCTTCTGAACTATGTGTTACAATATCATTGTTGTGCCTTATATAGGTAACAAAATATCTAATAACTACCTTTCTTCTAGAACATTCTATTGACAGCTTATTACCACAATCTAATCATTGTCTAATAACCTCTAACAACTTATACAGCTGACTCAGCAATATGCTACTAACTAGCTGAATACCTACTCCTATCAGTTAAATAGGTAGTCGTGTATGTTCCAAAAAGAAGAAGAAACAAATTTCTAAAAAGAGATCAGTTATTGAGTATGATGTTCCAGTAGAGGCTATAGTAGATGTAGAGAAGATAGAGAAATATAAAGAGAAAGATGTTGATGTTGATGTTGATGTTTCTTAGAGTATTTTTTATCATCACATTAAGGATCTTGCTGGTGCTGTGACACCCACAAAGAATGGGGTAAGAAAAAGAGTAATAATAATAAAAAAAGATCTATTAGTGGAAAAAAATGCAAAAATCCAAAGTCATAGAGAGTAAATAGACTTGGTCCTTCTCTTACTTATACCAAGCCATCCAAAAGCTCAAAGTTACCTGTACATGAACTATGTCTTAGTGCAAAAGTATTTATGTCCCAACAAAATATGAAGGTACTCACTCAAGAGGAGGGGAAAAATCTTTTAAGAAGTAAGAGTTTTTTCAAGGATGTGTCTTTGATTTGACATTATTGATTTTCCCAAAATGGTGGAATTACTTGAGATTGTCAAATTCAAATATTGGGATCATCCGTTGGTGCCTCCAATTCTAGGCTTGCATGAAAAAAGAGGTTTGTATATTTTATCATGATCGATCCTTCTTAATTGATGCCCTACAGTTAACCTCACATGTCTATCATGACAACATTGGTCTTACGAAGAAGTCCTTAGTGAGACTCTTGAGGTACCTACTTAAGGGATTAGGTCCCTGATGGATGAGTTTGGATCTGAGTATTTTCTTAAGTATTTTGTCAATTTATATGAATTTAATATCATGAATGTAAAAAAGAAATATCTCAATTGTGAGTTTCAATAAATGTTCAAATTGGTCAACAAAGCCTTTCTCCCGCAAATGAAAAAAGACATTATAATTTTTAATGCTAATTTATTTGTGATTGATTCCTTCACCAAATTTTTAAAGGTCAAACTAATTGTCATTATTATTAAATACATGCATATAGTAATGACTATAAATAGTGTAAAACATGGGTTAGCTTATAGGTTACACATGAATAGAGTGTTAACGTACTTTGATGTTCCTTCTATCTTGCATCGGAGGAATCATTCAATCAAATGATCACTCTTTCCACTAAGGAGTATAATGAATTTGTTCCCTTAAAAAGTGGGATGAAATAAAAATTACTTTTTTCTTAGTGGATTGATATATATATACTAAGTTGACTGGTGAAGCGGAAGATATGACTACTCTCATGTTACAAAAAGATACCGCCTTGACTAGTCTGAAGGTTGCATTACTAAAGTCAAATACAGAAGGACCTGGTAGAGGTGAGGTTCTTTGTTCTGAGAAGGAAGTTCTAAAAGTGAAAATTATGACATTGGAAGCCAAGGTTGAGGATCTGACTTGATAACTCCTTAAGAACTACATGCAGAAATGAGTGCATGACTCTACAACTTTGTTAAATTTATGGTCCTCCTTCCTAATTTGTCAACCTATTCCCTTTTTTCTCTTACATCCCTCTCGAGTCTTTTGATTGCCTTTGTACCTGCTTTCTTAATTTTCTTAGCGACGTTGCTCTACATCATAGATTTTATTAATTAGGTAATTTAATATTTATGATGCTCTACTTTAAATGGTTAATTAATGTTAGTTTTTGATTCTATCATCCTCTTTTCCTTCCTTTCCCTTTATATATCATAGTGCAGTCTCAATGGTCAAGACTTAACAAGTTATTGGTATTTATTTCTACATTGTTTTCTATGTTTCCTCTTTAATAATATCAAACATGGGGAAAGGGGTTCCATTTGGTGATAGGAATAGGTTCTTAGAGGGAAAGGTTAAAACAGGTAGAACATAGGAGGAATGGGTATGTGTCATAGGGAGAAAATGCATATGAAGGCTTCTATTTTAATCAAAACCTAGAATATGGGTTTGTCATCACTAGAAAAAGGGAAATTGTTAAATTCTTAGTTTTGAGGATTTATAACCCATCATAGGGACTTGGTTCCTATGGTGCTACTAAGATACTTTGGATAATGACTGCAATTCTTTGTGGACCAATTTTATTTTTCTTGTGAATCTTTTTGTGAGGAAACATTAAAGTTAGAGCTTGTACTTTTGGCAAAAGTTGGTGGGAAAGATGGCAAATGTGCAATACCTTTTTACCTCACCAATTAGAATTCATTCATCACATTATAGAATTCATTCATCACATTAGCAACTCATCAAAGAACTCCAAAGTGGCCACGTTTCTGTCGGTTTGAAAGAGTGGGTGATTAACTTTGAACCAACATGCAAATATTAAATTAACACTGATAGATATGTCAGGGATACTCCCAATTAAGAGGAGAAAAATAGATTGTTGTCTTGTTAAGTTAAATTTTCTTAAATGTACAAATTGCGAAATCATGGAGCAAATAATACATTGTCTCAATCACGATATTTCAACATATTTATTATGGGATTTTACTTCCATAAACTCACTTTATAATAGACCTTTTTACTTAGGGAATTTTAGCATGTTGTAACATTCTTCTTACCTTATTTTTCAGGTTACTAAACTCACTTATTATGGACAATCACATGTAGTTATTTTTTATTCATCCATATAGTGAATTAATTGTGCATAAAAGTTAAATTTATTCTGACAATGGATGTTGAAATGAGTGTTTCTTAATATCACAAAGGTAAAACTATATATTCTAATTAGGAAAAGCTATAAATCTAGCTCTTAAAACAGTTAAATCTTTATTCTTTTAAGACTATATGATTACATCCTTTAAATTCAATAATTTTTGTAGAAATTTTAATATTTGATCACAGAATGCTCCGCTACTAGATATTGAAGAGTAAAATACAAAGCTTTCTCAGACAAGTGGTCATCAAGAATAATATTATGTGAGTCGGTATTAATATTATGTAATTTTTTGTGTTTTCAATTAGAAATCAGAATTAAGCATTACGTACATATACAATTAAAGGAAGAGGCGAATTCATGATTTAGAGTCAGTGGATTACGAATATCCTATTCTATATCACAGACAAGCCTGCATGGTCTTAAAAATCATGTTAGATTTAATGAACATATGACCCGAATTAACTAAGAACATTGGTATTTTCAGTTAGGAATCAAAAATGAAGCATCATGTTCAACTGATGGTCTCTTCACAATTGTCATTTGCTAATTGTTCTCCTTATATGTTTTGAAGTTTCTCCATATTTTTAGTTGAGGTTTTTTAACTTTTAATCCTTCTTTTTCTATTTTATTTACTCTTTCATCTTCATATTATATCTATGAGGCCTTATCCACGAACACCTGAAAGGATTGTTGTAATTTGTCTGAACACTTTATGACATACAGGCTTCGAAATTCCATTTGTTTATTTCTGCCTAGATAAACTATAATTATCCTATAAATTTAACATTACACATTACTACTGCATGATTTTTTGTGAGTTACATTGATACTATGAAATTTGTCACGATCCAAGGCTACCCCTTGTCGCCACAAGGATGCTTATGGTCATAAGTGACCATAAGCTAACTCATGAACTGATACCTGCTGTGAGCACTGAGAAAACTGATGATAAGAGACATGTGCGGAAAATAATTGCTAATTAAACAAGGATTAAATACTAAAAGTACAATAAATTCACAAGTCTGTAATGTCAAATAAAAATACTGAAACACAATAGATAAGACTAATAAACTAACTAAGTCTCTATCGGAATGTCTAAATGTCTGAAAGCCGCTAAACTGACTGAGGAGTTGATGGGACATGCCCCAACTAATGGTAACTTATGAAGTGAAAAGAAATGCAAAAATACTGAATAAACAAAAAAGGTCCTTGATAGTTGAGGACTCACCACTATTGTTGTTGCTGAAGCGCTAGACTATCTAAGTACGGTCGGGAAACTGAGAGTCCGAACCTATGATATAAGACATCATAGAGCAAAGAAAAGTATGCAGTCAGTTCATTAAATGTATTGGTATAAGAGATAAGGTTAGGATGAAATGCATAGGTTAATTGTACCTAAAGTAATGACAGACTGAATAGCATGAGATAACCGAGTATGCATGCATGAAAAATTAAATACTTACAATGAAAGACCAAGCATATAATGTTTCTAAAATAATATATAAACTGAATTAATGAAATATGATAATTAAATAACTGAAAGTCTGTATTCTATGGTCAAGCAAACCTGACTTGAATTCTATACTAAATAATGAACTGAGACCGTGTGAGGTATCATCTAACTTACATCCCCCAATCTAAGCTAAGTGGTGTCCAACTTATAACCTCAAATGAAAGGATGTCAGTACCATGCCACAGGTACTAATAATGATTGCGTGGATCCACTAAACTAGTGTCCCGAAGGAATAAGGAGTAACCCTATACTGGCAGGAAACTTATGAGATATGTGTCAACCCTAAGCTGGACGAAAGAAATCTCAAAACTATGTTGGCTACGTAGTTCTATAACTCAGAGATTGCTACCAAGGGTAAAATCAGAAACTGATAGGAAAGCCTCTATCCCTGGGTTTGCTCGGTGCTAAATCCTGCTCCCAACTTAATGACATTGTTTACTTGACCTAACTAAGAATAACTAAACAAATAATTGATCATAATAACTAACAAAATTATAATGCTCATGGTATATCTGAAATAATTTCGAAGATACTGAAATTTTGTAAACTGCTAAGTATAGGGTGTTCATAACCCTCCAACATTGAATGGAAATAACAATATGGACACATAAAAGCTTTGAAACCATAGTAGGGAATCATTATACGAAATCTAGCACATAGGCATTTCATCAAACACATGATAGTCATGAACTTAAGCATGGGAATAGGTAATGCAGTTGATAACAACATATTTACAATACTAAAACCATGAATTAAGGTTTTAAGTGACAAGAGTTCAATATTAAAAACATGCAATGGCTCATTCCGTCGAAAGCACATGTAATCATAACTTAAAATCAAATTATCAAGATGTTCATGGGCATAACTCAACATAATCATGTAAAATTCATAATTGAAAACATAAAAAGAAATTCTTAGACTCCATTTTTGAAAAAGGGCCAATGAATGAATTTCACACGTACCATAAACCCTTAAGCTTGAAAAAGAAACACCAATGTTGATTCTTTCTTGAATGCTCTTCAATTGGGGAACTTGAATTCTTGGTTTCCTTGGAGAGAATGTAATGGAATTTGATGTTCTTAGGAGATGACTAGGGTTTCTTTGAAAAAAGAATTTGAGAAGATGGGTAAATAATGCTCTAACCGATGTTATAATCCATAATTTGGCGATATGAATTGACAGGAAAATACATAGTTTTCACTCAAACATTTAAATCCATAACTGGAATGCATTTTAAAGGCTCACCACGATGCAGTGAAGGTGCTATCAGGATTATCACCGTGACGCGGCCCGATCGTGCTGACTCTTGGGTTTCATAATCCAAATCCCTAAAACTCATCTGAAAAATCCAAAACATCCCCGAGATATGCATTTTACACCCATGAACATGTATTAACTCAAAAACCAATGTCCTAGGATCAAGAAAACAAATTTAAAAATCCTCAAAGTTAAGAGTCCTTACAAATGACTAAATCCCTAACACTTAGTAAATTTTTTAGGTTTTAAGCCTATTATAAATGAAACTAGGAGCTAAACTGAGCTAAGAATAATATGGGGTATTACAATATCTACCCCTTAGGAACATTCATCCTCGAATGAGATTGATTAGGCTGAGAGTTTTAAACTAAGGAAACTGAGATCACATACTTATCGTGCATAACCTAAAATATGATTAGATGACTGAGTTTGAAACATGATACATAAAATGAACTAATTTTGTGAATGGATGCAATGTCATAAGAATGATTATATTGCTAGAACTGAGAATGGAAAAGAAACAATATATGAAAAACTGTTGCCATTAGTTTAGTCTGAGTTTGGGGAGAAAAGATGAGGGTACTTAGTATGCATATCTTCCTCTACTAACCTAAGTGGCTCCCTTAACGGAATAATTCTTCCAAAGAACTTTGACCAAGGGAACTTCTTTTTCCTTAGCCTACAAATCTGATGATTACGTATCTCGACAGCGATTTATTCATAAGAAAGGCTATCCTAAACATCTATGCTTTCTAAAGTAACTATAGTAGCTGGATCATCAATACACTTTTGTAACAAAGAAACATGAAACGCCGGATGATTTGATGCCAAATCTGTATGAAACTCAAGCTCATAAGCTACCTTTCATAACAACTCAACAATTTGTAAAGGACAACATATAGGGGACTAATCTTCCCCTTCTTGAAAAATCTCATCACTTCTTTCATGGGTGAGATTTTTAGATAGACTAAGTCACCATCATCAAACACAAGGTGTCTTCTCTTCACATCTGCATAAGATTTCTGATTACTTTGGGCTATCTTTAGCCTTTCTTAAATCAACTGAACTTTCTCCATTGGATCAAACACTTACTTTGTCCCTACCAAAGCAGCCTTACCTACCTCAAACCAGCCTTTAGGAGATCTACATATCCTCTCATAGAGAGCATCAAATAGAGTCATTTAAATACTGGAGTGATAACTATTAATATAAAAGAACTTGATATAAGGTAAATGATCATCCCTACTTCCTTTAAAGTCAATATCACATTCTCTCAGCATGTCCTCTAAGGTCTGAATGGTCCTCTCTGCCTAACCATTTGTCTTTGGATGAAAAATTATGCAGAGATAAACTTAGGTAACAAGACCATTCTAAAAATCTCTCAAAAAATGAGAGATAAATTGAGTACCTCTATCTAAAATAATACACAAAGGGATCCATGAAACCAAACCAACTCTCTAATATAGATCACAGCATAGTAATCGATCAAATAAGAGGTATGAACTAGTAAGAAATCAGCTATTTTGGTCATTTTGTCCACATTCACCCATATCAAATTTTGTTGACGATGCATATGAGGAAAACCCATCACAAAATCCATGTTCACCTATTCCCACTTCCAAGTAGGGATACTAAACTTCGCTAATATACCACTAGGACTCTAGTGCTCAATCTTAACCTACTTACAATTAGAATACTTCACAACAAACTATGCAATATCCCTATTCATACAACACCACCAATAGATTTCCCAAAAATTATGGTATATCTTTGTAGATCGTGGGTGTGAAGAGTAACGTGCACCATGTGCTTCAACCAATATCTTCTATCTCAAACAATCAACATATGGCACACACAACCTACTCTAACAAATAAACACACCATCTCCCTCTTGGGAGAACACCTTTACTTTCTTAACTCTAATTGATTCCTTCAACTTAACCAGACTGGAATCCCTATCTTTATCTTCATTTACTTTGAGAACCAAAGAAAATTCTGAACCCATATACTGCCCTTAGCTGAGTCAACCAACTGATCACCTAATCTAGCAAGCTGATGAACCTCTCTGACTAACTTTCTCTTATCATCCTCAACATAAGAAACACTACCCATAGACAATCTACTAAGGGTGTCTTCTACTTCATTAGCCTTGCTCGAGTGATACAACATACTCATATCATAATCTTTTGATAACTTAATCCACCTTCTCTGATGAAGATTCAAAATTTTCTGCAAAAAAACATACCGCAAACTTTTGTGATTCATGAACACATCAACATGAACTCTATAAAGATAATGCCTCCAAATTTCAAGGCAAAAATAATAGATGCCAACTTAAGATCATGGGTAGGGTAATTTTTTTCATGGGTTTTAAGTTTTCTAGAGGCATAGTCTATGACCTTTCCTCTCTGCATAAACATATAACTAAGAGAATCTCTGGGAGCATCATAGTAAACAATAAAAGCATTCGAACCCTCTGGAAATATCAAGTGTGACGCTGAGGTGAGTTGAATCTTTAACTCCTAAAAAATCATCTTGCAAGAATGTGGCAACTGCAACATCACTTTATTCTAAGTTAATCGAGACATGGGGGATGCAATATACAAAAAAATCCTTTAACAAACTATCGGTAATAGCCAGGAAAACCTAAGAAACTCCTGATATTTGATAGAGAGATGGGTCTTGGCCAATTTCTCACTATTTCAGTAATTTGAGGGTTAACTCTAATGCCATTATCAGAAATAATATAGACAAGGAAATCTACTAATCTTAGATTAAATTTGTACTTACTGAATTTGGTGAATAATTGATGGACTTTAAGAGTCTGCAATATAATTTTGAGATGTTCTACATGATCATTTTTACTATAAGAATAAATGAGAATATCATCAATAAAGACTATAATGAATATGTACAAAAATTTCTTGAACACTCTATCAATCAAGTCCATGAATTCTACTGGGGCATTCACTAGTCCAAAAGACACAACTAGAAATTTAAAGTTACCAAATTGTGTTTTGAAAGTTATCATCGGAATGTCACATTCTCGGATACTGAGCTAATGATATCTGGATCTGAGGTCTATCTTATGGAAATAATTTACACCTTTATATTGGTTAGCCAAGTCATTAATCCTGGGGAGTGGATACTTATTCTTGATTGTGAATTTGTTCAATTGACGATAATTGATGCACATTTTGATAGAACTATCATTCATACGCACGAAAAGGACTAGAGCGCCCCATTGGGAACACTCTGCCTGATGAATCAATTATTTAAGAGATCTTTCAAATGTTCTTTCAACTTTTTTAGCCCAGCTGGAGCCATTCTATAGGGTAGAATAGAGATATATTGGCTCTCTGGAAAAAAATCTATTCAAAACTCAATTTCCCATTTAAGTAGAACTTTCGGAAGATCTTCAGGGAACACATCTGGAAATTCCCTTACTACTAAATAGACTCAAGACTGTGAGTTTTAAAATTACAGTCTTTGACTTGAACAAAAATGTACATGCACACATTGGATATCATTTTGCTTTCCTAAAGTTAAGAAATAATCTAACCCTTAAGCACTGTAGTACTAACCCTCTATTAACTAACTGGTTCATTCGGAAACTGAAACTTAATGACAGTATTTCTACAGTCAACTGAGGTTCAACAGGAGTAGAGCCAATTTATGTTGAGAATTACATAACAATTAGTCATCTCTAACCCCACAAGATCAAATAAAGTTATTTTATAAGATATTGTGATCGGGCAGTTTCTGTATACTCGTATGTCTATGATAGACTTACCCATTGGGGTAGACACTAAAAAAGGCTCTACTAATGATTTTGGAGTGACACCGAAATTAACATCTATATGGGGAGTTACAAAATAAAGTGAGGCTCCACGGTCTAACAATTCATAAATATAAAGATAAAAGACTAGTAACATACCCGTAACCATATTAGGAGAACTTTCTTGATCCGATCGGAAGTGAAGTGCCTACTTCCTATTCTGGCGCTATCCACTGGTTACACTAGAAGCGGCACCAAGATGAGTCGGGCGATGCTTAAACTTTGGAATGACTATGCTGAATATGTTAACCCACATGTGGGCATTAGCTGACTCTGTGGCCTGGCTTGTCATATACAAAATATACATCACTTTTATCCTTACATGAACACTAATAGTTCCTACAATACTTCCCACATAGAGATTTAGTACAACTACTATTCACACTACCATTGGACTTGGAGCTTGCTCTCTATTCGAACTGTCATTCTTGAACTTTTACACTGGCGCACTTACTGAAAATAGAGTTGGGGCTAAATTTTTTTTATAGAACTAAGAATGGTTACCACCTTCTGACCTCGGTTGAGGTAAGTTGAAACTACCTGTTCTAGCCCTCTTATTCTCTTTCTTTCTCTTTAAGCTTATATTCCTAAATCTAATGAGCATGAACTATATGCCTAGATAGGTCCATTTTCTTAATCAACATAATAGTCCTACACTCCTTGAACATACTATCAGCAACACCAGAAACAAACTTACTCATTCTAGACCTATTATAAGCCAGTATTAAAGGATAAAACCTCGACAATTGAAAAACTTAAATGAGTATTCCTTCATAATTATATTTCCCTGCTTCATATTAATGAACACCAGCACCTTAGCTTCCCTCAACTCTAAATGAAATAACTTATCTAAAAAAGTAGTGGCAAACTCTTCCCTCTCTATAGGACCTACCTCAAAACCTTATCCTCCTTTCACTGCATAAACTAGGTGTGAACTACATCCTGCAATAGGTAATCAACCAACTTTACACTCCCACTTGAGGTGACACCCATGAAATTAGTCATCTTCTAAGCCATATCAAAAAACTAATATGGATCCTCCTCAGACCTGGATCCATAAAACAAAGTAGGATTCATTCGAGTGAAATCCTGAATCCTAGTTCAGTTGTATTTGCCAATAGGTTAGTGTAAGGACCCTTCAAGTCATTATTCATATTCTTGCTTGCTTCTTCAAATAGAGCTTCTCCATTGTCATCGCAAGTCATTAATGACTTGTGGGGACTGATAGTTCAATTACTTGATGGATCATTTAGGTTTTACAACCCCTTTTCTCAATTTGAAGTCTTCACTATTCCTAATTAACCACCAAGAAAACTTTAGTAAAATAGCATTATATGTGAAATCCAACTTCGCTAGCATTTTTGAAACATTGAAAACTGTGAGCTTCCATATCATATATGTCTGAAATAAGCCCTGAATGCATTCTGAGGCATTGGCCAAAGCTCGAAACCAAGTTCCAAGCTTCATCCATAAGTAACATGCACTGAGGTGTCGCAACCATAGAAAAGGAGGTGTGACCGCAAGAAACCTCCTAGGTTTGACTATAAAAAAACCTCAAAGAAGGTGTGACCAGTTTAGTTACATTAATAATTTTAGTTATTTTATGCCTCCCTCTTAACCTAGAAACTATAATAGAGTGTAGAACCTTCTAAGTGTGTGTGGTGGGTTGAATTAATGCTTAAAACACTTATGTGATTGATTCTTACTTTATCTAATGTAATAATTTCTCTAATTTGGTATTGTTTTCATTTTTTCTTGACTCAAAACCCCTAAATTATTTGGGTCAATTATAGCCCTAAAATTGAATGATTAGCTTAAATAACTTGAGTGTTTTAACTCTCTAAAGATATTTAGGCTATAGGTTGGTCTTGGAAACTCCTTTCCAAGGGTGAAACCCATTTGGGGTTTTGGTGTCTATTTGAAATCCATGACACAATAGTGCCATAATGGGTATTTTCATACTTGTTGTAATTCTTAGATTGTATTATTTATAGCATTTCTTATGGAAGAGGAAGCTTCATGAAAAGGGAAGGAAAAGCTCATTTATTTGTGAGCTGCTTGGATTCTAGGTAAGATAGGCTTACCCGTAGACTAGATTGGGCATGTTTATAATGTAAATATTGATATTTTGCGAGATTAGGAAGGGAATTTAGATGATAGTTGATTTAATAGTGAACATGGTATTTATTAAATGCTATAGACTATTAATTTGTAAGGTATGATATTTGACCACGAGTCTAGGACCTTGGTTAGCTTATTTGTAGTCTCGAGACTAGTATGAGAACACTATAGTTGTTCTATGTAGACATAATTGGTATTATTCTCTATCCTTAGGAGTGTATTGACCTATATGATGCTTAGATGGGAGACGACCTTGGTGTGTGATTGCCTTAGAAAGAATTCTTGAAGATACTTTCCTTATAGACCGCGAAATAATTGGTAAGACCTTATGTTGAGGTATATATAACCTAGCATGATTTTGGGTAAGAGCCTGACTTGAGTTGGTAAGCTTAGCATTCTCGGGATTTAGATGTGGGAACATGTCCTACCGTAAGCTTGAACTATGTAAATACTTAGTGACCTAGATATGTGGTGATTGTCTAGACTATATATACATAGCAGTTGTGATGGTTGAACTTAATTTTTTAATTATCTTTTGATCATGACTTGAATAACCTTGTTGGGTTATTATTTTGCATGTCTTGTAAATACTCATGCTCTTATTTATGCTCATATTATGTGTGAATCTTATTTAGAAGGTGAAATTGCAAGAGTTATCCTATATCCCTACTTCATTATATTGTTAACCATTGTGTATGTTTATTATGTCAGCTATGTATATATATGTACGTTGTTTTATTGAGTAACTTGTCATATTATGATAATGCTAAGTCAATCTGGAGGAATATATGATATTATGATGATTCCCGATGAATCCATAGGAATATGTTGATACTATGATGATTCCTGGTGAATTCAGATGAATATGTTGGTATTATGATAATTCTCCGTGAATTCAAAAGAGGCAAGAACATTATGTTGTCATGTGGGGCAAATTTACTTATATACATTGATATTCATAAGGTTAGGCCGAGTGGGGCCAACCGTCTGTGTGCTTGAATTATGAGATCTTTCTTGGTAATTTGTTATTCTTTTCTTGTTCTAAATCACTAAATAGAGGTAAGACCCTTGTTGACACAAAATTAGCAACTAGAGAAAATCTACACCTAATATTGAGTTAAGAACTCATGGTATGAATAATCTTGCGTATAATCAAGGGCTAACCTAATATATATCCTTGACTTGAATAAGAGGTTACATTATGAAATATTTCCTAGTAAGGTGGTTTATTTGATAACTAGTTATTTCTAAAATTCTTGCGTACTATTTGGAGGCTAGAAACCTAGTAAGCTAGTTGGTGGACTTTACTTGATTAAAATATGGAAATTAGTCCTTGAAGTTGTGGCATGCCTAGTGATGATGGGCCTAGTATTGCATGATGGTTATTTAAATTATCTTCTAATATGTGAGGTTGTGACAGATTAATTGATAACTCATGTTATAAAGATGCTAGCTAAGGAATGACCTTATGATAGATAATAACCTATAACATGGGTGGCTTATAATTTTCCCCAATTTGATGGCTAGCAATGATACGACTTATAATCTATTATCTCATGGAAGGATAAGGATAACTAGTATCGACTTCATGTCGTGTTTATTAATGAATTATAGAATTGATGACTATGTGTCTATGTTATGATAATGTTGCTTTCTTTATGCTAATGAGCCATGGTGGGGTGGAGCTACCCACAGTTTTGGTCAATTGATGGAATAGTTTTTGCTTTAATGTATTATTGGTTGTATTTTGTTTTTGCGTACTCTCCAGCAGTATGGGATGTTGTGACGAGTTCTTTGTTGTGCTATCTTTTGTATACTTCCCTGTGGTATGTGATGTCATGGTAAGTTCTTGTGCTTTATGTTCTAGAGATGGTTGATGATGACTATGGAAAGTATATTCTTTCCTATTGTGTATATGGCTTTATGCTTTTGAAATGATACTCAATTGTTATGGTGATTATGGAGTCAATTGAGATATTATGTGATGCTATTGATTTCGTAGTAAAGATGTCATTACAGTGGTATTAAAGTAAGTTCAGGTTCAATCCTATAACATGACTTTAAGATTATTGTATTATTTTATATCGTCTTTACATTATATTTGAGCTCAGTTGATCGATGATGTATACTGAGTACCCGTGTTTTCGTACTCATACTACACTTCTTTACCCTTTTGGTGCAGACCCAGTTTCAAGTTGCCGTCGTGCAGCTAGTTCATTTGAGTTGACTGTGCGGAGGCAGGGTGAGTTCTTGGAGATTGAGTTGACCTGTTTCCCTATTATCTTTATTTGTCTTTTGCTTTCGAGACAAATATATGAGATTATTTAAGACATTTTAGGTTCTAAGATTGTAAATTACTCTCGTCAAGTTTAGAAGATCTTACATTATAACTATTAGGCCATGGCTTATATTCTTGAATATCGGTTGTCCTTAGTTGTGAAATGTTATTGTTATAATTGTGTTCACATAGAGTCTATGTTGGGAGTTCTCACAAATCTAACCTATTACCTTAGCTTTGGATGTCGGTATCGGCTTACCTACCAGTCGAGTCTGGTAGTTGCCATCATAACTCAAAATTCACGCCATGATAGTTAGCTGAGGCAACATCCTGATAATAGTTCTGAGAAACTACTGAATGAGCTAAGGTAGTGAAAGAAGCCCTTAATTTGGCATGACAGACGTGCTCATTTAAGGGATCTTCCTGAATAGGCAGAGGTACAGGATGATTACCATTTATTCATCCATTGTTTCTTTTAGGAGGCATTGTCATAAATTGAAGGAAGAATGCGTCAAAAAGAGTTTTAAATAGAACTTATGCTCATTTTCACGACATGAATACTAAAATAAGGGAAGCTTTTCCTAAAACATCTTGTAGCCTCTTGTCTATAAGTATAGTGAGCTTCACACCCTTCCATAAGTCTCTACTTAACACGACTTTAAAAATCCCTAGGAAATTGTTATACCTAAGGCTCTAATACCAAGTTTTGTCACTACCTGAAGCTACCCCTAGTCATGACATCAATGATTATAGTCAAAAGTGACCACAAGCTAACCCATTAACTAGTACCTGTTTTGAGCACTGAGTAAATTGATAATAAATGACATGTTCAAAAAATAACTATTAAGGCCATAACATTTAAATACTAAAAATTTGACAAATTCACAAGTCTTTAACATATGATAAAAATACTGAAACATAACTTATAAGACTGATAAACTGACTAATTGTCCATTTGACTGTCTTAATGTTTGAAAGCCTCAAAACTGAATAAGGAGTTGATGGGACGGTGCCTAACTAACTGAAATAAAATGCAAAAATACTCAATATACATAATAGGTCCTCGATAGATGAGTAATCAACTCTGCTTCTACTGCTAAAGTGATGGGCTATCTAAGAATGGTTGAAAAAATTGAGGGTCCAAACCTATGATATAAGACATAATAGCGCTAAGAAAAGAATGTGGTCAGTACTTTGAATGTACTAGTATATGAGATGAGGTTAGGATTAAATGCATATGTTAACTGTGCATAAAGTAATGAGTAACTGCATAGCATGAGATAACTGAATATACATGCATGAAAACTAAAATACTGAGAATGCCAAACCAAGCAATTAATGTTTCTGAGATAATCTGTAAATTGAATTACTGAAATCATATAACTGAATAACTGGAAGTCTGTATGTGATGGTCAAGCAAACCTAAACTGAATTCTGCATTGAATATTTAACTAAGACTGTTGGAGGTATCATATAAACTACATGCCCCAATATGAGCTAAGTTTGGTCCAACCTTTAACCCGAGTTGGTAGGGTGTCAGTACCATGCCACGGGTACTAACATTGGTTGTTTTGATTGACTAAACTGGTGTCCCAAAGGACTAAATATTAACCCTATACTCATAGGAAACTCATGAGATATGTGTCAACCCTAAGATGGAAAGAAGACATTGCATACCTACACTAGCTACGTAGTTTTGTAAATCAGAGATTGCTACTAAGGGATAATCCCTAAACTGCCAAGAATTCACCAATCCCTTGTTCAGTCGGTGTTGAACCTACTCACAACTTAATTAATTGTCTAGTGGACTGAACTAAGCTAAACTAAACAAACAATTGATCATAATAACTAACTAAATACTAATTCTCATGGTATATCTAAAATTATTTTGATGATACTGAAATTATGTAAACAACTACGTATCGGGTGATCATAACCCTCCAATACTAAATGGAAATAAGAATACTGATATCTTTGAAAACATTGTAGGGAATCATTTTATAAAATCCAACACAGAAGCATTTCATCCATAAGATGAGATTCATGAACTTAAGCATGTGAATGGGTAATTCATGTGATAATAACATAGTTACAATACTAAAACCATGAATTAAAATTTTAACTGACAAGAGTTTAGTATTCAAAATATATAATGGCTCATTCCATAAAAAACATGTGTAATTATAACTTGAAATTGAATTATGAAGATGTTCATAGGCATAATTCAACTTAATCATGTAAAATTCATAATTCTAAACATAAAAAGAGATTCGTAGATTCCATGGGAGAAAAGGGCTCATGGATGAACATCACACATACATTACACCCTTAAGCTTGAAAAAGAAACACCAATCTTGATGCTTTCATGAATGCTCTTGAATTGGGGAACTTGAATTCTTTTGATTCCTTGGAGACAGAGTAATGTAATTTGATGATCTTGGGAGATGACTAGGGTTTCTTTGAGAGGGGGATTGGAGAAGATGGGAAAATAATTCCCTAACCGATGTTATAATTCATAATTTGACGACATGAATTAAGGAAAAAAATACTATTTCCCCTTATACGTTTAAATTTTTAACTGGAATGTGTTTTAAAGGCTCAGTACAATGAGGTTAAGGTTCCATCAGGATTAAGGCCGAGAGGCGTCCTATTGCACTGACTCTCAAGTTTCATCATCCAAGCATATCCTAAACCTCATCAGGAAAATCTAATACTTCCCTGAGACATGCTTCTTACACCCCTAAACATGAATTAACTCAAAAACCAACATCTCAGGGTGGAGATGACCAATTTGAAATTCCTCAAAGTTAAGAGGCCTTAAAAATTACTAAGTCCCCAACACATAGTGAAATTTTTTGATTTGAAGCCTTTTATGCATGCAACTAGGAGCTGAACTGAGCTATGAATAATATGGGGCATTAAAAAATTATTATTAAATAAATAAATTTTCTCTTTGAATGATCGCACTAAAATATTTCAATATACTAGAGACTGTAAAGGGAGTGAATGTTAAATGCAAGCCTGAATTTGCAGTGATCAAATAAGATTTACCACTTTCATTAGGAAAAAAATTAGGTTGAATTTCCTAGACCTAGCTTCATGTATCAAAAGTTCTCCACCTAAATCCTGCAGGGTAGAGTGTTGTCTTAAAAGATAAGTGATTTCCATTTGAATAGATCAATCAATGGACTTATAAAAAGAAAACTAAAAAATGATCATCATTATTACTTCTAATATTAGAAATTCAAAATTATTTGTTATCATACGTCATTAATCCCGTTTCTCTTCTCATCCTACATAGGCAACTTTTTTTATTATTTTTTGTCTGATATAATTCTCTCCAATCTTCTATCTCTTTCACTATCTTACTTTCTCTTATTTCTAAGCATTCAAAAACTCCCTCCTATGTTAGTTAAAAAAGTTCTTGCTTCAAACTTACAAGGAAGGAATTCTCGCTTGTTGCTCTCGCTCAAGTGTCTTCGACCAAAATATTTTACCCTCATCTGATTCTTCAAGATCCTTTTTGGGAAAGCTCTCCTATATGCCCGATATATCTATAAGTTCTAAGAAAATACAAAATGAAACTTTAATAGTTTTTTTAATGTCAAGATTGACTTTTGGAGGCCTAAAAATGAAACCTTTTTTCACTCAATAAAGGAACTTCTAATGATTCATGTAAGAATTATTGATATAGATCTTTTGGAATCTCTATATTGTAATATGAAACTCTAATTGGATTACCAAGAAAGGACTAATATTTTCCCAAGTACTCTTAAGATAGTGTATGAACCTCTTGTCATACTATTCTATGCTAAGCTTTATTCCATGGGTGCTAGTAAACTTAAGACCCTAGTGATGGATAAGCATATTTTCTTTAACTATGCTATGTTTGATTCTATATTTGATTTTCATTGCTATTGTTTCTCTACCCCATGAGAAAATTCTTGGCCTTCTGATTCATGTATCTCTATTGAGAAAGCCAAACAATCTATTGCACTCGATAACTCTATCTCTTTGTCATCTGATCTTAGTCCTAAATTCATACCATTTGAAATTTGCATTATTGTTAATATTTTGGCCATTACCATTTTCCCTATGTTGGCTCTCTCTATCTACTTTATCTCAGCATGACAGTCTACTTACATACTATCTTATCTTTAAGAAAAAGATAAATCTCTCATACTTCGTTGAAGCTTTTCTTAACCCTTCCAGCCTTCCTTATGGTGTTATCATTACTTGTATTCTAGAAGATAGGAATATCTCTCTTGAGTTTTTCCCCTCTTTTGTGATCAAACAATTCTATAATTCTAAAGATTTTACTTGTATGGGTTTTATGTTTGTTGATGATATCTGGGTCCATAAATCTAATAGTGACTCTACTGGCACTCCTACCTCACCTAAGACTAAGTCATCTCCTCCTTATAGTCCCTACATTCCTCTTGATATTACTACTCACCTGACTCAGATTGAATTAAAGTTTGAATCCAGAAAAGATCTACTTCTTTCCACATATTTATCTTAAAAAACTTCAAGATGTCAGCAAGGAAACCAACACAAATATTGGTCGTCTCTAGGTATAATTTGATCAGGTTATCAAAGAGGTTACAAAGATTATTGCCAAGATTCGTACCACCACTAATATTCTCTCCACCATGATCACTACTTAGTTCACTAATCTAAAGGATGTCGCTATTCAAGCATTAGCCTATTTCTTTCATCATCATGGAAATCCCTCTTCTACTACCTTGACTCTGTTTAAAAATTTTTCTTTTGGGTTGTATCTGAGAATAAGCCCCTAAGTGCTCTGTTTTACTCTTTTTATTATGGTTTCTATATTTTCTCTTGTGTTTTCTTCCCTTTTTATTGATGTCAAAGGTATATAATAAGATATAAAGGGTTATTCAATAGTGCGACACCTTAGGGGTAGTAAAAATATAGCTAAATAGGGCTAGCACTTAAATTGAAAAGACAACAACATGATCTATCTAAGTATTGTCATCCATCAAAAAGGTGAAATTGATAATATAGTGTTTTAATAAATGACTTCTTTTTTAAGTACTTGAAAAGAAATGAATCAAAGCTTCATGGTTGCAATCAAATAAAAAGATAGGCTACAAATTAAAAAGGAAGATCTCCAAGAATCAAGACAAAACGGAAAAGATATACCTTCTCCTTCAGTATCAATCACAGCATGCTTCTTCATGGAAAGTAGAATCAAGGTCTTGATAAATCAATAAATGTGCGGTTAATTCTATGCAGGGAATTATAGACAATTTTGGGATCATTAATATGATCCATCTTATTCTTGGAAATAGGATTCTCTTAGCCTACTTCCAAGGAGAAAATCTCTTAGGTTTCTTTTATTTTTCAATAGCTAATATTAGTTCAATCACTACTATTTAATCAATGAAAAAATTATGAAAGAGACATACACTTGTCTTAACCTTTTCTATCTCTTTGCTCTAATTTATTCAAACATTGTATTCTCTTAAGGTTTACAGCGTACTTAAAAAGAGAGGAGAGAAACACATGGTTGGTGAGGCATTGTCTCAAAGTAAGAAAGAGAAAAAGAAAGTCTGAGTCATAGCCAAAAGGCTTGGCTCAATCTTGTACATTGATTTTTATGCACAAAGAAAAAGTAGAATCCTATGCAACCCAAGGGGACTGATTATGACCTATTAGAGGTCCTAACTCGTATAAAATATTTGATTGTATGATGAATGATGATTTTTTTCACTCATTCTTACTAAACATTTGTGCTTAGTACATTGTTTTCAATGAATGAATGGGACATATTGGTGATAAAATTGCCTAATATCTACTCTTTGCATGCTTAGAGTTGAGGAGATCAATAGATGTGAATTAGAACGTGAGATGATAAAAAGGGACTAAGAAAAGGGCAGCTAAAGACTAGGAGAAGAAAGGCTTCAGGAAAAGCGGTCACAATCTACTAGCTGTGATCGAGGTAGTCAAGAAAAAGTCATTAAACTGTGATCACAGAAATTACCTGCGTTCAGGAAACCGTTGATGTAGAAAGATCCGCACGATAGTGGCTTAGCTAAAGAAATCATCACAAGTGAAAAACTGGAAATAGACGTGGTTGATCCCAATTTTCACAAAAATACTCAGACCCTAGCATCATGGATTATATTCCATCTTTCTCAATTTTTAGATTTAGCTCTTGAATTGGTAGCCTCCATTTCTTGAAAAGAAAATATTGTATAATTTTAGGGTGAATAATTCATTGGAGACTTTCTAAATGGAACATTAGCTCACTTCCATTGTTAATTTGTAGGAGTTCCACATTTGAAGAAACATTCACTTAAGCTTTAATAAATCACTTCAATGAAGATTATGGGTATATCTATGCTTATTTATCTTATGTGTAGCTATATATCCCTCTTGGGGTTATGTGTGAATAGGGGTTAAAGTATGTGTCGGTTGTTACTGATTAGCTTCTATTTAGTAGTTCATATTTATGGGTTTTATCATTACTATGCAAACTTTGTTGGGGTTTGATGAGTGAAATCCCCAAATACCCATATGGGTATGATGAATGAAAGCTCTATGCTCTAGAAAAACCAAAGCCATATTCGAAAGAAAGATTTTGGGTGAATTTTAGGAATCCATATCATCTTAGAAAGAGGGATGTGGAGACCAAAGCAATGATAGACAATTGTGTGTGTAGTTTTCAAAATTTTCACTATCTTAGACATTAGGGTGTATGTGAGGTTGACTATACCATGGGTATCATCCAAGAAATAAGGATTCCTAGATTGAGGTTTTGGTTACCAATTGTTGAACATACCTATTAGGTATTCAAAAAAATCAATGGGTGAAAGTGTGGTGTTTTGTTGAAAGACTAGCATAAAAATCTATAACCAAACCTACCCATATTTGAATTATAAAATTGGTCTTTCTTGTTAACATCCACATATCACACCCTTAGTACTGCATAATCCCAAGATACATGCATACCTATTAAAACTATAATTACTCGTAGCCCTAAATTTATACTAGAAAAACTCAGAAAGAAACATTAGTGTAGACATATATCTCCCCCATTTTTACCTTCTTGTAACATTGGTTTGGATTTAAACTAGTATCTACTATTTCAAAGTAACTAGATTGCCACTCACATTGTTTCTAATGGATTCAACCCCGACTTAAAAGTTAGGTAAATATATTGACGACGACAGCGTTGCACTCAAATTGATGTGTAAGTTGAGTGTTATCAAATATGGCTCCGCTGCCGGGTAACAATTTGGCGTATTAAGTTAGTTTGAAATTTTAGTTACTTGCTTGAATTCAAGCTTATATAAATTTGTTTGTGATTTTTCTTTGTAGGTAGATTTTATTTTATTTTTACTTTTCTATATGGCATATCCTAACAAATATGAGATTGGTAGTTGGGAATCCTATCGTTATGACCCATGTCCAGTCTATTACGAACCATACTACATGAGAGATTGTTACTATGCTCCTTGGAGAGAGATGGATTCACTATCTCGATCCTATAGGAAGTAAATGTGTTCTTTATGTAGTTGTCAAAATGGACATTGGAGTAGTTGTCCGAATGTCCTCTCCCATTATTATACAAAATGAATTGCTAGTTAATTTTATGAGATTGATTGTCCTTATGATGAGAAGAAGGAAGAACAACAAACTGGACCCATTGGTCTTTGAGCAATGCTTCAAACCATTTTGGATCGGGTAACTATGACCGATGAGAATGAGCAAGACTTGTATCAATCCTACGGGGTGTTCAAAAGGACAAATGTACAGGCAAAGGAATTGGGAAAGGATATAATTCTTGCAAACCTCACAACTTTTCCCATTTACCAAGAGGAGGTTTGTCGAGAAGAGAAACCAATCAATAATGATGGGCTTGGTAGCAAAGACTCCTCAGGAACTTCCTAACAATCTGATTCATATGAGGTAGAAGACGACAAAAATAGAAGGAATGGTACTAGATTCAAAAGAATAATTAATGCAAACCTATTCTGATGACTAGATCATTTTGGGGTGAAAATACTTTGGAGGAGGCTAACCTGAAATTAGGAGCTGGACCTAATTCAAATGACTTTTCAATATTCTTCTTAGAGAATGCCTTAATCATCTCCTAAGCCCACACTATTTGTTTTCCTTTGCACACACACTAGACAAGTTGTTGGCATCACATACAACAAGGAATATACAAAAACCTTACATTACACATGGAACATGCTTAACTCACATAGGATCATCATAGACTCGACCAAACAATAGCATGGATACTAATTTAAGCCACAAGTACACGATTCACAAAATTTAGCATAGGATACTCAAAAGTAGTAATTCACACAATCAACATTCTTTTAAAAACAAAATGCATACACTATGCAATAAAAAAAAGGACCAACAAGAATATCTTACACAAAAATTTCAAATTGAGCCCAAAATTAGGAATTTCCCTACCCCACACTTAAAAATCTATTTTTTTTCTAAAGTAAACTTAAAATAAAGAGATATAAATGCCCCTCGAGGCTCTTGTCCTAGCTAGTAGCATCTTTTTGCATAAAAGAGGTTAGTGGGACCCCACACTTAGCCTTTTCCATGATTTTTAGCTCAGTTTTCCGGTACTCAAACTTCCCATTAACCTGTAACTCCATCAAAATCAAATACTACATGAAATAAAAACTAAAAACTAAAAATAAACATACTTAACTTGGGATGCCACCTAAGAAGCGCCTTATTTAGTGTCGTGGCACGACCCAACTATACTCAACCAAATTCCTTTATCTTGTTCCTCACACGCGGACTTTATCCTCTTATTCTTTTCACCCCTATTGGGTGTGGACTTTCAAGGGTAATTAATTTTTAAACTTTTGCCTTTTTAGGCTCATCAATTACTATCATGTTAGGTTACAGTATTAGAGACTTGGGTTGCATAATAAGGATATTCGAAGAGGACCTTAATGGATTGACCACCCCACACTCATCTCCTTCAATTACAGAGATCATTCATATGTCTCTATAGTGGGATAGTGTGTTAAGCAGCTTATAAACTTTAAAAACTGTCTCTTCATCCCCTAACCTCATTTTGAGCATACCCTCTCTCACATAAATTAATGATCATCCTGTAGCTAAATATGGATTCCCCAAGATGATTGGTACCTATTTGTCTACTGAAAATCCAAGACAATAAAGTCTGCATGAGTAATAAATTTACCAACATTTATGAGGACACCTTTTATCACTCCATCGAGATGGGATATGGTCTTGTTTCCCAGATGTAGTAATATAGAGCTCGGTCTAGGTTCCCCAAACCCAATATGTTAAATAAAGATAGGGGCATCAATTTGATACTTTCCCCTAAATCACTAAGTTCCTGCACCACCTCGTTGTTGCCAATCTGAATGGGGATTGTAAACTCTCCTGGGTCCTTATGATTTTTTGACATCTTTTTAGTAACCATAAAACTACACTCCTTAGTGAGTGCTACCGTTTCTACATCTTGCAATTTAAATTTATTATCCACCATATCCCTTAAGTAGTTAGCAAACTTAGGCATACCCTGCAAAATATCTAACAAAGGTAAGTTAATGTGAAGCTCTCTGAACATGTCAAAGAACTTTGTCAAACAAGCATCCCTAACTTTTGTTTACCTCTGAGGGAAAGGTAGTGGCGGCATCTTCTTCACTTCTTCAGCAGCTTTTTCTTTTAACTACTCAGACTTCCTCGATTATTTAGTAACTCTACAATTTACCTGTAGGGGAGTCAAATCTGCATCTACCTCCTTTGTTTCCTTGGGAAATTCTCTATAAAGATTTTTACCACTCCTTAAAGTGATTGACATAACTTGTTTTGGATTTTCTATATCTGCGAGCAACGCACCTTAAGGACTGGTAATGGGTGTCTATTGTAACCGGCCCAACTACAACTATAAACTTCTTGTGGAAGCTTACTGATTTTTTATTTTTGTCTGGTTACTTTCATATCCGCAACTATTTGCGCTTTACTAGATAGAATTTGTTTCATCAATGCTTCCAAGTTTCTATTTGATTGATTTTGGTAAGCCTATTGTGGCTGAAATAGTTGCAGCTGGGCATTCAATTATTAATTCGATGTCTGAGTCTACCACTTTATGTTGTAAGCATTACCATAATTTGTCCTTTCAGCATTGCCCATATATATCACAGATTCCAGATTTGAATCACACATGGCTGTTAAATGGCCACTATTACCGCAAACATCAAACCAACCTATAGCTTGTTTGATTGTATTGACTATGACCACAGTTGATGCCACTCCTAACTTTAGACTGCTCATTTTACTGGGCAATGCATAGATCTGAGAAGATATTGTAATGAATTTGACAACTTCCAATTAACCTTCAATTCTTTTTGTGGGAATTCTTGAAACTGAATGCCACTCCAGATTTGCTTGTGCTATGCTATTCAATAACATATACAGCTCATCATAAATTAGCTCAAATTCTTGACCATATGCAGATTAATCTAGGAACATATTTTTATTATGATCAAGTGCTTCTACAAAAGTATGAGCAAGTACCTCATTGAACTGTTGGTGATGTGGACACTGTCGAAGAAGTTCCTTGACTTGCTCCCAAGCATGAAGTAAATTCTCGTCTGGGTTTTCTTTAAAGCACACTATCTCACTGTGAAGTCTTTAATCTTACAAGATGAGAAGAACCGAATAAGGAATTTTCTGGCCATGTAATCCCATGATGTGATTGAATTTTCTGTTTCTGTATTTAACAAATTTCTTGTTTACCCAATCAGTGAAAAGGGGAACAACGTCATCCTTATCTAATCGACATTTACTCATGTAGGAATGACTATCCCACTGATTTTGAAGAAAATTCTGCAAATGGACATGTGGATTTTTATGTGAAATCCCTCTGAACTGTCCATTGCTAATCAAAATTTGAACCATATTTTATATAAGCTCAAAATTACCTCCAACTGTTGACTTCTGAAATAAGGAGGTCAAATCAGTTGGAAGTGGGATCATCACCGCTCTTATTTTCCTGTGGGCTGCTTTTTTATAAGCTATGATAATAGGATTCTCTTGATCTTCTGTAATTCTAGGAATACAAGGGAGAAGCATTGCTTCTCTCCTTTATTAATGGAAAAGTTGCTCGGGTTTGGAACTTAGTTCAACCAAGTCCTGGTCCCTTTCCATCTTACTACTTTGTAAACCAGTTTCCTTTAAAAACACAACCAAGACCAAGCTTAAAAACACCAAAGAAATATAAAAGTAAAACTAAGAATAAAACAATTGCCAAATTAGAAGTCCCCGACAATGGTGCCAAAAACTTGACAGCGCTCAAACGCACATGCAAGTTTACGTTGTCTACCAAGTAGTAAAGTGGCCTTTAAGAAAACCGAATATGGACCCCATAGGGACTTTCTTCAACAAGGATTCAATTCTAGTTCACAGTTTAGATTAATTTAGTGCACGAGTAACGAAAAAGAGAGTTTTGAATTTGCAACTAAAGAAAAGTAAACAATGCATAAAATAAAGATCTTGAAACAATCAATGGATTAAAGCTTAGGGTCAAAGCACGTCAAACAATCATACTATGTTTTTGAATTTCATTCATAACTTTTCGTGGTCTCCCAACCTCTAACCGTTTACCTAATTTGAACCTTACAACTACATTGTTGAGCGGGGATGTAATTATAAATTTAGTTCTTTAAGTTATCATCCTACGTGTGAATCAAGTAAGGCATCTAAGTACATCCCTTTCCTAGACGCTAATTTTAATTCCTTATTTCATAAAAGAATATAAACTATACTTTGTTCATCTCTTTGTTCTATCTCCTTATTCCTTCTCCCGAGATAAAAAGGTAGACAATTGATATATTTTCCAGGTGATCAATCCATCAAATAGTTATATCAAAGATGAAAACACAACCAACAATGATATGCAAATTGAAAGAAATTAATGCAAAATAATAGTACTCATGTTCTTGTCTTTAACCCCGGAAAGAATGCGTTTAGCAACCATTGTCATACTTGTAATCACAAGGTTGTAATTAACAACTAAAGACATGAATGAACTAAATTAAAGTAAGAAAAAACTAAATATGGTTTTGCAGCAGCCCAGAATCTCCAAAGACATTAAAAAGTCTGTCCAATGTACACAAGCTTGTGTATTTATAATAGGAGAAATTGGCCAAGTAGTGAGTGGACTTTGCGTCGTGATGGGTGCAAATATGGAATGATGGTCGCGTCACGAGGCCTAGAAAGGTGTCGTGGAGGTTGAGTCACTTCCTCATTGCAAGGATACATAGTTTTGGGTCCATTTTGAAGCCTTCCATGATTAGAACACGCCAATTTGACATTTATAACGTTACCCACATGCCCTGGACATTCTAGATATCTAAATTGTGTGCAGTTTGTATATTGTACTTTCGTTGATCCATTCAAAACCTTTTGGTGTTGATTAGACTTGATTTGAAGCTAGTATATCCTTCATATATCATCATAATCCATTATCCAAACATCCTATAGCATTAAATATAATAAGTTAGAGCTCAAAACAACAAAACATCCAAGAAGGTGAAATAGAAACACGAGATACGACTAGGCTTGCTCACATTGATCTTAAGATTATTGGTTTGACTCATGTCTTGATCCAATTGACCCTTGAACATTATAACCAAGTTTTTTCACTCATAAATACACCTTCGGGCAATTAGGAACTCATAAAACACCTTGAAGTCTATCGAGATCAACTAGAACAACACATAGCTCAAGCTAGTAGCACTAGTTTTCTCGCTTAAACTCTAAGTGAACAATTTTATTACAAACTTATTTGGAAACACCTTTAATTATTGTCATCACATACTTAAGCCATTAGATGCTTATTTATATCTTTATGAACACATAAAGCACACGAATTACCCTCAAATCAAGGCTAAATAGGCTAGAATAGTAACACTAGAGTGCATAAATACGCCCAACATCATCTGCCTTACTCTTGGAATACACAAAAATATCATCAATAAACAAAAGTATGAAAAAATCTAAAAACTGATGAAATGCACAGTTCATAAGATCCATGAATACCACTAGGGCATTAGTTAAACAAAGGCACATTACCAAAAACTCAAAATGACTACACTAGGTTTGGAAACCAGTCTTCAGGATATCCATTTCCCTGATCTTTAGCTGATGGTAACCCGAAAAAAGATCAATCTTAGAAAAGTACTTAGCACCTTGAAGGGATAAGTTATGTCGAGTATCTCAAGTCAAACAAGGACCGCAGATCACCCCGAATATCCAAATCATTAACTGCCATACACCCCATGTTGGATGAATTCCAAACATATAATAAGATAAGACAGTATTATATAAAGAAATGATAATAATTATAAAATCAAAACTGAAAGCCACAACCAATTGACCATCCAATACCAATCTTAATGCCAATACAAATTCCAATGCTAACACTAATACCGATATCGCCCATGCCTTAAAGTAGTCCAACAAAGCCTCTAACAAGATTCAAAGAATATCAAGTTTGGACATACCCCTAACCTTATCAAATATAAAAATGAAGGAAATAAAAATGATATAAAGAGGTCCATAGCATGAAATAGGGTCTTTCAAAGAATGGAAGATCACCATTTTAGTTTGATTCAACAGTTGTGCCCGAATTACCAAGTCATTGAGTAGGAGGAGTGAAATTATTAGCAGTTTCTGCATCGCGTGGGGATATAACACCAAAAGATGGTTAGTAGAGTGAACTCTAGCATGTAACTCAGGGATAAAGATAAAATTATGTCATTAATTCAAAATCAAATCAAATAACCATAATTAATCACATATATACATATATAACATGTCCGGATATGGAACAAGGTTTAGCATGCATTTAAATCCTTAAACTGGATTGTGTAGATTTATCATCATAACTCAACCTACGAGCTATATAGGTCCTGTGTTACCCCTTGAACAGGCTCTAGTACGTGTAGCCATATAAACCAGAGATAACATAGAAGGTCTGGGATTCCTGTGTAGCCTTTATTTTTCCAGGATACATATATACATTTGTAGACTTGGGGGATTTCCTTGGAACCGAAAAACACATGGGCATCAAGACCAATCCTCATATCAAAAAACACTAGTTTCCAGTATCCATCCATCGAACTCACACGTTCAAGGCTAGCTATCACAACCCTCATTATTGCCAAATTAAAATATTTTACATATAACCAAACCATTAATTCCAGGAGTAAAATATTAAGGCATTATAAAGTGGTATCGTCATACCGGCTATAGCTTGTAAGAAATGTAATTAGCAAAGAATTAGGTGATTCCCATGCACCCCGCAGACTCTATTGTTAAAATCACATGGGACATTCCCATGTACCCTATAAGGTTTTCATTATATAATCACTTGGGGGATTCCCGTGTACCCCACAAGGTTTTCAAAACAATCCATAACCATTTAACCATTTATACCATGCATTAGTTTCAAGAAATAGGTCAAACCAAGAACTTTGTGGATTTCATTATACCCCTAATTCAAATTCCCACCTTTCTCCTAACTAATAACCAGTTTACAATACAGGGTTAGTGTCATAACCATTTCAAAGGTTACAAGTTTAGAGAAATTTACCATTATCATGTTCCACCACCTTACCCATGCTCCTACATGTTCAAAAAAATATTTAAAACAAAGAAAACCTTAATTAAACTAAGGGAAAACATTATTCGACATTAAGTATTCAAAGAACCCCAACCTTTATTTCATGGACATAATAATACCATGAAAGCCATACATTAAAACATGTGCTTTAAATAAAATAACAATGAGAGAGGACTAACATGCCAGAAATACCTTAAATTATAGAAGAGATTGTACCCTTCAAATACTAGATGACTACATTTTGTGAAACCCTAGCGTTAGCTTAAACAGAGAGTTTGAGAGAGAATTTGAGAGTGTTTTATTTGGAATGATGTGTTAATGAAGTCCCAAGGATGGTTTTAAGTCATTGTATCAGAGGGACTCATAATGAGAAATGTAAAGAATACCCTCTGTTTAAAATATATGAAAACCATCTTTTGGTAATAAGGTGACATATATACTCATCACCACTTTATATGACTTGTATCCTTGAGTTGTATCCTAGACAGTGAGTTGGACACCTATACACTATCCACTTTAAGACTCAATAATCCGACTCGTAGACTGACCTAATGACTCGTAGAGTTTAGTTGTAAACAATAAAGTACCCGCACAGGTTAGAGACTAGACAACCTACGACTTTATCTCATGACTCATAACATATCTCCATGGCTCCTAGTGATCCAATCGTATTTGGAGCAAAGTAAAGCCACTAAGTTATTGATTTGAATAAGATTTGTCCTAATGACTCATCACCACCCTTAATCACCCATATCACCAAGTCATAAACAAGGAAAAAAAATCTAACCACTACCCTCTAGACATCTTACGAATAGAGTCAGCTGATCCATCAAGACGCCATACGTCTCGTATGGGTAATTCATAATCACGACAGTAAGCTTAAAGCTTAAGAAATTTCCAAGGGCTAAAATCTTGGGTGTTTCAATTCTCCCCCACTTTGATCATTAATCCTAGAATAATGGGACAAGGTAGCAACTAGCATGATTAAACCCCAAATATCTCTACTTTTACCTTTAACTAAGTTTGAAAATAAAGATGCCAAGGAATCAATCTTTCCTTTAACAAAGTCACAAAACAAAGATGTTAAGAATAACAGATACCATATGCACAATCTTCTAGAGTAGAAAACAAAAATGGATACTTGGACTTCCTATCGTCTTTGGATTCCGAGTAGCCTCTTAAATCTTATAATTCCTCTATATAACTTTTACCGAAGCTACGCCCTTTGTCCACAACCGACAAACTTTCCAATCTATGATTTCAATAGGGACTTCCTTATAAGAAAAAATGTAAAATACCAATGTCCTTGTTAGGCACATTTATCTATGGATCACCAACATACTTCCTTAACATAGATATATAGAACACCGGGGGAACACACCATAAACTAGAGGGAAACTATAATTCATATGCAACATTATCATCCCTCTTTGAAATCATGTACAAGCCAAAATACCAGGGAATAAGCTTTCCTTTTTTTCCCGAACTACATTACCCTCTTCATGATAGATACTTTCAAGAACACCCTATCTTAACCTCAAATTATAACTTCCTACACCTCACATCCTTATATGACTTTTAATGACTTTTGGCGGCTTTTATCCAATCCCAAATTACCTTTACCTTCTCCATGGCATGGTGAATAAAATCCAGGCAAAACATCTCTTCTCACCAACCTTGAATAACCGAATATGAGGCCTACACCTCCTAACATACAAGGTATCAAGTGGAGCCATACCAATGCTAGAGTGGTAGCTACTATTATACGTGAAAAATGTCAAACGTAAATGTTAAACCAAACTACTACCATAATCAATCACGCTATCTTAGAGAATATTCTCTTAGCAGGTGGGAAGACGTACTAAGACTCACCTTAGTCCTCAAACCTTTTTGAAATTACCGCTAAATATATGATGAGAACTTAGCTTCATGATTTGAAATAATAGAAATAGGTGCCCCATGCAATTTCATAATTTCCTTAATAAACCACTTGGAATAATCCTCAATTGAGAATTTTTTCCTCACTAGAAAGATGTGAGCAAATTTAGTCATCCTATACATAATGACCCTAATCAAATCAAACTGATACTGAGTTAGAGAAAGACTAATAACAAAACCTATATTGATGACATCCTACTTCCACATAGGTTATTTCATTTCTTGATATAATCCTCTAGGCCTTATGTGCTCAACTTTCACTTGTTGACACTCGAGGCACTTAGTGACAAAGCTAGCTATATTCTTCTTTATATTATTCCACCAATAAATCTCCTTAATGTCATGATACATTTTGGTTGAACCACGATGAATGGAAAAATGCGACTTATACATCTCAGTTGATATCTTCTGTCGCAATCTTACCACATCTAGAACGCATAATTTTACTTGGTACTGTGGCGTACCTTCACCACTAATCTCAAAGGCCATCACTTTCTGCCCATCTACATAACCTATGAGTTGCACCAAGATAGGACTAATACTTGCTTCTCTTTCACCTTAGAACCAAGAGATAACTTTGCCACCTTCTGAACAATCACACCATATTTCAAATCGAAGTGGCAAACTCCAAGGTTAGCCAAATGGTGCACATCTATCACTGATTCTCTTCTCTTTGTCTACATGATCTAGACTCCCCATGTATAACCAACTAAGAGCATAAACAACTATGTTATTTCTACCTGGATATTAGTAGAGACTAATTTCATAATTCTTGAGTAGATTAATCCTTCTTTTTTGCCTGAGATTTAGCCCCTTCTTAGTGAACACATACTACAAGCTCTTATGATCTTTCTCATGATCTGAAACGATATCCACATATACTCTATACAAAAAGTGATGCCAGATTTTTAATGTGAATACCATAACCTATAATTACTTTTCATGAGTTGGATAATTCTTTTCATAAACCTCTAACTATGTTGAGGCATAATCTATCACTTTGCCACACTGCATAAAATTTTAACCAAGCCTTACACGGGATGCATCACAACAAATGACAAAACCATTAGTGCCTTCAAGTAATGTCAAGAATGGAGCTGATGTCAGCTTATCTTTCAACTTCTAAAAAATAGCCTCAGAAGCATCAAACTAAATGAATTTTAACTTTTAATGAGTTAACTTAGTCAATGGGGCTGCTATAGACAAAAATTCTCCACAAATCACTTGTCTTAATCGGCTAAACCCAAGAGGCTCCAAATATTGGTTGGAGTCGTGGGTCTAGGCTACCTCTTATTAATTGCAACTTTCTGCAGATCCACCATAATCCCTTCACTAGATATGACATGACTGAAAAAGGTGACAACATTTAACCAAAATTATCATTTAAAAAATTTGGCATAAAACTTATACCAACTTTATCTTTTCTAGTCTCAGGACTACATACGACTCAGCTCACGAGTCATAAGTCATCATACGAGTCATAAGTTGGACTCATACCCAAATTATTATAGCACGAAATACATTCTATTATAAGTATAACTTGACCCTTATGAGTAATCAAGAGTGGTACAAGTCATATAAATACAGTCGTAAGGACATCAATGTTAACCCCTTAAGGTTCTATCAACGATATGAGAGGAAGAAAGCTAGTCATATACAAAAGAATAACTCATATGGATAGAAGTCAAATCTATAAGAATGTTGGTTACCCATGTTGTCCGTTAATCCTATGAGTAACTTTACCAAATAGTATAATTATCTTACGAGTTGTAAGTACAACTAGTAGCTAATCCAGTACATCTTTTAGAATCTGCCAAGCTTATGAGTCAGTAGTCCAGTCGAACCCTAACATACGAGTCATAAGGTCGACTCATAAAGACTAGGAATATAATTTTTTGCACATTTTTCCAGGGGGTTTTATGTCTTTCCCCACTTCCTTAAAAGCCAAAATCATGTCTTTTTGGCTTCACAAGGGGTGGTATATAAGGGCCCAAATCCCTAATTCCCAACATAAAACATTAACTCATCAGAAATAATAAAAAATAAATATTCTTCCTCTCCAAAAGCAATTAGGGTTTGATTATGAACAAGAACAACTTTAAGAAATTTTTCCCAAGGATTCTACTTCAGGTATGTTTGATGTTCATCCATGGATTCCTTTCACCCATGGATCCCAAAAACCCTCTGTAGATTTAAATTATAAGTTTATATATGTTTAAGATAAATTAACTCCATGAATCTCTTGGTAATTCAATTACAAGGTAGGTTTACAAATGTTTTCAATTGGAATGAGTCATATAAGGTATTGAGTGTGTCTATTCTAATGTCATATTCAATTAATTTTAGGATAAATTCCTTACATTTTGATTTTAGCCATGTAATTAAATTTTTCTCTAATATTTAAGACACTCTAATTTTCAAGATTATGATTCTCACATGTTTGATAAAAAGTTTATTTCTTGGATATTTGAACCATGATTCCTATACTATATAATAAGTGTTGATTATGCCCCTTATGGTCTTTCAGTGCTGGCGGGTTATGAACACCCAATACCTATGTGTTTATTTGTATTTCACATTTTTCATGTAATGATTTTAGTTAAACTATCAATATTCCTATTTATTCAGTTGATATGACTATGATGAACACTATAAGAAATAATGTTCAGTTAAACTTAATTGAATTTAGTACCAGTGTTAGTTTAGTTGGGATTAGTATTTAGCACTAAGTGAACCAAGGAACTGGGCATCACCTACCAGTATAGGATGTGACCCTTAGTAGCAATCCAGAAGTTCTTGAACTACAAAGCAAGCATAGGTTAGAGATGCCTACCTGTCGGTTAAGGGTTGACAAAGTGTTTACCTGCAGTTGAGGGTGACACATATCTTATTTGAGCACCTACTAGTTAAGGGTGACTCATTAGTCCTTTGGGATAATATTTTAGTGGATCCACACAGCCAGTGTTAGTATTAGTGTTACGGAAATGACACCCTTCAAACTGGGGTTAAAGGTTGGACCTCGATTAGCTCATATTTGGCATGTAGGTTACATGATGCATCCTACAGTCTCAAAATAGTATTTAGTTTACTTTTAGTTTAGTCTTTCTTGACCAAGTTTTCAGATCCTTGGTAATTCAATTATACAGATTTTAATTCTCTCAATTTATAAATGATTTCAGAAATATGTTTATACTTGATCTTGTATTCTCAAACATCACAGTTTGTATGCCTTCGTTCCGGGTTATTCCATGTTGCTTAGTTAGTCCTTATCTTATATACACAGTACGATATGTATTTCAGCCAACCCTTATCTCATATGCCAGTACATTTAAAGTAGTGATCGCCTACTCTTCTTTGATCTATGATGTCTGATATCATAAGTTCAGATGCTCAGTTTCTCGATCATAGTTAGACAGTCCAGCATTATAGAAGCAGCAGTAGTGGTGGGTCATCATTTCTCTAGGAAATATTTTCATTCATTAAGTTATTTGAGTATTTCATTATGTTCTGTCAGCTGGAGTTAGTTGGTGGCTGTCTCATCAACTCTCCAGCCAGTTTAGAAGATTTCCAATCCTTAGATAAATTGTTAGACAGTCAATCATTTACTTTCAGCTTTTATTAGTTATCTCAGACATGACAATATTTTGTATTTCAGTATTTTAGTTTCCAATTATTTATCAACTTATCTTCTGCATATATTATATTAGTGCTATTTTATTCAGAGCTCATAGCACCTACCATCTCATGGCTTAGTTTGTGGTCACTTGTGACGTAACCAATATTGTCGCACCAAGCGAGCATCCTCGGGTCATGAATAAACTTTATATCAGAGCCTATGGTTTCAATGTATGCTAGGGAGTCTAAAATCCTAATCGAGTAGATTCTTGTGCATGGGTGCAAAGCGTGTAACACTTATAGACAGGAGGTTACGAGATGTTTTATGAATAGTTTCCCTTTTTTTTCAGTATTCATGTCTTGCAAAAGAGCATGAGATCTATTTAAAATCTCTTTTTAATTCACCCTTCATTCTATTTATAAAAAATACCTCCCAAAGGAAACAACAAAAATAGGAATGGGAATTAGCCCGCACCACTGGCTGTTTAGGAAGATCCCCTATATAAGCATATTTCTCAAGACAAATTTAGGGCTGCTTTAACTACCTTGTCACATTATGTAGATACTCATAATAACCAGCAGGCCATTTCCTCAGCCATTCTAGTGGCAAATATAGCTACAGTTAGGATTCAATATTTCACCTGGATGAATCCCACTTTATTTTTTAGATCCAAGTCTAAAGAGAATTCGTAAGATTTTCTTAATATGGTGTAGAAGGTGACAAATATTTTAGGCATCACTTTGAGTGAGAGTGCATAGTTGGTTTCATATCAGTTGCAGGATATATCTCACACCTAGTATAAGTAATGGAAAGAGGATAGGGGTATTAATGCAGGGCGTGTAGAGTGGGATGAGTTTCCCATGATGTTCTTAGACAGGTTCTTTCCATTAGAGTTGATAGAAACTAAGGTATGGGAGTTCATAAATTTGAAGTAAGGTAGTATGACTGTGAAGGATTACTCTCTCAAGTTCACTTAGATGGTGAGGTATTCTCCTAATATGGTGGAAGACAATAGGTTAAGAATAAGTAGGTTTGTTTTTGGTATATCTAATAGTATAGTCAAGGATTCTTGGATTGCCATGTTGATTAAGAAGATGGACTTATCAAGACTTATGGTTCACACTCAACAAATTGAGGAGAAGAAGCGCAAGGAAAAATAGAGAGATAATAAGAGGGCCAAAATAGGTAATTTTAACTATTCTCAACTAAGGTTAGAGGGTGATTAAAATTATCAATTCCGTCAAAACATTTTTATCCCCAACTCCATCTTTAGCTAGGGTGCCAGTGCCTAAGTTCAGGGAAGATACTCAGGATAGGGCACCACGCTCTAAGTCCTAGGGTAGTTAGAAAAGTGGTCATACTAATCAACTCTGTAGGAAATATAAAAGTCATTAAATGGGTGTGTGTACAGTTAGCAGTGATATATTTTTTGTATGTGGCAAGCCAACCCATTAAGTCAGAGATTTCCCAAAGGCTAGTCTATCGGTCTAGTCCAACCATCCTCCAGTTATAGCCAATCGCTCGACTTAGTAGGGTGCCATTTCCAGTGCAACCAGTGGGCAATATCAGAATAAGTTGTATTCTCTCAAGACCCAACAGGATCAGGAAAGTTCTTCTAATCTAGATACAAGTACTTTACAAATCTTTCATCTTCATGTTTAAGCTTTATTCGACCTCAAATCTTTACTTTCTTTTATGAATCCATATATAGCCAACGACTTTGGTTTCAGTCACAATATATTAGAAAATTCTTTCCTAGTTTCTACCCCAGTGAGTAATTCTATTATAGCCAGATGGGTATACAAAAATTGTCCGGTTAGAGTATCTCCAAAAGTCATCTCAGTTGATCTTGTGGAGTTAGATATAACTGATTTTGATGTTATTCTTTGCATGGATTGGATCCACTTATGTTACGCATCAGTTGATAGCAAAAATTGTATTGTTCAACTTTAGTTTCATAATGAACCAATTATTGAATGTAGGGGTAGTACATAAATACTTAGGGGTCAAATTGTTTCTTATCTTAAAGAAAGAAAAATGATATCTAAAGGGTTTGTGTTCCATCTTTTTCTAATCAAGAACCATATTTTTGACAGTCCAACTCTCGAGTCAATTTTAGTGGTAAAGGAATTTCCAGATATGTTCCTTGAAAGCAGTCCCGTTGTTCCTCTAATTTGGCTTCGAAATAGATCTCCTTTAAAATACCCAGCCTATCTCTATTTTACTCTAAAAACTTGCTCCAGCCGATCTTAGGAAATTGAAACAACAGTTGAAAGATCTATTATATAAGGGATTCATCAGACCCAGTGTTTCCCTATAGGGTTATCCAGTCTTATTCGTGCGTTAAAAGGATGGTTTTCTCAGAATATGCATCAATTATCATCTGTTGAACAAAGTCACAATCCAAAATAGTTATCTACTCCCGAGGACTGATGACTTGTTAAACCAACATCTGGTTTCTAGTTACTTCTCTAAGGTAAAACATAGATCCGACTATCATCAGCTCAGAGTTAGAGAAAGTAGGATTCTAAAAATAGCTTTCTGAACTCGGTATGGTTACTTTAAATTCCTAATTATGTCTTTGTAACATAGGAATTCCCCTACAACCTTCATGGACTTGATGAACAGGGTGTTCAAGTAGTACTTGGACACTTTTGTCATAATTTTCATTGTTGATATTCTTATCTATTCCCGTAGTGAGAATGATCATGCAGACCATTTGAGAATTGTGTTCTAGACCCTTAGAGATCACCAGTTGTTTACTAAATATAGTAAGTGCTAATTAATGCGAAGATCAGTAGCTTTTCTTTGCCATATTATTTCCGATAGTGGCATTAGAGTTGACTCTCAAAAGACTAAAGTAGTGAAAAACTAGCCCAGACCCATCTCACTATAAGATATCAGGAGTTTCTTAGGTTTAGATGGCTATTATTGATGGTTTTTTAAAGGGTTTTCTTCTATTGCATCCCCTATGTCTCGATTGACATAGATTAAACTCAAATTTTAGTGATCAGATTCTTGTGAGAATAGTTTTCAGGAATTGAAAACTTGACTCACTTTAGCCTAGTATTGAATTTCCAGATGGTTTAGATGGGTTTGTAGTTTATTTTAATGCTTCTAGAGATTGTATTGGTTGTGTTTTAATACAAAGAGGTAAGGTCATAGCCTATGCCTCTAGACACCTTAATACCCATAAGAAGAATTATCCAACCTATGATCTTGAGTTGGAAGCTGTTCTTTTTGCCTTGAATGTTTTGAGAAACAATCTTTATAGGGTTTATTTTGATATGTTCACTGATCAAAAGATTTTACCCTACGTGTTCTTGCAGAAATAGCTGAATCTTCATCAAAGATAGTGGCTTGAATTTTTAAAAGATTGTGACATGAGTGTGTTGTGTCACCCTAAAAAGGATAATAAAATGGTGGATTCCCTTATTAGGTTGTCTATGGGTAGTTTTTCCCATGTCAAAAATAATAAGAAGGAGATATACCATGAGGTTCATCAATTTTCTATATTAGGTATTCGGTTGGCAATTTAGTGATTGTTGTTTCTTTAGAAAGTATGAAAGTTGAGGATAGCCTTTTCTTTGAAGAAGTCCCAATTGAGATTCTTAATCATCAGATTCATAGACTAAAGAACAAATAAGTTAGATTTGTTAAAGTTGTATGGCAAAGTTATTTTGTTGAAGGAGCTACTTAGGAAGTAGAAACAGATTTGCGAGCTAACTACCCTCAACTTTTCTCGATAAATTCTGACTCAGCTTGAGATAATGAACTTTCTTAGATTAACTATTTTCCCGTATCTGTTTCATATAAATAACTATTCTTATTTCATTTCATGTATTCACGAAATCAATTTTGTTCATTTATCATACATCATACTTAGTTATTTAATCACGTTCCAAGTCATGCCTATTTAATATGCAATCTCAGTTGCCACAATTTTCTTAGTGTAACTAGTATCATTTGAGGACGAATGTTCCCAATGGGGAGATATTTTCATACCCGTATATTTTCTAGTATTTGGAATACATATAACTCATCCCGTGAATTGTAAGTTGGACTCGTACCTAAATCTTTGTAGCATAGAGAACATTCTATTACATGTATGACTTGACCCCTATGAGTAGTCAAGAGGGGTATGACTCATATAAATACATTCCTATGGACATCAATGTCGACCCCTTTAGGTTCAGTTCAGGATACAAGAGAGGGAATCTAGTCATAAACAAAGGTATGAATCAAATGGAGAGAAGTCATATCAATAACAGTATTGGTTCTCCATGTTTTTAGTTCATCCTATGAGTGACTTTACTAGATCATATAAGCATCTTATGTGTTTTAAGTATGACTCTTATCAAGACTAGTAAATGATCTTTCAAATTTGCCAAGCTTATGAGTCAACAATCTAGTCGTACCCTAACGTACGAGTCACAAGGTCAACGCGTATTGACTGGGAACATATTTTTTTCTCATTTTTCTAGGGCTTTTATGTCTTTCCGCAGTTCCTTAAAAGTCAAACCCATGTAGTATTGGCTTCACAAGGGTTGTACAAAGGGGCCCAAATCCCTAACTCACAACATAAAATATCAATTCATTAGAAATACAACAATAAGATAGTTTCTTCTTCTACCCCAAGCAATTAGGGTTTGAAAAAGAACAAGAAAAACATCAAAACAATTTATCGAAAGCTTCTACATCAGGTATAAGCGATGTTCATCAAAATATCCCTTTAACTCATAAAGCCTCAAAACCCTATTTTTGTTTAAATTATGAGTATATATATTAAAGATAAAATAAATCCATGAATCTCTTGGTAGTTCAATTACAATTTAGGTTTATAAATGTTTTCAAGTGGAATAAGTCATATCAGGTTTTTAGTGTCGCTATTCCTATGTCATGTTCAATTAATTTAACGATGATTTTCCCACATTATGATTTTAGCCATGTAATCATGTTTTTCTCTCATATTTAAAACACTCCCATGTTCAAGATTATGTTTCTCATATGTTTGATGAAAAGATTATGCCTTGGATATTTGAACCATGATTCCCATACACGTTTTTAGTGTTTATATCGTCCCTTATGGTCATTAAGTATTGGCGGGTTATGAACACCCGATACCTATGTATTTATTTGTAGTTCATATTTTCCAAGTAATGATTATAGTTAAACCATGAATATTTCTATTTGATCAGTTGATATTATTATTATGAACACCATAAAAAATAATGTTCAGTTAACCTTAGTTCAGTTCAGTACCAGTGTCAGTTTAGTTGGGAGTAGGATTTAGCATAAAGCAAACCCAGGGGTCGGGACTCACCTACTTGTAGAGGGTGTGATCCTTAGTAGCAATCCCCAAGTTTAAAAGCTACGTAGCGAGATTAGGTTAAAGATGTCAACCTGCTTGTTGTGGGTTGATAAAGTGTTTACCTGCCTATTGAGGGTAACACATATCTCATTAGAGCACCTTCCAGTTAAGGGTGACTCATTAGTCCTTCGAGACACTAGTTTAGTGGATCCATACAACCAGTGTTAGTACCTGTTTCACGGTACTGACACCCTTGCTACTGAAGTTACAGTTTGGACCCTGATTAGCTCAGATTGGGGCTTATTTGTTACATAATAGCTCACACAGTTTCAGTACACTATTTAGTGTACTTTCAGTTCAGTCTTGCTTGACCAAGTGTACAGATCCTCAGTTATTCATTTATATAGATTTCAGTTTATCAATTTACAAATGATTTTAGAAATATGTTTATACTTGGTCCTGCATTCTCAGATATCATACATTGCATGCATTTATGCTCAGTTATTTCATGTTGTTTAGTTTTTTTCTTATCTCATATGTGCAGTATCTTATACATTTTAGCCCATCCCTATCTCATATACTAGTATATTCAATGTATTGATCACATACTATTCTTTGCGGTATGATGTCTTATATCATAGGTTTGGATGCTTAATTTCCCAACTTTACTTAGATAGCCTATTATTACTTCAGTAGCAACAATGGTGAGTCTTCATCCCTTAAGGACATATTATCACTCATTCAGTTATTAAAGTATTTCATTACGTTTTGTAGGTCGGAGTTAGTTGGGGGCCCATCCCATCAACTCCTCATTCATTTTAGAGGATTTTCAGACACTAAGATAATCAGTTAGATAGACAACCAGTTACTTTCAGCTTTTATACGTTATCTCAGACATGATAGTATTATGTATTTCAATATTTTAGTTTTTAGTTGTTTATCTGCTTATCTTCCGCATATGTTATATCAGTGAAATTTTATTAAGTCCTCACAACAAGTACCAGCTCATGAGTTAGCTTGTGATCACTTGTGACTCTACCATTGTTGCGGCAAAGGGGTAGCTTGTAGTTGTGAAAATATTATTGGTCATTCAGGGTCTAAAACACAATATAGAGTTAATCGGTGTGATCCATCTCACTCTTTGAGTTTACAAAAATATCATCTATTAATAATACTATGATGAACAAATCCAAATGCTGACAAAAGACCCTATTCATAAAGTCCATAAATGTTATCTGAGTATTATTCAACACAAACGACATAGTAGGAACTTAAAATACCTATATCGGGTATGAAAAATAGTTTTTGGGTGGTCATTATAGTGGTGATTAAAAAGAGGGGAAATTCCATGCCATGGTACTTGTTAACATGGAGAATTTCTTAAAAGAGTAAGTGTTTGTACTTCAAATTCCTTGTTGCATATTTGGTGACTAGGTGTGTGAATTTTTCCTTTCTCATAAGAAGGCATGTGAACTAGTTAGGGTGTGTGATTTTGTCATCTTCTGCCTAATATGATAATCAGAAGCATTGCATGATTGTAGTCAACGTGTTAGTCATTTCTAGTGTGTTAGTAGTTGTTACATAGTTTCCCCCCAGAGTCTATTGCATCCTTCACTATTTAATTTTCTGATGAGGAAAGTTATTAAAAGCCTATTTGCCCACGTGTGAAAAGCTTTGGGTGGTAGCAATCAAGTTTGAGTCATCATGATCATTGTGTGATAGAATGAGGGTATACATTTGCAATTGTCTTATAATAAGGGGTTGTGTTACTTGAGGACAAGAAAGATCTTAAGTTGGGGGTGTTGATGAGTTGTGATTTTACCACTCATTCTCACTCAACGTTCATGTATATTACCTTGTTTTGAATGAATAAATATGGCATATTCATGAGTAAATGTACTAATATCAACTCTTTCCGAGAATAGAGTTAAGGAGATCAAAAGATGTGGATTGTTGCTGAAAATGATTAGAGAAAAGCAAAGAAGAGTGTAGTTAAAGACCTAGACTACATCAGCCTCAGTTATCATGACCGCGGTTCTCAATCCGCGGTTGCATTTTGTCAAGATGGTCAGGACAACATTGCTATAGCAAATAACCATGGTCGGGGATACACATAAGCGATCGCGGTTTAGCGGGAATATGCCTAGGGGAAGATCTATAAAAGCACTTAGACAAATCCCAAACCATATATAAGCAAAAACCCTTTCTTCTTTAGGCATTGCTTACCTCATAAGATATCTTTGAATTCGAAACTTGAAACCCTAATTGGGCAAGTGTGTAATTAACTTAGGAGGCTAAATTTCTTAGGATTTTTGTGAATAATTAATGCTTTGGATAATCCTTATGGTATATCACTCTTTACTTTCTTCAATAGTAGCTAAGTAATTTAGTCTTAGAATTATGTTGAACTAGAGTGTAATTATGTATGGGTATTGTTGTGTTTTTATGGATTTTTAGTTGTTGAGTATGGATTCCACCATTGCTTGATCTTATGAGTTGGAATTTGATAGATTAAAACCCCAAATCTCCAAATTGGTTTGATGGGTGAAAACCCCAAACTCTTGAAACCCTTTATCATCCTTGAAAGAGGGATAAAAGTGAATATTAGGTAACCTATAACATCTTTGAAAGTGGGTTATAGGGGGATAACACAATGGTGGACAATTGAGCCTATGGTTTACTACCTATTTCAATTTTAGAAATAAGTGTATTAGGTAGGAGTATAAATCATGTCAAAAGCATCATCTTAGAAATAGGGATGCTTGATTGATGTCTTGGGTTATTACAAATTTCATACTTGTTAGGTGCTCGAAAGATCCAACAGGTAACATTGTTGTCGTTTTATCGAAAGATTAACCACAACGACCTTCGACCTAGCTTATACTTTAGTTAACAACTAAACTTCTTTCTAAACCATCATTAATCCATATTACTTTTACCTTTTGGTAGACATAATCCCAAGATTTCCCCCAATATTGTTGCTTAAAACAAAAGTGTCACCACTTGGTCATTTGCTAAAGATTATACAATAAGTTTCCAGACAAATCCCCCCAATTTATTTTACATGCCGTTTTGTTAGCATTTTAGGTAATCTTTTAGTAATTTGAGCACCCATAGGGTTTGAAGTCTATAATTCGCTCCTTGAGATTCGACCTTAATATAAATGGGGTTACTTGACAACGACTGCCTATCTCCTCAATTATGGGAGTGAGTTGAGCATTATCAAGTATTTGAGAACCTGGTAAAAAGTCTATTTCATGCTATATTCCTCTTAAAGGAAGCAAACTACGTGGTATTTCTTTTTAAAATATATCATTATAATTTTAAAACAAAGGAAAAGCAACACTTGGAATATATAAAAAGGTTAGTTCATTGTTAGAAAGCAGGGAATAACCTTTAGGTTTGATAACTACGACCTGAGTAGCATCCTCAATGTTAAATTTTTTATGCTCTCTTGATTTTGCAAAATTAGACATATTTTCTCTCATTTTTTATTTTTTTGTTTTTCCTGCTCACCTCTTTTTTGTGATAATTTATTTTCACTTGAGCTTTCAACTTCTCCTTTTCCTCCCTGAGTTATTATTTTTTGATACGTTACTTCTATATTTCTTTTCTCTCTTAATTTTTTTTTGAAATCTCTTATTTTTCTATGTTCCTCACACATTTGAAAAGAAGAAAGGGGGTTAAGAATGTTCCTTTTACCATTCTTAACAAATTCATATTTATTTGACCTTCTATTATTCTTAGCTTACACATCATTTTCCCATGGACTTCCCAATAATAAATGACGAGCTTGCATTGGTACAACATCACTAAGCCCTTCATCATGATAACTTTCAATCATGAAATTTATCAATACTCTCTTGGTCACCTTGAGTTCACCACATTCATTGAGACATTGCAGTTTATAAGGTTTTGGATTCCTTCTTATTGGAAGTTTCAACTATTCTACCATAGATACACTAGCAACATTGACATAACTTCCTCTATTAATAAAAAAGAAACATAATTTCTCTTGAACTCTATGCCAATTATGAAACAAATTCTCCCTTTTATCAAGATATTCCCTTGCTAGAGAACTCATACTTCAACTCACAACATTGAGTTGAAGTATGATTATTAATTCCTGCTCCATCACCTTCTCCCATAAACTCATCACTAGAATCAATCTCCATATGGTCATCCTTAGATTCATCATTGATTTGATAACCACCATCATTCAATGCAATCATATCCTTTACATTTATTAGGACACTCATTTGCTTTATGACCATATACTTTACATTTAGAAAACTTTATTTTAGATGGAGTTTCAAGTTTAATTTTGTTACCTCCATACTTTTTGTCAACCTTTGATTTTCCTTGGTCAAAGATGGACTTCAATACTATCTTTGCACTCTTGGATTTGTCCCAAGTGGGAGATAATTTCCAAACTTCCTTATTTTTAGCCTTTGAAGAAAAATAAGAAGATTGCACATTTTACATGTTTTGTTTTGATGGACCCCCACCTTGAGTACCATCTAATAAGCACAAATAAAGTATAAATATGATGCAATTCCAATGGTTTTATTACCTCCTTATTTAATTTCAGGATAAATATTGCCACAAGCTTTATCTCTTCATCGCTAACAGTATCTTGAAGCCTAGTATGATTTAGCTCCTCATATTACTCTTCCACACTCTTGCTTCCTTGTTGAAGATTGCAATACTTCTTGAGTGTATTTTGTTCTTAATATTGGCCCACAAATCTTTCTCTCATATGCTTTTTCATGTCATTCCAACTTGTAACAAATTATCTATTAACCAAAGCATCTCTTTCAATATTGTCACACCATGTAGAAGCAAAACCCACAAGGTGACGTAGAGCATAATTCATCTTTTTAATATCACTCACATTATTGAGATTATATTGCCTTTATGGTTTCAAAATCCAATCAAAATATTAATTTGTATCACTACTTTCTTTGCAAAATTAAAGTGTAACCTTTATGTTATTAAATCCTCGGTTTTTATTATCATTAATTCTATTGTATTCTCTATCATAAATTGGATACCACCCTCTATTCCCTCATCTTCATACTCTACCACCTAACCTCTCTTGTTAAACTTAATCATTGACTCTATATTTATAATTATCACCATCAAAAGAATCATTCTCTTTAAGGTTATGTTAGACTTTCATTTGAGTTCTATTCGCTTATGGTGAAAGATTTCATTGTTGATTTTCAACCTTCAGAAGTGTTGCTTGATTGCAAGATTATGGTAATATAGCATTAAGATATAGTTTATATTGCACTACTAGGTGGGATGGAATTGTATCAAGGGGCCTCTTACTTGATTTCTTATCATATTGAGCAATGGGATTGGAAACCTCAAGTGGTTGCTTTGTTATTTCATGATTACTCGCCCTTCTATCCATATCTTCCAATTTTTCTATCATTTATTTTATTTCTTCCAGTAGTTTTAACATAAAAATTTTCAAGATTCTCCATTTAATTGAGTCATTGTTCATACAAAAACTAAATTAAAATTTAGTAGAAAGAGTTTACAATGTTCCTCTAGGTCATTTCCTTGATTTGGATGCATTTTTAGCATTTTGAGACTTCCTACAGTGGCTATAAATCATTAAGATTTACAAGAACTGTTGCTTTGGTTATTTGATAGTTTGTTGGATTTTAGGTCCACTTCCTTGTTTTGGAGCTTTCATTGTTTAGGATTAGGTATTGGACAAAACCTTCTAGTAGAGGATCTTGGATGAGAATTTTGACAGTGCCATCAGCTCTAGAATGTTGATTTTAGGCTAAAGAGACCCTTGGTTTGGGTCACGAGGCTTCTGACCTCATTTTGGGCTATTGGGTCGTTTATGTGAAAAATGGAACCATAGGTGCGAGCCCTATACATATTCGAAATGATCTCAAATGAAAGTTTTGATTATTCCATTAAGCCCGAAATGTCAAATTAGTATGGTAGCATAGTTTATTTGCACGCATGGGGTTCCAAATGAATCTTGAGCACCCGATCAAAGTCCACTTTGGATTTACTAAGAATCTAGTACTTGGATCCCGATAGGTCTTCTTAAGCACCAATTGGGGTACTTTAACTCTAGGTACTTTAATAACCATAGGTCGCTTTAGCGGCATTGGTCAAACGGTCGGGGTCCACTAAAATAGTTGATGGTCACTAAAGCGGTTCTCGCTTTAGCACCATCGGGGCCGCTTTAGCGATACCCACTACTGTCTAGACCATTCAAGATTCTGTGTTGCAGCTTTAGAGGTAGGTTCTTTAACAATAGGTTTCGACTTCAGCAACACCTATAGCCTTTTTATCCTCTTTTATCCACCTAATTTTGCTTCCTTTTCACACCAAACTGAGAGGTCAAAGAGAAGAAGATATAGGAAATCATCTATAGGAGCTAAGGTAAGCAAGCCTAACTCTCCTTGGTCATTTTCTATTAAATTTTCCTTAAATTTCTATCCTAAATCATGGTAAATTCTTAAAAATTAGGTCATAAGTTCCTCAACTTTATGAGTTTATGTGAGACACAATTTGTTCTTAGATTGTGATCATTTTTTAGCACATATTCTCTTCCTTCAAGGGACCTCATGACAGATTTTATTTTGGATTCCATTTGTGGGCCTCGCAGGCCCGTTCTTGACAAAAAATTTGACTTGAACTTTAATATAGAAATATGGGTCTCATTTTACTTTTCATATATAGATTACTCTTTTAATAGCATGATGACATTTCAGGATTGTAGAGTGAAGACAGACGATTTATGGTTGATTCGAGGATTGCGGTTTAACATCGAGGTAGGCTCCTATCTTCTCTTCTTTATGAGATAGTTTATTGTATATGTTGCATATTATATAGGTATGTTAGGATGTTATAATGGGAAAACATCATGGCTTAGCCTAATTTATAGGTTTGGGGATAGAAGGGTGAATCAGCGAATCAGCCCTTAAGGTGAAATACTTATCATAATTCTAGAATTTTATCATGCTAGGTTTCTAGCATGTTAGGCATAGTTGAGATTAATGAACCTTGAGTATAATATTTACCACGATACTTGCTGGATTGTGATGATTTTCTTGGATTATGAATTTATGGTTGCTGGATTTATTATTAGGCCCATGATTAGGAAATTGTTAGATTTTTGAAAGTGTTTTATTTTTGTAAAGTATGTGGTCATAGTTTATAGATTTTTGATGATTATGATTCTATTGTTTTGATACTGGCAATGATATGCGTAGATTTTGTACATTCATGCTCACTAAAATGATAAATGCTATAGTTCAAACTAAAAATATGGTTTTAGTACTATTTTTCCTAACAAAGGATTTATTCCTACTCTTTACTTTTAAAACAGATTGTTTCATAACAAGAATCATACCATCATAATGAAAAACTTATGAGCCTTTGAGACCCAAAATGATGTTTTACAGATTTGACAAAGATAGTATCCGGTCCATGATTTTACTACTATTATTTACTTCGGTCAAGAGAGACCCTAACCCTTTATAAAATTTTATGATGACTTAGTCTTGCAGTTTACCTTGGGCAATGAATTTACGAACTTACACTCTTTTATGGCAATGAATTTACGAACTTACACTCTTTTAACCACGATTCTATCCCATATATTTATATTTATATATATCTCTGGTACTATACGAAGTGTATTGATGATGATGGTAGTTATTGGAATTCTTGTATCAGGAATAGGTGGGTGTATATGGGTACTCTCGAACACCCTAGGGGCTTCTTCATCTGTGAGTGGTCATGTATGAGAAGATAGGTCACTGTAAGTCCTGCCTTTATGAGTCATTGAACTGTAGGAGGTGTATACACTGGGTTACGTTATGGTACTTGGTTATGTTATAGTAGTATGGATTATACTTTGCATCCTTCCTTACATGTGCATTTCCTATCACCAATTTGCGTCTATATCTATAAGCCTTATGAGGTTTGCATAGGTATGGGTCATAAGTATTGGTTGCAGTGTGTTGTGTGCTGATTGGACCTTTTGAGTTATGGATCCTATTTTAGGTATTATTTATTTTGGATAACCGATAACTTTACTATTATTATTATTATGGTTAGTTCATGATAGGTTGATTACTGGACCGATACTAAGATTCAAGATATGATTCTTATTGCTTCTTTACAGCTATTTTACTTAGGATAATTATTTCTTGTATAAATATATATATTACCCAACCCCCACCAAACATACATAAACCCCGAGTCAAATAAATTCAGAACATATAATAAGATAGCGTATTTGATACAACTTTCAAACTCTGGGGTAGGTCTATGACCATGACTGACCCAAATGGGTCCAACCATCCAAACCCAATCAATAAATTAATTACCAAACCAAAACCATAAGCGAAAAACCAAAAAAATAACTAAGTTCCTATCCATAACATAATATAAGTGTATCAAACAATCATAAATTTAGTCTAATGGTATCGGCCCTAATACCAATACCAATACTAAGGTTGACACCAATACCGATCCCGCCTATTCCAACCCATAGTAGTCACACAAGCCTCTAACTAATAGAAAAATGGCATACGGTTCGGACATTTACCCAACCATAGCAAAACCCAATATCTCTAAACTAAACTAAGTATGTAAAGACATCCAAGATATGAAATGGAGCCTTTCAGAATATGAAATCACACAACTTTAATCCAATAGCTGATCCCGAATCAGATCACTAAGCAGGAGGAATATAATGGCCGGTTCCTACATCGCGTGGGGATACATCGCGTGACAAGTCGTCACAAAATGTCATCACAAAATTTCCAAACTGACACACTATAGTAAAATGGGCATAGCTCTTTCCCCCGACACTGTATTTTGGTGAAATTAATAATGTTGGAAAGCTAATTCAATTATATATCTGTTGGTGTGTCATGAGATAAAAAATTCTTAGGGTAGCAAGTGATATACTAATTTAAATTTGTCTATGATAAAATCCTTCTCACGAATTCAATTATTAAGGGATGTTTTACCTCACCGAATCGGTAGGACATCTTTTAGGCCTTAATACGCATCACCCTTTATCATAAAACAACCAAAGCACTATAATTTATTTCTCATGATCTTGAGTCATGGTTGCACTATTGGTTAGAGTCTCGGGGTATTACATTAGTGTGACGAAGTTGGAGTTGGTTGCATGATTCATTACTTATCTTGCCTTAGTGTTGGATGAGTTTTTACTTGATTGTGCAGGTATCAGTGTGGTATCAGTATGTCATGGTTTGGATTTGCATGCATCAACCTTACTTGGTTCAGTTGGAGTCCAATAGCTGTTTGAGGATGAGTTTTTATTATTTGAGAGTGAAGTGCAGAAGTTGGTTTGAAAATAGATACCTGTGGCAAAATCCCTTGGAAGTGTCATTTCTTATAAGAGGTTACCTAGAAAGTAATTCTCCAAGCATGTAGGCCCAGTACCTCATCCCTTCGTGCTTTCATGATCTTTATATCCATTACTTTTCTCGGTCAAAAGTCCTTTTAGTAATGGATATTATTATAATCCTCTAGGTTATTTATTTGTATGTATTTCTAGCATGTTGAGCCTTCCCATAATGGCTACAAGTCATTTATGACTTGTCAAAACTGTTGGCTCATTTCCCTATTTAAGAGCTTTTTCTATTTAGGAGTTGATCTCGGACCAAGCCTCCTAGTAGATGACCTCGAATGATAATTCCTGATGCACCATCAACTCTGGAATATTGGTTTTAGGCTAGCGGGATTCTTGGTTTATGTCCCAAGGCTTCTAGATTCATTTTGGGCTATTAGGCAAATTATGTAAAAAATGCAACTATAGCTATGGGCCTAATATTAAACATTCTTGGATGAAATTTTCATGGTTCTATTGAGTTTAAAATGTCTTTTGGTAAGGTAACATAGTTTATTATCGCATACGAGGTTCCAAATAAATCTCAGCCACTCAATTGAAGTTTGTTTTGGACTTAGTAAGAATTGGTTGCATTATACCTGATAGGTCCGCTTAAGCACCTATTAGGCCACTTTAGTATCCCTAGCCCAATGGTCGGGGTCTACTTAAGCGGTTAATGGCCACTAAATCGGTTCATGCTTTAGTGCTATTGGGGCTATTTTAATGGCACCCGCTACTGCTGCCACACTATATAAGCGAACGTGTTTCTGCTTTAGTGCCCAAGGATCTTCTTTAGTGACACCTATAGATTTCTTACCCTCTTTTCTCCACCCAATATTCTATTATTTCTTACTCTATTTTTATACCAAAATGAGAGCTCAAAGAGAGGGAAAAATAGGAAATCATCCATAGAAGCTAAGCAAGCTAGACAAACAAACTTGGTCATTTTCCATTAATTTCCCTTCAATTTCAATCCTAAATCATGGAAAATTTATAGTAATTTGGTATTGAATTTCTAAACTATAAGAGTTGATGTTAGACATGATTTATGCTCAACTTTTGAGCATATATTCCTCGTCTGTCGAAGAATTTCATGATGGATTTAATTTTGGATTCCATTTGCAGGATCCACGAGCCCATTCTTGACTCGAAACACAACTAGACCCTTAATATAGCAATATTGGTCTTATTTTACTCCTAACAATGTGCAGATTATTACTTTGATAATGTGATGACATTTTAGAATTGTGGAGAGAAAACATACGATTTATAGGCGATTCGAGGATTGTGATTAGGCATTGAGGCGTGATTTTTTCTTCACTTCTTCATGATATAGTTTATTATACATGTTGCATGTTAGATATGGATTTTAGGACGTGATAATGGGAAGAACACCATAACTTAGCCTAAGTTATGAGTTCGGGGATAAAATGGTTAATCGGCCCTTAAGGTGAAATATTTATTATGCTTCTAGAATTCTATTAATGTAGGTTGCTAGCATATTAAACATAGTTGATACTAATGGCCCTTTAGTATAATGTTTACTATGATACTTAGGGGATTGTGATGGTTTTTCTAAATTATGATATTATGGTTATGTCGGATGTTATTGGGCCCAAGGTCATGATTATGATATTGGTTGGATTTTGAAAAGTATTAAATCCTGGTAAAGGATATGGCCATAGGATATAGACGTTTTGATGCTTATGTTTTCATTATTTGGATACTGGTAATGGAATGCATAGATTTGAAACATTCATGCTCACTAAAACTATAAATGGTATGATTTCAATTAAAAATATAATTTTACTACTGTTTTTCTAGATAGGGAACTTATTCCCACTTTTCATTTTTAAATTGGATTTCTTCATAATGGGAACCGTACCATCTTAATGAATAATTTCTGATCCTTTGAGACTAGAAATAAAGTTTTAGAGATTTGATTGAGTATATTCTGGTCCATGATTTTACTATAACTGTTTACATTGGTCAAGAGAGAGACTTCGGTCCTTTCTACACTTTTACGAAGATTTAGTCTTGGAGTTTACTCCAAGCAATGGATTTATGGACTTACGCTCTTTCAACAATGGTTATAGTCTAAGTATTTATATATATATAAATATGTGTGGTATTAGATGGAGTAGATTGACGATGGTGGTAGTTATTGGAAATCTTGTATTGGGACCACGTTAGAGACCCCCTTCTTCCGTGAGCTATCGTGTCAAAGAAAAGAGGTCATCATAGATCCTATCTTTGCGATCCGTTGAGCTGGAGGATGTGTATATAGTAGGTTATATTATCGTATTTTGTTTGGTTATAGTATTATGGATTATACTTTGTATTCATCCTTGTATTCACATTTCCTATTACTAGTATACGTCTATATCTATCATCCTTATGGAGGATTGCATTTGTATGAGTGTTGAGTATTGCTTGCAGTGCATGATATGTGGATTAGTACTTTTGGTTTCTGGTGCTCGCTTTAGATATTGTTTGTTTGGGCTATCCGATTACTATACTATTATTATTATGTTTAGTTTGTGACAGGTTTATTACTAGACTGCTACTGAGATTCGATGTATGATTCTGATTTCTTTCTTTATGGTTATTTTATTTTGGATAATTATCTCATGTGTAGATGTATGTATTAGAGATCCTTATTATGTTATTGCTAGTTCCTACTATTATTAGGAGGCCTTGAGATGCTAGTATGACTACTTTAGGTTGTATCTTTGGGTTAGCCTTGTTTATCTATATACATTTATATACATAGTTATGGTATTAGAGTATATCCCTCCTTTCCTTTATATGTTCATATTGTATATCCATTCCTTGGCCTTATATATTATTATATATCCTCCATATGCTCTTCATTTGTATATGGGCCAATAATATACAATAGTGCTTAGGTTCCTCGAGTATGTCTAGAATAGGATAGTTTATCCATATCATCTCCTTAGCTTTACTATGTTAGATTCCTGGATAATTGAGTGTAGCTTATGTTCCTGCTTGCATGTTATTTAGATCTACTTATTCTTTGGAGATCAGTCAGTAGTTGCCTACTGAGTACCATTGTTTGGTACTCATACTATACTCTGGCATCTTGTAGATTGTAGTATGGATTCTCGTCGTTGTTGTATACGATGTGCGGAGCTGCTATGGTTAGCGACATAGGGTGAGCTCCTGGTGTTTGGAGTATTATTGTTCTCCCTCTTATGTACTAGACTAGCCTCTATATTGTATTCAGAGATGGGTTGTGTCAATGTATTTTGTTTGGTACTTCATTTTGTAGTCTTATTTTACTAGAATTTCTTGCAGTGATTCCACCAGATTTTGGGACTATCTTGTGTATTTTAGCCTTTTTACTATTTTTATTTCATATTCTTTCTTCATTTTTCTTGGTAGTCTGTGCTAGTAATTATAGACTAGGGATTGGATTTCCTATTTGTAGGTTATAGTCAATGTCATCATGACCTGAGAAATCGAGTCATGACAGAGTTCCTTTCCACTCTCTCACACCATGTTTTCCTCTTTTATCCACTCACACTCTTGTATCACTCTGCTAAAGGCTTTTGTGGCCACCATCAAATGGGCTCACTTCATTCCAGATTTAAGGTATTGTTTTGAGTAACTTAAGGTTGAGAGTAAATACCGTCAAATAATTCAGAAGTGGTACTACTTATGTGGGTTAAAGTGGAGTTTATGTAATCAAGAGAGGACAACTAAAACTAAAGGACAAAGAAACAAATAATAATAAAATGAAATGAAATAAAAAAACATGAAATAATTTGATACGAATAAATTAAATGGACACAAACTAGTTTAAAATTAAGTATGAATTAATACCACTGTAAAAAATCTAGAATTAACAAGAAAAAAAAAAAGAGAAAACACGTTTGAAAGATTTAAACTATTTTGTAATTCTAAAATTTATCTTCTTCGCTTTGTTTTTTTAAAATATCAAACCCTAAGACTTTTATTTGTGAAAATAAACCTAATTCAAGCTCTGATGCCAATTTGATGTGAAACAAGAAAATAGAAGCAAGATAGAAATTAAAGGTAAAAACTAAAGAAACATAGACACAATTAGATTCAAAAAATTAAAAGATGTAATGGTGAAACTAACCAAAACACCACTTTATTAAGAATTAAAATCACATGATGCATTAGAATCCTGAAAAAGGTAGTAACCTTACTTGCAAATCCTAGGACAAGTGTTGAAATCAACAAAGAATTCTCAATCTCTCAATGGAGACACAAATCTTTACTTTCAAAAACCTAGCGTTTCAACCCTAATATCTAACTATTTATTCTAAGGGTTAAAATAAGTAACGAAAGACCAAATTGTCCTTCATTTAAATTATAAGCTAATTTAAATGATAGACCCTTAATAAATTAAATATCTTTGACTTATCCATATTAAAACCTTCTAAAGATTCCATCCTTATCCATAAACCATGAAATATTTGAAGTTCCTTAACTTGATTGAGTGAAAGGTCTTCTTGAAGTAGCATCACTTTGATGTATATCAATATGCACATCCTCTCTAACTGTCCTCCATATGAATTAACCGGCCTCAATTGGCCTCTCTATCTCTTTAGGACTTTTTATGATAATATCTCTATCACTATCCCTCATCAAACCCAACAACATTAGTGTAAATTCACATACACCGGAAACACCCTTTTATCTCATTGGAATAAAACAACACAATTTAGCCCCTGTAACCTATTAAACAAAGGATGCAAAAGATAATATAGAAAAACTATTAATCCCTAGGTTTCAATTTGTTTGTCTTAGTTTCTTTTTATACAATTTGAAAAAGAATGAATCTTCCTCATCAAATACCAAGCCTCATAGAAATTTTTACCAGGTAGAACTTGAGGCCCATTAGGGAGCAAATTTTACACCAGCTTAATGACCAAAAAAGGTAAAAGGAAACTAAAGAAATACTTCAACTAGAATAATTATGTATCTAGATTAATATACTACGCGAAGCTCAAATAAGATTTGTCCGTGTAGAAATAATTGCTTCAGCATTTGAAAACTATGGCAGCAATCTAACTTCCTCTAGGATGACTGAAAATATTGCTCATGAGAAATCTTTTTGCACAGGCTCTTCAATTCTTACTTAGAGACTACACTATTAATATAAGATCCATTCAAAAAAAAAAAAAAAGAAAAAACTATTTTTATAATCAACAACAGCAATTCATCAACTGAAGGAGATACAATCGATGTAGCTTGTCATGGGACTTGAATATCTTTTAATAGGTTACTTTTACTTATATAACACAACACCAAATGAGTGCTTAATTTTTTACTCTCAAAAATATAATCCTTTTAATCTTTCAGGAAACTAAGAAAGTCTAGAAAAATATAAATATTATATACAATTTCCATGTTCGACCAAAATGCTGAGAGATATAACCACTTGACTTTTAAGTAGCGTATGTGAATAATAGTATACAGGGAACTGATAGCCTCCCAATAGATTGACTAAATCTTTCTACTTAAAGTATAAGAAAAAGAACACTGACAGATTCTCTACTATAGATAGCTTAAATCAAGTTATACCTGAACTCTTGACCATCCAACAATTGCATGAATAACAAGCTCATTGCATCATCGATCTCAACATCAACAAAGATAATATAATTGATGAGCCTTGCACTAGTAGAAATTATCTGTTTAATGTTAATATTAACATACTAATCAAATAACAGTTAATCTCAACCAAACTACAATGAGGTTTATAGCATAATATAATAATCAGCATATACTATTAAAAATCAACTTTAGCAGCAAAAGAAGAGACAATACTTCGTAATATCATCTCTAAGTGTGTTTTGGACCAATCAGCAATTGGAAGTCCACATATGATTAAGAAGACGTAATATTTTCCCAACTGTTCAAATCAACCAATACGATTCCAAGGAGAAAATGACACTAAATATGATTCAAATCAGCCAATATGACCTTCGAGTAATGGTAATGCCAAAAATCCAAGAATGGAATTTTACTTTTAAATTCTAAATAATCCTTATCCTAATTCACGTTCAAAATTAAAAGGTTTAACTTTCGAAATCTGAATGCTGCCACATAAATTGAGACACTGAATGCTGCCACATAAATTGAGACAGGAAAGTAATAGTTACTCCATTAAGTAATTGCAAAGGCATTTTGATAGATTTTGGGTTGAGTTATATGGTTTTTTAGGGTTTTGTTCTTGTGAAAATTTGAAATATGAAATTGTTGTTCCCTTTATCTTACTATTATTATATTGTTAAGTCTCAATTCAAGTTAATAAGATATTAGCCATGTGCTTACAAATGTCTCACCTTAGACTTTGTTGTAAAATCATTTTGGATAACTATGCTATTTGGGCCAGTTTGTGTGCACCTTAACTAATTTCAGGGGATACCTACCACCTCTCGCTATTGGTATAATTGCTCTGATTATCTTACCTTAATTAGTTTTTCCTTTTAGGAAAAGAAAAACATTAATTCTCCATATTTGACTAATCATTGTTCTTATAGGAAAAGGTTATAGACTCTATAAATAAAAAATCCTTTCTTCTTACTTGGTAGTATCCACAATGTAGTTCTAGAGGCTTGAAAGTATCGTTTGGGGAGATAATTTCTGGGGTACAAGTGTTACAATTTCACTTTTGTGAACCTCTTTTTATTTTAAGTGAATTGTGTCAGATTATCTCTCTTATCATTTTGTACTCTCTTTTATATAATCAATTGATCATCATCTTTTGTGGATATAAGTCAATTTATCAAACCACATTAATGTATTGTGTCTCTTTAGGTGTATTTGTCATATGCCTTATTATTTGACAACTTCAAAGCTTTTTTTTGATATCTTTCTCATGACACCTGATTATCTAGGATCCAACAAGTAGTATCAAAGCAAGGTTCAAAATTGGGTGTTCATTGTTGCGCCCAGGCGCACATGCAAGTGTACGTGGTCCACCAAGTAGTAAAATAGCCTTTAGAAAGCCAAGTATCGATCCCACGGGGACTTGTACTCAACAACTATCATATTACACTCTCACTATGAAAATTAAACAAGTGCTAAGGTGGCCAATAAAGGTTGTGACGTAAAAACTAAAAGTAAAAGTAAACAATGCAGTAAAGAAAGGTTCTTAAACAATAATGGGGAGAAACCCAGGGTTAAGACGCTATGAAAAATTCTACTTAGTTATATACCTTCATTGGTTTTGTTAATTAGATTGGTTGTTGGTTCATGGGGTTTATAACCGGATCATGGTTTTTCGAACCTCTAATCAACTATCTAACTGAGCCTCACAATTATATCGTTGAGCGGGGATGCAAGAACTAAGTTAAAATCATTTTTATTTCTTCCCGTATATGTACAAAATAGGGCAAATTAGGTATATTCCTATTCTAAATGTAAATTATAACTTCGTCATTGAATGATTACAATCCTATTCCATATATCCTATATTCTATTCTATCATTCCTCCTTCTGTTCTCATGATAAAATTATGAATTTGTCCTATATCCATAGAATATATAATAAAAAGAAAATACGAACAATCGGGAATGATAATAAAATAAACCAACTCAATTAGCAAGCTTAGGTACTTATGTTCTTGGCCTTAACCCTAGATGAGGGTGTTTAGCCTCTCATAGAATTACAACGAATCATAATGATAGAATTCATGTAATAAACTAAAAGTAAGGGAATAAAAACCATTATAAGCCTCATCCAATGTGTTTCAAGCCCCACAAGTCATCCAAGTTGGTTAAAAAATAATTGAAGTGTCCTATCTATAGTAGGATACAATTGGACGAATTGAACTAGCCACTATCCCATACGCTTATCACAGAGGATTGGGAGTGTGGAATGTCCCTTTTGTAGTGAGCTACTAGAATTCGTATTTTAACTTTGCAACCAAGGGTGTTTCACACCCTTAAAGTGGTGTCTAGTTAGCATGGCATACCCCTAAACCTAAAAAATTCAGATTTGAACATTAATTACTCCATGCATTTCGACTTTCATTCCTCGCTTTACGGTAGATTTTACACTTTAAAAAAAGCTTGTAAATCACCTCCATATTTTGTTTATCATCTCACAAAGTTTTCAACAGCATAGCACACCATTAATTAGAGCTTTAAATAAGATAGAATCAAACAAGAAGACTAGAATAGCACATATCTCAAGCTAAGAGTACTAGTTTTCTCGTTTAAATTCTAATTTAGCATTTTGATTCAAACTTTGATTTGTCCAATATCTTATTTTGATTCTAATAATATGACAACAAAGGGCCAGGTTCCTGAGTCTGCAAATTGATATATCTTGTATTGATGGTGAGCAGCTCACCATAAGGGACCAGGTCCCTGGGTTTTTATTTATTAGTATAACTGTCATTTTCCTGCACAGTTTTGTCTTCTAGCATAATAAATTTCCCATGTATGCTTGTACATTTTATGGCACCTGGCCCAATGTTATTTCTACCCTGATCATTATTCTACTATAAAAAAAAAGAATGCTTCTCAATTGGTGAGTTTTTGCAAGAACAAAAAACAGAAGGGAGAGAGAGGTGAAAACTCAACTTTGTAATATTGCTCAAGTTCTTAATTTTCTTATGTACTATTAGAGTGAGTTTTCTTGAGTTAAGTTATGATCTATAACTGAATTTCTTGTGTTATAAGAGTAATGCCTTATTTTTGTTCTTAAGAATGCTTAGGTAGAGTTACCTGAGATTGATATTAGTTAGAGTTAATCAACATCAAGGTGAGTTCTTGGTAGAGTTGTCAAGGTTGGATTATGGTAGAGTTATTACAAGTAGGAGGATCCTAGATTTAGGATCATTGGAGTCTTTAATAAAGAGTTTGATTATAGTGGATTGTTGAGTAATCCTGAGGGCAAGCCGTCGTTTTTTCTTCCTTGAGCAAGGAGATTTCCTTGTTAAATTTTTGTGTTTTTTAATTTCCTAAAAAGTTTTAGATTTCCAGTGCTTTACAATTTTATTTCTTGTGACTAACTCTAAGGGACCAGGTCCCTCACAGTGTAGTGCGACCCCCTTATTTTCCATCAATTGTAATCAGAGCTAGAACAGTCTCAAACTTTAACACCTAGAGTGATTTGGTTATCATGGCTTATCCACCTAATCTGAAAGAAGGAAATCTATCACTAGACCACCTAGATTTAGTGGGAAGTTCTATGGGTGATGGAAAATAAGGATATATGACTTCATTATGGCTAAGGACAGTGAGCTAATGGATGTATACTAGATGGTCCTCGTGTACCAGTTAGAGAGGTCAAAAAAGGAGATATAACTAGAATAGTTGTTAAAAGCAAGTGAAAGTTTGATGATAAATATAGAAGAAAAACTCTGAAGAATTATAAGGCCAAGAAAATGCTATTTTGTGGCACAGGGACTGATGAATACAAGTCGATTTCGGCATGTGAAAATGCTAATGAAATCTAGGATTTCTTAAAGACTGCTCACGAAGGAACCATTGATGTGAAGGATTCAAAAGTTGATATTTTGACTACTCAGTATGAAACCTTAACCATAAAATAAAGACAAACTATCTAAGAAATGCATACAATATTTACTTCAATAACCAATGAGTTGCACTACTTAGGAGAAGTAATTCCTTTATACAAATAGGTGAGAAATTTTTTGGGGTTCTTCCTAAATTTTGGGAAAGAAAAGTGTATGCTATTATTGAGGAAATAAACTTGAAAAATCTCACAATGGATGAACTTATTGGTAATTTGAAGACTCATAAGCTCAAAAAGCAGCAAGGATAAGACACGAAGGAAGCAAAAAGATAAAAATCTCTGGCTACGAAGTTTGATTAAAGTGAAGAAGACATAGATGTTTCCTATTTGAAAAAAAAATAGTTAGAGCAATGAATAAAACTGGTTAGTTTCAAAGACGAGAATGTAGTTGCAAAAACGGAGGCACTATGGAGGTCTATCACAAATGTGGAAGTACAAAGCATTTCATTAAGGACTGTCTAATGCACAAAATAAATTACCAAGAATATCTTAAGACTGGATGTGACAAGGAAAAGAATAGGGACTAGGTCTCTATATAATCAAGAAGAGAACCTGCAACTGATTATGCAGTGAAGCATGCCCTAGCAGTATAGGGAGATTCCTCTAGTAAATCTGATGAAGATGAGAAGGTAGAAGATGTGTCTATTCTGGCTATGGAGGAATGTGGAGTTACCTATGATTCCTTATTTTATCTTATGGAAAACACTTAAGATGGAGAGGAAAATGAGGTAACTCTCTTTGACATTAAGGAAATCATAGATAATTACTCTGCTAGAAAGATAAAAATGCTAGAAAATGTGTTGATAAATTTTGTGTGTGAACTAACTATTGATAAAAATGCTCTAGAAGAGAAAGTAGAGATTTAAGATATTGAATTAATTTCTTTAGCTCTCCAGATATCTAAAACTAAGGAACACATTACTAAGTAGAAATCTAAAAAATAGAGTCTAGTAATTCGGAGAAAGAAAATAATACTGATGATAAAGGAAAGGAAAATGCTCTAAATAGGAAAGTAGAGAATAAGTAGCTTGAATTAATTGCTTTTACTACCCAGATATTTGAAACTGCGGAACATGTTGCTAATTTGAAATATGGAAATTTGAGTTTAGTGAGTCAACTAGAAAAAGTAAATAATTCTAATGGTAAAGGAAAGAAAGAAACCTCAAGGCTTCAAATTGCACTTGAAGATAAGTTGAAGGATTCTCAAAAGCATCGTATGACTGTACTCTAGAAGAATGAAGAGTTAAAAAGGAACATGTCCTATCTAAGAGAGGAACTTAATAAATCTCTACAATGGACTACATCCTCACATATCTGATAAAATTTAACTGGAAAATAAATAATAATGGTAGGGGTCTTGGATATCAGTACCAAACCCAATCACTTGTGTCTCAAGGGAATATTGTTCAAGATGTTAGAAACATAGTCCATAAACCCCCATGCATTCATTATAAAAGAGATAGGCACATGAAAAAAAACTGTCAAAGTTGAATTAGAGCTAGAATGAACAATGTTAGATATATCCAGCAAGGGAATACCTATCCTAAGGGTTACAAACCTTTGAAGAATATGAAGAAGCTCTCTTTACCTAGATGGGCTAAGAAATAATTGATTACACCCTTGTCTTCCTACTGGGAACTCAAACTCAAACGGATTCCTAAATCTAACAAATAACTTTGCTTGTAGGTGGAAAAAAGGGATTGCAATCAGAACTGGTTCATTTCAAAATATATGACTGGAAGGTCTGACTATATTCTCTCTCAAGATACTTAAAGTTGGAGGTTTCTCATTTGGAAAAGGCAATAAGGTTATATTCTCATCTGATAGAAGTACTGTGTCAAGCTTGATGTGTGGAAGAGTTATTCTCAATGTCAAAAATATCAAAAATATGTTGGGATATGATAAATCAGTTGATTTCAAAGGACTTGGTTCGTGGGATTCCAAAGCTAAAATTTCCAAACAGGAACTCCAAATTAGAGGAAGGGTATGTCTGGTTGTCATTATGGATGATTTCTCTAGGTTTACCTGGAAATGTTCTTGAGAACCAAAGATAAAATCTAAGAGGCTTTGGTTACTTATGCCAAAAAGTTTTGAATAAAGCTAAATTGTAAGATAGTTGAATTTAGATCTAATTATGAAATAGAATATGAGAACTTTGTATGTTGAAGAGAATGTGCATGTTCTCCTTGATGAGTCAAGAAAGATGATGAATCAGGGTGATGATAAAGATTCTAACATTAAAGATCTCATCTTTGTTCAAAGGGATTATATAGATTAGAATGTTCACGGTAACAGTGATCTAGGATCTCAACTACAAACTTTTACTCAAGCTAAAAGAATATTGAGAAAGATCCTACCAAGTTTTTCAGGGCCTGGTCCCTGCAGAACTCATCTCAGAAGGTCAAACTGGAGACATAGATCTTCTCACCCCCTTGATAATCTAACTTAACCTATGCAGACTGGAGTCCAAACGAGAGCTCTAACTAGAAATTTTGTGGTATTCTCAAATTTATTGTCTTAAATTGAGCCTAAATATGAAATAAGCTCAGAAAATCCTGACTGGACTAAAACAATGAAGAAGGAGATTCATCAACTTGATATTCTTCAATCATCCTTTATATTTGAATTAAATTGGTATCATTTTCTCTCACACACAAAAAATTGAAAATAGCAAATAGTCCAACTTCCTCAACCCTTGTTAAAGATTTTAAAGCCAATAAAGCTTCCAAAAAATCAATCAAAACAATCCAAAATCAAACCTTCTAATCCTTTAACACCCAAAACCATAGAAGACGTCTTCTTACGTCCTTAATAAGAACCTGTGTCAGCTTTACCAGAAAATTTAAAACCCCCAACTTAGTCTGTCCCAATAGAAACTTCAGTAACCATCAAAAATTCTATTAAGCCAACCTTGGTAGAGGATTTAAATCATGGTTTTTCACTCACCAATTAAACAAGATGTCTCTCAATTCGAAATTCCTTGTTCTTTCAAAGAACCTAAATTATCTGAAGACTCTCAAATCCCCATTCTTTCAAAGAATCAGAAACCCTACAAGTATATGGTTACCCTACTCCCTTTGAGTCAAACCCCATCTTTTCCCAAGTATGTGATGAAGAAATACCAGTGAAGAGGTCTAATATTTCCAATAGTGAAAATTGAGTAGCAGAAAATTCACTGTTGCTTGTAATGATTTCAATTAAAGCTCCGTTAGTATTAAATATTAAATAGTCGGTAAAAAAGATGAAGTGACTAAGGATGGAGATATTGTGCAACCTCCAAATAAGGAGGATGAGGATAAACCACCTTTAAGATGGTCTATGAAGAAACAAAAGGAAAGCAAAGGAAAGAAAAAGGTTTTTAATTTTGGTATACAGACTGTGATATCATTCTACTAGGGGGTTTGAAAAGAAGCTACTAATTAATGCTATGAAGGCCAGAAAGTCTTCTACTACTAAGAGAAAAAGACTCAAGAAAGTTATTGTAGTAGAGGAGGAGAATGTTAAAGTTGTAGAGGTTACAGAAGATGCCAACAATGATTCCGATGTTGCTATGGCAACTGAGAAAAGTAGAAAAGAAATTCATATTTCAGGATTGACCAGGTCCTCCCACTTAAAGTCTAGTATCCCTGTAGGAATGAAGTAGAAATAATTTGCTATAAAAAAGAAGAAAGTCTCTGAGGGACCTGGTCCCAACAAGAGAAAAATTGTTAAAAAATAATTAAGTAGTAATTAAAAAAGAAAAATAAATAAGAAAGAAAAAAGGATGGGTTTAGGGAGCAAAGTAATGAGATGTTAAAAACTCAGAAAGTATTTTCTGAGAGAGTGATCCCAGGATTTATGAGAAACCTAGCATGGTTGAATTGGTGGAATATGTCAAACACCAAGGATAGTTAAACCTCTTGGAAGAACTAGCTCACATGGTTTTTGGAGAAAAAGTAAAAGAATTTAATATACAATGAAGTTCTCAAATGATAGGTTAAGCTTGAATACCCAAGTGCAAGGAAAACAAATCATGCTTGATGATGAGTCACTAGGGAAAATCTTGGTTGTGCCTATTATAGGGGTGTGGACTGTTGTAAATCAACAACCCTCAACTGAGTTCTTAATGGATGCTTCTAAGGTAGGAGGGGCATCAATAGCTGGTGTGAGAAAGAAATTTCTCACAGGTGAGTTTCCATAAGTCTTTGAATTTTTGAATCAGGTCTTTTTTCCCAAATCATAGAAAAGGACCATTACTTCTGCCATTGATTTATTTCTGATTGAGTTTTTGAGTAAATTTGAGTTGATATGTCTACCTGCTCTAATATTAGAACACATGCATAAGTTCATCTATGAGAAGGAACAAAAATATGGGATTCTTTATAGGTACTTCTTGAATAGGGTATTTGATCATTTTTGAGTGATTGGGAATAAGGGAACACCTAGAACAGTCAAACAAAAGTTCAATCTAATAATATTGGTGGAAAATAAATACATAGAAAGAAAAGTGGGAACTGTGTCCTAAGTGTCAGAACTTTTAGCTACTCAAGAAAATTTAAGGAAAAAGATGAAGGAGATGAGGATTAAGTTGGTTGCTAAGGATGCTGAGATAGTGCACCTGAAGATGCGAAATCAGAAGTTAACCTAACAGGGGTCTAGTTCCATTGAGGAACTTGTAGTAGAAAATGAAAAGCTTTGAGGAAAGATTACAAAACCTACTGGCGAGGTTTAAGGGCTGAATGCAAAAGTAAAGACCCTTACTGAAAAGTTGTTGGATGCTCATGCTGCTGAAGCTGCCAGAAACGATTTGTTGCTCAAATCTTTCTTTAAGCCACCCTCTACCAAAGTCCTATCATCCCTGTGTCAGTCTATCATCCCTGTGTTAGTCTGTCATCCCTATGTCAGTTTGTCAAACCTAAGTCCCTGTTCCTATTATGGCCTTTAAAGACAATTATTTTATGATTTTTTTGTACATTGTAATGATACAGATCTCTTTTAACAATGAATGAATTCATTTTTATGTGTTTTCTCTATTTACTCTTTATTTTAAAACTTGTTCTTCATGTTAGTGTTTCCTAAGTGGCCGTGAGTTAACTATCTTATGCTTATTTTTAATCTTGGTTTACTGTTATCATTTTTCAATAATTCCAAAAGGGAAATTATGTGTGGTGGTTATTGAGGTGTGTGTTACATGATTTATTAGAGGCCAGGTACCAAGTAGGTTCATATGTGTTAAATATAAGCAGGTAATAGGTGATATATGTTGATGCAATGATGTTTGAGTAATGATGGCATATTGACAGGAGGAAGAATGATGATCAAATGGTGAATATTGATAGGTACATGTAATAGGTAGAAATAGGAATTGGATTTACATTGATGAGTGCAAGTGTATTGATAGGGAGAACATTGAAATACAATGGATGAGTTTTTTGTGTTAATTAACAACAAGGGACCAGGTCCCTAAGTTGTATGATATATTTATAGGGAGAGGTATGGTGCATAACGATGGGCGAATATTCAATGACAGTAGTGGAAATCATTCTGACTAAGTAGGGTGAATGAACATTGATGAGCAAAGTCTGTGCTTCGTTTGTCATCATCAAAAAATGGAAAAATTGCTAAATTATTTTTATGATGATCAACTAACAACAATGGACCAGGTTCCTCGGTCTTTGAATTGATATATCTTGTCTTGATGGTGAGAAACTGACAAAATGAGACTAGTTCCTTGGGTTTTAATGTATCAGTACAACCGTCACTATCTGGCACAGTTTTCTCATCTAGTGTAACAAATTGCACAGGTAAGCTTGTACCTTTCAGGACACCTGGCTGTATAAGATTTCTACCCTAATTATTATTCAACTACAAAAGAAAAAGAATGCTTCTCAATTGGTGAGCTTTTGAAAGATCAGAAAATAGAAGAGAGAGAGAGGTAAGAAATTAACTTTGTAATATTTCTCAAGTTCTTACTTTCTTTATGTACTGAAAAAGTGAGTGTTATTGAGTAAGTCATGGTATTTTACTAAATTACTCATGTTATAAGAATAATGCCTTCTTCATGTTCTTGAGAGTGCTTAGGTAGAATTACCATATTGGTTAGAGTTAATCAATATCAAGGTGAGTTCTTGGAAGAGTTGTCAAGGTAGGCTTGTTGTAGAGTTATTACAAGCAGAAGGAGCCTAGAGTTAGGTTCATTGGAGTCTGTAATCAAAAGTTTGATTACAGTGGATTGCTGAGAGCTTGTGAGGAAAAGTTATGGTTTTCCCTACCTTTAGCAAGTAGGTTTCCACGTTAAATCTGTGTGTTCTTTAATCTCCTGTAAATTTTTAATTTTCCAGTGCGTTACTGTTTTATTGTCTGTGACTGCTCTAAGGGACCAGGTCCCTCATAGCGTTGTCCAACTCCCTTACGTTCCATAAATTTTAACACATGTTAGGCATCATTAAAACATAGTCTAACACTTAGATTCTCATTTATTCAAAGATTAACTCATTACGTACACAAGAAGTCTTCAAAACTAAGCTAATTAAGTCTAGACAACAACACTTTGGTGCATAAATTCACCTAAGATCATCATCCCACTTAAGGCCTTGTTCATCCTCGAACAACACTTTACCTTAAGAATAACATATGGAAGACTTCAACACTACTACTTCAAGCAAGACACTCCAACTAGCACTTCTATGATCACCCAATTAGCAAGTTTTATAAGAATGTCATATTCACTTTAAAGCTCACGAACACTACTTCAAAACATCCTAACCACAAGAATTCACTCACCAAGTTCATAAAATCAAAGATATTACTCAATAAGAGAGATCATATAAGTCACGTAACTATCATTAAACATGTGCGCTCACCACAAGAGAGTAACCCATCTTCACTCATATAAATGTAATTTATTCACAAAAAAACAAGGATAGGTATAATTATCAAAGTACACTCACTCGCACAAAGAATTCTCATGGCATATGTGATGAACCATAGACTTTCCCTAAGTGTAGTACTCTACTAATATGAAACTTTTAAGGCTTAAGATCAAATAGGACTTTCAGGGTTGTAATGTAGGCTACAGGATGGGTAGGAACTATTCTGGCAAATAATAGTGACTATCTTCCCTAAGCGCTTTAATACATCATATTATACATTGAACACTCTTATCTCAACATCCATACTTCCACCTCTACCTTTACATAACTATTTTTTTTTGCCCTATCTATTTAAGATAGTTCTTACGTAGTAAGAAGGAAGTATTCCTTATCAACACATGATCAAATTTTGTACAATTTTCTTTCTTTTCATTACATGACTCTCAATCCCAACATATAAACTTTGTCAACACCACAAGTTACTAATTTGGGGTTTCACTTTAATCTTTTTTTTCCATTTTACACACCTTAACCTCATTAATTTTCCAAATAAAGGGCTGAAGATCTTTGGATCAAATTATGGTCAATCAAAGATATTATTAGGCTACTCATAAGGCTAACAAGGAATATAGTCTAAAGGCTCAATACGACTAACCAAGATAATGCACAAGGGTAGATAAAAGAGGTATGAAACATGTCCATCAAAGAAATGCCTATATCATCTCCTAAACCCACATTTTTTATTTTTTTTTGCACATACTCCAGGAAATTTCAAGACATCATTATGCAACAAAGACTACAACAAAATATCACATCACACATGGCACATGCTCAAATCAAGTAGGATTTCTATAGACACTAGACCAAATAATAACAGAAATTCATAATTAAGGAAACAATGTATAAGAGTCATTACATGAGCCTAGGGGTCTCAAAAGTAGTCATTCAACATTATTAAATTGCTTTTACAAGCAAAAGAACTTGCATTATGTAATCATACATAGCACATAGCATGAACATCTCACTTATTTCTAACATAAGAATTGTAATCTTACTCCTAAAAATTAAAAAGAGACATTGGGTTCAAAGGGCACCCACTTAAAAAAGAATAAAAAATAACAACTAAGGGGTGGGTAAAGTGTGTACCTACTATACTGACACTAACAAAAACCAAGCAAAGAAAGAAAATCTTTGTGTGATTTTTTCAAATTAACTCAAAAATAAGGAAAATAAATAAAAACAGACCATATCGCATCACTTCACATGAAAACATGGGAAGTTTCCTCACCCCTCACTTAAAAATATACATTTTACCCAAAGTATACTCAAAAGTTAGGATAGAAATACTGCCTGAGGCCTCTAGGCCTATCTAGTAGCATCCTTTAAACGTTATTAAGGTTGAGTGGACCCTACACCCAGTCTTTTCCCTACTCATTAGATCGGGTTTTTGATATTCAGATTTTCTTCAACCTATGACTCAACTTAAACAAAAATAAAAACTACGTGAAGTAAAATTAAACTATGAAAATAAAGTACCTATATTAACTTGGGTTTACTCAGAAGCAGCACCTAATTTAGTCTCGCAGCATGAGCTACTTCACTACATCTCATCTATATTCCTTCATCTTCTTCCTCCTACTTGGAGAATATTTTGTCACTCTTTTCTATCCTCTTGAGTGAGTACTCTCAAGGTCTGCATCTTTGTTAATAATAGCCTTTTTAGGATCCTTCTCAATTTTCACCACTTATAGATTAGGTGGTGTCTTAGACCGCTCAATGAGATAGTTTGAAGAGGTATTTGATGGTTTACTCTCTACCACCCCACACTTATCCGCTTCCATGGCTGTGGTCACGTATAAGTCCTTATAATAGGAACGTGGATTCAGTGGTTTGTAAAATTTGAAGATCGGCTCTTTATCATCCAATCTCATTTTTTAGAGTGCCCTCCGTAACATCAATCAGTGCTCCTTCTGTCGCAAAGAATGGACGTCTTAATATAATTAGTACCCTGTCATTTGCATCATAATCAAGCATAATAAAGTTAGTAGGAATAATGAATTTAGCAACCTTAATGATCATATCCTTATTGATTTCGTCGGGTTGAACTCTGGTTCTGTCTGCCATTTGGAGCACCATAGAGCATGGCCTCAGCTTTCCTAAACTAAGAACATTGAACACAGATAAAGAAATAAAGTTTATACTTTCCCCCAAATTACTCAGAGTATGGACCACATCACTATTACCAACTTATATGGAGAGGGTAAATCTCCCTGGGTCCTTTAACATTTTGAACATCTTACCCAACACCACCGAACTAAAATCCTTACTAAGTGCCACTCTCTCAATGTCTTGCAGCTTCATCTTGTTAGTCACCACATCTTTCAAGTACTTAGCGTACTTAGGCATACCCTACAAAATATCAAACAAAGGATGATTAATGAGAACTTATTTGAACGTGTCAAAGAACTTCTTAAAGAATTAATCCTTCTTGGCCTTTTTGAGACATTATAGGAATGTTGGTGATTGTCTTTTAGTTACATGGTCAGTAGCCTTTGTTTTTAGATACTCAGACTTCTATGACTTAGCAACCTCAACTTCATCTTGCTTATTCTCTACATGCTATGGGATTAGCTCTACTTGCACAACTTTATTTTTCTTCAAATAGTTGTTAATGAGATTTGTACCACTCCTTAAGGTTATTGTCATTAATTGCTTTGGATTGTCTTTGTCATTTCGTAATGTACCTTGTAGCCTGTTGTTCTACATCTAAGATAGCTTTCCCGACCATGTCTCTAAATTCTTCTGAGCAAGCTATTGATTCTTTATCTCAGTAGCCATTTGTTCTTAGCTAGCTATGATCATCTCAAAAGTTTCCTCAATATTACTGGTATGTGTGTTGTACGTTTGCTATAAATACTGGGCTTGATTATTTCCCCATGAATAATAGGTTGACTCTACCACTTATGGTTATAAACATTACTATAAGTACCCTTTTGTGTATTGCCTACAAAATTCACTGAATTTAGATTTGCTCCACTCAAGTCTACAGAATGACTACTATTGGCACAAATCTCTCACCAAGATAAGGTCTTTTGAATTACATTCACCTCAGTATGGACTGATTCACACCCAATCTACTAAAATGTGTCATCATTTGATTCTGAAAAGGAAATAATTGGTCAATTAAGGCTATGCCACTATCAACTTCTATCATACGTGTATGCTTTTTCACTACACCTATGGAGATTTCACCATACTAGTCAAGGTTACCTTGTGAAATATAGCTTGGTATAGCATACAACTCATCATAAGTTTTCTCTAATGCTTGACCACTTGTAGTTGAATCTAAAAAAATCTTCATATTATAGTCAAGATCTTCTACAAAAGTGTAAGCCAATACCTCATTAGACTGTTGGTGGTATGGACAGTCCCTGAGAAGAGAATTGAACCTCTTCCATGCATGATATAGGTTTTTATTCGGCTTCTTCTTAAAACACAAAATTTCACTACGTAGCCTTATAGTCTTACCAGATGGGAAGAAATGGATAAGGAACTTCTTTTCTAGATCATTTTATGTAGTGGTAGAAGTTACTGGCTCAACGCTCAACCATGTTTTTCTCCCCCCAAAAGTGAGAAATGGAAAAGTGTTAGTCTCATATATTCCTTAGAGACTCCAGTAGGGATGAAGGTGTCACTAATCTCTAAGAAATTATGCAACTAAACTAGTGGATACTTATATGGAAAGTCCATAAACTACCCATTGTGGTGCAACAGCTGCAACATGTTTTTTTTCAACTCAAATCCACCCTCAGGTGTTGGCTTGTGAAGGGAAAATGTAATATTAGTTGAAAATGGGATTGTAGCTTTGTATATTTTCCTGTGGGCTAGTGTATCTTCTGCGATGGGTGCAGGAAAAGCCTCTTCTATCTTAATTTGAGGTATCTTGTACAAAAGTACTACTTTTTTTCTCATTTGGTATAAGTATTGCTCAGGTTCGGGTTATGGTTCATCCAACTCCTTGTCCCTTGCCAGCTTACTTTCTTTAAAAACCTGTGCTTGCAAATGTAGAAGATGAGATCAAGTAATTAGCACTAATGAAGTCAAATATCAAAAAAAAATCTAGGACAGTTGCCAATTTAAAATTCCCCAGCAACGATTCCAAAAAACATATTGTGACCAAGTACACATGCAAGTGTATGTGATCCACCAAGTAGTAAGATAGACTTTAGAAAGACAAGTATAGATCTCATAGGGACTTGTTCTCAACAAATATCCTACTATAGTCTTACTGTGAATATTAAACAAGAGCTAAGGTGGCCATTAAAGGTTATGACTTGAAAACTGAAAGTAAAAGTAAGTAAAGAAGTAAAGAAAGGTTCTTGAACAATAATAGGGAGAAACGAAGGATTAAGGCACTATGAACAATACTACTTAGCTATATTAATTCGTTGGTTTAATTAATTATCTTTGTTGTTGGCTCATGGGTCTTATAACAGGATCGTGGTCTTCTGAACCTCTAATCAACTATTTAACTTAGCCGCACAACTACATCATTGAGCGGGGATACATAACCTAAGTTAAGCGTTTCTGTATTTGTTCCTGTATATGAACCAAATAGAAAAAATTAGGTATATTTCTATCCTAAACGCATATCATAACTTTAATTCATTGAATGATTATGATCCTATTCCATATATCCCACATTCTGTTCTATCATTCCTTTTTCTAGGCTCCTGATAAAATTATTCATTTGTCCTAAGGGTGACAAATCCATAAAAAAGATAATAAAATGAACATATGAAAAGACAAAATGATAGAAACATAAACCAACTCAATTAACAAGCTTAAGTACTCATCTTTTTTGCCTTAACCCTAGATAAGAGTGTTTAGCCTCTAATAGAATGACAACAAACCATAAGGATAGAATACATGTAATAAACCAAAAGTAAAATGAAGTAAAGGATAAAAAACCACTATTTAAAGGCTCCTCTAATGTGTTTCAAGCCCTACAACTCTTCCAAGATAGTTACAAAACAATTGAAGTGTTCTATTTATAGCAGGCCACAATTGGTCGAATTAAACTAGCAACCCTGCCACGCCTTTATCACAGAGAAAAGGGAGTATGGAACTCCCCTATCATAATGAACTAATGGAATTAACATTTTAATTTTAACCAATCATGTGTCATTCCCTTAAAATAGTGGCTAGGTAGCATGGCACGCCTCTAAGCCTCAAAATTCCAGATTTGAGCATCAATTAATCCATGCGTTTGGCCTTTTATTCTAACCAAGTTTCCAACCACATAGCACCCAACGAATTAGAGCTTTAAGCAAGATAGAATCAAATAAGATGACTAGAATGACACATAGCTAAAGCTAAGAGTACTAGTTTTCTTGTTTAAATTCTAATTGAGCATTTTGATTCAAACTTTGATTTGAACAAACTATAAATATCATAAACACATAAATTAAAAATTATATGCTCATTTATAAAAATATAAACTCATTATGTACACAAGAATTCCTCAAAACTAAGCTAATTTAGGATAGATAACATTACTTAGGTGCATAAATCCACCTAAGATCATTCATCTTGGTGGTTATGTACTAGTCACAACCTATTTTATGATAACGAAGTTTTTTTTTTTGAGTAATTTTAAATGTGTTACTCTATGTTGAGACAAAGATTTAATGAAGGAGATTTTGGAGATGGATATTGAACTTGTTGAATACTACGTGAAGAAGGTGGAATAAATTTATTTTTTTAGAAATTTAGGCCAAGGGGGAGAATTGTTGGTTTTAGACCTTATTTTCTTACCATAAGTGAGTTTTCCTTTCAGGAAATGGAAAAAATGAATTCCCCATATTTGTCTAGTCCTTGTTTTTGTAGGACAAGGTTATGAACTTTATAAATAGAGGCTCTTTTCTTCTATTTTAGTAGCATCCACAATGTATTCCTAGGGGTTTGACAGTCTACTTTGGAAAGAAAATTTTTGAGATAGAAGTGTTACAGTGTCACTTGTTTGAACCTCTTTTTATTTTGAGTGAATTGTATGAGGTTATCTCTTTTGACATTTTACACTCACTTTTATATACTAGATTGCTCAAATATTTTTATGGATATTGCTCAATTGACCAAACCACATTAAATTATTTTGTCTCTTTTGGTGTATTCTTGCATGTTCTCTTATTTGGCATCTTCCAAAGCTTGCTTTGCTAACTTATGGATGATGCTTGATTATTTTAGACCCAACACCACCAATAACAGGTACCAGGTAACTTTTTCTACCAAGGCTAGAATATAAGTGAAAAAATCACTTAATGTTTGTCTCTATTGGGAATTGAATCTGAGACCTCATAATGCTCAACCCGACTACACTGAATCACTAGGGCATACCCTCATGGTTGCCAAACTCTCTTTGCTTTATATGAACTTTTAAGTAGCTTAATTTGAACTTTTAAAGTATTGTTATTTTAAAATAGTAAATAGCCTTTCTTTCATTATTTATTTATTTATTCATCTTTTTTAAAAGTAAGCCATCTTAGATTTTTCTTTTTATAATTAATTTTATTTTGTGATTCTACACAAATTCCTGCAAAATTCTAGTTTTCATTTTCAATTTAGATAAACTATTCTATTCTATTTCCTAAAAATTTTTCCTCATCAGTTGCATATCAACAACAGTCATACACCATTGATTGTCTTATAGCTTCCCTTCCATTTCTATGTCTCCTTCTATCACATAACACTTTCTAATACTTCAGCACCACTATTTTTGTGTGTGTGTACAATGTATCTCATCTATTATTAAATAATCCTATAACATTGAACCTAGATAGTTTATTTGATTACCACTAGGCACCATAATTTTGTCTAACCTACCTCAACTTAGTCTTTTTTTTCTTACCTAATTTGAAATTCATATATTTATTCTTACATTTACTTATTCTAAATTCTTTACTCTCTAGAGTATTTAATAACATAAATAATAATTCATAATTATAAAATAATTAAAGCTAGAGATTTCAAATTAGGTTTAGTTACACTAAGAGTCGTTCTTTATTCATTTTTCCTCTTTTAATGATAAAGATTGAAATAATCATATGGGGGATGCTCATTCAAGAGAAACTATCTCTTAAAGGGATATTATTTCATTGGTATCAAATGAAGGACCATACATGCACACAAGGTTGATTCTCACAAGTCAATTTTGACAGTTGTCCACAAATGTAAAGATACTGCTGACTGTGATAACTTGCAATTCTGTTGTCTTTCCTCTTAACCAATAATAAATACTCAATATTTTTATTATTGACATCATTATGGGGATAAAAATCCATCTTTTGAATGTCCTAAAATTGATATTTCCCTCTACAAAAAGCCACCACCTTTTTTTCAAAGCAAAGATTCGACCAAGTGAACTGATCAAGGCAATTGAAAATTTCTTTAGTTACTTATGTTTTAGTCTTTGTATTCTCTTCATTGTGGACCTACTCCTCATTTTGAGAAACTTGTGTAGGCATTTTATATTTACTCTTATATTGCATATCTGAGTGCGCACTCTAGTTAGTTATTTGAGTACAGGCTAGATTTATCCTTAGTTGTGTCAAATATAGTTAGTTGGTTGGTTGAGATAGAGTTATCCATGTTGTTGTTAGATAGAGTTAGTTGACATTATAAGATATAGTAGAGTTATTATAGTATGGCTCGTGATAAAGTTATTTCAAAGGGTTGGGATTAGGAGGTTACTTCTAGGATTAGTGGAGACTATAATCTGACATTGCCTTTATTTTGGTGAAGTTGTTGGTTAAAATTCTACGAGGTAGATCATCGGTTTGCTCCCTTGATTAAGGAGGTTTCTGAAACACCTTGGCTTTTGGCCCTTATAAATTTCCTAATTTTTGACTTGCTATCTTAGTAACGACTCACCATATAAGTTGTATGGTGTCGGTATGAATTATGGAACTGTAGTCATTAGGAGACCAGTGAAGGGTTGTTAGGTTTCTTATGTGGTTATAGTTTGGTGAGTATAGGTCCTTAGGGTTGGTGTTGATTTATTTGGGTCGGTCGTTTAATCAAATAAATAAATTAGTAACTTGACTTGGCTCTGAGTACGACTAGATCACTAAGAACCGTGAGGATAGGGTCTGAGTGGTAAGCTTGAGTCATATGTTGTCCAATGTCCAATCCTTTGGTTTCTTTCTTGGGTACGATTGGACCATACCAGTCATATGGTCTGGTTATAAGTAGGGTTAGGGAGTCGTATGGTGGACAGTATATGGGTGTCCAACTCACTATCTTAGTAATTATTCCACGGTACAAGTCGTATGTTGTTGTCATGAGTCAAGGGGTCGACTCATAACAACCTGCGACAATTTTACAATTTTAAGTTTGGGCTATTTTGGACATTGCCCCTTCTTAACTCTCTTTGATACCACAACATAAAAGACCTTTTGTGGTTTCATTAACCTATTATTCTCAATAAAATATTCTTAAAATCTCTCTCAAGTCTCTCTCAAGAAAATCTCTAGGGTTTTTTCAAGATAATCAATTAAGGCTTTCAAAGGTTCCTATAGACACACCCTTCAAATTCAAAAGTTAGATCATTGCACTCGTTATGTCGAATTTGATGCCTGGGGGCAAAGATGGAGGTACTATGGCTCCAGTCTAGGTCTGCTCAACATATCCCAGATATTTTTCATCATCTATATATGGTTGCATGTACTGATATACTGGGATTACTTGAATACGAGCACCTTTAACTTTGTTTTGGTTTCCATCGAGTGCGGTCGACGGTCTGATGATTGTCTCTGCTCAGTAAGCTTAACATCTCTAGCTACTCTCTGAACTTAATCTATTTTCCTCTTCTCTGCTTCATCTTGAGGAATAAGCTTACCATTCTGATGCTCAACAATATCCTACACTCCTTTGGGAAGAAGTACATCATCACGAACTCCTTCAAGATTATCAGCTCTTTTCTACTCAGACATCCTACCAGGTGTTTGTAGGATCTTCTCTTGAATTTGATTCATTGTAGGTAGGGTTTGGCTCTACTCAGTATACTAGGCATACATTGGCATATGCCTAACTAAGAATAAAAAAAAAAAGCCTAAAATCTGCAACAACCTCAAATAACTACTAACACTGTGTTCCCCAGCAACGGCGTCAACTTATTGATGACATCTAAGAAATACCTCTTTTTAGATGATGATACAGTCACTGTAAATATATAGAAACCCAACTAAGGTTGGTGTCAAATACCAAGGGAACATGTGGCTTAGATCTCAGTAGTTGTAGTCAATGGGCAAAGCAGAAAAAGTAAATGGGGGGATTTGTTTGTAGTAGTCTAGAGCAAAGAACTATATTAACTTGGTTGAAATCAATAGTAAGTGAACACTAGGATTGTGTTTCCCATGGTTACTCAAATCCATAGGCTTATCATGCATTGTTGAACTGATCCAATGCCTTATATGCTGAATTAATAATTTATGTTCCTTCTATAGTCTTTGACGAGTAGAAAGATTTCACCCTTTACCTTTTGAGTCTCAAGATGTCTCCTTAATAACCCTTATCTTGATCCCAATTATCTATTACCTTTTGAGTCTCAAGTTATTAGACCTAACCATCTTACGTAGATAAAACCTATAAGCTTATATACATAGTAAAACTCCATATTACTGTTGTTTTTATCGTTTCCTAGTCACGACTCCTCTTTCGAAGTATGTAGGAATATCTAGGTGGGATTTTAATGTGTGCACCCATTATGAAATCAATCATAACGAAGATAAAGCAATGCATTCCATCGGTATTGGATTAGATCAACAATAGCACTTCTCCTACTTTGATAATTCACCAAGGTTTCCATAACCCTAGCTATGGGTTTTAGTCGCTCATGACTGTGATGAAATCAATAACATTCATAATGGAAAGCATATATGGCACAGGTGCAGGTATTACCAGCGGTCTGGCACAAGGGGTAAGTAGTACTTGCATTCTTGCACAGGGCCTAGGTAGTAGGTGCAGGTAGAAGGAACAAAAATCCTGCAATGTTCAGCTCTCGGCATTTTGGATTTCTAGCACCTACTTTGTGTACTTGTCGCCATATGTTTACAAGTGGTCTGTAGATTGATTTAGTAGGTGCCGGGAGTCATTTTTTCAGCTCTTCTTCGACTCTCTAACATTATTGATCATGATAAATCCAAGAAACATCCCAAACATCCACAAACGCTAAAAAACTGGATAAAAATACCTTTTTTCACCTCCACAAACTTAACATCCAAAACATGATTTCCTCTATAACATAACCAAAATGGATCATATCTCACAAAAGGCCTCAGAAACTTGCATATTTTCCTTCATTTAAGTATCGAAAGTGCTATATTTCTATAGCATATCAGTAAATCAATCCCATAAAACAAATCATAATCCATCCAATCGGAGATGAGAATACTACCTGTAATAATGGCGTCAGATATTTCAACCTCAATCTTGCCTAGGAAGGCAAAACAGTAAGGCCTATCATCAAGATAGGCAACCTCTCTAGCTAGTTGTGCTCAACCCTTCCTTGCATTAACATTACCCTTGTTTCCACTATGACCTCCCTGATTATTACCCTGTCCACCCTGTGGACGACCATTACCATTAACACATTTACCTCTACCTACTAGACCCAGAACCTTAGTTTGTTGCTATGCCTAACTCTATTCCTAAAGGACATTATCTCTTGAAGTTCCTTAAAATACCACAATAATAACAACCTCACTCAAGAGAAGTCCTCTCGGACAAATAATAAGAAGCCCATTATCCTTGAGAAATTGTGAGCTGCTGAGTAACCCTTGAATTACAGCCTATAGAGGCTAGAAAAGCTAATAGAATAGGGAGTTTTTAAAGATCCTGTTGACTGAGACCCTAGAATATAAACTAATAAAGTTGCCTTCATTTTGGGACTTCTTGGCTAATTCCTCGGCCTGCCTAACCTGTTGAACTCCCTCAAGTTTTCTGACATAGTAAGATACATCATTATAGCTCTTTCCTATAGAACTCTTGTGAATGGATAAAACCTGAAGATAAATATTCAAACCTTTAGCATATAATCTGATCCTTTTCCTCCTAAGTGATCCATAGTTAGGTAGCATAGAAAGACATAACGTAGAACTTAGCCTTATGGATGTAACTGACACACTACCTTGTTCAAGGGCCGACAATTCATCCTTCTTGTGGTAAGAAAGAGTATGAGGCACATACTTCTCCAAAAATATGTCATAAAATTAAGCCCAAGTTAATGAAGGTAAAATTGGTGATTGACACTCCATATAGGCTCTCCACCACTACTTGGCATCCCCTTGTAGTTAAAAAGTCACAAACTCAATACCATGCAACTGCAAAATCCTAATTGGTGAAGCCTTTTATAGTAATCAATGATAAAATCAAATACATCCTTAGTATTAGTACTATAAACGGAGGAGGCTATTTCTTCAGAAACTTATCAACAACTCATTATCATTTCTAGTCATAACGGGTCCTAATACAAGGTTATGCACTATTACCCAAAGTGTTATCTATCTTAATATCTAAAGTGTTAGTGAAACGAGTGCTCAAAACCTTAAAAATCGCATAGTAGGTATGTCTTTAATACCAACCAACCCATTAAGAAAAGTTAAAACCAGTCGAATAACCTTAAAAGACATCAGAGAAAGGGTTGCACCTCAAGTTGGTGTGTCTACCTCTGGTTTGAAACAATCCTCCTCCACTACCTTAACCTTCTCAATAAATTCTTAGAAGGGGAGGTGATACTAACCTATGATAAACCCGCTCATCTATTTCATGAGCTCTACCCTTCATGGGAGTTGCTCTCCCTCTTTCACTTCTCCTACCCCTACCTCATCCTCATCCCAAAATAGCCAGTTTTATAATTGGAGTTGCTGGTGCTAGGGTTACTACTCTCGCACTATTAAATCTAACATTCACAATATCTAAACAAAAGAATGAAAAGTGTTTGATACTAATTTGGATTACCAAATACCTATTAGATTTAAGTCACAACACGTAAGATGAAAGAAAGGATAGTTTTCCTAAGGCCCTATTGCCTCTCAAGGAAAAATACAAACATCTCTGTACCATTCCATACGACTTCACTAGACCTTTTTTGGTAAAACAAGATCAACAAACTAGGGCTCTGATACAAAATTGTCAGAACCTACACCCACCGTGAGTGACACCCACACTAATCCCCCGTGGGAGAACAAACCAAAATCTTAAGTCAGTCAATACTTAGCCCAAAAATGGGAAACTAAACCAAATTCTATTGAATAAGGGAAATATTTAATAATTAAAGAAAAATATTGCAAAAGGCAATATCATAGGAACTAAAAGTTATCTTACCAAAACTCTAAAAAGTGTCAAAAGAGAGGAAGCAACCCCAAAAGCTAAAGTAATGGTTGGGTTCAAAGCAAATTGACCAGAAAATTATAGAAGAACCCATGGTGGCCCAAAAGATATAGCTTATCCTTTAGTTTATAAATGATCCAAGTCATAACTAAGGTGTCAAAACAGTCACTCAGTTTACACTTAATTAAATGAAGAGAACGTGTAGTATCAACACACAAGAAAAAACCCTGTACCACTAGGGTCATTAACCAACCCAAAATAAGAAATATGGACACTTAACCAATACATAGTATTACAAGAAAACCATGAACTTTATCATGAAACTATAATTCAAGTTCATTATACTTAACCTTGTAACAAGTAAAACATGATATTTAGTCAACAAGAGTTAATAAGGATGACTAAACTAGTCAAGTCAACTAGGACCAAAATTAAGACTATAAATTAACCACCATCATATAATATGTGTGTAGTTCATACAAGTAATAAATATTATAGATCCATGTCATATCATACAAGTAATGTGGACCATTTAAGGATACTTAATAATAACAACAGCAAACATAATATATATCCTTGGTAACACATAAAATTAATAAAATCAAAGAACATAGTCCTAAAACCACCCAAGGAACGATCACAATCACCTATACCTTGTAGATATATACTAAAAGGTCTTCTGTGTGCATCCCCTAGTCATGAACTAAATGGAATGAGACTTTGTCCATATATCATATCCCAAACATTAAGAATCTACAAACTTATATCACTAATCTCATGGAGATGTTTAAATATCGGTAGATTCCACAACAATGACATATATCAAAATAATCAAAACCATAATTATAACATTGCAAGATTTGTAAAATCAACAATATTTAAATAAGTTCATTGAATGTGATTGACACTTACGATATCAGACAAATTTTCACTTTCCTTGAACATTAAATGTACAAGCAATAGCAAGAATTAGTTATCATAAACACATAAAACAAATAAGGTTTCAACAACATTAACACCATAACCTAGCTCAATCCAAGCTTGCACCACTCAATTAACCCTAATCCTTTCCTTTTCGTGTAACTACCAGTTGGTCGTGGTCAATAAAGATGAAAACAATAATAATCAACCAAATGACATACTATGTGAAGGATTACAACCTAATCCCTAACACTTAAGCACAAATTCATGATAATCTCCCCTATTATAGGGTTTTCTATCATGACTAAATTTCTAATATCATGATGGCACCTAACATAACCCACCATTAGGCAAGCCAACCCAAAATGCAAAAACAACTAGTAAAGGACTTACAATAAAGGCGAAAGAAACACTAAATAATCCAGAGAAATTAAAAAAAAAAATATCCCCAAAACCTGGCAAAGTTAGAACAAGATCTAATATAAAAGAGTACAAAATAAGATATAGAATAATTATATACAAATCCCACTCTAAAACAAAAAATAAATATCATTCTAACAATAAGAAAGAGAGCAGGAAAACTCTAAACACTTGAAGTTCACCCAAATTGGTGATCTATGGCTGCTCTACACGATACATAAATCAATGAAACGAACTTGTACAATGATCCACATGCTGTAGAAGTGCAATATGAGTACCAAAAATATTCTACTTTTTAATGCCCTGAGTTTCTTATCCTTAAAGATTTCTAAAGTTTTATCTTCATTATCTTGACTATGACTTACACCTAGAAGTTCTAAGGTGACTTAACGGGTCATGTGACCCTAGTCGTAATTAGTCTAGTGAATGGTATTTGAGTTTCTATCATAAGTATGACTTAGAAATATGATTCATAGGAAGTCTTGATGGGTCTTAGGGACCTAAGTCGTAAGAAAATAAAAAAGTAAGTGGCTAAATTCTGCTCTGAGTACGAGTGGCTCACTATGAGTCATACGGACTTACTATGAGTTGTTGGGTGCAAATCATAGGATGTCCAGTTTTTGCCTAAATGGGTTCTATGTTGATTACGATTGTACCAAATAAGTTGAAGGGTCCCATTATGAGTGGTACAAGTTGAGTCGTGGGGTTACTAGTGTGTGGGTCTCCTATAAACTGTCTTGGCTATGACTAAGGGTGATGAGTCTTAATGATTCTATAGGAGTCGTATGGTGTCCCATAGTCATTAATAATTAGATTTTAGCTTTTATTTTGAGGGTACTTTGGACAACTCCCTCCTAGCCCAATTAAAACCCCACCTCCATAAAGCACTTAAGAAGGTTATATTATATCCTTAATGTACTCAAACACTTCCAAAGTTCTCTCAAATTCTCTCAAGCAACAATACTTAGGGTTTTCAAGAAGTAGATTATCCAAGGTCTCAAGGGTTGAGTTTTGTAACACCCCAAGAACCTATCTCGAGATGTCACAGGTTTCTTAAGGCCACACGTGGACTCAAGCTAACCCTCTAACCCTATAATCACTTTCAAAACTCACTATAACACTAATCATTTTAAAATAGGGAAGAATTATCATGTCAAGAGCTAAATGTGATACGAAGAAATACTGTCCTATACAAATAAAATACTGAAAGTTCTGTTCATATTGGTACTCTTGTTTAAAAAGCCTCTACTATAAAATACTAAGGAGCCATTGGGACAGATCCCTAACCGACTCACCTGAACTGAAAAGAAACAACCATCTACTATCTATGCAAAAATCAGGGACATAGGTCCTAGAACAATAAGGACTCACCAACTGTAAGAATGTAGATGGAGGAACTCAAAGATCACTGTTGCTTCTGATACAGAGCACCTGAACCTACATCATGAGAAAATGTAGAACATAGAAGAGCATAGGAATCAGTACGTAGGATTGTACTGAGTATGTGGGGGTGTATGCAACATTTTTAAATAATATCATAAATGTAAAATAAAGTCATGCATACTGACAATAATGACTCTCTTTGCTTGAATTTCCTGAAACATAATTTCTATAAATCATCTATAATAACACATGCTTCATAGATCTCATAAATCATTGGACTCAACTCAAACTCTTTAACTCATGAATTAGAGTGAGTCAGTAACTCAACAAATATAGACTATAATGGACTTGAGAGTTTCTTATAACCGACATAATCCACGTGAGCTGCATGGAGTCCAACATTTTGTGCTCTTAAGGAAGGAACCCTACATTGGCAGGAGCGTTATACTCTTGCCAGGGAGTATAACCTTAAACTCATCTCTGTGATCACAAACTCCACTCTTTGTCCCTCAAATCTTAATCGTACGGTGGCATGTAATTCTAGGGAAATAGGATACGTTGAACCCATACTTCCCACTCGGTGCTAAATACTCCTCACAGACTCAGCTCAGAACGTGTTAGAAAATCCACCATAATCAACTCAAGGGTCTATCATGAAGACCAAATCATAAATATATCTCATCTGTAAATCATATACAATTTGTTGATTCCTAACTCAACTTAAACTTAAACAGTCTTTCTCAACATCAAGTACACTTGCTTATCAAATCATATCATGTATCAAAAGTTTGAAGAAAATATCATAGGACTCATTCTTGACTCTCAAGCTCAATATCGATAAATATATTCAATACTCAAACTTCTCATGAAAAAAGCATAACTAATGACACTTGTCTTAAATCGCTTAGAAATCATCAATACATAATAAAAAAATACAATTCATGGCATAAATTATCAATTTAAGAAATATGATGGTAAAATAACCATACATATCAAACTTAATCAGCTCAAATCTCATAAATCATAAATAAAGAAATTTGGGAGTAAACCCACATCAAGGATCATGAAATTCCAATAATAAAAATCAATTCTTTGGGTACAAGAATGAAAGGATATTCTTGTTCAAGACCCACATACCTTGATTATTATCCGGGATGAATAAACATGCTATAGACTTCTTTTCTCACTTCTTGAATCAGAGATCTTAATGTTCTTGAAGTGGAAGTTTTAAATCTTGAACTAATTTATGAAAACCATGGATTGCTGTTGACATGTTTTAGAAAAGAATTGGATTGAATTTTGGAGAGAAACCCTAGAATTTTGGAGAAAATGGAAGAGGAAATGAGGATTTTCACCCTTACTTATATATATATATATATATATATATATAAAGGGTAAGAGCTGGTGGAAAAGTCTAAAATACCCTTGAGAAAATTCTAGAACTAGAGCCCAATTTTTGGCCCTGGCGCAACACGCCAGGATTGTGGTCCTTCACTTGAATTGGACAATTGGAAAACTGCTCAGTGGCTCGATGGTGTGAAGTTGCATTTTCCACCTTGTTCGTGATCTGGAAGGCCACCACGATGCGGTGGAATCACGTTGGTGCACTGGAATTTGACAATCCTAAAATTGAGCCTTGGCGCGATGCATCAATATCACGGAGGATCACTAAAAAATGACAAGAGCAATTTTGGCTAGCTCCGCGATGCGGTAAAGTGCCAGGTGGCACACTCTCTCACTAAAATAGCTCTAACTCTTCACCTGAGTGTCAGATTTGGGCGAATTTGGTGCTGCTGGAAAGATTATTCAATGATCTACATAGAAGGAATTAGAAATTACAGAAATACAATATGGTATTCATATCAATTACATTGGAAGTCATCTATATTCACTCAAAAGGCAGATTTAGGCTTAAGAAATGATCAGGGTATTACAATATCCCCCCCCATTGGAAACAATCATCTTCAAATATTGCTAGTTAGGCTTAAGATCAAAGATGAAACTGGAAATACTTTATGGGAACCATTTTCACAACTGACTTACTTTAGTCAAGATTTTTGAGTACTTCATAGAATGCACGAATCATAGAATAGATATCTATACAGCTGAATACGCTGGATTAGTAGCAAACTAAATTAGAGATGAATAGTACCCTCAATTTGATTTTAACTCATGGAGAGGAGATGAGGGTATCAAGTTAGCATATCTGCTTCTGCTTCCCAAGTAGCACCCTAACCTAATTGAGTTTGCCACAGAACTTTAACCAAGGGAACCTCCTTGTTTCTTAGTCTCGGACTTGATAATCTAGGATCTCGAACAGAACTTCATCATAAGAAAGACTATCATGAAGATCTAAGCTCTCTGATAGTTCAACAATAACTGAATCACCAATGTGCTTCTTGAGCATAGAAACGTAAAAGAAAGGGTAGACAATTGAAAACTCTGTAGGCAACTCAATCTCATAAACTGCTTTCCCAACACGATTCAAAACTTTATAAGGGCCAACATATTGGGGCCTAATATTTCCTTTCTTTTCAAATCTTTTCACCCCTTTCATGGGTGAAATTTTCAAGTACACCAAATTATCAACTTTAAACTCAAGAGCTCTTCTTCTCAGATCTACATACGACTTCTAATGACTCTAGGTTGTCTTCAATCTTTCCTGAATCAACTTAAGTTTCTCCACGGCCTCGAACACAGTATCTGGTCCAATTACAGCAGCCTCACCCACTTCGAACCAACCTATGAGTGATCTACACCTCCTTCCATACAAAGCCTCAAATGGAGCCATTCCAATGCTAGTATGAAAATTGTTGTTGTATGCAAATTCAATAAATGAAAAATGTTTTCCCCAACTTCCTTTGAAATCAAGAACACATGCCCTCATCATATCTTCTAAAGTCTAGATAGTCCGCTCAACTTGACCGTCTGCTACGGATGAAAAGCGGAGCTAAGATGAACTTGGGTGCCAATACCCTTCTGAAAGGCTCTCCAAAACTGAAAAGTAAATTAAGTACCTCCATCAGAGATGATAGACAACAGAACTCCATGCAATCTGACTAACTCTGGGATGTACAGCTTAGCATAGTCCTTAGTGGTAATAGATGTATGTACTAGCAGGAAATGTGCTGACTTAGTCAATCTATCTACAACAACCCAAATAGAATCATGACGACGATAAGAGAGAGGTAAACCAGTCATGAAATCCATGTTCATCACTTCCCACTTCCAAGTAGGAATGCTAAATTCTTGCATCATACCACCGGGTCTCTGGTGCTCTATCTTCACCTATTGGTAAATTGCACACTTCTCTAAGAACTACGTATATCTTTCTTCATACCATTCCACCAATAAATTTCCCAAAAATCACAGTATATCTTGGTAGCACCGAGATGAATAGAATATCGCGCGCCATGCGCTTCAGCCATAATTCTCTGCCTTTGACCATCAATATCAAGCACATATAATCTATTTTGAACCCTCAATACACCATCTTTTCTTGGGAGAAAAACCCCACCTTTTGGTCTTTAACTGACTCTTTCAGTTCGACCAGACGAGAATCCATATCCTGTTTCTCCTTCACTTCTAAAACTAGAGATGATTCAGAACTACATTGAACCCAAACATTACCCTCAGCTAAATCAAGAAATCTAACACCCAACCTAGCCAAATGATGAACTTCGCAAACCAATTCCTTTTTATCTTTCTCTACATGTGTTATACTACGCATGGACGACCTGCTAAGGGAATCCACCACTACATTGGCCTTGCCCGGGTGATACAACATGCTCATATCATAGTACTTTAGCAATTCTAACCATCGCCTCTACCGCAGGTTCAACTCTCTCTGAGTAAACACATACTGTAAACTCTTGTTATCCATAAAGACATCAACATGAACACCGTGCAAGTAGTGTCTCTAGATTTTTAAGGCAAAAACTACTGCAGCTAGATCAAGATCATGGGTTGGCTAATTCTTCTCATGAGGTCTCAACTGTCAGGAGGAATAGGCTATAACCTTACCCTTTTGTATCAACACAGTACCTAAACCAACTCTCGAGGAATCACAATACAACACAAAATCATCTACACCATTAGGTAGAGTCATCATAGGGGCTGAAGTGAGTCGAGTCTTCAACTCCTAAAAACTCTTCTCGCAATAATCTGACTACTAGAATTTAACTTTCTAAGGAGCAGCAATGGAGGAGAAACTTTCAAAAAACAACAATAGTAACTAGCTAGACCCAAGAAACTCCTAATGTTAGACGAGGAAATAGGTCTAGGCTAATTTTTCATAATACTTTCAGAAGAAATAATATGAACCAAAAATGCAACCGACATTAACCAAAATTCACACTTACTAAATTTGGCAAACAACTGATGAACTCTAAGGGTCTGCAAGAAAATTCAAAGATGATCTGTATGGTCATTTCCGTTTCCGTAATATACAAGGATATCATCTATGAACATAATAACAAAAATATCCAATTACTGTTTGAACAACCAATTCATGAGGTCCATAAAAGCTGCTGGGGCATTAGTTACCCCAAAGGACATAACCTGGAATTCAAAATGATCATAACGGGTGTGAAAAGCTGTCTTTGGAATATCACACTCTATTTTTAAAAAATAACTGGCACCTTGTAGCTGATTAAATAGGTCATCAAACCTAGGAAGACGGTACTTGTTCTTAACTGTGACCTTGTTATGCTGACAATAGTCAATGAACATATGTAATGAGCCATCTTTCTTTCGCACGAAGAGAACGGATGTATCCCAATGAGACACACTAGGCATTATAAAACCCTTATCAAGAAGATCTTTGAGTTTCTCTTTTAAATCCTTAAGTTCTGTGGGGGCTATGCGATACGGAGGAATAGAAATAGGCTGCGTATTGGGAAAAAGATAAATCCCAAATTCTATATCTCTATCTGGAGGTACCCTGGGATATCTTCCGAGAAAACAACAAGAAACTCATTGACAATACTAATAGACAAAATAGCCAGTGTCTCGGGCTTAGTGTCTTTAACTCGAACCAAGTGATAGATACAACCCTTAGATATCAATTTACTGGATTTAAGGTAAGATATAAAATGACTATTGGGAGCTACAGAATTTTTAGACCACTCAAGACTGGCTCATTGGAAAACTGAAACTTGACTACACGGGTACTACAGTCTATAACTGCATAACAACAGTGAAGCCAATCCGTACCCAGAATAATGTCAAAATCAACCATGTATAGCTCGATCAAGTCTGCAAACATGATTATATTAAGGACAGTGATAGGATGCTTTTACACTTTCTTAACAACAACAGATTCACCTAGTGGGGTAGAAACTAGAAAAGGATAAGGAATTTTTTTAGCACTGATTTCAAAATTCAAAGCCAACAACAGAGTCACATAAGAAAAACTTGACCCAGGGTCTATCAACACATACACATTGAAATAAAATACATGGAGCATACCAGTAACAACATCTGGTGAATCCTCCTACTCTTGGTAGGGTGGTATAGCATAAAATCCATTCGGGCGCTGACCACTTGCAGTACTAGATGAGGCACCCTGAGGAGGATTAGGACAAACTAAAGGGGTTGGATCACTAATAGTCTGACTCTGCGGACGAATATCATAACTCCCCTGTCTAGCATATGGGCAAGCCCTGAATCTATGGCCCAACTTACCCCAACCAAAAAAATCCATTTGATCGACTAATCACTTATCAGGATGGTCCCTACCGCACTTCAGACATGGGAGAGAATGAGGTCTATTACTCACACTATCTTAGGACCTGGACATAGTAGTCCTATTACCCTGCTCCTGCCTAATTCTGAATGCGAGAGCACTGAATGATGAAGGTTCTGGCACAAGTGAACGATTTTGGGACTGAGGGCGATATCCTCCAAAAAATCTAGTCTGACCATACCCCTGCTGCTCTGATCTAACTTTCTTATTTACCCTTACTCTATCTCTTTCCTTCACCTTGTCTGCTTTAGTCTTCTGAGCATGAATCATGAGTCTTGAAAGGTCCATATCCCTATTAAGCATAGCGAATCTACACTCTTTCATAACATAACCAAATACGCCAGCCAAGAACTTAGTCATACTAGTTCTAGAATCAACCATCATACTGTGAGCATACTTAGATAACTGGTTAAACTTATGACAGTACTCTTTAACTATGATGAGGCCCTATCTCAAGTTCATAAATTCTTTTAGTTTTGCTTACCTGAGCATTGAGGGAAATAATCTATCTAATAACGCATCCTGGAATAACTACCAATTCATGGGAGCGACATACTCCCCTCTACTCTTTTCTTCACATCTCCACCCAATCATAGCAACATCTTACAAGTGATAGGAAGCTAGCTCCACCCTTTATTCCTTTGCTATATGCATAATTTGGGTGATCTTTTTAACCTCATCAAGATATATTTATGGGTCCTCACCTATCTTTAACCCATAAAACTCTAGCGGATTCATCCTCATAAAATCATGAACCTGAGTTGCCGCTGAATTACCTTTTTACGGAAGTGGAACTATGACCTATGCATGGGTTTGAGCATTGGCAGTAACCGCTTGGGCTAGCGCTTGAAATGTTGCCCGGAGTTCCATATGGGACACCGTCTCACCAAAATGATCAATGGGTTGAGGTCGTTCATTATTTCTGCAAGCTCTACGAGGAGGCATTTTCTGTCATAATAGAGCATGAATTAATAGTAGAGAGAAACAGTTGAGGGCACGATAGATATTTGGAAGAAAGAAAAAACTTTTCCTAAAACGTCCTTAGCCTCTTGCTCATAGATGTGGCGCATTACACACCTATGATCAAGACTCTACGTAATGCGGCTTGTCAGACTCTTGAGGAATCTTCAAACCTTAGTCTCTGATACCAAGCTTGTAATGCCCCAAGAACCTATCCCAAGATGACACAGGGTGCTTAAGCCCACATATGGCCTCAAGCTAACCCTCTAAGCCTGTCATGAATTTCAAAACTAACTATAACACTATTTATTATAAAATATGGAAGAATTATCATGTCAAGAGCATACTATGATATGAAGAAATACTGTCATGTACAAACAAAATGCTGAAAGTTTTGTACAAACTGGTACTCTAGTCTAACAAAGCCTCTAATACAAAAGACTAAGGAGCCATTGGGACAGACCACAACTGACTCACCTGAACTAAAAAGAACAACCATCCACTATTAAGGCAAGAATCAAGGACATAGGTCCTCGAACCATGAGGACTACCAAACTGTAAGAATATAGATGGAGGTACTCAAAGATCACTTTCGCTACTGAGACAAAACACCTAAACCTACATCATGAGAAAATGTTGAACATAGAAGAGTATGGGAATCCATACTTGGGACTGTACTGAGTATGTGGGGGTGTATGTAATACTTTTAAATAATATCATAAATGTAAAATAAAGTCATGCATGCTGACAATAATGACTCTCTTCGCTTGAATTTCTTGAAACATAATTTCCATATATCATCAATAATAACACATGCTTTACAAATCTCATAAATCATTGGACTCAACTTAAAATCTTTAACTCATGACTTAGAGTGACTCGGTAACTCAAGAAACTTAGACTATTATGGACTTGGGAGTTTCTTATAACTAACATAAACCATCTGAGCCACATGGAGTCCAATGTTTTGCTCTTCTAAGGAAGGAAACCCACATTGGTAGGAGCGTTATACTCTTGTCATGGAGTATAACCTCAAACTCATCTCTGTGATCATAAAATCGGCTCTTTGGCCCTTAAATCTCAATCCTATGATGGCACGTAGTTTTAGTGAAGTAGGATGCGCTGAACCCACACTTCCCACTCAGTGATAATTACTCTTTCTAGACTCAACTTAGAATGCATTAGGAAATGCACCTTAATTAACTCAAGGGTCTATCATGAAGACCAAATCATAAATATATCTCATCTATAAATCATATACAATTTATGGATTCCTAACTCGACTCAAACTCAAACTGTCTTTCTCCATATCAAGTAACTTTCTTATCAAATCATATCAATTATCAAAAGCTTCAAGAAAAGATCATAGCAATCATTCTTGACTCTTAAGCTCAATATCAATAAATATATTCAATACTCAAAATTCTCATGGAAAAAGCATAACTTATGACACTAGTGTTAAATCTCTTAGAAATTATCAATACATAATAAAAAATGTAATTCATGGCGTAAATTCTCAATTTAAGAAAAATGATGGTAAAATAATCAGAAATATCAAACTTAATCAACTCAAATCTCATAAATCATAAATAAAGAAATTTGGGTGTAAACCCACTTGCAAAGATCATGAAATTCCAATATTAAAAATTAATTCTTTGGGCACAAGAATAAAAGGATATTCTTGCTCAAGCCCCACATACCTTGATTATTATCTGGGATGAATAAAATTGCGATAGACTACTTTTCCCATTGCTTGAGTTAGAGATCTTAATGTTCTTGACTTGGAAGTTTTAAATCATGAACTAATTTGTGAAAACCATGGCTTGATGTTGAGAAGTTTAGACAAGAATTGGATTGAATTTTAGAGAGAAACCCTAGAATTTTAGAGAAGATGGGAGAGGAAATAAGGATTTTCTCCCTCACTTGTATATATATGTAAAAAGGATAAGGATAGTGGAAAAGACCAAAATACCCTTGGGCATATTCTAGAACTGGAGCCCGATTTTGGGACCTGGCGTGATGTGCCAAGATTGCGGTCATTCACTGGAATTGAACAATTAGGAAATTGCTAAGTAGCGTGATGAGGTAAAGTTGCATTTTCCACGCTAGTCGTGATTTGGAAGGGCACCGTGACGCAGTGGAATCACGTTGGTGCACTAGAATTTGACAATCCTAAAATTAAGCCTTGCTACGATGCGTCAATATCACGGAGGCTCGCTGAAAAATGACAATTGCCATTTTGGCTGGATCCGAGATGCGCTAAAGTGTCATACGGCACACTGACTCACTAAAATGGCTCTAACACTTCACACGATTGTTGGATTTGGGGAATTTAGTATTGATGGAAATCTTATTCAATGCTCTACAAGGAAAAAAGCATAAATTAGAGAATACAACCTGGTATAAATATCAATCACTTTGGAAGTCATTCATATTCACTCAAAAGATGGATTTAGGCTTAAGAAAGGATCGGTGCATTACAAGTTTCTTTCGTGAAACTTGGTATTTCAGGTATATTAATCTTCCCTAATTATTAGTTTGCTTAAAGAATAAGTTTTAAAGTGTTGTTCATGATATATTAATGTTGATTTTGGAAACATAGGTTAAGGGTTTCTGTATAACTATTGTTTATGTGATGTTTCATACTTGTCTCTGCACGGGTTAGGTTTAAATAGTGCTTTTAAATTCAATTTGATACATGGTAATGGTGAATAAGCTAAGTATTGTGATTTCCCAAACTTGTGAAATTTGAAGTGGCTATGACCCTAACCCCATATTGTGAAATTAGATTTAATTATTAGAAATATTGGAATTGAACTATTACATTATGATTTTGAATTGAACCTTATGTGGGCGTGTAATTTCCTAAGCTAATGTAAAATTGAACCAAGGGGGTTGTGAATTTCCCCTAGTGAAGATAATTGGTAGGGCATATTGATGTTATCTTGCAAGTATAGTTGGAATGATGATACCCACAACGTATCGCTAAATGTGTATTATGGTTCAATGAATGGGGTATGATAAATGTTTTAATTGGGATTTAATGAGGGTTATATAGTTGAGTCATGAAAGTAGTGGTCCCAAAGGACACACACTAGAAAACTGCGATTTCCGATGCAGGGTTCTATATGATCGGGTGGTTTGAATCCCTCTTACTAATATCATTTGATTGGGGAGTTTGAGTGCCACATATCTTATTACATAATTTGGTGCTCGTGTCACCTTGATATGCATGGAGGTTCGATTCCCCTATAGTGCATATACATACTCTCTCGTTTGTATGGGTAAGTGCATTGGGGCCCTACCAGCTGGGGAAGTGCTGGGCCCATATAGCGCATAGGTGTTTTTGTATGTTATGTCAATTGAGCTACACAATCCAAGATAGAGTTTTAGAGTACATGTTAAGCCTTTTTCCATAGCATGGCATATGATATATATATATATATATGCATTAATTATGTGCATTGGATTTGAATGATTTGAAACTCTTCACCATGGAATTATATAATCCTTATCTTGAAGTTACATGCTAGAGTTTACCCTGCTAACCATCTTCGAATATTGTATCACTACGTGATGTAGGGATTGTCTATACTTCTACGCCTCCGACTTAGTGATTGGAACTTAGGATCGATTTGTGAGTTGACGTTGAAGTTTTGAGCTTTCATACATTAGAAATCTACATTTCATATTTTGGTCTCTCATGTCTCAGACTATTTAGACTTATTTTTTGCTATAGTCAGGGGCATGTCCCGATGCTTTATTGATATTCAATTTTGGTAGAGGGTTTGTTTGGATTACTGCGGACTCATGTAAAGTCAGTTAGTTGTGTTGTCTAGTTATTGATTTTGATCGTAGAAGTATCTTTTATTCCTTTGAATTGTCTTATTATATATTTGGAATTCATGCAATATCAGGGATATACTATTGTTTGGTTAGGTGCAAAAAGGGGAGGTCTCCAGTTTATATGGGACTTGAGATGCCTGTCATGGCCAGGTCCTGGTTTGGGTTATAATAGAGATTGAATTAGAGCCTAGGTTTGGTGTCATTAGGTGTCCAACAAATCCATGTAGAGTAGAGTCTCATTTATGGGTGTGTAGCATGCCACACTTATAAAGGAAAGGGTATGAGATATTTAAGAATGTTTCCCTTTCTTGTTGCTCTATTTTGAGCAATAGAGACTAAAGTCTTGAAATTCTCCGATAGCTATTTGTCCACCTTACAAATATTCCCTCCAAGAAGATCTAATAATTATGGAAATTCTTCTGTCCCATATGAGGACCATGTAGATGGAGCTCGTCATACACCCCGGGTTCAAACTGGATCTATGGTCACTACTTCTGATTTTCCTTATGGAACTCCACAATTTTCCACTAATCCTCCATAGGCATATCAGGCTAACATGTCCAATGTTGAGTTTCACCAGTCGATTCATTTTCTTACCCAGTTGGCATCCTTTTAAAATGAGTGTGTTTCTTCTGTTACTCCATCATCTGAGGTTATTAAGGTTGGCTAATTTATGAGGTTGAGTCCTCCTACTTTTACTTGTTCTAAAGTTGAGGAATATCCTTAAAACTTTATTGATAAGATGGAAAAGATCTTTCTTAAGATGCATTCAACTGATGTGGAGGGTATAGAGTTCGCTGCTTATTAGTTGAAGGATGTAGCATACCAATGGTATGAAGAGTGGGAGCAGCTTACAGGTGATGTAATGCCCCAAAAATGAGTCTCGAGATGTCACACGGTTCTTAGGACATTAAGTGATCCCAAGCTAATCCATGAGCTAGCATACTGATAAGGAACTAATTAAACATGTATAAAATGACAGATTTTATTGTGCGGAAACATAACCATGATGGAATCTGAGAAAAATACAATACTGTTACACTTGTACATTCTGATAAAATCTGAAAAGAGGGACTAAATTACATAACTGACTCTAACTAACATCTGTGAAGACTCTACTATACTGACTATAGCTAGGTGGGACATGGGCTCCAACTATCCCAAATCAATACGACTAAATAAATAAAATAACATACTACTCAAACGATATGACTGAGTTGAGCCCTTGAATCAAGAGGACTCATCACCTTCTGACCGGAAGATGCAATCTATCTAAATATGGTATGGATGCTACAAAAAAATTGATACCTACATTATGAGATAATGTTGCACATAGACATATATGTGGATCAGTACTTTGATGATGGCGGTTAATGCATAAGTAAAACATAATATCAATCATCATAATTTGTAAGACAATGCATGCTAAGTGTAAATGACTCACATAAGATGGAATATCTGAAATACTAAAGATCATGAGTAACAAATCATACTTTATAAATCTAGTGAGTCATGACATAGATTTCTAAAAGTTGTACTTGCATTCTCTCTTTAAATCACACTGTCTAAGTGTAGAAAGGACTAACTATTTAAATGTAAGATCTGAAACTAATATCTTTCTGTAAAGCATAATCGGAGTAAACTTTGTGATCCTTTTCATTTAGTTTTATAAAAGCTTTTTGTTATTCTTTTCTGAGGAACTATTCTGAAAATCTATACCATTAAGCTGTAAGGAAAAACACTTTCTCTTAAACCTTTAAACCAATATACCATTTTAATAGTAGGGGATATCTTTTGGGAGGTTCTTCTAACCGACATACACCATGTGAGCACCATGGAGTCCCACGTCTTGCCCCTGTTAGGTAGAGCTATTCTACCCTTGCCATTGGAATAGAACTTCTATCTTTGTGATCACAATTTGAGTCATCCACGTGGAAGTGGGAATAATCTAAATCCTATGGTGGCATGTAGTTCTGGGGTATGAAACCTTGGAATCATACCCAACTCGGTGCTAAATGCTACTCCCATTCTCATGCTCAAAATCTTAAGAAATCCACTTCAAAACTAGCACAAAGGTTTACAAGAAAACCAATTATTCTTTTCTTTCTTTGAATCTCAAGTTATCTAGACAAAGTGGATTCTTATCTAAGATTAGGACCAAAAGGTCAAATCTTTGTCAAAATCAATGATTAATCTTATCTGAGGGTGCACATGGTATAAATAATCTCAAAAAAATAATCTTAAATTGTGGCTTAGTGACCCATGCATCAATCTCATGTTAAAATATCTTAAAATTTATGCTGATAATATAAACACTCATAATTAATCATAAAATCTTAAAATTACTGCATAATGCATAACAATATGAATATAGTCATGTAATTCAACTTCTAAATCATGGAAAATCTCATAATCTTTCAAATAATGATAATGGGTATAATACCTAACTTAAATTTCATGGGAAATCATATAAAATAACTTTGTAATTTGAAATAAGTTTTGGGCACAAGGATAAAAGGAGTATCCTTGTTCTTAACCCCACATACCTCAATTGATGATCTTAGATGTTAAAACTTGAATCTTGGATCTATATTGATGCTTTGAAGAAGAATTCTTAGAGTTCCTGTATTGGGAATCCTTAATCTTGAGTTTCCTTGGAGAATTAATGAAGGAATTTAGATTTCTTGGAGAGAAAGTTTGAGATTTAGGATTTTTTTTTGCGAGTGAATAGATAAAAAGTGAATATGATGTGTTTTGAATGAGTTGAATTCTCTGTTATTCATGACATGAGGCTTGGAAAATACCAAAGAGACCTTTTTAAAATTCAAGTTGGAACTGAAAAATGCAATATTTTTCCCGATTTGGTTGGCCACCGCGACGCGCCACAATCGCGGTTCCCCTTGGATTACCATTTTCGCCCTTGGCACGATCTGCCAAAATTTCAGAGTCTTACGGAAATGCGATAATTAGGAAAATTGGGTTCTCCGCGATTTGGGGCTATCGCAGAGGGCCACTGGAATTTGACATTTATAGATTTTGCCTTCTCCGCGATGCGCTGAGAGTCTAGGTGGCACACTGCTTTATTAAAAATGCTCTAACTTCTTCACCAAGTGTTGGAATTGGGCAAATTTGGTATCGACGGAAATCTTATTCAATTTTCCACACAATAAAAAGTCAAAAACTTAAAAATACTACATGAAATAAATGGTATTCATCTTTGAAGTAAATTTTTTACATTCTAGGGACAAATTTTTTCTAGAAAAATTATGGGATATTATACGCGATGATACTGAGTTTGCTTTGTGGAACAACTTCTCCAGTGATTTTCTTGATTCCTTCTTTCCTCAGGAGTTGAGGAAGGAAAAGTTGAGTATTTCATAAATCTAAAGTAAGGCAAGATATCAGTGAAGGAGTATTCTTTGAATTTTCATTAACTATCCCATTATGCGCCAGAATTGTTGTCTAGTATGAGGGCTAGAATGAGAAAGTTTGCCTTTCGGCTATCCCATGAATTTATCTTGGAGAGAAAGGCTACTTTGTTAAACAAAGATATAGATATCTCTAGATGCAACAAGTAGAAGAAGAAAAGAAGAAGTAAGTGAAGATGTTTGAAAGGCAGAATAATTAGTTTTATTACTTGAATTAGGTGGAGGTTGATAACAGAGTGGTAGAGATGGTTGAAAGTCATCTTAGAAGAAGTGGGGCAATTTTTATTCCAACTCTATGACTATTTCTCTTTATACAAAACCATTGGGTAATTATCATTCTTAGTAGAATAGTGGGTTTAAAGCACCGGGTGCCTAGCCTTAAGCTAGTGGGGCTTAGTCTACTCTATCCTATCCTACTTGTAGATTTAGTGATCAAGTTCACAATTGGTGTTTCTGAAGAGGGGAGGAACAAGTTCTGTAAATATGGTCAGATTGGTCATATATAGAAGAACTATCCTTCTAAGGTTGCTTCTAGTGAAATAAGCTTTCTATTGCTACTTCATCAACTTCTACACCAAAAGGTGCTACTTCGTCTTCTGGATCTAGTACTGTTTGGAATCATCTGTATATTTTTTCCACTCTCCTGGATTATGAGGTTTCCCCCGATTTTGTTTCTAGTACGCTCAAACTTTTTACACGTGACTTTTTATGTGGCTATTCATTTTTTATAGTCCTGAGTGTAGTTTGGAACCTTTTTTTGTGTCCACTCTTATGGGTGACTTCATTATGTCAAGAAAGGTGTATAGGAATTATGTGATATCTGTCCATGGTAGGGAGACCTTGTAGATCTAATAGAGTTGGACATATTAGACTTTGATATGATATTAGGGATGAATTGGTTGAATTCTTGATAAGTATCTCTTAATTGTCGAACTCGAAGGGTCAGTTTTGATTTCCTCAATGAGTCCATAATCTAGTAGGAAGGTAGTTCTTTACTACCTAAGGGATGGTTCATTTTATATCTTAGATCCCAGAAATTAGTTTCTAAAGGGTTCCTCTATCACTCAGTGAATGTTAAAGACTCTAGATCTGAAGTTCCTTCTTTGCCAATTGTCCCTGTGGTCTGTGAATTTCCCGAGGTGTTTCCTAATGATCTTTCTATTTTTCCTCCCAATAGGGAAATTGATTTTGGAATTAATATTCTTTTGGAAACTCATCCTATTTCTATCCCTTCTTATAGAATAGCTCCAGCCGAGTTGAAAGAACTTAAGAAGCATTTGAAATATCTTCTTAACAAGGGTTTTATTCGCCCTAGTGTGTCTCCATGGGGTGCTTCTATTTTTTCATGCAAAATAAGGATAGGTCCCTTCGAATGTGTATTGACTTTCACTAATTAAATAACATGATCGTGAAGAATAAGTATCTACTTTTGAGGATTGATGATCTATTCAATAAACTTCTGGGTGCTAAGTTCTTTTCTAAGATTGATCTTCAATCGAGTTACCATCAGTTGAAGATAAGTGAGGCGGATATCCCTAAGACTGCCTTCCAAACCTGGTATGGTCATTTTGAGTTTTTGGTGATGTCCTTTGGTTTGACCAACGCCCTAACAATATTTATGTACCTTATAAATTATGTTTTTCATTAGTTCTTGGATTTGTTCTGAATTGTCTTTATCAATTAAATTTTTTTATATTCTAAGAGCGAGGTGGCTTATGTTGATCACCCCCGCCTTGTGCTACAAACCTTAAAAGATTAGTTGTTGTATGGAAAATTTTATACGTGTGAGTTCAGGCTAAATATTGTGAATTATCTGAGACATGTTGTTTCTAGTGAAAGGATTATGGTGGATCCACAGAAGGCTGCGGTTGTTAATTAGTGGCCTAAAACCATGACTCCAACTGATATTTATAGCTTCTTGGGTTTAGCTAATTATTATAGAAACTGTGTGGAGAGTTTCTCTCCTATTGCTTCCCCATTGACTAAGTTGACTTAGAAGAAGGTGAAATTATTGTAGTATGATGCTTCTGCGGTTAGTTTTGAGAAGATGAAGGATAAGACTTCAAATTTGATCGTAACTGTGACTAAGGGAACTGATGGTTTAGTGTTATATTGTGATGTATCCCGAGTAGGGCTGGGTTGTGTGTTAATGCAGCATAGCAAGGCGGTTGTATATTTTTCTAGAGAGTTGAAATTTTATGAGAGGAATTATCTGAGTTATGATTTGGAGCTGTGGTGTTTGCACTAAAGATCTGGTGGCATTATTTGTATGGGGTCTATGTTGATATATATTCTGATCATAAGATCTTTCAATTTATATTCACTAAAAAAGAATTGAATCTCAGGCAAAGGAGATGGCTTGAGTTGATCAAGGACTATGACATGAGTTCACAATCATCAAGGTAAAGCTAACGTGGTTGCTGATGCTCTTAGTAGGTTGTCCAATGAAAGCTTATCACATGTAGGCGAAGAGAGGTGAGATTAGTATAGCATATTCAATATTTTTCCAATCTCGAAGTTTGTCTCTTGGATTCCAAGGATGGTGTGTGATTATTCAAGAGATGGCAAAGTCATCTCTCAGAGTAGAGGTAAAAGAGAAATAGATGTTAGATCCTATTTTAATGCAAATCAAGGATGATGTATATAGCAAGAAGGTGACAATTTTCAAAATTGGTGGTGATGGTATCTTGAGATACAAAAGCAGATTATGTGTCCCCGATGTTGATGGGTTGCGAAGAAGAATATAATACCCCGATCATTTCTTAAGCCTAAATCCATCTTTTGAGTTTATATGTACCTAACCTTACTAAATTTTACCATAGTAAGGATTAAAAGGATATAAAATGTACCGACAAACTCAAATACCAATCCATAACTAGCTTGCCACAAACTATGCCATAATAATTATAATAATAATGATAATAATCAAACAATAAAGTAACTGGCTAGTCTATATGACCAATAACATAACCGAGCCCTCAAAAGCCTAGAAGTTACGTACAAACACTCAGCAAATAATAACCATAACTTATACCTATACAATTGTCATAACCCAAACCAGCGCATGGTCATTCCCGGTATATCAAGTACACTGAGGACCAGAGACCACCCCATTTGCCTAACCACACAGAATATATCACACCTACAAGCGACTGAAGCTTGAACTTCTAACAATATAGAAAAAGGATAAAAATCAAGGTTGCCTATAAGAGTCCACATTAATAACCAACCATAGTAATATCCATAAAGCCTCTACAAATATGAAAATAATCTAGGTTGGGAAATTCACCCAAATCCGATAATAACAAAGATAATATTAAGGTGAACTCTCAATTCTAGTTTATGAAATAAAATTGATGAAATAACCAAGTCTTTTGGAGAATGAATGCTTACCACTTCTCTACCAATGACCGACAAACCAAGACGATCCTCCTAAAATTGTGTAGGACAAGTAGAAGCATCAGCGATGCCTACATTAGGTGGGGATACAACGTTCAAAAATAGTTAGTGGCTTAAGCACTAGCATGAAACTCAAGGATAGTGGAAAAAATAATGCCAAGTCATATATATTTCAAATCCACTATTCATATACATGCATATATATATATATATATATAAGATATTGGGGTAGAGAACATGGTTTAGCATGAAATAAAATATTATCCTAGACTATGTAGCTCAACCATCATAAACAGGCACCCACGGGCTATATGGGTTCAACTCTCCCTGCTGAAAGGGCCCAATACATGTTAATTGCATGAACCAAAGGTATCAAGGAAGATGACGGAATACCCCGACCCCATGTAAATCAAAGATACAATAATATATCAATAGTGTGAACTGTGCACATGGTCATCAAGACCAAACATCATGTCAGCAAACACGAGTTTCCAATGTAAGTCATCCAAGACCCATACCTTCACAGCTTAGCCACATAACCCCCATTAAGCCTAATTTAAAACAAGTTTCACATAACTTATTTATTAACCAATGAATCAACCATTAAGGCACACAATTAGTATCGTCATACCCTTACACTTGTAAGCTTCTCCTTATTCCATAATAATTATATTAACTTGGAGGAATGCCTTGACCCTCTTTGTTTATTAAATCAACAATAGTCAACAAGGCCTTCAAAATCTATGTTCATTTTCTAATTAGTTATACAATGCATTAGCACAGGTGAGTAAGTCAAACAAAGCAACAATTTCACAATTCAAAACTATATACACAAGTGGGTTGAGGGAATACAATTATTCAAAACCAATTCCAAATTCAAAATATCAATTTTGGGGAATACCATGACCCCCATTCCAAATACCACACCCATTCACCCCATTGGTTCAAAAAATTCAATTAAAATCATGAACAACTCATAAAAATCACAGGAAAGAAATTCAAAGATTAATCATTCCAAAACCTTTAACCATATCAAACCCATATTCAAAGCTATATAATTAAACTATGTAAAACAAATGTTTTTCATAAAATAAGAATTAGGGAAGAGTAACATGCCTGAAGTACCAAAAATTATGGAGGGAAATCAACCCTTGAGCCCTTAGGTGAAAAACTTCTTAGAAACCCTAAGTATTTTGACCTTGGAGAGTTAAGAGATTTTGAGACTATTTTGATTGTATTATAAATAAAAAATAACCCCCTAGAGTGCTTTTACAGACATGGGGTCTTAGTAAGGAAAAAGGGGAATTGACTATAATGTCCTTAATGAAAATACTAAAAATTGACCACCCAGTTGCTATGGGTGACCGTACCATTTATAGGGTTATCTTACAACTCGTTAGATCCCACTCGTAGTCTGGACAGTGTCCATGATCACCAACACTGACTTCGCTATGAGTCATACCATATGACTAATACCCAAACATTACGACTTGCATAGTCCAATCATTTTCAAAAAAAAAAACAATTGGTATCATACTAGTTAGGCTACGGAAGAAACCATACGACTCTTTTTAAGTCTTTACAACTCATAACCCCAAGTCATAGTCATAGCAAAAAATCCAGGCCAACTTAGTAGCTAGGCTACGATTGGGTTCTGAAGACTCCCTACGACTTACATGGAGAGTTGTAGTATAGTCAGTGAGGATAAAATCTAAAAAATTTTCAAGGATCAAAAATCGAGGGTTTTGCAACAGCCCCTTATAAGACCATTATATACTGATCAATACCTAAACTACACTTCCAATAGAAGATAAAGTGGTCCCTATCAAGTAACGTAACCCATCTCAAGTTAGGGTTGAACACAAAGAAATACGCGGAATTATATCTTTTATTTACTGAAATTAATGGGCAATGCAGAAAGTAAATAGGGGTTTATAGTAGCAATCTCAAAGAAGTAATAGAACTCAACTTTGGTTATAATCAATTAGAGACTAACACTAGAAATGTGTTCCCCATAGCTTCTTAACTAAGTATATTTATCATACTTTGTTGAACCAACCTATAATCTTACATGTAGAATCTGATAAGTTATGTACCATTACCTGTGTTATGGATACATTGATAGATTTCACACTTTACCTTTTGAGTCTCAGGATGTTGCATTACTAACCCTTATCATAGATCCTAAATAACTATTACCTTTTGAGTCTCAAGTTATTTGATGATAGATAACCGTCTTACACAAATTTTATTGATTAGCCTTGATTGATAATTAATCTTTAAATTACTATTGTGATTATATTTTCTTAATCCCTACTCCTCTAACGAAGTAAGTAGTGATACACTAGGTGGGATTTTAATATTTTCAACCTCTAAAAAATCTATTAAACTAACGTTAGCTGCAATACATTAAAGAATATTGATTCAGAATGACTCAACACTTCTCCTTCTTCATCAATCATCTAGGGTTGACACAACCATAGCTACGGACTTTAGCCTCTCATTATTGTGAAACAAAAATAGAAATTCATAATTGAAGACATTCAAACAATATCACAATAATCAATGAATAAAACCCAAAGTCTATAATTGAATAATTAGCTAAAATTAAGAGCAATGTAATCCCATGATCAAATTCGAATCTTTGAATCAAATATATGTTTGTAAGTATATAGAGTGAGTAAATAACTAAAGACATCAAAATAGTATATAAAAGCTACAAGGAAACCCTAAAAATCAAATCCCTAAAGAAAAATAAAAACTGAGGTCAGTGAACACCTACTAAGCCACCTATGGGTGGTCGTAGATGGTACCTATGGATAGTATGTGGTCAATATAGGTGACCCCCTCTCCTCTAGGAGCTTCTAAATTCTCTGGATTTTAATTCTTTATAACCTACTCTATCACCTATGGAAAGTAGGGGAACCTACTGACCAGAGGTGCCCCTTCGTAAGTGACTGAGTCTTTTTCCTACACTTCTAATCCTTTAGACTTGAAGTTTCTAACACCTACATTGACATTCAAGTTTCTAACACCTACGTTTACACTTACTCATAGTAAATAGAACCTACGGGCCGTAGGTTCCTAGGTATGTAGCCCAAAACTTCAATTTTCACCCTTTACTTCAGTTTAGCGCCCAAAACCTGATTTCCTACAAAAACATAACAAAAACACATCAAATTTAACAAAATAACCAAAGTATCTTGCATATTTTCATCATTTTAAGCATCGAAACTGCTATGAATCGATAACACATCAACACTCTCAACTTAGAGTATTTACGCGTCCTTAGGAAACACAACAAAACAAAACAAAATAATGACACTCAACTAGGATAACTCTAAGCTATCTAAGGCAGTCAATCACCACTTTAAGCTCAAAGACAATAACCCCTCCTATTTAAATAATTTAAAACCTATTCTATGTATACATGAAGCACAATAATGTGTCACAAAGGAATTAAGGTGTGGCATTGCATTAGCAATAGACAATCATGAATATATACAAGTTAGACTACCCAAACAAGTAAGCAACTAGCAATACAACCTATGTTCCCTCACAATGAAAAATTCTCACTCACTCATATGAAATAATGTATGTCATTGATGGTATGGTCAAGAGACACTCACACTCAAAAGAGAAGTTCCACCAATGTTCATCAAATACAATAGGCTTGCCCTTATTTTCTATACCTTAGGTTTCAGACAGTTAAGTTAGGATTACTATAGGACTTTATTCGGCTTATAATATAGGCTTAGGGCCTGCTATGGTACATATGGATACATTTAGTTACTAATCCTCTTTGACACTCACTAACTTTGGGTCCACTCACAACCAATTTCCTTTTTATTCCACTCTTATTTCTCACTTTTTATTTTTATTGCATATTTAGGTTGGATGTGGTTTCTTTTATTCTTTTCTTTTTTTTGTTTTATTTTCTTTTTCTTTTTATACCACACCCATCCCTACTGTTATTTTTCTTACTTTTACCCTTCTTCGTACCCACTTTATCATATGCAACCCTATGATAGCCACCCTAAACTTAGGCAATTTCCTTGTGGTGAGGTACATAATGTCTATGAAGGATCAGGGCCAAAATAGATTTATTATAACATAAATGGAAAGGTAAAAGGTTAATATAAGAAAAATAGGCTATAAGGCTCAAAAATTAAGATCAAGGGATACTTATTCACACAATAAAGGTTATTTAGGCTAATAGTGGACTAATATACAAAACAACGTATGATCCTTTACTAATTGACTATCTTATAAACAAGGCAGGACTAATCAGAAAGTTTTGGTTTTAGCACATAGGGAACTAAATAGAATCTCACACTCACATGGCATAGAGTTATACCATAAGGTACTACCTATCCAGTTCATCCAATTGTTAGTAATGATTATCGTGTCTCTAATCCTAATTCCATAACAAAATTCATAGTGGTAACACATATATACATTCACACAGTTCCAAAAATAAATTTTTTTGAGGGGTATCATTTTTCCCAAAAATCAATAAAAATATGTCAACTACCCTAAATACTGAAAAATCTCCCAATTATACAAAAAACAAAACACTATATAAAACAAAGAACATCACAATACAAAATTAACCAAGACATGTCGGTTCTACAACCATACCATAGTCGATAGGGAAAGGAAGCATGACTATAAAAATCTATGGTGGTCATGGTATACCCCACCCTATCTAAAAGATTATAAACTATCCCCAGTGCGTGTCCCTAATGTAAAGAAATGAAATGCACTAGGCCTCTGTGTGGATTATCCCGATGTGGGGGTATATCAACTAGCGGAGGTCGTGGTGGCACTGGTAAACTACTAGAGGAAGAACATGCAATTAACCAAGAGTTGCTGGTTCTACAAGCATACCATAGTCGACAGGAAAAGGAAGCATGACAATAAAAATCTATGGTGGTTATGGTATACCCCACCCCAACTAAAAGATTTTACATTATCCCTAGTGCGTGTCCATAATGTAAACAAATGAAATGCACTAGGCATCGGTATGGATTATCCCCATGTGGGTGTATATCAACTAGCAGAGGTGGTAGTGGCAGCGATAAACTACTAGAGGAAGCACATGTGGCTATCTCGATATGCCTTTGCCTAATAACAATGTCAGTCTCTCTTATATCATGCTTGAACTATTTTAGGGCCTGGTCAAATAGTATATTAGGATCTCTAAATTCTAACTCTATACCTCACTTCGTCCCAACTACAGGGACCATCTTGTAATCCTCTGCAAATAAGTCAAACATCTAGCTCTACACGAAAGTGTTGCTTGAGCGAAATGTGGTATATCTAAAGGAATGGTAAGAACAGTGCTCTTAGTAAGATAGCATATATTTTCCTTTAATATGGCTACCTTTTCTCTAATCTCACCTGAATTGAGTGCCTCAATTTTACTTAATCAGGATGATACTCGACCATCAAAAGCATTTATATGGGTATACACCTCATCTTGGAACTATGACATTTCTACCTTGTGTGTAGCATATAATCTTATCTCTATCACCTCAAGTGTAGTTTTGACACAAGGCCATATCTGCCCATACAATAATGCCAACTCAGCCTCAATATTCTGTAGTTGGGTGGTGGTAACTCTCTAACTCTCTAGTAAACTTTACAAGAACTCACATGATATAAGAACCATACCAAATTCAACATTTTTAGTAGAGAGGAAAAGGGTTAGTATAGATATACCAATTGGCTCTGAAGCGAAAGATGAGATTGAAGTGGATGTGGTTGGGGTCCCCTCACATTGTGTACTCATCTCGGGGGCCTTTCACTGCTCCCCCATATTAAAATCTAAACCAATGCCAACATCAACTCTTTCTATGAAAGTAGGCTCTGTAGGAGATAATGGTTTGTCAGACTTGATTGGAATCACTTCCAAAGATTTATGGGACCTCTATTCAAGGACTTGGTTAGTCGGATCCTTTATCATACTAGTCCGGGTATAATGGCCCTCTAGGTCATTTTCATATTTTTGCCTATGTTTTTATTAGGGATTTCCCATAGCTACCCTAAGTCATTTATGTCTTACTAGACTAACACTTCAATTACCAAGCAATTTGTTTGGTTTTTATAGCTAATTCCTTGTTTAGAAGTCTTCGCTGGTTCCAAATAACCACTGGATGAAAAATTTAGCAAAACAATCTGGGATGCAATTTATGACAATACTAATAGCTTTGGAAATCAATTTTAGTCTAGATAGACCTTTGGTTTTGGTCTCAATGCACCTAAGTTCATTACAACCTATTGATCAAAAAGTTGGAAAATTGGAAAATATAGATGTCGGTCCTATATTTATTTTAAACGATCTTTGATGTAAAATCAAACTTTTCCAATGCATCCAAAATATCAAATTTAGTAGGGTTACATAGTTCATTTGTAAAAATCAAACTCCAAATGCGTTCTAAGGGTCAAAAATAGGTTTTTGACTTTGCTGGTGTTGGTGCATGTATGATCACAATTATGAAATTCTGATCACAATATTTCAACTGTGATAATCCTTTTATAAGCCACAACTAGGATAGAGATCCCTGGCACTATGATAGAAATATCTCCTTACCTGAAGGGGCTATTAATAACTACTAGTGTCGCGATTTTGGTCATTTTCTCTTCATCCTTGAGTTGTAAAAGCCCTAAATGAGTGTGATAACTCAAACTTGAATCTTTTGGGTGACTTGTAACATTACTAAACATCTATTATCATGATTATAATCTAAATTAAGGTAAGATTTCATTACTTTATTGATGAATTTCTCAGTTTTTTACCCAAAACCCCAAATAGCTTAATGACCTAATTTATCCCCAAATGAACTTAGTTTTCATCCATTCTTAAGGGTAATAATTCCTTGATGATGTATGAATTTTTAGTTGACCTCGAAAATGTATTTTCGTAACTGGGAACCACTTGGGGTGTTTTGGTGTTGTTTTTGGATCCGATGCCTAATGGTTTAATATGGGTATTTTTATTCTCATATTGACGTGTAGATTATTATTTTTATGGTGTGATGGAATTTTGAGATTGTGAAATGTGAGCCATTTGCGGTTCGGCTTTGAGGAAGGCTTCTACCTACTCTTCTTTGAAGGTGATGTATGTTTTATATGGCCTATTAATGTTATTGTTAAGTTTGATTATGAGTAGAATGAGTTTGTCTTGATTATTAAAGTTTAGGAATTAGATGAGGGTTTTTGACCTATAAGGTAAAATACTTATTACCTTTTAGAATCCTATTGCCTTCTCCCTAGATTGAACTAATTCATAAAATGACCGTGAAATGATGTAAGGTTTGGTATATGTTTTAAGTGTTAGAAGCATGGTTAGAATAGTTAACCTTAGTTGGGCTGGTCTAATGATCTTGAAACCATAATTTGAGTAGAGATGACTTAAATACCCATGTTAGTAGATGAATTCCCTATCTTAGGTTTGGTTATAACTTAGTTGACATCTAGAAGTTGAACAATATACCTTAGGCTAGTTGGGGGGTATAAATTTCCTAAATATAAAAATTGAGGATAAGAAGTAGGTTCTTCCAGCCCACCTTAGGCCAAGACTTGGATCAGCCTTTGTAGACTTAGTTGTGGATGTTAGGCCTAGTTGAGACTATTGGGCCTTTAGAATAAGTTTACTTTATTGCCTGGTATATTATCATGACTATCCTTTGATTGTGATTAATGGACTTTAGAGATGTTATTTCCTCTTAAATATGACATTTGTCCTATAGATATGATATCGCTCATTGTCCTGATATATGACCTATAGATGTGAGATGCCTTCTAGATGTGATATGTAAATTAATATATCATACCTCCAAGATATGAGGTGATTGTAGATATTCCTTATAGCTTATGAAGATGGTATGCCTCATAAATATGCTATGGCTTTTTAAAAATGAGATGATTTATTAATAAAATTTTGACATGGGTTTGGGAAAAATATAGGGACCAAAGGTTGTAATTATGATATTGTATTTGTTTAGGACACATTATTGGGTCCAAGGTCGTGTTATGATGTAAGTTGACCATCCATGACATGTTGATCCTTTAAAAAGATATGATTATAGTTTATTGATAAATTAATACGTATGGTTCCATTATATGAATACTGGTGATGGTATGCATATATTTAGTGCATTCATGATTGTTGAATCGATGATTGATATGATTCTAATTAGATTATAATATGTTATTGTTGTCTCTAACTAAGGGTTAAAGCCTACTTTCTACCTTGGTAATTTATTTCTTTATTTTAATAAATGCCAATAAACTATTTATATGTAGAAGAGGTCAATGTTTTAAGGACTTGACTGAGATAAGTTGTAGTTTATTATTTCATATTACTAATTACTCCAGTCATGGATGATTCTAATCAGTTCTGCACTTTTATAATGATTTAGTCTTGAAGTTCACTTCAGGCAACAAACTTTTGGATTTACACTCTTTTAGCCACAGCTTGAGTCTGCACACCTATCATATCTAGATATACATTTATCTGATATGGGATAGAGGAATATGTTGGGTTGATAATATAAATTTGGGGTAAAACTCGATGAGACTTATAATATTCATGTTATGTATATTTTCCTATTGATAGTTTGATATTGATAATGAATGATAATTTATGGAAATATACTCTATCTTGCTTTTTTTTCATGTCTATTTACTTTAGTTGTCATAGGTCTTGTCCTATACTTTTGCCCTCACACAGCTTGCACTTTACTTTATCCCTTGTGGGGTTCACTCTCAATTATTGACATTGATTTTGATATTATTATGATATGATGATACCTAACAAGGCTGAAAGATATTATGGTGATATGATGATACCTACAAAGGCCAGAGGATATTATAATTATGTCATAATACCAGGCAAGGCCAAAGGATATTATGATGATGATGGTTATGATAATGATGGTTTTGAAAGTGATAGTTATGACATTGGTATTATGATATTATGGATTATATTGCATTCATAGTTACATGCACATCGCCTATCACCAGTTTACACCTATATCTATCAGATCGTAAGGGAGGGTTGTATAGATATGGCTATTGACTATGCCTTGTATTATTGTATGCTGGTTGAACCTTTTGATCTTGAGGTGGTAGGGGCACACATAGGATCATCTAGGTATTTGGTTTTCTAAAACAGCTGGTTACTTGCACTATTATATATATTGTTATTTTCATTGTTCTGATTATTTTTATATCTAGCTTATGAGAAATTGGTCATTGATTCAATATCAAAACTTGAGGAATAATTATAGCATCTTCTATTCTACCATTTCATTATTATGCATAATTAATTTATGATGAGATATATGGATTAGAAACCCTGAGTCTTTTAAACCAAAATCCTGATAGGATTATAATGTGGCCTTAAAATAAATATATGATGATCTAGGTTGTCTTTTAAGTTGACCTTATATACATATATATATGTATATCTAGCTATATATAGCTATAGTATTACCTTATATCCATTCCTTCATTTGTTTATAGTGTATATTTATTCTACGACCTTTTATATTGCTATGTAATCTTCTTTAATCCTTTATTTGTATATTGGCCAGAGATATAACGCATAGTGTTGAGATTTACGAGTATGGCTAGAATAAGATAGTTCATCCTTAATAGTTTCTTATCCTTATTGTGTTAGTATAGTAGACATAAATAGGATAGGTTATCTTTACTATCTCATTGGCTATTTTATGTGGTTGCTGAATATTGGGTGTATTTTTTATTTTGTTTATATATTATATGTATCTTCTTTATCTTTAGAGCTCAGTTGGCAGTTGTGTACTAAGTACCACCCGTTTGGTGCTCATACTACACTTCTATAGCCTACAGTTCATAGTATGAGTTATCATCATTGATGTGTACATGGTGCAGAGCAACCATGATTCAGAGGCTTAGAGTAAGCTCCTCATGTTTGGAGTACTATGTACCTCTCTCTTATGTATTAGACTAGTCTCTATGTTGTATTAAGAGATAAGTTGTATCATGTAATTTACTCTATCTATTTCACTCTTGTACTCTTGTTATATTAGCAGCTCTTGTTTTGATACCACCAGGTTTTATGCTATATTATGTATCTGTTATTTATTTACATTGAGTCCCTATTATTTTCTACATATATTTAGGTAGTCTGTTACTAGCCATTTTGAACTATGGGTTTCACTTGACTACTAGTGGGTTATTGTAGTGTCATTATGACCTAATAAATTGGGTCATGATAAATTAGTATTAGAGCCTAGATTTCACAGATGTGTTAGTACAAGAGCTAAGTATTTAGTAGAGTCCTACAGACTAGTGTAGAGATGTTCATAACCTTTCTTCGGGAGGCTACAAGGGCATTGTAGGAAATTCACTTCTTGACTCCTTATCGTGTGTCCCTATTGCTATGAACCTCAAACATATTCTTTGACTCTATCCCTAATGAATGATGCTAGATGGGTGACATTGTCCATGAATATGGACAACACTTTAGGACATATTTTTAGAGCTTCAACATTGTATTAGACTAGAGGGTCAGTGATAGATATTAAAGATCTTCAGCATCAACCAAAGGATTTAGGGTCAGTTTAGGCTCCAGATGAGCTCGTGGCTACTTCAGTCCATTGAGGTTCAACAATTAGGATCCAAGTCATGTGCATATCCCTCTCAGCCATGGATAACATTCGAGTCATCGAGCAGTCCTCAGGCATAAGTTGGAATTATTGGTGTTCATCAAGGTTCCTTATAAGATTGTAAGAATTATATTAGGTTTCTTGGTTAGGCAAGGTGTATTCTTATTCTATATCCTTTAGAGAAGGACTTGGTGCATGGATTTGTTAAAGGACTAGCCTTGGCACTACGTTTAGCATCAGAGCACTTAATAGTTGCTGGATTTTCTTTCTCACATATTGTGGATTATGAGAGGGCCTTAGTAAGAGCATGTATAGGGACTTATAGAGGTGGTGGTAGGAAGCTATGCTATAGTATAGTGCTATTGGTATTTTATTTGAGAGCTTGTTTTTGTTGTAATGAGATGAGACATCGATTCAAAGAGCGCCCTAAATATAAGTTAGTGATTAGACAGAGTTAGAATGTATTCCTTGCCAGTGTAGGGTTTTTTAGATCGGCTATCATTGCGAGAAGGATGAATATCATGCTAGAGTTTGCTCTTAGAGACTGTTGGCTAGCCATTTGGGGTTAGACCCTATTTCTCACCATGATTAGAGCTAAAGAGCTTGTTACTACTGTATGAAGATGAAATACTTATGAACAGAGGGTCCCCGACATAAAATTTCAAATTATTTTAACTCATTTAGATTAGCCTCGTGATGTTATGGCATCTTTAGTCAGAAATAGTGCACTTGGAGCCTCAGTTAATGATTTAGCCGGTCAGTCTGAGTTTGGAACCATTTAGATTTATTCTCCCTTTACCTGTCAAACATGTGATTATGAATTTCACCATGATAGGTGTGCTTCTATTTCCCATATTTATCTTTTATTTTGTGTATTGGGATTTTTCACATCCAGTGATAATTATATTCCTTGATGAGTTCATTTTTGTTATTGTATGCATTGTTATTAAATTTAGAATTATGTAATAGCTCCATGGGTTATTTGTTTTAGTAGTGGATGAAGTAGATCTATATTGATATATTTTCTCTATTGATGTAGCTTTCGGGTTTGAGTTCCATTTATCTTGGAACATTGGCCTTATTGTGTCCCTTGAGTGGTACATGACATTGATGTTCATTTTGGTACTGCCTATTCATTATATTGATGTTGATATTGTTGTTACTATTACTATTACTATTTGTTGTTGATGTTATTTGATATTATTACAAGATATAATTGATACTCACTGGTTAGCTATATAGACTAGTGTTAACTAGTTAGAATTTTTATTTCTTTGTGATCTTATTTGGTGGCTTGTCTAGATATCGTCCAATTTGATGATTTCTTTCCTGTAGCATGATGAGGTTGATTATTTTAACCCTTGGATAGCAGTGTTAGGTTGGTTTGGGAATGGATTATGGTATAAAACGTAAGTTGACCTTTTGTAGTTTTGTATGGTTCTTAAGTTGACAATATAGCTATATTACCTGATCTTGAGTTTCAGATTCTTACACTTAGCCCCTGGGTTGCAAAGGTGTTCTCTTTATCTATTTCTTTCTATATAGCCCATTTTTTAGCTTGACCAGTTTAGTGTCCATTCTTTATTTATGGCTATTTTATTGCCGATAGTGTGTTTGATTTTGATAGTCAGATGTTTTGAGTTCATCTCTTTGATTAGTTTGATTTATCTCATTGTGATGTATTGCCCATGTTATTGGTATGTAGATTGGATGTTTTATTCTCACCATGATACAATTCTTGTCTTTCGTATAGTTTGGGAGATAGAGGTAGGTGGCCTTTCTTATGATTACATCTTACGTTGGCAAATTAGAAATTATTTATCTTGAGTTTTTGATTCCCTGTGGTGGTCTTGAATTTGACCTTGGCTTAAATTTTGGTATATTTTTTGCTTTGATGATGTGATGCATGGACGAATCAAGTGATGATTGTCCTACTTGGGTGGATTCAGGAAATCCCCATATTAGAGTTTGTTCATCCTGATAAGGTTTGGTGGAGAGCTTCTCCACAATGATATGTGCCTATGGTTATTTTTTCGAGGTGGAGTGTTAGGTTGGTTACTTTCTATCTTGAGTTGCATTTCTTTAAGTTGCTAGAGTTTTTGCCACTACTATGTGTTTTTTGGCCTTTATGGGTTCTTAAGTATGCTTTAATAGTTTATGCCCTTCAATGTATATAGAGTGGACCTTCTTAGTTTTTAATCGGTGATTTATCTTCTATTTCAATTTTGTTCTTTAGGTATGTTTTGATTTTGTTTTGGCATAATCTAGTAAAAATATGTCCAATTTAGACAATATTGTCGATGTGAGTAGTTGACCTTGTTTTGGATTTGTTGGCTCAATTTCATACTTAACACCTCGGGATGGCGATTTGGAAGTTACAATATACTTGGAGTTTTAGTTCCTTCCTTCTTTAGGTTTGGTTTGGGAAGTTGAGATTGAGTAGTTCAACCTTGACGTTGAGATTTTAGCTTAGAGTTGTAGAGCTTACATTCAGCCTTTGATTAGATTATCTCCGTCTAAAATTCATTTATAGGGTGGTTAGGCCTACTTCGTGGTTGCCTATTCGATCTTCTACACTCTGGATGGATTATACTAGATAAGTGTATAGATGATAGACCATGGACCTGATATTAGTTCTTTCAGCTTTGACCATGATTCATCAGTATTCATTGGAAATTTTGGATGATATATTTAGTGAGAGTAGTATGCTTGAGTTGTATTCGTCTTGGTTTTTTCTCAGTTGATGGGACCTCTTGGAGTGGATTGTTCAGTGATAATTGGTTCTTCCTTGATCTTCTGGATTCCAGTTTGGTTACCCTTTAGACTAGTTGTAGCATTAGCATTGATTGTATTCCTTGACTATTCCCATTTCATGCCTAGACAACACCATGTAGACTTATTTTCATGTTTCCCATATGGACTTTCAGCGGATTAGCTTTAGTTCTTTGAGATTTCTATGATGAGGTTTTATGGATAGGACTTAGGTGATTTTCTTCATTGTTTAGAGAAGATGGCATGTGTTGAATGGTAAAGAAAGGTTATAGTTGGGTTTTGAGTCGACGATATGACTCATGTGTTGGTTTCTTTTTTACTTGGATGATCCTTTGTTGATTTGTAAAGGTATCAAGATGGTATTGATGTGTTGTGGTGGTTCAAATTTGTATGCATTAGCCTTTTATAGTTCAGTTGGAAGTCAGTCAGCAGTTGAAGTTGAGTTTTGGCTGTTAGGAAGTGGAATAAGAGTGCTGGTTGAAAAAAGGATACGTTTGTAGATATCCCTTACAAGTTTTCTCTCTTCGTGGAGGTTTTCTGGGAAGTCATGCTCGGAGTATGCGGACCAGTACCTCATCCCTTTAAGCTTTTAAGATTCTTTCTGTCCATTGACTTTTGGGGATAAAAGTCCTCAATAGTGGATATTATAATGACCCTCCAGGTCTTTTTCAATATTTCTACTTATTTTTGTCGTTATGGCTTTTCCATAGATTTCTCAAGTCAGTTATGACATTTTAGGACTAACAGTTCAATTATCGGACAATTTGTTTAGTTTATAGAGCCAATTCCCTGTGTAAAAGTCTTTGCTGGTTGCAAATGGCCACTGGGCAAAATGTTTAGCAAAACCATCTCAGATGAAAATTTTAACTATGCCATCAGCTCAAGAATATCAATTTTAGGCTAGGTAAACCTTTGGTTTGGGTCCTAATACACCCGAACATAATTTGACCTATTGGTCGGAAGTTGGAAAATTAGAAGATATGGGTGTGGGGATTATATTTATCCTAAAATACCTTGGATTGAAAATCTTACTTCTCCAATGCCTTCGAAACATCAAATTTAGTAGAGTTACATAGTTTATTTGCAAAAATCAGACTCTAAATGAGTTTCGAGGGTCTAAATAAGTTTTTGACTTTGTTGTGCTAGTGCAAGTGAGATTGCGATTAGGAAATTGTGATCGCACAATTGCGACCGCGATAAGCATATTATGATCGAAAAATTTCTATAGCGATCCGTAGGACAATGATAGCAATATCTCCTAACCTGAAGGGCTATAAATAGCCCCCAATATTGTGATTTTGATTATTTTCTCTTTAACATTGAGAACCAAAAGCCCTAAATGAGTGTGATAACTAAAAATTGACTGTTTTGGGTGATTTTGGATCTTTTTAAACAATTATTATCATGATTATAGTCCGAATTAAGGTAAGATTTCATCATTTTATGGATGAATTTCTTGGTTTTTGATCCAAAACCCCAAATAGCTTGAGGGCTTGATTTTAACCCCAAATGAGCTTGGTATTTTCCAATTCTTGAGGATTGTGATTAATTGATGATGTATAAATGTTTGTTTGACCTCGAAAATGGATTTTCCATAAGTGGGACCCACTTAGGGTTTTTGGTGTTATTTTGGACTCGAGGCACAATGGTGCATTATCTGTATCGTTATTCTTGTATTGATGCAAAGATTCTAATTTTTCTAGTTTGATGGCATTTTGGGATTGTTAGATTATGATGCCATTGGCAGATGATGCAAGGTTTTGAGGTGGGCTTCTACTTACTTTTCTTCAAAGATGATTTGTGTTATGCATGACATGTGAATGTGAATGTTAAGTTTGATTATGAGTAGAATGACTTAGTTTTGGTTATTGAAGTTTGGGGATTAGATGATTGTTTTGGACCCATAAGGTGAAATGCTTATTATCTTTTAGAATCCAGTAGCCTTCTTCGTAGATTAAACCAAATAGTAGAACGATCGTGATATGATTCTAGGCTTGGGATGTGGCTTAGGTGTTTGAATCATGGTTAGTACGATTAACCTTAGTTGGAATAATCTAGTGATCCTAATATCGTAATTTAAGTAGAGTTGACTAAAATGACCGTGCTTGTAGACGAAGTCCCTATCTTAGGTTTGGTTATGCCTTATTGACATCTAGAAGTCAAACTAGATACCTTAGCATAGTTTAGGTTATAAATTGCCTAAATATGAAAATTGAGGATTAGAATTGGGTTCTTCCATCCTACATTAGGCCAAAACTTATGTTAGCGCTTATGGACTTAGTTACATATGTTAGGCCTAGTTGAGACTATTGAGCCTTTAGAATAAGTTTACTTCTTGAATTTGTAAATTATGATAACTTTCCTCGAATTATGATTAATGGCCTTTAATGATGTTATTTTCTCTTAAATATGGTGTTTGGCCCATATAGATGATATCTCTCATAGTCATGATATATGACTTATAGATGTGAGATATCTATTAATGCATTATGCCTCTTCGATGTGCGATGATTATAGATATTCCTTATGGCTTATAGAGATGTTACGCCTCATAAATATGCTATGGTTTATTTAAAATATGATGATTTATGAGTATGATTTTGACAAGGGTTTCATATATATTTTTGGGCCAAAGGCTATGATTATAATGTTGTATTATTTCAAACACATTATGGGGCCCAAGGTTATTTATGATATGAGTTGACCATCCGAGAAATGTAGATACTTGTAAAGGATGTGATTATAGTTTGCTGATATACTAATGCTTATGGTTCCATTTTATGAATACTGGTGATGAAATGCATAGATTTGGCACATTCACGATCGTTGCATCAATGATTGGTATGATTTCGATTATATTATAATATTGTTATTATTGTCACCAACTTAGGGTTAAAGCCAACTTTCTATCTTTATAATGGATTTATTCATAATAATAAATGCCAATTTTAATGAATAATTCATAAGTAAAAGAGGTTAACAATGATGTTTTAAAGACTTGACCCAGATAACTTCCGTTCTATGATTTGGTATTACTAATTACTTCAATCATGAAAGATTTCAACACTTTCTACACTTTTATAATGATTTTTTCCACTTTGGGAAACACACTTTTGGATTTACACTCTTTTAGCCATAGCTTGAGCCATGTACCTGTCATATCCAGATACACATCTCTCAATAATGGGACAGAGGAAGATGCTGGATTGATAATATAAATTCTGGGATAACCCGATGAGAGGTATAATATTCATATTATGTGTATTTGCGTATTGATAGTGTGATATTGATGATGAACCATGAATTATGGAAACATACTCTACCTTGCTTCTTTTTTCATGTTTATTTACTTAAGCTATCGCAGGGCTTGTCCTTTACTTTAGCCCTCGTGTGTCTTTCACTTTAACCTATCCCTGGTGGGGTTCACTCTTTATTATTAGAATTGATGTGGATATTATTACTATTTGATGATACCCGGCAAAGCTAGAGGATATTTTGATGATATGATGATACTCGACTAAGATGGAGGACATTATGATTATGTGATGATACCAGGCAAGGAAGAAAGATATGATGATGATGATGGTTATGAAATTGATGGTTATGACATTGGTATTTTGATAATGTAGATTTTGTTGCATTTATGCTTGAATATGCATCACCTATCACTAGTATGCACCTATATCTATCAGATCTATGGGAATGTTGCATAGATATGGCTGATGACTATCCCTTAAGTTGTTATATATTTATTAAGCTTTCCGAGCCTGGGGTGGTGGGGGCATGCATAGTCTCTTCTAGTTATTTGGTTGTCCAAAATAACCGGTTACTCATGCTATTTTTGATATTGTTATTATCATTGTTATCATTATTGTTATGTCTAGCTTATGAAAGATTGGTCATTAATTCAATATCAAGATTGAGATATGATTTTGGACTTTTCTATCTTACAATTTCTTTATTATGTATGATTAATTCATGATGAGTTATATGGATTAAAAACCCTGAGTATGTTTGTACTAAATCCTTATAGGATTATAAATAGTCCTTAAAATAAAGATATAATGATCTAGGTTGTGCTTTGAGTTGACCTCATATCCATATATATGTATATCTAGCTATATGTAGCTATGGTATTACCATATATCCCTTCGCTCACTTGTTCATATTATATAGTCATTCCTTGTCCTTGTATATTTCTATATAATATTCTTTCATCCTTTATTCGTATATTGGCCAGGAATATACGACATAGTGTTGAGATTTTTTAGTATGCCTTGAATAGGATAGTTCATCTTCGATACTTAGCCTTATTATGTCAGTCTATCAGACATAAATATGATAGGTTATCCGTATTATCTCATTGTCTATTTTATGTGGTTGCGGAACATTGGGTGTATTTTTCATTTCGTGTATACGTTATAGATATATCTGCTTTAACTTTAGAGCTCAATTGGTAGTTTCCTACTAAATACCATTCACTTAGTACTCATACTACACTTCTGCAACCTGTTGATCATAGTACGGGTTATCGACATTGATATTTTCGCCATGTGGAGCAGCCATGGTTCGGAGACTTTGAGTGATCCCTAAGGTTCGGAGTACTACTTACCTCCCTATTATTTAATAGACTAGTCTCTATGTTGTATTCGGAGATAAGTTGTTTCATTGTAATTTATTTTGTATATTTTACTCTTGTACTCTTGTTATATTAGTAGTGTTTTTACTAATACCACCAATTTTTGGGATATATTATTTATATGTTCTTTATTTACATAGATTTTGCATTCTTTTCTACATATGTTTGGATAGTCTGTTACTAGTGGTTCTGTACTATGGGTATGGCATGCCTCCTGGAGAGTTATAGTAGGCGCCATCATGACCTAATAAATTGGTTTGTGACATCGGGCCACGCCCATCGCCTATAATCTCACATAAACACCCGGAATATCTAACATATCGACCTTATCACATAGCAATTGTACCAAATAATGAAAGGGTATTGTGGTCGTCTTTCCAGACGCTTACTCATGCTTCTAATATCTGATGATGGCTGAAAATCAACATCATAACTAGCATCCCAAGCATGCAAGTTGTATGTAGTAGTTGGAAGTAATCGATAACGCACTAACAACCACCAGAACTTTGCAGTGAAATTCAACGTCGTCTTTTTAATCACAGGTGGCCCCTTAATCCTAGGGGCATCCACACCAAGAGGTGAAATATTACTGGTGATCCATCTTACCAAACCTACCCTGTCACTGCTGTGATCAAGCTATCTCATGGAACGTCTGTCACGCATCAATCTCTAATGGTGATCATACTCAGCTATAGATGTAGGAGCTGCATAATCTAGGCCAAAAAGAACATGACAGATGGTCACTTCTGAAATATCAACCCTGACCCTTCTTACAAGAACCTTTTCTAATAGGGGATACTCTGTAGTCGTACCACCTCTAGGCATAGTAAAAATATTGTGGCATGGTAGGTGGCATAGAAATCTCGTATCAATGTTTGGTTGTATGAACCTGTTGGTCTGGAAATCGACCCCAACTAATACCTGTCAAATGCAGCCTGCAATAATGGTGCTCCATCTAACCCAAACAAGCTTATTTGTCTCTCTTTAGAAATATCCCTCTTGGTTTGACCTATCTCAATCACAAAACTATCTCTCTGATATAGTAGGCAAAGTCTATCTACACACCATCTCAGGTTCACCTCATTAATACGCTCGGTTGAGATATGCGTAGGGTCTGAGGCCTGATCTGTCACTGTTGCTGGCTCTGTAGCTGGTGGTAGTACCTGATGTGATTCCTATTTTGTACCCTCCTCAGGCTGGGGCACAGTTTATAACTCCTCTTAAACATCAGTACCCTCCTCAAATTGGGCACTGCTGATGTCTAAACCTAAACTATTGCCTCAAACTCATCCTAGGAACCCTTTTCAGACTGGGGGTCCTATTTAGCTGCCTCTAGAAGTGACTCAGACTCTTCCTCCTCATCCTTATCCTTATCCTCCTCCTCTCCCTTCTCAAAATTGGAAGAGTATGGAGGTGACATCTTAGCCTACTTTATCCTCGTCCAAGGTACTACGCTACATGGTCGTGGCTGAGCTCCAGCTTGATTAAAAGTATGTCATTTGCCCCTTATGAATGGTACGCCCAAGGTAGCTCTTATGATAGTATCTGTTGCAGCCTACTTCTGGTCCTAGTCACTGTTCTAGTCATTCTGGTCCGGGCTGCTCTAGTTTGGGCAAGTGGGTACTCCTCCTCTCAGCTACTTCTCTCAAAATAGTCATCCCATCTCCTCAAAAGGTGTAGTCTTCTTCTTTAAAGCCTTAGGTTCCATGTGTACTTGAAAAACCAAGTTTTAGCAATCGAAAGATAGTGAGGGACTGCAAAACTAGAAGAAAAACTCAAAATTCAAAAAAATCAAATTTTCCCTTAATATTTACATCCCTATAGCTTCTACTCAGGCCCAACAAGTCCAATATGCACACATACTACTAGAATCACTTTTCAATGCAAAATAGCATACAAACTTTTAACTGCCTTTACAATTTTCAACTTTCATTTAAGGCATGGTATTAGGGTTTCATTTCAGAACAATGGCCAACATTAGGATATTTAGGGTAATTAAAGGATCCTCTATACAAGCTTGTTGATTTCTACATATTTTGTATGAAAACAAACATACCAACTCACTTATTTCAAGTTTAGCACAAGATACTACTATTAGCTTCCAAGAATGTTACCATTTCTTTGAAGAACCAGAAGTGAAATATGAAAAAGTAAAGTATAGCCCAATCTTGGATGCGTACTTAGTGCTTTTGGACAGGTTGGTACAAACAACAAGTCTTATTTTAGCCTTTTCTCAAGTGTGTTGAAGTGGGGTAGTTTGAATTTTAAGAGGGAATATGGAATTTTGAGGATTTATAAGTTTAAAAGTAAATTAGGAGGCTTAAATAAGCATGGGGGCTCAGTTTAGGGTTGTATTAGGCTGAGGTGGGCCCAAATTTAAAAAAAATGGTCCCAAACTTGGCCACTTACGACAGCCACCTACGGACCGTAGGTGGTACCTATGGTCCGTAGGTGGACTGAAATTTTTAACCTTGTTTCCTACTCTATGGACTTTAGATTTTGACACTTATTGCATTACTTACAAAGACATAAATGGTATTTACCACCTCATAAGTATGTTCCCAAAGTTCAAGTCCATAAAATTCCTCAAAAATCCTCAAAATTCCATCTTTAGATTTATTGCACAACTTACCTAGCCCTTGTGGGACTTATGACCTTCATGAGTTGGTCAAAAAGTCCCCTTACCAAGAATATTTGAATGTGACTCTATATTACCGTGTTCCAGGCCATTCCTTATGTTACTGTCCCTACAAAACACAATCGTGAACACTAACATAGTGGGCTTCCTCCCACTCGCGCTTGATTTAACATTGTTACATGACATGGATAAGTTGGTTACAAAGACTTCACCAACAAGCCCATGGGTTGTCTCCCATGTAGCACTTGATTTAAAGTTATGGCATGATGTGGGTACCTTGAATAATAAGAATTCATCATGTTACCTAATGAAATAACCTCCTAGATCTTCAATACAATGAATAACTGACACCACCCTCGTGTCGAAATACTGCTTCATAGTTCCTTAGATGTTGTATGTGACTTCTTCATTATTGACTCTAAACTTGAGCCCCTATTTCCATATCAACCATTTCTCTAGCCGTGTCTATGAATGGTCTTCCTAATAAGAAGGGCATCTAGAAGTCAGCCTCACAATCCAAAATGAAAAAATCAGTCAGAAAAATAAAGTTATCAACTTCCACCAACACATCGAATGATATTCCCATAAGTTTCTTTACTTTGTAGTCTACCATTAACAACTGCATAGTAGTTGTCTTTGGAAGGCTCAATCCCAATTGTTTGAATATAGCTAGGGAAATCAAATTAATATTGGCTCCTAAGTCACATAACTCACTGAGATCACCTTTCTTCTGGGCCAAAGACTTAGATGTGACTACACTGCAATGGTGCAATCTTCTAACATCCTCAAAACTAGATGATTGGTTCTTTGTCACCAAATCTTTCATAAACCTGGTATACTCAAGTATCTGCCCTAAAACCTCAAGGAGAGGGATTTTCAACTTAGAACTTTAAGTATCTCAATGAATCTCTTAAACTTCCCTTCCTTCTTCTTCTCTTTTAGTCTTTGCGGAAAAGATAGGGGAGGTCGTGGAATTTTCTTCACTACGGGCTCATCAACCTTTCCATCACCTTTATCCTTACCATACTAACATCAACACTTGTCTCCTTATTTAACTCCATAGTAGGTGTCTCATCAATCACATACTACCATTCTTTGGCACCTCATCAACATATAACGGGAGATCAATACTAAACTCACCACTCTAGGTGGTAATAGAGAGACAATGACCATTATTCTTTGGATTCCCCAATTGTGTTTCATTAAAAGGTACGCAACTTCCTCTGATTCAGCGTAATAGACATCTGCCAAAACTACATCTCTAACTTTTTGATAGCAGTCATATTAGACTCAACCTTTTGGTTCAGACCCGAGATATCAACCCTAATATCCTTATGGAATATTATTTTTTTTTCTTGACCCTTTACTAGTTTGAAATACAATTCCTCCATTCTCAGTTAAGTATCATGGTTATCTAGTGGAACATGCTTGTCTCCCTTCTTCTTGTAATCATCTTTTCATCTCCAGTCACTATCACTCTCCCTACTGCTATTTTTGTATCTATCATTATAATAATTTCTAACTTAGCCTCCTCTTCCAAGTCAAACTCATATACTCAATAGTCTAAACCCTATACACCTACTGTGTTTACCTTTTCATAATTGACTATTGCAAACTTCTTAGTAAGCAACCCAATATAAGTCCCCAGCTATCCAAATCTCTTATACCACAGAACTATCCACTACTTTATGATCGTTAAAACACTAATGGCATAAGTGCCAGCACCTTTTTATGTCTCCTGAGTATGCCACTAGGTTGGTGAGAGATATCTGGTCAAAAACCTCAGAAGATTATCCCAACATAAATTCATGAATGCTCCTCGAGTGATTATGTCTTCCATAGCTCGAGAACTAATATTCAGGGCTCTATAAAATACTCCAACAAGATCATCCCTAAAATATGATGACTAGGTACCATGCTCAACTTCTTCTTAAACTAGAACCAAGCCCTATACATTAACTTCAAATGTAGATGCCTAATGTTGTATATCTTATCTTTTAACTACAACATTTTGTCCAGAGGAAACAAAATTAAAAATTCCTTGTGAAACTCATTTCAAGTGGTAATGAACCTCTAGGACGTTCCCCCAACCACAAAAAAAGCTTCTCCAGTCAATGAAAAGGGGAACAACCTTAATGTTAGTACATCCTAGTCTACCCTCAAAATAGTATAAGAAGTGTAGATCCTAACAAAATTAGAAAAATTCACATTTGCATCATCTATAGACGAGCCTAAAAATATGCCTATCAAGTTCAAGAGCTGGATCATGGCATTAGTTATGTCAAAATTCACATTAAGGGACAGTGCAGGAGGAATGATAGATTTTGTTTCTGTTGGCTCAATGTATCCCATATCTTCTTCATCGTCATATGGATGAATGTACTAGTATATTGGGATCACTTTAGCTTCACCACCTTGAACTCTATCTCGATGATCTACTGTCAGTCTTGGCCTGGCCAACTCTACCTATTGTGCTAACCGATCCTTCTCATCCCTTCTCTAGTTGGCAACTGAATCGACCAATAATTAGATCACCTAATAAAGGAATAGGTACCATATTAGGATCACTTTAGCTTCACCACCTTGAACTCTATCTAGATGATCTACTGTCAGTCTTGGCCTGGCCAACTCTACCTATTGTGCTAACCGATCCTTCTCATCCCTTCTCTAGTTGGCAACTGAATCGGCCAATAATTAGATCACCTAATAAAGGAATAGGTACCATATTAGGATCATCTCAAACCCCTTCAAGATGGCTTGTACATACTGGTTTTGTCATCGTATAATTAGGCTGTAAGATCCTCTTTGGGTTTGAATTCAGTTTGAGTAAGAGATTGCCCTGACTCCTAGTGTTAGGCGTACACTATCATATACCCAAGTAAAAAAACTAAACAGAAACCCATATACCTCAGAAAGCTCAATCAACAACTCAACACCGTATACCCCAATAACAACACCAAAATTTTGATCAACATCTAAACAACACTTTTAATTAAAGATAAAGCGGTCATTGTCAAGTAAAGTAACACAACTCAGATTAGGGTCGAACCCAAGGGAATACGTAGATTTATATCTCTCATTTGTTATAACTAATGGGTAGTGCAGAAAGTTAAGGGGGGTTTGTCAAAGTAATCTTAAACAAGTAATAGAACTCAAATTTGGTTGTAATAAGTGAGAGACGGACACTAGGACTGCGTTCCCATTTACTTCTTAACTTAGTAGATTTATCGTGATTTGTTGAACCCACCCGATATCTTGCATGTAGAATCTGATAATTCATGTACAATCAACTATCTTGTGGACACATTGACAAATTTCACCCTTTAGCTTTTGAGTATCAAGATGTGACATTACTAACCCTTATCCTAGATCCGAGTTAACTATTACGTTTTGAGTCTTAAGTTATTTCATGATTTATAAACATCTTACATAGATTGTATTGATTATCCTAGATCGATAATTAATCTTCAAATTACTATTATGATTATCTATTCCTAATCCCTACTCCTCTTATGAAGTAAGTAGTGATACACTAGGTGGGATCTTAACATTTGCAACCTCTAAGAAATCTATTAAACTAAAGTTAACCACAATACGTGAAAGAATATTGATTTGGAATGACTCAACACTTCCCCTACTTCATCAATCTACCAAGGTTCGTACAACCCCAGCTAAGGACTTTATCCACTCAATGTGAAATGAACAAAGGAGTTCATAATTGAAGACATTCAAAAAATATCACAATAATAAATGAATAAAACCCAAAGTCCGTGACTAAATTATCAACCAAAATCAAGAACAAAGTAATCCCAAGATCAAATTGTAATCTTGAAATCTAATATATGTTTATAAGCATAAAGAGTGCGTAAACTAACTAAGAAACATGAAAAGAGTATATATATATGTTACAAAAAAATCCTAAAAATCAATTCCCAAATGAAAGAGGAAAACTGAGGTTGGTGACCAACTACAAGCCATAAGTAGCTCCTATGGATCATAGGTGGTCCACGTAGGTAACCCCTCTCCTCCAGCAGCTTCTATACTCCTTAGAACTTTTTCCTATGAAATGTACTCTGTCACTTACAAATCGTACGTTCCTTTTCATAAGTGATAGTCCTTTTCATGAACTTCTGAGCCTCTAGACTTCTATTTTCTTACACTTGTTAGACACCTATGCCCAGTAGGTAGTACATACGTGCCTTAGGTGACTAGATAAGTATCCGTAAACTTCAATTTTTATCTTTTTCTTTAGTTTAGTATCAAAAACCTAGTTTCATGCAAAAACATAACAAAAACACATCATATCTAGAAAACCTAATTTACTTGAATGTTTTCATCAATTTAAGCATGAAAAGTGCTATGAACCCAGAAAACATTAGATACAGGCACCAAATAGTCACACTGGTGATAGATGATACATATGAATAACTTCAACTTAAGAAAATAACCCGGTGATGCAAGATGAACTTACTACAAAATAAAAATAGTTCCATAATGAACCAACTGTATACACCTCCTCTATCTTTTTAGATCACAAAGGTAGGACCCATATATACCATTCTTTATAGATACTACGGCTCATTATACAAAGGGGCCCATAGGGAATCAAGATATTTGTATACACTGCCTGGTCTCGAGTAATGATTTTTAGAATATCATAGTAAATATACTTGATCCAATGTTGTATATATATATAGTGTAATAATAAATCTCAGACTCAAATGATAATTTAATGAGTGAATATCTATAATTCCATTGTTTGAGTTCAAATCTAGGACTAAAATAGTGTAGTAATATAAAAAGGGTCAGAAGCTTCCTCGACAAAGTGGTAAAAGAGAGTGGATAAAATTTAAAGAAAAAATATCCTTTTTTCTAAGTTTCTGAAACACCTAGACTTAGAACTATTGAAAAATTTATCTTTGGTTGTCACTGGGGTTGGTACGACTAGGGGCTTGAGCTAGGGAAATAGCCCAATATGTAAGAATTCTTGATAAATGATACTGTGAAGGTAAAATAAGCAATGTATTATGAATTGATGACCTTGGTGGTTTGATGAATAAGAAGGGGGTTAATGTCCCTAAAATGAAAATGAAATTGAATTGCGTGTTGAACTAAATTATAGTATAGAATTAGTAGTGAAATGTGAATGGCTCGTAAGGATCTTGAACACCATAGTTTGAATTATATGATGAGTTGAATTAAGGAATTTGCCTATTGAAATGGTTGAGAAGTGAAGGCTCCAATGAGGACCATATAGTCATGTATGGTGTTAAATTTGCTAAATGGGTTGAAGTCCTTATGTGTGGAATTGAATATGTGTGGATGCATGGGCAAATGGTTAGAGTCCCAGTGTTGAATAATGATAGTCATGATGGCTCAAGGTTAAAGTCCCTTGCCTAATGAAATTGCTATTTACAAGCATGTGGTTGGAGTTCTTTTCTTGAATTAATATGTGTGAGTGGTTAGAGTCCCCCACTTATATCAATGTGTGAGTGGTTAGAGTCCCTCACTTAAAATGTATGTGTATGTGGTTAGAATCCCTTACTTGATGATATGTAAATATGGTTAAAGTCCTCTGCCTAATGATAAATTCTTGAATTTATAAGTTTTAAAAGTTGGAATGCTCCATTGCATGTATGATGAATAAGTGCTTCCAAAGTGTTGATAAGACTTCTCCCCTTGATTAGCACATGATATGTCTATATGTATGGATAAGGTTATGAATGTGAATGAATTGATATATTTCTTGTTGTAGAATAAATAATCTATTTTATCCTTATCTTGGAGTTAAATGCTAGTGTTCCAACCGTTAACTATTTTTGGACGTTATGTCCCCATGCGACATAAGGGCCAAAGCATTATCTTCTCTTCGTGTACTATGATTAGGTTATCAAAGCGGTTTATGCATTGACCATAGAGTGGTGAGATCCCTTATTTTGGAAGACATTCATTCTTGGTCCCCTATCTTTAGACTTAATCTCATTTTAACATAGTTTGGCTATTGTTAGGGGCTTTTACCGACATATACATTGCTAAACTTTAGTTTGTATTGAGGTATTATGAATTAATGTGGACTTGCAAATATTGGTTAGTCTATAAATCTCATGAAGTGATTAGGCATATTAAATTTTGGTCTTTTAATATGTTTTTTCACTATCTTATCATATTATCAGATTCCATCCAACCTTTATGAGGTATATTGATGATGAGGTTGGGATATTAGGGCGACCTATAGTTTATATGAGCTTGGGATGACTATATGACATGGCTTGATATTAGGGCATGTCAAGTTGGTATTAGAGCCTAGGTTTATGGTTAGTTAGATGTCTACAATACCGTGTCGAGTAGAGTCTTCTTTATGGGCATGAAGCACGCCAAACTTATAAAAGATGTGTTATGAGACATTTTAGGAAATGTTTCCCTTTATTGTGTTCTTCTCAAAAGCTATAGAGTCTAAGGTCTTGGATTCCTTTGATTTTTGTTTGCTATCTTTCAGATCATGCCTCCAAGGAGATCTAAGACTCAGGCAAACCGTTCTGAGGTCCCTATGGATAAGCTCATCCAATTTTTTAAGTTTGGACCAATGCAAGGGCTGCGACATTCAACCATTTTCGCAGGGTTTGTTCCTTTCCCCACCAACCCCAACAATGAGGGTGACCTTCTTATTCAGTCTTCTTAAGAAGATGCTACTAATGTCGAGTTTCATCGCTCTATCAACCTCTTGACTCAATTGGTTGCCTCTCTAGTAATGTTTGGGGCTCCAGCTACCATTTTTTATGAGGCCACAAGAATTGGCTAATTTATAAGGTTTAGCCCCCCTATTTTCTCTGGTATGAAGGTTGAGAAAGATCCTCAAGAATTCATTGATGAAATAAAGAAGATCATCCAAATTATACGTGCTTTGAAGATTAAGGCCAGTAAGTTTGCTTTATATTAATTGAAAGATGTTGACTACCAATGGTATAAGGGGTGGGAGTTTTCTAGAGGTGTTGATGCTAGTCCTACCATATGGGGGACTTCTTCATAGATTTGTTAGACAGCTTCTTTCCTCAAGAGTTGATGGAGGCAAAGGCGGAAGAGTTTGTGAACTTGAACCAAGGGAGGACGTCCGTTCAAGAGTATGCCTTGAAATTCCATCAATTTTCAAGGTATTCCCCCGAGATGGTTTCTAGCATGAGGGCTAGAATGTGTAAGTTTTTCTCGGGATTGTCCCTTGAGTTAGTTCATGAGAGCAAGGCGGCCTTGTTGATTGAAAACATAGATATTTCTAGGTTGATAATTTATTTGTAACAAGTAGAAGATGAGAAAAAGAAGAAAGTTGAGCTTAGTGAGAGGAAAGTAAATAAATTTAGGCCTTCTGAGCATAGTAATAGTGATGGTGGAAAGTGGCCACGGAAGAAATAGGGGAGTTTGAGTTCTTTCTCCCTGGATAGTGTTCACTCTCCTTACCCAAAGTTTTTGGGTGATATTTTTACTCAGTTTAGTGGTGGGTACCGAGCATAGGGTGGCTAATTCTAGGTTAGTAGTGCCCATTCGACTCCACCTCGCCTTTCTTGCAAATTCTATGGTCAGTGTGAGAAGAAGAGAAAATGATATTTCCATTATGGTCAGGTTGGGCACATGCACCATGAGTACCCCTCCTTACCAACTTCTTCTTCCAATAGGTACCCTATTGCTAATCTATCTACTCCCGCACCGAAGGGTGCTGTGTCTTCCCCTACTTCTATTTTTTGCAATGATGTTGGCCAGAACCACTTGTATGCGCTTGATACTTTCTAGGATTCTGAGGTGTCTCCCAATGTTTTCATAGGTATGTTGAGACTTTTATCCCGCGATGTGTATTCATTCCTTTATCCTGGGTCTACTCTTTATTATGTCACCCCGTATGTAGTTGTGCATCTTGATTATGGTCCCGAGAGTCTGTCGGTTCTTTTTTCTATTTATATCCCAATTGGATACCATGTGATTGTTAGAAGGTTCTATAAGGGGTGTGTAATATCAATTAGTGGTAGGGATACTCTTGTAGACTTGATAGTGTTGAAAATGGTTGATTTTGATATCATTCTGAGGATTGAATTTTTGCACTCTTGCTATACTTCTCTAGATTGTTGGACTAGTAGGTTCATGTTCAAATTCCCTAATGATCTTGTCATTGTATGGGAAGGTGGGTCCTTTGTGCCTAAGGTAAGTTTCATGTCTTATCTAAAGGATCAAAAGTTGATTTCAAAGGGGTTTTTGTATCATTTCGTCCTAGTTACAGATTCTAACTCGTAAGATCCTTCTCTAGAATTTGTTCCCGTGGTTAATGAGTTTCTCGAGGTGTTTTTTAATGATCTTCCCTTCATATGTGCATTGAGTATCATCCATTGAACAAAGTGGCCGTAAAGAATAAATATCCTCGTCGTAGGATCGATGATTTGTTTGATCAACTTCAGCGTGTGAAGTATTTCTCTATGATTAATATAAGATCGGTTTATTATCATTCGAATATTAGGGATGCAGATATCCCTAAGACGACCTTCAGAACACGATATGGTCACTATGAGTTTCTTTTCATGTCTTTTGAGTTGACCAATGCCCCAGTGACATTTATAGACATGATGAATAGGGTCTTCCATCTATTTCTAGAAATATTTGTCATTTCATTCATTGATGACATCTTAGTTTATTCTAAGAGTAAGGTACATCATGTAGATCATCTCTGTGTCGTGTTGTAATCTTTAAAAGCTCATGATTTGTATGACATGTTCTCCAAGTGTGAGTTTTGCTTTAAAGTCAGATTTTATTGGTTATGTCATCTTTAGTGAATGGATCATGGTAGATCCCCAAAAGGTTGTGGTAGTTAAGAAGTGTCCAAGACCTATGACTCAAACCGATAGTCAAATCTTCATGGGTCTAGCCGGTTACTATATGATACAAGGCGTAAAACATGAAAATAGAAACAAACACGAAACAAGAACAAACAAAGGAAAATGAAACAATAACGTAAAGGATAGGTAGATTGACATGAACTGATAATGAGAGGACAACCAAGGATATACTAAATCCTTGACCTTCCTATCAATCCCTGGCAATACAAATCTCTTACAAGGACAAAAATGAGAACGTAGTCCCGAGCACCCACATTTCTAAACAACTAATGAAATTTCCAATATGTTTCTACAAAACACTCTCAAGTGTATTCAAAACATAACCAAAATCATCTACCTAATAGTGAAACAAAACTAGCTATTTATAACCATGGGCTATTTATTACACAATGGGCCCAAAAGTGACCCAAAACTTATTGGGCCCAAAAGTGACCCAAATCCCAAAACATAACAAAGTAGTCTTCATTCTTTCGATCTCCTCATGGGGGATCGTAATATTTCTCTTTTGCCCTAAACCTTGGTCATGATGTACTTTTACTTGTATCATCCTCTCCTTCTTAAACAGAATTTGCCCTCAAATTCAAGAGTTCATCATGTTCAAGTTCAAGGAATTCCATGGAGTTCTTAGAAGTGGTAGAAAGGATAACATGTGTAGCCAAGTTAAGTGTAATGATAAGCTTACCTTCTTGAGGCCAAACATCCTCCATCGGTACCTTGTTGACTAGAAATTTGGAATGGTAAGGTCCCCATCACATGGATTCATATTAATCTCCACATTTTTATCAAGATCTTTAACTCCTTCCTTATGCTCCACTTCATCTTTATAGTATGGATCACCTTCTCAAAGTATGATGGCTCATCTTGTTGGACCCTCATTCATTCGGTGACCCCATCCTTGACATTCAAAGCATTAATTACCCTTAAGATTAGGATTATCTACTTCCCTAGGTGGATATTTTAGAGAATTCTTCTCCATGGTCTTTTTCTCAAAAATCGGAGCCTTGACTATAATTGGAGGAGAATTGATTCCCTACCTTAGGCTTAGCTGCCTTATTCTCTAATTTGATATCTCTATCAACATCAACATCAGCTTCTAAAAGATCATCCATCTTACAAAACTTGTATTGACATTTGAGAGGCAATCACTTGATTCAATCCTACCTTAAACCAGATCTTGGTGTGCTCTTCATCCTCATTGTAGTAAAGCTTCAAGAGTAGATTTTGGAATTAATCATAGTATGCTTCAATACTTTTGTATTCTTGTCTCAAATTGTACAACATGGACAGCATCCCTTGTCTATATCTCTTCAGTAAATACTTGGCTCTCATATGGGCCTTCATAATATCCCATGGTGGATATTGATCTCCATGAAGGATCCCTTGTGTTCTCTTAGACGATTCCCACAAATTTAAAGGATATCCTTCAAATTGAGCAAAGGCATAGGCCGTCTTCTTAACATCGGGCAAATCATTAGTTTGGAAGATCCTATCACATTATGACTCCCATTTGAGGTACCCTTGAAGATCACTACCTCTATGAAAGCTAGGAAGAGTGACCTTGATAGAATTGAGAACCATATCACGACCTCTATAGATACCTTGGTTTCATGGGACATGCCCTTGTGCACTATATCCATAACCTCCTTTAACACATGCTACAAACTCTCCTTTAACTCTAACGGCTTGGTTTGGTGGCATTTTGTGTGGTGGCCTTTGGTTAAGTGGAGCTTGGTAGGGTGGATTTAGATTTTGTGTACTTTGGTAGTGTGGTATTAGGATTTATGGTACTTGATAGGATAGGTAGTATGGTGTATTGAGGCGTTTTAGGTTTAAATCCTTATGGAATTTGGTAGTTTGGAACTTGAATTGGGGGTGTTTGATCGGGTAGAGTGAGAATTTTGGGAGCTTTGGTGGTGTTTTGGGTCGTTTGTTGATCGAACTGTAGTGGTCGGGCTATATGTCGTGGAGTTTGGTCGGTAGTAGTAGTGTAGAAAAGGGATCACTTACTTGTAGGGGAGGCTAGAACATAAGGTGGAGAGTTCTAGGAGAGATGGTAGCCGAAGTCTCTTGGACTTACGCACTTGAGGATGCCCAGAGATGGAGTTGAGGAGTAGCATTGGAAGAATTTTGGTTTCCTTCCACACTCACCATCCCTCCATCTAGCTTCGTCACTCTCTCCTCCAAAAGGGACAACTTCTCTTTCATATCTTGCCGCATTCCCATTATAGCTTCCATTATTGTCTCATTTAAGGTAGGTTGAATGTCATTACCCGAAGCCATGTACCTATCAATGAGAGAGTCAACACAACTAACAAACAAGGTTGGCGTTAGTGAAATCAATCCTCTCGACCCAAGTGTTTGGATTGGCTCACACTTTGGTTTACCTTGTTGATATTTGTTGCTTGTAGTTGGTATTGGACTCTATTAAGAAGTGAAGGACTTTAAAGAACATGAATTCAAGTGTTAATTAAGAAACAAAAAATAAAGAAGGAAAAGATACAAGAAATCAAGACACAAAAGAAGAGCAAACAATAACTAATTGAACAACTAAGTAGATTACGGTTTAGCTGTTAATTAGTTTCAAGATTCAAAGAAACGAAATGAGGAATTAAGAGATAAAATTGATGTGTTTGAACAAGATTTAATGGAGTTTTGAATTTGATAATTTGTTCAAAAAAGGTGGAGGTGCGTTGGAAGTGTGCCAAGGCATCCTAGGTGCATGTCAAGAGCACATGCGGCTGCCTTGAGATGTGGCCGCACCTTGAGGGCATTTAGACCATAGTCTTGAAGCAGGTGAGTGTTTACTAACTATTTTGACTTGAAGCTGACCTGCTGGAGTAGCCTACATGCACATCAGGTGCAGGTTGGATGCATGAGGATGCTGGCACACTTGATTGACATGCGGCTGGTCTGCTGGAGCACTTCACACATACCTCAGGCGCATCTCCAACGTATCTCACCAGTCCTTAACACCTTGAACTCTATGGACCTCCAATGGTCCCCCCCCCTCCTTTTTTCCTCACATGGGAATATTCTTTAGGAGCTTCAAAAGGTACTTGTACAAGCACCTTTTCAAACTCTTTTATTCACCTTAAAGGATCAAAAAATACCTTTCAGTATGAATTCTATATGAAGATTTGAATCTTCCTCAAGAACACCAAAACTTCAAAATCCTTTATCTCTTAAACCGTTGATCGAAATGCGATGAAATTTTGAAACAAGGCTATTTTCAACCTTATAAATACATTCCAAGCACCAATTTCCTCGATTCTTAACTAAAAATTTCAGATATTCAACTCCACCTTCAACCTTTAAACTTGAGATTCTCAACAATGGCAGAACCTTCGATTCACCTCTGATTGATCTCAAATTCAAGGTTCAGAATCTAGTGGTGTTAGGGATTAAGAATTAACACCAAAAAATAAGAAAAACAATAAAATCAAAGACTTAAAATTTGACCTAAAGGCAAAAATGTGAACAATACTTTTTTGGGGATTTTTACTCACTTTTTGGTTGATTTTCGAGATAGCAAACCCAAGACTAAAATCGTGGGAATGATTCTAAGTTTGACTCTGATACCAAATGATATGAGATGTATAACACCAAAATGGAAACAAACACAAAATAAGAACAAAGAAAAATTAAACAATAATATAAAGGATAGATAGATTGACATAAACCGACAATGAGAAGATAATCAAGGGTATACTAAACCCTAGACCGTCCTATCAAATCACCGGCAACACCGACCTCTTATGAGGACACAAATGAGAATGGATTCCCGAGCACCCATGTTTCTAAACAACTAAAGAAACTCCCAAAAAGTTTTTACAAAACACTCTTAAGTGTATTTAAAACATATCCAAAATCATCTACCTATTATAGCCATGGGCTATTTATTACACAATGGGCCCACAAGTGACCCTAAAAGCTATTGGGCCCAAAAGTGATCCAAATCCCAAAACATAACAAAGTAGTCTTCATTCTTTGGATCTCCTCATGAGGGATCACAATATTCCTTTTCATCCCTAAACCATGGCCATGATGCACTTTCACTTCTATCACTATAGAAGGTGTGTGGAGAGTTTCTCTACTATAGCTACTCTGTTGATCAAATTTATCCAAAAAAAGGTCAACTTCTTATGGTCCTATGCACGTGAGGCTAGTTTTTAGAAGTTAAAAGATAAATTAACTTCAGCTCCAATTTTATGGTATATTGTGATGCTTCTCGTGTCGGTCTCAGTTGAGTATTGATGGAACATGGTTGGGTGGTGGCCTATGCTCCTAGGCAATTGAAAATTCAACAGAAAAATACTCTACTCATGACTAGATTTGTTAGCCATGGTTTTTTCATTATAGATTTGGAGACATTATCTGTATGGGGTTTATGTTGATATCTGTCATTTTATCATAAGAGCCTCTAATATATGTTTTCTCAAAAGGAGTTAAATCTCTGATAAAGGAGGTGGCTTAAGTTATTGAAAGACTATGATATGAGTCTTCATTACCATACCGGTAAGGTGAATTTAGTTGTCGATGCTCTTTGTAGATTGTTCATTAGAAGTTTGGCCTATGTAGATGAGGATATGCGGTAATTGGTGAAGGAGAATCACCGTTTGGAAAATCTTAGAGTTCAACTTGAGGACTCCAAGGATGGTGCTGTATTTGTGCATCAGGTATCTCAGTCATCTATTATTGTTGAGATAAAAAAGATACAAGCCTTAGAACCTAACTTGATGAAGATCAAAAACAATGTGGGTCAATACAAAGTTGCAGACTTTATAATTGGTAGTGAAGATTCTTGAGATACTAAGGTAGGATATGTGTTTCAAACATCTGTGGATAGAGGGAAAGGGTTATGACCGAGGCTCATGAATCTCAGTATGATATACATCCCGGTTCCACCATGATGTATCACGATCTTAGAGAGTTTTATTGGTGGGGAAATATGAAACACAATATGGCTAACTTTGTAGCCAAGTATATAGTGTGTCAACAACTGAAAGTTCAGCACATGAGGCTCGGGAACTCTTATCAAGAGATCTCAGTACCCAAATGGAAGTGGAAGGAAATTAATATGGATTTCTTTATTAGTTTTCCTAGATCCTGGAATTAATAGATTCTATTTGGGGCATTGTTGATAGAATCACCAAGTCCGTTCACTTCTTACCCATAAGAAATAATTACTCAGTAGATTTGCATGGTTCTTTAATTTCTATTATCTCACATCTTGGTCCTCCATATTCTCTCCACTTTTGGAAGTCATTCTAGAAGGGTTTATCTATTAGAGTGTGCCATAGTACCGCTTTCCACTCAAAAATGTATAGGTAAATGGAAAGGATCATCAAAACATTGGAGAATATGTTGTTGGCTTATGTGATTAATTGTGGTGGTAATTGGTATAACCACTTGCCTTTGATCGAGTTTGCCTATAATACAAGTTACCACTGTAGTATTGGTATAGCCTTTTTTGAGACATTGTATGGTAGGAGATATTGATCTCCTATTGGGTGATACGAAGTTAGCAGCCCAGATTTAGTTTCCAAGACTTAAAGAAGGTGAAGGTGATTCGTGACAAGTTTAAAACCACTTAAAGTCACCAAAAGTCCTATGCGGATGTGAGGTGTAGGGACTTAGAGTTTGGTGATTGGGTATTCTTGAAAGTGTCTCCCACAAAGTGAGTGATATGATTTGCTATAAAAGGGAATGTTACTCCCTGATATATTGGCCCCTACGTGATTGTTAAAAGGTTTCGCAATGTTTCCTATGAATTGGAGTTATCTTCTAGTATGAACTTTATTCACCAAATTTTCCATGTCTCTATGTTGAAAAAATGCAAAAGCGATCTGTCATTGGTCATTCCCTTGAGTGATGTTAATATCTCAGACTCTTTGTCTTATGAGGAGACCCCAATAAGGATCTCTGATCAGCAAGTTCTTCAGTTGTGAATGAAATAAGTGGCTTCGTATATGTTTTATGGAGGAACCAAAAGTCTGAAAAAGCTACGTGGGAAATGAAAAGGGACATGAAGCGGAACTATCCGCACTAGTTTCCTATTTCAGTAACTTGGGATAAAGGTATGTGTTGATCTCCTTGGTTTAATTTATGTCTATAATAGACAATGGGTCAAATTCCCCAATGTCTTGACTTGATTGGTGTTTTGTTAGACTATGGGTTCAAGTCTGTAATTCTTTTAAACTATATGTTTCCTTGTTGTGATGTGTTTATGTCCCTAGTATCTTGAGTAGATTCATGTCTTTGGTCAACGAAGTATTCTAGTCCCTAATCCTTGAATTAAGTAAGTATCCTTGATAAATGATGGGTTGAAGTACCCAAGTTGTCAAATGAGCAAATGTTGATAAGTAAGCGGTTGAAGTCCCCAATCTTTAAGATGAACAAGCGACTTTGATAAATAATGGGTTTGAGTCCCAAAGATGATGAAGTGAATGAATGATTGATAATGAGTATGATATGTGTTATATCCTTGTTGTATGCTTGTTCTAGCTTTTTGGAAGGTTGTTTTGATGTGCAATAACATGTTGGCTTATGTTTATTTCTTACCTTAACCCTCATTCGAGGATGAATAATCCAAGTAGGAGAGAATTGAAACACCTAGATGTAAAACCATTGAAAACATCATCTTTGGGCATCACTGGGGTGGGTATGACAAGGTTCTTGAGACGTATCTTTTAGATATGAGTCATATCCTTCTTTTTTCTTCCCTCTCATATCCTAGAAAATATGGTAAGGTTCAGTCATTGTCCTAGGTATGAGTGACCCTCCCCTTAATCGTACCTAAGGGCATGAGTCGTGCATAGGTGAGTCATATGGAGTAAGGTCTTAGCTTAGAGTGGATTATTCATGTTACGAGTAGAGCATATGAGGTAGGCGTGCGTCGTACCCTTTGGATATGACTCATGGGTGTATGGTTGTATCCTTAATAGTGTGTCTTACCTAGGAGAATCCTAGGGTATGAGTCAGGGTGCCACTCGTACCTTAGGGTACGGCTACTTTAGTGAGTCGTATGGCTAGTCGTACCCCTGGATGGGTTAAATTTTAAACTTTTAACTAAGGGCCTTGTGGTTATTTACCATTTCTTTAACCCCAAGCCCTCTCCCAATATAAGTATGTAAAACCTCCTCAAAACCCATTTTTGATGGATCAAACACCCTAAACACTCTCTCAAACTCATCTTTGAAGAACTAACGGCTAGGGTTTCAAAAGTGGTCTTTAAGAGGCAAAGGGGAGCCAATATTCTTGGTGATTCATCTTCTTAAAAGCCTGTATCTCTTCCCCTTTATAAATAACTCTAAACCCATTTTTTTCACACTTGGATTAGTCAGTGTACATAGTGGTTTTGAAATTAAATGAAAAGGGTTTTGTTGCTTAATAATGAATAATGATGATTCTTCCTTCGACTTATGTTTATACATGTTATTGATGGTATGTTGAACATGTGAATGATTTTTTTATGTGGTATAACATGTGGGTCTTGAGTAACCCTAGTCTTGATGATTTCTACCATGAAATTGGCCTTGGTAAAGGCATGTACATAAGGTGTTTGTAAAAATATCTAATTGAGATGTCTAGTTTCATGATGATGATACTTTGAACAAAGAAAATGACCCAATATATATGAATGCTTGATAAATGATATTGTGAAGATAAAATGAGCCATGTATTATGTAATTGATGACCTTGATGATTTTTTGAATAAGAAGGGGGTTTAACTCCCTAACATAAAAATAAACTTGAATTGCGTGTTGAACTAAATTATGGTATAGAATTGCTAATGAAGTGCAAATAGATGGTAAGGGTCTTGAGGACCATAGTTTGAATTGGATGATGGGTTTAATTAATATATTGGCCTATTTAAATGGTTGAGTAATGAAGGCTCCTATGAGGATCATGTGGTCATGAATGGTGTTGAATTGGCTAAATAGGTTAAAGTTTTTATGTGTGGAATTGAATGTGTGTGGATGCATGGGCAAAGGGTTAGAGTACCAATGTTGACAAATGATAGTCATGATGTCTTAAGTTTAAAGTCCTTTGCCTAATGAAATCGCTAGTTAAAGTCCCTTGTATAATGAGATCTCATGAGGTCGACGTGCCTCGCCAAATGAATTGGATTAGGGTTAGAGTTCCCTATCTAATGTGGCATGAGGTTAGAGTCTCTTGCCTAATGTATGAGCATGTGGTTGGAGTCCCTTGCTTGAACGAATATGTGTGACTAGATAGAGTCCTTCACTTATATAAATGTGTATGAGTGGTTAGAGTCCCTCACTTTAAATGGATGTGTATGTGGTTAAGTCCCTTACTTGATGATATGTAAATATGGTTAAAGTTCTATGTCTAATGAGAAAAGATTGAATCTATAATTATGGAAGGTTGGATTCCTCCATTACATGTATGATGAATGAGTGCTTCAAAAGTGTTGATAAGACTTGTCCCCTTGATTAGCACGTGATATGTCTATATGTATGGACAAGGTTATGAATGTGACTTAATATGATATATTGCTTGTTGTAGAATGATTATTCTATTTTATCTGTATTTTTGAGTTACATGCTAGCATTTCAATCGCTAACTATCTCTAAACTCTATGTCCTCATGCGACATAATGGTCGAAGCATCATCTTCTCTTCCTGCACAGTTATTAGGTAATCAAAGTGGTTCATCCATTGACCATGGAGTGATAAGATTCCTTATTTCGGAAGACATTCATTATTAGTTCCCTATCTTTAGACTTAATCTCATTTTGACTGGGTTTGACTATTGTCGGGGGCTTGTCCAGACGTATACATTTCTAAACTTTTGTTTGTATAGAGATATTATGGATGACTTTGGACTTGGGAATATTGGTTAGTTGATAAATCTAATGACGTGCTTAGGAATGTTTACGTTATGACTTTTAATATGTTTTTTGCTATCTTATCATATTGTGGGATTCCATTCGACCCTTGTGAGGTATATTGATAATTAGGTTATGCTATCGGGGCAACCTCCGGTTCATGTGTGCTTGGGGTACCCATTCTGCATGGCCTGATTTTGGGGCATTTTAGTTTCAAAAGTAATATATTTTGTTTAAAAACTCATAAGTCATTAATAAAGTTGGCACAACTTTTGTTTAAGGATTACTTTTAAATTTGAAAAGTGGGAATAAGTCCATTTTATGGAAACAATAGTAAAACTAAGGTTTCTGTTAGAATTGTGCTACTATTAAATGTTTATTCGCCTAAATTTATGCTTACCATCACTAGTATACAAATAATACAACCGCGAACATCTAAGAATTTATAAGCTAAGACACAGCTCAAAGTGTAGCAAAATAACCTGGCATCAAACTAGTGTAATAACCATGTCCTCGAGACCAATAATATATAACCTGACAAGATATTAATACCATAACCTAAAAACTTAGGGTAAACAAGGGCATAGAGCTACTAGAAAGTTCTAATCGAGCAGTGTCACCCCAAATACTAGGTAATAAATAAGTCCTTTACTAAAGGATATCTTATGCAAATCTCTGGTTAATCAAGTCTATAAATAGGTGTAACAAGATCCTACATTCTTAATAGGTATTCTACGCTAAGGTTCAAGTCATATTTCTTTGTTAAATCACCAAATTAGGTTGAGTCATGATATATCTAATTATAAACATATTCTATAATCTAAACCTAGCATGTGAAATATACAATGAAATATCATAAAGATATGTAAATCGAAGCCTACCTCGTCGTCGAACTACAACCTCAAATCATCCACAAACCACTCATTTTTTCTCCAAAATCTTGAAATAATGTCGCACTACCAAAAATATTATCTTGATGTTTATAGGAGTAAGATGACACCATATTGTAATATAAGACTTTGGATCTAAAACTATGTCAAAATAAGCATATGGGTCGTGCAAATGAAATTGAAAAGTTGTAATTATCAAGAAGTCCCTCAAAGGATAAGGAATGTGTGCTTAAATTTAAGCTCACATAAAGTGCAAATCAGGGCCAGATCAGCCTAAAACTTTTAGGAAATTCAAGAAATAATTTCTAGATATTAACAAGGAAAAGTATGGATTTTCATGGGTAAAAATAATGAGAAATGATCAAGAGGTATTAAATTAACTTACCTTACCTCATGTATAATCTCCAACTATTTTCCTTTCTCAATGCTCCATTAATAATAGGTTAGTGTTAAGAAAATTAGAGGAAAAAATAGAGGAGACAACAATATATAAGGCTGGTAGAGCTCCTTCACAAACATGGGACCCCTATTCCAAACGCGAGCCCAGACATAATTATTACTTTTCAAAAATAGAGGATCCATTGCAAATTCAAAGATCAAAGCTGAGTTGTCCAGGACAGCTAATTATTTGTGAATGCGATGGTTAGATCACAAATCCGGGGGTCAAGGTCCTTGGCCTTTGCATTCGCATCCAAGGTGTCATGACCTGAGACTATCCTCTAGTCGTAACATGGTTCTTAGAGTCACAAGTAACCCTGATATAACTCATGGCTTGGTAAACACTGCAAATACTAAAGGATATTAATATTATTTTGAGCGGAACCTAAACTGAAATAAACAACTGGCAAAATAGTCATAATGAAATACTAAAAAACCAACCAAAACTGAAAATAAGAGTGAATGCCTAAAAACCATACTAAAATCTAAATTTTTGTCCGTCTGTATGGAAGCCTCTAAACTATGACGAGTTATTGGGACAGGTCCCCAACTAACTCTAGCTAGCCAAAATAAATAAAAATACTGAGAATAAATTGATGAAGACCAGTCATCAATTGATGAGGATTGACTAATACTGCACCTTAGCAGAACCGGAACCTACTAAGTGTGATCTAAGAACTAAGCCTTCGAACCTATATTACGAGACAATTTAGCACAAAGAAGTATGCAATTAGTACTTTGAATGACCTGAGTATGCAAGATAGAAATTAATTGGCATAAACTGAACATGAATGCATTTAAATATGATAATCTGAATACAAAACCAAGCATAATAACATATACTGAATAAGTTGTATAACTAAAAGAAAGTTCATGAAAAGTTTGAAGCTGAAACATGAACTAAACTATAAAATAGGGACTATGGGAGCTAACTATAACTGACATACCCCAATCTGAGCAAAAAATTGGGGTCCAACCTGTAACCCCAGCTGGAAGGGTATCAGTACATTGCCAAGGGTAGAAACACTGGTTGGCATGGATCCACTAAATTGATGTCCGAAAGGACAAGTGTTTCAAGCCTAAACTGATGAGTGACCCCTTATAACCTATGGTAGCATGGTAGTTATGTAGCTTAGGACTACTACTAACGGTATCAAGACTAACGAATGGGTAATCCCTCATTCTTTCTCTCACTTGGTGCTAACTACTACTTCCAACTGAATGAAACTAAAGTATAAACTGATACATGAACTAATAACTAATATGTTCAATTCATGGTATTCTGTATATAACAATGCATGAATAAATTTGAAGTACTCAATAACATGTAAGAAAATAGATATAACTGAATTCCTAGGTATTGGATTTTCATAACCCGCTAGCTCTACACATAAGACATTTACTAATATTAAGAGAAAATTCACAATTTAAAGACCATAAACTTAACAACATGTCATGATTAGGTAATTCATGGTTTCAAACAAGAAAGATCCTACTTTGGTTGGTAAAACATGTATGCATGGTTTTATTTCACAACAAACTAAAGACTTTATAGAAAACTCATATTTGATCTAGAATCCAACTTGAGGGAAAATATTCTTAAGAATTGGGATGTTTTTTGGACTCAATAGAAGGAATAAACCCTTTGATAAAATCTCATATACCTGGAAGTGAATTTCTTAGGGAATTTCTTAGAAATTGTGCTTGAACTTAGAGAACCCTAATCTACTTAAGAGAAGAAGAAAATTTCTTATTTTTGTCGAAGAACAATAGTTTAGCTTTTATGGAGGGTTAGGGTAATTTGATCCCTCATAAAATGATATTGGAATGCTCAAATAACATGAATTTGAGGTTAAAAGTGTGGGAAAATACCAGAAGGCCCTTCTTAAAATCATGCAGGAATTTTTAGTTCCATTCGTCACGGCTATTATGACTGGTCACGAGTCGTGGTCTGAGCTATGACCTGAGGTTCTAAGGTCTAGCCTCTTCTATTGTAATCACAACTCCCCTTCCTAATGACTAGTTAGATCTGATCATGGGTCGTTTGGAGTAGTTGTGGTTTGAGACTTAATTTGTAGATTCTCTTTTATTATGGTAACGAGTTAACCTAATAACTCATTGTCACTGATCATAAGTCATATTATTGAGTTGTTATCCCTGCTCTAAAATTTGAGGGTCTCACTATAGTGACAATGACTTCCACATAAAGACTCATTATGTCTGGTAACGGTTCATTACCTTAGTCATCATCATTTGTAAGTTGACAGTCCCTCAGGAAATTTTCGTAACTTTTTGCCACAATATCAAATTTTTTCTTGTGGTATTGGAAAGCTAATCTAATGAGCTATACTTGGATGGGTCTAGAGCTTGAAAACTTGGGGTGTTACAATATCCCTCCCTTGGTATCATTCTTCCTCGAATGATACTGACTAAGATGAGAGGCTATGGAAAAACGGGGATCTTGCACTAAATACTTAGAAACTGAATCATGAACCGATAATTGAACTAATGACTAATGCATGAAATAAACTAAACCCGTGAATCCATAGTATGATATGAAGATGACTGGATGACTGAGATAAAAATAAAATAATTAATTAATTAGGGAAACTATTATCTCATGTTGGGATTGGGTTCGAAGAGAAAAGGTAGGGGTACTTGGTCATCATATCTGCCTTTTATTCCCAAGTAGCTCCCTCAACTGACTGATTTCTCCACAGTACCTTTACTAAAGCGACCTTCTTATTCTTCAGCATATAAATCTGATGATCAGGGATATCAACTATGACTTCTTCATAAAAGAGGCTATTTTCCATTCAAATCCTTTCTATAGGTATATTTAATGTTGGGTCTCAAATGTATTTCATTAACAAGGGAACATGAAACACTAGTGCACTAATGCCAACTCTATAGGCAATACAAACTTAAATGCTACTTGCCCATAGCTATCTAAAATCATATAAGGACCAAAACTACAGGTATTATGCTTTTCTTTATTACCAAACCTCTTCAACCTTCAATGGGTGAAATGTTCAAGTAGTCAAAATCACCAACACCAAACTCACGCTCCCTTCTCATTATATCTGCATAGGATTTTTGGTGGATTTGGGCTCTTTTTACCCTTTGTCTAAAGAGGTAAACCTTCTTCATCATTTTATGCACTGAATCTGGCCCCATCAATGCAGCTTCATAAACTTTAAACCAACCAAAAGGAGACCTACACCTCCTACCATAAAGCTCTTTAGATGGATCCATCTGAATACTGGAGTGATAACTATTGTTGTAAGCAAATTCAATCAAAGGCAATTGATCATCCCAACTACCCTTGAAATAGATTACCGGCTCTCACTATGTCCTTTAAAGTATGAATGGTCCTCTTTGCCTAACTATCTATCTACGAGTGAAATACAGCGCTGAGCTAAACTTGGGTACCAAGACCCTTCTGAATTGTCTTCCAAAAATGAGAGGTAAACTAGTTACCATTGTCTGAAATAATGGTCAAGGGGACTCTATGCAATTTCAGCAACTCCCTAAGAATAAAATCTAGCTTAATGTTCATCAGAGTATGAAGTATTAACTAGAAAGAAATGAGTTGACTTAGTTATTCGGTCCATAATAAGCCAGATGTAATCATGCTTATGATGAGTGCGAGGAAACCTTATGATGAAATTCCTATTCTCCATTTCCCACTTATAAGTAGGGATGCTAAATTCCTGAAGCATATCACTTGGCCTCTAGTGCTTAACCTTAACTTGCTGACAATTTGGATAGTTCACCATCAATTTTGCAATATCCTTCTTCATACCATTCCACCAATAGACTTTCCACAAATTACGATACACCTTAATGGCTCGTTGATGAATAGAATATCGCAAACCATAAGCCTATGCTAATATTTTCTACCTCAAATCATCCACATTCAATACACATAACCTGCCATGATGACAAAGCATATGATATCCCGCATGGGAGAAAACCTCAACCTTCTGATCCTACACTACCTTTTTTAACTTAAGAAAAATATAATCTCTGTCTTTCTTTTCTTTAACTCAGCAACCAAACAAGATTCTGAACTATTCTAAACTCAAACCCTACCTTAGGTCGAATCAAAAAACCAAACTCCCAATTGAGCAAGCTGATGAACCTTACAAACTAGATCTTTTTTTTCATTCTTAACATGGGCAACACTTTCCATAGATAATCTGCTAAGAGTGTCAGCCACCACATTGTCCTTTCCTGGGTGATAAAACATGCTTATGTCATAGTCCTTCAACAACTCTAGCTATCTTCTCTAACAAAGATTTATATCCTTCTAAATGAAAACATACTAAAGAATTTTGTGATATATGAACACATCAACATGAACCCCATAAAGATAATCTCTTCAAATATTTAAGGAAAAAACAACTGATTCCAACTCAAGATTATGTGTCGGGTAGTTCTTCTTACAAGGTTTGAGCTTTCTAGACACATATATTATAACCTTACTCTGCTGCATCAAAACGCAACTAAGACCAACTCTATAAGTATCACAATATACAATGAAACCATCTAAACTCTTTGGTAGAGTAAAAACTTATGTGAAGGTGAGTTGAGTCTTCAATTCTTGAAAATTCTTCTCATAAAACTCCAACCACTAGGACTTGACTTTCATTTGAGTCAGTCTAGACATGGGAGATGCAATAGAGGAAAACCCTTTAACGAACCATCTGTAGTAATTGGCTAAACTCATGAAACTCTTGATGTCTGATAGAGAGATAGGTTTAGCCCAGTTCCTTACTTCTTCAATCTTGTGAGGATCAACTCAGATTCCTTCACAAAAAATAATGTGACCAAGGAAAGATACCGATTTTAACCAGAATCCACATTTGCTGAACTTAGCAAATAACTGGTGATCCTTAAGAGTTTTCAAGGAAATTCTCAAGTGATCTTCGTGTTCACGCTCACTCAGAGAGTAAATGAGGATATCATCTCTGAAGATTATGAAAAATATATCCAAATACTACTTAAAAACACTTTTCATCAAGTCCATAAAAGCTGTAGAACATTTGTTAGTCCAAAAGACATAACTACAAATTTAAAGTGACCATACAAAGTTCTGAAGGCTTTATTTGAAATGTCTTATTCTCTGAGATGGAGTTAATGATAGCCAGATCTAAGGTTTGTCTCAGTGAAATAGTGTGCACCCTATAGTTGGTCGAACATATAATCAATCCTAGGGATGGGATATTTATTCTTGAAGGTGACTTTGTTCAACTAACGATAGTCGATGCACATTCTAAGATAATCATCTTTCTTGTGCATGAGTAGAACTGGAGCACCCCATGGAGAGACACTAGGGCTAATGAAACCCTTATTAAGGAGATATTCTAACTATTCTTTCAATTTCTCAAGATCAGCTGGATCCATCCTGTATGGTGGAATTGAAATATGCTAGGTATCTGGGAAGAGATCTATTCTGAAGTCAATTTCTCTCTCGGGAGAAACTCCATGCAAGTTTTCAAGAAATACTTCTAGAAATTTTCTTACTACCAAAACTGGTTCAAGAAATAGAATTTTTTTACCTTGAGTCCTTAACTCAAACAAGATGATAAACGCACCTATTCAAAATTATTTTCCTTGCCTTAATAAAAGAGACCATCCGATTTATAGGCACTGAAATACTACCCCTATTTTCTAAGACTAGCTTATTTAGGAACTAAAACTGTACTACTCTATTTCTATAATCCACTGAATCATATCACGAGCAAAGGCAATCAATGCCAAGAATAACATCAAATCAGTTATTTCTAACTCTACAAGGTCGACTGAGATTACTTTCTGAGACACTATGACTAGGAAATTTTTGTATACTCATCTAACTATGACCAAACTACTAACTGGGGTAGAAACTGAGAAGGGATGTACAAGGATTTTTAGACTAATACCAAAATGTTCTTCAATATATAAAGTCATAAGGGAAACTGTGGCCTCGAGATATATTGATGCATACACATGAATGTTAAAGACTTGTAATATACCAGTAACCACATCAGGAGAACCATCCTAATCTAGTTGAGTCTGAAGGGAATAAAGTGTATTCTAACATTATCCATTAGTAGAATTAGATGTGGCACCTTGCCAAGTTGGGCGACCTGCTAGAATGGCTAAAGAGTTAGTCTTACTCAGTTTTTGGTCGTTTCTACCTTTCTACAAAACTAGCGAATACTTCTTTACTTTATGGCCAATTTTGCCACACCCAAAACAAACATCACTACCAGTCATACACTCTTTCTTTTGGTTCCTACCACATCTCTTGTATATTGGGTTGGTGTTACCATTATTTACACTTTCCAAGGACTTAGAGCCAGGTGACCTGTCACGAGTAACCTATCGAAACTTAGACATTAGGGCACTAGAAAATAACAGGGATGGGGTAAAAGATCTTTGGTGGAACTAGGAACTATTTCCCCCATCTAACCTCTTCTAAGACAAATTAATGCAGCCTGTCTTGGCTCTCTTATTTTCCCTTTCCTTCTCCTTGAGTTTATCTTCCTTAATCTGCTGAGAATAAACCATCAATGTAGAGAGGTCCATCTTCTTAATCAACATATCTTTCATACACTCCTTAACCACATCTTCAGAAATACTAGATAAAAACCTACTCATTTGGTCCCTAGAATCATCCACCATATTTAGAGCATACCTTGCCAACTTAGTAAACTTGAGTGAATCCTCCTTCACACTCATGCAACCCTACTTCCAGTTAATGAACACTTGCACTTTGGATTCCTTTAAATCAACTAGGAAGAACCTATCGAGAAAAGTAGTAACAAATTCATACAACTCTACAGACCCTACAACGATACCTCTATCCTCTCTCCCCTTCTTAACCTAGGTGTCAGCCACCTCTTGTAATTGGATAGTAGCTAAATCAGCACTTTCACTCGAGGTGACACCCATGAACTTAGTCACCTTCTACACACTATCAAAAAATTCCTAGGGATCCTCCCCAGTCTTAGATTAAATGAAAACTGGGGGATTCATTCAAGTGAAGTCTCAAATCCTAGTTGTTGCCATATTCACTACAAGGTTGGTTGAGGCAATGACTTGCTAGTTATTTTGAGAAGCCATAGATCAGTCTAATATTATAAAAGTATCCCTAAATTAATCATGAGAGACTTACTCATTTAGAGGGTCTTCAAGAATAGGCGATGGGGTTGGCTGGTCCCTATTTCTCTTTTCATTAGCCTTTTTGGGAGGAATTTGTTGTATTAAGTTAGAAAATGAAGTTTTATAAAGCTTACACTCCCTCCCATGACATGAATAATGAAAGAAGTGATGCTTTCCTAAACTATTTCGTAGCCTCTCACCCATAAGTGTGGCACGCTTCCTACCCATGAACAAAACTCTGCTCAATAAGGCTTTCAGATACCCTTGGAAACACTAAAACTTTTGATCTAATAAAAAGTTTGTAACAACCTGAGACAACCCCCTAGTCGTAACATGGTGCTTACAAGTTAACACAAGCTAACCCATGGCCTAGAAAACAATATGAATACTACAGGATATCAATAAAAGTTTTGGACAAAAGCTTAATTGAAATAAACAATTGATGAAATAGTGATAATGAAATACTAAATAACTAACCAAAGTTGGAAATAAGAGTGACTACCTAAAAAGCTTACTAAAATCTAAATATCTATTTCACTATATCGAAGCCTCTAAATTATGATGAGTTATTGGGACAGGTCCCAAACTAACTCTTACTAGCTATAGTAAATAATAATACCAAATATAAACAAATAAAGACGAGTCCTCAACTAATAAGGACTTACTAAGGTTGCAGCTCAGTGAAATAAGAATGTGCTAAGTACGGTTCGGGTACTAAGCATCTGAACCTATATTATGAGATAATATAGTGCATAGAAGTATGCGATCAATACTTTGAATATATTGAGTATGCAGGATGGAAAACTAACTAGCATAAATTAAACATGAATGTACATAAACATGATAATCTGAATGCCAGACCAAGCATAATGAAATGTACTAAATAATTTGTATATCTGGAAGAAAGGTAATGCAAAGTCTAATGCTAAAAATGAACTAAATTATAAAATAAGGACTATGGGATCTAACTACAACTGAAATACCACAATCTGAGCCAAATAGGGGTCCAACCTATAACCCCAGTTGAAAGGGTGGCATTACCTTGCCAAGGGTACCAATACTGGCTAACGTGGATCCACTAAATTGATGTCCTGAAGGATGAGGTTGTCAATCTTAAATTGATGAGTGAATCCTTATAACCTATGGTGGAATCGTAGTTCTAGATCTTAGGGACTGCTACTAATATTCTTAAGCCTAACTGATGGGTATGCCTAAATTCCTGCACACACTCGGTGCAAAGTACTGCACCCAACAGAATGATACTAAAGTATAAACTGATACATGTACTAATAATTTATATGCTCAAGTCATGGGATTTTGAACATAAAAATACATGTATAAATTTAAATTATTCAATAAAATGTAAGAAGATAGATATAACTCAATTCCTATGTATCAAATTTGCATAAACTACCAGCTCTACACATATTGATATTTATTTATATTAAGAGGAAATTCACAATTTAAAACTAAAACATTGTGAGTTTTGACCCTTAAAAATTTCTTAAGTTTGAGATTTCTGATCATCATATGACTCATGCTTACTTGTATAATGTGGGTACAATTAAGTAGTCTTGGTAATATATTACTCAATGTTGTTTTGTTTTTTTTTCTATTCAAGGTACGACAAGACTCCATTCAAGTTGTATATACTTAATATAAGAAGTATAGTGTCAAACCATGTGTTGTTCATTGTCTAGCCTTGATATTCTGCTTAAGGAATGACTTGAAGGGTATTAGTCATTAAGTAGGGTATGATTTATGCTAAGGAGTCATATGTTGGACTATATGTGATGTCAAACATTCTAATCAAAGTACGAGTGGAAGGTACCACTAGTATAATATGGGTACGAGTAGGGGGTCCAAACCATACCCACTTGCAAAATTTTTTATAGTTTAAATTGGGGGTAGATTGCCCTCTTAACCTCTTTTGAACCCATGACTTAAAACACTCTGGGGACATCATTAACGTATTATTCCTAAATCTAACACTTATAAATCTCTCTCAAGCTCTTGTTTCAAAAAGAGGCTAGGGTTTCTTTAAGGTGGTCAAGTAAAGCTCTCAAAGGTGGTTTATCTCCATATTATTTGGTATCTAAGGCATGTTACTTCTTCCTAATTGTTATTTCAATTGAAATCATGTTTTTGTGAATGATTTTCATGGTGTTGTTGCGATATTGTTTGGGTTTTGAAATATCTATTGGGGGTTTTGGTTGTTCTTTGTTGGATAATGTTTTTCTATATTATATTTATGGTTCTTCATGTTATAATATTATTTTAAACATGTGTTTGCATGGGAATGGTTAATTGGTTCTTATTTTTTTGTTTTGGAAACTCTATGCCCTCAACATATCTGTCAAAATGCTAATAAGAATGTTTTTGTCCCATAGTTTGACTTTTATTGAAAAACATGTATTGAATAATATGGTAATGGATCCCTAAAAGGATTTATTAAATTAAATAATTGTTAAAGGCCTTGGTGGCCATGGTTTTGGTTAAATTAAAAATCCTATGGGGTACATGGGTAACATTGCTTGTAAGCTATAGTTAATATGACAATACCACTTCATAATGCCTTGGTAATAAACTCTATAATTGGTGGTTTGGTTATGTGCTAAAGGTTTTAATTAGCCAATAATGGCAGGCTGTGATAGCTAGTCGTGATGGTATGAGTCCGATAGATGGACACTAAAAACTCATGTTTACCGATATGAGGGTTGGTCATGGTGACCATATACTTATGGGGTACACATGAATCCCCTAAGTTATACCTATATATATGTATCATATAGGTAAAAGGGTACTTAGAAATTTATAGCCCCTATGATATCTCCGGTTCGTGCGACTACACACACTAGGTTCCGTTCAGGGGGTAACACTTGACCTATATAGCCCATGGGTAGTTTTAGGATTGTCAAGCTACATAACCTAGGTTAAAGTTTTAAATGAATAGTAAACCCAGTTCTCTTTCCAAACATAATATATATGTATTTATGAATATGATTGCATTTGGATATTTACTTTGGTTTTGAATAATGGCATTACTTTACCCTTATTCTAGAGTACATGCTAGTGTTCACCCGCTAACCCTTCCTTGGACATTGTATCCCCATGTAATGCAGGAACTGGACATACTAATCCTCCTGCTCAGTAACTTAGATTCGGGGACAACTTTTGTGATAGGCAAAAGGGGTAAGCTTTTATAATCCAGAAGACTCCATTTTATGTTATGGATATCTTTTCATACCTTGTGATATTTCTTAGACTATGGTTTTGTCTATGTTCGAGGGCATGTCCCAACCAGATGACTTTGGTTTTGTCTATAGTCGGGGGTATGTCTGGATCTAATATTCTTTATTACGGTTAAAGGCTTTATGCAACAAATATGGGCATGGAAGGTGTTGGTATTGGTGTTATCCTTGTCATTGGTATTAGTACTGGGGCAGACACTAGTGGGATATTTGATTGGATTGTTGGTTGGTTATGGTTACGGATTCTATTGTTCTATTTGTGTATTTATTTTTCTATCTTGTTATCTGTTTGGAATTCATTCAACTTAGGTTATAGGGTGGTTATGTTTTTGTATTGGGGGTTGTCTCTGGTCCTGGTTGGACTTGAGGCACCCGATATGACTAGGCCCCAATTTAGGGCGTGTATATTAGTATCAAAGCCCTATGTTCATGGTCACTTGGGAAACCATATAGTCATGTAGAGTAGAGTCTTTTTTAGGGATAAGGCATTTAGGAATATTTCTCTTTTATGTGTTTAATTTTTAGGCTGTAGAGTCTAAGGTTCTGAAATCTTCTCAAATCCCTATTTGTTTGTATTTTCGATCATGACACCTCCATGATTTAATGCTTATTGAAAATTATCTATCCTACCTGAGGACAATATTGATGGGACCTACTCTACTTATGGCATCCAGGCTTGATCTAGGGGTCCAGTTCCTGATTGTCCCGTGGGAGTTCCATGGATTCCCTCTAGTCTTCCTTGAGCTCCTCAAGTTGATGTGACGAATAATGAATTTTTCTAGTCCATTCATATGTTGGAACAGATAGTAGCTACTCGGTCGGAGCATGGTGTTCCTATTACTCCATCTTTTGAGGCCATAAGGGTTGGCCTGTTCATAAGGTTGAACCCTTTGACCTTTATTAGTGTTAAGGTGAAGGAGGATCCTTAAGGTTTTTTGGATGAGATGGAAAAGATATTTCGTGTTATAATGCCATGAATGTGGAGGGTGTAGATTTTCCACCTACCAACTAAATGATATGGCATACCAATGGTACTCGAAATGGGAGAAGGCAAGGGGTGACGATGTTGACTCATCTTTGTGGGAGTATTTTTCTAATGCATTTTTGTACCGCTTCTTTCCTCAAGAGTTGAGGGAAGCCAAGGCAAACAATTTGTTAGTCTAAAGCAAGGTAAGATATTTGTCGAGGAGTGTTCTTTGAAGTGTCACCAGTTGTGTCGATATGCTTTGGAGATGGTTTCTATCATGAGATATGGAATAATAAAGTTTGCTTCCATGTTTTCTAGAGACTTGATAATAGAGCGTAAGGCTTCCTTGTTTATCAAGGACATGGATATCTCCAGGTTATTGTGTACATATAGCACATAGAAAAAGAGAAAAAGAAGCAGGTTGAAATAGGGGAGAGGTAGGGCAAAAAGTTTAGGTTCTCTGAGAAGGGTGGTAGCCAATAGAAGAGTGGAAAGGTATGTAGGAAATGGCCCAAAAAGAAGTGGGGAAATTCTGGGTCCTACTCGACGGCTAGTGCTTCCTACAAAAATCCATCGGGTGATAGGTGCTTCCTTGGTGGCGACAACTTTGCGGCATAAAGTGCCTAATCTTAGGCTAATGGGGCCCTATCCACTCCATCATATCCTTTCTGTAGGTTTTGTGGTAAATTGCAATAGGGTTTCTATGATAAGGGAGGGATGGGTGCTTTACTTATGGTCAGCCAGGGCATATGCTTAGAAATTATCCCATTGGTAAAGTTGCTTCAGGGGTGAACAAGGTTCCAGTTGCTTAATCATCAGCTCTGGCACCAAAGGGTTCTCTATCTAATTTTGGAACTGATTGGAATCGTCTTTATGCGCTCTCTACCCAATAGGAGTCCTAGGCATCGCCTGATGTCGAGACTAGTACGTTAAAACTCTTTCCTCGAGATGTTGATGAGTGGTGAATTTGCCACTCTTTTGCACTAAACATTCATGCACATTAACATTATTTAAATGTGTAAATTGGACATATGTGTGATTAAATTCATTAATATCCATATTTTACAGGCATACAGGTTATGAGATGGAAAGATGTAGATTTAAGCTAAAATGAATCAAAAGGAGAAAAGAAATGCAACTGGAAGACCTAAAATAGAAACAAGCCTCAGTTACCATGATCACAATTTGAGGTTCGCGATCGTGGCCAGTCAGGATATGTCAACATACTATGATTGTGAATTTTGATAGCAGTCATGGTAACTGCAATTGTAGATAAGTGTCAGCGATTACAGCAAAGTGGGATTATGCCTGGGGGCAGATTTGTAAATGTGCACAATTGATTCCCAAATTCGCTTAAGAGGCTCAAACCTTATCCCATAGAAGAGATCCCAACTTTTGTGGAATTTATCCATATTTTTGTTTCCAATTTTGAAGAGACAACTATTGTACTAATATTTGGGGTGAATAATTCATTAGAGTAACTTTCAAGTGGAGGATTGACAAGTTCCATTGAAGAATTGTTGAATCCTAAAGCTTTCAATCTGTATTTTATTTATCTTTTAATAAATCAAATTGATGGAGATTTTGGGGTATATCTTGCTTATTAATATTGTGTGTAGCTAGTTCTTCCTCTTGGGATTATGTTAGAATAGGGAGTAATTATGTATGGGTTGTGATTTATTTGTGCATTTTCTAGTTTATTGATGATGGGTTCTTTTATTACTTGATTAAATTGGTTGGGATTTATTAGTGAAAACCCCAAATACTCAAAATGGGTTTGTGGGTGAATATCCCAAACACTTGATAGCTCAAACCATCCTTGAAAGAGGGGTTTGTGTGATCTTTTGGAACCCACCTCATCCTTGATAGATGGATGTAGGAACCAAGACAGTAGTAGACAATTAATGGGTATAGGTTGCTAATTTTCACTATCTTAGGCATAAGGTTGATTATGAGGTTTACTAGAGCTTAGGTATTATCCTAGAAATAGGGATGCCTAATTGAGGTGTTGGGTGGCTTCAATTGACACACTCGCTAGGAACGCAAAAGAGTCAATGAGCGACATCTTTGAGACTTTTTTGACAAACTAGTCTCAAGGACTTTATACCTAGTCTATCACATCATAAAAAATTAGAATTTACAGCAAATTATAATGTTCCCATGCATAACTTACCCCTAGTAATACATAATCCCAAGAACTATTTCTCATAGTTTACTCTAATTATTTGTAGCCCTGTGTTAGTCCTTTAGTACCCCAAAAATAATCAAATCTGTGAAATGTTTAACCCCTCCCCCCATAAATACTTGTACCTTAAGTTTGAACATAACAAGTAACTTTAATTAAAAACTTGTTTAATTACCACTCATATTGTTCCTCGTGGATTAGACCCCAACTCAAAGTTGGGTAATATATTAACAACGGAAGCCTTATACTTAAAATTGACATGTAAGTTGAGCGTTATCAAAAATGGCATCATTGTTGGGGAACAATTTTGCATATTGAGTTAGCTTGAGATTTTAGCCTACTTGCTTGGATTCATGCTTGTAAATATTAGTTTGTGATATTCTTTTTTTTTGTTTTAGAAATAATTTTATTTCTGTTTAGTTGTAACTATGGCATCTTGAAACAAATTTGATTTTTGTAGTTGGAAATCCTATCTTGATGATCCATGCCCATATTATGAAGGATCCCACTTTCAGCAAGATTATAGATAATCTCCCTAGAGAGTTATGGAGGAACCATCTTGATCTTATTGGGAGTAGGATTATTCTCTATGTGGTGATTGAGATGGATATTTGAGTGATTATGCAAATGCACCCTTCCCTTGTTATCTAACCTAAATGCTAGTTCTTCTTATGAGTTTGATAGGTATCATGATGAAATAAAGAAAGAACAACATATCAGGTACAATAGTTTTAAAGCAATGCTACAAACTCTTTTGGATCGGGCAACTACATTGAATGATTATATGTGTTACTTGAATCAATCCAATGAGGTATTTAAAAGGGAAATAGAAAATATTAAAGAAATGGGCAAGGAGCCAGATCTTGCAAGTACCATGAATACGCCCATTCTTCAAACTGAGCTTGAAATTGAGAAGTCATTGGTGATTATCTAACCAACCAAACCTAATATAGTTGAAGATGCCAAATTTGAGGAAATATTTCTAGAGTTAAACGAGGAAGCCAAACAAATTTCTTATAAAGATTCTAGTCCATTTCAGAGCAAGGATGCAAGGAGGGATGCAATCTCGGAATTAAGGGATAAACCTCATTCAAACTATTTTTCAACCTTAAGCTTGGTGGATGTCATGAAAGTCCACCTTCCCAATAAAATAATGGATTTTATGGAGATGGAGGACCATCCCTTTATTTTAAAGTTTGACGTTCCAAATGAGCACATACGAACCCCACACTCAAGCAAAAGAGCTCAACTTTCGATGTTCAACTAGTGGACTATTGGCGTTCCCACCATTTCCCAAGGAACTAAATATTAAATTTGATGTGAAATTGGGTAAAAGGTTCAAGTCTTCAAAGTGGTGAGATAGAATCTGTATCGCTATTTCATCATTTCTATCATGTTTCATCTTGGAAGATCTAAATCTTCTATTACTTTTTTGGTCAATTCATAGTGAGCAAAAGTTAGGATGGAGATTCAAATTTTCTAAGTGGAAATATAAGTGGTAGTAGAAAAGGCATCGTACCACGACGTTAAAGTAAGTGCTCGATGGGAGGCACTCCTTCATGCCATGAAAAATAGCCCATATCTTTTTAAAAAAAAATTTATAGTGTAGATTTTAAATTTGTCCGTGAGTAATCCATTCATTTGTAGAAGTTTGTAGTGCACATAATGAATTGAAAATGAAGATGTGGGATGTTTGCATAATGGACTGAAAAGAGGAAAATAGAGGTGCAGAAATGCCATTTGTTAGCGCGATCGTGGGATCTTATCCGTGATTGAGGTCACCCACATGTCTATGATTGCAGATATTCTACCGCGATCATGGATGGAGCAGTTTTAAAAGACCATTGGTCTTCCATTTCTCCCACACTACCCTTCAAACTTTTCTCTCAAATTGTACCCATTTATAGTAATATTTTAAGCAATTCATGTGCATTTTTGCATCTATACTGCATCACTTATCTGGTAAGTACTTCAAATTCATGTTGTTAATTATTGAGAGTGGGCCTTAGAGTGCATGAACTAGATAGGGCCTACAATTATGCTTTTCATTGTTAAATAAACGATGAATGGTACTTGTGTGGTGATTAGCTATTAGATATGATGTGCACATATGTGGGAAAGTCTTGAGTACCCCAAATCATAATAAATTTAGTGAAATTGATGGTGCACACCAAGTCACCAATCAATTGACCAAATGAGTTAATAACTAGTTATTTTCATATTATGGCAGTAGGATCAAACACTTAGAATACATGTTTCATTTTTTTAATGATTTTCTCTTATTTTGGAACACATTTTGGCCCCGAAAATGGATTGTTAGACTGGTGAAAAGCTATCATAGTCTGGTTCTGATGCTGGTGGTGATTGTGCAGAGTCAATAGGACAAAGCAGCTCTTGATACAGATTTAGGGAAAATCTTTTTCTTTTACTTTATTGGTTATGCAGTGAGGGCACTGCTATATTTAGTTGGGGGTACCTATCCCGGATGTTTATTACTTAGATGTTTTATGGATGTTTTGATGACATTTTTTGTGATTTTTATTTAGTTTTTAGGTTGCATTATTTGGGCACTCTGATGGTGCCCAAATTTCTTGGATTAGATATTTGGTTGTTTTTAGATTTTTTGTTTTACTATATCTTTATTTTGGCTGTGGTGATATTGGACAAGCTTTCCCTATGATAGATGGAGTGACGATATTCTTAAGGAAAAAGCATTATGATTAGGTTTTAGGCCATGGATCTAGAGAAAGTCTAAGTACCTATAGCATTGAGGCCATAAATACAAGGGAAATTCGAGTACCTATGTCATTTTGAATTTAGGATCACACTTATACCTATGGTGAAGTCTGATAAGCCATAAGATTTGCCCGTATAAAAGCCAAAATATGAGATAAAGGCTTGGGTTGATACCATACTCATCAAATTGTGTATGGTGCAAATAAAAAGCAAACACCTCCCTCCATCCAAAATTTTTCAAAAATCAAGGGCACGGACGTGAGCGACCTTTTAATAATTATTTTTCTCTTTTTGTGACTCAAAAAATCTTTTCTTTGAAAATTAATAGCTACTCCATTTTTGTCTCTAATGAGAGGGACAATTAATACTCCTTTGCAAATTTGCATGCCATGTGTGGTGAGATCATTTGTCCAAGTATCAGTTGTACTTGTACCATCTAGAACTTTCCCCATTAGTCTCACAAATCTAATTTTGATTGTACTTATTTGTGAGATGATCTTAGGTCATATTAGTGACATTGGAAGTCCACATTAGCCTAAAAATCCTACCTTTGAATAGATGTAATCCCTAGTAACCCACTTTAAGCCTTTAGACCTTTCTTTGGTAAAGAAATTGTAAGCCACAATCCTTTCAATTTTAATCCTTCTGTTTAACCCTACCCACTTTGGACTTAAAATTGTTACTTGGGGATAAAAGCCTAATTTGGAGGTGGTGATGATTGGAACAGGTAATTTTAGGGCACAAATTTTTAAGAGAGTTCCTATGGGCTTAGGCATTGAGAAGAAATGACTACTAAAAAGAAAGGGTCCAACAAAGGAAAGAGAATCACCAAGGGTGAAATAAAAAGAATGAAAAGAAATTGGGTTGACCAAGGAAATAAAAATAGGCATGTGTAAAAAGTGAAAACAAAATTAAAGTGGCCCATGATCAAAAGTTTGATAGAATAGTATGATGTAGATGTTCAAGGATGATATAGCCATGTTGTTCGTATATAATATCCTTTCCCACCCCAAACCTATGTTAAAAGCTCCAAAACCTTTTGTTCTTTCCAATCAAGTATTTTCATTGTTGTGGTAATTGAAAATAGGGGCACGACTATGTCATGGTACTTGTTAGCATTGAGAGTTCTTGAGAGAGAGTGTGTGTATTTTGCACGTAAATTCCTTATTGCACATTTGATAACTTGGAGTATGAGATTTTCTTTCATGTGAGGAGGAATGTAAACAAGTTGAGGTGGGTTATTTTGTTATCTCCCAAAAATTGAGGCAAAAGGAGTGTATTATAGTTGAGGTCAAAAGTGAGTCACTTCAAGAGTATTAGTGCTTGTTGCATGATTTTTTTTAAGTTGTTTGCACCTTTGAACATGGCATTTTATGTTGGGGGAGGTAGTGAGAATAACTTTGCCCATGTTCGAAGAGCTACTTGTGGTAGTAACTAATCTTGAAGTCATTGTGATCATTGGTTCATTAAATTTTGGCATAAATATGCATTGTCTCATAGTAAGAGGTGGTGTTACTGGAGGAAAAGAAAATCTTTAAGTTGGGGGTATCGATAAGTGGTGAATTTACCACTCATTTGCATTAAATATTTTTGTACATTACAAGTATTTAAATGTATAAATGAGACATATGTGTGATTAAATGCACGAATATTCACATTTTGCAGCCATATAGGTTATGAGATGGAAAGATGTGGATTTGAGATAAAAAGAATCAAAAGTAGGAAAGAAGTGCAGTTGGAAGACCTAGAGCAGAAACAAGCTTCAGTTACTGCGATTGTGGTTTGAGGGACACGATCACTGCCAGTTAAGACAAGTCATACTATGATTATGAGTTCTGACCGCGGTCGCGGTAGACGTGATCACGGCAAAGCGAGATTATGCCCAGCGTCAGATTTGTATATGCACATAGTTGATTCCCAAATTCCCTTAAGAGGCTCAAACCCTATCCTATAGAGAAGATCCTAACTTTTCTACAATTTATCCATATTCTAGTTTCTAATTTTGAAGAGCAACTATTGTTCAAATTTTTAGGGTGAACAATACATTAGAGGAGCTTTTAAGTTGAGGATTGGCAAATTCCATTGAAGATTTACTGAACCCTAAAGCTTGCAATTTGTATTATCGTTATCTTTCAATAAATTAAATTGATGTACATTATTAGGTATATCTTGCTTATTATTCTTTTGTGTAGCTAGTTCTTCCTCTTGGGATTATGTTAGAAAAGGGAAAAATTATTTGTAGGTTGTTATTTATTTGTGCATTACCTACTTTGGTGATGATGGGTTATACAATTGCTTGATTAAATTGGTTGGGATTGGTGGGTGGAACCCGAAATACTCAAAATGGGTTTGTGGGTGAGAATCCCAAACTCTTTAAAGTGCAGACCATCCCTGAAAGAAGGGTTTGGGTGAACTTTTTGAACCCACGTCATCCTTGAAAGAAGAATGTAGGAACCAAGGCAATAGTGGATAATTAATCGGTGTAGTTTTCTAATTTTCACTATCTTGGGCATAAGGTTCATTATGAGGTTGACTATACCTCGGGCATCATCCTAGAAATCGGGATGCCTAATTAAGTTGTTTGGTGGCTTCAATTGATACACTCGTTAGGTACTCAAAAGAGTCAATGAGTGATATCTTTGAGACTTTGTTGACAAACTAGTCTCAAGGACTTTATACCTAGCCTATCACATCATCAACGATTAGAATTTTCATCAAATTATGATGTTCCAGTGCAACTTACCCCTAGGAAATCATAATACGAAGATTCGTTTCTCATTGTTTACTCTCTAATTATTCGTAGCCATGAGTTAGACCTTTAGTAGTCCAAAAATAATCATATCCATGACACGTTTAACCCTCACCACCCGTAAATACTTGTACCTTAGCTTTGAACTTAACTAGTAACTTTAATTCCTAACTTGTTTAATCACCACTCATATTGTTCCTCGTGAATTTGACCCCTACTCAAAGTTTGGTAATTATACTGATGACAATCGCCTTGCACTTAAAATTGACGTGTAAGTGGAGCGTTATCAAAAATGGTGTCGTTGTCAGGGAAAAATTTGGTGTATTGAGTTAGTTTGAGATTTTAGCCTACTTTCCTTGATTCAAACTTGTAAATATTTGTTTGTGATATTCTTTTATTTCTTTTGTTATGTATATTTTTATTTTTGTTTACTTGTCACTATGGCATCTTGGGATAAATATGATTTTTGTAGTTGGAAAACCTATCTTGATGATCTATGCCCATATTGTGACGGAACCCACTTTCGGCAAGATTGTAGATATGTTTCGTAGAGAGAAATGGAGACACCATCTTCATCCTATTGGGAGTATGATTGTTCTTTATGTGGTGGTTGAGATAGAAATTAGAGTAATTGTACAAATGCTCCCTACCCTTGTTATTATAACCCAAATTCTTGTTCTTCTTATGAGTTTGATAGGTCTCATGATGAAATAAAGGATAAACAACATGCCATTTACAAAATTTATAAACCAATGCTTCAAACTATTTTGTATCGAGCAACTACATTGGAAGAGGACATGCGTGACTTTAAAATGGAAATAGAAAAGATTGAAGAAATAGGAAAGGAGACCAATCTTGAAAGTACCATAAATATGCCCAACCTTCAAACTGAGCTTAAAATTAAGGAGTTATGGGTGATTTCCCAACCTACCAAAGATAATATAGTTGAAGATGTCAAAATTGAGAAAATGGTGCTAAAGTCAAAAGAATAAGCCAAGCAAATTGCTTATAAAGACTCTAGTCCATTTTAGGTCGTGGATGCTAATAGGGATTCAATCCAGGAATTAAGGTGTATATATACCTCATTTAAACCATTTTTCAACATTATACTTGGTAGTTTTGATGAAAGTCCACCTACCCTAGAAAATAATGGATTTTTAGGAGAAGGTACACCATCCCTATAATTTAGGGTTTGACCTTCCAAATTAGCACATGAGAACCCGGCACTCAAAGGTCAAGGATCTCAACTTCTGATGTTCAACTAGTGGCCTATTTATTTTCTCACCATTACCGAAGGAGCCAAATAAAAAATTTAATGTGAAATTAGGTACAAGGTTTAAGTCTTTAAAGTAAAGAGATAGAAGCCACATCACCATGTCATCCTTTCTATCGCGTTTCATCTTGAAAGATCAAAATGTTCTATCCCTCTACCACTCAATTCAAGTGAGCAAAAGTTTCAACAAAGATTCAAATCTTCTAAGTGAAAACACAAGTGGTAGTTGAAAAGGCGTCGTTCCACGACGTTAAACTAAGCACTCGATAGGAGGCACCCAATCACACCATGAAAAGTAGCTCATATCCTTTTTTAAAGAAAATTTATAGTGTAGATTTTAAATTTGTCATTAAGTAATACATGCATTTATGGCACTTTGCAGTGTACATAATGAATTGAAAAAAGGAAAATGTGGGATATTTGCATGGAGGACAGAATAGAGAAAAATAGAGGCGCAAAAATGCCCTTTATTAATTTGATTACGGAATCTGATCTATGATCGTGGTCATCCGTAAGTCCGCAATCGCAGACACTCGACCACCATCGCAGACGGATCAGTTTCCAAATACCAATAGTCTTCTATTTCTCCCACACTTCTCTTCCAACTTTTCTCTCAAATAACCCCATTTGTAGCAATATTTTAAGAAATTCAAGTGCATCTTTTCATCCACTCTACATCCTCATTTGGTAGTACTTCAAATTCACATTTTTAATTGTTTAGAGTTGGCCTTAGAGTGCATGAACAAAGTAGGTCCTAAGATTATGTTTTTCATTGGTAAATAAATATTGAATGGTAATTGTGTGGTGATAAGCTGTTAGATATTGTGTGCAAATGTGTGAGGAAGTCTTGAGTACCCCAAGCTATGAGAAACTGGGTGAAATTAAGGGTGCACACTAAGTGGACAGTAAATTTCCCAAATGAGTCAATAAATAGTTATTTTCGAATTGTAGGGGCAGAATCGAACACTTAGAATACAAGTTTCATGTTTTTAATGAGTGATTCTTATTTTGGAACACATTTTGGCCTTGAAAATGGATTGTTAAATTGGTGAAAAATTGGCATGGTCTAGTTCTGATGTTGGTGGTGATGGTGCAGAGTCATCAGGAGAGAGTAGCTCTTGATGCAGATTTAAAAAGCATTCTTTTCTCTTATTTTATTGATTATGCAGTGAGGGCACAACTATATTTTTAGTTGGGGTTCCAGTCCTAGAATGTGTATTTTTTTGATATTTTATGGATGGTTTGCTGATATTTTGGATGATTTTTATTTCATTTTTGGGTTGCATTTTTTGGGCACTCTAATGGTGCCAATATTTCATGGATTTAGTTATTTGTTTTTTTTAGATTTTCTATTTTACTTTATATTTTTTTTTGGATGTAGTGATGTTGGACGAGCTTTTCCCTATGATAGATAAAGTGAAGACATTCTTAAGGGAAAAGCATCATGACTGGGTTTTGAACCCTGGATGCAGGGGAAGTCTGAGTACCCATAGCATCGAGGCCATAAATGCAAGGGAAATCTGACTTTTTGTTCCTCCATGAAACCCTCACCGAAACCACCTCTTTCATTTGCATCTGGTAAAGTTGCCAATCTAGGATCCTCATCGAGACCTCTTTAAAGAACGAAGAACCCGAGATACCAATACTAAATAAATAAAATAACCAACCAAAGATAATCAACACCTTACCTCCACAAAAGACATAGATTACCAGAGGGATGCACTTATGCTAGAGAACAAGTCCAATTCAACTTAGATTTTACCAAGAAACATCACTATGAGAGCTTGAGTCTAGCTATACACCACCACTTCCATTTTCAAGCTTATTCAAAGGTAAAAGGAGTTAACTTAAGCAACCGGGCTATACTCCTTACATCTACCCCAAAACACTACTCTGCTTTTATCACTTTTATAATATGGATATAATGAGTAAAGAACAGGGTCAAACCATATAAAAACATTAACCAAAACCCAAACCCTATAATTGAAACCCAAAACCACATAACTACGATACCATGAAACAATTCACAAAACCATGCCTCACCAAATCTCTTAAGTTTCCAAGACAACTACGAATATATCTACCAATCAAAATATTCAAGCCTACCATTTATATACTCGAGTTATAATCGATCCATCAAAAGATCTCGAACCCTCTATCATTTATAAAAGGATTTTCACCACCTATATCTTTCTAATCATTTCTCCTGACAACGACCTTACCTAACCTTCCAAAACCCTAATTCTAGTGGTTATCCGAGACTCTCCCCCACTTAGGAATTCTACATTCCTTATTTCATAACATCACCATGCTCTCCAAGCCACTACATTCTCACACAAAAGAAATAATTAAGTAACCAAAGTACAAGAATCATCTATGCCACCCAAGGCAAAACAAAGATCCCCAAAATAAGACATGACACTATTGGCATGAAATACTCCATAACAACCGCCTAGACAATAAATGAACGAACATCCAAACTGAACTATACCATAAAAGGAGTCCTTAGAATTGAAAACCGAAAGAAACACAACCACATATACCACGAGTATTGCGAAATAAGGTCAAGACTCAATTCTCGGGAACATAGTGAATAAAAAATGCGAATTTAAGGAATAAGTGCTAAAAAAAGCATGCAACACTAGTAGAGTAATCTCTTAACCGAAATATAAGAGAATCACTAGAATATGCCACCCGACCTTCCCTTGAAGTCCACCTCTAGAAGAAACTTTAAGATTAACTATCAACCTTCATCCCATTAAACTTATAAGAACAAAACTCCAACCTAATGGTTGTCACCAAGGATGTACACTAGGGACACTTAGTTCTCTATACCCAAAACCTTGTTCATCCAAATGCTACCTATAGTCCAGTATGGTCATACAAGCTCCATGCTCTAACCCATCCAATGACTAGACCCCCAATTTACTAGCTCAACCTAAACTTCTGGCCTTTATAGGCCTACTCTCCCACTATTTTATATCCCAAGTCATCAATATCATCCAACCTACTAATTTACCTCTATGATTCCTGCGTTGTTATCCCCATACTAACAAGCTTCGTTTATCAACATCAATACCTAATCCTTGCACTTAGTGTTTATTGACCACCATGCACTACTAAAAAACTAATCCATATAGAGTATGCGTATACATGGTCTACCCCATAAGGAGGACACTAAAAATTACCTATCCACCAAGAGACAACCTATTTATTCCTAGGGGAAACCATCCCTCTTATGTATGAAAGCACAAAAAATCCACCAAAGTTATTTTAAAAAGAAGGAATGAAAATTGGACAAATGTTCAAAACAAGACAAATCGATAGCTTAATCCCCCTCCTCACTAGGGTGCTAGGAAGGTCATTAAGGAAAACCTCAGGATTCTTATTAATCATGGGAACAGATTCTAGAGAAGAGGATTCCAAGTTAGGATTGTTAACTCGAACCAAATGATACAAATACCTTCTAGGGGTCAACCCTTGGTCTTTATACTACGGTAAAAAACTCTTCTTCCCATACAATGAATGATCCATTAAGGAAGCTTAAGCATGGCCATACGGGTTTGACAATCAAAGAAATTATTTCTCGAGTGTGACCAATCTATCCCGAAAATAATATTGAGTCAACGATAGTTTCTCTACCACTAAAAGCTATCGCACACCCCATGTAGGCTCTCTAAATAATCACAAAGCCTTCTACTAGGGTAGAAATAGAAAAAATTCCTAAATAACTTTGGGAGTGAAACCAAGATACACAATCACAGATGGGTCTCATAAGAACAAGTAGAACTTAGATCAAGCAAAGTATACACATCATGTGAGAAAAGTTTTAACATACCTGTGTCATTATCAGGAGATGCCTCGATCTCCTGAAGGGTAGTAAGAGCAATGAGACAATCTCGACCAATGTTAGAGCCAGAAGTAGCATGCCTTGGTGAAAGAGCTTAAGAGGTGGCAATCGATAATATATTTACCCAAGAGATAATACTTACGGGATACTTCCACCATATATGTCCCAACTGACCATAGTTAAAACACTGATTCCTCTATTTCTTACAACAACCACGGTACGACTGACTACAAAATCGATAAGAAGGAGAGGATAGTATAGATTGGGCCCCAATTGCCTGAGTCTAGAAACATTGGGCCTTTGAATAATTACCAATTTGGAGACACCTATCTCTCAATGGATGCTGGTAGGGAGCACTATTCATAAAACAGGAGTTAGGACCTACCCAATTCATCCTATTAAACCACTTACCACTACACCGATGGCCTTTTTTTTGTCTAAAAATTTGATAACTCTTACCTAACCTTTTTCCTGATCTTGCCTTATTCCTCCCCTTACTAATAGGATGGACTGGCGTGATAGAGTTGTCACTATCTAGGCTAATAGGTGAATATAATGTCAAAACTCATTGTTAGTAACCTCTTCTTGAGGTAACTAAGCATGAGTTTCGTCTTTTATAGTATGTTTAGTGGACACCGGTGGGACTCCATGGGGAAAAATCAGAAACTGCGACCCTTGTCCAGGTCTGTGCCCCCAAAGTTGGATGAGCTATAACCATGTTACCCTTAGTCAAGACAGAAGATTTTTCTTATGCGTTAGATTTCCTTGGAGGCATAATCTAAAAAATAAGCAAACAGAAATAGAAGGGTCCAAGACCTTAGACTGAATGGCTGGAGATAGAAACACAGAAAAGGAAAATATTCCTGTCTCGTAGCCCTTCCCTTACAAGTATGGCACACTTCACACCCATAAAAGAGACTCTACTTGATACGACTTTGTGAATACCTAAATGGCCATGATCCTATGCTCTGATACAAACTTGAAACAACCCAAAAATAGGGCGTTGTTATAAGGGCACCTCGAGTCCCATAAGGACAAGAGATCACCCTGTATACCCAACCTAAATACCACATTATATCAAAAGTATCTAGTGAACTCCAATATATACTAAGATAGCAGAACAGTACTAGTGATCATAGTTTAAGAAGAATTTAATAATCCATTAATATTATCAAACTTAATCAACATGCCCATGTCCACAATCATCCATAAAGCCTCTACCAATCCATTTTCTATAATATATCTGGACATGCCCTAACAATAGGCAAATACCAAGTCTAAACAAGTCTATGACATAAAATAGAAATCCTATGAAAGGTAGGCTTTCTGAAGTATGGAAGCTCCATACTCAAACTAGTCGAATACCCAATCACTACATAGGAAAAAAAAAGCTCTAGCCCTAATGTCATGGGGGGACATAGCATCTTGAGATAGTTAGTGGTTCTAGCATGTAACTTAAGGATAAGGATAAATTAGAGTCATTATTTAATAACAAATCAAGACATCATATTCAACCACATTCACATACTTAAGCATATATGTAGACATATCATATAAAACACAAAGGAATAAGATTTAATCATATTCTTGAAGCACTCAATCATGAGACATAAACTAATGGACCTGAAATTTAATCCATATAGATTAAATCATTTCTTATTAGATAAGGGACTTTAAGGACAAGCCTTCTCATGTGAAAAGGGACTCCAACCACAAGCTCATAGTCAAAGCAATCTAACTTCAAGCTTTTTATTAGGTATGTGACTCTCAACCCATGCATTCTCATTTGGCATAGGACTTTAACCTTATGTATTAATTTGGCATGGTACTTCAAACTCATACTTCATTTTGGCATGGAAATCCAATCTCATAGTTCTTGGGCAAGGAACTCTAACCTCAAGCCGTCTTATTATTATTAGTAAGCAAGGGACTTTACCCACAAGCCCTCTAATTAACATTACTAATGGATATTTGAACCCTAAATCTTTTTGTTCATGAACTTACACCCATTAAATTTATCTCAACACTTAAGTACTCTAACCTATTTGACCAATTCAACACCACATATGACCACATGATCTTCATAGAACCATTCTTCTATCACACTCTGTAATAGGAAAATGCCTTAATTTAATTCATCATTCAATTATAATTTATAGTCATCAAGAGCCTTACAAACCATTCACATTTCATTAGAGATATTATAATACATTCAATACAACACATTAGTTCAACACATAATTCAAGTTTAATTTCATGTTTAGGGACATTGACCATTATTAGTCATCAAATCATAATGGTCATCAATTGCATAATACATGGCTCACAATACCTTTACAATATCGTTTATCAACCATTCATACTTATTAGGCCATTTACCTAGGTGAAAACATCATCATCATATGACTAGATAAATCCACTTAGATATATTTACAAACACCTTGTGGGTATGCCTTTACTAAGGCCACAATCAAAACGACAATTATCAATATTAGGGTTTCTCAAGACCCCGTTGTTAAAATAAAAACAACAAGCTACCTCGTGTACAAAACACAAAAAATAATATGTATAAACACAAGTCTAAACAAAAACACACATAACTCATTACTAAACATTAGACCTTTAATATTTAATTTCAAAATCATCATTTACAAATCTTAATCTATGTCTAAAACACATGGTACTTGATTTAAAAACAAGGGAAAGAGTAACATATCTTAAACAAGTTGATTAAATGAAGAACTTAACACCTCTCTTTCCTTTAGATGAACCTTATTCAAACCTTAGCCTCCAATCTTCTTTCAAGAACTTTTGAGAGTATTTTGGAATATTTGATCCACTACACAAGGTTTATGAGAGGCTATGATGACTTATATAGTGAGGAGACTTAGGGTTTTAAGGGTGAGAAATGACCATAAGGTCTTCAACAAGAAGCTGGAAAATAGCCATCTAGGTGGGTACGACTCACTTGAGTCAACCATACCCTAGGGTACAAGTGGTACCCTAACTCATACCGTAGGTTTCTCCTAGGTCATCTAAACTGGTTAGGGTACAACTACACAACTTTGAATAATACCCAAAGTGTACTACTCATGCCCTAAATTATAGCCACCATCCATACCAAAAACAATCCACTCAAGAAAACACCTAAAACTTCATACAAGTAGGCATGATATGACTCGTACATGATCTTGTATGAATTTATATGTTGAAGCTCTAATATTCATCCATAATAGTCCTAGTTTAATGAGGTAAAATATATATGTTTATTATGTTTAATGTACAATTAAATGATATGAGCTAATGGACATGATTAGTAATGCAGGATGGAATATTAATGTGTTTTTGGCTAAATTGGATGCACAATGGGAAGTACATGATGATTTACACTGTGAGTTGATTAGTTGGAGTATTATGGACACTTGAAGAAATTGAAAAGCATATTTATAAAGTTGTATTTGGTAGAAGAGAAACGAGCTAAAATAAATGGAATTTGTTCCTTAAAAAAATATGTGGAGATAATTTCCAGTGAGGACATGCGATTTGCATTCGTCGTATGCCATATATCAAGGGTCCTATGACTTAACCAAAATTCTAAAGAAAAATTCCAATGGGAGCATGCGATTTGCATGCATTGCATGCTCCACTTGAAGGGTTCTATGCCTTAGCCAAATTTTTAGAGAAAAATTCTAGTGGGAGCATGCGATTTGTGTACGACGCATGCTCGAGCCAAATTCTGGTGTATGCATGTGTTCAGTAGGCATCATACACTTCACTTCTGCGGAATACATCATGCGGCGTACGCTTTAGTGCATCGAGATGAAGTATGTGATGCATAATAGAGTCCACCCTAAGGGAAATTTTGGCCAAGTATAAAAGGAAAGCATGAACATAATTTCAAACACTTTTTGCAAGTACAACAGCGGTGGAAAAGCTTAAAATTCTCTATTTTAGGGTTCTTTGACATTCTTTTGATCTTTTTTACTTCAAGATTAATTTTGGTTATGATTAATTACTTATTTTTATGATGAATTCAAACATACGTGCCTAAACACCCTTATTCTTAGTTAAGGCTAAGAACATGATTACTCTTTGACATTCTTTTATTGTAATTTCTTTTTGGATTATTATCTGGGTTGTTCTTAATATCTTGAGCTTATTATTTTGATGAGTGTCCGCCATTGAAATAAATATATATTTCTATGTAAATTCGGGAGAAGAATCGTAGGATAGAACAAGGAAATTAAAGAGAAAGGTTCTTATCCTTTTATGAAATAAGGCATTTGAATTAGCATCTAGGATAGGGATATACCTAGAAGCTTTGCTTGATTCAGTTTCAATAAGATAACTTTAGAATCTAAATGAATTCTTGCATATCTGTGGGAGTTGTAGTTGCAATATTTAAAAGATATAAGATTTGAGGTCGGGAGACCAAGATCGTAGCGCAAACCTTGTGAACCAACAACCCAATAACCAATTTGACTGCGATAAGAACGGAGATTTATAAGATTATTAGAAGTGCCTCAACCCGTGAATTCCCATCATTACTGTTTCAACTTTTCTTTCTTTGAGATTTTCATAAATTATTATTTTTTATTTATTAATTTACACTTTTATTGTTAATTTCTCAATCATCTTGATACTTCACAACACTTAATACCTCATTGTCTAAAACTAAAATTTGGTTGAATTTCTAATTGCTTAGTCCTCATAGGAATGATATCAACTATCTAAGTCACTATATTACTTGTATAATCACGTTCACTTTCCTGTGTATTTGAGTTGAAACAAGTTTTTGGCATCGTTGCTGGGGACTAGTATAATTACTAAATTTCTAAATTTTTGGTTTTTGATAATAATTTTAAGTGTTAATGACTTGATCTTGGCGGCTGAATTTTTGCAAGTTTAGCTTAATACAGGACTTGCGAGAGATAAATAGTTAGTAGAGCCTTTTGCAAACCATAACTGATCTTTAAACAAAGGCGAAAAGCTTAATATCAAAATCAACAAGTTCAAATGGCTAAAATAAGAGATCTGAATATTGTTGATCCAAATAACCCTGTTGATCTAAATGCCGAACATGTCCCATCTTCTATTATCCCAATTATTCTTGCTCAACTAGTTGCTAGACCTGATCATGAGGTGGTGATCCCACTCATGAACCATGCAACTAATATTATTCATAAACCCAAGCAAGGTGATCGATTTAAATTAAAGCAGAATATGCTACAGTTGTTAAATTTAGCTGGATAGTTTGTAGGATTTTCTCATAAAGACCCACAGCAGCATGTACAGACCTTCATCGAATTAAGCGATACTTACATTCCTGTGGGGTAAATACTAATTATGTCTAATTAACACTCTTTCTTTTTTCCTTAATTGGGGAAGCAAAGAGGTGATTGCATGCTGAAACACCACTTTCTATCATATTTTGGGAAGATCTAGCTCAGAATTTCCTTATTTAATTCTTTCCATCAAGGAAAACTACATATTTTAGAAGTGAGATTCTAGGTTTCACATAGAAAGAAGGAGAGAACCTCTACCAAAAGTGGGAGAGATTTAAAAGTATACTCAAAAATTTCCCTCAACATCATTAGTCTAATGATGTTCTTGTTCATACATTCATTGAGGGATTAGCGCCAAATAGCAAGATTCTCTTGGATTTAGCAGCAGGTGGGAAAGCTCTTGAGAAGACTTATAACAAATTGTATGCACTGGTAAATCAGATTCACAAGGGAATCCTGACTGGCAAGTGAATTGGGAAGTGCTCCTAAGAAGGTTTCAAAGGTATTAAAGGTAGACTAGTTCACTGCATTATCGGCTCAAATTGTAGCAAGGTAAAATCACATGCTTACTCAGCTAATAACATGAAGTTGAGGGCTCCACAAACAATAGCTTCAACTAATGTAGTCTAACAGGAAAATTGTTGGTGTGAGGTTTGTGGAAGTAGTAAGCATAAGGCAGGTGCTTGTACGTCTAATCCATATTCTATTAACTATGTGGGGAATGTGAATCTTTAGGGACAACAGAATTTCGATAACACGCATAATCCAAACTAGAGAAACCATCCCAATTTCTCATGGTGGGGAGATCAAGCATAGAACACTAATTAGTATAAGGGTCCAGTACAATAAAATCAACAATAGGGTCAGAATAATCAGGCTACTGCTCAATCAACTAATGTAGAGGAGATGATAAAACAACTCTTAGCTCAACAAGCATAGTTTGTAGTAGAAGTGAAGAGTCAACAAGCAGAGTTTTAAGCAGAGTTGAAGAGTCAATAGTTGGTTACTAAAAGTTTGGAGTTGCTACTCAGACAGATTATAGGAGTACAAAAAACAAAACCTCATGGAGGCTTACCAAGCTATACAGAAGCAAATCCAAAATAGGTAAACACAGTTATAATAAGGAGTGGGTTGCAGTTATAGGAGGCAGTATATGAGCAGATTAATTCCAAAGCCAATGAAAATAATCTTTAGGCCAATGAGGAGAAGGGGGTCAAGGAAAAAGCTACATATGGTAAAACTCATATGGAAAAAAAGACTATACCTTTACCATTTCCTCAAAGACAAATAAAGCATCAAGAGAACGCTAGTTACAAGAAATTTTTGGATCTTCTAAAGCAAGTTCAAGTAAATCTTCTTCTTGTTGATATTATAAAGAGTGTTCCAAAATATGCGAAATACCTAAAGGATATAGTGGCGAACAAAAACCGGTTGACAGAGTATGCTGTCGTTGCACTTATTGAGGAATACACATCCAAGATTTAAAATAAACTGCCCATGAAGCTGAAAGATCCAGGTAGTTTGATATTGTAGATCACTATTGGGCAGACCATCAGTGCTCGTAGTTTGAGTGACTTGGCAGCTAACATCAGTCTTATGCCTACATCTTGGTATCAGAAGATGGGTATTGGGAGTCCCAAACCCACTACTATTATTTTACAGGTGGTAGATAGGTCCAATGCCAGGCCGGATGGTATTATTGAAGATGTTTTAGTATTAATCTTTCCACTGGACTCTATGATTATTGACTTTAAAGATTATCCTATTGTCCCATTTATTTTGGGGTGGCCCTTTCTAACAATAAGACATTCATTAACTGATGTAGCAGCAAACAAGATGATAATGAGAGCGTGTGACAAAGTAGAGGTTTTTTATATGTATAAGGTGCTAAAATTGCCATCTATATATGAGGAGTTATCTGCTATATCTATTATAGATCTTGAGTCTGATTAGAGGTTGTTATTGTCAGATGATCCATTTGAGTGAGCTTTAGTGGGTCATTATCTTTATGGATATGTGGAGGCATTAGCGTTAATTCAAGTCATGATTTCACGGTTATTAAAATGAGAAAGTTGCCTTTTGAGCCTTTGAATAAGAAAATTAGACTATCTCCCAAAGCTTCAATTGATGAAGCTCTAAACTTAGAGCTTAAGGTTCCTCTTACTCACTTGAAATATGTTTACCTTGGTGAAAATAATACTTTGCCTGTTAGTTTTTCTGTAGATTTATCTGATGTACAGGTAAGGAAAGGTATCACAGTCCTGAAAAAAAAGGCAATTGGTTGGCAAATATCTGATATTACAGGGATAAATCCAGCTTTTAGCATGCATAATATATACATAGAAGAGGGTTTCAAACCTAGAGTGCTGCTACAATGAAGATTGAATCCGGTGATAAAAGATATGGTGTGGAGAAAGAGGTAATCAAGTGGCTCGATAATGAGATTGTTTATCCAATTTCAGACAACAAGCGTGTAAGCCTAATACACTGCATTCCAATGAAAGGAGGGATGACTGTGGTTACCAATGAAGCTAATGAGATGATTCCCACTTGTATGGTGACTGGACGGAGGATCTGTATTAACTATCGAATGCTGAATGAAGCAATAAAAAAGGACCACCATCCCATCTCATTCATTGATCAGATATTGGATAGGTTGGCAAGGCTGGAGTACTACTATTTTCTTGATGGTTACTCATGTTATAATCAGATCACCATTGTGCCCGAGGATCAAGAGAAGATTATGTTCACTTGTCCATATGGCACATATGCATTCTGATGCACATCTTTTGGCCTTTCCAATGCACCTGCAACATTTTAGAGATGCATGATGGCAATATTCCATGACATGGTTGAAGAAGTTATTGAGGTGTTTATGGATGATTTCTCTATTTTACAGTGATTCTTTGGATAAATGCTTGCAAAATCTAGACCGAGTTCTAGCTTGATGTGAAGAGACAAATTTGGTGCTGAACTGGGAAAAATGCTACTTTTCGGTGAATAAAGGAATATTCCCTGGCCATAAAGTTTCATGTAAAGGTCTAGAAGTAGATAGAGCCAAAGTTGAAGTAGTTGAAAAGATGTCAGATCCAGTAATAGTCAAGGGAGTGCAAAGTTTCTTGGGGTATGTAGGTTTCTTATAGGCATTTCATTCATGACTTTTTGAAGATTGCAAGCCCTATGTGTAAATTATTAGAAAAAGATGCCAAGTTTGTGTTTGGGGTGAATTGTCAAGAAGCCTTTGAGAAGCTAAAAAAGAGTTTGACAGAAGCTCCTATTTTGATTTCTCCAGATTGGGAGTTGCCATTTAAATTGATGTGTGATGCAAGTGACATGCCTTATAGAGCAGTTTTGGGGCAGAGAAAAGACAAGGTATTTCACTCAATTTATTATGTTAGATCCTGTTGATGATAATATTCCCACAGATAAGGAGTAGTAGTTGTAGTATTCTGATGATGAGTTTGACTCAAGAGATGATGCTGGTGATAATTTGGACTAGGGTGATGATGCTGATGATGGCATGTTATTAGGGAGTCCCTCCCCACTTCATACTATACTTATTTTTCAAGCACTGGGACAGTGCTTCCTTTTTAAATGTAGGGTAGTGGACTTCTCTCATTTCTTCTATTTTTCTTTGATTTATACTTTTGGGATAATTTTATCTTTATTCTATGTTTTCGTTTTGATTTTTTTGGATGATTTTCTAGCTATTTGGAATGTTATGTTTGTAATGGTTAGTAAGTTGAAAGTATGCTTTAATTTTCCCTAAAGGCATTTTTCGCGTCTTATTTTAGTTTGAAGTATTTATTTTTGTCCTATTTTTGCCCTCTTTGGAAATTTTTGTTTAACGTATTATTTTTGCCCTCCTTGGCTATTCAGTCATAGTTAGTTTCCCTCCCTTATTATATATGGATGACAACTGTCTTAATGGAAATAGTCTTTAGAAGCTGAGAATTGATAAAAATCCAATTATGAGTTTTGAGGAATACTTTGTGTTGGGCCAAATGTTTTTAGTGACTTTAAATGAAGTTTTTTTGAAACAAAAGTCAAAGAATGATTTAGTTTTAGATGTTAAATCTCAATAGGTGTGATGTGATTGATTGGCTTAATGTTGAATTTGACAAAGAACAAGATTGGGAACCGTAAGGATCTGATTTGATTCCTTACATGCACCATGAGAATGAGTAATTGCTTATATTGTACATGTATGGGAATATCTAAAACTTTTCCAGTGTGTTTACAAAGCGAAATAAAGGGTGTTGGTTATAGAAAGTGATTTACGCATTTCTTTGCTAGCCATATTGTAAAGACTACATACCCTTATGCATATCCCTAGTTAGCCCCATTGAGCCTATATCCTAATTTCTTTGGTAGCCTTATATGTAGCCTAAAACATTTTTATATACCTTGATTCGATCCATAAATTCTAAGATCTTTAGTATAGTTGATTTAATGAGTAGGGAGTGTGAAATTAAAGTAGGAGAAAATTGAAAGTGAAGCCCTAAGGAAATAATTATTTGTGTGTTTAAGTGTGATGGTGAGAAATTATAGAAAATTTGAAAGAAAGCTCAGTTTTTGTTACAATGAACCTGCTTGGCCCTCGTTTACCTCGGATATTGTGCACCTCAACCATAGCGAATAGCTAAGGGAGAAGGTGTCTATTAGAGGGGTACATAATAGTAAATGGGTATGAAGAAGAGCAAAAAAGTGAATTGTTGTGAAAAAGAATTATATACTCCTACCATAGTTTATGTTAATGGATTAATGAGAGTTGGGATGAAACAAATGATGTTTGGAAGTAATACAGTGGGAGCTAGCTTGATATATTATGATTTTTATTATAGGTTGACATGTATTAAAACACTTAGGAAGATTAGTCACTATTTCCTAAATAGTTCATACCCATCCTTTAGCCTACATTACAACCATGAAAGACCTAGTTGGTCCTATGTTGCAACATCTAACTATTAGTGAAGTAGTACACTAAGAGAAAGCTTATGGTTCATTTTCTATCATGTATGAATTCTTTGTTGAGAGTGAGTGATTGAATATTGATACTCCCTCCATGAGAAATATTAAAAAATTAAGAGTGGTATGGGGAACTTTCTTGTTGTGAGAATGCAAGCGGATGAAAGTCCGTATTACTTATTATTGTTTGATTGAGTTATTTGGTTAAGTTTGCTGACAAATTGGATTCCTCTATTGAGTTGATGTGATTTGAAACACTTTGTTCATGTGCATGAAAGTATCTTTGATATGTTTTAATATGAGTTATTGTTATAAGTTGTAAGTGCCCAACGCAAGGATAACTCTTAGGCTATGATGTGCAGCTTAATTAGGGATTATATTTGTTATTGTTCGAGGATGAGCAAGGTTTTAAGTGTGGGGTAGTGATATTAGGCGTATTTACATGTTTGAGCACTAATAATCATCCATGCTAGTCCTAGTTTTATGAGCTAAAATATATATATTTATTATGTTTAGTGTACAATTGTACAATATGAGTTAATGGACATGATTAGTAATGCAGGATGGAATATCGATACATTAGTGGATAAATTGGATACACAATGGAAAGTACATGATGATTGACACTGTGTGTTGATTAGTTGGAGTATTCCGGATACAGGAAGAAGTCGAAAAGCCTGTTTTGAAAGTTATATTTAGTAACGGAGCAACGATCCGAAAGGAATGGAATTTTTTCTTTAGAAAAATGTGTGGAGACTTTCAAGTGAGGGCATGCAATTTGGGTGCATCGCATTCCCTATTTTAGGGGTCCAAGGACTTAACAAAAATTCTAAAGACAAATTCCAGTGGGAGTATACAATTTGCGTGTGTCGCATGCTCCACTTCAGGAGTTCTATGGCTTAGCCAAATTTTTAAAGACAAATTTCAGTAGGAGCACGCGATTTGGGTGCGCTGCATGCTCTACTTCAAGGGTCCAATGCCTTAGAAAGATTTTAAGAGCCAAATTCCAGTGTGTGCTTGCATTTAGTAAATGATGCATGCTCCACTGGTGCAGAATACATCATACGGTACACGCTCTAGTACTCTTTGATGAAGCATGAGATGCATAATAAAGTCCACCCAAAGGCCAATTTTGACCTAGTATAAAAGAAAAATGTCAACACAATTTCAAACACTTTTTGCAAGTACAACAGCGGTGGAAAAGCTTAAAATTCTCTTTTTTAGGGTTCTTAGACATTCTTTTGAACTTCTTTGCTTCAAGATTAATTTTGGTTATGATTAATTACTTATATTTTATGTTGAATTCAAACATGAGGGACTAAACACCCTAGTTCTAGGTTGAGGCCAAGCACTTGATTACTTTTTGATATCCTTTTATCATAGTTTTTTTTTGGAATATCATCTAGGTTATTCTTAATTTCTTGAGCTTACTATTTTGATGAGTGGCCACTAGTGAAATAAATCTATATTTCTATATGAATCTGGGAGGAGAATCATAGGTTAGAACGAAGAAATTAAGGAGCAAGGTTCTTATCTTTTTATGAAATAAGGGGTTTGAATTAGCATTTATGATAGGGATATACTTAGAAGCTTTTCTTGGTCCAATTATAGGAATATAACTTTATGAATTTAGATGAATTGTTGCATCTCTACAGGAGTTGTAGTTGCAATATTTAATATATAGAAGATTTGAGTTCGGGAGACCAACATTGAGCACAAAACTTGCAAATCAACAATCTGATAACAAATTAGACTGCGATAAGTATGGAGATTTGTAAGATTGTTAGAAGTGCCTCAACCCTAGAATTCTCATCATTATTGTTTACAACTGTGCTTGCTTTAAGATTGTCACAAATTGTTATTTCTTATTTATTAATTTACACTTATATTCTTAATTTCACAATCATCTTGATACTTCGTAACACTTAATACCTGATAGTCTATAACTAAATGTTGGTTGAATTTCTAGTTTCTTAGTCCTTGTGGGAATGATTTCTGACTGTCTAAGCCACTATATTACTTGTCTGATCACGTGCACTTACGAGTGCATTTGAATCACAACAGTACAATAGGGTACAACTATGGGAGGGACTAAGTTGTATTTAGGATAGTATTTTACTCTCCTAGGTTGTTCAATCTACAAGAGGAAAGCTCTTGACTTATATCCTATGGGTACGACTAGTACATTGAGTCGTACCTTGCTAAAATGCCTCAACCAAGGATTTTTTTCTATGATAAAAAAGCCTAGGTGTTTCAGGTTCGTCAATTGATAACCAAGGGTGTGGACATGGTAAAGATTCTATGGAGGAACCACAAGGTGGAAGCGGCTACATTGGAAGCATAAGAGGACATAAATTCCAAGTAGCTATTACTTTTTTCTGTTCCAAAAATTCATGCACAAGGTAAGTGTTCTTCATAAAAAAAATTTTCAAACTTTGTTAAGGAAAAGATTGACCTCCTTGGTATCTTTATTTTATAACTTGTTTAAGGGTAAGGGTTGAGATGATTAGGGTTTAAATAGTGCTAGTCATGCCTCGTTCTATCATTCGAGGATGAATGATCCAAGTGGGAGGGAACTAAAATACCTTGAGTTTTGAACCTTAGATATTTCCTGATTTTGAGCATTTTGATTACCATACGACTCAAGCTTACTTGTTGTATGATGTGGGCACGATTTAGGAGTTTTTGTTGTATGTTTCTCAATGTGGATTTGGCTGTTTTCTGTCCAAGGTATTAAAAGGATCCATATGAGTCATATGTACATAAAATGACAAGTATAGTTCCAAATCGTATGTTGTTTATTGTCTAGCCTTGACATTCTGCTTAGGGAATGAATTGAAGGGTACTAGTCATATGATAGGGTACGCTTATGGCAAAGGATTTGTATGTTATATGGAATGTGATTTCCAACATTCTGATCAAGGTATGAGCAAAAGGTACCACTCGTATGATATGGGTACGAGTAGGGGGTCCAAACAGTACCCACCTACGAAAAGTTTTACAGTTTAAGTTAGGAGTATTCAATACATTTCCCCTCTTAACTTCTTTTGACCGCACAAATTAAAACACTTTTGGGACTTCATTAACCTAATATTCCCAAATAAATCTCGCTTAAAATTCTCTCTCAATCTCTTGGTTAAAAAAAAGGCTAAGGTTTCTTCAAGGTGGTCAAGTAAGGATCGCAAGGGTAGTTTCTCTCTGTCTTATTTGGTATCTAATCCCTTTCTCGGCATAATATATATGTATGTATGAATGTTATTGTATTTGGATACTTACTTTGGTTTAGAATAATCGCATTACTTTACCCTTATTCCTAAGTACATACTAGCATTCACACGCTAACTTCTTGTCAGATGTTGTATCCCCATGCAATGCTGGAATCAGCCATTCTAGTCCTACTGCTCAGTGACTTGGATTCGGGAACAACATGTATGACTGACTAAAGTGGTGAGCTTCTATACTCCAGAAGACTCCGGTTTATGTTATGGATATCTTTTCATATATTTGGTTATTTATTGGACTTTGGATTTAGATATGGTTGAGGCCTTTTCCTAACCAGATGTTTTTTATTTACAGTTAAAGGAGTTGTGTGACTACTATGTGCATGGGCGGCATCGGTATTAGTGTCATCCTTGGCATTGGTATTGGTATTGAGTCTAACACCGGTTGGATATTTGATTGGATTGTTGGTTGGTTATGGATTCAATTATTGCCTTTGAGTATTTATTGTTCTATCTTGTTATATGTTTAAAATTCATCCAACTTAGCTTGCAGGGTAGTTATGATTGGGTAATGGGGGTGGTGTCCGATCCCGACTGTACTTGAGGTATCTGACATAACTAAGCCCCAGTTTGGTTCGTGCAAAAAAACTATAAACTCAACAACATGTAATGATAAGGGAATTCATGGTTTTGAACATGGAAGATGCTATTTCAGTTGGGAAGGCACATATTCACGGTTTTAATTCACAATAATCAAAAGACTTTAAAGAAAACTCATATTTGACATAGAATCTAACTTGAGGGGAAAACATACTTAAGAATTGGGGTGTTTTGGAACTCAAAGAATGGAAGGAACCCATTGATGAAATCCCACATACTTGGAAGTGAATTACTTTGGGAATTTCCTAGAACTTGTGCTTGAACTTAAAGAAACCTAGTCTACTTTAGATAAGAAGAAAGTCACTTCTTTTTTGCTAAGCTCAATAATTTTGGAGTTTGTAGGGTGTTGGGGTAATTAAATCCCTCAATAACTGATATTAGAGTGCCCAAAAAACATGGGCTTATGGATAAAGGGGTAGGAAAATACTAAAAAGCCCTTCTTAAAATCATGCAAGAATTTCTTGTTTAAGTCATCACAGATCACATCATGACTCATTACGACTGGTTATGAGTCATGGTCTAAGTCATGAACTGAGGTTTTAAGGTCTCGTCCCTTTCTGTTGTGATTACGACTCCCCCTCATAAAAACCCATTAGATCTGATCATGGGTCATTAGGAGTAGTCATGGTATGAGACTCAATTTCTAGATTCCCTTCTGTTATGGTAAAAAGTTCACCTAATGACTTCTAGATTCCCTTCTATCATGGAAATAAGTTCAACTAATGACTCGTTGTCACTGATCATGAGTCGTAGGGTAGATTCATTATCCTTAGGCTGAAATCTCAGGGTCTCACTATTATGACAATGACTCCATATAACGACTCTTTACTTATGGTAACAGGTTTTTAACTGAGTCGTTGTCACTGATAAGTTGACAGTCCCTCAGTAAATTTTCATAACTTTTTTCTGCGATATCAGATTTTGACGAGACTTGTGGCATTGAAAAGTTAACTTAATGGGCCTATCCTTTAATGGGTCTAAAAATTGAAAACTTGGGAGTTACATAAGGCCTCAAGATTGGCCTGCACCAGATGTTGTAAACCAAAAAAATTCCTAAGTCCCATCAGACTTTGACCGGAGGGTTGAAATTCATTTGAAACCCTGTGTGAGCAAATGATCTATGATACAATACCAAATTTGACATTTTGGACTCAATACACCATTAAAATTACCATCTAAGGTAATTTAAATTAACGGTGGACCTATACTTATAGTTTTATTTAGACCAATTTCCACCCCAAAGCTCAAATGAGTCTAGAAGCCTCAAACCCCAAACCAAGGGTCCCCCATCCTAAAATCAGCATTCTGGAGCTAACAGCGTTGTTGGTCAAAATTATCATCCAATTTCATTTACTAGAAGTTCTAGTGTGAGACCAATTTATTACTAATGAAAGTTCCATAACAGGGAAACAGGCTTGAAACCCAAATAGACTATCCAAAAACCAAATCGACAATTCCAACAAGTCATAAATAACATGTAGCCATAATAGGAAGGTAAACAATATTGAAAATGCATAGAAACTAAGAATATGACTTGAAGGGTAGTTATATTTCTCATCGTTAGTTCACCCTAAAAATACCAATTTAATGGTTACATTAGTGAATTAATGACTTGGAAGAGTAAATTAATGATTAAGAACTAAAACCAAAAGGTTTTACACCTACCCCTTGAACTAGGAAATCCACTAATTAAATCTTAAACCTTCCCCAAAAACCCATAAACTAGTGATTCTAAGGTTAATTAATTAAAAAACTAGTTAATGGGGATGAATTACTTACCATTACGAAGAAAATTGATGGAAATGGAGGAAAATCAGCCAAATCTCATATGCCCTTTCCCAAAAATATGTTTAGAATAATAAATTGTTTTGGTAAATATTTTTTTTACATATATCGTGATTTGATTAGTTAGAGGGGCCTCATCTTGTTATAGCAGCATCACTCTTTATAGAGAGATTGACTAGAATTGTGTCACGACCTAACCCACCAAGTCGTACCTGGAACTCACCTATACCTAACCTAGATAGATAACCTTGAATATATCACCATTAAAACAACATATAAGTCATTACTATATGTACATAATCAAGGTTCTCTATCGTATTAATAACAACTTAATAATTCAAAACAGTAATTAAATAACTTCATATTGTAACTTATTTTACTACATATGAAATGTAATGTAAATATGGAAAACAACTTCAAGTGAATCCCAAGAGCCTAAACTAAATACATACAAAAGCACTAGACAAGGAGTAAGGACAACAAACATCCATGTAGGATAGAGATAGAAAGAGTTGTTGCTAAGTGATCGACATAGCTACTATTGAAACTTTAAATATCTTACACCATGGCTACACCCACGAGTGAAGGTATAGTAAGTGTAGCATATGTACAACCACTTGTACTGGTAAGCACCAAATAAAATATCGATTCTAAATACACGATTATAGAATTCTTAACACCTTATTTTAGCATCTATATGACCTACATATTATTTAATATTTTTGTGTATTCTTGTCCTTTGACTACCTATTCCCATCTTATACTTCCTATACCATTATCCGCTTTACTCTAAAAATACAAACTCTTAGTTTACCTTCACCCAAATCCTCGCATGTCACGACCCAATTCGTAATTCCTGATGGTACCTACTTTAGCCCACCAATAAGTAAGACAAAAAACAATCCAGACCTAGAAGTAATAGGCCAATTTGGTATAGAAAGGCATAAAATCCAAAAATTTGCAAGTAAAGACTTACAATAATAATTCAAGTAATAATAATTGTTTGAAAGGTAGATAAAATAAAAATAACATCCCATGACCTAGTAGCATTGGTACAAAATACACTATCAAAAAATAATATAAGTACTATAATTGTCAATATGCATCAATCTCAAATAGTGAAATACTAAACATAAATAGTATAAGGAAAAAAGGCAATTCTAACTTCAAGAGCTTACCCTATCTCCGAACTTAACTCAGCATGATCGTTACGTCAGCGGTAGCCCCTAGTACGTTCATATACACAAAAAAGTATAGAAGTGTATTATGAGTACCAAAATTGAATCACCTAGACTTTGAACCATTGAAAAATTTCATCATTTGATATCTCTGGACTTGGTACGACTAAGGGAACAACTCATACCCTTAGGATACTAGTTGGCGACCTCTTTTTATACCCTAGACAGTGTGGTGAGGTTTACTAATTATACTAGGTATGATTTAACCTTCACTCAATCGTACCTTAAGGTACGAATCATACCAAAACCAATCATATAGAGTTTGATCTTGAACTTGAGTGGAGTATTTTTAGTACATGTGGTGGGTATAGTTTAGGGCATGAGTCATACCCCTTGGATATGATTTAATGATGTTTAGTCATACCCTAACTATTATAAATGATCTAGGAGAAGCCTAGGGTACGAGTTAGGGTACCACTCATACCCTATGGTACAGTTGACTTAAGTGAGTCATACCTAACATTGTGGCCATTTTTTAGCTTTTAGTTGAGGACCTTATGGTCAATTCCTAACCTCAAAACCTAAGTCACCTTACTATATAAGTATATATGGCCTCCTAAAACACATTTTTGAGTGGATCAAACAACCTAAACTCTCTCTCAAACATTTTTGTGAAGAATTAGAGGAAAAGGTTCAAGGGTGACCATCTAGGAGCAAGGTGAAGTCAAGTTTCTTGGTGAATCAAGTTGTATAAGAAATGGAAGTCTCTCCCTCATTAAATAACTCCAAAATCCATGTATTTTACACTTAGATTAGTAAGTGTAAATGGTGATTTTGAAATAAAAAAAAGGATTTTGTTGTCAAATGATGAGTAATGCTTATTGTTGCATAGATTTATGTTTATACATGATAATAGTGATGATTTTCACATGTGGCTCCTTTTTGTATATGGTTTGACATGTGGGTATTAAGCAACCCTAATATTTATGATTTCTACAATGAAATTTGGCTTGGTAAAGTCATGCACGCAAGGAGTTTGTGAAAATGTCTAAGTAAATTATCTAGTCATATGTTGGCGATGTTTTCAACTAAAACAATGGCCCAATAAGTATGAATTATTGATAAATAATAATGTAAAGGTATTGTGAGCCATGTATGATGTAATTGATGATATTGTTGAGTTAATGGCTAATAAGGGGTTAAAGTTCCTTCACATAAAAATGAACTTGAATTGTGTGTTGAGCTAAAGTATGGTGAGAATGTGGTATAAGATTGATAATGAAATTTGAATAGTTTATGAGGGTCTTAATGACCATAAATTGAATTGTATGATGAATTGAATTAAGTCATCGGCTTATCAAAATGATTGAGCAACAAAGTCTCCAAAAAGGACCATGTGGTCATGTATAGTGTTGAATTGGCTAAATAGGTTAAAGTCCCTAAGTGTGAATTGAATAGTTGATGACGTATGGAAAAAGGGCCAGATTCCCAATGTTGACTAATGGTAGTCATAATGTCTTGATGTTAAAGTCCCTTGTCTACTAAGTAGGCTTGAGGTTAAATTCACTTTCCTAATAAAAATGTTTGTGGTTAAAGTCCCTTTCTCAGTGAGGTCTCATGGGGTTAAAGTCCCCTGCCGAATCAAACGGAATATGATTAGATCCCCTTATCTAATATGGCATGAGGTTAGAGTCCCTTGACAAAGAAAAGTACATGAGGTTAGAGTCCCTTTCCAAATGAATGTGTATGATGTTAGAGTCCCTTGCCTTAATAATTGTGTCTATGTGGTTAGAGTTCCTTGTCTAATAAAAAGTGAGTATGGTTAGAGACCTTGGCCTAGAGATCAACGTTTGAATCTATAAGTGTGGAAGATCAGAGTCCTCCACTTTATGTCTCATGATTAATTGCTTTAAGAGTATCGATATGACTTGTTCTCTTGTTTGATATGTGATACTCATATATTTATGGATATGTGTATAAATGCGATTAAATATGATATTTTGACTTGTTGTTGAATGATGATTCTATTTTACCCTTATCCTTGAGTTACATACTAGTTCTCTAACTGTTAGTTGTCCCTGGATGCTATGTCCCATGCGACATAGGGGTCAGAGCTTCTTCATATCTTCTTAGGCAGTGATTAGGAGATCAAGGCAGTTCATGCACTGACTTTGGAGTGGTGAGCATCCTTAATTCGGAAGATATTCATTCTTTGTCTCTTATCTTTAGACTTATTTTTATTGAGACTTAGTTTTGCTATTGTCGGGGGCTTGTCCTGACATATGCATTTCTAGACATCAGTTTATATAGAGGTATTGTGCATGAATGTCGACTTGGGTATATTGGCTAGTGTATTGATATATATGAAATGGTTAGACATTGTTAAGTAATGAATACTAGTATTATTTTTGCTATCTTAATATATAGTCCGAGTTCATTTGACTGTTGTGATTTATATGATGATTAGGTTTGGTTAGCAGTGCAACCTCTGGTTTATGTAATATTTAGGTGCCTATATGACAAGATCTAGTTTTGGGTCGTGACAAGCTAATATCAGAGCCTAGATTCATCATTAGATGGGTGTACATAATGTTGTGTCAAGTAGTGTTTCTTTTATGAGTGTGAAGCTCACCACACTTATAAGTGAGGGGCTACGAGACATTTTAGAAATTATTTCCCTTTCTTTTGTTTCAATCTCAAGCTATAGAGTCTAAGGCCTTAGATTCCTCTAATTTTTATTTGCTATTTTTCAAATCATGCCTCCAAGGAGATCTGAGGTTCAGGAAAATGCCTCATCCCAGACTGGGGCGCTATGGACAAAGCTCATCCAACTTTTAGAGCTCAGACCTAGGCTAGATATATAGCATATGACCATTTTTATGGGGTTCCACCAATCCATAACAGTCCCAACTTTTAGAGTGACCCTCTTATTCCTTCACCTTAAGAAGAAGCTACTAAGGCTAAGTGTCATTGCTCTATCAACCTCTTAACTCAAATGGTAGCTTCGCAATTGGATTATGATGCTCCAGCTACTATTTTTTTTAGGCCATAAGATTTGGCCAATTTATAAGGTTAAGCCCTCATATGTTTATGAGTACAAAGTTTAAGAAAGAACTACAAGGATTTATTGATGAAATAGAGAAGATCTTCTAAATCATGGATGCTTCATAGATTGAGGTCGTTGAGTTTTCTTTCTACCAATTTAAAGATGTATCATACCAATGGTATGAAGGGTGGGAATTATCTAGAGGTGGTGACTCTAGTTTAGACATATGGGAGGATTTATTTTAGGCCTTCTTAGACCGCTTCTTTCCTCAAGAGCTGAGGGAAGTAAAGGTGAAAGATTTTGTAAACTTGAAATAAGAAAGGATGACCATCCAAGAGTAAGATTTGGAATACCATTAATTGTCAAGGTATGCTCGGAGATGGTCTCTAGAATGAGGGCTAGGATGTGTAAGTTTGTCTTGGGATTATCCCGTGAGTTAGTCCTTGAGAGCAAGGCAGCTTTGTTGATTTAAAACATGGACATCTCTAGGTTGATCGTGTATACTCAACAATAAGAAAAAAAGAAAAAGAAGTAGGTTAAGTTTAGTAAAAGGCAAGGAAAGAAATTCAGACCTTCTAAGATAAGTGATAGGGATGGTGGCAAGTGGCCACGGAAGAAGTAGGGAAGTTTGGGTTCTTTCTCCTTGGCTAGTACTCACTCTTCTTTATTAAAGTCATCAGGTGATCATTGGTCTTAGTTTAGTTGTGGGTTTCAGGCACAAGGTTTCTAATTCCAGGCTAGTAGTGCTCAGTCTCTCCACCACGACCTTCTTGCAGATTTTGTGGTCAGAGTCATCATGGTCAATGTAATAAAGAGTGAAATAGATGTTTTATTTATGGTCATATCGGGCACATACAGCATGAGTGCCCCTCTCTAGCTGCTTCTTGGACCAATAGGGCCCCGATTGATACTTCATCTACTTCCATATTGAAGGGTGTTGTCTCTGCTTCTACTTTTGTTTTTGTCACCGTCGCTAGCTGAAATTTCTTGTATGCACTTGTTACTCGCCAGGACTCTGAGGCATCTGCCAATATAGTCTTGGGTACGTTGAAACTTTTATCCCATGATGTGTATTGTTTGCTTTATTTGGGGTCTACTCTTTCCTAAGTGACCCTGTATGTGGTTGTGTATCTTGATTTTGATCCCAAGAGTTTCTTGGTTCCTTTTTTTATTTCTCCCCTAGTAGGAGGCTTTGTGATTGTTAAAAGGGTCGATAGAGGGTGTGTGGTATTTTCTAGTGGTAAAGAAACCCTTATAAATTTGATAGAGTTAGAAATGGTTGATCTTGATGTCATTCTGGGGATGGATTTGTTGCATTCGTTTTATGCTTACCAAGATTGTCGAACCCATAGGGTCATGTTTAAATTTCCTAATGAGCCAGTCATCGTATGGGAAGGTGGTTCTTTAGTGCCAAAGGCGAAGTTCATCTCGTATCTAAAGGCCTAAAATTTGATCTCCAAAGGGTGTTTATATCATTTGGTTTGAGTTAAAGATTCTAACTCGGATGGTCCTTCTCTAAAGTTCGTGTCTTCGTAAGTTTCTCATGTTTTTCCCTGATTATCTTCCCGATATTCCCTTGATAGTGAAATTGATTTTGAGATTGATCTTGTCCTGAGCCCTCATCCAATTTCTATCCCTTCTTATAGAATGGCTTCGGTGGAGCTAAAAGATCTTAAAGTGCAGTTAAAAGATATCTTAGACAAAGGTTTCATCCGCCCTAATGTGTCTCCGTGGGGTGATCCCGTGTTGTTTGTGCGCAAGAAGGATGGTTCCTTACACTTGTGCATTGATTATCGTTAGTTGAACAAGGTACCATAAAGAATAAATATCCCCTTCCTAGGATCGATGATTTGCTTGATCAACTTTAAAGTGTGAAGTTTTTCTCTAAGATTGATCTTAGGTTGAGCTATCACCAACTCAATATTAGGGATGTGGATATCCCTAAAACCTCTTTTAGAACCTGCTATGGTCACTTTGAGTTTCTAGTGATGTCTTTTAGGTTGACCAATTCCCCAATGAAGTTTATGGATTTGATGAATAGGGTCTTCTGTTTGTTCTTGGACTTGTTTCTCATTATCTTTATTGATGATATCTTGGTCTATTTTATGTGTGAGGTGGATCATGTTGATCACCTCTGTGCCGTGTTACAAACTTTAAAGCATCATCGTTTGTGTGCAATTTTCTCAAAGTGTGAGTTTTGGTTGAAATTTATGCCTTCCTTGGTCATATTACCTCTACTGAAGGGATTATGGTAGATTCTCAAAAGGTTGTTGTGGTTAAAATGTGGCCTAAAGCTATTACTCCAATCGATATTTAGAGCTTCTTGGGTCTAGTCAGTTATTATAGGGGGTTTGTGGAGATGTTTTTGACTATAGCTGCCCCATTGACTAAATTGACCTAGAAAAAGGTCAAGTTCTTGTGGTCGGATACTTGTGAGAGTTTTTTTGAGAAATTGAAAGATAAATTGACTTCGGCTCCAATTTTGACCTTACCTGAGGGTAATGATGGTTTTGTGGTTTATTGTGATGTTTCCCATAATTGGATTGATAGTGTGTTGATGAAATATGGTAGAGTGGTTCCCTATACGTCTATGAAATTAGAACTTCATGAGATGAACTAACCGACTCATGACTTAGAATGGTTAGCCGTGGTTTTTTCTTTGAAGATTCGGCGACATTATCTCTATGAAGTTCATGTTGACATCTTTTCTGATCCTAAGAGTCTTCAATATGTATTTACTAAAAAGTAGTTGAATCTCCTACAAAGAAGGTGGCTTTAGTTATTGAAAAACTATTATATAAGTCTTCATTACCATTCGGGTAAACCTAATGTAGTCACTGTTGGAGTTCGACTCGCAGACTCCAAGGATGGTGGTGTATTTGTACATCCGATATCTCAATCGTCTCTTGTTATTGATGTGAAGGAAAAGAAAGTGTTAGATCATGACTTGATGAAGATCAAGAGTAATGTGGGTCAACACGAAGTTGCAGACTTTGTGATTGGTAGTGATAGTATCTTAAGATACCAAGGTATTCTATGTGTTCCCAACGTCGACTAATTAAGGGAAAGGATCATGGATGAGGTTCATTGATCCCATTATGCCATTCATCCCAGTTCCACAAAGATGTATCTGACCATAAGAGTTATATTTGTGGAATAATATGAAACAGATATGGCTAGCTATGTGGCTATGTGTATGGTGTGTCAACAAGTGATAGTTGAGCATATGAGGCTCGGTGGTTTGTACCAAGAAATTTTGTTTCCCGAATAGAAGTGGGAGGCAATTAATATGTATATTTTTACCGGTATTCTCGATCGTAGAATCAATTTAAATCTACTTGGGTCATTTTGGATAGAATGACAAAGTCCACTCACTTATTCCCCTTGAGGACTAATTAATCAGTAGAAGATTTTGCTAAGTTATATCTTGTGGAGATCGTAAAGTTACATGGTGACACGGTTTTGATAATTTTAAATCGTGGTCGTTCATTCTCATCTCACTGTTAGAAGTTGTTTCAAAAAGGTTTGGGCACTAAGGTATGCCTTAGTACTGCTTTCCACCCGTAAATGGATAGGCAAGCAGAGAGGATCATCAAAACTTTGGAGGATGTGTTACGGGCTTGTGTGATGGATTATGGTGGTAATTGGTATGACCACTTGCTTTTAATTGAATTCACCGATAATAATAGTTATAACTCTAGCATTGGCATGGCCTCTTTTAAGATAATATATGGTAGGATATGTCACTATCATAGTAGGTGGTACAAAGTTTGCGAGGGTAAGTTTCTTTGCCCCAATTTATATCACCAAGCCTTAGATAAGGCAAAGGTGATTTGCGACAGGTTTAAAACCGCTCAAAGTAACAAAAAGTCCTATGCGGATGTGAGGAATAAAGATCTAGAGTTTAGCGTTGGCAATTGGGTATTCTTGAAGGTATCCTCCGTGAATGGAGTGATGCGATTCAGTAAAACAGGGAAGCTTAGTCCCCGATATGTTGGTCCCTACTTGATTTTGAAAAAGGTTTGTGTTGCCTATGAATTGGAGTTTCCCTCTAGTTTGAACTCCATTTACTCGGTTTTCCATGTCTCTATGTTGCGGAAATGTATGGGTGATCCTTCATTGGTTGTTCCATTAGACAATGTTGGTATTTCGGACTCTTCTTTCTTTGATGAGGTAATGGTAAGGATCTTAGATCGACAAGTTTTCCGGTTTCAAACAAAAGAGGTAGCTTCGATAAAGGTTCTATGGAGGAACCAAAAGTACGAGAAGGCTACATGGGAGGCAGAAGAGGACATGAATTTCAAGTATCTGAATTTGTTTCGTATTCTAGAAAATTATGATTGAGTTATGTGTTAATCTTCTTGTGTTGAGTTAGGTCTTGATAGACAATGGGTTAAAGTCCCTACGCCTTGAATTGATTCATGCTTTGTTAGACCATGGGTTTAAGTCCGTAATACTTTGAGTTTATTCGTGTCTTTGGAAAATTATGGGTTTGAGTCCCTAGTCCTTGTATTGATTAAGTATCTTTGGTAATTCGATGGGTTAAATTCCCTAAGTTTTTAAATGAGTAAGTGTTTAGATAAGTAGCAGGTTTGTGTCCTAAAGTCAATGAAATGAATACTCAACTAAAAATAAGCATGATATGTGTTGTATCATTGTTGTGTGCTTGTTTATAACTTGTTTAAAAAGTTGGTTTGATGTGCAATAAATGTTTTTAGATGAGTTTATTCGTGCCTTACCCGTCATTCGGGGACGAATGATGCAATTGGGGGAGAATCAAAACAGCAAGACTTTGAACCATTGATAAATTCCCTCATTTGATGTCGGTAGACTTGCTACGACTAAGGGTACCACTTATGCATTTTGGATAAGATTTGGTGACCCCCTCTCATACCCTAGGCAGTGTGGGGATGTTTACTCACTATCCTAGGAACTAGTTAACCTCCCCTCAATTGTACGTTAAAGTACAAGTCGTACCAAAACCAATTGTATAAAGTATGATATTAAACTTGAGTGGACTGTTTTTGGTATGGGTGGTTGGTATGGTTTAGGGAATGACTCATACCCCTTGGATACTATTCAATGGTGTGTAGTCGTACCCTAAATGGTATAGATGACCTAGGAGAAGACAAGTGTATGAGTTATGGTACCACGCGTACCCTAGGGTACGGTTGACTTAAGTGAGTCATACCCAACATCGTGGCCATTTTTTAGATTTAAGTTGAGGACCTTATGGCCATTTCCTAACCTCAAAACCCTAGTTAACAATGTTTGAATCTATAAGCATGGAAGGACGGAGTCCTCTACTTTATGTCTAATGATTGAGTGCTTCAGTAGTATTGATAAGACTTGTTTCCTTTTTGGCATGTGATATACATACATGGATGGAAAAGTGTATAAATGCAATTGAATATGATATTATGCTCACTGTTGAATTATGATGTTATTTTATCCTTATTTTTTAGTTACATGCTAGCGTTCAAACTACTAATCATCTCCAGGCGCTATGTCCCCATGCGACATAGGGGTCAGAGCTTCTTCTTCTCTTCCTATGCAGTGATTAGGAGATCGAGGCAATTCGTGCATTGACTTTGGATTGGTGAGCTTTCTTAATTAAGAAGACATTCATTCTTGGTCTCTTATCTTTAGACTTAGTTTTATTTTGACATTGTTGGGCTATTGTCGGGGGCTTGTCCCGACATATACATTTCTAGAAATTGATTTATGTAGAGGTATTGTGGATGACTGTGGACTCAGGTATATTGTCTAGTGTGTTGATATTTATGAAACGGTTAGACATTGTTAAGTTATGACTACTAGTATTGTTTCTGCTATCTTACTATATAGTCGGAGTTCATTCGACTCTTGTGATTTATGTGAAGATTAGGTTGGGTTAGCAGGGCAAATCCGGTTTATGTGGTCTTGAGGTCCCCATATAAAAAGCCTCGATTTCAAGTTGTGTCAAAAAACATGGTTACTCAGTAGGCATCATCGATTGACTTGGCTAAAATCATAATATAAGTACTATAAAGGTGCATGATAAATACGCTAAGTCAAGGTAAAAGGGCAAACCTGGAATAACTGCTCCAACACTATGAAAAAATAACAAAAACAGATATAATATGTAATAAAGCATAATTACTTTAATGAATATTAGAATGGACCCTATAAGACAGTAAGTGTATAACAGTAAATAACCTAATGCAAGCCTCCATAAGCTCGAAGGGCGCAATAGAGAAAGTAAATAATCAAAATTCTATAAATTTGCAGAATATCAAGCCATAACTGTGAATCTGTCTATGCCATAGGATACCGTAAATAACCTCTCAATCCTGGACTTGAACGTAAACTCATAGCATCATCATCATCATTTGATGGACTTGAATCAAAACTAATCTCATTAATTTTCGGACTTAAATAAGAACTCATGCCATTAATTGTCAGACTTGAATCTAAACTCAATATCAAAAATTGTCAGACATAGTTCAGAACCAGCAACAACTCCCAAGTACAAACATAGAATAAATGTCAAGAATCTAGTCTCTTTAACTTTAAAATATGAAATTTAAGGATAAAACACACCAAATAAACTTACAAGAATCTAACAAGAGTCTTAGCCTAACGTGGGTGATGAGTAGGGAATTTACCACTCACTTACACTCTACATCCATGCACACTACTATGATTTTAGTGTCAAAATAAGAAAACTTTTCTATTAGGTACAAAGTTATTGAGATAAAAAAAGACAAAATGAGCTAAAAAGGGATCAAAGTAGGAAGAGCAGTGCCAACATGGGAAAACCTATGCAGACTGGGCCTCAGGTACCACGACCGTAGACTAGCTACCATGATCATGGCAAGTCTAGAAATTTAGAAGGTAGCAATCATGTGATGAACGTAGTGATCACGGAGCTGTGATCACGATGAAGCCCGTGCGATTGCGGTATAGCGAGATTTTCAGCCAGGGGAAAAGTTGTAAAAGCACATAGCTGACTCCAATTCCTATTTAAAATCTCAAAACCCTCGTTTATCATAATCCTTCATCCTACAAACCTATCTTTCGTCCTTAGTTTAGGATTTTTATAATTTCTAGGAGCTTGGAGCTTAAATTTGTACTAATTTGAGATAAGAAGACATTAGAGTGACTTCCACATGTAGATTTGGCTTTGTGTATTGAGGATTCATTCGAGTCTAAAGTGTGGATTTTCCTCTCTTTATTTTACCGATGAATAACTTTAGTAGATATCTTAGTTTATTTATGTTTATTATTATTATGATTTGCTAGATCTACCTCTTGGGATTTTGTTTGAATAAGAAGCAATTGTGCATGGGTTGTGATATATTTGTGTGGAATTTAGTTTGTTAATGATGGGCTCTATTGTTCCTTGATTAAATAGGTTGGGATTTTTATCTGAAAACACCAAATGCCTAAATGGGTTTGATGGATGAAAGTCTCAAGCTCTTGAAAGCCCTAGCCATCCTTGAAAGAGGGATTTTAGGTGAACTTTAGGAACCTACCTCATCCTTCAAAGAGGGATGTGGGAACTGAAGAAATAGTAGTCAATTTATTAGCATGTCTTACCAATTTTTCACTATCTTAGTCATAAAGGTGATAGGAGGTTAACTAACCATAGGTATCGTCCTAGAAATAGGGATACCCAAATTAAGGTATTAGGTGGCTTTAATTGATGCACTTGTTAGGTACTAGAAAGGGTCAACGAGTGACATCTTTGTGGCTTTGTTTAAAAACTAGTCTCAAGGACTTTAAACCTAACCTACCATATCATCAACTACTAGAATTTGAATCAAATCATTACATATCCATACATATCTTGCCCCTAGAAAAGCATAGTCCCAAGATCCATTCCTAATTGATTGCACTCTAATTATTTTTAGTCTCTAATTGTTCCTTTAGAAGCCCAAGAATTACTTTCATCTTTGAAAATATCGGAAACCACCCAAACTATCTTGTGCCTTAGGTTAAAATTTAGAAAGAACCTATTGTTTTGGACTCACTTAATCACCACCCACATTGTTCCCCTTGTATTAGAACCCGACTCTTAGTTGGGTAAATATGTTTACAACGACTGCCTTGCACTTTAATTGACGTGTAAGTTGAGCGTTATTAAAAATGGCACCAATGTTGGGGAACAATTTGGCGTATTGAGTTAGTTTGAAATTTTAGCATACTTTATTTGGTTCAAATATGTATGGAATATTGAGTTAGCTTGAAATTTTAGCATACTAACTTTTGTTCAAACATGTAAATATTTGTTTGTTATTTTCTTTTGTTTCTTGTCTTAGGTAGATTTTTATTTTTGTTTATTTATTACTATGGCATCTTGGAATGAATGTGAGTTTAGTGTTTGGAAATCTTATTGTGACAATCCATGTCCATATTACAATTGACCCCACATTTGGCAAGATTGTAGATATGCTTCCCAAAGATAGAGGTGTGCACCATGTCGATCTTATAAGGAGTATGTCTGTTCTCTATGTGGTGGTCAGATGGACATGGGACTGATTGTCCAAATGCCCCCTGCCCCTATACTAACCCGATTGCTAGTTCTTCTTCTAATTTGGATAGGTCTTATGATATATAAAAGAAAGAATGAATCAATGAAAACAATTGTATTAATTTGATGTTTCAACTTATCTTGGAACGGGAAAAATCATTGGAGGATGATATATGACATTGGAGTGATTGTGCAAAACACACCTACCCTTGTTATGCTAGCCCAAATAATATTACTTCTTATGGATTTGATAGGTCTTATGATGAAGAAAGGGAAGAATGAAGCATAGGAAATAGTTGTTTTGAATCAATGCTTCAACGTATCTTGGAGTTAACAACAATGGTAGAGGAGGAAACAACTCTTATACTCTAATCCAACAAGGCATTTGGAGCGGATATCTTAAAGATAGAAGACATGGGCAAGAAAGTTAATCATTTAAACACTACAACCATTCCTACACTTCTAAATGAGCTTGACATTGAAAAACCTTTGCTCATTTCCCAAGCAACCAAACCAAACATTAGTGATGATTCCAAAAAGGATAAAATGGTACTACAAACGAAAGAAGAAGCCAAGAAAATCCCTCATAAAGACTCTAGTCCATTTTAGGGTGAGGATTCCGAATTGAAAACAACTCTAGAATTAGGAAAAATACCTCATTCTAACCACTTCTCAACACTAAGATCGGTGGAGTTGATGACAATCGATCCACCCGAGCAAATACTGAATAAGGGTGAGAATAAACTGTTTCCTTATATCTTGGAGTTTTTCTTCCAAATGGTATGCTAATACCCAATCTTAAAGGCCAAGAATCTTAAGGATTAATGTCAAATTATTGACCTTCTAATGCTCCCATCATTGTCCAATGAGCCTACACAAAAGTTCGATGTAGAATAGGGGAAATGGTTCAAGTCTTTAAAGTGCAGTGATAGAACATGTGCCATCACACCCCTACTTTTTCCAAAAGAGCCTTGAAGATTGAATGATCAAAATTTGGTCAAAAATTTTAAATCCTCTAAGTTGAGGCACCAATGAGGATTAAAAAGGTGTCGTGCTACGACGATAAATAAAGCGCTTGATGGGAGGCAACCTATAATTTTCTCTTATATATATATATATATATATATATATATATATATATATATATATATATATATGTTTTAAGAATAAATCTCATAATTTTCAGGTTTTGTAGGTTCTTTGGGTAGGTTGGAAGCCATAAATAGGGGATAACCATGCTTAAAAGTGTGGTAGCCATGCAAAAAAAAGGGCAAAATCAAGGAGCAGATGACCTTAGTTACCGCGATCGCTGACTTCTAACCGTAATCACGCCTCTCTATCCAGCTTTCAACATGGTTTTCAATGCACTTTCAGGGAGCCTTTTTAATCTTCTTGTGCTTTTAAATTGTGTAGTGAGGTCACTACAAGTCTTATTGTAAGACCTTGCAAAATCCTAAGCTCAACTCAGTCTTTTAAGCTTGCTAAGGAGTCCTAGACTTAGAAAATTTTTGCTGAGTATCAAGACATAGTATTATTTGGGCCTTGGTAAGTTGGAAACTCTATTTTATGACTCTTATGACCTTAAGGTATCAATCCTTAGATTGATTCATTATCAGGAATGTCAGAAGGTGTCCCCGGATAAGTTTTGGATTTTTCAGACCTCATTTAGACTATGTTCAATTGACCAAAACAATGAGTCAATGTGGTCTCGATGCGTCGCGTCTTCCATTGATTGTCATATAATTTTTTCTCATCTCAGTTCAAATTTTAGTAAACCGATGCTGATTTGACATGGCATGTAAGCCATTGCATCGATGCCAATAATGCAGCGGTTCAATCTACACATCGATATTTTTGTTTTCATTCATTAAAAATCCGAGTACTTAGGGATATTTTGGTATTTTACCATGTCTTTCATCTCCCAAAAACGTGAAATTTAGGCTTCTATTTGCAATATATACTGATTATTTCACAACTTGCTCAAGAACAAAAATCCTAGGTGATTGAATTTCAAATTTAAGGCTCAAAATTCCACCATTAATCTTCAAGAATTTAGCAACCAAGGTATGTCAAGTGTTCATCCAAGGGTTCCTTCCACCCTTGGAGTCAAAGAAATTCTTTTAAACTTCAACTAGCTTGATTTTATGTATTCCATGATTTGTATTCAATTGTATTCATGATTATAATGTTGATTGGATTTTTATTCCATGATTAAGTGCAAGATTTATGTAAAAACTACTATTATGTATGTAGTATCATGTGAATTCATGTTAAAGCCTTAAAATTGTGATGCTCATGTGTTGATTAGTACTATGTGCATATACAATGCCTTCTATGTGTTTGATGAGTTGTTCATGAGAAATAAATAATGAAATTATTTCATGATAACATGTATTCAAGTTCATGGCATGCAAGTGTTTGTTAGAATGTCCCGATGATCTAATGATGATCAAGTAGTTATTTATCATATTTCAAGATTATGCCATGTCTTATAACTTATGCTATCGAGTCATGGCGGTATTTAATACCTGATAATTTAGCTGATTACCTAGAGCCATGGTTAGTCTCATGATAGTACAAGTCATGTCACGATCAGTAGTACTCTCAGTTAGTTATAGAACTCAGGAAAAGCCCACTAGACTCAGTATCAGTCTAGTTGAGTTGTGTATTCAGTTCAGACCAGAGTAAATTTAGCTAGTTAACAGAATTTAGTAGTATTCCATCAGTCAACAGAACTCAGTGAAGTCAGTTCAATTCAGTTAGACAGTATAATCAGTAACAATTCAGTAAAGCCTAGTATGAACTAGAAATCAATTCAGTGTCTATTCAGTTGGGAGTAGGATTCAACACTGAGTGAACCCATGGATGGGGACTCACCTGCCAGTAGAGGGTGTGATCCTTAGAAGCGGTCCTTGTGTTCTTGAACTATGTAGTTAGCGTAAGTTGAGACATCAACCTGCTAGTCGAGGGTTGATGAGGTGATCTACCTACCAATTATGCGTACCGCTATTTTCGTTCAGAGCACCTGCCAGATGAGGGTAACTCAGCTTGTCTTTACTCGTGGCATGGTACTGACACCCTTCCAGCTGGGGTTATAGGTTGGACCCCAACCAGTTCAGAGAGATACATATTGGTTAGATAATTATTTCCTACATTCTTAGTTTCAGTTCCAGTCTTAGAATATAACTCAGATCAGTTCTACAGATTTAAGACATTTAGATACAGTTACTTAGTTTAGTACGGATCACAGTATAGTTCCACAGTATCAAGACTATCAGATACAGTCACTCAGTTATCAGATTTACAGTATCAGTAAATATAGATATCAGTAAATTTATAATTCAAAACTTAATATTTGGTGTTATCACGATCTCAGTTACTGTTTTCGTATTCATGTATGTACTCTTATTCAGTTATTACTTCATGTCATTTAGTAAGTATTTTTCATGTTTATAAACCCATGGATTTTAGCCTACCTCACTTTCCATACCAGTACATTCAAAGTACTGATGCATACCTTGTTTTTGTGCTATGATGTTTTATATCATAAGTTTAGATGTGCGGGATCTCGATCATGCTTAGCAGTTCATATATTTTGCTGACAGAGTTAGTGATGAGTCCTCTTAGTTAGAGTACATGATGATTATTTTCGAAATGTATCTTATTTTAGTAGTTCAAAGTTAGTTAGGGAATTATCCTATCAACTCCATATCTCAGACAATTTAGAGGCTTTTTCAGACAAAAGTATTTTTAAACAGATGTTTCAGTTTTGATATTGTTATACCATATTCATTTTTATTATAGTATTGAATCTTATGGCATGTTTTCTGCCTAATTTCTATATATTTACAATATTACTATTCAATTATTGTAGCACATACAAGTCATGGGTTAGCTTGTGGTCTATCAGGATTATGAGCACCGTGTAGCGTCTGGGGTACAGACTCGGGGAGTTACAAACTTAGTATTAGAGCCTAAGGTTCAATAGAGTCCTAGGAAGTCAGAAAGCCATATCTAGTAAAATCTTATACATGGGTGTATAGCATGCCACACTTATAGACAAGAGGCTACGAGGTATTTTAGGAAAAGTTTCCCTTCTTTCAATATTCATGTCATACGAGTAAGCATGAGCTCTAATTAAAATCTCTGTCTAATCCAAGTTTATCTTTCATTTACAAAATATGAATCCAAAGAGGACTAAGGGAAGATAAATGGGAGACCAGCTAGAACCCCAGCCCATCAAGCTAGATCCTCTGGATGAACACATCTCCCACACTGAGTTCAGAGCAGCTTTCAACACCCTAGCTCATTTTATGGCATCCCAGAATAAACATCCAGCTATTGTTCTGGCTAACCCGGGGGCTAATATTATTGTTTCCAGGATTTGAGATTTCATACGAATTAATCCTCCATCATTTACTGAGTGTAAGTCAGATGAGGACCCTCATGAGTTTCTTGATCAAGTGCAGAAAGTTACAGATATTATGGGACTGGGATTTTGATAGCGCTGAGTTGGCCACATATCAGTTGAAAGATGCTGCCTACTCATGGTTCAAATAGTAAAAAGTAGAAAGAGTTGCAGATGCAGGGCCCATAGAATGGGAGGAGTTTGCCATTGCTTTTCTGGATAGGTTCTTCCCATTGGAGTTGACGGAAGCAAAGGTTTTGGAGTTTATAAATCTGAAGCAAGGCAACTTTATGGTACAAGTGTATTCTTTTAATTTTACTCAATTATCTAGATACGCTTCTTATGTAGTAGCAGATTGATGATCTAAGATGTGTAAGTATGCGTCTCGTGTGTCGAATAGTATAGTCAAAGAGTGTAGGGCCACATTATTGATTAAGGAGATAGACATATCAAGGCTCATGTTCCATGATCAGCAGATAGAGGAGGCTAAGAATAGGGAGAAGGAGAGAGATAATAAGAGAGCAAGAACATGTAGTATCAACTTTGCTTAACCCAAGTCATAGGTGGGAATCGTTCTCAGTTCTTTCCGAAATCCTTAATTCCAACTCAATCCTTAGGTAGTGCTCTAGTGTCAAAATTAAGAGATGGCAATATAGATAGGGCACCAGGCCCTAAAACCTTGGGTAGTGTTAGCATCACCTGAACTAATCCCCTTTGTCAGAAATATGGCAGAAACCACCAAGGTATCTATAGAGCGAGCAGCAATGTGTGTTTTGAGTATGGAAATCCAGGCCACAGAGTCAAAGATTGTCCCAGATAGGTTCTCAGGGTCAGTATAACCATCACCCAGCTCAGTCCAGTCGCTCAAATCAGCAGGTTGCCGCATCCAGTGCCACCAGTGGGCAGTGGCCAAACAGACTTTATGTTCTTCAGTCTTGACAAGATTAGGAAAGTTCTCCTGATGTGGTCACTGGTATGTTACAAGTTTTCCATTTACATGTTTATGAATTTCTAGATCTAGGAGCTTCGTTGTCCTTTGTTACTCCATATATAGCGGTTGATTTCGAAGTCAGTCCTGAAATTCTAGAAGAGCCTTTCTCATTCTCTACCCCAGTGGGTAAATCTATCATAGCCCAGTGGGTATATAGGAACTGTCTGGTTATGATATCTCAGAAAGTCACTTCATCATACTTAGTTGAATTGGAGATGTCTAATTTTGATGTCATTCTCGGCATGGATTGGCTTCATTCCTGCTATGCCTTAGTCAACTACAGAAATAGAATTTTCTATTTTTAGTTTCTAAATGAACCCATCCAAGAATGGAGGGGTAGTACTTCAGCACTTAGTGTTCATCTTATTTCTTATCTTTGGGTGAGAAAAATGATATCTAAGGAATGTATATACCATCTTATTTGAGTCCAGGACTCTAGTTCAGAAACCCCTACTCTTGAATCAGTGTCAATAGCATGTGAATTCCCAGATGTGTTTCTCAAAGATCTTCCTGGGGTTCCTCTTGAAAGGGAAATCGACTTCGGAATAGAGCTTTTTCCAGATACTCAACCCATATCTATTCAACCATGCAGAATGGCTCAAGCAGAACTCAGAAAATTAAAAGAATAGTTAAAATATCTCCTAGATAAGGGATTTATCAAACCCACTGTGTCCCCGTAGGGTGCACCAGTTTTGTTTGGCGTAAGAAAGACGGTTCTCTTAGAATGTGTATTGACTACCGTCAGCTAAATAAAGTCACAATCAAGAACAAGTATCCACTTCCTAGAGTCGATGAATTATTTGATTAATTTTTGGGTGCCATTTACTTTTCTATGATAGACCTCATATTAGGCTATCGTCAGCTCAGCGTCAGAGAATATGACATCCCAAAAATAGCCTTCAGAACTTAGTATGGTCACTTCGAATCCTAGTCATGTCCATTGGTCATGCCAATGCTCCTGTAGCCTTCATGGGCTTGATAAACCATGTGTTCAAGCAGTACTTTGACATGTTTATCATAGTCTTCAAAGATTACATTCTTGTCTACTCTCGCAGTGAGCCTGATCATGTATACCATCTTATAATAGTATTGGAAACTCTCAGAAACCATCAGTATTCGCCAAATTCAACAAGTGCAAATTTTTTCTAAGGTCAGTTGACTTCCTTGGCCATATCATTTCCAGTGATGGCATTAGCGTTAATCCCCAAAAGACTGAAGCAGTAAAAAACTAGCCTAGACCTATCTCTCTATCATATATCAGGAGTTTCTTGGGCTTGGCTGGCTATTACCAATGGTTTGTTGAGGTATTTTCATCTATTGCACCCCTTATGTCCAGATTGACTCAGAAAAAAGTCAACTTCTAGTGGTCAGATTTTTGTTAAAAGAGTTTTCAAGAGTTGAAGACTCGACTCACTACAGCTTCAGTCTTGACCCTACCAGATGGTTCAAATGGGTTTATGGTATATTTTGATTCCTCTAGAGTTAGTTTGGGGTGTGTTTCGATACAAAGAGGTAATATCATAGCCTATGCCTCTAAACAACTTAAGCCCCATGAAAAGAACTATCCTACTCATGATCTTGAGTTAGTAACAGTAGTATTTGCCTTAAAGATTTGGAGGCACTATTTGTATGGTGTGAACGTTGATGTATTCACAGACCATAAGAGCCTGCAGTATGTGTTCTCTCAAAAGTACCTAAACCTCCATTAGAGAAGGTCATTGGAGATGTTGAAAGAATATGACATGAGCATCCAGAATCATTCGAGTAAAGCTAATATAGTAGTCAATGCTATTAGTAGGATGTCTGTGGGTAGTTTTGCTCATGTGGAGGATGGTAAAGAGAAGTTAGTTCACGAAGTTCATCACCTTTCCTAACTAGGTGTTCGCTTAGTTGATTCATCATAAGGTAGTGTATGGGTGCAGAGTAGTTCAGAATCATCCCTAGTCCGAGGTGAAGGAAGAATAGGATAGGGATTCCAGTCTAGCTAAGTTAAAGGAACCAGTCAGAGATCAGAATGTAGAGGTTTTCTTTCAAGGGGTAGATGGTGTTTTGCACTACAGGGTCATTTATGTGTGCTAGGCGTAGATTATTTGAGATAGGGAATTCTTGCAGAAGTGCATGGTGCGTGCTACTCTATTCATCTAGGGTCCACTAAGATGTACCGTGATTTATGGGAGATCTATTAGTATAGTGGGGTGAAGAGAGACATTGCACAGTTTGTGTATAAGTGCTCAACATGTCAGCAGGTTAAGATTGAGTATCAGAAGTCGAGTGTGTCCATGCAGGAGCTCATATTCCCACCTAGAAGTGGGAAGAAGGAAACATGGACTCTGTGACGGGTTTTCCTGCTATTCGTCATTAGCATTATTCAGTTTGGGTGATTGTATACAAGACGACCAAATCAGCTCATTTCCTACCAGTCCATACCTCTTATTCAGCAGATGATTATGGAAAACTCTATATCAGGGAGTTAGTTAAATTTCACGGTGTTTCGTTGTCCATTATCTCAGATAGAGGTACCCAGTTTACCTCTCATTTCTGGAAGGCATTCAAAAAGGGTCTTGGTAACTGAGTTCACCTCAGTACAACCTTTTATCCTCGAATAATTGGTCAAGTAGAAAGGACCTTTCATACTTTAGAAGATATGTTGCGAGCGTGTGCAATTGACTTTAAAGATAGTTGGGATGACCACATTCCTTTGATTGAATTCACATATAACAACTGTTATCATTCCAGTATTCAAATGGCTCTGTTTGAGATGCTTTATGGGAGGAGGTGTAGATATCCCATTGGTTGGTTTGAAGTGGGTGAGGCTATAGTGGTAGGGCCTGACTAGTTATTTGATACCTTAAAGAAAGTTCAATTGATCAGGGAAACGCTTATGATAGCACAAAGATGACAGAAATAATACAGAAATGTGTGTAGAAAGGATCTCGAGTTCAATACTGGTGATTTTGTATATTTGTAAATCTCTCCTATGAAAGGAGAAAATAGGTTTAGAAATAAGGGGAAACTCGATCCCCAATATTTCGGTCCTTACCGTATTCTCAACCATTTTGAAAAGGTAGCTTACGAGCTTGAGTTGCATTCAGACTTAGCTTCTGTGAACCCAGTGTTCCATGTATCCATGCTTAAAAAATGCAAAGGTGAACCAGCAGTCGTAGTCCCTACATAGGTTATAGACATTCAGAATAGCCTCTCTTATGAAGAGACCCCAATCAAAATTCTTGATTATCACATTCATAGACTGAGGAACAAAGAAGTCCCTCTAGTCAAGGTTCTTTGGATAAATCAGTCCATTAAGGTAGCTACTTGGGAAACAGAGTCAAACATTCAGAAAAATAATCCTCATCTCTTCTCTGCAAGCTCAAACTCAGCCCAAGGTAACAGATTTCTTTTCAATTATTCAGTCTCATGTTCAGATATAGCTACAAACTTGGTATCAATTAACATTACATACTCACTCATACATTCACGAATCAGTTCAGTCATGTACTCATGCATCAGAGATACATGCCTAATATATGAACTCAGCTTATCAGTAATCCCAATCATGCATTATGAATTATTTTCAGATATACACTCATCCATCAGATATGCATATTAAGTATGATAATTTAGTATATCAGTAATTTCAGTCATGAAATCATTCTTCAGTTGTGCATGTCCAGTGTCTAAATATAGTTTATCAGTATTCTTAGTTTAATAATTCTCAATTAAGGACGAATGTTCCCAAGGGGGAGATATTGTAAGACCCTGCAAAACGATAACCTCAACTCAGTCTTTGAAGCTTTCTAAGGGGTCCCAGACTTAGAAAATTTTAGCTAAGTATTCAGACATAGTATTATTTTGGCCTTCGTAAGTTAGCAACTCTATTTCATGACTCTTATGACCTTAAACTATTGATCTTTAGATTAATTTGTGATCAGGAATGTCAGTAGGTGTCCTTGAACAAGTTTTGGATTTTTTGGACCTCGTTTAGACCATGTTCAAGTGACCAAAATAGTAAGTCAAAGAGATCTCGATGCGTCGCATTTCCATCGCATCGACAGATAATTTTTTATCAGGTCAGTGCAATTTCTAGTAAACCGACACAGACTCGACGTGGTGCGTTGGCCATCGCATCATTACCAATGATGCGGCACGTCGATCTGCACATCAACAGTTCAGTTTTCAGTCATTAAAACGTCGCATCCTTTGGGGTATTTGGGTCTATTCCCACGTCCTTCATCCCCCCAAAACACAAAATTTAGCCTTTTATTTGCAATATACAATCAGTATTTTACAATTTTCTCAAGAACAAAAACCCTAGGTAATTGAATTTAAAATTCAAGGTTCAAGATTCCACCATTAATCTTCAAGAATTTATCAACTAAGGTATGTCAAGTGTTCATCCAAGGGTTGCTTCCACCCTTTGAGTCGAATAAACTCTTTTAAACTTCAAGTAGCTTTATTTCATGCTATCCATAATTTGAATTCAAGTGTATTCATGATTATAATGTTGATTAGATTTCTATTCCATGATTTATGTAAAAATAACTATTGTGTATGTAGTATCATGTGAATTCATTTAAAGCCTTAAAATTGTGATGCTCATGTGTTGATTAGTACTATGTGCATATACAATTACTTCCCAAGTGTTTGATGAGTTGTTCATGATACTTAAATAATGAAATAATTTCATGTTAGCATGTATTCAAGTTCATCGCATGCAGGTGTTTGTTATAATGTCCCAATGAATGAATGATGATCCAGTAGTTATTTATCATGTTTCAATACTATGCCAAGTTTTATAATTTATGATACCGAGTCTTGGGGTATTTAATACTCGACAATTTAGCAGATTACCAAGAGCCATGGTCAGTCTCAGGATAGTATCAGTCATGTCACGATCAATAGTACTCTCAGTCAGTCATAAAACTCAGGAAAAACCCAGTAGACTCAGTATTCGTCCAATCCAGTTCAGTATTTAGTTTAGACTATAGTAAATTCAGCCAGTTAATAGAATTTAGTAGTATTCCATTAGTTAATGGAACTCAGTTGAGTTTAGTTAGACAATATAATCAGTAATAGTTCAGTCAAGCCTAGTATGAACTAGTTGAGAGTAGGATTCAGCACCGAGTGAACCCACATATGGGAGCTCACCTGCCACTCAAGGGTTGATGAGGTGATCTACCTGCTAGTTTAGGGTACCACCATTCTTATTCAGAGCATTTGCTAGATGAGGGTGACTCAGCTTATCCTTATCCGTGGAACGATACTGACACCCTTCCAAATGGGTTATAGGTTAGACCCCAATTAGTTTAGAGGGGCATATCGGTTATATGATTATTTCCCACATTTTCTGTTTCAGTTCCAGTCTCAGAATAGAACTCAGTTCAGTTCTACAGATTCAGGATTGTCAGATACAATAACTCAGTTTGATATGAAACTTAGTATAGTTCCACAGGATCAAGACAGTCAGATACATTCACTCAATTATCAGAGTCACAATATTAGTACACTCTGATATCATTAAATCAATAATTCAGAACTCAGTATATAGTGTTATCATGATCTCAGTTATATTTAATGTATTCACGCATACACTCTTATTCAGTTATATTCATGTCATTCAGTCAGTATTTTTCATGCATATGAACCCATGCCTTTCATCCTACCTCACTTTGCATACCAGTAGATTAAAAGTACTGACGCATACCTTTCTTTTACTCTATGATGTTTTATATTACAGGTTCAGATGCACAGGCTCCCGATCATACTTAGCAGTTTAGATATTCAGCTAACAGAGTTAGTGGTGAGTCATCTTAGTTCGAGGACATGATGATTATCTCGTAATTTCATCTTATTTCAGTAGTTCGGGTTTCGTTGATGACTTGTCCCATCAACTACATATTTCAGACAGTTTAGAGGATTTTTTAGACTATAGTATTTCCAGACAGATGTTTCAGTGTTGGTATTATTATACTGTATTCAATTTTATTACTTTATTGAACCTTATGGCATTTTTTTGCCTAATTTCTGCATATTTATAGCATTACTATTCAGTTATTGTAGTAGGTACCAGTCATGGGTTAGCTTGTGTTCTTTCGGAATTATGAGCACCGTGTGGAATCTGGGGTACAGACTCGAGGCATTACACTTATAGTTAGGGGTACCTCTTTATCTTTGTGTGTATTTATTGGTTTGCAATATTGTAACTTAGTTCACTCAAAAACATGAAAATTTTGTGAACTGATTGTTTTCATTGTTTAGTTTTTTAATACTTTTAATAATGATGTTGGATGAGCCTTTCCCTAAGATAGATTGATTGACAAAAATTTTTCAGAAAAAACATTGTAATTCGATTTTGATCCATAGATGCCAAGGAAGTCTGAGTACCCATATCATTAAGGCTAAAAATGCAAGGGAAGTTTAAGTACCTGTGGCATTAATTTGGGATTGCAGTCATACCATTGGCAAAGTCTGAGTAGCCATATAATTGATTTGCCCATATGAAGAAAGAATATGAGACTTATACTTTGGTTGTGGCCATGACTATCAAATTGTGCATGGTGCAAATACAAAGCAAACACCACCCTCCATCCAAAGTTTTTAGAAAATCAAGGGTATAGACGTGAGAAGCATTGTAAAAATTCTTTTTCTCTTTTTGTGACTCCAAATTCTTGACTTTTGAATATTGGTAGATACTCCTTTTTTTACTCTAGTGGGAGGGGCAATTGAGCCTCCTTGGCGAATTTGCATGCTATATGTGGTGAGCTTATTTGTTTGAATCTCTTAGATACTTGTGTCGGCTAGAACTTTCCCCATTAGTCTTTTAAGGCTAATTTTGATTTTATTTGGTTGGACAAATGATCTTAGGCCATTTTTGTGACATTGGAAACCCACTCTAGCCTAAAAATCCTACCTATACATAATGGAATTCCTAGTTACCCACTTTGATTCCTTGGACCTTTCTTTGGCAAACATATTACAAATCGTGAACTATTAATTTTATCCCTCTTTTGAACCATACCCACTTTGAACTTGAAAATGATCCTTAAGGATAAAAGCCTATGATGGGGGTGGTTAAGATTGATGGAAGTAAGTGTGGGGCCACAAATTTTTAAGAGAAATACCCAAGGGCATACCTTTTAAAATGATTGAATAGAAAAAGAAAACGGTCTAACAATGGAAAGAATTACATCAAAATTGCTAGAAAAAGAAATAGAAGAAATTGAGTGAACAAAGGAAACAAAAAGTAGGAATTTGAAAAGAGAAAAGATCAAATAGGAGTGGCCCACAGTGAAAAAGGAAAATTAAATAACATTATTTAGATGTTCAAGGAATGGTTTAGCCATGTTGTTCCCAAATGATATCCTACCCTAACTCGTACCTACATTACAAGCTTAAAAAGTCCTTTGAGACCTCTAACTATTTTGTTTGTTTGTAGTGGCGATTGAAAATATAGGCAATCCTATGGTATGACACTTGTTGACATAGAGAATTTCTTTATAAGGGAGAGATTTTTCGCACTTAAGATCTTTGTTGCATATTTTTTAGCTTGGTGAGTGAAATTTCCTTTCTTGTAAAGAGGCATGTAAATGAGTTAAGGTAGGTGATTTTGTCATCTCCCAAAAATGAGCCAAAAAGAGTATAATATAGTTGATGTCAAAGAGGAGAATTTCTTGAGTATTAGTGATTGTTGCATGATTGCTCTTTGAAGTCTTTTGCATCTTTGAAAATTGTGTGTTAAGTTGAGGGGTGTCGTGAATATAGTATTTCCCATGATGGAAAAGCTATTTGTGGTGGTAATCAATTTGAAGTCATCATGATTATTTGGGTCATCTAATTTAAGCAAAGAAGTGCATTTTCTCATGGTAAAAGGTAGTGTTGCTTGAGGACAAACAAGGACTTAAGTTGGGGGTGTTGATGATTGGGGAATTTACCACTCATTTACACTACAATTCTGTGCACTCTACTATCATTTGAGTGTCTAAATAAGACAACATTGCTATTAAATGCACTAATTCCAATGTGTTCCAGGTACTAAGTTACTGAGATGAAAAGAGGCAAAATGACTTTAAAAGGATCAAAGCAGGAAGACAAATGCAAAAGTGACAAAACCTGTGCAGATTGGGCCTCAGGTAATGCAACCGTAGAGTGTCCACCTTGATCGCGGTAAGTCAAGAAAGTTTGAAGGTAGCAATTTCTTGATGAAGGCAGCAATTGTGAAGCCACGATTGCGGTGAAGCCAGTACAATCACTGTATAGCGTGATTTTCATTCAAGGGCAAAGTTGTAAAAGCACATAGCCGACCCTAAATTCCCATTTAAAACATCAAAACCTGCATTTATCTTAATCCATCATTCTGCTACCCAACCTCTCATCCTTAGTTTAGGGTTTTTATAATTTCTTAAAGCTTAGAGCTCAAATTTGTACTAATTTGAGCCAAGAAGACATTAGAGTGACTTACAAGTGTAGATTTGGCTTGGTCTATTGTGGGTTCATTCGATTCTAAAGTGTAGTATGACCTCTCTTTATTATTGCTATGAATAACTTTAATAGACATCTTCGTTTATTTGTGTTTATTATTATTATGATTCGCTAGATCTACCTCATGGGATTATGTTTGAATAGGAATCAATTGTGCATGGGTTGTGATATATTTGTGTGGTATTTAGTTTATTGATGATGGGTTCTACTGTTACTTGATTAAATAGGTTAGGATTTCTGGGTGAAAGCTTTAAATGCCTAAATGAGTTTGATGGATGAAAGTCCCAAGCTCTTGAAAGTCCTAGCGATCCTTGAAAGAGGAATTTTGGGTAAACTTTAGGAACCCACCTCATCCTTGAAAGAGAAATGTGGGAACCAAAGCAATAATAGACAATTTATGGGGATCTCTTTCCAATTTTTCACTATCTTAGACATAAGGGTGATTAGGAGATTGACTATACCATGGGTATCATCCTAGCAATAAGCCTAAATTAAGGTATTGGGTGGCTTTAATTGACGCGCTTGTTAGATACGCAAAAAGGTCAGTGATTGACCTCTTTGTGGCTTTGTTGAGAAACTATTCTCAAGGACTTTAAACCTAGCCTACCATATCACAAACAACTAGAATTTGCATCGAATCATTACATACCCATGCATACCTTTCCCTTAGAATAGCATAGTCCTAAATCCCGTTCCTAATTGATTACACTCTAATTATTCTTAGTCTCTAATTAGTCCTTTAGAAGCCCAAGAATTACTTTTATCTTTCAAAATATCGAAAAAAAACCCAAACCATCTTGTACCATAGGTTTGAATTTAGCAAACACCTATTGTTCAAAATAACTTAGTCGCCACTCATATTTTTCCCCGTGGATTCGACTCCAACTCCTAAGTGGGTAAATATATTGACAACGACCAACTTGCACTTTAATTGACGTATAAATTGAGTGTTATCAGTGGGTCAAAGAGTCCCATTTCTAATCCTCTAAATCCATTCTAAGGAAAATTCAACCCAGGACTAGGCTAAGATAGCAATTCTACCTATACATTTATAGCTAGGTCAATTGCGCCTACTTTACTTTTCCCTCATAGGATAAACAATTCAAATAATACTAATTATACCTCTAAGATGTAATTTCTATACCATAAATAGCATAATATCTTAATTATATTATTAATTATCTCATTCTATGAGGAAGGTAAACCTAGCCTACCTGGATGCTAAAGAAAAGCCTGCTAATATCTGCTAAACCATCAATTTCCCTTTCTGAGAAGCTACTACAAGATTCCATGTTATAAAAATCATAATCTACTCATCAATACTAGAACAATGATACCCATTTGCATTTTTGTGCTTTGGGTCCAAAATTACATAAAAACAACATGCAAGGCTCGTTTGCGGTATCACACTTTCCACATTGACAATATGTCCCTATATGCTAAAATAATATTTAAACTAAAAACGGGTAAATTCCAAGATCAAATGATGCGAAATTCAACCCATCAATATTCTAGGGGTTTTGGCAAAATTATGAGAAATAAACCATGGATTTGATGAAACATACCATAAATTCAGAGAAAAAATATGTTATTTGAGCTTATGAACACCTCAAAATCAACTACTCATGTTTCTCCCAAGTTTTCACACCTTATAGGGTTCTACTCTTTTGGAAATGGGTGAGAAATCGGAGAAAACAGACAAAGTGGGGTGTTTATGTCATGACCCAAACTAGAGCCTTGTCGTAATGGCAATACCAAGCCCAAGCGGGACTTGGGACCACCTCCATCACCCAAACCAACCACCAAATGCATACCTTGGTTCAGATGAATTAACCATATAACAACATAGCGAGTTTATCCGTGAACTGACTATGGATAAGCCTATATCTGAGGCGAACCCAACTAAGTCAATACACTCAATAACCAAAAAATATAACCAAACCAAAACCATAAACTAAGACCAAGACAATAATTTAATGTATGTTTATATATATGAAATAACCCATCCATACCATGACCAAGTCCACAGTTGACCATAAAAAGCCTCTAAATCATACCGAAGAGTACGTAGTCAGGACATGCCCCCGACATAGCCATAAATGAGGTCTATGAAAGACAAAAGTGCATAAAGTAATCCATGACATGAAAAAGATGTCTTCCGAACGATGAAAGCTCACCACTTCAATCCAATAGCTGATCCCAAATTCAATCACTAAGTAGGAGAGTATAATGGCCAGTTTCTTCATCGCGTGGGGATACAGCCACCCAAAGATAGGTTAACAAGTGAACACTAGTATACACTTAGGATAAGGATAAAATTATTCCATTCAATAAAACCAAGTAGACCAACCATATGCATACATCCCATACATACATATATATATATAACCATGCCGGGAAATGGAACCAGTTTTAACATGCATTTGAAACCATTAACCTGGGTACATGTATCATAATCGTCCTTAACCACCCATGGGCTATATGGGTCCAGTGTAACCCCCTGAATGGGACCCGATGTGTGTATCCTCACGAAATAGAGATTCCATAAGAGTAAGGAATTCCCAAGTACCCTTCACCCTCTATGAATGTAACACCCTGCATTTTGGGGCTAGACTTTGAATCGTCATTCGTATGAGTGTAAATTTTAATCCCATGATTTATATATGAATACATGTGTCATAATAATTATGTTAGTTTTAAGAATTATTTAGAGGAGAAAAATGTTCATGAGCATATCTTAGAGCAAAGTTAAGCTAGGAGCCTTTGATTCGGCCAAATTTTTGTATACAATTCAACAAGGGTAAAACTTGAAAGTGTATAAATTTTTATATATGTAGAGATTTTCAGCTCAAGAACCACGAAATTGTTGATAATTGAGTTATCTTTCCAATTATACCAATTTTGCCATAATCTGATACCCAAGCAAAGGTTTATGGCTTTTTTTGTGAGAGGCAGTATGGGCAAGAGATAGGCCTGCGCCAGGGGGGCTATTCCTCCTGAATAGAGGGGGCGTCAGGGGGGATACTCCCATAGACTATAGGGAGTGCCACTGGGTCTATTCCTTCACTGTTTCTACTTCTTAAGGGTCAAGAGGCACTTTGGTCATTTCCCCTCAACCCCAAACGTCCTAGGAATGAATTATAACTGCCCAAAGAGAATTATTTGCCCATATTATTCAACTCAACTCACCAAGAACCCTTCCCTTTCAAAAGAACAACAATCCAAGTTTTTCCTATCAAGAACACAAGAATTCAAGGTTCCAAGTTCAAAAATCTTCAAGAAAACATCAAGAATAGGGTTTCTTTAACAAGTTCATCATTCAAGTCCCAAGATTCAAGCTTTCTTCCTCAAGAATTCAAGGGTTCTAAGCACCATGTCACGAATAGGAGGTAGTCTGGAATTGTGAAAATGATACATATATAAATTGTACTTAAAGGAGTCTCGTGTTCCTCTTAGTTTCATATCAGGTCCCCATGACCTACCCCTCATGTCGGCAAACATGAGTTTCCAGTGTTCATCCATTGGACTCCCACATTCACGGTTGGCCATCATACCCTTCCTTCATTTCCCAATTAAAATCATTACCAACCAACTAAACCATTATTGTTAATCGAGGCTACACGTAGTGGTATCGTCATACCGACTATAACTTACAAGTATTGTCCTAAGCTGCACCTTTTAGGGTAAAGGGATTCTCGTGTACCCATTTACCATGTTAACATGGTGGAGTCCCATGTACCCTAAAAGTGAGCCATTACTAGATTAGTTTAGGGGAATCCCATGTACCCTGTAAATTGTTCAATTACCATGTTTACTCAGTGGATTCTTTTGTACCCTACAAGGATGTTTAATTAACCAAACTGTTACCACTAAAACAATTCCATTTAACCATTCCAAACCATTCACACATTTTAAATCATTTTAGACCATTTCAAATATTTAATGTATTTATACCATTCAAACCATGCAAAACCATTAAAATCCATTTAAGGTTTCATTACAAAACCATACCATGCAATAGTTCCAATGAAAGTATAACAATAGAGTGAAAACATTATTTTTGGCATTTTATCGAACATGTTGAGGGTTGATAACGCTCAATCTACAGCTCTGGTAGGAGTGTAAAGCGGTCGTTGTCAAATATATAACCCAACTGGGTTGGGTATCGATCCCACAGGGAATAACTTGGTCAACAAGTAACCAAAGATTACTAGACTTTTAGTGCAAGTCTCGTAAAAAAGGGGGAGTTTTATTGTGCAAGTAATGTAACCAAAGTAATAAGGTAAAAACGGAAAATAGCAAAGTAAAAAGAAAGAATGTTTAGTAAGATGTAAAACAATGAGAATTGAGAAGTTGGGGTTATGTCCACCTTATGAGTTTTACGTCTCTATTGACTATGAGTTGTGCGGAATTCAGACATGCATGTGCTTATAGAGAATTGTATTCGATGGTAAATCCAAGCGTCTTTCGACCTAAACAAGGACTATTTCACTTTAACTCTTTCGAGCTTAAAGCGTATCTAACGGTACAAATTCTCCAAGAGGTTAATCCAGTTACGGGACTAACTTTTTAATAGGGGATGGGACCCTATTACCTTGACATTATCTCTTTTCCATACATATAACTTTTCTTTTGAACAAGTTAATGCTATACTGGCATTATTCTATGCGTCTGCAGCCACAAGAATTTGCATTAAGATGAAGAGAATAATGATATAAGCAGCATACGTGTTGCGAATTCACAAACTCATAGCAATAGGTAGTATCTCATACGGCTTCCATAACCCCAACAGAGAAGTTTAGTTACCCATGAGTGTGAAGGAAATCACAATAGACATTATTATTATACCACAATAAAGAGTTCGTGTAGCAAAGTGTGGTAGGCGTTTTTAGGCATGACTTTCTTTGCAAGTAACGTTTCTCTTGTTGCGGAAATTAAGAATTGAATAGATGAACAGAAGAAGAATAAAAAGTAGAATTAATGGAAGAATTAGAAGTAGTAGTGAATGAATGAATAAAAATCTCTAGCCAAATAGGGTATTTATAACACCCATACCCTATTCCTACTAAGCTAATGAATTACTTAACCAAATCCTACTTGGTTAATGTATCATTATCCTAATCCTACTAAATTACTGCTAGTCCCCAAAGTCTTCAGAATTGCTATTTTTGCCTGGGACAAGTTTTCCATGTGTTACTTCAGGTCCTTGGCGTCCAATCTTTGTTTTCCTCCTTTCGTGAAGCTTTCTTTGGCGTCAAGTTATCCATAAAATGCTGAATTCTGCATCTTTTATACCTGAAAACTTGCTAATCATATTCGTTAGCTCACTTACAGGAAAAAGGACTAAAAGTTCATGAAATATATAATTTGTTCTCAAAACTTGGCTAAAATATGGGCAAAGTCTAGTGCTATAGGCGTGTAAATTAGCCTATCATCAACACCCCACACTTGAAGCTATGTTCGTCCTCGAACAAACTATCATGTCCATCTAAACATCTACTTAGGGTTTCACAGTAACAACATAAAATATTCATCAAGACAAGCACAACAATTATCAACAAAGAGTAGTTTTCCGATCATTAGTAGAAACAATTTAACCTCTAACATAGACTCATGATGGTAGTTAATTCGTATCCAAAAGTTAAGGTACAAAGAATCATACACAACTAACCAAAACTCGTCAACCATGTGTGTCTCACAATATATTACCCATAATCACTCACAAGCATAGTATATTTGTCGAATCATGGGTAGAAGGGTATCCTTGCTCTCGCTCTCACAAAGAATTCATATGCTGCAACTGATGTCCATAGGCTTTCCCTTAGTGTAATGCTCCACTAAATGTCAGAATGCTAAGCTTAGGATCAAATAGGTCTTTTGATGGTTGTAATGTTTGCTAAGGGACGGGTAGGACTATTTTGGCCAAAAATAGTGACTATGTTCCTAAGCGCTTTAATACATCACATTGTATCAATAACACTTTTCTTTCAAACAACCTTTCTACTTTCTTTTATTCTACCACCCTTTTTTTCCACCTTTGTTTTTCAATTTTAAACATAACTAACTTTTCAGTTTTCCTTTCCCCTTTTTTTTTCTTTTTCATAACACCTCTTATGATAGCAATTCTTTTTCATAACAAATTCAAGAACCATTACATTCTAAAGCATCAAACTCACCCAATTTCCTCTTATTTTGTCACATGACTTTACACTTTAAAGCACTTAGGAATTTGGATCAAATTATGGTCTTAAAAAAATGGATTAGGCTTACATATGAGGTTGTCAAAGAAAATAGGCTAAAGGCTCAAAGGGGTTAACTAGGATAATGTACATGGGTAGATAAAATGAAGGTAAACAATCATAGGTTCCCAAAGAAATGCCTAAATCATCTCCTAGACTTGCACTCCTTATTTTCGCTTTACATACATACCTGACAAGTTCTAGCATCAGCCACAAACACAGAATATACTATATCCTCACACACACAAGGCACATGGTCGACTTTATTGGGAGTAGCATAGACTCTTGACCCAACGGATGAAGGAATTGAACCACACAATATCACATAGTGAATCATAATTAGAGCCTAAACGTCTCAATGGTCATGATTTTAGCACAAACTCTTGTCATAATCTCATGATGCCTATTAGAATAATTTCATGCGAAGTTTAAAAAAAAAATTTACTACTAAAAAAAACAAACAAACATAGATAGATGTAAATACGGATAGAGAAGTATAGTATGCAAATAACACCACCCCACACTTAGACGGGACACACTGCCCTCAGTGGAAAATAAATATGAAGAACCTGGTCAGTCGGACTCCTCCTCTATGTCGGGGGTCATACCCCCTTCGTTGGAATCATCATAAGAGTCGTCGTCATCAGAATTCTCCTCCACATCGGAGTCCGACATTCGTCGATCATCATCGGTTGGCACATCGTCATCAAGAGGTTCCTCAAAATATGTACCTACTCCACACATCTCCCTTGCATACACATTCATAGGATAGTCATGATCCAGCTGTTGGAGCTCTGCAGTAGTTGGAACACGACCTCCGCTCATCATTGTAAACCGAGTCATGTCATAAATATGGCAAAAGAAACTCTTGTCCCGAGCATGTCTCTCTGTCGTAGTAAGGTTGACGCCATGTGTTGATTCATCATCTTTAACCTTTGTGAGTTCAACCTTCTTCGGGTTGTGTGGGAGTTTATGATCAGCCGGCTCCTCTTCGATGTCTTCCTTCCTCAAGATTACAGTCAACAGATTGCCGAAGTTGAAATGGGACCGCTTGTGTAGCCTAGCCTTCCGCATTGTAGACCGAATGATTGCCCCAATGTTGATAGGGATATTCGTCATCAATGCATATACCAAGCACACACTATCTCTTGTTATTTTTGTGTATTGCATCCCTGGAATGAGGCAAGAGTTGACTATGCGCAACCATATCCTTGCTTCCCTATTCAAAGGAGCATATGGGAAGGTGTTGTGAAGACCGGTGTCTTTGTGTCTACTCTACCGTGCCATGGATCTTGTTCCATAGAGTATGTGTGGAATGGCTCTATATGGAGGTCTACTATACATCTCTTTGAATGGTGATGGATCAACAGCAGGCAAGCCAAGAAAGGAGTTGAAGAAATCCATATTGAGTTGTAAAACTTGGCCCCGAATCTTGACCTCGCTGCCTGTGGTTTTCGGCGACCAGTTGGCATAAAGTTCTCTTGTCAAATCGAGATTACATTCTCCCATGTCTCGGAAGATGAAATCAAGATGTAATGCCATGATCTTGGCCAACATGCGTGGTTCCTTCTTCGCTAGGCTTTCCTTGTTTATCAAGTCCACATGAATATATTTCTTCTCTTTGTTGTTCCTATACCATTCCTTCGCTTCCTCCTCTAAAACCCATTTAATTCCAAACATGCGGCGTGGTACTTGCATCGAGGAGGACTCTCCTTGCTCTTTGCGTCCTCTTTTATTGCCTTTTTGGGAAGTGGTTGCCTTATTTTTGCCTTGTCTTGCTTTGGGTGCCATTGTACCTGAGACTAAAACAATGTTCATGTTAGCATCATCTCGATGGATTCAATCTATAAACAAGCAGTAGGGGCACTACCCCACACTTAGTTTGTTGGTACAGACTAGTGAAGTGAAAGTGGTCGATTATTCAGACTTCATCGACATACGTTTTAGGTGCTATATTCCAACAATAAAATCAGAGCAGTCATACTTCTTGTAATCTTGGCAATACTTTCGTGTTTGATATATCAAGACTACTACATAGGGATTGAATCAAGGTATAGCATCTAACAATAATCACAACCTCCTATGTCGGTAGGCAACTATAATTCTTATTCCGATGAACAAGTCATTCCAACATGTAAGTATTCAAGTGACAAGATTATGCAATTTTTTGTGACCATATCAATTCCACAGAAGTATGATAGTGCATCAGAATCAAATTCAAGTTGGAAATAAGTTAAGATCATCCTTACGTATTCATTCACCCACTTCGTTGTATCACAATAATTCAATCACATTCAAATCATCAATACTACTTTCAAGATTCAACAATTCATAATGGGTGTAGTAGTGTAGTACTTACGGAATATAAATAAAGAACAAAGTAGCACTTACTTGATTGATGCCTTTGGATGATGTTCTTGTGAAGAAAAAGAGTAAAAGGAAAATTTTTGAGAGGATTTGGAGGCTATAGGCGGCGCATAAGCTAGGTTTCCAATGTGTTTTTGGTTCAAGACTAAGTCTCATATTTATAGGAAAAGGTTGGGTCGGGTTTTGACCCATTTAAAATCAGATTTGGAGACACGAAGTGACCATAGGCGGCGCCTTTTGCTTTGCCTATGCTTGGCATAGGCGGCGCCTTTTGCAAAGCATTGTCTAGCATAGGCGGCACCTATGCCATCGTATTCCTAGGCATAGGCGGAGCCTTTATCATGGCATATGAGATTCAGAGATAAAAGGCATTAGCATAGGCGGCGCCTATGCTATGGCATACTTGGGCATGGGCGGCGCCTATGCTATGGCACACTAGATTCCGAGACCTTGGGCCATAGTATAGGCCTTGCCTTGTTCGTGGCCTAGTTTTACCTAGGCCTAGCCTTGTTCGTTACCTATATTTTCATAAGCAATGCCCAATCCATAGCCTTTTGCTTCTTCATTCCTAACTTACCACCTTTAACATGCAATATATCCAAATCAAAATTTGAAACCAACCTCCTCATTTTACACCTCTTTGCACCTACATTTACTCAAAAACAATAAAGACGATTAGAACGATGGGTTGCCTCCCATCAAGCGCCTTAGTTTTGGTCGTGGCACGACTCTTCTTTTTGGATTTTTATTTATCAAAAGAAAAACGAAAAAAAAAACTAAAACGAAAAACGACAAAAGAAAATACGTAATAAGACAAGAAATGAAAAACAATGGGTTGCCTCCCATCTAGCGCTTGATTTATTGTCGCGGCACGACATGGCTATCTCGAGTACTTAGACTTCGTCGAGATAAGTGATGGCCATATAGTTTATCGAATCAAGAGGAACGATATATGGTTTTACTCGTTGTCCATTCACCTTGAAGACAACACCATTAGTGTCTTCCAACTCAACTACTCTAGACGATAGGCTTGGTTAACTTTGTATGGACCAGACCACTTGGACTTTAACTTACCTGGGAATAACTTCAGTCTGGAATTGAAGAGAAGTACCATATCATCCTTTTGAAATTTTCGTCGAACCATCCGCTGATCATGATACTTTTTCATCTGCTTCTTGTAGAGATTCGATCTTTCATAAGCACGTAGACGGAATTCATCCATCTCGTTTAGTTGCTCCAATCTCAGATTCATTGCATCATCCTAGTTCAAATTTAATCATTTCAAAGCCCACAATGCCTTATGATCAAGCTCAATGGGTAAGTGACAAGCCTTCCTATAAACTAGTTGGTACGGGGACATGCCAATTGGTGTTTTGAATGCAGTCCTATAAGCCCATAGTGCATCGTCCAGCTTCCGAGACCAATCTTTCCTATTAGCATTTACCGTTTTAGCAAGTATTTGCTTGATCTCTCTGTTGGAAACCTCTACCTGTCCGCTGGTTTGTGGGTGATAAGGCGTGGCTACCTTATGTTGCTTGACACCATATTTTGCCAACACAGATTTGAATAGCTTGTTGCAAAAGTGAGATCCTCCATCGCTTATGATAGTACGTGGTACTCCAAAGAGAGATAAGACATTTCTCCTTAAGAATGCTACAACACGCTTTCCCTTATTGTCGGCCAACGCTACAGCTTCAACCCATTTTGAGACATAATCTACAACAACTAGGATGTACTTCATTCCGAACGAATTTATGAATGGACCCATGAAATCAATACCCCATACTTCAAAGAGCTCTACTTCAAAGATTTTCGACATGGGCATCTCATGGTATTTCAAAATAGCAGCTTGTCGCTGAAACTGGTCGCATCTGCTCACAAAGTCGTTGGCATCTCTGAATATCGAAGGCCAATAATATCCACTTTGCAATACCTTCCTTGCTGTCCGATTACCTGCGTGATGTCCCCCAACTTGGGAAGTGTGGCATGCTTCCAATATATTAGGCACGTCTACATGGGATATACATCGTCTGATAACACCATCCGTGCATCATCGAAACAAATATGGTTCATCCCAAAAGTAGTGTTTTACATCAAGGATAAACTTCCTCTTTTGATGGTAAGATAAGTTTTTAGGTATCACATTACTCACCACAAAATTCGCAAAGTCGGCATACCATGGAAACTTTTCTGCTATCGTGGCTAAGATCTCCTCGTCCGGGAATGCATCATCAATATCAATTTCAGGCTGCGCCATATGCTCGTTTTCGAGTCTAGATAGATGATCAGCCACTTGGTTCTCGCAACCTCTTCTATCCTTCACCTCGAAATCAAATTCTTGCAGCAGCAAGACCCATTGAATTAGTCTTGGTTTTGCATCCTTCTTTGTCATTAGTTATCTTAGAGCTACATGGTCTGTATGAATGATAACTTTGGTCCCCAATAAATAAGCACGAAACTTCTCAAACGCATAAACAACCGCTAGGAGTTCTTGTTCTGTGACAGTATAGTTCTTTTGGGCTTCGTTTAGGACCTTGCGAGCATAGTAGATAGGATGAAATAATTTCTCCTTTATCTGGCCAAGTACAGCGCCAACAGCAACCCCACTAGCATCACACATGACTTTGAACGGTAGAGACCAATCTGGTGCTACCATGATAGGGGCTTCAATGAGCTTTCTTTTGAGGCATTCGAATGCCTTCAAACAATCCTCATTGAAGTCATACTTTGCATATTTCTCCAAGAGTTTGCACAATGGACTCACAATTTTGGAGAGGTCTTTGATGAACCGCCAATAGAAACCTGTATGACCGAGGAAACTACGAACTCCCTTCACTGAAATTGGGGGCGGTAGATTCTCGATGACTTCAATTTTTGCTCGGTCAACCTAAATTCCTCTTTCGTTGATTTTATGCCCAAGAACGATTCTTTCTTTTACCATGAAGTGGCATTTTTCCCAATTCAGCACTAGGTTGAATTCTACACATCTTTGCAACGCCATACTTAGGTTTGCCAAGCACGCTTCAAACAATTCGCCAACAACTGAAAAGTTGTCCATGAATACCTCCAAAGTATCTTCCACCATATCAGGAAAAATGGACATCATACAACGCTGAAAGGTGGCTGGTGCATTACATAGCCCGAATGGCATACGTTTGAAGGCAAACGTGCCATATGGACATGTGAATGTTGTCTTCTCTTTGTCTTCGGGGGCAATCCAAATCTGATTATAGCCTGAATAACTGTCTAAGAAACAAAATCATCTTTTCCCCGCTAATCGATCTAGCTTTTGGTCCATGAATGGCATTGGAAAGTGATCTTTGAGCGTCCATGAATTCAGCTTTCGGTAGTCCATGCATACTCTCCATCCGGTGATGGGTCTGAGTGGAATAAGCTCATTCTTTTCATTCGCGACCACCGTCATTCCTCCTTTCTTGGGAACACATTGTACCGGGCTTACCCATGTACTGTCAGAGATTGGATACACAACTCCTGCGTCTAACCACTTAATTATTTCTTTCTTGACTACTTCTTGCATAGGTGGATTGAGACGTCTTTGGTGTTAAATGGTGGGTGTGCAATTCTCTTCAAGCTTAATTTTGTGTGTACAAATCTCAGGTGGAATACCAATAATATCAGCGATGGTCCAAACAATGGATCTTATATACTTTCGTAGGATAGCAATGAGAGCTGCAACTTGTTGCTCACCCAAATCTGCTGCCACAATGACTGGAAGTGTGTTTCCGTTTCCTAAGAATGCATACTTTAAATGACTAGGCAGCTCCTTCAATTCTAACGTGGGTGGCTCTTCAATAGATGGCTTAGCTGGAGGTGTGGGTCGAGTTTTGAGATCAAGGTACAGCTTTTTGGGAGCATGGCGATATGTCCCTAATCCTGATAGAGCACAAATAGCTTCTTCGCAATTTTCAGCATCCTTACTCTCTCCATTCATGAGCACAGTCGCCAATGGGTCTTTAATAATTTGTTCTTCTTCAAGTGATTCTTCCTCATCATCAAAGTAAACATCAGCCACCGAGAATACATTCAGCTCTTTAGGTTGCTTCATTGCTTTGCACACATCAAAGCGAACTACTGCGTCATTTATTCGGAATGAAAGCTCATTAGCTCTCAAATCAATAAGCACACTTCCCGTATCAAGGAAAGGGCACCCTAAGATTATGGGGACTTCTGAGTCTGCCTCACAATCCAAAATAACAAAGTCTGCCGGAAAGATGAATGAATAAACCCTTACCAATACATCACATAGAATACCAACAGGTCGTTTTACCGACCTATCTGCCATTACGAGCCTCATATTGGTTGGAGCAGGATCTCCCAACCCCAACTTTTTATAGATAGATAATGGCATCAAATTGATGCTGGCTCCTAAATCACATAATTCCTTGGATAAATTCAAAGATCCAACGGTGCAAGGAATAGTGAAAGCACCGGGGTCAGCCTTCTTCTGAACTAGTGATCGGGTAGCGATTGCGCTGCAGTGATGAACGTCATCTTTCAACTCATAGCTGGCTGCCCTCTTCTTTGTCAAAAGATCCTTCATAAATTTCGCATACCCAGGAATTTGTTCAAGTGCCTCTACCAATGGAACATTAATGGTCAGCTGCTTTAACATAGTCATGAATTTGTTGAACTTTGTATCATCCGCCACCTTCTTCAATCTTTGAGGAAAAGGTGGTGGTGGATAGGGAATTGTTATCTCCACGGCTTTCTTCTCTTCTTGCTTCCATTTTTCAGCCTTTTCAGGCTGCAATATGCTCGGTGTGACGTCATGGATGTCGTTGGTGGCTTCCGCGGATTCCTCTCCTTTTGCGTTATCATCAATATCCGCTACTTCGTCAACCACTTGCTTGCCTTTTGATGAAGTTTCCAGCACCTTACCACTTCGGGTAGTAACAGCCATGCATGACCCATCATTCCTTGGGTTTTGCACAGTGTCACTAGGTAAAGTGCCAGCCTTTCTTTGATTGAGTGCTGCTGAAAGTTGGCTCAATTGCTGCTCTATTTGCTTGATTGAAGTGGAATGAGAATCAACTAATTTCTTCATAGAGGACAAATCATTTATTACCTCCGTTACTCCAGCGCTCGTTGCTTCCACTCCTTTCAATAGTTTATCCATCATCTCTTCCATATTTCCAGAACTAGATGTGGTGGTGTCACGTCTTCCTGGGGGGAACATACAAAGCACTCTTTTCATTCTTGTTCTTCCAACTACCTTGGTGCTTGTTTCCAGATTTGTCATAATAGTTCCGAACTTGGTTTCCTTGGGTATTACCTCAGAAACCCCCCTGATTGTTCAAGTAGTTGGCCTCTTCTTCCGAATCAGATTCATCTCTTCCTTTTGACGCAATAGCTTTGACGTTTTCGGTCTTCCCTAATAATAGATGCTTTGTAAGAAGATCCACTTGTGTTTTCATGTGTGCCATATCTTGATCACGTTCTTCTTCTCTTCTCCTTTGGTCTGCAGTCATGCCAATAGATAAAGTGGGGCTTGCTACCTCAGAATCCCTGGTATGCCAAGCTCTACTTTGCTTTGTCATACGATTTAGCATATTGCTTGCTTGACCAAAGGTGAGGTCCATAAAATATCCTCCAGCCGCATTATCCATCACTGGTTTAGTTATTGAATTCAAGGCTCTATATAATATCTCCATTAGGTGGACATTGGTCAAGTGATGGTTCGGGCACCTCATAAGCTTTGTCTTGAACCTCTCCCATGTTTTATGAAGAGCTTCGGTTGGAAGCTGCCGAAAGTTGCTGATTTCATCTCTTAATTGTGCTCTTTTGGATGGCGGAAAGAATCTTTCTAGGAAAGCGTCTCTCAATTGCCTCCAATTTGTAATAGAATCAGGAGTCAGCCCGTTCAACCATAGAGTTGCCTCCCCAGACAGAGACAATGGAAATAGACGTAATTGAATTGCATTTTGACCAACGCCAGGATTGTCAAACGACTTGCATGTAGAAATAAAGTTGATGAGATGCATATTCGGATCATCGCCTGCTAGTCCACCAAATAATCCTTTGAGTTGCAATAACTGAATCATGGTGGTCGTGATATTGAACTTAGCTCCGGGCGCTAATGGTGGAGGGATTATGGCTCCTGTGGCTCCGGCTCCATCAAGATCATCATCATCCTCATCGAAAGCTGGTTGCATAACTCGGCGTTCAGGCCTAAACGTAGCTTGACAATCTCTTCTGTTAGCAGGTGTTGCAATCTCTGCGGCATGCCTAGGGTTTAGCAACTCGTCATCACCTAGGTCCTCGTCGTCAGGATTTATTGCTCGCCCAGGGTTATCAATATTTTGTTGATACACTTGAGCGGTGGCAAGAGCAGCTAATCTCGCCTGTTCTTGTTGAGCAGCCATCCTTTCAATTTCGTGTTGTGCCTCCATTCTGCCAATACGTTGTGGTTCAGGATTGATAGGTAATAACGGTTGACCAGAAATTCAAGTACGGGGCATGCACTGAATAAAAACCTGCAGAGAACAAAAACAAAAACTAAAAGTAAAAGTACGAGAATCTCTGACCAAAGATTCTAGTAATTATCACACACTTAATTGACACTCGTACTCCCCGGCAACGGCGCCAATTTTCGATAACGCTCAATATACAGCTCTCGTAGGAGTGTAAAGCGGTCGTTGTCAAATATATAACCCAACTGGGTTAGGTATCGATTCCACAGGGAATAGCTTGGTCAACAAGTAAGCAAAGATTACTAGACTTTTAGTGCAAGTCTCGTAAAAAGGGGGGAGTTTTGTCGTGCAAGTAATGTAACCAAAGTAATAAGGTAAAAATAGAAAATAGCAAAGTAAAAAGAAAGAATGTTTAGTAAGATGTAAAACAATGAGAATTGAGAAGTTGGGGTTATGTCCACCTTATGAGTTGTACGTCTCTATTGGCTATAAGTTGTGCGGAATTCAGACATGCATGTGCTTATAGAGAATTGTATTCGATGGTAAATCCAAGCGTCTTTCGACCTAAACAAGGACTATTTCACTTTAACTCTTTCGAGCTTAAAGCGTATCTAACGGTACAAATTCTCCAAGAGGTTAATCCAGTTACGACACTAACTTTTTAATAGGGGATGGGACCCTATTACCTTGACATTATCTCTTTTCCAGACATATAACTTTTCTTTCGAACAAGTTAATGCTATACTGGCGTTATTCTATGCGTCTGCAGCCACAAGAATTTGCATTAAGATGAAGAGAATAATGATATAAGCAGCATACGTGTCGCGAATTCACAAACTCATAGCAATAGGTAGTATCTCATACGGCTTCCATAACCCCAACAGAGAAGTTTAGTTACCCATGAGTGTGAAGGAAATCACAATAGACATTATTATTATACCACAATAAAGAGTTCGTGTAGCAAAGTGTGGTAGGCGTTTTTAGGCGTGACTTTCTTTGCAAGTAACGTTTCTCTTGTTGCGGAAATTAAGAATTGAATAGATGAACAGAAGAAGAATAAAAAGTAGAATTAATGGAAGAATTAGAAGTAGTAGTGAATGAATGAATAAAAATCTCTAGCCAAATAGGGTATTTATAACACCCATATCCTATTCCTACTAAGCTAATGAATTACTTAACCAAATCCTACTTGGTTAATGTATCATTATCCTAATCCTACTAAATTACTGCTAGTCCCCAAAGTCTTCAGAATTATTGTTTTTGCCCGGGACAGGTTTTCCATGCGTTACTTCAGGTCCTTGGCGTCCAAGCTTTGTTTTCCTCCTTTCGTGAAGCTTTCTTTGGCGTCAAGTTTTCCATAAAATGCTGAATTCTGCATCTTTTATACCTGAAAACCTGCTAATCATATTCGTTAGCTCACTTACAGGAAAAAGGACTAAAAGTGCATGAAATATATTATTTGTTCTCAAAACTTGGCTAAAATATGGGCAAAGTCTAGTGCTATAGGCGTGTAAATTCGCCTATCATCAAGGGCATACCTTTACCAACAGCAAAACCAAAGAATAATCCATAGTAATTTGGGTTACTCATGAGACATTTGTTAAACCATAACCAACAAGCACCCACATGTGCGAACCATAACAAAAAACATGTAAAAACATAGTTTAAAACAAGAACCAACAATATGCATCAAGACCCTCAACATTAGTTTCCAAACCCACCATTTAGGACTCATGAATCAATGTTTAAAACACATTAAATCATGTCTTTAATTTGAAATAAAAATGAGGGAATAAGTAAATGCCTTATACAAGTAGATCCATGGAAAGTACTTGACCCCTCTTAGCCTCTAGATGAACACTTGAGAAACCTTAGCCTCCAAACTTCAAGAGAGTGTTTAAAGAGTTTTTTGAGAGTATTTATACCTTTCCAAGTGAGTTATGAGAGGCCACTAAGGGTTATATAATGCGGGGACATAAGAGTTTTGGGGTGGGAAATGTCCAAAAGGTCCCCAACTTAAAAGTTAAATTCTATCCCTAAGGGGGTATGACCCAACCATGCAAAGTGTATCCTAGGGTATGAGTGGTACCCTAAATCGTACCGTAAATCTCACCACGACCCTCCATACTGGTCCCAATACAACTACACCAACTCAACTCGTACCTTAGAGTATGATTAGTATGCCAAATCATACCCACATCCGTACCTTGGACAGTTTCTACTAGGCAACTCAATAAACTTCATACAACTTGGAATTGTACCCCTCGTATCCCACCATATGACTCGTATAGTGGTGAGTTGTATCTTGGATAGTAACTAAGCAAACCCTACTGCCCAATATACGAGTGATCCATCAACCCATCTCCCTAACTCATATCTAAGGGTATGAATGGTACACTTGAGTTGTACCAAGTCTTAACAGTCCAAAAACCAAGAAATTTTGCAAGGGTTTGAATCCCGGGGTATTATAGTCACCACCACTAGGATTATTCATCCTTGAATGATGGGTAAGGGTAAGAACAAGCATGAGATGATGCATTAACACACATCAAACTTTTTCCTAACAAAATTAGAAAACAAGGACACACAACAAGATTAGAATCAAATCACATACCCTAAGCACGATTTACACCCTAACACATCCATCCCGACCTCTAACTAAGTTAGAAAACAAAGATACAAGAGGGACCATTCTTTACCCTTAACCAAGTTAAAAAACAAAGATGTGTCAAAGATCACATACCTTTTGCACTAATTTATGGAATGAAGAACAAACGTGGACCCTTGGACTCCATGTCCTCCTTCGCATCCCTATGTGGCTTTATCAGACTTTTGGTTTCACCATGGAAACTTTACCAAAGCCACACCTTATTTTTTCAACCAGCAAACTTATCGATCCAAGATCGTCACCGAGACCTCCTTAAGGTACAAAAAATCTAAGATATGAATACCAACCAAAGGAGCCAAACAATGAAGGACCATCCATACCTTACCTCCACAGAACCATATGGAGTGTCGGATGAAAGAACTCATGCTCGGAAGAAATTCCAATTCAACATATAATTTCTTGAGACACATCACAGGAAAAGAGTTTTTAGTATACCAGTGTCAGCATTAGAAGATGCCTTGGGCACCTGAGGTTTGGTAAGGGAATTAAGATGACTCCGACCATAGATGAAACCTGAAGTAGCACCCCTTGGTACAAGAGCTAGGGAAGTAGCAACCGATATCCCATTTTCCTAAAAGGCAATCCTTATGCGACATTCCCATTGCATGTGACCGAATTGACCAAAGGTAAAACAATGATGTATTCCTTTCTCCTAACAACTACGGTGTGACCGACCACAAAATCTACAAAGAGGGTAGGATGGTGCAAATTGGGCCCCAATAGCCCGAATTTGGGCACCTTATTCCCTAAAAGAATTACCATTCAAAAAATATCTGCCTCCTAATGGATTCAAGTATAGTGAAGGAGCATTATCCATAAAATCAGAGTTAGAACCCACCCAACCCTTCCCCTTAGACCCCTTGCCACCATACCATTGGCCTTCTCTTTGTATAAAGAATTGAGGTCCCCTTACCTTACCAATTTCTCGACCTTGCCTCATTCCTTCCCATACCAATAGAACTGAACTAGTGTGACAAAGTTGTCAGTATTTGGCTCAATAGATTAATAGAATGATGAAACTCGGCATTAGTAACCCCTTCTTGAGGTAATAGAGAATGAGCCAACTCCTAAAATAAGATCAGATAAGATCAATGGGACTCCACAGGAAAAACTAGAAGCTATGACCCTTGACCAACTCTATGCCCCGTGAGTTGGACTAGATCTATCTATGTTATCCTCGAGTAGGATAGTTGAGTTACTACGAACTTTAGATCATTGAGAGGACATGATCCAAAAAGTGAACCAAAGAAGACTCATGGAAAAGTTCATGACCTTAGAATTCATGGCCCAAAACTATAAAAACAAGAACAGGCCTCTTGATTAGAAGTGTGGTGCACGATACAACCATAAGAAAGATGCTACTCGACATAGCTTTGTGGGACAACCCATGACACCAAAACCTAAAGTTCTAATACCAACTTGACACGACCAAAACCAAGGCCTTGTCATAATGGGAAATACCAAGCCCAACTGGGAACGGGGACCACCCCCGCCACCCAAACCAACCACCAAATACATACCTTGGGTCAGATGAATTCCAACCATATAACAAGATAGTGAGTTTATCCATGAAGTGACTTTGAGATAATCCTATATTCGAGGCTAACCCAACCAAGTCAATACACCCAATAACCAACCAATCCAACCAAACCAAAACCATAAACTAAAACCAAGACAATAATTTAATGTATGTTTATATATATGACATATTCCATCCAAATCATATCCAAGTCCATAATTCTCCATACAATGCCTCTAAATAAAATCGAAGAGTACCTAGTCGGGACATGCCCCCGACATAGCCATAAATGAGGTCTATGAAAGACAAAAGTACATAAAGTAATCCATGACATAAAATATATGTCTTCTGAACTATAGAAGCTCGCCACTTCAATCCAATAGTTGATCCAAAATTTGATCTCTAAGCAGTAGAAGTAGAATGGTTGGTTCCTGCATCGCATGGGGATACAGCCGCCCAAAGATGAGTTAGCAAGTGAACACTAGCATGCACTCAGGATAAGGATAAAATAATACCATTTAATAAAACCAAGTAAATAAATAATATGCATACAACCCGTACAAATATATAACCATACTGGGAAAGAGAATCGAGTTTAATATGTATTTAAAACCATTAACTTGGGTATGTTTAGCTTAACTATACTTAACCACCCATGGTCTATTTACGTCCAGTATAACCCCATGAATAGGCCTCAATTCGTGTAGCCTTACAAACTAGAGATTCCATAAGAGTAAGGGATTCCTAATTTTCCCTTCAGCCTCCATGATACATATGTATAGTGTACTTAGAGGATTCCCGTATACCTTATAGTATTATACAAGGTTGCCATGACCTACCCCTAATGTCGGCAAGTATGAGTTTCTAATTTTTATCCATTGGACTCCAACCTTCATGGTTAGCTATCACACGCCGCCGTTATTTCCCAATTAAACTATTTTCAACAAACCAAACATTACTAATAACTGAGGCTATACATAGTGGTGTCATCATACCGACTATAACTTGCAAGTATTGTCCTTAGACAAAACTTTTATGGTTAAAGGATTCCTGTGTACCCATTTACCACGTTAACTTGGGGGAGTCCCATATATCCCATAAGTGAGCCATTATGAGATTAGCTTGGGGGAATCCCATCTACCCCACAAGTTGTTCAATTACTATGTTTACTTGGGGTATTCCCTTGTACCCCATAAGGATTTTAATTAACCAAACTGTTACCAAAAAAACATTCCATTTAACCATTCAAAACCATTCACACCTTTTAAATCACTTTTGACCATTCCAAATATTTAAGGTACTTATACCATCCAAACCATCTAAACTAAGAAAATCCATCCACAACCATTTAGGGTTCCATTAAGAAACTATACCATGCAATAGTTCCAATAAAAGTGCAACAATAGAGTGAAAACATTTTTTAGGCATTTTATCAAACTTGTTAGGGGCATACCTTTGGCAAGACCAAAACCAAAGTATAAACTATCATAATTTAGTTTACTCATGAACTATTTGTTAAACCATAACCAACAAGCACCCTCATCTGAAAACCAATACCAAAAATATGTAAAAACATTGTTTAAACCAAGAACCAACAATATGCATCAAGACCCTCAGCATTGATTTCAAAAACCACCATTTATGACTGATAAATCAATATGTAAAACACATTAAATCATGCCTTTATTTGTAACTAACAATGAGGGAAGAAGTACATGCCTTATATAAGAATATCCACTGAAAATACTTGACCCCTCTTAGCCTCTAGATGAACACTTGAGAAACCCTAGCCTCTAATCTTTAAGAGAGTGTTTAAAGTGTGTTTTGAGAGTATTTATGCCTTTCCAAGTGAGTTATGAGAGTCCACCAAGGGTTATGTATCATGGGGACATAAGGGTTTTGGGGTGGGAAATTTCTAAAAGTTCCCCAACTTAGAAGTCAAAAATCCATCCCCAGGATTACACCACCCAACCATACAAATTGTATCCTAGGGTATGAGTGGTACCCTAAATCATACCCTAGACCTCACCAAAACACTCCACACTAGTCCCAATATGACTAAACCAACCCAAGTCATACCTTAGAGTATGATTGGTACCCCAAACCTTACCCATATCTTTAACTTAGACAGTTTCAACTAGGCAACTCAATAAATTCATATGACTTGGCATTATATACCTCGTATCCTACCATACAACTTGTATAATGGTGAGTCGTATCTTGGATAGTAACTAAGCCAACCCTACTACCCAAAATATGAGTGAGCTATCATTCTATCCCCTAACTCATATCCAAGGGTACGAATGGCACTTTTTTGAGTTGTAACAAGTCTCAAAAGTCCAAAACCTAAGAATGTTTTCAAGGGTCCAAATCTTGGGGTGTTATAATTTATTAGTACTATGTGTCTCTTTAGCGGAGATTAGGCTGCTTAAGTTGCCAAATTCTGCTCTAGAAATATTAGAGACTTCTACACATATCGCTTAAGAGGCCATCACATAAGTGACAAGGGCAACACTTTAGTGACATCAACTGTGTAAGCCAGGCTGCTTAAGTGACCAGCTAGCCACTTAAGCGACCCAATGGGTGCTTAACCAAATACATCAGCACCAACTGAAGACTTGAAATTTTCCAAGTGTCTACCAGCCCCTTAGGATTTACCCAAGATCACGTATATACAAACTAACTATGCTACCCTATCAAATTTGATGTTGCACAATCAAAATTTCCTCTGGCGTCATTTCAATGAAAAGTAGGTCCCACACCCACCTACTATTTTTTTTATGTTCCTACCAATAGCCCAAAATGAGTTTGGAAGACTTGAGACCCAAACCAAAGGTCCACCCAGTCTAATATTGATGTTTCGAACCTATTGGAACTATCAAAATTGGCCTACAAGGTCATTTGACTGAAATTTTCACCTGGTAGCCAATTCTAACTAGGGAAGACTTTTAATCAGGGAATTAGCTCTAAAAACAAAACTAACTACCCGATAACAGAGATGTTAGCTCCATCAAGTCATAAATTACTTAGGGAACCTCTTAGAGGGTCATTATATCGTGGTTCACCATCATAAGACTTCACCACACCATACCCCATGAAATAGAAATTCTACTGGCATATCCTTACCCTATCTATTCTCTATATACCATAGAGTTTTACCCATAACCTAATCTGCACAAGCACCACCAACTAATGTAGACTCACCTATACTAACTACATAACACAAACATGCGTAAGAGCAAATATACATATTATAATTGGAAACACATTCAAATAATAACATTTCATGACAAAAATCATAAACAATGATATTAGTTAATTAAACACACCATGTAATAACACTTACAATTTTCTTTCACAAGCTTTCACACTTAGTCACGTTCATTATCAATTCGTCATCGTATATACTTATCGTAAAAACACTCAATGCATATGAATGATGCATGTATGCAAGATGTGTACATCATCTATACTCATCCCTTCTCATCCATCTCATTGGCATTATAAACATCATATCATACTAGCGTGGTACCTAACTCATATCACAATATACTATATCTATATTGGCATGGTACCCAATCCATATCACAATATATCATATCATATTTGTACCGACATGGTACCTGAGATATTATCTTAACACATCAATATTATGCAAATGAAATGTATTATAGTTAATAAATCATGAGTCATGATAGAAGGCAATCATTGGTGTTATGTTCAAATGTACAAGGGCAAGATAGATTAAGTATTACAATAAAATTGTAAATCATATTAAATAAGGACCTTAATTGATATATGTGTATTCGTAGCCATCACAGACCACACACACCTATAGGGCTTCCATAATCAAACATTAATATAGTTTATAGTAATACAATATACTCAAGCCTAATTGGATTTTCAAATGTGTCCATCCATCCAACACTATTCTAAAGGCCTAGTGAATGATTCTCCCAACATTAATATTAATGTCAGATGCATCTAGCCTAATGATTATTCTGAGTAAACAATAACTTACTTCTTAGGAAAAACATACTACTATGGAGAAGAGTGGGCTGTTTGCACGTGCTAAATACATCCCCATGTTGGGTTCCCTCCGAGTATAATACGAAACTACCCTCGTGAGCCTTGGTCTTTAGAATTTCAAAGTTGTGAGAGACGAGGTTGTTCAGAGTGTTTTTGGTGAAAAAAGGTGACCTAGGAAAATGAAAAGGAGGATTTTTAAAAATCCCTCATTTGGGCTACAACTTCTTACTATTGTAGTGGTGCCCAACTATTGCAGTAGCCGTCGAGAGTCTAGCCTATTCCATTATTCGGCCACTTGGCCCAGTTCCCTTAGTTCTTAATTTTCATCCCAATTTAATTTTTTGGGTTCATTTCATGCCTATTATTCACCTCAAATTATTTTTGAGGAATTTCCACATGTAATAATGGTTTAGGTGACTACACATTGACTTTTACTATTATGGGATTTTTTTGCTATAATGGGAGTCTCTATAGAGACATGCCACCAGCTATAACAGGTGTGGCAAGGCAAAACCTGAAAAACCTCCCAGTTTTGTCTCTACAATTCGCCCTCAAATCATAACACCACAAACTAACCCCTTTACGTCAAGTTTGATAATGAGCTTTCTACTTACTCAAATTCACTTCCGAATAGCCCTACGAATTTCTTTTTAAGTTAGTTAACATAAGATCAATCTAAAATATATTAAATTTACCAAATCCATTCCAATATTTCCCTAGACCATACTTGGCTCTAATTTCATTCCAAACTAGCCTAGCTTGAAATTTTTAACTTTTACCTCAAGAAAAATATTAACCTAAATTTGATGATTGACTCACCCATAACAACGATAAGGTTGTTATAAGAATCTTTATGTTTACATTTTTTATTTCTGTAAATATAAGTCTTTTTCATTTTATTGCTATTTTTTGATGCTTATTATGACACGACCTAAACTGGGGCCTTGTCGTGATAGACATCCCAAGTCCAACTAGGATCGGGGAGCACCCCCGATATCCAACCCAACCTCCAAGTACATACCCTGAGTTGAATAAATTCCAAACATATAAAAAGATAGAGTATTTATAGATATACTAACTTTGGGATAAGTCTACTTCCTAAACCAACCCAACCAAGTTAATTCATCAAATAACCAACCAAACCAAGACAATAACCCAATTTATATATATATATATATAATCCAAAACAAAATAGAATAATCATAAATAAAATAAAGTCCACTGATGTCATCCCCAATACCTATGTCAATTCCGAGTCTAACACCAATACCAACATTGCCCGTACCAACCTATAGTCGTCCCACAAAGCCTCTAACCAAAAGTAAAACAATATCCGGTTTGGACATGTCCCCGACCATAACCAAAATGATAGTATATCAAATGACCAAAGTATGTAATGAAATCCATGACATGAAATGGATCCCTTCATAATATAGAATCTCACCACTTCAATCCAACACAAGTTGATTTTGAATCTGATCACTGTGTATAGTCGATTCCTACATCGCATAGAGATACAATGCCCGAAGATAGGTTGGCGGGTCAATGCTAGAATGCATTTGAGATAAGGATAAAATAATGCCAACCTTAAAAACTAAGTAAACAACCATATGCATACAAGAACATACATACATACATATATATAGATATATGTTCATACTAGGAAAGAGAACTGGTTTTAGCTTGCCTTAAAACCATTAACCTAGGTATGTATAGCTTACCATCCTAGAATTACCCACGGGCTATATGGGTCCAGTGTTACCCCCTGAACGGGCCCCGATATATATAGCCGCACGAACCGAAGATACCATAGGAGTAGGGGATTCTCGTGTACCCTTTGCTCTCCATGATACATATATACATGTGTAACTTAGGGCATTCCTATGTACCCCATAAGTATTATATAGGGTCTGCATGACCAATCCTCATGTTGGCAAACATGAGTCTCCAGTGTCTGTTCATTGGACTCAGACCTTTACAGTTAACTATCACAACCCGAAATTATTTCCCAATTAAAACCATTAGCATACAACTAAACTACCTATATAATTTATTATTAACGAAGTCTATATTTAGTTGTATCACCTACCAACCATAACTTACAAGCAATGTCCTTAGCTATCCTCTTTAAAGAAGGGATTTCCATGTATCCATAGATTACATTATTAAGTTGCTTGGGGGATTCCCATTTACCCCACAATATGATCATTATTAAGTTCTCTTGGGGGATTCCCATGAACCCCGCAGTGTATTCAATTAATATATAACCATGACCACTAAGACCTCACCATTTAACCATTAAAGACTATCAAAACTAGTTAGGGTTCCATTATAACTTTATACCTTGCAAAGTTTTTAATGAATGTTCAATAATATAGTAAAAACATTCTCAGGTATTTTATCAAACATGTTGTAGGCATATAGCCTTCAAAACCAAAACCAAGTACCAATTAACCATTCCTTTGAAACCACATGCTCAAACAACTATTAGACTATTAAAACCATTGTTAAATCATGGGAAAACCATAACAAAATCATTTATAACCAAAACCCCCAACATATTTTTAAAACCCAAAACCATACAATAATTATTCCATGAAAATCATACATAAAACATGTCTTTAGTTGGAACTAACAATGAGAGAAAAGTAAAACGCCTTAGATTACAAAGATGGCAGAGAGAAACAACCTTTGTAAGCCCTAAATTGACCATATTGATGAAACCCTAGCCTTCTTTGACCCAAGAACCTTGAGAGAATTTGAGAGAGTTTCTAGTTGCTTAAGATTATAATAATAGGGTAAATGATGTCCCCAGAGTGTTATAAGTTGTGGGGCCTTAAGAGGTTAAGAGGGGAATATTTATCCCTAACTTAAACTGTATAAAACATCCACATGAGGGCATGACCACCTCTCCAAATCGTACCCTGGGGTACGAGTGGTACCCTTATCTCGTACCCCATGCCTCTCTTTGGACCCTAACAATATCAAACATATGACCACCAAGGCCAATTCATACCCAACCATACAACCAGTACCCTTAATCCATACCTTAGGCAGAATAGACTCCTCTAGGTTAAACATCAGGAAATCATACAATTGGAATCAGACCACTAGTACCCTAAAATACGACTAGTATAATTCAAATGTACCATAAAAAGAAACCAACCGACCTACACTAGTTAAAATATGACCAAGACCCACCAAATTGTACCCTATCATATGAATAGTACCCCCTAATCGTATGATGTACAAAAGCCAATAAGTTAAGAAATTTTTGAGGATCAAAACCCAGGGTATTTTAATTCTCCCCTACTTAGATCATTCATTCTTGAATGATGGACAAGTTAGTACAAGCACGATTTACATGCCAACACCTCGACTCTAATATTTTTTGTTAAAAAAACAAATATGCCAAGAAATCAATCTTTCTTTTAATAAAGTTTAAAAATAAAAGTAGGATAAAGAACAGATACCTTTCACATGAATCTTGAGGAAAAAAATAGGAATGGATATTTGGACTTTATGTCCTCTTTCGCTTCCCAAGTAGCTTCTCCAACCTTGTAGTTCCTCCATAGAACCTTAACCAAAGATACATCTTTAGTATGTAATAGACAAACCAGCTGATCCAAGATCTTAACTGGGATCTCTTTATATGATAGAGAATCCAAGATATCCTATCCTTCTAAGCGAAAAAACAATAAAGGATCACCTATAGACCTTTTAAAAATAGAGATATGGAATACTAGATGAATGGAGATTAAGCTAAAAGGTAACTCTAACTCATATGCCACATTACCAACCCTCCTTAAAATCACATAAGGACTAAGATACTAGGGACTGAGCTTCACCCTTTTCCTAAACTGCATTACTCTCTTCATGGGAGACACCCTTAGGAGCATAACTCCAAGTCCCTATACCTTACACCCACATAGGACTTTTGGAGACTTTGGACATCCTTACGCCTATCTCGAATCACCTTTACCTTCTCAATGGCCTAGAAAACCATGTTTGGGCCAAACATATCTGCCTCACCAGGATCGAACTACCTAATAGGACATCTATACCTCCTACCATAAATGCCTTAAAAGGAGTCATCCCAATGCAAGAATAATAGTTATTATTGTAAGAAAACTCTAAAAGAGGTAGATTCATAACCCAATTACCACTATAGTGAATCATGTATGCACGAAGCATATCTTCTAATGTCTGAATAGTCCTTTCTACTTACCCATCTATCTATTGATGAAAAGAAGTACTCAGACTAACCTTAGTGCCCAACCCTTTCTAAAACAACCGCCAGAAGTGGTATAAAAACTGAATACCATGATAATAGATAATATAAATAGGTACCCTATGCAACTTCACAATCTTATAAAGATATAACCTCACATAATCCTCATCCAAAAAGTTTATCCTCACTGGCAAAAACTAAGCCAACTTTTTCATTCTATCAACGATGACCCAAACCAAATCATATTAATTCCAAGATCGAAGAAGACCAGTAATGAAATCCATGTTTATTTCTTTCCATTTCCATTCTGGCAATTGGTATGTTTAAATGCACACACAAGTGTACGCAATCATACAAGTAATATAGTTACTTAGACAGTCAGATATCGTACACACGAGGACTATAAAACTAGTAATTCGACTAACTTTAGTATTAGACAAGGAGGTATTAAGTATGTAATGTATCAAGATGATTTTTGAAGTTTTGAATAAAAATGTAAATATATAAAAAATAACAGTTTGTGACAATAGCAAAGCGAGTAGAGGTTGTAAATAGTAGTGATGAGAATTCCAACGTTGAGGCACTTCTAACAATCTTACAAATCACTATTCTTATTGCAGTCTGGTTAGTTATTGGGTTGTTGATTCGCAGGGTTTATAACATGATCATGGTCTCTCAACCTCTAATCTTCTACCTATATGAACCTTGCAACTACATTGTTGAGAAGGGATGCAATAACCCATTTAGATGTATATGGCTATCTTCATGAAATTGAACCAAATAAGTCTTCTAGGTATCTCCCTATCCTAGATGCTAATTCACATCCTCTATTTCATAAAGGGATGAGAACCTTTCTCCTTAATCTCTTTGTTCTATCCTACAATTCTCCTCCCGAATTCACATAGAAATATAGATTTATTTTAATGGTGGCCACTCATAAAAATATTAAGCACAAGAAATTAAGAACAACCCAGATGATAATACAATAAGAAACTAAGGTAAAGAATATCAAAGATTACTCATGTTCTTAGCCTCAACCACAGAACAAGGGTGTTTATTCACTCATGTCTTAATTCAACATCAAAAATAAGCAATTATCATACCCAAAATTAATCTTGAAGAAAAGAAGTTCAAACGAAATTCCAAGAACCCGAAAAGACAGATTTTGTTGATTTTCCAATGTTGTTGTGCTTTCCAAAGTGTTTAGTGGTGACTTGATTTGTTCCTTTTATAGCTGGGTCAAATTATCCTGTTTTTTCCTATCACTGCAACATGGTCTCACGGTCGTTGCTATACTCACCACAATATGGTACACTCGTGGTGAATTTCTAGATTTTGACAATTACGGATTGTGGTACGCCCAAATTAAAACTTTCTTAGAAATATATAAGCGGTCGCTATTAAATATAGAACCCAACTGGGTTGGGTGTCGAATCGCACAGGGAATACTATGTTCACTAAGTATTGTCACTATTATTAGACTGTTGATCTAAGGTTCTGGAGTAAAAGAGGGTTTTTGATGTGTTAATAATGTCCTTTCATTTTTGTATCACACAACGGTCCATTTAATGAGAGTTAAAGCAAGTGTAATTTCAATGAAAATGAGTTAACTAGAGTTATGCTCACGAAGATGTTCAAACAGTTAGGGTTGTGACCTTGTTCTTGAATTCTAATTTATAATTTCAATTGCAAAAAGTATTGAATTCTAAGAATTACCCACTTGTTTCACATCCTAATGGGTATTTTACACTTTTCATATTTCGAACTTAAAGGATCAATGTATCATTTAATAGAACTCTCATGAGGGTTGATCCCATTAGGGAATCAACCCTTTACCCAAAGGGTAAAACCTATGGATTTTATGTGAATCACCTTTTTTCCCAACATCCACTTTCTTATCAAACAAGTGGTGTTCATGGGCTCACTTCTCAAGTTTGCAACCAAGAGATATCATTATAATGAAGAGAGATTCATGAAATTTAGATAGATGTTAAAAATCAAATGGATTCATGACCCCAAATAGCTCTATACATCAAGCTCCCATAACCCTAGTTATGACAGTTTAGCTACTCATACCATATAAGATATCAAATATATATTGATGTTCATAAATAACTTCAAAGGAGTACTTACAAAATTTACAATATTTCTCTTCTCAATCTTCAATGAAAAAAAAATAGAGAATAATAATCAGATCTTAATTTCTAGCTTCAAATCTCAATGAAAAATGTTACACAGCTCTCTATAGAGAAGAAAGTTTGAAACTACTATAAAAAAAGATGCGGAATAAAACCTAATACTTAGTATTTATATGATTCTAGAACTGGGGTTTTAAAATTCAAACTCGGAGTTGCCACATCATGTTCGACGGATCGAGCAATGGTTCATCGCTGGGGTGACGGTCCATTGTCTAGACCTTCATTGGAGCTCCAGTGATTCTATGTTCTGTTTCTTAGCGACGGGTCAGGCAATGATTCATCACAGGGTTGACGGTCCATCGCCTGGACTGTCGCAGGACTTCCAGTGATTCTTCAATATATTTTTGGGTGACGATTTAGGCCAATGATTCATCAAAAAGGTTGATAGTCCATTGCCTGGACCGTCGCAGGACTTCTAGTAATTCTGCATTCTATTTTGGGGGGATGGTTTAGGCCTATGTTTCGTCGCAAGGCAGATGGTCCATCGCCTAAGCTGTTGATTGTCATCATTTTTTTCTTTGTTTTTCCCAGTTTATCCAAGTTATTCTTCACGCTCAGTTCTTATCCTAAAAATACTAAAGTACAATGTTAAATATAACAGTAGTTGCTTGAAAACACATAATTATCCTAAGAAAAAGGCACACCCTCATCTTAAGGCAATTGCTTATCCTCAACCAACTCAACACCAAGTTGCATATACGAACAACATTATGATGGGCATTTTATAGTCAAAGAAACAAGAACATACAATTATTCAACTGCACATTCGATTATGCAATCTCTACATACATGGATCTACTAATTGCATTAGCCACTAATCAGTATATTCACAGCCACAGATATAACATCCCAATGAAATAAGCAAACCAGAAATAACTCAATATTCCCTCACAGTCAGAGAAGTCTACCTCACATGACACAATTAAATCATGGACAAAACTAAGACTCTCACTCTTAGAAAATAAGTTACAAACAAAGTGCACACCCATAAGCTTGCCCTTATCATCTAATGTTCTCTCATGATTGACTCACCAAGATCAAGTAGGACTTGCTAAGGGTTGTAATGAGGTTTTAGGATGAGTGAGGGTTGATCATTTGGACTAGTGACTTAAAGTACAAAAATTCACTCTCTTTACCCTTTGCGGTATCTACTCACCAGGATTAAAGTTCCTTTCACTCATTCATAATCTTTATTATCCATCCACTCCCTTGTCAAAACCTAGTTTTTTTTTAGAGAACAGCAGCATTAGCCACCCTTAATTTAAGCTAATGCAATAAGTTGAGGTATACAATATCTACTTAGACTTGTAACTAGACCAGGGTCGGATGCTACTTCTTACACCAACTTCACTCACCCTCCTAGACTGCTAACAATCCAATAGTAGCCACCCTCAACTTAGGTGATTTTCCTGAGTTGAAGTGCACGATGTCCAAAATTAGACCAAGGCTGAAGTGAAGTGCTAAAACCTTCTAGAGAGTGATTCACTTAGTTGGACAGAACAAATGCTAATAAGGCTTAATAGGGTTTAAAAAATAACAAAAATATTTTTGGTGGATCATTATTTTGGTTAAGTGGACTAACAAACCAAGGAGTCCTACTATCCTATCTTATTAGGTTACACACCTGACAACATCCAATGAACCATAAAAATTCTAGGTGTAACACTGATGCATGAACTGTGCAAATACTCATACATACAGGCACTGAGTTAATTCCTATCCTACCAACTCTTGAGAATCATATATTATAGCTATTCTTTGCTTTACTCTATATTCTAATTCTAATTTAAGAGTCACAAATGGTTGCACAAAACTTTACCAAATGGTAAGAAGAAATAACTATACAAAAATCCATAAAACTTTGCCAATACTTTTTCCCAACACTTTTCCACCATCACTTATCATCCATATACACAAAATAATGCCAACAGAACATAAAATTACTTATATAAATAATCACTTCATGATATTTTTAGAACATCACATGGAAATAAAATTCAAACTAAACTTGTCGGTTCTCCTAAATAAACATGAAGGAAAAGAACATCGGCATCAAAATCTTCCATGGTACAAGTATCACCCCCCCCCCCCTTAAATAATGCAATGTCCTCAATGCATGAAAGTAAAAATAAGGAAGAAAAATACTTATATAGCCTCTCAGTAAAGTGAGGTATCAGTCAAATTGTCCGAGGTTGCTCGGGCCTCGTCTTCAGCAACATTGACCCTTATGGTGGTAGGGGTCATCACATCAACATCCTCTATAATTGGAGAAATCTCATAATGAATAGGGTCAGAAAGTAGCCTCCAAGATAGGGCTGAATTGTTGGAAATACCAGCAGCTTCATCCTGCAGTCGCTTCCTTTGATTTTTCTCTGATCTCTTTGATCTCTTAAGTTCTTTCTACACATCATATTCCTCTCTCTCTTAGGTATCATGGAAACTAGTTTTCTTTTCTTGGCTGTTTTCTTTGTAGTTTTCTTTGTTTTTTCATTTGTCTCTGCTGCTTTCTTACCATTGTCTTTTATCGGTCTCCCCATTAGATCAAAAAGACCTTTATCCTCATCACTTGCAAGCTGGGCTGGATCAAACATGGACTGCTATGGCTTCTATTTGAGTTCTTCTATATCTTCCTGAGCCTATCTTAACTCCACCATGAACTTCTCAAAATTCGAAATGGACATGGCATCCATCTTCTTATTGATTCGCTCCTCCATATAATCCATTCTTAGATAAATGTTCCTGAATAGACATACTACTTCCTATACAATTCTTTCAACAAAAGGTTTAAAATCCACCCCCATATAGCTAACTACTTTTTAGACCTTTTTTAGGCTCGAACCACCTTCGTAAAGTTCTCTTAGTTCAGCCTATATTCAGAATATTAGGGCGGGACTGATGCAGAGTCTGTAGACCCACCTGTAGGCATCAAAGCTAAACCTGCAGATATGGTAGGAGGCACATACATAGTCAGAGGTAATGGCATACCAAAAGGAATCTCAGATATCTCAAGAATTGGCATCGGCTGAGTCTGATGAGCTGGGGTCTGTTGACTCTCATATCTAACCTTGCAACATCCCTTTTCTTCTTAATATCTTGTTTATACATTTCTCGAACCTCATTATCAACTCCACTAATTAAAGGAACATTTGTCTACCTGCATAACTCAGTAATCAGACATAGAAATGGTAGTGTAGTGGTATTTATGTAAGCGTGGGTAAGTAATTCATCGACAATAATATAGCTAAAATCTATAGTCAATCCTTTAATCAATGCATTAACAATCATATCTCTATTGATTTCTAAATGGTAATCACCTTCTATCGGCATTAGCCTCAGCCTTACAATTTCCCACCAGAACTTGGCCCTAAAGCTTAGGGACGACTTAGATATCCTTTCACATGGGTTGTGTAACCATATAGGCACACCTTCTTCTATCAATATTCTAGCCATCCAAGGCCTTTCATTGGTCATCATAAAAAAATAATGCTCCAAATCTGGTACTGCACTTGATATCTAATATTTAGGCTCAAATAAGAACTTAATCAGTGTATACTCTAGATGTCTATGTTGACTCCCATATAGGAACTATGCCTAGATTGTTCATGTCACTGATGCATCTGATGGACAATCTTTCTCCAGAAATTCCAAGTAATTATCAAAAAATTCATGAACCAGATTCAGTTAATACGATCTAAGTGGTCGACTCATCCATGCCAACTTATATTCATTTAGTCGGCGCTCAAGTTTTGGATACTCGTGTAGAGGTGTAGTCACAATCTGATATTCTTTGAAAATAGGCCTCTTAACTTTAAATCTATTAGTTTTATCAAGCCCTTTGTAGAAATATTTTTGAGCGTCTTCAACCTACCACTTGATAGCTTCCAGCAGTTGTGGGTCTTTGTGTCGTACCAAGTTTGGGTTCTCCTGTTCTAAGACCTCTACTTGGACGGGGTTAGATGTTTCAACCCCTTTCTCACCCCGGATTGAGGTTGAGCTACTGCTGCTACTGCTATTAACCTCCTCTTTATATTGGTAGGATAAAGAAACCACGTAACGTTTTTGTTGGGTGTTGTGGGCTGGTGCATCCGAATCCTGTGATGGTTCTGGTCTGGCCCTTTGGTCCCTACCCCTTCTTCTGGTTAGTGGTAGTTTGTTTTCCATATCACCTTGGTAATGTAGTATTTGATTAATACTCTGACTTTCAAACTAAAAAAAGAACTCAAGAAATGGATCTTTGCTTTGGTGAGAAACTTTGCTTTGCTTATGATGGAAAAGTAAAGAGAAAAGATGGAGTTTAAATAGATGGGAAAGGAAGATTAGATGGTTTTAAAAGAGAATGAAAAGGTTTAGGTATGTTGAATGCATGGGAAATAAATAGTCTCAGGCACTTGAACTATTGGGGTCTTACATAACTGCTTAAAATTATCCAATTAAAAGCGGTTGGGTCGGATAAGAATAAACTATTCAGGATTTTTAATCAATCTGATTTGGCCCACTCAATTACGGTTAAGTGCGATGGTTTAAGAGACTTTCCATTTCATGTGCGACAGTACCTCGGGTGTCCCACCACCTATTTCCAATGCACTCACCTTGCAACTCATTGATGTCAATTGGGCCAATGATCCGTCGAGCTTGTGACAGTCCATCGGTCATCCCGTTGCTAATTTACTAGTATCTAGTTTCTAGAATTTGTTGTGATGGTTACCACGATGGCCCATCGAGTCTGCGATGGTCCATCGATAAATTCGTTGGTCTCTTTGAACTCTTTCAGCTTCTATTTTCCTGCACTGTAATACCTTCACACTTACACAAACCCTTCATCTTCCACAAAATAATGAAATAACTTAATCTAATGCTTTACAACAAACAATGTAGGTCGCCTCCCACTAGCACCTAATTTATTATGGCGGCATGTATCAGTTGTCTTGATTACTCAGACTTCATCGAGATAGGTTGTCATAATTCTCTTCATCGAGTTTGTTGGACTGATATACAGTTTTACACACAGCCCATTAATCTTGAAGACACTTCCGTCTTCATTTTTGAGTTCCACTACTCCAGATGAGTAGACTTGTTTAACTCTAAATAGGCTAGACCATTTGGATTTTGGCTTACCTAGAAAAAGCTTGAGTTGGGAATTGAAGAGGAGCACCAGGTCACCTTTCTGAAAATCCCAATTTCCAATTCTATAGTCATGGTACTTCTTTATTCTTTCTTTGTACAAGTCATCTCTTTCATATGCTCTATGAAGGAACTCATCCATCTCATTCAGTTGCCCCAGTCTCATATCTGCTGCCTCATTCCAGTTCATATTAAGCAACTTCAGTGCCCACAATGCTTTATTCTCCAGTTTAATCGGCAAATGATACACCTTGCCATAAACCTATAGGTATGTTGACATGCCAATTGGTATCTTGAAAGGTGTTCTATATGCCTATAAGGCATCATCCAGCTTCTTAGACCAATCTTTATTACTAGCATTTACAGTCTTGGGAAGGATATCTATGATTTCTCAATTAGATATTTCCACCTGCCCACTGGTCTATGGGTGGTATGGGGTAGCTATCTTATGCAGCTTGACTCTGAATATCTTATTGCAAAAATGTGATCCTCCATCGTTGATGATGGTACGTGGTATCCCAAAGCAAGAGAAGATATTTCTCTTTAAGAATGCAACAACCTACTTTCCTTCATTATCCACCAGGGCCATGGCCTCAACCCATTTTGACACATAGTCAACAACAACTAATATGTACTTCATCCCAAATGATCTTACAAAGGGCCCCATGAAATCAATTCCCAAAACATCAAATAATTCTACCTCCAGTATTTTAGGCATTGGTATCTCGTGGTTCTTTGAGATGGACCCTTGTCTTCGACATTGTCATATCTCTTCACGAACTCATAAGCATCCTTGAACAAGGTAGGCCAATAGTAGCCGATTTGGAGCACTTTTCTGAAAGTTCGATCACCTGCATGGTGACCTCCGTCTGGGGGAGCATGACTTGCTTCCAGTATACACAACAAATCTACTTCTGGGATGCACTGCCAAATAATGTCATCCTCAGACCATCGAAATAGATACAGTTCATCCTAAAAGTAATGAGCTACATCATAAAGAAATTTCTTCCTTTGATGAAAAGAAAAATTTTTAGGAACCACTTTACTCACCACATACCAAGGTATTTTTTCAAGCATGATAGCAAAGATTTATTCATCTGGAAATGCATCATCAATCTCAAGTTCATCTTTGGCTACTTGCTTTCCCTCAAGTCTTAATAGATGGTCTGCAACTTGGTTCTCACAGCCCTTATGATCCTTTACTTCAAAATCAAATTCTTGAAGTATCAACACCCATTTAATCAACGTTGGTTTTGCATCCTTTTTCGCCATCAAATATCTCAAGGATGCATGGTCAGTGTGGACCACCACCTTGATTCCTAGCAAATAAGCCCGCAACTTCTCAAATTCATAGACTATTGCAAGAATTTCCTGCTTTGTGATGGTGCAGTTGTTTTGAGATCCATTCAGTGCTTTACTGGCATAATAGATTGGATGAAACAATTTATCTTTCTTTTTTACCAACACAGCTCCAAGGGCAACACCGCTTACATCACACATGATCTCAAACTATTTAGACCAATCCTGTGCAACAATAGTAGGAGCATCAACCAGCTTCCCTTTAAGGCATTCGAATGCCTTCAAGCAATCATCATCAAAGGAGAATTTTACTTTCTTCTCCAAAAGTTTGCAAAGGGGGTTTGCAATTTTCGAGAAGTCCTTTATAAATCTCCATAGAAGCCAGCATGACCAAAGAAACTATTCACCCCCTTAACCGAAATAGGAGGCAGAAGCTTTTCTATAACCTTTACTTTAGCTTGATCAACTTCATTCCCCTTTGCTGAAATTTTATGTTCGACAACAGTGCCATTCTTCATAATGAAGTGGCATTTCTCCCAATTAAGCAGAAGATTGAACTCCTTACACTGCTTTAAGGCCCTACTCAGATTTATCAAACACAACTCAAATGGATCTCCTACAATTGAAAAATCATCCATAAACACCTCCAAGGTGTATTCAACCATATCTAAAAAATAGACATCATGCACCGTTGAAAGGTAGCGGGCACATTACACAATCCAAACGGCATCCGTTTAAATGCAAAAGTACTATATGGGTAGGTGAATGTCATTTTCTCCTGATCCTCTGGGGCTATAAAAATATAATTGTAACTAGAATAACCATCCAAGAAATAGTACCAACCGATCAAGAATTTGATCCATGAAAGGCTTTGGAAGTAGTCCTTCAATGTCCATGAGTTGAGTTTATAGTAATCCATACACACCCTCCATCCAGTAACTGGACTGAGTGGAATCAACTCATTCTTCTTGTTAGCCACCACTGTCATGCCCTCTTTCTTGGGAATGCACTAAATAGGACTTACCCACTACTATCTGAAATGGGATATACTACTCCTGCATCTAGCCACTTAATGATCTCTTTCTTTACCACTTCTTGTATAGGTGGGTTTAGACGATACTGATGCTCAATGGTCAGAACACAATCCTCCTCTAGCTGAATCTTATGTGTACATATACCAAGAGGGATACCGATGATGTCTGCGATCGTCCAACCAATGGCCCTCTTATATCTCTTAAGAATAGAGATGAGAGCTTTCACCTGTTGCTCACCTAGATCAGCAGCAATAATCACTAGTAGTGTATTCCCACTGCCCAGTAACACATACCTTAAATCACCGGGCAACTCTTTCAGCTCCAAAGTAGGTGGCTCTTCAATAGACGGATTGGCTGGTGGACTTAGATAATTTTTCAAGTCCAAATCAAGCTTCTTGGGTGCATAAGAATAAGATCCCATACCTATAAAGGAACACATATCCTCCTCATAATCTTCAATACCATCTTGATAAAAATTCATTAATATAACAGCTAAAGTATCAACCACAAACTTTTCTTATATAAGTTTTTCCTGCTCCTCCTCATAATAAAAATACACAAAAGAAAAGAAGCTTATGTATTTATTCTATTTTATAGACATCGAATCAAACTACTCTATCATTCAACCTGAATAGTAGCTTATTTGCCCTTAAATCCGTAAGTACACTCCTAATTGTGAGGAAAGGTCGACCCAAGATTATAGGCACTTCGAAATCCACCTCGCAATTAAGAATGACAAAATAATACAAAAATATGAAACTAGCCACTTTTACTAATACATCATATAGAATCCCTACAGGCCGTTTCACAGACCTGTCCGCCTTAACTAGCCTCATGTTTGTGGGATTAGGGTCCCCCAAATCCAATTTTTTATACATAGAAAGTGGCATAAAGTTTATACTAGCTCATAAATCACATAGAGATTTTGCAAAATCAAGAGACCCAATAGTGCACGGGATGGTAAATACTCCAAGGTATGCCTTCTTCTACACCAAAGACCTTGTAGAGATAGAACCATAATAATGTATACTATCCATCAGTTCGTAACTAACTATCTGTTTCTTTATGACAAGGTCTTTCATAAACTTTGTATACCTGGGCATCTTCTCTAGTGTTTTCACTAATGGAAAATTAATCATCAACTACTTAAGTTGTCGGCATTCTTTTTAAACCAATGGGTAAATGGAGAAGGTTACTACACTCCCAAAACCACCTCCTCCATTTCCCCATTGGTTTAAAAAGAATGCCCAATAAAGAGTCTCCATTAAATAAATATCCACCATGTTATGGTTTAGGAATTGCATCGGCTTCCTTTTAAACCTCTCCTAGGTCTCATAAAGAGCTTTAGTCAAAAGTTGTCGAAAGTTACTAATTTCATTCTTGTACCCTTCTGGAGGGTGGAAAGAACCTTTCTAGGAAATCCTCTTTCAATTGCCTCCAGATGGTTATAGAGTTGAGAGTTAGGTCATCTAGCCATAGTATTGCCTCCCCAGACAGAGACAACAGAAACAAATGCAGACGGGTAGCATTCTGACTCACTCTTAGATTATTAAAAGACTTGCAAATGGTGACAAATTTCACCAAATATATGTTTTGATCATCTCTGGGAAGACCACCGAACAGCTCCTTAAGATGAAGGAGTTGAATCATCATATAGGTAATACTAGAAGTGGAGGAATGATAGCTCCAGTTGCACCTACTCCATCTATTACATCTTCCTCGTCATTCAGATCAAACTGCACTTGTTGATATTCTTGCCTTGCTCTAAAGGGGTGATTACTATTTACATTCCAATTCACTGGTGTAGCTACATTCTCCACATGCCTTGGGTTAACAGGATCTAACAAATCATCATCCCCCAAATAATTATCATCAGGATTAGGATGACACGCCTGTTGGCCATCATTTTGCTGATTAAGTTAAGCTCTAGCCAGTGCAGCTAGTCTTTCAGCATCTTGGGGGTCTACCATTTTGTTCATTAACTATGGTTTCGGATGTATTGGTAATAATGGTGCACCCGATCTCTGTGTACTTGGCATACACAATAACTACCCTACACAGAATAAAAACAACAAACTAAAGTAAAATTTGGGAAACTTATGAAAGGTCAATTAACAAACACAAATTTAATTGACAACCATATTCACCGGCAATGGCGCCAAAATTTGATATGCCCAAATTACAAATATCTTACATAAGTGTAAGCGATCATTATCAAATAAAGAACCCAACTGGGTTCGGTGTCGAATCCCACAGGAAGTACTATGTTCACTAAGTATTGTGATTGTTATTAGACTGTTGATCTAAGGTTCCAAAGTAAAGGGGTTTTTTGATCTATTAATTATGTTCTTTCATTCTTTTATCACACAACGGTCCAGCTAATGAGAGTTAATGCAAGTGTAATTTCAATTTAATTAGTTAACTAGAGTTATGCTCACCAAGATGTTGAAACAGTTAGGGTTGTGAACTTGTGCTTGAATTCTAACTTACAATTACAATTGCAAAAAGTATTGAATTCTAAGAATTACCCACTTGTTTTGCAACCTATTGGGTATTTTACCCTTTTCTTCTTTTTAAATTAAATGATCCATGTATCATTCAATAAAACTCTTATAAGGGTTGATCCCATTAGGGCATCAACCCTTGACCTAAAGGGTAAACCTATGGATTTCATGTGAATCACCTCTTTTACCAACATTGATAAGTGGTATTCATGGGATCACTTCTCAAGTTTGCAACCAAGAGATGTCATTGTAATGAAGAGGGATTCATGCAATTTAGATAGATGTTAGAAATCTAGTGGATTCACAACCCCAGACAGCTCTCTACATCAAGGCTCCCATAACCCTAGTTATGGGAGTTTAGCTACTCATCTCCATATAAGATATCAAAGATATGTTGATGTTCATAAATAATTTCAAGATAGTACTTACAAAAGTTACAATATTGCTCTTCTCAATCTTCAATAAAAAAAAAAGAATAATAATAAGATCTTAATTTCTAGCTGCAAATCTCAATGAAAAGTGTTACACCTCTCTTAATAGAGAAGAAAGTATGAAACTACTGTTAAAAAAGATGCGGAATAAAACCTAATACTTAGTATTTATATGATTCTAGAAGTGGGGTTTTAAAATTCAAACTCGGAGTTGCCGCTTCATGTTCAATGGATCGAGCGATGGTTCATCGCAGGGGCAACGGTCCATCGCCTAGACCATCGTTGGAGCTCCAGTTATTCCATGTTCTATTTCTGGGTGACGGGTCAGACGATGGTTCATCGCAGGGTCGATGCTCCATCGCCTGGACTATCGCAGGGCTTCTAGTGATTCTGTATTCTATTTTTAGGCGATGGTATGTTAGAAGGTCGACAGTCCATCGCCTGGACCTTTGCAGGAATTCCAGTGATTCTGCATTCTATTTTTGGATCCCGGTGAGCTACTAGATTTTAGGTTTTTGCTATTTTCTCCTTCACCACAACGTAGTGGGTTTGCATTGACATTTTATATTTCACTCATTGAGGCTTAATCATCCACCACAATGAGGTGGCATTGGTTTCTACCTTTTTCTTCCTCAAAGCCTTCCCAAGCCATATCCAAACTCCCTCGTTGCTCCTTTCAATGTTCACATTTTATTCATTCATCAAATTATGTTCAATCCCCTCACCATGTAGTCCTGCATACGCTAATCATATCCATTAGATAAGGAATGCAATTAAAGCTCAATTACAATCAGAATAGCACATTTTAGTTCTCAGAACAAGTCCATAATGGGTGAATATTGGTGACTGGACATATAAATATGCCCAAGATCAATAATTAAATTTCTTGATACAAGACTCCAGGCCTCATGTGCTCAACTTTCACTAGTTGACACACCATACATTTGGCCACAAAATCAGCCACATCCCTCTTCATACCACTCTACAAATACATCTCTTTGAGATCATGATACATTTTCATCGAACTGGGATGAACAACATAGCGCATTTTATGCACCTCAGGCAATATCCTTTCTCTCAAACCATCGACATCAGGAACATATGACCTCCCTTGGTACCCAAGGTACCATCACCACTAATCTAAAATACGATAAACTTTTATCCACCTACATCACCCTTGATTTTCATCATGATAGAATCTAGCATTTGCAGACAACCATACCACCTCCTGTACCAACATACCACAATCCTTAAAAGTCCAAAAGATGAACTCCCATGTTAGCCAAATGGTAAATATCCTTCACCAATTCCATATCCTTAACCAATTCCCATGTTTCCTTATCTATATGAGCTATACTCCCCATGGACAACCTGCTAAGAGCATCCGCAACCACATTAGCTTTACCTGGGTGGTCGTAAAGCATCATATCATAGTTCTTTAGAAGATCAAGACATCTCCTTTGTCTGAGGTTAAGCTCTTTCTGAGTGAACACGTACTACAGACTCTTATGATTCGAGAAGATGTCCACGTGCACTTTATACAAATAGTGCCACCATATTTTCAATGCAAACACCACTGGTAACCGCTCTAAATCATGAGAAAGATAATTTCTCTTATGTAACTTCAACTGCCTAGAAGCATAGGTTATTACCTTACCAAGCTATATCAGAAAATAACTAAGTCCCACCTGGGATGCATCATAGTAAACCACAAACCCATCATTGCCTACAGGCAAAGTCAAAATCAGAGCTGAAATTAGCTTTTTCTTCAACTTCTTGAAACTACCCTCACAAGCATTGAACTAAGAGAACTTTACCTTATTCTGAGTTAACTTATTTAATAGGTCAGCTATCATTTACAAACTCTAAACAAATCTTCAAAATTAGCCAGCTAAACCCAAGAAGCTCTAAATATTGATTAGAGTCGTGGGTCTAGGCCACTTCTTAACTACCACAACCTTTTGTGGATCCACCATAATCCTCTTACTAGAAATAAAAGAACCCAAAAAAGTGATAGTGCTCAACCAAAAATTTATATTTAGAGAACTTGGCATACAACTACTACTCTTTCAGAGTCTGCAACACAACACGAAGGTGATTAGCATGATCCACCTCACTCTTAGAGTACACCAAAATGTCATCAATGAACACAATGACAAACAGATTCAAAAACTGATGGGAAACCATATTCATAAAATCCATAAATGTCATAGGAGCATTGGTCAAACCAAATAAATTTACCAAGAACTCAAAGTGCCCATATCGGGTACAAAAAACTAGCTCAGGCCTATCTACCTCCTTAATCTTATGTTGATGATTCCCAGACCAAAGATCAATCTTATAAAAGAATCAGTGCCCTACAACTAATCAAATAAGTCATCTACCGTTAGGAGAGAACACTTAATCTTAATCAACACGTTATTCAACTGTTAGTAGTCAATACACATTCGAAGGGAACCATCCTTCTTATGCATGAATAAAACTGATGCACCCTATAGGGACACACTAGGATGGATGAAACCTTTATCCAACAGATCTTTAAGCTAATATTTTAGTTCCTATAACTCAGATGGAGCCATTCTATAAGGGGGAATAGAAATTTGATGGGTGTCTGGAGCAACATCAATCCCAAACTCAATCTCCCTATCAGGAGGAACACCAGAAAGGTCATCAGGAAAGATCTCAGGAAACTCATTCGCCACCAGAACCAAATGAAAAGAAGGACCCTCCAAGTTAGAATCTTTAACCTAGACCAAATGATAGAGACACTCATTGGAGATTAATCTTTGAGCTCGAAGATATGATATAAACTTCCCTATAGGAGTTAGGGAACCACCCTACCGCTGAATAATAGGCTCATTAGGAAATCTAAAGACAACCATATAAGTCTGACAATTTAGGGATATATAGTATGAGTGTAATCAGTAAATCCCCAAAATAACATCAAAATCAACCATATCTAATTCATACAAATCCACAAAAGTCTCCTTACTAGTAATAGATACCATACCCCCTATAGACTCTTTTAACAATCACAAAGTCACCTACCGAGGTAGAAATAGAAAACGGGTCTAAAACATACTCTAAACCAAAAACAAAATGCATAACCATAAAAGGGGTCACATAAGAGAGAGTGAACCCCAGATTAAGTAAATGATACATGAGAAAAAAGTTGTAACATACTAGTCATAATATCAGGTGATGCCTCAGACTCTTGTTGAGTAGTGATGCATATAACTAATTCCTCCCTATGTGTCACGCCTCAAATCCTGTTGGAGCGGACTGGCACACGGAATCAAGGAGGCCCGGGAGAACCAGCTCATAACCTTGTACTTCCCATGCATACCTCTATGACAACCCAAAATTTGGACAACATCATGTCTCATATAAAAGGAAATAATCACCTGTATAGGCGTGAGCACATATATATATGTATGTACAATACTTGGTCGTTGGAGCCATCACGTCTATTAACTAAACACCACCTTGACTATACATTAGGTCTACAAAGCCTCTAGATAATACACAGAGTTTAACAAAGGTCGGGACATACCCCGCCATATAACTAACTTCTATACAATAACAAAAGTGAATGGATATGACACGGAAAGCCCCAAAGCAAACTGGAGCTCACCAAAAACAGTTGGATATCCTGGCTACTACTTGTGCGGTGTATGAGCTGAGGAACCTGTGCCTGCAGCATGAAACGCAGGTCCCCCGTGGGGGACGTTAGTATGAATTATGTACTGAGTATGTAAAGCTGTAGATAATCACATATGATATAGGAGCTCAATAGAAATAAAAAACAAGTGAATAAATCGTAATAGGAGTGGACCACACTTACTAGAACTTGTGACAACTTGTACATTGTATTTATTCAATCACTTTACCTTTGTTCTTATCATCTTTGTAACCATTACTGTACTATACTGTGACCATTAGGATGCCTCCAATACATATCAATTGGGATCGACCTATGATAGGCTTATGCCCCTGGGATACCACCCATAAACACATAAATAGGGATCGACTCATGATAGGCTTATGCCCCTGGGATACCACCCGATAAGAGAGAAATTCCATCACTTAGTTCAATTAATCTTTGAGATTGTTATTTTGGTCGCCACCGCATTTTTGATACTTTGAAACAATGATACATCAATAAGAGACATATAAATAGACCATCAATGCAATAACAATGAAGTAAGAACTCATTGGCACATCAATGAAGTATTTTTGAGTCATCAATGCCATAACAATGAAGTAGGAACTTATTGGTATATTAATGAAACATTTTGGAGTCATTAATAGCACATGGATCTTGTTTGAGTAACCGGATACCTTCTGACATTCATTAGTGCAATAAACATGTAAGATTTGGAAGACAAGTAAGTATTGGAATGTCTTGATATCTTTTAGGGTGGAAACAAGTTCATTGGTAACCTAGGACATCATACAAAACCATTATGGATCATATGTTATTGATTAACTTTGGAAACTTTCTTAATAGAATAATTGTTCACTTTCATGCCAAAGATATTGTATAGAGTATGCTTTACATACCTGACTGTCAACCTTCAATACTAGTCCCAAATGGACTTCCCGTCTTTTCGGATTACTTATCTACAATGAACATATATAGCAATCTAGTATTAGCAACCAAATGTCACTATTCAATTATTTGAATTCACCAAACTAGTGGTTGAGTAGTAAGCCTTAATTACACCATAAAGGGTTTCACTTTAACCTTCTTATACTCCAATTACATTCACATGCCATGCATATTCATACAACATCCTCCAATATCATGTTTAGATTCATTTATCCTTCCAACCAATCCATTAAACCAAATTGAGCCATAGTCATAAATAATCATCAATTCAATAGTATATCACCATATCCACCTTCCATAACTCAATTATCATATCCACCTTCCACAATTCAATACAACCAAACCATGCAAAATAGTCCATAACCCTATTTTCATCACCTTTCAATAACAACCAATACATATAATCCTCTATCACAGATATACATATGGAAAAAACAAAGGCAAACAATATTCATACCTTAGAATTCACCTCTTGATTATACAATACTGTTTGCACAAATAATAGGTGTCATTCGAAGCTCTCGAGATGACAAACGCAGTTATTGGATTACTTTGGAATTTCTACGATTGAATCAAAAGTAACTTAAAGGTCAAATTTGGCTAGGGTTTGTTCTTTCTCAATGATTGATGATGAAAATGAGATTTTGAACTCATATACATATATATATACACATATTCCCGTCTATAATGTAATAGGAAATGACTAAAATTCCTTTAAAATTTAAATAATGCCAAATCTGTCCTTTGGTGGACTGTTTTGATAAGCTAAAGTAGATCAACCATAACTTTTTGCTCCGATATCGGATTTGGGTGAAATTGGTATAGTTGGAAAGATAATTCAAAGTTATTTCATTTCATATAAATTAGGCCACCTAGTTCATCCTGTACAAGGAGATATGGTCATTTGAAGTTGACCCTAAAAATCTATTTTGAGAGGCTGAAGTAAAACGAGTATAACACCTTACTCAGATGTTGGATATGGATGAAACCAATTTCATTGGAAAGAAGACTCAAAGATATTTCTTTTAATAGGTTGAACCTCTCCCAGTTCATTATATTATGGGAGTTATGATCGTTCGAAGTTTACCCAAAAAATTGGCTGGCCTCAGTAGTTCGTGTGCAGTTTCTTGCACATTTACTATTCCCAAATATCCCGGCCACCGTTTTATAGTTTTGAACGTGCTCGATTATATCCAAAACCTATCCGTTTTTGGAAATCTTTATATCGTTGGAAATCGTATTCAATAACCTTCGCATGGATCCAACGACGGGCAAATTCTGGTATAAATAAAATAAAAAAATTAATTCCATATAAATAAGACCAATACACGTACTTGAATACGCCAATACATGTCCTTGAATACGGGGTGTTACACTGTGCCTCTACCAGAAGCAAAAATATATGTAGAAGTAGTACCCTTTGGTGCAGGAAATGATGAAGAGGCAACAAAAACTAGTTCTCTCCTGAAGCAACCTTATCAATCGGACAATTTCTAAGCATATAGCCTGGTTGTCCATAGTTGAAAAACATGTCCCTCTCCTCATCACGTAAACCCTAATGCAACCAACTACAAAACTTACAAGAAGGATGTGATGAAGTAGATTAAGCTCTACTTTCCTGATATTAGGCACCTTGTTCCCTGAAATTATCATCAACCTACTGACGCCTGTCTTACGATGGCTTTAGGTAGGTGGCACTAGCTATGGAGAAAGAACTAGAACTTCCCTACTTCTTTTTTGGCCACTTACCGACATCTCTACCACTTTGTTGTTGCCTACCACCATGCTTATAAAACCTAAAATTCTTTCCCTGTCTTTTCCATATCTTAGCCTGCTTTCTCTTTTCCTCCTTCACATATTGCATATGAATAACAAACCTAGAGATATCCATGTCCTTGATTAGTAATGTAGTCTTTCTTTCAATGAACAAATCATGAGATAGTCTCAAAGCAAACTTCCTCATTTAGGCCCTCATATCAAACATCATCTCTAGCGCATACCGAGATAACTAGTGAAATCTTAACGCATACTCATTGACTGGCATCTTTCCCTACTTCAGATTAACAAAATCCTCTACTTTTATTTCCCTCATCTCCTGAAAAAAAAGTGGTCCAAAAATGCATAGAGAAAGGCTCCCACGGAGATGACTCATCGACCTCACCCATTGTCCTAACCTATTTCTCGTCCTATTAGTATGTAATATCCTTTTATTGATAGGCAGCAAACTCCACCCGTTCCATATTCATGGCATGCATAATCCTAAATATATTTTCCATCTCATCCAAAATAACAAAAGGATCCTCTTCCATCTTAATACTAGGAAAAGTTAGAGGCTCATCCTTATGAACTGGCCAATCCTTATGGCCTCAAAATATGGAATAGAAGATCCAACATGATCTATCTAAAAAGCTACAAAATGAGCAGTCATATGAATCGACTGATGAAATTCTGCATTCATCGCATCGACCTAAGGATGACTTGAGCAAATCAGTAGAACACTAGGAAAATTACGGACTGGACCTCTAGACTGAGTATACATCTCATGGGTAAAGCGTGTCCCATCAACATCATCCTCAGTTGGAACAGAGGAGTTTCCTTGTGTATTAGATTGTCGAGGCAAGATCTGAAAAGCAAACAATCAGGGATTAGAGAAGATTCCAAGACTTAGACTCCAAGCTTGAAAATAGAAAATAAGAAAGAGAAACATTCCTAAATACCTTGTAGCCTCTCTCTTATGAGTGTGGCGGACTACATGCCCTTAAAAAGACTCTACTCGATATGGCTTTGTGGACTCCTATTTGACCATGAACCTAATGCTCTGATACCAACTTGACATAACCAAACTGGGGCCTTATCATGATAGGCATGCCATGTCCAACCAGGATTGAGGACCACCCTTGATACCTAACCCAACCTTCAAGAATATACCATGAGTCGAATGAATTCCAAATATATAACAAGATAGCATATTTATCGATATACTAACTTTAGGTTAAGCCTACTTCCTAAACCAACCCAACAAAGTCAATCCATCCAATAACCAACCAAACTAAGACAACAACCAATTGTGTGTATATATATAATATAAAAAAAATGGAACAATCATAAATCAAATATAGTCCACCGATGTCATCCCCAATACCAATGACAATGCCAAGGCTGACACTAATACCAATAACACCTATACCAACCCATTGTAGTCCTACAAAGCCTCTAACTAAAAGTAAAATAATATCCAGTTGGGACATGTCCCCAACCATAACCAAAACCATAGACTATAAAATAACCAATGTATGTAAGGACATCCATGACATAAAATGAAGCCTTCCAAAATATGGAAGCTCACCACTTCAATCCAACACAAGTTAATCCTGAATTCAATTACTGAGCCGAAAGAATAGAACAGTCAGTTCTAATATCGCGTGGGAATACAGTGCCCAAAGATGGGTTAGAAGATGAATGCTAGCATGTATTCAGGATCAGGATAAAAAATTCCACCCTTTAAAACCAAGTAAACAACCATATGCATATACAACCATACATACATATACATATATCCATACCAGGAGAGAAAACTTGGTTTAGCATGCCTGAAAACCATTAAACTAGGTATGTGTAGCTTAACCGTCCTAGAACTACCCATGGGATATATGAGTCCAGTGTTACCCCCTGAACAGAACCTGAGGTGTGTAACAGAATAAACCAGAGATGTTATTAGAATAGGGGATTCCTATGTACCCTTTTCTCTCCATCATACATAAATACAAGTGTAAATTATGTGAATCTCATGTACCCCATTAGGGATGGAAATGGTGCGGTACGGTGCGGGTTTTTGCTAAACCCGCAAATTTTAAAACCACACTGCACCACACTGCATCACCTTTAAACCCGCATAAAACCGCCCCACATTCATACCCTCGCATAACCGCACCGCACTGCCCTATGCATGTTTTTTTTTTTTTTTGAGAAAATTGTAACTCCATTGAAAATGATAATATTTTCAAATCTACAACTAGGAAATAATAACTAATTTCTGTTGTATCACTTTTCACTAAACAATTGACAAAAAGCATAATGTGTACAAGTAATCATATATTTATAAAAATGAATAGAGATATTAAAAAAGCTACTATAAAATTATTTATTTGTAGTGTTATATATGTCGTTTTAAATATTATAAAATTTTAAGTAAATAACACTTATAATATTAGGTATATTCATGAGCAATACTAATTTTTAGCTTTATTTTAATTTAAACCCGCATATAACCATAACCCACACCGCACCATTGAAAAAAAACTTTCTTTAACCCGCACCGCACCCGCACCGCATCACATTACTTAAAACCCACATCGCCCCGTATAGCTTAAAACCTGCACCGCACCCACACCACACCGCACCATTGCCATCTCTATACGCCATAAGTATTATATATGGTCTCCATAACCAATCCTTATGTCAGTAAACCTGAGTTTCCTGTGTCCATCTATTGGACTCACACATTTACGATTAGCTATCACACCCAACCATTATTGCCCAATTAAAACCATAAGCACATAATTAAACCACCAATTATAATTATTATTAACCAAAGCTAGAAGTAGTGGTACCATCATACCGACCATAGCTTGCAAGCAATGTCCTTAGCCATTTTATTTAAAGAAGGGATTCCCATGTACCCATAGATTACATTATTAAGTTTCTTGGAGGATTCCCATGTACCCCACAAAATGATCATTATTAAGATTAAGTTATGTTGGGGGATTCCATGTACCCTACAAGTGTATTCAATTAATCCAGAACCATGACCACCAAGACCTTACCATTTAACTATTAAAGACCATCTAAACCAGTTAGGGTTCCATTACCACTTTTTACCAAGCAAAGTTTTCACTGAATGTTCAATAATATAGTAAAAACATTCTCATAGGCATTACAACATATTAAGGGAATATAATTTTCAAAACTAATATCAAGTACCAATTAACCATTTCCATCCAACCATATACTAAAACCACCATTGAAATATGAAAACCATAGATAAATCACTGAAAAACCATAACCAAATCGTTTATTACTAAAAAAACCCTAATATATATTCGAAACCCAAAACTATATCATAATTATGCCATGAAAACCATAAATAAAACATGCCTTTTATTGGAACTAACAATGAGGAAGGAGTAACATGCCTTAGATTACAAAGATGACAAAGAGAAGCCATCCTTGTATGCCCCAAATAAACCTTATTGAAGAAACCCTAGTCTTCCTTGACCCAAGAGCCTTGATAGAATTTAAGAGAGTTTCTAAGTGTTTAAGATAGGGTAAATTATTTCCCAAGACTGTTATATGTTGTGGGCTCTTAAGAGGTTAAGAGGGAAAATATCCAGATTACCCACAACTTAAACTGTATAAAACTCCTGCATAAGGGTATGGCCACCTCCCCCAACCATACCCTAAGGTATAAATAGTACTCTTATCTCATACCCTAGGCCTCTCTTTAGACCCCAACACTATCTAATATATAACCACCAGGGCCAATCCATACCCAACCATACCACCAGTACCTATAATCTATACCTTTTTCAAAATAGACTCCTCTAGGTAACACATAGGGCAACATACAATTGGTATCATACCACTAGTACCCTAACATATGACTAGTATGATCCAATCATACATTGGATAGAAACTGAACAACCTACATCGGTTAACATACAACTAGGTCCCACCAACCTGTACCCTATCATATGAGTAGTACCCTATAGTCGTACGATTTCCAAAAGAGAGAAACACAGAAATTTCTAAGGATCAAAACCTAGGGTGTTTCATATTACATCTATTATATAACCATCCAATACCTAGGTTTAACAATTTAGTGGTAGAAATAATACAACAGCGAGAACCTTTCTATTTAATAATTACATAAAATGTATAATATGGTAAGAGTTCACATATGAATCAAATATATTTATTTTACTTAGCATGATATTTGGGCAAGTAAAAGAACAAAAACATTATAAAAATTAATGAGTGAAGAGCAAAATAATAAACATGAAATTGTATTAACATATGGAAAATTAAAAGGTAGAAGAAGAAAATAAAATATACATTTATATAAACAAAAGTTTTGTTTAAGAAGAATAAATAGTTAAACATATTTTACAAATAGTGTACTTATGTCTATAACCCGCAATAACTTTGAAATAGTTTTTACTTGAACAAATACCTAGAAAGAAATCTTTTGACCCAACATATACTTCTCATGAAGAAATTAGAAATCAAAAAGGGGAGAAAAAATAGAGAGTAGAGGATTAGCCCAGACTTAAATGGGGTAGCTTCACATTGTTTAGTGTTTTGGTGATAGGGGAGAAGGTAATAATAAGTGGGCCTAGGAGAGTACAGGTGTAACACCCTGGATTGTCCTTAATAATATCTAAAATTTTATCCTCACATGATTACAACTTCCTTTATGAGTCATACGTAGTACTGATGGGTCTTAGGTACCCAATTATAACCTAAACAGTAAGTGTGTGACTAAGTTCTACTCTACGTACAAGTGGATAATAAAGGTTCATAAGGATTCTATATGAGTTTTTGGGTTCAAATCATAGAATGTCCAGTATTTAACCTAAATGGATTCTGTGTTGATTATGACTGGACCCTACGAGTCGTAGGGTCCTATTATGATTCATATTAGTTGAGTTTTAGTGTCAAAATTATATGGATTCCCTAGAATCTATCTTGTCTACACTCATGGTAACGAGTTATAATGAAACCTAATGAGTCGTATGGTAACCTGTAGTCACTGACGATTAAATTTTAGCTTTTAATTTGGGAACAAATTGAACAATTCCCTCCTAACCCAATTAAAACCCTCCATTCATAAAGTTCTTATATGGGGTTATTTTATATTCATAATGTAATCAAACACTCTCAAAACTCTCCAAAATATCTCAAGTAGAATATTTAGGGTTTCCAAGAAGTAGGTCATCTAAGGGCTCAAGGGTAGAATTCTCTCCATAAACTTAGATATATCAGGCATGTTAGTTTTCCCTAATTGCTAATTTGTTTAAACCATATTTTTTGAAGTTTGTCTTAAGGTATTGATGTTGGTTTTGAAGCATGGGTTTAGGGTTTTGAATAAATTTTATTTATGTGATGTTTCATGTTTTTCCTTACATGGGTTATGTTTAAATTGTTGTTTTAAAATAAATTATTGCATGGGTATAGTCAATAAATTAAGGGATTATGATTTTCCCAAACTTGTAACTTTTGAAGTATTTATAACCTCAACCCTATATTGTGAAATTTGTTTTGAATATGAAAAGTACACATATTGAACTAATCTTGAACTATTGCATAAATTAAAATATAAATAAAAAATAATGGTTTTGAAATTGAACCTTATAGGGTTCTGTAATTTCCCAAGATATTGTATAATTGAACCAAGGGGGAGCTATAAATTCCCTAATTTATGAAATTATTTTTGCATGTTTATATTACCTTGTAAATATAGTTGGTATGATGATACAAACAATGTATGTATGAATGTATATCGTGGTTCAGTGAATGGTAATGTGCAATAATTATTTTAATTAGGCTTTATTTAGGGTTGTGGAGCAGAGTCGCGAAAGTGGAGGTCCCATGGGTCTAATTAATTGATTGGTTTGAGTCCTCCTTATTATCATCATATGATTGGGAGGTTCAATCCCCCATATTTCATTAAATGATTTGGTTCTCAAGTCATATTGATATGCCAAGAGTTATGAGTCTCCCATAGTGAATTTGTATACCCTCAGGCTCATGTGGCCACACGCACTGGGGACCTACCAGCTTGGGTAGAGTTGGTCCCATATAGCCTGTGGATGCCATCTTATGTTATGACGATTGGGATACACAATCCATGCTAAAGTTTTAAATTGCATGCTAAGCCTTGTTCCCTACCCTAGCACGTGAAGTATATATATGTATTTGCATATGATTATATGTATACTGGTTTTGAATTATTATTCATATCATTACTTTATCCCCTCTCCCTGAGTTATATGCTAAAGCTCCAGACGTAAATCATCTCTGAATGTTGTATCCCCACATGATGTTACTACCAAAGTTATCTCTACTTTTTCTTCGCAAAGTTAGGTGGAACAACCCAGTTCATTAGTTTATTTTGGTTAAGTATTATTCTTTCATTCTCTAAAAGACTTAGGCATTTCATATTTTATTATCATAGATTAGAATTAAGAATTTTCATTACCATTAATATTATCATTGTCATTGTCATTTCTCCAAATCGGAGATATGTCCCAACTAAGAGTAGTTTTTGATTTTTTTGTTAGAAGGTTTTGTTGGATTAATGAGAACTTGGGTAATTTTGGTTGGTTGTTTCGATTGGTTACTAGTTATCGGTCACAGACTTATCTTTTATTCTTTAATCCTACCTTGTGCTATCTTGTTATATATTCAAAATTCACCCAACATTGGGGACATCATGTTGTTTGGTTAGGTGCATAGGGGTGTTTTTGGCCCCTAGTGGACTTGATATAAACGTCACTACAAGGCCCTAATTTGATTCATGACAAAGATGGTATCAGAGCCTAGATTTGGTATCATTGGGTCTCCACAAATCTATCTCAAGTAGAGTCTCTTTTATAGGTGTGTAGTGCACCACACCTAAAAGGTAGAGGCTATGAGGCATTTAGGAATGTTTCCTTTCTTGTTATTCTATTTCAAACTATAGAGTTTAAGGTCTTGAATCTCCTTTAATTCTCATATGTTTGATTTTTAGATCATACTTTCCAGAAGATCTGATGCTCATGGAAAATCATTTACCCCATCTAGGATAATATGTATAGGGTTCGTCCTACTCCAAGAGTTCAGACTCGGTCTAGGGTTGCTGCTTCTGATTTCCCTAATAGAGCTCTACCAGTTTCTCCTATCCCTCTTTAGGTACCTCAAGATGGCGTGACTAATGTTGAGTTTTATTAGTTGATTCATTTTCTTATTCAGTAGGTGGCCTTCTAGACTGAGTGGGTTTCTTATGTTGCTCTATCCTCTGTGGTCACTAGATTTTTCCAATTTATAAGATTGAGACCTCCTATCTTCACTAGTTATATGATTTAGGAAGATCATTAAAATTTTATTAATGAGATAGAAAAGATCTTCTGTGTGATGCATCTACTGATGTAGAGGGTGTAGATTTAACTGCTTATTAGTTAATGGAAGTAGTATACAAATAGTTTAAGGAGTGGGAGCAGCTTAGGGGAAATGATGTTGAGTTTACTTTGTGGGACAACTTCTCTAGTACTTTTCCTTATTACTTCTTTCCTCGGGATTTGGCAGAGGTGAAGGCTAAGGAATTTATTAATTTGAAGCAAGGTAGGATAATAATAAAAGATTATGCCTTGATGTTTCATTAGTTGTCATATTATGCTCCTGAGTTGGTATTTAGTATGAGGGCTAGAATAAGGAAGTTTGCCTCTAGGTCATCACAGGAGTTGATCTTGGAGAGCAAGGCTGCATTGTTGACTAAGGTTATAGACATCTCTAAAATTATAGTGTATTTGAAACAAGTGGAGGATGAGAAAAATAAGCAAGAAGATATAAGTGAAAGGTAGAATAAGAAATTTTGATATTTGAATTAGAGTAGAGGTCAGCAGCAGAGTGGTAGAGATGGTAGATAGTCATCTAAGAAGAAATAGGGCAATTCTTGTTCCTACTCTATGGCTAGTGCTCTTTATCTGAAGTCATTAGGTGATCATCGTTCTTAGTATGATAGTGGTTTTATATCACTAGGAGCCCAACCTTAGGCTAATGGTCCTAAGTTATATACATGATATCCCTTTTATAGATTCTGTGGTCAGGTGTATCATGGTATTTGTGAAGAAAGAAGGAACAGGTGTTTTAAATAAGGGTAGATTGGTTATATTCAGAAGGATTGTCCTTCTAGGGCTTATTTTTTGGAAAAAAGATGTGTGTTTCTACTTTATCAGCTACTATACCAGAGGGTGCTACATTTTTTTAGCTCTGACATTAGATAGAATCGTCTATATGCTCTTGCCACCCGCCAGGATTCTGAAGCATCCCCTGATGTTGTTAACGGTAAGCTCAAACTCTTCTCTAATTATGTTTATTATTTATTTGATCCTAGGTCTACCCTCTCTTATGTGACCCCTTATGTGGCTATTTATTTTTGTTTTGATCCTAAGTGTATTTCAGATCCTTTCTCTATGTCCACCCCAGTGGAGGACTCCATTAGGCTAGAAGATTCTATATGGGTTGTGTCATACTGATCTATGGTAGGAAGACCTAGGTAGATATAGTAGAGTTGGACATGGTAGACTTTGATGTGATTTTGGGGATGGATTGGCAACATTCTTTCTATACATCTCTTGATTGTCGGACTCAAAGGGTTAGTTTTTATTTCGCTAATGCGCTGGTGATTAAATGTCAAGGTAGTTCCCTAGTACCTAAAGAAATGTTTATTTCGTGTCTTAGAGCTCAAAAATTGGTTTCTAAAGTGTGCCTCTATCACTTAGTGCATGTTAATGATTCTAGATCTGCAGGTCCTATTGGGCAGACTATCCCTATTGTCTGTTAATTTCTTGAGGTGTTCCCTGATGATCTTCCTGGTGTTTCTCCCGATAGGGAAATCAATTTTGGGATTGATCTTCTTTCAAACATTAATCCTATTTTTGTCCCTCCTTATAGAATTGATCCTGTTGAGTCGTAAGAACTCAGGGAGTAGTTGAAAGATCTTCTAGATCAGGGTTTTATCCATCGTAGTATGTTCTCGTGAGGCACTCCTATTTTATTGCATAAAAAAGATGGTTCCCTTCAGATATGTATTGATTACCGCCAATTGAATAAGGTCACCGTGAAGAATAATTATCCTCTTCCAAAGATTAATGATCTATTCTATCAGCTTTTGGGTGCTAATTTTTTTCAAAGATTGATCTTCAGTCGGGTTACCATCAATTGAATATTAGGGAGGTGGATATTCCTAACACTGCTTCCGAACCCAATATGGTCATTTTGAGTTTTTGGTGATGTCTTTTGGTTAGACCAATGCCCCGATATCATTTATGGATATTATGAATTAGGTTTTCCATTAGTTTCTAGACTTTTTTGTCATTTTCGTTAGTGATGATATTTTGGTGAATTCTAAGAGCGAGGCGGATTATGCCGATCACCTTCTCTTGGTATTGTAGTCCTTTAAGGAGCAGCAGTTGTATGCCAAATTCCCTAAGTCTGAGTTCTGGTTGAATATTATGACTTATCTGTGTCATGTTGTTTCTAGAAAAGGGATCATGGTAGATCCACAAAAGGTTGTGATGGTTAAGAAGTTTCCTTGACCCACGACTCCAACCGACATTTAGAGAATCATGGGCTTAGTTGGTTATTATAGAAGGTTTATGGAAAGTTTTTCTACTATTGCTTCCCCATTGACTAAGTTAACTCAAAAGAAGGTGGAGTTATTATGGTATGATGCTTGTGAGGGTAGTTTCAAGAAGTTGAAGTATGACTTCGGCTTCGGTCTGGACTCTGCCTAAGTGCACTGATAGTTTTATTATCTTATTGGGATGCGTGTTGATGTAGTATGGCAAAGTGGTTGCTTATACTTCTAGATAGTTGAAAGCTCATGAGAAGAATTACCTAAATTATGATTTGGAATTATTAGTTAAGATGTTTGCATTGGACATCTAATGACATTATTTGTATGAGGTCCATGTTGATATTTATTCTGACCATAAGAGACTAAAATATGTGTTCACTCAGAAGGACCTAAATCTTAGGCAAAGTAGAGGGCTTGAGTTGCTCAAGGACTATGACATGAGTCTTCATTATCATCCAGATAAAACTAATATTGTTGTTGATGGTCTTAGCAGTTTTTTCATGGGAAGCTTATCTTATGTGGATGAGAAGAAATAGGATTTGGTAAAGGATATTCATCATTTAGCTAATATTGGAGTCCGTCTCTTAATTTCGAGGATAGTAGTGTAATATTTTAAAAGGTGTTGAAGTCATCTTTTGGAGCAGAGGAAAATGAGAAGCAAGTATTAGACCCTACCTTGATGGAAATCAAGAATGATGTGGGTAGGAAAAGGGTGATGGTATATTGAGATACCAAGGCATATTATGCGTTCCCAACGTTGATGGGTTGCGAGAAAGAATTTTGGCCAAAGCTCATGAGTTGCTTTGTATGATTCATCCTGATCTTGCCAGCATTTTAATTTAATTTGGGCCATCATGGATTGAATGACTAAGTCTACTCACTTCTTTCCAATAAAGACTAATTTCTCTTTTGAGGAGTATTCCAAGTTATTCATTGAGGAGATCGTGAAGTTACCTGGTTATCAATTTTCCATCATATCTAATTGAGGTACTCGGTTCTTATCTCACTTTTGGAGGTTGTTTTAGAGGGGTTTGGGGAATATGGTAACCGTTAGCACCGATTCCACCTATAGATGAATGGGCAAGTGGAAAGGACAATCTAGACCTTAGAAGATATGCTTTGGGCTTGTGTTTTTGGTATAAGTTGGGTTGACCACTTTCCTCTCATAGAATTTTCCTATAACAATAGTTATCACCCTAGAATTGGTATGGCCCCATTTGAGGCCTTATATTGTAGGAGGTGTAGATCTCCTACTGGGTGGTTTGAGGTCGGTGAAAATAAGTAATTTGCCCTAATTTGGTTCACCAAGACATGTAAAAGGTGAAGGTGATTTAGGATAGACTTAAGGATGCCCAAAGTCACCAAAAGTCCTGTTCGAACATAAGGCAAAGAGAATTGGAATTTAATGTTTATGATTTTGTGTTCTTGAAGGTGTCTCCCTTGATGGGAGTAATGCTGTTTGGAAAAAAGGTAAAGATCAGTCCCCGTTATGTCGGTCTGTACTTGGTTTAGAATAGGGTTGGTAATGTTGTATATAAATTAGAGTTGCCTTCTATCTTAAGCTCTATTTATTTGATATTTCATGTTTTGATGTTGAGAAAGTGTGTGGGTGATCAGTCGATGGTTGTTCCCTTGAAAAAGATAGGTATTTTAGATTCCTTATCCTATGAGGAAGTCTCAATTGAGATTTTGGATTGGCAAGTCCGTCGGTTGTGGAACAAGGAGGTGGCTTCGATAAAGGTTCTTTGGAGGATCCAAAGAGTTGAGGAAGATACTTGGGAAGCCGGGGAGGACATAAAGCCCAAGTATCCATTCTTGTTCCCCATTTTGTATAATCGTGCTTGAGGTATTTAGATTCCTTAATAGCTTAGTTTTCTAACTTTGTTAAAGGAAAATATAATTTCCTTGGAATCTTTGATTTCTGTATTTGTTAAAGGTAAGTGTGTTTGTGTTTGGAGTCTAATCGTACTAATAATACTTTGTCCTTTAATTTGAGGATGAATAATGTTAAGTGGGGGAGAATGTAGAAACCTTGGTTTATGATCCTTGAAAATTTTTGAAATTTTATCCTCACTGTCTTGATTATGATTTTCCTTACAAGTCGTAGGGAGTCTTGATGGGTCTTAGGGACCCAATTGTAACCTAAACAATAAGTGTGTGACTAAGTTCTGCTCTGAGTACGACTAGCTCACTAAAAGTCCTGAGGACTCATTATGAGTCGTTGGGTGCAAATTATAGGATATCCAGTATTTACCTTAAATGGGTTCTGTGTTGATTACGATTGAACCCTACGAGTCATTGGGTCCCATTAGGAGTCATATTAGTCGAGTCATAGGGTCAACAGTTTGAGGGTGCCCTGGAAACTTTCTTGTCCACGACTTGTGGTAGTAATGAAACCTTACGAGTCGTATGGTGACCCGTAGTCACTGATGACTAAATTTGAGCTTTTTATTTGGGGGTAGTTTGGACAATTCTCTCCTTACCCAAATAAAATCCCGCATTTATAAAGCACTTAAGAGGGGTTATTTCTTATTCACAATGTAATCAAACACTCTTAAAACTCTGTCAAATCTCTAAGGCAAGATATATAGCATTTCCAAAAGTAGGTCATCCAAGGTCTCAAAAGGCGGAATTCTCTCTATTTACTTGGGTATTTCAGGCATGTTACTCTTCCCTAATTGTTAATTTTTTAAAAATATATGTTGTGAAGTGTTGTTCGTATGGTACTGATGTTGGTTTTGAAGCATGGGTTGAGGATTCTGAATAGCAGTTGTCTATGTGATATTTCATGTTTGTCCCTGCGTGGATTACTTTTAAATGGTGATTTTTAAATTAATTGATGCATGGGTATGATGAATAAATTAAGGGATTGTGATTTCCCCAAACTTGTGACTTTTGAAGTGGTTATGACCTCAGCCCCATATTGTGAAATTGGTTTTGATTATGAAAAGTACGCATATTGAACTACTCTTAAACTGTTGCATAAAGTGAAAAGTCAATGAAGCATAATGGTTTTGATATTGAACCTTATGGGGTTGTCTGATTCCTCAAGCTAATGTATAATTGAACCAAGGGGGATCTATGAATTCCCTAATTTATGAAATTGTTTCGGCATGTTGATATTACCTTGCAAGTGTAGTTGGTATAACGATACCAACAATGTGTACCTTAATGTTTATCATGGTTCAAAGAATGGGAATATATGATAATTGTTTTAATTAGGCTTAAATGAGGGTTGTGTATCTGAGTCATAAAAAAAGTTATCCAGAGAGACCAACACTGGAAGCCGCAGTTGCTGACGCGGTAGTCTAAATTACTGGGTAGTTCGAATCCCCCTTATTATTACCATATGATTGGGAGGTTTGAATCACCCATATTATATGACATGAATAGGTGCTCAAGTCACCTTAATATTTTAGGAGGTTCGAGTTCCCTATAGTGCATATGTACACCCTCTGGTTCATACGGCCACACATACTTAGGCCCTACCAGCAGGAGGAGAGTTGGGCCCATATAGCCCATGGGTCCCTTCTTATGTTATGACGGTTGAGCTATACAATATAGGATAAAGTTTTAAAGTGCATTCTAAGCCTTGTTCCCTGCCCCATCACATGAAGTATATATATGTATTTGCATATGATTATGTGTATTGGATTTTGGACTAGTTTTGAATAGATATTCATGGCATAATTTTATCCCCTATAATATGTGGAGTGGAAACATGACACTTTTGATGCTTAAAATCATGAATTTATGCGTGAAATTAGGGTGTTTTGTTGGATATGATTCACTGTGGTGAGAATTGCAAGTAAAATAGGGCTACAACAATATTTGAACAAAACAAGAGGAAGAAAACCTGGAAAAGACCAACTTTGATCAATATACAAGTCATTACCTAAGTCGTAATCATTAGATACGACTCGTATGCTAAATTGTACGAGTAACAGAACCAAAATCCAAATCAAGGAGCCAAGTATGAAGAAGATGCGACTCAAGCATCCAAGCCGTAATGAAGGATACGAGTCGTATTCTAAAGTCGTGAGCTTAACAGAATATAAGCTACCATCCAGATTTGAAGAGTCAAAAGTATATGAGTCGGAAGTCTTAGTATGACTTATATAGGTATGTCAGATACAAACCAATGTTCAAGACTTGAAAAGAAAGAATTCTTAGGTGAATACGGATAAAGGACATGAGTCATACACTCGGGTACGAATCATAAGTGGAAGTCGTATTATGAATAGAGAGTTGAAGCCTTGGGAATATTAGACACTGGAACAGATATGACAAGGCAGGATACAACTCGTAAGCTGAGGTTACACGTGAAGACCGAGTCATACCAACTACCAACTTAACTTTACCTCTCCCATTTTTGATAGGATTTTTATGTTATTTTGTGATACTAAAAATTCCCTCGGGTTTATCTATTATTAGGTTACACGTTGTGACATTCTTTTACGTGCTATTATGCACTATTACTCATTACTACACTATTTCTTGATATTTTTTGGTTTTATTCAATTAAGACTTTGAAGTTTATTCATATTATTCTTATGCAATTGATTTTATGTGTTTTTCATTGATAATCATGATTTCTTGCACAAACATGAGCAACTAATCTCCTTAACTAGGGTTGTGGGAACCTTGGAGAATTAGCTATGTAGAGGAAGTGTGAGACTTAATTATTCTAGAGTTTCTACATGTATCTTAATTCTTCTTTGAAATAATTAAACTCATAGCAACTGCAGATGCTTAAGATTTCTTGTATTCTCATCCATTAGACAACCAAGAATCTTACGATTAGGAAACAAAATTAAGATAGTGATTTGAGATGCGATAACCAAGCATTCTATCTTATCACTTGATCCTACCCCAACAATTGTAACTGAGGCCATAACAAGGGGCAAAAAGGAAACACCTTGATACAATAACCAAGTAAAAAGGGTGAAATTTATCTTCTAGCTTACCTAACAGTTAATAATACTTATCTTGTAGGCTTTGCTTTCAGAACTACAGAATAATTGGGTTGATCACGAGAAATTTACGTTGTTGAGAATCCAGAGGGAACATATACCTAGCATTTTTCTCATAGTGATGTCAACTCAAAAGCACTCAAGAATTGGTTACTATTTATGATTGATAACAAAACCCCCTATTTACTTTCCTATACTGTCCGTGAATTACATCAAGGCAAGTAACCACTCATGTTTTCCCCGTAGGATCGACCCCAACCTTGTTGGGTTATGATATTTGCAACCGACTGTATTATACTTCTAGTTGAGGTGTATTGTAAGGTGACATCAAATTTTGGCGCAGGTGTCGGGTAAGATGGTTGAGTAGTAAATTGAATTGGTAAAGTTTGCAACATTTTAATTTTTTGTTTTTTCTTTGGTAAATGTCGGTGTATGCCAAGTACTAGCAGTAGAGGCAATCCCTTACTTTTATTTGATCAAGAGGCAGAAAGAATCCTTCAAACACATAGAAGAATATCAGTACAAGTTCGTGATTGGGTTCAAGACCCCTCACCTGTGTACTTTAATGTGGCACTCCCGCATGCTCCATTAGATCCGTATAATATAGCAGACTTACAGATACAACAACTTTTGGAGCAAGAACATAGAGAAGCAGAAAAAGCCAGACTTGCTACAGAGGCGGCAATAGCTCAGTAAGGAGGATTGGTATGGCCAAGACAAGTTGTTAATCATAGAGTTTGGAGAGGCAGGGATCCATTTATTCCAGCATATCAACACTTAGACCCATATGAGGAATATAAAGAAGATCTAGGTTATGTTAAGCCTACGGAGTTCGAAGCCATTGTTCATCCTCCATTAGCCCCTAATGTGAAGTTTGATATTACTAATGCTATGTTCTAATTACGAAATTTGTAGGGTGTGTTTTCGAGAGCTGCTAAGGATGATGAAAACATGAACCTTACAAATTTTCTCGGGGTCTACACAAATTACAATATTCCAGGGGTTAATCAAGAAGCATTAAGATTGAGGTTTTTCCCATTTTCTTTAACTGGGAAGCATCTCTATGGTCAGGGGAACTTTCAAGAGGATCTATCACTACTTGGCATGAGTTGAAGACACAGTTTCTGAGAATATTTTTCCCTCCTAAATGGATATTATAGTTGAAGGATGAAATTTACAATTTCAGACAGCTACCTGCAGAGTCTATGTATGAGGCATGGTTTTTATTTAAGAAGAAGCTGAGCATGGTACCAAATCATAAAATCAGAGGATCTAACTTGTCTGAGATATGCTATAGATCATTGAATGATAGTTCAAGAGATACAATAGATACTATTTCAGAAGGAGCATTTATGCATCTTCGCTGGGAAGCTGCACATTAAATGCTAGATGATATTGTAGTTACCAATAGAGGATGGCATACTTGAGATTCAGAATGTAGTGGTGGTACATAAGCTATTAGAGCAAAAAATATGTATGGAGCAGCAAATGAAATGGTAGCACAAGAGGTCGCATAAGTTCATATAGATATTAGGTTGCTTACAAAATAATTTGTGTCAATGAGTATTAAGAAGGTGAATACAATAGTGATGCAGGGGTCTACCTCTAAACCATTCAAGACTGAATCTTTAAAATAAGAAAATTATCTAGATCGTAATTGGTGGATTTCCAAGATCAAGGGCAAAGGAATCAAGATCAAAACTATTATAATATTAGATACAGAGATAGGAATGGAGATAGAGATAGTGATTGGCGATGTAAGGAGGACTATAAGAAGAAAAGTGACAAATATATTCCACCAGAAAGTCGATATATAGCCCAGAATAGAGGCATGTTTGGCCAAGCTGGTCAAAGGAAAAGAAAGTCAAGAAAACTTCTTGAAGGATATCAAAGTTGATTTGTCAGGATTAAACCAGAAAGTTGATTCACCTGCTACAACAATCAAGCAGTTAGAACAGAAGTTTGGTCAGATGTAAGCCACAGTGAATCAGAGACAACCTGGCACTCCTCCAAGGAATACAGTGGTAAATCCCAGAAACAATAGTCAATGCTATACCATTACCACTCGAAATGGTAAGGTTACTACAGATCCACTAGTACCCACAGCTGATGAGCAGAAGAGTAAGGATAATCCAATTGATGTTGGGAGCAACAGTAAGCCAAATAAAGGAGAAGATAAGGCTATAGAGCCTATGCTAAAGCCCATTCTAAGGCCACTTCCTCCTTATCTACAACGACTAAGAAAAAAGCAAAGAAAAGGTAAATATCGAAAAAATTTGTTTATGTTAAAAGAGTGAACTGTCAATATACCACTTGTAGAGGCATTGGAGAAGATGCCAGGATATGCAAAATTCATGAAGAATTTGATCACCAAGAAAAGTTCAGTTAGTTATGAACCTATTAAAAATATTCATCATTGCAGTGTTATTGTCACTAGATCTTTAGTAGAGAAGAAGGAGGACCCTAGCGCTTTCATAATACCTTGCACTATTGGGTCTTTCAACTTCACTCGAACATTATGTGATTTGGGGGATAGCATCAACCTTATTCCCTTTGTTGTATTCAAATAGTAGGGGTTGGGAGCTCTAATACCAATTACCATGAGACTAGTAATAGCGGACAAGACAGTAAATAAGCCTATTGGTACCCTTTACGATATTTTGGTAAAAGTTTCTTCTTTTATATTACTTGCTGATTTTGTCATATTAGTTTTTGAAGTGGACTTTCAAGTCTCGATTATTTTGGGACGACAATTTTTAGCTATAGGTAGGATGTTGATTGATCTGGAGAAGGACATTTAATGTTGTAACTCAATGATGAACTAGTGACATTTAATGTATGAAAATCTATGAAAAAGCCTAATGAATTGAGAGTGGTGTATGTGATTGATGTAGATGATGTGGAGATAGATTTCTTCCATGATGTGGATGATGTTACTCTATGAGATAATGGTTCCGATATGATTGTTCCTATTAAAGAGAGGCTAGGTGTCGAAGCTCTTATAGCAGTGATTATGAATTTTGACTCTGATGGTATCAAGGAGTATGAGGAGTTAATGGGTGCATTGCATGGTGATGGTTATAATTATGCACCAAAGAATCTTGATCTGGATTTAATAAATCGAACTACTCTACCTGCTCACCCATCCATTAAGGAACCACCAGCTTTAGAGTTAAAGGACCTCCTATCTCACTTGCAATATGTATTTTTGGGTTCCAACAACACACTGCTAATTATTATTGCAGCTGATCTAAGATAGCCAGAGATAGAAGCCTTACTGTCAGTTTTGCAGAATTTCAAGAGGGCCATTGGATGGTCCATTACAGATATATGGGTATTTTGCCTGGTTTGTGTATTCACAAAATTCAGCTTAAGCCAAATTGTGTTCCATCTATTGAACATCAGCATTGACTCAATCCTCCTATGTAGAAGGTGGTAAAGAAATGAATAATTAAGTGGTTAGATGCTGGTGTAGTATATCCCATGGGTGAGTCTTGCTCAATGTATACCGAAAAAGGGTAGAACAATTGTCCTACATAATGAGAAGAATGATCAAGTTCCTATGAGACCAATCAGTCATTGGATGGAGAGTGTGCATTGATTATAGGAAGCTGAATACACGGACTCAAAAGGACCATTTTCCTATGTCGATCATGGAACAGATGCTGGACTGGTTAGTAAGTAGAGGATGGTACTATTTTCTTGATGTATACTCAAGTTATAATTAGATCACTATTGTGCCTGAGGACCAAGAGAACACTACCTTTACTTGTCCTTATGGTAGCTTTGCATTCAAACGAATTCCATTTGGGCTATGCAATGCTCCATCCATATTTCAGAGATGTATAATGTCCATTTCTCTCTGATATGGCCGAAGACACTATTTAGGTTTTCATGGATGATTTTTTTGCTATTGGTGATTCTTTTGATGACTACATTATTCACTTGGCAAAGGCTCTACAAAGGTGTGAAGAATGCAACTTGGTGCTTAATTGGGAGAAGTGCCATTTCATAGTCAAAGAAAGAATTGTGCTTGGGCACAAAATTTTGAAGAAAGGCATAGAGGTTGATCAAGGAAAGATTTAGGTGATTGAAAAATTACCTTATCCAATTTATGTAAAGGGAATTCGGAGTTTTCTAGGACATGCAGGTTTTTATAGGTGATTTATCAAGGACTTTTCGAAGATTGATAAGCCACTTTTTAAGCTTCTTGAGAAGGAGGTAAAATTTGATTTTGATGATGCATGTAAGAAGGCTTTTTAAATCCTAAAAGAGAAGTTGGTGTTTGCTCTAATCATTGTGTCTCCTGACAAGTCTTCACCTTTAGAAATTATGTGTGATACTAGCGGATGGACCTTAGGGGTTGTACTACATCAAAGAAAAGAAAAGATCTTTCATCCCATCTACTATGATAGTAAGGCACTAAATCTTGCTCAAAAGAACTATACCGTGATGGATCAAGAGTTATTGGCAGTGGGTTTTGCCTTTGAAAAGTTTAGATCTTACTTGATTGGGACAAAGGTGACTGTGCACACAGACCAATCTACATTGTGGTACTTAATGTCTAAGAAGGATGCAAAGATGAGGCTTATCCATTTGGTGCTGCTGTTGCAAGAATTTGATTTCTAGGTGAAAGGCAAAAAGGCATAGAAAATCAAGTTGTAGATCATTTGTCTACACTAAAAGAGGAAGCTATGCAGAAGGTTGCTAAGGGATTGGAGATTGATGATAGCTTTCTAGATAAACAGATATTGGAAGCTTCCCAACATTTAATTCCATGGTTTGCAGATTATGAAAATTATTTGGCAAGTGATCTAGTTCCATAAGATCTTTCATATCATCAAAAGAAGAAGTTCATGCACGAGGTAAGAAATTTTTCTAGGATGAACCTTATCTTTTCAAAATTTGTCCAGATGGAATCATTCGTAGATGCATACCTGAAGTGGAGATGATGAGAATACTTGAAGCTGTCATTCATTGCCATTTGGTGATTATCATGGAGGGGTCCGCACAGCTCATAAGTTCCTGCAATGTGGCTACTATTGGCTGACCATATACAAAGACGCTCATGACTATGTTTTTGCCTGTGATCAATGCCAGTGACAAGGTACTATTGCTAGAAGACATGAATTATGACCCCTATTTAAGAATGGGAAGTGTTTGATGTATGGGGCATAGATTTCATGGGACATTTTGTGAGTTTTTATGGCATAAAGTACATGCTTGTGGTTGTTGACTATGTACTAAAATGCGTGGAAGTAATTGTGCTTCCTAACAATGAAGCAACAATTGTCACCAAATTATTTAGAAAGAATATCTTCTCTCGATTCAGTATGCCACGTGCCATTATTAGTGACAAAGGGGCACATTTTTGCAATCATCTATTCAAAAGTCTGCTTGACAAATATGGAGTGAATCACAAAGTAGTAACACCTTATCATCTACAGACTAGTGGACAAGTTGAAGTGTCCAATTGAGAAATCAAGTCCATACTGGTGAAGACTATGAATGCCAGTAGGGTCGACTAGGCAAGAAAGTTAGATGGCACATCATGGGCCTACCATGCAGCTTATAAAACCCCCATAGGTGCTTCACCCTATCAGCTAGTGTATGGCAAGTCTTGCCATTTACCTATTAAGCCTGAGAATAAGGCACTATAGGCATTGAAGAAGCTATATTTAGAGTGGAAGGATGCATCCAAGTCAAGGTTGAATAACATCAATGATTCAGATGAATTTCGGCACTGTCCATATGAAATTTCAGGAATTTATAAAGAGAAAATGAAGTTGCATCACGACCGCAAGATTGAGAAAAGGGTTTCTGAAAAAGGTGAGCAAGTGCTAGTATACAATTCCAAGATTCATTTTCTCCTTGTTAAGCAAAAGTCAAGATGGAATGGACCATTCACAGTGACAAATGTTTATCCCTATGGTGCTTTAGAAATAAAAAAGAATGGTGCAAACCTATTCAAGGTAAACTGAAAATGAGCAATGCACTATATGGGAAACGTAGAAGGAGTGAAGAAAATGGGTAATATTGACCATGATGAAGTCTGAGTAATCAAGGAAATTGCATCGTTCCATGACAATAAATCAAAAGTAGTATGGGAGGCAACCCACGAGGCTAGTTGGTGAAATCAAAGTATCCAACTTAGCCATGTCGTACCACGATGTTAAATCAAGCACTGCATGGGAGTCAACCCATGTTTTTATTCTTATTTAAGTTATAGGGTTATGTGTTGTTCAATGTGCAGGACTAAAAGAATGCATACAAAATATAGAAAAGTAAAGAAGCTATCATACAGGCTCTTCACGAGTCATATCTATACGGTACGAATCGTGAGTAGGAGTCATATTGACTTGGGAGAAAAATCAGAAGAAGGTATAAGTCTCTGGAATGAATATGATTCCCAATATGAGTAATATTCTTTGGGTACGGTTTGTAACTAAGAATTGTATACACTCCAGAACATAGGTAAGTCCCCAGGCTATACGAGTTAAAGAATTGACCCATAAGCTTGGGTATGAGTTGTATGCACCACTTGTACCCAAGCTTACTATGTCAGCTCTTGGGTGACGCAACCCAGAACTACTATTAAAAAAGGGCAAATATACACGATTGGGCACCTGACACTTCTAACTCGTACCCACATAAAAATCACCCTATTTTTTAACTTCAATCCTCAAAATCCACTTGTTTTGAACTTGAATTAACTACCAATAACCTCAAAATTGTCCATTGGTGTGGTATTAACTCGAATTTGAGAAAAATAATATCAAAATCGATTACTCCACTAACCAAGTAAGTTTCTCAACTTATTCTTTGCCATTTTTCTAGTTGAAATAAGTAGTATGTGTTATTGTAAAAATCATCTAAGTAGAATTTCTACATTTCTTGGTTTTTTGGTACACTATTTTTGTTATTTGTGATTAAATTTGGAAATGGGGGTAGACGTAGGGTGTAGGAAAGGATTTTGATGTCTATGTGTGTTTAAGTGTTGGATATAGCTGAAAATTTGTCATGGGTATTTTGAGAATTTTCGTTGGAGTCAAACGTTGAAGTTGAAATTCTATGTTACAATATATAGAGAACTCTCACGACTCGTACGCACCGATATGGGAGTTGTAATAAGACTCGTATCCACTGACAACATGGAAGTCTAACAAATTCAAAGTTCTAAAATTGATACGGCTCAACCATATGAGTCGTATCCAGACCATATGATTCTTATGTATTAATTGTACCCACCTGGGGAAGAATTAAAATAGAATTAATATTTCTGACTTGCTTATGACTGTTGGTCATAAGTTGTACTTATTTGGTATGACTAGTAAATAAGAGTCGTAAGAAGAACAGTGAACAAAGGTCATACACTGTATATGATACGACTCGGTTATACAAGTCTTATTCGGTGGGTACAATTAGTACCCACCATTTGTACCCAACTCATACCAAGCACATTGAACTTGAGTTATATTTTTTTTATTTCTTTTCTTAGTTACTAATAATAGTGTATTTGCAGATACAATGCCTCCAAAGAACACTTCATCCTCCAACAAAAACTATTTGAAAGTAAGGAAACCAGGTTCTTTAAAAGCTGGTTGGAAAGTAGTGAAGAAGAATATTATGAAACCACATCAACGAAAGTTATTCTAAAGGGAAAGGCAGCTTCTAAGGCAAAGGGGAAGAAAGTCATTCCCCAAGATTCTAAAACACCACAACCAAAGGGACCGAGGAGAAAGAATATAACTGTGTCTCCTCCACATACACCTCAGCTTGTTGATGATGAGGATGACAAGGCTGAATCTAGTTCAGCAAAAAAGAATTTAGATGAAGTTCATGGTCCCGAGGTAGAGGCTACCCCTATAGAAAGAATGGACCCCCCCCCCCCACTCGCATTGGATCCTGCTCTAGTGCCCATCATTAAATAATGAGGGTAACCCAACATGCAGGAAATATTTAACATGTGGTTGATTTATGTATTGGGCAATAAAATAAAAAAGGTGCTATATCCAGAGAGGAGAATGACCACTACGGCGATGGTTAAATTACCTGAGTTTGAAGAACACTTTTGGAACTATGGTTTTGAGTGGTTTTGAATGAATTACCTCACTGGGTGGATATAGCAAGGTACTGGTTCATAGGTTCTATGTCGCTTATGAAGGAGAACTTCAGTGAAAATATCCATAGAGCCATCAATGAAAAAGAGGTGAGCCTATCACATCCATTATGAGTAGAGGAGTTTGATTTGATATCTCTTCCTTAACTATAAGTAGATTTCTAATGGGCCAGAATATTAAGCCCCAATCAATATAACTGAGATGGACTACCGAATGGTGGAGTTGAGAAAGATAACTAAATGGTCGCTAGGTACTAATGATAATTTGGTTATGTTTAGGTGGATTTTGAAGTGAATAGCTTCAAATGCCATGGGTGTTACTTGGGTAGAAGGTGGTTTCAGAGATTCACAGCAAATCAAGAAGCGTACCCTCAACTTTAAGGGTAAAGCTTGGTGGATACTATCCCAACACAGGTTGTGTCCGACTACTGGAGATGATGTCTCAAGCTTGGTCTGGGCAGCTATGTTAGTTGGTTTTACAACTGGCTATGCATTCAATATTGGCAAGTTCCTAGATCAACAGATGAGAGATACAATTTTTAGGGATTAGAAGGCTCTATTAGCCTAACCTTGTATGATTACTCAGATCTGCTTGGAAGTAGGAGTTGTATATATAACTAGTATTGATGAGATGATTGAGTCTCGAAGGACGTTTGACATTGGGCTGATTCAAGATGCGGCTAACCCTTTGGACCGACTTATGCGATAGGCTATAGAGGCTATGGTGGGAGTGTTTTTTTAAGATGACCAACCAGATGCCCCTGATATAGTTGAGGCTATAGAGGCAGGTGCACAGACACAGGTTTAACCCACAGATACAATAGGTACTTCTAGTGCCCCACCCTCAGTCCAAGTCGTACCAGCCAGGCTATGGGGTATGCCTTCCGTTGTTATTATGATTTCTTAGGCTTCTTTAATAGAGGTTATGACCTAACTGGCTACACTCATTGCAAAGGTATGCCATATGAAGGGCGGAGTACGAAGCTTGATAGATCAATAGTTTGAGGTATAGTATAGGCAAATCTAAAGGCGACTAGATGCATTTGAATCAAGGATTACTCGACAGTTAGGTACTGAGCAGACGCCCAATATTATCGATGTCTAGCCATAGATTGCTAAGATAAAAAAGATGGTCAGTGAGTTGTATGAGAGGCCAATTATTGTTGAGATAGTTGTGGAGACTATGATTCCCATAGTTGAGATGCCTAGCATTTGGGCAGATTCAGCAGCTAGATAGGTTGAGGAGACCATAGAAGAGAGGAAAAGAAAAAAAAGGAAGCTAAATCAGCTAGGAAAAAAAGCCAGACTCGAGAGGATCCAAGATGGGTCTGATCGAGAGATTTAAGTCAAGGAGATGGACATAGGAGCTGGTTTGTTAAGATCTCAAGTTACTGATACTAAGGGGGTTGATCTTATTCCCTCTACTTCTATCGATTTAGTCCCAGTTATTGGAATGGTAGTTGACGAGAGTAGGACCCGACCTGAGGGCCCATATTCTAATAGTAATGCTCTGGTGCCTTGAGTTCCTAGGTATGACTCTTACCTTTACCCTATTTTATTTTTGTAGCACTGGGGACAAGGCAACGTTCTTCAATTGGGGTGGGGGTTATTCCAAAAACTTTAGGGAGCAGTTTGAAAATTTTTAGATGTAGCTAAGACTACAAGTTTGTTATAACTTATAGGTTGATGTGGGCAGCTGAGATAGGGAGTAAATCAGTGCGCCTACGGTAGCGGATTTTTTATTTTTGATTATGATTGATGGACATTGAAAATTTTTGATGTATTGAAAGATTTTGATTCTCTTTTGATTTTTTTACTTTGTGATTGATGAAACACTGCTGATTTTTGAAATGCTATTGTGAAAAGTGGTGTTAACTTTGTGCTAAAAAGAATTGAAAATGTTGAACCCCCTTGAAAGTTTTATTTAAGTATGTACATGATATGTATATTTGTGTGAAACTATCGAGTATCTGATAATGGCATTAGAATTAGGGATAGTAGAGTTTGGGACAAAAACTTACTTAGTTGGATAACTAGTATCTAATAGTATAGCTCTGTGCAAGTATGTGTGAGGTTTATTGAGTTCCTGTTGGTGCTGGAATCTAAAACTTTCCTGGTTGCTTTTAGCAATGTCTATTATGGTTAAGTAGGAGATGATCATTAGCCATTGTTGCATGAGTCCACTTAAGCCTAAAATGTCTTAACCAAAGGAATAAATCCCCTTGATCCAAATATTTGAGACTTTATAGACAATTTTTCTTGTTACACCTATCAGTTTCCCGTTTAACTTACAATGAACCTATATTGGCCCTGGTCTTCCTATTGACACTGTGCACCCCAACTCAAGAAAATCGCCTAAGTTGAGGGTATCTATTATACGAGTGCGTAAGAGGAAAATAAGTATGAAGATAATGGGTTGAAGAAAAATAGTTGAAACATGGGAAGGTGTGATGAAAACAAAACAAAAAAAGTACAATGTATATCATAAGAAAAAGAATAAGAAAATTAAGTGCTAGAAAGCCACACTTGACCCAAACAGAATATCCTTAATAGAAAAAGGGAGGCATAAGGGTGGAAGTAAAAGAAGTCAAAAGTTAGTGGACCCTGAGAAGAGCATAGCGTCCAGGAGTCTTAGTCACTAAATAAATCTCAAAACATATTATACCAGCCCCAATCCTTTATTACAAGACAAATAAAGTCCTATAGTGATCCTACTATAACTGTCGGACAACTTAGGAAAAGAGCATAAGAGAAAGCCTATGGTATTTTGTGCTCATCGGTGATACTTCTTTGTGAGGGAGAGAGTCATTTGTTATATCCCTTAATAGTGTAGTTTGTCCATGTAAAGTAAATGATATTTCTCTTACTATGAGTGCACATGGGTTATATTGCTAGGTTGCTAGATTATTTGATGAATGGAAAGTATGTCTATGCCCAAGTGTCTATTGCCAATGAATTTCCATCATTGGATTCTTTTGTGTTTCTACATGTGCTAAATTACGATATGGAAAATTGAGTTTCTAAGTTGAAAAATTAAGAGGGGAACAACGAGATTCAAATGCAATTGAAAATCACTACCAAAGGTTTGCTTTAGATCTTCCTATTACCTTGTGCTATCTTGTTATATGTTTGGAATTTATGCAACATTGGGGATATCATGTTGTTTAGTAGGTGCAAGGAGGTGGTCTCCAATCCTCAATAGACTTGAGATACCTGTCATGGCCAAGCCCTAGTTCAGGACATGACAAGAAGGTACATGGATAGTATGTGGGGGACAAATGGTAATTGCATCAGGAAAACAACTAGAGAGTATTGGGTGTCTCAAGAGACCGACCTGGCAAGCATCTGAGGAGTGGTGGTCGAACAAAAAAGTCAAAAAAAAGATGGAGACTGAGACGCTGGCTTATGAAAAATTGGTTGAGAGCAAAGATAATAAGGAGAAGCGAACGAATTGGTAAGATTATAAGTTAGCTAGGCAAGATCTAAGTTAGCAATTACAGAAGCTAAGACAGTAGATTTTGAGAGAATGTATGTGGCTTTAGAGAAGAAAAATAGGGATAAAATGTTATATAGGCTTGCCAAGTTTAGAGAGTAGAGGTCTCATGACCGTTACCAAGTGAAATGCATTAAGTAGGAGAATGGATAAGTGTTGTGAAGGATGCCCTTATTATGAGGTGGTGATAGTCCTATTTCCATAGACTTTTGAACAATGAGGGGGACAAAGTTTTTTGTGCTGAGGGATTTGCCGTGCTTTGAGAAATTTCAGAATTATGGTTATTTTAGGCGTATTAAGGTTGATGAGGTCAATAGTTCTATTTGAAGGATGCATAGGGGTAGAGCGACAATACTAGATGAGATTTTGGTGTATTTTTTGAAGAAGCATCTGTGTAATGCCTTGGGTTTTGGTCCTTGAAAAAAATTTGAAAATTTATACTCACTATCTTGATTACTACTCTCCTAAAAATTGGGAGAAATCATGATGGATCGTAGGGACTCGTTCGTCACTCAATGAGAACAAGTGGCTTAGTATTTGGCTCTGAGTATGAGCTACTCTCAACTAGTCATCAAGACTTCTTATTGTATCTGACAGTCCTGAGACACTATCTTTATTATGACCTGAGGCCACGAGTCGTAAAGACTCATGATAAGTCATTATGTCCCAATCAAAGGACGTCTAGTGTGTCATCCCAAATTATTGCTATCTTGAGTATGAGAAGTGTTTATAAGTCGTTAAGTATGGTTATGAGTTTGTGGTATAAATTATAGCTAGATAAGTATGAGCCCTGGGGGTTCTTACTTGACTATAACTCCTTGTGATGAGTCTTAATGTGTCTTTACGAGTCGTATAGTGACCTATATTCACTTCGGATAATTTTCAGTCTTTTTATTAAGGGCACTTTGGAAATTTCCCCTCTAGCCCAATTGTAACCCACGACCTAAAACCCTATTGGTGACATCATTAGCATTGTTAACTCACTAAAATAGTTTCAAAAGATTGCTTAAATTCTCTCAAGTAGCCATACTTAGGGTTTCTATGAAGTAAGTCAAGTAGAGCTTAAAGAGTTGCATTCTCTCTATAATCTTGGGTATTTTAGTCATGTTTCTCTTCCTTCATTATTAATTTTGTAAGTGCATATGGTTTTAAGTATTTTTCAAGATATATTTACGTTGATTTTGAAAATATGGGTTGAGGGTTTTTGTATAACTATTGTTTATGTGATGTTTTATGGTTGTCCCTACAAGGGTAAATTTTAAATGACATTTTAAAAGTAAAATTGATGCCTGGGAATGATGAGTGAACTAGGGATTGCGAAATTCCCCAAGTGTAGATAATTAGTGTGGCATGTTGTTATTACCTTGCAAGTGTAGTTGGTATGATGATACCAACGATGTAGGCCTTAATGTGTAATATGGTTCAATGAATGGGAATGCGTGATACATGTTTTAATAAGGCTTTAATAAGGGTTGCGTAGATAAGTCATGAAAGTAGAGGTTTTGAGGGACCAACACTAGAAAAATCAAGATTACCGACGTGTGGGTCTATATAACTGGGAGGTTTGAGTCCCTGTATTATTATTACTATATGAGTAGGAGGTTCAACTCTCACACGTCTTATTACATTATTTAGTGTTAGTATAACCTTGAAATTCTTGAAGGTTTGAGTCCCCTATAGTGCATATGTATACTTTCTGGTTTATGTGGCCACACACTCTGGGGACCTACCAGGTGGGGGAGAACTAGGACCATATAGCTTATGGGCGTCTTTGTATGTTATGACAGTTGAGCTACATAATTCAGGCTAAAGTTTTAAGTGCATGTTAAGCCTTGTTCCCTGTCCCGGCATGTAATATATATGTATGGATAAGCATTGATTAAGTGAATTAGTTTTGAATGATTTTTAACTGTTGATCATGGCATTATGTTATTCTTATCCCTGAGTTACATGCTAGTTTTCACCCACTAATTATCTTGAGAAACTTTATCCCCACACAATAAATAAGCCAGAGCTACTTCTATTTTTCCTACACAGAGTTAGGTCGATTGGCTTGGTCCGTTGTGTTGTGGTGAAGCGGTGAGCTTCCAACCCCCAAAATTCTTAGGCACTTCACCAGCTTCCATTCTTATATTTGAGTTAATGGATACTTTCATTATCATTAACATAATCCATTTCATTCTCATTGTCAACTATCAGAGTTGGGGACATGTCCCGACCAAGACTACTTTTGGTTCTTATTTAGAAAGATTTTTTTGGATTGCTGTGGATATTAGATGATGTTGGTTAGTTGTTTTTCTGGTCTTCGGTCATTGGTAATAGACATATTTTGAATTTTTTTAAACTTTATTAAATAGTATTTTATTATATGTTCGAAATTCATCTGATATTAGGGGATGTTATGTTTGGTTTTTGTGTAGGGTCTTATCTCCGATCCATGTGGTACTTGAGATACCCGTCATGTCCAGGCCTTAGTTTTGATCTGGACAATTGGCAGGGAAGGTATGGAGTATCTATCCCTCCTCAGGCACCCCAGGCTAGTGTGTCTAATATTGAGTTTCAATAGTTGATTTAGTTACTTACCCAGTTGGTATCCTCTCTTACTGAGCATGTTGCTTCTGTTTCTCCATCATCTGAGGCTTCTAGAATTGGCAAATTCATGAGGTTAAATCCTCTTATTTTTATTGGTTCAAAAGTTGAGGAAAATCCTTAAAATTTTATTGATAGGATGGAAAATATCTTCCATAAGATGCATACTTCTGATGTGGAAAGGGTAGAGTTTGCAGCTTATCAATTGAAGGATATGGCATGCCAATGGTATGAAGAGCCAGAACTATCTAGGGGTGACGATGCAGAATCTGCCTTGTGGGATGATTTCTCTAGTTTTTTTTCCTTGATCGCTTATTTTCTCGGGAGATGATGGAGGTGAAGGCTGATAAGTTCATAAACTTGAAACAAGGCAGTATATAGTAAAGGAGTACGCCTTAAATTTTCATTAGATGTTGCGTTATGCTCCTGAATGTTGGTCTACCATGAGGTCTAGAATGAGGAAGTTTACCTCTATATTATCCCTGTGAGTTGATCTTGGAGAGCAAGGTTGCCTTATTAAATAAGGATGTGGAACTCTCTAGACTTATGGTGTATATGCAACAAGTGGAAGGGGAAAAGAAGAGGAAAGCAGAGATAAGTGAAAGCCAGAATAAGAAATTTCACTATTTAGATCAGGGTAGAAATTACAGCAGAGTGGTAGAGATGGTGGAAAGTGGTCTAATAAAAGGTGGGGCTATTATGGTTCCTACTCTACGACTTGTACTCCTTATTTAAGGTTATCAAATAATCATCATCCTCAATATGGTAGTGGGTTTAGAGCACTAGGAGCCCAGTCACAAGCTTGTTGGGCACAGTCTGCTCCATCGTGTCTTCCTTATAGATTACGTGGTCAGTTGTACCATAATGTTTGTGAAGAAAGAAAGAATAAGTTCTTTAAATATGGTCTGATTATTTATATGCAGAGGGATTGTCCTTTTAAGTTTTCTTCTAGAGCAAAAAAGATTCTTGTTTCTACTTTATCAGCTTCCGCACCAAAAGGTGCCACTTCTGCTTCTAGCTTTAGCGCTAGTCAAAATTACCTGTACACTCTTGCTACTCTCTAGGATTCTAAGGCATCCCTGATGTTGATACTGGTATGGTTAAACTCTTCTCTCATGATGTATATTGTCTACTTCATCTCAAGTCTACTCTCTCTTATGTAACCCCTTATGTGGCTGTTCATTTTGTCTTTGATCCTAAATGTATTTCGTACCCCTTCATTGTGTCCACCCTTGTGGGTGACTTCATTATGTATAGAAAAGTCTATAAAGGTTGTGTGATGTCGGTCCATAGTAGGGAGACCTTGGTAGATCTGATAGAGTTGGACATGTTAGACTTTGAGTGATCTTGGGGATAGATTTGTTGCATTTGTGCTATGCGTCTTTTGATTTTCAGATTCAAAGGGCCAGTTTCCATTTCCTTAATAATACAGTGATTGAGTTGGAAGGTAGTTCCCTGGTGCATAAGGTAAGGTTAATCTCGTATCTTAGAGCCTGGAAATTAGTTTCTAAAGGGTGCCTCTATCACTTACTGCATGTTAAGGATTCTATATCCAAAGGTCCTTCCTTGCAGACTATCCTTGCGGTTTTTGAATTTTTGTGGTGTCTTCTAATGATCTTCCTAGTATTCCTCCAGATAGGGAAATTTATTTTGGGATTGATTTTCTTTTGAAGACTTATCCTATTTCTATCCCTCCTTACAGAATGACTCTGATTGAGTTGAGAGAACTCAAGAAGCAGTTGAAAGATCTTTTGGACAAGGTTTTTATCTTTACTAATGTGTCTCTGTGGGGGCTCTTATTCTTTTTGTGCATAAAAAAGATGGTTCGCTTTGGATATGTATTGATTACTGCCAATAAAATAAAGTGACTATTAATAATAAGTATTTATTTTTTAGGATTAATTATATGTTCGATCAGCTCAGGATGCTAAGTTTTTTTCTAAGATTGATCTTCAGCCAGGTTAAACTCAGATGAAGATTACGGAAGCGGATATCCCTAAGACTCCCTTCCAAACCCAGTATAGTCATTTTAAGTTTTTGGTGATGTCCTTTTGTTTGACCAATGCCCCGACAGTATTTATGAACCTTATGAATTAGGTTTTTTATCAGTTCTTGGATTTTTCGTAATTGACTTTATCGATGATATTTTGGTGTATTCGAAGAGTTAGGCGGATCATGCAAATAACCTCCGCTTGTGTTGAAAATCTTAAAGGATCAGTGTTTGTATGCAAAGTTCTCTAAGTGTGAGTTCTGGTTAAATGTTGTGACTTATTTGGGTTATATTATTTCTAGTGAAGAGATCATGGTGGATCCATAGAAGGTTGTAGTGCTTAAAAAGTGGCCAAGACCCATGATTCCAGCTGATATTCAGAGCTTCTTGGGTTTAGTCGGGTATTTAGAAGGTTTGTAGAGAGTTTCTCTTCTATTTCTGCCCCATTAGCTATGTTGACTCAGAAGAATGTGAAATTCTTGTGGTCTGATGCTTGTGAGGTTAGTTTCGTGAAGCTAAAGGATAAGTTGACTTTGGCTTTAGTCTTTACTCTACCTAAATGGACTAATGGTTTTGTTGTCTATTGTGATGTATCTCAGGTGTGATTGGGTTATGTGTTGATGTAGCATGGAAAGTTGGTTGCTATGCTTTTAGACATTTTAAAGTTTATAGAAGAATTATATGATCCATGATTTGGAATTATTGGTCATAGTATTTGTATTAAATATATGGCAGCGTTACCTGTCTAGGGTCCATGTTGCTATATATTTTGATCATATGATCATGCAATACATGTTCACTTAGAAGGAATTAAATCTTAGAAAAAAGAGATGGCTTGAGTTGCTCAAGGACTTTGACATGAGTCACTATCGTCCAGGTAAAGCCAACGTGGTTGTTAATACTCTTAGCACATTGACCATGGGAAGCATATATCATGTGAATAAGGAGAAGCGGGATTTTGTGAAAGATACTCACCATTTGTCTCATCTCAGATTTCATTTCTTGGATTCTGAGTATTATGGTGTGATTGTTCAGGAGGTGGAAAAGTCATTTCATGGTAATGAAATAAAGAAGAAGCAAGTAGTAGATCCTATCCTAATGCAAATCAAGAATGATGTGGGTTGGCAGAAGGTAATGATTTTTGAAATTGATGGTGATGGTATCTCGAGGTACCAAGGTAGATTATGTGTTCCAAATGTTGATGGGTTGTCAAGATGATCTTTTGCTGAAGCTCATGATCCATGTTATACTATTCATCCTAGTTTGATGAAATTGTATCATGATCTTAAGGGGATTTATTGGTGGAATAAGATAAAGCGAGATGTGGCCTATTTTGCGGCTAAATGCATAATGTGTCAACAACTGAATGGAGAGCACTTGAAGCCCGATGGGTTGACTCAAGGGATTGAACTGTCAGTATGGAAATGGGAGGTAATTAATATGGATTTTGTTACCGGTCTTCCGCGGTCTCTCCCATAATTTGATTTGGTTTGGGTCATCATGGATAGAATGACTAAGTCTACTCACTTCTTGTGATTGAGGACTAATTTTTCTTCTGGGGATTATGCCAGGTTGTTCATTGAGGAGATCATGAATTTGCATGGTACTCCAGTCTCCATCATATCTGATTGGGGCACCTAATTTTTGTCTCACTTTTGGAGGTCGTTCCAGTGAGGCTTAGGGACTAAGGTCACCTTTAGTACCATTTTCCACCTATGGAGGGATGGATAAGTGAAAAGGATAATTCAGGTCTTAAAAGATATGCTTTGGACTTGTGTTTTTTATTTTGGTGGTAGTTGGGTTGACCACTTGCCTCTCATAGAATTTTCCTACAACAACAGTTATAACTCTAGCATTAGTATGGCTCTGTTCGAGGACTTATATGGTAGGAGGTGTGGATCTCCTATTGGGTGGTTTGAGGTTGGTAACAATAAGTTGTTTGGCCCCTTATTTGGTTCACCAATCCTTTAAGAAGGTGAAGGTGATTCGGGAGAGACTTAAGGCCGCCCAAAGTCACCAAAAGTCCTATACGGATGTTATGTGAAGAGAGGTGGAGTTCAGTATTGGTGATTGGGTAGTTTTGAAGATATTCACTATTAAGGGAGTGATATGGGTTTGTAAGAAGGTGAAGCTCAGTCCTTGTTATGTCGGTCCATACTTGGTATTAAGGGTTGGTAATATTGTATCTGAATTGGAGTTTCCTTCTAGATTGAGATCAATTTACCCGATCTTTCATATTTTGGTATTGAGGAAGTGTATGTGTGATCCTTTGATGGTTGTTCCTTTGGAGGAGGTTGGTATTTCAGTTTCCTTGTCCTATCAGGAGGTCTCGGTTAAAATTTTAGATCAGTAAGTTCGTCGGTGGAATAAGGACATGGCTTGGTAAAGGTTCTTTAGAGGAACCAAAAGGTTGAGGAAACTAATTGGGAAGCCGAGGAGCACATGAAATCTAAGTATCTATTCTTGCTTCCCATTCTAGATAATAGTGCTTGAGGTATATGCATTCCTGGACATCTTTGCTTTTTGACTTTGTTAAAGGAAATGGTGATGTCTTGGAATCTTTGTTTTCTGCCTTGGTTAAAGGTAAGAGTAGTGGTATGTGGATTCAAATCGTGCTAATAAAAGCCTTGTCCTATCATTTGAGGACGAATGATACTAAGGAGGAGTATGTAATGCCTCGGGTTTTTGGTCTTTTAAAAATAATTGAAATTTTATCCTCTCTGTCTTGACTATAACTCTCTTGATGAATCATCAGGAGTCATCAAGGGTCATAGGGAATCAGTCATAACTTAATCAGAACAAGCCATTTAGTATTGTACTTTGAGTATGTGTGGCTCTCAACTAGTTGTTAAGACTTCTTACGGGTCGTAAGGACCAATTTGAAACATGTCCAAAAACTTTGTCCAAAGACACTGTCTTCTTTACGGTTTGAGGCCATGCGTCATAAAAACTCAAGACGTGTCGTTATGTCCCAATTATTGGATGTACAGTATGTTATCCCAAATTATTGTTTTCTGAGTATGAGAAGTGGTTATGAGTCATCAAGTATGGTTACGAGTTGGTGGTATGAATCATCCCCAGACTAGTATGGGGCCCTGGTGGTTCTGACTTAACTATGACTCATTATGATAAGCCATAATGTGTCTTTACGAGTCGTATAGTGACCCGTAGTCACTTGCGATAATTTTTACTCTCTTTATTAATGGCACTTTGAATATTTTACCTCTACCCCAATTGTAACCCACGACCTAAAACCCTATTGGGGAACCCATTAGCATTTATAACTCACTAAAATACTTTCAAAAGTTCTCTTCAATTCTCTCACGCAGCCATACTTAAGGTTCCCAATAAATGGGTCAAGTATAGCTTTAAGGGTTTAATACTCTCCGTAATCTTGGGTATTTCAAGCATGTTACTCTTCCCGCATTGTAAATTTATTAAACGTATATGGTTTAAAGTATTGTTTATGAGATATTTATGTTGATTTTGAAAATATAGGTTGAGGGTTTCTGTATAACTATTGTTTATATGATTTTTCATGGTTGTCCCCTCATGGGTAAAGTTTGAATTGTGGTTTTAAAGTAAATTGATTCATGGGAATGGTGAGTGAACTAGGGATTGTGATTTCCCAAACTTGTGACTTTTGAAGTTGTTATGACCCTAACCCCACATTGTGAAATTTGTTTTTAATAATGAGAAATATGGGAATTAGAAAAATTGAACCCAGGGGGTTATGAATTCCCCCATGTGAAGATAATTGGTGTGGTATATTGATGTTACCTTGCAAGTAGAGTTGGCATGATGATACCAATAATGCATGCCTTAATGTGTAATATGGTTCAATGGATGGGAATTTGTGAAACTTGTTTCAATTAGGCTTTTATAAGGGTTGTGTAGCTGAGTCATGAAAGTAGAGATCTCGAGAGACAACACTGGAAATTGCGGTTGCCAATGCGCGGGTCTATATGATCGGGAGGTTCTAGTCCCCCTTATTATTATTACCATATCATTAAGAGGTTTGAGTCCCCCATATCTTATTACATGATTTAGTCCCCGTGTCACCCTTATACGCAGGGAGGTTTGAGTCCCTATAGTGCATATATATACCATCTGGTTTGTGCAACCACACGCACTGCGGCCCTACCATTTGGGTAAGAGTTGGGCCCATATAGTCTATGGGTGCCTTTGTATTATATGACGGTTGAGCTACACAATCCAGGTTAAAGCTTTACGTACATGTTAAGCCTTGTTCACTATCCCGGTATGTGATATATATGTATGGATATGCATTTGATTCTGTACATTGGTTTTGATTGATTTTTAACTGTTGATCATTGAATTATATTATCTTTATCCCTGAGTTTCATGCTAGTTTTCACACTATTAACCATCTTGGGATGCTTTATCCCTATGTGATGTAGGCACCGGAGCTACTTCTACTTTTCCTGTATGGAGTTAGGTCGGTTGGCTTGATTCATTGTATTGTGGTAAAGTAGTGAGCTTCTATCCCCTGGAAGGCTTAGGCATTTTTCCAACTTTCATTCTTTGATTTGAGTTGATGGATACTTTCATTATCATTAACATTATCCTTTTCATTCTCATTGCCATCTGTCAAAGTCGGGGACATGTCCCGACCTAGGCTAGTTTTGGTTCTTGTTTAGAAGGATTGTTTTGGATTACTATAGATATTGGGCGATGTTGGTCTATTGTTTGGCCGGACGTCGGTTATTGGTGATAGACATGCTTTGGATTTTCCTAGAGTTTGTTGCATGCTATCTTGTTATATGTTCTAAAATCATCTAACATTATGGGATGTTATGTTTGGTTTGGTTAGGTATGGGGGTGTTCTCCGGTCCATATGGGACTTGAGATACCGGTCACAGCCAGGCCCTAGTTTGGGTCAGGACAACAAGCGAGAAAGGTATGAAGTAGCTAACAAGGTTGTTTAACATTATTTTAGAATGAGAAAGATGCTCAAATCTTAGAGATGGAGTACGATGATTTCATTATATAAGAACGAGGGGGACATTCAAAGTTGCAACAACTATAAGGTATCTATTTGTTGAGTCGTACAATGAAGATTTGGAAAAGGGTGGTAGAGTCAAGGTTGATGAGGATCATGACTATTTCTGAGAATTAATTGATTTCATGCCAGGTCACTTGACTATCAAGGCTATTCTCTTTGTGAGAAGATTAGTGGGGTAGTATAGGGAGAGGAAAAAGGACTTGAACATAGTGTTCATTAATCTTGAGACAGCGCATGATAAAGTCCCCAAGGGGGTTTAATGGAGATTCTTAGAGGCTAGAGGTGTGCCTGTAGCATACACTAGGTCAATTCAGAATATGAATGATGAAGCAAAGAATAATTCAAGGAGAGTAAGAGGAGATTCAAATAATTTTTCTATTTTCATAGGGTTGCACGAGAGATCGACTCTTATTCTATTTTTATTTGCCTTGGTGATAGATGTATTGGAATGGCACATTCAAGGGAAGGTGCCTTGGTTTATATTACTTGCAGATGATGTAATGCTAATTGACGATACCTATGAAGGAGTTATTGATAAGTTGGATGTTTAGAGACAGTTCCTAACGTCTAAAGGGTTTAGATTGAGTAGGAATACTTGGAATATAAATTTTTTGATTTGACATACGAGGCTGATGTGATAGTGAAGATGGATTCTCAGGACATTTAGAAGAGAGATAGTTTCAAGTATCTTTGATTTATGATTTAGAGGAATAGAGAGATTGATTTGGATTCCCTACACCGTATTGGTCCAGGGTTGTTGAAATAGAGGCTTGCTTCGAAAGAAGATGCCTCCTAAGCTTAAAGGTAAGTTCTACAGAGTGGCATTCCAATGTCACAATACAATTTCTCAAGTCATGATGGTACCTACTATAACCCACCAGTAGGTAAGCCAATCCGTAGTCCAGAATTGCTAGTAATGGACTACTAAGAGAAATGAAAGAAAAATGTGGAATAAATATAATATGACTAATACAAATAAGGCAGTCCCCAAAACCTGTTGGAATTAGTACAAGAGCTTCTAATATAATAAGAAGTACTAAGTGAATATGCAGGTACAACCCATCTCTGATTACAACATAGGGGTTATTCTAATGTATAAAAGGGAGAATAGAAATACTCCAAACACTACGAGATCACCCTAAAAATCTAATCCACCGATGTTCTACATAATGTATACAAAGACGGCGAGAACCCATAGTATGGTTTGCTGGCTGCAAAAGTGCAGTACGAGTACAAAACATGGGGTGCTCAGTAGGAAACTGCTGACTGAGCTCCAAAGATAATGCAAATATAGATAACATGCAAGCAGGAATGTAACTATAGTCTAATATCCAAGAAGCTAACATAATAAAACCATGGAGGCATTAAGGATGAACTATCTTATCCTAGTCATACTCAATCACTTAGCACTAAATAGTATATCACTGGCCAATATAAAAATAAAGGTTGTATTAATAATATATAGTAGTATACAATTCCAAGGAATGGATATGCAATATGATTAATAAAGGAAGAGAGGGATATATAGTAATACTATATATATATATATATGTATGTATATATAAACCTAAAGGTACAACCTAAGGTAGTCATACTAAAATCTTAAGGCCTCCTAAGGATAGTAAGAACTACTGGTGGCATAATCAGGGTCACTAATCCTAATATTTAAACATGAGAAAACTATCCATAATAAGTTAACTGTAAGAGAAAAGAATCAAAATCATACCTCGAATCTCAGTACCAGTCCATAATCAACGTGCCACGAACTAACCATAATAATAATAATAAAGTAATTGACTTGTCCAAAAAAATAATGCCTTAACCGGGCCCTAAGCACCAAAAGGTTCAATCATCACACAACAACAACAAACAACGCTCATAACCTATACCTATGCAACCCCCCATAAGGTTGATAGAAATAAGGAACAAAAAACATATTGGTAATAGGAAATCGCATGCATGAATAAATGTAAAGTAAATCTGTGATGCCATACCAATCCTCGTTCCATAATGTTACCCAGTATACACCTCATCCATCTCAACGCCTCATAAAGTCAGGACCTACGGTGACCTATCTTTTTAAACACAATGGTTCACGGATGAAGAAACCCTTGGGGGTCTTGGGAGTACCCATATACACTGACCTGGCCCCGTTAAAGGATATTCAATAATCATCATCATCATCAAACTCCACCGTCAATACTGAATATATATATATACATATACATATATATATATAATAAATGCACAGACTCAAACCAGGGCGAAAAGAGTGTAAGTATATAAATCTGTTGCTCAAGATTAATCCCGAGACAAAATTAGCATCAAAAAGTAGAAATAGTCAAAATCACTCTGAATTAAAGTAAATAGCAGTAGTAAAATTGTGCATCGGATCTATGTCGATCATATCTCTAAAATATCACTTTTAGTCTTAAAAGTTCATAAATCATCCATTAAGGTGGTACGATTCCCATTATAAAAGAGTCCATTCTAAAAGTGAAAGTGGGAATAAATCTCATTTTAGGAAAAAAGTAGTAAAATCATATTTTTAGTTGGAATCATACCATGAAGCAAGTATGAATGTACCGAATCTATGCATTCCATCATTAATATCTAAATAATACAATTATAAGCATCTAAATGTCCATAGACTATGGCTACGCCCTTTACAAGGATAAATCGCTCACCTAGAGTCCAAATAATATTGTAGTCGCGGCCTTAGACCCAATAATATACATGTAACTCCCCGAAATATCATACTGAGATACCACACGGTGCCCAAGTCTACACATAGCCTCAAGCTAACCCTTTAAGCCAAAACACTACCCTTGGGTTCCAAAACAACAACATACACGCTACGCTAAGGATATATATATAAGTACATATCATATCACAACACACATGGCACGGAATATCGTTAGACTGTACATATATGGAATATCTATACACAAACAAACCCAACAATACACTAGTCCAACATATCCTCTATACAGCAAAATCAACAAGCCATTGGGACGAACCCCCAACTGACTCAACAGACCAAAAGGATCACAAAACAACAGCACCAAAACTAGCAACTTGGTCCTCGAACCATGAGGACTCACCACTGAAGGAACGTAGATGCGATAATTAGATATCACTATCGCGGCTGTGGCTGAGTACCCGAACCTACATCATGGTAAGAATGTAGCCCATAGAGAAATATATGGTTCTACACAAGATACGTACTGAGTATGTGGGGGCGCATGCAAAATATAAATAATATCATAAATTTCGTAAAAACGTACATACGGATCATAATGACACACCTGGCTTGAGTGACATTGAATCATGCAAATCATAACATCTTAGATAGGAAATGTAGGAGATAAACCTGATAAATCATTATAGATCATCATAGGCAACTTAACTTACCACATCAAAACTTGGAATGACTCGGTACTTCAATAAACATGACTCTTCTGGACAAGGGAGCTTCCTATAAACTACAAGCCCACGTGAGCTATGTGGAATACCAACATTTGAAATCCCCATTGGCGGGAGCGTCATACTCTTTGCCAGGGAGTACGACCTTAAAACTGCAATAATCACAATCGAGCTCTCTGGCCAATAATATCATTATCAAATAACCCTACGGTGGGACATAGGTTTGGGGAAATAACAAATTTACCTCTCGGTGCTAAGTACTACTCCCCGACAAGCTCAGAACGCGTTAGGAGATCCACCACAACATCACAAGGGTCTATCATAAAGACCAAATCAAATTTCTTTCTCATTTATCAAACCATATCAATTTATGGATTCCTAACTCAACACATTTTAGCTCAACACATTTTAACCTTCCTCAACATCAACAAGGTATCAATGCATTGAACCATAACCGACTCGACATTTGGACCAGAATATGAAGACTCAATACATAATATTTTAAACAATTTAACTCATCAAAACCATCCAGAAAATACCAAGACTCATTACAACATCAATATCAACATTTCTAAATTTGCCATCCAACTCTCATTTAAAGGTACTTGAGATATCAACCGATAGTAGGGATATTGAATTTCCAATATCAGTTATAAATTCATAATAAGGAAATAGTAGAATGATAGTATAAATCAAGGCTTAACAAATTAAATCATTATACTCTCATAATCAAATACTTTTTGGACATAATTCCATCTCAACATCATACACATATTGGATGACATAATCCCATAGCTCATGGACAATAATATAAGATATAAAATCATATTTCTAATTCAGGGTAAAACATGTAAAATCTCATGTCAATGTAATTCAACAAAAATACCGGGCACAAGATTGAAAGGATAATCTTGTTCAAAGCCCCACATACCTAAAAATGGAAGATGAATATGAACTTCCAACTCCGAAACTTTATTCACGAAAATAAAGGTTGCTTCTCGAAGCCCTTAACCTGATCAACTCAAATCCTAAATCAATTTGAAATTTCTACGGTTCAATCAAGAGACATAGAAGGGTGAAATTTGTAGTAGGGTTGGGGTTTGAGCCTTAGGAAATTTTGAAGAAAAATGAGATATTGAATGCTCTTAATGGACTTAAATCCATGGTTTACCCAGATGGATTTGAGTGGGAATGACCAAAATACTCTTAAAATCAAATAATGTCAAATCTGTCCTTTAGTGGACTCTTTTGATAGGTTGAAGTAGATCGACCATAACTTTTTGTTCCAATGGCCAAATTAGATGAAACCAATTTCATTGGAAAGAGGACTTTCTGAGCTTTATGTTGATATATAATAGCTCACCCATATAATTATGTACAAGGGTTTATGATCATTTTAAGTTGACCCTAAAATTCGCTTGGCCTCAGTATTTTTTTCCTGCACTTTTACTGTTCACCACTATTCATGGTTAGATCGGAATGATCATAACTCGCCGCTCGAGTGTCCGTTTTGGATGATCCACATATCATTGGAAATATTATTCGATTCTCTACGCGATGACGGGTTGCATATCTAGAAATTCCACACAGAAAAATTATAAATCACGATAAGGAATAGAATTCAACATATTTTCGTCCGAGATGTTAACAAAAAAAATTTTCAGAGCATCACATCATCTCATCCTTAGAAACATTTGTCATAGAATGTTGATAGGTAGGTCAAGAATACTATGAAAATGACTATATAGAGAAAAATCATCTGGCCCAAGCATATACTCCATTCTAGATTTTTTTGGACATAGTAGAAAACACACAAGCCAAGATAAACATAGCAATAAGGATTAAATCAAAAGAGAATGCTACCTTTGACATGCTCAGGATTCATAGGAAAGAGGTGGGGATATTTGGCGCGCATATCCGCTTCGACTTCCCAAGTAGCACTCTCCACGGATTGATTTCGCCAAAGCACTTTAACCAAAGAAACTTCCTTATTTCTTAGCCTACGAACTTGAAAGACAAAAACCTCAACCGGAATCTCTTCATATGAAAGACTATCTTGAATACCCGAGCTTTTAGAAGGATCAATCACAACAGAATCACCAATAGACTTCTTAAGCATAGAAACATGGAAAATCGGATGGACGTTATATAATTCCGAGGGCAATTCAACCTTATACGCTGCCTTCCCCATGTGATCCACAATCTTATAGGGACCAATGTAATGGGGACTTAGTTTCCCTTTCTTCCCAAATCTCTTCACCCCTTTCATGGGTGAAACTTTCAAGTACACTAAATCACCAACATCAAATTCAAGGTCTTTCCTCCTTACATCTACGTATGATTTTTGATGACTTTGGGCGGTTTTCAACCTTTCCCAAATTAACTTAACCTTCTCCATGGCCTCGAACACTGCATCCGATCCAATCGCGGCAGCCTCACCAACTTCAAACCAACCAATGGGTGATCTACACCTTCTAATATACAAAGCTTCAAACGGGGTCATTCGAATAGTAGCATGAAAACTATTATTGTAAGCAAACTCGATTAATGCTAAGTGTTCATTCCAACTACCTTTTAAATCAAGCACACAAGCCCTCAACATATCTTCTAAAGTCTGAATGGTCTGCTAGTCCTGACCATCTATTTACGGATGGAAAGCAAAACATAAACAAATTTAGGTATCGAGACCCTTCTGGAAAGATTTCTAAAACTGAGAGGTAAACTTAGTACCTTTGTCAGAAAAAATAGCCAAAAGGATTCTATGAAGTCTGACGAGTTCCCAAATTTATATTCTAGAATAATCTTCGGCTGTATACGATGAATGCACATGCAAGAAATGAGCTGATTTCGTCAGCCGATCTACGACAACCCAAATCGAATCATGATGGCGACGAGAAGGAGGCAAACCAACTATGAATTCCATATTTACTTCTTCCCACTTCCAAGTAGGAATGCTAAACTCTTGTATCACGCCACTGGTTCTTTGATGCTCTATTTTAACTTTTTGACACGTGGAACACTTTGCCACAAATTCTGCTATGTTCCTCTTCATACCGTTCAACCAATAGATTTCTCGCAAATCATGGTACATCTTGGTAGCACCAGGATGGATGGAGTATCGTGTACCATGCTCTTCCGACATAATTCTCTGCTTTAAGTTATCAATATCAAAAGCACATAATCTTTCTCGGAGTCTCAAAACGCCATCTCCCTTTTGGGAGAAAACCTCCACCTTTTGGTCTTTAACTGACTCTTTTAACCTAACCAAGGTAGGATCCCTGTCTTGCTTCTCCTTCACTTCCGAAACAAAAGAGGATTTGGAACCGCTTTGCACTCCTATACTACCCTCAGCATCACCAAACAACTTAAACCCCCAATCTAGCCAAACGATGTAGGATAATTCAAGGTCATGGGTAGGATAATTCTTCTCGTGAGGCTTTAGCTGCCTGGAAGCATAAGCTATAACCTTTCCCTTTTGCATCAATACATAACCCAAACCAACTCTGGAAGCATCACAATACACCATAAAACCATCAACACCGTCAGGCAAAGTCAACACAGGGGTTGAAATGAGTCGAGTCTTCTACTCCTGAAAATTCTTCTCGGAAGATTCAGACCACAGGAACTTCACTTTCTTTTAGGTCAAACGGGTCATAGGAGATTAAATAGATGAATACCCTTCAACAAAACAACGATAATAATAGCTAGACCCAAGAAACTTAGGATATTAGAAGGAGAAATAGGTCTAGGCCAACTCTTTATAGCCTTTATTTTTTGAGGATCAACTCTAATACCTTCGAAAGAAACAACATGACCTAAGAAGGCTACAGAGTTCAACCAGAACTCACACTTACTGAACTTAGCATACAACTGATGAGTTTCAAGAGTTCCCAACACAATTCAGAGATGATCCGCATGATCACCCTCACTTCGGGAGTAAATAAGAATATCATCAAGGAATATTATTACAAATAAATCTAGATATGGCTAAAATACACAGTTCATAAGATCCATGAAAGCCGCTGGGGCATTAGTTAACCCGAAAGACATCACTAGAAATTCAAAATGACCATAACGGGTTCAGAAGGTTGTTTTAGGGATATCACATTCCCTAAACTTAAGTTGGTGATAACCGGATCTGAGGTCTATCTTCGAAAAGTAGGTCGCACCTTGCAATTGACCAAATAAATCAGTAATTCCAGAAAGTTGATATTTATTCTTGATAGTAACCCTATCAAGATACCGGTAATCAATACACATCCATAAAGAACCATCTTTCTTATGCACAAACAAGAAAGGCGCACCCCATGGGGACACACTAGGTCTGTTAAAGCTTTTGTCTAAAAGATCTTTCAATTACTCCTTTAACTCATTATGTTCCGCGAGAGCCATGTGATATGAAGGAATGGCAATAGGCTGGTTATTGGGAAGAAGGTCAATCCCAAACTCTATCTCTCTATCAAAAGGTACTCTAGGGAGATCTTCCAGAAAGATATCAAGAAACTCATCAACAATATTAATTGACTGAATGGTCGGGGTTTCATACTTAGTGTCTTTAACCCGAACCAAATAGTGGATGCAACACTTGGAAATCAACTTCCTAGCTTTGAGATAGGATATGAAACGACCCTTAAGAATCACAGAACTCTTGGACCATTTGAGGATAGGTCTATCAGGAAACTAAAACTTGACAACACGGGCACAACAATCAATAGATGCATAGCATGAGTGAAGCCAATCCATATCCAAAATAATATCAAAGTCAACCATATCTAGCTCAATCAAATCAGCATACATAACCCGATGAAAGACAGTAATGGGACATTTCTTATACACCTGATTAGTAATGACAGACTCTCCTACCAGAGTAGAAACCAAAATAGGCTAAGAAAATAGTTCAGAATCCATTTTAAAATTTACAGCAACCAGAGGTGTGACATAAGAAAAACTCAAACCGGGGTCCATCGACACATAAACATCAAAATAAAAAACACAAAGTATACTAGTGATAACATCAGGAAAGTCCTCCTTCTCTTGACGAGGTGGTATAGCATAGAAATGATTCTGGCATTGACCGCCAGCAGTACTAGATGAACCACCCTGAGGAGGAACTGGACGGGCTGCGGAGGTGGGGCACTGGTAGCCTGACTCTGGGGATGGGCATCATGACTCTACTGTCTGGCATATGGGCAGTCTCTAAGTATGTGGCCCAACTTTCCACAACCAAAACATCCCCGCTGCCCCATATAACACTCCCCAAAATAGTCTTTACCATACTTAGCACACGAAGGGGGATGAGTCCGGCTGCTTACTCTGTCCTGAGACCTGGAAGGTACTGACCTATTCCCAAGCTCCTGCTTGCCCCGATATACGGTAGCACTAGCTGAGGAAGGTGCAGGTATAAATGGACGTCTCTAAAATTGATGGCGACTCCCTCCGAAGAATATAGTCTGACCAGACCCCTGTTGCTCTGATTTGACTCTCTTAATCCCTCTTACTCTTTCTCTTTGCTTTATCTTGTCTAACTCAATCTGTTGGGTGTGAATCATTAACCTAGAAAGATCAATCTCCCTATTTATCATAGAAGATCTAAATTCTTTCACCACATAACTCGACACCCCAGTTAGAAACTTGCTCATACTAGTCCTCGAGTCAGCCATCATATTGGGAGCGTACTTTGATAGCTGATTAAACTTAAGACAATACTCCTTAACCAACATAGATCTTTGTCTCAAATTCATAAACTCCTCTATCTTAGCTTACTGTAACTAAAGAGGAAATAATCTATCCAAGAAAGCATCTTGGAACCATTACCAAGTCACCAGAGCGGTATCTTCCTCTCTACACTTATTCCACATCTGTACCCAGTCATAAGCAGCATCTTTCAGCTTATAAGAAGCCAGCTCCATACTTTCTTCCTTGGTCACATCCATAATCTGTGTAATTTTTTTTATTTCATCAACATACATCTATGGGTTCTCACCTACTCTCAACCCATAGAACTCTGGCGGATACATCCATATAAAGTTATGAATTTGTGCTGCTGCTGAATTATTTTCCTGCAGAGGTAGAGCATTGGCTTGAGTATTAGTGGTAACTATCTAGGATAGCACCTGAAAAGTTTCCTGAAATTCCATATGGGATACCGTCTCATGTAACATATCAACTAGTTGAGGTTGGTTGTTATTTCTGCGAGCTTGACATAGAGGCATTTTCTGTCATAAGAACGCATGAATTAAAAGCAAAAGGAAATAGTTGTAAGCATGATAGACTCTTGTAGAAAGAAAGAAACAACTTTTCCTAGAATGCCCCGCAGCCTCTTGATCATAGGTGTGACGCAGTACAAACCGATGCTCAAGACTCTACGTAACGTGGCTTGTCAGACTCCCTAGGAATCTTCACAACCTTAGGCTCTGATACCAAGTTTGTAATGCCACAAAATATCATCTCGAGATGCCACACAGTGCCAAAGCCTACACGTAGCCTGAAGCTAACCCTTTAAGACAAAACACTACCCTTGGGTTCCAACACAACAACATACACGCTATGCTAAGGATATATATATAAGTACATATCATATCACATCGCACATAGCATGGAATGTCATTAGATTGTACATATATGGAATGTCTATACACAAACCAACCCAACAATACACAAGTCTGACATAGCCTCTATACATAAAAATCAACGATCCATTGGGACAAACCCCCAACTGACTCAACAAACTAAAGGGATCACAAAACAACAGCACCAAAACTAGCAACTTGGTCCTCAAATCATGAGGACTCACCACTAAAGGAACGTAGATGTGGCACTCAGATATCACTATCGTGGATACGGCTGAGTACCTGAACCTACATCATGGTAAGAATGTAGCCCATTGAGAAATATGTGGGTCAGCACAAGATACGTACTGAGTATGTGGGAGCGCATGCAAAATATAAATAATATCATAAATTTCTTTAAAACATACATATGGACCATAATGACACACCTTGCTTGAGTCACATTGAATCATGCAACTTATAACATCTTAGATAGGAAATATAGAAGAAAAACCTCATAAATCATTATAGATCATCATAGGTAACTTGACTTACCACATCAAACCTTGGAGTGACTCAGTATTTCAATAAACATGACTCTTATGGACAGGGGAGTTTCCTATAACCGACAACCCTACGTGAGCTACGTAGAATACCAACGCTTGAAACCCCTGGTTGTGGGAGCATCATACTCTTCGCCAGGGAGTACGATCTTAAAACTGCACTAATCACAATTGGGCTCTCTGGCTAATAATATCATTATCAAACAACCCTACGGTGGCACATAGGTTTGGGGAAATACAAAATTTCCCTCTTAGTGTTAAGTACTACTCCCCGACAAGCTCAGAACGCGTTAGAAAATCCACCACAACATCCCAAGGGTCTATCATAAAGACCAAATCAAATCTCTTTCTCACTTATCAAATCATATCAGTTTATGGATTCCTAACTCAACACATTTTAGCTTAAAACATTTTAATCTTCCTCAACATCAACAAGGTATCATTGCATTTAACCATAGCCGACTCGACATTCGAACAAGGATATGAAGACTCAATGCATAATATATTCAATAATTTAACTCATCAAAACCATCCGGAAAATATCAAGACTCATTGCAACTATCAACATTTCTTGATTTGCCATCCAACTCTCATTTAAAGGTACTTGAGACATCAATCCATAGTAGGTATATAGAATTTCCAATATCAATTATAAATTAATAATAAGGAAATAGTGGAATGGTAGTATAAATCAAGGCTTAACAAATTAAATCATCATACTCTCATAATCAAACACTTTTTGGACATAATTCCATCTCAACATCATACACATATCGAATAACATAATCCTATAGCTCATGGACAATAATATAAGATATAAAACCATATTTCCAATTCATGATAAAACATATAAAATCTCATGTCAATGTAATTCAACAAAAATGCCAAGCACAAGATCGAAAGGATAATCTTGTTCAAAGCCCCACATACCTAAAAATGGAAGATGAATATGAACTTCCGACTCTGGAACATTATTCACGAAAATAAAGGGTGCTTCTCAAAGCCCTTAACATGATCAACTCGAATCCCAAATCAATTTGAAATTTCTACGGTTCAATCAAGAGACATAGAAGGATGAAATTTAGAGTAGTAGGGTTGGGGTTTGAGCCTTAAGAAATTTTGGAGAAAAATGAGCTATTGAATACTCTTAATGGACTTAAATCCATGGTTTACCCGGATGGATTGGATTGAGAATGACCAAAATACCCTTAAAAATTAAATAATGTCAAATCTGTCCTTTGGTGGACTATTTTTATAGGCTGAAGTAGATCCACCATAACTTTTTGCTCTGATGGTCAAATTAGATGAAACCAATTTCATTGGAAAGAAGACTTTCAGAGCTTTCTATTGACATATAATAGCTCACCCATATAATTATGTACAAGGATTTATGATCGTTTAAATTTAACCCTTAAAATTCGCCTGGCCTTAGTATTTTTTTCCTGCACATTTACTATTCACCACTATTCACAGTTAGATTGGAATGATCATAACTCATCGCTCGAGTGTCCATTTTGGATGATCCATATATCGTTGGAAATCATAGTCAATGCTCTAAGCGATGACGGGTCGCATATCTAGAAATTCCACATAGAAAAATTATTAATCACAATAAAGAATAGAATTCAACACATTTTTATTCGAGATCCTAACGGAAAATTTTTCTGGGGCATCACAATACAACTGCCATAACAATAATACCATAGTTTGAGACACCATGCTAATCCATTGATCCAAGGAGTAAAATGTACACTAAAAGGTCGTTACCCTCATTTATGTCTAACAAGATAGTAACCTAGGCCAATAGGATCCTATAGGCATAACATGTACTTCACCTAAAGGGTCAATTTACCATTCTATCCCCAAACTTCTAAATTAGGATAAGTTGTGGTTTTATACCCAAAATCACATCCTAACATCCTTACCTAAACTACAATGTATATAATTCACTATCTCCTGTAGAAGAGTAGATAGAAGCCTACCTTGACGTCGAATTACAAGTCCTTGAATTGCCCATAAATCATCCATCTTTGCTCCATCATTTCAAAATTCTACCACACTATCAAAATAGTGATCTATAAGTCATTAGGACTAAAATAAGATCCTTTTTTCTATATAAAGAGTCAAATAAAAATTCTGATCTAAAATGGACCCCCGGGGCTTGGAAATATAATCCAAAATTGAATATGTCATGAGGTCCCTCGGAGGACAAGGAAGGTGTTCTGAAAAGTTGAGCACATATGATGCATGAAAAAGGGCCCAAATCAAATCTAAGGTTTAGGGATATAAGGACCTAATTTCCAAGAATTTACAATGAAATAAGGTGCAAAATTTATAGAAAAATTAATGAAAAGTTACCAAGGAGTGTTAGGCTAGCTTAACTTAGCTTCAATAGATGATATCCCAATTTTCCTCTCTTCAAACTCTCAAAATAGTGTAAATGATGTAGAAGAATGAAGAAAATTAGATGAAAAAGGAGATTTAACATCTACCAGGTGTCGCTAAAGTGGCTACTTGTCCATTTATGTGACTACTACTTAAGTAGTACAAGTTCATTAAAGTGGTCTTGCACAGGGTTGTGGGTATCGCTAAAGAGGTCGCTTGGCTGCTAAATTAGGGCCCACTTAAGTAGTCTTTAGCCAAATATCCAAGGTCGCTGAAGTGTTCGCTACTAAAGCTCCTGCCGCTAAAGAGGTTAGATGACCACTAAAGCGGTCTCACCATATATCAAGCACTAGGCTTTGCTAAGTATAAAAATGGACTTCGACTGGATGCTCAAGATTCGTTCAAAACCCCGTACGACTAACAAATTATGCTAACATACCAAATTTGATATTCTAGACTCTATGGAACCATCAAATATTTCATTCAAGGTCATTTCAACTAAATATGGAGCCCATACCTATAGTTCCATTTTTCATATAATCCACCCAATAACCCAAAATAAGTTTGAAAGCCTTGGGACCTAAGTCAATGGTTCCCCTATCCCAAAATTAACTTTTCAAAGTTGATGGATCTATTGGAATTTTCATCTTACATCATTTACTAGAATTTTTGGTCCAAGACCAATTACTTAACAACAAAATCTACAAAATAGGGATATAAGCCTAAAACCTAAGTGAATCATCTAATAATTGAATCAATAGTTTCCATAAGTCATAAATGACCTGTGGACGCTGTGGAAAGGCTTGAACTATTGGTAATATGTGTAAATCAAGGAAAGGACCTAGAGGACCATTATAATATTCACTACTAACGAACTTATTTCTGCAAAATTCAATGGATAGGAAAAGCACAAAAGCTCAAAAGGGCGAGGTACTAGGCCCGCATGCTCCGAGCAAAACTCCCACAGGTAACCTCTAAAAAAGAAAAAATGCTCAAAAAGGATTTGCTATAGGTATATATTTTTTAGCCAACCTCCTTTCTTCAATTATTTTAAATAACCAAAACTTAACCTTAGCAACCAACTAGCCTTTAACTAAAAGGCGGAAGGCTGATGCACATAAATCTATAGCATAATATACTGATACCATCACAACCAAGAATAAACTCATCCAAGCCCAAGTCAATCCAAGGTATGAATCATGAAACCAACTCCAATATCTAAATAAAATCTTCTTTTGCCTTTCCAAACCTATTATCTACTCCAAATCGAGTAGAATGTCACATGAGTCCTTTCCACATAACTCCATCACACTAACCTAGAAGAACTGAAGTTGATCCACATAAATCCACAATACAAAGAATGATAATAAGCCCATAAGATGCTACCTAGGAACAAAATAGATATGATCAAAGTCTACAATCTATGCCAATTCTATGACTGGCTTGGATGACCCTCAAAATTGAAACACCCAAGAATGTGACCTTGCAAAATTTTTTGGTTAAATGGCAATGATCATAATATGTGTGTTGTGTTGTATCATTGTTGTGTGTTGTTTACAATATGTTTAAAGACTTCTTAGGTACATATTAGGGTGTTAACTTGCATCTATACTTACCTATCAAAGTGGAAGAAAGTTGAAGTACTTAGACTTGAACCCTTGAAGAAGACAACAACCTCTTTGAATTCTCTGGAGTGGATACGATAAGGGGTACTTGATTCATACCCTAGGTCATCAATCGTACCTACCATGACCTCCCATTTCGTATACTAGGCATTAAGATAGATTAATATACTATCCTCCATACGACAAGGTCATCCCTTAGTCGTAACCATGCTTATAAGTCATAAACTACTAAATTGTATAGAGGGAAACCTAACCTAGAAGTGGACAATTTTGGTCATGATTTGACCTTATGACTTAGGGGGTAAATAATACCCCTTGGTTACGGCTCAAAGGTCCCTTTTCATACCCATAGAAATTTATTTAACCTATAAAAAGTCTAGAATATGATTTAGGGTACCACTCATACCCTAGGTTATGATTTCTAGGTGAATCGTAAGGTGGATTCTTACCTCTGCACATGTGTGTTTTCTATCTTTTAACTAAGTACCTTTTGGTCAATTCCCTTGACAAAAACCCTATATCCTTAACCTATATAAGTATTGGTAGCCTCCCAAGTCTTTATTTTTAAGACTTAAATATCCTAAACACTCTAAAGGCTCTTGGAAACAAGTTTGGAGGTTAGGGTTTAGAGGTGTTCATCTTGTGGCAAGAAAGAAGAGTGAAGATTGTTGGTGATTCAAGTTATTCAAGGCATGTATCTTTTACCCTCATTAAATAAGTTTAAACCCATGTATCTTTTACACTTGAATTAGTAAGTTTACATGGTGGTTTTGAATCAAATGAAAAGGGTTTTGACACCTAATAATGAATGATGATGTTTCTTGTATATACTTATATTGATACGTGTATTTGATAGTAGATTTCATATGTGGGTTCTTGTTTTATGTCATTTAACATTAGGGTCTTGTGTAATCATAGTTTTGATGATTTCTACCATAAAACTGACCTTGATATAAGTATGCACAAAAGGTGTTTGTGAAATATCTAAGTGAATTGCTAGTCAATTATTGATGATGTGTTGAACTAGGGAAATGGCTCAATTAGAATAATTTTTGGATAAATTTTATGATAAGTGTATAGTGAGCTATGTAATGTGTAATTGATAATCTTATTGAGCTAGTGGCTAATAAGAGGGTGAAGTCCCTAAATATAATATAAAGATGAACTTGAATGGTGTATTGAACTAAAGTGCGGAATTAGAATGCTAATAAAATATGAAGGTCTTGATAACCATGAAATGAATTGTGTGATAATTTGAATGAAAGCATTAGCTTATTAAAAGAGTTGAGCAATGAAGGCTCCCCTGCTGACCATATGGTCTTGTATTGTGTTAAAATTGGATAAATGGCTAAAGTCCCTAGTGTTGTATTGAATATATGTTGATGAATAGACAATAGGGTAAATTCCCAAATGTCAACAAATAATGGTTGTGATCGCTTGAGGTTAAGATCCCTTGCCCATGATATGGCTTGGATTTAAAGTCCCTCGCCTGATGAAAATGCAAGATAAATTCCATTACTTAAAAAGAGCTCTTGAGGTCAAAGCACCTCACCTCGTGAAGAGGCTTGTGGTAAAAGTCTACCTAAGGCTTGCGATAAAGTCCACTTATGTCTTATGGTAAAGTTCACCTATGGCTTATGGTAAAGTCCACCTATGTATACGTGGGTAAAGTCCCTTGTTTGAATGGCCTATGTTTTTGGGTAATGTCCCTTGTTGAATAATGATGTTTGTGACTAAAGCCCTTAGTAAAGTGAATATGTGTACATGGGTAAAGTCCTTGGTTTAATGATAATGTTATTGTGGCTAAAATCCATGGTGTATTAAGCATGATAATCCATAAGTGTGGGAGGTGGTAGTTCTCTACTCCATGTCTAATAAATGAATGTATAAGAATGTTGATAAACCTTGATATCATTGTTGATATATGGTACATGTATAAGTACGAATAAGTGTATAAATGTGATAAAATATGATATATTGATTTGTTTTTGATTGATGATACTATCTTATCACTTATCCTTAAGTTATATACTAGCATTCTAACCATTAACTGTCTTCGAAGTCTATATCTCCATACGACATAGGTGCCCCAGCATATTCTTTTTTTATTGCACAGTGATTAGGTGATCAAGCGGTTTGTGTATTGACTTAAAGGGTTGAGCTTCCTTATATACGAAAAATATTCATCTATTAGTCCTTATCTTTAGACTTAGTCTCTTTAAGACATAGTTTGGCTATAGTTGGGGGCTTTCCCCTACATATACTTTTATGGACATTAGTCTTGTATAGAGGTATTATGAACAACTGTGAACTTGGGCATAGTGATTATAATGAATCTAACGTTGACATATGTTATCCTTTCTGCTATTTGAATTTGTAAGTTGGATATCCTTTGGCTCCTATGGTATGTTGAGATAATTAGGTTGGGTTATCGGGGCGACCTTCGATTCATATGAGCTTGAGGTGCCCATATGACATGGTTTGAAATTTAGGTTGTATCAAGTTGGTATCAGAGCCTAGGTTTATGGTCAGTTGGGTGGTCACAATACTGTGTTAAGTAGAGCCTCTTTTAAGAGTGTGAAATGTACCACACTTATAAAAGAGAAGCTACGAGACACTTTAGGAAATTTTTCCTTTCTTGTAATTCAATCTCTAGCTATTAAGTCTATGGTCTTGGATTTCCTCTAATTCTATTTTCTATCTTTCAGATCATGCCTCAAAGGAGATCTGAGACTTAGGTAGACACTACTGAGGGTCCTATGGATGAAGCATGTCCAACTTCTGGAGTTCAGACTCAGGCTACAGCTACGGTATCTGGCCATCCTCGTGGGTTTTCACCTACCAACCCTATCCATGAGAGTGGCATTCCTTCTCAGTTTCCTTCAACAAATGCTACTACCATAGAGTTTTATCGCTCTATTAACCTCTTGACTCAATTGGTATCCTCTCAAATGAACCATGGTACCTGGCTACCATTTCTTCTGAGGCCACAAAAATTGGCCAATTTATGAGGTTGTCCCTCCTATGTTCTCCGGTACCAAGGTTGAGGAAGATCTTCAAGGCTTTATTGATGAAATGGAGAAAATCTTTTGAATCATGCATGCCTCATAAATTAAGGGTGTTGAGCTTGCTTTCTACCAATTTAAAGATATAGCGTACAGGTGGTACAAAGGGTGGGAGTTGTATAGAGGTATTGATGCTAATTCGGCTTCTTGGGTGGATTTCTCCAAGTCTTTCCTTGACCGCTTCTTTCAACAAGAGTTGAGAAAGGCAAAGGCAGAGGATTTCATGAACTTAGAGCAAGGGAGAATGTCTTTTCAAGAGTATGCCTTGAAATTCCATCAATTGTCCAGGTATGCTCCCGAGATGGTTTCTAGCATGAGAGATAGAATGTGCAAGTTTATCTCAGGATTGTCCTGTGAGTTAGTTCTCAAAAGCAAGGCAGCCTTGTTGATTGAAAACATGGATATTTCTAGATTCGTTTTGTATATGCAACAAGTAGAAGATGAGAAGAAAACGTAAGTTGAGCTTAGTGAGAAACAAGGAAGAAATCTTAGGCCATCCGAGAGTAGTGGTGTAAATAGTGGCAAGTGTCCACAAAAGAAGTAGGGGAGTTTGGGTTTGTTCTCCTTGGATAGTGTTCTCTCTCCTTACCCGAAGTTATTGAGTGGTCATCAGTCTCAGTTTAGTGGCGGTTCCTAGGAACAAGGTGCCTAATTTTAGACTAGTAGTGCCTATTCAGCTTCACCCTATCCTCTGTGCAGATTCTATGGTCAGAGTTATCGAGGTGAGAATGAGAAAAGGAGAGGAATATGCTTTCATTGTGGTCAAATTGGGTGCATATAGCGTGAGTGCCCTATCCTAGTAGCTTCTTGGCCAACAGGGCCTCTGTTGCTAATCCTTCTACTCCAGCAGAAAAGGGTGCTATGTCTGCTACTTCATTAATTTTTGGCGGGAACCGCTTGTGTATATTTGCTACTCGCCAGGATTCTAAGGCATCTCCCGATATTGTTACTGGTATGTTGAAACTTTTCTCTTGTGATGTGTATTGCTTGCTTGACCCAGGGTATACTCTTTCTTATGTGACCCCGTATGTGGCTGTGCATCTTGATTGTGGTCCTAAGACTTTGTTGATTCCGTTTTCTATTTCTATACCAGTCGAAGACCCTGTGATTGTTAGAAGGGTCTACAAGGGATGTGTAATTTCTATTAGTGGGAGAGATACTCTTGTTGACTTTATAGGGTTAAACATGGTTTATTTTGGTGTTATCTTGGGAATTGATTGGTTTCACTCTTATTATGCTTCCCTAGATTGTCGAATCCATATGGTCATGTTCAAATTCCCTAATGGGCCGATCATTGTATGAGAAGTTGGTTCCTTAGTGCAAAAGGGAAGGTTTATTTCTTATCTCAAAGATTGAAGGTTGATTGTAAAGGGGTGTTTGTATTATTTGGTCTGAGTTAATGATTCTAACTTTGAAGAGCCTTCTCTATAATTTGTTCCCATGGTAAATAAGTTCCCAATGAGTTTCCCCATGATCTCCCCGGTGTTTCTCCCAATAGGGAAATTGATTTTGGGATTGATTTTGTTTCGGACACTCATCCGATCTCTATTCCTTCTTATAGAATATCTCCAATGGAGTTGAAAGAACTTAAGGTGCAATTGAAAGAACTCTTAGATAAAGGTTTTATATGGCCTAGTGTGTCTCCTTGGGTGCTCCCGTGTTGTTTGTCCGCAAGAAATATGGTTTCCTTCGCATGTGCATTGACTATCCTGAATTGAATAAAGTGACTGTAAAGAATAAGTATCCTTTTCCTAGGATCGATGATTTGTTTGATCAACTTTAGGGTGCAGAGTGTTTCTCTAAGATTGATCATAGATCAGGTTATCATCAACTTAAATTAGGGATGTGGATATCCTTAAGACTATCTTTAGAACCCGGTATGATCACTATAAGTTTCTTATCATGTCCTTTGGGTTGAACAATGCCCCGCCGGCATTCATGGATTTGATGAATAGGGTCTTCTGTCCATTCTTAGACATGTTTTTCATTATCTTCATTGAAGATATCTTGATGTATTCTAAGAGTGAAGCAGATCATGTAGATCACCTATGTGCTATGTTGCAAACTTTGACGGATCATCATTTGTATGCCAAGTTTTTCAAGTGTGAGTTTTGGTTGAAAGCAATAGCTTTTTTTGGTCATGTCATCTCTATTGAAGGGATCATGATGGATCCCCAAAAGATTGCAGCAGTTAAGAAGTGGCCTAGACCTACGTCTCCAATTGATGTTCATAGCTTCTTGGGTCTAGATGGTTATTATAGAAGGTTCGTGGAGAGTTTTTCCACTATAGCTACCCCATTGACCAAATTGACTTAAAAGAAGTTCAAGTTCTTGTGCTCTAATGTGTATTAGGGTAGTTTTGAGAAGTTAAAAGATAAATTGACTTTGGCTCCAGTGTTGACCTTGCCCGAGGGTAGTGATGGTTTTCTGGTTTATTGTGATGCTTCTCTAGTTGGTCTTGGTTTCGTGTTGATGCAACATTGTAGGGTGGTAGCCTATGCTTCTATTCAATTGAATGTTCATGAAAAAAACTACCCCACCCATGACCTAGAATTGTTAGCCGTAGTCTCTGCTTTGAAAATTTGGTGGTATTATCTCTATAGTGTTCCTGTCGATATATTTTTTGATCATAAGATCTTTCAATATATGTTTACTCAAAAAGAGTTGAATCTCTGGCAAAGAAGGTGGCTTGATCTATTGAAAGACTATGATATAAGTCTTCATTACAATACAAATAAGGAGAATGTGGTTGTTGATGCTCTTAGTATATTGTCTATGGGAAGTTTGGCCCATGTCATTGGGGAAAGATATTCATCGATTGGCTAATCTTGAAGTTTAACTTATAGACTCCAACGATGGTGGTGTGTTTGTGCATTTGGTATCTCAATCGTCTCTTGTTTTTGAGATAAAATAAAAGAAAGTCTTGGACCTCGAATTGATAAAGATCAAGAGTAATATGGTTCAACACAAATCTGCGGACTTTGTGTTTGGTGGTGTTGGTATTTTGAGGTACCAAGGTAGGCTATGTGTTATCGACGTCGATGGATTGAGGGAAAGGGTCATAGCCTTGGCTCATGAAGCCTATTATGCTATTCATCCCAGTTCCACCAAGATGTATCTTAATTTTAGAGAGTTCTATTGATGGTATAGTATGAAGTGTGATGTTGCTAGCCATGCGGCTAAGTGTATGGTGTGCCAACAATTAAAGTTTGAGAACTTGAGGCCCGGTGGCCTATACAAGGAGATTATATTTCCCAAGTGGAAGTGAGAGACTATTAATATGGATTTTGTTACCGGTATTCCTATGTGTCAGAATCAATGTGATTCTATCTGTGTCATTGTTGATAGAATTACCAAGTCCACCTATTTCTCACCCATGAGAACTACTTTCTTGGTGGAAGATTATGCTAATTTATTTCTTTTGGGTATCATAAAGTTGCACGGTGCTCTGGTGTCTATTATCTTGGACTATGATCCTCTATTGTTATCCCACTTTTGGAAGTCATTCCAAAAGGGTTTGGGTACTAGAGTGTGCCTTAGTACCACTTTCTACCCGCAAACAGATGGTCAAGCAAAGAGAACTATCCAAATGTTGGAGGATATGTTATGGGCTTGTGTAATTGATCATGGTGGTAGTTGGTATGACCACTTGCCTTTGATTGAGTTCGCCTACAATAATAGTTACCACTCTAGTATTGGCATGGTGCCTTTCAAAGAATTGTATGGTAGGATATGTTGATCTCCTATTGGTAGTACAAAGTTTGCAAGGGTAATTTGCTTGGGCCCAATTTAGTTTACCAAGCCTTAGAGAAGGTAAAGGTGATTCCCTATAAATTGAAAACTGCTCGAAGTTTCCAAAAGTCCTATGCGGATGTGAGGCAGATGGAGCTGGAGTTCAATGTGAGTGATTGGGTATTCTTGAGAGTATCTACCATGAAGGGAGTGATGCGGTTTGGTACAAAGGGAAAGCTTAGTCCCCAATATGTTGGTCCCTACTTAATTGTGAAGAAGGTTGGAAATATTGCCTATGAGTTGGAGTTTCCTTATGAACTCCATTCACTCAGTTTTTCATGTATCTATGTTGCGGAAATATATGGGTGATCCTTCCTTGGTTGTTCCCTCAGAAGATGTTGGTATTTCGGACTCGTTGTCCTATGAGGAGATCGAGGTGAGGATCTTGGATTGGCAAGTTTGCCAGTTGTGAATGAAAGAGTGGCTTCGGTGATGGTTTTATGAAGGAACCAAAAGTCCTAGGAAGCTACTTGGGAGGCAGAAGAGGACATGAAGTTCAAGTACCCATATTTATTTCCCATTCCGAAAGTGTGTGATAGAGGTATGTGTTGAACTCCTTACTTTGATGTATGTCTTTGATAGGAAACAGAGTAAAGTCTCTTATGATTGAAATTGGTTTATGTGTTTGATAGACAATGTATTAAAGTTACCAATGTGGGAAATTATTGGTGTCTTGTTAGACCATGGATCAAAGTTCCTAATACTATGAAATGATGTGTGACTTATTGTGATGGGTTTATGTTTCTAATAATTTGAATTGATTCATATTCTTGATAAATGGTGGAGTAAACTCTCCAAATGCCTTGAGTTGCTCGAAATCCTTGATTAGTTAATGGGTTGGAGTCCCTAAGTTATGAAATGAGCAAGTGTTTGATAAATAATAAGTTGGAGTCTCAAGACAAGTGAGGTGAAATGGTTAATTGATGATAATCATAATATGTGTTGTGTTGCATCATTCTTGTTCTAACTAATGTAATTGTTGGTTTGATTTATGTTGATATGTTATCTTATGTTTAAACTTACCATACCCATCATTCATGGAAGAATGATCCTTATTGTGGGAGAACGAAACACCCAAGAATGTGACCTTCCAAAATTTCTGGTTAAATGGCATTGATCATGATATGTGTGTTGTGTTGTGTTGTATCCTTGCTATGTGTTGTTTCCAACTTTTTTAAAGACTTGTTAGGTGCATATTGGGGTTTTAACTTGTATCAATACTTAACTATCAAAGTGGAAGATATTTGAAGCACTTAGACTTGAACCCTTGAAGAAGACAAAAACCACTTTTATGTCTCTGGAGTGGATACGGTTGGGGGTACCTTAGTCGTACACTAGGTCATGACTCGTACCCACCATGACCTCCCCTTTCATAAATAAGGCATTAAGTTAGGTTAATATACTGTCCTCTATACTAAAAGGTTATCCCTTCGTCATAACCATGCTTACGAGTCGTAAGCTACTCAACTGTATAGAGGGAAACCTAACCTAGAAGTGGACTATTTTTGTCATGAGTTCAGCTTATGACTTAGGGGGTGAGTCGTATCCCTTGGTTATGACTCAAAGGTCTCTTTTTGTACCCAAAACAATATGGTTGACCTAGTAGAAGGCTAGGGTATGATTTAGGGTACCACTCATACCCTAGGTTACGATTAGCAAGTGAACCGTGAAGGGGAGTCGTAGCCCTGCACTTATGTCTTTTAACCAAGGACCTTTTGGTTATTTCCCTTGACATAGGTGCTGGAGCATCTTCTTCTTTTCCTGCGTAGTGATAAGGCGATCAAGTTATTTGTGGATTGACTTTAAGGGGAGAGCTTCTTTATATTCGGAAGACATTTATCTCTTAGTCCTTATCTTTAGACTTAGTCTCTTTAAGACGTGGTCTGGCTATAGTCGGGGGCTTGTCCAGACATATACATTTATGGACATTGGTCTTATATAACGGTGTTGTGAAAAGCTTTGAACTAGTGCATAGTTATTATAATAAATCTAATGTTGACTTATGTTGTTATTTCCGCTAATCGAATTTGTGAGTTGGATTTCCTCCGACTCCTATGGTATGTTGAGATGATTAGGTTGGGTTATCGTGCCGACCTCCGGCTTATGTTAGCTTGAGGTGCCCATTTGACATAGCCCAAAGTTTGGGCCGTGTCAGAAATAGAAAGTCGAAAGTCTGAAGCACAAGCACTCACCACTGAACGATCATCTCCAGGATGTCCAATCAACAAACGATGAAGCAATATTGATCTCAACTCGATATACTACAGTCGTTGAGTCAATCATCTAAAATTTTGACGAAAATTGAAAATCAGGGTCAAAAGCAGAATAACCCATCCTCAAGTGCCAACAGGTCACCATCTGCACATCTATCAACCTTAATCAGTCCGAACTAAATAAGACCGAATAGTAAGACACGAAGTAGGCTTAGCCAGCCTATAGGTGAAACCCTAACTAAGATAAATCTGAAAGAGAAGGGTGCACCCAAACTCTACAACTCACAACTGAAACCTCTACACCAAGGATGAACCACTCGATCTCAACTATCAAAACCAACCCTGTAGACGGGTAAGTATACATACCCCAAATCTACATAATTTTTGAGCCTCCATTCAAAAGAGTCAAGATTCCAAACTCGAGTAAATAAGTCTAAGCCAAGGTTAAGCAACAAACTCACCCTCACTAACCAAGATTAGGAATATCCCAATTGGATCCTGCCAGAGACGAAATTAGGTTGTTGTTGAGTACCAAAATTATAAAGGAAGATAAATCACATGATGAAATCACAACAATCAACTCCATATCTATTTGTGAGCATGAATCATCAAAGTATACCCAAGAACTCACCAAGGATACAAACCATAATAGTGATACCAAAACTCTAGCAACTTGGAAAAATGCAACCTTAGTCGGAAACAACTGATCAACCCACTACTCCATCACAGCAATGAATACTATAACAAAGGAGAATCATTCCACAAAGCCTTACTAGGCTGAACAACTACCGATGAATAGATTACCAATATCAATATAAATGCCAAGTATAAGGACACCATACAAAAATAAACCTGGAAAATCAAGATAATAAAATCCTAATTTGCCAACTTAAGAAGTGGTCATATGAAAAGATCACCTATCTCTACCTCCGTTAACTATACAAGAACAAGAACCACATCATGATAATAATAGAGTATCCAACTCCATACCAATACCAAGATCAAAGCTATCACTAGGAGATGAACCCAACAATCAGAAAGGTAACCTAAAACCTCTCATTATCAACATCAAGACCACTACCAAGTGATGAACTAGCCAAATCCAAGGAACGAATCTCAAATAGGTCAACCTCAAAAATAGGATATAAGGAGAAGGATAGCCAATGATGAAATCTCGTTAAACCAAAAGATAAGTGCTAGAATCTCTATCTCAGAAATGGGAAAAATAACTAAATTGCCAGCACTAGAACCATAACAGAACCACAAAATTCAAACTTAACTTTGCTTTTATAACCTACTCAACAATTGATCTAACATTGCCAATAGAAGAGGAAAATGACCAATCCCATCTCGCTACAAGAGAGATAACCATCCAACTGAGCTAGACGCCTAGGACAAATAACCATCCAACTGAGCTAGACGCCTAGGACAACGAATAAGAATTGTGAATAAGGAAATTCTAATAAGGTAATGCTAGTCAATTCACCTATCAATCAAGGATTGATCAACATCAAACATTGGAAATAAGAACAACGGCAATAGAGATACCAGTATAAGGGGTAGATGGTAACAAAAATGAAAAATAATAAAAAGTACCACTATAGGACCATAAAAAGGACAATATGCCAAGGTGAATGGCACTCAAACCTAAATCTTACACCATTAATAAATATCAATATAGATCCACTTTATCCACTACTAAAAAAGATCATCTACGGGGGAGTAGTCACATAATCATAAACACTACACCAAGGCACACAACAATCAGCATAAATCTAGCAAGGTAAATAATTATTGATGGGTAAAAAACCCAATATACTCAAATAAAAGGGCAAAGGCAGGAAATAAAAAGGCGCACCTATCAGGGTAGAATTACAATTTAAATGCCTAACGTGCCCGAAAGGATACAAATAGTCACATAATCATAAACCCTATACCAAGGCACTCAACAATCAGCACAAATTTATCAAGGTAAATAATCATAAATGGGTACAAAACCCCAATATACTCAAATAAAAGGGTAAAGATAGGAAATAAAAAAGCATACCTATCATGGTGGAATCCAAAGTCACATGCTCGAAATTGTACACATCTGTGCAACTCCAAACTCAAACTAAGAATCCTAAGTGCAACCGATATACTAGGTGCACTGCATCTAATTGAAGGTATCACAATGATATAAGATTGATCTAGATGAGCTGAATAACTGATAAGCACACATCAGGGACACTTTCTGGACTAATGACCAATTTCTTTATAGTTGTAACAAATCCCTAAATCTCTAACCTTGTGAGAAATATGAGTTGACCCCAACTAGCTAATTTACTGGTGTTGAGGACATTACTTACTAAAATTACCATCCTCCTCACAATCAGAACATACTTAGGAACTCTAGTCTAGTGGGGAACATATGTTAACTCTGTATGAACAACCAACTTGAGTTTGGAGCACTCTTTATACCAATGACCAATCTCACCAAAACCATAGCAACCTCTTGGAATACTCTAAAGTGCTGCACCAACTAAGAATAGACACCACAGCCAAAAGATCCATATCTAATACTCCATAAATTCAGATGGGAACTCTTCCATCTTCAAATACCATGATTAATTTGAGATCTATCTACATAAATATCAAACATGTCTCTTTGTAGCACCATCACATGATCAACAACCTGAGAAAAGAAAAATCTAGTGGCTATCAAATGATTCGATGCTAAATAAAGTGGAAAATCTAACTATTTAATAAATCCAACCATCTCATGATCTGAAGTGTATAACATACAAGTATGTTTGTCCCACTCAATAAACCCAGTCTCATACTCTGAAACTGACAAGAAACCTTACTAAACACCAACAAACCCACTTAAACCTAAGAACTACTCAATGAACCAAACCTCATATTTGGCTTTGAGGTATTTGTAAAAAGACTCAAAATCCATAATTGTGAATCATGAAAGGTTGAAGTCATCACAAACCCTATAAGAGCCTTGGTTGGCCCCAAATCGTCCGATTACGCTGAAGATCTTTGATATTAATGTAATAACCCTCTAGGTAATTTTTTTATTTCTACTTATTTTTGTTATTTATAGCTCCTATATATTCCCCCAAGTCATTTATGACTTGATGGAACTAACAGTTTGATTATCGAGTAGTTTGTCAATTCCCTATTTTGAAGTCTTTGTTGGTTAAAATTGGCTACTGAGCAAAAACTTTAGTCAAACAACCTCATATCCCAATTGGGAGTGTTCCAACAGCTCTTTAACATTGGTTTTAGGTTAGGTGGACCCTTGATTTGGATCTTAAGTCTCTCAAACTCATTTTAAGCTATTGGCCAGAAGTTAAGAAAAATGACAAGTGGGTGTGGGACCCACTTTTTGTTGAAACAACCTCATAGAGAAATTTTGATTATGCTATTGAGTTTGAAATATCCAACTTGATAGGGTATTATATTTCATGTACATATACGATTTTCTAGATGAATCCCAAGGGGTTGGATGAGACTTGGAAGTATTCCAAGTCTCCAGCTAGTACATAAAATCTGGTGTGACTGCTAAAGCATCCCTTTGGGTGCTTTAGCAAAAGAATCTTTAGTGGAGGGTGATTTAGTGGCCCATTGGGTGATTTAGCAGCCTTAACTAAACCAACAAGTACCGTTTAGCAACGGCACTTGGGCAAATTAGGGCCTGGTGCTAAAGCGGCCCATTTTTGCCTTAGCACCCTGGAACTTGAGGATAGGTACTACTTTAGAAGAACCAAAATTCTTTATCATAGATCACTAAATCATCCTAGGTCGCACTTTAGCGACACCTAGTACATATAAATGTCCCATTCGGCTCAATTTCTTCTCATTTTAACCCATTCTAAAGAGAGTAAAACCCTAAATAGTGTGGAAACATAGGAGAATTATTTGTGGGTGATTTTTGATCTTGGGTAAAGTTAATTTACGCATTTCTACTTTGAGATTTGTGGTAAGCTTCTATTATTTTCATGGTTAATTTCTCTATTTTTTTCTAATATCCCTAGAATCTTGGTAGCTTGATTGTATCACAATTAGAGAACACGATTCACCCTTTTTAGGGTAAATGTTCCTGGATCATGGATGGAGGTTGTGTTGGTTTCAAAAGTGTAATTTCATAAATGGGACCCATATGGGATTTTTAAGTAACTTTGGACCCAAAGCATAATAGTGTAATATGGGTATCATTGTTCTACTTTTGATGAGTAGATTGTGATTTTGATAGCATAGATTATTGCAGAACCTCCTCAAAAAGGGAAAACAGTGGTTTAGCTAATTCTTTAGGCTTTTCTTCAGCGTGCATGTAGTCTAGGTTTTTCCTCTTAATAGATTGAGTTATTTTGTAGTATGATTATGATATTATGCTAGATATGGGATGGGATTTAGGTGTTGGAAGTATTATTGAAGATATTTAGGTTAGTTGGATAATTTAGGCTATCTTGAAATTGTAGTTTAGGCGTAATTGACTTAGTCTCTTATGTTCTAGGGTGAATTGCTATCCTATAGCTAATTATGGTTGAATTAACATCTAGAAAAAAATTTGGATACCTTAGCCTAGTACAGGATAGAATTTGCCTAAAAATAGATTTGGGCATTAAAAGTGGGGCCCTCTGACTGTCTTAGGCCAAAGACTTGTGTTAGGTTTGTTAGACATAATTACGCATCACATACCGTTATTAATGCTTATTTTGGGACTTTGAAGAGTTTAGATGCTCATTGATTATGCTAGTTTGGTAGTTGAGAGTTAGTGTTGGTCCGGGTAAGTTCTGGTGGTTAATTATTATGATTAATAATATGGCTTGTTGATATGATTTATGATATGGATTATAGATAAGATTATTGAAACTACTTATGATTATGACCATTTACATGTCCTATAGACATGATTGTTGGAATCACTTAATAGATGTAGTATTGGTATGGTCTACGAACGTGGTAATTGGTATGCCGTACAGATATGATTCTTGGCCTAGTGTAGAGAAACGAGTAAAAGGATAGTTTATTGGTGTAGTTTATTAAGGTAGTTTATAGATATGGTTGGCTGGTATGGTTCATTAGTACAGTTTACAAATATGAGTTCTAGTTTAAGTACCACAATTCAAAATAATGATAATGATATTAATAATATAAGTTTAGGTTCAAGTCTGGTAAATAATGATAATGTTGATGATGCTATTGAGTTTTGAAGAAAGTCTGACAAATTATGATAATGTTGATGATGTTATTGAGTTTCAGTTCAAGTTCAACAAATAATAATAATAATGTTGATGATGCAATTGAGTTACGGTTCAAGTTCGACATCGGGAGTTATTCATGATATGATACGATTTGGATGGATTCTTGGTTAGGGTATGATAATTAGTAATTTATGGTTATTCAGTTACCTAGTTTCCTTGTTTGTACCCTCTAGGCCTATGGGGGTCTGCGTTGGGTTATTTACTTTTCCACACTTATTAGCTTATAGGGACCAATCTCATAGTTATAGTTGTGTGATCTTTAAGTAATTATTTTGTATGTATTTACTTGTTCATGTACAATAATGTTGGAGCTTATTTCTAGGTTTTCCTTTTTTACCTTTACTTAACATATTTTATCTTGTATCTTATCATATTTATACCATGATTTTGCTCATTTGGCTGATGATGCCTACTGAGTACCGTGGTTTTGGAACTCACACTAAACTTTTGAAACTTTTTGGTGCAGATTTAAGTACTAGTTGTCGTTGTTGATGTGACGCTCATGCAGGGTTGATTTTGGAGATTGGGTGAGCTTTTAGAATCGGAGTTACCCTTTGAAGGGTTGAGATGGGTTGCTCCTTGACTCAGGGAACTGATCCCAAAATCAACATATGCAGCTAGAACTAGGAGATAAACAGGACAAAAAGTGCAAGAGTATAGAAATGTAAAGACAGAGAATTTTTACATGGAAACTCTTTGCTCAAGGGAGAAAAACTACGGCATGCCTCTAGGATTTTAAACTCTACTATATTCATACAACCTCTTGAATACAGACTTCAAGGATTAACCTCCTAATCCTTTGATTCCTAGTAATAACTCTATTAGAAGGAAACTTAATCAGTAAATCTGCTGTCTTTACCTCCAGCTAACTCTAAATGGACTTCACAAGCTAACTCTAGCTTGACAAAATCACCTAACTCTAGATAATTACAAGAGACGGTACATTACAACACCTACAATAATCATAAGTAAAACATAGGCAAAAGTTTAAGACCAGTATTACAAAGACTCAATTACTCCAAGGAAATAAAAATACAACTGTATGAGTAATCAGTTCCTTGTCGCAGCTACATCCTGTGATAAGAACTTTGGAAAGATATTTTGTTTTGAGAATTTGAAAGTGTTAGTTTTCTTGTTGAGAAATATGAGAATTATATATTGCGAAACAATTAAATCTAGAAGCAATCTTATTGGTTGAGGCAAAAAGGTGGAAGTAACTTTTCATTTACTTTTGTACTATTATGTCAGTTGGAGTGTTGACTGTGATAGCGACTACTAAACCCAACTTGTTCCCTAATATGTAGAGTATTTGTCATCACAACAAAGGCTCTGGAGAACAGGTCCCAAACTATGAATTTGTCAATCATCAAAACTGAGGACTTAATAATTTCCCCCTTTTTGATGATGACAAACCCATACAATCATATTAGCATACTCAACAACTTCAATCAACTTCTACACAGCATGGCCTATACCTTATCAACATAATATAAGCCACAAGACTACATGCCAGACCAATTTTCCTAAACAATTCCCCTTATCACTGATTCCTATAATAATATAGGCATCCTCAATCTCATTCCTCTTATCAATAAGCATTTCAAGTTCCCCCCTAAATAAGAGAACCTCTACCTTTATTAGCATAACCACGACTGACCAGTGACTCCCATGATACCACACTACCACAGAATAGGGACTCCAATACTGCCCCATAATCAATGCAATACTACATAATATTTCCCTCTTTGGCATCATCAAAGAGATAAATAAGAAAACCAAGTGCAGAGGAAACATCTAACTTGGATAGCTGCCTACCAAATCATAGCTAGAACAGGAAGAAAAAGTGAAGTATCAAATAATTAGCTAGAACACATCAAACCCAACATGGACCTGTACTTTTCAAAAGACTCTTTACCAAGTACTTTGGTAAAGATATCAACAATCTGATCAATAGTGCTATAGAAAACCATCTTGATCAACCCTTTTTCAACATTATCTCATAAGAAATGATGTCTAACATCAATATGCTTTCTTATTTTATGTTGAACTGGATTCTTTACCATATTGACGGCACTAGTGCTATCATAGTACAAGGAAATAATTTTAAAAGATGCCAAAATCTTCAAGTTGATTCTTGATCCAAAGAAGTTCTACACAACATGAAGCAGCAACAACATATTCAGCTTTTGCTATGGAGAGAGCCATAAAATTATAATTCTTTGTACCCCATAAAATAAGAGATAACCCAAGAAAGTGAGTCATACCTAATGTACTTTTTCTATCTTTAAAGAACCCTGCATAGTCAGCATCAGCATATCCAATCAAATCAAAATAGTCACAAATAGGATAAAAAAGAACCAGATCTGGAGTTCCTTTGAGATGTCTTAAACTCTTCCAAGATGCCTTCAAATGAGATTCCTTTGTACTTGTTTGGAACCTAGAACACATGCCGACTCTGGAGACAATATAAAGTCTACTAGAAATTAGGCAGAGAAGAGAACCAATTATCCCTCTGTACATAGTTTCATTCATAGAAGTACCAAGCTCATCCAGGTCCAGTTTGGAAGATCTTCCTATAAGAGTATAAATAGGCTTTGCGTCCTCCATATGAAACCTTTTAATCAGTTCTAAAATATACTTATGATGGCATATAATAGTTCTAGATGCATCCTGCTTAATTTGCAAACCAAGAGAGAAATTTAGTTCTCCCATTATGCTTATTTTAAATTCATTTCTCATCAATCTAGCAAACTCATCACAAAGGTAGCTGGTGGTGGCGCCAAATATTATATTATCCATAATGACTTGAACAATAAGTAGATTCCTTTCTCTGACTTTTAGAAATAGTATGTTGTCAATTTTTTCTCTTTTGAACCCATTATCAAGTAGAAACTTAGATAATCTCTCATACCAAGCCTAGGGAGCTTATTTCAAACCATCAAGGGCTTTGTCCAATTTAAACACATGATTGGGTAGATCAACATTCTCAAACCTTGGAGGTTGCTTGAAAAGTACTTTTTTCTTGAGAAGACCATTTAAGAAGGACCTCTTTACATCCATCTGGAATAGTTTAAACTCCATGCAATAAATAAAGTCAATTAGGATGTGAATCGCCTCCATTCTCACCACAGGAGCAAATTTCACATCATAATCTATGCCCTCTTCCTTATTATAAACTTGCACAACCAACCTAGCCTTGTTTTTGATATTATTCCTATGTTCATCAGTCTTGTACCTATACACCCACCTGGTGTCTATGATAGTTCTATCAAAAGGCTTTGGAACCAAACACCACACCTTGCTTCTTTCAAACTAGTGGAGCTTTTCTTGCATAGCATTGATTTGATTTGCATCCTTTAATGCTTCCTTTACATTCTTTAGTTTGATTTATTATAAGAATGCAGAAAAGGCACAAAGGTTCTTGGCTTTGTTTTTTGTTTGCACGCTAGACTCTAGAGAAGGCATAAGATTATCAAGAAGATAGGAGGATTGATGATTCCATGTGGGTCTGAGAGGAGTTAATTGATTAGATCTTGAGTCAGTTCCCATTGGGATATCACTTGTAGCAATTAGATCATTTCTTTCACTAGAGAAGGGGTAAATCTGAAGTAGTAGCTACCTTCTATAGATTGCCAAAATATTTGTCTTCTATTTCTAATTCTAGACCTTGGGACACAACATCATTATTTCCCTCAGAAGACCTTTTTGGAACACTTAAAGGATATCCTAATTCATCATCATCATCATTTGATGTGTTGCCCTTGCTAATATTTTCTACTTTATTAAATAGGACATGAACCCTCTCTTCCACACAATGTGTCCTTTTGTTATAGATCCTATAAGCTTTTCTAGTAGAGGAGTAACTAATAAATATTCCCTAATTAGTTCTTGGATCAAATTTTCCAAGATTCTTCTTACCATGATTTAGGATAAATTACTTACAACCAAAAGGTTTGAAATAGCTTAGCTTGGGCTTTCTTTTAACTAGAAGTTCATAAGGGGTCTTTTGTAGGATAGATCTCACAAGACACCTATTAGTCACATAACATTCAGTATTGATGGCTTCTACCCAAAAGTTATGAGCAAGTTTAGAATCCATCAGCATAGTTCTTCCAATATCCATAAGAGTTCTATTTTTCCTCTCTACAACACCATTTTGTTGAGGTGTTCTGGGAGCTCAAAAATTATGATTGATTCCCAGCTTAGAGAAGAACTAATTAAATTTAGCATTCTCAAACTTTGTCCCATGATCTGTCGTGATTACGGTAATCTTCACATTGAACTTACTTTGCAAAAGCCTCAAACACATAAAATATCTCATTATTTGACTTTATGAAGAAGGTCCAGGTGAATCTTGAGTAGTCACCAATAATGACTAAGATATATGAAACACCCCAAACATTGGCACTTGTAAAATCATTGAGTCTTGAACCTTTTGTTCACCATATGACTCATATCATAAGACATATGGTGAGTGATAGGTCTAGGGACCCTAGTTGTATGTTGGTTAGTGTGTTTCTATCTATGTTCTTTCCTTGGTATGATATACTCCATACGAGTTTTATGTTAATGTAATGAGAGTGTTGAGTCCACTTTGTATGTTGTTCAGTGTCTATCCCTTGATGTTCTGCCTGGGATATGACTTAATGGTGTTGGTTATATGGTGTTATGATGAGTTGGGAAAGGGATTCGTATGTTAGATAGAATGTGGTGTCCAACTTTTTGATCCTGTAATGACTTAAGGGTACTACTATGTTATGGTGATGATTGGAAGGTCCAATCGTACCCACCTATGAGTTTATTATAGCTTTTAAGTTGAGGGCATTTTAGACATTTCCTATCCCAAGCCCTTAAGACCTCTACGTCTTATAACACTTATTGGGAATTCATTCTAAACTTTAAAAGATAAAACATCTCTAAACTCTCTCTAAAACTTAACAAGAAAGATTGGGGTAGGGTTTCTTCAAGATGGTCATTTAGAGGCTTAAATATCAAATTCTCTCTTTGAATCTTTGTAACTCATGTATGTGACTCTTCTTTCATTGTTAGTTCACAAAAATCATATGTTTTAAACATTGTTCATAAATCATAAATGATGGTTTTAAAAACCATGGTTGAGGGTTTGAATGCATAATGTTGAGTATTATTTTCTTATGGTTTAAATAGTAATTATATATATTTTAATAATGGCTTTGGAATGTGTGGGTGCTTGGGAATTGAGATTTAAACGAAGAGGTTATGGTTAACCCTAACTTGATGGTTTTTAGCTTGAATAATGGTTTGATAATGGTATGCCCTTAACCTGTTTGTGAAATTGCCTTGGAGAATGATCTTCTCATATGTTGAATTGTGTTTTAAACTAAGGTGTTAGCCTAATAACGTAAGTGGTTTGTAAATGGTTTATGAAATCCTTGTTGGCCATAAGTTGGTTTCAATTATTAAATGGGTTTGAGTCCTTAAATATTGAATTAAATTGATGTTTTTGTTTAGACAATGGGTTCGAGTCCCAATATGATTAATACTGGTTATGGAATATTGTACGCTTGCAAGTGGGGTTGGTATGATGATACCAATGGGATGCCTTTGTTAATTAATTAGATTAATGGTTTTTTTTGAGAAATGAATGTTTTAATTTAGGCTTTAAAGTGGGATTGTAGTCAAGCCATGAAAGTGGAGTCCAAGAGACTAACACTGGAAATTGCACTAGCCGGTATGGGTATCTATATGACCAGGAGGTTAGAGTCCCCCAAATAGATATATGAATGGGAGGCTCGAGTCCCCTATATTTTATACATTAGTGCTCAAGTCACCTCGATTATGTTGGGAGGTTTGAGTCCTCCATAATGGCATAAAAGGATTTGGATATTCTCAGGTTCGTGCAGTTACACATAATGAGGCCTTCCAGCTAAGGGAGAGATGGGACCATATAGCCCATGGGTGCCTTGTTATATGATTGCTATGCTACATAGCCCACACTAAGGTTTGCGAAATTCATGCTAAGCCTTGTTTCCTATCCTGGCATGATATATATATATATATATATGTATGTATGTATGTATGTGATTGCATATGATGATTTGACTTGGTTTTGAAAAGTGGCATTATTTTATTCCTCTATCCCTAATTTACATGCTAGCTTTCCAACCGATAACCATCTCTTGATGTTATATCCCCATGTGATGTAGGTACCGAAACTTCTTTTATTTTTCCTATGCTTTGACCAGGTGTTGGACTTAGTTTGTGAGTTGACTTTGAAGTAGTGAGCTTCTATGCTTCGAAAGGATTATTTCATGGTCTTTATATTCTATGTATCAGACTTTGTTAGACTCTTTTTTTGGCTACTATCGGGGGCCTATCATGACATTTTATTGACTTTGGATTAATAGAGTCTTTGTTGGATTACTTCGGACATAGGTGTGTTGGTTTGGTTGGATGATTTGCAAAGGACAGTTGTTCAATTGTCGGTGGTTGGTGTACACTTATCATGAATTGTTATTAGTCTTATTCTTCGCTATCTTGTTATATGTTCAAAATTTATCCGACACGTGTGATTGTTGTACTGTTCAGGATGGGGAAGGGTGATTTTGGTCCATGTAGGACTTGGGATACCCGTCACGGCCAGGCCATGGATTGGGTCATGACAATATACTTCTTTCCTCATCTGCTGGCAATCTTTATTGCTCCATTCAAGTCCATGTGGAAAGTTGCAAGGACCTGGAAGTGTTAAATTCTCTTTTGGGCTAGAAAGAAGACTTTGTCTATCTTTTGTTGGCACATGCATCACATACCTTGGAACTGATAAACGTTACATTAGGGAAGCCTCTAACCAGATCATTATTGACTAGTTTTTTTTAATAATTTGCAACTAACATGCCCAAGTCTCTGATGCCATGAATCAGCAATATCTTTCTGCACATTGAGATATGTCATATCCTTTGATACACAAAATCTTAGATAAGTAAAATACATATTATTATTCCTCTAGGCTATTAGCAATTTTTTTCCATCAACAATCCTAATGATTGAGCATTTGTCTGATCTAAATCTGACTATATTTCCCTTATCGCAGATTTGAGTGACACTCATTATACTGAACTTGAGTCCACCAACAAAATAAACATCATCTATAACTTCGTTCAAACTATTTCCAATTTTTCCAATGCCAACAATGTAACCTGTGTTACCATTACCAAATGAAACATTGCCTCCTTTATGGTCTTTAAGAAAGAGGAAGTTTTCAATTCTCCCTATCATATGCCTTGAACAGATACTATCCATGATCCAGTGGTGACTGCTCCTTCATAACGCTCAATCTACAGCTCTCGTAGGAGTGTAAAGCGGTCGTTAGCAAATATAGAACCCAACCTGGGTTGGGTATCGATCCCACAAGGAATAGCTTGGTCAACAAGTAAGCAAAATTAATAGACTTTTGGTGCAAGTCTCGAAAGAAGGGGGGATTGTAATAAGTAACCAAAGTAATGAAATAAAAGCTGAAAATAATAAAGTAAAAAGAGAAAGATTGTCACGTTGGTTGTAAACAATGAGAATTGAAGCGTTGGGGTTATGTTCACCTTCTGAGGTATACGTCTCTATTGGCTATGAGTGTGTAGAGTCTTGACATGCAATTGCTTATAGAGAATTGTAGTCGATGGTAAATCCAAGCGTCTCTCGACCTAAACAAGGACTATTTCACTTTAACTCTCTCAAGCTTAAAGTGTGTCTAGCGGTACGAATTCTCCAAGAGGTTAGTCCAGTTACGGCACTAGCTTTTTAATAGGAAAGGGTGTCCTACTACCTTGACATTATCTCTTTTCCAGACAAATAACCTTTCTCTCGAACAAGTTAAATGTTAGACTGGCGTTAGTCTATGCGTCTTCTTTTCTAGACAAGTAACCTTTCTCTCGAACAGGTTACATGTTAGAATGGCGTGTTCATGTGTTTGAAACCGCAAAGATTGTAGATTTAAGATGAAGAGAATAATGATATAAGCAATATACGTGTCTTGAACTCACAAGCTCATAGCAATAGATAGTAACTCATTCGGCTTCCATAACCCCAACTAAGAGATTTAGTTACCCATGAATGCGAAGGATATCACGTTTTGCATGGTGGATGGTGTGTAAAAGAGGTGTTAGGCGTGTGGTTTTGGTGATTCCGTAGCAAGTAACAATTCTCTTGTTGTGGAATTTAAGAGTAGAAGAATGAAGAATTAAGAATGTATTGTAGGAAGATGTCTTAATTGTAAGGAGATGAATGAATTGTAAGAATGTGTCTAAATCTCTAGCATGATAGGGTATTTATAATACTCCTATCCTACTCCTATTAAGCTAATGAAATAAATAACCAAATCCTAATATATTAATGAAATCCTTGACCCAAATGTACTAGGGTAAGGTTACAAAATTATAATCCAAATAGAATAATAAAACACATAACCTAATTGCACTAGGTTAATGTATTATGGAAAAAATCCAGCTTTGTGTCTGTAAGTCCCCAAAGTCTTCAGAATTGCTGTTTTAGCCCGGGACAGATTTTCCATGCAGCAGATTTAGTCCTTTAGGCGTCCAGCTCCTTTCCACTTCGTTTGTGAGCTTTCTTTTGCGTCAAGTAAGCCATAAATTGCTGTATTTTGCATCATTTATACCTGAAACTTTCCTAATCATGTTCGTTAGCTCATTTACAGAAAAAAGGACTAAAAGTGCATGAAATATATAATTTGTTCTCAAAACTAGGCTAAAATATGGGCAAAATATATTGATATAGGCGCGTAAATTCGCCTATCATCAACACCCCACACTTAGAGCTTTGTTCGTCCCCGAACAACATATCATGTCCTTCTAATATCAACTTAGGGTTTTTACAGCCACAACACAAAACATTCTTCAAGACAAGCACAACAATTAGCAACAAAGAGTAGCTTTCCGATTATAAGTAGAAACAATTTAACCTCAAGCATAGACTCGTGATGGTGATCAACTCGCATGCAAACGTTAAGGTGCATAGAATCATGTACAACTATCCAAGACTCATCAACCATGTGTGTCTCACAATATAGTACCCATAATCACTCACAAGTATAGCATATTTTTTTCAAACATGGGTATCAAAGTATCCTTGCACTCACTCTCACAAAGAATTCATATGTAGCAACTAATGACCATAAGCTTGCCTTTAATGTAGTACTCTACTAAATGTCGGAATGTTAAGATTAGGATCAAGTAGGTCTTTAGATGGTTGTAATGTAGGCTAAGGGACGGGTAGGACTATTTTGGCCAGAAATAGTGACTAAGTTCCTAAGCACTTTAATACATCACATTGTATCATTGACACTTTGTTCTTTCAACCTTTCTTTATTTTATTCTTCCACCCTTGTTCTCATCTTTAGTTTTTCAATTTTAAGCACAACTCACTTTTCAGCTTTCTTTTCCTTTTTTTTTTCACAACATACCTCTTATGATAGCACTACATTCAAGCACCATTACAATTTAAAGCCTCATACTCAACCAATTTCCTCTTATGTTGTCACATGACTTTTTCACTTTAAAGCACTTAGGAATTTGGATCAAATTATGGTCTTAAAAAAATGGATTAGGCTTACATACAAGGTTGTCAAAGAAATAGGCTAAAGGCTCAAAAGGGTTTAACTAGGATGATTTACATGGGTAGGAAAAACTGAAGGTAAACTTGTATAGGTTGCCAAAGAAATGCCTAAATCATATCCTAAACTTACATTCCTTATTTTCGCTTTGCATACATACCAGGCAAGTTCTAGCATCAGCCACACACATAGAATATACTATTATCTCACACACACAAGGCACCTGGTCGACTTGATTGGTAGTAATATAGACTCTCGACCCAACAAGTGAAGGAATTGAACCACACACTATCACATAATGAGTCACAACTAGAGCCTAAATGTCTCAATAGTCACATTGTAGCACATACTCTTGTTCTATTTTCATGCTGCCTATCAAAATAATTTCATGTGTAGCTAGAAAAAATTTTACTCCTAAAAACTAAAAAAAACGTCAAATGAAAAAAAACAGTAAAACAAGCAAACAACATACAAACATAGGTGCAAACAAAGAAGTATAGCATGCAGATTCTGCCACCCCACACTTAGACTAGACACTGCCCTCAGTGGAAAATAAAGTCGAAGAACCTGATTAATCGGACTCCTCCTCAATGTCGGGGGTCATACCCCCTTCGTCAGAATCATCACAAGAGTCATCGTCAGAGTTCTCCTCAGCATCAAAATCAGGCAATCGTCTATCATCATCAGTTGGCACGTCATCATCAAGAGGTTCCTCAAAATATACGCCCACTCCACACATCTCCCGGGCATGCCTATTCATTGGGTAGTCGTGGTCCAGCTGTTGGAGCTCTTCAGCAGTTGGAATACGTCCACCACTCATCATAGTGAATCTCGTCATGCCATAGAGATGACAGAAGAAACTCTCGTCACGAGCATGTCTCTCCGCAGTGGTAAGGTTGACTCCATGCGTTGTTTCAGCATCTTTGACCTTGGTGAGGTCAACCTTCTTTGGGTTATGTGGGAGTTTGTGGTCAGCTGGTTCCTCTTCTATATCCTCCTTCCGCAACATTGCTGTCAACAAATTGCCGAATGTGAAATGGGACCTTCGGTGGAGTCTGGCTTTTCTCATGGTAGATCGAATGATTGCCCCAAAGTTGATAGGGACATTCGTCATCAACGCATAAACCAAACACACTCTATCTCTCGATATCTTGGTGTATTGCGTCCCAGGAATAAGGCATGAGTTGACAATGCGCATCCAGATTCTTGCTTCCCTATTTAGTGGAGCATAGGGGAATGTGTTGTGACGGCCTGTTTCCTTATGTCTGCCCCATCTTGCCATTGATCTGCTTCCACAAAGCATGTGTCTTATTGCTCTGTAAGGAGGCCTGCTGTACAGCTCTTTGTATGGTGCAGTGTCGACCGAAGGTAGGCCTAGAAACGAGTTGATCCAATCCGCCCCGAATTTTGACTTCGTTGCCTGTTGTGTTTGGCGACCAGTTGGCATAAAACTCTCTTGTCAAGTCAATATTGCACTCTCCCATGTCACGGAAGATGAAATCCAGCTTCAAAGCCATAATTTTAGCCAACATTTGCGGCTCCTTCTTTGCTAAGGTCTCCTTGTTGATTAAGTCAACGTGCACATATTTCTTTTCTTTATTGCTGCTGTACCATGCCTTGGCTTCTTCCTCAAGAACCCATTTGATTCCGAACATTCTGCGTGGTAGGTGTGCTGAAGATGATTCTCCTTGGTCTTTTCGGCTTCTCTTTTTATCCTTTCGGGTCGTGGTAGCCTTCTCCTTGCCTTGCTTTGCTTTAGGTGCCATTGTACCTGAGACTAGAGATAATGTTAGTTGCAGCACAATCTCACTTTATACAATCTACATGCAAGGACTAGGGGTACCACCCCACACTTAATCTTGTTAGCACAAATTAGTGAAGTGAAAGTGGTCGAGTACTCAGACTTCGTCGACATACGTCTTAGGATTGTATTCCGACAAGAAAATCAGCATTACTTCACTTATGTGCAGCCATTTGGACGACTTTCATGGTGCATATAGCAACACTACAACATAGGGGTTACCACATGGAATCGTTATTCGAACAACAAACACCACCTCCTAAGTCGATAGTCACTATAACCTTATCCCGATGGCCGGGATGGTTAATCATGCAAGCATTCAAACCACACTCTCAAGTAATATTCATAGTCACATATGTTCAGCAAGTATCATAACAATGCCATTGAAACAAAATTCAAGTCGGAAACAAGTCAAGAATTCCATACGTATACATTCAATCACACGATTTTGCTACAATTATCCAATTATATGAACATCACCACCAATTTCTTATGATTTAGCAAATTATAATAAGCATAGCAACGTAGTACTTACGATAAATAGATGAAGAATAAGAGAGCACTTACTTGCTTTGAAGATTGTGGAGAAGTTGTTGTGGATTGGAAGAACAAAGGAAGAAAAATTTGAGAGGATTTGGGATGATATGCGGCGCCTTTAGGGTTGCTTCTAATGTGTTTGTGACATAAAAAAAAGTCCCCTTTATATAGGAGGAGTATGGGTCGGGTTATGACCCATTTACAATCGGATTTGGGGACAAAATCACAACATATGCGGCGCATATCCCTCGGCATATCACTTACATATGCGGCGCATTGTCCATGGCATAATGGGACATATGCGCCGCATATCCTATGGCATTTCTAGACATATGCGCCGCATAGTCTATGGCATTTGGTCTCAGTATCTCAAATGCCATAGAATAGGCGGCGCATAGTCAAAAGCACACCTAGGAATAGGCGGCGCATTGTGTATAGCACACTAGATTCCGAGTCTTTAGGCTATAGAATAGGTTGTGCATCGTTCGTGGCCTATTTATACCAAGGCCTAGCCTTCCTCGAAGACTATTATGACATGAGAAAGGCTCAATTCATAGCCTTATGCATCACCATTCCTAACTTACCGACTTTACCATACAATGCGACCAAATCGTCAATTGAAATCAATCTCCTTGTTGCATACTTCTTGCACCTATATTTGCTCAAAATACAATGAAAACGATTAGTACGATGGGTTGCCTCCCACCAAGCGCTTTAGTTTTGGTCGTGGCACGACTCTTATTTTTGGATTTTCATTTATCAAAAAGAAAAAAAACTAAAACGACGAAACGATAAAACGATAAAACGATAAAACAATAAAATGATAAAACGATGGGTTGCCTCCCATCTAGCGCCTTTTTTATTGTCGTGGCTCGACGTAGTAACCTCGAGTACTTAGACTTCGTCGATATAAGTGATGGCCATGTCATTTATCGAGTCAAGAGGACCGATATATGGTTTAACACGTTGGCCATTCACTTTGAAGATAACACCCTCATTATTTTCCAATTCGACTACTCCAGACGAGTAGACTTGGGTGACTTTAAATGGACCAGACCACTTTGATTTTAACTTACCTGGGAAGAGCTTGAGTCTGGAGTTAAAGAGTAATACCATGTCACCTTTTTGGAAGTTTCGTCGAACAATCCGCTGATCATGATACTTCTTCATCCGCTCCTTGTATAAATCTGATCTTTCATATGCATGGAGACGGAATTCATCTAGTTCGTTCAGCTGCTCCAACCTCAGGTTCTTCACATCATCCCAATTCAGATTCAAGTGCTTTAATGCCCACAATGCCTTGTATTCAAGCTCGATGGGTAGATGACAAGCCTTCCCATAAACTAGCTGATAAGGTGACATGCCAGTAGGTGTCTTGAATGCAGTCCTATACGCCCATAGTGCATCATCTAGCTTTCGAGACCAATCCTTCCGATTCGCATTGACCGTCTTGGCAAGGATTTGCTTGATCTCACGATTGGAAACCTCTACTTGTCCACTAGTTTGAGGATGATAAGGCGTAGCTACCTTGTGTTGTTTGACTCCATACTTGGCCAATACAGTTTTGAATAGCTTGTTGCAAAAGTGAGATCCTCCATCACTTATGATAGTACGAGGTACTCCAAAGCGAGAGAAGATATTCTTCTTTAAAAACGCTACAACACGCTTTCCTTCGTTATCGGCCAATGCTACAGCTTCAACCCATTTCGATACATAATCCACAGCAACCAAGATGTATTTCATTCCAAACGAATTCACGAATGGTCCCATGAAATCAATACCCCACACATCAAAGAGTTCTACCTCCAGAATTTTGGACATGGGCATTTCATGGTGTTTTGAAATAGCACCTTGACGTTGGCATTGGTCACACCTTCTCACATAGTCGTGTGCATCTCTGAATATTGTAGGCCAATAATAACCACTTTGCAAGACTTTCCTTGCCGTTCGATTCCCTGCATGATGTCCTCCAACTTGCGAAGTGTGGCATGCTTCCAATATAGTAGGCACTTCTCCATGGGATATACATCGTCGAATGATACCATCCGCGCATCTTCGAAACAAATAAGGCTCATCCCAATAGTAGTGTTGAACGTCATGCATAAACTTCCTCCTCTGGTGGTAAGATAAATTGGAAGGTAGCACATTACTCACCACGAAATTTGCAAAGTCGGCATACCATGGTAAGTTCTCCATTGTTGTCGCTAGTATCTCCTCGTCAGGGAATGCATCGTCAATCTGATTTTCTGGTTGCGCCATATACTCATTCTCAAGTCTAGATAGGTGATCAGCCACTTGGTTCTCGCAACCTCTTCTATCTTTGACTTCGAAATCAAACTCTTGTAGCAGCAATACCCATCTAATCAGCCTTGGTTTTGCATCCTTCTTTGTCATTAGATATCTAAGAGCTGCATGGTCTGTATGAATGATCACCTTAGTACCCAATAGATAGGCACGAAACTTCTCGAATGCATACACAACTGCTAGGAGCTCTTGTTCAGTAACAGTGTAGTTCCTTTGGGCTTCATTAAGGACCTTACTCGCATAGTAGATAGGATGAAATAACTTCTCCTTTCTCTGTCCAAGAACAGCACCAACGGCTACACCACTAGCATCACACATGATTTCAAACGGGAGCGTCCAATCTGGTGCTACCATGATAGGGGCTTCAATGAGTTTTTCTTTAAGGCATTCGAATGCCTTCAAGCAATCATCATTAAAGTCAAACTTCGCATCTTTCTCCAATAGCTTGCACAATGGACTTGAAATTTTGGAGAAGTCTTTGATGAATCTACGATAAAACCCAGCATGGCCAAGAAAACTACGAACTCCCTTCACCGAAATTGGAGGTGGTAGCTTTTCAATTACCTCTATTTTGGCGCGATCAACCTCTATTCCTCTTTCGGAGATCTTGTGCCCAAGAACAATTCCTTCTTTTACCATGAAGTGGCGCTTCTCCCAATTCAGCACAAGGTTGAACTCTACACATCTTTGTAATGCCATGCTCAAGTTCACCAAACATGCGTCAAAGGACTCACCAACAACTGAAAAGTCGTCCATAAATACCTCCAAAGTGTCTTCTACCATATCAGAGAAAATAGACATCATACAACGTTGAAAGGTGGCTGGTGCGTTACATAACCCGAATGGCATACGTTTGAAGGCAAACGTACCATATGGGCATGTAAACGTTGTCTTCTCTTGGTCTTCTGGTGCAATACAAATCTGATTATAACCTGAATAACCATCAAGAAAGCAAAACCATCCTTTCCCCGCTAATCGATCTAGCATTTGGTCCATAAATGGCATGGGGAAGTGATCCTTGAGAGTCCAAGAATTCAGCTTGCGGTAGTCCATGCATACTCTCCATCCAGTAACGGGCCTGAGTGGAATAAGCTCATTCTTTGCATTAGCAACCACCGTCATACCTCCTTTCTTGGGGACACATTGTACTGGGCTTACCCATGTACTGTCAGAAATAGGATACACGACTCCTGCGTCTAACCACTTGATAATCTCCTTCTTCACCACCTCTTGCATTGGTGGGTTTAGACGTCTTTGATGTTCAATGGTGGGTGTGCACTTTTCTTGAAGCTGAATTTTATGTGTGCAAATCCCAGGTGGAATACCAATGATATCCGCAATGGTCCATCCAATAGCTCTAATATACTTGCGTAAGATTACAATAAGAGCTGCAACTTGTTGCTCACCTAAATCGGCTGCCACTATGACTGGAAGAGTGTTTCCGCATCCTAAGAATGCGTACTTCAAATGGCTTGGCAGCTCCTTCAATTCTAACGTGGGTGGTTCTTCAATAGATGGCTTAGCTGGTGGTGTGGGTCAATTCTTGAGATCAAGATCCAGCTTCTTGGGAGTATAGCGATATGCTCCTAATCCCGATAGAGCACAAATATCATCTTCAGAAATTTCAGCATCATCATCCTCTTCTGCCATGAGCAAAACCTCCAAAGGATCATCAAGAATTTGCTCTTCAGCAAGTAAGTCATCCTCATCATCAACGACAACATCAGCCACAGAAAATACACTTAGATCTTTAGGTTGCTTCATTGATTTGCAAACATCAAAGCGCACCACTTCATCATTTATTCGGAATGAAAGCTCATTAGCTCTCAAATCTATGAGCACACTTCCCGTAGCAAGGAAGGGGCGTCCCAAGATTATGGGAACCTCTGAATCTGCTTCACAATCTAAGATGACAAAGTCTGCCGGAAAAATAAATGAAGATACCTTCACCAAGACATCGCATAGAATACCAACTGGTCGTTTTACCGACCTATCCGCCATAACAAGCCTCATATTAGTTGGTGTAGGATCTCCTAACCCCAACTTCTTGTAGATTGATAATGGAATCAAGTTGATGCTGGCTCCTAAGTCACACAATGCTTTAGCAAAGTCCAAAGATCCGACGGTGCAAGGAATAGTGAAAGCTCCGGGGTCGGCCTTCTTCTGAACTATGGATCGGGTAGCGATTGCACTACAATGATGCACATCATCTTTCAGCTCATAGCTTGCTGCCCTCTTCTTAGTCAAAAGATTTTTCATAAACTTCGCATACCCAGGCATTTGTTCAAGTGCCTCTACCAATGGGACATTAATAGTCAGCTGCTTCAACATGGTCATAAATTTGCTGAACTTAGTGTCATCGGCCACCTTCTTCAATCTTTGTGGAAAAGGTGGTGGTGGGTATGGAAGTGTTCTCTCCATGGCTTTCTTCTCCTCTTGCTTCCGTTTATTTTTTTTAGGTTGCACGTCACTAGGTAAAACGTCCTTGACGTTGGAAGTAGATATTGTGGCGTCTTCTCTAGTGGCGTCACTAGGTGTGGCGTCCATGTCTGCTATTCCGTCAACTACTTGCTTGCCTGTTGCTGAAGTTTCCAGCACCTTACCACTCCTCGTGGTGATGGCCATGCATGACCCATCATTCCTTGGGTTTTGGATTGTATCGCTCGGTAAGGTGCCAGCCTTTCTTTGATTGAATGCTGCTGAAAGTTGGCTTAATTGCTGCTCTATTTGCTTGATAGAAGTGGAATGAGAATCAACTAATTGCTTCATGGAGGCCAAATCATCAATCACCTCCTTAACTCCCGCGCTCGTCGCTTCCACTCCTTTCAATAACTTAGCCATCATGTCTTCCATAGAATTAGATGTGGTGGTGTCACGTCTACCAGGGGGAACGTACAAACCACTATTTTCATTATTTTTCTTCCAACTACCTTGGTCTTTACCTCCAGATTTATCATAATAGTTCCGACCTTGGTTTCCTTGGGCATTCCCACGGAAACCCCCCTGATTGTTCAAGTAGTTGGCCTCCTCTTCCGAATCAGATTCATCTCTTCCTTTTGACGCAATAGCTTTCACTTTTTCAGTCTTCCCTAATAGATGCTTTGTAAGAAGATCCATTTGGGTTTTCATGTGCGCCATATCTTGATCACGTTCTTCTTCTCTTCTTCTTTGGTCTGCAGACATGCCAATAGATAAAGTGGGGCTTGCTACCTCAGAATCCCTGGTATGCCAAGCTCTACTTTGTTTCGTCATACGATCTAGCATGTTGCTTGCTTGACCAAAGGTGAGGTCCATAAAAGAACCTCCAGCTGCGTTGTCCACCACTGGTTTAGTTACTGAATTCAAGGCTCTATACAAGATCTCCATGAGGTGAACATTAGTCATGTGATGGTTTGGGCATCTCGCTAGCTTTGTCTTGAACCTCTCCCATGTTTCATGAAGAGCTTCAGAGGGAAGCTGACGAAAGTTGCTGATTTCATCTCTCAATTGAGCCCTCTTGGATGGCGGAAAGAATCTTTCTAGGAAAGCGTCTCTCAATTGCCTCCAATTTGTAATAGAATCAGGAGTCAGCCCATTCAACCATAATGTTGCCTCCCCAGACAGAGACAATGGAAATAGACGTAATCGAATAGCATTCTGACCAACACCAGGATTGTCAAAAGACTTGCATGTAGAAATAAAGTTGATGAGATGCATATTCGGATCATCGCCTGCTAGTCCACCAAATAATCCCTTGAGTTGCAATAACTGAATCATGGTGCTTGTGATATTGAATTTGGCTCCGGGCGCTAATGGTGGTGGAATTATGGCTCCAGTGGCTCCGGCACCATCAAGATCATCATCATCATCGTCGAAAGCTGGTTGCAAAGGTTGGCGATCATATCTGTACCGAGCTTGTCGACCTCTTCGATTGGCAGGTGTTGCAATTTCAGCGCCATGCCTTGGGTTTATCAACTCGTCATCTCCTAAATCTTCATCGTCAGGATTTGTTGCTCGTCCAGGATTATCAATGTTTTGTTGTTGGACTTGAGCAGCGGCAAGAGCAGCTAGTCTTGCTTGCTCGTGTTGAGCAGCCATCCTGTCGATTTCAGCTTGTGCTTCCATTCTTCTAATTCGTTGCGGTTCAGGATTGATTGGTAATAACGGTTGACCAGAACTTCTAGTATGGGGCATGCACTAAAAGAAAAACCTGCAATAAACAAAAACAAAAACTAAACGTGAAAGTACGAGAATCTTTGACCAAAGGGTCTAGTAATTATCACGAACTTGATTGACACTCGTATTCCCCGGCAACGGCGCCAATTTTTGATAATGCTCAATCTACAGCTCTCGTAGGAGTGTAAAGCGGTCGTTAGCAAATATAGAACCCAACCTGGGTTGGGTATCGATCCCACAGGGAATAGCTTGGTCAACAAGTAAGCAAAATTAATAGACTTTTGGTGCAAGTCTCGTAAGAAGGGGGGATTGTAATAAGTAACCAAAGTAATGAAATAAAAGCTGAAAATAATAAAGTAAAAAGAGAAAGATTGTCACGTTGGTTGTAAACAATGAGAATTGAAGCGTTGGGGTTATGTTCACCTTCTGAGGTATACGTCTCTATTGGCTATGAGTGTGTAGAGTCTTGACATGCAATTGCTTATAGAGAATTGTAGTCGATGGTAAATCCAAGCGTCTCTCGACCTAAACAAGGACTATTTCACTTTAACTCTCTCGAGCTTAAAGTGTGTCTAGCGGTACGAATTCTCCAAGAGGTTAGTCCAGTTACGGCACTAGCTTTTTAATAGGAAAGGGTGTCCTACTACCTTGACATTATCTCTTTTCCAGACAAATAACCTTTCTCTCGAACAAGTTAAATGTTAGACTGGCGTTAGTCTATGTGTCTTCTTTTCTAGACAAGTAACCTTTCTCTCGAACAGGTTAGATGTTAGAATGGCGTGTTCATGTGTTTGAAACCGCAAAGATTGTAGATTTAAGATGAAGAGAATAATGATATAAGCAATATACGTGTCTTGAACTCACAAGCTCATAGCAATAGATAGTAACTCATTCGGCTTCCATAACCCCAACTAAGAGATTTAGTTACCCATGAATGCGAAGGATATCACGTTTTGCATGGTGGATGGCGTGTAAAAGAGGTGTTAGGCGTGTGGTTTTGGTGATTCCGTAGCAAGTAACAATTCTCTTGTTGTGGAATTTAAGAGTAGAAGAATGAAGAATTAAGAATGTATTGTAGGAAGATGTCTTAATTGTAAGGAGATGAATGAATTGTAAGAATGTGTCTAAATCTCTAGCATGATAGGGTATTTATAATACTCCTATCCTACTCCTACTAAGCTAATGAAATAAATAGCCAAATCCTAATATACTAATGAAATCCTTGACCCAAATGTACTAGGGTAAGGTTACAAAATTATAATCCAAATAGAATAATAAAACACATAACCTAATTGCACTAGGTTAATGTATTATGGCAAAAATCCAGCTTTGTGTCTGTAAGTCCCCAAAGTCTTCAGAATTGCTGTTTTAGCCCGGGATAGATTTTCCATGCAGCAGATTTAGTCCTTTAGGCGTCCAGCTCCTTTCCACTTCGTTTGTGAGCTTTCTTTTGCGTCAAGTAAGCCATAAATTGCTGTATTTTGCATCATTTATACCTGAAACTTTCCTAATCATGTTCGTTAGCTCATTTACAGAAAAAAGGACTAAAAGTGCATGAAATATATAATTTGTTCTCAAAACTAGGCTAAAATATGGGCAAAATATATTGATATAGGCGCGTAAATTCGCCTATCATCACTCCTTCTAACTTTGTCCTACAATGACAGCTAACGGTTAGTTTTAGGAACCCATTTTAGCTTAAGTTCCTAGGAAATATCATATTTTTTTCTTGTCTGACTAGGTAGATTCCACTTCTTCCACCTTTTAAATAGAATTTTTTTAGTCCTTTTAGAGAAGCAGCTTTTGCAAGGTAGGACTCTATTGTGTGACCATTTTTCCATAGTGAAAACACAGCAAATTATCCCTTATAGAAACATACTTGTGCTAAAAGGATTATAAGTTAGGTACACACTATGGAAACCAATACCTCTTTTTCCATTTAATCCCAGATAGACTAGGCTAGAAAAGTTTTGGATGAAGTAGTCCATTTCATAGCTTTATATAGCTTAGCATTTACTAAAGTTAACTCCCTTCCCAGTTTACTACACCTCTCTAGTGAAGCAATCATTTTATCATTGGGCTCACTCAGTTTCTCTTCTAGATCAAGTTGAATATGAGGTTTTTCATTTTTCCTTTTGAATTGACTCTAGACACTTCATTTAGTTTTTCACTAAGGAACTCATTTTCAATTGATAGAGACTGACTAGTAGCTTAAAGCACAGATATTAACATATTTAATTCAGCCACTGTTTCTTCACTTTTTTAATATTTATCTTAAAACACTTCTTATCTCTAGACAAATCCTTAACCATGGTTTAGGTCGTGACAAAGTTGGTATCAGACCCTAGGTTCATGGTCTGTTGGGTGTCCACAAAGACATATAAAGTAGAGTCTCTTTTATGGGTGTGTAGCATGTCACACTTATTAGAGATAGGCTATGAGACATTTAGGAATGTTTCCTTTTCTTGTTGTCTTACTTCGAGTAATAGAATCTAAGGTCTTGGATTTCTCTAATTTCCCATTTTCTTTCTTATTTAGATCATGCCTCCCATATGATTTGAAGCTTATGGGAACTCCTCTGTCCTATTTAGGGACACTGCTGATGGGACACACCCTACTTATAAGGTACAGATCCATTCTAGGGGTCCAGTTCCTGATTGCCTTCTTAGAGTTCCACTGGTTCCCTCTAGACCATCTCAAGCTCCTTAAGAAGATTTGATGAACACTGACTTTCAACAACCTATTCATATGGCTCACTTGGTAGCTTATCAGCCTGAGCATGGTATTTCTATTACTTCATATTCTGAGGCCACAAAGGTTAGCCAATTAATTAGACTGAGTCCTAAAACTTTTATTGGTGTTAAGGTTAAGGAGGATCCTCAAGATTTTGTTAATTAGATAAAGAAAATCTTTTGGATTATTGATGTGTCAGATATTGAAGGTGTAGAGTTTGCTGCCTACCAATTGAAGGATATGATGTACCACTGTTAAGAAGAGTGGCAATAGTTTAGGGGAAGTGATGATGACTCTACATTATAGAATGACTTTTCTAGTGACTTTTTGGACCGTTTCTTTCCTCAGAAGTTGAGGGGGGCAAAAGCAAAAGAATTTATGAATCTGAGATAAGGTAGGATGTCGGTCAAGGAGTATGCTTTAAAATTCCATCAGTTGCCCAGGTATCCTCCAGAGTTGGTGTCTAGAATATAATCTAGAATGTATAAGTTTGCTTTTGGGTTGTCTCGTAAGTTGATTCTAGAGAGTAAGACTGCCTTGTTAAACCAAGATATAGATATTTCTTGATTTGTCGTTTATATGCAATAGGTTGAGGAAAAAAAGAAGAAGTAGGCTGAGATTGGTGAAAGGCAGAGTAAGAAGTTCAAATTTTTTAATTAGGGTGAAGGCCAGTAGAAGAATGGTAGATATGGGGGAAAATAGCCTAAGAAGAAGTGGGGGAGTTCTGGCTCTTTTTCTACGGCTAGTACTCCTTACCTGAATCCATCAGGTGATTGTTTATCTTAGCATGGTTGAGGTTATAAGGCATAGGGGACCCAATCTTATGCTTGTGGGTCGCAATCCTCTCCATCATATCCACCTTATAGATTTTTTGGTCAGCCGTATAGTGGCCAGTGTGAGAAGGGGAGAAACCGATGTTTTAATTGTGGTCAGATTGTCCATATTCAGTATGATTGTTCATCTAGGGTTGTTTTGGGTCCAATAAGGTTCCTTTTTTCTCTTTACCAGCTCCTACACCTGTAATACCCCAGAAAATTTTCTTCGTAAAGATTTCGTAAGAAACGTATCGAGTTCTACGCTTTAGAGCGATCCATAAATTTTTTGTGTAGTATTTCTAGGACGTTGACCTACCATTGCATAGAGTATCGAATAATCTTTCCAACGATATGTAGATCATCAAAAACGGACACTCGAACGATGAGTTACGACCATTTCGATCGAACAACGACCATATTAATCGAACTGTGAACAGTAAAACGTGCAGGAAAAAAAGTACTGAGGCCTGGTGTATTTTTGATCCAACTTTAAATGATCATAACTTCTTGTACATAATGATCTGGGTGATCTACTATAAATCAACGGAAATCTCTGCGAGTCCTCATTCCAATGAAATTGGTTTCATTTAATTTGTAGATCGGAGCCAAACGTTATGGCCGATCTACTTCAGCCTATCAAAACAGTCTACCAAAGGACAGATTCGAGAATTATTTGATTTTTAGGGGCGTTTTGGTTATTCTCCCTCACCCAAAATCCATCCAAACCCTATATTAAAGCCTATTGGAAGCATTATATGTTATATTTCATCCAATTCCCTAAAAAAAAACCTAAGCTCCTACATCCAACTTCAAGAACCTCCAAAGTTCACCATTAATTCTGCAAATGTATTCAAGATTCCAAGCTCCTAGTTCAAGAACTTCAAGAACCTCCAAAGTTCACCATTAATTCAGCAAATTTATTCAAGATTCCAAGTTCCTAGTTCGAGAACTCCAAGAACCATCATTCAAAGGCATGATTAACATCTCAAAAAATAAGTATCGATCTAAAGTTCATCATTCAAGGTATGTGGGGTTTTTCAACAAGAACTCTCTTTCGTTCTTGTGCCCAAAAGTAATTTTCTTTACAAAGGCATGATTTTTATTTTATTTTTTATGAATTTAAAGTATGAACCCATATCTTATGATGATTATTATGAAATCTTGATGTTTATGATTTTGAAAGATGAATTTACATATGTGGTGATATAAAGTATGAATCTTGAACGATATTTATCATGATTTTGATATTTGGGTCGCGAACCCCATTTGAAATTGTGTTTTTGAGAAAATGTGTGTTATAAGCACGTTGATGTTGAATATTTGAGATGTTTTGAATGATTTGACCTTTTGATCGTGAATGAGTTATTTTGAACTCGACTGTGAAAGAAATCCACATTTTTATTGATTATGATAAAGGGGTAGCAAATTGGCTTCCGATGAAAATTGTTGAAGTGTTTATGTGGATTTTCTTTAATGTGAGCCTGCGGCTGATTTAAATTTTTGAGCTTTGTCTGGGAGTAATCTTTAGCACCGAGTAGAAGGTATAAAGTGACCTTACTTTCCTAGAACTATGTGCCCCCATAGGATGTGAGCCTGAGGCTGATTTATATAGTGATCACTGGTGTTTTAGAATTGATACTGGAAGTCCTACTCTGATGGCAAGGATAGGACAGCTCTCCACAATGTGGGTTGTATGTTGGACTCCATGTAGCTCACATGGTTTATGTCGGTTATAGGATCTCCCAATATGTGTGTGTGTACTCTTCTATCTGAGATGAAAACATATTTGCTTAAAAAGGCTGAGTTGAAGAAATTCATTATTCTTAAAAGATTTAAGGAATATATTCTAATGAGAATTGACATGAGATTTGATTGTTTTGAGGATTTGAAATTGAGATGAAAGTGAAGTGAGAACGTATTGTAATGACTCACTTGTTTTACATTACATGTATTATTCATCCATGATTTTGATGATTTAATTCGAGCTAAGTGAGTCATCTATATCAGTATGCATAATTTTATAAATTGTGATGATATTAAGATATTATTTTATATATGCATTACACCCCCATATTCTCGGTATTTTTCCATAGTACTGACCTATATATTCATATGTGGGCTACATTTTCTCAGAATATAGGTACAAGGTATAGTTGTATCTTCAGATCCAGTCAGTTTATGGTATCTAGCCAGCAGGTGATGAGCCCTTTCGATTCAAGGGCTTGGGTTAGTTATGCAGAGTTTATAGTGTTGTATTTTCTTTATTCAGTCGTATTGAGTTGGGTAAGTTTGGATCCATGACCCAACTACCTATAATCAGTACTAGTAGAGGCTTTATAGATAGTCAGTAGAAGTAAATATATTTTTTTCAATTTTAGTTGTAAAAGTAGAATTGTAATCCTATAAAATTCCATTTTTGTATCGATCAGATTCAGAAAAGAGTTAATTTCTGCTAATTTGTAAGGATTTGTATTTTTATTCAATTGCTTATGAGTTATGCACTAGAAAGGTTAGCTTGGGGTCACTTGTGACCTTAAGCACTATGTGACATCTTAGGACCCAATTTCGGGGCGTTACAACACCAAAGGGTGTTACTTTTACTTCTGGTACCAGTACTGGCCGAAACCCCTTATATGTTTTACTTTTCGTCTAGACTCTGAGGCATCTCCCAATATCTTTACTGTTATATTGATACTCTTTTCTTGTGATGTGTATTGTTTGCTTGATCCAGGCTCTACTTTTTCTAATATGACCCCATTTATGGTTGTGTATTTTAGTTTTGGTCCCGAGTGTATTTCAGACCCTTTTTTTATGTCTACTCTGGTGGGAGACTCTGCAGTTACTGCAAGAGTCTATAGGGGTTTTGTGGTATCTATTGGTGGTTGGGAGACTTTAGTGGATCTTTTTGAATTAGACATGATTAATTTCAATGTCATATTGGGGATGGATTGGCTGCATTCGTGCTATGCTTCTTTAGACTGTCGGACCCGATGTTGTTCGTGCGTAAGAAGGATGGTTCCCTTTAGATTTGTATTGATTATCAACAGCTGAATAAGGTAACGGTAAATAATAAGTACCCTCTTCAAAGAATTGATGATCTTTTTTACCAGCTTCAGGGTGCTAAGTTCATTACTAAGATCGATCTTTGGTATGGATATCAATAGTTAAATATTAGGGAAGTGGATATCCCTAAGACAGCTTTCTGTACCCGGTATGGGCATTTTGAGTTCTTGATGATATCATCTGGCTTGACCAATGCCCATGCAGTTTTCATGAATTTGATGAATAAGGTATTTTTTTCAATTTGTATATTTGTTTGTGATTATCTTTATTGATGATATTTTGGTATACTCTAAGAGTGAGGAGGATTATGTCGGTCACCTCCGCATCGTATTGCAGACCTTGAAAGATTAGTAGTTGTATGCTAAGCTCTCTAAATGTGAATTCTAGTTGAACACTGTTTCATTGTTTGGTCGTGTTGTGTCTAATGAAGGGATCATGGTAAATCGTTAGAAGGTTATAGTGGTTAAGAGGTGGCCTAGATCCACTACTCCAACCAATATTCAGAGCTTCTTAGGTTTAGCCAATTATTATGAGAGGTTTATGGAATGTTTTTCCTCTATTGTTGCTCTATTGACCAAAGGTAAAGTTTTTATTTTCGAATGATTGCGATGGTAGTTTTGAGAAGCTAAAAGATAAGTTGACTTTAGCTCTTATCTTAACTCTACTTGAGGGTACCAAAGGTTTTGTCATCTATTTTTATGCATCTCGGGTTGGTTTGGGTTGTGTGTTGATACAACATGGTAAAGAGGTTGGTTATGCCTCTAGGCAGTTGAAGTTTCATGAGAAAAATTATTTGACTCATGACTTGGATCTTTTGGTTGTGGTGTTCGCATTGAAAATTTGGCATCATTATATGTATGGGGTCCATGTTGATATCTATTCTGATCATAAGAGCCTGCAGTATATGTTCACTCAAATAGAGCTTAATCTCAGGCAAAGAAAGTGGCTTGACTTCTAAAGGACTACAATATGAGTCTTCACTACCATCCAGGCAAAGCTAATGTAATTGTTGATGCTCTTAGTTGGTTATCAGTGGGGAGTCTAGCTCATGTGGATGAGTATAAGCAGGAATTGGTGAAGGATATTCATAGTTTGTCTAACCTTAGAGTTCGTCTCATGGACTCTAAGGATGGTGTTGTATTTGTGCAACAGGTGGCGCAATCTTGGTTTGAAAATAAAGGAGAAGTAGGTATTAGATCCTCTAATGATGAAAATCAAGGATGATGTGGGTAAGCAGAAGGTGATGGCCTTCAAGATCGGTGGTGATGGTATCTTGAGTTACCAAGGGAGGTTATGTGTTACCGACGTTGATGGGTTGCGAGGTAGGATTTTAGCCGAGGCCCATGAGTCGCGATATATGGTTTAGTCTGGCTCAAAAAAGATGTACCATGATCTCAAGGATATTTATTAGTCGAATAATATGAAGCGTGATATAGCCAACTTTGTCACTAAGTGTATGGTGTGTCAACAGGTAAAGGTAGAGCACATGATGCCCGGTGGACTACTTCAACAGATTGAATTGCTGGTGTGGAAAAAGGAAGTGATTAATACAGATTTTGTTATCGGCCTTTTATGGTCGCGGAATCAGTGTGACTCCATTTGGGTTATGTAGATAGGATGACTAAGTCCCTCACTTCTTGCTAGTAAGGACTACTTATTCTGCCAAGGATTATGCGAAGTTGTTCCTTAAAAAAATTGTAAAGTTGCATGGTGTGCCTGTCTCAGTTATTTTGGATCATGGTACTCCATTTTCATTGCATGTCTAGCGCTCTTTACAACGTGGTTTGGGGACTAAAGTGAGTCTTAGTATGGTCTTTCACCCGCAGTTAGATGGGCAATCTAAAAGAACTATTCAGACTTTGGAAGATATGTTACGAGCTTGTGTAATTGATTTTGATGGTAGTTGTTAGACCACTTGCCTCTCATTGAATTTGCCTATAACAATAGTTACCATTATAGCATTGGTATGGCCTTGTTTGAGGTGTTGTATTGAAGAAGGTGTAGATATCCTTTTGGGTGGTTCAAGGTTGGTGAAGCAGAGATGTTTGGCCCAGATTTGGTACACCAAGCTATGGATAAGGTGAAGGTAATTCAGTATAGTCTTAAGACCATCCAAAGTCGCCAAAAGTCCTATACGGACGTAAGGCGGGGGAACTTGGAGTTTGAGGTTGGATATTCGGTATTCTTAAAGGTATCTCCCATGAATGGAATGATGTGGTTTGGGAAGAAGGAGAAGCTCAGTCCCCGGTATGTTGGCTCATACTTGGTTTTGAGAAAGGTTGGTAATGTTGCATAAGAGTTAGACTTGCCTTCTAGCATGAGTTCCATTCATCTTGTATTCCATGTGTCAATGTTACAGAAATGTGTGGGTGATCCTTCGTTCATTGTTCCCTTAAATAACATTGATATTGTGGATTCTTTTTCCTATAAGAACGTCCCAATGGGGATCTTGGATCGTCAAGTTTGTCGGTTGAGTTGTATGTTGGATAAAATATTGTGTCCAACTTTCTGATCTTGTAACGACTTGAAGGTACCACTCATATGTTATTGTGACGAGTTGGAGAGTTCAATCGTACCCACCTATGAGTTTTCTACAACTTTTAAGTTGGGGGAATTTTCAGACATTTCCCACCCCAATCCCTTAAGACCCCACGTCTTATAACACTTATTGGGCATTCATTCTAAAGTTTATAAGATCAAAGACACTCGAAAATCTCTCGAAAACTCCTCAAGAAAGATTGGGCTAGGGTTCTTCAAGGTGGTCATTTAGAGGCTTAAAGATCAAATTCTCTCTGTGAATCTTTGTAACTTAGGCATGTCACTCTTCTTTCATTGTTAGTTCACAAAAATCATATGTTTTAAACATTGTTCATGAATCATAAATGGTGGTTTTGAAAACCAAGGTTGAGGATTTGAATGCATAATGTTGAATATTGTTTTCTTATGGTTTAAATTATGATTATACATATTTTGATAATGGCTTCGGCATGTGTGGGTTCTTGGAAATTTAAATTTAAATTAAGGGTCCATGGTTAACCCTAACTTGATAGTTTATGGCTTGAATAATGGTTTGATAATGGTCTCCCTTAACTTGTTAGTGAAATTTCCTATGAGAATGATTTTGTCACATGTTGAATTGTGGTTTGACTAAGGCATTAGCCTACTAATGTAAGTGGTTGGTAAATGGTTTTATGAAAGCCTTGTTGGCCATTAATAGGTTTAAATTGTTAAATGGGTTCGAGTCCCTAAATATTATATTGAATTGATGTCTTTGTTTAGACAATGGGTTAGATTCCCAATATGATTAATAATGGTTATGGTATGTTGTATGCTTGCAAGTGTGGTTGGTATGATTATACCAACGGGATGCCTTTGGTATGTAATTGGATTAATGGTTGTGTATGTGAAATGAATGTTTTTAATTGGGCTTTAAAGTTGGATGTGTAGTCAGGCCATAAAAAAGGAGTCTAGGGGACTAACACTGGAGACTGTGCTAGCCAGTGCAGGTGTTTATATACCGGGAGTTTTGAGTCCTCCGAATGGATATATGAATGGGAGGTTCAAATCCCCCATATTATATACATTGGTGCTCAAGTCACCTTGATTATGTCGGGAGGTTTGAGTCGCCCATAAAGGCATATAAGTATTTGGATATTCTCTATTTCGTACGGCTACACATACTTGGGGCCTTCCATCTTGGGTAAAGTTGGGCCCATATAGCCCATGGGTGCCTTGTTATATGACGTTTATGCTACACAGCCCAGGTTAAGGTTTTCAAAGTTCATGCTAAGCCATATTTCCTATCCCAGCAAGATATATACATATATATGTGTATGATTGTAAATGATGATTTGACTTGGTATTGAATGATGGCATTATTTTATTCCTCTATCCCTAAGTTACATACTAGCCCTCCAACCGTTAACCTTCTCTGGACACTATATCTCCATGCGATACAGGTACCAAAACTTCTTCTATTTTTCCTGTGTAGTGACCAGGTGCTCGAGTTAGTTCGTGAGTGGACATTGAAGTGGTAAGCTTTTATACTTCGAAAGTCTTCATTTCATGGTCCTTATATTCTATGTCTCAGACTTCATTAGACTTTGTTTTTGGCTACTATCGGGGGCATGTCTCTATGTTTTATTAACTTCGGATTTATTGAAGCTTTATTGGATTACTATGGACTTGGGAGTGTTGGTTTGGTTGGGTATTTGGCAATGGGCGGTTGTCTGGTTGTCGGTGGTTGGTGTACACTTATCATGAATTGTTATTAGTCTTATTCTTTGTTATCTTGTTATATGTTCGGAATTCATCAGACACTATGGTTGTTGTATTGGTTAGGCTAGGTGGAGGGGGTGATCTATGGTCTATGTAGGACTCGGGATACCCGTCACGGCCAGGCCATGGTTTGAGTCATGACAATATAATTCTTTCCTCCTCTGCTGGCAATCTTTACTTGTCCGCTCAAGTCTATGTGGAGAAGTTCTAAGGGGCTGGAAGTGTTGACTTCCCTTTTGGGCTTGAAAGAAGACTTTGTCTATCTTCCGTTGTCCTATGTATCACATAACTTGGAACTAATAAACCTTACATTGGGCAAGCTTTGAACTAGATCATTCTTTACTAGTTTGTTTAATAATTTGCAACTAATATTCCCAAGTCTCCGATGCCATGAATCAGCAACATCTTTTTGCACATTAAGATATGCCATAACCTTTGATGCATAGAAGCTTAGATTAGATTAGTAAAATACATATTCTTGTTCCTCCAGGATGTTAGCACTTCTATTCCACGATCCTAATGAGTGAGCATTTGTCCAATCAAAATCTGACATCATTTACCATATCGTGGATATGAGCGACACTCAGTAGACTAAACTTGAGTCCATCAACGAAATGAACACCATCAATAGCTTCATTTAAACTGTTCCCAATTTTGCCAATGCCAATAATGTAACCTTTGTTACCATTACCAAAGGAAACACTGCCTACTTCATAGGCTTTATCGAGAGGAAGTTTTCTATTTTCCCTTTCATATGCCCTAAACAGCCATTATCCATGATCCAATGGTAATTGCTCTCTCTAGCTTTGCCCTGTAATGACAGTTAATGATCAGTTTTGTGAAACCATTTTAGCTTAAGTTCCCAGTAAGGTTCTAGAGGAAATATCACATTTTTCTTCTTCAACTAGGTAGATTTCCACTTCTTCCACATTTTAAAGAGAATTCTTTCAGTCCTTTTAGAGCATTAGCTTTTGTAAGGTAGGACTCTATTGTGTGACCCTTTTTTCCATTGTGAAAACACATCAAATTATCCCGTACATAAACATACTTGCTAAAAGGATTTTAAGTTGGGTACACATTATGAAAACCAATCCCCATTTTTTTCATTTTATCCTTGATAGACAAGGTTTCGAATAAAGTAGTCCACTTCATATCTTTATCTAGCTTAGCATTTACTGCAGTCAACTCCCTTTCCAGTTCACTACACATCTCCAATGAAGCAATCATTTTATCATTGGCCTCACTCAGTTTCTCATCTAGATCAGGTTGAATTTGAGGTTTTTCATATTTTTCCCTTTTGAATTGATTTTAGAAACTCTATTCAGTTTTTCACTAAGGAACTCATTTTCAACAGATAGACACTAACTACTAGCTTGAAGCTCAGATATTAACATATTTACTTTTCATTACTTTTTTAAGATTTATCTTAAATCACTCCTTATCTCTATACATATCCTTAATAGTATCAATTAAAATTGCCGAAAGAGACTTCAACTCAATAAGAGTATAATTTTTTAGACTCTCTTTGATGTCCAGGAGTGTTACCTGAACATCTTTATCTTCATCAGGTTTTGCCATCAAATAAAAACATGAATTATATAATTGAGCATCATCCTCCATCACCATCATGGATACAACCTCATGTTGTTCGGAGTAATCAAAATTCATCTGAAGATCACTCAAAGCAGCTATGACTTACAGTGTAACTCTATCAGCTTCAGCCTTCTGTCATATCTTCCCTGAATATGATTTTAGCCTTCTTTATTTTCACTGCTCTGACTAATATGTTCTTTACATTCCATCATAATCATAGTAAAATCCTTGATGTAGTGTATAGTCTTTCCCCACTTATAACAAGTATCACTTGATTTTACATCTGTGGTTTGTCTACTGGATTATCCTTTCCTGGGAAAAGCTTCCAATTTCTTCAAGGCTTTATAACTCTCTTAGAAATGTAAGTAATTTCTTCATCCTCAGCACTTGGTTCATCTTTTGTCACCTTTTCACAAGATTTTTCCCGTCCTTAGGTTCATCTTTTAGCTTCCCAAGTTTCTTCAAATCTCATGCATTTTAAGAATCCTAATAAGAACATCCATGGCCATCTTATTCAGATCCTTGGCTTCAGTAATTGCTTTTACTTTGCTTTCCCATCTCTTAGGCAATATCATCAAAAACTTTTGCACTTGCTTATGGATCGAAATAAATTCACCTATCATGCCTCAAATCCCATTAAGGCAGAAAGGCACCCGTAGCCATAATGTCCCAAGAGCACCTACATGTAACCCTGTACTTTCATGCATGTAATTATAACATTCAAACGTCATGCTAAGTATGGATATGATGTATTGATTAAAATAAACCACGTAAGCAAGCCCAAACCTACATATGCAAGACTTGGCCGCTGAGGCCATAACGTTTAAAGAACACAATGCTACCATGCTTAAACTTACATAGGTCTACAAATCCTCTAAAAGATACATGGACTTAGTTAAGGTTGGGACAAACCCCCTCCTTACTCATAACTACTATATTACTTATACTTGCGGGATCATTTACATTAAGTCCTTTACTTTTCTTTATTTTTATTTACTTTATAAAATTATAAGGTGTGATACAAATGACCAGCTGATCAGTTGTAAAACAGGATCACCTATGTTAGGCATTTTAACCCCTGGGATACGTTCCTCATAAATATAAAAATTGGGATTGACCCATGCTAGGCTTTCCTTTCATCCCTGGGATACCACTCGTCATGTTGGTATCAACCTATGCTAGGTTTTCCTTCCACCCCTAAGATACCACCTAAGAATATATAAATTCACTTCTGATCATTCTTTTATCTTTAAAATTGTTGTTTTGGTGGTCATGTCTTAGATTCGGAACTTTGGACCAGTAGCAAGAGGTATACAATTATGCACTAGATGCAGCAATAATAAGGTAGGATGAAACAATAATAGGAATATCACATAGGAGCTTGACTAGCACCATAGTCCATGTTAGATAAGAAAATAACTCATAAATCTTTTTGTTGAAAACATCTATATCATATTAGAATTTAGAAGCGCAAATATGCAGGTCTAGTAATAAACATATCTTTCGGTACTTTAAAACACTAACGTGTTGGAATAAGGTCATTAGTCACCTTGGAGGTTGTATGCTGCTTTTATGAATAATTTGAAAGGAAGAGTACTTAGGAAGCTTACTTTGTAACACAAGAGCTTGATTCATGCCAAAGAGTATAGGATCAATGAACCATACATACCTTGCTGCACAACTGATCACACTTTTAATTAATGTCGTCCCTTTTATATTACTAATCTACAATAGAACAAAACTATTATTAGTAGCTAATTAATACATTCAGATCATTTAAACTTACTAAAACGGTAACCAGGTAATAACCCACAATTGACTAATCCAAGGGTGTTCTTTCAACCTCGTTATTATCCAATTACATTTGCATGCTATGTAACTTCTTATAAGATCCCCCTTAATGGTTTTTTCTTTATTGTACTCTCCAAATAGTATATCAAGTGGTGTGGGAAGTAAGCTTACGCGACATTCAATTTGGTGGTGTACCACTATACCCTCCTTCTACCTTTCAATGAAAACTATTCACACCTTTCCCCAAATATCAACAAAGAAGACCCCAACATATATACATAAAATAGATCCAAAACATACCCAGATATCCCTTAATATTGCAACCAAAAATTGAACTCACCATCCCTTAGGTTCTTAACAACAATATATAGACAATCCTCTACCAACACACGTATATAGTAAAAGGGGAAAAATTGACATTATCCATACGTCAATTTTTGTGGTAGTTTATTCTCTAATGTATACATCTACAATATCATGATTCCTTCACTCACCAACCAAAGGTGAAGAGAAATATCTCTTAATAATCAAGAATAAAGGAATTGCCATACTTAAAAGGGGTTGTCTTATAATTTAATCATGGAGAACATAATTCTCACAGTATTCTTAAGATAAGCTCATGATTTGTTCTCTTACCTTTATCTTGGAAGGAACGTAAATCCCAAGAACCCTAGTGTAATTATAGGGTTGTTGTATATCTAAGAGAGACAAGAGAGAAAACCTAGAAAGCTGTTTTTTGTCCAAGTTAAAATGAACTAAAGGAGCTGGTTTAATCCCTTTGAAAGGAGCTACACTTGGCCGACTTTCTTGGACATTTTTGGGACATAATTTGTCAAGTAGGTGATGCACCTACTTTCCCATTATATTTGGGCCTTTGTGGATCAAAAACTATTGGGCCTTGGCTGCCCATTCTCCTCCTTTTCTCTTCTTTAATTTAGGCTAGAATTAGTTTAAGTAGGTGGTAGTGTACTTTGCCCAATAATCTGGTCAAGTGAGTCTTAGTAGGTGATGCACCTACTTAGTTCTTAGGTTGGTCAAAAAGTCAAAGTAGGTGATGCACCTACTTGTTTTATTCAAGTCCAAAATGGGCCTTTAATGTAATGGGCTTTTCCAACAAATTTTGGTATTGGGCTACTCATTTTATTCAACAATTATTTTACTTATTTTGGGACCTTAAATTATCCCATTAATATAGGTCCTAAATCTGGTCCATTGGTCTTGGCCCTATTAACTTGATCCATATGGCTCAAGTAGGTGACTCACCTACTAGCTTAAATAAGTCAAGCAAGCACCTTAATATTTTATTCCATTTTAAGATCAAAATACTTTTAGTTAAACTTAAAACTTATGTACACTGGGTCACTTCATCCTTTAGACTCAAATACTTACTTACGGGCCCAAGTTAAATACCCTCATCAATGGTAACTTGATCGTACCACGTTTCAATATATGTGGGTATTTCTTCAAATCTATATTAACGTCACTAATCACCTAGGATACATATCCCATTACCAATCCCATAAGTCTATATCAAGTGTTACATAAGTAGAACTAGTACACGTAGAATATAGGGTGTTACATACTTCCCTCTTTTAAAGCATTCATCCTCGAATGCTAGCATAACTTGATAGCCTAAACGAATATAAGACTAAATTTAAATTCAATGTTATCCATAGAAAATTTATGTATTTGTACTTACTTGTTAATTCCCCAAATCATCATCTTTGGACCTTGTCTTTGGATTTGAATAAATAAGGGTACTTTGACTTCAGCGGTTCTTCTGTTTACCATGTGATTTCTTCTACTTGCGGGCTTCTCTAAAGAACTTTTACAAAAGCTACTTCTTTATTTCTTAACTTCTTAACTTGATAATCTAGTATAGCATAGGCACTTCTTCATAGGTGAGTTCTTTCAAAACCTGTACATATTTAGTAGGAGTAATATGAGATGGATCTCCTATGTACTTTCAAAGCATTGAGACCTGAAACACCAGATGCACCATTGAAATCTCCTGGGGTAGGTCTAACTCATATGCTTCTTGGACAAATCTTTGAATAATTTTATATGGTCCTATATAATGGGGACTTAGTTTCCCTTTTTACCAAACCTCATTACCCGTTTCATTGGTGACACCTTCAAGAACACCCAATCACCTATAGCAAACTCTAACCCTCTTCTTCTAATATTTGTATACGATTTATGTTGGCTTTAAGCTATTTATAACCATTTTTGTATCACCTTAACTTTTTCTATATCTTGATGAACAAGATCTAGACCAAATAAGGGAGTTTTACCCATTTCTAACCACCCGATTGGCGATTTACACTTTCTGCCATATAAAGCTTCATAAGGTGCCATTTTGATACTCGAGTGATAACTATTGTTGTATTCAAACTTAATAAGTGGCAAATAATCATCCCAACTACCTTTGAATTCTAATACACAAACTCGCAACATATCCTCTAGTGTTTGGATTGTACGTTTCGCTTGGCCATCTGTTTGATGGTGAAAAGTTGTGCTTAAACTCACTTGCATTCCCAAACTCTTCTAGAATGGCCTCTAAAAATATATGGTAAATTAATCTACCCTATCGGATATAATATAGATTGGGACTCCATGTAGCTAAACTATCTCTTTAATATATAATTTTCCATACTCTTCATCCGCATAAGTAGTCTTAACCGGTAGGAAGAGTGATAATTTGGTGATTCTATCAACTATTACCCATGTAGAATTAAACTTTCAAGAGGAGCAAGGTAAAACGGTGAGGAAATCTATGTTGATAATATCCCGCTTCTAAGTAGGGAGCTCCATAAGCTGCATATAACCTTCTAGATTTTGGTGTTCTACCTTAACTTGTTGACAATTTAGACATTCAGCTACAAATTTTGTAATATTCTTCTTTATGTCACCCCAAAATAAACGTCTTTCAAATCATGATACATTTTAGTTGAGCTAGGATGAATAGAATATCTTGAATGATGCGCCCATATTATAATCCATTTTCTTAGCCCATCTACATTAGGTACACACAATCTGTTTTGGCACCGAAGTATTCCCTCTTCTGTAAGCTCAAACGCCCTTGTCATACCTTGTTGTACATTATCCTTAAGTTGTAAAAGAATAGGATCTATGTATTATTTCTCTTTAACTTTGGCTTCTAATAAGGATTCTGTTGTATTTTTAACAATAATGCCTTTGTATGAAGATACAAGAAGGCGAACCCCCAGGCTAGCTAATTGGTGTAGATCTTTAGTTATCCCTTGCCTTTCTACGGGCTTCCTATAATTACTTGCCATCGCCTTACGACTTAGTGCATCGGTTACCACATTTTATTTCCTCAGATGATATAAGATATCAATATCATAGTATTTTAATAGCTCAAGCCACCTTCGCTGCCTCATATTTAGGTCCCTCTAGTTAAAGAGGATTACAAACTCTTGTGGTTGGTATATATGTCAATATGAACCTTATACAAGTAGTGGTGCTATATTTTTAAAGCAAATATAACTCCTGCTAGCTTAAAATCATGTGTTGGATAATTCTTCTCATATGGCTGCAACTGTCTTAAGGCGAAAGCTATTACTTTATCATATTGCATCAAAAAACATCCTAAGACAACTCCTGAAGCATCACAATATACCACATATCCTTCCATGACTTTCGGAAGTACCAATATTGGTGTAGAAGTTAACTTATTCTTCAAATCTTAAAAATTTCTTTCACAAGTTTCATTCCATTGAAACTTAGCTTCTTTGTGTGTTAGCTTTGTTAAAGGTGTAGAAATAGAAGAAAACCCCTCAATGAACCTTTTATAATAACCTGTCAAGCCAAGGAAACTACGAACCTCCATAGGTGTTGTGGGTCTTGGCCAGTTCTTCATTGCCTCTATCTTTTGAGAATCAACTCTTATTCCTTCTTCAGATATAATATGACCCAAGAATGCTACCGATTTTAACCAAAACTTATGATCGTGAAGGATTTGTAACACTCGTTGCAAATTATTAGCATAGTCTTCTTCCAATCTTCAATATACCATAATATCATCTATAAATATGATAGAAAATACATCCAAGAATGGCTTAAACACTCTATTCATCAAATCCATGAATGTTGTTGGTGCATAGACCAAATGACATAACTAAAATCTCAAAATGACCATATCACATTCAAAAATCTGTTTAAGGTATATCTTTGTTTTTCACTCTCAGTTGATGATAACCTGACCTTAAGTCAATCTTTGAAAAGCACTTAGCACCTTGTAACTAATCAAACAAATCATCAATTCTAGGAAGGGGATATTTGTTCTTAATTGTCAGTTTATTCAATTTTTGGTAATCAATACATATTCTCAACATGCCATCTTTCTTAGTACAAATAACATGGGTGTGACCTAAGGAGATATACTAGGCCTTATGAAACTCTTTTCCAATAAATCTATTAATTGTTCCTTCAATTCAAGTAATTCTACAGGGGCTATTCTATATAGGGGAATAAAAATTGGTTGAGTACCTGGGATCACATCAATACCAAACTCTACTTCTTGTTATGAAGGTAAACCTGGAAGCTCTTCAAGAAATACATTAAGAAATTCATTTACCACTGAAATGGATTAAAGAGTCGGTGAATCCACATCTATATCTTTCACCCTTACTAGATGACATATGTGTCCTTGGGACATCATCTTCTTTACCTTAATATAAGAAATAAAATTACCCCTTGGTGCCCTAATACTACCCCTTCACTAAAGGACTGCTTGCTTTGGAAAATGGAAATGCACCCTCTTGGCTCGGTAATCCACTGTGGCATAACAAGAAGACAGCTAATCCATACCCATTGTAACATCAAAATCTACCATTTCAATCTCCAAAAGGTCAGCCAATATATCACAATTACAAATAGTTACTGTATAATTATGATAAACTGTTCTAGCTATAATAGATTCGCCAATTGGTGTAAACACATCAAATGGCTTAGCTAGCGATTTTGGTATTCTTTTGAATTTTTCAACAATTAATGGAGTGACATATGATAATTTAGAGCCTGGATCAATTAATGCATATACCTTATGAGAAAATATGGACAATGTACCTGTAGCCACGTCAGGAGAAGCCTTCAAATTTTGTCGACCCTCTAGAGCATATGTACAATTCTGAACACCACTAGAACTAGATCCCTTAACACCCCTACCTTAACCAGTAGTCATCTTCTTACTCCTACATAAATAAGGAACCGAGGATGATGATGCAACAGTAGATCCAATAGGTCGTGCCATATCATCCATGCCTCTTTTTAGGCAATCTCTCATTATGTGTCTCGGTGTGCCACACCAATAATAAGAATTTTTCCCAAACCAACATGCACCTAAATGATTTCTTCCACAATGCTTACAAAGCTATCTAGGAGGTCTTTATTGGATTGTACCTCCTTACTCTCGATACCCCACTACTTACAAACCTTGACTCTCACTTCCTTGCCCGAATTGATTTCCCCTAAACCCATGGAATCAAAGAGAGAACCTGGAGTGGATTAGGAAGGTGATGGTCAAGGCGGTGTATTAGAAAACCCAGGACTGAATTCACTTTGATATGGAGAAAATTGTCCCATAGATCTAGCCCTTTTGGAGTTCCCTCTTTCTAAATCCTGTGTCCTTTTTTGCCTTTGATCCTCTATTTTTTGTGCAAAATCTTATATTCTTGCTATATCTATGTCTTTATTCAAGGCAGCAATAGTACAATCTCAACCAAATATGGGTACAATCTATCCACATATCGATGAACTCTATCCTCTATAGTAGCCACTATATTAGGAGCATACCTGGCCAAAAAATTAAATTGAAGACTATATTCTCTCACTCTCATATTCCCTTGGAAAATATTTAAGAAATGATCTACACGGGTTTCCAGAATCTCGAATGGAAGATAATGATCAAGAAATGTTGTTTTAAACTCTTCCCAACTAGCTGAACGTGCACCTATACCCCTTGATTTTTTCCAAGCTTCATACCACAATATAGCTACCCCCTTTAATCGATATATTACTAAGTCAATTATCTCTTTACCAGATAAATGCATAACATCTAAATCCCTTTGAATCTAATAAATAAATTCTTATAGATCTTCATTAGGATCTGACCCAGTGAATGATGAGGGTCCAATTTAAGAAAATCTTGTTCGTAGACTAGCTGCCCTATCCATACCACTAGTACACATAGGTTAACCAGCTTGTCCTTGACCTTTTCCAGCAACTATACATATTAATAATTGTACCGCATTCTTAAAATCTTGCTCATTAGAATTAGTAGGTGACTCTGAGGGTACTCTCCTCCTCCTTAGCTCTCCTGGAGATGGAGGAGCAGAAAAAGTCTGTGATACAAATTCATCTTGAGCCTCACTTTGATTAGCATGTCTAGGTGGTGATTTTCTTGTCCCTTCTCTGGCAGCCATATCTACTTGCTTACTCTTCTTACTCTTACTCCTTCTTGTAATCGGCATCTTTACTATAATAAGAAAAAAATATTCGAGGTTAAATACAAATCAACCTACATTATTGGCTCTATCACATAATTTAATGAATGAAGAAAAAAACCAACTCCTAAATGGCTCGTAGCCTCCTAATTAGAGATGTGGTGCACAACACACCCATAAAAAAAGACTCTACATATGCAAAACTTGGCCATTGGGGCCATAATATTAAAAGAACATAATGCTATCATGTTTAAACTTACATTGGTCAACAAAACAACTAAAATATACATGGACTTAGTTAAGGTCAAAAAAAACCCTGCTTGACTCATAACTACTGTACAATACTAATATATATATATATAATAGGCTCGGAAAGCCCTGAATCAACTTCGATCTCACCAATAGCCGCTGGATGTCCTATGCTCCTACTGGGGTGGTCTACTAGCTAGATTACCTGTACCTATGGTCCCCCCTAAGGGACGTCAATACAAAGAATGTAGTGATATGTATGACATGAATTGACTATAAATAAGACAAGAGCTTAACGAAATCAGATATCAATATATAACTATATAGATAAGGATAGAAGACCAACTTTTCTTGTACTTATGGGATCATGTACATTACATCCTTTACTTTTCTTTATTCTTAATTACTTTATAAAATTATAAGTCGCGATATAAATGACCAGCTGATTAGTGGTAAAAGTGGATAACCCATGCTAGGCATTTTAACCCCTGGGATACGGTCCTCATAAATACATAAATTGGTATCGACCCATACTAGGCTTTTCTTTTAGGATACCACCCACAATATTGGGATCGACCCATGCTAAGTGTTCCTTCCACCCATCATTTTTTTATCTTTAAAGTTGTTATTTTGGTGGTTATGTATTAGATTTGGAACTTTGGACCAGTAGAAGAAGGTATACAAATATGCACTAGATGCAGCAACAATAAGGTAGGATGCAACAATAATAGGAATATAACACATAGCAGCTTAACTACCACCATAGGCCATGTTGGATAAGAAAATGACTCATAATTCTTGTTGTTGAAAACATATATATCATACTAGTATTTAGAAGGGAAAATGTGCAGGTCTAGTATCAAACACATCTTTTGGTACTTGAACACCCTAACGAGTTGGAATAAGGTATTTAGTCACCTTGGAGGTTGTACACTGCCTTTATGTATAATTTGAAAGGAAGAGTGCTTAGGAAGCTTATTTTTTAACACAAGAGTTTGATTCATGCCAAAGAGTATAGGATCAATGAGCCAGACATACCTTGATGCACAATTGATCACACTTTTGCTTAACGTCCTGCCTTTTATATTACTAATCTACAATAGCATAAAACAAGTATTAGTAGCTAATTAATACATTCAGACCATTTAAACTTACTAAAATGGTAACCAGGTAATAACCCATAATTGACTAATCCAAGGGTGCTCTTTCAACCTCGTTATTATCCAATTACATTCGCATGCAATGTAACTTCTTATAAGATCCCCCTTAATGGGTTTTTCTTTATTGTACTCTCAAAATAGTATATCAAGTGGTGTAAGCAGTATGCTTATGCGACATTCAATTCGGTGGTGTACCAGTATACCTTCTTCTACCTTTTAATGAATACTATTCACACCTTTCCCCCAGCATCAACCAAGCAGTCCCCAACATATATACATAAAATAGATTAAAAATAGCACAAAATATCCTTTAACATGGCAACCAAAAATTGAACTCACCATCCCTTGGGTTATTAACAAGAATATATACACAATTCTCTCCTGACACACGTATATAAGAAAGGGGGAAAAATGGACAGTAGCCTTACCTTAATTTCTATGGTAGTTTATTCTCTAATGTATACCTCTTTAATATCTTGATTCTTTCACTCAAAAACCAAAGGTGAAGAGAAAAATCTCTTAATAATCAAGAATAATGGGATTGATATACTTAAAAAGGGTTATCTTATAATTTAATCATGGAGAACATAATTCTCACAGTATTCTTAAGATAAGTTCATGATTTATTCACTTACATATAGCTTGGAAGGAAGGTAAATCTCAAGAACCCTGGTAGAATTATAGAGATGTTGTATAGCTAATAGAGAACAAGAGAGAAAACCTAGAAAGCTATTTTTTCTCGAAGTTAAAATGAACTAAAGAAAATTGTTTTAATCCCTTTAAAAGGAGCTTCTCTTGGCCGAATTTCTCATCCATTTTTGGGCCATAATTTTTCAAGTAGGTTATGCACCTACTTTCCCATTATATTAGGCATTTGTGGATCAAAAACTATTGGGCCTTGGCTGCCCATTCTCCTCCTTTTCTCTTCTTTAATTTGGGCCAGAATTAATTTAAGTAGGTGGTAGTGAACTTGCCCCAATAATCTGGTCAAGGGAGTATTAGTAGGTGGTTCACCTACTTAGTTATTAGGTTGGTCAAAAGGCCAAAGTAGGTGATGAATCTACTTTGCTTTATTCAAGTCTAAAATGGGCCTTTAGTGTATTGCGCTTTGGGATAGATTTTGGTATTGATTTGCTCATTTTATTCAATAATTATTTTACTTAGTTTGGGACCTTAAATTAGCTTATTAATGTAGGCCCTAAATCTGGTCCATTGGTCTTGGCCCTATTTACTTGATCCGTATAGCTCAAGTAGGTGACTCACTTACTAGCTTAAATAAGTCAAGCAAGCACCTTAATATTTTATTCCATTTTAAGATCAAAATACTTTTAGTTAAACTTAAAATCTATTTGTACTGGGTCACTTCATCCTTTAGACTCAAATACTTACTTACGGGCCCAATTTTAAATACCCTCATCAATGGTAACTTGATCGTACCACATTTCAATATATGTGGGAATTTCTTTAAACCTATCTTATCATCAGTAATCACATAGGATACAAAGCCCATTACCTATCCTATAAGTCTATATCAAGTTCTACATAAGTAGAACTAGTACACGCAGAATATAGGGTGTTACATCACCCATATAGAATAGCCCATTAGTGATGGCAGTGAACCTAGTATGCGTATCTTTGATGGACTTATCTTCCTTCATGTGAAGGTTTCATATAGATTTGTCAGTATATCCACCTTAGATTACTTCACATATGTGGTTCCTTCATGGGTTATCTAAAGATAATCCTAAATCTCCTTAGTTGTCTGATAAGCAGAGATCCTATTGTACTCATTAGAACCAATACCACACATAAGAATTTTATTGGCTTTATAGTTTTTATCTATCTTCTTCCTATCAGCTTTATCAAACTCCTTCCTTGTTTTGGGGACCTGTGAAGTCACATCTCTAGTCTTTATTGACCTGGTAGGAACAAAAGGTCAAGCTTTTATAATGTCCCACGGCTCACAAGATTCATCCATGATGAAATCATTTATTTTCATCTTCTACCACCCATAGTACTCTTCATTGAATCTTCGGGTGTCTGGTTGTAGACTGACCTTCTTTTAGATTTGAAGGAGCTACCGTTTCTCTAATTAAAAACCTTCTAGGGTGTTAGCCTTTATAATGAATTCTTACTTAGATATTAAATAAAGGGTTGAGGTGTGTTGCTCCTCAACTCAGGAAACTATTCTCAGGATCAATACATGCAACTAAAACTAAAAGATAAATACGAAGACAAGTGCAAGAGTATAGAAACATAAAGACATGGAATTTTTACGTGAAAACTCCTTGTTGAAGGGAGAAAAACCATGACCTGCCTTTAGGATTTTAAACTCTGCTATATTAAAGGAACCTCTTGAATATAGAATTCAAGAATTAACCTCCTAATCTTTTGTGTAGTAACTCTATTACAAGGAAACTTATGCAGTAAATCTGCTGCCTCCACCTCCAACTAACTCTAACTGGACTTTATAAGCTAACTCTAGATTGAGACAATAACCTAATTCTAGATTATTACAGGAGATGCTACACCACAATACCTTCAATAATCATAATAAAACATAGGCAACAGCTTAAGACCAGTATTATAAACACTTAATTACTCCAAGGAAATAAAAATACAACTCTATGAGCAATTAGTTCCTTATGGTAGCTGCAGCCTTTGATAAGCACTTTAAAAAGATATTTTCTTATGAGAATTTAGAAGTGTTATTTTTCTTGTGTATGAAAATGAGCATTATATATTTTGATATAAGAAAACCTAGAATCAATCTCATTGGTTGAGGCAAAAATGTGGCAGGAACTTTTTACCAACTTTTGTTCAATTATGTCAGCTGGATTGTTGATTATGATAGTGACTAGTGAGCCCAACATATTCCCTAATGTATAAAGGCCTTTGTCATCATAACAAGGGCTATAAGGAATAGGTACCAAACTATGAATTTTTCAATAATCAAAACTGAGCACTTAACACATTTTTCCTTCTACTTATCAATGTCTTCTCTTTCATTATTGTGATGGATTGTATTTGACTATTCAGTACTAATGGTTCATTTTTAGTAGCTCTTATACCAACATTAGTGAGTATTGGTGTGGTTGTTGACCCTTTTATCTATCTATTAGACCATTATGAATGCTTTATTGCTGTTTTAACTCTTTAAATGTTGATTTTTGACTTTTAGGCTATATCCTGCATATTAGCCCATTGTGTGTAGCTTTGAGCGATGGTTTGGTTTACCTACTGGCGAGACAAATTAGGTGTCATCATGACTCATAAATTGGGTCATGATAATTACTTACTGACTTTCTAATATGATGTTGCACTGAAGCTTAAGAAACATGTGTTGAAGCCCTATCTGCATCTATCGATAACCTTATATCATCCATCTAAAATAGAATAGAGTCAAATAATGTACTAGAGGTTCACAGAAATACAGACACATAATAATGAGTCAAGAATAGAATTTCCTAAGAATACCTTGTATCCTCCCAATGATAGAACACGTAAGTCTCTGCACCAATCTGCAGGACTCTACTAGACACCAAGCTCTTATACCGACACATTGGCAAACCTAGGCTCTGATGCCAATTTTTCATGACCTAGTTCTTAGGTCATGATGGCACATTCTATAACCTATCAGTAGGTAAACCAACTTGTATTCCAAAACTTCAAGTAATGGACAACCAAGAGAAATGAAAAAATGAAAAATAAATATATTATGAGACTAAAACATATAAGACAGTCCTCAAAACCTAGTAGAATTAGAAAAAAGCTCCTAATATAATAAGAATACAAAATGTAGTACTAAATGAATATATAGGGACAACCCATCTCTAAATACAATATAGATGTTAGTCTAATGCATAAGAGGAAGAATAGAAATAATTAGAAATCTAGGCCATAGTCGTCACACAAGGCTTAGGACCGCAAGTGATCCCAAGCTAACCCTTGTACTAGCATAACACATGAGAAACTGAATAAAATACATAAATCTGAAGAAATGTGGACAATAAATCTTTTCTAAACTTGATCAATAAAAGCTACATTAAGATGATTACAACTTTGTTTATACAAAACAAAGCTGAAACTGAATACATCAACAATACTGACTATAGGTAGCTGGGACGTAACTCCAACTACCATAAATTAATACATATGAGTAATAAAATAAGGTACAAGAATATCATCTAACTAAATTCCCCTAAGTAGGAGGACTCATCATCTGTGGGTCGGGATCTGCAACTGTCTTATTGCGATATATGGACTATAACTGAACTGGTACCTATATTATTAAACAATGTAGCACATGGACGTATATGTGGATCAGTACTTTTGGAATGTAGTGATCATGTGGGGGTGAATGTATATGTAAAACAATAAATGCAACAATTTAAATAAACTTTCAAAACGGCATGCTAAATGTGAGTGACTCACCTTGGCTTGAATAATAAAACTGAATAATAATAAATATAAAGCGTAAAAGAAATTCTTGTAAGCCACCACACTTAGTTCTAATAAACTCTACTCGTGTCCTGTTCTTCAAATCATGCAAAAGTGAAAAGGACTCACTTTTATCGATCTTAAAACTTAAAGCTGAAATCTAATAACTGTTTCTTAAGTGGAACAATGTCTGAGTAAATTTGTGAGCCTTTACACTTAGTTTCTAAAAGTTGTTCTACTATTATGTTTCTTCTAGGGAGGTTCTTCTAACCGACATAAACCATGTGAGCTATCATGGAGTCCAACATATTGTTCTCCTGAAAGGAAAACCTCACGTTGGGGAGAGATGTCATACTTTTTCCAAGGAGTATAACCTAAGATATATGATCACAATATGTATCTGCATCCCTATAAATGGGAATAATCTAAATCTATACCTATGTTGGCTCGTAGTTCTGGAAAAATAGGATGCGCTAAACCCACACTTCCCGCTCAATGCTAAATACTCGTCCATTACTTATATGCTCATTCTGTAGGAAATCCACTTTAAAATAGTATAAATATTTTTAATGAAAACTAATTATGCTTCTCTATACTTTAAATCATAAGCAGTCTGAATTTTATGAAAACTAATTATGCTTCTCTATACTTTAAAGATCCATCTTTGCTTTTAAAGTACTTTTCAAAACTTATCCATAGAACTTGAGATCATAATCTCCTTATAAACTCATCACTTGTACTTGGGGCTCAAAATACCAAGCTTTAATGCATCAATAAACACATTTAAACTTTATGCTCAATAATCATCTTAAAAGTTGTCAACAATCTCAATTAAGATAGTAGAATGTAACTCATAATATGAATCTCATGATTTCTAACATGGATATATGTTAATCTCTTGCAGTTGAAGCCTTAAATAACATGATTATTTTATAAACTAAAAATAATAAGAATTGGGTATGAACCCTAACTTAAATTTATTCAAAATTCAACTTAAAATCAAGCTTTGGGCACAAGGGTGGAAGAAAACCCTTGTTCATAACCCCACATACCTTAATAGACTTGATTTGATGTAGAGAACTTGACTTTTAAACCCTAGCAGATAATCTTGAAAGATTTCTTGAGATTATTGGATTATGGAACCAAATTCTTGGTTTCTTTCTTGAAGAGGATGAATTGAATTCTTGGGTTATTGGGGAGAAACCCTAATCTTGACACTTTTTCTTGGAAAATCTTGGATTGAAAGGCTTGAATTCTTACCTTAAAGGAAACCCTAATTTCTCCTAGATCTTGAGAGTGGAGAGGATTATAAGTGATTATAAACTGATATTTTATCAGTTAACAGTGTTTAATGCTTGATTTATGTTGTGGGAGGTGAGGGAAAAGACCAAAATACCCCTCTAAATCTGCATGAGAATTGGTGAATTTCATGGGTGACGACTTGGGCTGATAAGTCGTCACTTAGGTGACGGCCCGTCACCACAGGTATTCACTTGGAAGATGGAATTGATGTTTTTTTGCCTAAGGCTGACGACTTGGGCTGATAAGTCATCACATAGGAGATGGCCCGTCAGCTCAGGTCGTCACTTTGTTGACAGGATGACATGTTTGAGCAAAATGAGCATAACGTTTTGCTCCGTTATCGGATTAAGGTGAAACCAAGTGAGTTTGAAATAAAACTTAATGACCTCTCATTTCATATATAGTAGGCCCTATAAATCGTTATATTCAAGAAGTTATGGTCGATGGAAGTTTACCCAAGTTGAGACGTTCACAAAAGATTAATCGATAGAAACGTTCCCAACTCATCTCTGAGTTAGGAGATATTTGTGACCTAAATTCTTATCCAAAGGTAATCCCACAATATATAATTAATCATCAAACTTATATTAACAAGGAATCATTGAGTTTGAGTCTATATGAATTGGAGCGATGGTTTGAATTCTAGCCCAAGAAAATACGGGGTATTACATTATATCTCCTTTGTAATCATTCGTCCTCAAATTATGGGTAGGAAATTATAGAAACACTAAAAGTATCGAATAATGAAGACATGAGATGTATGCTAATAAAGGATATAGATGAGCTAAAACTTTACAAAATCTATTATGAAGTTGATTTCTGAGCTGACTTGACTTTACTGACTATAAGGAACTGATTCATTATGAATGTCCTTACTCGTGAAACTTTGGGTAGTAACACTTAATGGAAAGTTTGAAATCTATAGGAGCTTATCTTCTTGATTCCTAAACTGGACTGCAGGCTATATGGACTGAATCATACTGAAAGCTTATACTCAACTGGAGTATTTCTTCAACGCTCTTTCTAATAAGCTCTAATAACATTAGGGAGCAAAAAATTCTTGGGCATAATCTGAATGAGATATCTGAATAAGGAATCGTAACATGGCTATAACTCTGTAACATAGGACATATACATATAACTCATAAGATAGGGTAGAATTACTAGGCTTTAGGCAATGCAACTTCTTACTTTCAAGCTTAGCAACACTTGTCAAATACTCCCTCAACTATACTAGTCCCCTTAAATACCATACTCATTTGGTTCAACTTATAATTCTCACATGGGCATTGATAAATCCATCTGCTAAAGTTTAAACTGAACTAAATCCTCTTACCATGATCAAGCTTAACTTGAAATCACAAAGTACAACACACACCATAATACTAGTCTAAACCAGATGATTCAATCTTCTATGTCTTTTTAGAGCTCACAACCTAAGCATAACATGCCTTACCACTTCAATGACTAACTCAGAACTCTTACTATGGATTCACTAGTGTATATTGTATTCCTCCACTTACATCCCAACATGACATTCCATCCTATATTTATAACCATATATGAACTTTAAGGCAAACACGCATAAAGGTACACTTCTCATATTCTCTAAACCATTATCAACAGCAACCTTCTTGCACTATGCATTAAGAAGACATACTCACAATTCTCAACTAACTATGACATATACCAAAGATTTACCTCAATATTCCCTCATCCTCTAGCCTTAGATAGAAAAGAAAAAATTATCTTTCTTAATAAGGGCCATCAACTCCCTCTCATCTAAACCATTTCTTTTCCATTATCATCACCACTATCTGAACATAATAAGAGGTCACTTAAGGGCTAACATATAAGGACCGAAAGCACAAAAAGATACTATAAGTAACCTTGACATTTAGCTGAGGCCGAAGGAATAGAATGTCAAAGATATGGATTCATTAAAGAGACCTAAATTAAGGACATACATGATATAAATCTGAATTTTGCTAATAATTTAGAGTGTTGCATGAGTATTGGAATTGAACATATAGTAAAGCATGAGTACATGAGTCATCAGTTGTATGTCCTGAATTTGGAGTTCATAATTTAGGTAATATGACTCCGACTTCTGAGTCAAGTAGAGTTCCTTATACTGGGAATTGGAATGTACATGATTTTTTTTCTATATGGTACAAAATATGAACTGTGGTCATGGGGATGACACGTAAGTCATAAGTAGATATCGTGATAACTGAAGTATAAAACTTTGTACTAAGATAAGAATGGGTCGGGAATCATCCTCCCTTATCGCTTTTCTACACTACACCAGCATCACTATTAGAATATGGAAGCCTGACTTGGTTACTCACTCTACCATCTCCCCCTTAGCTTTAAGCCATCACTCTAAGTCTATGGGACCCTCTACTAAACTCTAATCTAAACTGCAATCGTATTACTCTAGAGTCTGGGGTAAAACAATACACGTAAATAAATAAATAAATAAATAAAACTAAACTTACCATGAAATACTATTTGTAATTCCCACTGATACTACCTCCTTCTGAGATTCAACTCTTTGATTTCTATAGACCCAAAAATCATCATGTAATAACTTGAACACTTACTAGCTTAGAATCTTCATGAGTATCACCATACCCTGAGTTCACACCATCTAGAGCTTCAACTCTTATTTCTATTAGCTCAACCCAGCCCTTTAATGAACCATACTAGCTTCATTTTTTGTCACTCTCTTAGTACATACCACCCTTAACTTTCTAACTACAATAATCTTTATTAAAGACTTGCACTCTCATTTGCAAACATGTCTACCTTACTAAACACATAATCATAGCCTACTAAGATCACACTTCTATACTTATATTTTTCCCAATTCGGAAGAATCAAATTCTTACTTAAACGAGTCAACATCATCTATCTAAAACTCCTCAACTTAGCTATTAAGAATACTATGTATGTTATAGCTAGCCTTCTTCTGCTTAACCACTCAAAGGTACTATTAACAACACACAATACTTAATAAATTTCAAAAATAGTGCAACCCCATATCACCTTAGGCACACCTCTAAATCATACTTAATTACGAAAACATAAACTTAAGCTCTTGCATACACTGTTCAAGCCTACTAGATCACTCCCATATACCTAGCATCACTAACTATACAATCATTACTTCCACCTTGATGATCATCCACTGTTTAAACTTAATGTCTAGTGCTAAACATGATTTGCAACCCAACCTCACATACTATTCTCACTTGGAAGCTATAAAACAAGGCATCAAGAAACATTAGTATACTAAAACCTTATAACAATGACAAACAATTATAATCCTGTGACATACCTTATTAAAATCTGTTAACGCATCCTTCTTCTACATATTGTCACTATTCACCCATCCATAAACTTAAATATCTTTCTTAGCTCTATAAGCCTAAATTCACAATACTCCACCACCCAATACTTTCATCAATAATCTATACTTTTCTAACACAAAAAATACTATCAAGAACTCTTTTCATACTTCAAGCAAACAATAATTCACCTTAACTAATAACTCCTTCTCTACCTTTCACTAAACTAACAGACAAGGATATATCACTTCACTACTAACTCAATCGTATAAAAAAAGTTCATCTATATACATTCAATAAATCACCTTTATCACCTTTCTTTTCAATACATTTCTAAACCCATACTTCCAACTATAAGAAGGTTCTACTACTTATGAATCATAACACTCTAGGTTTTAAGATCTCTTGAATACAAACTCTATTCAGAAATCTAGGTTCATACTATCTCCTCTTATGAGATCTATCTGTATCAAAGTCTTAATGAGAAATCTAAATACATATCTTACTCTGTCTTAACTGAAGAACTCATAGGGATGATGAAATAGCTTTCAATTTTTGGAACTTATAACGCATTAGTGAGCTCCTCTCGAGCCCCTTGTATAACTTTTGAAGTTACTGATAGTAAATCTGAGAGCATTATCTTGGGATGAATTGGAACTTACTAATTGTGTTATCTCGAGAATAAGTCATAGATGGAGAATTATGGAGTAACAAATGAATTGATAGAAATTTCTGAAAGAATAACTTTACTGCATGATTTAGAGTATGAAAGAAAGAAAAATTTTCTTAAATGCCCTATATCCTCGCAAAGAAAAGTACAGATGTCTCCGTACTGTTCTGCAAGACTCTACTAGACACGGTTTCACAGACACTCTAGGACACATAAACTTGGTGCTATGATACCAAGTTTGTAATGACCCGAGACTACACCCTAGTTGTCACACGGTGCTTAGGACCACAAATTACCCCAAGCTAACCCTTGTACAGGCATAACTCATGAGCGACTGAATTAAACACATAAATCTGAGGAGGGACACGGATGCCCCGGTCCGTAGGTGTGAGAGGCTAGCGTTGGATGGTTTTAGGCGGGGGAGGGGGAGGCCGAAGAAGTACTGGGGTGAGGTGATTAGGCGGGATATGGAGCAGCTACAACTCACCGAGGACATGACCCTAGATAGAAAGGTCTGGAGGGCGCGAATTAGGGCAGAAAACTAGGGTCAGTTTGGGGCGTTAGGGTAGGGAAGTATTTGGTGGGTGTTTTATTCCTGTTAATCTTCCTATTCTTATTTTTATTCCTATTTTCTATTCTTCTTCTTGTTATGCTTTCGGTGTTCCATGTTTTATTATGAATCTGGGTGCTTTCCGATGTTTCCTACTACTTATGGGTGCCGTATTTACATTATGAAATCCTGTTCTGTGCGTTACTTTATATTTGTGTGGTGTCTCGTGTCGTGAGCCGGGGGTCTATCGGAAACAGCCTTTCTACTTCTTCAGAGGTAGAGGTATGGACTGCGTACATCTTACCCCCCCAAACCCCACTAGGTGGGAATACACTGGGTTTGTTGTTGTTGTTGTTGTTGATCAATATAAATCTACATTAAGATGGTTACAACTTTGCTTATACAACACAAAACTGAAACTGAATAAATCAACTATATTGATTGTCTAAGAAGCCACTACTATACTGACTATAGGTAGCTGGAACGCGACTCCAACTACCACTAATCAATATATATAAGTAAGAAAATAAAGTACATGAATATCATCTAACTGAAGTCCCCAAAGTAGCAGGACTCATCATCTGTGGGTTGGGATCTGCAACTGTCTGATCGCGATATATGGACTACAACTGAACTGTAACCTATATTATTAAACAATGTAGCACATAGACGTATAAGTGGATTAGTACTTTTGGAATGTACTAATCATGTGGAGTTGAATGAATAAGTAAAATAATAAATGCAACAATTCAAATAAACTTTCAAAACGGTATGCTAAATGTGAGTGACTCACCTTGGCTTGAATAATAAAACTAAATAATCCTAAATATAAAGCGTAAAAGAAATTCTTGTGAGCCACCATACTTAGTTCTAATAAATTGTACTCTTGTCCTGTTCTTCAAATCATGCAAGCTAAGTGAAAAGGACTCACTTTTATCGATCCTAAAACTTAAAGCTGAAATCTGATAATTGTATCTTAAGTGGAACAATATTTGAATAAATTTGTGAGCCTTTTCACTTAGTTTCTAACAGCCTTTATATTATTCTTTTCCTATTAGGGAGGTTTTTCTAACTAACATAAACCATGTGAGCTATCATGGAGTCCAACATCTTGTTCCCCTAAGGGGAAAACCTCACATTAGGGAGAGGTGTCATACTCTTGGAAAGGAGTATAACCTAAGCTATATGATCACAATCTGTATCTACATCCCTATAAATGGGAATAATCTAAATCTGTACCTATGTTGGCTCATAGGTTTAGAGAAATAGGATGCACTAAGCCCACACTTCCCGCTCAGTGCTAAATACTACTCCCTTACTTATATGCTCATTCTGTAGGAAATCCTCTTTAAAATAGTATAAGTATTTGTAATGAAAACCAATTATGCTTCTCTTTACTTTAAATCATAAACAATAAGAATATGTGGACTTCATAATCTTAGCTTGGGATCAAAATATCCATCTTTGCTTTTAAAGCACTTTTCAAAACTTATGAATAGAACTTGAGATCATAATCTCCATATAAACTCATCACTTGTACTTGAAATAGCATGCTTTAATACATCAATAAACATATTTAAACTTCATTCTCAATAATCATCTTAAAAGCTATCACCAATCTCAATTAAGATAGTGGAATGTAACTCATAATATGAATCTCATAATTTCAAACATGGATATATGTAAATCTCTTGCAATTGAAGCCTTAAATAACATGATAATTCCATAAACTAAAAATAGTAAGAATTGGGTATGAACCCTAACTTTAATTTATGCAAAATTCAACTTAAAATCAAGCTTTGGGCACAAGGGTGGAAGAAAACCCTTGTTCATAACCCCACATACGTTAATAGACTTGATTTGATGTAGAGAACTTGACTATGAAACCCTAGGAGATGATCTTAAAAGCTTTCTTAAGTTTATTGGATTATGGAACTAAATTCTTTGTTTCTTTCTTAAACAAAATGATTTGAATTCTTTGATTCTTGGGGAGAAACCCTAATCTTGACACTTTTTCTTAGAAAATCTTGGATTGAAAGGCTTGAATTCTTGCCTTGAAGGAAACCCTAATTTTTCTTCGATCATGAGAGTGGAGAGGATTATGGGTGATTTTAAACTGATAATTTATCAGTTAATAGTGTTTAATACTTGATTTAAGTTGTGGGAGCTGAGAAAAAAGATCAAAATACCCCTTCGAATCCGAATGGGAATTGCTGAATTTCATGGGTAACGACTTGGGCTGATAACTCGTCACTTAGGTGAAGGCCCGTCACCCCAAGTCGTCACTTGGAAGCTGAAATTGATGTTTTTCTACCTAAGGCTGACGACTTGGGCTGATAAGTCATTATGTAGGTGACGGTCTGTCAGCTCAGGCCGTCAATTTGTTAACAGGCTGACATGCTAGAGTAAAATGAGTATAATTTTTTACTTCGATAACAAATTAAGGTGAAACTAAGTGTGTTGGAAATAAGACTCAATGACCTCTTATTTCATATATAGTAGGCCCTATAAATCATTATATACAAAAAGTTATGGTCGATGGAAGTTTACCCAAGTTGAGACATTCACTAAAACTTAATCGATAGAAACGTTCCCAACTCGTCTCTGAGTTACTAGATATTTACGACCTCAATTCATATCCAAAGGTATTCCCACACTATATAATTGATCATCACACATATATTAACAAGGACTCATTGGATTTGAGTCTATACACATAGGAGCGGCGGTTTGAATTCTAGCTTGAAAAATGTGGGGTGTTATAAGCTCACCCAAAATCTTTGATCCATAGTTGCTCTACATGATGTACACAATAATAGTGAGAACCCGTACTATGGTCTACAGGCTGCAAAAATATAGTATGAGTGCCAAACACCTGGTATTCATTAGGCAACTGCTGACTAAGCTCCAAAGATAATGCAAATATAGATAACATGCAAACAGGAGTGTAAGTACAACCAAATATCTAGGAAGCTAACATAATAAAACTATGGAGTCACTAAGGATGAACTATCTTATCCCGGCCATATTCAGGCACTAAGCACTACACCGTATATCACTAACCAATATACAAATGAAGGGTAGAAGAAGGATATATGGTAGTATACAAGGTCAAGGAATGGATAGTAGGAACCTAAGGTACAACCTAAGGTAGTCATACTAACATCTTTAGGCCTCTTAAGGATAGTAGGAACTAATACAAATATTTAAACATGAGATAATTATCCATAATAAGATAACCGTAAGAGAATGCAATTAGAATCATACCTCGAATCTCAGTACCATTCCATAATTAAACTGTAATGAACTAACCATAATGATAACAATAAAGTAACCACCTAGTTAGGACAAACAATACCTTAACTGGGCCCTATAAACTTAAAGGTTTAATTGGTATATAGCACACGGCAACCAGAACTCATAACTTATACCTATCAAACTTCTCATAAGGCTAATAGATATCGGGACAAAACAACATACTAGTGATAGTCAATTCACATCATGAATGAATGCAAAGTAAATTCATGATACCATGACCAATCCTCATGTCGTAATGTAACCTAGAATTTACCTTTTTCTAGCTCAATGGATTTCAAAGGCAGGACCTACGATGACCTTCTTTCTTCGACAAGATGGCTCATGGATGAAGGGTACCCTAGGAGGTTTGGGAGTACCCCTATATACCGACCTGGCACTGGTCCAGGATTTCTAATAATCATCATCATCAAACTCCTGCGTCCAGTACCAAAGATATATACATATATATATATATACACACATTATATGCACAGACTCAAACTGTGGCTAAAAGAGTGCAAGTTTGTAAATCTATTGCTTGAGATCAACTTCGGGACAAAATCAATATCAAAGAGTAGAAAGGGTCAAAATCTCTCTCGACCAAAGTAAATAGCAGTAGTAAAATCCTGTATTGAATTTATCGCGATAAAATCTCTAAAATATCATTTTTAATTTGAAAAGCTCATAAATCATCCATTAAGGTGGTACAATTCTTGTTATGAAAAAGTTTGTTCTAAAAGTAAAGAGTGGAAATAAATCTCTTTTTAGAAAAACAGTAGTAAAATCATGTTTTTAGTTAGAATCGTACCATTAAGCGAGCATGACTATACTGAATCTATGCATACCATCACCAATATCCAATACAATTATAAACGTCTAAATATTCATAGACTACGGATACACCCTTTTCAAGAATAAATTACTCACCGGGAGTCCAATTAATATCGATCACGGCCTTAGACCCAATAATATACAACTGCCATAATAATAATACCAGAATCCATAAAACCATGCTAATCCACTGAGTCATGTATTAAAACTTATACTGAAGGTTCCTTAGCCTCAACTGAATCTACCATGCTAGTAATTAGTGGTGGCAAATGGGTAGTGCGGATCGAATTTGGGCAGGTCAAAATAGGCTAAAGCAATAAATGGGTTATTACCCTCCCCATCCAAAATATTGATGGGCAAAGATGGGTTGGAATTAGCTGGGCTAAACAATGGGTTATAGCTCAACCCACCCAACTTAATTCATCATTGAACGATTTACCATTCTAGTAGAAACTTATATTGGAATGATAATTGTTAATTTTATTTTTATACTTATATTTATATTTTTATTGTTATTATTATTATTTTTAAGTAAAAATAAAATATGAAAACTAAAATATGTAATAAAAATATTTGTATATATATTAACACAAAACAACGATAACGAATAGGATAAGAATGGTAAAAAAAATATGTTTTTTTTATAAAATAAATTTTAAAGATTTTTAAAAAAATTATGGTGGAGGGGAGAAGGTAATGGTAGGAGATGGGCTAGGAAAAAAAATTTAAAATTTTTCAAAAATATATATTAAAAAAAATATTTCTTAGGAAGGAGACATGGGGTGGGTCGGGATGGGAGGGGGAGGGGTGGGGTAAGAAAAAGTTTTTTTTTTGTAAAAAATAAATTCTAAGAAAAATTTATTTATTTTGGGGGTGGAAGTAGGAAGGCTAGAAGGGGGTCGTGTTTATGGAGGTAGAGTCGGGGTAGGGAGATGGTGTAGGAATTTATTTTTTATTAAAATCTTTTTTTGAGGGGGGGGAGGGTAGGGTGTAGGGGTTGGTTGGGGTAAAAAAAGACTTTGATTTTTTAAAAAAATTAAGTTTTTTTAGCTTGAGGCAAAGGGAAAAATACGAGGTATGTTATTGCTTAGTCTAGCTTTTATAAAAGCTTTAACAATTTATGGACCGGTTGTAGCATTAGCACTTTTATTTTCAAATTATTTGGTTTAATCTTAGCTTAGAAATATGAAAAATAAACATCTTTTTCATATTTTAGTTAATAGGGATAAGAGTAGGGAGGTGGGGGGTTAGGGTAGCACAATGGTGTAAGAAATTATTTTCAAAAAAATCTAAATTAAAAAATAATTTTTTGGGGGGGAGGGGAGGCGGAGCTAGGGTTGGTTAAGATAGAGAGAGGTGGATGGGTAAAAAAAGAAATTTATAAAATATTTAAATTTTTTGGGTTGGGTAAGGGTAGGGGGATGGTGTAAGAAAAAAATTATTTTTCTTCATTTAAAAAATTATTTATTACTACAATTATTTCAAGATGAAAAAAGAATATAATTGAAGCAACTAAAAAAATTAAAAATATTAAAAGTGAAATTATAAATACTAGTATTAAACATCTTTATGGGTCAAAGTTAGGCATCATCATGAGCCAATTTGGGTTGATAATTTATGATAGTTTCACTTGGGTTAGGCCAAATCACCCCATCTTCAAAATCACTCTATCCCAACCTATTAAAAAATGAGCGGGCTACATGGGTTTGGGCTAGTTGTTCACCCCTACTAGTAACCTATGTTAATAGGATCTGATAGGCATAATAGGTATTTCACCTAAAGGGTCGATTCACGCTTCTATCCTCAAACTTCTAAATTATGTTAACTCATGGTGTTCTACCTATAATCACATCCTAACATCCTTACCTAACATGAAATATATATAATATACTATCTCCTGAAGAAGAATAGACAGAAGTTTACCTCAATGCCGAACTGCAAGTCCTTGAATCATCCACCAATTATCCGTCTTTGCTCCATGATTCACAAATGTCATTACACTATCAAAATATTAATCCACGCATCATTAGGAGTAAAACAAGATTCATACTACTATATAAAGGGTCGGAAAAAAATTGGATCAAGAACGAGTCTCTGCGACTCACAAATGAAATTTAAAATTGGATCCTCTATGAAATCCCTCGAAAGACAAGGTATGTGCGCTCAAAAAATAAGCACAAATGGTGCATGAATTGGGGCCCAAATTAGCTCTACAGTTTAGGGATTTAAAGACCTAAGTTTTAAGAATTTATAATAGAATAGGGTGAAATTTATGGAAAAATAAATAAAAAATAAAAAATGAGTGTTAGACTAGCTTACCTTAGCTTCAATGGATGATTCTTTACTTTTTCCTCTATTTAACCTCTCAAAATAGTATAAAAATAATGAAGAAGAATGAAGAAAATCGATGAAAAAAGGGTATTTAACATCCCTCAGGTGTCGCTAAAGCGGCTACTTGTTTGCTTAAGCAATACAAAACCTCTAAAGTGGTCCAACACAGGGTCGAGGGTACCGCTAAAGTGGTCGCCTGGTTGCTAGCGGTGCTTGCTCAAGCGGCCCCCTTATGGTTAAAGCGGCTCATGGGAACTAAAATGCTTGACACTAAAGCACCTCCATGAATGCTAAACTGGTCACACTAGATATTAGGCACCAGGTTTTGCTAAGTCCAAAAATGGACTTCGACTGAGGGCTCAAAATTCTCTTTGAACCTCAAGCATTCAAATGAACTATGCTACCATACCAAATTTGACATTCTAGACTCAATGGAACTATTGAAAGTTTAATCCGAGATTGTTTCAACTAAACGAGGAGCCCACGCCTAAAGTTTTATTTTCTTATATAATCCACCCAATAGCTCAAAATGAGTTTAGAAGCCTCGAAATCTAAATCAAGGGTTTTCCTAGCCTAAAATGTACGTTCCAAAACTGATGGCGCTGTTGGAATTTCATCTGAGGTCATTTACTAGGGTTTTTATTTCGAGACCAATCCCTTAACAACAAAATCTTCAAAATAGGAAATGAGCCTAAAATTCAAACAAACTACTCGATACCCGAACTGATAGTTCCAACAAGTCACTAATGATTTATAGCCACCATGGAAAGGCTCAAAATGCAAAAAATACATATAAATCAAGTAAATATCCTAAAGAGTCATTACCTCTGACCAACTATGTTGTATGAAGTAAAATGTTGTCCAATTAAGAACTCCCACATCCAAAAATTAAAGGAGCAAAAGATGAGGATGTTGAGATGGATGTCTCGACTTATTAGGAGATATATAATTAGAAATGAGATAATTCAAGAGAAGGTAGGAGTGGCTTCAATAGAAAACAAAATGTAGAAAGTAGGGTTGAGATGGTTCAGGCATGCGATGAGGAGCTGCATGGATACCCCAGTATGGAAGTGTGAGAGGTTGGCTATAAATGGTTTTAGCGGGGTGGAAGTAGGCCGAAAAAATATTTTAGGGAGGTGATTATGCATGACATGGAGTAGTTATAGCTTACGAAGGACATAAACTTTGATAGAAAGATGTGCGAAGGAAGCAAATAGGATAGAGAATTAGTGGGTAGAAGTGATTCCTTATTAGTAGGGAGGAGCGCTTTGTATGTGTCTTGCAGTTTTCTTGTTCATGGTGTTTTGGTGATGTTTGTGAGTTTGGATAGTTAGTTTATAGAATTATTCTATGGTTGTTGTTTTTTTATTATCTAGGGGTATGTTATTTCATTTAGGTGTTTATTTTTTATTTGTTATACTGTTATTTATCTTAAACCAGGGGTCTATCAAAAATAGTCGCTATATTTCATCTAAGGTAGTGGCATAGACTGCGTATATATTATCCTTCTCTGATTCTAATTTGTGGCGATACACTGTGTATATTGTTACTGTTATCTCAGATAGAGTATCTTTATTGAGAGATGGTATGAGTTAATATGTCAACGTTTATAGCATGAACTAAAAGTAGTCTGCATATATAAAAGATAAAAAAAATAATACAAATGAAGAATAATTACTTTGTTGATTAAACACACACACACACGCACACTCATATATACATAGATCATCATATGGATCAATCCATAGCTTTGAAGCATTTCAAGTATCGCGCATGGTATAAAAATCTGTTAAATTATATCTATAAGATGTACTGAAATTTTTTTATTAAATAAAGAGAGAAGACATCATTTCACTCATGAAATTATCCTCAAAACTCACTTTATCACAACTTTAAAATCACTATCCCAATCTCACAACGAAGAGTGCACTACATAAGCGCCACATCACTGCCAAATCAGCACTATGTCATTGCCACATAAGAAATCACTAATTTTTTAAAAATAAATAATTTCCCATATGTATATTAAATAAAAAATATTCCCCGCCCCCACCCCCATTTCCTTTCTTCGTCAAACCACCCCACCTTCTCCCCCTACCCCTCTCTTTCTTTTTTCTCTTCCAGCCTACCCCCCTGCAAATAGTCCCTAACCCCACCTCTAATTTCTTCCATTTTCCTCCATTAACACCATAAGAAAACAATCACGAAGACACCGAATTAAGATTTTTCCTTCATTAAACATCATCTCAACCTTCAATCCAACTCTATCAACATTTTCAACCATAAAATTCACCCCTACAAATGTAAACAATTATTATTTTTAAAAGTAAAATATTAAAAATTTCCTTTGTTACAAGTGACATAAATAAAGAATAGAAAAGGAACAATCATTGAGAAACTCAATGAAGCAATGTATTGTCTTGAAAATTTCAAGCAGACCCAATCATTGAGAAAAAATGAAAAACATATATTTGTGCTTGATGCATGTTTGGGATTGAGAAGCTCAAGCTTGTAAAGATTATCAATGCTACCCCCCCCCCCCAACCCAACCAACCAACCAAAAAAAATTATATTTTCTCAAAATTTTCTTGGTCACCACAGGTCATATCTTGATTTGTTAAAGTAAAGTTTGAAATAGGAAAGGCATGCCTTTTTTGGAAATTAGTAATAATTTTGACAATGTAATGTTATTCAAAGAGAACAAAAAAGAGTTGTCCGTAATGTATTTAAAATATATGGAAATTTCTTCTAGTTTTGTTATTCTTCAAATTGGATCAATGAAGCAATTTAGTGTCTTTGATGTCTTCGTTGAAGAATGTGTTAATGGAGGAAATGGAAAAAATGAAGCAGAGTGTTGTTGGAGAATGTATTTGAGGTTGTTAATGGAGGAATTAATGATTGAAGAAAATAGGTGTTGTTGTTTTTTGATGTATTGGAGAAGAAAAAGGTGCGGGGTGTGGGTTGTAGGTATGCGGTGCGGGGAGTGGGCTATAGGTGTGCGGTGCGGGGTGGGGATGAGAAGTGAAGGGGTTCGGGGGCATTGAAAAGGAAAGGGGTATATATACATATATATATATATATATATATATATATATATATATATATATATATATATATATATATTAAAAAACAGTGGGATCATCTCATTTTTAAAGTAAAAACTGCATTTTTTCTTTTTAAAAAATAAAAATTCTATGTCAGCACTAGGGGTGATACTAATTTACTTAAAACTTATTAAGGGAGGTAAATAAACGTGTGTTAAGTTAAAGTGCTAAAGTAAGTTGTGAGGACAAGTTCAGAAATGAAATGATGACTTTTCTCTTAAATAAATGTCAGTATATATTACTATCTTGAAATTTATGTGCCTGAATAAGTTGCATAATAACAACAAATGGTTGGTTATTGGAACTTAGAAGATGAGGCACAATTTGATCAATAAATTCACCGTAAAATGTAGATGATGTCCTATTATTTTTGTCAAATAGAAAAAAAATACAACTTGTGTGAATATTATAATATAAATTTTAAATATAATGAACGAATAAGTGTTTTCTTACTAATTGTCTTCTAGTTCGACATTCATGAACATTTTTGAATTTCCTCCAATATTGCGAGTTTGTATATGACTGAAGTTGATGATTTCTCCAATAACATCTAACATATTAAAACATGTCCATATTAGTAGTATATAAAGTAATACTTACAACCTGAAGGTGATATTTTACTTACCAAAGAATTTTGCAGCGTTCTCAATAATATTTATCAAGTACGTGAATGGTCAAAAATCAAAAAACTTCAATGAAAAAATTGTATCTTATATTACAGTTACATTTGCTCATAGAGTAAAATTAAACTTCAACTTATGAGTTGTGGTTCTTATCTTGGTAGTATTCTTGTAGACTATAAAGTTCTCCATAAGATATAAACTACGCTCTTTGATTTAAAATGTTTAAACATAAAACTGCAAATAGAAGTTTGTATTCGATCACCCTAAAAGCATAACAATTGAAACTAAAATACTAAAAATAGAGAAAAACAAACTGATATCAGAATTATAAAGATAACAAATAAAGTCGAATACAGGCATTTTCATCCAGCAGAATCATTTCAATTACGTAAATAGCGCCGGGATTAAAATAATCTTTAACTTTTCAGAGGTGAACAATCAAAACTTTCAACTTCCAATGCATTGTTGTTTATTCTTATGTTGTTGATGAAGTCTAACATGTTGAAAAAAGAACGTAAGTATTTGTAAAATGTTGTAAGGCTTATAAAGAATTGAAGTGTTATGTGAGAGAATCGGTTATTCAATTTAAATTAGTATTTGAATTAAATCTATAGATGACAATGAGAGAAAATAGTGGTAGTGTACAATTCTTCATAAGAAAGGTAAGCAATTGTGCACTATTGTAAGACCCCACAAAATCCTTGCTTAACTCATCCCTTTAGAGTATGAAAAGAGGTCCCAGACTTAGAAATTTCAGCTAAGCATTTACACTTAGAATTATTTTAACCTTTATAATTTGGAGATCTTATTTTATGATGCTTATGACCTTAAAATATCGATCCTTGGATTGAGTCACGATCAGATGTGTCAATAGGTCACTTAGGGTGAGTTTCAGATTTTTTGGACCTCGTTTGAAGCTTGTTTGGGTGACCAAAATAGTAGGTCAATGCAATCTCTACGCATCTCATCGCCCATCACATTGACGAATATTTTTTTCCAGCATTCAGTGCAAATTCCTATAAGCTAATGTGAACTCGATGCGGTACATCGGTTATCGCGTTGACCCCATTAATGCGGCACGTTGGTCTTCACGTCGCTGGACACATTTTTAGTCATTAAAACTTTGCGTCCAGAGGGGTATTTGGGTTATTTTTCCACCCTTAATCATCTCCAAAAATACAAGATTAACCTACTCTAAAAGCTAAATCACTCATTCTCTCTCAAATATTCTCAATAACAAACCCGAGGGCATCCAAATTCAATTTCAAGCTTCAAGAACACGCCATCAATTTTCACGAATTTGATTACCAAGGTATGTTAGGTGTTCATCCTTGGATTTACTTTCACCCATGGAGTCCAAGAACCCTATTTAAACATACAAGTTTATAGATTTATAATTTTCATGCTTGAAATTGATTGTATTCATGTTTATGATATTAATTGGGTTTCAATCCATGAATAAATTACAAGTTTTATGAAATTAAATAGCATGTGTGATGAATATGTGATTATCATAATTAACCCTTGAATTTACAATTGATTATTGCATCCATGATGTTCATATGTTGACTATTAATATGTGAAATAATCATGCTCCCCGAGTGTTTGATAAAATGCCTATGTGAATTGGATAGTGAAACCATGACAAGTCATTATGTCATCCTATTCATGCACAAGTTCATGTATATCAAGTGTTTGACAAAATTTCCAAATGAGTGAAGTGTCAACAAGCAAGTATTGTTATGCTTTTATGATCATGCTATGCTTTATTTTCAATGCCATCTAGTCCTGAGGTAATTCAATACCCAAAAATATAGTTGCTTACCTAGATCTACAGTAGTTACAGAATAGTCTCAGTGATATCACGTATAGTAATATTCAGTCTGTTACAGAACTTAGTGTATTCAGCCAGTTAATAGAACTCAGTGAAATTGGTTCAGTTCAATTAGACAGCACGATTAGTAACAGTTTAGTCAAGCCTAGTAGAGTCTAGAGATCAGTTCAGTGTCTCTTTAGTTGGGAGTAGGATTCAGCACCGAGTGAACCCAAGGATAGGGGCTTACCTTCCAGTAGAGGGTGTGATCTTTAGAAGAAGTCCTTGTGTTCCAGAACTACATAGCCAACGTAGGTTGAGATATCAACCTACTAGTTAAGGGTTGATAAGGTGTTTCTACGTGCCAGTTGAAGGTACTACCATTCTCATTTAGGGCACCTTCCAGATGAGGGTAAATCTTCAGTTTCTTTACTCGTGGCATGGTACTAACACCCTTCCAACTAGGGTTACAGGATGAACCCTAGTTATATTATTTGGGGCATGTCTGTTAGATGATTACCTCCCACAGTTTCAATTTTAGTCTTAGTATAGAACTCTATTCAGTTATACAGAATCAAGACCGTCAGACACAGTCACTCAGTATCAGTAATTCAGTTATCAGTAATCTAAGATATCAGTTACTCAGTATCATAAATCAGTACTCATCTTCATTAAAAGCTCAGATACAGCATACATTTATAAACAGAGTATTGTATATTCAATATTTTATAGTAGTTTCAGTTATCCATGTATTCTTATTTAGTTACTCTATAGCATTCAGTTAGTTATTGTTCATGTATATGAATCCCTGGATTTAGCCTTACCTCATCTAGCATACCAATATATTCCACGTATTGATGCATACCTTCTCTTTGTGTTATAATATCTTATATCATAGGTTCAGATGCTCAGGTTCTTGACTGCGCTTAGATAGGTTTAGATAGCAGCAGCAGATTCAGTATTGAGTCCTCATCTATCAAGGAAATACTTTTATTTCAGTAGTCAGAGTTAGTTGGGGACTTGTCCCATCAACTCCGCATTCAGACATTTTAGTTTAGAGGCTTTTTCAGACTAAACTAGTTCAAACAGTATTCAGTCTTGCATATGTTATTATTCAGTTATTATATTCATCAGTATTCAGAATATGAACCTTATGGTATTTCATCCTAATTTTCATATTATTTTAGCATTATTATTCAGTGCTCATAGCAGGTACCTGTCATGGGTTAGCTTGTGGTCCTTAGGGGTCGTAAGCATCGTGTGGCATTCGAGGTATAGACTCGGGGCATTACAAACTTTGTATCATATAATAAGGTTAAATAGTGTCCTAGGGAGTCTAAAATCCATGTCTAGTAGAGTCTTGTGCATGGGTGTGTAGCGTGCCACACTTAGGGACAAGAGGCTATGAGGCATTTTAGGAAAAGTTTCCGTTCTTTTAGTATTCATGTCGTGCGAGTGAGCATGAGCTTAAGTTAAAAGCTTACTCTAATTATTTTCTTCCTTCCATTTACAGAACATGCTCGAAAAAAGAACAATGGAAGAAGAACAGGAAACCAGTCAGCACCTCAGCCTGTTCAGGCAGATCCTATGGATGAGCATGTCTCCTATGCAAAATTTAGAGCTACGTTCACCACTCTAGCTCATTCAGTAGCAGTTCAAAATAAATGGCCAATTGTTGTTCAGGCCAACCCACTGGCCAATACTGCTACAGCCAGGATTCGGGACTTTACCCGAATGAATCCTTCCCTGTTTTCAAGATCTAAGTCTGAAAAAGATATGTAGGAGTTCCTCGATCAGGTTTAGAAGGTCACAGATATTATGGGAGTGAATTCTAGTGAAAGTGTTATGTTAGCTACCTATTAGCTACAAAAGGTAGCTCATACATGGTTTAAGTAGTGGAAGGTAGACAAGGGCCCAAATGCAGAACCCATAGAGTGGGAAGAGTTTGCTACTGCTTTTCTAGATAGGTTCTTTCCCTTAAAGCTGAGAGAAGCCAAGATGTTAGAGTTCATCAATCTCAGGCAAGGTAACATAAGTGTGAAAGAGTATTTCCTCAAGCTTACTCAGTTATCTAGGTATGCTCCCCATGTAGTAGCAGACAGTAGGTCTAGAATGAGCAAGTTCATGTCTAGGGTGTCAGAGAGTGTGATCAAGTAGTGAAGTACCATAATGTTAATTAAGAAGATGTACATATCTAGGCTCATAGTCCATGCTCAGTAGATAGAAGAGGATAAGAATAAAGAGAGAGAGAGAGAGAGGGAGAACAAGAGATCTAGAATAGGTAACGTTAATTTCACTCAACCTAAGTCAAAGGGCGGTAACCATCCCCAGTTTCGTCCAAAATATTCAGTTCCAGCTTCGTCCTCAACCAGTGCTCTAGTACCTAAGTTCAGAAATGGTTACAAAGATAGGGCACCAGGATCTAAAGCTCAGGGTAGCATCAGTAGTGCTTGAACAAATCCCCTTTATCAGAAATATGGCAGAAACCATCAGGGTGTCTGCAGGGTTGGCAGTGATTTTTGTTTTGGGTGTAACATGCCACGCCATAGGATTAGATATTTTCCTCAGTCAGGCTCTCAGGGTTAGTAAATTCATCCTTTAGCTTAGTTTGGTCGCCCGAATTAGCAGGGTGTCACTTCAGTGCCACCAGTGGGCTACGCCCAAATAGGCTCTATGCATTTTAGTCTTGACAAGATCAAGAAAATTCTCCTAATGTGGTCACTGGTACGTTAAAGATCTTCCATTTACATATTTATGCCTTATTAGATCAAGGAGGTTCTCTACCTTTTGTAACTCCTTACATAGCATTAAATTTCAAGGTCAAACCAGGAATCTTACTAGAACCTTTCTTAGTCTCTACCCCAGTGGGTCAATCTATCACAGCTCGACGAATATACAGGAACTGTCCGATTATGATATCTTAAAAAGTCACTTTATCAAACTTAGTAGAGTTAGAGATGACGGATTTTGACATCATTCTTGGCATGGACTGGATCCATTCAGGCTATCCTAGTTGATTGTGGAAATAGAATTATTCATTTTCATTTTCTAAATGAACCAGTCCTTGAATGAAGGGGTAGTACTACAGCGATTAAGGGTCAGTTGATATCATACCTTAGAGTGAGAAAAATAATATCCAAGGGATGTGTCTATCATCTTATATAAGTAAAAAACTCTAGTTTAGAGACTCCTAGTCTTGATTCAGTTCCAGTAGTACATGAATTCTCAGATATGATCCCTGAAGATCTTCTTGGAGTCCCTCCCAAAAGGGAAATTAACTTTGGAATAGATCTTCTCCAGATATTCAGCCCATATCTATTCCTCTATAAAGAATGGATCTAGCTGTACTTAAAGAATTAAAAGAACAGTTGAAAGGCCTCCTAGATAAGGGATTTATTAGGCCCAGTGTCTCCCCATGAGGTACACTAATTCTATTCGTGCGCAAGAAAGATAGTTCTCTCAGAATATGTATTAACTACTGTCAATTGAACAAAGTCACCATTAAGAACAAGTACCACTTCCCATAATCGATGACTTATTTGACCAACTTCAGAGTGCCAATTACTTTTCTAAGATAGACCTCAGATCAGGCTATCCTCATCTTTGAGTCAGAGAATGTGACATCTCTAAAACTACTTTCAAAACTCGATATGGTCACTTTGAATTCCTAGTCCTATGATTTGGTCTTACCAATGCCCCAGCAGTCTTCATGGACTTAATGAACAGAGCAGTACTTGGACATGTTCATAATAGTCTTCATTGATAACATTCTTATCTACTCCCTCAGCGAATATGATCATACAGGCCATCTCAGAATAGATTTGTAGACCCTCAGAGCCCATAAGTTATTCGCCAAATTCAGTAAGTCCAAATTTTGGATAGGGTTAGTAGCTTTCCTTAGTCATATAGTTTTTGGAGATGGCATTAAAGTTGATCCTCAAAAGATCAACTTCCCAGCCCAATTAAAATTTAAATACCATCTCCCAATCCCTTAAGCCCACCGTCATAATACTTGCCCTAGAGGGAAAAAGGGATTTCAATCTTCCATTTCTGAATCTGATTTCACAATTCACTCCGCCTTTACTCTCTTACTCTCTTTGTCTCTCAAAGTCTGATAATATGAGTAGACCCAAAGACGGCCAAAGACGATTTACTAATTTTTATTTCTGATTTCATAAGCCACTACGCCTCTTACTTTCTCCGTCTCTTGAACTGGTAATATCTTTCTGTTAGAATGGGCTATTTCTTAGATCTAATTTTTTGGTTATTTCTCAAGACCCACAATATTTGAGATATTTGATTTCCTATTGCATGAGCTATTGAGTCTGATAGTGTGTTGGATTTCCTAATTTCTCTTGTCCAAATCCATTTCTTTTTAGTTTTTGGTAGTATGCAACTGAATTTTTGTAACGCCTTAAAAATCGAGTCCCGAGATGCCACACGGTGCTTAGGGTCACAAGTGACCCCAAGCTAACCCTTTCATAGGTATAACTCAAAAGCAACTGATTAAAACATAATTCTGAGAGAATGAAGCTGAAAATATCACAATACAGAATCTGTTCAATACAATATTGGAATTACAAGATGACAATTCTACTGACATATATACATATACAAGAAGGAGACTGAATACATCAACCACTACTACTGTCTATGAAGCCTCTACTAGTATTGTCTATACATAAACGGGTCATGACTCCCAACCATCCCACTCAATATGGCTGACAGAAGAAGGTACAGTGTCTCTGAACTGAAACAACCAACACAAGACCTTAAACTATAAGGACTCCTTTACCTTCTGACCAGATGCTGCAACTGAATAGAATAGTAGATGGGGGTCAGCACAAAGAGAATGTACTGAATATGTGGGGGTGCATGCAACACTTTAAATAACATCATCAATTTCATGAAAACATGCATACAGACAATGATGATTTACTTGGCTTGAGCTATATCAAATCATACTCTTCATACTTTCATAATAAATAGTTCAAATGGTAAAATCTCATAATCCATGTATATCATAAAAAATCATAAATTATGATAAATCATCATAAATTATCATATCGTCAAAATTCATCATACGTAATCATAATTTATCATAATATCTTAAATCTTTCACTCAAATCTCGGAGTGACTCGGTAATTCAAGAAACATGACTTTTATGGAAAAGGGAGTTTCCTATAACCGACAACCCCACGAGAGCTACGTGGAATACCAATGTTTGAAACCCCCGTTGGCGGGAGCGTCATACTCTTTGCCAGGGAGTACGACCTTAAAACTTCAATAATCATAATCAGGCTCTCTAGCCAATAATATCATCATCAAACAACCCTACGGTAGCACATAGGTTTGGAGAAATACCAAATTTCCCTCTCGGTGCTAAGTACTACTCTCCAACAAGCTCAGAATACTTTAGGAAATCCACCATCATTATCATAAGGGTCTATCATAAAGACCAAAACAAATATCTCAATTTATAATTCATCAACAATTTGTGGATTCCTAACCCCAACTTTGACTTAAAATATTTCAATCTTTTTCAATATCAACAAGGTATCAATGCTTTGAATCATAACTGACTCAACATTTGGACAAGGATATGAAGACTTAATACGTAATATTTTCAACAATTCAACTCATCAAAATCATCCGGAAAAAAAATATACCAAAATTCATCTCAACATCTATATCAAAATCAATCTTTCTCATAGTCAAAATCATCTTGACTCTGCGAGTTCAAGGTCAATGTACTCAAATGATTATTCTTTCAATTCAACAATTAAATCATGACAACAGCTTTTGAAAAGCACTTGAGACAATTCAATTCATAATAAGAATACACATCCCGTAGTACAACTCAAATCATGACTTTTATCTCGAAAGCCTTTAGAAATATCAATTCATTGTAGTAGTATGCAATTCATAGCATAAATTCTCAATTTAAGAAGTAGAGTAATGAAGTAATCATGTATATTCATATTGGAAAAAAAATTCAAAGTCTTATAAATCCTTCATAAAGTAATTTGAGTGTATACCCATTTTCGAATATCATGAAATTTCAATAATAGAACTCAACCTTTTTAAATGTCAAAATGTAACAATTTATCAAGTCATGACAACATCAATATTTTTGAGAAAATATCAAGACTCATGGTAACATCTCAAATGTTATATCTCAATATGCTCAATGATTCAATTTCGTCATAAAGAAGCTTTAAGCTTATCATAAATCTCAAAATCATTCCAAAATACCATTTCAACATATATCTCGAAATCATTCAAAATAAAAATATGAAATTTACAATTATAGATATCAAGACATCTCATGTCTCAAATATATATTCAATAATTCAAATCGTCATTGGGAAGCATAAAGCTTGAAACATATCTCAAAATATTATTCCAAAATACCATCTCGACATACGTCCCAAAATCATTCAAAATACCACCTCGTGGTAAAAGTGTGTAATTCGCACTGATAATTATTAAATCATATCATGAAAATATTGAGATAATCATATAAATCAAAGTTTATTCATTCAACCATCATAATCTCATAATTGAATTATTTAGACATAATCTCACTTGCAAAATCATGTAAAACCATAATAAAATTAAAGCTTTGGGCACAAGAACGGAAGATTTCTCCTGTTCAAAACTCCACATACCTTGAAATTGACTTCTTGATTACGGAATCCTGTTCGGACAAATAATGGGTGCTCCTCGAAGGTATTGAAATGAGGAGTTCCTTTATCGGATTAATTTTGGATTTCTACAGTGAAATTGAAAGATATTTGGAGCTCAAAATTGACCTAGGGTTTAATTCTCTCAATATTTTTTATGGAAGAACATGAATTTTATGGCTCAATATAGGTATAAATGGATAATTTTCGTCCATAAAGTGAAGGCATAATGACCAAAATGCCTTTAAAAATTAAATAATTCTCGAATCTGTCCTTTGGTGGACTGTTTTGATAGTCTGAAGTAGATCAACCATAACGTTTTACTCCGATATCCAAATTGGATGAAACCAATTTCATTAGAAAGAGGACTCTCATATCTTTCCGTTGATATATAGTATCTCACCCAGATCATTGTGTACGAGGAGTTATGATCGTTTGAAGTTGACCTAAAAATTTACTTTTGATAGGCTGAAGTAGATCGACCATAACTTTTTGCTCTGATAGACAAATTGGATGAAATAAATTTCATTAGAAAGAGGACTCTTAGAGATTTCCGTTGATATATAGTAGCTCACCTAGATCATTATGTACAAGGAGTTATGGTCGTTTGAAGTTGACCCTGAAATTTGCCTGGCTGCAGTAATTTTTAATTTCCTGCACGTTTTACTATTCACAGTTCGATCGGAATGGTCGTAGTTTGATCAGAATGATCGTAACTCATCGCTCGAGTGTCCATTTTTGATGATCTACATATCGTTGGAAAGCTTATTTGATACTCTACGCAATGGTAGGTCAACATCTGAGAAATAATACAGAAAATTTATGGATCTCTCTAAAGCGTAGAACTCGATACGTTTCTCACGAAATCTTTACGAAGAAAATTTTCCGGGGTATTACAATTTTGTTGGGTGTTTATTTTTTGTTGGTTTCTCTTGACTTTGACGTTTGATTTTCTGTTGCATGAATGTTAAGGAAGCTTGGGTCTATAATATGTGTGTATTCTAGTTTTCATTTCATTACAAAATGTCTAATGAGATTATTTTGTATAAAGATAAAGTATATGGTGAAGTGAGATTTTTGCAATTAGGGATTTGGTTAAGTTTTCTTGTCAGTTGCTTTGTTTTGGCTTGATATGCTTATTGAAGATTGTAACATATTTCAAATGTGCCTGTTGTTTGTTAATTCGTACCACAAGCTATTTATTTCGTTTTGTTTATTCCATTAGTTTACTCCGTTCTTTTGATTTTAGTTGACATTGAAGTTTAATAAGTCAAACTATTTGTGGTGTGGTCTATTTTTCTCTATGCACATTGTCAAGTAATTAGTATTATTACTATCTGAACAATCAAGTGGTCAACAGGTAAGAATTTTTATTTTTGTTCGATTTCATTCTTAAAAGTCTTTTGCTAATCTGCTTCATCTTCAATTTCTGCATATGAAAATATAGAATACTCTTGAAAAACACCAAGATTCCATGATGGGGTAGTGTTAATAGTAGATTTTTTGTTGAAACTAACTCTACTGCTGGAAGTAAACTTATTAGTTTGAGTTGAAAATGTAGAAGTTCTAACAAAGTTGGAAGTAGGAGTATGAGTATGAGTCATACAGTAAATGAAAGCTCTGGTTTTTCTTATAAGAAGTTGATGCATTTTTCTCTAGAAAAAACTAATCCACATACCTCTTTGGTCCCTTCTCCACTGCAGGTATCTGTATTTTGGGTTTTATTTGTTTTCCATAATTTTTCATTATCTTTGTACTAAGCATGTGATTTAGTTGATGTATGTTTTTCTATTTTTTGTTTTTTTGCTTTGTTAAGTGTGAAACTTTGTCTTCTTCTGCAAATTCTTGAAGAAGGAACAAAATTTGTGTTAAAAAGATTAGCAATTTTAGGTTGAGACAAAAAAACATGAGAGGTGTAAGCCTGTGACTGTGACTTTGGATTTTTCTATTATGTTTGTTCTAGCAGTTTTGTGCATAGAAATAAGAAAAATCACTAAACAGTAGGGTCATAGGCAGTAAACATTGGATATGTTTAATGTTAACGATTCACTCGATAACCGAACCAATAACAATGAAAAATTGATAAAATGATAACCGATTAACCGATATCTTAACGGTTCTTTAACAATTTAGCATATATACAAACCGATAATAAATATGTAAAATCGATAATTTTCAAAATCGAACCGAATCGACCGATATGCAACCCTATACCCAAGTCAAAGAAGGATTCTAAAGTTTTCATATTTTAGAGTTGGTAACGTGCTAAAGATAGATTTTAGCGAATGATGTATACTGATGCCAATACACCTACTTGAAATTGTAAATGTTGAAATAACAAAAAATATATTTTTAAAGCAAAGACAATTTTTTAACCATATTTATTTGTTTGGAAAATAAATTTATTAATGTTAAAGTAATAAATAATAACTAACCTATATAATGTTCGTAATTCAATGTTGATTGTTGATTTGTATGTGTCACTTGGTTTAATAAGGAGGTTGGATCATATCCTGCTAATATGGAGTTGGTAACTTGCTAAATATAGAGATTGTTGAAAGATGTGTACTAATACCAATATACCCACCTAGAAATGTAAATGTTAAAATTTAAAATTTAAAATTTTAGTGTGAAGCCAGTTTACGTGACATAATTTAATCAAATTTGAAAATATAAAAAAAATAATTATTCATTTAAAGTAATAAATAATAACTAACCAAAATAAATATTTTTGTAATAATATGTCAAATGGTTGATGTATATAATGACATTTGGGTTAATGAGGAGGTTGCATCCTCTTCTATTAATAATAATAAATAATAATGTATAGATTTGCTTTGGTTAGTTTTTACTGCTATAGTTGCATCATTATCCAAAAATCGGGGTTGTGAGGGACCCTATCCCGACCCAATCATGATAGATAACTTAGCCTTAACTCAACTATGCTAACATAAAAGTAGAAATAAAATAAAGAAAATGATGAATAGCTTCAATACGTGCTTCCAAATCTCATAATGCAAATAAACAGGAGCATCCACACTACAATTCTCAAAATCTCAGTGACATGCATAAGAGCATACTAAAAATGATTGTGGAAGAGTAATCTCAATTTTGTACATCATTGCCAGAAATAAATGAAAAGACAGAGTCAGTATATAAAAATAAATAGGCCAAGATTTTGGATACTAAGTTCACCACGTCTCAAAAATAAGCTAGACCATGAATGAAGTCCAAATTAGTGATGATGACTCCTATTGTAATGTGCATCAAAAAAGATATAGAAAACATAGGGTAAGAATAAATCACTAGTACTCAGTAGACATCATACACTACTCAAGTATCTGAAACTCATCAAGAACCTTTCAAACACAAACTAAATATGCTTCTAGACTGAAAACGGCATTCAAGACCTATTGAAAGCATAAAAAACCGACCCAAGATTATCTTGACAAACTATTAACAGAAGTCAACTATTAAATTTTAAGTTTTTAGATTCCCATTTAATGACTCCAAATGCACTCGAAAATATCAGGACCCAAATAAAATATTTGACCAACCTAACAATCACCTTTCGATTATAATAGAACTGTTAAAATTTTATTACAAACTCATCTTCATCAAATATTGACTTTTTCTCCAATATCTCACATTTTAAAATTAAAAATCTTCCTCTAAATGCATGCAATCACTTGGGGGTTGTATCACCCATCCTCGCAAGTTATAACAACATAATAAAGTTGTAGAAAGATTCAAATTCAGAAGAGTTCAAAAGAAAAATACGATCACGCATATTGTTACAAGTTGAGAGAGCTTTCTCGATAATGAAGTTGATTAGGACAAATTTATGAAATCAAATGAATGATAAGTTTTTGAGTGATTGTTTAGTGTCTTACATTGAAAAATAAGTACTTAGTATCATCTCCAAGTGAGGATATTATAAGTACATTTGGAAAAAATGAAAAACTCGTCAAGAAGAGTGGTAATAGTTCACTTGACTTATGTTTTATTTAGTATGCTTTAAACAGTTTTTATTGATACAATATAGTTATGTCAATTATTCATTTGTTTAATTTTTTCAATATCAATACTGCTTATAAATTTTTTGCATACGTCACTATCATTATTCGTCCCATCGTAATCAAATAAGCTATCACCATGCAACTAATTTACTCTATCATTATCTAGATCTATCATTGTTGTTCACAATTTGTGTGAGTGGAGTTAATGTAAGATCACCCTCAAAATCATTACACCTATAAAATTAGCAAAATCCATAATATTTAAACATCAAACATAATTATAAGACCTCCAAATAAAGTAAAAAAATATTTTATTTACCTATCAATTAACTCTATATGTCCAGACCGTTGTTGAATGATATTTCCCCTACCTAATTCACTTATACCTGAATTTGAAGGGTGTCAGGCACTATATTCTAAATTATGCAAATGCGCAGAAGTATTTCTAATCCACCCGTTTCACGGCTATAGTGCATTGAAGTATATATCGTTGTATTGTGTACTCATTTTACACATATCGTCTGACTGCATAATAGCTCTGGCCATTATTTGTTGTTGTATTATACCTCTTGAAAAATCAGTATTCAAATTGTGAAAATACATATTACCTCAAATATCGAGTTCATAATTGGTAGGTTCATCAGACTTATAGAGCATTCAACTATTGCATACATGTCAAACATCGTTATGCTGATATTATTGCTAGAATTCTCAAAATAATGATAAAATAGTGATAAAGATCCATTGTTTCAAATTTGAATCTCACCGTAAATTAAAAATTTGTTGATCATAAAAGACATTAAATATCGTTCAATAATAACCATCAAAAGTTTGAAATCATGTACAATCATTTTTCTTCTAACGCATTGTAGATGATCATATTTGAGGGGGAAGAGGAACCTTTACACTCTTTTAGGACAACGATTCATCACCCCTCCCCCCAAACCCCCCCCCCCCCCCAAAAAAAATAACACTTACATGAATTTTTTTTTATTTACAATGAGTAAAAATTAAAGTAAATTTGCTCAGAAGCAAGTCTATGCTATATATTTATAGCCAACAACTAACAAGATTAACAATAATCAATACTATTTCAATGTGTTTTAAAAAATATAATTCAAGTGGTAGTTCACGTAATTTGCTGCAAATTTCATTTGATTTTTTTTAAAAAAAAAATAAATTAAGGGCACAAACGTTTGGTGATGCCACTAAATTTTGAGCAGTTCATGACATGTGATGCGAATAACCCTTTTAAATTGAAAATATTTTCGTAACCGGCTTAGTTTTTTACTTCTAAAAAGTGTCCTATATACTTCAGGTGGCTCAAATGCATATTATAATTACGCATAAGAAGGGTAATACAAGTTATTCCTACTAACAAAAAAAGGTTGATTTATCGGTGTACAGACTTAGTGGCACGCATGAAATTATGTGAAAGATTATATTTTTATGGATTAAGGCATAGAAACAATCCTCATAAGGTGTGACTCTTTCTACGATCATGTATGAATACACTGCGGTGCCCTTAAAGCATAGAAAAACATCTCAACTATGAATAAATTGTCAACTACACACTTAAACAAGTCCTATGCCCCAACCCTAACTAATCTTCTTGTGTTGCTTATCCCCTTTGGTAACGAAAATAAGTTTAAAATCCATGATGTGTAAATATGCTTTTATTCAAAACTTAAAAAAAGGATCTTAATATCTTTTAATTATTTGATTCTTTCAAACAAAACCCTCATCCTCTCTCATATTTTTCGTCTTCCTTCTTTCACTATCACGGTCTCTATTTTACTTGATCAAATTATCGCTCATCTTTATCCATTTGTGTGCTCAAGCTTATTTTTTTAATTGCAATTATAATTCCATCCTCTCTCTCCTCCACTAAAGTTAACGTTCACCTAACGGTCGTCTTCTCCGACCGAGTAGCCAGCGCCAGCACCGGCAAAGGTAAGTTACCCTGTTTACCTTCCTCCCTCGAGCTCTCTCTATCTATCTATCTAGGGATGGCAATGGTGCAGTACGGTGCGAGTTTTTTCTAAAACCGCAAATTTTAAAACCGCACCGCACCACATCACCTTTAAACTCGCATAAACCTGCCCCACATTCATACCCGCGTATAACCGCACTGCACCACCCCATACATGTTTTTATTTTTTTCTTTCTTTTGAAAAAATTATAACTCCATTGAAAATCATAAAATTTTCAGATCTACAACTAGGAAATAATAACTAATATCTATTGTATCACTTTTCACTTAAAAAATAACAAAAAGTATAACATGTATAAGTAATCATATTTTTATAAAAATGAATAGAGATGTTAAAAAAGCTACTATAAAATTATTTATTTGTACTGTTATACATGTCGTTTTAAATATTATAAAATTTTAAGTAAATAATACATATAATTTTAGGTATATTCATGAGAACAATACTAATTTTTAGCTTTATTTTAGTTTAAACTTGCATATACCCATAACCCGCACCGCACTACACCATTTAAAAAAATACTTTCTTTAACCCGCCCCGCACCCACACCGCACCGCACCATTGCCATTCCTATCTCTATCCCTCTCTATCTCCACAGCTCTTCCGAGCTACCTCTCTCTCTCACTCCCCCTTCTTTGCTTTTTAATGGCGAATATCACCGGTGGAACTAGGATTGACTCTAGCCGCGGTCACCAAAACACAAATCTGGTAAAGCACAGTAGACGCTCCAGCGATGGCAACATCCGACGATATTCCGTCAATAGCTTTCCAGCAATGCTTTTTTCACCAACCAGCTCCAACAATAAAATTGACGGTACCATAAGCACACAGGATTATCCCAGTGATATCTAAAGTTTGATATGTAGATATTTGTACTAGTTAATATTTTTACCATTTTATTTGTAGTTTTTTTTCCTGTGAGTATACTTGTGACTGCCTATTGTTTCCCTATTGCTTTCATACTGCTTTTATATTTTCATGCTTTCCTATTGTGGCCCTATTTTGTTGTCTTTGGTCTATTAGTTTAAGGCTCTGTTTGAACTTGGTTTATGTTCTTAAGTGGTGGTTGTAGGGGTTGATGGTGGAATAAGGTTATGTCTGAGGGGTAAAGAGGGGAGGGCAGGGGTAGATGTATGGTCTAGGTTGAGTGTTAGGGCTGGTATGGTGAGGGGTAGTAGAGGGAGGCGAGAGGCAATAGTAGATCAGTTGAGAGTAGGGTCTTGGAATATAGAGACCCTTCAAGGTAAGTTAATAGAATTGGTGAAGATTTTTAAGAGGAGGAAGATAATATTGTGTGTGTCCAGGAGACCAAGTGGGTAGGGTCTAGGGATAGGGATGTGGATGGTTACAATCTTTGGTACTTTGGAAGCGAGAGGCGTAGGAATGAAGTTGGCATCTTGGTAGATGAAAAGCTTAGAGGGCAGGTAGTGGAGGTTAAGAGAATTAGTGATAGGCTGATGACTATTAAGTTGGTCTTAGGGGGGTTTACCCTGAACGTATGTAGTGTGTATGTAATGCAGGTGGTCTTAGAGAGGGAAGAGAAAATATAATTTTGGGAGGTTTTGGATGAGGTGGTAAGAGGCGTGCATAGCTCAGAGAAGATTATTGTAATAGGGGATTTCAATGGGCACATCGGGGCATTTCCGTAAAGCTTTGGTGATGTGCATAGTAGTTTTGGTTTTGGAGTGAGAAATAAAGAGGGAGCTGCTCTATTGGATTTTTTGAGGTCCTTTGGGCTGGTGGTTGTGAATTTGTGCTTTCCGAAGAAGGACGATCACCTAATCACCTTTCGAAATATGATAGCCAAGACCCAAATTAACTTTTTACTGCTTAGAAAAGGGGATAAGGTGTTGTGTAAGAACTGTAAGGTCTTTTCGAGTGAGAATCTTTTGACCCAGCATAGGCTTTTAGCGATAGACTTGGATATTAGGAAGGATAAGAAGAATAGAGGTGTGGAGGGTAGACCAAGAATTAAGTGGGGTAGCTTAACGTTGGTAAATACACGGGAGATAGAGAAGAAGTTGGCGGGTATGGAGGTGTAGGAGGGTAGGGGTGACATAGATGGTATGTGGGATAGGGCATCTAGGTGCATTAAGGAGACTGTTACTGTGGTATTGGGTGTGTCTAGGGGTAGGCCGGTCACCATCGGGGGGATTGGTGGTGGAATAAAGAAGTTAAGAAGAAAGTGGAGACTAAGAAGGGGGCGTATGCTAAGTTAGTTGAGAGTAAGTATGAAGAATAGAAGCAGGTAAATGGGGAGGAGTACAAGTTAGCAAAGAGGGGGGCCAAGCTATCAGTTATGGCTGCTAAGACGGCAGGATTTGAGAGCTTATATGCGGGGTTAGAGGAAAAGGGAGGGGAAAAAAAAGTTGTTTAGGCTGGCTAAGGCTAGAAAGAGGAAGAGTCGTGACCTCGATCAGGTCAAGTGCATTAAGAGGAAGGATGGTAGAGTGTTGGTGGAGGATGTTCACATTAAGAAAAAATGGCAGTCGTATTTTCATAGGCTCTTGAATGATGAAGAGGATAGAGTTATGGTGTTAGGGGAGCTGGAGCAATCAGAGGATCTTTGTGATTTCAGTTATTATAGACGTTTTAAGGTGGAGGAGGTCAGAGAGACTATTCATAGGATGCGAAGAGGTAGGGCGACCGGGCCTGATAAGATCCCTGTGGAGTTTTGGAAATTTGATGGAGAGAATGGTTTAAGGTGGTTGACTAATTTGTTTAATGGCATTTTTAAGTCGGCGAAAATGCCCGACGCATGGAGATGGATCACTATGATCCCTCTCTATAAGAATAAGGGTGACATTTATTGTTGCAACAATTATCAAGGTATTAAGTTATTGAGTCATACTATGAAAATTTAAGAGATAGTGGTCGAGTTGAGGTTGAGGAGGATAGTCTCTATTTTGGAGAACCAGTTTGGATTTATGCCCGGGCACTCGACGACGGAGGCAATTCACCTGGTTCGGAGATTGGTGGAATAGTACAGGGAAAGAAAGAAGGATTTGCACATAGTGTTTATCGACTTGGAGAAAGCATATAACAAAGTCCCTAGGGAAGTTCTTTGGAGATACCTAGAGGTGAGTGAGGTCCCGGTGGCATATATCAAAGCAATCAAGGAAATGTATGACGGAGCTAAGACCCAGGTGAGGACGGCGGGTGGTGATTTTAAACATTTCCCTTTCCTGACAGGGTTACATCAGAGATCTACTCTTAGCCCATTTTTGTTTGCTTTGGTGATGGATGTGTTGATGCGACGTATTCAAGGCGAGGTGCCCTGGTGTATGCTTTTTGCATATGATGTGGTTTTGATTGATGGGACTCGGGGGTGTGAATGATAAATCAGAACTGTGAAGATAGACCCTTGAGTCTAAAGGGTTCAGTTAGTAGGAGCAAAATCGAGTATTTGGAATGTAAGTTTGATGGCTCGAGTGAGGGGGATGACATGGTAGTAAGGCTGAAGTCTCAGGTGGTGTATAAGAGGGATAGTTTCAAGTATCTTAGGTCCATGATTTAGGGGAATAGTGAGATTAACAAGGATGTCTCTCACCGTATTGGGGTAGGATGGATGAAGTAGAAGCTCACCTCATGGGATTTGTCTGATAAAAAGGTGTCGCCCAAGCTTAAAGGCAAATTTTATAGGGTGGAAGTCCGCCCGACCATGTTGTATGGAGCAAAGTGTTGGCCAGTCAAGAACTCTCATATTCAGAAATTGAAGGTGGCGGAAATGCGGATGTTGCGTTGGATATGTGGGCTTACTAGGGGTGATAGAGTTCGAAATGAGACTATTCGAGAAAAGGTTGGAGTGTCTTCGGTGGAGGACAATATACGGAAGGTTCGTTTGAGATGGTTTGGACACGTAATGAGGAGTGGCACGGAGGCACCAGTTCGTAGGTGTGAGAGGCTTGCTTCGGATGATTTCAAATGAGGCAGGGGTAGGCCGAAGAAGTACTGGAGAGAGGTGATTAGGTGGGACATGGAGCAGTTACGGCTTACTGAGGACATGACCCTAGATAGGAAGATCTGGAGGACGCGTATTAGGATGGAAGGCTAATGCCATTTTGGGTAGGTAGGGTAGGGCATTACTTGGTGGGTGTAAAATTCTTATTATGATTTCTTGTTGCTTGTAGTATTACGATTGTTTACTAGTCTTTGTTTACTCTTTCCCTGTATGTGGCGTCTCTATGTTTTGTCTTGTTCCAGGTTTTTTGGTATGACTTTGTTACTATTCCTTGTCTTGAGTCGGGGGGTCTATCGGAAACAGTCTTGCTACTTCCCCGGGAGTAGTGGTATGAACTGCGTACATCTTACCCTCCCCAGACCTCACTATGTGGGAATACACTGGGTTTGTTGTTGTTGTTGTTGTTGTTGTTGTTGAATTATAATTCCATCAAAATAGTGAAATAAGAAAGAAAGAGGATTTGAGTGAGGATGAATGTTCGATAATTTAAGTTTAAAAGACTCAAATAATAAAAGACTTTCAATTTTGAATAAGTGTGTGTTTGAACATGTTACAATTTAACTTATTTTAAAACAGAAAAAAAGTTCAAGGAATTCATAGAATCCCACATAATATATGTATGTAATTTGCAATTTCACTATAATATTCTATGCTTTATCTCTATATTTAAGAATGTAAGACATAACACATCTCTACTTGAAAATACTCTTGAAATCATAACAAATAAGAGAAGTCTACTCAAATCCAAAGGTTGCAACCTTTTATTGTAAATTTGTTGTCTCTTGAAAGATCCATAATGTACGCTAACGTCTAATGCATATATATATATATATATATATATATATATATATATATATATATATATATATATATATATATATATATATATATATATAAGGTCCTTTTTTGGTTTCACGTCCAAGGAATGATTAAAGAGTTAACATTATCAAGTTATACGAAAAAAATCAATTGTGCTTTTTGAGTTTATACAAGTTCTGAATTTTGGGAAAAATAGATTACTGATTTTGAATAAATCATTTAAGGGAAAATGATCAAAACTACTCCTCTACATTCAAAAATTGGCTAACTTCATCCTTCGTCATATTATGAGGTTAAATATACCCCTGCTATTATACAATGATGCTAAATATACCCCCGGCCACCATTAACAAATTTCATATATATACTCACTCCTCAATTTAACGGATTCCCCCAAATCAATAAAAAACACCTAATTTTAATTGATATTATAATTTTCTTGTTTAATTCAAATCCGACCCTCTAAATTGAATAAATTCATATCATCTCCTTCTTTCATAGAAACACGATGGAGTTTGGATGATCTGAAAACTTCGGAAGTCCAACATTGTACCACTTTGCTTTGTTCTCCGTAGAGTTTGGGGGTATATTACCCCTCAAACTAGAATTATGCTTTCGAATAAAGTGCGATGTTTGTTGAGTTTTCTTTTCACTCCATTGAAACACCATAATTTTTATAATGGTTCATATGAAAGCTCATGAAATTCTCAGTTATTAGAAGCTTGTTGAGGTAGTGTATTATAAAAATAGATCAATCTAGATCTGTCATATATTAGTAAAGGTTCAAGAAGCACAATTACATTTTTTTTTTCTAACAGTGAATTGTCAATGGCCATTAGTTTACACTAATTTGACCAAAGAATAATCTCAAGATGTATTTTGAACAAGTCTAACCACAAAGACAAATAAATTTCAAAAGAAATATTATAATTTTCAAAAGAATATTATAACTCATAATATTATTGCTTATATGGGACAGATCGAAGAACATCAAAATAACTTTCTTTTTAAAACAATAAAAAACTTCATCATCTTAAGACAAAAAGAGAATCAGTTTCTAACGTATAATGGTATTACAAAAAAAAAATCCATCCAAGAGTGTGACACTATAGATACGATCTCTCTTTTGATTTACTGTGATATGCATTTATTTAATTTAATGGGTTTGATTCAGGCTAAATAAGAAAATTGGGTAATTTTAATTGAAATTAGGTAAATTTTATTAATTTGGGGAAATCCGTTAAATTAAGGGATAAATATGTAAAGTTTGTTAACGGTAGGATATATTTAACGGAGGATAAAATTAACCAATTTTTAAAGTAGAGGGATATTTTTTTTACCCTTTTTCCATCATTTAAACATATTAAGTAAATTTTAAATATAAATATAGGATTTGAGTAACAAAATGCCAAACTCGTGTACAACATCGCCCTTGAATTGATGAAAGGAATGTACACACGAAATACCATCCATAAGTAAGTATTAAGTCAGATACGTTTCATTGCATGTTTAGTACCTCATAAAATCAAAATAAGTAAAAAGAAAAAACACATATTGTATTTCACTTTGAGTGTCTTCACAAATTGAGATGATATACAATTATATCCTGATGATGAGAAATAAGTTATCATATAATAATTCACATTAGTTATTCACACAAACTTGTATTAATATATAATTATTTACTTTGGATTTTTATTTTAATAATATTGATATTTTGTATAAGAATCATATAATACATGATTCGGTAGACACATGCAATGCTAATGCTTAAAGACTAACATTTATATATCTATAATTTATAATCTATAATATATTAAAAGTGTGAAGACTCTCGAAAAAGTGATTTGAACTTTTTGTCCTTCATTAAAAGACTTTCTTTTAGACAAAACTGTCTTTTCACTGTTTTCTTTAATTTATTATTTAATTACTTTTATTATATTGACTAAATTCCTAAAATATATGGGACTCCTAAAATATATGAAAGGAGAATTAATTAATATTTTTCTTTGTACTGATCAATTAGAAAAATACTTCTAAAATAAAACTCTATTAAGGAAATACTTCTATAAATATTGAGATGCACGTTAAACTAGAGAAAGAAACTGGTTTACTTTTTGTGAAAATATGATTGATGATCATCTAACTTGATTCGCTTGCATATCTAGATTGATGGATGCTTAATTTTCTAACCCTCAACTTCTTCACTATTTTTGTCAACATAATATGATTCAACGTGTGTGTATATATATATCTTCTTTGTTTTCATTCAAGTTGATTTTTAGTGTCAAAACTTTCGCTCAAACAAGAATTATTTTCATCAAAACTGAAGCTTTTTGATCACTATTGTATTATTTTATTATAGTTTACAGGCCGTAGATGAATTTATAGGTGGTAGATGATTGTCGGTCGGCTTTGAGAATTTTGTTTTAGGTAAATGTTAGGTTTAATTATATTATTTTTATATCTTTGTTTTGAGAATTTTTTTGTGTAAAGATAAAGTTTAGTTGTATTATTTTGATGCCTCTATTATCGTATTATTTTGTTATAGTTTACAGGTGGTAGATGAGTGTCGGACAGAGTTGAAGAAATGTTTTTGTAAAAGTTAGATTTAATTATATTGTTTTGATGTCTCTATTATCGTATTATTTTGTTGCGGTTTACACGTGGTAGATGAATGCCGATCGACTTTGAGAATTGGTAAAGGTTAGGTTTAATTAAATAAATTCTCTAAAAATGTTGAATTTAATTATTGTATTCATCTTTATTATTTAAACAAATATCCTATTTAGTGTAACGTTTGAACTCAATAAATTAAAGTACACGTGCGAGGCGTGTACAACTAAACTAGTATATATATATATATATATATATATATATATATATATATATATATATATATATATATATATTCTCTTCTTATATTTATATTTATATTATAAATATAAATATAATATATTTATATTATACTTTTGTCATTTCAAATCTACATAAATGTTCCCCATTCTTTCACGTATATTGCTTTAGTCTCATCCATATCTCTGTTCGTAAATCTCAATTTTCTTTATTATCCATCTCTTTCCTTCTCCTATTCTAAGGTTAGTTTCGAATTGTGAAAATTTCTCCTGTTTCAACCATTTCTCTGAGTTTATATGTTCCTGCATATGTTTGTTTCTGCTTGATGGTATCAATTTACTGGACATAAATTTAGTGTCGCCTTTGACAATTCTAAGGTTAGTTCCCAATTGTGAATTTTTTTCTATTTCAACTATTTTCCATAGTTCATATCATCTTGTATATGTTTATTTTCACTTGATAGTATCAATTTTCTGGACACAAAATTCAACATCTGCTTTGACAAGTAGGTGTATGAGAAAATTCCTCAAAGAAATGAACTTTGCATTAATCAGTTTCTTTCTGCTTTGGTTCATGAAGTGTTTGATTTTTATTATTCCTAATTGTTGTTATTAGTAATATGTTCCTGATCTTTCTCAGTAGGTTATTTGGTTTTGCGACAATCTAAATAATTTGACTAGGAACATGTTCAACATAATTTTTGTACTTCTTTAGGTATTCCATTGCAGACTTGGGCTGTAAATACCGTCCGGTAAAAAAAATTGGGAATTTTAAATTTGCAGGGCTAATGGATTCAAATGAATCGAAAAAATATTCATGCGCAAAACAATTGAAAGCTATGACACAACTCAAGCGTCGTGATACGTATAACCACATATCTGCTGCTAGAAGAGAAGAATTGTTATTAGCACGGCGCATGAAAAAAAGGCTTCCACAAAGCTTGATCTCCTTCAAGAATCAATTGCCTTTATCCCTCAGCAATCAACATCATATTGCTGCAGAAGGGGCTCCCAAACCAAACTGTGCTTACCATACGAGAACCGTCTCTACCAGCTAAAATAGGTAATATTATGGTGGCTATTTTTACTGTGTCTTTTGTTCTGTCTCGCACCTACTGACAACTAATTTGTGATTTTAAATACATTTGACTTATGTTGCTCAAGATCTTTATTGTCGAGGGCGTCGGATCACGATATATGCATTTTTGGAGAATTCAACATGGATGTGGCTATAGTTTTGAAAAGCGTAAGCAACATAACTTTTGACCATTTCAATTTTCTAATATATAGATGTTACACTACATCTCCTATCTATGTTGATGAGCTGCTGGAAATTGTAAGATCAGTTGGAACACAAGAAAGCTGAATATGCAGAGAAGATAAAAAATAAAGTAACATTAATTCATAAGGAATCAATAGAAAACTCTCTTTTGTTCTCTTCAGTGTTCTTCAAGCTTTACACAGATACATTTGCACTGCAATTCTCTAGGCACTGTTATAGGAAGAGCTTTGATAGATAAATCCAAGTTAATACAGACTGCCTCTCAATAGGGGAACATAAGGTTGTTGAGCAGTTTATCTACAAGTTAGAGGTAGAATCATTAAAAAATAAAACTTAGTTCAACCAGTTTTAAGTAATTTTGACATCTAAAGAGTTTGAATGTTAGTGAATAACGTTATTAATTGTTTTGATTTTTTGCACATCAAGAAGCGATTAAGTTGTTAAATTTATGGTTAGAAGAAGGCCAAAGGTCTGTTGAATTCTGCAGATACATTAGGGAAAAGACTGCTAAGCTTAAACCAGATGAAATTCCTTATTGTAAGTATGATTTATAACACATGTGTTGCTATGTACGGGTGCTTAATAGATATTTGAAAGGGCTGTTTTAATTTTATACAGCGGAGACATGGCCCTTTCTTGTTACATTTGCTTACTAAATATGTGTCACTGGAGATATCTGGGAGCGAAAAGCATTTTCTAAAGTTGAATTATGCAAAAAATCTAAGGATATATGTCCAACGAGCAGAAGATGCGAGACGAAACATTGTGATGCACATGCTCATCTTGGTGAGCAAAAGCAGAAGGAGTAGCTCCGGAATGAAATCAAACGATCATGAAGAGGGTAAAACGTGGTTGTGGAGGTTCATGTATTGTTATTCTCATGAAATCTTAGTAGTTTATTTGGTTTACTTCTTGGATTTTCATTTTGTTGGTGAGTGTTTAATTTCCTAGCTCTAATTTAATAATAAAATAAAAAGCGTATTGTTATTGACGAAGATTTCTGCCTTTTATTTCTCAACCCCAATTTAATAATACTAATAAAATAGTGCATCGTTATTATCGAGTATTTGTATCCTGTGCTACTTAGTGTCTGGATAAGATCAATATTGAAGAATTCACGTTTGTCAATTTATGATTTAGACCTCTTTTTTTTTTTTGCTTTAATAGAAGATAGAGGGATTTCTATATGCACCTTTAAGATATTTGGTGGCTAATTTCTAAGATGCTTGGAGACTCTAAAAATGTTGCACCCGTATTGGCGCCTTAAAAAATACGCTACTTTTAGGGGTCGTTTGGTAGGAAACCAAGTTATACAGGGATTACTAATGCAGGGATTGTAATGCAGGGATTATTTTTTTATCAAGTGTTTGGTTCATTGTGTTAAAAACCAGATATACTATGGATTGTGGTTGGTTTAAAATTCTACAAATATCTTCTTTACATTTATACCCTTGATTTTTTTGTGGATTTTTTATTTTATTTAACTTGACATCTTAAATTAAAATATGAATAGTTCATTTGCCTGAAGTGCATAGACCCTTCGTCAAATAATTTATGAACCTTTGCCACATCATGAAATGAGACATTATAGTTAAAACAATTGTTGGAACCTCATATACTATTTTCTTTTAATCTACCACTCTCCATCTTCAAGGTCATTTGTTTTAATCGGACACATAAGATAAGAAATCACTTAGCTGCCCTGTATTAACCCAATCATCCACAATACTACCAACTGAAAAATTATCGACTACCTGACCAAGAGGAATCGTCTCATCGGAGAGTTCAAATTTGTTGTAGCATCTGGCGACATAGGATGGTATAGAAGAGTCGAAATTGGTGGATAAGCATGAGCTATGGCAAATAGAATCGGGTGCAGCTTACTATAATCGCATCTCTCATTTTCATTCACCAAATTATTCTGTGTGATTCTGTGCAAGTAGAAATTTTGTTCATCTGATCTTATAATGTCCCCGATAATGAACTTCTAGCATTATATTGAAATGGGACCTTTTCATCAGTCCCTAAACTTATGCAAATACACAAATTGACAAAATAAATACTATGCAAACTTAATAATTACATTTACATACATCATTTGAGTTTATCACAAATGCAACCACATTCAAGTTTTTTTTGTAGATACTAGTTATACAAAAATTATGATCCTTGTGCCCTTACACCAAGCATATTCATAGACAGGATAGAACGTACTCCGAGGTATCAAAAAAATAACACTACAATTAACCTTCAGAGGTTTTTCAGTTAAGCAAAAACTATCAAAATAGAGTCATCACTTATACACACGTCTACCAAACTCTAAAGTTTATCATTGATAATCATAAACACCATTGTCTGACATTCAAGTTCACCCATACGAATGAACAATTCCATCTTTTTGACATCATCACAAAGGACCATTGTTGCTTTGATGCGTTGCTCTGTTGAGTACAACTCAAATATAGGAGACTAAATGATGGAATAAATTTGACTTCGAAGATTGGATTGGTCACGATCCCCAATTTTTACAATTAAGGCATTCATTTATTTGTCTTGACTTTCAGTAAAACCTTTTATAACCTCTATCATACCTTTGTCTTATTATCATTCTCCAAGATTTTTTTTCTTTTCTTGCATTTCTCCTTTGCATTGACATTAGATGACCTTCTAGTGTACTCATCTTCTTTGTTGGCTTGTTGGGATCCAGCTTCTTCAGCTTCAAATTCTCCAGTATTTTTATTTTCAGATGCTCCAGTAAATGCAGTAGGTCCAGTAACATTTTCAGGTTCTCTAGTAGCCGCATTTGGTTTATGGCTTGCATCGTCCTCTTCATCACCATCCACATCAATAGGAAATCCCAAATTCATGACATTAAAAAGTTGTGGACATTGATTCCTTTGAATTTCCTCAGCGGCATCTAGTGGTCCTTCGGCAAACTCTCCCGTTGCTCTATCCTTCCTAAAGATTTCCTCCCAATCTTCAAACATCAGCCATTTTTTGGTGTTCATATGTTTGGCATTTGGATCAATCTAGAAAATAATCATTAAGAAAATGCAAAAGTAATGTAATATTATTCAGTTAACTAACTCGCTCAAAAAGCATATATACATACAAAACTAACTTCATGGACGGCTAAGAAGAACCCTTACATTAGGAAAGTATATTTTGTGTAATCTGTTATCTTTGAAAATCAAGTTTATTCAATACAACTTTTCACTATTCTAGGTTATTAATGCTCACTATAGGAGATATGTTTGGACTGATAATAATACTATATCAAGTAATATTTTGATGGACCAAGGCAGGATGTGCACTCCCAAAATTGTAGGTGGCTTGAGCCTCATCAATATTCAACTATAAAATAAGATAGCTACAGCTATGAATTTCTGGGATTGAGAGAATAAGTTATGGATTTGATGGATTCACTCCTATTAAATAGCTTTTAAAGTTGAGACTGCAACAATTCGTTTTCAATATTTCAATAGCTTTTAAAGTTGAGATTTGATAATTGTCTATATTTAGTACATAGCAGATTATGTAAATCTAGATATAGTTATGTAATGCATTACAGGTGATCAATATCAAAGTTAACTATATAAAAAATAAGAAGCAAAACACACATATAAAGTAACAAAATTAAAAAAACTTGAAGTAAAGTATTGATTACCTTTAGGAAGTCATCCCAAAATTTTGGATCATCAACTATTATAGCTCCATCACTATAATGAAATCCCAAACCACTTCGGCTCTTTAGCATAGCTATACTCGCATAACATCTCTTCCAATGCCTTATTTTAGATACAACATGTGGTTCAGCTTTTAATCCACTGTTAGGGTGATGTTTACGTAAATAACATTCTAACTCCTTCAGGTATCCTACCCTAAAATTTCCATTATCATCTCTCCAGCCATTAGCATACAACTCTTTTAACCCATCTATAAGAGTTTGTTCTTCTTGTGCAGTCCATGTCCTTCGAGTCGAAGGATTTGAATTGCTTGATCTTTTTTATGCGGTATTTGAAGATGTTTGGCTATTCATTGTCTTTATATTCTTGTAGTAAATTATCAACAAAAATCAGAAAGATTATAATTACTTTACATATATTAAATAATTGAGGAAGTCTATAACCTTCATCTAAAGTAAGACTAATTTGAAAACACTTGATACAAAAAATAAAATGCATGAGACAAAACATATAAAAGCACATAATTAGCCAGGGAAGTCATATCTACTCTAACGAACTTGTTAGTGATTATATCATATGTTGCTCAGACTCTTCAAAAATATTATCCGATGTGTGTAGGATCCTTCAACAGCAGTGCACTTTTGAAGGATCCAACACGAGAGTGAAAACAATTTTGAAGAGTCCTAGCAACATAGAATTTTTTATATCAATTAATAGGGACTAAAATATCTCTAAGATTCAGCACAATTTAACTCCATAATTGATTCAGAATATTCTGAATATTCTTATTGGTGACAGAAATCAAAGTGACTGATTTGGACTTTCAGTGAAAATGATCACTACTCCAACGGAAGCATGGAACCACAAAAGAGAAACACGATAAAGGACCTCAAACACTAGCAAAGTTTGGCATAGCAAGTTACCATTTAAAATGTGTTTCATCTCTCGGAGACTTCTACTTGGTAAACTACTTATGGGTAATATATACTATGAATAGATTTGTCATTAATATATCCTCTGTTTGTAGATGTTGCTTTAACCTCCATCGAGAGACTCCAAAACATGTATTTATTGATGGGAAAACTGTCAGGATTACCTAAAAGCACTTTGCTTGTTCTTTTGATATTTTGCAGACCATAGATATCATTGGGTAGGTTACTCAAGAACAATGGACATCTAAGCCTAAGAACAAGATGGACAAATAAATTTTGTAGATTACACCTATAGCAATCATATGAGAGATCTGAAGAGGCTAGTGTGCTTGCATTTATGGTAATTAGAAACGAATCGGCCAAGCAAAAATTGCATATCAAGTTGAATGAAACATCAAGACTACCATTCACAAGGTTCTGCCACAAATTAACTTAAGCATCTCTTAAAGCAATTTTTCTGATCTAAATAATAGACTAGAATTCGCTCCTAGATGAAACAACTTCAGTTGAAAAAAAATCAAGACGACTGAAAACTCTCTAGCTGAATATAGAAGGACGATAGTAATTATAAGCTGAAGAGGGGAATTAATATGATCCTAGATAGATGCACCTGATGCCTTATTTTCATTATTGATATTGAGAGCAAAATATCGAGAGACTTTTGTTTATTTACGGAATAAGTAGTAGAGAATCATAGAAAAGCAGGTAAAAGATGTTCTAAATATCAAAAGATAAAGACGTCATTGATCCAAGAATTAACTAGACACTATTTTAAAATCATACTTGAACTTTCTACAAGAAAGCATATTTGTAACATATTAAGAACCATTGTTGATTTCATAGTAGCATATTCTAAAAGATTAATACAAGTGCAAAATGGAATCAAGATTCCCAATTAATTAACTAGCATGAGATCACTAACATAGAATAGTCATTTTAACTCCTGATGCACACCTTAAAAGTCAAAAGTAACTAAATCTGTCACAAAAAATAAATGTTAGGTGTCATCACTAATTAGATCTTGCATTCCATATTGATTGTGCCTACTCATCCCTCCAATTGGTCCACTCTTCAGATGATTCAACAACATTAATGTTTTTGTGCTGATGCTCCATTTGTTATTCCATATTCATGTCTAAAGGATCCACTTCCATTTCTATACGGATAAAGTTGTGAATCAAACAACCACTTATAATCCTGTTATGAACTTTAACTGAGTACCATGAAGAGCTTCTAAGAATTCTCCAACGCCCTTTCAATAGACTAAATACTCTTTCAATAACATTACGAGCCCTAGCATGCTTCATATTAAAGAGTTCTTCACGACATCGAGGTGGTGGATTATCACCTTGCCAATTCCTTAACCAATATCTATACCCTCTGTAAGGTGAAAGAAAACCTTTTCCATTTGTATATCCTCCATCGCACAAATAATAGTTACCTATAAATAAACATAAGGTTTTGTTATTTTTATATATCATTCTTTCCTGTATAGTTACCTACTCAAAAACTAAAATACATTATTTTCTTTCTTGTAATATGAATATATAAGCATATACATAACATACCCTCTGGAATTTTCAAACCATTATGTCGCACTATAGCATCTCGTAATATATGACCATCAGCAGCTGATAAACATAAGTAAAGTTGAGATTTCTATCACAAACTCCCAATACATTTGTTGCTATATCTCCCTTCTGTGCCCTGTATCTTGCTTTGTACTTAGATGGAACTCTAATGTGAATGTATGTACCATCTAGTGCACCTAAACAACCCTATAAAAAGATATAGAGATTTATCGCACACTATAGTAATTCCTCGATAAAACTATATTATTTAGTTTTATACAGATGCTTAAATGAATTTCACCTACCTTAAACCATTTTCATCGATCTTCTGTTTCATCCTCAAGCACCATTTTAGGAATCACAAGTAACAATGGAGTTAGTCTGAGTATAGCTTTCAAACATTCATTAAAAGCTTGACTTACGCTCCATCCAGATCGAATATAATCAACCTTGATAGATCTATTCTTCTCGTGATGAGCCAAGATGTTTAAGAACATTGCTAGCTTCTCACTACTCGACATATACTTACCATCAGTCAAACCTTCGACATTCTTAGTTAATAGGGCTAAAGTATGAAAGGAATTTCTATCCATTCTTAACTTATCGATACATACACCGTTACTATCATTTATGATACAATTTAAGTGAGAACTATTTTTTGAAATTCAAACATTCATACTGTACCTAATCTCACGCCTATTTTTATATCATCTTCTTAGTGAATGACCATGAATAGCCATATAAAGGCAAATTAGGACGACAAGGAACTGTTGACATATTATCTCCTCAAGAATGATATAATCAGTATCAGATAGTGGTTGAAGATCCATAATAATACCTAATTTTGTCACAAAATGGACAAAATCGATACAAATAATATTAGAAAAAATCTAGAAATTTTAAACACGAAAGTTTCAGTACAGGGAATACTAATTTAATTTCAAGAATAAAATTTATTAGGGAACAAGACTAAAAGAAACAAAAAATACCTTGAGAAAAGTTTTTAACTTTGTAAAAAAAAATAGTTGGAGATTAATGGTAAAGATGCTGTTCAGTCACCCCTAGACGGCTACACCTTTTCCATCGCCAAAGAAGAAAAGCCCGCCAAAGAAGAGGAAGTCCCGCCAAAGAATAGAACAACTTTCTTTATCAATTAGTTGGAGAAATTTAGTAAAAGTGAATGAGGGGTAATTTGGTCATTTACTTTTTTTATCCATGTATTATTTTTCCCAGTATAAGTAATGCCTAGAATTGGTCAGTATAAGACAATACACCTTATGGTGTATTAGTTATTCATGGATTAGAAGGGATTAAATTGAGTTATGCAACCAAACAATGTATTAGGTTAAATTAAATTTTAATACATGGATTATTTTAAATAATACATCCAACCAAACGTGTCCTTAAAGGATACAACACGCACTCAATGATATTTTTTAAGAGTCCGAGCAACATAGACTGATTTAACAACACTGAGAGCTTGAAGCAAAATGTTATTATCTATTTTTCTCTCTTTTGGTTGATGTTAAAATGATTTATACTTGCATCAAATGTTTCTTAGAGTGATCCTTTTTTATTGAAGATTTGCTTAACAATTACCGAGTGATGTATTTTATTGCTTGTTTATTTAGTATTTAATAGCAGGGCTCACGATTTTTGGTTGTGCTTTTTAGTCATGCAATTCTTAGATATCTAGCTTCTGCATTTCCCGGAGTTGCTGATAATTGGTAATTTTAGTTCTGTCTGCTTCTTAGATTTCAGTTTTAGTTGAGCAGTAAATTTCTTTTAAGATTTTAATCTTATAATCCTCATTATTTTGTGGGGATTCTATCAGAAGCAATCTCTCTACGTCATCAGAGGTAGTGATTTGGATTGCATACACTTGACCCTCCCCAGACCCCTTTAAGTAGGAATACACTGAATATGTTGTTGTTGTAATCCTCATTATTATGCTTTATATTCTAAAGGTATCCAAGTGACGTGAAGAAAAGTGCAAGCGTATCCAGTAAGTTCCTGACTTTCAGATCTATTTTCTGTTACTGGCAAGTTGCGATTTAGATTATTGTTTGAGCAGTTGCACTAAACTCTGTGTTGACTAATGTACAATAAAGATAAAAAGGGTTTTGTTACTAACTTGGATTGCATGTATAGAAGCATTTCATTTTGGTAGATATAGTCATAGGTAAGAGAAAGATAATTCCTTCATATTAGTGGATGCTCAATTGATACGCTGATCCAAATTTTTCTTCCTGCTTGCATAGAAGCTTTTTCTGCAACCTCTTTCTCATCTGAGATCACGAAAGAATACTCATGTGACTGGGCTTCTGGTGCTGAATTGTTGGAAGTGAGTCCAGAAAAAGATAAATGTCCACTTGACGGCTGTAGAAAATCTAATTCAAAGCATGATGATCCTTTTACGTTAGACAATCTAGATGATCCACGACCTTCAACTTTCAATGCCATGCTTGGAAGTTCTAAGCCCGTAGTATTATCAAATAAAAAACTTACTACTTTCTTTACTGAACCATCAGTTGTTTATTGTTCTTTACTACAACTTAAGCATTAAGAGCAACTAAGGAAAAAAGTTTTGCCAAATCTTATATTAATAAGTTATTTGTTGGTGTTAAAGTTGTAATTAGTAAATTAAGCTGAGAATTTATCTCATTCTGTAGTAGTGATTGCTATCTTCTTCAAACTTCATCAACTATTAAAAATGCTAAACTGTTGGCACGGGCCATCCACATCTAGTATATATATACACACGGAATGCTTGGACATTTTTGGAATTATTGAATTTTGTTGCTGAGTTGTAGAGTACTGATTGTCTTAGGAATTTGTTTTTCTACCGTGTTAATCGAAAAATCAATTGAGGTCCTTTTCAGTAGTTATATTTTGCCCCTGCCTTGGCATTTTTTAACAATAAAATGTATGTGTAAAATTGTAAAATCAACAAATATTCAATCTTTTCGTAATTGCCCAAAAACGCATTAAAGTTGTTTATGTCATGTGAAAATTTTACTTGCTCTCACAAATTGACAGGTTTCAACTCAGGTCATTCTTAAACGACAATTTCATACTACCTCCGCTCATTTTAATTTGCTCCCCTCATTTTTCATATAACTAAGTTTCAAAACTAAATTAGATTAATTTATTTTATTAAATTAAAATTTTAATATTCAAAACCTGCTTGAAAAAATTCTATAAATTATAATTTTTCGTTTTTAATTTGATTAAGAAATAAATCTTAAAATATTAATCAAAATTTGTGTTGTTTGACTCTAAAAATAAAAACAGAGAAATTAAAAAACGAAGGGAGCACTATCTATCTCCCTCCAATTTTATTTGTTTATACTCAATTTATTTTATAATAATAAGTACTATTTCGCGCAATCAAGTTGACATTATTCTTAAGAAAATACTTACGAGAGTTTTACTTTATTAAATTAAGTTTATTAACTATGCTTTAGATGTCTACATTTGACAATTGATACTTTATACTGTCATCTAATGATATGAATAGTAATGAATGAACCTGATAAACTTTTCTTGATTTCATAAATTTGACAAATAAATTAAACTATCTTTAATAAGATCAAATAAACGAAACGAAGAAAATATAATCAAAACATCATTTAAAAGATATTTTTTTCAAGATAATTATTAAAGATAAATTAATAAAATTATGTTTACTTTCTAAGAATAAATGATAATAGGCGTGCCCATATAACGTTCTATTAAGAAGTCACATATAATTTATCAGTTAATTTCTAATTTATTTATTTTATTAATTATAGTCATTTACCACAGATAACATTTCTCAATGTTGGACCCGCATATCTATATATATATATATATATAATCCTGCTCAAGCATACTTTAGAGATTAAGGTAAAGGTGTCAAGTCGGACCGGTTTGACCCGGCCCGGAAAGCCCTAGGACTTTAGGGTATCGGATCCCGGTCCGTTTTTTTTTTAAAATTGGGCCCGGTTAACCCGGCCCGACCCAGCCCGGTACAGGCCCGCCGGTTAACCGGCCCGGTATCAAAAAAAAAAAAATTTAATTTTTTGGGCCAAACTAGCCGTTGGCCCAACGGTAATATTACCGTTTTTGGGTCCAAACGGCTAGTTTGGGCCCATTTAATTAAAAAAATATATATATATATAAAATATTTTTTAATCCTCAAAATAAATCTATAAATACCCTACAACTTCAAATCATTTCTCACACAATTTTTCACTCTCTCAAATCTCATTCTCTCTCAAATCTCAATTCTCAATTATCAAATATTCAATATATTTAATTTCTTAAAGTGTTCACTTTAATTTTTTAATTTTTCGTTTACAAAGTAAGAGCAGAAGTTTCTAAAGTCGCAATCTTCGGATACTTCCAAAATTTGGTATTGTCGTTCCATCTCTTACGTTTAATTTTTATTTATTGTATTAATTGTTTAATATTTAATTTTATTATATTTGTGTATTTTGAATATTTTTAGTTTAATTTAATTTATATTATGGATAAATTAAAAAACCTCGCTGCTAAAGGTGTTAAAAATTTTTGATCCCGGAATCGGTAGTGGTAGTAAAAAGCGAATTATTAGCGGTAGAGGTAGTTCAAGTAATAGATATACCAGTGTGACTTCGCCTCCGGTACCGCTTGGTACACCTTTTGAGGAAGAAATAGGTGTAGGTGCTCACGATATGGATTACGTAGAATTTCAAGAAAATTACGGTATAGAAGAAGAAAATGAAGTAGATGCAGTTAATGTAGACGAAGATGATGAAAATATTGCTGAAACACCCGCAGTAGGAGATGCTAACGTTAGATCTGAATCAGTTAATCTCCCTTCCCGTCCTCCCAGTGCCCCAAAACCCCGTAAAAGAACTAGTATTGCATGGCAATTTTTTGAACGTATATCAGATATTGAGGTGCAGTGCAATATTTGTCAACAAATATATAAGCATAGAAGTGGCGGTAAGCAAGGGGGTACGGGTACGTTAATGAGACATATAGCTGAAGATCACAAAAGAGAGTTAAATATTGCAAAAGGTGGTGGGGATGTTGGTGGGTCAACGCAAACTAGAATGGACCCAACAACCGGTCAAGTAGCGAAAAAGTATAATAAATTGAGTGACCGGGAAGAAATAGCTAAAATGGTAGTTGTGGGTTGTTTGCCTTTTAGTTTTCCTTCTTCTGATGCTTTTATCCGTTATATACAAGCAATTTATAATCCTATGTTTAATGGTATTCCTAGAACTACTTGTCGGTCTGATATTTTTAAACTCCATTCACAATATTGTTTTTATTTATCAACATTCTTAAAAAATATTCAATGTAGATTGTCCCTAACTTCTGATCTTGGTCGTGCTGTTAATAAAAATGATTATTTAACCGTTACTTGTAATTGGATGGATAGTAATTTCATAATGCAAAAACGTATTCTTGCTTTTTTATATGATGAAGATCGCAAACATACTGGACAATTTATTGCTGATTCTATTATTAAAATTGCCGGATATTATGGTATAGAAAATAAAATTTTATGTATTGCTTTTGATAATGCTTCTAACAACAAGAATGCTATAACAAAAATAAAATCTACGTTATCTCCACCCTTTCCTGAAATTTTCCATATTAAGTGTGCATGTCATATCTATAATTTAATTGTAAAAGATGGTCTTGACTTTTTTGAGATTTATATTGAAAAAATTCGTCTTGCCGTAGGTTTCATTCAAGGAAATAATCGTAGAGCGAGAATTAAAGAATTTAAAGTTAAATGTCAAGAAAATGGACTTACACCGATTTTAATGCCTGAGGAAATTGATATTAGATGGAATTCTACGTATGAATTTTTAAAAACTTGTTATAAATATAGAATTCCTATTACACTAACTTTTAACCAACACTATGGTTCTTTTGCTGATTCTGCTGATTGCATGTTACATAATTCTGATTGGGTTATAATTAATGATCTTGTTAAGTTTTTAGAAAAATTTTATGTAGCTACGGTTGAATTTTCCGGTGCATACTATCCTACTGTTTGTAATATTTTGGCATATATAGCCGATATTTCTGGTTTGCTCCAACAATATAAAAATAAAGAAGGTTATAAAGAAGCTGTTGGCGCTATGTTTACGAAATTTAAAAAATATTTCTTCCCGATTCCCCCTATTTACTTGGTTGGTGCTATGTTAAATCCGTGCATGAAATTTAATCATATGTGTCACTTTAGTACTCTTATTTATGCTAACTTAGAAATAAATACTAACCGTGAGTCTGAACAAGAGCAGCCTGATTTGTGGACGGCTACGACTGATGCAAAAGATTATATAATCACTATGCTGATTTATTTGATTCAGCCGTACCTACAAATATCAGTCCAACTGTCGCTCCTCATCCTCCCGAGGAGCCATCATCTTCTAAAAGGCCGGCACATAGTGGTTTTCCTGATTCGTTTTATGATTTAACTTGTTGGAACAGTGTGGATGAGAGAGCTTACACATCAACTTATCGGGAAGAGCTGAAATATTATCTGCGGACGCCACCAGAGGATCGCAGACGACGGATCAACTCGCTGGATTGGTGGAGGAATAATGAATCACAATATCTTGTACTTTCAAGATTAGTCAGAGATATCTTGAATGTTCCAATGTCAACCGTTGCATCAGAGAGCGCCTTCAGTCAGGGACGACAGCAGCTTGGAGACAACCGACACTCATTGGGAAGCAACGCAATGAATGTTTTAGTTTGCCTTAGAGATTGGATTAGAGCAGAAAGAAGAAACCAAGGAATGGAACCAGAGCCAAGCGACGACCTCAAACTTGAAGAAATTATGACTTCACGGGAGAACTCAACAGAATCAAGTCCAATGCATGGGTTTGCCCCCGTTGACTTCGACTATCCTATGCAAATTCCAATTAATATTAACATGAATGAGTTGGAAAAAATGATGCATAATTTATAGATTTTTCATTCATGTAAATTATAAATTTTGGATCATTTTGCAATCAATAAAATTCCACAAATTCATTCACTCCTTAGTCGTTGTTTTTTATTTTTTTTTATTTATCAATTTAAAGTTTTAATATCTTCTATACAACTGTATATTTAATGTATACATGTGTATATGTTTATATATCTTATATAGAAGTGTATATTTAATGTATACACGTGTATATATCTTCTATAGAAGTGTATATTTAATGTATACACGTGTATATATCTTCTATAGAAGTGTATATTTAATATATAGATTGTGTATATAGCGTATATATAGTGTATATTTGATCGATTTTTATCCGGATTTGACCGGGTTTTAGCGGGTTTGACCGGATTGAGTTACTGTGCGGCCCAACCCGGCCCGGTTAAGGCCAAAACCGGCCCGAAACCCGGTAAGAGAGAGGGGGCCAATTCCGGGTTGACCCAGCCCGGCCCGTTAGACAGTCTTAGATTAAGGTACGCAATCGTCACAAATAAGCATGCATGATCTTCAATTAACAATCTTACCTAATGAAATTTAGCTACTCCGAATTGTAATGAAGAATATTAAGGTAAAGATTTTAAGCACAACTTGATCAATAAATTAAATAAGTTTAGAAAATTTTATTTTTTATTTGAATAAATAACAACTATAGAAGTTGTCTAGAAGAAGTTTGACATGCAAAGTTGTTGGATCGTTGTCGGGATAACTAGTGCAGTTGTCGAACAACTGTGTGTAGTTGTTGGAAGGACTTGACCCACTAATATCAATCACGAGACTCACTTATACCATTTATGTGCAATTGTTGGAAGGACTTGACACACTAATATCACGAGACTCACTTGTCTCATTTAATTAATTGGAGACTTGAGTCAACTCATTTTTCACCACACTGAACAATACTTGGAGTGCAGGCATTGGGTTTGAAAGTTCAATATACAGAAATATAAGGATCGAGTATTCAAGAGAGAAAAAATTGGAAAAATTTTCCTGTGCCTCAGAATTGTGAGTCCTCCACTAATTGAACAGCTATGGGCACAAGTTAATTAATTTACAGAATACAGGTAAAGAAGATTATGTACATAATAATGTACAATGTACAGATGGAAAATTACTTGGATCTTTCTATAGTTGTCTGAGACTACTTTGATGAAGAAGATGCACAGAGCTCCGACCTTGCTCTTTTGCCTTGTCAATTGTAGATAGAAGTACCTGCAGGAAGTCCTCTGCTTCATCTTTCGATATGAAAACCAAATTGGTCTGGAACAGCGGGAGCGATGTGCGAGGATTGTTGTTCCATCTCTTTCCCTTAGTTCCCCGGCTTCTTTTATGTGAATTCTGGTTCTGTCTTGACAATGCATCTGAGCTACTTCCCACAATATGTACCTCATCGTCATCGTTATCAGCATGAATTACACTATCCATCCCGATTTCTGTCTCTACCAACCACTCTGGGTTAGCAGGCACTCCTTGAAACTCGGGCATTCTGTATTTTACTAGACTGGAGCAAGAGACAATTAATATAAGTCTTTCAGTTAGGATAACAAACTTCCCATCATATCTAAGGGCTTTACACAATACTAATATTTCGTCTTTGAGCTTAACATGGTCTTCAGCCTCTCTAAGTACAGATACTCCAATTGCTTCTTCCCAAGAGTATGGCCGTAAAGGAAGTTCCCTATTTAAATGCCTTGGCAATCGGACCCTAAAGCGATGAGATCCCTGATTATGAAGTTTGCTTCGATTCCTGATGCTTTGTGCTGTTTTGCCGGTGATATTAAGGATACTAGCTGCTGGTCTTGCCACAAGTCCTGTCACTCCAAGAGCTATACCTGCAAGAAGAAATATTTATTATCCACACCCATGCATAATGATCTAGTTGAAAGCTTGAAGCGACAATAGTCTAAGTCTGCAGAATTCACTTCCCAGGAGGTTCAATTCTCCTGCAATAGTGACCAGAAAAATAGCATGGATAAACTTGATACCTGAGAGAACTCCTGGAAGGCCATGTCTCTCTGCCCCTTTAATAGGTGATTGCAATAGACCAGTCAGACCCTGCAAATCAAGAATACCAGTTGTTTTTTTTTTTTTTTTTTTTTAAAAGATCAATTACGGAATAATATATCATTAATAAAAGGGGTTACTCCACATAAAAATAGCATACCTAAAAAGAGAAACCTACAAAGGTAGATGGTTCCCTACCATGGACACATTTATCCGTACGAATAGGAATCGCATGGATGCACCCAAAAAAAAAGAAAAAGAAAAGGATAAACGACTATTCTTCAACTTACAAAATCATGTTCAATTCCCTCAAAAACTCTTTTATTTCTTTATTCCATACTACCCACATAAGAGCTAACGGAGGGATGTCCCATATCCTGCACCTTCTCTTCACTCTTTTAAAAGGCCAATGGAATAAAGTGTCCTCTATCGGCCCCCCATAGTCCACAGTAGTCCAAACCATCTCAAAATCACCCACCATAACCTTGAAGCAACCTGACAATGTTTTACAAGGTGATCCACGTACTCTTGTGAGTGTTCGGATATGAAGCACCAACTAACATATGTGAACCTCCTTTTCCTTCTAAATTCTCAGTTGTCAAAATAACTCTTCTAGTCGTATGACGAAACATACCTTTCTCAGTGCGCTGGGAATCCAAACTGCACCATGCGGGAAAACCATCTCATCTGTTGTGAGCATCATGGCGTAATGATACGTTACTGAGGAGTGTCCACCATTCCCTTACTCCCATCTCTAAGAATCATGAATTTCCAAAGATGGAGTTTGTTGGTGGAGTGTCTCAAGCAAGTTTTGCAATTCTTCAGTCTTCCAATCTTGAAGATTTCTCCTAAATTGAAGATTCCTGTGAGCATTTCCTTCTTGTATCTCTCGAATTTGTTGGACTCATCTCCCTTTGACATGAAATGCTATGAAGGTTGGGATATGAAGCTCTCTAAGGTGTTATCCCCGCACCACTTATGTGCCCCAAAATTATCTCTACTCTCATCCCCTACCGTGAAAGTTACGTTTCCACTAAATTCCTCCCACTCCTTCAAGATATTTCTCCAAAGGCCACAACCAAAAGTAGTAGTAACGTTTCTAACTCTCTACCCCTTCCGTAACTCCGCAATCACCTCTCTCCATATTTTGTGCTCCTTTTCCAAATCTCCAAAGCTACTTCCCTAGCAAAGCCCTATTAAATATCCGAAGATCTTTAACCCTGAGAATCCCCAACTTCCTTGGAATCTTAAAAAGTTTTCCAACACACTAACTGAAATTTTGTCGATCCATCAGCCGAGTTCCAAAGGATTTTCGTTTCTTTTCTTTTTTTTTTTTGGATAAAAAGTTCCAAAGGAAATTTCTTTGTAACCTTCCCATTTTTTCAATCATGCTAGCCGGTGCTTGTAGAAAAGACATAAAGTAAGTGTGAATGCTCAACAGGTTGTTCTTGATTAACACTTCATTTCCCATTTTTCAAATAGCTCTACTGCCGCCCTGCATATCTTCTTTCAACCCTTTCATAGGTACGAATTGTGGAAAAGAGACGAACCAAAATTGCAAGACTAAAACTCTCAACACACGGTAATTCTTCTTTAGCAGCAATATCTTCACACACATGAGATACAGTGAGACTACAAGAAGCTATAGTATTCTAAATGCATGAAGAGTAACAACAACAACATACCCAGTGTATTCCCACCTAGTGGGGTCTGGGGAGGGTAGAGTGTATACAGACCATACCACTACCTCAGGTGAAGTAGAGAGGATGTTTCCGATAGACCCCCAGCTTAAAACCAATAACACCAATAACAGTATAAATACATGGAGTCAAAAGAATAAAAGAGGAAGTGAAACAGGCCGCTATGTCCATGGGAGCTATGAATTGAAAATAAGATACCTCTAAGAATTCATTTATCACCCCTTTGCTATGGGGTGATATTCCCTTCTGGTGTCTTTCCATATTTCTGACAGCTTGATCATCAAAAGTAAATGCCACGATACCCTACAAGATGAAATTAATTAATGAGGGTCAGATAACATGCAGAGTTTGAAAATGTTGCTTGATGCAAAGTACCTTGTGTGCAGCTTTGCTGAATTGGGTGGCAGCATCACTTAAGGCATAGACGGTGTTACTCAAAAGACTAGAGGTCCCTTGTGCCATGCCTTTAATAAACCCTGCACGAGTCTGCAGAGAGAACTGTGCTTTACATCTAGTGGGAAAGATAAAAGAGAAGATAATGCAGAAGGTACCTGGAAAACACTTTGTACAGGAGCTGACAAGAAATCCTTAAGGCCAAGACCCATGCTCCTTGCAAACCCCATAGGATTTCCGATAACTCCTGCTGAACCAAATACCTGAAGCAAACGTATTTCACTGTCCACGACCACTAAGAAGACCATTTCAAGAAACAAGTCGTCCAGTTGATATGTGTAATTTAAGAAAAATGTATACATGGTAAAATTCAGACAATATAAAAATTCTTAATAGTAAAACTTTATATTTTAAATAGGAGAAAATTATGCAAATCTTTAAAGCCGTTTTTCCCAGTTCATTAGTAATGATTATTGTTTTCAACTTAGCTAGGAATTTGTAATTAATTAGACTTGGAAAGACTTTGTAATTAATTAGAATTGGACATATATTTTAAATTAAAAATTATGGAGTCCTAAAATATACACTAACATAAAAATCTATGTTAAAAAAGGTATAAGAACAGTAATAATTAAGGATTCAGGAGTAATACAACATATAAAAAAATATTCTAACACCAGAAAAACTAAAGCAGAAGCCACCCTATAACAGCACAAAATAAACGGCGGGATTGATATGAAGCACTTCCTCGCATGATTGATACGAAGTTCTTTTTGGATTCTGGGTTTTGCCAAGCGAGCTGGATTTTCGGGAGACATGTTGACCACACACAGAGGTTAGGAAGCTTATAGACTTAATTTATATTTTCTTTTTTTCTTCTAATTTTGTCGTGAAACAGTTTGAAAATCAGCAGTTGGCCTGTGTGCAATTCGTTCATCAATGGTCGACCCTGAGATAAATTTTTCTGACATGTACAAAAGGAAGTCTTATATCACTAAATTGCACCAGAGTCTTGAATGTATGTATCAATTTGTTTTTTTTTTTTTTATTCTTGAATAATAGTTAATTCTACAAGGTAAATAATTTATTATGTATATTTAAATATATAATTAATTTATCCTTAAATTAGAATTTAGTATGTATGATCAAGTAGGCATTTAATTTGTCCTTAAAATAGAGTACCATATATGTGTATAAAGTAGAATACGTTTACAAGAATATTTAACCTAAATTAAGAGTTGTTACATTTTTGTATTGTTCTAATTTTTATTTTGTAAAACATTATGTACCATTTAGAATATATCATTAGCAATTCAAGTTTTATACTTCTTCCGTCCATCTTTACTTGTCTACTATACTAAAAATAAATGTCCATCAATACTTATCCAGTTTGAAATCGATGGATAATTTACTCTTTTCTTCTCATATTCCCCTTGCTATTAAATGCTATTCATCGCTCAATGCATTACATTAATTATATTCAAAGAGTGAAATAGTAAAATTACACCCATTATTAATTGATTCTTAACCTGTGTGTCAGTCAATAGTGGACAAGTATTGTTGGACAGAAGGAGTGTAAATAACTCCCATAGACTAGTAAAATAAAGTTCAACTGAATAGCTCTAAGTCCCCGCAAAAAACACATAATCAGGAAGGTTATTCATAAATCATCACAGTAAGTATGATATCATTAAGAAATTTGTTATTTCTGTGGTTAAAAGGCACATACTATTCCATACTATATCACGCTGGAGAATCACTTCTGTTTTTAGATACTCAAATGGATTGAAGCTCAGAAGCACCAGTAATGTCAATGTCAATTGTCAGGTCTAGTGATAGTAAGATAATCTAGGTTTTCCCACCTCCAATCCCTGCATCAGTTTCTTTTCTTCAAGCTTATGATTTTTCTTTCTCCTACAGACTTATTATTCAGAGCTTTTAGTATTATAGAGAAAGGCATTTTAAATAGCTGATAGAAAGATACAATGATGGGAGGGCTCTGGATCCTACAGAAAGCCAGATATTTGCTTCAAAGCAAGGCCATCATTGGGTGTTACAGCAGATGAAGAAGAAAGGGCACCCACAATGAGGTAAGCAATACAATCTTCTTAAGTAAAACATCATCGAAGTACCTGAACAAGTGTGTGCAACTGTAATGACCCTCAAGGTCATTTTCTGCATTTCCACACATTTTGAGCTTTCCTATAGCTGCTCCAAGTCATTTGTGACTTGTTGGAGCTGACAGTTCAGTTACCGGGTAGTTCGTCTGATTTTTAGAGCCAGTGTCCCTGTTCTGAAATCTTCGCTGGTAAGGATTGGCTATCGGGCGTAAACTTCGGTTTAATGACTTCGTATGCCAATTCTGACAGTTCCATTAGCTCAAAAACGTCCATTTTGGGCTAGGAGAACCTTTGGTTCGGGTCCCAAGGCTTCCAAACTCATTTCGGGCTATTGATCGGAATTTGGTAAAAGTGGCCCTTGGGTGTAGGGCCCACTTTTTGTCAAAACGACCGCGGATGGAAATTTTGATTGCGCCATTGAGTCCGCAATGTTGAATTTATTAGGGTAGCACAGTTCGTTTGTGTTCACAGGATTCCGAATGAATTCCGATTCAAAATGAATCCTGAAGAGTCGGTGGAAACTTGGAATTCAGCTAGTGCATCCGCTTAAGCGGCCAGCCGGTCGCTTTAGCGACCGGGGTTTGTCCAACTGGGCTGTGTAAGCAAAGACCTGTTCGCTTAAGTGACATCCTGGCTGCTTAAGCGTAGGCCATCCCAAGGCGGGGATTGCTTAAGCGATCCATGGACTGCTTTACCGGTGATTGCTTAAGCGGCACCTGGAGGGCATTAAAATCCCCTCTTATCTCATTTTCTCCCCATTTTTCACAAGTCTCAAAAGCTAGAAGCACTAGATAGTGGAAAATTAGGAGTGTTCGTTGGGAGATTTTGTATATTGCCTTTGATGTACTCGTATTCTTTTGGATTAGAGGCTCTTGTACTGACTTTACTAGGCCGTGGGATGATGTTACTGTTCTCTTATTTTTCCTTCATTCATGTTATTGTCCTTATGATTTATGTCTTGTAATTCATTTACTTGCATAATTTCGGCTATTATGCCATTTTCCACCAATTAGCTCATTGCTTATAGTTCCGGGCTACGCTTTGGCTTACCTACTGGCGGGGTAAAGTAGGTGCCCTCATGATTCGAGGAATCGGGTCGTGACAGCAACAAGACAATTAAAACACAGTATGCAATCGAGGTGGTCCCTTGACAGATAATTTGAAGTTCGGCTGTCAATCTATTAGTCTAAAAACAAAGTTCAGAGTATATTTTGGTCCAACCAATTCAAAATGTTTTGCATCTGATAGATAAGATAAGCCTTTCTCCCCTTCTCATTACTCTATCTGCACATCTAAGGGAGTCCTAAAAGCAAAACAGGCAATCCCTGCCATTCCAGCAAATATAGACGAGAAATCTCTTCCACCTAAAACCAGAAAACCAGTTGAAAATGGGTATCAATGTTTAAAAATATCCACTGAGAAACTTACGCTATTACTGGAATTACCTCTCCTCTCACTCCCTTCACATTATAGCACAAATTGAATATAATGAGATTCACGAAGCTTGTTCTAATTTCTATGAACCTCACATTAATGCAAGATCAGATGTGTAGTGAAAGCAAAGCCTATACCTTGAGCAGACTAAACTCCTCAAACTTAGATCTGAAATTCTAGTTGACATTTGATACAGAAGTCAGAACTAGGGTGGTGTTCTAGCCTAGACCTGATATTCAAGGCCTAGTCTGGTATCAAGAACGATGTTTTCTTATATATTTAGAATGGATGTGTGTTCAAATTCTCCAACTCTTCTACTGAAACTAGTCCATTTGATACAAGCACGGCCACGATGATGGAGGTGTACGAGTGTGTCAAGAGGAGTCCACCTGAGCTAAGACATTGTTGAAGTGTGAAAGGAGGGCTTAAAAGGGCACCAAAACAGTCCACACCATACACTTGATGGGCGCCCCACTCTTTGAGGGGCCTTTTGGTCATTTTACACTTTATTTTGTAATACACTATATATAGAACCTTGTAGGGTTTCATTAGTTAGTTTTTGATGATGTTGTAAGTCATAAGACACAAAGAAACACAAGTCCTCTCCCTTTGGAGGCACAAAACCGAAACAAGGTTTCAACTTGAGTGTGGAATCACTCGTGTTGGATTGTTGGCTTGATACGTTGGTGTTTAGTAAAGTTCCTCTTGGGTCAACGTAAGAACTTGGTGTTAGTTTACATGTTTGTAGGGGTTTTTGAGTTTAATATACTCTTTAGTTTCTATCTTACATGTTCTCTTTATGTGAAGTTATTTATCCATTATCTCTTACGTTAGTTTTGCTTTCTTGTTGAGGTTTTGTGCCTAATTCGAGTGGACTGTTTTGTGACGTTTTGTGGGTTGTTTTGAGCCATCTTTGGACCGTTTGGTATCACCATTTAAATCCCCTAACAGAAATGAGATCATGTTATTGACTCAGACTGATGACTCTGAAGGGTTCAAATTTTCTTTTTAAGGTACTCAAGAATATTAGAGGTAGTAAAATTGCAACAAAGTGGTGAGGACAATTCTCATAACAGTCTGTCAATTGAGTTATAGATGAGTGTGATGATTTGGAGAGAAATTCTCCATCTAAAATCTACTGAAGGAGGAGCAGAGGGTTAAGCGATTAACTACAGCGAAAACAGTTAATGTTTGCATAAGGTTACCTTGTACATCTCATGAAGAAATTGTCGTGTGTAATGCTCGATAAGTATCTCTCGAATGGATTCCCAGCTAGCCAGCTGATGTGAAATGATTACTTGTTTAAGGTGAATTTGTGCTCCCTCAATATCAGCAAGTGCCATAAGACCCCTCTGTGAAAGTCAATGTCATATGGCTTGAGAAGCACACATATGAATGAAGTTGCTAAGTGAAGTTTAGCAATAAACATTAAACAGTATTGCTGTAAGATGGTCACTCAAACTGATTGTTACAATTAACCATAGATTAAGAATTTAGAAAATCATAATATCTTCTACCATCCTGCATACAGCCTTACATGTATAAGAGATTCTCCAGACGTAAGCACTCCATTTCGAAGCAACCAGGGACTGCTGGAGAAACTACAAGAAAAAGTTCAATGTTATAAGCATACAGTTAAGTTACATGAAAACATGATATAAATTACCTTAAAGTCAACTTGATCGGTGCCACATCAAACAACTCAACATAAATCTTCTTCTGCTTTTTGGCTAGAAGGTGAATCTGTTGCCAGGGGGCTCCAATAGGGACTATCAAAGGTAGCAAAGAGGTCCTACTGGTGTTTTCTTGAAACACAGGAATATTAACTGAGTAGCATTCATTCACATTTGATTTCATGGGTGCCCAATCTATGGAATTAGAGGTGTTCATTATAGAAACACAATCAGAAAGAGGATGGTCTGTTGAATTAGAGTGCTGTAACACTCTGCTCTGCAACCTTGAAGATAAAGTTTTAATGAAATCAAACAAACTCAAGATTACATCCTGATCAAGTTCAAGATGACAATCTGCCACTCTGCAAGAAAATAGACTAGTCAGGCAGTAATATAACATAATAAATGTTGATAGAGTTCAAGACCAGTACATTAGAAAGGAATCAGTTAGAGACCTTAGACTTATGTGCTCGAAGGAAACAAGTGAGAGATATCGATTCTTCCACTTTGTCACCACCAATGAAAGAACTGGCTCCCGTGAGCTCTCCAAAGAACATTCTGCCCCCATTTCACTAGTAATACCCTTATCAACATCAAAAGACAAGATGACAGGGTAAGGTGTACATGCTAACTGGTTATCAATTTGCAAGGATGTGATTTGCAAGGAGAATCTCTGTTGATCTACACTCTGCGTGAAATCAACTGTAATGTCTTTTGCACAAGCGAAAAATAGTTCCTGAAAAAGAAACGGTATGACCACTCAAAAGCATATAGGATTGAAGCTTACAATTTTATAATCTTCATTTACAACCATAAAGGTACCTCTGGCGTAGAGCTTATTAGAGAGATGCCAACATACGGAATGTCCACCAATATTCTATCTTTGCAGTCAGCGGAACTTTCATGCTTCACTGTCTGTTTTTTTCTATTTTTAGACTGACAGATGTGCGAGCCCTTCAAACCACCCAACAGATGGTAACTGGAATCGATGATGCTCAGAATCTGTATTTGAAAAAAAAAAAAAAAAAACTGTCACTATAAAAGAGACACGAAAAGAAAGATTGTATCTGAATGTTAAAGCATCATCAATGCACCTTGACTGCCCCCTCAGAGTGGACAGAAACAATCAGAGTTCTTTGAGGCTTCTGAAAAAAGTTAGAAGAAGTCATGTGTAAGAACGGTAACAAGATTATTATCATATAAATGATTGGAAAAACATTAATTTTGGTCTCATATACAATATAAGATAGAACTGTGATTAATATAAAGAGAATGACAAAGGAACTTATTACCAAACAAAATAAGAGAATAGTAATAGTTCAAACAATATTTTAGAATTAGGTTATTAGTGTATTCTGGTCACGAGCAAATATTTTTTTTATAGAATTAGGGTATTGGTGTATACTAGTCTAACTAGTTCAAACAATAAAAGTGAAATTTTAAGGAACATTATTTTAGAATTATCAATTCAAGTACAGACTTCTGATATTTTCTAATTAACATAACAAACCAACAATACCAACAGGAACAACAGGATTTGGGTCAAGTATGAAAAAGTAATATGGTGAGTACAAGCTCTGCTTAAACTTTACAAACTGAAGCATATAAAGTGAAGTACCTCAGGAGTGGCAGGTAGGTATACGGGTGCATAGTCCTTTACGTCATCTATTGCATATGATCCTATAACACGTTCACCCGGAACCTAAAAATTCCAGAGAGAAACTTTACAAACAGAGACATGCTTGAAAACCATTTAGCTTTTAAATATAGCAAAACATACCTCAATAGTGAGACGATGTGGATAGCAGGGTTCGTCCCACGCATAAGGGCAAGAAGTGTAGGAATGGACCATAGTTTCAAAAGTTTCACACTTTTGTTGATAAACACGTAGCCGCTTGAATACAAAAAGGGAGAGGGTGAATTAGTCAAAAATCAACAACTAAGTCGAAACCTCACATTCGTTATCCGGGTAAAAAATTCGGAATGGGCGCGCGCGCGCACACACACACATAATTTTTAAAAGGGAATAAGCAGTTTGTATACCAATTTGTCTGACTTGGTATGACCAGAATGCAAAGGAGAGAAACTATTAGAGCACAAGATTTATAAAAATTGGTGGAATATTATGATAATTTATAGTTAGAACTCTTCTCAGTTTAGTTAAAATTTACTTCCTAGAGACCGTAAATCCTTACAGCATCTGGACGGCCAAATCCTTTTGACACCTAAACCAACGGAGTTGAGGATTCGATGTTAAATCATTTAGTCTCCGACCCCTTATTTTCTTTTGGTGCACCCATATATGTCCTGTTTGTATAGAGGATTGAGTGTCTTTTGGAGAGAGCCATCTTTTATAGATTTCACCATTTTGGTATATCTCTTGTATACGGCCAAGTCGGCCTTGTTATAATCCATGAAAACATTTGATCGTCATAAAAAATACAACAACAATACACTAATCAATTCAACAATTTGACGAGTTCCCTATGTCATTAGACCAATATTTCAACAACAACAACAACAAACCCAGTATATTCCCACATAGTAGGGTCTGGGGAGGGTAGAGTGTACGCAGTCCATACCACTACCTCTAAAGAAGTAAAGAGGCTATTTTCGATAGACCCCCGGCTCAAGATAAAAGGCAGTATACAAAAGCATCAAAAGCATAGAACACGATAAAATAACATAGGTATGACATCCACAAAAAATTTGTACATTGCCAAACAAAGGACACCAAAGTCCACCTAAATACTGCCTACGACTCATCCACACCCTTATCCTTCTATCCTAATGTTTTTCCTCCTTATCTTCTTATCCAGGTCATGTCCTCTGTCAGCTGTAACTGCTCAATATCTTCCTATCTAGATCAATATTTCTTAACTCAGATATCTTAACCTGTGATTAGGAATGACTTTGTAATGTACTTAACCTAAAAATAGACTTTGTCAGGGACAAAAACTTAAAAAAGTTATCAATTTACTTCTCGAAATCTTTGACCTTTCTTATGTTATAGAGAACTTAAACGTCTTTGATAAAATAATTTTGGATAATTTATGGATCTCCTCTAGATAGCTGAAGCTTTTAGATGAGGTTAGGTACACACATAAAGTGAATTGATGATATTTTAACGTACTCCCCTCAAATAAAGTGAATTTCCCACATGTGGGAGCCATGTTGAAAACCCAATTAAATCAATAATTTACTTACTCATCCCTTCTTTAATAGCTTGAACTTTTAGACGAGATGGCGTAACAATCATTACATTAATAGAATCACATTTTTACCAACTTAATTTGGATTTAGATGTTCAAAGTTGTTACTTAAGGAAAACAAGGACAGTGGTGTGCAAATTAGCGAATCATGAGTGCACCCTCTTATAATGAGCAAACCCAATGACATTCACTAGAATTTTAGATACTCTATGCTCTTTTAAGTTGATTAACTTTGGTCCATTGTTCTCAAACAAGAATCTATATTGAATGTTTTCCTTTTGGTAGCTTACATCTATATAAAGAATTTGCTACAGAAATATGTCACAATGTCCCTAGTTTTAGACAGTTATTTTTATCTCGAGGTGTAATGTCCTTGTCCAACCTTGGTATTTGTTCATAATTTACATTTGCTACTAGTATCCTCTGCTACTCAGCAATGACATCTTTATCTGCATTCCAATCAAACTTAGATCGGTGTTGTAAAAAGCGGGCTTAAGCCTTACCTCGCTTAATGTGTGCTTGAGTGTTGTCATCAAGCCTGGCATACTTTTCCTTGCCAATGAGTGTTCCCAATGAGGTCACACTAAACAATTGATATTTCACTTTATTGTTTTTTTTTTTTGAATTTCTTTGTCCATATATTTGTTTATTCAAGCTTATAATTAGTCTTGGACTAAACATAAATATTTATATTTTATCTCCACTTGCACCTTTTTTTATTTTAAGTCCACGCGTATTTATGCTTAAAACTCCAACGCACCCTAAAACTTTTTTGCGCTTTTGATAACACGTCGATAATTAGGGTGTATATGTTCTCTTCTTTTGGCATATGTATAAAGGGGTTTCCCTCCAAATGTCAATAAAATTGTTTACCTTATCAAAAAAATAAAAAAAAATAATTACGGTGGAAGTGGTGAAACTATCATAGGTGACTTTGAATTAAGTTTTTTTGTGGTAACAAAATCCTACAAAATATTTTATCCATCATGATAAGGCTAATTATTTTAGGTGCCCCACATTTGTTGAGGTATGATTATTGAGGAAATCACACCTAGTGTCCCCAAAAGTTTTTCAGATTGAGATTTTTCTCCCCATTTAATAAGTCTTTAAAGAATGACATTAACTTGAAAAAATTCTTCAGAAGTATTTATGTTTCCCAACAGGCATAAGTTCAAACGTTTCCTATAAAGCAGAACTTGTGTTAATTGAACAGGCTCATTGTCTTGAAATATCCTGAACGTCTACCTTAAGGGCAAAAGTTAAACCTTATGCCAGGGTAACATACTAAGTTCTAACTTTTGCCTATAAGACAGAATTTTTGGTTAATTGAGCAGATTCACAGTCTTAAAATGTCCTTAATGGCTGTTTTGTAGGAAAAAGTTAGAACTGATGCCTAATGGACAATCTACTTACAACAACAACAAACCCAGTGTATTCCCACATAATGGGGTCTGGGGGGTAAGATGTACGCAATCCATACCTCTACCTCTAAAGAAATAGAAAGACTGTTTCCGATAGACCCCCGACTCGAGACACGAGATACTACACAGATACATAATAAAGCATAGAACAAGATGTCATAACATAAATACTACACCCATAAGTAATAAAAAACGGAGAAAAGCAAACAGATTCGTAATAAAACATGGAACAAGGTATCATAGCAAGAATAATACCCCCACCAAGTACTTCCATACACTAGCGACCCAAACTGGCCCTAACCTTCTGCCCTAATTCGCGTCCTCCAGATCTTCCTATCTAGGGTCATGTCTTCAGTGAGCTGTAACTGCTCCATGTCCCGCCTAATCACCTCACCCCAGTACTTCTTCGGCCTACCCCTACCCCGCCTAAAACCCTCCAAAGTTAGCCTCTCACACATACGAACCGGGGCATCCATGCCCCTCCTCATCACGTGTCCGAACCATCTCAATCGGACTTTCCGCATCTTATACTCCACTGGAGTCACATCAACCTTCTCCCTGATAATCTCATTCCGAACTCTATCCCCTCTAGTCAGCCCACACATCCAACGCAACATCCGCATTTCTGCCACCTTCATCTTTTGAATGTGGGAGTTCTTAACTGGCCAACACTCCGCTCCATACAACATGGCCGGACGGACCACCACCCTGTAGAATTTGCCTTTAAGATTGGGCGACACCTTCTTATCACACAACACCCCCGATGCGAGCTTCCACTTCATCCATCCCGCCCCAATACGGTGCGAGACATCCTCGTTAATCTCCCTGTTACCCTGAATCACGGACCCGAGATACCTGAAACTATCCCTCTTACATAACTCCTGTGATTCCAACTTCACTACCACCTCATTCTCCAGCCTCACGTCATTAAACTTGCATTCCAAATACTCTGTCTTGCTTCTACTCAACTTGAACCCTTTAGACTCAAGAGTTTGTCTCCACACCTCTAATTTGTCATTCACACCCCCTCGCGTCTCATCAATCAAAACTACATCATCTGCAAAAAGCATACACCAAGGCACCTCCCCTTGAATACGCCGCGTCAACACATTCATCACCAAAGCAAACAAAAAAGGACTAAGAGTAGATCCCTGATGCAATCCTGTCAAGACAGTGAAATGCTCTGAGTCTCCTCCCGCCGTCCTCACCTGAGTTTTCGCTCCATCATACATGTCCTTAATTGCTCTAATATATGCCAGCGGGACTCCACTCACCTCCAAGCATCTCTAAAGCACCTCCCTGGGGACTTTGTCGTATGCCTTCTCCAGGTCGATAAACACCATGTGCAGGTCCTTCTTCCTTTCCCTATACTGTTCCACCAGCCTCCGTACCAGGTGAATTGCCTCCGTCGTCGAGTGGCCAGGCATAAATCCAAACTGGTTTTCCAAAATAGACACTATCCGTCTCGGCCTCACCTCGACCACTCTCTCCCAAATCTTCATAGAGTGACTCAATAACTTAATCCCCCTATAGTTATTGCAACTCTGGATGTCACCCTTATTCTTATAAAGAGGGATCATGGTACTCCACCTCCAAGCCTCGGGCATTTTTGCCGTCTTGAAGATTTCGTTAAACAATCCAGTCAACCACCTTACACCAGCCTCTCCAGAGAACTTCCAAAAATCCACCAGTATCTCATCCGGCCCCGTCGCCCTAACCCTTCGCATCTTGCGAACAACCTCTCTAACCTCTTCTACCTTAAATCATCTACAATAACTAAAATCCCGACACTCCTCTGAGTGCTCCAGCTCCCCTAACACAATAGCTCTATCCCCTTCGTCATTCAAGAGCCTATGAAAATACGACTGCCATCTATTCTTAATGTGGCCGTCCTCCACCAACACTGTACCGTCCTCCCCCTTAATGCACTTCGCCTGATCGAGGTCACGACCCTTCCTCTCCCTAGGCTTAGCGAGTCTAAACAACTTTTTTTCCCCTCCTTTCTCCTGTAACCCTGCATACAAGCTCTCAAAAGATGTCGTGTTAGCCGCCGTAACTGCTAACTTAACCTCCTTCCTAGCTAACTTGTACTCTTTCTTGTTTACCCGCTTCTCTTCTTCGTCCTTACTCTCAACCAACTTAGCATACGCCCCTTTCTTGGTCCCCACTTTCTTCTTAACCTCTTCATTCCACCACCAATCCCCCTGATGATGCCCGACCCAGCCCCTAGAAACACCCAACAGCTCACTTGCATTCTCCCTGATGCACCTAGCCACCCTATCTCACATACTATCTACGTCCCCCTACACTCCCACACCCCCATTCCCGCCAACTTCTCCCCTATCTCCCACGCATTCACTGGCGTCAAGCCGCCCCACTTAATTCTAGGTCTACACTCCTCACCCCTCCTCTTTCTATTCTTCTTTATACCCAAATCCATAACCAAGAGCCTATGCTGAGTCGAAAGATTCTCACTCGGGATAACCTTACAGTCCTTACACAACACCCTATCCCCTTTCCTAAGCAACAAAAAGTCAATCTGGGTCTTGGCTATCGCGCTTCAAAAGGTGATCAGGTGATCGTCCTTCTTCGGGAAGCCCGAGTTCACCACCACCAGCCCAAAGGACCTCGCAAAATTCAATAGAGTAGCCCCCTCTTCATTTCTTTCCCCAAAACCAAAACCACCATGCACATCACCAAAGCCTCCCGGTAACGCCCCGATGTGCCCGTTGAAATCTCCTGCTACAACAATATTCTCCGAGCTAGGCACGCCTCTCACCACCTCATCCAAAGCCTCCCAAAACCGCATCTTCTCCTCCCCCTCCAAGCCCACTTGCGGCGCATAAGCACTACACACGTTCAGGGTAAACCCCCGAAAGACCAACTTAATAGTCATCAACCTATTGTTGATCCTCTTTACCTCTACTACCTGATCTCTAAGCTCTTCATCTACTAAGAGGCCAACTCCATTCCTATGCCTCTCGCTCCCAGAGTACCAAAGCTTGTACCCATCCACATCCCTAGCCTTAGACCCTACCCACTTGGTCTCTTGAACAGACACAATATTAATCCTCCTCTTTCTAAGAATCTTCACAAGCTCTATAGGTCTCTTGAACAGACACAATATTAATCCAACTCTTTCTAAGAATCTTCACAAGCTCTATAGACTTACCCTGAAGAGTCCCTATATTCCAAGACCCAACCCTCAGCCTACCATCACTATCCACACGTCTTCCTCTACCACCCCTGAGGCCAAACCTTGGCCTCCCTCCCACTCCCGCCATTTCCTCTTCCCCCGCCCCCACAACAGCCCCCTGCCCCAACCCCCTCGGACATGACCCTATCCGACCATCAACGCCCACAGCCACTACTACAATAAAATATAGAAAAATATAAATAATGGTAGTAACACAGCAACAGCAAGAAAGACAAGGCTCACACAAATTCGAAGAAATAATGGACAATCTACTTAAGAGAAAAATATTATTGAATTGTTGCAACTATATGATTAGATTGAGGCCCTATTTATAGACATTACATTCTAATCCTTTTCCTAATAGGACACTACATTACAATCCCTTCCTAAGTAGAATTCTATATGTTATTCCTATTCCTACTCATATTCTAACACTCTCCCTCAAGCTGGTGCATCGAAGACATATGTACCAAGCTTGTTATAGATGTAACTAATACGAGAATAGGTTAGGGACTAGGTGAAGATATCTGCAACAAAACTGATAAGGACTGCTCTGGACGTCTGGGAAACCTCAATTGAAAAGGAATAAACTAAAAAAGTGATCCGAAAAGCAGTAAACATCACTAGAAAGTCGATGTGTCATTGGAAAATTGTCGGAAACTTGTTAAAATATATGGGTCATCTCGAAATCAAGAGATAGTAGATCTTGAACAAGACAGTCACCGAAGAACTGGCCGGAACATACTCACACGCCGGATTATTAGATTTGATGGCTGAAAAATGGTCACCATTTGAGAAAAAATTATATGGGTAAGGTCGGAATGATGACACGATCCTACTGAAAAAGAGAATTATATGGGTAGGGCGGAACGATGACACGATCCTACTGAGAAATAGAAATTATAGGGGTAGAATAGGAATGACGACACGACCCTATTAAAATTGAAATTATATGGGTAAGGTCGGAATGACGATACGATAGAGAAATTATATGGGTAGGGTCGAATTGATGGCACGACCCTATTGGAAAAGAGAAAATATGGGTAGAGTCGGAATGACAGCACGATCCTACTGAAAAAGAGAAATTATATGGATAGGGTCGGAATGATGGCACGACCCTACTGAAAAAGAGAAATTATATGGTAGGGATGAAATGATGGCACGACCCTACTGTAAAAGAGAAATTATTTGGGTAGGGTCGAAATGATGACACGACCTCACATAAATTAGATTTGAGGAGTCACCGAAAAGACGTACGAAACTATGTAAATTAAATCTGAGGAGTCACCAGAAAGATGCACGGTGCTATGCAACTCAGATATGAGAAAGTAGTCCGAAAAGATGCATGGTGCTATGCAAATCAGATATGAGAAAATAGTCACCAAAAAGAAGCACGGTGCTACGTAAAATAGATATGAAAAAGTAGTCACCGGACAGTCAGTGACCCAACTTTTGGTAACATAATCATTGGCCAGACGGGCGGCATATATGGATTATAGTCGCCCGCCGGCAACGGAAACTCTTTGATTCTTTACCAAGATCGTAGAAGCTTTGATACCATGTGAAGAAATATAAGAGAAAATATTATTGAATTGTTGTAACTATATGATTACATTGAGGCCCTATTTATAGACATTACATTCCAATCCTTTTCCTAATAGGACACTACATTACAATCCCTTCCCAAATAGGATTCTATATGCTATTCCTATTCCTACTCATATTCTAACAACCTATAAGGTAGAACTTCTGGTCAATTGAGCAGATTCAGTTTCCTAAATATCCTGAATGCCTGCCTGCCTCATGGGAAAAAGGTAGACTAAAGCGAAGACCAATAATATTGACAAATATTGTTAAGAGGCATTAAAATAACACCACCAACCCATCTTAGGGCCATTTCTGAAATTGACCTGTCTTTCTCAAATGGTTTTGGGCAACTCTCACCTCATGAGCTAACTTTTTAATTGAGTTAGGCCCAAGAACCATCTCGTATCATGGTATGAAAGAAGACGCATCTAAGTTTCAGGTCTCACCACTGATAAATTGTCAAAATGAATTTTCACTACACGCCTGATTCTTTTCCATGGGTCAAGCACGTCGAAATTTTCATTTTGACAATGTGCTGTTGGTGAGAAATGAGTATCTCTGTCTGCTCCAATACCATGATAAGAAATGGACCTTGAACCTAACTCAACCTGAAAAGCTAGGTCATGAAGTGAGAATTACTCAAAACCATATAATAAGACAAATAACTCAGCCCTCCACCAGATGCAGGGCACTCAACAAACACAGTCAAAAACTATTTGATTGCATTGAAGGAAAATACCTCCTGGGAAAAATTGTCAATACGGTATGGCATGAAGCCAGTATCATCTTCTGACACAAGAACCAGGTTAGTTCCCGACTGACCATGAGGGCTGCCAACGATTTTATCATCTCTAATTGAGACATCAGCAGTCTGAACTTCCACACATATCATGTTCACATCACCAGAGAGAAAATTTCGCATTTTAACCTGAGTATCACCAAGATGTTCTGGCAAGAAGCAACCAGACCATTGCCATCCAGGTTCAGCAAATTGAATAGAGACTAGCAACTCCCTGGAAAACATTGACACACAACAAGAAGAATAAGAAGAAGAAAAGGGAACGAAATTTACACGAATCACAATTCCTTTTTTCGTTCATCCAAGCTTAAAACGTATTGCCTCCCAGATTTAAGTAATCACTAGCATCATAAGAATAGTGTCAGAAATGACATCTTACCAATGACTATTCCCACAACATAGGCTCTCTCACACTGTAACAATAACTGTTCCCATGATGGGCACACTCTCATCAACTACCATTTATAGGTTCGAGCAGAGAGATTCAAGTGTTTCAACAGATACCTTGGCAATGATAATGACAAATTAAAAAGTGGATGGAATGGATGAATGGCTACAAAATAGTTTGTCATTGTGTCATGCAAGGAGAACTAAACGACTAGTTTGAAAAGCCCCTAATAAGAATTTCACACGTAGGGCTTTGCATGCATTTGGAGTATGATACTCATCCCATGCTCCTGCCGGGTTAAATTACAATAACTAGGTATTGAAGTTCTATATGTAACTACGAATGCACGTGGTTTGGAAGTAATTAACACTTATTAGGGGCATGTGTAAATGTGCAAACTTAGCAGTAACTTGAGATATCAATGAGCAATGAAAATGTCAACACTATCATAATATACCTCGATGTATCTGTCCACTGAATATGAGAATGCCTTCCAGATTCCAATGTGAAAACATCATCTGTTCCTTTCTGCTTGTAATGCAAGTCCTTATTGCATGCATTACTGATTACGTATCTGTAGAATTATGGGTGCTTTATTAGATATTTCCCAGAAGGAAGATCTTAAATAAACACCTTGAAGATAATAGTAAACGACATAATATTTCCATAGTAGAGTACCTCGGCTGAAAGGTAATAATTCTTGTCCTATCAAAAAAAGGTGCTGCAACAGCGCCAACAGAAATTACATAACCAGATTTCCTAGATGGTTTTGGGACTGCTACACTGCTAGAACCCGTAGGTGGCACAAGTGCAAAAGCACTAGACCAAGAATCATTAGGAATGTCATCCTTTGGGGAATTTGGTACATATCTACAGAGTCTCACCATAATTTCACTAGAAGACGAACTTGGGTTAGGTGAATACATCCGGCAATTGACCTTCCAAGCATCTCCTTCGGTTAACCCACAGGACTTTAACCTGGATTGACTGCTTTTATAAGACCTACTTCGGTGAAGCGATGCTTTTGAAGCATGTATATCATGCTTCTGTGAACCCCGGTGAAAATTTGTGGAATTATCAAAATCAATCGATTCCGCCTGAGAGAATTTACTGTCATACGACTTTGAAACAAGGTAATTGTTCAATGGAGCTACCGGCAGACTGTTGGTATTTGCAGCTGTTTCCATATACTGATTAGAAGAAAAAATGCCCAGGCCATCTTTCTTGTGGAGAACCAGGTCCTGCTCGTCAACATCATAGCAAGAAGTAATAACACTAAAAGGGCCTTTTGTCCAATTAGCAGATTCAGACACAACAAGGGGGAAACCAGTGCAATTGAAAAGCAAAAATGGAACCGAAATGCATATTTCACGAGCTCCACAAAATGCATCCATCACCTTCTCAATTGCAACACACAGAGGACCTAAAAAAGTGGAGATTATAGAACAAAAAATAATAAGAGACAACTAATAAGGTCGGCACAGGTAAGAGAACGGGAAAGAAAAATTCAATAGGTACCATCTGATGATTGAGGGTCAAAAATAATAGTCTCTGACAAAGAGAACCTCGTTCCACTGAACTTGGCTATTTCGCCAAATGTTTCAGCACGTGGAAATTTCACAGCTGAAGGTTTATATCCGTGCATCTCAAAAGTTATCATGAGGTCATGTAAAGGATCAACATGGAAGAAAGAAGTTTCAACCTGGAAGACACGGAAGATTGTGCAGTTGAACACAAAGTAAAATAAATCAATTCATGAAAAAGTTAGTTACTCTATTATAGTGCAAACCTCTGACACAGGTGCAGTATGACAAACACCAGCATTTTCTATCGTCACAGATACCGTCTCCGGAAGATAGTTCTTCAATACTAATGGGCTGCTTACAGTTAACTGATGCACATTCCTCTTCTCGGGCTTAACCATGTAAGTTGCATTATTATGAGGTTTAAAGGGATGAGTTAGAATATTGTTGGACAAAGAAAGACCTTTTTCTTGTGATACAGCTGACGGTAAACACCAATCATGCACAGATATGCAGCAGCGGAAAGGATCGCTGCTCGGATGAGATGGGTAGCAGACAAAGGAGCGCAAAAAGCTGATTCTATTTTCATTTGAAAGAATATTTGGAATACTGTGGGCTTCACTCCACAAGTAAGAATTACCAAGAGGACGCCATCTCACACGGCCTGCTTCAGCCAAATGTAATGGAAGAGGAACCTGTTGACCAGGGTAAATGGGGTCCAGAACCTGAAAAGAAAAAGAAGGGATATGACAGAAGTTACACCAAACGTGTAGAGACTGAAATCCAGTCAAAACTAAATAGATACTAATACTCTTTTCTCCTGACAGATGTACGGAGATTTCTTCTAACCACTCTACCGATATACCTTGGGAGAAACACCAAATGGAATGTCAAACCGTACTTCAAGAGGCACAGAAGTTGCATTTGATACTATTACCTGAAATAAAAAAGAAATATGTAAAACAGTAAAGTAAATCAAAGCTGCAAAAATATGACCTGCATTAGCACTTACTGTTGAGTACACCCGCACCATCTTCGTGTACCTCTGTATGGACACATCAATCACTACAGGAATGATAAAGCCACTTTTTTCTTCAATTTTGCTGTTCTTTCCATCATTCATACTACTGTTTGGAACATTCTTACTTGTATCAACATCAGACTTCCTTGATGATTTGGAAAAATTGACTTCAAAGTATCTAAGCCCAACAAGATCCATTGAAATAGGAACAGAAGGAAGCAACGTTCCCTCGAGTTGAACAATGATATAATGATGTGATGGCTCCACTGATTTTTTTTCACCAAGTTGATCACAGGATTGGGCAGGCCTATAGCGTAAAATTTGATCCTCAAAACTTTCACTAACATAAACCGGAATAGAAGATCCTGGTTGTAAATACTTTCTACTATTCATCGAGGATACTTCTAAGCTATAACCACTCTGCCGCTGTTGATAGACATGAAATTCTAAAGGCAACGAAGTCAAATTTTGCAGTATATAAGGAGGCGAACTACCGGTATCCAGATTTTCACTTTCCTGATAATTTAAGAATGATGCGATTTCGGAATGACCAGTCATCTGCGCCAGATCCCCTGCATTTTTAATCATCTCGATTGTCCTAGAAACAACCTTCACCAAAGGGAAAGAAACAAGAAACAGAAATGTATCAGTAACCTATTTAAACTGTGCTTAAAGAATTGAGCAAAGCCTGCAATTGAAAATTTAACATTGTGCAATTTCTCATAATTCATTCAATATTTTGCAAACCCAATGCAAGAATTCTTATAGTCTAATCAGATGACAGGAATCCAAGGATGACCAATTTTATTTTTTTTGGACAATGGTAACAGACTGTATATAAATCATTAGCAAAAAGGCTGAAGCCAAAATTACGTCATCAAATCTACATCCCAATAGACTAAAACTAAATCCTATCTCATCTTACAAGAAACCTAGGATGTCTACTATAGAAACTGGGTCATCTATATACTCCGACTTACACCAATACCAAAAGCTTATAATGCAACTAATCTTTAACTTTTGAAGAGAGTTGTTGTTGCCTTCAAAACACCTAGAGTTTCTCTCTTTCCAAATGGTCCACCATATTACTGCCGGGACAATTCTCCATCTGTCTTCGTCAGTGCTACCACCACACCTCAAATTCCAGCTAGTAGGTGCCTCCCCTGTTCTTCCCGACATCGTCCACCTTATGCCTCTGAAGCTGGTAAATAGATTCCAAAACTGGCTGACCATTTTACAGTGAAGAAACAGATGATTAATTATCTCTGCATTATGTTCACAAAAACAGCATCTTGAACACATATATATGTCTACCCTTCTTCATTAGGTTCTCTTGAGTTGAGTTAAAACAGCTTCCTTCACGACCAAGAAAGTGAAAATAGCTACTTTATATACTTCCTCCGTTTCAAAAAGAATGACGTAGTTTGACTTGGCACGGAGTTTAAGAAAATAAAAAAGACTTTTGAATCTTGTGATCTTAAATTAAAAAAAGGATAAATTACACAAATCCCATATTTAAGAGACTATATTATCTAATATCCCTTACTTTTTAAAAATTTACATAAAATCCCATTTTTCAACTTTACTCTTGATACATATCAAGAAAATCCCACATTCTATTTTTACTCCACCATTAACCCATTCAAGATTTCCTTCCCTAAAATATCGCCCTAATTATTAACAATTAAATCATCTTCCTTCTTGATTTTTTCTCTTCCATTAATGCTTAAATCATCTTCCTTCCTGATTTTTTTTCTCCTCCATTACTACATGTAACTTTTTTTTTACTCTCCTAAAATCTCTCCCATTTTTTTTTTAAAAAATCTATTGATACATATATAAATTTATTTAGTTATTTATACATGTTTATTTTTTTAATGGTGATTCATATGAATGATAAATATGATATCATTATATGAGTATTATAGTGATTCATATGATACATACATTTAATAAGTGATACATATTATATTATGGCGATTCATATGATATTAATGGGTGATAGATATGGTATTATGGTGATACAATTATTTATTTCAATTATTGGGTGATTCATATATATGGTATTATGGTGATTCATATGGTAGATACAATTATTTTTTCAATTATTGGGTAATTTATATGATATTAATGGGTGATATATATGGTATTATGATGATTCATATGGTAGATACAATTATTTATTTCAATTATTGGGTAATTCATATGTTATTAATGAAAGGTAATGGTGTAGTCAGTGTAGGCAACAAAAATAATAATATTTAAAACAAAGGACTAAAAGCAGAATTGAAACATAATTAAAATTAAATCTAAAAAACACAAGACTAAAATTAAAGACGAAAAAAGACCAAAGAAATATATCTTTCATAATTAAAGATGAAAAAGAGAAACATAATTAAAACACCTAAATTAAATCTAAAAAAAGAGAAAAAATTAGATATCTTTCCTTAAATAAAAGAATACAATGAATAAAAGAGAATCTATTATTTCCTTAAATAAATATCTTGTTAGTTTCAAATGTATCACTTTTTTATATGTATCACCATTTCAAAAAACCGAGATAAGATGTAATTAACAAAATAGTCGGAATTTTATGTAACATTACTTAAAGATTCAGGAATTTACGTAAGTTAAACCTTAAAAAAATGTCAAATGTACTAAAATGCTCTTCAATCTTGTGGTCTTAAACATGTTATGTCGAAAGTTAAAATTAAAAATTACTAAAAAAAAGAAAGTGGTCATTCTTTTTAAAACGGATTAAAAAGGAAAATAGATCGTTCTTTTTGAAACAGAGGGAGTAATTTTTACTTTCCAGATAAGCTTCCAAGGCAAAAAACTGATCTGAGACCCATCTGATTCGTGTCCTTACGGGCAGAACTTCAATAAAAATGCCCTTGCTGTGGTATTTCCATCTTAGGATATCTTCTCCTTCCTGTAGACCCTTGCATTTTTCTAGTGTGCAATAAAAGTTGGTCAATCTTTCCATCTCCCAGTCTTGCATCAATCTTCTATAGGTCAAGTTCCAGCCTTGATTTGACAACACATCATGTAAAGTAGAATTCTGTTGTTGATTTAAAACATAAATGTCAAGGGACAGCTGCTCAAGACTTTCATTCCCTAGCCAGTTATCTATCTATCTTTCCAGAACAATATCCTCTTGCCATCTTTCACATTGAAACTAGTTCTTTCAAAGAATACATGCCACAACTTCCTGCTTGACCTCCACAAGTTTGTGCCATATGCGGTGTTTACTTTTTTTGCCCTCCAAAAACCTTTCTTTTCATACTTAGCTTGAATCAAAACGCCACATAAAGATTGCTTTTCCTTGGGTAGTATCCAAAGCCATTTCATCAAGAAACTTCTGTTCTGCTTTCTCATATTTCTGATACCCAACCCTCCATCTTTCTTAGCCAAAATTAACGTGTCTCATTTGACTAAATGATAACCTTTTTCCTACTCGCCAAAAGAAATTCCTCCTAAAAGCATCAATTCTTTCCTCCACATTAACGGGGAGAGGAAACAATAACATCAAGTAGGTAGGTAAGGCATCCAATACAGAGTTGATTAGGACCAATCTGCCACCTCGAGACAAGTATTATGCTTTCCATCTAGTCAATCTTTTTTCACATCTTTCTATGACGTCATTCCATATATCTCTTGATTTACTTCTTGCACCTAGAGGCGTTACTAAGTAAACGGTTAGAATCTTACCTATCTCTCTACCCAAAATTCTAACCAACTGTTAAATCCTAGCCATTTCATTAATAGGGATAATAAGACTTATTCTCCAATTAATGTGAGAATAAAAATAATCCTCAAACACTTTTTTTTTACGAAAAAAAAAATCCTCAAACACTTCAACTAATGTCATCTTCATATTGTAAGTGTGTTACTTCCACTTTATCATTCCGTTCTTTGCTACATTGAAACCTCTTATCCAACCATTATTGTGGGCAATCTTCACCATATTGTCAAGTCCCTCCATTCTCAAGCTTTTATGAGAGAGGAAAAAGCCTTTGGGTGAGCCATCTATCAAAACAGGGAACTGAGAGTAGTTATGCAAAAACTTTCATGTAATCCATTTTTCTCCAAACACCATCTTATGCAAAATTCCAAGCAAGAAGCTCCAATTCACATAGTCATATGCCTTTTAAATATGCAATTTGCACATAGTGCCTGGTATCATTTCCTTCATTCCACAATCTATGCATTCATTAGCAATAAGGACAACATCGGTGATCTGTCTTCCTCTCAAGAATGCCACTGTTGAGTATCTACTAATTTGTGCATTACTTTCTTCAATCTCTCTGTGAGAATCTTGGATATCAATTTATATATGCTCCCTATTAAACTAATCGGCCTGAAATCTCTCAATTCCTTAGCCCCATTCTTTTTGGGAATAAGAGCTATGTATGTTGCATTAAAGCTCTTCTCAAAAACTTCTTGAGAGTGGAAGTTCTGCATAGTGGACATCACATTATTCCTTACGACCTCCCTATAGTGTACCCATCTAGACCTGGTGCTTTATCTGTTGCACATGCCTTGAGACCATCCAAAACTTCTTCTCCTTAAAAGGTTTTTGCAATTCTTGTTGACCAATGCGTTTATGGTAGGGCACTCCTACATGTTGTAATAGGATCTCCATTTCCCATTTTAGAAGTAGAGCTTCTGATAGAAGATGATGATCTCCTGTTTAATGTTCTCTGCCTCCACAATATCTTCTCCTTCCACCAGTAAATGATCAATGTGATTATTCCACTTTCGAGCATTTGCAATTCTTTGGAAGAACTTCATGTTTTTATCACCCTTTTTAATCCACAATGTTCTCGATCTTTGACTCCATGCTATCTCTTCCTTTTTGGCATAATCTTCAAATTCCATGGACAAATTAGCTTTCCCATTTTTCAATCTAGCCTTCAAAAATTTTAAATTGGTTGCTAAACTATAATCTGGTCTTCCATTAATAATAATGGAATCCCACCAAACATTAACTTTCTCATTGAACCCTTCAGTTTCCAGCCACCATCCTTCAAATTTGAAATAAGACTTTATGTGTCCCAACTGCCACTCTGACGCGCAATTGGAGTGTGATCAGAATAGATTCTAGGAAGAATCTCTTGCTTAATAGTCTTGAAATGTTCTCCCCATTCAACAGCGTATAAGAACTTGTCAATCTTGGAAGAGGTTTTCAGGTTGTTCCCCCTAGTCCAGGTGTAACTTCCACCATCTAGTCGATGATCAATCAACTCCATATCCTCAATAAGATCAGAAATTCAGCCATGTACGTGGATGTTCTGGAGCAATTCTTCTTCTCTGATGCATATCTAACAACATCAAAATCACCGCCTATCACCCAAGGCCCCGTAAACAGACCCCTAACAGCCCCGAGTTCCCACTATTTCTTTAGCACAAATTTTTTTATAATAGCTGTGTATTAAAATTAAAAGAACCCATATATCTGTTTGTGTACACATACAGATACGTATAACAGAGAAATCCCCAAAGGTCAAGTGTGTACGATTTGAAACTTGGAAACTCGGCTGGTAATGAGCTTGACCCTCTATCTAAATTAAGGATAACTGTTTTCTTTAAAAGGAAAGCCTCCCCATTCATTTCAGCCATGGAACTCCATCTATGTGGACGTTCGTAGAACACATTGAGTCCCAAAATTTGGTAAAGGAGGAGCAAGTTGCACCAGGTTAACATCCAGTATAAAAACAATCAACCTATGACGAATCCTCTGAATAGGGATAGAGATGTCATGTAGTTAACCCGTTCGAGGCCTAATGAACTAATAATGAGTGATATAATCATCTCCCTAAAGATGACCTAGCTAATTATGTTTTTATTCATATCATTTTCAAAGATGCAGCGAACTAAATCTAGTATATTATGAGCCACGTTTGAGCTAATATAAGTGGATAATACTGATCATTTATTATAAGATATCAAGTTATCAACTGATACATACTTTTTTGTTTGATAATAGACTGATAAATATCAAAGGTCTAAGTATGAAGTGGAATATTAACCATTAACCATTAATCTGAAATATGAAGTGGAATATTAGACCAGGAAAGAGCAAATTCTAACAATAACTACATGAGCTGATAGAGCCCTAACTAAAGTGGAATGTACTCTTTCCTTCATATTGGTCCTTAAGCAATAGGATGTAATTATTGCTTCCTACCTCATAAATTATAGAAAGCACATGGATATGCCTATTGGTTAGGCTAATGTTCACCTTTCTCTGGTATTGAAAAATAATGACCTACTGGTTAGGCTAATGTTTAGCTTTCTCTGGTATTGAAAAATAATGACTCATTAAATGGATGTACTAGAACAATCGAAGCACACCTGCCAAGAAAATTGGGCCTTAGACTTAAACCCAAGAGCATATAAAGAGAGTTCAGGGTGTCTTCACCAATGAAGGACTCTCAGCATCCATTTGAACACTTACATTTGGATCCTGAGCAACATGACATGAGGCTCAACACTAGGTAAACCAAGAATAGGGATGAGTCATGCTAGGATACCATGTCAGGATATAGACCTTTGACCTAACTCGGCCCTAAACCCTAGCTAAGGAGAAGAGATCACCCAAAACCATATAAACGGACTACAGCCTGAACCCTCACAAATGAGTTGACTTTCTCAATGCCAAAGTAAAAGAACTTATAGCTTATCATTGATTCCACAATGACAGTCAAGAACATGCAGAACATTGATAGACTGATAAAGGATTAAGAATTAGTACAGATACAAACCGCTTCCATGGTGAACATAATAGAACTTCTCAATCAGTATCTTTTACTAACAAATGCAACCAAGAGTTTCCCTGTAGAACGGGTAAACTAAAATACCTCAATAAGGGACTCAGTAAGATTCAAGTTAAGTTGAGTTGTCGATTTGATATGAAGATTGCTAGTAATGTCACTACTCAGAAGGGAACGGTCATCATTCCTTCTTATGCTTAGCTGGATTTCCCAGGGCTCTAGGAAAGGCTCCCATGAAACCTGTGGTCCAAATAGAGAAAAAAAATTAGTGAATCAGAATCAGTAGAAGATATATCATGATTTTGTTATCTCTACCATGTCAATGTTATTATAGTTCACTTCGACTTCACACTTCACCAAACCCTCCATTTCATTTCCAGTTACAGTTGAGTGAAGCAGCAAGTTTGTCATGAGTAACTCCAGCAATGGTCCACTTGAACTCCACTAGAGAAAAATATACACATATGAGCAAAACGTAGCTGAACAGAACAGGCAATTTATGCGACACAATTAGCAGTAAATGATAAAAGAACCATAGCTCATTGCACTCAAAAGATAAACAAAGGCAATACTGGAAAAAGAACAAGAAGCATTGCATAACTTATAAACAGTGAAAAAACAAACAAAGACCATACAAGTTAACCAGATGAACACCAGAAAAGTAATGATTGAAAACGAAGGAACACCTCTTATAAGAAGACAACATCTCATTCACTCAACTAATGTTGGACATGTTAACAATAATGAGATTGATCTAGAAAAGATTATAACACTGCATAAAAAGTTAGAGACCACGTGTTACTTAGTAACAGATTTCCTGTATCTTTGTGAGCTTCCAGGAACTAGACTTCTCTAAACAAGATATATTTCAACGTGCTTCTCCTAACTTTTAACTGACATGACAGAGCGAAGGTGAAATTGCTTTAAAGAAGGCATGCCCGTTCATAAGTTCACTCAAGCACTCAATGTCAACGAGGAAACTCATATAGAGTATACAAGATCCTGCAAGAAAACTTCCGTGCAGCAGCTAAGAAAATATGAATACCAGGAAACAGATATCAGTCACCACTGAGGAATAACTCCGATCATCAACTGTCTATTGTTCCCCAATAAAAGGTAAACGAAAGGAAGCATTAAGGAAATATGATGGTTCTCTACTGCTTCCTAGTGTTATCCATTAAAAGCATAAATCATTAAAACTTCTAAAGGGTAATAATGGAATTTAAGACAATTACATAGAAACACAGCACGGTATCAGGACCCATCAATCTAGCAAAGGCAAACTGCAGAAATGATGTAAATACGGACAGTGTTATGGACTGGAAATTACCTTTCCATCAGCCAAAAGAAGAGAGAACTTTCTAAGATGGACATCAAAGTTCACTTGACTGAAACTAAATTGAGAAGGCCCAGCTGCTGGACCTTCAAAATCCACAAATTGACAGAAATAAAGAATGTGATCTGACAGCCATACATCCAGACATTGACACTGAAGATCCACCTTCCCATGTATATGCTCACTGCAACTAGTGCATATGGCAGCATCAAGGTTCACTTGAAATAGTTCAAACAGGGGCCATGAGCGTGTGTTAACATCCTTTACTAGCTCCACTGTACCCCAGGTTTTATCTAGATCAAGTTTCAGTCTCATAATGGTACCCAGGAAAAACAATTTACTATTCCTAGCTTGAAAGCCAACAGTGAAAAAGCCATGTCGATTTTCATAAATCGTGTTCCGTAAATCATTCATGTGCTTGTCGCCCTGCTTCAACTCTGATATGTTAGAAGCATCTTTTCTAACCCACGCAGGAACATGGATTCGGAGACCAATAGTTTCCAATTCAAAAGAGTGAACTCTAGAATCATGCCTCACATTTACATCAGTAGATAAAATATTAGGACATGCATCCTCAGGGTCATATGCCATATTGGTCTTGGGTTGTTTGGTTGAGGAAGACTGGAGTATATTGATGATAGCACTCCAGTCAGACAAATGTATCCAAACATCTAGCAAAAATAGAGTAACAGAAAGCATATTTTCAGTCTGATCAGACAATGAAAAGGTTATCACAAAAACTGGTGAGCCAGAGTTAGAACAGCATTCAGCAAGCCAAACAGAGTTAAGAGGCGAGTATATCTGTAGATAAGAGAAGGAGATCTTCAGCCTTAAGAGCTCATCATTTTTAAAGGAGGCGGAACAAAGGAACTGCATATTAGCCTCTCCAACGAGATCAGATGCAATTGATTCTCCTTTCTGTTGTCGCAATTTTATGGACATTGACCTCATAGATGCTCGGATTGTCATGAAATTTTCAGGAGAGCCTTGAGGCGGAGAATCGTCTTGTTCTCCTTTTCCATCTCTGTGTAGAAAATACTGTAAGGTATCAGATTTGAATGCCTCGGCTTGTTTAGAAACCAATGAAAACTGATCTATGGCGTCCATCATTGCTTCATATCCAATCACGAGTGATGCACCTGTGGACAAAGATACAGCAAATACTGAGATGCCAAAAAAGCTCCTTCAATACTCGAGAAACCCTATGGAAGAAATCTGATTCTTACCTTCAGCATTGAGTTGACAATCCTTGACTATTGTCATAATGCAACTTGGATAACAGGATATGACATCACAACATTCACATTGAGATGGTAATCTCACCCATACATCAGCACTAAACAGCGCAATCAAGATGATATTAGTCCAAGTGGGGCCATGAAAAGAACCTGATAAATTAGCTGCTTCTTCTACCAATAGCATCAACGATAGGGATAAGTCATAGCCAAATAAGTTTAAGCAATCATTTCTGTGAGCAATTTCATCTTCTGTAACCAAGCACTCCATAGGAATATCTTTCAGCACAAACTTTGTTTCACCATTTTGTGTGAAACTAGCATACAGCTGTTGTATATCAAGCTTCAGAAATTGAGATACACTGCTCCCCGTCGGTACAAATAAGTTGCAGTCCAGCACCTCAAACAAAAATGAAGTGCATACATTACCTTTTGAAGTATTAGAGTCGGAGCTTTCTGTAATAGGCAACCCACCTGGACTAGAGCTCAAATCAGGTAAGGTGAAATAACCAATAATTACTGCAAGGAACTCGGGCAGTAAAACACAAGACACGTTCTGGATACTGAAACTCATTTTCAACGGTGACTTTACACTTTCTTTCGTGACACGTAACTTTAAAGTTGGAGGGGAAGTGGACTTCAAGGGACCCCAAAGGAAATCCTGCATCATTTGAGTCCATTGTAAAGAAGAAAGTACCAACCCCTCACTAGAGCAAAGTACATCCAGATAGTCGTCGCAAATACACAATGCAGACTTGACATTTGGAAACAGAAGAGTTGCGATTATGTAAGAGGATTTATGAAAATGAACTTTACAGCTGCTGAGCTCCAAGTCAATGAAATACACCTTTTTAGCATCATAAACTTGAAAAGAAGAATTAACTGAAAATGGGAGCAGACCGTTTGATCTATCATCTATATCGTCCTTGGGATTTCTGTCCTTCCAGTCACTTAAATTGAGACCCTTCCTCCACTCGGGGGTATCACTGTTTGAGAAACCTCCAAGATTAAGAAAAGAACCAGTATCTTTAAGGGTGATGAAAGGAAACTGATCCAATGAAACGGTTGCCCATTCAGAGAAGGAGGTTTCAATGAATTTGGAAACACCAGAATTTTGAAGCGAGGAAACAAAAGTAGGAACACAATTCTTGCCATTCACTACAGGGTTGTTTGCAACTCGAAGAGAAGATTTGATATCAGATAATTTATCAATAAATCCTACCAAAACTCCAATCAGAAAATGGTGGCAGTGAATATCAAGACCACTTAAACTTAATTTACATTTATGACCAATGAATCCTGAATTCCCACAGGTTTTCTGATGGAACAGAAGGCACAGACCATTGGAACTACTTCTCTTATCAGAATACCCACTTTGAGGACCGCTTCTGACATTATCAGATCCAGACAAGCTCTGAGATGAGCAAAAGATAAGGCTTTTCCCTTCACTTTTACCACCATAATCATGGATGTTTATTGCCTTCACCGAGGCCCTTCCCTCCAAGGACTCTCTCCCATCAAACCTGCAACTTCATTCAAACTTCATAACTGAATGCTACAATGCTTAACAGATGATATTTGACAGAAGCACTCTACGGACACAAGGAAATACATCTGACTGAAGAATAGATACAAGAACCTAATGTTTTCTACCATTTGCTTTACCGTGAAGACTTGACTTTTAAAGTTAAATGGAAATAAGACTTTTCAATCACAGCCTTATGCACCTTCAGTCTAATCTCATTTGCCTCATTTTCTTTTCTCGCCAGATAAGTAGTCATGTTCACTTGCTGCCAACTATCAATAGGATAAAACTTAAACAAGTTCAGCACTTGATTGTGCAGTGTAGCAGTCAAAAAAGCTGCCATGAAAATCAGGGACATATGATGAGATGAAAAAGCAAAGTCAGTTCTTCATCTGATCAAGTGTTGGTAGGAAGAATCGCATAATACCTCCACTAGTGGGAGGACACATATACCAGGCAGAATATTCTAAGTCCGCACAAGCTAGCCTGGACACCACTGGTAAAAGGAGGCTCTTCAAGAAGTCTAGCTGATTCCGAAGAAAAAATTAATAGAATTTCAACACTGTGTTCTGATTATTGCTAAAGTTTTGATTGCAAATGGTGGATGTTATGAATGATTTATGGAAACTGGTATCAGGAATGACTTGAGGTGAAAAACATAAACTGTGCAACTGTTATCAGTGCGGAAAACAACTCCACTATGACTGAGCGACCTTTTGCAACTCAAGCAATTTTGGAAATAAACAGCTAACTGAGAAATGCTAGTCAAGAGACCATTCATGAGTCACCAAACAAAAGTGAATTTCACAATCACGTTGGTATGATGATTATGCATTAGAGCAGCTATTGTAGCATTGTCACAGTGAAAAGCAGAAAGATTAACAGACAGACTAGATATTTATGATTTGACAAGGAGTATAAGACTGCAACACAATTTCACTTCTGCATTTGTTTGACATCTTATCTTTTGTGTATTTTGTCTAATATTAATGGTATATCCTTATCAGGCCGATAGAAAAGTAAAACAAGAGGCAAACAACATACCGAATATTTAATATCTGAAGCAAAAGCATGAGACTGCACACATTTTCTACATCACTTTCAAAGTCAATCAAGAAACCAATCGATTTCACATTTGCAGCAATGGAGAACCAAAAAAAAGCAGATACCACACTTCCATTAAGTGTAGTTGGGGGTAAGGAGTCTGATGATAAACGCAAAATATCAAAATCCGCAATTAGTTCCATAATTGCCCCATATAGAGACGGGGAAAAGTGAGCAAGAACCGATGAAACCTCTATGTCAACCTGAAAGCAAGAAAGCAACCTACATTATAAACATCTGATCAGATATCTCATAACTAAAAATTACTCCCTCCGTCCCATTTTATGTGTCATTTTCTTTTTGGTCCGTCCCAAAAAAAATGTCCCCTTTCCTTATTTGGTAACAATTTAAAGACACAATTTCACTTTTACCCTTATTGGTCCCACTTAATAAAAAATAGTAGTAGTATAATTTTTAATAAAGGACAATTTGGTAAAAATCATCAAGTCTTTTCTTATTTCTTGAATTCCATGTCCGGTCAAACTATGGCACACTAAATGGGACGGAGGGAGTAGAAAATATAGCAAGTAGAGTTGCGTTGTAACAGTCTAACAGAACTTGCTCCATACGACAACTCAAGTCAGCAGAGGTTTCAGTTTGGTAGTGTGGAAATCCCAACTTGAATATCTTTTTCATGCTTTACACCAACTATTATCCCTTTAAGAATGTCTATGTGCATAATTTAATCTGGTAACCGAAACCAAAACACTCCCCATGTTTCATCAGATCAGAAGCACGAATTACATCAACATACAGCCAATAATCACCAAAAAAAACATCGATGTCACAAAATTTAATTTCTAACTTTATCCTTTTTTGGAATGAGAGCAGGTGTTGATGCAACAGTAGATTACTCTTTGAATAACCTGTATGTCAGAAGCTTTAAGGCATGGATACAGTCTATTTTTGAAAATGTAAAGGAAAATAGAGTTCATTATATGCTGCTCTCTCCCTACGACTACACCAGCCAGAGAACACTTCATGCACGGGGTAAGCCTTTTCTTTTTGTTTTCTTTCAGTCATCACATATAAGCTTCAATTTCAAAGATCTTACTGTGCACAACCCACCATTATATGTACATGCACATACACATAAAGTTGCAGAAGATATTCAAGGCCTTGGATTTAGTTCGTATATTTTAAGAGACCTGTGATTATCAAATAGATTTGTCCTTGGGTCTCACTCACACCCTAAACGCTAGCTCAATGGGAGATGGATTGCTCTAGCCTTATAAGGAGACCACCCATTTTATTAACCACAAATGTGAGACTTTTTTCATTCCTCAACACCCCACCTCACACCTCAGACGGGACATTTGGTGCGTGGGCAATTTAATCTTTGGGGCCCAATACTGGGTGAGATGGGTTCTGCTCTAGTACCATGTATAATTAAGTATTCGAACCTAACTCACACCCAAAATCTAGAAGGGACGAGGGTTTCCATAGCCTAATTTGAGACTATTTCATTTTATCAACAAGATTCAATGCATACATATCAAGCATTAGCATCTGTACACAAAAACCCTTTTGATAGAAGTCCAAGAAGTGATAAATTCATTTGTCCAAAATAAATTCTCCTACACTTTAAGGTTTGATTGTCCAAAAAATTGCATCCACTTTCTCTAAGGAGATAATTTTTCGACAATTTTCAATATCACCATGTGACCTGCCTTTAAAAAAAAAAGAAGGTAAAATCACATCGATCAGATGGGGAAATGGCACACACAGAGTATATGTAAAAGGTCAAGTGTTTGTTTGGCTGCGACCTAAGTACTCAAAGAACCACGTTCTTTAAGCAACTATGCAAGAAGATAAATTGCAGAATAGTAATTCAACACAAGTATTCAGCATGGAAAACTCCTTGCTCAAGGGAGGCAAGAACCTCGACCCATCTTTATAGGATTTACTCAAACTCTTCCACTAAACTGGAGCCAAATTTAGGTTTTAAACCACCCTTGCAACACATAAGGGGTTGTTCCCAACAATCCCAAAACCTCTACCCTCTTTACTCTCCATCTTCAAAGACTCTACCCTGTCAATTACAAACAAAATACCACCTACTACAATCAACTGAGCAAGTAATTAAGAAATTGTCTTGGAACCAACACACATAAATTAACTATTAAAACTCGAGAACTATATGGATAAATCTTGATAGGAACAAGTTCTTTCGTTATATCAGCAGGTTCTTCTTCGAGACCCTTTGTGTAGAACTCTTCTCATCCTGACACATCTTTCTTTAGGTATAGTCAAATTCCAAAGCATTAAGTCGTGTTATTTATCCAGGAGTAACTAGTCACCTTGTAGTTTTCCAATTTAAACACAAATTGGTTCAAATCCTAGTTTCACTTGGTTCGAAACTTTTCATGCATTAGATTCTTTCTTCTATTTCCAGGCTAATTCCATGTGCATAATGAATGATAACTTGTATAGAATTTCAGTTCCTTGTCGAATTGATTTCTCCCAAATTGCAATTCTCCAATGGCTCCTGGTGCACACGTGAAACACTGTCATTCTTGAAAGTCTCTGGCATTGCCTCAGAGGAACAAGTTCTCTAATGAGTCCACTGGCAGTGTTGCTAACTTCTTCACTTCTTGAAGATCTATCTTCGTGCGGACCAAGTTCTTGAAACTTCATTCATCATTCTTTCGCCTTCTTTCATCATATAGATTGTAACTAGTAAATAGGTTGTCAATCATCAAAACACCACATGATCTTGAATGTACATTCAAAGATCATGGTACTTCAACATCAAGCATCTTACGAAAGACTACAAAAAGATGTGTCATCTGCATAATGTAGATGAGAAATTCCTATGTTGTTGTCTTTACTTGTATTAACCTTAAAACCCTTGATCCACCCCTCAGTTCTAGCAGTCTTGAGCATATCACTCATCCCCACCATTGTTATGATAAAAAGGAAAGGAGATAAGGGATCCCCCTTCTTCAGACTCTGCTCTGGTGAACTGTTAAACAGAACTGAGAACTTCATTACACGGATATACTATCTGATCCAACTGATCCACCTAGTGCCAAAGCCCATATTCTGAAAAATTGTCAATAGATAATCCCAATTTAGTGATTTAGTGATCATAAGCCATCTGGATATCTAATTTGCACAGAAATCCATGTGCTTTACTCCGCTGTCTATTCTCCACACACTTACGATGAGTATTGCATCCATAATATGTATTCCCCTTATAAAAACCATTTGAGGACCCTCCACCAATCGGTGGATCGCCTTCTTTAACCTTTCGACTAGCATTTGGCTATGATTTTATAGATACTCAAACTGATAGGTTGAAAGTCAAAAGCTCCACAGCTCCCAACTTCTTTGGTATGAGTACCACAAATGTGGCATTAAAACTCTTCTCAAAAACTTCTTGGTCATGGAAGTTCTTTTTTTTTTTTGATCAATCAAAGGATTTTATTGATAATAACAAAGCCATCTTGGCCTTATACAAGGGTTATACCAAAAAAGAAGACCTACAAAATATGGCCATGGAAGTTCTATACTTCAACTATGACATTTGAATCAATTATTTCCCAGCATTTGAACCAAGGGTTATACCAATTATTTGTTGCTGTCATGTGACCAGGAGGTCACGGATTCAAGCCTTGGAAACAGGCTCTGGCAGAAATGCAAGGTAAGACTGCGTAAAATACACCCCTGTGGTGGGGCCCTTCCCCATACCCTGCGCATAGCGGGATCTTTAGTGCACCGGGCTGCCCTTTTATTTGTTAAAGAAAGCCACAGTATACCATCAGGCCAAGAGGCTTTGTCCCCTACACAGGTTTTGAGCCTTTGACAGTCTCCCAGATTTCATGTGGTTCAAAAGGACTCATTAACATTTGATTCTCTTCTTCAGTGACCATTGGACAGGCCCTCATGTCGAATTGAAATTTCCAAGTTTCTGTCTCAGTGTATAGCTTCTCATTGTAGTCAAGTATCTCCTTCATGATATCCTCTGCCCTAGTGAAGCTTTCCCCACCCACTACTAGCTTATCAATATTGTTCATTCTTTTGTGTGCATTGGCAGTTCTGTGAAAAAAATTAGTATTCTTGTCCCCTTGTTTTAGCCATAAAGCCCTTCATCTTTGTCTCCAAGCTATCTCTTCATGCTTTGCTATATTTTCCATTTTCTTTATCAGAGATACCCTTTCTGCAATCTCAGCTGCAGACAATGATCTCTGCTCCTGGATTCTGTCCAGATCCTCAATTTGCTGTAGACCACTCTGTCTATAAATTCCCAAATTTCCTTGAGAAGATTGGGATTCTATAAACAACTCCATCACATTCCACTTCTACCTCCTTGGGTATATTATCACCATCTCCTTTCACTTTGATCATGGCCCATCTTCAATGATTTTGCAAGGAAGTTTCCTCTTCAGTCTCAATCTAGCATCGACAGAGATCTCCCATCTCCTTGAATACTTCAAGCTACCCAGTAAGTGCAAAGCCCATAAACGGATCCAAACCAAACTTCTTTTCACATTTGTTCCCCAGCAATATACTTTGGGAGACCACCACTTGAGTGCACCTTAGATTTCTTCCATTTACATTCCCCCATCAATAATATTACTTACTATCCCAAAAGACGAGAACAGCATGCTAGTCAGTGGACACATGTAGATATTAGTTGTAGAATAAAGATTTCAAACAGAAATATAACTAATGATAAAGTAAATATCTTGCATACGAAATCTTTTATGGGTCAAATTGGCAATTTTGGTAGAGAAATAGGAACTATGTGTTTGGGGTATCTTGTATAGAATTTAATAATCTACTTTAAAAACAAATGACGGTATATCTGATCATCAGGTAAATGAATTTTCATTCATTAACACACGGCCACAAAACTGGCCGTACATAATATTCAAATTTGAGAAACTTCAAATCATACACCTTTAATAGTTATTTTGTAGGTTTCTCCTTTGTTATTATTAATGAAATCGTTTACCTGATCAAGAAAAAATGTTAATTGAACAGTCTAGAAATGTTGAGGAACTTTTTGAAACTGGTAACTAATTTTGAGGAATTTGTATACTATGCATTCTTTATATTAAAAGCAAATACACGTTTTCCTCTATTTATCTATTACTGACCTATGCCTGGAAGAGGAAAAGAAGTTCAGCATAAAGATAAAATTAGATTCAGAATTATCTTAGTGAAAAAGCAAAAGTTTAAGTTGGAGGCGACATGCTTTCTCGTTTTAAATTGAACAGTGTGGATCATTATCTCTTCTTCTGTCCCACATTGAACTGGGCCAACCAATGCAGGAGAAAGAAATAAAGCATCTTGAGTATCTTGAAGACAAGAAAAACAATGAGCTTAAAGGTAAAATAACTAATTTGTATATTTGAGAAGTTAAACTTTTCCCTTTTCACCAGTCAACAACAACAACAACAAAAACAAACCCAGTGTATTATCACAAAGTGGGGTCTGGGGAGGGTAAAGTGTACGCAGTCCATACCGCTACCTCCAAAGAAGTAGAGAGGCTGTTTCCTTTTCACCAGTCAACAACAGAGTCAAAACATAATTTGTCAACTAAATTAGATCCTTGCACCACTAGCAATATTCATCAATTTCAACTACACAACAACAGATAAAGGCTTAAGAACTAAAGAACATATGATCTCAAGAGTAAAGCAAAAGACTATTGGAAACCAAAAATTGAATTGCTATCGCAAAGAATAGAAAAGATGGTGATCAAAATGATTCACTTACCTCATAATTTTTCAACTCTGACTCATCAGCAATAATGCACAACGTCAAGTTGATATTGATACTAAGTTTCTCCAGAAGGGGGATTGTTCTACAGGAATTTGATGTCAAAAGTTTTACCTGCAGCACAGAATCACTTAACTTACATCTTACGAGGAAGTTGAATAACGAAGTGCGAATGACTTACCTCAAGATCACTAATGTTAATCTCGAAGTGATCATAGAGATCTTGAAGCTGACAATCCAAGACAATATTACTACTGCAACGAGGCGATGCTAATAAAGTATCTACGTCACCTTTTGATCCAAAGGTTAACTCCCCTGCTTCCAGTACCTGCTCAAACTAGAACTTTTAGGCCACTGAAAATGCACAAATTATATGAAAATAATGAAGCCTTCTCGGTTTAGATCATAAATTGGTCAATCACACCATGCGAGTGTCATGGATCAAAATAAAATCACTGGAGGGCAACCCAATGTTTTTTTCAGTACACCCAAGTCAGAACTTATTTTTTCCAGTTGAAATATCTTCACTTCACACTGTTCATGTGAAGACTAGTAACTATTCACATAAGAATGCCAGCATAATTTGCACGGTTAAGATAAACTACAACTTCATTTAGGGAACAGACACAAATATACATGTGATTGGGTATTGCAAATCGAATCTACTCAACTTGAATAGAGAATACGAGCTATTTCAGACCTAGAAAGAATAACAAGGTAGAAGGAAAGCCCTGGAGCAAGTGAAGAGCTGAAGGACACTAGGTGGACTTAATGGGGGAATGGGGATAGTACACCAACTATGGCATGAAATGAATTACCATTTTCGGCTTGTCAGAATTTGCATTTCCACTAGGAACAAGGATGGTAATACCCAATATATGGACATTCCAAGTAACAGTCTTGCGATTTGATAAGACGTGCCTGTGAAGAAATATAAAACATAGGAAGAGAGCAGGGCAGGAGAATTATCATGGATATCCATTTGACTGAATCATTATAATCATATCGCATACAAAAGTAAAATCCATGTCTTTGACGAGGAGGCAAGACGATCTACTAAATAGATGAGCTTGCTCGATATACTTACTCAATTTTAGTCCGAAGTCGTGCATTCATATTTTGAATTCTGTTGATGGATGACAGAATCTAAAACAAGGAACAATATCAAGTTACAACATCATATAGCATGTAAAGACCATGCATTATTAAACAATGTAAAGACTAGTTTAGTTATTAGAAAGTAAAAGAATTATAATACAAGAAAGTTAATTTTTTAAGTTGAATATCGTCTCCCATTGGACAAAAATGTCATCGGTAATGTGTTTGACATCTATAATTTGGTTATGCATTCATCAAATCATCAATGTCTTTCTTCTCCTCTTTTTTGTTTTCCTAACATGATATCACAGTATCTACAATTTTTTTTGATAACCGTGGTGCTCGGGCCAACTTGCGCGCACCTCGACTAATTCCACGGGATAACTGGCACCTCTCACCAACAACAATACCAGGTGGTACCAGGTAACTCTGTCCAGCAAGGCTAGAATAGATGGGAAGAAATCACCTATTGTTTGTCTCTGTTGAAAATTGAACCTGAGACCTCATGGTGCTCAACCCAACGTAAGAGCATCCACAATTTTGGTAGAGACATAAAGCATCCATCAGCAATCAGGCTCTCTAAAATTCTCCCTTTTTATGATTTCACTCTTCTCTTTTCGGGTGACTGTTCTGGCATTGCTTCTTTTCTAAGTGGCTATTCTGATGACACTCTTTTTCACTGACTATCCCAGCAACATATGCCTCATTTCCTTTGATAATTTCGAAGTCACGATGCCTCGTTCTAGTGATCATCCGACGCCAATGTCTATTTCAAACAATTGTTTCGGTGACACCACTTCAATTAGGTAAATGTTCCAATAGTGTTAGCGCCCTCACCTGTAACTTTTGCAAGGGCATCGTCTTATTCTGGTAAATTTTTGTACCTTTTGTTTGGAAGATTTAAGAATAAATCGCCCCACAAGAAGTTGCAAAAATGAAGAGAAAAAGAAGATGCTATCACAAAATTTGGAAACCATAATAGTTTAGCAACATTCTAGTGAACTGATAAATTGCTCCAAATGCTCTGCCAGTCCTATTTTCCAACTATTTACTTTGATTGAAAGTAAGCAAATTTCTTACTTAACTTATGTTTGAGGATAAGCTCATATGTAACTTATAACATTAGTTATTGTAAAAGAATGGATCATGGGGCCTCACTCAATTACAAAATCTAGGGGAGGATTGTCGAAGACCATATAAGGAGAACAAACAGCCGCTAACCACTGATGTGGGACTCCAACAGTTATATAAGAAAGTCAACAATTGAGTTAGAAATCACTGAACTTCTCCCAAGTGTTCTGGCTACATTACGTTTTTGTTTTAAAGGTAAGAACTGATTAGTTCCCCTCCTTGACTTACAGAAGATGTTCCCGGTTATAGTAGAGAAAGTTAAGTCTATAAGCTATATAATTTCTGCTTTGACAGATATTATCTACAGTCTGTCTTTGACTCCTATTAATGGTTGCATCTATTCACAAATTTATTATATGTACCATTTGTGCACTCTTATTCTTGTTGCATTAGGTCCCTATTGCAAAGTAACTTGATGTTCTCTGTCACTGTTAGAAAATCCATTGCATGATGTTCATTATGATAAGAAACATTCATGCAGAATGATATAAATGCAATCAGAAACCAATTGCCAAATAAATGTAACACATTGACATTGAACACCACTAAACAAAGTGTCATGTTTTAAGTTGTAACATGTATGTTATACAATGGAATGTAATTTTGGTGATCAGTGGATTAACCTGGAGGCCAAAGTGGAAATAAGACGACTATCAAGCAATCTCATGAAGTATCAAATTTTATGGAGGTATAAGTATAACAATCAAGATAGCTTGAACACTTACCCTGTCTTGCAGAGAACAAGACTTTTCCAAAAGGGATGAAAGACTCGTAATATTCTTGAAACATTCTAAATCACAAGTTATGTGAAGTGGCTGAACAGAGGCCTGTTTATACAAGGTTATAGGATGTCAATCTCTGAAAAAGCCTCCTGTTAAAAAATTAACGTATACCAGCTACAAACAATAGTGGTCATAGTAAAAAGTCTGTAACTGGCCTATATACTGTAAAAGCAAAGAAGATGGCAATACCTTTACAGATAAAGAAGCATCTTGTTTTAGACGTGACATGTCAAGTTGGAAACTTAGAGAAGGTTTTTGAATTTTGGGTTTGCCTCCATCAGAATTTACCTAAATGAATTCATGGTCATCCAAAGCATTTTAAGCTATAACAGTTTACAAACAAATGAAATCTCCATTGGTTGCAAGAAGTGTTGGTATTCTATCAAGAAAGAACATCAATTTTTGCAGGTAAGACGAGAAGGGAAAGCACCATGAAATCTATATCTGTGGAAAAAATAAACAACAAACAAACTTGTATTATTATTTAAAAAGTCCCCCAAAAAGTTGGGTATCTGGACTTCTTTAAGACAACGCACCAGCATGACCTTAAAATAGCTGTAGTCAGTCTGTAAAATAGATGTTCAAATCATAGGTCATGATCCTTATAGGTAACCTTCTTTCTGTTCACTCTTGTTAAAAAGTGCATGTAATTGATAATCGAAGGATGAAATCTGTAGCCTTTGCTTTTTAGATACTAGCAGTAAGAGTAAAACTGTTCAGGAGAAAAGGAGAACAGTAAATGGGAAGAGGACAGGTTGTCCTGAATAATGTACAAGGAAAACCAACTTAGCATAGATCCTAAGTAGTTCTAAGTAAGACAATAAAGGGACATAGATCCAATGCACTTCTATGGCTAAAGCAAATTGATGTTTTATGAGACACATGAAGCCAGTCATTCATTGTTCAATAGCATATCATTAACAATCTATGAACAAATACAGAAATAAAAAAAAAAATTACCGAAGGCAAGAGAAGAAACTAGTGCAAACTATGTTAGATATATCTTAGTGCTGGACTCTACTCCTCTCTGCTTGAGCTGAGGGTCCTTCGGGAAACAGCCTCTCTACCTCCTTGATGTAGGGTTAGTCTACGAACACTTTACTCTCCCTAGACCACATTTGTGGGATTACACTAGGTAAGTTGTTAGACGCCTTCCAAATGGATAATTACAGAGTATCTAAGTGTAGTGAGTTCAGCAACGTACATACCACCACTTTCTTTTGTAACTAACTATATGGACTGGAAATAGAAAGACAAAGGAATCTGTGCACTAATCCGTAAATCAAGAAAATTAGAACCAAAACCATAAAGGACTAAAACGTACAAGTAGAAAACTTAATTCATGTTAAATTAGGGAAGACAATGAGAAGAAGTGAAGCTTGATTATTCCCTCAAGCTAGGTTGGGTATTTATAGTACAATTTAGAAAAGGGCTTTACGGTAATTTACACAAATCATAGAATATATTAACACTCCCCAAGTTGGAGCATATATATAATAAGCTCCAATTTTAGTATGACCATCTTCCAATGAATCATTCGAGTTACCAAAGCTAGTGGCCATGGATCCAGACTCCCTTATGCCTCATGTCTGAAGAAATGACAATCCACCTCTACATGCTTTATCCTCTTGTGAAAAAAAGAATTTGAGGCAATCAAAAAGAAACTTGATAGTCACATATCAGCTTCATCTATTTGACTTCAACACACTTCAATTCTTGTTCAAGTTGTTTCAACCAAATAAGCTCCCAGGTAGAAAGAGCGATAGCTCGGTATTCTGCTTCAGCACTTACCTAACGAACATGTCTTGCCATTCTCTTTTCCAAGAGATTTAGTAGACATTTGTCTATGAAAACTAAAAATTTTTGGAGTTGGAGTTGAAATTGTGTTTGGCCGTGAAAATAAATTCGAGTTCTTTTTGACTTTTTGCGAGAGAAGTTGAACTGAAAAAAGAGAAAACAAGTTTCAGTTGTTTTCACTTTTCCAAATACAATTCCAAATTGTATTTGGAATTCTTATGGCCAAACATTACAATTTTCACTAACGTGATAATTTTTCCGAAATAAAGTGAAACCTTCTCATGGCCAAACGGGTTCTAAATTGCATCTAATCAAGACAAAGTATCAAGAAGCAGAACACTTGTCAGATAGAAAACCTGCCCAATTTGCAGCAGAATATTCAACAATGTCTAGATAACTCTTGTCTTCATATAACAATCCTTGTCCAAGAGTTAGGATACGAATTACTCATTACTGCATCCTAAGCCTGTCAACGGTACTAGACCTTCATCGGAACAGTCCGGTTCCGGTAACATTCCGCTACGGTACCGGTAAACCCGATACCCAACGGTTTGGAATCCGGTACCGGTGCGGAACACAGATTTTTTCCAGTAGACCCGGTACCCGATACCGGTTGAACCGGGAGGTCAACCAACGGCTAGTTTTGACCTACCCACCCCACCCCACCCAAATTTTCACTATAAATACCCCCTTATACCTATTTGTTTTTCACATATTCACATACTCTCTCTAATATATCTATTAAGAGTCCCACATCGGAAGAAGAATGGGTACTTGGTCTTCTTATATGGACTTGGGCAATCCTCCCCTTATTAGCTAGCTTTTGAGATTGAGTTAGGCCTAAGATCCATTCTATGGGTAGGGTCAAAATGACGGCACGATCCTGCTGAAAAAGAGAAATTATATGGGTAAGGTCGGAATAACGGCATGACTCCTACTGAAAAAGAGAAATTATATGGATAGGGTCGGAATGACGGTATGACACTACTAAAACAGAGAGCTTATATGGGTAAGGTCGAAATGACGGCACGACCGTATGCAAATCAGATCTGAGGAGTCACCGTAAAGACGCATGGAACTACGCAAATCAAATCTAAGGAGTCACCGAAAAGATGCATGGTGTTGTGCAACTCAGATATGAGAAAGTAGTCTGAAAAGATGCACGGTACTACGCAAATTAAATATGAGTAGTCCGGAGAGATGCACGGTGCTACGCATAACTGATATGAGAAAGTAGTCACAAGAAAGATGCATTGTGCTACATAAATTAGATATGAGAATGTATGGGAAAGAAGTGTGGTGGCCTAACTTTTGCTACATGATCATTCGCCGGACGGGCGACATATATGGGTTAAAGCCGTCCGTCAGCAGCGGAAGCTCTTTGATTCTCTATCAAGATTGTAGAGGCTCAGATACAATGTGAGAAATATAAAAGAAGAATATTATTGAATTGTTGTAACTACATTATTACATTGAGACCCTATTTATAGACACTACATTGCAATTCTTTTCCAAATAGGTCACTACATTACAATCCTTTTCCAAGCAAGATTTTATAAACTATTTCTATTCCTACTCATATTCCAACAATATCAAACTCTAAAAATCTCTTTATTATTCTCTTAATATTTACAATTATTGTATTAGCTAATTGGAGTTTAAGATATTTTTTTTTTGAAGATATTACAACCTTCAATTATCATCTTTTAACTCCGACACTTGGTATATGTCTGCTTTTACGCCGACGTTCAGTATATTCGTTCCAACTTTAATCTCTCTTTTTTGTTAACTTTAATCTCTATATTTTTGTTTCTTAGTACCTATATTTGTTTACTTTCATTAATTTTTTATTTATAATATTTATATTGCTTGTTTTAATATTTTAACTTTATTATAAATTTAATTATATATACCAATAAAATAGTTGTGGTAAAAAAACAATCTTTGATAAGGTCTTTTGTAGAAGTAAAAAAAGTAGTGTTACTACCAGTTCATTACCGAATAGATTTAGTCATGTTCATGAAACTTCTTTCATAGCCTAATGGTTTCGATGTTGGTGTCGGTATGGAATTAGACCATGAAACCGTAAGTAGGTGTCATGATAATTTTGAGGAAGACTTACCAAAAGAAGATATAGAAGAATAAGAGTTAGATGAAACACCTACCCTTACTAGTCCGGTTACGGAATTACCGAAAAAATGTGGAGAAGTTCCCCCTTTACCGGAATTTACTAGGCCAAAGGTACCGAACATCCTAAAGTTCTTTAGTTTGGAAATTTATGGTGCATGGTAAAGTAAAAAATATTGCTACTTACAATAAATGCCAGAGAGTTATGAAACATTTGACCAGGAGAAACAATGGCGGGTTAGGGTTAGGCTGTGAGAGAAATATTTTACTCTCACAGCTCATTGGATTGATCACCACTGAAACATGCAAAAAAGAATTTTTGCTTATAAATATGTTGATAAGACTAAAATTGGTTGCTATATAGCGGAGTTTATATAACTTGTATCAAGTTAAGAAACAAAATGTTCCGCCGGCCGAGCCTCCTACTTTTAGGCCTAGATATGATGATTTAGATGACAAGATTGGTGAAAAAACTTGATCTTCCATGTTCTAGCAGTAATAGTTTTGATCCGTATCTTTCTCAGGATCGAGATAATATTAGAGATGCAAATAGACAAATTTAACTTTTAGCATAGTGACAGACCCGTATCAAACAATTTCCAAAGCTTTCAAGGGTGGTTAGAGATGTGCTAGCAAGTCTAGTGTCTTCAGTTGCTTCGGAGCAAGCTTTTAGCTCGGGAAGATTTATAATTGGAGATCATCGATATTCATTAGCAACGGAAGGTTTGGCGATTTCGGTATTATTTAGAATTGAATCAATGCCGAACGAAGAAATTTTAGGCTCCCAAAATTATCACCCCAAATCGAAGTTGAAATATTTGTGGAAAACATTAATGATGAAATGGACGCAATGGAAGAATAAGGAAAAAGACCAATTTCAAAAAAAGTCGGCCGAAGAAATAGCTAAGTTACTAGAATATTTTGGACATTATAGATATTAATAAGATACTAGAGTAGAGATCTAATTCAAACAGAACCCTTCCTGGAAGGTGGCTGCAAAGATTAGATAATCTTTTAATATTTGTAATACATGTACAACATACGAATTTGAATAAATATATAGGTTATTTGCCTTAATTTTATTTTAAAATTTGTCTTTTATTTAAAACAATAAATGTTATAAATAACTTTAATAGTTTTTTATAAAGTTAGGAAAAGTTTTATAAATTCTTATAAGTTAATGTTACGAAATTCTGTAAGTCAACTTTAATACTTTTTTTACAAGCTTTTGGAAAAGAAAATTATAAGTCAAAAACTTATAAATTTTTATAAGTTAGGAAAAGTTTTATAAATTCGTATAAGGTAATGTTATAAAATTTTTGTAAGTTAGGTTTAATACTTTTTTTACAATTTCTTGAAAAATATAAAAATTTAAGTCAAAAACTTAATTTTTAATAAGGTTTGAAATTAAAAGAATGTTTTATATAACAAAAAATTTTAAGAAGAGAAAATATTTTTTAAAGTTGTAAAAAAACTGTCTTTTTAATTTTAAAATCCAATCAGACCGGGGGTGACCCGAGTCCTGACTGGTCACCAATGGACCGGGTCAGAACACTGAAAAATTTCGGCAGAACCGTTAACGATAGTACCGGTTCCGGTACAAGACACCGGCAAAGGGGACCCGTTTCCGAATCCGGATCCGATTCCACCGGTCCGGGCGGTCCCGATACGGGTTCCCTGACATGCCTAATGGACTTTACACCAATCTTTCGTATTTGTTAGGGCCCTCCAAAAGCTTTTGCAAGTGACATGGAGCCGTTACTGCTTACTGAGGACATGACCCTAAATAGGAAGGTGTAGAGGATGTAAACTAGAGTAAAGAAAGGGCTAGCAGGTGGGAGTGCGTCCTTGCCAGTAGGAAGGGATGCTTTGTTTGTATTCGTGCATGTAGTCATAGTGCTTCGCATGTGTCTAATAGTTTCTTGTTCGTGGCGTTTTAGTGATATTTGTGATTTGAGATAAATATTTTATAGTTCTATGTTGTGGGTGTCTTGTTTTATGTTATTCTATGTTGGTGTGTTATTCCATCATGTGTTTTGCTTTTTTTGTCGTTTTATACTTTTTTGTCCGAGCTGAGGGTCTACCGGAAACAGTCTCTCTACTTCATCTGAGGTTGTGGTAGGTCTACAAACACTTTATATTTTACCCTCCCAGACCCCACTTTATGGGAATTCACTGGGTTGCTGTTGTTGTTGTTGTAGGATCCTCCAAAAGCTCCCCCTATCCACGAACAAGTCTGACATTCAAATCCATAGGTGCAGCAATAGGTCTCTCAAGTATGTCTCCTCTAGTATACCCAAAGTGTACATTACTTGTGAGATAGTGATGCAAATCTTGGATTGTGCATACCTCAGCAACTAGAAAATATTTGAACTTTCCAATGCCTGGTCTGAAAATTGTTGGACAAATTCTACTTTAGTTGAATAATTCCTTCCAGATAATTACATGTTATGACTAAGACTATGTTGTGAGAAATATAAGAGAAAAATATTATGAAATTGTTGTAACTACATTATTACATTGAGACCCTATTTATAAACAATACATTCCAATTTTTTTCCGAATCTTACATGCTATTCCTATTCCTATTCCTACTCATATTCTAACACTCCTCTTCAAGCTGGTGCATAGAAGACATATGTACCAAGCTTGTTATGGATGTAACTAATATAAGAATCGGTGAGGGACTTGGTGAAGATATCTGTAAGAAAACTCATAAGGACTGCTTTGGACGTCTGGCAGACCTTAATTGAAACGGAACAAATTGAAAAAATGATCCGAAAAGTAGTAAATATTGTCGTAAAGTCGATGTGTCGCTGGAAAATTGCCGAAAACTGGTATAAAATATACGGGTCATCTTGAAATCAAGAGACGAGTACATCTTGAATATGAAAGTCACCGGAAACTTAGCCGAAACACGCTCACACGCCGGATTATTAGATTTAATGGATGAAAAGTGACTACAATCTGAAGAAAAAAAAAGTATATGGGTAGGGTCGGAATGATGACACGACCCTACTGAAAAAGAGAAATATGTGTAGGGTCGGAATGACGGCACGATCCTACTGGAAAAGAGAAATTATATGGGCAGGGTCGGAATGATGGCACAGCCCTACTGAAAAAGATCTGAAAGACGTACGGAACTATGTAAATTAAATCTAAGGAGTCACCAGAAAGATGCATGGTGCTATGCAACTCAGATATAAGACAGTAGTCCGGAAAGATGCACGGTGCTACGCAAATCAGATATGAGAAAATAGTCACCGAAAAGAAGTACGATGCTAAGAAAAATAGATATGAAAAAGTAGTCACCGGACAGATGCATGGTGTTACGCAAAGATATGATAAAAGAGTCACTAGAAAGATACACAGTGAGTCAGTGATTATAGACAGACGAGCGGCATATATGGATTATAGCTGCCCACCGGCAGCGGAAACTCTTTGATTCTTTACCAAGATCGTGGAAGCTTTGATACCATGTGAGAAATAAAGGAGAAAAATATTATTGAATTGTTGTAACTACATTATTACATTGAGGCCCTATTTATAGACAATACATTTCAATCCTTATATGCCGCCCGCCGGCAGCGGAAACTCTTTGATTCTTTACCAAGATCGTGGAATCTCTGATACCATGTGAGAAATATAAGAGAAAAATATTATTGAATTGTTGTAACTACATTATTACATTAAGACCCTAGTTATAGACAATACATTCCAATCCTTTTCCTAATAGGACACTACATTACAATCCTTTTCCAAGTAGGATTTTATATACTATTCCTATTCCTACTCATATTCTAACATATGTCATCACCATAGATTACCAGGTATATGCATTTTATATCCCACATTCTTTGTTCTACATTTGCAGCCATTTGTGACACTTTTCATCAAGATGAAAACTGAGCATGAGTTGAAACAGAAAGGTTTAAACCATAGAGTGATCGGTTTAGTTGACATACCACTTTTGACTCACCTCCTGGTGGTTGCTTCATATATACCTCTCGATCAGCTTTCCTTGCTAACCTCACGCTAGTGTGCCCAACACTAGACTAGTGTCCGCTTCTTAGACGTTTTCTTTTTTTTTATGGCTTAAACCATATGTCAGGTTACATCCCATTTCAATTCATGTATTCATTAAAAGCTCTATTGATTCACTTAGTGGGTAGACTTGAGTACTTTTGAGATAGCACTCAGTTGACGCTTTTTATAACGGAAGATTGGAAACAAAGTTGGATAAAGAATCAAAGAAGATACACAGCTATACAGACATAAATTACTCAGATAACCGTTAACAAAATTGCCTACTCATTTGATAATAAATTTTAAAAGACAAAATACAAAAGAAAAATGCAGTTCCAAGAATCAGTACGAAGTCAAATATGGAACCATTGCAGTAGCAATATGCAACTCAAGATGAAATAACTAGAAAAAAAGTGAAATTTGGAGAGAAATGTCTAATGGGATACGATGGCCATTATCAAGTTGTTCCCAGTGTAGCATTAAATTCTCTGTTTCATGAAAGGATCAAACATATCAGAAACTGATTGCCAGTCAAAAAGAGATACTTTCAGGAGACGTTTTCACTAGTGAGAATAAATGGTCAATTTGTGCATATATTTATATATGTACATATCTCTTGCTGATGGACAAACCATTTATATATATATACAAAGCTTGGTAATGTAACCATTTGAGGAGAAGTGTTGCTTAGAAATAGTAACATGTAAATGTTTAATGCAGCAGACATTGAATACATTGTACATACAACATATCTATAGAAGCACTTAGACTCAAGACACATTGTATTGATTTCTTCTCCTATTCACAACCACATACATGTATCTGCTCCCCCAATAAACTACATCATGTGTATCGACTATAACCAATCACCCAAGACTGCGCTTATGTATCCCGCCCGATACAAAGTATCTCGAGATAACTAGTTCAATACTTTTAAGACTTATAGTTAATGCATAGGAGTTGGCAGTTAGGATTGTCAAATGAATGGACTGTTCATTTACTGTTTCAAAGCTCTAGTAGTTTATAGTTACCCACAAAAAGCTAAAATATTTCATTAGGTCAGAATAATATGCAAGTCAAATAAAAAATGTGCGCACACAAAATACAAGCAAACATAGAGCCAATTAACTAGCCACCTGGTTGATAAGTAGTTTTAAATTTATGAGCCACAAAATGAGCACTGAAAATATCATAAGGAAAGATGTCAAATTGTTCTCAATGTGATTCTGGAAATATCACTTAGAATTACTAACTTCATTAACAGAGACTAACCCTTGTTCGTAAAACAACTTGTTTGTTGATTGGATTAAGCATCTGGGCCGAGTTTATTTCAGCAATGACAATAGAGGCCTCCTCCCAGGTCTCACACCCAACAGAAATCCCTTCAAGTACCATATTGGCAACGGCATAACCCAGCTTCCTAGAAAATAAACAGAAGAGCAACTTGTAAGTTCACCATAACATAGAACAATACAACAACTACGCCTTAATCCTGAACAAGGGTCGACCATTTGAATCCTCACTGACCATGTTACTGCATTTCAACTCAACTTGTGCCAAATTTGTGTACTCCAAAAAATAATAATCAACATAAAGTAGATATCAGGTTAAGGGTCACGAAAAGACACACACATCTCATATATGAATAATGAGTCTTTTTATCGTATTCAGTAACACCAGAGACATCACTGACACATCTAACGAGAGGAAGGGATTTCATCAGCTTTGTATGAAGTGTTTGCTATGATCCCATAGAAAGAGGTGGCAAATAACGCAAGGAACTTCAGCCCAATTGGCTTTATGTGAAGTGTTTATGAGATGATGGCAACACTTCGAGCAAAGAGTCAACAACAACAACAACAACATCCCCAGTAAAATCCCACAAGTAAGGTCTAGGAAGGGTAAAGTGTATGCAGACCTTGCCACTACCTCGGGGAGGTAGAGAGGTTGTTTCGGAAAGACGCTCGGCTTAAGTGTAGCAAATCCAGGTACAAAGAAGAGGAATACAGTGAAGATAATATGACAACACGGAAAAGTGAAGAATCTACTATAAAAACAGTAATCAAGCACAAAATTGTGCGATAATGAGATTCGACCACTAAAACGAGCAGGTATCTAAACTTAAGCTTTCTAGTGAAAAGTAGACTGATAAATTGTCTCCGTTGCTTCCCTGTTTCCAATTCAATGGGGGTTGAATCTTTGAAAACAACAAGGAAAAAAAAAACAGAGAAAGGCTATTGAAAGCTGAGTATAGATTCAAAATCATAAGAATGATTTCCAAAAACTCAACCACTTAATATTTTAACCCTAATGACCAGAAAAAGAAAAATAGAGAATAGTGTCAGATATGTTTGTCTTTTACAAGAAAGACATCACACCCTACATGCACCGTATATTAGCAGAAACTTGTTTGATGTGGAACTGCAATGAAGAGAAATAGATTTGATTGTCTGCAGGAGCATCATCATTTGGTGATAGAACAGGCTGGAACTTTGTAGCTTCATATATATCCTGTAGGAAAAAATGTCGACAATTATTTTTGGTCAAAAGTTGAAAATCATAGCAATCATGTTGGTAAAAATACCTAATCTATATTAAAAAAGGGAAGCCCAATTCTATTACAATAACTACTTAGGCCGAGAGTAGTATACGTCACGAGTGTGTCGAAGCCTATAACAATAACTACACCTAAGTCGAGATCTTCCAAATCAACCTCCCCCTCGCTGATTCTTCATGGACTGTGATGTTTGATGATTTGATCTCCTCATTAAGGGTTTAGTCATAATCATAGGACTAAATCGAAAACAGTGATGAATGTTTGCAGAAATTGTACTAAACCACCCAAAAAAACAAAGGGGTCTGACAAATCTCGTCGGATTATTAGATTTGACTTCTAAAAAGTGGTTAAAATATGAGAAAAATTATATGGTTAGTATCGGAATAATGGGACGAACAACAAAAACATTAACATACCAAGTATATTCTCACCAAATGAGGTCGGGGAGGGTAAGTGTACACAGTCCATACCACTATCTTAGATGTGAGATCGAGAGGTTGTTTCTGATAGACCCCGGCTCAAGATACAACAGCCTAGATAAGAAAAAGTAAAAGGACAAGAAAAAAATAGGAATAACCTAATCCAATAATAACATAAACAAGACTTACCAAGTAATACGAAAAATAATAACACACTGAAATAATACTAATACTATAGCAACAAGAGTAGCAAACAAAACAAACTCCTCCTACCTACTAACAACGGCTCACCCAACCTAGAATTCGTCTACCCTAATCCGCCCCTTCCACACCTTCCTATCTAGAGTCATGTCCTCGGTAAGCTAAAGCTGCTCCATACTATGTCTAATCACCCCTCCCTCCTCGGTCTAGCCTCTACCTCGCCTGAATCCATCCCTAGCTAACCTCTCACACCTCCGCACTGGGCATCCGTGCCCCTTCTCATCACATGTCATCTCAATCTCACTTCCCGCATCTTGACTTGCACCGATGTAACTCCCACCTTATCTCGAATAACCTCATTTTTAATCATATCATTCCTCGTACACCCACATCCACTGTAGCATTCTCATTTCCGCCACCTACATCTTTTAGTTATGAGATTTCTTAACTGGCCAATACTCCACCACCTGCAACATAGCCGGTGTAACCACCACTGTATAGAAATTGCCTTTGAGTTTAGGAGGAACTTTCTTATCTAACAAGATACCAGACGCGAGCCTTCATTTCATCCAACCTACCCCAATTCGGTGAGTGACATCCTCGTCAATCTCTACATTTCCCTGAATCATAGACTCAAGATACTTGAAACTATCTCTCTTCTGGGTGGCATGAGTATCAAGCTCTACAACCACATCAGCCTCCTGCGACGCCTTGCTGAACTTACACCACAAGGATTCCGACTTTACTAAAAAAAAATTGATGGAGAAGTGGCCAAAAGGTGTCTCACGTGCCGGAAATTGATGCACGTTGACTTGTCTGAGTGAGTTTCTCACCAACGCTCTGATACCATGTGAGAAATATAGGACAAAAATAATATTGAATTGTTGTGTCTACATTACTACATTGCAACCTTGTTATAGACACTACTTTAATATTTTTCCCACTAGGACACATTGCAATTCCTTTCCAAGTAGGATACTATATATTATTCCTATTCCTACTCCTATTCTAACAATCTCTTTAGAGACTTTTCGTTTGACTTACTCCACCATTGTCTTGCTCCTCTATTTCATCTGTGTTTCCTTTTTAATTTCAATGTTTCAAAAGAAAGTAAAAGTTCCCTTCTCACACCCGTGTAAATTTACTCCCATTTGTATACTTAATTTAATCAAATTCCTCTTTACTCATATTGAGGCTCCTCTTATATTAAATAGAAGTGTTCAAGTTGCATATCCTAGTCCTCTACTCACCACAAGTTTAAGGATGCACGTTTGACTTTACTTGATACAAAATTTATCTCTGCTAGAGGTCCTAGACCAATTACCTCTTGTGGGTGGCATCCGATGTCTTAGGTGGTTATCGGTATTAAAATTTTCAATAGCATGTGATAGATTTTCAGCTTACCTCAATTGGTAGCCTATGACTAATAAGGTGTTTCTGTGAAGCTCAATGCAAGTTTTGAAGATAGTCGTTAATTTGAGAAACATGGGAGTTCATAAGTTATTGTGCACAATTCATTCTTAATCAATAAACTGGAAAGAATTTGGGCTACAGCCCAGTTGACCACAGCTTTTCATCTACGTGGGCCTTAGTTAAGCTTGTCTTTGTGTTCCGCTTAGTTTGTATGTACCATAGGGTTGGGTTAGAGCGAGCAAAGGTCTTAGAGCACATTTTAGCCAAGAACATATTCCAGCTACAGAGTGGATTAGGCTCCATTTGTGGAGAATGTATCCCCCCTTTTGAAATAGCATAGCACAACCTATTCTAGAAATTTGAATCTGCAGCTGGCACACCATGTATCCTTCACATATCTCTGAAAAGGCAGATTACTAATGAGCAAAGACTAACTGTCTATTTTTAGTAATCTCTAATCTCTTCCTCGATAACTGTGTTGACGTTTTTTCCTGCATGGACAAGTATCATTCTTCTCCTCAGTGACACCTCCAATTTCTTCACCACCAACACTTTTTCAGTGGCAAGAAATTTTAATTTTGACCACTTGGCACAGATCTTGGCCCCCCTCACGTGCAGACCATCTCACCCCAAGTTCTCCGATATTCTTCTTGTTTAATAGGCTCCCCCCTTCCCCCTTGTGCCCAATGGCGAAGTGGCATTCTTCTCCTTAATGACACTTCGTACTTTGATCTTTCCCACCAAAATTTCTTCTGTGACAGGAAATTGTTGTTTGACCATCTGGCACAGATCTTTGCTCCCTTAAGTGCAGACAATCTCACCCCTAGCTCTATGTTATTCTTGTTACCGGAAAATAAGTAATGGAGGAAACCCCATGAAAAGGGAAAGCAGATGTAATCACAAGACGCCTACAATCATTGTTAATATTCACGTTCATTCCATATAATCATCAAGTTTTAGTAGGGCATGCTAATCAATTCTTCCCCAATATGGCATAGGTTTTTGGGAGTATGAGTTTCTTCTAAAAACCAGGAAAAAACTCTAGAGCATTTTATATAAAATAAAAGTTGTGTTACCATCATATGTCATTGATCTCTTCTGTATTCTATTTCTCAAAAACCCAACAGATATAAGTGCTCTTCAATTATTCCAGTTCAAGAAGCGTAGTTTGGACTCAACTCAACCTCAAAAACTTGCTCATGATGTAGGAAATAGGAAGTGTGCAAGACCAAATAAAGAGAACTCCACATTCCCTCATTCACTATGGGATACTTGACATCCCATGCACGCCTAGAACTGGACATTAGGAGCGTAAAAAATATAAGATGGGGTCTCAACATTAGGTAAATCAAGAAAAGGAAAGGATCTGACCGACTCTAATATCATGTTAAGAAAATTGATTGAGGGCAGAGGATTGGGAGACAACGCAGGGAAGACCAGCGGTTCTTGAGTAAGGTGGTCAAATCGAGGCTACAAGCTTGGTAATCCACAAACAAAGTAATATGTTGAAGTTGTGAAAATCCACAATGGCATGGCAGACTAGAAAATACATCAGTTGGACATGGAGCTGAACATGTGAATTCCAAGTTAAATGCCTGATGAGTAGCTTCAATGACCCCTTCAATAACAGCTCAAACCCGGAGATAATTAAGAAAATAGTATGTTAGCAAGTGGAAAATCGAGCATGGCTCAAGGTAACTCCCACAAGTAGCATGTAAGTTTCATTTCATCAGAAAAGAAAGAAGCACACAAGTTTCTATGCCTAATTTCATTTGAACAGAGAATATGTCAACTATATTGATTCTGCCCGACTTCAGAACTAATCAATCCATTAAAAAAATAACAACAAAATATTTGCTTATTTACCCCTTTTTTTTTGCTTATTATATACAATGCAGATATAGGGAAGTAAAGGAGAAAGGAGTGATAAGGCTCACCTTGACCACATCATCAGAAATCAAACCAGAAAATTGGCTAGAATCATCAGTTCCTCCAGCACCAAGCATGCCGCGCGATAGCCAATTTAACCATCCACGAGGCTTGCTGGATATTTGCTCATCGTCCAGAGGTTTAACATTATTGACAATGTTGATTACATTACTCGAAGATGAATTCAACAAAATATCCTGTAGACCCAGAGACAACAATTATTTATATACTTAAACGTGTGTGCGCGTGCGTATATAAGGGAGTTTTATTTCAACGGATATGAGGAATAGCAATACAACAAGCATGAAAGAAAACAAACTGCTGAGACCTACCCCCAAAGAAAGTGCACTACAAATAGATAGTAATTATGCAAAAATAATAAAACTAAAAAAAGGAGAGATAAGGCACATTAAAAACCACTCCCTCTACTTCAATTTGTTTGTCTTACTTTCCTTTTTTTGGTTTGTTTCAAAGAGAATGCATCTTTCCTAATTTGGCAACTCGTTAGTTCCAACACTCCACATGTCATATATTTAAATAGAGGGCAATTTGATATGTTATACATATCTTTAGTTTAAGACCACAAGATCTAAATTCTTCTTTGTTTTCTTAAACCCCGTGTCCAGTCAAACTAAGACAAACAAATTAAAGCGGAGGAAGTAGGTAATTTCCTCTCACTGTCCAACCCTTGGGACAAAGTTAGCCAGTACATGTGTTGGAGGGAGATAGCAGGTAACTCCTGCAATCCGAGGTGTGGGCAAGCTAGATCGAACACCACGGTTATCAAAAAACATGAAGCATGAAGCAAAATGATGAAATGATACATTCTCTGCCGATCCCCCACCCACTGCACTTCTTCCTTCAACCCTAAAGAGGGCATACGCAACCCGGGATTGTCTTCATCTCAGAAGTGAATTCTCTTGCAAGGGTAATTAAGTACAACTACAACTATGAAAAGCTTATCAAAAGACGAGGAAAGAGCGCAAACTCGACTCTAAAAGTTTCAGTTGCCTCCCTCTCCCGGAGCCCCTCCCCCCAACAATACAACAATAACATACCTAGTAAATCCCACAAAGTGAGGTCTAGGAAGGGTAGAGTGTATGCTGAATTTACCCCAAACAAACAAAAAAAGAAGAAAATATAGAATATCAAAGCTATATGGTTTTGAAACTTTCGTCATATCAAAGAAAATGTGACTTGGTTGTTTTCAGTTGATACCACGCATACATTCGACATCTCCAGTAATAATATTTACGCCACCAATTAACATATCAGCTAGTTTAGTCTTTTAAATGCGGAAGGATTTGCAATGAAACTCAATTTTGGCAGTAATAACTCTTTCTTTCAAACGTAAACTCACCTGTAACTCACGTTCAGCTGTAGACCTGTAATTTAGGATGTCATTCACTTCAGATTTTTTCTCTATTTCCTCAAGCATTTGAAGAACATCCACATCAATCACCTGAAATTCAAAGTAAAGATGAATAGTGATCAAAATGCAGCTCAAGGGAACTATGCAGACCAGAGCAGAAAAATATTTTCAGCACCTTCAGAATTGTACCTTCCCCTAAAAGTTTGTGCCAAAATAGAAACTAGATTAGGTATTTGATGTTGGGTGTATTTATGCATTCTAGCGCTACTATTCTAGCCTATTTAGCTTTGTTTTGAGAATGATTCATGTGATTAATGGATTGAGAATGATATAAATGAGCATTTATGTGTCCAAGTATGTGTTTACAATGTTTAATGGTGGTTTCACATGAGTTTTGATTCAATTTGAGCATTTAGAGTTCAACCGAGAAAACTAGTATAACTAGCTTGAACTAGGTGTTTTTCTAGTCTATTGTGTTGGGTTCTAATGTATTTTAATGAGTTACTAAGGTTGTTATTATGTATTTATATGTGAAACAACTTAGTTATAATGTTCAAGGGTCAATTGGATCAAGAAAAGAGTCAAAGCAATAAGTTAAAGCTCAATGTGAATTTAGCCTATGCTTAGCTCCTGTTTCTAGTTCATCGTTGAGGATGTTGTGTTGTTTTGAGCTCTAAATTGTTGTGTTTAATGCTATAGAATGCTTGGTTAATGGACTATGATGATATATGAAGGATTTACAAGCTTCAAATTCAATGGAAACTACTCAAAAAGGCTTGGAATGGATCACGGAAGCACAAAACGCAGCTTGACGCCAATTTGATTACCTGAAAAGTATTGGGAGAGTGTGGGCGCGTGAGGAGTCTTGGCGTGTGCAACACACCAGTGGTATCAGAAGGCACCCAAAACAGTGAACCAACGTGAAGTCAACGCGTCGCGTCGATGTACACAACGCGATAATCGACGCGGCGCGTCACTGGGTTCGCAGACGACCAGAAACTGTTTCCTTGCTCAACAAGGCATGGGCTATTTCTTCCACTATAAATAGGACATTATTCACGTTTTTTTACTTACTTTTGGACATTCTTGGAAGATATTGGAGGCTACACAACTTCTTTTTAGGGTTTTTTATCATTCTTTTATTTTAGTTTCTTTCATGGATCAATCCAAGAAATTGGATGATGAATATTTCCATTAAAGGCTAAAACTCCTATCCGGAGTTAAGGACACGATCATGATTACTTTCGTTTTGAATTAAGTTTGGTAATTTGTTTATCATTATTGGTTGTTTGTTTATTCTTGTTTTAACTATTTTAAGGATTAGCTACCCTTAGAATACATCAATTGTCAACCTTGTGACACCGGGAGAAGGAATAGGGAGATAGAACATGGGAGTACGCAAATTATGGTTCTTGTTTCTTTATAAAATAAGGAATTTGAATTAGTATCTACGATAGGAATGTACTTAGATGCCTTACTTGATTCACACGTAGGATGATAGCTTTAAAGAACTTAAGTGGACTATTACATCCCCGCTCAATGATGTAATTGTAAGGTTCAACTTAGGTACAGGATTAGAGGTTGGGAAACCCTGATCATGCAATTAACCCTACGAATCAACAACCACGATAAGCAATTTAATAAATGAAGTTCAATAACGTAGTATGATTGTTCGTAAGCCATAGTCCTGGATCTCTATCCTTTGATTGTCCAAAGTCATTTACTTTTCCGCATTAGTTTAGTTTACAATTCTTAAACCTCCTTGTTTACTTTTTCCCTATCGTTAAACTAGAATTGGATAGGTGGCGAACGCAAGTCTCTGAGAGATAGATACTTGGGCTTCCTTGAAGCCACTTTACTACTTGATAAGACCACGTACACTTGCATGTGTGCTAGGGTGCTGTCAGTATTCAAACTAGAAAATGGCTGACGGCACAACTGTTGTAATAGATTTCCTCAAAAGGACATAATGAAAGTCGGCTGACGGCACAACTGTTGGAATAGATTTCCTCCAGAGGACATAATGAAAGTCTATTAATGAAGTGGCTGTAGAAATACAATGAGGAGGGAGAAGCTCTTTGGAGAGAGGTGATTATAGCAAAATATGGAGAGATGAGTCCTTGGTGTTCAGAGAGCACTAATGAACCATATGGGTGTGGGAGTTTGGAGAAAAACTTGAGATCTATGACCTAAAATGAAAGAAAACTTGTTCATCAAGGTTGGAAATGAAAATAAAACCAAATTTTGGAATGATGTCTGGATAGACCAATCCCCTCTCAGGGAACTCTTTCCAGACTTGTTCCAAATTTGTGACAAACCTGATGCTACTGTAGGTAATTGTTGGTCAGAACAAGGCTGGGACATCTCTTTTAGAAGATCCCTTAATGATTGGGAGATAGAGAGGGTGGCAGAGCTACTAGGGAAACTAGGGAGCATCAACATAAATACCTACACCAGGGACAAAATTCAATGGAAGCACAGCAAAGATGGTCTTTTTTCAGTCAATAGTGCATACAATGCATACAAGAGAGGGTTACAGGTTATGGATGGATGCCCTAAATATTACTGGAACTATTTTTGGAAGAGGATATACCAACAAAAGTGAAATGCTTCACTTGGCTAGTAATAAAAAGGACTTGCTTAACTCAGGAAGTACTTAAAAAAAAGGTAGATAATTGGTTCCCAGATGTTTATTGTGCAACTTGACAGGGAAACAAACAATCATCTATTTCTGCACTGTAAGTTCACTGCTCAACTCTGGAATTTACTTCTCAACATCACAACTTTGAACTGTAGAAGCATTGAGTCGCTGGATCAGGAGAGGATGTAGCAAGAGTCAAAAGAAATGGCGGAGGTTAATACCATCATGTATATAGTGGTCAGTTTGGATGAAAAGAAATGGGAGATGTTTTGAAGATAGATCCAATTCCATTCACAAGGTTAAACAGAATTGATTAGTATCTTTACTTTTTTGGTGTAACCAACTTTGTATAGAAGAAGTAGATCAGATTGTCGAATTAATAGAAAATTTATAATTGACACTTTTTGGCGGTGGCCGGTATGCTGAGGAATACAACTTTACCAGTTTCAAAAAAAAAAAAAAGATTTCCCCAAGAGGTTTAAAAGCAGGTCTAAATGATCATACTCCCATGCGATGTTTTAAAAGCAAAAAGTGTAAACTTAAAAATACATGATCTCACCATAAAACCGTAATTCCCCAAGCTAACTTATGTTCATTTGGAACCAAAAAAAGAAATAATTCTGAAGGAGCAAGCAAGTTATATGAATAGTTAGGTAGTGTATTCACAAAAGGCTGCAAGTCCAGAACAAAGAATGTGGGAAACAAAAACTACAAGCAATAAGAGATACAATTAGTTGGAGTATATGAGACATTCCTTGTTTTTCAACACTTTTCGCTCATAAAATTCTCCATATTTCTTAATCTCTCTTGTTATATTTCCCCATTACAGGAGAAACATAACCTTTTAAAGAATATGCATAACCCAGGTATATATAACTTAAAAAACTGATAAGCAATTGGATTTAAAGTCACTAACCTGATCTTGTCGAAGGCATTTCAGTTTTATCTTGTACAAGTTCACATATTTCCGGCGGCAATTTCTACCATGACAAATTAAGTACAATTACTTTCACAATTAACTTAAATCAAATCTCAACATAAAATTTAAAAGGACACGCAAAATGTCTCATCATTTATGCATAGTTGGTGTTGTGTGTCCGGCATCGATTGAGGAAATAAGTTGCATAGATAACCAAATATTTTTGGCAAATCATTTTTTGATGAAGATTTGGGTGAAGTTTAACCATGTGTTTGGCCATAGTTTTTGGGAAAAATATTTGACTTTTTAAGGAAATATGCTTAATACTCATAAGTTCTAAAAACTATTAAAAATATCCATAACTATGTATTATCATATTATCATTTTATAATGAACATATACCATGATAAAAATTAAACTCATGGATTATAAGCTCCAACATACTTATAGATAATTTCATATATCAATGTACGAGCTACTGAAGTCTTCTCAACTCACAACGGCGCATCCAGTTTTTCTATTTACATTACTTTTAACAAGTTCTATGCAACAATATCGTTACATACTTAACAAAGTTTATTAGTCGGGTTAGTTGATAGATAGATATTAGTTTGGATTAATAAATAGTGGGGTATTTTTATAAAATATAAAAGTTTGAAGTAAAGTTCAAATTTTTAAAAGTTCCCAAATAATAGAATTTGGCCCAAATACCACTGTTTTCTAGTTTTTGGGAATTTGAATTATCCGCCAAATATATTTGCCAAATAATGATAAATTCTATAGACAAACACATATTGCCGATTTTTTTCCAAAATTACTTGCGATATTTATGGACAAACGGATCCATAGTCTTGAACAATCCTTACACATCTACCTTTTGGGAAACAATGGAAAATCATTTTATGCAAACCCTAATGCTTTTACTAAAAAAAATGAAAGCCCAAATAAAAAATATCTTTAATAAGAGTAAATACATAATTACTCCACTGATGTTGGCCGAATTTTTAAAAAGACACCTAAACTTTAAATACGACGTATTACCCCACGATTCTTACTTAATCCGCTGCAAACACTCCATTTCGACCCTCTGCATATATACACGCGCCATAGGAGCGTGAAAGGGCTCGAATTTGACTTTTTTGACCAATCAAAAGTTGTCACGTGTAAAATAATTGATATATAACTTATATTCTTTTTTTAAAAAAAAATAATATTTATTTATTTTATAAAATTATTCCTACCCCTCTCCGCCCCCCCCCCCCCCCCCAAACTCACCCACTCCTTTTTCTTCAACTCAATTCACCATTAAAGTTTTCATTGAAGCTTTTTTTTTCTAAATCATTCATTAAACTCCATTTTACAATTAAATCATATCATTTAACTACCCATCATTTCTTCTTCAACACAATGTCACCATTAAAGCTCTTCCATTGAAGCTTTTTTTTTTAAATCATATCATTTAACTATCTTTAAAACTCAATTCAATTATAAAACTTTCAATTCAATCATAAAACTATTTTTTGAAGTGATTTGAACAAAAAAAAAAAAGAACAAGAATGCATTTTGATGAAGTGTGGGAAGGGGTTGGGGGGGAGATGCTGATGGGGGTGGGGGGTTGAGGGGAGCTGCTGATGCGGGGGGGGGGGGGGAGAGGTGCTGGATGGGGGGAAGAAGGGGTAGGTGGGGTGTTAAATTAAATAAAAAGGAAAATTTTATTAAAAAAATATGAAATTAAACGTAGTTGACACATGGCGCATGTCTTCACTCACTTTGTTGTGACTGAGATTTCAACGAAAAATAGTGCGTTTGCAATGAAATAAAGAAGAATCGTGGGGTAATAAGTCGATGTTAAAGGTTGCATGTCCGTAGTTGTATCCATACGAGAAGAACCTAAAGCTATTGCCCAAAACAAGGTAAGATCCCCAACTCACTCAATCAAGAAGCTTATTAAAACATAATAAGAAGTTAGAACAACTGGGAAATAAACCCTTATGAACTAAGCAACTAATCAAATAACAGCAATAACAAGACTCCAAAATTACAAGTAAAAGAAAATAGGTAAACACTAGATTCATTGCAGCACGAACAGTAACTTTCTCTTCCCTCTGCTACATCAGCTCTCAGACTTGAAAAAGATTTGTTGTTTTTCTTCTTTCATGAGAAAAACCACACCAAAAGAATATATATACATTCAATGGAGAGAAATTCATCCCCTAAATCTTCTAAGGAGATAATAGCTCTAAAAGTATCAAGGCACATACATCTATCACAGTACTCCATAACGTCAAAATAATATAATATTATATGTAAGCCATACATTGGTACAGCTAAATCACCACCTACATTCTATGTTCAGATTTGTACATGTTGTTCAGAATCAAACACCAGACAAGTCTGGGCACAAGGACGACAGTTGAATAAAACAATGCAAAATGATTAGTGCCTTCGACCTCCTTTTCATACATGAAACATCCATTACAAATGCTAATACCTCTGCTGATCCTTCAGGGTGGGATGCGATGGGGTTTTGGGATATGTTACTAATCATTATAATTACATTAATAGATAAATAGTTGATCACAAATGATACTATTTATTTGATAAAACAGACTCTTAATTAGAAAATATATTACTCGTTGATTGAGTAATCACTCACTATTAAAATATTGGCGAATATGAATGTTGCGTCGTGAAATATAGAATGATCATTCACTAATCGTCCATGAAGTTGTATATCTTCAATGAGTATTCTACATATATTTTGGTTGGTGAGTTATTTTTTTATTAGAGAAATTAATATGTTGTACAATAATAATTGTCCAAATTTAAAAGAATATATTAAAGAAGGAGAATAATATATAAACATTCATATTTCATAAATTAGAAGTTTCATACAAAAGAAGTATTAATATAGCTATAGTTAAATTCTTCATAAATACAAAAAGTGAAAATATTCAATTAATACAAGCATTAAGCATTACAAATATCATTAGCAATTTTTAACTTAAAATAAGTCCATCCAAACACCCAAAAAATGAAATTTCGTTCAAATACTATTTTTTCCTAGTATTTGAGAATTTGAGTTATTTGCCAAAAATAGTTACCAAATAATGACAAATTATATGGCCAAGTAAATTTTTTTCCAAAAAATTACTTAAAAAATTTACGATCAAACAGGTCCTAAACATTAATTAATAGAGATATTAAGGTAAAATAATCATATAATAATTATTTTTTTAATGAGTCTATCATGTCAAAAAGTGATAAGTTAAAGCCAAACGGAAGAAATGCTATTTTGTCATGATGTTTTCTTATGCTAAGAAAAACTGATAATAAGCACTCACACAAGTTCCACTTTTTCTAACAAAAAATTAAAAAATCAAAAATTTTGAGGGATAAAAATGTCTTTTAGTAGGTTAAAACACTGGTTTACAAGCCCCCAAAAAAAGTACCCAATGAGGTGCTTTAAAAAAGTGGCTTATAAAAAGCAAATTTTAACTTAAAATTGCCAAACACTTAAAAAGGTTAAAAATAGCTTAAAAGCTATTTTTAACTTAAAATAAGCCCATCCAAACACCCACACAGTCACATCGTCTGTGAACCAAGAAGTCCACATGCCATATGTCACCTGTTCTACAGTTTCCAGAATGACTTGAATAATCATCAATTATGACTTGAATAATCATCGATTATTCAATGCCAGTCTTCTTCCTTTATAACTTTTATGCCAGTCCTGATCAAACAAATAACCTTGTCCCATTCCATCCCACACAAAGCTAATCCAGTATTTCCATTGCTTCCTTTGCATTACGCAACACTCTTATCACCAGTGTAGAAGGGAGATAAAGGGTCTTGTTTCACCATCTTTGTTGGGATAGGATGTTGTCATAGATAAGGTAGGCACAGGCATGCATTCATATGTCTTGAGCATGTACTAGTTAATATTTCTTCATTTCCTGGATTTTTTGATAATATTTGTTACCTCTTTTCTTAAACTTCAAAACATCGCTCCCCTTCTCAATGTCTCTTGAATGCTCATCAGCACCAAGTAGTCAACAAGCCATAATTCACCTGCTAGTTAGATGATTAAGCGCTTTTTGAAGAGCACCATATTTTTGTTTAGATTCTCTATCTTTCCTTACCACTTGTAGATCGTGATCGATACAACTATTACTTTATCAGACAAAATAATCAAACACAACAATAAAAATTTTCATTCTAATGAAATTTGACTAACAAATTTTAAACAAAAAAGATTTACTGTTAAATATATGATCTTCACGTTTAGAAGTAACTTCTTGTTTCCTTCATTCATGTGACATATATTCAACAGTCACATATATTTATGGTCAATGTGTATGGAAAAGCATCAGGACACTGGGATGATTTTAGAGGCAATACATACTTCAAGTTGGGGGATGGTAGAAAGATTAACTGTTGGCATGATGCTTGGTTGGGACATACTCCTCTCAAGTTGGCTTCTCCACCCTTTTTTCCGTGCCAGCCAACCAGAGTCGCTCAGTGTCTGATGTCCACACTAACTCTGGATGGAACATTCTTTTCAAAAGGAACTGTAATGACTAGGAATTAGAAAGAGCGTGCATCTAGCTCTAACAAATAGGAATTGATTCACCAAATGCAGACAAGAAAGATATTTTTTGTTGGAAAGGCAGGAAAGATGGTATCTTTTCAGTCTCGTCATGCTACACTTTTGCTCAATTATAGAATTCAACATCAATTTAGCTTTGGGAAAACATTTGGTAAAATTCTGTCACTTACAAAGTTTAAATCTTCACTTGGTTAGTAAGAAAAATTCATGTCTCACACAGCCTAATTTGCAGCAGATGCTCTTTACGAGAAGAGCAACCAGAGGACACAAAACTATTTCTGCATTCCAAAATTACTGCTCAATCACGCACATGGTTTTTTAACATTTGGAACAAAGATGGCAATGCCTAGGGATGCACGGGAACTTTCACAAAGTTGGCACAAGAGAAGAGTGAGAGGCATACATTCAAGACTCTGAAAGGCAAACCCAGCAACAATTTAGTGGGTCATCTGGAGAGAGAAACTCCAGAATTACTGCAAATGTAGCTGGTCTTAAATTTCATTGTTTTTCTTTGCTTTCTGTCTAGAGCAACATGGTAAGCGTGCATGATACTCATGATGTTGAGGCCATGATTGACCTTATTAGTTCATTACACTACTTGTAAGATCTTTTAATGTACTCTGTTGTCCGTGACAGCATATCCTTATTGCAGGTGCTTATATAAGAGCCTACCTTATCAATTTTTTTTAAAAAAATGGCACCTTTCGATGCAGAAACAAGGTAAGGTTCATAGAATCCCATTAAGGATTGTAAAGGACCACAGTTTTGGTTTCTTTCTTTTTACACTCCTGCTCACCTGTACACAATTCTCAGCACACTTTTTGTTAAGGAACTTCTACAGCACTCTCTAAGGGCTCGTTTGGTACGAGGTATAAGGAATGACTAATACTGGGATTAATATTAGGATGATTCTATTCCATGTTTCGTTGGGATAAAATCGCGGGATAACTTATCCCGAGATTGTAGTATTATTTTTATCTCACACTGAGGGTGGATAATTAATCCCAGGGCAACTTGTTCCCCAACCAAACAAGCCCTTAGTAGTGTTCTATTAATATTTATAATCATTACCTTTATTAAAAAAAAAAATGATATGGCACCTTTTTTTTGAAATTAGTAATGTTGTATTTCTCAGCATAGGATATGTTGGAGACCTCCAAAAAGAGATCACAGAGAGTAGCAAATCTAATTACAAGGAACCTAGCATATCACCTGGGAGCTAGTTGCCAACCTTTCCTCTGTAGTACCTCTTGAGTCAGACAAGCCCTCTTAGCCACCAACCATACAAAACATTTGACCTTGTTTGGTGCTTGATTTGTCCATATTTGTTTCCATCTAGCCAATCTGAGAGCTTGATGAGTTCCAAGTTCCTTTTTGTAGAGCCTGTTGACTGTGAAGCTTCATCCTCTGAATGTTTCCATAAGATTGTGTCCATCCTTGCCTCAAAACCTTTAAATTCATTGACTGTAACAGTTGTGCCACCCGATCTATTTCCCAATCATTTAGATTCCTCCTGAAAGCTATATCCCAACCATTTGACCAACTTTCTCCCAAAGTGACTTCAGTATTGCTGCAAAAAGAAAACAAGTCAGGAAAAGTGTGCATTAAGGTCTCCTGTCCGGCCCAAACATCTTTCCAAAATAGGATTTTAGCTTCATTTCCTATTTTCGATTTGATTTTTCTGGCAAGTTTAGTCCAGAGGGACCTTATTGATCTCCAAGCAGAAACTCCATAGGGATTAGTAACTTCTTTTGTACACCATTGGGAGTCTTGACCATATTTATGTTGTATGAATATTTTCCAGAGAGCCTGATCCTCCTCCCCATATCTCCACAGCCATTTCATCAAGAGAGACTCATTGTGGGTTCTTAAATTCTTAATTCCAAGACCACCTGAGAGTATAGGTAATTGTATTGTTTTCCAGTTTACCAAGTAGTAACTTTTCCCTCCCTTGTTTCCAAACCACGGAAATTCTCTTCTGAGCTTGTATAACTTCAACCTTACCTTTGTAGGTAAAGGAAACAAAGACATAATATAAGTAGGAAGTGAGTCCAATACTGCGTTTATTACAGTATGTATGCCCCCAAGTGACAAATATTGCGATTTCCATATGGCTAGTTTCTTTTCTGTCCTCCGTATTATATCATCCTATATCCTCAGTTCTTTGTGTTTGCTACCCAAAGGCATTCCCAAGTAGGTTATTGGGAGTTTGTCGATCCTGCACTCTAAAATGTTGGCAAGTCTTTGCATCTGTGCTACTTCTTTAATAGGGAATAAACTACTCTTTCTCCAATTGACTTTGAGGCCAGAAACAGCTTCAAAAATCAACAAAACTACTCTGATAAATCTGATTTGCTCTTCTTTTGCCACCCAAAATATCACAGTGTCATCAGTATAGAGTAATTAGCAAATCTCCATATTCGCCCCCGCTCTGTTGCTAACTTCAAATCCCCTTGTCCATCTGTTTTGAGTAGCCACCAGCAGCATGTTGTTAAGTCCTTCCATGACTAGTATTAATAAGAATGGGGAGAGAGGATCTCCTTGTCTTAAGACCTTTTTAGAAGAGAAAAAACCCACAGGTTCTCTATTGACCAAAATGGAGAACCTGACAGTTTTAATACAAAATCTTATCCATTTTAACCATTTATTTCCAGATCCCATTTAACTTAAGATGCTAAGTAGAAATTCCCAATTCACTTGATCATGTCTTTTCAAGATCAAGCTTACACATTATGCCTGCAACCTATCCTCTCATCCTGGTGTCCATGCATTCATTAGCTATTAGGGCAGCATCCATAATCTGCCTACCTTTGATAAATGTCATTTACTAACTTGTTCACCACCTGTTTAAGCCTTTCAGCTAGTACCTTAGCTATAATCTTGTATAGCCCACTAATTAGACTTATTGGTCTGAAGTCTCTCACTGATGTAGCTCCATTTTTCTTTGGGATAAGTGCCACAAAAGTGGCATTGATACTTTTCTCAAAAACTTGAAACTCAAGGAAGTGATTCATAGTTTTCATGATGTCTTCTTTCATAACAGGCCAAAATTCATTGTAAAAGCTCATTGGAAACCCATCGGTGGTGCCTTGTCACTAACACAGAGCCTAATACCTTGTAAGATTTCTTCCTCCTGAAACTGTCGTTGCATCCAAATTTGTTCCTCCAGGTTTATGCTTGTGAAATCTTGTAGGTTAAGATTAGGTCTCCATGTCTATCTCTTTATACAGGTTCTGATAGTACTCTTGGACTGTCGTTTTGATCGCATCTGGATCAGTAACAGTAATTCCCTCCTCCTCAATTTTGTCAATGGTATTAAAAGACTTATGTGTTGTGGCCATTCGATGAAAGTACTTTATGTTCTTGTCCCCATTCTTCAACCAACCATTGGACTCTAGACCTCTGTCTCTATTGTATCTCCTCGTTCTTGACTACCTCCTCAAACTCCATTTCTGGTTGAGCCTTTTGTAGTAATTCATCATCTGTTAATGCTCTTTGTTCCATGATCGTTTTTAATCCAGAAATTTGGTTCAAGATGTCCTCCCTCCTTTGTCTCCAGTTGTTCCCGTGCTCTTTTCCCCACTTTCAAGATGTTTTCCCTCCTTTGTCTCCAGTTGTTCCCGTGCTCCTTTCCTCGCTCCTTCAATTTCCCTTTTAAGAGTTTCAATTTAGATGTCAGGATATAAGCCAAACTGCCAGGATGCATTGAAAGAAACCCAACAGTCCTTTACTTTTTCTCTCTAAAACCATCCACCACTATTCAAATTTAAAATATGATTTCTTGAAATCCAAATCTCCACGTGTTAACATAGTGAGATTGTGATCTGACCCCTCTTTTAGAGGGTAGTGATTGTTTGATGTGCAAAAATTTTTCCTCCCATTAAGATAAGTACAAGAACCTGTCGATTCTGGAGGCACTCTCATGATTATCGCTTCTTCTCCAAGTGTATGACCCTCCAAATAAAAAAGGGTCAACTAGCTCATATCATTGATCCAATCTGAAAATTCAGGCTGCATTTGTTTTTTTTTTAAGATTCAGATGTCTGAATCTAAATGCACATCTGAATAATTAAAATGTTGTCTCTAGATCTGAAAACTGAATGATTAAGACTGTCTGTTTTTCAACATTTGAATGTGCAAAATAAATTTATTTGTATATATAATAAAATAAAAAATTACAATTCAAACAAAAAACTAATTATATATCAGAAAAGTATGCAATTTAATATAGTAAAATTATTATTTGATTGAAAAAAAAATATTTATGTTTGTTAGTGATAGTGGAGATGGTTTATAATGGTGATTGCGGTTACAATGATTGATGTTACTGATTAGTAATGTTGGTGGTAATAGTTGTGCTAATTGGTATTTTAGTGACTATTATGATGGTGGTGGTTGATACAGGCGATGGTTGTGATGTGACGTTGCTTGATGTTACCAGTTGAAAGTGTTGATTGTAATGAGTGAAAAATGAATGAATGATGGTTGACGATGTGTTGGTGTTAGTTGGAGATGCTGATAGTTGTGATGGTGGAGATGGTTGTTCGTAGAGATAAATAGTAGCGATAGTAGTGGCTGAAGTTATAATAGAGGTGGCGTTACTAGTGATAATGATGGTGGCGGCCGAAGAATGTGTGGAGGTTGTGATGCTAGCGGTGATGCTAGTTGTGATAGATGAGTTGATTGATAGTAGGGATTGGCCAGTAGTGGCTGATGATGGTGGTGTTGTTGATGACGGTGGTGTTGTTGATGACGGTGGTAGCGGTGAATATAATAAGAATAATAATGATAGTAGGTATGGTAACGATTGACAATAGTAGTTGGTAGCGATATTTGTTGTCGATGGTGGTTGTGATGGTGGAGGTGGTTGGTGGTGGTTGACAATGGTGGCGGTGGCAGAGGTGGTTAAAGGTGGTTAGTGGTGGTGACTGATAATTATAAATAGGTTGACGTCCATACCGCTCGACGACAGAGGCAATTCACCTGGTACAGAGGCTGGTGGAACAGTATAGGGAAAGGAAGAAGGACCTGCACATGGTGTTTATCGACCTGGAGAAGGCATACGACAAAGTCCCCAGGGAGGTGCTTTGGAGATGCTTGGAGGTGAGTGGAGTCCCGCTGGCATATATCAGAGCAATTAAGGACATGTATGATGGAGTGAAAACTCAGGTGAGGACGGCGGGAGGAGACTCAAAGCATTTCACTGTCTTGACAGGATTGCATCAGGGATCTACTCTTAGTCTCTTTTTGTTTGCTTTGGTGATAGATGTGTTGACGCGGCATATTCAAGGGGAGGTGCCTTGGTGTATGCTTTTTGCAGATGATGTAGTTTTGATTGATGAGACGCGAGGGGGTGTGAATGACAAATTAGAGGTGTGGAGACAACGCTTGAGTCTAAAGGGTTCAGGTTGAGCAGAAGCAAGACAGAGTATTTGGAATGCAAGTTTAATGACGTGAGGCTGGTGAATGAGGTGGTAGTGAAGTTGGAATCACAGGAGGTATGTAAGAGGAATAGTTTCAAGTATCTCGGGTCCGTGATTCAGGGTAACGGCGAGATTGACGAGGACGTCTCGCACCGTATTGGGGTGGGATGGATGAAGTGGAAGCTCGCGTCGGGGGTGTTGTGTGATAAGAAGGTGCCGTCCAAGCTTAAAGGCAAATTCTACAGGGCGGTAGTCCGTCCGGTCATGTTGTATGGAGCGGAGTGTTGGCCAGTTAAGAACTCCCACATTCAAAAAATAAAGGTGGCAGAAATGCGGATGTTGCGTTGGATGTGTGGGCTGACTAGAAGGGATAGAGTTCGGAATGAGATTATCAGGGAGAAGGTTGATGTGACTCCAGTGGAGTATAAGATGCGGGAAGTCCGATTGAGATGGTTCGGACACGTGATGAGGAGGGGCATGAATGCCCCGGTTCGTTGGTGTGAGAGGCTAGCGTTGGATGGTTTTAGGCGGGGTAGGGGTAGGCCGAAGAAGTACTGGGGTGAGGTGATTAGGCGGGACATGGAGCAGTTACAGCTCACCGAGGACATGACCCTAGATAGGAAGATCTGGAGGACGCGAATTAGGGCAGAAGGCTAGGGTCAGTTTGGGTCGCTAGTGTAAGGAATTACTTGGTGGGGGTATTATTCTTGTTATGATACCTTGTTCCATGTTTTATTACGAATCTGTGTGTTTTTCTCTGTTTTTATTACTTATGGGTGCCGTATTTATATTATGAAATCTTGTTTTGTGCTTTACTATGTATTTGTGCGGTATCTTGTGTCTTGAGCCGGGGGTCTATCGGAAACAGCCTTTCTACCTCTTTAGAGGTAGAGGTATGGACTGCGTACATCTTATCCCCCCCAGACCCCACTAGATGGGAATACACTAGGTTTGTTGTTGTTGTTGTTGTAAGAGCTAAAATCTTAATAAAAAACAAACACACTTAATGGTCTGAAGTTTGAACCATTTAGATACAGACCTCCATTAAGTGCAAACAAATGAGCCATCAGCCATGGAACCACTGATTCTTTGGCAATTTGTTCTCTCCTCTAGGTATCTTGTGATGTTGAAGTCACCACATAATACCCATGGTCTATCACAAAGACTTCTAACAGCTGCTAGCTCCCAACACAGTTCCTTCTTTCTACTCTCTTTCAATCTGCATAAATGGCACTTAAATACCACGTCATATCTTGTTCTAAGACCTCAAACCTGCAAGTGAGCATCTGGTTCCCACTATCTAACAATTTTCTCTTCCATAATCTTTTGTCCCAAAGCATTACTACCCCTCCATTCCTCCCAATAGCCTCTATATGAACTTCCCCCAACCATCTATTGTTCCAGATATATTGGTAAAAGTTTGATTCGTTCCCAGTTAACTTAGTTTCAACCAACACGTGACTGTTGGCCTCCATTAAAGAATCAGATTTCTCACAATTCTTCTTTTCCTCTCCCCGTTTAACCCCCTTACATTCCAAGATAATATTTTAGTTTTCACGAGAAAACTTCTTGTGATATTCTCCCTCTTGCCCTTGGCTCTCCTTCTTTGAATTTCATGTCGAAAGCCAAATTTCTGATTTCCTTAGGGACTACTACTTTGTGAATTTCCTGCTTCCCTTCCCCCTTTTGTTTTTGTACCATCTCTCTCCTTTGGTCAATTTTGAAAAGAAGTTCATAGGCCATCTCCTCACACCCCTCAAAAGTTGCCCCAAACTTTTTCCCTAATTTGATCACATTCGAGTGTGTTCACAATGTTGTTTTCTCCTTCGTTGCCTCCTCATTGATTGGCTCGTCCACTTGTAATGGCTCTATGTCATTAAAATTCATGATCTGCTTAGGTTGTGTTCCGCATGGGTATCTTCCCCCTCCCAAAGTTGAATTTCAAAGAAACTGCCCCCAATTATTTCCTTCTCCCCCTGTGGATTTTGGCTCTCCATGTACTGTACCAGGCTCCCCCTCTCTCTCTCTGATTCTCCTCCGTGATTCTGATTCATTCAAGTTCATCCGCAAAGATGAGGAAATCTTGATTATCGACTGTGTTTTTTTGTTGACTATGAATGTACTCTATAAAAGGCTCAACAGTTTTTATTTTTGTAGGCTGTGAAAAATTGGGATTAAAACAAGGCCCAATTTTTTGTCCATCTAACTCCATTGACTTGTATAAATCTTTGGGCAGCAAGATTTTAAGTCCAGTCGTACCAGGTGTCACTTTCGACCCCTCTTACAGACCCACTCTCACATGCCACACTCTTGGCTCTACCCCACTTATCTTCTACCTGTCCCTCCTCAACATCCAACAGATATTCCCTAGCCCTTCTTTTTCCTGTTTCATACTTTGTTTCTTTCATCTTCAGAGATCCAGCCAGAATGTCTACCTCCTTCCAGCTCGTCCCCTTCTTCTCGGTGAACGAGCTTGCTACCTTTGAACTTTTTGTATCTTGCCGAAGCCTCTAGCCAAATCGGTAGAGAAAACACTGTGTCACCGTCGGCAACTTCTACGAATCGTGGGATGTCCTCGAGACGTCCCTTCACCTTTGATGCGAGCCCATCTCAAGTGGTTCCTGAGCAGTCTCTTCTTCTGTTTCTAACCATCGACCACACTCGTCCCCTATTTGCTTCATCACTTTTTCCGACCAAAGCTGAAGGGGGTGTCCGAGGGCTCTTATCTAAGACCAGTCAAACTTGACCTGGGTCGGGTAAGCCCCTACTATTGGAGACCACCATTCAAGCTTCAAGCTTCTGCCCTATCTCTTCCCGCTTCCTCCCAGGATGTGTTCTGCGATCTGATGAGACTGAAATTCGAACAAAAATTGAATTCCATTTAGATCAAAGATCTGGAGGTTATGGACCCCTTTCCACATCTGTTTTGCCCATCTCCGGACGTCGTTCTATGTTGGCATCTCGTCGCTCTCCGGAAAGCACCCCACTAGGCATCTCTTGAGGATTCCATTACTCCAATTGTGACTGCAAGCTTCAGAAAATTCAAGAGGATCCTCTTCTCGGTACGTCTCTTGTTCCTTATGTGTCCATCTACTTCTGAGAAAAGCTTCTTTGCAATTTCTTTCTTCTTCTGTGAAATTAGGTGCACTAATTTACTTGGCATTTAATGAACTCTCTGCCTTTGGTCCATTTATGAAGCCTTCAATCTTTTTCAAGAGCCCCAGCCACCCCTCATTAAATTTGTTCTCTGGCAAAATGATTATTGTTCTGGATGTACCATTAACTTAACTGCTATCATTGATATGAATCTTCCATATTTATTGAACTTCAAAGAGAAGTATAAATAAGTAACCAGATCTCTGCCTCTCCAAGATTTGAAAGTTTTCCCCCTCACATCTGAAGCATCCCTCAGCCTCTTGACTAACCATCCCAAAGTTCAGCCTCTTGACTAACCATCCCAAAGTTGCTCTACTGTGAATCATCCTTCGCAAGTGGAGCTTTGAGCTCTCCACCCAGTCAAACCAAGTACTACTAGATGTCTTTCTCTGTGTTATGTCATAAGATTTACCACGCAATCTAAAATAAAGACAATTCTCCATTATAAGAGAAAAGGTTAAGAAATGAAAAATGAGAGAAACTGCGCTCCGGGGATCGAATACCACTGGAGAAGGTTGTCTGAAGGCCCCGAGGGGCCGTAAAAGCCCTACCTAGGAACTCGTGTCTGAGAGCATTTCATGGCTAGCAGTTAGTGCTAAAAAAAATGATATGGCACCTTTGTAACCTAAATGAAGAAAGCAAATTGATGATGTCATTTTACTTGAGAAACAAGAACTTCTGATCCTAAAAATTGGATAGATAGGCCAAGTAGATTACTATCCAACTTTTGGCTGCAATTTCAAGCTGAGATTATAATCTGCGCTATGTAATAGAGTAATCCGTGAGACCAATTAGAATTTTGATCTCCTAAACATTGTTGCTCCAGTTGTCGAAACATCTGTCCTTCCTTTCTCACCGTATAGTCCACCAAATGCAGGCCGGAAATCCTCCATCTATCTCTGTTTCTAGCACCAAATCCATCTTCCTCCCAACTGAAAAGAGTATCATCAATCTTACTTGGCATTATCCATTAGATGCCTCTGAGATGGAAGATAATCTGCCACAGTTGGACAGTGACTTTACAGTGTAGGAAGAGATGTTTAATTGTTTCAGCATCCTTTCCACATAAAAACCATCTATTGCACAGTGGAGTTCCCCTCTTTGCCACATTATCAAGAATCAAAACAGCCTCATTAGCTAAATGCCAAGTGAAGCACGCCACTATGTGTGGCACTTTGGCTTTCCAAATGAGCTCCCAAGACCACTTAATAATCTGAGCTCCAGTTCGGTTTGTCAGTTTGTATCCCTATTTAACCTTATATATGCCTTTGCTATGCCCATTCCACCATAAGCAGTCATTTCATCTCTGTAGTCCTCGAAAGTTCTCCAAAAACTTGGACAGTTCAGTCACTCTTGGAATTTCCCAATCATTCAAATGTCTTCTGAGAACCCAATCCCAGCCTTCTTGTGTCCACATTTCAGCGACTGTCTTGTGTTGATGTTGAACCAAAGCAAAAATGTCAGGAAATAGGCCTAGTAAACCATAAGGATTCATCCATTTGTCTAACCAAAAAAGAGTCTTGTCGCCATTGTGTACCTTGATAGTAGATTGACTTTTAAGGAATGGTCAGAAGGGTCTGATGGATCTCCAAAGACTTAACATAAGTGGTAGTAACTTCTTTGGTTACCCAATTGTCTAGCTCCCCTTACTTGTTCTTGATGACATTACACCATAAAGCTTAAGCCTCCTGCGGGTATCTCCATAGTCATTTCACCTTAAGAGCTTTGCTTTGTTTCTTAACGTTCTTGATGCCTAATCCACCTTGCCATTTACTTCTAATAATATTCCTCTATTTGGCCAGGTGGTAACCTTTCGTCACATTTCTCCAAAATTCATTTCCAGATATCTTGGGAAAATGGTTTTCCCAGGACCCCACGCATAGCGGGAGCTTTAGTGCATCTGCCTGCCTTTTTTGGTTTCCAGATATCTATGGAGATATCTATGGATCTGACTTTGCTCCCAAAGGCATGAGAAGATATATTGATGGTAATGTAAATGTGCCCACCAGTCCCAGAATCTGTGACAGGTGCTTTGGGGAACAAATTAATTGGAAAAAAGGTAACTCCTATTCCAATATATGTGTAGACCAAAAATGGCTTCAAAATAAACAGTATCAACCTCATTATTAGCAATTATTCCTCATCAGCACCAGAAAAGATTAGCACACATCTTCAAACATTCAAAAACCTCTTGTTCTTCAAAATTAGCTTGTAATGCCTCCTTTTCAACATCTGTGATAGTTGGGTGGTTGCCAATATTTTCAGTGGGTCTCCGTTCTTTAGCTTCTTGTAGAAAAAAATGATCTCCTCTTTGATTCTGTTAGGTTTAGTTATTGTCTCTTCCTGTACTACAAGTTGATCAATGTGGTTATATTTGTTATGAGGATTAGAAGTCCAGCGTAAAAATTTGGTGTTTCTATTATGGATGCATGAAAGACAAATTAATTAAGTATTTAATTAAATTTTAAGTTGTTTTAATAATTTCATGAGGATTAGGGTTAGTTATAGTTATTAGTTTGGAATAGGGATTTATGTTTCCTACTTTCATAAGAATTAGACTATCAATGTACTATGACTCCTATTTAAAGGGGTTTTTAAAGAATAAGTCAATAAGTCGAATTGCAGCAAAAAGCAAGAGATACGAGTTCTCTCTTCCATTGAACTCTAAGGTTTCAGTTTCCCTTTAATAAGCTAAAGAGATTGGAGTTCTATCTTCCATTGAACTCTTAGATTTCAGCCTCCCTTTAATGAGCTAAATTTATATATATCGCCTTGTGATTCGATCCTTCTCTAAATATCCTAACAATTTGGCATCAGAGCCTGACAGAATGGACGATGAGATCAATTTCGGATATCAGAAAGAATGTGCGATTACAGAAACCCTAATGGACTCAAAAATTACGGCAATGGAACAAAACCTCGGTGAAAAAATTGTCCAAAGTCACCCAAGAACAATTGTCTAGATTGAGAATCGACTCAACAAAACCAGCAACCCACAGACCTAAGTCGAGTAGCGCCCCGATTACAGAAGATCAACAACCCTCCTATTAAAGGCAATACACCGCCTATTCAACCGGTCGATTAATATCATCCAACAAGTGGTACTCATTCATCATACCAAGGTATGCAAAGATGAATTTTCCTATTTGTACGACACCAACGACCCGTTAATTTGGCCATATCGTTGTGAACAATTTTTTGAAAATCAACATACAACGGAAGTGAGAAAGGTTGGAGTGCTTGGTTTTCACATGTTGGGAAAAACACAAGTTTGGTATTATCAGTTTAAATTGACAAAGGGCCCAATGAGCTGGACAGAATTTCAGAAACGTTTTCAACGATTTGGACCTCCTGAAAATAGCAACATGGTGGGCGAATTAGTCACACTTTGGCGAACTAGTACAGTTGAAATTTATCAACTTCACTTTCAAGAAGTGTTGTCCAGGGCTGGAATTGGATGATTCAGGAAGTTCTGCATGACCGCCCTAAAAATCAAGCTTGAGGACAAACTCTTTCAACGTGAGGGGAGTAATATTATGAATGCATGAAAGCCAAATTTAATTATATTTTAAGTTGTTTAATAATTTCATAAGGATTAGGGTTCGTTATAATTATTAGTTTAGAATAGGGTTTTTTGTTTCCTACTTTCATAACGATTACACTATCGATGTAATATGACTCCTATTTAAAGGGATTTTGAAAGAATAAATCAATAAGTTGTATTTCGGCAAAGAGCAAGAGATAAGAATTCTCTCTTCCATTGAACTCTAAGATTTCGGTCTCCCTTTAACGAGCTAAAGAGATTGGAGTTCTCTCTTCCATTGAACTCTAAGGTTTCAACCTCCCTTTAATGAGCTGAATTTATATATATCGCCTTGTGACTTGATCCTTCCCAAAAGATCCTACCAGTTTCTGTCCCCCTTCTTTATCCATAAAGCCATTAATCTCCGTCTCCAGGCCGCTTCTTCATTCGTCACACCCTTCATATTCCATGCACAAATTGTCTCTCTTAGCAATTTCCTCCTCTGTCAATGCTCTATTCTCCAAACAAGAGTCTAGTTCAGCCATCTGGTTAAGCATTTTATTCTTTTGAAGCTTCAGATTCCCCTACTTACTCCTTCTCCGTTCTTTCAACTTCCCTTTGAGAGCTTTGAGTTTCCAGGCTAGAATGTAATTTGGTTTCCCAGATGAGGCAAAATCATTCCACCAATTATTAACTGTATCAACAAAACCTTCTGAGTTTAACCACCAATTTTCAAACTTTAAATATGACTTGGATTGTTCCCAATGTCTACAAAAGAGAGCGATTGGAACATGATCTGAAATCATTCCTCTAAAGCATTTTCTATTGTCCATAGAAACATTTATTAATATATGCACAAATAAAAATGTATAACATATCACAAGAAAGAGCAGAATAAGAATAAAATGGCACAAGTACAACAACAACATCATACCAAGTGTAATCCCATATGTGGATCTGGGGAAAGTAGAGTATGCGCAGACCTTACCCCTACACCTTGGGAGGTAGAGATATTGTTTCCGATAGACCCAACCCAAGTACAAACTATGGGTAAAGATAATTTTATGCAATGACTGTATCTCTATTTCCCCAACCAAAGAACCACAAACAAAATGGAAAAATGGAACAAAAGGGAACATCATAGTTTAAGGAACTGCCTAAGCAACTAACCACTAGGTAGAGTCGCTACTCCTAAACACCAAGAAATTTTGAGAATGCTACACTGTTCTGACAGACGAGTGTATCACTGGCATCTAAGTTACTCGGACTCTTCACTTTCAGTGCCGCACCCGTGTCTACACGACATGTGGTGTGGATGTGGGTGTGGGTGTGGAATCCATACCCAATCTGGTCACTGATTGTAATCAAAATAAAAGCTAAGGTGAAACTGAAAAAAAATGAAATAGCTTGCATATTAAAATTTCTACGTTACTGCATATCTTTTTTGAAATACCTTGTCTATTGAAATTTCTACGTTACTGCATCTCCTTTTTATCTCCTTTCACGATTTTCCTCTTGATCAATATTTTCTCCAAGAGTTTTCCACAAAATATCCCATAATATAGGTTGTATGACTCTTTTGTTAGATATTTGGATTATTTTCAGCCGAATCTCCGCACCTGTATCATATCTTGAATCTTAAAATATACACCATGAAGGATTCGACCTCTAGATCCGCACACGTATCGGACATACACGCCCGAGTCCAAGCAACTCAAACTGGCATTGACTTTTTCATCACATTAATGACATACCTAATTCCATCCAACACATGTGGCACATGTATGCCAAGACAAAAAAGACTGGCCAAGGTATCAAAAATCATTAAACTTCAGCCGGCTGGTGAATACGTTTCCTTTTTAATAATGAGTAGCAGGAGAATTTGAGTTTCAACCTTCACAAAGTGCAAACAAGCATGAAACTGAAACGAATATGAAGAATTGAAATGCCAAATAATTCTGTACCAGACTTAAAGCTAATAAAAAAAACAAAAAAGCAAGTCCTCCAAATGCTTCCCTATGTTGATTGGGGAAAAGTTTCTTGAGAAGATCAACTTACAGCCTCTCTCCGAGGTACTTCCAAGAAGTTCTCCTCAACCTCTGTTGAACATCCAGTAAAACAGATTGTTGTGCATACTTCCACCATGCTATTTGCCAGCCTTTAATCTTTTTACCTAAAGGACTCCACCAAGGACGAAATCGTCCATACCTACATTGCACAGACAATAGAACCACTTACAAGAACATCAACATTCAGAAAGGACAATCTTTACTGATGCATCTGATGGATATTTACCAAAAAAGTAAGAAAGAAAAGGACGATGAACAGGAAAAACAGTCTTAAACTAAATATAGAACGAAACACAAAGATGTTTTAAAGCAGATATTCAAAACCATTATAGGATAAATTAGCATATTCATTGATATATTGGAGGAGAACCACTGTATCCAAGTAGTTTCGAGTTCATTGATGAAAGGATGTGATTCATCGAGAACCATGTGTTGACATCCCAATACTAAGCCATGCAATACAAGGAACATTGAGTGTGACAAGCCAAGGAGTACTTTTAATGAGGAGCATCACTTCCTATATCTTGCACATAAATAAGAGGGAGTTAAGTTTAACTGAAACAAGCTGACTACATATATACAGCTGCATGTTTTACTCGATAAATTTTGCTTAACTTACAAATGAGAGCACCTCAGTCTTCCTTGTTTCAGTCCATGAGCATATAGAAGCAGTGTTCAATACTAATAGAGAGGGGATACTGTTCCCAGCATCAAGCTGTTTTTTAGTATCTTCAATTTTTTGTGGAGCGCAAAATCTATACTGTCCGAGCATTGTTGAGCTTTCTGGAGAATAATATTTCGGTATAGCTCAGTTATAACTTATGACATGTATAAGTTACATGTACTAGGGATTTACCCCTTTCTGTTTGGGAGAAATATAAGATGAATATTATTGAATTGTTGTAACTACATTATTACACTGAAAACCCTATTTATGGACACTACATTTCAATCCTTTGTCAAATAGGACACTACACTACAATCGTTTTCCAAGTAGGATTTTATATGCTATTCATATTATACTCATATTCTAATACTCCCCCTTAAGCTAGTGCATACAAGGCATATGTACCAAGCTTTCTATGGATATAATTAATATGAGGATCGGTAAAGTAACAGGGTGAAAATATGTGCAAGAAAACTAGTAAGGTCAATCTAGACGGCTGGGAGACCACAGTTGAAAAGGAACAGAAAAAGTAGTCGGAAAAGTAGTAAACATCGTCGGAAAATTGATTGACGTTAGAAAATTGCCAGAAATTGGTATAACATATATAGGTCATCTCAAAATCAAGAGATAGAGTAAATCTTTAACAAGAAAGTCACAGTTTCTCGGAACATGCTCACACGCCGGATTATAAGAGTTGACATCTGAAAAGTGGTCAAAATCTTTAAAAATTTATATGGGTAGGGTCGAAATGATGGCACAACCCTATTGTACAAAAGCAATTACATGCGTAGGGTGGAAATGATGGAATGACCTGCTAAAAAAGAGATTATATGGGCAGGGTCGGAATGATGGCACGACTCTACTGAAAAAGAGAGATTATATGGGTAGGGTCGGAAAGATGGTACGATCCTACATAAATCAGATCTGAGGATTCATCGAGAAGTCGTACGGAACTACGCAAATCAGCTTTGAGGAGTCACCAAAAAGACGCACGGTGCTATGCAACTCACATATGAGAAAATAGTCACCAAAAACATGAATGGTGCTACATAAATTAGATATGAGAGTATAGCCACCGGAAAGATGCACAGTGTTACGCAAATCAAATATGAGGAAGTAGTCACCAGAAAGATGCACGGTGGCCCAAATTTTGCTATGGGTCACAGCCGCCCGCCAACAATGGATACTCTAATTTTCTACCAAGGTCGTAAAGACTGATACTATATGAGAAATAAGAAGAATATTATTGAATTGTTGTAACAACATTATTTTACTAAGACCCTATTTATAGACTACATTCCAATCATTTTCCAAATAGGATACTACATTACCTCTTCCAAGTAGGATTCTATATGTTATTTCAATTTCTACTCATATTCTTACACTGTTATAGCAAAATTCATTGGTAATTAGGAGATGAGAATATCCACACAACACACAGTTTCGTCATAAGTTGTTTAAAAATGTAAAACAACTTTCCACATCATTATATTTGCATAGAGATTCATTCTTTCATTCACCATAAAGAAGATTCGAACAGCACAGCTAATCATGAAACTATGCTTAAGCAATACCCAGACTCTGCTTTTAAGTTGTTGCAACCAAAATATTCAGTTGAGAAAGATAAAGCTCAAATGAATATGTACAAATTTAGATTATATAATAATAGAAGATGTTGAGAGACCAACAGCAATGCAATGCAACTTTTGCAACTTTTTTCTAGGTTGAGGGCATCTAGTTCTCAATCTTTCTTTCATCAATAAAATATTCATCATAAAGATGGAACGGGGAAACAGGAAAAGAATCTGAGAGAATCTCTCAATGTCAAAGACAGAAAACAAAATAGTTCAAGGTAAAATTATTGTGGTCGTCAAAGAACAAGTTGACCAATGAAAAACTATTATATATGATCTGATTAACTAAAAAATATACAAGCAAAGGGTGAAAACATCTTACTTCTCTCTCAATTGACATGTCAGAAAATAATCACAAATGCTCAAGATTTGTTGTATTTGAATCTCATCCAGTGAAACAACCTAATATGCAATGAGAAAGGAGATTAGCAACTATGTTACTGAACTGCGAATGAAATTCTTTTACACAGCAGGAAATATACTGTACAAACCACATTATTCAACTCTACACTTATGAAGTATTGAGGAACATCTCTCTCAAGCCTTCCTAAACGGTTCACCTATACAAGAAAGGATAACGGCTCATTAGAAAACAAAAATAAAAGGCGCAGAAAGTTTACAAACAAAAAAACATGTTAATTTCACCTTGTAATACAAAACAACTGTGCATGAGCCTATTTAAAACTTAGTCAACTCTATCAAAATCTAATACAGATTTAAGTCAAAGGTAAATTTCCTAAGTGGAAAAGAAAACATAAACTATATACAAAAATTTTAAATAACTATTTAGAGCATACAGTCCCCACTGTGTGGGAATACACGGGCTTGTTGTTGTTGTTGTTGTTGTATTTAGAACATACAGTCATGGTGAACCATAGTTTTTACTTTTCAGTAAGAAAATGAACGAAAACATGAAGTAGAAGAGGTTTAATTGGTGAGCTTTAAGCACTAAACATTGGTGTGATGTTCATAGCCACAATGGAAAAGTTTCTAAAGAAAAGGATTCCATTGGCTGTGGTGTGGTGTATTCTTAGAGCTTTTCGATATCACTTTCTTCTAAAACACAGTACATGAGATTGAGTGGTTCTTTTCCTTTATTTCGCATAAGGCTACAGGCCTCTTAAGAGATATTCACTTGACGAATCTTCAGAATTAAATTTAGCTCTTCCAGCCTGATGACAACTAGTTCTCTTCAGTGATTTTTGTTTTTGATAGACATCGAGTATAGGCCAGCTTGCGTGCACCTCGGTTACTCCACCACTGCCTACTACCTCACACTAGTACATGTACCGGGTAACTCTGCTAAACATATTTCATCAGCATATCAAAAATAGTAAAGCTTGAATTCAGATGGAAAATAAGATGAGAGATGAGTATTTGGTTATTCCGTCAGTCCGTCTATTAGAGATAGCACATTAATAATAAAAACTTCAAGGGATTTCTACCACTCAAATTTAATATTCAAATGCAAGATGAGAAGTTGGATGTCGATCATAACAGAAGCATCTTTACATCATATTTACATTTTTCGAAATGCAAAACTACCATTTAAAGGAGGTTGTTAAGTAATGAACTGCACCTTTAATAGAGCAGAATAGATACTGATGATTCGTATAGCTCTTTCGAACTAACTTGGAATTGAGGTTTAGTTGAATAATGGTTATGTAATGATTGGAAAAAGTGCTCTTGACGAAGTAATATATGGAGGATGTATTGCATGGAAAGAAAGAAGCAGAACTGGAACCACTTATTAGATTCCTATATTTCAATTATTAGGAATCACAAAAGGGGTCCAGTTAATTTTAACCTATGTAATATAGAAAGCAATAAGGTAATCCATTTAATTCAAAACACAAAGGGAATAAACAAATAACAGAAGAACAAAGATTGAGAATAAGATTCACATACCGAAAGAGACAAAGATACATCTAGCGGGACCAAAATACATCTGTCATTATTTGCTTCTGATTCTCCGCCCTGACTGTTAGAATCCACTGCATCGTCTCTCATCACCTCATGACTACTTTGGAAGGGATTACAATAGAGCTCCAATCCTTTAACTTCAACAAGTTTGTTGACACTCCCATCTCTCAGTTTCCCACTAGAAGATGTATGAAGGACCAGTAAGGCTCAAAGCAACCAAACATAAATTAAAACACTCAGGTAAACAACATTGTTGAAGACACTAATTAAGTAAATAAAAATATGTCACTCTAACATCTTTATGATTTAAGATTAGATGGTCACACACTTCAATATGGTATCAAAGCAAGCACAGTTCTTGGGTTCAAGTCTCACTGCAACCGAAATTGGACCATGAAAAAAAAAATTAGCCTACACGCGATGGGGCATGTTGAAGACAATAATTAAGTAAAAAAAAACCTATGCTCTCCCTAACAACTTAAGCTTCTAATTGAAATGGTCACACACTTCAACAAACACAAATGGTGCAAGTTTTGGTTCTATTTTTTTAATAAGGTAAGTGTATTTCATTCATAAACAAGGCCGAGATGGCCATATACAATGGAAAAAAACAAAAAGTAAGGAATCTACAAAATCTGATTCTCTACAAAGTCCACCCATTCTTCTATACAACTAGGGATTTTATGGGTGCACCGAAGGAAAATAAGAGACTAGAGGTTATTTCTCACTTGAGAAAAACTTGACTCTAACCCCTCAAAAGTTCTCCTATTTCTCCCATTCCAAATAACCCACATCAACGCAAAAGGGACCAAATTCCATGCCTTACGTCTTTTCCTCCTATTCCCACTTCTCCAACAAAACATTCTCCTTCACAGATTTGGCATTACCCAAGAAACTCCGAACCATTGAAGCATATCCCACCATAATCTCATGGAAAAGACGCAACGTATGAGAAGATGATCCACTTCTATCCCAGTCTCCTTAAAGATGTAACACCAGCTGAGACAAACAACCTTATGCTTTCTAAGATTTTCCGCCATCAAAATCACCCCTATAGTTGCTAGCCAAGAGAAAAAACACATCTTCCTCGGCATCAGCCTATCCTAATTGCACACATAGAAACACAACCTCATCCCCAATTAGGAGTTTATCATAGAATTTTTTTTTTTTTTTGATAACCGTAGATCATAGAAATATTTACAAGAGAAAACTTCATTGTTCCTCAAACCTCACCACGAAGCATCAGGTTAATCCACCGAATTGACTTGCCTATGAAGGATTGTGAAGGATGGCCATCAACCTTTGGAGCTCGATCACCACCAAATCATAGTAATGTCTTCTAAATCTCAAATCCCAAAAAGTCTCTCCACCTCCACCCTGTACCTCTCTAATTTGTTGAAACGACATGTTCCTTTGGCATGACATTTGAAAAGGTACTAGCAACCGAAATTCGTGGAAATAACCCTTGCAAAATGAAGCACATATTCTGCTTTTTATTGAATGAGAAACACATGTAATGGGATTTCGAAAAAATAGAGAAAATGAATCATATTTTGCATTTCTTCCGTGAGTATTCTGTTTTGGTGAATGGCAATCCATGCGGGTTCTTTGGGAGTACTAGGGGTCTAAGACAAGGGGATCCTTTATCTCCGAGCCTGTTCATCCTAGCTATGGAAGCTCTAAGATGATGGGCAAAGATGTCTTAGGAAGTTTTTCAAAAGGGTTTTAATGCAGCGATTAGAGGTGTTGGGACAGTGTCAGTTTCCCACTTATTTTTTGCAGATGACACTTTAGTTTGTTGTGATGCAAATATGACTCAATTAGAACATTTCGGCTAAGTGATTTTTCGTGGATGACGTAGCTGATACTAGAATGTTTGCTCAGGTGTTGAACTATAGGGTGGGGCCGTTGCTAACTACCTATCTTGGACAACCATCAGGGGCCTTAAACAAGGATGTTTTGGTGTGAAATCAGGTTCTTTAGAGTGTTGAGAAGAGATTAGCGGAGCGGTGAAAAGATACTTGTCCAAAGGAGGAAAAGAGGTGCTTATTAAGAGCACTTCATCGAGTATACCCACTTACTTTATGTCTTTGTTTCAAGGTCCAACATCGGTTGCCGAAAAATTAAAGAGATTGTAGAGAAACATTCTTGGGGGTGGAGCGGATGCGAAAAAAAATTTCACTAGGTGCATTGGAAGACTCACTTCTCCTAAAACATGGAGAGGTCTTTGAATTAAAGATTTAGCGATTTTTAACAAAGGTTTTGTTAGGCAAATGGCTTTGGCGTTCCGGGATGAAGGTTCAAGCCTTTTGGAGAGGGGTGATAGTTGAAATATATGGGGTAATGGAAGGGGGATGGAGAACTAGAGATGTCACTATGTCGTTTGGGTATGGTTTGTGGAGGATATAATGAACAGATGGGATGATTTCAACAGAAATATCTCTTTCAAGGTTGGAAATGGGAGGAGGGTTAATTTGTAGGGACATAGGTGGTGTAGGGATAGCCTATTGAAAGATGATTTTCAGATTTTGTATAGAATGACATGCGAAGGAGACATGCCGGCCCAACAAATTAGAGAGATACATAATGGAGACACTTTTTGGGACTTGATATTTAGAAGGCATTTCCACGATTGAGACTTGAGAGGTGACCAAGCTCCAAACGTTGATAGTCACCCTTCACAGGCAAGTCAATTCAGTGGATAAACCTGATGCTTTATGGTAGGGTTTGGGGAACAATGGGGAACAATGGAGTGTTTTCTGTTAAATCTTTCCATGAGAAACTCTTATCTAGGGAGGAGGTCGTGTTTCAATGCGATGCAATTTGTATACTGTCGGTGCCAAAGAAGGCGTGTTTTTTTCTCTTGGCTAAAGGGTTATTTTGACAACAAAAAATCTTAGGAAGCATAAGGTTGTTTGTGTCATCTGGTGTTTCATGCGTAAAGAGACGGGAAGAAGTGGATCACCTTCTCATTCATTGTGTCTTTACTATGAGACTGTGGTGGGATACTTGTTCCTAGTAAAGCCAACATGTTTAGGCGTATTGTGTTTTGTTTTGTGATGTTTTGTGTTTAGTTAGGAGAAAAAACAGTATATAAGATAGTTTACATGTTTTTGTTGATTTTTTGAGATAAATGATAAGACCCCTCCAATTGTCTATTCTTGAACTGTCTGATATGTATATTTAGATGACTATTGTGAATCTTTTTATGGCAGTAGTATTAAGGACATGATAATCATTGCGAACTTGTGCATGAATCGGATAGGTGGTAGCTTGCAATATTGACTCTGTTCTATGTGTGTGTGAGATGCTACTTAGTTACCTTTGTGTGTTAAATCCAAAACTTGCCCGGTTAGTCTTCCATAGGTGTAAGGATAGTGGTTAGGAAAGGATCATATGTCATTTTGATATTAGTCCACTTATAGCCTAGTTTTCCTTCCATGTGTGAATTAGTATCCTTTGATCCCGATCTTTGAGCCTTACAACATATTTTCTTGTTACACCTATCACCTTTCTATTTGTATTACAATGAACCTGTTTTGACTCTAGTCCTCATTGGACATTATGAACTTCAACTCCGGCAAATCACTTAAATTAAAGGTGGATATCATAGGGGTGCATGATGTGAAATGGATATGAATAAGGGTAAAATAGGAGAAAAAAATGAAAGGATAGGTGTGGTAGAAAATGAAAAAGAAAAAATTGTCAAAAAGAGAAAAAGAAAGACTAAAAGACCACACGTACGGAATTTCTTGGGTAATGCCAAAAACTGTGAAAGATTTAATGTTGTGTTGGAGAAGAAGGATTAGGAGAAGACGTAAGGCTTGAAATTTGGTCCCTCGTGCGTTGATGTGGGTTGTTTGGATAAAGAGAAATAAGGGGTAGAGTCTAGTTTTCACAAGTGAGGAATAGCCTCCGGTCTATCATTTTCTTTGGGTGCGCCCACAATATTCCTAGTTGTATAGAAGAATGGGTGGACTTCGTAGAGAATCAGATTTTGTAGATTCTCTACTTTTTGTTTTTTCCATTGTATATGGCCATCTCGGCCTTGGTTACGAATGAAGTACACTTACCTTATCAGACAAAAAACGTACATGACATTCGTTAAACAGATTAAAAAAAAATTGGAAAAGAAAAAAAAAATTACCTCCGCGATTTCAAAGTATAAATATCCTTACGATAATAGAATCTGTCAAGTTTCTAACAAGACTGACTAGTACAGATAATGACAAAATCTCCTTTCTGTACATGCGAAATATACAGGACAACCCCAACATGATCTGGAAGCAAATTTTATACCAAAGCAACTGCTATACCACACTGAAGTCGGACTCTAGATATATGCAAATCTAACAGATAAAATCAACCTAATATTTACTAGTATGGTGTGAAAATCCTAAAGCTCCAATATTATCACGGCCCACTCTTTAAGCATTAAAGAATACCAATTCCAAGGAAGAACACAAAGTTCTCCGCACTAAATAAGCTATCTCACGCATAAGAAACATGACTTACAGAAAGAACATTACATTTTTCAAGCATAGAAAATCCATCAATGTAAGTGAGTGCATGAAAAGAACATTAAAAAGACAACACCTATAAAGTGAAAATACGGGACAGAGTCATACCTAACTAGTTGCCTCGTAATTGTCAAACTTGACAGCTTCAGACCAAACACGGTTACTGCCTGACAGAAAAGGAAACAATTGCTTGTAACGATGACTAGTGTTACATAACATTTTAGAATAATACAGACGCTAAATGAAATAAACAACATTTCACTTAATTCTTACAAGTAACCTGAGCTAGAAAAGTTACAGTTAAACCCCCTACTCCAGCAAAGAAATGGCTAAAGAAATACTCATCACAGAAAAGATGTTTACAGAAGACTGATGCAGGCTCATTGGTAATTTTTCGTTTATACAGAAGAAGATTTATGCAAAAAGAACGAGGTAATACTACATCTGACATATGGATTCTCTGTGTGAGAAAAATGAAAAGTTCAACTGTAAATGATCAAAAAACAGATAAATTCTACACCTAGACCTCTCGAGCTACTTTAAAGATCTACAAGCATCCCCTTGAAATAGAGAATGATTATAGTCAGAAATCTCACCATGTTTCATTAATAAGTTCGATAGCCAATATCGCTTATGATTCAATTCCTTCAATGATTTGTTTAAAAGCCTTGGAAGACCACATTTGTTCAGGATAAGGAGCTGTAGAGATGAGAGAACTAGTAGGCAGAATGACATGCAAAGACATCACCGTAACTATTTGCCTTGGATTTTGGCAATGTTAAGAACACGTAAACGGGATCAAGAAACATTAACATGCAAATAGATTTACCCTAACAAAATTCAAGGTTAGAATTCACATCGCATTTCCGCACATAAAATCTAACAAGTCTTTTGCATAAGCTCTACATCTCCCTCACCTAAAGTCAAACCCACATTGAAAAGCACATAAAGGGCTTCTTCCTTGAGAAACTCATAAATGTGTCTTTCCAGTTCTTTTATTACTAGTAACTCCTTTTATGGCCAAATTCTGTACTTCATCCCAGATATTATGTGACCAAGAAGGGACATTTAGGACAATGAGATGATAGAGGAGCCCAGAGATAACATAGCAATGAAGGATCGCCAAACTTCAGAAAGCTAAGGACCAAGAGAATAACCCAACAAGCTCAAGAATTCAAATGGAAAGCAAAATAAGTACACAAGGAAATATAATGATTCTCAAGGACAATTAGGTAAAAATATACCGAATATGTCAGCATATCACGATAAAGAACATGAACATTTCTGATGGACAACTGAATGCTGTCAAGGATCTGAAGAAGGAAATCAGAAACAAAGTATTAGAGGAAGAATGAAATTCTATATATATACAACTAAATAGCACAACCAAGCCAAAGAAATTTGTTTAAAAAAAAAAAAGGAGAAGAAGAAGATCCCAACAGGTACAATCAACGCCTTCAACAAATAAAATATACGACCTTTGCCGTAATGTATGAAGTAAATGAGTTTCCAGCCCGACTATCTGCAAAACCCAAAAGATCTTTTAAGAAGTATACAAATGAGGACAGAAAATTAAACAAACAAACAATCAAAGTATTGATCTCTAGTATGAGAAAGCAGACTAAGTTACAGTGTATTTGACACAAGCTTAACGTGAAACTGTAAGCCAAAAATAGCTACACTAAGTTTTAAAATAGTAGACATTCAGTAGTGAGATAAAAATAGGAAAGCGAAAGTAGCTTTAAGTTTTTTCATCAATCATCCAACAGTATGTAACCTACAAGAACTTCTAAATGAACCATAGTTCTAAGCAGACTTACAGAGCTCATGGTTATTCTGCTGCAGCGAACTGAATATTGAATACTATGCTCAGATGTCACTGTTCTTCTTTTTTGGATCAGTAAATTAAGCCTATATTAATAGAAATAGCCAAGCACTAAGCTAGTATTGGACATTATAAATAAGAGGGGCCCCTGCACTAAAACAAAATGCGCTCCCCTATACAAAAGTTACTCTTGTAATAGGCTAATAAACTCAATCATGTCATTTTCTTCCAACTTATATTAATAGAAATAGCCAAGCACTAAGCTAGTATTGGATATTATAAATAAGAGGGGCCCTGCACAAAAACAAAATGGCTCCCCTATACAAAAGTTACTCTTGTAATAGGCTAATAAACTGAGTCATGTCATTTTCTTCCAAAACATCCAGCAAATTGCAAGAAGAGCCAATGATCCTAAGCAGATATACTTTCAGTATCTGTATTTCTTGAGTTTCTCCCTTCCAAAGTACCCATCAAAACTCATGCTGGAATTGTGTTCCAGTATTTTCTTAGTGGTTCAAGAGGCTGCAACTCCTCCGGCAAGCCAGTAGGCCCTTTAATGACTGAGGCTAAGGTGGAGCTCTTTGCCCAGCTTAGTTGGCGATGTACTGTAGGTACTAAGGTGCTAGGCCTTGCATCTGAAGTGGAAGAGGGGTTTTGGAGATGGAACAAACTCAGTAAGGGAAGAGATGTGTGTCATTAACAGATAACAGATCTGGAAGAGAGGAAGGGGAATTTAAAAAAAAAAAACCGTGATGTCCGGGTCGCTTGCATGCACCTCGACTAGTTCCACAAGACACCTGCCACATCACCAGCAACAGGTCCAAGAAATTGTTTCCATCAAGGCTAGAACAAATTGGTGAATTACAAAAAATGGAAATAATAACTGGTGTTCCTTTTCCTCAATATTGGCCTTGTTGACTGACAACTTTATGCCCAAAATTTCTTCTGTAGCCTGAAGAATCAAAGCTATTAACCCTTCTATTGACTTAAGGTCCCTTCTGGATTTTGAGATTCCGTCTCCCGTGGAAGAATTCCACCGGAAAAACACTTTTTTCCTTCTTCCTTTCCCTCCTCACTCAGTTTCTGTTCTTTTTTTTCTTCACATCTACCATCCTCTCCGCACGAAAGGATTGAAAATAGGATCTATTATTCGTTCAGGGGGGAAATCCTACGACATCACCTAGTCAAGAGCCAGAGCGGAGACTTGGTATGACTGGGTAGAAAGTGGCAGATACCATCTGAGGAGAACGGTGCTGAGCAAAGAAGCTCTTCTCTGGAATTGCAAGCGATTTTACGAAGCATCAGAAACGAGAGGGGGATCTTTAAAGCTTAGAAATGCTTAGACTATTTCACAAACATTTTTCTTTCTCTGAAAGCCAACAAATATGGAAGGTTTCTATCTTTGATTACAGTGGTTTTTCCATTAAAAAAAGGAACAATGAAATTATGGAGGTGACCCACCTATTATATGTTGATGACACTATGGTTTTTTGTGAAGCTGAAGAAGAACAAATCTGCTTTCTTAAAGTGGTTCTGGTTTTATTTGAAGCCTGCTCTGGGTTGAAGGTCAATGGGAGAAAAAGCAACATTTTTCCGATCACAAAACTGTCCACTACTTATTTGGGATATTTTGAGGAGCAGGACAGAGGAGTAGCCCACTACTTATTTGGGAATGCCTTTGGGTGCTAAACACAAAGTTGAGTATATGGGATGGAATAATAGAGAAAACAGGAAAAAAAAAAAAAAAACTAGCTCTTTGGAAATCTACTTTCCCTGGGAGGTAGTAGTTTTGATTAATGCAGTTTTAGATTCTTTGTCAACATATATACCATCTTGATTTCCCATCCCTGATAAGCTGCGGAGAGATTTCTTGTGGCAAGGAAGCAAGATTGAGAAGAGCTTTAACCTTGTGAAATGGAGCACAGCTCAGCAAAGCAAGAGTTTTGGAGGTCTAAGAGTGAGAAACTTAAAACTTCATAATAAGAGTTCGCTTATGAAATGATTATGGAGATTTAACCAAGAGGAACCTTCCTTGTGGAAGGAGATTATTCTACATAAATATGGTCTGGATGGATAGTGGTGCACTAATAATGTGACCAATACTTATGGGGTTGGGGCTTGGAAGTCAATCAGGAATCTCTAGTTGACTTTCAAGACACACACTAAAGTTAGAGTTGGCAGGGGAGACATGGTACTTTTTTGGAAGGGGGACTGGAGTGGTAATGATTGGGAAATACCATGGGTAGCAGATCCTCTAAATTTAATAGGAGACTTCCCTGGTACTAATTTGGATCCGGACAACCTTATTTGGAAGCACCACAATGACGGAATTTTCATTGTTAACAGAGTATACAAGAGGGGATTGAATGAAGCTGTGGGCAAATCAACCGAGCCTTGGAATGCTATTTGGAAGAGTGTAGCCTCTACTAAAGTAAAGTGTTTTACTTGGCTAGTAGTTAGGAAAGAATGCTTGACACATGAGGCATTACAAAAGTGGGGGTTCAACATAGCATCTAGATGCCTTATATGTAAAGAGGCACTAGAAACCAACAACCATCTCTTCTTGCATTACAAAATAACATCACATGTTTGAACAATGTTCACTTCCATTGCTGCAATTAATTGGATCATGCCTGAACGTACTGCAGACTTGCTTAACTGCTGGATCAGAAGAGGAGGAAGCAAGAGCCAGAAAAGATGGTGGACAGTCCCAGCTTGCATCTTGTGGACCATTTGGAAGGAGAGGAACCAAAGGATCTTTGAAGGAAAAGAATCCACTATTCAGAAAATTAAGTGGAAGAAATCCAATTAGTGGACTTTATAGGTTCTCTGTAAGTAACCTTTTGTTCTTTCTGTAAACTTTTTGGAGGTGTCCAGCATAGCCTTTAATGCTGAGGAATACAATTACCAGTTTCAAAAAAAAAAAAGAATTAATAAAACGGCAAAGTTCTATTTTACCACTGGTTACGTGAGAAAGAGTGGAAAAAGAAGCTGGACCGGTTTAAAAGCAGAGAACCGGCTATTTGGACTGGATCAAACCAATTCAACCCAGCAGAAGAATTACGTGATCATAATTGCAGGCAGCCAGCGAAAGAAAAGGCTCCTATAGCATCGAACAAACCCCCAGAAGACTTTAGTTACCTATCCAGAGGTAATACACCCAAGTAAGAGAGTTTTTTGAAAGACGAGAAGGATAGACAAGACAACCACAACAATTTTCTTCTCAATGTGATTCCGGCAATGTTGAAGGCCGGAAAAACAATTCCGACGACCTCAACAATGGCAGTAAAAGGGTGGGGCCTGTTCGGAACAGTCTTACGAGGCCTGGGGAACCTGATTCACTGAAAATCATAGGGAAGGATATAGACCATGTCAACAGGAGGTCCAGCAAGCCTGCTGATCGGATTTCGATGTCTGGCGACATCAAAATTGGAGGAACTAGCTTGGGCCTGCTCGGAATTGCCCTATTGAGCTGGGAATGGAGTTTCTGTTGAAAATACCAACTATAATAGGCCTGTTCCAAGCACAGGTTCTTAGCAGTCGGTTCACAGATTTGCCGGAAATGAAGAAGCACTTGAAGGCTGAGGCTGTTTGGGCTGGTTCTGAAGTCCAGAACAGTGTGATAAATGCTCAGAATGAAGATATTTGGGTAGTTCCAGCTCAAATAATTAGTTGACGGTTATTGATGAGCTTTCTTTGGTGTCCAAATCAGATTCTGCATTGACAAAGGCTGATGTGTTTGTTGACAAATTTAAGATTAGAGAAGTCAAAGATGAACCCCAACCTTTGGCTATTTTGGAAGGGGATCAAAAGCTTTCAAAGTGGGCAGAAGAGAAATATATTGATTTTGGGAAGTTGTTAGGGGTTTCTATAGAGGGGATGAAGGATAAAGTAATTGACTTGTTGTGTTGCATTGATCATGAGGCTAGAGGGAATGCAAAAGAAGTAGTAGAGAAAATAGGGTACCTATTGAAGCACGAGGGGAGGGGGGGGGGGGAGCGGGGATAGTGTACAAAAGCAAAATGAGATGGAGAGCGGAGAATTTGAGGGTAGGGGACGGGGAATGGTACTGTTAACTCTCCTCAATATTTTTTTTAACAAGTAAGATTGCTATTGAAAGCACTAGGGCAGTGCAAAATGAGATGGAGAGCGGAGAATTTGAGGGTAGGGGACGGGGAATGGTACTGTTAACTCTCCTCAATATTTTTTTTAACTAGTAAGATTGCTATTGAAAGCACTACGGCAGTGCAAAATGAGATGGAGAGCGGAGAATTTGAGGGTAGGGGACGGGGAATGGTACTGTTAACTCTCCTCAATATTTTTTTTAACTAGTAAGATTGCTATTGAAAGCACTACGGCAGTGCAAAAGCAATATATCCAGAGGAGATCCCCACAGCCAACAAAAACTAAAATCAATTACTGTTGCCCTATGAAGTCCATAAACGAGACCTCCTCTAAAACGCACACTTTACACCAAAAGTGAAACAAAAGTAAACAGTTCATCTTAACGTCCTGCACATGAATACCTCTATCTTCAAAAACTCTGGACTTTCTCTCTTTCCAAACTTTTTTGTTTTGATAAGGTAAATGCACTTCATTCATGAAAGAGGCCAAGATGGCCATATACAAAAAGATAAACCTAAAGGTAAAGAATCTACAAAATCTTATTCTCTACAAAGTCCATCCATTCTTCTATACAACAAGGAAATTTATGGGTGCACCAAAAGAAAACAAGTGACCGAAGGTTATTCCTCAACTAAGAAAACTCAATTCTACTCCCTCAAAAGCTTTCCTAATTCACTCATTCCACACAACCCACATCAACGCAAGAGAGACTAAATTTCATGCCTTACGTCTTCTCCTCCTATTCCCGCTTCTACAGCAAAACGTTAAATCTTTCACAATTCTTGGAATTACCAAAGAAAGCCCGAACTCCGAACCAGTTCTTGGCATTCCTCTCTTTCCAAACTGTCCACTATATGCAAGCAGGAATCGATTTCCACCATTTCTTCTGTTCATTCCTCCCAAACTGTTCCGGCTCCTAAGAAGATCAACAGTGTTAGAAGGCACACACCACTTGACCCCCACAATATTGAGAAAGAGCTGCCACAAATGGGTAGTAAAGGGCAATGAAGAAACAAATGGCTATTAGTTTCTGTGTTAAGTCTCACAAAACAAACATCTGGAACATAGATGCAACCCCCTTCTTCTCAGCCTTTCTAGAGTCAAAACCACCTGTCTTGCCACTAGGCAAGTGAAATAAAGAATTCTCCTCAATTTTGCAGTATTGAAACATATTTTTTTTGATCAAGTAGAAGTATTTTCATCAAACATAACCAAATCGATCGTATAAAGATCAAAACTCTACAAAATAAGAAGTTCTACAAGATCCACCCAATCCTCTGAGAAAGAAGGAACTTTCTGTTTACGCCAAAAGAAAATATAAGAGAGCGGAGACTACTCAATTGTAAGAAACTCGACTCTACACCTTCACAAGCTCTTCTATTTCTCTCTCCAAACTATCCACATTAACACTATCGAAACCAAGTTCCAAGCCCTTCGTCTTCTCCACCTTCTCCCGCTCTTCCAACTCAGCATCAGATTTTTCAAAGTTTTTGGCATTACCCAAGGAGTGTGAAACCATCTAAACATATCCCACCATTATCGCATGGTAAGCCCGCAATATAGAAGGAGGTGATCCACATCCTCGCCCATCTCCTTGCATATGTAGCACCAACTAAGTAAGACAACCTTACACTTTCTAAGGTTTTCGACCGTAAAACTCACCCTTCTAGTGGCTAGTCAAGTGAAAAGCACACCTTCCTTACATTTTGAACACATATTGCATTACATGGAAACTCAACCTCCTCCCTAACCAAAAGTTTCTCATAAAAAAACTTCACAGAGAATCCCTTACTTCCAAGACCCCACCGCCACCCATTGGGACTATTGAAACATATTAACGACCTCTATTTCATTATTTGAAACAAACACTGCTTTGGGTGGGGATGGAAGAAGCACCGACTTCTGGCAAGATGCATGGAGGAGTCACACTTCTCTTAAGATCAAATTCCAAATTCCAGGATCTTTCTAGCTTGGTTGTGGATGCAGAGGTCACAAACAGGCAAATGTAGAAATGAGAGGCATGGAACCTAAAATTTAGAAGATAATGCTTAGACGAGGAGGTGAATAGGCTAACCCAATTACTTAGAACATCTAGATTTGGTTAAAGATGAGGTAGACTCCTTTCACATGGATAGGACAAGACGGTGGTTTTTTTCGTAGGGTCATGTTATTAGTAGTTAAATGATGGGGCAATTAGCATTACTCAATTGCCATCATGTCATACCCATAACAACTTATAGAGAAGGAGAATGGCCATGTTCAGCGGGTGTTTTTTGTGTTTTGGGGAAGAGGATACCAGTAATCACCCATTCCTACATTGCCGAGCAGTAAGATAGTTTTAGGTCCGTGATCAAAAGCTAAAAGTGCAAAATATCTCTAAGGTTCGTTGGCGCTTCAAAAAGAAAACGCAAATGAAGTGTGGGCTTCAAGGAAAAAAGTCACAATGGGGGAAAAATATAAATATATGTCTAGTCCAAGAGTAAAATTTTTTTTTTTTGATAAAGGTCAAGTTGTATTCTTCAGCATTAAGGATATTGTGGCCACCTCCAAAAAGTTACAAGTTATTTCCATAATTCCATAGATTCTAGAAAATCTACCAGTTGCTCTACTTCTTCTATACCTTCTTACACCAAAATAGTCCAAGACTATAACTATAACCATGAAAGACAAATATATGAACAAACAACAAATCTAACTCCATACAGAGAGTAAAGGAGAAAAGTATTGTATGTTTGTATTTTTCGTGTCAAGAGGAAGGTATAGATGAGGTAGAATAACTAGTAGATATGCTAGGATCCTTGTAATTAGATTTACTACTCTCTGTGATCCCTCAGCATATCATTCCTTAATGCTGAGGAGTACAACATTACCAATTTCAAAAAGAAAAAAATTATATCTATATACAAATAATTGAAAAAAAAATTATGATAAAGGAAAGTATCAATTGTTTCGTGTCGCCTCTTCAGACAGGCTCATTGGCAAGGAAAGTATGTCTTAAAACCTTGATGACAAAATGCGCGCATTAAGCGAGGATGACAAAACGCGCACATTAAGCGAGGCGAAATGCTCAACATGTTTAGAGGCTCCCTTTAGGGCTTAAGCGCGCCTTTGACAACACTATTATGGGTGGTGGTTTCAATATTTTGGACAGCACCTGGCTATGCCTTAATCGAGCTCTAGGGCTTAAGCGAGCCCTAAATGATGTTGGTGTGCTCAAAGGAATTAGTTTAGACCTATGTATTTCAAGGGAAAACTTGGAGAAGGCCTAAGAAGGTTGAAGATCAACTTGTTCCGAACTAGAGTAAAAGATAAACCAGATAATTTCTTCTTTTTTTTAAGAATGGTAACACGTATAAAACAGCTAATTTTTAAACTTGCAAATACACTTAAGGGAAAGCACATCTTCCAACGTCCGACCATGACTATGTTCCCCTCCTAATTCTGAACCTTGGCAATTTTCTGAGGCTTGCAAATACATTTAAGAGATTGAACTCCTTCCTACACGTGGCCATAACTATATTCTCTCCTAATTCTGAGCCTCGACTAATCTTGTCTTTCTTAAGGATATTTTACAAGTACAATGACTTGTTTTGTTTCCTAAGGGGTGTAGGATCTAGTATGACTATATGAAGATAGTTTTCATAGTAATTAGATGGATGTTGGATGATTGAAGATCGAACCAAGCTTTGAGCTAAGGAAAACCCTCTTAAGAGGTAATTGATATTGTCATTCTTCAGTTCTATTTGAGCTTTACTTGATTTGCTCGAATGCACAGCGTCTTGTATAAGTAGTCTTCCCTATTCCTTCTCATAATCTAACTTTATTTGTCATCAACCAAGGACTCAAGTCTTTCGTTAGAAATTAAGAGAGTTATTATTTCTATATAATTTGTTCTTGTGTTTTGATTGCTTAATTAATTAGAACGAGGGTTCAAGCTACCCATGCTTGATATGTGTTGTAGCTAATGAACCTTCAAAACCCACATATCCCTCTATCTGTAGTCCTCATTTATTGTTTGTTTAAGCTTTAATTCTATCTAAATATGTTTTTGGTACCACAATTCAATATGGTTAGTATGCTTATACACATTTATTGTGCATATTGAATGAGAGTCCAAGCTAACCATGCTTGGACATATGTTGTAGCTATTGAAGTTTGGCCTTGTGAATAACTTACAACATGTTAGTAGAGACTTCTTCTCTTTTATGTTTATATATTTTCAGTACAACCAATATCTCGAAATATTCAAGTGTAAAAGACTCTTTAAGTCTCTTTGCTTCAATAAACTTTCCAATAAAAGCAATCAAAGTCTCATTGTCCTTCAAAAATAACAAGCTAAAGCACTCACCACATACACGTCTTGATAATTTTGCAAGTTCTGCAGCAGCAAGTTTGGCTTTCTTCCCAGCAAATTCTCTTCTCTCAACTTCATCCATCCTCCACTGTCACAAGCATGAGTAGAAAATTGCACCAAAACTTTTAGAAAGCGAAAAATAAAAGAAAGGAAAGGGATTAAAGTTGATATAAACATACAATATACATTACATATATATACACAAACAAAGACACAGAGACACTAGAACATCAACAACAACAACAAACTCAATATATTCCCACAAAGTGGCATCTGGGGAGGGTAAAGTGTACGTAGTCCATACCACTACCTCAGAGGTAAGGTAGAGATATTGCTTCTGCAAGACCACCGGCTCAAACACACACTCAAACATAGCTATCTATATATGATAGGAGAGGCAAAAGTGACAAGTGTCAACACTACAAAAACCGTACTTAAAATAGAATAATTATATGATAGGAGAGGCAAAAGTGACAAGTGTCAACACTACAAAAATCCTACTTAAAAAAAAATAATTAAGCATAAATAATTTTAAAAAATGTATAAATTAATTTGCACATTAACTACCCCTATTTAAATTACACATCAAAAAATGACAAAGAAATAAACTTGTTTTCCTTTAGATATAACTGTTATAACTTCTATTACTTTTTCCTTTAGATAATAAATCACGTAACCTATTGACAAATAAACACAATTTTTAAAAAATAACTACTACCCTATTTTTGAAAGATAAATATATTTTAAAAAAATAATTATTCCCCTATTTTATCTTGCATTTCATTTTTAATATTTATATTTATCTTTAAAGCAAAAAGAAAAAAAGGAGAGAAAAGAAAAAAATGACCAAAAGAAAATCTAAATAAAACTAATCTGAAAACTGATTTACTTATAACAAATTAAAATAAAAAATTAACTTTTGAAATTAATTTAAAAGATAAAGCTAACCACAAATAAAATAACCAACTTCCCACTATACTCCCATGTTTATCACAATCCTAAACTGTCTCAAAAAGTAAATATTTTAAGCACGTTTGCTATATATTTGTTGCATGTTTTTTGAATTGATACATTCTTCATTCAACTTCTTCTCAATTCTCAAAAAAAATCACCCCTGCAGACATTCTACTGAAAATGTACAGGTATGACTTCACCATTTTATAGGATCAGAAAATCTCATGCAAAAGTTAGCAGTACTAATTTTCTATTTCATTTTCAAATATTTATTTTGTACTTTTAGCAAATCTATTGTTTTTATATTGTATTGTTAACTAAATGTTTTTTTTATAATAACAGGCAGCAAGATTCGCCAACAAAAAAGGGGAACAAGTGAAAAATGCCAATGCGATGTGATTAGGATGTGAAATATTTTCTTCGAAGCCTATACTTTCTCTTCTATTTGTCTATTTTTATTTTATCATGGTATATTTTTTAAAAAAGAAATCAAAATATAGTGTGATGTGATTATAATGTGAAATTTTTTATTAAATTTAGATTTAAAGAGTCAATGTTACTGAATTTCTTATCTTATCCATCCGTATTCACTTTGTTTTTATATTTTAACACACTAATTTGAGTGTTTGCTATATCCTCTTTATAAAAATAAGAAAAATTTATGTATATCTTATCATCTAGATGATCCTTACATTTTTTCGTAATAAAAGCTCCTACGTTTGTATAATTTTATATTTGAAAATTTGGATGATGTCTTCTTTACAGATTTCCTTTAAGAAAAGCATATCTAAAAGTGGAGTGTCAATGGTAAACGATTGTGATTACTGATCTGTCAATCAAGAGAAGCAAATTCATATACAAATCATATATTCAAGAACATGATGATGAGTTGAATGCAAATTTATCAATCAACAAGATATGCAAGTTAGTTTGAGGGAAAATTCAGACCCATAAGTAACGCGCTGATCTTTAAATTTCAAAAATAGTATCTACATGAATATTGCACGTGAAGATGATTAATAAGTTTCATTTCATAAATATAAACGTTAGCTCTTCATACTATAGCCCCTTAATAACAAATAAATATGTAAAAAAAGAATAACAATTAGGAGTTGAATACTTCTCATAATAAATCTTATAATACTTTACATTAAGCCTTATATAGTAATGGAAATGATCAAAACTTTAATGCTAAACTAGAAAATGTAACAGAACTTATGTAATGATATTTTCTTAGTACAAATAGAATGGTAAATGCATGCTCTAGATTTATTATAAGTAGATACTATATATATATTGTATAACCATAAACTGTTTGATTTTCATACAATTATAAAGAGGTGTCTCAGACGCACATTTTCAAGAGGTTTATGATTTCAGTCCTCCAAGAAAGACTTTGGCGTGATTATTATTATATAAATAGGCATTTTTTGTATTCAAGTAAAAATTTTACTTTTCCTTTTTCTTTGAAAATAAAACCATCACAACAAATAATTAATTTTTTTAAATTATTTAGAATTACAAATATTACTTTTTGTTTCTGTTGCATAGGTAGTAGTTACATTGAAGGAATGATCCTTAACAATGTGATATAAACTTACAATAACCAAATTAATCTACAATAGCATCACCAATTTTTTTTCCTTCTTTAGCATTAATTAATTTTAACCTTATATGGCCCCTGCAATATTAGCATAAGTGATGAAAGTGCTATTGATGAAAGTGCAATTTAAGCATATATATATATATGTATATATAGAGAGAGAGAATATAGAAACTTAAATTACCGATTCACATATGAATGTATTTAGTTGAATGCTTCAATCGAGTAAAGATTATCTACTTATGACATATTTGGATGTGCTTATGATTTATGACTTACAAGCAAAAACTATAATTAGAATTTCTAACTTATGTCTTTTGACTTATATTTGTTGTTTCAACATAAAAATAGGTGTTTATAAACACTTTTTAATTTTATCTGAACGCTATAAAATTTCTTAAAAAAACTATTTTGCCTTAAAAACATCTAAAATATGTTAATTCAAACAAACGGGTTGGAGGGAGTACATATCAAACTATGTTAGAAATAGAACACTTAACTAACATGCCATATAAATGTTAATTGTTTATCTACTGAGAGTAAGCAAATATTACCTTATTATTGTCTATTTATGTTTCTTTTTTCATAGAAAATAAGTTAATTGTTAAAATATTTTTAACTCAGCATAATCTAATATGTTTAATTAATAAAATCATAATTATAATTTAATTAAGTCTGCGCAACGCGCGGGTACCTATACTAGTTACTACTTAATATAAGACAAAATAAGATAAGTTTTGTAGTCCTCACATTAAAATGTTGATTCTTTGATGAATTAAGTTCTTACAAGTGGTTGTCCCTCGCCTTTTGTCTACTCCCATTTTTACACTCATTTTTTTCAATTCCATTCAACATGGGTCTTTTCAGCTATTGATATTGACATTGTAGTAATTTTGTGAGTCTTTTTTGTTAAAGTTGGTCTTTCCTTGTCTCTTACTCTCTCCGGTTTTTATTACTTTTTTGTCCGAATTTATGCGGTACACTTTCTTTTTTAGTCCGTTCCAAAAAAATGTCACTTTTCCATAAATAAAAACAATTTAACTTTAAATTTTCTTTTTTGCCCAATAAAATGATTTACAGCCAAACGGATCAAAGAGTAACTTAGACTATAAATTTCAAAAGACTTTCTTTCTTAAACGTCGTGTCAAGTCAAACGGTGCAACATTATATTATATTATACTTATATATAACGGAGAATCCTCTCTTTTGGTCGTCCTCACAGGGTCTCCTTTGGTATTTTAGAAGGTTGCTATGTTGAGCTAATCAACCATTTTGACAACAGCCTTTTTTAAACTTTAATGCTTTATAGTTGGCTAGTGCAATAGTGAAGACTTTTGCCCTCATTCATTTAGAATACATTTCTATACGGAACCTTGTAATTGGTGTGTTGCTAGTTTGTTAAGGATCTTTTCTTTGTAGTGTAAACGTTTATCTCTTGCAGTTTATGTATTACCTTTGCTTTTATCTTACTTCAATCAATGGTCTTGTACTCCCCCATTTGACCCATATGATATGGGCCAAACACATCGTCAGGCCCCTAAATTTGGCATAAACTTTCATTTTGGCATCTAAACTAGATGTTCATTTTAAACACCTAAACAAGTGTTGAGCATCTCATTTTGGCACCTTTTGCTGATATAGCACCTTGCATGTGTTGCACCAATTTTAGGCAATGGGAGTTTCTTTTTTACAATATTTCTATTTTTTTTTATGTTCTTCCTCCCTCTATCTTCCTCCACCTACTCTATATTCCATCTCCTTACTGAATGCACCCCCACCACCATTAACACGCCATTTTTCCTCCATTAATATTCACTCATTATACAATTTGCATTTTCACCAATTAATCCACCACTCATGTCATTAACAAAACACCAGCGCAGCCTTCTCCCTCTATTTTTCCTCACCATTCTTTATCCTCTAAAAACACAAATTAACACTCCCCACTATGCCTCCATTAACAACCAGTGAGTCTGGTCGGCGAACCTCGCCGTAAACTCTACCGCCTAAACCCATCTTAGTCGCCACCTTTCCCTTCGTCCTCCTCTGCCTCATCACCTTTAAACCGAACCCAAGGCCCCAAAACCTCTGTTTTCCAACATCCACCAAAATCCGACGATTAATTTCACTTTTCACCACCAAATTTTGTACGTACCACAGTTGAATTCAAACTTACCATCATCCAATTTTAATATTCAACACCAAAAGCATAATGTCATCACTGATTTCATCATCTTTAACTTGACCCAATATCAATTTTGAGAAGAAAAATAAGAAACTTAAATTTTAAAAATAAAAAATAAACATACAACAAATAGATAGAATCAAAATTTAATGAATTCTCCAAAAGAAAGAAGAAATGGAAAAAAGAGGTAGGGTGACATGTTACTGTGGAAGAAAACAAAAGTTGGGTTGGAAAGAAAGATCTTTGGGGGGTAGGGGGGTATTTGTTTTACTGATTGTCAAGATGACAACACACAATATTACTTCGAGCGTTTAAAATGAATAATGCTTAGTTGAGTTGCCAAAATGAAAGTTCGTGTCAAGTTTAGAGGTTTGGCGATGTGTTTGGCCTATTATCTGACACGTTTTTAAAAAAAAAAAAAAGTTCTAATTAGAGATATCACTAAATTTATTTATTTACTGTTAATTTATATAGTTATTTAATACTAAGTATAGTATGTAAATAAAATAATTAAGCTCTTCTAAATTACAAAAATAAACAAGCAAAATGAAATGGAGGGAGTAGTTTTGGAAATAAGCTACCTTTTGACCATAGATTTTGGGGGTAATTGAAAATTTGTCTTCAAATATCTAGTTAGCCATGAAATTTGATCAAATTCTGAAATCCTATCTTCAAATTCATTCACAAAGATTTACATATTCCAAGTAAAATACATGTCCAAACACATCTTCAAATCCCTTCATAAAACTTTAATTTTTTTTCAAGTAAAATGCATGTAAAAACACATTTCAAATTTGATACTTTAAAAACTCAAATTTTTGAATTTCAACTAAGGATAATGTAGCGAAAATACTTCTTACTTTTTTGAGGTAAGTAAGTTTTTAAGGGGTGTGTTGAATTAAAAAAAACCATAAAATTTGAGGCAAATAAAGTATTAGATTACTTGGTTATTATAGATGGTAAAATTTAGGCAACATACATTTTCGTTTCCGACTGTAGCATTTGTAAGATCTTATTAATATCTCTCCCTTCGTTTCAATTTATGTAACACTTTTCATTTTTTGAGAGTCAATTCGACTAACTTTAGAAGCTAAATTAAATTAGATAAACTCAAATATTTTAAATTAAAAAATACCACTCCTCCATTCGAAATTACTTGTCACTTATTTCCTAATTTGATTTCCATTTTTATTTATCATTTTTGACATATCAAGAAAGGCAAACTTTTTTTTTTTACCCTTAACGTTAATTGTTTATTCTCCAAACTAATTTCAAGTCACAATAGTAAACATCAATTAATAAGGGTACTAGTATAAAATTGTCATGCCAATAATTAATTTCTTAATGGTGTGTCAAGTCAAAATATGACAAGTAAACATGGACGGAGGGAGTATAAGTTTCAATTTTAGTTGACAATTAATATTTCAAGCATAAACATATATGAAGTACTAAATTGATTCTTGAGGTTCATTTAATGAATTTAGCTTTATTCCTTAATTTGGTCTAAAACTAGCATAAACTCTTACCGCATGAAATATCAAGGGTGAAATTAAAACTTAATAAATATAAAAAATCTACTTTTATGTACAAATGAAGAAATTATATACTCACAAATCCATATAAAATGCCAAATTTTTGAGTTTATAATTTTCGGCAAGCTGTAATTATTTTATATAATTTAATTTCATGTTACTTTACAAAATGTCAAATCGCTTGTGTTCCTTTGGTATCTGATAATCCTCTTACCAAATTTCCTTCCTCGTACAAAATCTAATGTTTAAAAATCATCTATTTAGGTAACTCAGAAAATTTAATAATTACAAAGACTTTTTAACAACATGTGTGGAACGTGTCTCTAAACTATATTAATTACGCAATAAGAAATTATGAGACAAATTATACTTCTCTAATTAAAATATTACTACTCTTATATATTAAGTTAAGTCCAAGCCTCGTGTAATATATATACACACACACAACTATATTTTAATCATTAAATATATATGTACAGATATGTCAAGTTATTTTAGCAAGATGTTTAAAAAAAACACGCCAAAAAATTATCTACTAAGTACTTTAGTGTTGGCCTTTCATAAAAATTCTTTATTTCATTGAGTAAATATTTTACTCCTAGTCCATTAGTTTTATTTGTCCTCTTTTGTTATTGATATAAACTTCACTCTAAATAGATACTTGAATATTTACTTCAAGTGATTCAAGATTGATTGGTTCTTGAAGAGATTGTGAACATCTCTTCAAAGAGAAAAGCCAAAGAATGGCGAAGCTCATTTGAGAGTGGTCATAAGAGCCACTGGCTTTGAGTGTAAACATGAGTAGGGGTGGGCATTCGGTTTATTCGGTTTGATTGTTGAATATCGATTCGGTTTTTTATTTTCGGATTGACGAAAATGAAAACCATAACCAAACCAAAATTATTTCGGTTTGGTTCGATTTTTACAAATTCGGTTCGGTTATTTTGGATTTTTATTTCGATTTTAAAGATTAAAGTAGTGAGGAATTTAAAATTGGTGATTTTTCTAAAAAAATAATCTTTTTTTTCAAACCTATTTTTTTCCCAAATACAATTAATTCAACATGCATGAAATAACCATAAATATCGACCTCACTGAGTCATCTCCATTGGTGTGACAACAGTGACCGCACTCGGCAGCGATTGCCGACGACAGTAACGAACTGAGCAAACAACTGCCATTGGCGATGTTGAAATTTCAAATGAATTGACGAACTGAGAATGGTTGAGCACTGCTGCAGCCTTCACGTTTATGTTAGGGTCTAAAGCAAAGCAGTATATTAGGATTTAGGGTTACTAAATGATTATAATTTATATATTTATATGTTATATCAAATTATATTATATTTTTAGTATATTTACATATATATTAAATTATCTATATTATAATATATTATTTATATAATTTTGGTTTTTCGATTTATCGGAATTCTTTTTTTGTAAATCCAAAAACCAAACCGTTTAATCAAATTTCTAAAATTTGAAACCGAAACCAATCCGAAAAACCAAAAAACCAAACCAAAATTAAATTTCGGTTCGATTTTTCAATTTTTTTGGTTTAAACCAAAATATGCCCAGCCCTAAACATGAGTGCTGAGTGAGATGAATTTTGGGTGATACACTAAAGGAGTAATTTGTGAGGTCAATCCTTTATAACTAACTAATCTTCTTTTTTACAACTATGTCTTTTATAGGAACAAGGAGTTAGAAGGAAGACATGAATGGTAATAGAAATCCAAGTGGTGATCCATGAAAGGAAGTGAAAAGGGGAGTTCATCTAATGAAATGCTTATATAAAGACATTTTGATACATGGTATGAGTGTCGGTATAAAGATTAAGAAGAGGGAACTCCGAGACATGAATCTTCCTTAACGAGTTAATTCAATCGGAATGAATCCTCGGATTCTTTGAAGCGGACTACCCAGAGAAATGGGAACTACTCAGCTTAGTCTTGTTATAGAAAGTCTCGCATTCTCAAAAATTCCTTTTTCTTCTTGGTGTTAAAGTCATTTGGCTTCTAAATGTTTGTCACAAAGTATCTTGGTGAGTTGGATTGTGGATGTTGTAGAGGAGGGACCAGCAAATTTTGCAGAGAGGTAGAAGATAAGAGAGCATTTATTTATCACTATCTAGTTAAGAAGTCTATCTTGGAATATTTTTGGGATAAAATGGGTGATGACATCAACCACCACGAAAATTCTTAGCATATGAATGGGAAATAGAGAGTTCAAGAAGAACTAAAATGGAAGATGAGGGCATCCAAATAATTAAATTGCAAGATGTGATAAACTGCATCGCCCCAGAAACGCAACGGAACATGGGATTAAATGGGAAGAGTTCGAGCAATCTCAATGAGGTGTCTATTCTTCCTCTCTGCTACTCCATGTTGTTGAAGGATATTCGGACAAAAAGTCTGATGAATAATTCGTTGTTGAGTCATAAATTGTTGAAATTTGTAGGACATATATTCTAAGGTGGTACCCCACGAAAAGTACGAATAGAGATACCACATTGATTTTGTATTACAGCACAATAGCTCTTGAACATAGGAAACAATTCAGAGCGATCTTTCATTAAGAAAATCCAAGTCCATCTTGAATAATCATCAATGAAGCTAACAAAATAACAAATCATACTTTGATTGGGTCCAAGAACATAAAGAGACATTTGAGCTCCGTTAGGCCATGAGAATTCGAAATACAACTTGGAATTGTATTTGGAAAAGTGAAAAACAAGAAAATATTGTTTTCACTTTTTTCCATCTTCCTTCTCTCACAAAAATTCAAAAATAACTCCAATTATATCCATGGGTAAACACAGCTTCAACTCCAACTTCAAAACTTTTAGTTTTCATGGCCAAACACCCACTTGATATCTTCAAAGTTCCTAATCGACAGGAGTAGTTTATGCCACAAAACTATTCATGATCGTGTGTATCGGTGATGGGATAGAAGAATGAACTAAGGGATCAAAGATAAACAAGGTTCTATTACTAAATGGAAGAGTTTAAGAGGCTCGCTAAAAAGAAATTTGCTCCTGCATATTTCCAAGAAAGAGGTTGTGGCGAATATAATAGGATCTACTTGGAATAGAAAAGAAGATTATGATAGAAGTTTGAAGAAATATGCAAGGAACAATGCCTAGAAAGAAAGCTTGAAGAATATTCAAGATATGTGTTCATTGTCATATGCTCAATCTAAAGAAAGGTAGAATTATGCTTCTTATGGTTCAATCATAAACTTGAAGTTAAAAGCCCTTTCAACAAATCAAATGAAATCCTTGGAGCATCTTCCATGCCTAAAGAAGAAAAGTCCTTCGGTACTTGTTATAATGAGGATTTAAGGTATCTTGGGTACAATCAACTATACTTCTTATGCCAAAAGCGGTAAAAGTGTGCCTTGTGATAAAACTTTGGAGCTAGAAATTGTTTAAAGAATGTGATATAACTTTGGAGCTAGAAAACTCTTTTATTATGTAAATGTGATATAACTTTGGAGCTGAAAACTCTTTTATTATGCACGACATTACCCATTGTGTATACTATTACTAGGTGGGTGTCCTTTTCTTATTTACTCTTATTTTCGTGTCTCTCGTATTTCTATTTTTATTAGTCCTTATTTCTTATTTCGATTATGCCACCAATCATGTTTTCATGTATTACTTTGATCTTGCTAACTATTCTTTATCTTGAGCCGAGGGTCTATCGGAAACAGTCTCTCTACTTCTTCGGAGGTAGCGGTATGGACTGCGTACATTTTACCCTCCCCAGACCCCACTTGGTGGGAATACACTGGGTTTGTTGTTGTTGTTGATAGTACCCATTGCAAACCAAACCTATGGAGAACCATCTCCCAAACCCGTATAGCTACTTAATATCTTCATCTGCATCATTGCACATGAAACACCAACATAATTAGTTCTCTTCTTCCTCAGACTATCCGTTGTCAAAATCACCCCTCTTGTTACCAACCAAAGAAAGAAACTAACCTTTCTAAGCACCCAGGGACCAGATAGAACAAGAAGGAGATACAGTTCCCCTTCTCCTCACCTCAGGAACCTCTCATAAAAAGATTAGACAGTGATCATATCATCGTTGCTCTCTCTCTATCTCCACACATATGGAGTAGCCTGCACTGTATCCTGCCTATACAAAAGCTCGGACCAATTAAGGAATCCCATAATCTCCCAGTCTTGTAGGTCCTCCCTCCGGGATCTCAAGTCCAAGTGAACAACCCCACCCACATTACCCATACAAATTTGTTGTACCATCATCTATTTTTGGCATAAAACACTTACGACGTTGATAAAAACTTCCTTTCACTTGACTCCTCCAACCCCATTGTGCTTCCGGAAGCTAATTCTATTTCCATCACCATCACTAAAAGATAAGTTTCCGTTGAATTCTTCCCAACCCTTCATAATGCCCCTCCATAAGACGCACCCAAACGGTAAAATGATAATTCTAGTCCTCTAATCCCCCCACCACAGCACCACATTGTTAACCCATCACCCTCTTCCATAATGAATTCTCCTCTACCTCAAATCTCCACATCCACTTACCTAGTACAACACTAAGCGTCTTAACCCCACTCCTTGGAGATGCCACAACGCTCTTTCTGAAACTGATATATATACATACATATATATATATATATATATAAACATATATAAAAGATATATACACACACATATATGTATGTGTGTGTACATATATACACACATACATATATACACATACACACACACATACATATATACATATATATATATATATGGTTGTAACGCAAGGTAAGGCTGAGTATAATACACCCTTGTAGTGGGACCCTTCTCTAGACACCGCACATAGCGGTAGCTTAATGCACCGGGTTGCCCTTTTTACATGTATATGTATATATGTATATATATCTATATGTATATATGTATGTGTGTATGTGTGTATGTGTATATATGTATGTGTGTGTGTATTATACACACGTGTATGTATAATACACACACACATACATATATACATATACATATATATACACATACATATATACATCTATACATATAGATATATATACATATACATATACATATATATACACATACATATATACATCTATACATATAGATATATATACATATACATATATATATACACATGTATATATGACATACATATGTATATACATGTATATATATATATAAGTTGCACCATGACAGTGCAAAAAGAGAGAACAAATTCCCAACTAAGCTTAGGCTACTGCGTCACAAGGATCCTACCATATCAACTAGTGACTCAGCCTTCTCAACATAGCCTTCTTTACACCCAAAAAGAACATAAATATACAATTTTCACCAAAAATTGTATCCATCTTCAAAAGCTCTACAATTCCTGTCCTTCTAAATAGTCCACCATATGCAAGAGCAGGGACACGTTTCCACCAATTTTTCGAACTAACTTTCCCCTCCTTGCTAGGAGCATTGCCCTTTTGACTTGATATGCCAAGAAGACTACAACCGATAGTAGATCACCTTTTTTTTTGGCCTTCATAAAAGGTGATCTACTATCTCTGCCCCATCATTTTGATTTGAACATTTCAATAAATCAACTGTTGCTGGCTTCGGCCATCCCTACCATGTTCAAGAGTAGTTGCCATAATTGCTAATAGAACGGTAAATGAACAAGTGGCTATTATTTTTTTATTTTATTTTTTTATAACTATGGTGTCCAGGCCAGCTTTTGCGCACCTCGAGTACATCCACGAGATACCTGCCACCTCCCAACAGTCATCAGGTATCTCCGTCTGATATCTCTATCCACCAAGGCTAGAACATATGGGAATGAATAAGTCATTGTTATTTTTCATAGCAATTCCACCAAAAAAAGCATATATACCACAGTTGAAATCTCTTCTTTGATGTTTATCCTGTGTGAGGCAAGCATTTCTTACTACTATCAAGAAAAGCATACCATCTTAAAGGGAGCCATTATCTTCCAAATGGATCTCCACGACCACTAATTAGTTGACTCACTATGCCTAATCAGAATGTTATAAGTCGAGTTTACATAATAAGTTCCTTTGCTAGTGGGCTTCCATATAAGTGAATCTACAGTCTCTTTGAACCCTTGGAACAGATTTCAAGGTCTTGAAAAATTCAACAACTTTCTAGCTCCTGGTCATTGTAGTAGCCTTCCAAAAGTAGTATTCCACCAGTCCTGCTAATTCCAGATTAATGTCTGGCATAATGGCAACGCTAAGGAATTTAGGCAAGAGTTACTTTAGAGGTCCATGCCCAAGCCAATTATCACACCAACAAAAAGAACTTTCCTACCTTTGCCCCCACTTAAACTAACTTTTCTTGCCACTAGTATGACCCTTCCATATTCCAAGCCTTTTTTCACCCCTCTATGACACCACTCCAGATCCCCAAGACTTTACTTTTAGCACCCAAAGTTAGCCCCAAATAGATAGTAGGGAGAGAACTCACGCATCGTCGAACACCTACAAGTTCTTAAAAATTGTCCACTTTATTAACCTGGAATAAACTGCTCTTGCGCTAACTGACATGATGTCTAGAGATTGCCTCAAAAATACCCAAATAGCTCTCAATTGTTTGACCCAATCAATATCAGCATCACAGAACACCAATGAATCATTTGTCTAAAGTAAATGGGTGATCTCTATACCTATGTTCTCCCCGCTTGTAACCTTGAAACCTCTCAAGGCTCTCCCATTTCTTTTGTAATTTTAAACATCTGATTCAGTCCTTCCATAGCTATAAGAAAAAGGAAAGGAGAGAGAGAATCACGTTGTCTCAATCCTCTCTCAGAAGAGAAGAACCCTTCAGGGGATACACTTACCAGAATAGAAAGTTCGACCTAATACAGAAGGCAATCCATCTAATACACTTCATACCAAAACCCGTCTTTTACAACTTTTAAGAGGAAGTTCCAATTAACATGATTGTAAGCCTTCTCAATGTCAAGTTTGCAGAGAATACCATAAGTCTGATATTTAATTCTACAGTCCACACACTCACTCACTATCAATGTCGCATTCCATGATTTGTCTACATCTAACAAAAGTTAATTGATGTTATCCACCAATTTATCAATCTCTATATTTCACACACACTTCCAATCAGACTTAGAGATTTGAAATCTCTAAAGACTTTTGGCACCATTTTTCTTGGGAATCAAAGCAACATAAGTTGAAATTTTTTTCTCCTCCATTGAATCTTCACTGGAGTCATCCGAATCTATCTATAACAATGCTAGGAGCTTGTAGAATAGAAAGAAAATATGTAGGAATGCTCGACAAGGTGCTTTTCATCAAAATGCCTTACCCCCTTTATATAGGTACCTCTTTTCTCATCCTACTAGCCACTTCCTAATTCTCTCAGCCACTGGACTCCACACTACAGTATCCTTATTTAACACACCCAATGATAGCCCCAGGTGGTAGGTAAACTAACCACCTTGCAACCCAAAACCTACACAATCTCTCCAATGTTGTCCACCACTCCTACGGGCATAATCTCACATATTCTGAGGCTCATTTTATGGTGTCGGGAGACAACTTGAAACCAAATGAGAATCTGCCTCAAGTTCAAAATCTGAGAAACCTTTGCGTAACAAAACACCAGCGTATCATCAGCAAATACTAGAGGGGTGATTCTGATGGCAAAAACCTTAGAAAATGAAAGGTGGTTTGCATAAGCTAGTGTTTCCTTTGTAAGAAGGCAGGTGAGGATGTGGACCATATTCTAATACATTGCAAATTAGCCTAGAGGTTATGGGAGGAAATCTTTAGATGGGTTGGCATTTCCTGTATAATGCCAAAATCCGCGAACGAGTTGATGTACAGCGGGAAGAATGGAGCTAGGAGAAGAAAATACAAGGCTTGGAATATCACTCCTCTTGATTTAATGTGGGTCATTTGGAAAGAAAGGAATAGGAGAGCTTTTGAAAGGGCGGAGATGAGTTTTGCTCCTTTGTTTTACAAGGTAAACAGTATTATTAACATTTGGAAGAAAATTTCCCGCATACAAGAGGTATACCAAAAGTAGAGAAACTACATCAAAACATGATTCTCTACAAAAAGCACCCCATGCTCTATACAAGTAGGAATATTCAGGGTGCAACAAAAAGCAATTAGAGAAAGTTACTTCTTAAATGTACAAAACCATATTTGATCCCCTCAAAAGCTCTCCTATTCTCTCTCCACACGACATGAGGGCTAGTGGAGCAAACATCCATGCCTTTTATTTTCTACGTCTGTCTTCCTGCCAAACTGTGCAGTACATCTCTAACAATACTTTGCTTCATCCCTTGCACGCAAAAACTATTCAAGACCACCCTCCACAAGCTCGATGGCACTTCGCAATGCACCAAGAGATGATCAACTTCTTCGCCCATGCACTTGCGGATATAGCACCAACATAAGCTTTGCTCATTTGAGTAGTCGTCTCTGATCCCTTTTTTTGGTGCACCCATGTAGTTCCTGTTTGTATAGTGTGTTGAGTGCCTTTTGGAGAACTATATTTTGTAGGTTTCTCCTTTTTTGGTATGCCTCTTGTATAAGGCCACGTTGGCCTTGTTTTTTATTAATGATATACTTTACCTGACGTGTGTGTGTGTATATATGAACTACAAAACAAACCACAGTAACCTAATATTATATACGTATATATGTATGTATAAACCAATTCGAAGCCAAATACATGTCTCTCTCTTAAACCAGTTGGATTCGGTCATTCTGCTCGGTGTGATTTTTGGTTTTTCTTGAACACTCCTAATTACTTATGTTGAATATTCCTATGATAAACAAAGAGATCTGGTAATAACAAATCATGGTGTAGTACCTCTTTGTCATCTCGCTGAGATGCACATACTAATACATCCTCTAAACTGATTATGACAGGATCCCAGCCAAGCTTTTTCCATGGAATTTTAATACTCAACTTGCCAACACGACCTAAAAAGGAAAACACGTAGGATCTCATCAGGAAAAGAGAACTGAAGACATAAAATGTCTGAGAAAATAGCCTGTAGATTTTTTATAAGCACAAAAATGGCCCAAGTGTTACAAAGTTCATCAATAAGCATCAAACTCCACGGGAGTACACAAAGAAAACCGAAGGGAAAGAAGCAATCAACTTCAGATTCTTTTAAAATCCTGCTGACATCCCATTTATTCGACAAAGACTAACAGGCATGCATTTAGTGGAATCAGAAGTTCTTAAGACAAGAGTTCCTGATTTCAAAATTTAACTCAATCTAGATTCTTTCTGTTGCCAAAACAAATTAAATTGAAATAATGTCATCACATTACCAGTATCAACAAAAATCAAGTATTCCTAATGTTTTATACACCACAAGACATTACATTTTTTTTTTTTTGATTAGGTTCAGAAGACATTTCATAACCAAACAATGCTCTCGGGCACATTCCCCACGAATTTTCTCTCTCCTACTTCTTAGGACTGTAGTACACCTTTTCCGGTGACTTTTCCACCGGAATTGTCCACGTTTGTTCTCCTCAACCCTAACTACAACCTTCTGTTGTAGTTTGCTACCACTCCTTTCTTTTGCCTTTCTCTCTTTCTTTTCTCATGGGAGACAACGTGATTTTCTTCCATGCTGGTTTTAAGTCCTATGACATCTCAAAGTTCAGATCAAGTACAGAAACCTGGTTTGAATGGACTGAGCGTAGTGGACACCTGATGAGGAAAGCTACTGTTAGCATTAAAGTAATGAAATGGATAGTTCAGATATTTATTACTGCCTCTAAGGAGAGTAAACGGACAGTTAGAAGATGGACATTAAAGGACCATTTTGCAGTATCCTTTTGTACTCTCAAGTACAATGAACATGGCAGGTACATTAGTTTCATTGCTATACAGCGGGGCAGCAGGTCTGTTATTATAACACCTGAAGTTGCATTAAATGCTGGTTGGGGGGGTATAGCACAGAAAATCCAGACAGGTTCATCAATGCCACAGATGAAGGGGAAGTTAAGTCACCAGCTAGAAGGCCACGTTTTGAAGCCTTATACATGGAAGCCTTCAAAACCAACAAGTGGAAGACGGAAGGAATGAAAAAGCCAGTGATCAAATCCTCAATCTCCAGAATAACCATTCCTGGAAGCTCGGTGCCTTCAGAAGAGGATTTACTTGGAAGAAGCATTGTTGGAAGCTTCTCGGATCATGAAACCCCAACTTTGAACGACATTCGAAGATGGATCAGTAGCAATTGGAGCACCTCCCATGGAGTCAATGTTTATGGAATGAATTGACACTCACTTTCTCTTTGAAATGCCCTCCCGGAAGGAGAGGGAACATGTCCTAAAAGGAAAATGGAGGTGGCAGATGCTAAAGATGAGCCTACAATTGTGGTCTCACACCTCTGGATGCTGGCCAGACGGAATTGCAAGAAATTGGGTCTGGATTCGCCTTCTAGGGTTACCTGTGAACTTGTGATCTCAAACCAAATTCCAACAAATCGGGGACATATGTCGCGGTTGGATTGAAACAGAAGAAGAAACCAATCTCAAGAACCATCTTTACTGGGCAAGAATCAAGGTCAGAGGAGATGGAAGTACAGTCCCAAAAGAGGAAGAGCAACAATGATGGATTCATATACAAATTCCCCATCAGGTCCGAGCTCCCGGCGTCGGTAAGAAGAGGATGGCAGATCAAACATGAAAGAGGTGAAGGACCGATGGGTAATGAGGGTAACCTAACCTATATAGAAGAGAACAGTTTTCCAGCACTATTCTCAGGCAGTGCAGGTCATAGGTCACATGGGCACATCAAAAGATGGGGCTGATTTTAAAAATAAGTCATGTGATACGCACGTGAAGCAGCTGGAGCAAGGTAATTTCACCCAATTTAAAAGAAGAGGTCGAAAATTGGGCCCAATCACTTTCGACCCAATTGTACAAACCTGGGCCAAGCTCGACTTTTCAGAGCCCAGTAACTCAGACCTACCTTCTAAGATAAAAATTAACGCTAATACTGGCTTTAAGTCGAGTGACATAGCATCAATTACAGAAGGAACAGACTCCCATCGGGAGGAAGCTCTTGATGAGACCTCTTCTGCCAAGAGGGCTTCAATTACAGAAGAGGAAATCGGAACAGTTGAAATTTCACAACATCAATCCTCCCTATCTACTCCAGTTTCTACTAAAACTTCAACGGCTTCGATACAAAATGAGCTTTTAAACAATTTGCATGTAGAGATTCTGTCAACCTGCGACAGAAGAGGACGATAGATGATTGGTGAACATTAGTGGTGAATTACCTCTTATAGCAATAGAAGATCGAAAGGTTGACTGCAACACTGAAATTCGTAATCAACTTTTACATACTGAATATGGAAATTGTGGAGAAATCTGGGAAGTTGAAGAAGCCGAACCAATTGTGGTTCAACATCAAGGAAATCATCAAGACAAAGTAGTGTACACACCAATTTGGGTCCGTCAATATTTGATCAAATTATGCTAACTATTCGGAGTAGATTTCCGGGATATCAAGAAGAAGCCATGGAACTTCTCATGCAGATTGATAGCAGTAGACAAGCAAGAAGAATAGAGTAGGAGATTAATATCAAAAAAAAGCAGATTCAAGGGGATACAAGAGCTGAAGGGACTGGTCTCTTTTGACGTTAAATTTAAAGGATAGTGGAAGCAGGATCAAGGGAAGGCTTTGGCTTTAATTGATCAATGAAGATCAAATTAGTCACGTGGAATGTGAGGGGATTAAACAACATAGACGAGACAAGATTAGTGAAGAATTCTATACTAGTGTGGGGTGCAGACATCATATGTTTGCAGGAAACTAAACTTGAGGGGGATGTAGAAGACATTGTTAAGCAAATTTGCGGAGGTAGATGGACAAGTTCCACATGTCTTAAGGCCAGCGGAACTAGGGGTGGAATCATAATGATATGGGATAGAAGAATATGGAAAGGGGAAATATTTCAGATTGGGGTTCATACTTTGACCTATAAATTTGAAGGTCAGTTGCAGGATTTTAGATGCCATACTGCAGGTGTGTATGCTCTAAACTGTCACTCTGAAAGAAGGGAGATTTGGGAGGAAGTAAGTGTTGTGAGGGGCTTGATGGAGGGTCCATGGGCAATTTGTGGAGACTTCAATATAGTCAGATTTCCTACATTTCCTTCAAAGGAATTGCAAGAGAAGGTCCATAGCTATGGTGGAATTCTCAGACTTCATAGAAGACACATGAACCTTATTGATCTTCAACTGGAAGGTGGTGCTTATACTTAGTATAGAGGGCACACATACGCCATTGCCCAAGAATTGACAGAATCCTGATATCCGAAGAGTGGGATGACAGTTGTAGCAATATCAAACAATCCCTTCTGCAGAGAATAACATCTGATCATGTCCCTGTTATACTGCAATGTGGAGATTGGGAACAACAAAAATCATACTTCAAGTTCGATAATTGGTGGCTGAAAACTGATGGCCTTGTCGACAGAGCTAAGAGTTGGTGGACATCATTTGAGTTTTCAGGAAAACCTGACTACTCTTTTGCTTGTAAAATGAAAGCTTTGAAAGCAAAACTAAGGGAGTGGAGTAAAAGCAACCAAGGCAATCTGAAAGTACAGAAGTCAAACTAGTTCAATCAACTAGCAATGTTAGACAAGGTACTGTGAAAGTAGAAATTTATAGCGAAAGAGATGAATCCGTTGTTAGGAATAATTAAATCCTATAAATGATTGTTCGGGTATGTCGTGAAATTTTTTTGAAAGACAAGAATCAAATAATTTTCTGTGGTGGAACAAAATATCTCTCATCTCCACCTCGAATAGATTCTTTTTTTTTGTTTCCAAAGGAATGTTGTTATGTTGTTTTGAAGGGTGCACTAATCCCTTGAATCCGGGTCCATCACAAGGAAAACGAAAACCAAGATTTGCCTTATCCGGTATCAAACGAGAACTGCGAGCAAATAGAACACCTTTCAAGAGTATCAATACCGTCACATGAATCGTAAATGCATGAATGTGATGTACCAAGAAATCGGCGGTTCCTAATGGAATTGGCAACAAAGCCACCTTGCCACCCACTGCCACTAAATCACCACACCCCAAGTTAAATTGGTGCTTGCTGTTGCACCAGGAGCCGTTGCACCAGGTGCTAAAGCATGGGTGTTTTGTATCCATTGAGCAAAAACGGGTTGTAATTGTATAGCGGTATCTGAAAACATATCTTGAGGACGCCCTAAAGCGCTCATGGTATCATTATTCTTCTGAAGGTGGGAAAAAAGATAAAACTAAATAAACGGATTATTCATCCAAATTTCAGTTTGAAACTCATGTAATTAACCTATTTTTCTTTTGGTTAACCCTAAAACTGGAATAGATCCATGAGAAATCTGATTAGATAGATATGGTATAGATCAAAATGGGACACCAAAAGAATTGACTGCTAAGCCGTATGAGGTAAGAAATTCTCAAGTACGGTTCTAAGGGAAGGAATTGAACTACCTATTCCGACCAGGGAGAACAAGCCTGTTTGAACATTTGTTCCAACCCTCAACCCTTTTTTCTAGATTCATGGATATTGAATCAATCGAACGCACTTCTAACACGAGATTTTGAGTCTCGCGTGTCTACCACTTCACCACCAAGGCATCTTGAAAGTGAATCGTATTCCATGAATATGATATCTATCTAGTGTGATGTATGGAATATATGACAAAGGTGGATCTATTGATCGGTCATGTCATATAGGCCCGAGTTGGACATCCAATTGCTTCGATTCGACTTGTCGTTTGCTTTTTCAAACTCTATCAAGATTTCCCTCCTCCAATTCTTTATTCTTTGAGAAAAGAACCTACGGGAAGGGCTGATTTACGGATGAGGAATTAGCATACTGACTCAACAGAGGAGGAAATGGTGGAGAAGTCATCCCTACTAATGAAGTACGGAGAATGAAAAAGTGGCATGGAGGCAAAGATCAAGGGCCACTTGGCTGAAGGAAGGAAACAGAAACACTAGGTTTTTTCACAAAACTGCAAGTGCCCAGAAAAGATGTAACAACATTGACCAATTAATGATCCGGGGTGAATTAATATTAGAGCCACAGAGTATCAAGAATGATATTTTGGAATTTTACAAAAACCTTTACACTGAGACTGAAGAGTGGAGGCCGGGAAGCAACTTTGAAGATTGTCCAACAATAACTGAAGAAGAAAAGGATAATTGCAAAGCAAATTTGAAGAACAAGTAGTCCTGAGATCTTTGAAAATGTGTGCCATGGATAAGACACCAACCCCTGATGGATTCACAATGGGGTTTTTTATTAAATGCTCGGAGGTGCTCAAACAGGACATCATGGGGGTATTCCGCAATTTCCATTCTCATGCTTTCTTTGAAAGGAGTTTTAATGCAACTTACATCGTTTTGATTCCCGAGAAGAAAGGTGCAAAGGAGTTAAGGGACTACAGACCAATAAGTCTCATCAGAAGCATCTACAAGATTATTGCAAAAGTACATGTTGAGAGACTGAAAAAGGTAATGGAAAAGTTGGTAGACTCACAACAGATGGCATTCATAAGAGGAAGGCAAATAATGGATGTTATTCTTATAAGCCAACAAAGCAGTGGACTCAAGACAGAAACAAAAAAAGCCTGGTGTTCGTTGTAAGCTAGATATTGAGAAAGCATATGACCATGTAAATTGGAATTTCTTACTCAGCATGTTACAACAAATGGGCTTTGGAGTGAAATGGATCAAGTGGATAAAATTGTGTTTCTACTATTAGATTCTCAATTATCATAAATGGTTCCCCGAAAGGTTTTTCCTAAGCTCAAAAGGTCTCGGGCAAGGTGATCCCCTATCCATTTTTTTGTTCATAATTTCCATGGAAGGGCTAAACAACATGAACAAAACAGCCAATCTTAACGGGTGGAATCTTAACGGGTGGATTAAGGGCTTTAAGGTATCCATGAATGGTCATTATAGTCCGGAGATTACACATCTTCAATATGCTGAAGACACCTTGATATTCAAAGATGCAGATGTAGAGCAACTAAGAATTCTAAGAATTATCTTAGTCCTTTTTTAAGGTATTTCTGGGCTACATATTAACCAGAGAAAAAGTCATCTTTTCCCAAATAATGAGGTAACAAACATGGAGGCTTTGGCAATGATTCAAGGGGGAGAAGTGGGGGCTCTCCCTACTACTTATCTTGGCATGCCACTACTACTTACCTTGGCATGCCATTGGGGGCAAAATCAAAATCTACAGGGAGCTGGAAGAATGTCATAGAGAAATGTAAGAAAAAGCTTCCAAGATTGAAGGGTCAACACTTGTCATTTGGTGGGAGACTCACACTGATTAATTCAGTCCTAGATTCCATGTCGACTTATATGATGTCCCTTAGTCACATTCCAGTGGGAGTCACTCAAAGACTGGACAATATTAGAAGGAAGTTTTTGTGGTAGAGGAATAAAGAAAAAAAGGTGTATCATCCAGTAAAGTGGAAAGAACTAATTCTTAGCAAGGCTACAGGGAATTAGAAATTTGAAGAATCACAGCAAAGCACTCAAATTGAAGTGGTTATGGAGATATTCTCATGACCCTCAAAGCTTATGAAGCGATGTGATCAAAGCTAAGTATGAAGTGAAAGATAACTGGATGACAAAGTCAGTTAACTAAACTTATGATGTTAGCCTTTGCAGGTCTATTAGGGTACTATGGCCTGCACTTAAAGTCTGTACTAGAGTACAGAATGGCAACAAGACTTCATTCTGGAATGATAACTAGCAAGGGAATGGAACCTTAAAAGTCTTTATTTGTTGATATTTTTGCTCTAGCTCAACACCAACAGAAATCTAGAGCTAAAATGTGGCCCCTTTAAGGTTGGAATCTGATATTTAGAAGAAACTTGTACAACTGGGAGGTGAACAGAATAATCGGATTTCACAGACAGCTAGAGAACTTCACAGGAACCTAGAGTGGAGATGACAAACTGAGATGGCAGGGAAATAGCAGTGGGAAGTTAAGTGTTAATGCAGACTATAAAATGTTGAACCAGCCCAGAATCTCAGTCACCAACTGGCCCAGGAAACACATATATGGAAGACTAAAGAACCATATAAGGTTGCTTGTTTCTCATGGTTATTGGCAAAGGAAGTAATGCTCCCAATGGAAAATTCAATCAAGAAAAAGTGATTCTTTGTTCTAGATATTGCTTATGTGAAAAAGAGGCGGAATCAGTTGGTCATTTATTTCTTCACAACAACATCACTAACCAGTTATGAAAGATCTTCATTAATCTCAGAGGTGTTGCCTGGACAATGCCTACAAAGATTACTGAAGCTCTCCTTAGCGGGAAAGGAGCTGGAGCTGGAGCACATAACACAAGTAGATGGAGGATAGTATGGTGGACAATTTGGAGCGAGAAATTCTAGATGTTTTGAGAACAGTTGAAATACAGTACAGAAGATCAAACTTAATTGTATTTTGTTGTTTTGATTTTAGTGCAATCAGGTCCATTTAGAAGATACTATATCTATCCTGGACACTTTAGGCTCTTGTTAGGATGGTAGTCTGTTTCGCTTTCTTTTGCTCACGTGTATATATGTGTATATATGGTTTCAGTACAAACCTATGTACTGATTTGTGCTTAATACATGCAACTTTTACCTTCTAAAAAACAAGTAATACCAACTAATAACCAAAAATTGATGACTTTTACCTTCTAAAAAAACAAGTAATACCAACTAATAACCAAAAATTGGTGAGTCGGGTGACTGAGAACCGTAAGGAGAGCTACATTTAGTATGGGTAGATGAGCAGGCGAAGTCTAAACACTAGGTGTTGATCAAAATTAAAATAATAAAGGTGATAATATGAAGACGGGACAGGGTGTTCAGTGAAAGCAAAAGTAATATTAATTTGTTGTCTTTGTGTAAAGAGATGAAAGGATGTACCCACTTTTTGTATTACAAAGTGGGTTAAGAAGGTAGGGAATCTCATGTTGAATGTAAGATTCTAGAGAGCTGGTGCTTTACAGTGCGTTTGGTATGAACAAAAACATTTTCTGAAAAATGTTTTCCAATTTTTTCATGTTTGGTTGGCTTATAGATTTTGGAAAATATTTTCCAAATCAACTTATTTTCCTCAAATCTAAGGAAAATGACTTCCCTTCAAAAAGGAAAACATTTTTCAGAACTCCCTTTCAACCTCACTCTTAAGTTGAAATATTCACACAACTCTCAAAATCACCCATCCCTACTCCGACCCTCAATCCCCCACCCCCACCCCCGCCCCCACCCCGCCCCCTACCACCCTGTTAAAAAAATATTTTAAATTTTTTTCTTACCTCACCCCTACCCAAAACCCAAAACCCTGCTCCCTTCCCCTTTCCAAATTTTTTTTATTTTTTTTTCAAATTCAAACTTTTCTTACCTCCCCTAGCCGACCACCCTACCAACTTCCTCTCCCCCCTCCCCCTCCAAAAAAAAAAAAATTAAATTTACTTTTTTAAAAATTTCAATTTTTTCCTTACCCCACCCCCACTCCCTTACCCCGCCCCCAGTAAAAAAAAATATTTCAAATTTTTTTACTTACCCCACTCTTACTCCCTTACCCCTACCCCTACCCCCACCCCGTACTAGCCCTCCCCACCCAAGAAAAATTGTTTTTTAAAAAGTCAAAATTATTTTCTTAACCGCCCTTACTATCTATTTTGACAACCCCATCCCCACCTACCAACCCCCTCTTAAAAAAAAATAATGTTTATAATTAGTTTCTTGAAAAAAATTCAAAACTTTTTTCTTATCTCACCATTTTTATCATATTCGTTCTCATTGTTTTTGTTACATATATACAAATACTTTTACAAAACATATACTTATCCAATTTGCATAACGAACACACGAATATAAGTAATAAACAACTTATTTTTCTAGAAAATATTTTTCCTCCTTCATATCGAACACACCCTAAAAAAATACTTTTTTGAGATCAAAAATTATTTTTTTAAAATGTGTTTTTACACTTTAGCTAAATACTAAAATGTATTTTTTGAAAAATATTTTTTCATTCACCAACCAAACACTATAAAATATTTTTCGAAAAATATTTTCCATTCACCAAACAAACATAGGAAAACGAGTGAGAAATTAACTTATTTTCCAAGAAAACATTTTCTAGGAAAACATTTTCCTTCATACCAAACACACCCTTAGTGTAACGAGACAAGAAGTTGCCAGTCAATTACTAAATGCTCTCATTTTGAATGGTGGGGATTATATAATGCCTAATGTTCGACAAATTCTTTCAACTGGACGTTAAGGGGAAGTGACAAACCAACACATAGATTGAGATCTGGATGGAGAGAAATTGTAGGAGTTCTGAATGCAAGATATTCCTTTCTCCTACTTCATTTAACGATGTTATTTTCACAAATGTTTAGCACACAATTCACCCTAAAAGTTCAAGTTCAATGGCCTGGAGACGGGACAAGACATTATAAAATGGCAAGGGAATAGCATAGGGACTTTCAGAGTAAATACTGCTTCCAGGAAACCAGTGTTACCAATGGCGCTCGCCACGTCGCCAATGGCGAACGGCGAGGCGAGGGGAGGCATAATTGCCACCTGCCTTCGTGGCGCTGCGACCTACGAAAGGCGACGCCAAGGCGAGGTTGGCGACATGGCGAGGCGATAATGGCATCGCCTTTTTATTTTTAAAAACAAAATTAGGGTTGTAGTGATAAAAGATAATTTAGGGCTTATTTTCCTGTTTTGGTCTGACTGTCTTACTTGTTTGGCGACTGCAACTGCGACCCAAGGCCAGTCACAAGTGAGACTGTGATTCCGACGACCGTCGATCTGTGGCGGATACTCCAACAACTAGGAAGTCCTGATTTTTCTTCTTTCTTTTTCTTCTTACTCCGGCGACTCAATTGGTACTACATACTGATTTCTTTTTTTCTCTTCTTCTTTTTCTCTTCTTCCTCTGTTTTTCTTTTATTTCTTCCTCTTTTTTTGTTTCTCACAAGTCACAAGGAGTACATTGTATTACACTATTACTGTAAGCCTGTAACAGTAAACAGTATGTAAAAAAAAATCTTTTTGATAACTTATATAATATACTAATTAATATCGTAATTGTTTGATGACTTGATCATTAACAGCAATTTTAATGGCGTGTCAATCTACTAGTAGCAAACAAAGGGACATTGGATGGAATTATGGTACGCAAGGACCATCAAAAGATGCGGTGATGGGTAACTTTTGTCGACATACTATCAATGGCGGTATTACTCGGTTCAAGCAACATTTGATAAGTGGAAATGAAAATGTCAAAAATATGTCAAACTCGTCCGACAGATATCTCTGAAAAGGCATTTGTCGATAGCAAAGCCACGACAAATCCAAAGAATCAATGATATGTGTCATCGTATAATATCGTTGTTGATGATGATATGGATAAACAAGAGGAAACGATGCCTCCCTCCAAATCCCAAAGAATGTCTCGAGTGGTGCATCATCCTCGGTATGAGATGTGACGAAAGGTCCTATTAATAGGTTTTTTCTACAGAAGCCACAACACAATATAGGTTTTGAAAAGGCAGGAGAAGGACGAGGACGAGGAATTGATGACACAAAAAAAGATCTCAAGGGAGCGGGTTGTAAATGTTTTCGCAGTATGGATGTATGATGTCGGCCTCCCGTTCAATTGTGTCAATTATGACTCATTTGCTAACTTCATAAAAGCAATAGGACAACATGGCTCGGGAATGCAGCCACCTACCTATCATGAAGTTAGTTACTCAGTTAAGAAAAAAGTGAAGAAAGTTGATGAACCTATTGAGAAGCATAAATCCAGTGGCAAAAGTATGGTTGTTCCATTATGATGGATAAATGGACAGCACGCAATGGAAAAAAGATCATATATATTTTGGTGAATTGTCCGATAGGTAGTATCTTTCTTGGTTCTGTTGATGCTTGCAATGAGTCTACCACTGGCACTAAAATATACAGCTTGTTTGAAAAGACAATTGAGGAAATTGGACCGAAAAATATTGTTCAAGTTGGCACTGATAATGCCAGTGAGAATGTGCAAGCAGGGGAGCTTACGAGGGTTGTGTACCCACATATCTACTGCACTCCATGTGTTGCCCATTGCATCAATTTGATGTTGGGAACATATTCAAGATTAACCCATATACTTCAGGTAATACTTAATGCCTCTCCTCTTTTTTAGTTATTACTAAATTCTAAATACTTATTAAGCTAATAATTGATATAATATGTCTATTACAGTTTTTAAGAAGCCCACAAAGGTAGTTTCTTACTTAAGTCAAAGGCCGTTGTTGAATTTAATGAGAAAATTCACCAATGGATGGACTTATTTTTAAATGTTTTTGGCTTTTAAGCACTTTTTTAGTTTTGGTGGTGTTTAGGTAAGTTAGAAAGTGCTTTTAAGCACTCATTTTAGGTTTAAAAAGTATTAAAATAAGCCAAAAGTCAAAAGTAGGGTGATACAAGGTGGATTGACCAGCTCAAAAGGCCTCTGCATTCAACAGGGTATGTTTTAAATCCAGGATTGTACTTTAGATCCACTATGGATGAAGAGAAAATTGCTAAAGTGTGGGAGAGTTACTATACTTGTGTTGAGACGATAGTCCCCGATCTTTCCACATAAGATTTACTAGTTGTTGAGCTTGCTAATTACAAGAGTGCAAATGGATTGTTTACTTCTAGTCAAGCTGTTAAAGTCAGAGACACAAGGTCACTGGGTTAGTGAATTAGTTTAGTTGTCTTTATTATAGCTTTAGTGCTTTACTTAAGTTACTGACTTTTTTATACATATTAACCTTCAATTTTTCTATAGTTGAGTGGTAGTCACTATTGGCAGCGGAACTCCGACTCGCAAAAGTTTGCCATGAGAGTATTGAGTTTAACATGTAGTGCATCGGGATGTGAGCGAAACTGGAGTGTGTTTGAACATATGAGAACGATTTATTATATCTACTTTCTATATTGATGCGGTTATTATTAGAATTTAATTAGTAATTATTTTATGTATAGATTTATTTCAAGAAGAGGAATAGGTTTGAGCTATCGCATCTCAATGATCTAGTGTACGTTAAGTATAATAGAACATTGACACGTCGTTATGAGATTCGTGATACCATTGATCCAATTCTCTTGGAAAATATTGAAGATGCTAATGAATGGTTACTTGGTGGCCCCGAAGATCAAGAAGATGAACTAGTGTATGAGGAAGGTGATCTTAACTGGGGTGCTGTTGCTATGGCAGCCGAGCTGATGATGATAATGTCTATCGTCTTAGGAGAAAGTCTTCAAGATCAACTTCAAGATCAAGGTTACTTGACAAGGGAAAAGCTACAAGTTCAAGTCAGACTCGAACCATAGTTGACGAAGAAACCGAGGAGGAAGAAGATGAGGGGCAATATAGTGAAATGCAAGTTGGAATTAAAGATTATGCTAATTTTGAAGAAGAACAAACTTTAGAGTTTCAGTATTGCTTGTTTTATGGAGTGTTGAGTCATTCAAGTTCTAAACGTTTAGTAGGCATTTGGCCATGAAAACTAAAGATTTTTTAATTTAAAGTTGGAGTTGTGTTTGCCATGTCTTTCTGAAAAAAAAATTTAGACTTTTGAAAAGTCTTTTTCAAATATAATTTTATACCCCAACTTTAAAAAACTATCAAAATCAACCATATCATTAGATGAAGCATATAACAAAACCTCATTCTTATCAACATTAACTTGAATGTCAATCCTTTCATCCATATAATTTAGTTCTAATACGTGAAACAAGGTTATTGACACCACTGTTAGATTTTCCGCAGAATCTTTTCAATAGCATGCTACCGAAACCTGTCAAAGCTTTCTTTTCCAGCTTTTAGGTATCCATATCCAGAAAATTAAACAACGAGGAAGGACTATAAGAGTAGAAAGAGAATTAAACTCAAATGTAGTAACACAGACCATATAAGAGGGGTTGTGTAAAAATTAAAAAAAAAAAATGGGGTTATATGTGTTATGTAATACTAATAAAAGTTGGAATTGAAATTGGAGAAAAGTGAAAACAACAGAACTTGTTTTCAATTTTCAAAAAACAAAGTTGGAATTGTTTTTGGAATTTCCATGGCCAAGCACCACAAATTTTATAAAGTGAAAAATTTTCCGGAAAAAAGTGAATATTTTTATGGCCAAACGGCCTCTTAGTATTATCTACTATCTATTTTTAATTTCTAGACTTGAAATATTTCCTAATATATTAGCGGTGTTGAAATTTTGATCATTTATATATGCATTTAATTATTTTAATTTTTTCTTGTATTAATTGTCATCGCACTTTCAAAAAGTGATCTCCTCGCCACTCGCCTCGCACGTGGCGGGGCAGGGCCTTGTCACCTCTCACCGTCCAAAACACTGCAGAAAACTTAATCAGACAAACCAGCAGTTATCCAGGCCCTGGAAACATATTTGGAAAGCTAAAATCCCACACAAAGCATCCTGTTTCGTTTGGTTATTGGCAAAGGAAGCTGTGGTGACTCAAGATAACCTGATGAAGAGGGGAATCCCATTGTGGTCTAGAAGTTTTTCCTATGGGGAGCTGGAGAACCAGTGGTCCATCCATTTATACACTGTAAGGTCACTAGTCAACTATGGAGAATATTTATCAATCTAAAAAATATAGCATGGACTATGCCTAGGAAAATTACAGACTTTAAACAGCGAGGAAGAAGCAGGAGTACATGCCAAGAACATGCCAAGAACAGGAACAATTGGAGAATAGTTCCCGCTACTATCTGGTGGATAATCGGAAAGGAGAGGAACCTTAGAGTTGTTGAGAATGTGAGAATAGTATGCAGCAAGTAAAGCTGAACTACATTTTGACTATATGTTTTTGGTGTAATCAGATATACTCTAATGACGAGGTCTCTATCATTGATGTCTTTGACCCATTATAGGGATAGGCTAGTAGATTTAGAGCTTTTGTAAATATCATTTCGGTACAACCCATGTACTGTCTTATAGAAATAGAAAAATTCCAATTAAAAATAAAAACATTTGCCCCAACAGTTGAGTAAGATCAGTATGGTAAAGGATTTCTATGTTTTGCACCAGCCTTTGACAGCAGCCTTTATTTTAAGATTAACCAGGGCCTTTAACGTACAGCTCTTCACAACGAATTTTCCTTTTATTTGTAAATACAAATTTACTTATCCAAAAAGATAAGCATTGTGAATCAGAATCATTACTCAAACTCCGAAAGAGCACGAAGATGTACCAGAAATTCTGGCACATAGTTGATAATGCAAGCGCCGGTGAACTATCTTTCATGATCACAATATTTGAAATTTTGCGCATAGATAAAGGACGCCGACGTCAAAGACCCCAGGAGAGAAATTAAATATATCCACTCGATTTCAGGCAGAAACTTTTACAAATGCAAGGGAATTATATTGGAAATGATACTTGAATGAGAATGTGCACGAACATGGACAAAAAGCGAGAAATACATGAATTAAACTACTTTTATCAATGATTTCCATAACCTAGATAGACGAAAACTTGGACCTTTGAAGTAGCAGGATTACTAGGTTCGGAACTTTTACCTTGCTTCAAAGCAAATGGCAACTGAAGATAATCAAAAGCCTCGAGTATAAGCTCCACATCTTCAAATAATACTTCTTCTGCATTACAAACATCAGAATTCACTTTTTACCACTTCTTCAAATCTACTACAGACATGAGAATTGAAGAATAAAGGAGAAGAAAAAAGAAATTGGTATAAGATGAATATACCGGACGATTGGTCATCCTTCAACTATGAAGACGTGTAAAACATACAAATCCATTTTCTTCTAAACTACCTTTTCATGTATCCAAAAAGCCAAATTCTGTAGCATATACTTCCAAGGGGATTATAATATTTGTCTCTAATTGGTTGAATAAGACACTCGTTAAAGAGCCTTTTTCCCCCGGGTTATTAATCGCAAGATAGGACTATCAATCCTCAATTTCCAGCCTGTAAGTGATTCATTCACCTACTGCTAGACTGTTTTAGTTTTTCTCAAAGTCTTTCAGAAACAACTTTAAGTTGTTAGCATTTTATACAAACATCTATACTATTAACTTCATTGGTCTCTCATAAATACGTCAGACCAAACCCAAAGCAGCACCTGACTATCATAACCGTTACACTGGATTCCATGATCACCTATATAATCTCTTGAACTTTCTCAATTAGCATAACATAAATAAACAATATAAATAAAACAACAATAAGCAGACGATAGTCCGTTGAGTTACCATTCCATAAGGTGATTTTCAGCTTCTCCTTTTGAATATCCTTAATATATCGACCTAAATAACCCAATATCAGTTGCCTAACCAGGCCTTCAAACATCGTGGAAACACGCAAGGAAAATCCTACATGAATCACAAGTATATAAACATGATTGCGCACAAACCAATATTGGTATTATGGTTATAGACGTTATTAAGCCAGCAGTAGAAGGAGAAGGGAGGAAAGAAATCTTGGCCGGAGAAAGAAGAGATTGCCTAGACACTCCACTGCGACAAGGATTTTGGGCCTTACAATTGGAACTCCCTACAGCTGAGAACATACTCCGGTACAACCAAGTTGCCGAGTTGGCTAGATTCGAGTCAAAACAATGATGCCGATGACTCCCATCCTCTGAGATGATGCCTTGTTGCTGTCATCAACGATCCCTTCAACCAAAGCCCTAACTCCGACGTGATACAAAATCACTGCAGGCCTCAAAGTCCTCCCTTAGCCCAGAATCAATTTCTGTTCGAATTTCCAGGAAGCAACTCGCTCATACAGATGAAATTACAAACAAAAATATTGAATTGCTGATTAGTGACTTACAGTTTGAAATTTCAATTTTAGAAGATGTACTTGCCGCCTCATCCACCGGAACAGGAGCTGTAGTTACCGGAATAGGGAAAGAGAAGACCTCTGCCACGTCCTGATCGAGCCAAGCGAAGGATTTTGCTGTCGCATCAGTCAGTGACCACGTGGGTGTGAATTTGCTAGGCGGCTTTCTTTCTGAATGTGCAAATTGACCTCCTTTTATTTTTGTTATTTAAAAATAATTTAATAAAGAATTGAGTCATAATACTTTTTCCATTTCAAAAAAATAATCTAATTTGATTTGGCACAAAATTTTTAAAAAAAAAAATTAAATCTTAGGATATTAAATTAAAGATATATTAAATTTACCAAAATATCTTTCAATCTTTTAATCTTAAACATATTATATGAAAAGTTGAAATTAAAAAGTTTCTAAAAAAAAAAAGATCATTTTTTTAAATGAATTAAAAAGAAAAGTAAATCATTCTTTTTTAAATGGAAAAAGTAATATATTAAAAACTATGAAATTTATTTATGTTTATAGACATAGACAAAGATAAAAAATAATATCTGATCTTTCTATTTGATCTTTCTATTTTCAAGTTTCCTTCTCTCTTTCCTCACTAAAAACTTATTACTTCTTCAACATTCTTTTTTCTAAAGTAGAACTCATTCTTGTTTGAACGCATTCTTATATTTTTTTTTTTCTAAATAGATTTTACTTGTTCTTTGTGGAAAATTTATGAGAAAAATTAATGCTAAAAATGTAAATTACAAATTCGAGGAAAATCAGGTGAACTTTATTTGTTTTTAAATTTTGCAACTTAAATTTTAAAACTAGATAAGTAAGATAAAAGAATCATAGATTTTTGTTCAAACAAATAAAGCGATCAACTCAGTTAATCTCTCGGCTTTCTATAGAATCACTCAAAACACTTTATTTTGTTTACCAAATTACGTTATTGATAGTAATTCAATCTAAACAATTTGTATTTAATTGGATTGACTTAAACTCGATTTTTTAAAATATTGATAATAATTTTAAATTTTCTTTTTTTCGTCAAATTAATATGACCTTTATTTACATTATCATTAGGAACATGATACATCTAGTGAAGGAGATGAGTGTTCTAAGACATTTAATGATGGGGATAAGTCTTTCGAGGCATCTAGCGACAGAAATGAGTCTGTTGAAGAGAATGATGTGATACCTGAATATGAAACCTCGATAGACTTCTCTCAATATTATTTGCGTAAGGACTTAAATGACGAGGACCACTTTAATGTACTTTTGTCCATTTTGTCAAGGTAGGATATTGTTGAAATATACAGAAGTATTGAAGAAGGCAAAAATGTAGAACTAGTTTATGGATAGCTGTTTTGGTTGCTTATTAAAAGTGAACCTAGAGAATTAGAACAAAAAACTTTATGGCCAGTTCGTACACTATCTTCTACAACGTCGTGTTGCAAGCTCAAAGAAAAAAAAGGTAAGATTCATAGTTGATGGTAAGCTAATTTGATTTGATATGAAGGAGTTTGCTATGATTACCGAATTAAATTTTGAAAACTTTTCCATTTATAAGACTTTATATGATGAAAAAAAGGAAAAGATTTTTAGGTCTAGTGATGAATAAAGAAAGTAATCTAATGAAAAATGATTTAAAGGAAAGTTGGAAAGTAACCGATTCGATGTGATACTCCCAAACTATGATTTCTTCTACAGAAGTATAAGCAGACGTCAAATATATAACCCAACGAAGGTTGGGGTCAAATCCCACGAGGAATAGAGTGCTAATTAAGTTGTATTCAGATTACTTGACTTTTAATCATATGTTTTCACAAAATAAAGGGGGTTTGATTCAAATGATAATTTAGAGATTTCGGTTTGAAAACAATGAGAAACTTCTTGTAATGTGTGAACACAGATAAATGATAAACTAGGGTTATGTTCACTTTATTATTTCAATTCTTTTCAATTATGGGTTATATGAATTTATATATAGATTGTGCTTATAGAGGAACGTATTTAAAAGTTCAATCCAAGTATTTATCAACCTTCAAGAAAAGACACTTTTTAATTTTCTCAAACCTAAAGTGGTAAAGATAATTATATGTATTTTTTAAGATGTTAATTCGATTAAGGCATTAATTCACAAATTAGAGATTAAAAACTCTAACTCCTTATCACTACTCTCTTTTCCAAACAACAACTCCTTTGTTCAAGCAAGTTGTGTTTAAGGCACACTCTCAAGTTTGCAATCATGAGAATTCATTAAAAATGAAGAGAATGACATATAAGAACAATTGTAATATAAACTCAAAAACTCATAGTTTAGATTGTTGATTACAAGGTTTCCATAACCCTAACTAAAAAATTTACTCAGTCATGATTAGAAATAACATCAAATAAATCAAACTATTCATACCAAAATCCAAGATTATTTGGGATTACAAGATGACCCTAATAGAAAGTGTTTTGCCTCCACTTCTCTGCTCCAAAAATATGTAACCAACATTCAAAATCGGTTTTGGGGTGTTTATATTTTTTCTTGTGAAATTACCCCCAAGCACCTACACTTAATTTAAAAGAACATGTTTGTCTTGGACTAGAGCATCGCGATGCACACCTCATCGCCAAACCTAAGTATCACGGCGCGGAGCTCAACGCAAACCTTATGGGTTTCAGCGTGAACCCTAGAGGTCACGACGCAAAGCTCAGCACGCACCCTAGGGGTTGCGATGCGAACACAGCCTCTAGACATGCCATTTTGCTTTCATCTTATGTTCTTTGCGTTCCATGATGTTCCTATGTCTCCATATGTTTCATTTACTCCTGAAATTGTACTAATCATATTGATTAACTCATTTACATCAAAAGTAAGATAAAATATATGAATCAAGACACTTTGTTCTCAAAACTTAGCTCAAATATGGGTAAAACATGGCACTTAAGTGTATAAATACACCCAAGATCACCATCCCACGCTTAAAGATTTGTTCATCCTCGAGCAATTACCTATTTTACGCTCAGCACACAAGGCTCTAATCTCACTAATTAAAAATAAGCTACTCAAGTTAAAATCAGACAACGCATATGAGCAACAAGTCTTACTTTCAATCATGCCATGTAGATCTATGAACAACTACTCGAAATTTTCTTCCCTCAAGAATAGACTCTCCAAAATTAGCAAAATCATGCATATTTTCCAATCAAGAAACTACATAAAGCCTGAATCTATCACTAAACACGTGCCCCTTGCCACAAGAGAGTACCCCCACATTTCTCACCACATGCAAATCATCACAAAAATTTTAGGGGTACAGAAATAAAATTTTACGCTTACTCTCTCAAAGAATTCATATGTACATCGAACGACCCATAAGCTTGCCAATAGTGTAATACTATACTAATAAAAGGATGTTAAGGTGTAGGATCAAGTGGGACTTTAATGAGTTGTTCTAAGGGACGAGTAGGTACTATTTTGGATAGAGATAGTGACTAAATTCCCTAAGCTCTTTCATACATCACCTTACTATTAAGCTCAATATCAATAACATTTCCTTTCTATTACTTGCAATTTACATTTCTTTTGTTTTAGCCCTCTCATTGGGTTAGACTACAACGTGGATGTAGGAGATTTTATTTCATTTTATACTATATATTTTTCCTCTTTTTTTTAAACATTAAACATATCTATCATTCACTCCCACCATCCACCATGCACATTCTCTTTGCCAAACCACAAACTACTATGTTAGGACTTTATTAACAATTCCTCTTTTTGCAACTCCCAACTTCAATCCTTTAAACTTTTCAACTAAAGCACTTTGGGAATTTGAGGATCAAATTATAGTCAATAAAAAAAGGAATAGGCTAAAAATGACGCTACCAAATAATAGGCTAAAGGCTCAATGGGGCTTACTAAGGTCATATATAATGGTTAGTTAACAAAGGCATTTAACAAGGCTAGCCAAAGAAGTCATATATTATTTCTTGCACCTTACATACTTTGTTTCGCTTTGTACACGCACTGGGCAAGTTTTAGACACCATAATGTAACATGGAATAGGCAAATACTTACTCACACATGGCATATATTCAAACCAAGATGGACCTATATTAGATTCTCACTCAAGCCATGACATGGATTTAACTTTAAGCTAGAATTACCAAAAAGTCATATGATTGAGCTTAGGAGTTTCAAAAGCAATTATTCATCTACCTACATCACACGTTTTTCCCCAACTTATGTTTATATTCGTGTCGTATGGTCATGTAACCCACAAGAACACTTAAATTCAATTTCATGAAGGGGGTTCCACTTCTTAATCTCTAAAAATGACTAATTTTCTCTTAAGATGTAATACCTCATACTTTTCTTAGCTCACTTGAGCTTATAATGCTTGCATAAGAGGCTTAGAACCTAAAAATTTCACTAAGTATTGGGGACTTAGTCTTATTTTTGGCCTCTTAACTTCGAGGAACATGTCTCAAGGAAGTTTTGGATCTTTCATATGAGGATTTGGTCGTGTTTGGATTTTATTTCCAGCACCTTACAACGATAGTGATGCGTCGCAGTAGGTATAGTGATGAGGCACTTGACGCGACGTGGTGCTCCTCCAAAACGCATTCCAGTTACGAATTTAAATGCCGAGGGGCAGTAGTGTCTTTTCCGCTCAATCCAAGTCACCATAACCCGACTTATATCAGCAATTTAGGCATTATTTGCCCATTCTTCTCTAATTTTCTATCAAAGAAACCCTAACCCTCTCCCAAGAACATCAAATTCAATTTTTTTCTCTTCAAGAAAGCCAAGAAATCAAGTTCCCAAATCCAAGAACCTTCAAGGAAGTTTAAAGATTTGTGTTGCTCTTTCAAGATTTAAGATTCAAGGTATATGTGATGTTCATCCATGGTTTTCTTTCACCATGGAGTCCACGATTTTTTTGAATGTTAAATTATGAGTTTTCCATGTTTTAAATGAGTTATTTCCATGATTTACTTATTATTTTGATTTCAAGTTAAGATTAGAATTGTCTTCAAGTGGAATGTATTATAGTATATTTTGGATGTTGAAGATTCCATGTCATGTTCATGCAATTCAGGATAAAGCCTTAATTTATGGTTTTTGTTATGTAATCATGCTATCTCATCACGTTTAAAAGCATCCCCATGTTAAAGTCTTAATCTCCATGTGTTTGATGAAATGCCAAAGAGAATGATTCCCCATTATTATTTTTTTGAAGATTTTACATGCCTTTATTGTTATTTACATTTAGTGTTGGGGGTTTTGAATTCTCGATACTTAGTTTTTTTCCATAGTTTTAGTATTTTCAAAATGGTTTCAGATAAATCGTGAGCATTGTCATCCATTTAGTTACCATGATCAGTTGTATTGCTCAGTTAAACTTAGCTTAGTCCAGTAATCAGTGTCAGTTCAGTTGGTAGTATGATTTAGCATCGAGCAAACCTAGGGATGAGGCTCACCCATCAGTTAGGACTGGGTCTTTAAAAGCGGTCCTTAAGTTCCGAAACTATGTATCCAACGTAGGATAATGAGATATCACCTGCCAGTTTAAGACTAGCTCCCTAGTCCTTTGGGACACCAGTTGAGTGAATCCATACAACCAGTGTTAATACCTATGGCACGGTACTAACACCCTTTCAACTGGGGTTACAAGTTGGCCCTCGATTATCTCAGATTGGGGTATGTCGGTTAGATGATACCTCCTACTGTCTCAGTATTCAGTACAGATTTTAGTTCAGGTTTGCTTGACCATAGCATACAGTACATCAACTATTCAGTTATCAAATTTCAGTATTTCAATTTTTAGACTATTTCAGCATCTTGCTATATGCTTGGTCATGTATTCTCAAATTTTATCAGTTCAGTTATTTTATCAGACTTTCCAGTATGTCATCAGACATTCAGATTTATAATTTAAATCGCAATTATCAGTATCTAAACCTTATGGCGTTATTCACTTGTTTCCACATATGTTCATTATTAGTTATTATTTAGTGCTCACAGTATGTTAGCTTGTGGTCACTTATGACCGTAAGCACTATTATCGTGACTAGGGGGTAGCCTCAGATCGTGACAAAACTTAATATCAGAGCCTAAGGTTTTATAGTGTCCTAGGGAGTCTAAAAGCCGCATTGAGTAGAGTCTTGTGCATGGGTATGAAGCGCGTCATACTCATAGGCAAGAGGCAACAAGACATTTTAGGAAAAGTTTCCCTTCTTTCATTATTCATGTCATGTGAGTGAGCATGAGCTCTATTTAAACTTTTTTTCTAATCTATCCTTTACTCCATTACAGAAAATGCCCCCAAAAAGAATAACGGAAGAAGAAATAAAAATCTGCCCATGATGAGGGGTAATTTTTCTACTCATTCTCAGTAAACATTTGTGCACATTACCTTGTTTTGAATAAATAAATGAGACATATGGGTGATAAAATGCACTAAAATCCACTCTTTGTAGGCATAACGTTGAGTAGATCAAAAGATGTGGATTCGAGCTGAAAATAATAATAAGAGAGCAAAGAAGAGTGCAGCTGAAGACCCGGACTACATCAGCCTTAGTTACCGTGACCGCGGTCCTTAATTCGCAATCACAATCAGTCTAGACAATCAGCACAATGCAGTCGTTGCATACAATCGCGGTTGCAGACAGTCATGCACGATCGCGGTTCAATGGGAATATGCCCAAGGGAAGATCTGTAAAAGCACTTAGACAAATCACAAACCATATATAAGCAAAAACAATTTCTTCTTTGGGTATTGCTTACCTCATAACTAATTTTGATTTGAGAAGAAAAAACTCTAATTGGGCAAGTGTGTAACTACTCCTGGAGGCTTAATTTCTTAGTGATTTTGTGAAGAATGAATGTTTTGGATAATCCGCATGGTATATTTCCCTTTACTTACTTCATGAGTAGCTAAGTAATTTAGTCTTGGGATTATGTTGAACTAGAGTGTAATTGTGTGTGGATATAATTGTGTTTGCATAGATTTTAGCTGTTGAGTATAGATTAGACCATTGCTTGAGCTTATGGGTTGGAATTTGATGGATGAAAACCCCAAATCTCTAAATGGTTTTGATGGGTGAAAATCCCAAACTCTTGAAACCCTTTATCATCCTTGAAAGTGGGATGAAGGTGAACATTAGGTAACCTCAACATCCCCGAAAGAGGGTTATAAAGGGACAAGGCAGTGGTGGATAATTGAGCCTATGGTTTACTACCTTTTGCAATCTTAGAGATAAGTGTATTAGGAGTGTAAATCATGTCAAGAGCATCATCCTAGAAATAGGGATGCTTGATTAAGGTTTTGGGTGATCATGAAAAAATTGCACACTTGTTAGGTGCTCGAATAGCTAACGGGTAAAATCGTTGTGGTTTTGTTGAAAGATTGACCCCAATGATCTTTGACCTAGACTATCGTTTTGTTAACAACTAAATTCTATATTGAACCAACATCAACCCATATGTATTACCTTTAGGTAGACATAATCCCAAGATTTCCCCAAACATTGTTACTTAAAACAAAAGTGTCATTTCTTGATCATTTGCTAAAGATTGTAAGAAAAGTTTTCAACCACATCCCCCACTTTATTTTATATGTCTTATTTATTATTATTCCGGGTAAACTTATAGTAATTTGAGCATCCATAGGGTTTGAAGTCTATAACTCACTCCTTGAGATTTGACCCCAATTCAAATTGGGTTACTTGACAATGACTGCCTCACACTTTAATGATGGGAGTGAATTGAGCGTTATTAAAATTACGCCATTGTCGGGGAGTGAAATATAGATTTTACTTATGCGGTGTGATTCTTACTTAGGAATACCTGGAGTGTTATCATTTACTTTATTTATTGTTTTTAATTCTTGTTTTAGGTGATCAAAGTATTAACTGAACAATGATGGATAGCACAAGTAACATGGGCCCAAATGAAGTGGGGTAAACAAGTGCGATCCGCATCCCACCAACTAATGGGAACAGAGTCTTCCATGTGACTAGTGTAATGCTTCACATGTTACAAATGAAAGGATTGTACGGAGGTCAAGACTTTGAGGACCCAAATATCTATTTGAAGAATTTTGTGGAAGTGTGTGTACCGTTCAATATAGCACACATTACTCAAGAGTCCATTCGGCTTCACATTTTCCCATTCTTATTAATGGGTGAGGCAGTTTCATAGCTCCGCTCACTTCCACCCGACTCAATTACATCTTGGGATGACCTTACTAAGTTTTTTCAAGATATATATTTCCCGCCATAAAAAATTCTTCAAAAGCGGGACGAGATTGTACTTTTTTGACAAATGAATGGAGAATCGTTGTTTAGTTTAACGGTAAGCTTACTCAATGCCCAAACCATGAAGTCCCAAAGAAAATGCTTCTTGAGATCTTCTACCGTGCCCTTGATCCATTAAACAAATCAGTGGTTGGTAATTCTGTGGGTGGTCTTCTAGAGAAGTTGCACCACCACGCAACCTTTCTATTGATATGAGAAATGTCTAAGCAAAATCGGGGTTGGCATACCTGAGAAACTAAAGCTCCCCAGATTCCTTCTACTACTTATATGGTCGATAACAAACAAAGAAAGCGGAATAAAGAAAAGGAGAAGAATATGGAGACAATGATGACCCAACTCAAACTCTTGATAATGCATATTATGGGCGCACCCGCGAAAGTGTTCAATGCCATGGCATTAAAATCTTATGATAATGATGAAGAGGAAAAGATGTTGGATGAGGAAATCCGTTGTTTGACTAACTACTCGGGGGGTTCTCGTCCCGCCTATCAAAGGTATGGTAGGAATCAAGGTTGGATGGACCGTGAGATGGATAAAGATTGAAGGGATCGGGAACATATCTATGATCGTTATGTTCCTCCTCGTGATCAGGTCAAAGCAAATAGTCAAATATCGTCGACCCCAAGAAGTTCAAGACCGAGAATGTGTTGGCAAGGATCTTGAGTAGAGTGGAAGGTACGGACAAAATGTTCTGCGAATTAAAGTGCAATTTTTCCCAACTCTCTCAAATAGTGGTGTCTCACTCTGCCTCTATCAAGCAATGGGAGACCCAAGTCGGGAAAATCTCCACACTATTAAATGAAAGGCCTAGAGGTGGACTTATAAGTGACACAATTGCTAGCCCAAAGAATGACGCGCAAGTCCTAGCAATTTTCACAAGAAGTAGGAAAACACTTGATGAACCCGTTAGGGGAAACTTGAGTAAAAATTTACCTAAAGCTAATACCAAGGAGGTGCATCCCTAAGAAAGAGAAGCTAATGATGAAGATGTAGTTGAAGTTGAAAATGCACAAAATAAATCAAGATCAACCATCCAAATGCCTCCCCCACTTCCTCAACGATTCCATAAAAAAGAGAAAAAAGACAAATTGAGGAAATTCATGGCAAAACTTAGCAACCTATCGATAAATATCCCGTTGCTAGAAACTATCTAAGAGATCCTGGGATATGCTAAGTTGATGAAAAAGTTAAAGTCCTAAAAGAAACTTGTTGAAGGTGATACTATTGACGTCACTCATGGGTGTAGCGTATTATGGATAGCTAGGTTATGAAAAAGAAAAGATGACCCCGAAGCATTCTCTATTCCTTGCACAATTGGGATGCATGAATTTCCAAATGCTCTGTATGACCTTGGTGCGAGCATCAACTTTATGACTTTTGTCATATACAAGAAGCTTGATTTGGATACCCTGACGCCAACCTCTATACGACTCTTGATGTTAGACCGGTTTATAAAAAGGCCGGTGGGTATATTGCTTGACATCCTTGTAAAAGTGGAAAAGTTCATTCTCCCGACGGATTTCATGGTATTGGATTATGAAATGGACCAAGAGGTGCCTATCATTCTTGGTCGTCCTTTCTTGGCCATCGGGAGAGATATTGTCGACCTAGAGCTAGGGGAGATAAAATTTAAAATTCAAGAGGATGTGGTCTCTTTCAAAATTTATAAATCAAAGAAGAAAACCGTGGAGTTACAAGTAGTATCTGTGGTGGATGTTGAAAATAAGAAGATGAATGAGGATGAGTTCGAAGACCTACCTTGAGAATGAAGAAAGAAAGACGTCGTGCCACGATGATAACTAAGGCGCTAGGTGAAAGGCAACCCACAAATGCCATGAAAGTGTCTTGTATCCTTTTTGTTATGTTTTTGTAGGGTAGATGTTATCTTTTGCATATTAAAACCCCTATGTATTTGTGTCACTACAAAGTGCATTGGATGAGCTTAAAAAGATGAACAAAATTGAGTAAAATGCTGAACACGGGAAAACATGGGAGCAGAATTGCTTTCAATTATTGTGATTGCGGTCCCCAAGTGCGATCGCGGTTATGCGGGTATCCATGATTGTGGTTCCCAAGTTTTATTGCGGTCACACGGGTGTCTGCGATAGCTGTCCCTTGACTGCGATTGGGGCTTCTTCAGTCATTTAACCCCTAGTTTCCCTTATTTCCCTCACACTCCCTTTCAAGTTTGTACTCTATAATTTGGGCTAATTTCTGGCCAAGTTTATGAGCTCTCAAACAGCATCCTTGCATCCTCCTGCATCACAATTACGATAAGTGTCATGAATCTGTGCTTTTATTTATGAGACTAGGCCCTAGAATGCATAATTAAGTGAGGGCCTAAAGTTTTGATTGTTATGCTTCCATGTGCTCTTAGTTGATATTGGTGATATATTGTCTGCTTGAACATGGTGTGCATATAAGTCAAAAATCTTGAGTACCCAAGTATGTTTTGAAAATGTAGACAAATGAGATGCGCACACCAAGTGTTTGATAATTTGCCTAAATGAACATTCACTAATGATATTTGTTTTCTAAAGGGCACATCCATCCACTTGTTAGCATTTGTCAAATGATCTTCATATGCACCCATATTGTAGAAAATGCTAGTATGGATAAAAAGTGAGCAAAAAAGAGTGCAACTAAAGACCTGGACTACATCATCCTCAGTTGTTGCGACCACAGTTCTTAATCCACGGTCGCAGTCAGTCAAGACGGTCAGTACAATGCAGTCACGGCACACAACCGCAGTCGCGTGGATACGGTCGCAAACAATCATGTACAATCACGGTTTAGCTAGAATATACCCAGGGGCAAATCTGTAAAAACACTTAGACGAACCCCAAACCATATATAAGCAAAAACCCTTTCTTCTATGGACATTGCTTACCTCATAACTAATTTTGATTTGAGAAGAAGAAACCCTAATTGGGCAAGTGTGTAACTACTCTTGAAGGCTTAATTTCTTAGTGATTTTGTGAAGAATAAATGTTTTGGATAATCCTTATGGTATATTTCTCTTTAATATCTTCATGAGTAGCTAAGTAATTTAGTCTTGGGATTATGTTGAACTAGAGTGTAATTGTGTTTGGGTATTATTGTGTTTGCATGGATTTTAGTTGTTGAGTATGGATTCCACCATTACTTGAGCATATAGGTTGAAATTTGATGGGTGAAAACCCCAAATCTCTAAATTGGTTTGATGGTTGAAAACTCCAAACTCTTGAAACCCTTTGTCATCCTCGAAAAAAGGATAAAAGTGAACATTAAGTAACCCATAACATCCTTAAAAGAGGGTTATAGTAGGACAAGGCAATGGTGGACAATTGAGCCTATGGTTTACTACCTTTTACAATCTTAGAAATAAGTGTATTGGGAGTGTAAATCATGTCAAGATTATCATCCCAGAAATATGGATGCTTTATTGAGATTTTGGGTGATCATGAAAAAATTGCACACTTATTAGGTGCTCGAAAGAGCTAATGGGTGAAATCGTTGTGGTTTTGTTGAAAGATTGACCCCGTTGGTCTTCGACCTAGACTATTCTTTATTTAACAACTAAATTCCTTATTGAACCAACATCAAATCATATACATTACCTTTAGGTAGACATAATCCCAATATTTCCCCAAACATTGTTGCTTAAAACAAAAGTATCATTTCTTAATCATTTGCTAAAGATTGTACGAAAAGTTTCCAACCACATCCCGCACTTTATTTTACATGTCTTGTTTATTATCATTTCGAGTAAACTTGTAGTAATTTGAGCATCCATATGGTTTGAAGTCTATAACTCACTCCTTGAGATTCGACCCCAATTCAAATTGGATTACTTGACAACGATCGCCTCACCCTTCAATTATGAAAGTGAGTTGAGCGATATCAGCCTGCACCTCTGCCTATTCAGAAAGTTCCCCTGAGCTAGCATGTCTCTCACACCAAGTTTAGAGTTGCATTCACTAATTTAGCCCACTCAGTAGCTGCTCAAATTAATTAGCACGTTGCTTTCCAAGCCAACTTAGTCACAAACGCAGCTGCAGCTAGGATTCGGGACTTTACCCGAATGAGCCCTCATTTGTTTTCGAGATCCAATTCTATTGAGGATCCACAAGAATTTCTTGATATGGGTCAGAATATGACTGATATTATGGGTGTCACATTAAGTGAGAGTGCAGATTTGGCTTCTTATCAGTTGCAGGATGTAGCTCATGCCTGGTTTAAGTAGTGGAAGGAGGATAGGGGTGCCGAGGCAGGGCTTGTAGAGTTGGAGGAGTTTGCCACTTTCTTTTGAGATAAGTTCTTTTCTTCAGATTTGAGGGAAGCTAAGGTGTTGGATTTTATTAATTTGAAGCAGGGTAGTATGCGTGTGAAGGAATATTCGCTTAAGTTTACTCAATTGGTGAGGTATGCTCTTTCGATGGTGGCTGATAAGTGAGTAAGTTTATTTCTAGTATAACTGATAGTGTTGTCAAGGAGTATAGAATTGCTATATTGATTAAAGAAATGGACATATCTAGGCTGATGGTCCATGATCAGTAGATAGAGAAGCAAAAACTTAAAAAGAAAGAGAGAGAAAATAGGAGGGTCAGAACAGGTAGCTTTAATTTTTCTCAGCCCAGGTCAGATGGTGGTAACCATTCTCAGTTGCATTAGAAGTCTTCAGCCCTAACTCCATCTTCAGCTAGTGCACTAGTACCAAAGTTCATGAATAACAATTGGGATAGGGCTCCAGGCTCTTAGTCCCAAGATAGTATGAGCTGTAGTCGTACTAATCCTCTTTGCCAGAAGTATGGATGAAATCATCAGAGTGTGTTCAAGGCTGGTAGTGATGTGTGTTTTGGGTATTGTAAGCCAGGCCATAGGGTCAGAGAGTGTCCAGTAGTTTCTCAGAGGGGAAAAGATTTACGCCAGCAGGGTAAGAGAGTTTCCAGTAGTTTCTTTAAGGGGAAAGGATTTGAGCCAGTAGGGCCAGTCCAATATGTCATCACCTCTAGCAGGTTGCCCGACTCAGTAGGGCCCTACTTCTAGTGCCACCAGTGGACAAAGTCAGAATAAGCTGTATTCACTTCAGTACCGACATGATCAGGAAAGTTCTCCTGATGTGGTTACTGGTACGTTACAAGTCTTTCATCTTTATGTGTATGCTTTGTTAGACCCCGAAGCTTCGCTCTTCTTTGTAACCCCCTATATAATTGTTAATTTCGATGTCAATCTCGAATCTTTAGTAGAGCCTTTCTCAATGTCTACTCTAGTAGGTATCTTCATTATAGCCAGACAGGTATACAGGAACTGTCCAGTCACAAAATCCCAAAAAGTCACCTTAGTTTATCTTGTGGAGTTAGAGATGACTAATTTTGATATCATTTTCGTCATGGATTGGCTCTACTCATGCTATGCTTTAGTTGATTGCAGAAATAGAATAGTTCAATTTCAGTTTCTTAGCAAACCAGTCATTAAATGGAGGGGTAGTACTTCAGTGCTTATGGTTAGATTATTTCATATCTTAAGGCAAGAAAATTGATTTGTAAGGGTTGTGTTTACCACCTTGTTCGAGCCAAAGACTCTAGTTCTGAGACTCCAAGTTTCGAGTTAGTTTCAGTAGCAAGGGAATTCCAAATGTGTTCCCTAAAGATCTTCTCGAAATTTCTCCCAAAAAGGAAATTGACTTTGGAATATATCTCCTTCCAGATACCCAACCTGTATTTATTCCGCCGTACAGAATGGCTCCAGATGAGCTAAAAGAGTTAAAAGAACAATTAAAGGATCTCTTAGATAAGGGATTCATCAAGCCCAGTGTTTCCATATGGGGCGCTCCAGTCCTTTTCCTGCGTAAGAAAGATGGTTCTCTTAGAATGTATAACAATTACCGTCAAAAAAGTCATAGTCAAGAATAAGTATCCACTCCTCAGGATTTATGACTTGTTCGTCCAACTTCAAGGTGCCAGTTATTTCTCTAAAATAGACCTCAGATCCAGCTATCATCAGCTCAGAGTTAGAGAATGTGACATTCCGAAAATAACTTTCAGAACTCGGTATGGTCACTTTGAATTTCTAGTTATGTCTTTTGGACATACCAAGATGATGCATCCCGAACTAGGGCCTTATAGTAATAGGCAATCCCAAGCCCAACCAAGGTTGAAGACTGCTACTATTGCCAACCAAACCACCATTACCATATCTTGAGCCGGCTAAAGTTCAAACATATAACAAGATAGTGTGTACAACAATGTGGTGACTCTGGGATAAGTCTATAACTTCGACCAACCCGATTAAGTCAGCCACCTAATAGCCAACCAAACCAATGCAGAAGCCATAAACCAATACCATGATAATAAGCCAACATGTGTTTGTATATATATATATATAAATATAACGAAAATAGTACATATCACACCCAAGTCCACAGTTGTCCATACAAAGCCTTTAGACAAACCAAAGAATATTTAGTCGGGACATGCCCCCGACCATAGCCAAAAACCAAAGTTTATGAAAGACAAAAATTATGTAAAGTAAATCATGACATGAAATAGATACCTTCCGAACTATGGAAGATTACCACTTTAATCTAATATCGACTTTCCCTGAATCCGATCATTAAGCAAGATGAATGGAATGGTCGGTTCCTGCATAACATGTGTATATAGTTGCTAGTAGATGGGTTAGTGGCTGAACACTAGCATGCACTCAGGACAGGGATAAAATAATGCCATTTACAAAACCAAGTAAAACCATCCATATGCATACAACCTTACATATATATAAGTGCCGGGAAAGGGAATCGGGTTTAGCATGTAGTTTAAACCTTTACCTGGGTTGTGTAGATTAGCCGTCCTACCCCCCATAAGCCATATGGGTTCAGCTCCCCCTGCTGAAAGGGTCCCAATGAGTGTAGCCACACGACCAGGAAACAACCCTAGAATGACTAGTACATTCCTCTAATATTAATATGACACTTGCACATGGCCATCGAAGACCCCTCATATCGACAAATATGAGTTTTAGGTTTTGGTCCCACCCAGGACTGCCACCTTCCACGTCTTAGCTACATTTCCTGCCATTAATGCCAAATTAAAACCAAGTCCAAACAATCCAATTATCCATTTATTAACCAAGGTTGTTTAGTAAACCAGTGGTATCATCATACCACCATACTTGCAAGCATTATCTATAGCCAAACCATATATATTAAGGTGACATTCAAGTGCCCTTTCATTATCCATATTAAACCTCTTGGGAGACTTTCATGTTCTCTACAAGCATAAACAATTAGACCAATTCCATAAATGCATTCACTTGGGGTATTTCCATGTATCCCTCAAGGTTTTCAAAATAGACCAACCTTGACCTCCAAAACCTTAACCTTTAAACCATTCTAAACTATTTAAGACCATGCCAAAAATTTAAAGCATTTATATCATTTAGAATATTAAAAGCATGCAAAACCATTCAAAACAATTTAGAGTTCAATTACTATACTAAACCATTCAAGCGTTCCAATACAAGTTCAATAATAGAGTAAAAACATTCTTTGAGGCATTTTATCAAACATGTTGAGGGCATACCTTTACCAAGACCAAAATCAACGTGTAAATAACCATAATTAGGGTTACTCAAGATCCATTAGTTAAACCATAACCAATAACCAACCACATATGGAAACCATTACCAAAAACATATAAAAACATAGTTTAAACCAATACCAAACCATATGCATAAAGACCCTCAACGATATTTCAAAATCCACCAGTCAAGATTAATAAACCAATGTTTAAAACATAATACACATGCCTTTAATTTGAAATAAAAATGAGGAAGGGAGTACATGCCCTATACAAGAAGATTCACGGAAGAAATCTTAACCTATGAGCCTTTTGAAGAGCATTTGTGAAACTCTAGCCTACAATTTTCCAAGAGAGAGTTTGAGAGAGTATTTGATGTATTATGATCCTTTAATAAGTGTTATGGAAGGCTATATAGGGTTATATAAAGTGAGGACATAAGGGTTTACGAGTAAGAAATGTCCAAACTACCCTTGACTTAAAAATTAAAACAATTCACGTCCAGGGGTACGACCCACCTTATCATTCGTAACCAAGAGTACGAGTGAGACTCTAACTCGTACCTCAACTCGTATCCAACCTTTTCGTGACCTTACCTACTGGATCCTATATGATTTACACTTACTAATTCATACCCAAGGGTATGAGTGGTAACCTCAATCGTATCTACCAACCCTATAGTTGACAGATTGCACTAGACAACTCAACCATGCATCGTACGACTCGTTCTATACCACTAGTAATCTCCTATACGACTCTTACCCATATGAGTCGTATCTTGGGCAGTAGCTAATCCTAACTTACTACCTAGGGTACGATTGAACAACTTAGGCACCCTACGACTCGTAACCAAGGGTATGAGTGACTCCCTTGAGTCATATCAATTCAAAAAGGGTCAGAACTTTGGAAATTTTCAAGGGCCCTATTTCCGGGATATTACAGTCTGGCCCACTAGGATTCATTCATCCTCGAATGATAGGTACGGGAAAGAATAAGCACGAGATAACCCCTTAACATACATCAAACTTTTATCCAGCCAAAATAGAGGACAGAAACACAAGCCAAGACGAGAAGATCACCACATACCCCAAGCACGATTTACACCCCAACACCTTCATTTCGACATATAACTAAGAAACAAAAGAAAGAGTGTTGTAGAACACATACCCTACGCATGAATTTCTCCAGAATAAAGAACCAACATGGACCATTGGACTCTATGTCCACTTTCTCATCCCAAATAGCTTTCTTGGATGTTTAGTTTCACCATGGAACCTTCACCGAAGACACACCTTTCGTTCGCAACCAATGAACTCACCTATCCTAGAATCCCTTTAAAGAACACCGAATTTTGAGATATTCCACCCAAAGGAATCAACCATACCTTACCCCATCACAAACACATAGTATGCCGATTGAATGGAACTTATAGTAAAGAGCAAACCCAATCCATCTTAGAATTTACCGAGACACATCACTATGAAAGCTTGAGTCTAACTACATACTACCACTTCCATATTAAAGACTACTCAAAGCAAAGCGGAGTTAACTTAAGCCACCGGGCTCTATTCCTTACATCTATCCCGAAATACTATTCTTCTTCCATTACCTTTATATTATGGAAACCATGAGTAAAGGACATGAACAAACTATATCCAACCATTATAACCAAAGCTCCGAACCTATAATTGAAAACCAAATCAATACAACTACCACTTCATGAAAATAATTTATAAAACTATGCCTCACCAAACCTCTTAAATACCCAACACAACTATGGGTATATCTATCAATCATAATATTCAATCCTACCGCTCCTATACCCATGTATGATCTATCCATCAAAATACCTAGCACTCTCTATCACTTCCATATTGATTTTCACCGCCTACTACTTTCTTAACCATTTCGTATGACAATAACCTTGCCTCTTCTTCCAGAACCTTAATCCTAGTCATCATCCTTGACTCTCCCCCACTTAGGGACTTCTACATTCCCTATTTCAAACATCACTATACTTCCAAAGCCACTACCATCCTAGAACAAAAAGAATCACTAAGGAACCAAAGTTCAAGAATTATCCACGCCACCGTAGGTGAGATAAAAACTTCCTGAAACAAGACACGACACTATAGGCACAAAGTATTTCATAACAACCACCTAGACCATAATGAAGAATCATCCCGACATAACCACACCATGAAAGGAGTCCTTAGATTGGACACTGAAGAAACACAACCATACATACCTTGAGTAATATAATGTAAAATCAAAACTCATATTTAGGGAACAAGACGAATACAAAATGTGAACCTAAGGCATAAGCACTAAATGGATACATGCAATACTAGTAGAGTACTCTCTTAATAGAGATGGAAAAGAATCACTAAAATATGCAACCCAACCTTTCCTTGAAGTCCACCACTAAAGAAAATTTAAGACCAACCATCAACCTTCTTCCCATCACACTTACAAGCACACACTTCTCCCTAATGGGTATCACCAATGATGTATACTAGTGGCACTTAGTCTTTCTGTATTAAAATTTCATCCACCCAAAGGCTACCTTGAGCCTAGCAAAGACATGCAAAATCCATTAGACCACATTGACTTTAAGGTTTCCAATTAAATCCAAAACCATTTTAAAAAATCAAACCATGGCAACCAAGGCCTTTCTAAAATCATTTGAATCCAATCAAAACAATTTCATGTACCCTTAATCCTCCGTGCAATGCAAAGATTGTAAGAGTAGTTAGACTATATGACAAAATCATATTCATTGGAAATTTCACAAACAATTTGAGGACATAAAATTATTAAGACTAGAACTAAGAAATCAGAGAATCCATAGTACCCCAAAATTCGTTTACCATCCCCATGCATCCCAAAATATTTGTAAGCATTAGTAAAACATGAATAATGCATCATAATCCATGGAAAATCAATTTCATGAGTAATCATGTCAAAATTGTCAATTGTGCCAAAACCCATTTCAAAATCATAAATTTAATTATAAATTTCCATACCACTAATAAAGTACAAATTATGGACAAAGATGCATGCAAGATCTATGATCTAACCTATCCGATGACTAGATCCCCAATCTATATCCATCTATTCAATCTGAATTCCCGGCCTAAGTCACAACTTTGCCACTATTATATTTCTAAAGTTATCTACCCCATCCAACCTACCAATTCACCTTCATAATTTCGCATTGCTATCCCTAGTTAACATATACCATGATCAAGTATCTAGATTCAAGCCTAGGATCTACTAGCCACAATGTAATACTATAAAAACATTCTATATTAAATGTGATATACATATAAGGTCCACCCCACAAGGAGGACACTCCCAATTTCCTTAGTCACTCACAGACAACCTATTCATTTTTGGGAGGCCCATTCCCCTTATACATGCAAGAAAGAAAACACTCTATAGAGAGACATTAAGACAGATGGAGCCTTCATCTAAGGGACCTCTTATTTTCTTCTTAAAATCCTTTAACTTCATCGAAACCATTCTATGAAGAAGGGATAGAATTTGGATAAGTGTCCAAAACAAGACAAATCTCGAACCAACCTCCCTATTAGAAAGACACCTCGAGGGTCATCAAGAAGACCTTAAGAGATTCATGCACTACTAAAATCGAATGTGAAGAATGACTTTTTGAGTTAGACTTTTTAACTCTAATCAAATTACAAAGACACCCCTTGGAGACCACTCCCCGAGTTTTAAGACACGGTATAACCTTTTTCTTAGTAACTAGGGAAAAAAACCATCCTCCCATTCTATATGCGACTCACCTGGGAATCTAAAGACAACCTTTATGGATCCGACAACCTAAGGATGATTAGCATGAGTGCAACTAATCCATTGCCCCAAATAACAGTAAAATCCACCATGTCTGAGTCAACCGAATCCACCAAGACCCCTTTATTACCAATAGATACCATACACCTCCATAGACTCTTTTAGAAATCACAGTCACCTATCGAGGTAGAAATAGAAAACAAAAGATTTCAAAATAACCTTATAACCAGAATGCACAACCATAAGTGGGTCACAAAGGAGAGAAAATACTAAACCAAATAAACCATACACACCACAAAGAAAGGAGTCCCAACATACCAATGTAGGCATCACAAGATGCCCCAAACTCCCAAAGGATAGTAAAAACATTTAGATGATCTCGACCAATGTTGGAGCCAAAAGTAGCATCAATACCTTATCTGCCCAAGTGACAACCTCTATGGACTCCCAAAGAATTTAACCCAATTAACCATAAACAATACACCAATTCCTCCCTTCCTCGCAACAACTATGGTGCGACCAACCAAAGAATCTATAAAGAGGATAAGATGATGCAGATTGGGCCTTATTAGCCATAGATTGGACACCTTATATCCTAGAAGCATTACCAAATCCAAGAACACCTGCCTCCGAAAAGATTTATATAGGAAACACCAACTATATAATAGGAGTAAGGACTCACCCAACTCTTCTCTTGGAATATTTACCACCATACCATTGACCTCCTCATTATTTTGAAAACCAATGCCCCATGGGTTGGATTAGATCTGTCCATGTTATCCTTAGTGGGATAGGTAAGTTTCTATGACCTTCAGATCATTGAGAGGACATCAGTTAAAGAATGAACCAAGAAAGATTTAGAGAAGAGTTCAAGACCATAGACTCCATAGCCCAAAAGTAGAACAATCAAGAAAGTAAAACATTCCTAAATGCCTCGAAGCCTCCTGATTATAAGTATGGTGGAAAATACACCCATAAGAAAGAATCCACTCGACACGGCTTTGTAGACATCCCATAACATTAGAACCAAAAGCTCTGGTACCAACTTGACGCGTCTCAAACCAAGGCCTTGTCTTAATGGGCAATCCCAAGCCCATCCAGGGCTGAAGACCACCCCCGTTAGCCAACCCAACCACCATCAGCATATGTTGAGTTGGCTAAAATTTGAACACATAACAAGATAGCAGGTGTAACTATGTGGTGACTCTGGGATACGTCTATAACTGAGACTAACCCGATCAAGTCAACCACCCAATAGCCAACTAAACTAATGCGGAAGCCATAGACCAATACCATGATAATAAGCCAACATATATATATAACAAAAATAGTCCATACCATACCCAAGTCTACATATGTCCATACAAATCCTCTAGACCAAACAAAGAGTATTCAGTCGGGACATACCCCTGACCATAGCCAAAAACTAAAGTTTATAAAGGACAAGAATTATGTAAAGTAAACCATGACATGAAATAGATACCTTTCAAACTATATAAGATTACCACTTTAATCTAATATTGACTCTCCCTAAATCCGATCATTAAGCAAGAAGAATGAGGAATGGAATGGTCAGTTCCTGTATAACATGGGTATATAGTTGCTAGTAGACGGGTTAGTGAATGAACACTAACATGCACTCTGGACAGGAATAAAATAATGCCGTTTACAAAACCAAGTAAAACCATCTATATGCATAAAACCTTACATATATATAAGTGCCGGGAAAGGGAACCGGGTTTAGCATACAGTTTAAACCTTTACCTGGGTTGTGTAGATTAGCCATCCTACCACCCATAAGCCATATGGGTTCAGCTCCCTCTGCTAAAAGAGTCCCAATGTGTGTAGCCACATGACCAGGTAACATCCCTAGAATGACTAGTAAATTTCTCTAATATTAGTATGACACTGGCACATGGCCATCGAAGACCTCTCATATAGACAAATCTGACTTTTAGGTTTTGGTCCCACCTGGGACTGCCACCTTCTACGTCTTAGCTATATTTTCTGCCATTAATGTCAAATTAAAACCAAGTCCAAATAATCCAATTATCCATTTATTAACCCAGGTTGTTTAATAAACCAGTGGTATCATCATACCACTATACTTGAAAGCCTTATCTATAGCCAAACCATATATATTAAGGTGACTTTCAAGTGCCCTTTCATTAGCCATATTAAACCTCTTGGGATACTTCCATGTTCTCTACAAGCATAAACAATTAGACTTTAGCCTTTTCAAACCATTTAAACCAATTCCATAAATGCATTCACTTGGGGGATTTCCATGTATCCCTTAAGGTTTTCAAAATAGACCAACCTTTTCCTCCAAAACCTTAACCTTTAAACCATTCCAAACCATGCTAAAAATTTAAAGCATTTGTATCATTTAGACTATTAAAAGCATGCAAAATCATTCAAAACCATTTAGAGTTCAATTACTAAACTAAACAATGCAAGCATTCCAATGTAAGTTCAACAATAGAGTAAAAACATTCTTTGAGGCATTTTATCAAACATGTTGAGGGAATACCTTTACCAAGATTAAAACCAACATGTAAATCACAATAATTAGGGTTACTCAAGATCCATTAGTTAAACCATAACCAATAACAAACCACATATGCAAACCATTACCAAAAATATATAAAAACATAGTTTAAACCAATAACAAACCATATGCATAAAGACCCTCAATGATATTTCAAAATCCACCAGTCAAGATTAATAAACCAACGTTTAAAACATAATACACATGCCTTTAATTTGATATAAAAATGAGGGAGGGAGTACATGCCCTATACAAGAAGATTCATGGAAGAAGTCTTAACCTATGAGCCTTTTGAAGAGCACTTGTGAAACCCTAGCCTACAATTTTCCAAGAGAGAGTTTGAGAGAGTATTTGATGTATTATGATCCTTTAATAAGTGTTAGAGAAGGCTATATAGGTTTATATAATGTGAGGACATAAGGGTTTAGAAGTAGGAAATGTCCAAACTACCCTTGATTTAAAAATTAAAAGAATTAACGTCTAGGGGTACGACTCACCTTACCATTTATAACCAAGGGTACGAGTGAGACCCCAACTCGTACCCCAACTCATATCCAACCTTACCATGAACTTACCTCTTGGTTTCTATATTATTTACCCTTCTTAAATCGTACCTAAGGGTATGAGTGGTAACCTTAATCGTATCTACCAACTGTATAGTCGACTAATTATACTAGACAACTCAACCATGCATTATACGACTCATTCTATACCACTCGTAAGCTCCTATATAACTCTTACCTATATGAGTCATACTTTGTGTAGTAGATAATCCTACCTTACTACCTAGGGTATGATTGGACCAACTAGATACCCTATGACTCGTAACAAAGTGTATGAGTAACTCCCTTGAGTCGTACCAAGTCAGAAAGGGTCTAAACTTTAGAAATTTTCAGGGGTCCTACATTTGGGATATTTCAAAATGCCCCAACAGCTTTCATGGACTTAATGAACAAAATGTTCAAACATTACTTGGACATATTTCTCATAGTTTTCATTGATGATATACTTGTCTATTCCCGTAGTGAAAATAATCATGCTGTCCATCTCAGAATTGTATTGGAGACTTTTAGGGCCCATTAGTTGGTTGCCAATTCAGTAAGTGTGAGTTTTATCTAAGATCGGTAGCTTTTCTTGGCCATTATATTTCCAATGATAGCATTAGAGTTGACCTTCTGGAGATTAAAGGAGTGAGAAACTGGCCAGGACCCATCTTTCCATCAGATATCAGGAGTTTCTTGGGTTTGGTTGGCTATTACAGGTAGTTTGTTGAAGGGTTTTATTCTATTGCACCCTTTATGTTTCGATTGACTCAGAAGAAAGTCAAGTTTCAGTTGTCAGATTCTTGCGAGAAGAGTTTCCAGGAGTTGAAGAATCAACTTACTTCAACTATAATTTTGGCTTTGCCAGATGATTTAGATTGGTTTGTTGTTTATTGTGATTGTTCCAGAGTTAGTCTTAATTGTGTGTAGATGTAGAGAGGTAAGGTCATAACCTATGTCTCTAGACAACTTAAAACCCATGAAAAAAATTACCTTACCCATGACCTTAAGTTGGCAGCAGTTGTTTTTGCCTTGAAAATTTAAAGGCATTATCTTTATGGGTTCATGTAGGTATGTTAACAGATCACCAAAGATTGGCGCATGTGTTTTCACAGAAAAATTTAAGGTTTCGTCAGAAAATGTGGTTAGAGTTGTTGAAGGATTATGATATGAGGGTGTTGTATCATCCGAGAAAGGCCAATGTAGCGGTAGACACCTTTAGTAAATTGTCTATGGGTAGTGTTTCTCATATTGAGATTGTTTAGAAGAGGTTAGTTTAGAAGATTCATCAGCTTACTGGATTTGGTTTTTAGTTTGTTAATTCAGCTAAAGGTAGTTTATGGGTTCAGAATAATTTGGAATCTTCTTTGGTTGCCGAAGTCAAGGAGAAACATGATATGGATTTTAGTTTAGTTAAGTTAAAGGAATTAGTTAGAGATTAGTATGTAGAGGTTTTCTCCCAACGAGGAGATGGTGTGTTGCATTGTCAAGGTAGGCTTTGTGTGACATGTGTTGATGGTTTGAGACAACAGATTTTAGCCGAAGTGTATGGCATATTTTATTCTATTCACCTAGGAGCGACTAAGATGTACCATGATTTACGAAAAATCTTTTAGTGGAGTGGTATGAAGAGGGATATCATAGAGTTGGTAGCTAAGTACTCCAACTGTCAACAGGTTAAAGTTGAACACCAGAGGCCTAGTAGTATAATGTAGGAGTTTAGCATTCCTACTTAGAAGTGGGAAGAGGTGAAAATGGATTTTGTGATGGGTTTGCCTCCTATGCATCATCAACGTGATTCGATATGGGTTACTATAGACAAAATGACCAAATCAACCCATTTCTAGCCAGTTCATACTTCTTATTTAGTCAAAGATTATGCCAAGATCTATATTAGATAGTTGGTTAGGTTGTAAATTGTCTCATTGTCTATTATTTTAGATAGAGGTACTTAGTATACCTCTCACTTTTGGAAAGATTTCCAGATGGGTCTTGGTACCAAAGTTCATCTCAGTACAACTTTTCATCCTCAGACAGATGGTCATAAAGAGAGGACCATTTAGACCCTAAAGGATATATTGAGGGTGTGTGTTCTTAATTTCAAGGGTAGTTGGGATGATCACTTACCTTTGATCGAGTTTGCCTATAATAATAGTTATTACTCCAGTATTTAGATGGCTCCATTTGAGGCTCTCTAAGGGAGGAGGTGTAAATCTCCTATCGATTGGTTTGAGGCAGTTGAGGCTGCTTTGGTAGGGCCAAATTTAGTTTGATGCAATGAAGAAATTTCAGTTAATTAGGGAGAGGCTTAAGACAGCCCAAAGCCGTCAGAATTCTTATGCAGATGTAAGGAGAAGATATCTTGAGTTTAAAGTTGGAGATTTGGTGTATTTGAAAATCTCGCCCATGAAGGGAGTGAAAATATTTGGCAAGAAGGGGAAGCTTTGTCCCCGATATGTTGTCCCTTACAAAATTTTGAGTTATTTTGGAAAGGTATATTATGAGTTTGAGTTGCCTGTAGATTTTGCATCATTGCATCCAATGTTCCATGTCTCTTTGTTAAACAAGTATATTGGTGATCCAACAGTTGTTGTTCCTTTAGAGAGCACAAATGTTTAGGATAGCCTCTCTTACGAAAAAATCCCAATCGAGATCCTTGATTATCAGATTCATATATTAAGGAACAAAGAGGTTCTCTTACTCAAAGTTCTTTAATGGTATTAGTCCGTTGAGGGAGCCACTTGGGAAGCAGAAGCAGATATGCGTACCAAGAACCCTCATCTTTTCCCCGTAAATTCAGACTCGCTTAAGGTAATTGTTTTTATTAGATTGACTCTTTTCCATTCTTAGTCCTAGCTATATAATCATTATCATGACTTTGCATACATTCACGAATTCAGTTCAGTCAGTTATCATGTTTTAGACTTAGTTATGTCATCATGTTTTCAGTTATGTATGTTTAGTATGCAATCTCAGTTCCTCAAAATTCTCAGCTTAATCAGTTTTATTTGAGGATGAATTTTCCCAAGGGGGAGATATTGCAATACCTCGTACTTTTCTTAGCTCAGTTCAGCTTATAGTACTTGCATAAGAGGCTTAGAACCTAAAAATTTCACTAAGTGTTAGAGACTTAGTCTTATTTTTGGCCTCTTAAATTTGAGGATTTTTAAATTGGTTTTCTCGACCCCGAGGTGTTAATTTTTGCATTAATTCATATTTAGGAGTGTAAGGAGCATGTCTCAGGGAAGTTTCAGTTTTTTAGGATGAGGATAGGGTCGTGTTTAGATTTCATTTCTAGAACCTCACCGCGATAGTGGCACATCACGGTTGGTATGTCGATGAGGCCCTTGGTGCATCGCGGTGCTCCTCTAAAATGCATTCCAGTTACATATTTAAATGTCTGAGGGGCAGTAGTATCTTTTCACCTCAATCTAAGTTGCCATAACCCGACTTATATCAGTAATTTGGGCATTATTTTCCCATTTTTCTCCAATTTTCTATTAAAGAAACCCTAACCCTCTCCCAAGAACATCAAATTAAATTTCTTTCTCTACAAGAAAGGCAAGAAAGCAAAGTTCCCAAATTCAAGAACCTTTAAGAAAGCTTGAAGATTTGTTTTTCTCTTTCAAGATTTATGATTCAAGGTATGTGTGATGTTCATCCATGGTTTTGTTTTACCATGGAGTCCAAGAATCTTTCTTTAAAATGTTAAATTATGAGTTTTCCCTACTTTAAATGAGTTATCTCCATGATTTACTTGTTATTTTGATTTCAAGTTAAGATTACAATTGTCTTCAAGTGGAATGGATTATAATATGTTTTAGATGTTGAAGATTCCATGTTATGTTCATGTAATTCAGTTTTGATGAAATGCCAAAGAGAATGATTTTGTAGAATGATTAAAGTCTTAATCTCCTTGTGTTTGATGAAATGCCAAATAGAATGATTTTGTAGAATGATTCCCTATTATGTTTTTTTGAAGCTTTTACATGCCTTTGTTGTTATTTACATTTAGTGTTGGGGGGTTTTGAATACCCGATACTTTGTTGTTTCCATAGTTTTAGTTATTTCAGAATAGGTTTAGATAAACCATGAGCATTGTCATCTAGTTAATTACCATGATCAGTTGTATTGCTCAGTTAAACTTAGCTTAGTCCTATAATCAGTGTTAGTTTAGTTGGGAGTATGATTTAGCACTGAGCCAACCTAGGGATGGGGGCTCACCCATCAGTTATGACTGGGTCCTTCGAAACAGTCCCTATGTTCCCAAACAACGTAGCCAACGTAGGATAATGAGATTTCACTTGCCGGTTTAGGACTTACATTCTCTAAGATATCACCCGCCAGTTTAGTACTGACATTCTCTTAGGGTTCACCTGCCAGTTTAGGACTGACTCTCTAGTCCTTCAGGATACCAGTTGTGTTGATCCACATAGCCAGTATTAGTACCCGTGGAACGGTACTGACACCCTTCCAACTGGGGTTACAGATTGGACCCCAATTTTCTCAGATTGAGGCATGTTTGTTAGATGATACCTCCCACAATCTCAGTTTAGTATTCAATTCAGGTTTGCTTGACCATAGCATACAATACATTAGCTATTCAGTTATCAGATTTCAGTATTTCAGTTTATAGACTATTTCAGTATCATGTTATATGCTTGGTACTGCATTCTCAGCTTTTATTGCTTTCATGCATCAGTTATCTCATGCTATTTGTCCAGTCAGTATTTCATGCACAGTCAACCCATGCATTACAGCCTAACCTTATCTCATATACCAATATATTTAAAGTACTAACGGCATGCTTTTCTTTGCACTATGATATCTTATATCATAGGTTTGGACGCTCAGTTTCCCAATCGCGCATAGACAGTTCAGCTTATCAGAAGCTGTAGTTGTGGTGATTCCTCATATGTCGAGGACCTGTTATTTTATTTCTGTATTTTCCGCATTTTATTTCAGTTTGTTCAATTTGGAGTTAGTTGGGGCCTGTCCCATCAACTCTTCACTCTGCTTAGAGCCTTTCAAACATGTAATCAATTAGTTAGATAGCCAGTCACTTTTATCAGAGATTTTCAATGATTCAGACAGTAGTTAGTTTATTCGTTCAGTTATTTTATCAGACTTTCCAGTATGTCATCATACTTTTAAATTTATGATTGAAATTGCAATTATCAGTATTTACACCTAATGGCTTTATTCGATTATTTTTGCTCATGTTCATTATTAGTATATTAATCAGTGCTCACAACAGTTACTAGCTTGTGGGTTAGCTTGTGGTTACTTGTGACGGTAAGCACCATCGTCGTGACTAGGGGTAGCCTCGAGTCGTGACATAAAATGGTGGTCATCCATCCATCATCGAGCAAAACACCTAACTTATGACTTTACTTCACAATTCCTACTCTAAAAATAAAAGGAACTTAAAAATTAGCAAAACAAATTAAACAAACCATAATTAGTACTTCTACCAAATTAAATAACTCTAACAAAGTCAAGTTACTAATTATTACCAACCGAAATAGTAAGACTTCAACATAAGCAGTCAAGCAGTCTAATCACCATACCCAAGGAGTACTTTTTACCCCACCCCACACTTAAATGCAGCATTATCCCCCGTATCGATAAAAGAAAAACAAGAAGATGGGTAAAAGAGCTTCCTGGGCCTAATAATACCCTCCTCAACATCGGGACTCAGATATCCCACCTCATAATCCTCAACATCAGAATCTATCTCAATATTTGAGTCTACCAACAACCGTTTATTATCAGTACGCACATCATTATCCATCGACTCTCTGAAAGTGTGTCCCTCCTAACAAATAGCTTTAGCATGCTCATTTATTACATAGTCATAATCCAAATTGTGCAACTCATCAGAGGTAGGTGCTCGGCCCTCACACATCATCGATAGATTTGTTATGCCATAAAAATGGCAAAAAACCAACCATCTTAAGATTCTTCTCTACAGTCATGAGGGTTTTCCCTTACTAAAGTCTGGTTCCTTAACCCTTGTCATGTCTGCGCCTTTCAAATTTTGCGGTGACCTATAGTCTATCGGATCCTCCTCAACCTCCTCCGTATGGAAGAAGTTAGTCAGCAGGCCTCTAAAGCTGAAGAGGACTTTCTTATGCACTATGGCCTTTTACATAGAAATGCAGATCACTGCACTAATGTTAATAGGAATATCAGTTATAATAGCATATACTACACATACCCGATCGGGAGAGATACTTGTGAAGTGTGACTCAGGAATAGGCAAGCTCCGACTATCCTAAACCAAACGTGTGCCTCTTTGTTTGGGAAAACATAGGGAAATGTGGTGTGGTAACTCTTTTCTTTGTGATGCTCTCACCGAGCTATGAAGTGTGATCCATACAAGGTGTTCTTGATATCCTTATAAGGAGGTTGGCTATATAGTTCCCTAAATCTGGAGTAATCCGCCTAAGGTGGTCCAAGAATAGAATTTAGTGCCTCAGCAGTAAGCTTCACAATTTGACCATGAATCTTCACACTATTCCCTTGAGTATTAGGGAACCAATCTGTATAAAATTCCCTGATCAAATTAAGTTGCTTTCACCCATATCTTTAAAGATGAAGTCAAGTTTTAGCTGCATAATATAGGCTAAGATACGAGTGTAGTGTCATTCCAAACTGTCCTTATCAATAGCCTTGGTTAGTTGATATTAAGGCTCCTTATTTTATTTATACCACTGGACACCTTTTCTTGACCCATCTGACACCAAATCTATGATGAGAAATTTGAAGAGTTAACAGGGCAACAAGGTTTGCCTTAAAAGATTGCCCTGTTTGTAACATCTTTTGACCTAGCGGGAGGTAGATGCCACTCCCTTGCCTTTGTTAACCTTTGGTGCCATAATTATTTCAACAACCATCAACACCGAACAATAGTCAAGCATAGTATATCTAACTATGGCATGAGCATATCATAGGTTGCCTGAACTTCCTCAGTATTATTCCATAGCCAATACCATCATTCCATAATCCATATGAATTTCCCAACAATTATTTCAAATTAACCACCACTAAAATCATGCAATGAAACCTCAAATATGTCAATAAGAACAACTTTCGGTGTTGATGGTTGTTGAAATAATTATGGCACCAAAGGTTAACAAAGGCAAGGGAGTGGCATCTACCTCCCGCTAGGTCAAAAGATGTTACAAACAGGGCAATCTTTTAAGGCAAACCTTGTTGCCCTGTTAACTCTTCAAATTTCTCATCATAGATTTGGTGTCAGATGGGTCAAGAAAAGGTGTCCAGTGGTATAAATAAAATAAGGAGCCTTAATATCAACTAACCAAGGCTATTGATAAGGACAGTTTGGAATGACACTACACTCGTATCTTAGCCTATATTATGCAGCTAAAACTTGACTTCATCTTTAAAGATATGGGTGAAAGCAACTTAATTTGATCAAGGAATTTTATACAGATTGGTTCCCTAATACTCAAGGGAATAGTGTGAAGATTCATGGTCAAATTGTGAAGCTTACTGCTGAGGCACTAAATTCTATTCTTGGACCACCTTAGGCGGATTACTCCAGATTTAGGGAACTATATAGCCAACCTCCTTATAAGGATATCAAGAACACCTTGTATGGATCACACTTCATAGCTCGGTGAGAGCATCACAAAGAAAAGAGTTACCACACCACATTTCCCTATGTTTTCCCAAACAAAGAGGCACACGTTTGGTTTAGGATAGTCGGAGCTTGCCTATTCCTGAGTCACACTTCACAAGTATCTCTCCCGATCGGGTATGTGTAGTATATGCTATTATAACTGATATTCCTATTAACATTAGTGCAGTGATCTGCATTTCTATGTAAAAGGCCATAGTGCATAAGAAAGTCCTCTTCAGCTTTAGAGGCCTGCTGACTAACTTCTTCCATACGGAGGAGGTTGAGGAGGATCCGATAGACTATAGGTCACCGCAAAATTTGAAAGGCGCAGACATGACAAGGGTTAAGGAACCAGACTTTAGTAAGGGAAAACCCTCATGACTGTAGAGAAGAATCTTAAGATGGTTGGTTTTTTGCCATTTTTATGGCATAACAAATCTATCGATGATGTGTGAGGGCCGAGCACCTACCTCTGATGAGTTGCACAATTTGGATTATGACTATGTAATAAATGAGCATGCTAAAGCTATTTGTTAGGAGGGACACACTTTCAGAGAGTCGATGGATAATGATGTGCGTACTGATAATAAACGGTTGTTGGTAGACTCAAATATTGAGATAGATTCTGATGTTGAGGATTATGAGGTGGGATATCTGAGTCCCGATGTTGAGGAGGGTATTATTAGGCCCAGGAAGCTCTTTTACCCATCTTCTTGTTTTTCTTTTATCGATACGGGGGACAATGCTGCATTTAAGTGTGGGGTGGGGTAAAAAGTACTCCTTGGGTATGGTGATTAGACTGCTTGACTGCTTATGTTGAAGTCTTACTATTTCGGTTGGTAATAATTAGTAACTTGACTTTGTTAGAGTTATTTAATTTGGTAGAAGTACTAATTATGGTTTGTTTAATTTGTTTTGCTAATTTTTAAGTTCCTTTTATTTTTAGAGTAGGAATTGTGAAGTAAAGTCATAAGTTAGGTGTTTTGCTCGATGATGGATGGATGACCACCATTTTATGTCACGACTCGAGGCTACCCCTAGTCACGACGATGGTGCTTACCGTCACAAGTAACCACAAGCTAACCCACAAGCTAGTAACTGTTGTGAGCACTGATTAATATACTAATAATGAACATGAGCAAAAATAATCGAATAAAGCCATTAGGTGTAAATACTGATAATTGCAATTTCAATCATAAATTTAAAAGTATGATGACATACTGGAAAGTCTGATAAAATAACTGAACGGATAAACTAACTACTGTCTGAATCATTGAAAATCTCTGATAAAAGTGACTGGCTATCTAACTAATTGATTACATGTTTGAAAGGCTCTAAGCAGAGTGAAGAGTTGATGGGACAGGCCCCAACTAACTCCAAATTGAACAAACTGAAATAAAATGCGGAAAATACAGAAATAAAATAACAGTTCCTCGACATATGAGGAATCACCACAACTACAGCTTCTGATAAGCTGAACTGTCTATGCGCGATTGGGAAACTGAGCGTCCAAACCTATGATATAAGATATCATAGTGCAAAGAAAAGCATGCCGTTAGTACTTTAAATATATTGGTATATGAGATAAGGTTAGGCTGTAATGCATGGGTTGACTGTGCATGAAATACTGACTGGACAAATAGCATGAGATAACTGATGCATGAAAGCAATAAAAGCTGAGAATGCAGTACCAAGCATATAACATGATACTGAAATAGTCTATAAACTGAAATACTGAAATCTGATAACTGAATAGCTAATGTATTGTATGCTATGGTCAAGCAAACCTGAATTGAATACTAAACTGAGATTGTGGGAGGTATCATCTAACAAACATGCCTCAATCTGAGAAAATTGGGGTCCAATCTGTAACCCCAGTTGGAAGGGTGTCAGTACCGTTCCACGGGTACTAATACTGGCTATGTGGATCAACACAACTGGTATCCTGAAGGACTAGAGAGTCAGTCCTAAACTGGCAGGTGAACCCTAAGAGAATGTCAGTACTAAACTGGCGGGTGATATCTTAGAGAATGTAAGTCCTAAACCGGCAAGTGAAATCTCATTATCCTACGTTGGCTACGTTGTTTGGGAACATAGGGACTGTTTCGAAGGACCCAGTCATAACTGATGGGTGAGCCCCCATCCCTAGGTTGGCTCAGTGCTAAATCATACTCCCAACTAAACTAACACTGATTATAGGACTAAGCTAAGTTTAACTGAGCAATACAACTGATCATGGTAATTAACTAGATGACAATGCTCATGGTTTATCTAAACCTATTCTGAAATAACTAAAACTATGGAAACAACAAAGTATCGGGTATTCAAAACCCCCCAACACTAAATGTAAATAACAACAAAGGCATGTAAAAGCTTCAAAAAAACATAATAGGGAATCATTCTACAAAATCATTCTATTTGGCATTTCATCAAACACATGGAGATTAAGACTTTAATCATTCTACAAAATCATTCTCTTTGGCATTTCATCAAAACTGAATTACATGAACATAACATGGAATCTTCAACATCTAAAACATATTATAATCCATTCCACTTGAAGACAATTGTAATCTTAACTTGAAATCAAAATAACAAGTAAATCATGGAGATAACTCATTTATAATTAAGTATCTTAGCGCTGCGCGGTCGGTATGCACAACCACTTTTGTTCCCAATAAATACGCCTAAAATTTTTTGAAAGCATAAACTATGGCTAGGAGCTCTTACTTGGTAACCATGTAGTTCTTTTGTGTTTTATTCAAAGCTTTACTAGCATAATAAATTAGATGAAAAATCTTTTCCTTCTTTTACCCAAGAACTGCCCTGAGTGCAACCCCTCTTGCGTCTTACATCACTTCAAATAGTTTGAACCAATATGGAGCAATAATGATGGGTGTAAAAACTAATTTTTATTTTAAGGCATTTGAAAGCCTTCAAACAATCATCATTAAACGTTAAATTGGTTTCCTTCTCCAACAAATTGCAAAGTGGGTTTGCAATTTTGGAAAAATCTTTTATAAATCTCTGGTTGAAACCAGCATGGACAAGGAAACTACATACTCCTTTTACTAATACAGGAGAAGGTAGTTTTTCATTAACATCTATTTTGGCTCAATCTATCTCTATTCCTTTAGCTGAGATTTTATGCCCAAATTTTATGCACTCCTTCACCATGAAGTGGCTTTTTTCCCGTTGAGGACAAGATTGAACTCCTTACAATGTTGCAATGCATTGCCTAAATGCACCAAAAAACTATCGAATGAATCACCAACTACTGAGAAATCATCCATAAATACTTCCAAAGTGTCTTCCAGTATGTACAAGAAAATGGACATCATACACCTTTGGAAAGTGGTAGGGGCATTGCACAAACCGAAAAACATTCTCTTGAAAGCAATGGTTCCATATAGACAAGTGAATTTTTTTTGTTGATCCTAGTGAAGTCGATATTTGATTATAACCCGATTATGCATCTAAAAAGCAATACCAACCCTTTCCTGTCAGCCGATCAAGCAATTGGTCCATGAAGGGCATTAGAAAATAATCTTTCAAAGTCCAAGAATTTAACTTCCTCTAATCTATACAAACCCTCCACCCAGTCACTGACCTAATTGGAGTTATCTTATTCTTCTTGTTAGCTGCAACTGTCTTGACTTCTTTCTTGGGAACATATTGAATTGGGCTTACTAATTTACTATCACAAATTAGGTATACCACTCTTCCATCTAACCACGTTATTATATATTTCTTTACTACTTTTAGTATTGGTAGGTTTAGTCTGCATTGATGCTGAATGATAGGAGTGTAATCTTCTTCTAGCTGGATCTTATGAGTACTGATACCTGATGGAGTGCCTATGATATCGATAATCGTCTACCCAATGGCTCTCTTATATCATCTTAATACTGAAATAAGAGCATCAATCTGATACTTCACCAAATCAGCTATAATGATCACCAATAAAGTATTACCCTCACCCAGAAACACACACAAAAAATGGCCTGGTAGCTCCTTCAACTTCAACACCAGTGGTTCTTTAATAGAAGGCTTTGCAGGTGGTGTTGGTTGATTTTTCAAATCCAAATAAAGCTTCTCAGGAGCATATGAGTATGACCCCATTCCAGTTAATGCACATATAGTCTCATTATATTCATCAATTCCTTCACTATCAAAATTCATTAATACTGTAGCTAAAGTCTCTAACAAACCTTTCTTCAACTAGTATGTCTAGATCAACTTCATCAATAACATTAATAATTGATACTACACTCATATCCCTTGATTGCTTCATAGATTTACAGATGTTAAAACTAACTTCTTCATTATTGGTCCTAAATTTTAGCTCATTCTGCTCCAGACCATCTCAGACTTGTATTACAGACTCTAAAAAATTATTAGTTATTCACCAAATTCAGTAAGTGCGAATTTTGGCTAAGGTCAATATCTTTTCTCGGCCATATAGTTTTCAGTGATGGCATTAAGGTTGATCCCCAAAATATTGAAGCAGTAAGAAACTAGCCCAGACCCATCTCTCCTTCAGATATCAGGAGTTTCTTGGGCTTTGCTGGCTATTACCAAAGGTTTGTTGAGGGATTTTAATCTATTTCATCCCCTATGTCCAGACTGACTCAAAAGAAAGTTAAATTCTAGTGGTCAGATTCTTGTGAAAAGAGTTTTCAGGAGTTGAAGACTCGACTAACTACAGGTCCAGTTTTGACCCTACCAGATGGTTCAGATGGCTTTGTTGTGTATTGTGATGCCTCTAGAGTTTGCTTAGTGTGTGTTCTGATGCAGAGAGGTAAGGTCATAGCCTATACCTCTAGATAAATTAAACCCCATGAGAAGAATTTCCCTACTCATGATCTTGAGTTAGGAGCAGTAGTGTTTGGCTTAAAGATTTGGAGGCACTATTTGTAGACAGAATGACCAAACAGCTCATTTTCTACTAGTCCATACCGCTTACTCAGCTGAGGATTATGTCAAACTCTATATCAAGGATTTGGTCAGATTTCTTGGTGTTCCATTGTCCATCATCTCAGATAGAGGTACCCAGTTCACCTCTTATTTTTAGAAAGTATTCTGAAAGGGTCTTGGTACCCGAATTCATCTCAGTACAACCTTTTACCCTCAGACAAATGGCCAAGCAGAAAGGGCCATTCATACTTTAGAGGATATACTGGAAGCGTGTACAATAGATTTTAAAGGTTGCTGGGATGACCACTTAAGTTTGATTGAGTTCACATACAACAACAACCATTATTCCAGTATTCAGATGGCTCCATTTGAGGTTCTTTATGGAAGGAGGTGTAGATCTCTCATTGGTTGGTTTGAAGTGGGTGAGGCTGCATTGGTAGGGCCTGACTTGGTATTTCGTACCCTAGAGAAAGTCCAGTTGATCAGGGAAAGACTTAAGACAGCTTAGAGCTGACAGAAATCATACGCAGATATGCGCAAAAAAGATCACGAGTTCGAGATTAGTGACTATATGTACTTGAAAATATCTCCTATGAAATAAGTAAAGCGATTTGGCAAGAAGGGGAAACTCAGTTCCTGATATATCGGTCCTTACCAAATTCTCAGCCATTTCGGAAAGGTATCTTATGAGCTTGAGTTGCCCTCAGATCTATCTTCAGTCCATCCGATGTATTATGTCTGCTTGCTAAAGAAATTCATAGGTGACTCATCAACCTTAGTACCAATAGAGGGCATAGATATTCAAAATAGCCTCTTTTACAAAGAGATTCCAGTCGAAATCTTTGATTATCAGATTCATAGACTGAGGAACAAAGAAGTCCCTTTAGTCAAAATTCTTTAGCGGAATCAGTCCGTTGAGGAAGATACTTGGGAAGCATAAGTAGATATACGAACAAAGTATCCTCGCCTCTTCTCCATAAACTCAGATTCATCTCAAAGTAATAGTTTTCCTTAAGCTTATTCAGTTTCATGCTCAGGTTTTCCACTATGAACTTGGTATCAGTTACCATTAAATATTTAGTCATATGTTCATGAGTCAGTTCAATCATATATTCATACATCAAATATGCATGTTCAGTATGAAATTAAGTATGTTAGTAATGTCGGTCAGATAATTATGTTCCAGATGTTCATGTTTAGTAAGTAAGTTTAGTCTACCTGTATTCTCAGCTTAGTCAATCTCATTAGAGGACTTGATGTTCATGTTCATGTTTTCCCCAACTCCTAGCATCAAATTCCAGTGAACCAATGTGGACTTGATGCGACCGTTGGCTATTGCATCGATACAAATGACGTGGTATGTCATCCTATGCGTCGATGGTTCAGTTTACAGTCATTAAAAGGCTGCATCCCCAGGGTTAATTAAGTCTTTTTCCCACGCCTTTCAGCCTTCATAATACGAAATTTAGCCCTCTTTTAGCAAGTTATATTCATTATTCACAAATTGCTCAAGAATAAAAACCCTAGGTGAATTAAATTCAAATTTAAGGCTCAAGATTCCACCATTAATTTTTTAGAATTCACCAACTAAGGTGTGTGAAGTGTTTATCCAAGGATTTCTTCGAACCTTGGAGTCCAAGAAACTCTTTTAAAGCTCATGTAGAGTGATTTCATGATTTATTACAAGATTTATGTAGAGTTAATTGATATGTGTGCTTTATCATGTGAATTCATGTTGAAACTCTTGGAATTGTGTAATTGAAATTGAATTATGATGCCTATATGTTATTTTAGTATTATGTGCTTATATTATGCCCCACAATTGTTTTATGAATTGTCCATGTGAGTTAAATAGTGAAATTTTAATATGTTAGCATGTATGCAAGTGTTTGCTTGAATGCCCAAATAAATGAATGATGACTAAGTGGTTAGTTACTGTGTCTCAAGATTATGACATGTCTTTTAAGTTTATGCTATCGAGTCCTGGGGGTATTTAATACCCAATAATTTAGCTGCTTGTTTAGAGCCATGTTTCGTCATAGACTAGAATCAGTTATGTCTTGATCTGTAGAATTCAGTCAGTTACAGAACTTATGGAAACTCAGTGAACTAAGAATTAGTCCAGCTCAATTCAGTAAAATTAGTTCAGTTTAGTTATACAGTACGATCAATAGCATTTTAGTCTAGCCTAGTATAGTTTAGAATTCAGTCTAGTGTCTATTCAGTTGGGACTAGGATTCAGCACCGAGTAAACCCAAGAATGGAGACTCACCTGCCAGTAGAGGGTGAAATCCTTAGAAATAATCCTTGCATTCCAGAAATACGTAGCCAGTATAGGTTGAGACATTAACCTACCAGTTGAGGGTACCATTATTCTTATTCAAAGCACCTGTCAGATGATGGTGACTTAGCACCTGTCCTTGCCCATGGAATGATATTGACACCCTTCCAACTGGGGTTTCAGGTTGGACCCCAAATCGGTTAGAGAAGGTGCATGTCGGTTAGATGATTACTTCCCACAGTCTCAGTTTCAGATTCAGTCTCAGTATGGAACTCAGTTTAGTTTCGTAGATTCAGGACTGTCAGACACAGTCACTCAGCTCAGTACGTGATTCAGTATATTTCCATAGAATCAAGATTGTCAGATACAATTATTTATTTACCAGTTATTTTGTATCAGTAATAATCAAATATCAGTTAATCAATATTTAGATTTAGTGTTCAGTGTTATTACGATCTTAATACAATTTTCATATTCATGCAGGTACTTTCATTCAGTTATACTTATGATATTCAGTTAGTATTGCTCATGCATATGAACCCATGCATTTCAGCCTACCTAACTAAGCATACTAGTACATTCAAAGTACTGACGCGTACCTTTCTTTTGTGCTATGATGTCTTATACCATTGGTTCATACTGACAGGCTCCCTAGCACCCTTAGCAGTTTAGATTCTCAGCATATAGAGTTAGGTGTGAGTCCTCATAAATCAAGGACATGATTATTTATTTCAACATTTCAGTGTATTTTTAGTAGTCGGAGTTAGTTGGGGACTTGTCCCATAAACTCCATAGTTCAGATAGTTTAGAGGCTTTTCATACTAGAGTATTTTCAGGCTGTTGTTCAGTTTTCAATATTGATGTTCAGTTTTTGGTATTGTGATACCCTATCCAGTATTATTTAATGTATTGACCCTGATGGCATGTTTTCACCTGATTTTCACCTATTTTAGTATTATTGTCATTCAGTTATTACAGCAGGCACCAGTCATGGGTTAACTTGTGGTTCCTTGGGATTATGAGCACCGTGTTATGTCCGGGGTTCAGACTCAGGGAGTTACAAACTTGGTATCAGAGCCTAATGTTCAATAGAGTCCTACAAAGTCTAAAAGTCGCATCTAGTAGAGTCTTATACATGGGTGTGTTGCACGCCTTACTTATGGAAAAGAGGCTACGAGATATTTTAGGAAAAGTTTCCCTTCTTTCAGTATTTATGTTGTGCGAGTGAGCATGATATCCAGTTAAACTCTCAGTCTAATCCTTTCTCTTCCGTTTAAAAAAATATGCCTCCAAAGAGGACTAAGGGAAGAGGAAAAGGAGACCGGCCAGAACCCCAGCCCGTCCAGCCAGATCCACTGGATGACCACGTCTCCAACGCTGAGTTCAGAGCAACATTCACCACCTTAGCTCATTCTGTGGCAGCCCAGAATGAATGCCCAACTGCCATTCCAGCCAATATAGTGGCCAATACTGCCGTTGCTAGGATTTGGCACTTCAGCCGAATGAACCCTCCATCATTTACCAGGTTTAAGTCAGATGAGGTCCCTCAGGAATTTCTTGATCAGGTGCAGAAGGTTACCGATATTATGGGGGTGACCACTATTAAGAGTGCTGAGTTAGACACATATCAGTTGCATAATATGGCACACTCATGGTTTAAATAGTTGAAAGCAGAAAGGGCCGCAAATGCAAGGTCCATAGAGTGGGAAGAGTTTGACACTGCTTTTCTGGATAGGTTCTTCCCACTGGAGTTGAGGGAAGCAAAGGTTCTGGAATTTATCAATCTGAAGTAGGGCAATATGATAGTGAAAGAGTATTCTCTCAAGTTTACTCAATTAGCTAGATATGCTCCTCATGAGGTGGTAGACAGCAGGTCCCAAATGAGTAATTTTGTGCATGGGTGTCTAGCAACATGGTTAAGGAGTGTAGGGCCGTAATTCTTATTAAGGAGATAGACATATCCAGGATCATGGTCCATGATCAGTAGATAGAGGAGTCCAAAAAGAAAGAGAAGGAGAGGGAGAGCAAGAGAGAAATAACAGGTAGTTTTAACTTTGCTCAGCCTAAGTCAGAGGGTGGGAATCATTCTTAGTTCCACCTGAAATATTCAGTCCTAGCTCTGACCTGAAATTTAGAGAAAATAATAGGGATAGGTTATCAGGCCATAAACCTAGGGCAGTATTAACAGTGCCCGAACCAATCCCTTTGTTAGAAGTATGGTAGAAACCAACAGGGTATCTGTAGAGCAAAAGTGATGTGTGTTTCAGTGTGGCAATCCAGGCCATAGAGTTATAGAGGGGTCCGTACAACTTTCCCCCAGCTCAGTCCAATCGCCCGAATCAGCAGGGTGTTGCTTCCAGTTCCATCGGTGGGCAATGCCCAAATAAACTCTATGCTCTTTAGTCCCGACAGGATCAGGAGAGTTCTCCTGATATGGTCACTGGTACATTATAAGTTTATCATTTGTATGTTTATGCTTTGCTAAATCCAGGAGCTTCCTTGTCCTTTGTTAATCCTTATATATGTATGAATTTCAGAGTCAGTCCCAAAATTCTAGTAGAGCCTTTCTTAGTCATGTCCTTTGGTCTCACCAATGCCTCAGCAGCTTTCATGGACTTGATGAACCGTGTGTTAAGGCAGTACTTGGACATGTTTGTCATAGAATTCATAGATGACATTCTTGTCTACTCTCGCAGTGAACACGACCATGCATACTATCTCAGACTAGTATTACAGACTCTAAAAATTTATCAGTTATTCATCAAATTCAGTAAGTACAAATTTTGGCTAAGTTCAGTAGCTTTCCTCGGCCATATAGTTTTTGGGGATGACATTAGGTTTGATCCCTAAAAGGCTGACGCAGTAAGAAATTGGCCCAGACCTATCTCACCTTCAGATATCAGGAGTTTCTTAGGCTTGGCTGGCTATTACTGAAGTTTTATTGAAGGATTTTCATCTATTGCATCCCCTGTGTCTAGACTGACTCAAAAAAAGTTAAATTCTAGTGGTCAGATTCTTTTGAAAAGAGTTTTCAGGAGTTGAAGACTTGACTCATTACGACTCTAGCTTTGACCCTACCAGATGGTTTAAACGGCTTTATTGTATATTGTGATGCCTTCAGAGTTGGCTTGGGGTGTGTTTTGATGCAGAGAGGTAAGGTCATAGCCTATACCTCTAGATAGCTTAAACCCCATGAGAAGAATTACCCTACTCATGATTTTGAGTTAGCAGCAGTAGTGTTTGCCTTACAGATTTAGAGGCACTATTTGTATGGTATGCACGTGGATTTGTTCGCTAACCATAAGATCCTGCAGTATGTATTCTCTCAAAAAAACCTAAACCTCCGTCAGAGAAGGTGGTTGGAGTTGTTGAAAGACTACGACATAATTATTTTTTATCATTCGGTAAAGGACAATGTAGTGGCCGACGCTCTCAGTAGAATGTCTATGGTTACTATTGCTTATGTCAAGGACAGTAAGAAAATGTTATCTTAGGAAGTTCATTAGCTACCCCGACTAGGTGTCCTCTTAGTCGATTCAGTAGAAGGTAGTGTATGGGTGCAGAGTAGTTCAGAATTATCTCTAGTTTCTTAAGTGAAAGAAAAGTAGGATAGAGATCCCAGTCTGGTCAAGTTGAAAGAATCAGTTAGAATTCAGAAGGTAGAGGTTTTCTCCCAAGGAAGAGATGGTGTTTTGCGTTTTTAGGGTCGACTATATGTGCCAGACATAGTTGACTTGAGGCAGCGAATCCTTATAGAAGCGCATGGGGTATGTTACTCTATTCATCTAGGGGCCATTAAGATATACCATGATCTGTGGGAGATCTATTGGCAGAGTGGGATGAAGAGAGATATTGGAAGTTTGTGGCTAAGTGCTCAACATGTCAGCAGGTTAAGATTGAGCATCAAAATCCTAGTGGGTCCATGCAGTTCGGCATTCCACCTGGAAATGGGAAGAAGTGAACATGGACTTTGTGACGAGTCTGCCTCGCACTCGTTATCAGCATGATTCAGTTTGGGTCATTATAGATAGGATGACCAAATCAGCTCATTTCCTACGACTCCATACCTCTTACCCAATTGAGGATTACGTCAAACTCTATTATCAAGGATTTGGTCAGATTGCATGGTGTTCTGTTGTCTATTATCTCAGATAGAGGTACCCAGTTCACCCTTATTTCTGGAAAGCATTCCAAAAGGGTATTGGTGCCTGAATTTACCTCAGTACAACCTTTCACCCTCAGAAAGATGGCCAAGTAGAAAGGACCATTTAGAATTTAGAGGATATGCTGTGAGCGTGCGCAATAGACTTTAAACATAGTTGGGTTGACCACTTGTGTTTGATTGAGATTGCTCACAACAACAGCTATCATTTCAGTATTCAGATGGCTCCATTTGAAGAACTTTATGGGAGGAGATGTAGATCTCTCATTGGTTGGTTTGAAGTGGGTGAGGCCACAATGGTAGGGCCTGACTTGGTATTTGATATCCTAGAGAAAGTCTAGTTGATTAGGGATAGACTTAAGACAGCTCAAAGCCGACAGAAATTATACACAGATATGTGCAGAAAGGATCTCGAGTTCAAGATTGGTGACCATGTGTACTTGAAAATCTCTCCTATGAAATAAGTAAAATGGTTTGGTAAGAAGGGGAAACTTAGTCCCCGATATATTGGTCCTTACCGAATTCTCATCCATTTTGGAAAGGTAGATTACGAGCTTGAGTTGCCCTCAGATCTATCTTCAGTTCATCCGATGTTTTATGTCTCCTTGCTAAAGAAATACATAGGTAACCCATCAATCGTAGTCCCCATAGAGGGCATAGATCTTTAAAACAACCTCTCTTACGAAGAGATTCCAATCAAAATCCTTGATTATCAGATTCGCAGTCTGAGGAACAAAGAAGTCCCTTTAGTCAAAATTCTTTAGTGGAATCAATCCATTGAGGGAGCTACTTAGGAAGTAGAAGCAGATATACGGACCAAGTATCCTCACCTCTTCTCCATAAACTCAGATTCAGCTCAAGTTAATAGTTTTCCTTTAGTTTATTCAGTTTCATGCTCAGGTTTTCCATTATAAACTTGGTATTAGTTACTATTACATATTCAGTCATATGTTCATGAGTCAGTTCAGTCCTGTATTCATGCATCAGATATGCATGTTCAGTATGAAATTCAGTATGTTAGTAATGTCAGTCAGATAATCATGTTCTAGATGTTCATGTTCAGTAAGTAAGTTCAGTCTACCAGTATTCTCAGCTTAGTCAGTCTCATTCGAGGATGAATGTTCCCAAATGTGAGATAATATAAGATTCCACAAAATTGTTAGCTTAATTCAGTCCTTTAATCTTGTTAAGGGGTCCCAGACTTAGAAAAATTCTAGCTAAGTATTCATACTTAGTGTTATTTTTGCTTTCAAAAGTTGGCAATCTTATTTTGTAACCTTTACGTCCATTGAATGTTGATATTTGAGTTAATTCATGATCAATAATGTCAATAGGTGTTTTTGGACAAGTTTCAGATTTCTTGGACTTCGTTTGAAGCACCTTTTGAATCCTACACTAGTGAATCAACGCGACCTTGACACGTCTCATTGAATATCACATTGATAAATGTTTTCCCCGGCTACCAGTATAAATTCCAGTGAACCGATGCAGACTCGACGAGTCGTGTTGGCTATCGCATTGATACCAACGATGTGGCACATCGGCCTGTGGTCTATGGTTCAGTTTACAGTCATTAAAAGGCTGCATCCTCAGGGTTAATTAAGTCTTTTTCCCACGCCCTTCAGCCCCCGTAACACGAAATTTAGCCCTCTTTTAGCAAGTTATATTCATTCTTTCACAAATTGCTCAAGAATAAAAGCCCTAGGTGAATTAAATTCAAATTCAAGGCTTAAGATTCCATCATTAATTTTCTAGAATTCACCAACTAAGGTATGTGAAGTGTTCATCCAAGGGTTCCTTCCACCCTTGAAGTCCAAGAAACTCTTTTAAAGCTCATGTATGGTGATTTTAAGATTTGAATTAAAGTGTATTCATGATTTATTACAAGATTCGTGTAGAGTTAATTGATATGTGTGCTTTATCATGTGAATTCATGTTGAAACTCTTGAAATTGTGTAATAGAAATTGAATCATGATGCCTATATGTTGTTTTAGTATTATGTGCATATATTATGCCTCATAAGTGTTTGGTGAATTGTCCATGTGAGTTGAATAGTAAAATTATATCATGTTAGCATGTATACAAGTGTTTTCTTGAATGCCCAAATGAATGAATGATGACTAAGTAGTTAGTTACCATGTCTCAAGATTATGCCTGTCTTTTAAGTTTATGCTATCGAGTCTTATGGGTATTTAATACCCGACAATTTAGCTGCTTGCCTAGACCCATGGTTAGTCATAAAGTAGAATCAGTCATGTCTCGATCAGTAGAATTTAGTAAGTTACAGAACTTAGGAAAACTTGGTGAACTCAGAATCAGTCCAGTTCAATTCAGTAAAATCAGTTCAGCTTACTTATACAGTACGATCAGTAACAGTTCAGTCTAGCCTAGTACAGTTTATAATTCAGTCTAGTGTCTATTTAGTTGGGAGTAGGATTCAGCATCAAGTGAACCCAAGGATGGGGAATCACCTTCCAGTAGAGGGTGAAATCCTTAGAAGTAGCCCTTGCATTCTAGAACTATGTAGCCAGTGTAGGTTGAGACATCAACCTGCCAGTTGAGGGTTGATGAGGTGATCTACCTGCTAGTTGAGGGTACCACTATTTTCATTCAGAGAACCTATCAGATGAGGGTTATTAAGTATTTATCCTTACGTATGACATGGTATTGACACCCTTCCAACTGGGGTTACAGGTTGGACTCCAAATCATTTAAAGAAGGGGCATGTCAGTTTAGATGATTACTTCCCACAGTCTCAGTTTTAGATTCAGTCTCAATATAGAACTCAGTTTAGTTTCACATATTCAGGACTGTCAGACACAACCACTCAACTCAGTATGAGATTCAGTATATTTCCACAGAATCACGACTGTCAGATATAATTATTTAGTTACCAGTAATTCAGTATCAGTATACTTAGGTATCAGTTAATCAATATTCAAATTTAGTATTCAATGTTATTATGATCTCAGTATAGTTTCCATATTCATGCATGTACTCTCATTCAGTCATACTCATGATATTCAGTTAGTATTGTTCATGCATATGAACCCATACATTTCAGCCTACCTCACAAAGCATACCAGTACATTTAAAGTACTGACGTATACCTTTATTTTGTGCTATGATGTCTTATATCATAGGTTCAGACGTATGGGCTTCTGAGCCTCCTTAAAAGTTTAGATTCTCAGTATATCGAGTTAGTGGTGATTTCTCATAGTTCGAGGACATGATTATTTATTTCAGCATTTCAATTCATTTTCAGTAGTCGAAGTTAGTTGGGGACTTATCCCATCAACTCCACAGTTTAGACAGTTTAGAGGCTTTTCAGAATAGAGTATTTTCAGACCATTGTTTAGTTTTTAGTATTGGTGTTCATTTTTTTGTATTGTGGTACCATATCTAGTATTATTTATAGTATTAAACCTTATGGCATGTTTTCCTCCTAGTTTTTGTGTATTTCAGTAGTATTGTCATTCAGTTATTACAGCATATACCAGTCATGGGTTAGCTTGTGGTCCTTCGGAATTATAAGCACCATATAGATTTTGGGGTACAGACTCGGGGCGTTACAATTCTCTAGGGACAATGATTTGTCAAGCGAAGTACATCAAGGATCTACTGAAGAAGTATAGTATGCTAGATGCCAAGCCAATTGATACTCTAATTAGAACCAGCCAAAAAATGAATAATGATGATTTAGGTCATTCGATGAATGAAACAATGTATAGAGGGGTCATTGGATTCCTGCTATATCTCACTGCAAGTAGGCCTGATATTGTTTTCAGTATAGGAATGTGCACCAGATTTTAAGCATACCCAAAGAAGTCCCATTTGAAAGCTGTAAAAAGAATTCTTAGGTATCTGAAGGGGATATGTGACCTGGTCCTATACGATCCATTAGGAGACAGTTTTGACTTGGTATGCTATGCTGATACTGAATATGCGGGATATTTGGTAGATAGAAAAAGCACTTCAGGAATGACACAAATTTTGGGCTCATCCTTAATCTCCTGAGGGTCTAAGAAGCAAAACTCTGTTGCTCTATCATTGTTAAGGCTGAATATATTATTGCTTCTTTTTGTTATGCATAATTGTTGTAGATTAAGTAGCAATTGAATGATTTTGACATTGTCTTAGACACTATACCTCTAATGTGTGACAACACAAGTGCTCTAAATATGGCCAAGAATCCAGTGCAACACATGAGGACTAAGCACATTGATGTAATGCATCACTTTCTAAGAGACAATGTTGAAAAAGAGGCAATCCAGATAAATTTCTGTAAGACTGAGAATCAGATAGCAGACACATTTACTAAGGAAATTCACAAGGAACAATTTGTGAAGAACAGGCTGAAGGTAAGCCTGATCAAAATGAACTAACCTACTATGTGAATTAGTAGTTCTCCACAAAATTGGCTATGATCAGGAGACAGGTATCCTTGGTAAAATATGTATTTGTTAGTTTAACTCAGTATCATATCTTTATAGATATACACCCATGGGAATAAGTTTGGAAGAAAACAGATAAAGTATGCACAAATTTGAGAAATCACTTAGAGAAAGAGAAGGACCTGGTCCCATCTCTCAGGTTAGTATAAGGAATGTGCATATTTTTCTTGTTCTGTTAAGAAAAGGCCACATCCTCTCGATCTATACTAGATAACCCATCTTAGGCAAAATTGAAATCAAATTCATCTTTGGAGTAACTCCATGGACCCTGCTTAACCCAACTATCGAATTATCCATAGACAAATCCTTTCTTTGCTTACTCTTCTAATAAAGATTTTTATCTGAAAATGCCGTATCTCTTTGATTGTGTGAAAGAAAGTTTGGATTGTCTATGAAAAAAATTAAAAGTCTTAACGAATTTCGAAGATCCTATGAAAAGCTCTATATTTCTAAGGGACCTGGTCCCAAGAAAAGAATGTCAGAATCAAATAGGACTTAAAAAGGTAAAAAAGATAAATGCAGAAATTAGGAGTGAGAAAATGATGAACTCAAGATGAAGCGTACAATTCTAACCAATGAAGCTTCTGTGCTTGAATTGTTACACTATCCTAAAATGACTTTACTTCTCCAAACCTTATCTCCAAATCATTTTGTGATTTTTTCTATGGAACTTGAAATATAATTCGTGCACTGAAATGATACATAATCTGTTGAACATGAATGGGATCTTGGTATTGTGCTCTTTATCTGTTTTTGCCTTAAAATGTTCTTTATGGTAGTATTGCTCCAGTGGCCATAAGTTAGCTAACTTATGCCTACTATTACTCGTGGTTTACTGTTAATCCTTTTCAATGATGCCAAAATGGGGAATACCTCTATTGATCTTATGTGGAGGAAGGGGTCTCAAGGGCCCAGGGGAGTATCTGGAACTGAAAAAATATGGTAAAAAAATGTGTGGTCATGTATGGCATGGTGATAGAGGAAAGTATGCAAATGATGAATTATGGTGCATATTAACAGGGGAAAGTATACAAATGATGAAGAATGGTGCATGTTGACAGGGGGAAGAAATTGGAGTTTTTATTGCAAATGACAATAAGGGACCAGTTCCCTGTGTTGCATGATGGTGATGGAAAAAATATGATGATAGGGGTAACATTCATTTTCAGATGGTAATAACACTAAATAAATGTGACAAATATGCACTGATGCTCAAAGTTGAATGGTTGGTTTGTCATTATTAAAAAGGGGGAAAATTGTTTTATGTAGTTTTGATGATGAGAAGCTAACTGCAAGGGACTAGGTCCTTGGATGTGCAATATACAGTACAACTGGCATGCGTTGTCTGCATAGTTTTTTCATCTTGTGTAACAAACTTGTAGGTATTATTTTGTACTAATTAGGACAGTTGGTCCAATGATCTTTCAACCCCAATTATCACTCAGCTATAAAAGGAAATAGACCCCTCTTTATCAAGTGGTTTTTGACAATTACAAAGAACGAAGAGAGGCAATAAAACCTCCATTTCAACACTGCTTAAGATCTTAGCTATTTATGAGAGCTTAAATTGAAAATTGTTCTTGAGTGAATACTAATTTGTAATTGAACTACTCATGCTATAACAATAGTGTTTTCTTTTGTGAGTGCTTATGTAAAGTCACCTAAGCTTGTTGCTGATTAGAGCTAATCAGTGAACTGGGTCCTTGGTAGAGTTACCAAGATGATCTTGTAGTAGAGTTTCTATAAGCGAAAAAGCCTAGAGGTGGGCTGAAATATAGACTATAATCATGAGGTTGATTATAGTGGATTTCTTTGGTGCTTGTGAGGAAAATCCATGGTTTTTCCCATTCTGGGTATCCATGTAAAATTCTTGTGTTTTTACCTTCCTGCACTATATTTGTTTTTTCAGCACCTCATAATTGCTTTATCGTTCTATTGCTTGTGATTGACTTTGAGGGACCTAGTCTCTCACTGTGTAGTGCAACCCCCAAGGGTTCCAACAACAATAATATCGGAATTTGATACACACAAACTATGACTTCTTTTACAAAAGTATAAGTGGTCATCATCAAATATATAACCCAATGAAGGTTAGGGTCAAATCCCATAGGGAATAGAGTGCTAATTAAGTTGTATGCAAATCGCTTGACTTTTAATCATATGTTTTCACAAAATAAAGGGGGTTTGATTTAAATGATAATTTAGTGATTTCTATTTGAAAACAATGAGAAACTTATTGTAATGTTTGAACACAGAGAAATGACAAACTAAGGTTATGTCACCTTGTTATTTCAATTCTTTCCAACTATGGGTTATATGAATTCATACATAGATTGTGCTTATAAAGGAAAATATTTAAAAGTTCAATCCAAGTGTTTATCAACCTTTAAGGAAAGACGAACCTTGATTTTCTCAAACTTAAAGTGGAAAAGATAATTATATGTATTCTCCATGACATTAATTCAATTAATGCATTAATTCACAAATTAGAGATTGAAAACCCTAACTCCTTGTCACTACTCTCTTTTCCAAACAACAACTCCTTTGTTCAAGCAATTTGTATATTGAGTCACACTCTTAAGTTTGCAACCATGAGAATTCATTATAAATGAAGAGAATAAGATATAAGAGCAATTGTAATATAAATTGTTGATTATAAGGTTCCCATAACCCTGTCTAAAAAAAGCTTAGCCACTTATGATTAGAAATAACATCAAATAAATCACACTATTCATATTAAAATCCAAGATTACTTGATATTACAAGATGAACCTTAATAGAATATATTTTTCCGTCACTTCTCTGCTCTAAAAATACATAACGAACAACCCTAAAGCCCTTAAACTTAATTTAAAAGAACAAGTTTACCTCAAAATAGAGCATCATAGTGCACACCTCATCGTCAATGCCAAGGATCACAACACGGATCTCAATGCGATCCCTAGAGGTCATGGCACAAAGCTTAGCGCATACCCCAGAGGTCGCGGTGCAAAACTCAACACGCCCCTTAGGGGTTGCAACGCGAACACAACCTCCAAACATGTCATTTTGCTTCTGCCTTGTGCCTTTTGCATTCCATGATCTTCCTATATCTCCATATGCTTCATTTACTCCTAAAATGGTACTAATCGTATTGGTTAGCTTATTTACATTAAAAGTAAGATAAAACATATAAATCTAGATACTTTGTTCTCAAAACTTAGCACAAATATGGTAATTAAGTGTATAAATACACCTAAGATCAGGACACACAAACAAATTTAAAGATCGCTATGGTGTGGTTTGGTCACTCTTTTCTATGTGTTGGTTATCCAAAGCAAACTGTTGACATTGAGACAATGCAAATGGTGACAAATTGGAATTGCTTTGATGCATATCCTTGGTATAGGTGTTCTTTTGAGATGATAGTTGACTCCCTCTTAGATGTTAATTTCAAGAAAAAGTCTGCACAATGAAAGAAAAATAAATCTAAACCTAAAGGTTATGGCTTGCAAAGATTCCCCTAGGTTTTTATGGTAAGTTTAAATTATTTATAATGAGATAGATATTGAATTATGTATCAATCTAAGATTTATATGTTAATTTTCTTAAACTTTCTATTTTCAATACATGTTGAGCTTTTGAAGCGATTTCTATACTAGGAGAAGCTTTTGAACAACTATTAACAAAATCTCTCTTTTCATTATTTCCAATATTGATTTGATGGTATGGTAAAAATAAGACACCCCCATATTATCAAACTTTGATATTAACAATACAAAAGCAAGAGGTAAATACTTAAATTCTTTCGATGTAATATTCAACTTTAAAAGTTTTTATTATTTTAATACTATTCAACAATTTATTTTCTTATAGGTTGTGGTGCATCCTACTATAATTCCTACTACTATTGAATCACAAAAACATATTTGGTTAATTGGGAGGATTTGAAATATGAAGTGCATGAGAACATAGATCGGTTGACAAAAGCAGTCGATGGTGTGACATGATTGATCAATTATCCCCTCAAAAGGCATGAATTTTTGGTTGCTGTGGATCATGATAGGCATTAAACTGATATAAAATACAACCTTCAATGGGAGTTACTAAAAAGATCAATTTATTAAATAGACTTCCCATCTTGTTAAATTTCGTGAAGAGATATTTGATGAGATGAAAGTTTAGAATAAGAAGTTACATGATAGAATGTATGTCTTCGATTTTAAAGTAGACAAGTTGACTTATATAGTGGATGAATTGTATGTTCAAGTACAAAATTTAAGCAAAAAGAAGTCTAATTTGATGGTAGATAATGAACAAACAAATTCATTGGAAAAAAAGGTAATTGTTGAGGTTCAAAGGAAGGAAACAATATAGCTGAGAAAAATGTTGCTGCTAAATTTATGGAAAAAGTTACTACAAGATTAAAATAAGCTAGGAAAACTAACCCAAAATACAATTTTTGGTATGCAATGTAGGTTGGACAAAAGAAAGTAAGGAAGACTCCAAATAATATGAAGTTTTATACAAGGAAAAAAAAGTTTAATGCTGATAGTTTGTAATTTTGTTAAGATTTTCTTGTATTTGTAAGACAAACTATGGATTGGTTTGATTAGTGAAGAATCTATCAGATAGATACATAATCTGTCTGTAAGGAGATACGTGTCATCTTTGCATATGGTCATAAATTCTTGATTATAAGACCAAGATATTATTTAACACATTATATTATTTCTTTAATTTTTTAAAAAGTGAATGTACCTCATATTTTCTTCATATAATCGCCCACAAGTCTATGATTTATCAGATAGATACGTAATCTGTCTGTTAGGAATGATGCGTCATCTTTGCATATGGTCATGAATTCATTGTTTTCTTGCTCATAAGTCCAATATACTCTTTAATATATTATTTTGTTGCTTTAGTTTTGAAAAAAATGAATGTACCTCATATTGTGCTTTATATAATCACCCACAAGTCTGTGATCTGTCGGATAGATGCATAATCTTTCTGTTAGGAGGTATGCATCGTCTTTGCATATCATTATAAATTCTTGATTTTCTTGATAATAAAGCCAAGATACTCTTTAATATATTATATTATTGCTTTAGCTTTGGAAAATATGAAGGTACCTCATATTTTCTTTTGTATAATCGCTCACAAGTCTATGATCTATCAGAGAGATACATCATTGTCTATTTGGAGAGATGCGTCGTCTTTGAATATGGTCATGAATTCTTGAATTTCTTGATTATAAGTCCAAGATACTCTTTAATATATTATATTATTGCTTTAGTCTTAGAGAAAGTGAATGTACCTCCTATTTACTTTCGTATAATCACTCACAAATCTATGATTCGTCGGATAGATATGTAATCTATCTGTTAGAAGAGATGTGTCATCATTGAATATGGTCATGAATTCTTGGTTTTCTTGCTTGTAAGTTTAAGAAATATCCTATCTACTTCTTCGGGGGTAGCGGTATGGACTGCGTACATTTTACCCTCCCCAGACACCACTGTGTGGGAATACACTGGGATTGTTGTTGTTGTTGTCATAAGTTCAAGATACTGTTTAATATATTATATTATTTCTTTAGTTTTGATAAAAGTGAATGTACCTTATATTTTATTTTGTATAATTGCCCATAAGTCTATGATCTATCGGATAGATAAGTAATCTGTCTATTAGGAGAGATGCGTCTTCTTTGCATATCATCATGAATTCTTGATTTACTTGCATATAAGTCCAATATACTCTTTAATATATTATATCATTGCTTTAATTTTGAAAAAAATTAATGTACCTCATATTTTCTTTGGTATAATCGCCCACAAGTCTATGATCGGTCAGATAGATACATAATCTGTCTGTTAAGAGAGATGCATAGTCTTTGCATATGGTCATGAATTCTTGTTTTTTCTGCTTACAAGTCCAACATACTCTCTAATATATTATATTGTTGCTTTAGTTTTGAAAAATGTGAATATACCTCATATTTTCTTTCGTATAATAGCCCACAAGTCTATGATTTGTCGGATAGATACGTAATCTATCTATTAGGAGAGATGCGTCATCTTTGCATATGGTCATGAATTCTTGGTTTTCTTGCTTATACCAAAATACACTTTAATATATTATATAGTTGCTTTAGTTTTGGAAAAAGTTAATATAACTCATATTTCCTTTCGTATAATCGCCCACAAGTCTATGATCTGTCGGATAGATACGTAATCTGTCTGTTAGGAGGATGCTTCATCTTTGCATATGTTCATGAATTTTTGGTTTTCTTTCTTATAAGTCCAAGATAATCTTTAATATATTATATAATTGCTTTAGTTTTGTAAAAAGTGAATGTACCTCATATTTCCTTTAGTATAATCGCCCATAAGTCTATGATCTGTCGGATAGATACGTAATCTATCTATTATGAGAGATGCGTCGTATTTGCATATGGTTATGAATTCTTCCTTTTCTTTCTTACAAGTCCAAAATACTCTTTAATATATTATATTGTTGATTTAGTTTTGAAAAAAGTGAATTTACCTCATATTTCCTTTCGTACAATCGCCCATAAGTCTATGATTTGTCCGAAAGATATGTAATCTATCTATTAGGAGAGATATGTCATCTTTGCAAATAGTCATGAATTATTGGTTTTCTTGATTATAAGTCCAAGATACTCTTTAATATATTACATTGTTGCTTTAGTTTTGGAAAAAGTGAATGTACCTCATGTTTCCTTTTGTATAATCGCCCATAAATCTATAATTTACCGGATAGATACGTAATCTGTCTCTTAGGAGAGATGCATCGTCTTTGCATATGGTCATGAATTCTTGGTTCTTGCTTATAAGTCCAAGATACTTTTTAATATATTATATTATTGCTTTAGTTTTGAAAAAAGTGAATGTACCTCATATTTTCCTTACATATAACTGCTAACAAATCTATGATATGTCAGGTAGATACGTAATTTGTCTATTAGGACAGGTGGTATCAATCGTACAAGTTAATATCAATAATAGAATTTACAGAAAGACTAACTTGAATTTGGTGAACAAGGAGTGAAATATGACTAATCTACAAAATAGTTAGTATTCTATATTATAAGAACTTCTAGTTTCATATTTTATGTTCAAGTACATTTATTGGGACAAGTAGTTTTCTAGTGGCCCACTTTCTTTCATGGAGAATACTTGTTATGTTTTCTGAAAACTTCACCAACAGTTTGGACCCATTTATTTGATTTTCAGCCTCTCGTACGCTTCACAAGTGGTGGATTAATTATACTATCTCTTACCTATTCCCATTGATCTTATGGAGGAACAAGATTTATAATCTCAGAATAAGCCAACTTGTGGAAGTCTGTTGAATAATATGGTGAACATACATTGTAAGATCTTTTACTATAGTTTGGTAATCGCTGAGCTCTAAGAGCTGCTAATGCATGCGTACAAGGCAATTGCTGAAGATCCCATACCCTACAAGTGCATATTTTGGCATTGAAGTTAACTCTTGCATCTTGACCATGCCCTTGAACACTAAACTCATTCACGAGAAGTTGGTGTACAGATAATTTATCTGCTATTTTATGTGTAGTTCTCTCACTAAAGAATTTTCTACTGGAGCTAAATAGTTATTTGTGGACAAAGACCACGACACTCATGAAATCATCTACACAACATCCTCTGAATTGCTTTAAATAAAGCAAGGATCGACAATTCTCTTTCTGTTACAAGTCTACCATTAACAGACTCTGCAATATTGGTGGTTATGATATCATACCTATGTCCAGGATAATTAGCTCTACTCCAGCTCCTCGAAACTAATAACATTGTTGAGGTACTCAACAACATTATCATACCTTTTTATCAAATTTCTTCTAAATACTCATTGAATTCCTCAACTCGATATGCTTTTGATGCATCATAGTATAAACTAAGGACTGAAGAACCAAATGGTAGTTTGTAGAATATTTCACCAATATTTCTTGTACATACTCCATAATGAACTTGATTCTAAACTATTGCAACTGCTTTTTTTATTCTTTGATTTCTGTCTGATATGATGGACAACTCAGATGTATTTGGTACTATATTGAGTAATTGACAAAAAAACTAGGTCCAAGAAAGTTCGTTCTAAGAGTCAATGACAACCAAAGCTACATGATATATTTGATTTTCACTATATTGTCCCCTTGCAATTTGCATTACACCACCAAATTGACCCATCAAGAAAGTTTCAACAATAGTGAGGACATTTCTTATGTTCTTAAATCCTCTTATGAATGACCCATATGCAACAAAAAGGTATAAAAATCTTCCCTCCTGAACCTCCAAAGCGGTAAAGCTACCTTTATTTGCTTTTTCAATCTCGTAGCAATATGCTTCTGATTTTGCATATCTGTGTTTAGGTGTTTTCCATATCATATTTTGTGCAAGTTGCTTGGCCTTCCAATATATGCAGTAACTAACATCACAACCCAACTCTTTACTCACAATGTTCCTTATTTCATTTGGTATGGGACCTTTTCCTTCTCTAAACCTTTCTTTGATGAGTTCTGCAATAACTTTGGTTGAAGAATGCCTATATCTTCTAGAAATAGATCTCAAGTCACATGAGTGATTAGTCGCATACCTGGTGATATAGAAGACATGTTAATTAATATATTTAGCAACACGAACCCTCCATTTGCAGCTTTTCTCGACACAAGCAATGATTAATAATGATTTGCTAGATTTTTTTGTGGTAAATTCAAAATCCTTTTTGATTGCAACAAGATTCAGTTTAGTCACTATGCCTTCTTTGTTTACAAAATGATATTCTTTATGGTAACCTGAACCATCAAAAAAATAATAGCTATGATGTGTTCTAATTATTGCATCTTTTAATTATTGAGGCAGTTAAACATCATTAACCTCATTATCAAGTGGAATATCTTTCTCTACTTGGTAAGGGAGAACATCCTTATTATCAAGTGAAATTTCTTTCTTAACTTTGCATGTGAGAACATCCTCGTTATTACATGGAACCTCTTTCTCAACTCGGCAAGGGAGAAAATCCTCGCTATCATGTGAAACCCCTTTCTCAACTTGGCAAGGAAAAACATTCTTTTGTAGTATGGTTATTCATTTCCATATAAATATCGGTCTCTACTCCTCCATAAAAATCATCATTGAGCATGCAAATATTTTGATTATTAGATTGGTGGTTGTTCAAAGCACAATCGTTTTTCAGAGATTTTTCTATCAAGGAAACTCGTAAAGTTGGCCTATCCTCTTTACTATTTATATAATTCAAATAAATTTGTACATCTTCACCACTCATTATCTCAACAGACGGTGCTTTATCCCTCGAACAATCTCTTGCATTGATCATATACGTAACACAAATATGGTCATTTTCGTAACTCAATTCACCTCGCCTAATGATAGTTTCCATGAACTTATGAAATGTAACATCGCCAATCACAAGCATTTTTTTAACGGTGTCATTTTGAGAACTCCATCTCCAAGATTTCTCATCATCCACCCACTTTTCAAAATAATCAACAAGTAACACAACTTTTGTCATGATTTTGTACCTATAATAAATAATTTAACATTATTTAAACTAGTAAAATGGAACATTATTGTAAATATGAAAATAAAAATAAAAAAGATAAATGATTAATTTGTCGAACTAATTACTACAATTGGTCTGCTATAGACTAATGTAATTACTGTCGGAACGATAATTGTTCAGTCCATCACAGATCAACTTGCATTTGCATAGAGCTCTAAATATGTAGAGAAATTGTTAGCGTGCCTTCAATATGAGTTCTTGATATAGTGTTAGAACACAAGTCCAAGATATTGAGAATGGAGGAAGACAAATAAGAAGAGAAACTCCCGTGAATAAAAACTCCCACAAAGAAAGATTTTTGGGTGGGAGATTTTTTCTATAGTTGGTGACTTGTCCCTTTGTGGACTAATTTGTAATTATTAAAACTTGTAAATAACTTTTAAATTACAAATAAATTTAATTATTTTAAAATGGGTCATATCCTTCAAAAAACTTGTAGTCTATTTAATTAAGAGATAAGCATCCAGTACCCCCTCGAACCATGACCAAAGTTTCTACGATACACTTCAACTTCACAGGGATCCTATTACCCCCTCCCCTTTCTAAACTCAATGTTAGCGTATTTTAACACTCTTTTGTTTTGACGTGAAACCTTTATTACATAAAATGAATCCCATGTTAAAGAGGCCACATCAACTAAAAAGGTTGACAAAAGATGCCACGTCAGCACAAAAGGGTGACAAAAATATACTAAAATTGAGTTCAGCGGGGTAATAGGACCCCCATGAAGTTGGAGTGCGTCGTAGCAAATATGGTCATAGTTCAGGGGGTACTAGATTCTTCACTCTTTAATTAAAAAGTAGACTTAAAAGGTCTATTTAACAAAGAGTCCCATGAAATTGTACGGCCTCACGCTCCTCTTACACTTTAAATATTTTTATTTATTTATTTATTTTTTCTTCTTCTTTTTTTCTTGATTTTACTTTTTTTTGTTTTTTTTTTGTTTTTTTTTTGAAATACTATTTTATTTTTTATTTTTTAATTCACTTGTCTTAATTTTTATTTTTTATTTATATCTTTTCTTCTTTTTTCTTTTTTTACATTTTGCTCAATTTTTTTTCTTATTTATGTTTTTCTATATCTTTTCTTTTTTCTTTATTTCTATTCTTTTCTTTTCTTTTTTCTCATTTTTTATTTCTTTTTTCCTATTTTTTTCCCAACCTTTATTATATTTTGCTAATAAACCAAACGTTTGATAATCTTCAAAGATGATCTTCTTTCTTTGACATCAAAATAAATTTAAGGGAGCGACTTGTTATTTGAAAGATCTTTGGGATAAGTCTTGCCTCTAAGGAAAGAGTTATAGAACATCTTATAAATCAATACACAATGTGGTAGTGTCAAGTCTTGCTGATGGGGCATAACTTGTTGATTGAAAATCCTTAAGCGAAGTCTTGCCTCTAAGGAAAGAGTTATAGAGTATCTCATAAATTATGATTTAATAAAGTAGTGTTAACTCTTGCCCATGGGAGTAACTTTTTTTTGAGGGGAGGTTCTTTGGCCAAGTCTTGTCTTAGAGGCAAGACTAATGGAGCATCTCATAAATCAAGACCCAATGTGGTAAGTCAACCCTTGCCCATGGGGTGTAAGTTGTAACTCATTGTTTGAAAGTTTTTGGTATAAGTCTTGCCTCTAAGGAAAGAGTTATAGAGCATCTAATAAATCAAGACACAATATGCTAGTGTCAACCCTTGACCATGGGGCGTAACTTGTTGTTTGAAAGTCCTTGAGCTAGGTCTCGCCTCTAAGGCAAGAGTTATAGAGTATCTCATAAGTCAAAACACAAATGGTAGTCTCAACCCTTGCCTATTGTACATAATTACTTGTTGCTTGAAAGTCCTTGGGCTAAATATTGCCTTTAAGACAAGAGTTATAAAGTAACTTATAAATCAAGGTACAATATGATAGTATCAACTCTTGCTCGTAGGGCGTAACTTGTTAGTTGCTGTTTCAAAGTCATCAGAATAAATCTTGACTCCAAAAAAATAGTCATATAACATCTCAAAACTAAAAACACAGTGTAATAGTGTTAACTCTTTCCTATGGACGTGCTTGTTGTTTGAAAGCTCTCAGGCTAAATCTTAGCACTAAGGCAAGTTTATAGAACAACTCATAAATTAAGATACAATTTAGTAGTGTGAGTACTTCAATGTCCATCACAAATTTTCTTTGGCATTATGACCCTTCGCCGGTACTGGTGAGTAGTTCTAAAATTGAATTTTCTTCTTAAAGTAAAACTCTCTCTCTCATGGGTTGGAAAAGAATCCAACAAAATTGTTGAAATTCAGAATTCAATAGTAATTAAAACTTCGAGGTGGACCAAAATTATGATGTTCAAGGCATGCAAGACTTTTTAGGTTAATATAACGGGATTTGAGCATGAAATCCTAAACACTATCTTGCACATGGAACATAAGAGGTAGCTATAATTAAACAAACAAAAATCTGAAAGAGGTTCAGCAAAAAAGTCATGGAAAAAGGAGAACTTAAGCTAGAAGCTGAAGTGTAGTTTGAATTATGTTGGAATGGAAAAGGAGGATAGGTTCAGGTTTCACAAAGCTTTTTCTAAATAAAAGTAAAAATTCTCAGTCAGAACGTGCATGGGGCTAAATGATATAGCTAATAGAAGTTCAGTGAAATCTTTAATGGTTAAGTGGAAAGTAGACATTATTTGCTTGCAAAAAATAAAAATAGTAGATTGGTCATGACAAATAATTCAATAGATGTGGGGAAATAGATAGGATGGCTGGGTCGAGCTTAAAGTAAGTAGTAGTAGGGGTGGGATAATAATTCATTGTGATAAAAGATTATGGAATTGCATCGATATGCAGCAAGGTTCCTACATCCTCTCTTATATGTTAGAAAGTTCCCAAGAAGAATTCTGGTGGTGTTTCATGGGTGTTTATAACCCTCATTCTAATCTAGAAAGGAAGGAACTATGACTCAAACTTGTCTCTATTAGAGAAATTTGGAATGAACAGTGGGTTGTAGGTGGTGATTTCAATATATGTAGATTTTAAAGTGAAAGATATAATTGCATTCGAAGATCAAATGCCTTGAAAAACTTCTCAAATACTATCCAAAATCTAAACTTAATTGATCTCCCTTTACCAGGTGCTTTCTACACTTGGTCCTGAAGAGAAGATTCTATTCAAGACTTTCGAATAGACAAATTTTTTATCTCTCTTGAATGGAGCGACACCTTTAAGATTGTGAAACAAGTTTGCTCTTTAAAAAGTTATTTTAGACCACATACCTATACTTTTGGAAAATAGTGATTGGGAAGGAAATCTTTCTATTTTAAATTTGAAAACATGTGGTTTCAATAAAAAAGATTCTTGGATAAAATTAAAGAATGGTGGTGATGTGCTATAGAAATATAACACTTTCGAGGCTTAAAATAAGGAAAATATGTAGGTTTCTAAGGTTATTTTGTTAGATATGAAGCTTTTTGGGTATGTTTTGTAGGAAATCATATTTTGGATGATAAGTTTGTAAAAAAGGTAAAAAGTTATTTTTGGCTATTTTGGAGAAATTATGGATGTTCGGGATACTTTTTGGCTTGATCGTGATCAAACTATGTTCGAGAATTAAAGAAGAGCTAAAAAGATGACTCCCAATTGTATGTAGGACCTACGGATCACAGGTAGGCAAAACAAGTGTCATAAGTCCAGAATCCCAAGATATGAACTTGCTTAATTTTTTCCATCTGGTACCAGCGGTTTATACCTGCTCCCAAGGCAAGGTCCGCAGGTACTACCTGCCCTTGGTGCCAGACCGCAGGTACAAAAAACATGTTGCCACCGACCCTATTTTCTCCTATTTTGTTCACACTTTGATTTTAGGGTTTCCTCATGTACTATAAATACCCTTTATGAGTTTTTAGTAGGAGTTACAGACTTTTTATATTCACAAACATATTTTGATTCCATGATTCAATTTTTATCTTGGGATTTATGTGTATTGACTTCAGTTTATTAATTTAGTAAAGGTTGTGGGTTTTTACAATTCTTATTATTATGATTTCATCTATGCTTTCAACTATGAATGATATTGATTTCTTCACAAGTATGAGCGGCTAAAACTCATAGCTAGGGTTGTGGAAACCCTGACGGATTGACGAAGCAGGAGAAGTGCGATTGTTGACTTGAACGGATACCTTTGGCATGCATTGCATTATATTCACTATAATTGATTTCTTATGGGTGGACAACGTTAAGATCCCGCCTAAATTATTGCTACTTACTCCAAAAGAGGAGTAGTGACTAGGAAAAGATAATAACAACAATAATTTAGAGTTTAGCTGTCGATCTACACTGCTAGGCATTATCTATGGAAGATGGTTATATTTAATCTAATAACTAGAGATTCAAAAGGTAGTAGTTAACTGGATCAAGATAAGGGTTAGTAAGGAGACATCCTAAGACTAAAAATGTAAAGGGTGAAATCTATCTACTCGTCCAAAAAACTATAGATGGTACATAACTTATCGATTCTGCATGCAAGGTATCGGGTTGGTTCAATATATCACGATAAGACTATGGAATTGAGAAGCCAAGGGGAACAAAATCCTAGTGTTCACCAATACTGATCACAACTGAAGTTGATATTTACTCTTTGTTTGATATTTCCATTCAAATTTCCCCATTTACTTTACCAGATCTGGACCGTCGATTACAACATCTAAAATCCATGAGTCCATATATTTCCTTGGGATTTGACCCAAACCTTTGTTTGGTTGCTAAACTTTGACAGTAACCATATCATCATTTGATAGGAGGTATTATTTGGATGTCATCAAAATTTTGGCTTCGTTGATGAGGACTACGCTGTTGATTTATGAACTAAGGTCACTATAATCTTTGAGTCTTTCTTTTTCTTTTTAGTTGGGCATACACTGGTGTATGCCTATTACATGAAGTAAAGGTAATCCTTTACTCCTACTGAATCCAAATCCAGAGAGGATCTCACAAATACCTGGTAGGACGTATGAGCAGAAAAATAATGAACTTCCTATAGGGGTTTGTGATGTTGTACCTCCCTCTACTCCTGAAGGAGTCTAGGACATCATTGATCTACAGACTAGTGATCTTTTGACTTAAGCAGAAAATGAGAAGCGAGTAATAGAAGAAGCTCAATGCATAGCTTGAGAGGCAGAGTTAGCTGAGCAGAGACAGGTAGCAGACCGCTGAGCAGTACTCGATGGAAAACAGAATAGAAAAAAATGAGGCCGACCTCAAGTTATCCCAACATATCAGTATGTTCAGCTGTATGAATATGATGAAAATGATTTGGGATACCTTAAGCCGGTAGAGACTAGAGCTATCATTCCTTCTATTTTCCCTCTGATGTCAAGTTCAACATTTCTAGTGCTATTATTTATCTTTTATACTTGAAGAGTGTGTTTGCAAGGTTATGTACAGACGACACAAATATGCATCTAGAAAATTTTACTGATCTCCACTTTATATAACATACCTGGGGTAGATTAGGCAGCATTGAGACTAAGGTTGTTACCCTTTTCGCTTATTGGAGAGACATCTTTATGGCAAGAGGAACTTCCAAAAGAATTTATCACCATATGGAGTGAGTTACGTAGACAATTCTTAAACATATTCTTTCCTCTATCTAGAGTATTGCAGCTCAAGGAAAATATTTATAACTTCAAGTAGCTGCAATCAGAATTATGTATGAGGAATGGGTCAGGTTTAAGAAAAAGCTCAGCATGGTGCCCAACCACCGGATTTCAGGGAAAAGCTTGTTGGAGTTATTTTATAGAGACCTGACTGTCAGTTCCAGAGAAATGGTAGACACTATCTTCGGAGAGCCTTTAAGAGATTATGAAGGGAGATGCCTTTGAGTAATATAGATCAAATCTCATAACTAACCGAGGGTGGAAAACTTGGGAGGTTGAGAGAGGTTCTGACATTTATGCCATTAGAGCTTTTAGTGATCAGAGAGTTGCTGAGGATGATATAGCTCGAGAGATTTTACTAATTAGGATAGACATTGGTGAGTTGGCCAAATAATTTACAATGATAAATTTTGCAAAGGTTAATGCAGTAGGGGTACAGGGTATGACTTCTAGGGTGTATGAGTCTGAGATAGAGGAGAAGGCAAAGTACGTGGATCATTAGTTAGAGGGTTTTCGAGCCTAGGGGCAAAGGAATCAAGGTTAGAACTATAATGATAGAGATTAATACATTCTATATGGCAGACGAGATGCAAAATCAAGAATAGAAAGATATTGGCTAAGCTGATGTTGGGTTAAGAGAGTCAAGACGCTTGCCTTACAGAACTCAAGGCTGATGTTTCAGGATTGGCCCAAAAGATTGAGTCACATGCAACTGCTATCAAGAAGTTTGAGCAGTAGTATGGGAAAATATCTATTACTTTAGCTGATATATAGTTAGGAGCACTTCCTAGAAACAATATATCAAATCTTACAACAATGGTTCATTGTCTGGCTATTAACATAAGGAGCGATTCCTGCTACTAATAAGCCAAAAGAGTAAAATATGGTTGTAGATAAGCTACCTGAAGCTGAATTTGAGAACTTGACTTATAGTAATGATGATTTTAGGAGTGATGGCGATGACGACTGGGTAGTTGGAGAGCTCCAAGATATAGTGCAACATTTATTTGTAAATTTTCATGCACATTTAGTAAAAAAAAAGGAAAGACCCAGGTGCAGTCACCATTCCATGTTCTATTGGGCCTTATGACATTAATCAGGCTTTATGCGATATGGGAGTAGGAATAAATGTAATGCCATTGGTGATATACAAAGTACTGGGGTTAGGCGAACTCAAGCCTATATCTGCAAGGTTTTTGATGGCGAATTCATGTATAAATAAGCTAGTTGGTATTATGCAAAATGTCGAAGTGAAGGTGTCATCGTTCACGTATCCAACATATTTCATGATTTAGGACTGTAAAGTAGATGCTCATTCTCCGATTATCCTGGGTATACCTTTCTTGTCCACTGGTGAGATGTTGATTGATATGGACCTAGAGGAGATTACTTTCAAATGGAATGATATGCAAATAGTGTTGAATATATGCATGAGAGTTCAGTAGCCTGATAATATGAGAGTGGTAGCAGTGATTGATGCAGTAAATGATGATATGGTTGCCAAAGGTTCCTATTGAGGAGAGATTAGGGGTAGAAACATTAGCAACAGTGATCATAAACTTTGAGAGTGATGGGATAGATAAGTATGATGAGTTGGTTCAGGCCCTATATGGCATAGGTTCTTACAAATATGCCCATAAGAAGCTGGATCTTAACTTGAAGAACAGATGCACACCTCCTTCAAGACCATCAATTGAAGAACCATCGGTATTAGAATTTAAGGCCCTCCTACATCATTTGCAGTATGCGTTCTTGGGGGCCAACAAGACCTTACCAATAATTATTGCAACTGATTTAGTAGGAGCGCAGGTGAAAACTTTGATATCAGTGTTACGAAAGTTCAAAAAAGCTATTGGGTGGACTATTGTATACATTGTAGGGATTCCACCAGGTATATGCACACACAAAATACAGCTTGAGCTGAACAATATTCCCAGTATTGAGCATCAAAGATGGCTAAATCCTCCTATGCAGGAGGTATTAAAAAAGGATATAATCAAGTAGTTAGATGCTGGGGTAGTTTTTACCATTGCAGACAGTAAGTGGGTGAACCCGGTTTAATATATGACAAAGAAAAGAGGAATCACAGTGGTTCCAAACGAGAAGAATTAATTAGTACTGGTTAGAGAGTATGCATGGACTACACAAAGCTGAACAAGTGGACATAAAAAGACCACTTCCCTATGCCATTCATGGATCAGATATTGGACAGATTAGTAGGAAGGGGCTGGTACTATTTTCTTAATGGGTATTCAGGCTATAATAAAATCATGATTGCTCTTTAAGACCAATAAAAGACTACTTTTACTTGCCCCTATGGAACCTTTGCATTCAAGCGGATGCCATTTGGGTTGTGTAATGTGCTGGCCACTTCTCAGAGATGTATGATTTCCATATTCTATGACTTGGTGGAATACATTATTGAAGGATTCATGGATGAATTTTCAGTGGTTGGGGACTCATTTGATGATTGCTTAGCCCATTTGGCCAGTGCATTGTAGAGATATGAAGAGTGCAACTTGGTACTAAACTGGGAAAAATATCACTTTACGATAAAAGAAGGTATTTTGCTAGGGCACAAGATCTCCATACATGGTATTGAGGTGGACAAAGCAAAGATTGAGGTGATTGAGAAGCTGCCACCACTAATGTTAGTTAGAGGTAAATGGAGTTTTCTAGGTTATGCAGGCTTTTATAGAAGGTCCATCAAGGACTTCTCTAAAATTACAAGTCCTTTATGCAAGCTCTTTGATAAGGAGGTGAAATGTTTGTTTGATTATGATTGACTCAAGGATTTCAAATGCCTAAAAGAACAGTTGGTTTTAGCACCCATCATTGTGTCTCCTAATTGGTCTGCACCTTTTGAGGTAATGTATGATGCGAGAGGAGTGGCCTTGGGAGATATTCTATTCCAAAGAAGATAAAAGATACTGCATCCCATCTACTATACCAACAAAGCTTTAAACTCCACACAGAAAAATTACTCAGTTACAGAGTAGGATCTACTTATGGTGATTTTTGATTTCGAAAAATTTCGGTCATATTTGATTGAGTTATAGTGCACACTGACCATGTTTCCTTGAGGTACTTGATGTCGAAGAAGGATGCCAAACCCTGATTGACCCATTGGGTTCTTTGCTGTAAGAGTTTGATTTTTAAGTCAAGGACCGAAGAGGTAAGAAAAATCAAGTTGCAGACCACTTATCCAGACTTGAAGAGAAGACCATAGCAAAACTAGGGGATAATCTTGAATAGGTGATGCTTTTTCTAATGAGTGAGTGTTTGTAGCATCTCATGATTTGATTCCCTGGTATGCTGATTTTGCCAAATTTTTAGCAAACGAGATTGTCCTAGATAATCTATCCTTCCAGCAATGATGGAGATTTATGCATGAGGTATGGAAGTTATTCTGGTATAAGTTGTAATTTCTTAGAGTCTATGCTGATGGTATGATTTGTAGATGCATTCTAGAGGTGGAGATGATGAGCATTCTAAAGCTTATCATTCTTCACCAGTTAGGGGTCACCACATCGGTATACGAACAACCCACAAAATTTTGCAATGTGGGTTTTTGATGAGTATGGTGTGAGGTATAAGGTGGCCACAACTTACCATCCTCAGACGAGTGTGCAAGTGAAAGTCTCCAATAGAGAAATAAAGTCCATATTGGCGAAAACTATGAATGCTAATAAGACTGACTGGTCTAGAATGTTAGATGATGCATTTTGGGCCTATTGGACAATCTATAAAACCTCTATAGGTGCCTCTCCATATCAACTTGTGTATGGGAAAGTATGCCATTTACTGGTTGAACTTGAGCACAAGGCACTATGGGTGTTGAAAAGGCTAAATTTTGAGTGTCGTGATACAACAAACTTGAGTTTGAATAAGGTAAATGAGTTGGATGAATTTTGACTTTGGGCTAATGAGAGATTAACAATATTCAAAGAAAGAATTAAGCTATACCATGACTATAATATTGAGAAGAGAATATTCAAACCCGGTCATTTAGTCTTGTTGTACAATTCAAGACTATGCTTGTTTCCTGGCAAGCAGAAATCAAAATGGACTAGACCATTCACTGTGGTTAAGGTGCTCCCATATGGTTCTATTGAGATAAAGCGTGATGGTGATGTCCCATTTAAAGTGAATGGGGAGCGAGTGAAACACTACATAAAAAACCTGGAAGAAGTCAGAGTTTGTACTAAAATAGACCTCGGTGAAGTCTGAGTAGCCAAGGGAACTGAGTCTTGCCACGACAGTAAATCAGGCGCTGCTTGGGAGGCAATCAAAGATACAAGAATGCCTCAAACATTACAGGTATGTTCTTACTTCCCTCTAATTTATCTTTTTAGTGCATTAAGGACAGTGTACAAGTTTTCACATCGTTTTTGTTTCTGGTTGTGTTTTATTGCCCGAGGACATGCAAACATTCTAAGTTGAGGTTGTTGATGTGCTATAGAAATATAGCACTTTTAACGCTTAAAATGAGGAAAATATGTAGGTTTCTGAGGTTATTTTGTTAGATATGATGCTTTCTGGGTATGTTTTGTAGGAAATCATGTTTTGGATAATAAGTTCATGAAAAAGGTAAAAGAGACGTTTATGGCTATTTTTGGAGCAATTACGGATGTTTGTTACACTTTCTGGATTTATCGTGATCAAAACATGATCGAGAATCGAAGAAGAGCTAAAAATATGACTCTCGAAACCTACTAAGTCAACCTACGAACCACCTGTAGGACCTACTGACCTCGCAGGATTTTTTCCATTCGATACCTGCAGTTTATACCTCTGTACAGGTCCAGGACCGCAGGTACTACCTGCTCCCGGTGACAGACTTCGGGTATGGACCATATATAGTCACCGACCCTATTTTCACCTATTTTATTCGGCTTTGGTTTTAGGGTTTACTCATGTACTATAAATATCCTTTATCTGTTTTTTAGTAGGAGTTACACACATTTGATATTGACAAACATATTTTGATTCCAAGATTCGATTTTGATCTAGGGATTTACGTGTATTATCTTCAGTTGATTAATTTAGTAACAGTTGTGGGTTAAGACATCATTGTGATTTCATCTTTGCCTATGAATGATATTGATTTCTTCACAATTATGAGCAGCCAAAACCCATATCTAGGGTTGTAGAAACCCTAGCGTATTGATAAAGTAGGGGAAGTGCGATTGTTGAATTTAGCTGATACCCATGGCATGCATTGCATTATCTGCACTATAATAGATTTCTTAGCGGTGGCCAATGTTAAGATCCCGCATAGATTATTGCTACTTACTCCAAAAGAGGAGTAGTGACTGGGAAAAGATAATTAAAACAGTAATTTCGAATTTAGTCATCGGTCCACGCTACTAGGTATTGTCTACGTAAGATGGTTAGATTTCTTCTAATAACTAGAGACTCAAAAGGTAATTGTTAACTATGATCAAGATAAGGTTTAGTTACGCGATATCCCGAGACTAAAAAGGTAAAGAGTGAAATATGTCTACTCGTCAAAAAGACTGTAGATGGAACATAACTTATCGATTCTGCATGCAAGGTATTAGGTTGGTTAAATATAGCACGATAAGACTATGAATTTGACAAGCCAGGGGGAACACAATCTTTGTGTTCACCAATGCTAATCACAACCAAAGTTAATATTTTCACTTTGTTTGATATTTCCAATCAAATCCTACCATTACTTTTCCAGTTTTGCCCTGTTGATTACAACATCTAAAATCCATGAGTCCACGTATTCCCATGGGATTCAACCCCAACCTTTGTTGGGTTACTATACTTTGACAGCGATCATATCATCATCTGATAGGAGGTGTTGTTTGACCGTCATTAGGTGGCAAAACTATTCTATTGGGAGCATTTCAGATTTTATTTTGTCTCAGAAACTGAGGTGTCTTATAAATATCATTGATTAGAATAGGAATCTTTGGCAAGCTTGAAACTAGAAAGAGAAAACACTGGATGAGCTTTTTTTCTATTGAGCAGGAAACCCAAAATAGACTCCCATCCCAAGCAAAAAAAGATAAGACGTCACTCCTAAAAATGGAATTACAACAGATTATTGAGGCTGAAGAAGTGTCATGGAGGCCAAAATCCTAAGTGTTTTTGGCTCAAAGAGGGAGATAGAAACACCAAAAGTTTTCAAAGGATTGCAAATTCCCATAAGAGGAACAATTAAATTGATATATTGAAGGTGGGAGATGAGATTATTGATGAGAAAGATCAAATCAAGAATGAAGTTCTTGACTTTTCTCAAGATCTTTACACTAAAAATGAGAAATAATGGCCTACTTAAACCATTAATGCTCTAGCCAGCCATACTTTAGAGGAAAAAAATGCTTAAATAAAAGCTTTTGGAGAGGATGAATGTCACGAACCGAACCAGGTCCTGGCCATGATGGGCATCCCAAGTCCCACGTGGACTAGAGATTTCCCTCTTCATCCAGTAAATCCAACAAACACGCCTTAGAGTTGAATGAATTTCAAACATATAACAAGATACAAGTTTAATTATATAAAGAGATCAAAGTATAACCATAATCAATATTATCGTGTATCGGCGTCAATGCCAATACCAATACCAATACTGATACTACTACCGACATCACTTATACCAATAGTAGTCTGACAAGCCGCTAATTAAATCTAAAAAGTATCCAGTAGGGATATGCCCCAACTATAGATAAAACCAAGTTTAAACGAAGTCTGGAACATTAAATATAAAGATTACGAAATGAAGCCTTCCAAAGTATGGAAGCTCATCACTTCAATGTCAACTTACAAGCCAACTCAAACACCTAATCACTGCGCAAGAAAGGTAGAAGAAGCCCTGGTCCCTGTATCACATATAGATACAGTGTCTGGAGATGGTTAGCGGTTGGAATTCTAGAATGTAAATTAGGGATAGAGGAATAAAATAATGCCATCATTCAAAACCAAGTCAAATAATCATATGTAATCACATGTATACATATATATGTATAGTGCCGGGGTAGGGAGCAAGGCTTAGCATGAACTTTTAAGACCTTAACCTAGGTTGTGTAGCATAACCTCCATATAACAAGGCACCCATGGGCTATATAGGCCCAACTCTCTCCTACCTGGAAGGGCCTAGTGTGTGTAGCCGTACAAACCAGAGAATATCCATACTCGTATATGCCTTTATGGGGGACTCGAACCTCTCATCATAATCAAGGTGACTTAAGCACCAATGTATACAATATGGGGGACTCAAAACTCCTATTCATATATCCATTAAGGGGACTCAAACCTCCCGATCATATAGACATTTGCACCGGCTAAAGCGGTTTCCAGTGTTAGTCCTTTGGACTCTACATTCATGTCCTGGATACGCATCCCACTTTAAGGTCCAATTTAAAACTTTCATTTCACATATACACAACCATTAATCCAATTACTTACCAAAGTTATCCTATTGGTATCTTCATACCAACCCCACTTTCAAGCGTACAACACGCCATAACTATTATTAATCAACTTTGGGACTCTAACCCATTATCTAAATAAATACATCAATTTAATTCAACATTTAGCGTCTCGAACCCATTTAGACAATTAAAACATCAAGGTTATAATTCAAATCAATTTATGGCCGTCAAGGCCTTCACAAAACCATTTACCAATCGTCAACATTTATAGGCCAATGCTATAGTTTCAAACATAATTAATATGTGACAAGATTCTTCTCATTGATATTTTCACAAACAGGTTGAGGGTATAATATTATCAAACCATTATTCGAAGCCAAAACCCATAAAGTTAGGGTTAACCATGAACCCTTAGTTTAAATAACAATTTCCAAACACCCACATGTGCAAAACCATTATCAAAAAATGTATAATCATAATTTAAGACACGAGAAAACAATACTCAACATTATGCATTCAAACCCTAAACCATGGTTTTCAAAACCACCACTAATGAATCATGGACAATGTTTAAAACACATGATTTTTGTGAACTAACAATGAAGGAAGAGTCACATGCCTGAGTTAGGAAGATTCATAGAGAGATTTCGATCCTTAAGCCTCTAAATGACCTTAAAGAAACCCTAGCCCAATTTTTTAGAGAGGTTTTTTAGTGAGTGTTTAAAGAGTGTTAGAATCTTCTAAAGTTCAGAATGAAAGCCAAATAAATGTTATAAGATATGGGGTCTTAAGGGCTTGGGGTGAAAATGTCCAAAATACCTTGAGCCTAAAAGCTGTAAATAAAATGCAGGTGGGTATGGTTGGACCCTTCAAATCGTAACCACATCATATAAGTGGTACCCTCAACTCGTCACTTGATTAAAGAGTTGTACACCATATTTTGTCCAATATACGGCTTCCTTGCCTAACTCATATCATCACCATACGACTAGCATCGTCAAGTCGTACCTTAGGAAGATCATCAAAGGCTAAATACTGGGCAATATATGGTTTGGACCTTACCTCTCATCACTTGAACAAACAACTCGTATGGATTCTTCTCATATCTAGAATAGAACATGGCCAATATCACACTGTCCAATATTTGACTAGGGTCCCTAGACCTATAACCACACCATATGAGTCATGGTATGAGTCGTATAATGATTAGAAGGTCTAAGACTTAAGAAATTTGCAAGAGCCAAAGTTTGGGGTGTTTCAGTCTCACCTCTTAGGATCATTTGTCCTCGAATGATGGGACAAGGCAATAAAAGCACAGTTTAAACCCAAGTGTCTCTACTCTTACCTTTAAAGCAGAAAAGAAACACAAAGAAGTTCACAATCTATCATCAACAAAGATAGAAAATAAAAAGGTTAAGAGAAAAACATATCTCAAGCACGAGTTTCTAGAATCGAGAATAGGAACGGGTACTTGGAATTTATGTTCTCCTCGGCATCCCAAGTAGCTTTCTCGGTCTGTTGATTCTACCATAGAACTTTTACCGAAGCCATGTCTTTCATTTGCAATTGACAAAATTGCCGATCCAAGATCCTCACCGGGACTCCCTCATAGGACAAGGAATCTGAAATACCAATGATATCCAAGGGAACAACCAACAAAGGATCACCATGCATTTTCGCAACATAGACACATGGAATACCAGATGAATGGAACTCATGCTAGAGGACAAATCTAATTCATATGAAACACTACTAACTTTTCTCAGCACCACATATGGGCCAACATACTGGGGATTGAGCTTCCCCTTCTTTCTAAACTGCATTACTCCCTTCATTGGAGATACCTTCAAAAATACCCAATCTCCAACCTCAAACTCTAAATCCCTTCGCCTCACATCTGTATAGGACTTTTGGTGACTTTGGGCAACCTTAAGACTATTCCAAATTACCTTCACCTTCTCCATAGATAGGTAAACCAAATTTGGGCCAAACATCTCCACTTCACCAACTTCAAACCACCCAATAGGAGAACTACACCTCCTACCATACTATGCTCAAACGGGATCATGCCAATGCTAAAATGGTAACTATTATTATAAGCAAATTCAATCAAAGGAAAATGGTGGAACCGACTACCACCATAGTTAATCACACAGGCTTGCAGCACATTCTTCAATGTCTGAATAGTTCTTTTGGCTTGACCATCTGACTACTGGTGAAAAGTTACACTAAGACTTACTTTAGTCCCCAAACCACGCTGAAAAGAGTGCTAGAAATGCGAGGAGAACTATGTACCACGATCCAAAAATAATTGAGACAGGTGTACCATACAACTTTACCACTTCCTGAAGGAATAACTTTCTATAATCCTCGGCAAATTAAGTAGTCCTCACTGGAAAGAAGTGAGCGGACTTAGTCATCCTATATGATGGCCCAAATGGAGCCACAGTCATTCCACGACCGCGGAAGGATGGTAATAAAATCCATATTAATTATCTCCCATTTCCACACCGAGCCTCATGTGTTCCACCTTCACTTGCTGACACACCATACACTTAGCCATAAAGTTTGCTACATCCCCTTTTATATTATTCCACCAATACATCTCCTTAAGATTGTTATACATCTTTGTTGAATTGAGATAAACCGTATACCACGATTTGTGAGCCTCGACTAAAGTCCTACCTCACAATCTATCAATATTGGGAACACATAACCTCCCTTGATACCTCAAGATACCATCACCACCAATTTTAAAAGCCATCACCTTCTGCCTTCCTATATCATCTTTTATCTTCATCAAAAGAGGATCTAATACCTGCTTCTCCTTTATTTCTGAACCAAGTGATGATTGCTTCACGTGTTGTACCAATACACCACCATCCTATGAGTCTAAGACATAAACTCTAAGGTTTGATAAATCATGAATATCCTTTATTAATTCCTATTTATCCTTTTCCATATACGACAAGCTACCCATGGACAAGCTACTAAGAGCATCAACAACTATAATAGCTTTACTTGTATGGTAGTGAAAACTCATATCATAGTCCTTCAGTAACTTAAGCCACCTCATTTGCCTTAGATTAAGATATTTATGAGTGAACACATACTGAAGGATCTTATGATCAGAAAAGATATTAACATGAACCCCATACTGATAGTAATGCTAAAATTTTAATGCGAATACCCCGGCTAACAACTCCAAGTCATGAGTTGGATAGTTCTTTTCATGAACCTTTAACTGTCTAGAGACATAAGCAACCACCTTACCATGCTGCATCAAAAGATAGCCCAAACCAACCTAGGACGTACCATAATAGACCACAAATCCCTCTGTACCCTCATGTAGAGTCAAGACCGAAGCTGAAGTCAACTTATCTTTTAGCTTCTCAAAGTTACCCTCACAAGTATCCGACCACAAGAACTTCACCTTCTTTTGAGTCAACTTAGTCAATTGAGCAACAATAGAAGAAAAGATCCCCATAAACCTTCTATAATACCCGACTAAACCCAAAAAGCTTTGAATATCAGTTGGAGTCGTGGTTCTAGGTCACTTTTTAACCACAACAACTTTTTGAGGATACACCATAATCCCTTCACTAGACATGAGATAATCCAAAAAAAGTGATGGCTTTCAAACATAATTTACATTTAGAGAACTTAGCATACATCTGCTGATCTTTCAAAGTCTACAACACAAGATGGAGGTGATTATCATGATCCTCCTTACTATTAGAGTACACCAAAATGAAGACAATCATAAATAGGTCCAAAAACTGACAGAATACCCTACTCATCAAATCCATAAATGTCGCAGGGGCATTGATCAAGCCAAATGAAATCACCAAGAACTCAAAATGCACATACCGGGTATGAAAATTTGTCTTAGAGATATCCACCTCCCTAATCTTTAACTGGTGATACCCGAACCAAAGATCGATCTTAGAGAAGAATTTGGCACCCTGAAGCTGATTAAAGAGATCATCAATTCTTGAAAGAGGGTACTTATTCTTTACCATTGCCTTATTCAATTATCGGTAATCAATACACATCCAAAGGGAACCATCCTTATTATGTACGAATAACACCAGTGCACCCCATGGGGACACACTAAGATCAACAAAACCCTTATCTAAGAGATCCTTTAGTTGCTCTTAAGCTTTTTCAACTCCGCTAGAGCTATTTTATACAGGGTAATAGAAATAAAATGAGTGTTTAAAATAAAATCAATACCAAGATCAATCACCCTATCGGGAGGAACACCAGGAAGGTCATCAAGAAGACCCCAGGGAACTCATTTACCATAAGAACAGAATGCAAAGAAGGACCTTCTAAGTTAGAATCTTTAACCTAGACCTGATGATAGAGACAACCTTTGGAAATTAATTTCTGAGCTTTAAGATATGATATGAATTTTTCCTTAGGAGCTAGGGAACCACCCTCCCACTCAGTTACTGGATCATTTGGGAATTTAAACATTACTTTATGGTCCTGACAGTCTAAAGATGTGTAGCATGAGTGCAACCAGTCCATTCCCAGAATAACATCAAAGTCAACCATATCTAACTTTATTAAGTATACTAAAGTTTCTTTACTACCAACTGATACCACACCCCCCCTATAGAATCTTTTAACAACTACAGAGTCTCTTATTGGTGTAGAAATAAAAAAAGGGTTTGGCAAATACTCAGGACCTAAACCAAAATACACAACCATAAATAGGGTCACATAAGAGAGATCGGACCTCGAATCAAGTAAAAAGTACACATCATAGGAAAAAAGTTCCAACATACCAATAACAACATTCAGAGATACCTCAAACTCCTATTGAGAAGTGAGAGCATAAAGACATTTTCGACCAGTGTCGAAGCAAAAAGTGAAACCCTTTGGTACCGGAGATAATGAAGAGGCAACAGGACCCTTGTTTGACCATACGTAAAACATTGATTCCTACCCTTCTCGCACTGACCAGTATGATGCTGACTATAGAATCTGCAGGGTGGGTAAAATAGTACTGACTGGGCCTCATTGGCCTGCGATTGTGCACCCTATGCCTTAGAAGCATCACTACCCTGAAAACATCAATCTCTATATGGCTTTGGGTAGGGAGCACTAGCTTTCAAATAAGAGTTAGAACTCCCCTTCTCCTCTTCTTTGACCACTTACCACTCTGTTGTTAGCTGTCACTTAGCTTTGAATACCAAATTTTCTTACTCTGCCTTTCACCAATCTCAGCCTGATTCTTTTTCTCCTCTTTGACTTACTGCATATACACAACCAATACGGAGATATCCATATCCTTGATTAACAAGGTAGACTTACTCTCAAGAATTAACTCACGAGATAATCCAGAAGCAAACTTTCTCATATGGGCCCTCATATTAGATACCAATTATAGAGCATACCAGGACAACTAATACAATTTCAATGCATATGTCTTGACTATCTTTCTTTCTTGCTTTAAATTTACAAATTCCTTCGCTTTTGCCTCCCTCAACTTCTGAGGAAAAAAATAATCCAGAAATGCACTAAAGAAATTATCCCACAAGGTAGAACCAATATCCTTACCTCTAGATTGTTCCCACTCTTTATAATACTGGTACACCACATCTTTCAATTGGTAGGTAGCAAACTCTACACCTTCAACCTCCAAAGCATGCATAACCCAGAAGATCTTCTCCATCTCATTAATAATGTTTTGAGGATCCTCCCCAACCTTTGTACCAGTAAATATTAGAGAATGCAATATCATAAATTGGACAACTCTAATGGCCTCAAACAAACCCATATAAGCAACAGTAGAACACAACTATTGGGACTGAGATGTCACCAACTGAGTCAACATGGTAATGGAGTGACAGAACTCAGCATTAGAAACCTCCTTGGGAGGCAACTAAGTATGAGTGTCGCCCCTAAGAGTAGGATTAATGGGTATAGATGGACCCCATGGGGACAGTCAGATGCAGTGACCCTTGACTGGGTATATACACAAGAAGTTGGACGAATTCTATCCATATTGTCCTTAGATAGGATAAAAGAGTCTGTATCAGATCTTCTTAGAGGCATGATCTGAAAAATGAGTAAATGGAAATAAGAAAAATTCAAGATCTTAGACTCTATAGCTTAAAATTAAGACACAAGAAACTTAAAATTAAGACACAAGAAAGGAAAACATACCTCAATGTCTCATAGCATCCCTTTTATAAGTGTGGCACGCTAAGCACCCATAAAAAAGACTCTACTTAACACGACTTTGTCAGACACCCAATGATACCAAACCTAGCTCTGATACCAAATTTTTCATGACTAGAACTAGGGCCTAACCTTGCGGGAATCCCAAGTCCCATATGGGTCAAAGATCACCCTCTTCATCCAATAAATCCAACACACTATGCCTCAGAATCAGATGAATTTTGAACATATAACAAGATACGAGTTTAATTATAAAAAAACATCAAAGTATAACCATAATCAATACTATTGGGTATCGGCGTCAATGCCAATACCAATACCAATACTGATACTACTACCGATACCACCTATACCAATAGTAGTCTGACAAGCCTCTAATCAAATCTAAAGAGTATCCGGTCCGGACATTCCCTCGACTATAGGTAAAATTAAGTTTAAATAAAGCCTGAAACATAGAATATAAAGACTATGAAATAAAGCCTTCCAAAGTATGAAAGTTCACCACTTCAATGTCAACTCATGAACTAACTCGAACACCTGATCACTGAATAGAAAAGATTGAAGAAGCTGAGGTCCCTGGGAAGTGTCTACACAAGCCTTGCCAAAGTTCTTACATAATTAAAACTATAGTTGGAAAGCTAATTTCAATACAACAAAATGCTTTCATCAAGTCTTGGCAAATCACAAATGTTGTTTTAACAGCTAATAAAGCTCTAGACTAGAAGCTCAAAAGTGGAAAGCCAGGTATTTTGTGTAAATTAGATATAAAAAAAACCTTTAATAAAGTTACTTTTACTTATATATTACATATGTTGAGAAAGATGGGTTTTGGAGATAGGTTGATTAAATGGATCAACTGCAACATCACTACAATCAAATACTCTAATCTAGTTAATAGAAGCCCAATTGGATTTTTTTCTCTGCAAAAAGGCATAAGACAGGGTGACCTCTTTTCAACCTTCATTTTTATCCTTTCCATAGAAGGACTTAACAAGATATTGGAAAGACCCAAGTAGTTATAGTGGATTGAGGGCTTTAATGTGGGAAACAATGCAAAAATTTTGGTATCATCTCCTTATTTGGTTTTTGGCGATAATACCTTGATATTTTATGATTCTTAAAGGTCCCTAGTAGAATATCTAAACCTGACCCTTTTCATATTTGAAGCTATTTAAGGTCTCCACATCAATATGCTAAGAGTGTGATCTACTTAGTGAGTATGGTTCCTAATAGCAATAATTTGGCTAAGTGATTATGTTGTAGTGTCAGGTATTTTTGAACAACTTACTTGGGTCTACCTTTGGGGGAAAAATATTTCATCTAATATTTTGAGTTGTGTTATATATAAGGTAGATAAAAAACTGGATACTTGGCAGAGGGAATATCTTTCTATGGCTGGTAGACTAACTTTCAATAATAGTGTCATGGATAGTATCTCCACATATCTCACATCACTATTTCCATTGCCTAGTAAGGTCTTGAAACAACTAGATAAAGTTAGAAGGAAATTTATTTGTAAGGGTATAAAGGAAACATGTTTCACTTAGTTAAATAGTTCAATGTGGTTAGATCAGAGCTACAAAGAGGGTTGGAAATTAGTGACCTAGCTAAGCATAACAAAATTGTATTGTTAAAATGGCTATGGAGATATGGAATAGAGGGAAATAACTTATGAAAAGAAGTGGTTGCAGGTAAGCATGGTGAACTAAACCACTAGTGTACTAACCAAATTTATTCTCTATATGGGGTAAGGCCATGAAAACATATATGCAAATATTGGGAAGATTGCTTTCAATAAGTTTCACTCAAAGTGAGGAATGGATTGAGAGTGAAATTCTAGAAATAGGTGGCTTAGGTATTTTATTTTGAAAGAGCTTTATCCAACTCTCTTCCAAATAGCTCATAATCCCAACTCTACAGTTTCACAAAACAGAGAGGGAAATTAGTGGAATTTATTTTTTACAAGAAACTTCAACGATTGGGAACTTGAGAGTCTATTTGAATAATGGGTAGATTGAAAGGTTTCAGCATAAAACCATAAGCTACATATATCATTTGTAGGGGGTCCTAAGGTAAAGAAATATAATGTAAGGAAGGGGTATAAATTGTTGAATGCTTGAAATGATATTATAGATTTATGGTCATAGAAGCTTATATGTAAAATAAAGTTACCAATAAAGGAAATCCACTTCAACTGGTTGGCATCTCTGAATGGTTGTTTGACATCGAACAGTCTTCGCAGAAGAAATTCTAGCTGGTTAGTAGATATTTTTTATGTTAGGAAAATACAAATCAGTTAATCATCTTTTCCTGCATTGTGTGGTGGCTAAAGACATGTGTTATATGTTTGTTTCCTTTTTTAGTTTGAAGTAGGTGGTGCCTCAAATTATCAGAGCATTTGTGAGTTGGAGCCATCAGAGATTTGATAGGGCAATCAAAAACACTTGGAGGATGATACCCACATGTATGTTTTAATGCCTATGGACAGGGTGGAACCGTAGATGTTTTGATGGAATTTTAACTCCTAATCAATCACTTAAGGTTAAATATTTGTTCAATCTATTTTGTTGGCCCAACCCATCTTGTGTAAATAGTTCTACTTCTACTGCTTACTTAGATTTTATTTAGCTCTTTAACCCTAGACTATCCATAGTCATGTTAAGTCTTCTCTAGATTTTTTGATTCTTTGGCTGGCTCTCGGGTCTTAACTTTTATCATGTAATATAGCTAGCATTTATACTTTTGTATTTTTTGCATCTTCTTGATATCGGTAATGAAATAACATACTTCATAAAGAAAATAACATTTCTATCAAATTGGGGCGGCTAGTACACAAATAGCCCATTGTAACTTAATGCCCAAGTTTATATAAGTTTTAATAATAGATTATCTTACATATAGCAGAAGTGGGGTAAAGTTTAGAAATGTCCCTAAAATGGTCTGGTCTTGATACTTTGTTCCGCATATAAAAGTCGTACAAAAATGACCTCCATAAGAGGTGGTCTTGATTTTTTTTGTTCCTCTTAATAACTGTTGCCTATAAGGTACATGTTCTAACATTTTCTCATAAGTTACATGTTCAGGATATTTTAATAAAGTGAACCTACTCAATCGACCATAAAATTTTCCTTATAGGCAAACATTAGAAATTATTTATTGGGGGGGTGGGCAAAATTTCATGACCAAATTTGGGGGATAAAAATTCAAAACTGATGCTAGATGTAATTTCCAAGCATAGGAGTATGGTACCTAATTACAATCCATATCAAGAGTTTTAACCATTACAATATCTTTCAAATTTTCCTTCTAGATACACACTAGAAACATGTATCTCAGATGTGTGTAAATTAAATTTAATTTATTTTTGAAAATAAAAGATTTTTTTATAATTAATTACATTAATTTAGGTGAAAATAAAGGGGTGATATAACACCTCCACTTTCACGTGGGAGTAGAGAAAAAGTTGGCATTAATTAAGAATTAATAAGTGGCATTGTTTCACATTATATAGCTTATGTGACTTTTATCCATTTATTTTCTACTATGAACCACCTCTCCCATACATTCATGCAACCCTAAAAATATTCATCTCATTTTTAACATCATTAAAGGTTACTTTAAATTTTGCTTATATTTATACATTCATGTTGAAGAAAGATCTAGTAATAAAAATAATCTAGTTTGATGATTTATTTGACCGCTGAAAGAAAATGTAACAAAGCTTGACATAGTTTTCTTTGAGTGATGCATTGGGTAGAGGTTCGTACTGATTTTGGGGTTGTCTTTGCTGAAGGAAAAGGTTGTGCCCTTTTGGTTACAGTAGTAAGGTTGGTTTTAGAGTTCTTAGCTTCATGGCAAAGTAATTGCCAATAGGCTATTCGTAGTACTTTCCTATGTTAATATAGAGATATATCCTTCTTGTGGATTTAGTGTGATTGTACGGAAAGCGTCGTAAAGTTAGAGTGTGAATAAGTAACTTGAAGACTATTTTTTTTTGGCATCGTTCCTTGTATTTTTTTAATTTTTGAGTCTTGCGTATTTTTAAGAGTCAAATGTTAGATGTTTTTAAATTAGTGTATGTATTATTTTTTATTAAGAACTCACAGTCAATGATGTCATTCTTGTGTCAATATAGGAAGTAAGAGGTAGTTGTATGTATTTTCATAATTCGTATTATAATGATTGTTGAGTTAATCGTGGCACTATGGTTGTGGTAAAGATGAGGTACAATTATATATGAGTTGTTTGTGTAGTGGTTATTTTGCATACATATGTATATAACTTGTGGTGTTCTTATTTTTAATATATCATGGTGGTCTTTAAACTTGTATAATGATTTTCATCATTTTAGACATCATAATAGTCTTGTTTGCCCACATAATGATTTACTTATTTCTATTATGAATTACTTGATTAGTTGAGATTATTGTGTGACACAATATGAAACATACATATACGCATGATGCGTATGCATTATATTTTATGTCCTTGAGGTTGTGATTAGGGTGTACATCTATACTATATGTATTTCATGCCATTGAGGCTTACAATTGAGGTGTACACTTCCACCACATGAATTTTATACCTTTGATACTGGGATCATGGTATATGCCAATGCCACATGAATTTTATGCCTTTGAGACTAGATATTAGGGTATACATCCATACCATATGCATCCATGCCATTGAGGCGGATTAGGGTATACATCTACACCACATGTATCATATTGCATTTGATATGGTTATGCATTGTCTCTTTGAAATATTATTGTCATTTATGTGGGGGCATCTAGTTCTAAGTGTGTTATTGTTACTATAGTGATATAAGTACATATTACTATAGTGATATAAGATGAGTTGAGGATAGGTAAATTTGGCTATGAGTTGTTGGTAATAGATTATTCGTGTTTTTGTTGGTAATTATGTAACTCGAGGTAGGAGTAGGTAAAATATTTGAAGCTATAGTTTATTTTTTTCTAATTATGTTGTATTTAATTGCATGTATTATCATTTGATTATGGTATAAATTGTCGAGCTTATAGGGGCATAGGTAATATGTTGTTTGATGGGTGAATTGCTTGTTATTTATGTGATTTGTGTCATGAACAAAGAAAGTGGATACTAACTACATAGGTTGTTTGGTTTCAATCTGAGGTTGTGTAGTTTTGGTTATTCTATCACCTTACATATTTAGTATATTATTTCATACTAACGTCTTTATTGCCTAGGGATGTTGTGTTCATGCCAGTAGGTTATCTGTAGATAGTGGTCCTCATTGCATATGGTTGAGTTCAATTGATGGTTGATGAGTGGTGATTTTACCACTCATTCACACTAATTATTCGTACATATTACCTTGTTTTGAATGAATAAATGAGACACATTTATGATTAAACACACAAATATCCACTCTTTTGTAGGCATAAAGTTGAGGAGATCAAAAGATATGGATTAGAGCTGAAAATTATAAAAAACGAGCAAAGAAGAGTGTAGTTGAAGACCTAGATTACATCAACCTCGATTACTATGACCGCAGTTCTTGATTCGCGATCGCGATCAGTCAAGACAGTCAGCATAATGCGGTCGCGGCACATAACTGCAGTCACGCGGTGGCGGTCATGGATAGTCTTGCGCGATCGTGGTTCAGTGGGAATATACCTAGGAGCAGATCTGTAAAAGCATTTAGATGCATCCCAATCCATATTTAAGAAAGAACCCTTTCTTCTTTAGGAATTGCTTACCTCATAAGATATGTTTGAATTCAAAACTTTAAACCCTAATTGGGCAAGTGTGTAATTAACTTTGGAGGCTAAAGTTCTTAGAATGAATGCTTTGGATAATTCTTATGGTATATCTCTCTTTACTTTCTTCATGAATAGCTAAGTAATTTAATCTTGGAATTATGTTGAACTAGAGTGTAATTGTGTGTGGGTATTGTTGTGTTCGCATAGATTTTAGTTGTTGAGTATGGATTCCATCATTTCTTGAGCTTATGGGTTGCAATTTGATGGGTGAAAACCCCAAATCTCTAAATGGGTTTGATAGGTGAAAACCCCAAACTCTAGAAACCCTTTATCATCCACAAAAGAGGGATGAAAGTAAACATTAGGTAATCTATAACATCCTCAAAAGAGGGTTATATGGGGGCAAGGAAATGGTGGACAATTGATCCTATGATTTACTACCTTTTGGAATCTTAGAAATAAGTGTATTGGGAGTGTAAATCATGTCAAGAGCATTATCCTAGAAATAAGGATGCTTGATTGAGTTCTTGGGTGGTTATGAAAATTTGAACACTTGTTAGGTGCTAGAAAGAGCCAACGGGTGAAATCGTTGTGGTTTTGTTGAAAGACTGACCCAAATTATCTTCGACCTAGCCTATCCTTTAGTTAACAACTAAATTTCATGATGAACCAACATCAACCCACATGCATTACCTCTAGGTATACATAATCCCAAGATTTTCTCAAATCTTGAATTTTAAGTAAAAGTTTCATTCACCAAGTGTTTGTTAAAGTTTGTCGTAAAGAGTGTCCAAACAAATCCCCCAATTTTATTTTACATGTTGTTTTTATTAGAATTTTGTGTAATCTTATAGTAATTTGAGCATCCATAGAATTTGAAGTCTATAATTTACTCCTTGAGATTCGACCCCAATTCAAATTGGGCTACTTGACAACGACTGCCTCACCCCTTAATTATGGAAGTGAGTTGAGCGTTATCAATGGTTGGTGTATATTATTATTTTTGGAGTTTTTGAGTATAGGTTTTATTTACTTTATATTGCTAATAGGTTCATCGGGGCCTTGTCCCAACTAGCTAAAAGCAGTTCTTTATCCTAGAGGCTTTAGACATCGCTTTTGGGTCTTATAGTTAGTTGTGGCTTCATTGAGCATGTTGTTAGTTGTGGTATTTAAACAATGTCTTGGACAACCTTGTATTATATTTTGTAATATTTGAATTTTTTAATGTAGTTGCTTTTAGTTTGGCTTGGCCTTGACAGTCCTTATGTGTTTTTTGTTTGAATTTGTTGGTTTAGTCGATCATGTATGGCATCAAATACCGATCATGTCTCCTCGGGTTTGAGGGTTCACAGGTTAGCCAAGGTCAAACCTTGAATAATCATGCCTATAATTTGAATTGTCAAGGCCAAACTTTAAATCTATACTTCTGAAAAGTCTCATATATATATTTTCAAAACTTAAAAGTGGTTTTTCTTAAGTTTGAACTTCCAATCTTTATCCATGCCAATATTTTCAAGTGTTTTCAATGATGACACTTAATTTTAACTCATTTTTCTTATTCAAAATTTAAGATTCACTTCATCATGCTTGCAGAATTGGTCATGAGCTCTCATCATCCATTGTTAATATCCAACTATATCATATTATGACAAAGATATGCACCTGAAGATACAATTAAAATTCTAAAATTTATCCAAATGTTGGTCTATAAATCAATCCGTAGTTGGTAGATTAAAAGTATGACCTTACCTTCAATTATAAATGAACTCTATTGAAAATCCATTATATGACATAATATTTAAGGTTTTCTATGGTGTTTACGGGCCATAAATGAAATGCATGGGCATAAACCTCTCTGTGATTAGAATTCCTCAAAAATTATTTTCTTGAATTTTTCTGTGAGGTGATTTATGGATTGTAAATAAAACCATGAATCAAAATTCTTTCAACCTAGTTTATAGATTATTTACATTGAGATTTATGGTTTATAATTACTTTCATGTTCGTGAATCTCTTCATAGATCATTTTTTTCACACTTAGCATCTAGTTCAATTTTAGGCACATTTACGAAAGAATGCTAACTTTTACAGCATTACGTCTAGGATGTAGTCTCAGGTCGTGATAATCTATGTGTGTAACGGTGCTTATTATTGGGTTAAAAGTAATAATTACTCTCTCTACTTGTTGATATTTTTATGGTAAATAGTGTTGATAAATGACTTATTGATCATAAATTAATTGATAGTGAGTATCTACTTGAGTTTTAATCATGTTTAATTGAATTGATGGAATAATTGGGATTTAGTAACTACTTTAGGTATAAAGTTATAAATAAGAAGTGAAAAATAAGGATCTTGATGTAATTACTATGTATTATGAATGAAGGTGAACTTTTAAACATGCTTATTGATTAGTATATTTCCCTTTTGAGTATTTTATAGTCTAGAAGTATCAGAGGTGGGAAAAGGTAGGAAAATTATTCTGTAAAGTATTATTAGTTGATTCAATCCTCAATGTTTGTATTAGTTTGTTTTATTATCATTATTGTGATGCCATTATGGGGTTTGTGTGAACCTTATCATTTATCTGAGAAATTATTATTATTGTGATGCCCAAGTGGGGGCTTGTGTTCACTTATTTATTGCTTAGAGATCTTATTATAATTGTGATGCCCAAATAAGGGCTAGTGTTGACCTTATTACTATTAGAGATCTTATTATTATTGTGATACGTGAGTGAGGGTTGTGTTGACCTTATTGGTGTCTTATTTGGTTTCTTACTATTACAGTGCCCGTATTGAGGGATTGTATTTCCTTTGGGTTTTCCATCATATTTCTAAAGAAGAAGGATGGATCTATCACATATGTATTGATTTTCAACAATTGAACAAGGTGACAGTCAAGAATAAGTATCATTTTCCTCGCATTGGTGATCTATTTGACCAGCTTCAAGGTGCTTCTATGTTTTCCAAGATTGATTTGAGATCCAGGTATCACCTGTTGAATATTAGAGCTTTTTATGTTTCAAAGAAAACTTTTCTAAATCGGTACAGTTTTTATGAGGAGTTGGTCATGTCATTTGGACTGACCAATTCCCTAGCAACATTTATGGAATTGATGTATTGAGTATTTTGACCATATCTCAACTATTTTTTAATTATATTTATATATGATATCTTGATTTATTCCAAGAATGAGTCCAACCATGTGAGACACTTGAGGGCAGTGCTTTTACAGATTGCGAGATAAGAAGTTGTATGACAAATTCTCCAAATGTGAGTTTTTGGTTGGACTTTATTTCTTTCTTAGGTCATGTAGTGACCAAGGATGGAATTATGGTTGATACAGTCAAGCAATTTATAGTGATTAAGCTAGGCCCGCTAGTGCTATTGAGATTTAAAGTTTCATTAGGCTAGCCGATTATCAATGCTTTGTGTAGGGCTTCTCTTCTATTGCAACTCCTTTGACCTAGTTGACTCAGAAGAAAATTGTATTTTAGTGATCAGATTCTTGTGAGCAGAGCTTTCAAAAGCTCAAGGAGTTATTGACTTCAGCCTCTATATTGACCTTGCGCGAGAAAGGCAATATGTTTTATCATGTTTTGTGATACTTTGTGTGTCGCTTTGGGTGTATTATTGATGCAAAAAGGCAAGGTGATTGCTTATGATTCTCATTATTTGAATCCCCATGATAAGAATTACCCTACCCATGGCATAGAGTTGGCCATAATTGTCTTTGTGTTGAAATCATAGTGGTATTACCTATATGGGGTCCATTATTATATTTTCTCAGATCATCATAGCCTTAAGTACTTCTTCACTCAGTGAGATCTTAATGTGAGACAATGATATTGGCTTGAGTTTCTTAAGGAATATGGTGTCACTATTCTTTATCATTTGGGCAAGGGAAATGTGGTTGCAGATGTCTTGAGCCGGAAGCCAATGAGCATGAGAGGTTAGCTCATATTTTGGCTCAGGAGAAACCTATGGCCTTGGAGGTTCAGTCCTTAGATAACCAGCTTTTAGGATTGATTTTTTGACATCCAGGGACGTATTAGCCTTTATTGAGGCTAGATTTTCATTGATGGAGTAGATTCCAGCTAATCAGTTTAATGATGATAGATTAAGGGTGATTTGTATTAAGGTGTTGAATGGCTAGGCTAAGGTGACATCTCTTGATTTTTATGGTGTTTCTAGGATTATTGGATGATTTTATGCATCAAAAGTTAGTGTATGGGTTAGATTGATCCTGTAGGAGGCTCATTATTCTAGAAGTTTCATTCACCAAGAGTGGCCAAAATGTACCTTGATCTAAAGACGTATTTTTGGTAGGGTAGTATGAAGAATGATTTTATACAGTTCAATGGCTAAGTGTTTGAATTGCCCACAAGTGAAGTATGAGCATTAACAACCAAGTGGTACTATGTAGAGGATACACATGTTTGAATGAAAGTAAGAGCGGATCACTATAGATTCATAGCTCGCCTACCCTTGACCTTGGGAAAGTTCAACTTTGAATTGGTGATTGTGGATTGATTAACTAAATCAGTGCATTTCATACATGTGAAGATGAATTATAATGCAGAGAAGTTGGTCTAGATCTACATTCAAGATATTATTTGTTTGCATGGTATCCCAATGTCCATTATATTTGATAGACGTACTTAGATTACCTCATTTTTTTGAAGTACTATTCAGAGTGAGTTGTGTACTCAGATTGATTTGAGCATAACTTTTCACCATCAGACGCATGATCAGACGACTATTCAGGTGCTAAAGGACATGCTTTGAGCATGTGTCATGGACTTTGGAGGTCATTGGGACCAATACATATCTCTAATAGTGTTCTCCTACAATAAGAATTACCATTCCAACATTCAGATGGCACCCTTTAAGGCTTTGAAATAGCTGAGGTGTAGATCCTCCATTGGATGGTTGAATTATTTGAGGTGATTCCTTGGAGTACAGATTTGTTTAGAGATTCAATGGATTATATGAGACTAATCCAATAGAGGCTATTAGCTACCCAAAGTAGGCAGAAAATTTACATTGATAGTTGTAGTTGTGATCAAATCTTTCTTAGCCCATCTAGGTAGAGAGTTCTTCTTCACATTTTTCAAAAGCATGAAACCCTTAGGATAATAATTCTCCTGCAGGATGTATTTAGTATTGCTCACTGTATCTCTAAGCCAATACTGTCAGTTTTCTTTCAAGCGTCCATCTTTTCAACAATGAGAACATAGAGGTTTATGGAACCCGTTTCTAACACCATTAATAGTTTTTCCATGAGACCCAATTGATTTGGTTTTGTACTGAAATCTAAGCCCTTTACTATTATTGACACTCTAACCAGATAAATTAGAAAAGATTTGTAAGGATATGATCCATTTTAGTGATTTGTTAAGTTCTTCACTTAGATAGACCAATTCCCTTTCTAATTCTTCACTCTTATGAAGTACAGTCATAAGATGCTTCTGAGAATTCCTCAACTTTTATTCAATCTCAATTTGAATCCTTGAAGCTTCTTTTTTTCCCTTTACCATTAGAATCATTTACTTCTTCTAGTTGACTCATTAAATTCAAATTCTCAGATTTAAACTTTGTGAATAATTCTTGTGTTTCAGATATCTGAAGAGTTAAAATAATCAATTTAAGATTTTGATTTTATACTTTCTCTTTTAGAGCATTTTTCTCAGCAATCAGTTCATATACAGAATCAATCAACACATTTGCTAGCTTCTTTATCTTTCTAGCAGAGTAATTATCTAATTTTCCTTAATGTCATAGAGAGTTACCTCATTTTCTTCTCCATATTTAGTATTTTACATGATAGCAAAGAAGGAATCATAGGTAACTTCACATTCCTCCACAGCCAGCATAGATGCTTCTTCAGCCTTTTCAGCTTCATCAAATTCACTAGAGGAATCTCCCCACACTGCTAAGTCCTACTTCATTGCATAGTAAGTTGCAACCTTTCTTCATGATTTTACAAGGACCTGGTCTTTGTTCTTTCCCTTGTCTCCTCCAATCCTAAGATATTCATGGTAATCCATTTTATATATTGGACGATCCTTTATGAAATGCTCAGAACTTCCACATTTGTGACAAACTTCAAAAGTGCTTCCCTTTTTGCTGCTACTTCCTCTTCTTTGAAACTGACCACTTTTATTCATAGCTCTAACAATCATTTTTTCCAAATACGCAACATGAGTGTCTTCTTCACTTGAATCATAGTTTGAAGCCTTTAATGCCGGAGATTTTTTCCTTTTTTCTTCCGTATTCTCTTTTCTTTGCTGATTCTTGATCTTATGAGTCTTTAGATTACTAATAAGTTCATCCATAGTGAGAGTATTCAGGTTTCTGACCTCAGTAATAGCATCGTCTTTGCATTCCTAGGACTTAGAAGAACACCTAGAATTTTTCTTACTTGCTTAAACAAAGGAATCACTTCTCATAAGCTGTGTAGATCATTTATGATAGAAGTGAATCTTTTATGCATTTCTTGAATTGTCTCTTCTTCTTTCCCAGAAAAAGTTTCATACTGAGTAGTCAGCATGTCAAGTTTTGGATCCTTCACATCAGTTGTTCATTCATGAGCTACCTTCAGGCAATCCCAAATTTTCTTAGCATTTTCAAAAGCAGAAATCTTGTTACACTCATCAGGTCCTATGCCACAGACAAGCTATTTTTTTTCCTTATAATTCTTCTCAAATTTCTTTTGATCTTCATCATCGAATTCTCTCCTATTTTTGACAACCATCCTTGTTATATATCCTTATTTGACCTTTTCTAATAGGCACATGAGGTCCATTAAGTGTTATATCCATAAGCTCACTATCCTCCACCATAATGAAGTCATACATCCTGGTTTTCCATCACCCATAGTACTTCCTATTAAAGCAACGTGTCAAAGTGGTAGATTTCCCTTCTTCAATATTAGGTTCAGTAGCCATGATCAATAAATAACTCTAGCTATGAACCTTTTAGAGTGTCCTTACTCTGATACCAGTTGTTGCAATGTGGGGAGTTGCACTACACTATGAGGGACCAGGTCGGTTAGAGTCAGACACAGGTAATCAAATAATAAAGAAGTAAGGAAACAAAAGTTTTCAAGAAATTGAAGAACATAAAGATTTAACAGGGAGACCTCCTTTCTTAAGGGAGGAAAAACCACGGCTTGCCCTAACAATCACTCAATAATCTACTATAATCAAACTCCTGAGCATAGACTCAAATGGGAATTTAACTCTAAGATCCACCAGTTTGTAACAACTCTATTACAAACCTACCTTAACAACTCTGCAAAAAACTCACCTCGATATTGATTAACTCTAACCAATATCAACTCAGGTAACTCTACCTAAGCACTCTAAAAAAACACAAGAAAAACATTACTCCTATAACATGAGTAATTCAATTACAGATCAAGACTTTACTCAAGATAACACACTCTCTCAAAACACAAAATCTTGGTACTTGAGCAATATTTGAGTTTTCGTTGATTTCTCTCTTGAACAATCAGATTGCAAAAACTAGTAAATTGAGGAGAATTTTTTTCTTATAGTGTAATACCCCCAAAAAAAAATCCAAACCAATATGAGAGACATGTACCAAGCTCATTCATAGTACATCATGATTCTTTTATAGTTTTATGAGTAGTTTAAATGTATATTAAGGCTTCAAATAACTCCCATCTATCAGACAAATCAAAACATTCCTTACCGATTGAATTTTTTAGAAGGATATTGGTATAGTCAACTTCAAACGAGCATATATATCATTATACTTGGCATTTTTGAGCTCATGACCTATCCACGGATAGATAATTGAATTATCTTTCCAAAGATACCAATTTTGCCTAAATCCGATATCGGAGCAAAGAGTTATTCCTATTTTACTCCAGCATGTCAGGCTGGAAATAGTGTGACAACATTCGTGGTAGCTTCCCACATTTGTGACGCCCTATCATGAAGGTCGTCATCCTTAGGAGGAAAACAGATCCTAAGTGATGACATTTGTGGTAGCTTACCACATTTGTGATGCCCTATCATGAAGGTCGTCAGCCTTAGGCAGAAACCAGCTCCTAAGTGACGACATTCGTGGTAGCTTACCACATTTGTGACACCCTATCACGAAGGTCATCAGCCTTAGGCAGAATCCAGCTTCTTTGTGATGATATTTTTGATGGCCTGTTATATTTTTGATGCCTTTTCATAAATGTCATCAGGCTTAGGCAGAAACCATCAATTCCAGCTCCTGTGTGACGACATTTTTGACGGCTTGTCACATTTTTTGATGCCTTGTCACAAATGTCGTCAGCTATGATTTTCAGCTACTGGGAATTTATTTTATAAGGGTATTTTGGTCATTTCCTTCAGCTTCCACGACTTATAACCCTAAAGAGGTGTAATTTTTCCTATTTTTCTTCAGTTAAGCATCTCTAAAACCCTCTCTTATTCTCTTAACCACAAGATTAGGGTTTCCATCAAAATCATCTCTCAAAAGAAAGATTCAAGCCTTTTTCCAAGATAATTGAGAATTAAGTTTCCTAATCTAAGAATTCTCCAGCAAATCATCAAGGTTTCCTTTCTAAGGTATGCGTAGTGTTCATCTATGGATCCAATCCATTCATAGAGCTCAAGAACCATATTTTAAATATTATTTTGTAAACTTTTTGTGGTGATATGAGTATGTACATGTTGACGATTGTTGTTTAAGTTTCAATGTGATGTCTAAAGGTGTTTTCATGGAATATATATGTTTATTAATTGAAAACCATGAACTTTAGGTGGTTTAATATGGTGCAAGTATGAAAATCACCTATTCCTTAAAGAATGCATGCAAGGTGTTTGATAAAATGCTTAGAATACTAGAAATTCATGTTTGTATGGTTCTATGATGTCTAAATGACAAGTCCATGTTAGCTATATACTTCAATATGAATCCCATGCTTTTCATATGTTGCTATTGTGGTGGTATAAAGCATGTAAGATAATGGAGATATACAATATATAAACAAAATATATCCATGCATTCCCTACAATGTTTAAGATGTTGAATAACTATATGAAATATGATATCCCCTACTTATGGTATTATGAATTGTGGACTTAAATCTTATGATTGTCATGTCATGTGTGTCAGTTTCCTTCTATCGAGTCCTGGGGGTATTCGTACCCAAAAAATATAACTGTGTGCCTAGAGCCATGTCATGTTGTCATGATAATCTCAGTCAAGCTATAATCTATAGAACTCAGTCAGTCATGTGACTCAAGAAACCTCAGAAATCTCATGATCTCAGTTAACTCTCAGATAATAGTACTACTCCATCAGTCAATGAAAGTCAGTTAATCTGTCCATGTACAGTCAGTTGAATCATGTTTAGTCTCTTCAGATGGGAGTAGAAGTTAGCACCGAGTGAACCCAAGGATGGGGACTCACCTACCAGTTTAGGGTGTGTTTCTTAGCAGTCATCCTTGTGTGCCAGAACTACATAGCCAGCGTAGGTTGAGATATCTTACCCTGTCAGATTAGGGTTGATGAGGTGGCTTAACCTGTCAGTTTAGGGTTCCCACCATTCTTCTTTCGAATACCTGCCAGCTAAGGGTCACCCACAATGATGAGGTGGCTTAACCTGCCAGTTTAGGGTTCCCACTATTCTCCTTTCGAATACCTGCCAACTAAGGGTCACCCATAACTGTCCTTACCAGTGATGCGGTATTGACACCCCTCCAGTTGGGGCAGAGATTGGACCCCAACTTAGCTATATGCGTTATTGGGGCATGTCAATTAAACAACTACCTCCCATAGTTTCAGAATCAGTCTCAGTAAAAGAACTTAGATAGGTCTTCAGATTTTAGCATATCAGGACTATCAGATACAGTCAGACTCAGTTACAGTACGAAACTCAGATAGTTCCATCAGATTCAGGATTGTCATATGCAGTCACCCATGTTATCATAATTTCAGTATCAGTCATGTTAGCCATCAGTAAATCATGTATTAGCATACATGACTATCTATCATGCATCCATGATTTCAGTTACAATATATGCATGTTTGTACTCTTACGTTTATATCAGTCAGACAGTTACCATTGTTCATGCATGTAAACCCTATTTATATTTAGCCTACCTCACTCGTATACTCAGTACATTCTCTCGTACTGACATATTTGTGCTATGGTGATTTCTTTTCATGTTACACCATAGGTTTAGAGACACGAGCTCCAGATCAGTAGTAGTAGTAGCATTTCCAATCGTGGAGATTCAGTGAGTCCTCTTCATTTGATGACAATATGATTTGATTTATTCATTATTATTTTAGTTTGTTATCAGTTTACGGAGTTAGTTGGAGACATATTCCTTCAACTCCTTATTCATAAAGCACTTAGAGGCTTTCAGATTCAGTATTCAGACTAATGTTTAGATGTGATTCAATTTTCAGTTGTTTTGGGTATCTTTCACCCATATGGATGTTATGTTTTTGACAGATTCTTTATTCAGTTGAACCTTATGGATTACATGTTCATATTTTCTGCATTATTACATTATATATGAAGTGTACAGGTACAGATATCAGTCATGGGTTAGCTTATGGTCCCTCAAGGTCATGAGCACCATGTATCATTTCGATTCAGAGAATCGAGGTGTTACATATAGCTGGATAATGATTAGGGTAGAAATACAATTGGGCTAGGTGTCCTGATAGGTACAAGCTCACCTACACAATTTGTTGATCTAACAGATAAAACTATACAGGATAGTGACAGTTGTAATGAATTCATGAAGACCCAAGGACCTGGTCCTTTGTTGTTAGCTGATCATCATCAAAACAAGATATAGAAATACCCATTTTCCTCCACAAAATTTTTATACTTTGAGCTTTGGATTTTAGAGTTTTTGGATGATTTCATCCATTTTCAAGCTTGGGTGAGCTCCAATTCCCTATTTCTATTATTTTTCTTCTATTTTTGTCATTTTAAGCTTGTTAAAACTCAATTTCAAATGTGAATTTGGGGATTTTGGCTCAAAAGTCCTAAATTAGTATTTATTTAATTTAACCCCAAGTTCAACCTATTTTCACTCTGGTTTTTTTCTATGGGTTTCTTTTATCATGGATAATATATTTATTAACAAAAAGTCTATTTTTACCCTTTTTTAAAACCCTTTTTGGGGATCTATTTTAACCATAATCTAAAATAGATAATATGGGTATCATTGACTTTCTTTTAACATGTAGATTCCTTATTTATATATTTTAGTTTATTTCAAGGTCATTCATGAGGGGAAGTCTTAGTAATTGGAGATTTTTGGAATGAGATTCCATCATTCAAGGTAAGTTATGGATTGACTTTCTTCAGACTCAGTTGGCTAGTTAATTTTGATATAAAATCATGTTACAAGTATGAGAACTAATTATATAAATGGTTTTGTTATTATTTTGTGCCCATATGGTGGCCTATGCGATTGTTATTTGGTGAATTTGAGAAATTTTTTTATGTGTGACCGTGTGTGGTCTTATATGATATTGTTGGCCTGGTATTGTATATATATATTTGGTTTTACTCTTTTTGGTAGAAATTGCCTAACTTGAGATGCATGTGATATCAATGTTATATTATTGCTTATCTTACTCTACTGGTATATAGTTTATATTGGATCATGGATGATTGACATACTGAGTGGATTTAGGTTAACGTGGTTTATATATTGGTTAGATTTTGTAAACTCTTATTCTAGTTGGTTGTGAGCATTATATCCTCATATCATATACATTCTTAAAACATTGGTACCACTATGAAAATACTGACTTTTTTCAGATAGAAAATGTGACATCTTTAAAAATTCTTTGTCGATGTATGTGCTAAAAATGAGTTATGGATATTGGATTGGTATTAGTTATGTGATTGTATATGAGTTGACGAACCCTAAATGGATCCTACCTCGGGACACAGCTCGATAAGTTTATACAGATATTGTGAGATAACCTTGTGCATTATATCATTCTCATTGTATTTAAATATTATGCACTTCTTGTGCTGTACTTTTGTATTAAATTTGATGTCTATCTATTGTTTCTTTCTTTTTGTACTTTATTGGGTATTGTTATGACCCTCCAGGTCATATTTTTTATTTTCATGCATTTTTAGTATTTCAAGCTTCTCACAATAACTATAAGTCATTTATGACTTGCTGGAGTTGTCGATTCAATTATCGGATAGTTTGTTTGGATTTTAGGCTTATTTTCCTATTTTAGAGCTTTTGTTGCTTAGGATTTGGTCTCAGGACTAGACTCCTAGTAGATTACCACAGATAAGAATTCTAACAGCGCTACCAGCCTATGATTATTGATTTTATTCTAGGGGGATCCTTGGTTTAAGTCCAAGGCTTCTAGACTCATTTGGGGGTATTGGACAGATTATATGAAAAAATAAAACTTAGGTGTGAGCCCCACATTTTTCTATGATTATCTCAAACAAAAATTTTGATGATTCCATTAGATCTGAAAGGTGCTTTACAATCAATTTGCATAATTGGATCATGTCTATAGGGTTTCGAATGAGTTTTAGGGGTCAAAAAATAAGATTTGAAGGTTGCTGGTATTGGTGTGGCTGCTTTAGCGGCCATTGACCATTTGACCGATTGCTAAAGCGCCCATAGGACTACTTTAGTGGTACTTTTCCCTTATGATCACACAGCTTTAGCAATCAAAGTGCCTGTTTAGTGGTCATCGCTGAGTATTAGACCCAAATTTAACCTTTTTTCCTATTTTTGATATTTGGGAGCTAGAAAGTCCAATTTTGATGCTTTTTGATGTATTTCTCTCATATAATCATTTTCTATCAATTTAGAACTCTATTTTATGTTTTGTGATTTCCACGCAAGTTAAAAATCAATATCCCATTTTGACCCTTTTTTTCTTGGGAGCTCAAATTTTGGTGATTCCAAAGGAGTAGTTGAGATTTCTTTCATGGGTAAGTTTCTAATATTATATTATCATTTTCCACTCAGTTTCATCTTAAAAAAAAACTTTAAACTCTTGACTGTAAAATGGGTTTTGGGGTTTTTTGTTGGTAAAGATTGAAATAAGTTTTCATTGATTTGAACTTCCTTTTTAATTCATTTTTGCATGGTTTTCATCTATAGACTCCTATGAGTATGGGGAACATATTTATAAAATAAAATTATGATTTTATCCTTTTTATTTTTGAACATATTTTGGGTCCATTTTTAGATCCATCTTGTATATAGCAGTATGGGTCTCATTTTAATCCCAACGACATGTAGATTACTATTTTGATAGCATGAAAGCATTTTGAATTGTGAAGCAAAGGGGGATGATTTATAGGAGATTCAAGGATTGTGATTCAGCCTCATGGTAGGCTTTTGTCTACTCTTCTCTATGAGATAGTGTAATATATATGTTGCATGTTAGATAGGAATGTTAGGTTGTGAGTAGAACACCATGACTTATCCTAATTTATGAGTTCAGAGATAGAAGGGTGAATCGACCCATTATGGTGAAATATTCTCTATGCTTTTAGGATCATATTACTCTAGGTTTCTAGTATGTTTTAGACATATTTAAGGTTAATAACCTTTTAGCATAAGGTTTACTACTTTACTTATTAGAATATGATGGTTTCTTAGATAATGATATGATTATATCGGTCATGTATTATTGCGCTCAAGCCATGATTGTGATATTAGTTTGATTTCGGGCAAGTGATTTACTCTTGTAAAGGGCATGGTTTAGTTTATTTACATTCAGACACTTATAATGGTATTGTTTATAAACTGGTGATGACATGCATAGATTTGGTACAGTCATGCTCTCATAATGGTATGATTTCGATAAAAAATATGGTTTTACTACTGCTTTCCTAAAAGGGATTTAATCCCACTTTTCACTTTTAAAATAGATTCTTGTATAATGGGAATTATACCACCTTAATGTATTTTTATGGTATTTTAAGACTAAAAATGATGTTTTAAAGATTTTCCCATGATAGATTTTGTTCTACGATTTTACTACTACTATTCACCTTGATCAGGAGAGATTCTGACCATTTCTGTACTCTTATGATGATTTAGCCCCAGAATTTACTTTGAGAAATGAATTTACAAATTTGCAAACTCTTTTATTTATGGTTTGAGTCCGTGTATTTTTATATATATATATATATATCTAGGTACTAGACGGAGTAGATTGATGATGATGGTTATTGAAAATTCTAGATCTGGACTAGGTAGGTGTATATATATACTCCCGAACCCCCTAGGGGTAACTTTATTTGTGGGCCATTATGTTGGAGAAGAGAGGGCATCATACGTCTATCTTTTGCAAGCCAATGAGTTGGAGAAGGTGTATACACTTGGTTATATTATTGTACTTAGTTCAGTTATAGTAGTATAGATTATACTTTACGTTAACACTTACATGCGCATCACCTATCTCCAGTATACGCCTATATTTATCAGCCTTATGGTGGATGGTATATGTATAGGTGATGAGTATTACATACAGTGTGTTGTGTGTTAATTAAACCTTTTTGGGTTTTGGTTTTCAGTTTAGGTATTATTTGTTCGAGCTAGCTGGTTACTGTATTATGTTATTATTATGGTTAGTTCATGAAACATTGATTACTGGACTGGTTCTGAGATTGGAGGTATGATTTATATTCTTTTATTTACGGTTGCTTTATTATGGATAATTATCTCATGTTTAGACATATAAATTAGAGATCCTAATTTAGTACTATCCTACTATGATTAGGAGGCCTTAAGATTCTAGTACGACCACTTTAGGTTGTACATTTAAGTTAGCCTTGTTTATGTATATATATTTATGTATGTAGTTATAGTATAATGATATATCCCTCCCATTCTTAATGTGTTCATGTTGTATATCTATTTTTTGGCCTTGTATAAGATTATATATCCTTCATCTGCTCTTTATTTGTATATGGGCCAATTTATATATGGTGTAGTGCTTAGGTTCCTTAGTATAACTAGAAAAGGATAGTTTATCCTTATTGCCTCCTTAGCTTTTCTATGCTAGTTCCTTAGATACTTTAGCATAGTTTACATTCTTGGTTGCATGTTATGTATATTTGCATTATCTTTGGAGCTCAATCAATAGTTGCCTATTGTGTACCCTGTATTTTACACTTATGCTATACTTCTGTAGCCTATAAATCATAGTACGGGTTCTCATCATTTTTGTGTGCATCGTGCAAAGAAGCTAAGGTTGGGAGACATAAGGTGAGCTCCTAGCATTTGGGGTATTGCCATTCTCCCTAACATATACTAGACTAATCTCTATGTTGTATTCAGAGATGGGTTGTATCAGTGTATTCATTTAGTACTTTATTTTGTAATCTTATTACATTAAAAGTTCTTGTACTGATTCCACTAGGTTTTAGGGATATCTTGTATAATTTGGCCTTTTTAATCTATTTATTCTACATTTTTTCATTAATATGCTTAGAAGTCCATTACTGGTAGTTTTGAACTACCGGTTGGCTTACCTACTGGTGGGTTATATTAAGTGACATCATGACCTAAGAAATTGGGATATGATAAATTGGTATCAGAGACTAGGTTTACCTGTGTGTTGGTACCAGGGCTAAGTATGTAATTGAGTCCTCAGATTAGGGTAAAGATGTTTGTAACCTATCCTTAGAAGGCTATAGTGTATTCTTATGAAATTTGGTTCTTGACCCTTGTCATGGCCCCTTATTTCTGTAAACCTCAAGTATGTTTTTGACCCAGATGGATAATATAAGGTTGTTGATAGATGCGGATATGACTTTGGTATAGATTCCCAGTGTTCTAGCATAGGTTCAAACTAGGAAGTAGGGGAAGAATATCAAAGATCTTCAACATTAGTCAGAAGATTTAGTGACAACCTAGGCTTTGATAGGGTTTGTGATCGGTTTAGCTTTTTTGAGATTCCACATTAGGTATTCCAAGTCTTTTTGCATATACCTTATAGCTACATATAAGTCTCGATTCTTTGAGCAGTTCTTAGGCCTGAGTTGGGTTTGTTTGCGTTCAACAAGGTTACTTGTCATTTTCAGAGTATAAGGTTGAATTTCTTGAGTGGGACAAATATATTCCTATGTTATATCCTTTGGAGCATGAGATATTCCATGGGTTTATTGGAGGATTAAATTTTCTACTTCGCTTAGCATCAGAGAACTTGATCGCAGTTGGGTCTTTCTTATCTCAAGTCGTTGATCATGGGAGTGCCACACAAGGAGCATGTATTGAGACTTATAGAGTTGGCAGTAAAAGGTATGTTTCTATTAGTATTCCATCTGGGAGTGAGGATATCCTAATATAGGTCAGCTTCACTTGTAGCCTATTATTTCTATGTCAATGGTGTCTTAGATGATAGGTGGCTATTAGTGTAGTTGTGATGGGCACAGCGGGAAGAGATCTCATCGGACCTTGAAAAGTATTTGGTATGGGTATTTATGCCATGAAAGCCATTTTGGATTAGGAGTGGCAGTACTTTGGAGTATTTTTGAAGCTTGCCACAATTTTGGCAAGATTTGTCATTGGTCTAGAGAGTACCACAGACATGAGTTGGTTTCTCAGACAGAGTTAACATATGTTCCTTACTATCCTAAGGCTCCTAATATGTGCTATGATTGCGGAAAAGTTGACCATTTTAGTAAGGAGTTCCCTTGGTGTTAGTTGGTTAGCCAATTAGGGTCAGTTTGTTTTTCTCCCTAGGTTAGGGCTTCAGGGGTTTGCTACGATTGTAGAAAGATTAGTCACTAATCTAGATAGTGTCCCCAACATGGGATTTTTAGTCATTCAGATCCGTCTCATAGTATTATGGAACCTTTAGTCAGAGGCAGTGCGCTTAGTGCCACAGTTGGTCATTCAAGCAGTCAGTACAAGTTTGGACCCATTTAGGTTCATTCTTTCTCACACCTGTCAGTCTTATAACATTAGATTTTTCCATGATAGGTGTATTTTTATTTCCTGGCTTTACCTTTTTATTTATGTGTATTAGGGTTCTCGTACCCATCAATGATTGTATACATTGGTAGGTTTAAATTAATTATTGTGTGACTTGATATAGAGTTCATGATTAAACGACCACCCTCATAGATTATTTCTTTCAGTAGTGCATAGAGTGGATAAGTTTTGATATTTTTCCTATAGGTGTAGCATTTGGGTTGATTGGTATCCCCTAAATCGTACCCTAGGCAGAATCATCTAGGCTAGACATATGACATCATGCGATCTAGTACTATACCCCTCATACCCTAGCTTACAACTAGTAAGATATCCACTCGTACCTTGGGCAGAATTCAACCCAAACCACACTAATCATCCAACGAGTTGAGGACCCTAAACCATACCCACATTATACGACTAATACCTATAAGTCATAGGATATCTAGTAAGCTTAAAATCAAGAAGTTTTAGAGGGTCAAAATTAGAGTATTTTAGGATGTAGCTTTGATAAAGGTTATATGAAAGAAGCACAAGATTGGAGAAGCTACTTGGGAAGGTGAAAAGGATATGAAGTCCAAGTATCTGTTCCTACTTTCTATTTCAAAAAATTGAGCTTAAGGTATATATTACTTTTAAAATCTTTGTTTTCTGTCTTTGTTAAAGGGAAATTGTAAATTCCTTGGTATACTTATTTTCTATCTTGAAGATAAGAGTAGTGATGTTTTGGGGGCTAATCGTGTTGGTAAATACCTTATCCTGTTATTCAAGGATGAATGATCTAAGTGGGGGATAATTAAAACACCCAAGATTTTGGTCCTTGAAAATTTCTAGATCATTGAGCTCACTGTCGTGGTTACAACTTGACCCCATGAGTCATAAGGTGACCAGTGTGTGGTATTAAGTTTCTTTCCTAGGTACGATATGAAGGCATGAGTCATAAAGACTCGTGAAGAATCATTAGGAGGAGTCATAACCAGATCATGCAAGTTTGTGGCTTGATTATGCTCTGAGTACGAGTGTATCACTAAAAGCAGTAAGGATATGTTACGAGTCATAATATGAAATCATTGGAATTCCATTATTTAACCCATTTGAGCTCTGAGTTGACTACGACTTGACCTTATGAGCTGTATGGTCCTGTTACAAGTAAGCTTGTTAAGTCGTAAGGTTGACAGTGTGTGGGGATCTTGGTCACTTTCTTGGTTACCATTTGTGGTCATGGGTTGTAAGGAATGATTATGAGTCAATGGTTAATGCGTAGTCAAATGAGACAATTTTTCCAACTTTTAAGTTAAGGGCATTCTGGACATTTTCCCTTTTGCCCAACTTGAAACCCACTTCTTATAACCTTTTTAGATTATCCTTGGCCTTCATAAACACATCAAAGAGACTGTCAAACCCTCAAGGTCAGTAACACTTAGGTTTTTCAAGAGATTAATCAATTGAGGCTTCCTAGGGTGATTTCTGTTTATACTTCTTGGTGTTTAAGGTAGGTTACTCTTCTCTCACTGCCAATTTTGTAAAACCATGTGATTTAAAGTATTATCCATGAAATATTGATGTTGGGCTTTGAACTATGGGTTAAGGGTTTTTAATATAAATTTTCTAAATGTTTTTTCCATGATATTTATGAAAATATTATGTTTAAATTGATGGTTGGTAAATTCATTGGGGTATATGGGAATGGTTGATATAAATAGGGGTACAAGGGAATCCCAAAATTGATTGTTTTGGTATAGAAATTGGTAATAAACTCAACCCACTTGCATACTTGATTTTGATTTATGCAATGCCACTTGGCTTGGCTTTTTTCTTAAAACTAATGCATGGTATAAATGGTTAAATGGTTAAGGGTGGTTTTAAAAACCTTATGGAGTACAATGGAATCTCCTAAGTGAATTATTTATGAAAACGTTTTAGGGTACATGGGAAACCCCCAAGTGATTTTAACATGGAGTAGGTGGGGTACACGAGAATCCCCCAAGTCTTAGCTTAATAATATCATTTTCAAGCTTGAGTCGGTATGACGATACCACTTAATAATGAATTGTAATTGACTCCTAGAATTGGTGGTTTGGTTATGTGTTAAATGATTTAATTGGCAAATAATATGGGTTGTGATAGCTAGCCGTGAAGGTGTGAATCCAAAGAACGGATACTGGAAACTCATGTTTGCCAACATAAGGGTTGGTCATGATTACCGTGTGCTTGTGAGGTACAAAGAAATCTCCCAAGTCTATACACGTATATTTGTATCATGGAGGATGAAGGGTACAAGGGAATCCATGACCATTTATGATGTCTCTAGTTAATGTGGCTAACACGCACTAGGCCTATTTATAGGGTAACATTGGACCCATATAGCCTATGGCTGGACTTATGATGGTAAAGATACACAGCCCAGGTTAAGGATTTAAAATTCATGCTAAATCTTGTTCCCTCTCCCAGCATGGTATATATGTATATATGTATTCGTATATAGTTATGTGCATTGATTTTACTTGATTTTGGATTGATGGAATTACTTTATAATTTTCCCTGAGTTACATGCTAGAGTTCACCTCACTAACTGTCTTCGAATGCTGTATCCCCATGCAATGCAGGAACTAGCCATACTTTCACTCATCCTGCTCAGTGACTAGGTGATTCGAGGACAACTTTTGAGTCAAACTGTAGTGGTGAGCTTTCATATTTTGAAAGACCCAATTTCATATTATGAACTTCCTTATATCTAAACTATTCCTTTAGTCTTCATTTTGGATATGGTCGGGGTCATGTCCTGACCGTGCATTCTTTGGTTTTGATTAGAGGCTTTGTCAGACTACTGTGGGCATGAGCGGTGTTGGTATCTGTTATGGTATTAGCATTGATATTGGTATTGGTTGAATGTTTGGTTGTGAATGGGTGGTTTTAGTTATAGACTTATTATAATGTTTTAAAATTAATATTCTTTTATCTATTATATGTTCAGAATTTATCCGATGCGGGTGTAAGAAGGGCGATGATTTAGGTATTGGGGGTGGTCTCCGATCCTGGATGGACTTGAGATACCCAACATAGCCAAGCACGATTTTAGGTCGTGTCACTTTGGTACCACTTTGGAATTGGTTATGGTATAGTTTGAATATTAATTTGTAGTTGGGTAGGGCTACTATGAGTTTCAGTTTAAATTCACTATTTGATTATAATGATTTGGGAGTTCTGATACTGATTACTATTGTTTTGGGAGTTGTGGTTATTTTGAGTTTTGGTATAAGTCTGACATCTGATCATGAGTTCTATAGTATATCATATATATCACCTCTCATTCTCATTACTATTCATTGGTGTCGATTCAGGTCCAGTGCACATCTGGTTGGATATTATGTTTTCATGGTATGGATTCAGTTATGAAATATTTATGATTATTTTTATAATTTGGATTAATTGTATTCTTTAGTGTGCCTAGCGGGCTTATGGAGGTTTAGTTAGGTGATGTTTGATTTTCCTTTATTACTATATTATTTGTGTTTCTCTATTGCTTATACTTATTTCTTTGCCGCATTTGAATAGCTTGATAGTTGTTTAACTTTCTATCCTTGTATATTGTTGACTTAGATTACACTCTCATATTTTAATGATGTTTTTCTTGTATTGAGCTGAGTCGGCTGATGATGCCTATTGAGTATCCATTTCTTTGGCACTCATAGTACACCTCTGCATCTTTTCCTTAATGCATATACGAGTAGTAGTAGTCGGTGTTAATGTGGTTCCTACCTTCCAGTACTAATTTGGAGCAGGGTGAGCTTGCTAGCGTCTGAGGCTGATCCTCCTCTATCTATTCCAGTTTAGTCTTTTGTACTCAAGACTGCTTGTATATATTATGTATATTTTGAATTCCGTCTAAGTACTCTAGGTATCTTTTAGTTGTGGCTCTAGTACCGGCCTTATCAGGTCTTTGGAGGAATTCATTCTTATATTTTGGTCTTTCTCCCTCTCTCGTTTTGATATACTTTATATGTTTTCTTTTTGTTTTTCACTTATTATTACCATTGTTATCATTGTATGTGGTTTTTTATGGGTTTTTTTTCGTTAGCCCATTACTTATCATTCTGGGTTATGGCTTGGCTTGCCTACTAGTTGAATAAAGTAGGAGCTACCATGACTTGAAAAATTGGGTCGTGACAAATTTGTAATTGCACTCCTCTATTTTTATTTCAAAAATTTAAATTAAACACTTATGTAATTTCCCATACTAAGATTATAGATACTAATCAATAAATTTAATTACTGATGAATTTAATATAATGATTAATTTTCTTTAGAGCAATACTTAACTTATTTCTTTTATCGGATCCTAAATTCACTGATCAGGTTTACACATGAAAACTTATAAGCTTCTCATGAAAGGAATAACATCAATCTCTACCGATAGATGCATTCCATCAACTAACTTATTATTTTACCATTGTATATTATTATCATCCAATCTACCAGGAATATTGACTTATCTTAGAATCTCACATTTTAATAAATCAAAATGATAAATAATACATATATAGATCTTACTAGTTATATCAAGATTGAGAATATAAGTACATTTAATAGGTTAGAGAGTATGTTTTTATTAGTTAGTGTATAACAACTATCTCTACTTGGTCATGTTCAATACATACAAAATGCACTAGCACGGTAAGTTAGAATTATATCATTCTCATAATCAAGATAAATTACATTTAATCTTGTGCTACAATTTGTCCAAATATCCATCTATGGTTGTGAATTACAACTTTAATTTATAAGAACCGGTGACTTAATGTTCTATGTATACATTTAAACTCTATACACCAAATTATCTATTGTATAAGTTGAGGACATATATATGACAATGATCTATTTGATGTAACAACTTATTGAGTTGAATAATAAATAAATAAATAATTGTTCAATAAATACTACTACACCAAAATGCATGATTTATAGTATATTCTAATAGTATCTGCTAATTGCAGAGATTCTTGACAAATTTTAAGCATCAAATCTGGAATTTTAACAATATAGCAGCAGTTGTACGTTGAGGAAGACAACAAAACAATGATAATTCGCGATTGTTTAATTCCACAGATTCCAAACTGTGTGAATCTGATTTCTGTTATTTGTTGGTGTGTGAATAATATTAGTTGCTGATTATGGAGCTCACGAGCAAAATTTAGAGTTTGTTTGGGAGTCTAAAATTGTCCTATTAAAATTTGGAAAAATATTGTTGTTCTTGAGTTTTCTTGTGAAATCCCAGGTTTTCATAAAATGGTCATTTTTTGTGGAAAGAGCTAGTCAGTGGTGGTTTAATCTTGGAAGCTAGAAATTGAATATTGTTGGCTTGCACCATTTGCTGCTATATATTGCAGAACACGATGAAGATCAAATGTATAAAGGTTGCTCGTGTATAATTTGAAGTATTTTGTTTTAATTAAAAAACTTGAATTTGCTGCAATGATGGTTATTATTTTTCTTTCCACTTCTTTTTTTTTAAACTCTTTAGCTAGATTACATTTAGTAGTAATTCTACTTGTGTATTTGGTTTATCTATGTGAGTATTTTATTTTGTGTCGATTTAGTTCATGCTTTTTTTACATCATTCTTAGTTTCTTGATTCAAGTTTTCTCATTTTTTAGTCGCATGTTCTTCAACCAACAAAAATTCATTCTACCTTAAGGATGGTTTGTGACTTTGGAAAGTGAGTTATCAAATTGAATAGCAACTTTGGTCGGATTTTTGGGTGGTAAAAGACTAGAGTGTGTAAGTACATTTGAGTGATGCTATTCAAGCACAAGGAGTGTAAAAGTACATTTGAGTGATGCTAGTCAAGCACAAGGAGTGTAAATATAGTAATGGTGAGAAATTTTTATTGTTAATCTTGTTTGTTCATTTTTGTAGGTACTTAGAATGGCCTATCTTGTTTATAGAAAGGTGCAAGATCCCAATTTGAAATGCCCTATCTTATTCATGGAATATAGTAACGAAGAATATAAAAAATGGGAATTCATGATGGATGAAATCTTTACTAGCTACAATTATTAATAAGAAAGAAAGATGGAAGTAGCTCTTGGGACCTTTGAAAGGAAACTTGTCATCTATTAGAAGCATTATAGCAAGCGAGAAAAGGAGAGGGAAAGCTTGATTGACATATGAAATGTATTGAAAGAAAATTTGAGGTACCATTACCCCAGACATAATGAAAAAGGGTATACAAGAATAAAAGCACTTCCTAAATGAAGGAGCGAGATTCCTCTAAAAGAATTCTTGAAGCTTCTTTCAATTGCAATGAGAGACAAAAGATTTATAGGAGTAAGTGAATGAAAGATTGATAGGGGAAAGGGAATGAAAGATGGCAACTCTAGAGTGGAAAAGGAGAGGATGTGTGGAGTGAAGTAAGATAGTTACCACAAAACTAAGCTAGATTTTTTTATTGTACTTCATTTTGTCAGAATTTTTGTGTAGGTATAAGCATGGTGATTGAAGGAATACAAATTCCCAACAAGGATCCTACACTTAAGATTTGAAGAATTTGCTAGATTATTGGACCGAGTGGATTGGCTTGCTTAAAGACATGAGAGTTGAAAATTTGGTTCAAGGTAAAGAAATTTTTTCTCGTGAGCTCAAGGCATAATAGCCAAACTTAACAATTTTGAAATACCAAAAGAATAAAGTGTAAGTGAGTTTGTTTTCATGAAATCATAATGATTCTTTTTGACATAGTGATAATGTTTTTATTGAAAGTGTTCATACACTAGTTGATCATATTGATGACCGAATTGATTATTCTTGTAAGATCAATTTGTGTCCACCTAATGTTGACACTTCTGCATTGAATGATTATGCATTGTCATGTGACTTTTTGCTAAATAGTGATAAAGTTTGTGTTAAGAGTGTTCATTACTAGTTGATCCTATTGATGACCGAATTAATACTTCTTGTAAGATTAATTTGTGTCCACCTAGAGTTGGAACTTGTAATGTTAGTAATGATCCTAATAAAGGTGACTAAAATTGATATAAAAAATACAGAATTAAATAATAAAATTAAAGGATAATTGAGAAATAAAACATGAGAAATAAATAAAGACTCAATTGAACACCAATTAGACAATGGAAGAAGAGAACTCAATTAAATGCACGAGAAATAAAATTGTATCTACAATATGATAACTCGATGACAAGCGAAGAAAATAACACAACTAATTTGGGAGTCCATCCTAATTACTCTATCTAAGCTAACAATTGAAATTGAACCCTATCACTACTCTAACCTAGAATAAAAAAATATCAAGACAATTCAATCATCCAAATCGACTTATGGAAATGGATAAGGTAACTATTTGTAGTTATTGCCTTTACAGAAATAACCTATTATAAGAATAGCTCAAAAGTGACTACTTTTAAAATAATCCACAAAGGTCCTTCTTGATTGCCCAAATGGCATCTTATCTCCCATGGCCTTGTGTATTTTTTTGTTCCATGTCTTTTTATGTGCCTCAAGATATCTTCCATATATTTATACCCTTCCTAATATGCTCCAAGATAATCGTATTGGTATCGTCCTCTCTTTATTTAAAAGGATTCGTCCTCGAAATTCAAATTCTGAAAAAACATAAGGACAAGCAACTATAATATCCTCAAAGCATGAGGGTTAGCACAAGGGTTAGAAATACCAATTCTACCACTATGCCAAGGGTGCACATATTTAACATATAACCAAGCATTAAAATAAACCACAAATAGTTTGTAACCCAACAAAACAAGAGATACTTGGATACATAGGAAACATTGACATAGGAGTGAATCAAAAGAATCATGATGTTTGGAAAGCTACACATGTAAGTCCTCAATGGTTCTACATTTAGAAAAGGATAAATCACCCTTTAAGTGAAGTGATACATAATAGCCCACATAGCTAAGTGTTATGTCATAAACAATGTCATCTCAAGTTAAGACTCCACTAAATGTAATAGTTATCTTCAAGAATAGAATTACTCCTAATCTATCACAGGGGTCATTACAATGATATTACTCATACAAGTTGGCAAATATACCTCATTCAAACCCATAAAATAAAGTAATAACACCAAACAATAATCACATGAGAGAAAAGAGATGTTACTAATATACTTATCACCCCATAAGCCAAAACCACAATCATAACTTGTTTGTTATTTGGACAAAACATTATATCATAAATACCATTATTCAAATCATTATCGGGATCTAGGGAAAGGAAATAAATAATCATGGGTCAAGAATACACCCATTTGCCCAATTGGCACTTTTACTCTCATACAACATACTCCACACAAAGGCATGAGTCTCATCATATGCAAACAAATAGTATAGGAATGTGACACATAAGTCAACTTTATCCAAGGTGTCCTCATGAGAAGGTTCACTTATTGATTCAAGCACGTTAAGGACTTGACCAAGAATGAGAACACACAATGATAAAGGGATAGTTATAGCACATATATCATCTTTGTTTTGAGCACCATCTTTTCCAACAAACGTACTCTCATCTTCCAAGAAGAAAGTTTCATATTTGAAAAGTGTATCATTATACCATAATGGATGCTAAATCACTGGTTAGTCTTCAAGAGGGGCTACTCTTCCATCATGCCAAGATATACCACTATATATTTTACCTTTATGAGTTATGTCAACATCAAATAAGGGATTATCCTTAAAATCACATTCCATCTTAAGATAATCATGAGAAGAATAAAGAATGGAATCACAATTGAAGAATTAATCATTTAGGTGAAATAACTTCACATGACTATCTACATGACCAAATATATCATTTCCATCACTAAATTGAGGTTCCTAAGCTCCTATTTTAGTGGTTCATTACTACACAGAAGTGGATTATCACCAATATCACTTGATAATAAACTATCATTCAAAGAATATGTATCAATACTAGGCGAACACATATTGATCTTACTACAAAAATCAATTAGGTCATCAATAGGATCAACTAGTGCATTCATATTCTCAACATGCACACAATCAAAAGTTGGCAAGAAATCAAATGACAATATGTTATCATTCAAGGAATAAGTGTCAACACTAGGTGGAGATAAATTGAACTTATAAGGAAAATCAATTCGGTCATCAAAGGATTAAATAGTATATGAACACTTTCAACAAATACATTATATTATGCAATAAGGTGACATCAAGATCATCACAAGAAAATTGATCTTTAAGTTCCCAATATATAAGTCAACACTTACACTCAATTGGCTACGAGTCTGTAAGACCCTGCAAAATTTCTAGCTTAATTCAGTCCTTTAAGCTTGTCAAGGGGTCCCAGACTTAGAAAATTCTAGCTAAGTTTCCAGACTTAGTTTATTTTCTTAGCCTTTGAAAGTTGGTAATCTTATTTAGCAACCTTAATGTCCTTTAATGGTCTATATTTTAGTAAATTCATGATCCAAAAGGTCAATAGGTGTTCTCAACCATGTTTTGGATTTTTTAGACCTCATTTAAACCATGATCAATTGACCAAAATAGTGAGTCGACGCGATGTTGGAGTGGCGTATCGTACATCACATCGTAGGTGAAATTTTGCTCAGCTCGAGGAAATTTCTAGTGAACCAATGTGATGTCAGTGTATCGCATTGGTTATCGCATTGGTACCCTCTACACGCTGTGTTGGCTGTAGTGTCACTGGGCACGTTTCTCTATCTTTTAAAGTCGTGTCCTTAAGGGTAATTAGGTTTTTCTCCCTGACCTTCAGCCCTTATAAGAAAAATTTATTCCTCTTTTGGCTAATCATATTCATTATTTCATAATTACTCAAGAACAAGAAAACCCTAGGTGATTAATTTTGAATCAAGAACTCAAGATTTTCTCCATTAATCTTCAAGAAATTATCAACCAAGGTATGTAAAGTGTTCATCCAAGGGTCCCTTTCACCCTTGGAGTTCAAGAAACTTCTTTCAAAAATTTGAATTATGATTTCCATGTTGTGGGGTTAATTAATTCCATGTTGAGGCATTGTATGATTCCCAAGTTAAAATTTTAATGTGTTTTATGAAATTATATTAGCATGTAGGTTGAAATATATTAATTTAGTTGACTAATGTAATCATGATGTATTGGTTTAATGTTCATGCCTAAGCCTAAAGTTATGCATCCTATCTGTTTGTCAAAATGCCTAAATGAGCAAACTTGTGCATTATGACTCAATTGTGACCTAAATGGTGAATCCATGCTATACTCTCATGTTTAGAATGACTCCCTTGCTAAAGCTATGACTTGTAGCTATTTGATGAAATGCTCATGAGATTAGAATTGTGATATATTAAAATGCATTCCTATACATGTAAAAGATTATGATTATCAAGTGCTTCATGAAATCCCTCAATGATTGTATTATAAATTGTTGACTATGGTCATGTGTTTTGGAAGTGCCATGTCCTATTAATATTCATGCTATCGAGTCCTGGGGGTATTTAATACCCAAAAATTTAGTTGTGTGCCTTGATCCAGCCTCAGTTACAGAGCAAATCTCAGTCTTAACACGAACAGTAGGACTTTCTCAACCCGTTTAAGAATTTAGTAGAACTCAGTCTGTTATAGAACTCAGGAAAACTTAGTAATCTCAATGAACTTAGTCCAATTCATACCAGTATAACCAGTTTAGCATCTATTTAGATAGGAGTAGGATTCATCACCGAGTGAACCCAAGGATGACAACTCGCCTGTCAGTAGAGGGTGTAATTCTTAGAAGCATTCCTTGTATTCTAGAACTACGTAGCCAGTATAGGTTGAGACATCAAAACCTGTTAGATGAGGGTTGATGAGGTGGCTTAGACTGTCAGTTCCACCATTCTCGTTTAAGAACCTTCCAGATAAGGGTATCTCTTTAGTTGTCTTTACGTGTGGCACGGTACTGACACCCTTCCATCTGGGGTTATAGGTTGGACCATAAATCTATTCAGAAAAAGAGGGATGTCGGTTTGATGATTACCTCTCGCAGTCTCAGTCTCAATCTTTAGTAAAGAACTCAAATAGTTTTACAGATTTCAAGACTGTCAAATACAGTCACCCAGCTCAGTCAAGAACTCAGCTAGTTCCACCAGAAATAGGACTATCAGACACAGTCACTCAATAAATAGTACATCAGTTATATTAGTTATCAGTAATCCATGTTATCAGTACACTCAGTATTCAGAATCCTTATAACTTCAGTTACAGTTACGTATTCATACATGTATTCTCACCCAGTTATGTTCATATTATTCAATCAGTTATAGTTCATACTTATGAACTCTAGCATTCAGTCTTACCTCATTTTGCATACCAATACATTCACACATACTGATGCATACTTTTCTTCATGCAATGGTGTTTTATACCATAGGTTCAGATGTACAGGCCCCAAAGCATTCTTAGAGGTTCAGCCATTTAGCCACCAGCAGGAGACTAGCAGTGAGTCCTTATCATTCGAGGATATTCTTCTATTTTATTTCCTTATTAGATTTAGTATTTTAGTAGATGAAGTTAGTTGGGGAAATGTCCCATCAACTCTTTACTCAGACAGTTTATACAGTTTTAGAGGATTTCAAACTAGAGTAATTCAGATAGTTATTTTTAGTTTTGGGTAATGTTATACCTTGTTCGAACATTGTTTTATTCGGTATTATTCAGTTTTGAACCTTATGGCAGATTTTCTACTAGATTTCTGCATTAATCTCAATTATATTGGAATTACAGTATTGCTATTATATAAAACTCACAGCAGGTATCAGTTATGGGTTTTGATAGTGGTCCTTCAGGATTGTTAGCACCGTGAAGCATCTGGGGTACCAAACTCGGGGTGTTACAAACTTGGTATCAGAGCCTAAGGTTCAATAGTGTCCTAGGAACTCTAAAAGTTGCATGTAGTCAAATCTTGTGCATGGGTGTGTAGTAGAATTTTGTGCATGGGTGTGTAGTGTGCCACACTTATGGACACCAGGCTATGGGATGTTTTAGGAATAGTTTACCTTCTTTCAATATTCATGTAGTACGAGTGAGCATGAGCTCCAGTTAAATTCCTAATCTAATCTATTTCTTCCTTTTGTTTATAGAACATGCCTCCCAAGAAGGGTAACAGATGGAGAACTGGAAATCAGCCAGCCCCTCAGCCCGATTAGTCAAATCCTTTGGGTGAACATGTCTCCCACGCAGAGTTCAGAGCAGCATTTACCACCTTATATCATTTATTAGCAGCCCATAATGAACATCCAACTGTTGTTCTATCCAATCTAGTGGCCAGTTTTGCTGCATCCAAAATTCGAGACTTTACTCGAATGAATCCTCCTTCTTTTATCGGGTCTAAGTCAGATGAGGACCCTCAGGAGTATTTTGATCAGGTGTAAAAGATTACCGACATTATGGGAGTGGTAGCTAGTAAGAGTGCTGAGCTAGCTGTATATCAGTTGCAAGATATGGATCACACTTGGTTTAAACAGTGAAAGGTAGAGAAGGCCGCAGATATAAGGCCCATTGAATGGAAGGAGTTTGCCATTATTTTTATTAATAGATTCTTTTCCCTAGAGCTGAGAGCAGCCAAGGTGTTAGAGTTTATCAACCTCTAGCGGGGAAACATGACAGCAAAAGAGTATTCTCTTAAGTTTACTCAATTAGCTAGATATGCTCCTCATGTGGTGGCCGATAGCAGATCCTGAATGAGTAAGTTTGTGTCTGGAGTAACTGATAGAATGGTCAAGGAGTGAAGGACCGAGATATTGATTAGTGAGATTGACTAGGCTAGGCTCATGATCCATGCTCAACAGATAGATGAGCAAAAGAATAAGGAGAGAGAAAATTAGAATAAGTGAGCTAGAACAGGTAGCTTTAATTTTAATCGGCCTAAGTCAAAGGGTGGGAATCATTTTTAGTTTTATCCTAAACCTTTACTTCTAACTCCATCCTCAGCTAGTGCTCCCATGTCAAAGTTCATAGACGACAATAGAGATAGGGTGCCAAGCTCTAAGTCTCAAGGTAGTGTCAGCTGTGCTCGAACCAATCCTCTGTGTCATTCTTATGGCAAGAACCATCAGGGCATTTGCAGAGCTAGCAGTGATGTTTGTTTCAGATATGGTAAGCCAAGATATAGAGTCAAAGATTGTCCTTAATCAGGTTCTCAGGGTCAGCGTAACTTCCCTTCAGCTCAGTCCGGTTGCCCAAATCAGTTGGGTGCCTCATCCAGTGCAACCAGCAGGAAACGCCTAAATAGAATTTACTCTCTTCAATCCTGATAGGATTAGTAAAGTTCTCTTGATGTGGTCAATAGTACGTTATAGATTTTTCATATACATGTTTATGCTTTTCTAGATCCAGGAGCTTCCTTGTCTTTTGTTATGCCTTATATAACAGGTTATTTTAGAATCAGTCCCGAAATTCTAGCAGAGCCTTTGTTAGTCTCTACCCCAGTGGGTAAATCCATCATAGCCCAGTGGGTATACAGGAACTGTCTGGTTACGGTATCTCAGAAAGTCACTTTAGCAGACTTAGTCAAATTAGAGATGACTGATTTTGATATCCTTCTTGTCATAGATTGGCTATATTCCTGCTATGCCACAGTCTACTGCAAAAATAAAATTGTCCAGTTTTAGTTTTTGAATGAACGCGTCCTAGAGTGGAGGGGTAGTACTTCATTATTCAGGGATCAGCTTATCTCTTACCTAAGGGTAAGAAAATGATTTCTAAGGGATGCGTCTATCACCTCGCGTAAGTCAGAGACTCCAATTTAGAATCTCCCAGTCTTGAATTAGTCCCAGTAGTAAATGAATACTAAGATACTTTTCCCAAAGATCTTCCTGGAGTTTCTCCCAAAAGGAAAATTGATATTGAAATAGACCTTCTTCCAGATACTCAGCCTATATCCTTTTTTCCATATAGAATGGCACAAGCAGAACTCAAAGAATTAAAGGAACAATTGAAGGATATCTTAGATAAGGGATTCATCAGGCCTAGTATGTCCCCATGGGCCGCACCATTCTTATTCATGAGTAAGAAAGATGGTTCTCTCAGAATATGCATAGATTACCATCAACTCAATAAGGTCACAGTCAAGAACAAGTATCCACTTCCCAAAATCGATGATTTGTTTGACCAACTTAAGGATACCAGTTACTTTTCTAAGATAGACCTCAAATCAGGCTATCATTAGCTCAGAGTCAGAGAATGTGACATTCTAAAAATAGCCTTTTAAAATTGGTATGGTCACTACGAATTCTTAGTCTTGTCCTTTGGTCTTACCAATTTCCCAGCAACTTTCATGGACTTGGTGAACCGTGTGTTCAAGCAGTACTTGGACATAATCATCATAGTCTTCAAAGATGACATCCTTGTCAATTTCCACAGTGAACATGACCATACAGACCATATCAGAATGGTATTGTAAACCCTCAGAAATCATCAGTTATTTGCCAAATTTAGTAAGTGAAAATTTTTGGCTAAGGTCAGTAGCATTCTTGTGTCATATTGTTTCCGGTGATGGCATTAGAGTTGATCCCCAAAAGACCAAAGTAGTGAAAAACTAGCCCAGACCTATCTCTGCATCAGATATCAGGAGTTTCTTGGGTTTGCCTGGCTATTACCGACGGTTTGTTGAGGGATTTTCATTTATCACATCACCTATGTCCAGATTAACTCATAAGAAATTCAAGTTTCAGTGTTCAAACACTTGCGAGAAGAGTTTTCAGGAGTTGAAGACTCGACTCACCTCAGCCCCAGTCTTGGCTTTACCAAATGGTTCAGATGCCTTTGTTCTGTACTGTGATGCCTCCAGAGTAGGTTTGGGTTTTTTCCTCAGGCAGCATGGTAAGGTCATAGCCTATGCCTCTAAACAACTTAAGCCCCATGAGAAGAATTATCTTACTTATGATCTCGAGTAAGCAGCAGTAGTCTTTGCCTTAAAGATTTGGAGGCACTATTTTTATGGGGTGTAAGTTGACGTGTTCACTAACCATAAGTTTCTCCAATATGTGTTCTCTTAGAAAGATCTAAACCTCCGCCAGAGAAGGTGATTGTAATTATTGAAAGACTATGATATGAGTGTCCTTTATCATCTGGGCAAGGCCAATGTAGTGGCTGATTCTCTCAATAGACTGTCTATGGGTAGTGTTGCTCATGTTGAGGACAGTAAGAAGAAGTTTGCCCAAAAAGTATATCAGTTAGCCCGACTAGGTGTCCACTTAGTCGATTCAGTAGAAGGTAGTGTATGGGTGCAGAGTAGTTCAGATTCATCTCTAGTTTCTGAGGTAAAGGAAAAGCAAGATAGAGATCCCAGTTTAGTCAAGTTGAAAGAATCATTAAAGAATCAGAAAGTTGATATTTTCTCCCAGGGGAAGGATATGGTGTTCTGCGGTGTCAGAGTAGTTTGTGTGTGCCAGGTGTTGATGACTTAAGAAAGTAAATTCTTGTAGAAACGCATGATGCTCCTTACTCGATTCATCCAGGGGCTACTAAGATGTACCACAATATGTGGGAGATCTATTGGTTGAGTGAGATGAAGAGGGATATTGCAGAGCTTATGGCTAAGTACTCAATATGTCAGCTAGTTAAGATTGATCATCAGAAGCCAAGTGGGTCCATGCAGGAGTTCAGTATTTCTACTTGGAAGTGGCAAGAAGTAAATATGGATTTTGGTATGGGTTTGCCTCATACTCGTCGCCAGCATGATTCAATTTGGGTCATTGTAGATAGAATGACCAAATCAGCTCACTTCTTTCCAGTCCATACCTCTTATTCAGTCGAGGATTACACAATACTTTACATCAGAGAGTGGGTCAGATTGCACGGTATTCCGCTGTCTATTGTCTCAGATAGAGGTACCCAGTTTACCTCTAATTTTTGGAAAGAATTCCAAAAGGGTTTTGGCACCCGAGTTTACCTCCGTATAGCTTTTTACTCGCAAATAGATGGTCAAGCAGAAAGGACTATTCAGACTTTGGAGGATATGTTGTGAGGGTGTACAATTGATTTTAAAGGTAGTTGGGATGACCACTTGCCTTTGATTGAGTTTGCATATAACAACAAGTATCATTCCAGTATTAAGATGGCTTTATTTGAAGCTCTCCATTTTAGAAGATTCAGATCTCCCAACGGTTTGTTCGAAGTCGGGGAGGCCACAGTAGTAGGGCCTAACTTGGTATTTGATACCTTGGAGAAATTTTATTTGATCAGGGAAGGCTTAAGACAGCTTAGAGTCGACAAAAGTCGTACAGTGATGTACACAGAAAGGATCTTGAGTTCAAGATTGGTGACTATGTGTATCTGAAAATATCTCCCGTGAAGGGAATGAAGCAATTTGGCTAGAAGGGAAAGATCAGCCCCCGATATATCGGTCCCATCAAAATTCTTGACCATTTCGGCAAAGTAGCTTATGAACTTGAATTTCTTTTAGATTTATCTTCAGTCCACCCAGTATTCCATGTCTCCTTCCTTAAGAAGTGCATAGGTGGCCCAGCAGTCGTAGTCCCTACATAGGGCCTAGATATTTAGAACAACCTCTATTTTGAAGAGATTTCAGTCAAAATCCTTGACTATAAGACTCGCAGACTGAGTAACAAGAAGTCCCTCTAGTTAAAGTTGTTTGGAGGAATCAGTCCATTGAGGGAGCTACTTGGGAAGCCAAAACAGACATGCAAACTAAGTATCCTCACCTTTCCTCTGCTAATCCAGACTCAGCCTAAGGTAATTGCTTTTCTTTAGCTTATTTAGTTTCATGCTCAGTTTACCATTTCAAACTTAGTATCAGTTACCATTGCATGTTCATCGCATGTTCATGAGTCAGTTCAGTCATGTATTCATGTATCATATATGCATGGTCATCTTCTCAGTACTCTCAATCATGCATTCATGAATCAGCTCAGTCATGTATTCATGTATCAGATATGCATGTTCAGTATGAAATTCAGCATGTCAGTAATATTAGTCCTATAGTAATGTTTCAAATGTTCATGTTCAGTAATTAGATTCAGCCTACTAGTATTCCTAGTTTAGTTAGTCTCATTCGAGGATGAATGTTCCCGAGGAGGAGATATTATAAGACCCAACAAAATTTCTAGCTTAATTTAGTCCTTTAAGCTTGTCAAGAGGTCCCAGACTTAGAAAATTTTAGCGAAGTTTCCAAACTTCGTTTATTTTTCTAGCCTTCAAAAGTTAGCAATCTCATTCCGCGACCTTAATGTCCTTTAATGGTCTATATTTTAGTAAATTCATGATCCAGAAGGTCAATAGGTGTTCTCGAACAAGTTTAGGATTTTTCAAACCTTATTTTGACCATGTTCAATTAACCAAAATAGTGAGTCAATGCGATGTTTAAGCGTCGCGTCGTCCATCGTATAGACAGGTAAAATTTTCCTTAGCTCAAGATAATTTCTAGTCAACCGATGCGATGTTGACGCATCGTGTCAGTTATTGTGTTGGTACCCTCAATGCGTCGTGTCGGCTGTAGCGTCGCTATGCAGGTTTTTTTGTCTTTTAAAGTTGCATCCTTAAGGGTAATTAGGTCTTTTTCCTTGACCTCCAGCCCTCATAACATGAAATTTATCCCTCTTTTGGCTAATCATATTCATTATTTTGCAATTACTCAAGAACAAGAAAACCCTAGGTGATTATTTTTGAATCAAGAACTCAAGATTTCCTCCATTAATCTTCAAGAAATTATTAACCAAGGTATGTAAAGTGTTCATCCAAGGGTCCCTTCCACCCTTTGAGTTCAAGAACCTTCTTTCAAAAAGTTAAATTATGATTTCCATGTTGTGGGGTGAATTAAATCCATGTTAAGGTGTTGCATGATTCCCAAGTTGAAATTTTAATGTGTTTTATGAAATTATGTTAGCATGAGGGTTGAAATCTATGAATTTAGTTGATTAATGTAATCATGATGCATTGGTTTAATGTTCTGCCTAAGCCTAAAGTTATGCATCCTAATTGTTTGTCAAAATGCCTAAATTAGCAAGCTTGTGCATTATGACTCAATTGTGACCTAAATGGTGAATCCATGCTATACTCTCATGTTTAGAACGACTCCCTTGGTAATGCTATGCCTTGTAGTTGTTTGATGGAATGCTCATGAGATTAGAATTGTGATATATTAAAATGCATTCCTATACATGTACAAGATTATGATTATCAAGTGCTTCATGAAATCCCTCAATGATTGTATTATAAATTGTTGACTATGGTCATGTGTTCTAGAAGTGCCATGTCCAATTAATATTCATGCTATTGAGTCCTAGGGGTATTTAATACCCAAAAATTTAGCTGTGTACCAAGAGCCAGTGTCAGTTATAGAGCAGATCTCAGTCTTAACATGAACCGTGGCACTCTCTCAGCCAGTTTCAGAACTTAGTAAAACTCAGTCAATTATGGAACTCGGGAAAACTCAGTAATGTCAATGAACTCAGTCCAGTATAACCAGTTCAGCGTCTATTCAGATGGAGGTAGGATTTAGCACTGAGTGAACCCAATGATGGGAACTCACCTGTTAGTAGAGGGTGTGATTCTTAGAAGCAGTCCTTGCATTCTAGAACTACATAGTCGCATAGGTTGAGACTTCAAAACCTGTTAGATGAGGGTTGATGAGGTGGCTTAACCTATCAGTTGAGGGTCCCACCATTCTCATTTGAGACCCTGCCAGATGAGGGTATCTCTTAAGTTATCTTTACCCATGGCACGGTACTGATACCCTTCCGACTGGGGTTACAGGTTGGACCCTAAATTTATTCAAAAAATGGGGTAGGTCGGTTAGATGATTACCTCCTACAGTCTCAATCCCAGTCTTCAATAAAGAACTCAGATTATTCTCTAGATTTTAGGACTGTCAGATACAGTCACCTAGGTCAGTACGGAACTCAGCTAGTTCCACCAGAAATAGGACTGTCAGACACAGTCATTCAGTAAACAGTACATCAGTTATCAGTTATATCAGTTACTAGTAATCCATTTTATCAGTACACTCAGTTTTAAGAATCCTTATGACTTTAGTTATAGTTACATATTCATTCATGTATTCTGACGTAGTCATGTTTATCTTATTCAGTCAATTATAGTTCATGTATATGAACTTTTGCATTCAGTCTTACCTCAATTTGTGTACCAGTATACCCACACGTATTAACATATACTTTTCTTTGTGCTATGATGTTTTATATCATAGGTTCAGAAATATGGGCCCTAGAGCATTCTTAAAGGTTCAGACATTCATCCAATAGCAGGACTAGAAGTGAGTCTTCAATATTTGAGGATATTCTTCTATTTCATTTCCTTATTAGATTCAGCATTTTAGTAGATGAAGTTAGTTGGGGAAATGTCCCATCAACTCTTTATTCAGACAGTTTTAGAGGATTTCAGACTAGAGTAATTCAGACAGTTGTTTTCAGTTTGGGCTAATGTTATACCTTTTCCAGACATTGTCTTATTCGGTATTATTTAGTTTTGAATTTTATGGCAGATTTTCTACCAAATTTCTGTATTTATCAAAGTTATAGTAGTATTACAGTATTGCAAATATGCAGATCTCACAGCTGGTATCAGTCATGGTTTAGCTAGTAGTCCTTCAGTATTGTTAGCACCGTGTAGCGTCTGGGTTACCAGACTCAGGGCATTACAAACTTGGTATCAGAGCCTAAGGTTCAACAGTGTCCTTGAAGTCTGAAAGCCGCATCTAGTGGAGTCTTGTCCATGACAGCGAGCTGAGAGAAGCCAAGGTATTAGAGTTTATCAACCTCTGACAGGGAAACATAAAAGTGAAAGAGTATTCTCTCAAGTTTACTCAATTAGCTAGATATGCTCCTCATGTGGTGGCCAATAGCAGATGCCGAATGAGTAAGTTTGTGCCTGGAGTGAATGATAGTATGGTCAAGGAGTGTAGGAATGCGATGTTGATTAGTGAGATGGACTTGGCTAGGCTCATGATCCATTCTCAAAAACATAGAGGAGTAGAAGAATAAGGAGAGAGAAAATCAGAATAAGAAAGCTAGAATAGGTAGCTTTAATTTCAATCAGCCTAAGTCATAGGGTGGGAATCGTTCTCAGTTTCATCCAAAATCTTCAGCTCTATATCCATCCTCTTCTAGTGCTCCCATGCTGAAGTTCAGAGACAACAATAGAGATAGAGTGCCAGGCTCTAAGTCTCAAGGTAGTGTCAGCAGTGCTCGAACTAATCCTATTTGTCATACCTGTTACAAGAACCATCAGGGTATTTGCAGAGCTGGCAGTGATATTTGTTTCAGAGTTGGCAAGCTAGGCCATAAAGTTATAGATTTTCCCCAGTCAGGTTCTCAGGGTCAGCATAACCATCCTCCTGCTCAGTCTAGTTGCCCGAATCAGTCGGGTGCCTCATCCAGCGCCACCAGCGTGCAACACCCAAATAGAATTTATGCTCTTCAGTCCCGACAAGATTAGGAGAGTTCTCTTGATGTGGTCACTATTACATTACATATTTTTATATGCATGTTTATGCTTTGCCAGATCTAGGAGCTTCCTTGTATTTTGTTACTCCTTATATGGAAGTAGATTTTGGAGTCAGTCCTGAAATTTTAGCAGAGCCTTTCTCAGTCTCTACCCCAGTGGGTAAATCCATCATAACTCAGTGGGTATACAAGAACTGTACGATTATGGTATCTTAGAAAGTCACTTTAGCAGACTTAGTCGAATTAGAGATGACTGATTTTATGTCATTCTTGGCATGGATTGGCTTCATTCCTACTATGCCATAGTCAACCGCAGAAATAGAATTGTCTAGTATCAGTTTTCAAATGAACCCATCCTAGTGTGGAGGGGTAGTACTTCAGCATTCAGGGGCCAGCTTATCTCTTACCTAAGGGCAAGAAAAATGATTTATAATGGATGTTTCTATCACTTTGCACGAGTCAGAGACTCCAATTCAAGAACTTCCAGTCTTGAATCAGTCCCAGTAGTGAATAAATACTCATATATTTTTCCTGAAGATCTTCCTAGAGTTCATCCCAAAAGGGAAATTGATTTCCGAATAGACCTTCTTCTAGATACTAAGCCCATATCTATTCTACCATATAGAATGGCACCAACAGAACTTAGAGATTTAAAGGAACAATTAAAGGATATCTTAGATAAGTGATTCATCAGGCTTAGCATCTCTCCGTGGGGTGCACCGGTTTTATTTATGTGTAAGAAAGATGATTCTCTCAGAATGTGCATAGACTACTATCAGCTCAATAAGGTCACAGTCAAGAACAAGTATCCATTTACCATAATTGATGATTTGTTTGACCAACTTCAGGGTGCCAGTTACTTTTCTAAGATAGACCTCAGATTAGGCTATCATCAGCTCAGAGTCAGAGAATGTGACATTCCAAAAATAGCCTTTTGAACTCGGTATGGTCACTTTAAATTCTTAGTCATGTCCTTTGGTCTTACCAATGCCCCAGTAGATTTCATAGACTTGATGAATCGTGTGTTCAAGCAGTACTTAGACATGCTCATCATAGTCTTCATAGATGACATCCTTGTCTATTCCTACGGTGAACATGATTATGCAGACCATATCAGAATGGTATTACAGACCCTCAGAAATCATCAGTTATTTGTCAAATTCAGTAAGTTCAAATTTTTTGCTAAGGTTAGTAGCATTCCTTGGTCATATTATTTCCGGTGATGGCATTAGAGTTGATCCCCAAAAGACTGAAGTAGTAAGAAACTGGCCCAGACCCATCTCTTCATCAGATATCAGGAGTTTCTTGGGTTTGGCTGGCTATTACCAATGGTTTATTGAGGTATTTTCATCCATCGCATCCCCTATGTCCCCTTACGAGAAGAGTTTTCAGGAGTTGAAGACTCGACTCACCTAAGCACCAATATTGGATTTACGAGATTGTTCAGATAGCTTTGTTTTGTGCTGTAATTCCTCCAGATTAGGTTTGGGTTGTGTCCTCATGCAGCCTGAAAAGGTCGTAGCCCATGCCTCCAGACAGCTTAAGCCCCATGAGAATAATTATCTTACTCATGATCTCGAGTTAGCAGCTCTAGTCTTTGCCTTAAAGATTTGGAGGCACTATTTGTATGGGGTGCACGTTGATATGTTCACTGACCATAAGAGCCTCCAATATATGTTCTCTCAAAAAGATCTAAATCTCCGCCAGAGAAGGTAGTTGGAATTGTTGAAAGACTACGACATGAGTGTCCTTTATCATCCGGGCAAGGCCAATGTAGTGGTTGATGCTCTTAGTAGCCTGTCTATGGGTAGTGTTTCTCATGTTGAGGATAGTAAGAAAAAATTAGCCCAGGAAGTACAATAGTTAGCCCAACTAGGTGTCTGCTTAGTCGATTCTGTAAATGGTAGTGTATAGGTGTAGAGTAGTTCAGAATCATCTCTAGTTTTTTAGGTGAAGGAAAAGCAAGATAGAGATCCCAATTTAGTCGAGTTGAAAAAATCAGTCAAGGATCAGAAAGTAGAGATTTTCTCTAAATGGGGAGATGGTGTTCTGCATTGTTAGAGTCATCTGTGTGTGCCAGATATTAATGACTTAAGACAATGAATTCTCACAGAAGTGCATGGTGCTCGTTACTCTAGTAATCTAGGAGATACTAAGATGTAACGTAACTTATAGGAGATATATTAGTGGAGTGGGATGAACAGGGATATTACAGAGTTTGTGGCTAAGGGATCAACATGTCAGAAGGTTAAGATTGAGCATCAGAAACTAAGTGGGTCCATGCAGGAGTTCAGTATTCCTACTTCGTAGTGGGAAAAAGTGAACATGGACTTTATGATGAGTTTTCCTCATACTCGTCGTCAGCATAATTCAGTTTCGGTCATTGTAGATAGAGTGACCAAATCAGATCACTTTCTTGCAGTCCATACATCTTATTTAGCCGAGGATTACACAAAACTCTACATCAAAGAGTTGGTCAGATTGCATGGTATTCTGCTATCTATTGTCTCAGATAGAGGTTTTGGAAAACATTCCAAAAGGGTCTTGGAATCTGAGTTCACCTCCGTATAGCTTTTAACCCGCAAACAGATGGTCAAGCAGAGAGGACCATTCAGTCTTTGGAGGATTTACTGTGAGGGTGTGCAATAAATTTTAAAGGTAGTTGGGATGACCACTTGTCTTTGATTGAGTTTTCATACAACAACATCTATCATTCCAGTATTAAGATGGCTCCATTTAAAGCTCTCTACGGTAGGAGAAGCAGATCTACCATCAATTGGTTCGAAGTTGGGGAGGCCGCAGTAGTGGGGCCTGACTTGGTATTTGATACCTTGGAGAAATTTTAGTTGTTCAGGGAAAGGCTCACGACAGCTCAGAGCCAACAGAATTCGTACGCTGATGTGCGCAGAAAGGATCTCAAGTTCGAGATTGGTGACTATGTGTATTTGAAAATATCTCCTATGAAGGGAGTGAAGAGGTTCGTCAAGAAGGGAAAGCTCAGTCCCTGATATGTCGTTCCTTTAATATTCTTAGCCGTTTTGGCAAAGTAGCTTATGAGCTCGAATTTTCTTCAGATTTATCTTCAGTCCACCCAGTGTTCCACATATCCTTGCTTAAGAAGTGCATAGGTGGCCCAGCAGTTGTAGTCCCTACAGATAGCCTAGATATTCAGAACAGCCTCTCTTTTGAAGAGATTCCAATCGAAATCCTTGACTATCAGACTCGCAGACTGAGGAATAAAGAAGTCCCTCTAGTCAAAGTTCTTTAGCGGAATCATTCCGTTGACATGCAAACCAAGTATCCTTACCTTTTCTCTACTAATCCAGACTCAGCCCAAGGTAATGGTTTTCCTTAAGCTTTTTTATTTTCATGCTCAGTTTACCATTTCAAACTTAGTATTAGTTACTATTGCATGTTCAGTCGCATGTTCATGAGTCAGTTCAGTCATGTATTCATGCATCAGATATGCATAGTCAGCTTATCTATACTCTCAGTCATACATTCATGAATCAGCTCAGTCATGTATTCATGCATCAGATATTCATGTTCAGTATGAAATTCAGAATGTCAGTAATATCAATCCAATAGTAATGTCTCAGATGTTCATGTTCAGTAATTAGATTTAACCTACTAGTACTCTTAGTTCAGTCAGTCTCATTCGAGGACGAATGTTCCCAAGGGGGAGATATTGTAAGACACCACAAAATTTCTAGCTTAATTTAGTTCTTTAAGCTTGTCAAGGGGTTTCAGACTTAGAAAATTCTATCTAAGTTTCCAGACTTAGTTTATTTTCATAGCCTTCGAAAGTTGACAATCTCATTCACAACCTTAATGTCCTTTAATAGTCTATATTTTAGTACATTCATGATCCAGAAGGTTAATAGGAGTTCCCAAATAAGTTTTGGATTTTTCAGACCTCATTTAGACCATGTTCGATCAACCAAAATAGTGAATCAATGCGATGTAGGCACGTCATATCATCCATCGCGTTGATAGGTGAAATTTTTCTCAGCTCAGGCAATTTCCAATGAATCGATGCGATGTTGGCGTGGCGCAGTGGTCATCGCATTGGTTCCCTCGACGCGTCGTATTGGCTGTAACGTGCTGGGCACATTTTTCTATCTTTTAAAGTCACGTCCTTAAGGATAATTAGGTCTTTTTCCCCTACCTTCTGCCCTCATAACACGAAATTTAGCCCTCTTTTGGCTAATTATATTCATTATTTCACAATTACTCAAGAACAAGAAAACCCTAGGTGATTAATTTTGAATCAAGAACTCAAGATTTCCTCCATTAATCTTCAAGAAATTATCAACCAAAGGTATGTAAAGTGTTCATCCAAGGGTCCCTTCCACCCTTGGAGTTCAAGAACCTTCTTTCAAAAAGTTAAATTATGATTTACATGTTGTGGGGTGAATTAAATCCATGTTGAGGTATTGTATGATTCCCAAGTTAAAATTTTAATGTATTTTATGAAATTATGTTAGCATGTGGGTTGAAATTTATGAATTTAGTTGATTAATGTAATCATGATGTATTGGTTTAATGTTCATACCTAAGCCTAAATTTATGCATCCTATATGTTTGTCAAAATGCCTAAATGAGCAAACTTGTCCATTATGACTCAATTGTGACCAAAATGGTGAATCCATGCTATATTCTCATGTTTAGAACGACTCCCTTTCTAATGCTATGCCTTGTAGTTGTTTGATGGAATGCTCATGAGATTAGAATTGTGATATATTAAAATTCATTCCTATACATGTACAAGATTATGATTATCAAGTGCTTCATGAAATCCCTCAATGATTGTATTATAAATTGTTGACTATGGTCATGTGTTCTAGAAGTGCCATGTCCAATTAATATTCATGCTATTGAGTCCTAGGGGTATTTAATACCCAAAAATTTAGCTGTGTACCAAGAGCCAGTGTCAGTTATAGAGCAAATCTCAGTCTTAACACGAACAGTGGCACTCTCTACGCTAGTTTCAGAACTTAGTAAAAATCAATCAGTTACAGAACTCAGGAAAACTCAGTAATCTTAATGAACTCAATCCAGTTTAGTTTAGTATAACCAGTTCAACATCTTTTCAGATAGAAGTAGGATTTAGCACCGAGTGAACCCAAGGATGGGAACTCCCCAGTCAGTAGAGGGTGTGATTCTTAGAAGCAGCCCTTGCATTCCAGAACTACGTAACCAACGTAGGTTGAGACATCAAAACCTGTCAGATAAGGGTAGATAAGGTGGCTTAACCTGTCATTTAAAGGTCCCACCATTCTTATTTAAGAACCTGCCAGATGAGGGTATCTCTTCAGTTGTCTTTACCTGTGGTACGGTACTGACACCCTTCCAACTGGATTACAGGTTGGACCCTAAATCTATTCAGAAAATGGGGTAGATCGGTTTGATGATTACCTCTCATAGTCTCAGTCTCAGTCTTCAGTAAAGAACTTATATTGTTCTCTAGATTTTAGGACTGTCAGATACAGTCACCTAGCTCAGTACGGAACTCAGCTAGTTCCACCATAAATAGGACTGTCAGACACAGTCACTTAGTAAACAGTACATCAGTTATCAGTAATCCATGTTATCAGTACACTCAGTATTCAGAATCCTTATGACTTCAGTTACAGTTTGACGAGTCGTTGACGTGTATATATATTTTTACCTCGTTCAATGCCAAATAATAGTATTGAAAGATGTCGAACCCATAGAGATTGATTTATCTATTTTATAAACATTTCTTGTTTTGATTACAATTTGAAAAAGTTAGAAAGATTTGAGTGGTGAATTAACTAATTAACAGCGTGAAATAGAGAAAATATATTTTTCATTGATTTTTCTCAATATATTAAAAGGGTGTTGGGATCCTGACTTCACTTGATATTTCTATACAAAGACAATTTTTATATTCCTCAATTTCTATTTCTCACATATGTATAAATATCTCTCACGAGTATATTTATATATAATTACTGAAACTGAGCAACAAAATGCACTCCTCTCAGTAATGCAATTTAATCGTCAAAATAGTAATATTAAAGAATCAAAAATATGTATTGGCCTGAAAGATATGCTCTCTTGCTCTTGTAGTAAGTCCCTTTCGGTAACCTTACTTGTTATAAATAATTATTACACTATTTGCCTCTTTCGATTACAAATATGTGTAGAATTAATCATAACATACAATAGATAGATGTTACTATATTAATGACATATCAATACTCCAACTAACAGTATTACTTTTTTTCAGCCTCTTCCAATTACAAAATTAGTAATATGTTGATATGTAGTACAATACGATATATGTTAAATAAAACAACATCTAAATGAGAGAGGATACTTATCAAATTTCAGCTCACATACATTAGATTTAGGAATAATATTTGCTATTATATAGAAATATCAAGATCCATAACTTGCCCAACACAATAGAAAATTACTCCATACTTGATTTGGTACTAGTAATAATTAAGTTCTTCTCCATTAAATAAGAAAATAGAAGAAATATTCAAGATGAATTATTTCGCTATTTAATTAAAAGCAGGAGATACAATTATTTTCAACATAAAGAAACTAGAATAAAGAGTGAAGAAGAGCTTAAAAATATTAAGTGTTCTTTTGCTTTCCTCCTCTCTCTTTGAAACTTAAAGAGGATCTATTTAGAGTTTTACTTTACTATGTATCAGTCTACTTAGCTCCCCCTTCTTCATGTGTGCAGAAAGAATTTCTTGAAAAAACATGTCTCCTCCACTTGTTGATGTGATGTACGTAATTTCCATGTGGCATATGTAATACATTGTTTTCATTTTTGATCAATGAAACTAAAACTCCCTCCACAGTACATAGATTTGTATTTCTTTTTTATTTTATTTATTTATTTTCCTTGAAGCTTCTACAAAATTTCTTGCAAAGTTCCAATTTCAAGATTCGTTCATCATGTATCGTCTTTTTAATTAATTTAATTATTTCCTGCCAAAAAAGAAGAAAATTATTAGTATTAAATTGAAAACAATACAATATTTATGCATGTTAAAATTTCACTATCAAACTCCCCCACACTTAAATATTTGCTTGTCCTCGAGAAAAAAGAAAGAAAGAAAAGAAAAGAAAAATAAAAATAAAAATAAAAATAAAAATAAAAATATGGTGGCTTGATTTCTTAAATGAAAGAATGAGAACCTTTTAGTGGAGAAGAATTAACTAAGAAGATCAATGTGTCGTACGCCCAGTACCTATACTTATGTTCACTCATTGAAAGTTGAAATAATGATATTTTCTAGCCCCAAGGATTTCTCACAAAATGAAAGAAGGTGCCCAATATATTGATATAGAAAATAGGAAGGCACTTATAGAAAAAAAATCGCTCACTCTTAACAAAGAAGTATATCATGCTACCAGAAATAACCATAAGCTTGTCTATCGCGTGGTTCTCCACTAATGTAGGAGTTTTTTGAGTTGAGATCATGTAGGGCTTTTGTAATGTAAGCTTAAGGATAGGTAGGATACATATAGATAATAGTGACTTTAAGTTACTTTTAGGCACTACATTTCTTGCTCAAGCGTAATTTTCTATGTCTTTGGCCCCCCCCCCCCCCCCCCCCTTTTTTGTTAATATTTTCTTTTCAACTGCAGTTTTCAAAGTGTTTTTGTTGCTCTTCTTCTCTTTTCTTTCAAGTTGTTAGAAAGATCAAAATTCAACCTTTCACATATATATTTTTTTCTTGTAATTCACGCTTAAAATTCTACATTCAAATCAATTCTCAAAGTTCCTTAGAACAGGGTGATCGACAATTCGTAAAATGGCTAAGGATTAAAGTTCGGCGATTAAGAGGTAATTTATTTAGGCTCAACGAGTTTAGCTAGGAATAACTTCTTTATGGTAGGTCAATTTAGATCATAGTTTTAACAAGAAAAACCTACTTTCATTTCTCAACTCAAAACCTACCTAGATCTTCGCCTCAAACTACACTCAAGACAAGTTCTAGATTTCCTAATACTCATGAAAACTAGGTAATGTAAGTTGACCACAATATACACTTGGGACTGGTAGAGAACATCATTATTTTCAATTACCAATAAGTAAGTATGAGTTTAGAAAGGTAGTTATGCAACTCATGATTCATCCTTAACTAAATCAATCTTTATTAAGTCTCATGATTTTCAATTTAAAACAAGTTTAGCCGATTTATTTTGTGATTAATATATTTTTTCAAGAGAGAAAATGTATAAGTATTATCATCATAGGTTATGCTCATTAAAGTATTATAAATACTATGCATCATCATATTATTATTTAATATATATTATGCATCCTGATTTCTTAAGCCGACTAGGAGAGGAAAAAAAAATTGCTCCTAGCTGAGCTCTTTCTAAAGAAATCATACAAGAATTTCAACTAGCTGGTTTATCCAAAAGATAAAAAAAAACAACCATCCGATAAGATATTTTCTTTTGGCAAATAAAAAGGGTGTTACCTTCCCCGCACTTAAATTTTACATAGTTCTCTATGTAAGACTCAAGTCGAGGGTATAAGTTCACTACTCTGCATCACATTCATTGTTGTTCTATAATTTTTTGTTTCACTGGTGCTACCACTGCTATCCTCCTCCATTTTAAGTTGTTTAAAAATCATATCAATAACAATGTCAGCAAAAAAACTGGGTTATTAAGTCCCGGATACTGATATGTTTCAGACGTCATGTAAAAATCGAAGTCATTTATCCTTGGTGATGATTCCAGTAACGCATCTTCGAAAAGAAATTACTGTTCCATTGCAAAATCCAATGTCTGATAAGCATCCATGGATTGTTGCTCCTGCAAATTGGTATTTCCTAATGGAAAACAAATATTCTGGTAGACATGTGGGGAAAATACATTAGGAACATTTGGGGTGTTTTCAATATTCCACATTAAATTAACAATAGAACTTAGAAGAGTTGTCCTAATGAAAGCAATATCTTCTCTCATCTGTTGTTGAATGATAACAAGATTATCAATTTTATCCTCGATCCTTTGAAGATGTGTTGTAGTTGGGTAGCGTCTTTCTTGAGCCTTTACTTGAACTTACACCTGTTCTTGCTCATTTGTAGGTCTAAGACAGGGCCCTAGTGAGCGAAAGGTTCCTATTCTAATGTCAAAGGTATGGTGATATCCCATATTAAGAGGTTGTCGTATACCGTATAAGAAAATCAGTTTAGTAATAGTAGAGGCGTGGAAGAAGGACTTTACTGATGAGCATGTGCGGCAACATTTTATATTTTCACATATTATGCGACCAACATTAATATGATAACGATGCTCGATTGTGTATAACCAAGCAGCCCTTGATGCTCGAACCTCACTAGTATGTCGATTTGGTACAAGACAAGAATTCATAAATAACATCCAAACCTTTGCTGGTAGGCTTAGATTTCTAGAAGCAAACCAGTCTCGATTTCCTTGAATATCAACGTGCTAATTGATTCCATTAGGGCAGAGTGGTATTGCGAACATCTCAAAAGTTCCTTCACTTAACAATACTTGAACTTGGATATCATCCACATCAGGTGTGTCATATATCCTGTTGATAATTTTTGGAGAAAAATAGATGACGTCTCCCTGCACAGTCGAAGTGAGTGTTTTCAAATCCATATTCGCATAAAATTTGAGTACTAAAATTGGTACTGTAGGACCTAGATTTTGAGCAAATTTCATCCAACCAAAATGTTCAATTTGTTCCAATACTGGAAGAATTCGCTCACCATCTTGTGGTAAAATAGTAAGTCCTCTTTCAAACACAAAGGGATGACAAATTTTCTTTTGGGCCGATTTTGCTGCTTCGGGTGAAGTGAAGTGGCTCATGTAAAGCTTTACAAGAGCACTTTCAGTTCCTCTAACCATTTTTATCCAAGTCAAAGGGCAAAAAATAAAGTGTAGATTTTTTTCTTCTTTAAAGTGACTTGTCTTGTGTTTAGGATGAAAACATACCTAATAGTTGAGTTCTCTTGTGTGCAAAAAGTTTATTTTTCTTTTTGAAGTGCCTGAAGCTGATTCTTGTGGTCACCTTAGATACAACAACAGTATTTTTACTGTTTGTGGTGATAGATACCATGTAGTCACCTTCCTTAAACACTCACATATAGAGATCACATAGCCATTGGAGTAATTCTTGCTTCACACAGAAAAGAAAAATTTTGTCAATGTACTTTTCAAGAGCAACCAAGTATATTCTAATACAACACATCTTTTTGTTTTCAAATCAATAAAATGTAAAGAATTAGGTAATGGTCTTGTCCATGTTTGGTACAACTTTTAAAAATATTTTTCTATGTAACACATCATTCCACAACAAAATAGAAATAAGAAAATGTTGAGGAGATATAACAAGACATTAACACTATGATTATTAAATTCATTACGTTATATTAATGTGGATTAAAATTTCTTGTGAACAACTATTCATTAAATAAGTTAAATTTCTGCACATATTTGATAAAATAATATAGTAATTTTAATCATGAAAAAAAAACAATACTTGTCCTTACTTTGATATATTTTTTTTTAAAAAAAAATCTTTAAAAATAACAAATAGAAAAGCGAAATAGTTGGTGCACTTACATTATATCTTAGTAGAATATGTACTTGTACAAAGTTTCAAGAATTTGAGATTTATTATTAATAAAAAAATTTTATGATATTATTATTATTATTATTATTATTATTATTTATTTTTAACAAAAAGAATTGTTAAAGCTTGTTTGTCAAAAATTTTAGCGACATAAGGCTTCAAACGATGACCATTTACTCAAAAATTTTCTCCTCCATCACCATGTTGTATTTCGATGGCACCATAAGGAATTACTTCTGTTACAAAGTACGGTCCTGTCCATCGTGATTTAAATTTTCCTGGAAATAATCTTAATCGACTATTATATAAAATAACCTGATCTCCACTTTTTAAAATTCTTATGACAGATGAGGTTATCATGCCATTTTTTTGTCTTTTCCTTGTACAACTTAGCATTTTCATATGCTTTGAATCTAAATTCTTATAATTCATCAAGCTGTAAAACACGATTTTTACCTGCATTCGGCAAATTTAAATTTAAAAATTTAATGGGCCTAAGGTTTATATTCTAATTCTACAGGTAAATGACAACCTTTTCCGTAAACTAATCTTTAAGGATATGTGCCTATTGGAGTTTTATAAGTAGTTCTATATGCCCATAAAGCATCATCTAACTTTAATGACCAATCTTTATGAGATGATCCAATAGTTTTCTCTAAAATTCTTTTCAATTCTCTGTTGGATACTTCTACCTGCCCATTTGTTTGAGCATGATATGGGGTTCCTGTTTTATGAGTCACCCCATATCTTAGCAACAAACTAGCAAAATTTTTGTTCATAAAATGGGTTACCTGATCACTTATGATGACTCGTGGGGTTCCAAATCTGGAAAATATATTTTTCTTAAGAAGAGCGCAAACAACACGAGCATCATTTTTCTTAGTTTTCATTGCTTCAATCCATTTTGATACATAGTCAACAGCTACTAAAATGTATTCACAACCATTTGAAATGGGAAAAGGACCCATAAAATCTATACCCCATACGTCAAATATTTCACACACAAAAATAGAGTTAAGGGGAATCTCATCTCTTTTTGAAATATTACCACCCATCTGGCACTTGTCACACGTAGTGACATACTGCCTCACATCTTTGAATAAGGATGGCCAGAAAAATCCATCTTCTAGAACTTTAGCTGTTGTCTTCCTTCCCCCATAATGTCCACCTACAGATCCATCATGAAAATGGCTTGGGATGTTGTTTATTTCTATTTCTGATACGCATCGCCTTATCATGCCACCTGCACATAATTTAAATAAGTAAGGGTCTTTCTAAAAATAATATCTTACTTTCTTTTTTAACCTTTTTCGTTGTTCATAAGAAAAATCTTTTGGAATCCATCCTCCCACTAAATAGTTAGCGATATCAGCAAACCAAGGCAATGGATTTATAACTGTTGTGATTGCATAGATATGTTCGTCGGGAAATTCTTCCTTGATACCTGAAAACTCAGTAAGAGAATACTTCAAACGTAATAAATGATCAGCCACCTGATTTTCTAACCCTTTTTTATCTTTAATTTTAATATCAAATTCTTGTAAAAGGAGTATCCATCTTAATAATCTAGGTCTAGCATCTTTCTTTGCTAAAAGATACTTTAAAGTGGCATGATCGGTGAATACTGTAACTTTGATTCCTATTAGATAGGAAAAAAATTTATAAAAAGGAAATACTACTGCTAATAATTCTTTTTCAGTTGTAGCATAATTCCTTTGAGCTTCATTGAGAGTTCTACCAGCGCAGTAAATAGGCCTGAATATCTTGTCTTTCTTTTATCCTAATATAGCTCCAACTGTTATATCACTTGCATCACACATAATTTTAAAAGGTTGATTCCAATTAGGAGCAACAACGATTGGAGAATTTGTTAACTTTTTTTTTAGAGTTTCAAATGCTTTTCTACAATTATCAGAGAATTCAAACTTCACATCTTTTATTAGTAGGTTAGTCAAAGGTTTTGAGATTTTTAAAAAGTCTTTTATAAATCTCCTATAAAAACCTGCATGTCCTAAGAAACTTCTAATACCTTTTACAGTCGTAGGAGGGGGCAAACTTGCTATAAGATCAACCTTAGCTTTATAAACTTCTATTACTTCAGCAGTGATTTTATGTCCTAAAATAATTCCCACAGTTACCATAAAATAACATTTTTCCCAGTTAAGAACTAGATTTGTCTCTTCACATCTTTTAAGCACTGAAGTTACATGATAAAGACACTCGTCAAATGTTTTACAAAAAATAGTAAAATCATCCATAAAGATTTCAAGAAATTTTTTGGTCATATCTGAGATAATTGCTGACACACAACATTGAAACGTAACTGGGGCATTGCATAGTCCGAATGGCATTCTTCTGTAAGCATACGTACCTTGGGAACATATGAAGGTAGTTTTATCCTAATCTTCAGGAGCAATTGATATCTGATTATATCCAGAATATCCATCAAGAAAGCAATAAAAATCATGACCTGCAGCCCTTTCAAGAATTTGATCAATAAAAGGTAGAGAAAAAAGGTCCTTTCTTGTTGCCTCATTAAGTCGTCTATAATCAATACAAACTCTCCATCCTGTGATAGTTCTGTTTGGTATGATTTCATTATTTTTATTTTTAATTACTGTAATGCCTCCTTTCTTTGGTACCACTTGTACAGGACTCACCCAAGGACTATCAGATATTGGGTAAATAATACCCGCTACTAGAAGTTTTACCACCTTATTTTTGACAACTTCTTGCATTTTTTGATTTAATCTCCTCTGAGGTTGAACTATTGGTTTGTAATTATCTTCCATAAGAATTCTGTGCATGCAAATAGCTGGACTTATTTCTTTGATATCAGCTATAGTCCATCCTAAAGCTATTTTGTGTTCTTTCAACACATCAATTAATTTGTTTTCCTGTTCTATAGATAAAGAAGAGGATATGATTACCGAAAATAATTTAGATTCAAGAAAAACATATTTCATATGGGGAGGGAGAGTTTTGAGTTCAATTTTGGATTGAACTTTTTCTAGTGAAACTTTCTCATTTTTGATATTTTCCTCTAATGTTTCTGCTTCTTTTATCATGTGATTTTCATCGCTTGTGGTACTTAACTTGATCAAGCATCTTTCTAATGAATCAAAAATTAACTGCTCCTCTTTGTATTCATCTACAAGACCGTCTATCAAGTCAATATGAAAACAAGAGGATGACGATTCATTCTCAGGAAACTTTATTATTTTCTGCATGTCAAAGATTACTCTTTATTCTTCAACTCATAATATTAATTGTCCTTGATGAACGTTAATAATCGCTCTTCCTATTGCAAGAAATGGTCTTCCTAAAATTAATGGCACCTCAATGTTTTCTTCCATTTCAAGTACTATAAAATCCACAAGAAACAAAAATTTATCAACTCTCACTAAAACATCTTCAACTATTCCTTTAGGTTTTTTAGTACTTTGATCGGCTAATTGAAGAGATACGCCAATGTCTTTTATTTCACCAAGTTCTAATTTTCTGAAAATTGAAAAGGGCATTAGATTTATTGAAACTCCTGAATCACATGATGCTTTTTCAAAATGAGCACCTCCTAAAGTACAAGGAATTGTAAAACTTCTGAGATTTCCGAGTTTCTCTGGAAGCTTATTTTGAAGTATAGAACTACATTTTTCTTTAAAATATATTTAAAAAATTTAGCATATGAAGGAATTTGCGTGAAAGCATCTGTGAAAGATATGTTAATGTATATTTGCTTTAAGATCTCAAGAAACTTTGAAAATTGTTTGTCAAGTTTTTCTCTTTTCATCTTTTTGGGAAAAAGAAGAGGTGCAGAATAAGGATTTGTTATTAATTCATTTTCTTACACCTTCTTTTCTTTTATTTTTTCTGAAAGTTCACCTTTTTCTTTATTTTCTTCTTTATTTACCTGTTCTTCATTTTGTGAATTTCTGTGTTTTCCTTCATATGGGTTATCGAGATGTTTACCTAAGCATAGAGAAATAGCTTTAAGGTGCTCTTTCGGGTTTTTTTCAATGTTGCTTGGTAAAGCACCTTGAATTTGTCCAGAAATAAGAGTTGCTAATAGACTTACCTGAATTTCTAAGTTTTTAATTGCTGAATATTGGCTTTCAACCTTCTCATCAGTAGCCTTAATGAATTTGTACATCATGTTCTGAAGACTATCTTGATGAGTTCTTTGATTTTGTTGTTGGTATTGTTGAAAATTTTGTTGTCCTTTTACTTGATTTTGAAAATCAGGTGGTCCCTGTGCTTTCTGCTTTTGGTTAAAAAATCTTTGAGGATTTTCAGCACCGTGAGGATTACTCCATTGAAATCCTGGATGTTTTTGCGCTAAGGAACTACCAAATTGATAATTATTTTTGTAGCCAATAACATACATGTTCTTCACTTTGTAAGGAAGCTTGACATTCATGATTAGGGTGATTACCTCCGCAGACGTCACAATTTTCAAGTTGAAGTGATGATTGAGAACTTACCTGAAATGCCTCAAATTTTTGTGTAAGAGCTGCAATTTGTTGTGTCAATGAAGTTAAAGCCTGAACTTTATTGACTTCTGCTGTTTTTTTAATAATTATTCTGTCAGATGGCCATTGAACGGCATTTTCGGAAATTTCATTGAGTAATTGTATGGCTTCTGCAGTTGTTTACTCATTATAGATCCTCCGGGTGCTGCATCAATTACATTTCTCACAGAGGGTTTAAGACCATGATAAAAAATATATAAAATTTCAGGATCAGAAATTCCATGGTGTGGACATTTTCTTAACATTGCTCTTTAGCCTTTTCCATGCTTGATACACAGATTCAGTATTTGTTTGCAAAAAATTATTAATTTCTTGCTTCATTTTAATTGTTTTTGCAAGTGAAAATTACTTGTTAAGAAATTTTTGAGTCATTTGGTCCCATTTAGTAATGGACCCTCTTGGTAAGCTTCGCAACCATGTCTTTGCTTTTCCCTTTAATGAAAAAGGAAAAAGTCGCAACATGATAGCATCAGTTGTGACTCCATTATACTTACATGTCTCAACTAATTCAAGAAAGTCAATTAAATAGGTGTGGGGATCTTTAATTGCATCACCGCTAAATTGACATGAATTTTGAATAGTTTGAATCAAGCCTGTGAGAATTTCAAAATTATTTTCCTCTATAGGTGGCCTCCTCACACTTGATTCGCCCTCAAAGTGGTCTGGTCTTGTATAATCTTTAAATATCCTATCATGTTGTGGTATTATCTCATCGAATTGTTCTTCCACATGATGTTGTGGAAGTGGGTTGTTATTATTATTATTAAGCTCTTCGTGTTCCATTTCTTTTTGTAAAGAAAATTGAGTTTGATAAGCTTGTTCTTTTCGCAGTAGCCGTAGAAATTGTTCGATTTCAGGGTTATATGTGATTATCTCTCTTGAAGAAGAATGGGTCATATACTTCCTGAAATTTTTCTTTAAAATTAAAATAATTAAATCCACAAAATTCAAATTAGTAGTAAAACAATTAATTTGTAGTAGACTTTATCAATCCCCAGCAAAGGCGCCAAAAATTTGACGAGTCGCTGACGTGTATATATGGTTTTACCTCGTTCACTACCAAATTATAGTATAGAAAGATGTCGAACCCACAGAGATTGATTTATCTATTCTACAAACATTTCTCGTTTTGATTACTATTTGAAAAAGTCAGAAAGAGTTGAGTGGTGAATTAATTAATTAACAACGTGAAATAAAAAAATATATTTTTCTTTGATTTTTCTCAATATATTAAAAAGGTGTTGGGATCCTGACTTCACTCAATATTTCTATACAAAGCAAATCTTTATATTCCTCAATTTCTATTTCTCACATATGTATAAATATCTCTCACGACTATATTTATATATAATTACTGAAGTTGAACAATTAAATGCACTTCTCTCGGTTATGCAATTTAATCGTCAAAATAGTAATATTAAAAAATCAAAAATATGTACTGGCCTGAAAGATATGCTCTCTCGCTCTTGTAGTAAGTCCCTTTCGGTTACCTTACTTATTATAAATAATTATTACACTATTTGCCTCTTTCGATTACAAATATGTGTAGAATTAATCATAACATACAATAGATAGATGTTACTATATTAATGACATATCAATACTCCAACTAACAGTATTACTTTTTTTCAGCCTCTTCCAATTACAAAATTAGTAATATGTTGATATGTAGTACAATAAGATATATGTTAAATAAAACAACATCTAAATGAGAGAGGATACTTATCAAATTTCAGCTCACATACATTAGATTTAGGAATAATATTTGCTATTATATAAAAATATCAAGATCCATCACTTACCCAACACAATAGAAAATTACTCCATACTTGATTTGGTACTAGTAATAATTAAGTTCTTCTCCATTAAATAAGAAAATAGAAGAAATATTCAAGATGAATTATTCCGCTATTTAATTAAAAGCGGGAGATACAATTATTTTCAACATAAAGAAACTAGAATAAAGAGTGAAGAAGAGCTTAAAAATATTAAGTGTTCTTTTGCTTTCCTCCTCTCTCTTTTTGTAACTTAAAGGGGATCTATTTATAGTTTACTTTACTATGTATCAGTCTACGTAACTCCCCCCTTCTTCATGTGTGCAAAAAGAATTTCTTGAAAAAATATGTCTCCTCCACTTGTTGATGTGATGTAAGTAATTTCCATGTGGCATATGTAATACATTGTTTTCATTTTTGTTCAATGAAACTAGAGCTCCCTCCACAGTACATAGATTTGTATTTCTTCTTTATTTTGTTTATTTATTTATTTTCCTTGAAGCTTCCACAAAATTTCTTGCAAAGTCCCAATAGCAAGATTCTTTCATTATGTATCATCTTTTTAATTAATTTAATTATTTCCTGCCAAAAAAGAAGAAAATTATTAGTATTAAATTGAAAACAATACAATATTTATGCATGTTAAAATTTCACTATCACAGTTATGTAATCATGTATGTATTCTCACGCAGTCATGTTCATGTTATTCAGTCGTTTATAATTCATGCATATGAACTCTTGCATTCAGTCGTACCTTACTTTGCATACCAGTACATTTACATGTACTAACACATACTTTTCTTGGCGCTATGGTGTTTTATACCATAGGTTCAGACGTACGGGCCCCAGAGCATTCTTAGAAGTTCAGACATTCAGCCAGCAGTAGGAGACTAGCAGTGAGTCCTCATCATTTGAGGATATTCTTTTATTTCATTTCCTTTTTAGATTCAGCATTTCAGTAGATGGAGTTAGTTGGGGAAATGTCCCATCAACTCTTTATTCAGACAGTTTTAGAGGCTTTCAGACTAGAGTAATTCAGACAGTTGTTTTTAGTTTTGGGTAATGTTATACCTTGTTCAGACATTGTTTTATTCGGTATTATTTAGTTTTGAACCTTATGGCAGATTTTCTGCTAGATTTCTATATTTATCTCAGTTATATTGGTTTTACAGTATTACAATTATGTAGAGCTCATAGCAGGTATCAGTTATGGGTTAGCTAGTGGTCCTTTGGTATTGTTATCACCGTGTAGCGTCCGGGGTACCAGACTCAGGGCGTTACACAGTCACAGAAGAATCTTCAACTTTTGACAAAGTATTACCTTGTAGCTCATAGTAAGGACTGCATAACTTGCTTTTCGACATTAGAGTCATTTGCGCTCCTCTAGAAAGCTTTCTAGCACCTCATGATTCTACATTGCTCTAGGTGCCTCACTAGGCTTGTTTCTTAGAATACCTGTACAAAAATAAAGACAACTAGAAAAGAAAGAGAGGTCAAAAAAGTTATTATAATGTTGTGACAATTCTCTCTTATCACTCCTCACAACCTCTCCTTTTTTCACTCAAGAATTGTCACTTATCACACCATACTCCTCTTAGACTTTTATCTCTTAATTTTGATGGAGTTTAGACAAGTGTCAAGGATCCCTTGTAAAGGGTTTAGAGATCCCTTGTTACAACTCAACTTCTAGATCGTGAGGGCACATATTTTAATCTACCTAGATAGGAGAAACCCTTTGCATACCTTTAAGAAATCAAGTGGAACTCTTTAGTTAAACAATAACACTAATATTTACAACAGGAAAACCTTATAAATTGTAAGGACATATAACTAGCCTAGGAACTACTATAAACAAGTACAAGAGCTGATAAAGGGATACATAACACTAAACACAGCTTACACCATGAGTGAGAGAAGTGTGAGCTGTTGATGGATCACTACCGCAACTTGTTAGGAAACCAACATTAAACCCTGAAAAATACTATACCATAAAAAGGATATAGCAAGAGTAACATCCGTGCAAACTACACTTACTGGTAAGCCTCATTGGTTGACCTGAATCACATTACACAAATAAAACATAAATATTCAATAGAAAACATGTGTTCTTCAGAAAATATGCATTCTTGTAAACTCATTACCACCCCACAAACATTCCTTTTAACCCTTTTTCTATCTTTTGATCTTGATTTTTGAGACACTAGTCTTTCTCTTACGACTCTACCACTCGAACCACTGAGTCTGGCCCCCCACCAGGGATCAACATAACCTCTAAATATAACTACAACAAGGAAAGCCCTAGACCAAAGTTGAGAACCTAATGAGTTACTTTACATACCTAGAGAAGACTTATTCAGACATGCTACCTCCATTTGGTTCCCTGAACATTAGCTCAAATTTATTCCCTAACCTACACGCATCCTTCTCCATATCCTGCTAAGATAAAACTCTTTATTCAACCTTAACCTCCTTGGCCATTTTCCAACCCGAGTCAATACAGCATGTCAGGTCACAATAAGAATTACTAGCCAACTATTAAGCAATCACGACCTAACTAGATTATGATATCAAAATTTAATACATACTCAACCAATACAATTAGCACAACATGTATCAAATAAGAAGTTTAGGATATTCGATCAGTAATTTAGCATATCATCACCAAATCAAGTTCAGTAAAGCTAATTCAAGACATGTCAAAAGACAATAAATTGAGTCAATCGAGATTGAATCATCAATCCTAACTCTAACAATATCCAATTAAACCAACCATTAACCTAATAATAAAATCTTAAAATTTATGACAAGTAACAATACCACACAAGAATTCCGAATATATCAAGCATTTAAATATAATCCTGGGTTTACTCATGGAACCATCAAACTCACCTGACCCTCACACATACATGTTACGGTGATGCATCCACCCTCTACATATTACACTCATGGGAAAAATATTCGTCCATGTACTAAATTCAAGATACAAGTGTCTGCCAACCTTATTCCACCAATAACCCATGAGAATGTAAAAAATATCAAAACATTCCATATTTAGCAATGGGGTAGGTTAAAATCATACAACAACATAAAAATTATTTGTATTGACCACACCAAACAGCATGCACTTACAAGCTTGTAATGATCCTTTAGGTTATTTCCTTAATTTTCATGTATTTTTGGTATTTTGAGCCTTCCCATAGTGGATACAATTCATTAATGACTTGCCAAAATTATTGGTTTGGTTATCAGATAATTTGTTTGGATTTTTGACTCATTTCCTTGTTTAGGAGCTTTCATTGTTTAGGCTTTAGTCTCAGACTAAAACACTTAGTAGAAGATCTCGGATGATTCAACAGCACCATCAGCTCCAGAATATTGGTTTTAGGGTAAAGAGATCATTGGTTCAGGTCCTGAGGCTTCCAGACTTATTTTGGGCTATTGGATGAATCATGTAAAAAATGAAACTATATGTGTGGGCCTCATGCTTAGTCGAAATGACCTCAGATGAAAGTTTTGATGGTTCCATTGAGTCTGGAATGTCAAATTTGGTATAATAGCATATTTTGTTTGCACGTACAAGATTCTAAACGAACTCTGAGCATCCGAGCAAAGTTTATTCTGTACTTAGCAAAATTTGTTGCATTAGGTTGTTGATGCAACCGCTTAAGAAAACATAGTTTCTCTTAAGCGGTTCCCATGTTCATATCATATTATCGCTTAAGCGACATTAACTCTTTGGCCAGTAATATACAGTATAGTGCGAAGGTCTCAGAGTATGGTTGAAATGGGATAACTTATCCTTATTGTTCTATTAGCTCATTATGTTAGTTTCTTGTATATGAATAGAATAGTTAGAGTTATTGTCCTTAGCTTTATTATGTAGTTTATTGGATATTTGGGTGTAGTTACTTTCTAAGTTGTATACTATTTATATTTGCATTATCTTTGGGGCTTAGTCAGTAGTTGCCTACTTAGTACCAAGTGTTTGGTACTCGTACTATAGTTCTGCACCCTGTATATCATAGTACATGTTCTCACCGTTGTTGTGTGTATCGTGTGGAGCAGCTTTGGTATGGACACATAACGTGAGATCCTAGCATTCAGAGCATTGTAATTCTCCCTCTTATGTATTAAACAAATCTTTATGTTGTATTCAAAGATGAATTATATCAATATATTCCTTTAATACTTCATTTTGTAATCTTATTACATTAGAAGCTCTTGTAAAGATTCCACAAGGTTTTGGGACCATCTTATGTATTTTAGTCTTTTATTTTATTTATTCTGTATCCTTCCTCCATTTGTGTCATGACCCAAACCAGGGCCTAGACATAATGGGCATCCCAAGTCCAACCAGGACAGGGGACCGCCCCCTGTTACCCAACCCAACGACTTATATCTAGCCTCAGATGGGCTGAATTTCGAGCATATAATAAGATAGCGTAAATGCTCTCATAAAGACTCTGGTATAGGGTCAGAACCGTGACCGACCCAACCGAGTCCACCCATACCAAATCAACCATCCAACCATAGAAAGCCAAACCAAAGGCCATAAACCGAGCAATAACCAAAGAGAATACCAAAACATAATATGATAATCAATCCCAAAATATATCGATAGAACAGTGAGAAATCATGTCCGATGATGCCAGCTTCCCAGCTTATTCCAATGCCAAGGCCAACACCAATACTAATCCCGCCCATACCAACCCCCAAAAGTGCCACAAAACCTCTATCCAAAAGATTAACAATATCTTATTAGGATATGTCCCCAACAATGGACGAAACCAATGTCTAAAATAAAATAAAAATGTCCTAATATGTCCATAACATAAAATGGAGCCTTCCGAAAGGATGGAAGCTCACCACTTCAGTCCAAATATTGATACTGAATCTGCATGCTAGACAGGAGGAGTAGAATGGCCGATTCCTACATAACATGGGTATACAGCCGCCAGTAGACGGGTTACTGAATGATTGCTAACATGAACTCAGGATAAGGATAAGATAATGCCAGTTATAAAATCAAGTAAAACCATCCATGATGCATACAACCATACATATGTAAGTGTTTGGAAAGGGAACCGGGTTTAGCATGCATTTAAAATATTTACCATCCTAAAGCACCCACGGGCAATATGGGTTCAGCTTTCCCTACTAAAAGGGCCCTAGTATGTGTAGCCGCACAACCAAACAAAGATTCCATTGGGGGAATCCGTACCCCACAAGCATAACCATTTTGCCATTACTTTTCCAAACCATTTAATACATGCATAAATTTGTTACCAAGTTTAAACCAAGCAAGAGTTCCATTTAAAAATAGTCGATGCAATGAACATATCTTTATAAACATTTTGTCAAACACATTAGGGACATAGTATATATCCAAAACCAATTCCAATTACCAACAACCATTCCCATATAATCCAATTATCCAAAACCACCATTATTGCATAGAAAAGCATAATTAAAACCATGGGAAACCATAACCAACCATTTATAAAAAAAACCCAAATCATATTTGAAAACCCAAAAGCATTCAACAATAAAACCATGGAAACCAATAGTAAAATCATGCCTTTAGTTAGAGCTAACAATGAGGGAAGAGAACTTACCTTATACTGAAGAATTGATGGAAAGAAATCACCAAAGCAAGCCCCAAATTAGTACACTGGAGTCATATTTTGTCCAGAGAATGGAATTCTATGAAAAATCATAAGGGCAAAAACCCAAGATGTAGCATTCTCCCCCACTAGGAACATTTGTCCCCGAATGATGGACAAGGTAGGGGTAACCACACACGGAGTCATTCAAAATATCAAACATATTCTCAGTCTTTATCAAAGTTCAAAAACAAAGAGACAAGGATATTAATATTTCTTTTAATAAACTTAGAAAATAAAAATGTGTTCAAGAACACCTACCTTGCACACGAATCTCAGGAGCAGAAAACAAGAGCGGATATTTGAAATTCATGTCCTCCTCCACTTCCCAAGTAGTTTCTCCCACATTATGGTTCTACCACAGAACCTTAAACGAAGCCACGTCCTTCGTCCACAACTGACGAACCTACCTATCCAATATATCAACTGGGACCTCTTCATAAGACAGAGAATCTGAAATACCCAATCCCTCCAAAGGAACAATAGAAGAAGGATCACCAATACACTTCCTCAACATAGAAACATGAAAGACCGAATGAACCAAACCTAAACTAGCAGGAAACTCCAGTTCACAAGAAACATTGCAAACTCTCCGTAAAATCAGATAAGGACCAATAAATCAGGGACTAAGCTTTTCCTTTTTGCCAAACCACACTACTCTCTTAATAGGAGATACCTTTAGGAATACCTTGTCCCTAACCTCGAACTCCAAGTCTTTATGCCTAACATCTGCGTAAGAGTTTTGGCGACTTGGGCAGCCTTAAGCTTATCCCGAATAACCTTCACTTTCTCTATTTCTTGATAAATAAGATTCGTACCAAACATGTCCACCTCACCAAACTCAAACCAACCAATAGGAGATCTATACCTCCTACCATACAACGCCTTAAAAGAGGTCATACCAATACTTAAATGATAGCTATTCTTGTAAGTAAACTCCACCAAATGTAGATGCTTATCCCAACTACCACCACAGTCAATCACATAGGCCCGAAGCATATCTTACAATGTCTGAGTAGTTCTCTCTGCCTGCCCATCCGACTGTGGATGAAAAGAAATACTCAGACTGACCTTAGTAGCCAACCTTCTCTAGAAAGACCACCAGAAATGTGATGTAAAATGCATACTAGGATAAAAATAATTGAGACAGATACCCCATGCAGCTTCAGAATTTCCTAAAGGTACAACTTCACATAGTCCTCCACCGAAAAGGTAGTCCTCACTGGCTTAAAGTGAGCAAAGTTTGCCACCCTATCCACGATGACCCAAATCAAATCAAATTGCTTCTAAGACCAAGGAAGACCGGTAACAAAATCAATAGTGATCATCTCCCACTTTTATTCGGCAATACTATTTATTGATGCAATCCACCAAGCCACATGTGCTCAACTTTAACCTATTGACACACCACGCACTAGTCCACGAAATCAACCATATCCCTCATCATACCATTCCACTAATAGATATCCTTGAGATCATGATACATCATTGTCAAGTCTGGATGAACAACATAACGTCACTCATGTGCCTCAGCCAAAGTCCTTTGCCCCAAACCATCTATATCAGGAACACACAACCTCTCTTCATCCCATAAAGTACCATCACCACTAATATCAAATACCGTCACCTTTTGCCCACCAATAACACTCTTGATTTTCATTAAGACAGGACCCAGAACTTGCTTATCCTCAATCTCTATACTGAGAGATGATTAAACCATTTCTTGCACCATTACACCACCATCTTTAGAGTTTGAGAGACGAACTCCAAGATTGGCTAAGCGGTGAATATCCATAACCAAGTCTCATTTTTCTTCCTACACATGAGCCAAACTTCCCATAGATAACCTGTTAAGAGCATCAGCAACCACGGTAGCCTTACCTGGGTGGTAGCGAAGACTCATATCATAGTCCTTGAGAAGATCAAGCCATCTTCTTTGCCTAAGATTAATCTCATTTTGCATGAACATGTACTGTAAACTCTTATGATCAGAAAAGATATCCATGTGAACACCATACAGATAATGCTGCCATATTTTTAAAGCAAACACAACCACCAATAACTCCAAATCATGAGTAGGATAATTCCTCTCATGCACCTTCAACTACCCAGAAGAATAGGTGATCACCATCCCATGCTGGATTAAAATACAACCAAGTCCTACCTGAGATGCATCACAATAAAGGACAAACCCATCATTATCTTCCGACAAAACCAAAATTGGAGCCAAAGTGAGCTTATCCTTTAACTTCTCAAAACTTCCCTCGTAAGTATCCGACCAAGAAACTTAGCCTTCTTCTGAGTCAACTTAGTCAAAAGAGTTGTTATCGATGAGAAGATTTCCACAAACCGCCTATAATACCAGGCTAAACAAAGAAGCTCTGAATATCGAATGGAGTCATAATCCTAAGCCACCCCTTCACCGTAAAAACCTTTTGAGGATCAACTATTATCCCCTCACTAGAAATAATATGACCTAAGAAATTCATGGCGTTCAACCAAAACTCACACTTAGAGAACTTGGCATACAATTGTTGTTCCTTTAAGGTTTGTAACACCATATAGAGGCGATTAGCATGATCCACTCACTCTTTGAATAAAGATCTATAATGTACCAGTAACGACATCAGGTGCTGCATCAGATTCCTATCGGGATGCCAAAGCATACAACCTATTTCGACTAACACTAGAACCAAAAGTAGTAATAGAAGCCGATGTAATACCACCAGGTGTAGGAGCAGAAGATGAAGCCACAGGAACCTTGTTCACCACCGTAGTGACCTTATTAATCAAACAATCCCTAAGTCAATGACCTATCTGGCCATACCTGAAGCATTTGTCCCTCCGTTTTTCATAATAACCCTGATTAGGTTGACTACAGAACCGACAAGGAGGGCAAAAAAACACTAACTGGTCTCTACTCGCCTGAGATTGGGCACCCTGTGCCTAAAAATTGTCACCACCCTAATAACGCCTGTCTCCCGACTACTTTGGGTAAGGGACACTGGCAGTAGAGAAGGAACCCGAGTTCTCCCACTTCTTTTTCTTCTACTTGCTGCCATCCCAACCACCCTGGGGCTGCTCACCTCTCTGATTAAAAAATCTGCCTCTCTTTCCCTGCCTATCTCAAAACTCTGCCTGCCTCCTTATATCATTCTCCACTTCCTGCATATGGACAATCAACCGAGAAATATCCATATCCTTAATGAGAAAGGTAATCTTCTCTCCAAGATCAAATCTCAATTCAACCCAGAAGAGAACTTCCTCATTCTTCTCATGTTAACCACTAAGTCAGGAGCATACCTTGATAGCTGATGGAACTTCATGGCATATTTCTTAATAGTCATTCTCCCTTACTTAAGATTCACAAAATTCTCCATCTTAGCTTCCCTCGGCTCTTTAGAAAAGAAATGAACCAAGAAGGATTATACCACTAATAAGCAATATCTTTGAGATAATAAGCTACAAAGTTGACCCTCTCCATATTGGTAGCCTGTATCACCCAAAATATTTTTTTCATTTCATCTAAGAAGCCCTGGGGATCCTTCTCCATCTTTACTCCAGTAAAAGTAAGAGGACCCATCTTAATAAATTAGCCATCCGTTGTCACCTCACTAGATAACTAACCAGATGCATTTCGCTCATCCTGAGTAGCAACTAACTGAACAATAACATGGATAGGTTGATGGAGTTCTGCATTCGCTACATTGCCCTAAGGGGCCTGAGAAGAATTGGTAGGATTAGGAGAAACCCTACTACCATCCAGAATAGGACCCTGAGAACGAAGATATACCCTCATCATCGGATGTACCCTTTCGGCATCATCCCCATATGGGATAAAATAATTTCCTTGTTCTCCAGATCTATGAGGCATGATATGAAAGACAAACAAACAAGGATTAGAGAAGATTTTTGGACTTTAGACTCCAAGGTTAAAAATAGAATACCAAGAAAATGAAATATTCCTAAATGTCTTACAACCTCTTTCTTATGAGTATGGCATACTACACACCGCTAAAAAAGACTTTACTCGATATGGCCTTATGGAATTCCCAGTTAACCATGAACCTAAAGATCTGATAAAAAATTATCACGACCCATCCCGAACCAGGGCCTAGACGTAATGGGCATCTCAAGTCCAACCAGGAAAAGGGACAACCCACTATTACCTAACCCAACCACCTATATCCAGCCTTAGATAGGCTGAATTTTGATCATATAACAAAATAGCATAAATGCTCTCATAAAGACTCTGGAATAGGGTCAAAACCGTGACCAACCCAACTAAGTCCACCCATAACCAATCAACCATCCAACCATACTAAGCCAAAACAAATGCCATAAACCAGGCCATAACCAAAGAGAATAACAAAACATAATATGATAATCAATCCCAAAATGTAATACGATGGAACAGTGAGAAATCATGTACGATGATGCCAGCCTCCCAGCTTATTCCAATGCCAATGTCGACACCAATATCTATTCCACTCATACCAACCCCCAGAAGTATCAAAAATCTTCTATACAAAAGAGTAACACTATCTGGTTGGGACATGCCTATAACTATGGCTGAAACCAATATCCAAAATAAAATAAAAATGTCCAAAGATGTTTGTAACATGAAATAGAGCCTTCCAAAAGGATGGAAGCTCCGCATGCAAGACAAAAGGAGTAGAATGGCCAGTTCCTACAGAGCATAGGTAAATAGCTGCCAGTAGACTGGTTAGCAAGTGATTGCTAGCATGAACTCAAGATAAGGATAAAATAATTCCAATTATAAAACCATGTAAAACCATCCATGATGCATACAACCATACATATATAAAGTGTCGAGAAATGGAATCGGGTTTAGCATTCATTTAAAACCTTTATTTGGGTTGTGTAGCTTTGCCGTCCTAAAGTACCCACGGGCAATATAGGTTCAGCTCCTCTACTGAAAGGACCCCAATGCATCCGCCGTATGAAAACGGAAAGATCCCTTTGGGATGACTATTACATCCCCTAATATGAGGTGTGACATCTTGCACATGGTCCACCAAAACCAATCTCATACTAGAAAATATGAGTTTCAAGTTTTGGTCCCTCCAGGACCTCCACCTTCCACGAGTTAGATACACTTCCACTATAATGCACAATTAAAAATCATTTCTAAATAATCCATTTACCATTTATTAACCAAGGCCAATTAGTGGTTGTATCGTCATACCAACCATACTTGCAAGTATTATCTGTAGACAACCACATATAGGTATAGGGGACCTTAGGTGCCCTTCTAATTACCATATTAAATCTACTTGGGGGACTCCGTACCCCACAAGCATAACCATTTAGCCATTTACCTTTCTAAACTATTTAATCTATGCATAAATCTGTTGCCAACTTTAAAACAATCAAGAGTTCCATTTAAAAGAAGTCAATGCAATGAACATATCTTTATAAGCATTTTGTCGAATACATTGGGCGCATAGTATATATCCAAAACCAATTCCAATTACCAAAAACCATTCCCATAAAATCCAATTATCCAAAACCACCATTAATGCATAGAAAATCATAATTAAAACCATGGAAAACCATAACCAACTATTTATAAACATAACCCTCAAATCATATTTGAAAACCCAAAAGAATTAAATAATAAAATCGTAGAAACCAATAGTAAAATCATGCCTTTAGTTGGAACTAACAATGAGGGAAGAGAATATGCCTTATACCAAAGAATTAATAGAAAGAAACCACCAAAGCAAGCCCCAAATTAGTCCTCAAGAAGAAACCCTAGCTTTCTTGCCCCAAAGCTATTGAGAGGATTTTTGATTGTTTAGGAGTAGTTTCCAAGTGTTAAAGAGAGAAATAATAAAGTAAATACTCTTCCAAGTAGGTTAGAAGTCGTGGTATCCTATTAGGGTAAGTAGGAAAATGTCCAAATTACACCTCACTTAAGTTGCATAAAAATCTCATTACAGGGATACGACGGATCCATACGAGTCATACCCATTTAATACGGGTGGTACCCGTCACTCGATCCTACCCCAACCCCTAAACCCAACACTTTCCAGCATATGACTCATCCAACCAAGTCATATCCAAAGTATACAATTTGTATCTTCCATCCGTATCCCTAGTAGAATAGACTACCAAGATGATTGAACAATGACCCCTATACAAGTAATAGATACGACTAGTATCCAACCATATGACTCTTATCCCCCAAGTTGTATCCATTCCAGTAACCCATCCATCTTACCAACCAACACTGGTTAGCATACGATAGGTCCATACCACTCGTACCTCAACATACAGCTCATACCCTCAAGTCATATTCGGTACGAAGAATGAAATTCCAGGAAAAATACTAAGGGCCAAAACCTAGGATGTAACAATTTCTTTTTGTAGTATGTTTCTAGCAGTTTCGAACTACAGGTTGGTTTTCTTACTGGTGGGTTATAGTAGGCACCATCATGACCTGAGAAATTAGGTCGTGACAAAGCTACACAACAAAGTAGTTGACATGCACATATAGCACAAATTTGATTTAACTATAATACCATTACCTGCACTGTAGGTTAGGGCATTAGTCACAACATATCCATAACGCTACATTTTGAAAACAACAGTATGGATTTCCATGCTATATCATTTTAAATCTCACCCCCACTTTTACACGGTACTATCCATTTCCCTAAGGTTTAACTAATAATTGAAAATTTAAATTTCCCACTACCTTAATTACGATTCTATGACACAAAATTATTTATATCAAGGCATAATTATAACATAGCATGAAAATATATATAAACAATCTACATTTGTATGTTACCCAAAACCTAGCAACTTTTAGCCATGGATTGTTTATAGTTCCTTAACCCTTGATTTCTTCCCATTATTGTTCAAGCACTTTATATTATCACATTTTTTATGGTTACTTAACATTTTCAAATCTCAAACATTATTGGTTACTATCGCACTTGTTTAATCTTCTTAGTATTACTAGAATTAGATCATTGCTAAGCACAAGGACTTATGAGATCGATACTGTGCTTTTAAAGGATACTTTACTATTTGGGTGACCATGTACATGTTTGTGTGGGCAAGGACTCAAATAAGTTTTTGGGACCTTTGTTAGGGACTTGAAAATTAGCAATTATCTTAATTTTAGTTTTGCTATTTGGTTTCTTAAGTTCTAACAACTTTATCTTAACTTCTAAATTTATAGGTACAAGTTTGAAACTTAACTAAGATGGAAAGAGAAATGGGTTTGGTTGACCCATATCTTGAACCTGGGTAATTCTTACATCCACTAAGAAAAGATGCAGTAATTCTTTATTAGATACCTCAAATTCAATAAGAAAAAGATATTCCTGCACTAATAGTTGAAGATCCACCAGCCCGTAGGACAGTACGCAAAGTGGAAATCCCACTCGTAACTAATGTTGCGTCTGCCATCCGCAGATCGAAACCTTGAGGTAGATCTGAGCTTAAATTGAACATGGTGTTGATACTGCACAATAGTGGGCAGTTCACTAGCTTGTCACATGAGGATCTACAATTTTATTTAAAGAATTTCTTGGAGATTATGGCACCTTCATTCCCACTAGAGGCTCTACAGACTGTGTGAGGCTCACGCTCTTCCTCTTCTCACTTTTAGGGGAAGCAAAAAATTGTTAAAGGTAAAACCTTCAAAATCCATCACTACAAGGGACGATCTGGAAAAGAAATTCCTCATCTAATTCTTCTCATCTAATAAGATTGTGAGGTTATGTAGTGAAATTTTAAGCTTTTTGTAAAAGGTGTATGACAACTTGTATCATGCTTGGGAGAGGTTTAAATATCTTTTTAGAGACTATCCATATCACCAACAGACCAATGATGTATTGGCTTAAACTTTTATTAAAGCTCTTGACCATAATATAAAAATTTTATAAGATTTAGCTGTAGGTGGTCAAGCATTAGAGAAAATGTATGATGAGTTGTATACCTTGCTAAACCAAATTGCACAAGGTAATCCTGATTAGCATAGTAATGTCTCCAGAAGTATAGTGAAAAAGCTTGTCGAGATGATTGAGGGTGATAGTGTCATTCCTTTGGCCGCCAAATTGTCAACACTTCAGAATCAGATGATGAAATAGTTCACCAAGTTAGGCGTAAACCAATCTCAGGTGCAGGTAAATGCAGTTCAACAGGCCCTATCTTGGTGTGAGATATGTGTGATCAGGGGTAACTTTGTAGACTTATGTGGAGAAAATTTGGAGTCTATAAATTTTGTAGGTAATGTACAGAAAGGAACTTATGGTAATGCCTACAACCATAAATGGCAGATTCAACCCAACTACTCATAGGGCGATAATCAAACTCAACAATTTCAGCAGCAGCAGAGTATGCAAGCCAGTAAATATTGAGGAGACATTAAAGAAGATCTAGGCCAACTAACAACGAATAGTTGCTGACATAAAAAGTCAATAACTTGCACAAAAGAATTAAGAGATGCAACTAGGGTAGTTAGCTAAGGTACAGAGTACCAGACCTTAAGGTTCGTTGCCTAGTGATATAGAGAACCCAAAGAATGTTATGGAAATCACTTTGAGGAGTGGTAGAGATCTTATTGATAGACCTCCTAGGAAAAATAAGGAGGCACAACCAGAGTTAGTCCTAAATTAGATAAGGGAGAAGCAAATGGAAATTAAGAAAGCTGAAATTTCGAGGAAGTCTGAGTACCCAAAATTTAAGAAAGTTGAGCGGGTTCAAGAAAGACCACCACTACCATTCCCTTAAAGGCTTGAAAAAACTAATAAGGATGCATATTTCAAGAATTTCTTTGACACACTCAGAGAACTTCATATTAATCTCCCACTATTATATGTTTTGAATGGTATGCCTAAGTATGCCATGTACTTGAAGGATATGGTGACCAATAAGATGAAGCTAAGTGATACTAAGACAGTGGCACTTACTGAGGAGTTATTTTAATTATTATAAGGAAGATGCCAAATAAGTTGAAGGACCTAGGGAGTTTCTCCCTTCCCATACAAATTGGTAATAATGATGTGGTCCATGTATTGAGTGATTTAGGGGCAAGTATAAACTTGATGTCCCTATCTATTTATAATACCCTTGGTTTGGAAAGCCGAGGCCATGTTCTATTGTTCTCTAAATTATGGATAGAATAAGAGTACATCTTGAAGAAATCATTGAAGACGTGCTCTTTAAGGCTGGTAAGTTCATTATCCCTGCTAAATTTATTATTCTTGATTATGATGCAGATGACAGGGTACTGATCACATTGGAACATCCATTATTGGCAATGGTAGAAGCATAGATTGATGTAAGAGAAGGTACTCTAAAAATGAGATTGGATGATGAAGAGGTAGTCCTCAAAGTATACAAACCACTCAATCCACCTTCATATTATAAGGATTTATGCATGATTATGGCTATGGAAGTGGATGAGTGTGGGCTAGTAGAGTGGACACCATAAAAGGCCTCTTCAAACTATCTCATAGATTTATTTGATCCGCTAATTACGCTATAAAAAGTGAAGTTGAAAGAAGAGAATAACAAGGATACTATTGAAAAAGATACAAACCTTGAGAGTACACACTCAAGAGGTTAAAAGAGAGTGAGAATCTGGACTCTGAGTAGGAGAAAGAGGATAAAGAAATATGATTGATATGGTGATGTGGGTTGTTCCACGAAACTAAATTAGGAATTGTTTGGGAGGCAACCCAAGTTAAGGTAGGTATTGATTTTTTGTACTTTAGCTTTATTTCACGTAATATTGGTTTTTGTGGAGTCAAAGGTTGAAGGAAAGTCTGATTACCGGAGATATAAGCTAAGGATCATGTCAAAGACTAGGTATGGGGTCCACTAGTCCTTATTAATGACTACAAATGCTGCTAGCTAGGCCTAGAGGCTTTAGGGAGTATTTCTATCCTTACTTTTAAATTATACTTTGGGGACAAAGTGTGTTTTTAAGTGTGGGATTGGGAATCTTCCTATAGTTTAGGGTGATGTGATACTATAGGGTTTGTTTTTATTTGTTTTGTTAGTTTTTGACTAAATTTGAAAAAATTACAATAATATTTTCTCTTTATTTAATTATAGTTTTGTTGTGTCAGTCCAATAGAGGCACACTTCACCTACACCTTGATTTTTCTTTTTGGTTCTTTTTTGAAGTGGCGCCCTTTGAACCCAGTATCTCTTTTTATTTTTAGAAGTGAATTTTAAATTTTTTGTAGTAGGAATAAGTGAGATGTTCTTTCAAGTGCTATGTATGATTACTTGATGCAAGTGGTTTCAAATGTGAAAGCATGTTGATTGTGTTGAATGACTACTTTTAAGACTCCTAGGCTCATTTATATAACTTATGCGATGTTGTCTAAGTTTTGAATTTGTGTTTTTATTTGGTTTAGAGTTTATAATAATCCTACTTGATTTGAGCATATGCCATGTGTGATATGAGGTTTGTTGTATTCCTTCTTATATTTGGTGTCAAGAACTTGCCTGGTGTGTGTGCGAAGCGAAATAAAGAATGTTGGGTTTAGGACATGATATAGGCATTTCTTTGATAGCCATTTATATATCCCATTTTATCTTTCCTTGTGCAAATCTTAGTTAGCCTCGTTGAGCTTTAGCCTATTTCTTTGGTAGCCCCATATGTTGCCCATTCCCTTTTTTGATTGATTATAATTTTATCCAAAGCTCCTAAGTGATTTAGTTGAAAAATTAATAAGGTTAAGGAGTGTAAATTGAAGAAGGAAAAACTGAATGTGGATCCCTAAAGTAGTAGCTAGTGGTGTTGAAAAAAATTATGTGTGGGAGATATAATGATAAGAGAAAAATTAAATCATGCATTGATTAAGAATACTTCTTCTATTCTATATGTGAACTAGATTAAAGAGACGGGGCAAACAAAAGAGTGTTTGAAGGTAGAGATGGTGAAACATTGGTTATTTTGAGAAGAGGCTAATGTATAAAGTAATGTATTAAACCGCTTAGGGAAGATAGTCAATATTACTGGCTAGAATAGTTCCTACCCATTCCTTAGCCTACATTATAACCCTTAAAGTCCTGTTTAATCACAATCCTTAACATTCTGATATTAGTGGATTACTACACTAAGGGAAATTCTACGGTTCATCTTATGTGACACGAGAAATCTTTGTGAGAGTGAGCGTAATTTGATTCATATACCCATTCCTGTGATAAATTGTATCATTGTGAGTAAATATTGGTAACTCTCTAGTTGTAAGGGTACATGCTTGATGATAAATATGTGACTTGTATGATCTCCTTAAGTGAGTAAAATGCATAAGTTTTCCAACTTGGTTGAGTAAATTCTTGAGGTTAGGGTGTTTTGAAGTAGTATTCATGAGTTTCAATTGTAATAAGTCGTGATTGGGCCAAAACTTGTTATTTATGTTATCATCGTAGCTTAATCTTGAGTGTCTCACTTGTAGGAGTAATGTTGGAGTCTTCCTTAAATGATGCTTAAGTTACATATTTGTTCGAGGATGAAAAGGATTTTAAGTGTAGAGTGATGATCTTAGGTGGATTTATACACCTAAGTGTCCTTATCTAGACTTATTTAACTTAGTTTGAGGAATTCTTATGTGGGTAATGAGTTAAAATTCATACAATTAAGCATCTAAGTGTCGAACTACTTGTTTACAATATTGAAGAGGTGTTCAAAACAATTTCAAAATTAAAATGATCACTTAGAGTTTATATGAGAAAACTAGTGTTCTTAGCTTGAGCTATGTGTTGTTCTAGTTTATCTTATTGAAGTTTATGGTGTTGTAATCTCTAATTCGTGTTGTTTTTTGTTATAGGAAGATTTTTGAAATGTTAAAATCAATGATGTGATGATATACAAGATGAAATTGAAGAGAAAAAGCACCCAGGGGATGAGGAACTCAAAACCAAGTGGAATGAGCTAGCATGAATGAAATCTGAATTTTCTGAGCACTAGGGAATTCCATGCCCTCTAAACTCTGAAATAAGGGAGTGCCACTCCTTTATACACAACCAAAGTTTTAATTTCCATTATGAAACTGCAATAAAGGTGTTTCACATCCCTATCGCGCCAATGTCTTAGCATAGCACACCCATATGTCTAAAACGGGCAAGTTTCTCCTAGTATAAATAGAACAATCTCAACTTGTTGTAAGCACCTAGGATGACCTTTGGGTCTTGGAATATACTTTATGTAATACCATATGTCTATAAGCCACTTTCTAACATACGACTCAATCCCTTGAGTCGTACATAATTCATATGAGTTGGGTATAGTTAGTCGTACCCATGTCAGTGTAGAGTGATGTGAGTTTTGTTCAAGTTATGAGTTCACCCTAGAAGTCTTCAAGAATGTTACTAGTCATATGAAGGAAAGTTGTGAGTTCATCAGTATAGGCTCCCTGAGATTCTATCCAAATTACAAGTGGGGGGCAATAAGTCGTATGGTGATGTTACTAGTCATAGATTTTGACTCATATGATGACCAGTGTATACCATCTTGATTCTTCCAAGATAAAAAGTAATGAGACTCATCCATACCTTCACCATATGAGTCGTATGGTGGACTCGTGAAGACTGGCGACCAAATTCTGTAATGTTCAATTAAAGGGATTTTTGGTATTTTCCCTCTTATAACTCCAACCCATGACCTATAACCCCCAAAGAGGTGTTATTTTCCTCTATTCCTCAATAAATTAACAACATCATATCTACTCTTATCTTTAAGAATATCAAGATTAGGGTTCCTCATAAAAATGCATCTTTCAAATCCCAAGGCTCAAATTCTCTTTACAAGTTAAGAAATTTCTAATATATGGGGGTTATGAACAAGGTTACTCTTCCATCCTTATGCCCAAAGTGCATGATTTTGAGATTGAATTTACTTGCTTTGAATTAGTGTCCACACCCAAATAAACATATTTTTGAAGTATGGCACTACTATGTGATTGAAGCTTTAAGTGCAACAAGGTTTACATATATTTATGTTTTGACTTGTGAGATTCATATTGTGATTTGAATTCCATTATCTTGATTGGGATATTGTTGAAAGATTTTAAGGTGATTATTGAGCATATGTTTCGTTATGAATTTCAATGAAACAAAGCATGAATTCCAATTCCTAATTATAAGTACTGAGTTTACAAAAAGTTTATGCTCATAAGTTCCATTGTTAAGTATTATAAGATAATTTAAAGAAAAACTTAATCTTTTGGTCTAAGTATAAGACATGGAATCCACAACTGTTCATCTTGATTATGATTTAAAGTAAAGAGAAGCATAACTGATTTTCATTTTATAAACCCTTATGTTATTTAAGGTGGATTTCATAAGTATGAGCATATATATATATATATAATCTGGGAGTAGCATTTACCATTGAGAATGGAATTCATATGAGTTTATCCTGAATTCTTAGAAACTACGAGCCACCATAGGTTAAGCTTTTTCCCAATATGGATGAAGTTCAGTGATCACTTAAGATAAGGTCCTATTCTGATGGAAAGGGTAGGACAGCTCTCCCCAACTAGTTAAGATGTTGGACTCCATGGTAGCTCACATAGTTTATGTCAGTTAGAAGAATCTCCCATAAAAAAGAACAAAAATAAAAACTTTAGAAACTAAGTGTTATGGCTCGCTAAGTTTATTCACATGCTTTATTACTCACATTTTATGATCCTGTAATCTTTTATTTTATTCAAGTTCAAGGTGGGTCATTTACGCTTAGCATGCATTATCTGAAAGTTAACATATATATCTAGTTTTGTTTTATTTTTGCATTCAACCCTACATACTTAGTACATTTCAGAGGTACTGAACCACATATATGTCTATGTGAAACATTGTCTTATAATGTAGGTTCTGGTTCTTGTTTCCAGCAGTATGGTTGATTACAGACATCATCACCTACATCTTGAGTTTTGGTGAGTCCTCATAGTCCGAGAACCTAACTTATCTGACATCTTTTTAGTAATGTAAGTATTTTAGTTATTTGACTTCCATTTATGTTCGGGTCAGCTGAGGTCTGTCCCAGTGGCTCTTTAGTCAATTTTAGAGGCTTGTCATACTGTTTATGTTTTAAGATCAAAGATTACGTTTAAGATGTCCATATTAAAGACTTTCATTAAGTTATGAAATCATTTACCTTCAATTTCTAAATATATTAATTTACTTTTCATGTGGGTTTCAAGCTATATAGATTTCATGGATTAGCTTAGGGCTATTAGTAATCTTGATCACTGTGTGACATCCAGGGGTACTTTCGAGGCATTACAAACTTGGTATTAGAGCCTAAAGTTTTAAAGAGACCTAGGGAGTCAGATAAGTCGTGTTACATAGAGTATTGGTCATGATGTAAAGTGCACCACATTTATGAGCAAGAGGCTATGGAACGAGTTAGGAATCATCATTTCTTTCATGATATATCATTCTTATAGTTGTCTCTATCTGCCTTAACTTGTGTTTTTATGTGATAGAATATGTTTCCTCACTAAGCCGAAGCACGCGAAAATGGTGATCAACTACCCCTGCACGCAGAACCTCTGAATGAGAACTTATCTAATGCTGAATTTCGAGTTGCCTTTCAAGCGTGGGCTCAAGTTGTTAATGCCAATGTTCAGGTAAATCAACAGGTAGCGGTCCCACTTTAGCAAATTTAGCTTTATCCAAAACTTGGTACTTTATGAGGATGAATCCACCTGAGTTCCATGGGTCAAAGGTGGATGAATATTATTAACTCTTTATTGATGAGGTGAGAAAGATTACTCAGATTATGCATGTTACTGAAAAGGAGAGTATAGAGTTGGCATCCTATAGGCTGAAGGATATTGCTTATGATTGGGTTGATATATGGAAGGAAAGTACGGGTGAGAATGCAGCTCCTATGAGTTGGAAGGTATTTTAGAATACTTTTTTGGACAGGTTCTTTCCACGTGAGATAAGGGAGGCTAAGGTGGAGGAGTTCATGAACCTTAGGAAGGGATCTATGACAGCGAAGGAGTACTACCTTAATTTCACTCAGTTGTCTAAGTATACTCCTGAGTTGTTATCTAACTCTAGAGCTCGTATGAGTAAGTTTGTTACTTGGGTGTCTAATTTGGTGGTTAAGAAGTGTAGGACTGCCATGATGATTGGAGACATGGATATTTCTCGGTTGTTGACTCATACTCAACAGATTGAGGGAAAAAAGTTGAAGGAAAGAGATAAGAGAAACAAGAGAGTTGTGACTGGACAGTTTGAGTTTAGTCAACCAAGGTCTAGATGGGGAAATAATTTGCAATTTTAGGGTCAGTCATCAGTTCCTGCACCATCTTCAGCCAGTGCCCCTGTACCCAAGACTAGGCAAGAATAGTGGGGCGGGACTTTAAATTCCAGGTCTTAGAACAATGTAGTTGGGAGGCCCAGTTACCTGACATGTGTAAAGTGTGACAGGAGCCATCCTGGTGAGTGTTTGATGGGCAAAGTAGGCTACTATGGCTGTGGAAAGTTGGACCACGGGATCAAGGAGTGTTCGTATTCTAAGCATGTATATTCGTTCTCAGACTTAGGGTACTAATGCAACAACTCAGCTATGCCGCCCAATTCCTCCACAGGGCCCATCATCTAGTACCGGTAGCGGTCAGCGCCAGAATCAGTTTTATGCCTTACCATCTCGTCAAAAGCAGGAAAGTTCACTAGATGTTGTCACTGGTACGCTTCATGCCTATCATCTTGATGTATATGTATTGTTAGAACCGAGATTGAATCTCTCTTCTATAACTCTATTAGTTACCATAAATTTTAGAGTAGGTCCTAAAAGTATATACCCTTCTCAGTTTTTGGTCTAGTAGATGAGTTAGTTATTGCTAGATGAGTCTATAGGGAGTGTCCTATAACCGTCCTCCATAAGATCATACTAGCAAACCGAATAGAGTTAGAGATGGTGGATTTTGATATTATTCTGGTCATGAATTGGTTGCATTCATGCTATGCATTAATAAATTATCGTACCCGCATAGTAAAGTTTTTGTTTCCCAATGAAGCAGTTTTTTAATGGAGGGTAGTTCTACGTCTCCTAAAGGTTGTTTCATCTTTTATCTTAAGGGCAAAAAGTTAATATCAAAAGGGTGTATCTGTCATTTAGTTTGATTAAAATGTACTAAGTTTGAAGCTCAAACAGTTCAATTAGTCAGTATAGTCAATGAGTTTCCAGAGGTTTTCCCTGAAGATCTGCCAAGGGTACCTCCGGATAGAGAAATAAAATTTGATATTGATCTTCTTCTTGATACTCAAACCATTTCTATCCCTATATATCATATGGCTCTGGTCAAATTTAAAGAGTTAAAAGAGCAGCTTAAAAACCTCTAAGGTAAAGGTTTCACAGACCCAATGTCTCTCCGTAGAGCTCTCCGGTCCTTTTTATGACCAAGAAATATGGCACTCTCAAAATATGTATAGATTACAGACAACTAAATAAGGTTACCTTCAAGAACAAGTATCCCATTCCTAGAATCAACAATTTGTTCAAACAACTTCAGGGTACCCGGTTGTTCTCCAAAATTGACCTTAGGTCAGGATACTGCCAGTTGAAAGTCAGGGAGCAAGACATTACAAAAATAGCTTTTTGAACAAGGTACGATCATTTTGAGTGTGTGGTTATGTCGTTTGAACTAACAAATACCCTTGTATCCTTGGATATGTTTGTCATTATCCTTATAGATAACATACTGGTGTATTCCAGAAGTGAGGAGGAGAATGTGAACCATTTAAGAATAGTGTTATGGACTCTCAAGGACCGTCAATTATATGTGAAGTTTGGTCAATGTGAATTCTGGTTGGAATATGTTACCTTCTTAGGACATGTCATTTTAGGGGCTGGTAAGGGTGTACGAAAACCGAACCAACCGATAAATCGAACCAATAAAAATGCTATTAAATTATTGGTATTGGGTTATTGGGTCAACAATTTTTTATTGGTTTTATAAAAAAATTATTGGGTAAATGGTTCGATTTTGATTTTAGCTTATTGGGTTATCAATTAAACCAATAACCCAATATGGATACACTAAGTTAATATATATATATATATATATATATATATATGCACTACTTATTAAAAATTCAGAGATTCACAAAGTATTAACCTATACAGGGCAACAAAGCATGAGTATTATTGTATTGGAAAGCTTAAAGCATTTAGTAGCTTCCAATAATTAGGATTCAGTTTTTTTTCAAACTAACATTCAGTTCAAGTTTGAAGATTCATGTAAACTAAAACGTATTGTGTATGATTTTGACGGTAATTAAGATTTTATTTTTTTATGTTAGTTATTACTATTTCTATTTTATGAGTATTTTCTTATTGGTCAAATCAAAAAGCGAATCGTTAAGGACAAAAATTGATAAACTGAAAATCGATAAGAAAATATCTTATTGGTTGGTTATTGCTTTCACATATTTACAAGCCAAAAAATGATAAACCAAACCAATAACACATAAACCGAATAGAATCGACCGATGCATACCCCTAGGGGCTGGTATTCATATAGATCCTCAGAAGACTAATGCAGTGAAGTACTGGCCTAGACCCATCACTACATCTGATATCAGGAGTTTTTTGGGTTTAGCTGGGTATTATAGAATATTTGTTGAAGGGTTCTCCTTTATATCCTCTCCATTGATTAAGATAACCCCCCAAAAAGTAAAGTTTATATGCTTGGATAAGTGTGAGAAGAGTTTCCAACAGTTGAATGATAGATAGACTTAAACACACCAGTGTTAGCTCTGGCGGAAGGTTACAAATTGAATTTTCTGCAAGAGTTAGTTGCAGTTCACCCAGTGTTCCATGTCTTGATGCTTAAGAAGTGCATCAAAATCCATCCTTAATAGTTCCCCTAAAGAGTGCTAGGGTCCAAGATAACTTGTCGTATGAGGAGATTCCTGTAGAGATACTTGATAGGAAGGTTCGAAGGCTAAGGAATAAGGAAGTAGCATCATTAAAAATTCTTTGGAGAAACCAACTGGTTGAAGGGCCACTTGGGAAGCTAAAGCAGACATGATGACCAAGTATCATCATCTCTTTTTCTCCAATTTAGTTCCAACCTAAGGTAAAGTGTTATTTCCATCAAGTTCTTTCTATTAGAGTTCGGTTAAGTGCTCCTCTATCGTATCTTATGTAGTGAGAAATTGAGTCCTTGTGGTAGTAGTAAGCTTGATTGTAAATTCAGTGTGGAGATGTTGATTCTTTTCCAAAATCCAAATCCTAGGTTAACCACATTCGAGGATGAATTTTCCAAGGAGGAGATATTGTAATATCCCATTTCTGGAAGCCGCTATCTAACATACGACTCAATCCCTTGAGTCGCACATACTTCATATGAGCCGTATATAGTGAGTTGTACCCATGTCAGTGTGGAGTGATGTGATTTCTATTCAAGTTATGATTTGACCCTAGAAGTCATCAAGAATAGTATGAGTCGTATGAAGGGAAGTCGTGAGTTCAACGGTGTAGGCTCCCTAAGATTCTATCCAAGTTACTAGTGGAGGGATACAAGTCGTATGGTGATGTTACTAGTCATAGGTTTTAACTCATATGATGACCAGTGTATACCATCTTTATTCTTCCAAGCTTACGAGTAATGAGTCTCATTCATACCTTCACCATACGAGTCGTATAGTGGACTCGTGAAGACTGACGACCGAATTCTGTAATGTTCAGTTAAAGGGCTTTTTGGCCTTTTCCCTCTTATAACGCCAATCTATGACCTATAAACCCCAAAGAGGCATTATTTTCCTCTATTACTTAATTAATTAACAACACCATCTTTAAGAACTTCAAGATTAGGGTTTATCACATAAATTCATCTTTCAAGTCCCAAGGTTCAAACTCTCTTCACAAGTCAAGAAATTTCAGGTATGTGGGGTTTATGAACAAGGTTGCTCTTCCATCCTTGTGCCCAAAATTCATGATTTTGATATTGAATTTACTTTTTTTGAATTAGGGTTCATACCTAAATAAACATATTTTTGAAGTATGGCACTACTATGTGATTAAAAGCTTTAAGTGTAACAAGGTTTACATATATTTATGTTTTGGCTTATGAGATTTATATTGTGATTTGAATTTCATTATCTTGACTAGGATATTTTTGAAAGATTTCAAGATGAATATTTAGCATAATTTTTCATTATGAATTTCTATGAAACGAAGCATGAATTTCAAGTCCTAAGTACAAGTACTGAGTTTACAAGAAGTTTATATTCGTAAGTTTTGTTGTTAAGTGTTATAAGATGACTTAAAGAAAATCTTGATCTTTTGATATAAGGATAAGACATGGAATCCAAAATTGTTCATCTTGATTATGATTTAAAACAAAGAGAAGCATAACTGGTTTTCATTTTATAAACCCTTATGCTATTTTAAGGTGGATTTCTTAAGTATGAGCATATATATATATATATATAATCTAGGAGTAGTATTTAGCACCGAAAAGGGAATGCGGATGAGCATATACTGAATTTTTGGAAACTACGAGCCACCGTAGGTTAAGTTTTTTCCCAATATGGATGAAGTTCAGTGATCACTTAAGATAAGGTCCTATTCCGATGGCAAGGGTAGGGCAACTCTCTCCAACGTGGGTAAGACATTAGACTCCATGGTAGCTTACCTAGTTTATGTCGGTTAGAAAAATCTCCCATAAGAAATAACAAAAGTAAAGACTTTAGAAACTAAGTGTTATAGATCACTAAGTTTATTCACATGCTTCATTACTCAGGTTTTATGATCCTACAGTCTTTTAGTTTATTCAAGTTCAAGGTGGATCATTTACGCTTAGCATGCATTATTTGAAAGTACACATATATATTTAGTTTCTTTTTATTTTTGCGTTCACCCCCCCATATACTCAGTACATTTCAGAGGTACTGACCCATATATATGTCTATGTGTTACATTATCTTATAATGTAGGTTCTGATGCTTATTTTCAGCAACACGGTTGACGATAGGAATCATCACCTACATCCTTAGTTTTGGTGAGTCCTTATAGTCCGAGGACCTAGATTATCAGACTTTTTTTCAGTAATGCAAGTATTTTTGTTATTTGACTTTCGTTTATATTCGGGTCAGCTGGGGTCTGTCCTAGTGGCCCTCTAGTTAGTAGTAGAGGCTTGTTAGACTGTGTCTGTTTTAAGATCAAAGAGTTTGATTAAGATTTCCAAGTTAAAGACTTTAATAAGTTATGAAATCGTTTACCTTCAGTCTCTATATATGTTAATTCACTTTTCATATGGGTTTCAAGCTATATAGATATCATGGGTTAGCTTAGGGCTATTCATAATCTTGAGCACCGTGTAACATCCAGGGGGTACTTCCGGAACGTTACACTTGAGGAGACTTCTCTTAGGGTTTTATCCTTTTTTTTAGTTTATTTTTGGATTACAAACATGAATTCCATTATTATGATTCGTTGTAATCCCATGAGTGGATAAACAACTTCTAGGGTTGTGGCCTAGAACATGATTACTTAAGCTTATATTTGAGTTGACTTATGTTTATTATCATTATTGGTTGTTCATATGTCCTTGTATTTAATATTCTATGAATTTGTGATTCCTATGATAAACTTATCTTTCTATTGTAAGCCCGGAAGGAGGAACAATAGATTAGAACGTGGGATGTATGGGGTAGGATCTTAAACATTCAAGGGATTGAAGTTAATATTTGCAGTTAGGATAGGAATATACCCAATTTACCCTATTTTGGTTCATATATGGCATGAAATATAAATGCATTTAACTTAGTACTCGTATCCCCACTCAACGGTATAGTTGTCGGTCTAGGTTAGATAGATGATAAAGGCTCAAAAGACCATAATCATGTTATCAACCTCGTGAATCAACAATCAAGATAATTAATTGAATCAATGAGATTGTATGGCTAAGTAGGATTTTTCATAGTGCCTTAACCCTGGATTTCTCACCATTATTGTTCAAGCACTTTATATTATCATATTGTTTATGATTATTTTACATTTTCAAATCTCAAAAATTATTGGTTACTCTCGCACTTGTTTAATCCTTGTAGTATTACTAAAATTAGATCATTACTGAGCACAAGTCCCTGTGGAATTGATACTTGGATTTTAAAGGCCATTTCACTACTTGGGTGTCCACGTACACTTGTGTGTGCACGAGGACACAACATCCCACATTGGTATAGTACATAGACCCTAGTGTGTCCTAGGCAGGTCATGACTATTCAGTAGTAATACGACCCCTTAGCATGTATGTACAAATTAAGTGACTATTGTGAGTTTTAATATGCTTAAAGTGAGATTAATGAGGTACAAATGTTGTACAATTGTGAATTATGTGTACATAAGATCCAAGATTTATGATTTGAAAGCTTATAATAACATGGTTTTATGATTACTTGATATATCTACTAGATGACTTATTTTTCCTGTGACTGCTTATCATAGCATGGTTCTCTCATGACCTGATATGTACACTTGATGAATTATGTGTCATATTACTACTTATAATATCATGGTTTTGTAATGACTTGATATGTCTACTTAATGACTTATATGTTCTGAATTATTGGCAAGATGTGTCTGAATGTTTAATTATTACCTGTTGTATGGACTATTGATTTCCTGTGCTACTAAAAAACTTGATTTATGTGAATACGCTCTTAATGGTTGGTTATCTTTGTAATTTGCACTTATTTTTTTAGATTAAATATGTATATTGTTATGCTTGGTTGCTGGGTTGACTTAGACCCAGGGTGAAAAGATCGTAATAAGTGATATGTGATGCGGGAGTAATAGTTTATGATAGTAAGTCATGATAGAAGTTAATAGACTTATTGTAAGTGCAACAGAATTTCTAGTAATATTACTACGGTCTAAACAAAATGCGAAAGATAAGTGAATCTTTAGACTATTGAGAAAGCGTTGTATAGGTGGTGGATTGACCTTGACATAAATTTGTTGGATAAGATTTTCTACCTATTTAGTTGATTATATACAGTGTTGAATCTTTACTGATACTACTCTTGCTACATTCCCTTTGGGGATGTAGGTGTATTGCAGGTGGACTAAAGTTTCTTGTTTGGAGTGGTGGTACTGATCATCAACTTCTGCATATTTCATTCCTCTAGCAGAAGTTTTTTCAATAACTTTATTGTACTTATCTGTATTAGAAGCTATTGTACATGTCTAGACTAGGTTCTTGAAAAAAATTATATTTCATTGTACTGAGGAATCATAAGGTTTTGAATGATCTTATTTATGGCCATAAATTTTCAATTGCATTAACTGATATAATAATGATGTTTTAGAAAAAAATTCTTAAAAATAATCGGGTGGTAAATATTTTCCTATCTAGATAAAATAGAGTAGATTCCCACATAACCTCGTAATTTCAGTCGTGACAAAGGCAAATCACAAACAACAACCATTGTAGCAATATTTTAACGTTCTCGTTTTTTAATATATTTGCATTGTCTAATAGGGTCAGCTGGGTTTGAAGTGTCTAACTAGCCTTGAACCATGTTACAAACCCCTACCAATCCAACATGAGTGTTACTAGAAAAGTCGGGATTGTCGGTTGCTTTAGCCAGTTCATATTCAGTTTTATAACATCTTTGTAAATGTTTATTTAAACCCCCCACCCCTCTGTCCCACTTACAGATCCACCACTTTCATGTTTAAAAACTATTTTACATTTATAACAAATAACAGGAGGATTTTTTTTCTCATTTTGATGTATAAATTGCCACACAACAAAAGCTTCAGAACATTCAGCCTTGAACCTACCCTTTGTAGGAGGTATAGGGGAAAGTTCAACTTCAGACCGAGTGTTAGCATGGGTTGGAGCTTAGGTTGTAGTACTTGTAGCTGTATCATTTAATTCTTCATCTTTTTCTAATTCTACTTTTTCCTCTATATCTTTCTTAAAATTACCAAAACGTCTTTCTAAACTTTTATGATCTACTGAAGTATCTAAATTAATATCAACAGAATGAAAAGATTAAATTTCATCAACATGCATAAAACCATCGGTATCAATACTAACTTGAAAAATGAAATTTCATCAACATGTATAAAATCACCGATATCAATACTAACTCTAACATTGATTAAGAAGAACTATCATTTTTTTTGAACTAGAACCTTTTCTTTTTCTTCCCAGAAGAATTCAACACATTAGAACGTTCATACAAAAAATCATTTATTAACTAGAACCTTTTTTACCAGAATTCATATTATCACTTAATAAAATATGAAACAAGAAAATTTAAATAAATAAAAGACAAAAATTAAATGGGAAAATTAAATAAGTTCAGAGATTGAAGTATGAAACACATGTAATATCTGCCTAAAAGTAGACGACTATAACCTAAAGTCGAAAATTTATGTAGAAACTTGAAGCTTGAAAATTGCCCCCAAAATAATTCACCAAACTTAATACTTGATAGCTCAAATATTAATAGAAGTACAAAGAGTTTGAGAGATTATTGTAGTAGAAGAGACAATGAGAAAGTACATAATCGTGAAAAATTATTGAAGAAGTAGAGAGGTTTTATAGTTATGAGGTTGGACTAATGTGTGTTTTATTAAACTTTTGGGTTAAAATAAAGTTAAGGGAGGTATTAGGGTGATTTGGGGCAAAATAATCGTTTGGTGGACACACTAATCGGTTGACCAACGGTTTCAAACGGCTAGTTACACTAAAAAAAAAATAATTAAAATTCACAGGCTAGTTACACTAAAAAAATAATTAAAACTCACAGGCCGATCGAGACTTAAAATTCACAGGCTGACCGAGACGGACGGAACCCATTCACCCCTACCCTACTATTATCCCAGTGCCACTTATCCATGGCTAATAAACACGTGATGTATTTTATTTATGCGATAACTACATAACTTAGCAAATATAAACTCATAATTATCCTATTTAGCCTAAGTTTTAATTAATAACAATTCATATCCCCCTCTTACCTATTAATTATTTCTAAATACAATTCATAGCCTCTATCATATACTTGATCTTTTACTCTATTTTCTACTACTCTCCCTTTTTTTTTTTTTCATTTTTTAATTTTTTTTCTTCATTTTTTCTTTTCTCTTTCTTTTTTCCATTTTTTTTTATTTTTCTCCTTTTTTTAATTTTTTCTCTATCATCTATTACTCTCTTTTTTTTATATATTTTTATCTCCTTTTTTTTGTTTTCATTTTTTCTCGTTCTTTTCATTTGTGCGAACTGACAAACACAAATACAAGTGCAAACTATAAAATACAAATACCACTGCGAACTATAACATACAGATACTACTGCGAACTATCATTTGTATTTTTTAATTATTGAAAAGGAACGACTGTTTTTCTTTCTACGAATACTTGTATTTATTGATACGAATTGTATTTATTGATACAAGTAAATACAATTTAAATTTTTATACAAATACATATTGTATTTGTATTTGTCAAATCATTTGTTTCATTTATTTGTAATTGTATTTGTATCTAATGATATTTTGTTTATTTACAAATACGAATGATAATTTTGATATACAAATACAAAATGATACATTTGTATAAAATGATACATTACATATTTATATATTTTAGAATCAAGAAAATACAATTAATGCATTTACTTGTTCATAGACAAATATAAATGATAAATTATACATAATCGCGACTAAATACAATATGCAATCAACTTACAAATACAAATACAAAATAATTCTTTAAAAATAAAAAGGCATCGACGAAAATAGAATACAGATACAAATATAATATACATATACAAACACAATAAAACCATAAAATAAATACAACTCAATATAATATACAGTCAATTATAAAGTACAAATACAAAACAATTCTTTAAAATACAAGTGTGAATTATATAAAATGTAAATGATGGTGCGAATTAACAAATACAAATACAAGTGTGAACTATAAAATACAAATATAAATGCGACCTACAAAATACAAATACAAACGCAAACCTCAAAATACAAATACAAATACAGTTGTGTCAATGCATACAAAAGTATAAATGACGGTGTAACTACAAATACGATAATTAATTGTAGTATTTACGTTATCATCTATGACGTGTTGAGTAGTCATATTTTTCGAAAATACAAAAAATATAAAATAGAACAAAAAATGATTAAAAAAAAAGTATAAAAAAATATTTAAAAAATCAAAGAAGAAAGAGAAATAGAAGTTAAAGATAGAACACAGAAAAAAATAAAAAGAAAAAAATGAAAAACAATAGGAAAAAATAGAAAAAAGAAGAAAAAACGAGAAAAACACAAAAAAGAAGAAATATAAAAAAATGAAAAAGAAAAAAAATGATAGTGTTTTTGACGAGACTAAATATGTAGTATATTTATGTTTTTTATGAATACAGATCACTAAGTAAATGTGAATATAACGGATGCGAATCGAATACAACAGCTAAATAAGTACTACATTTATATTTTATATGAATATAGATTATTGACTAAACCGAATACAGCGAACGTAAATTGAATACAACAGCAATAAATGATAATTATGTAAAATATAACTATAGAAGATGAGTTTTACTTAAAAAAACATTAAGTACATGAAGAGAAGAAAATTGCTAATTTTTTCGTAAACAAGTCTAGCTCGTATAAAGTATGACCAGAAATTGTGATAGATTTGAAGGTACACAAATTTGAAATTACTCACTTTGAGAACAAAATAAAGCACGCAAATTAGAAATTACTCACTTTGAACGTAATTTTGTATGCTTATAAATCGTTTGGTGTGAGATATAAGTTATAATAGTTCCAAGATAAATCGTGAAATTATTTTATTCCATGTTTGGTTGATGGGATAAGTTAGTCAAGGAATTACTTATCCCACCATTTGTGTCTTAATGATGGGATAAGTTATCTCATGCATGTGATGGAATTACTAATCTTGGGATAATTAATTTCAAAATTAATTATCCCGAGATAACTTGTTCCCAAATGAGTTTTTAAAGTGGAGAGAACTTTCGAATAATTCGAGCAAACTTAGCATGATATAAGATGTGACACTAATAAGTAACTCTTCCTTGAGAGTAAAGTTGATAGTACAATCTCAAGTGGGGACCTTGTAAGAAGGGTCAACCATTTTCAAAATGAATAAGTTGCCAAGATCACCTCTTGATACCCTGTCAAAAATAGGATAAGAATGTTGAGTAGAAAAAAATAGGATATGAATTAGAGTCGTACAGGAATAGTAGGGTGGCAAAATCAGCGTCTTACAAGAATAGTAGGGTGGCAAAATCAGCCCAAACTCATTTGATCCACATACAATTTATCAAAAAGTTAAGGGAAAAGTACATAAATGACATTTCAGCTCAAACAAATTTCACGAAAATGATCATGAAATTTAAATTTTATTTTTTAGCCAGTTCAATTTGCCGGCATGTTCTATATAGTTTCTATACACATTCTATACATATACATATTCTATACAAAACAGTTTTGATACAAATTTATACAATAATTATACAACTTTTTTACACATTTTATATAACAATTACATAATTTTTATACACATTCTATATAATTTTATATATATATTGTATACATATACATATTTGATAGAACTATACAAATTCTATACATATATCTTATATACATACATATTCTATATAATAATTATACCATTTTTATATAATTATATTTAATTATTATTTTAAAAAAAAATATTGTACCCATAAATTTGCTGCTCTATTTTTTTTACGAACTGTGCTCTATTTTTTTACGAACTGTATCACTATGTTACATGGATATATTAATATGGCATATAAACTGAACTAATAAGTCAAAATGATCCAAATAATAAAATGATTATACGGTGGAAACTGTTTGGCCGACTATTTTTAGAAAAAATGTCAAATGATGCCATTTGTTTTTAAAATGACTAGTGAATGTCCTTTTCCCAAAAGTTAATGGGTTGGGCATAAAATACATTATTTGATGGACTAAGTTCCGGTAGAACCCGACTAAACATCTTTATTTCTACTAGCCCAACTGCTCAAGTTGCCCATCGTATTCGCCCAAACTGACCACAAACTGCCATTGAGCTGCTGCATTTTTATTTTTCTTTAGTCACTTTCTCTGTTTTCGTTCATGATCAAATTTTGAGCGAGGGAGACAGTAAGTTCAACATACCTATACTTACTACGTTATGATTATAATTATGTAGCTATGTACTTAATTATAAGGACAGCTGCTTCTTTTTTCCTTTCTTCAGTTTTTCTTTCTAAAGTTTTCAATGGGTAGCTTAGTTTTCGAAAAAACTATGCTGTTAACTGATTCAAATCAAGTGAGCATTTACATAATTGTTTCCGATGTTGGCATCTTATATTGTCCACGCTCTAGATGTCCAGCCCTGGGGCGTGCGGGGGTGTTGGAGTCCCACATCGGTGGGTTAAAGTATCTTTGGTCTTCTTATATGGTCTTGGGCAATCCTCCCCTCATGAGCTAGCTTGTGAGGTTGAGTTAGGCCTAAAATCCATTTATTTATCATAACAGGGAGATGGAGGCTTCCGGATTAAAAATCTGAGACAACAAAACAAGAGCCTACTTATGAAAGAAGATTTCCAATGGACGAACATGCATTATACATGCAAGTTATCAGAGAAAAGTATGGGGAAGACAGGTATTGGTGTATAGGGAAGGTTCAGGGTAAGCCTGTCAAGTGGGTCGGGTATTTAAAGGACCCGACCCGAAAAGCCTTAGAGCTTTAGGATCCTGGTCCCAGGCCGATTATTTTTTTAATTTGGGCTCATTTCTTAAAAAAATAAAAAAATTTACATTAAAAATTATTTTTTAATCCCCAAAAAAATTCTATAAATACCCTACACCTTCAAATCATTTTTTACACAATTTTCCACTCTCTCAAATCTCATTCTCTCTCAATTCTCAATTCTCAAATATTCAATAAATTTAATTTCTTAAAGTGTTCATTTTAATTTTTTAATTTTTCGTTTACAAAGTACGAGCGAAAATTTCTAAAGTCGCAACCTTCGGATACTTTCAAAATTTGGTATTGTCGTTCTATCTCTTACGTTTAATTTTTATTTATTGTATTAATTGTTTAATATTTAATTTTATTATATTTGTGTATTTTGAATTTTTTTAGTTTAATTTAATTTATACTATAGATAAATTAAGAAATCTCGCTACTAAAGGTGTTAAAAATTTTTGTCTCGAAAACGGTAGTGATCGTAAAAAGCGAATTACTAACAGTAAAGGTAGTTCAAGTAGTAGATATACCCCCCTGTGTCTACGCCTTCGGTACGGCTTGGTACACCTTTTGAGGAAGAAATAGGTGTAGGTACTCACGATATGGATTATGTAGAATCTCAGGAAAATTACGGTATAGAAGAAGAAAATGAAGTAGATGCGGTTAATTTAGACGAAGATAATGAAAATATTGGTGAGACACCCGCGGTAGGAAATGGTAACTTTAGATCTGAATCGGTTAATCTCCCTCCCCGTCCTCCTCGTGCCCCAAGACCTCATAAAACAACTAGTGTTGCATGGCAATTTTTTGAACGTATATTAGATACTGAGGTGCAATGCAATATTTATCAACAAATATATAAGCATAGAAGCGGAGGCAAGCAAGGGGTACGGGTACGTTAATGAGACATAGGTGAAGCTTACGAGAGAGAGTTAAATATTACACGAGGTGGTGGGGATGTTGGTGGGCCAACGCAAACTAAAATGGACCCAACAACCGATCATGTAACGAAGAAGTATAATAAATTAAGGGAGCAGAAAGAAATAGCTTAAATGGTAGCTATGTGTTGTTTGCCTTTAAGTTTTCCTTCTTTTGATGTCTTTATTTATTATATACAAGCAATTTATAATCCTATGTTTAATGGTATTCCTAGAAATATTTATCGGTCCAATATTTTTAGACTTCATTCACAATATTGTTTATATTTATCAACATTGTTAAAAAATATTCAATGTAGATTGTCCCTAACTTCTGATCTTGATCGTGCTTTAAATAAAAATGATTATTTAACTGTTACTTGTCACTGGATGGATAGTAATTTTGTGATGCAAAAACGTATTCTTGCTTTTTTATATGATGAAGATCGTAAACATACTGGACATTTTATTGTTGATTCTATTGTTAAAGTTGCCGGATATTATGGTATCAAAAATAAAATTTTATGTATTACTTTTGATAATGCTTCTAACAACAAGACTGCTATAAAAAAATTAAAATCTACGTTATCTCCGTCGTTGCATGAAATTTTTCATATTAAGTGTGCATGCCATATATATAATTTAATTGTAAAAGATAGTCTTGAGTTTTTTGAGCTTTATATTGAAAAAAATGTCTTGTTGTTGATTTTATTCAAGGAAATAATTGGAGATCGAGAATTAGAGAATTTAAAGTTAAATGTCAAGAAAATGGACTTACACCGATATTGAGGCCTGAGGAAATTAATATTAGATGAAATTCTACGTATGATTTTTTAAAAATTTGTTATAAATATAGAATTTCTATTACACTAGCTTTTAACCAACATTGCGGTTCATTTGCTGATTCTGCTGATTGCATGCTACATGATTCTGATTGGGTTGTAACTAATGATCTTGTTAAGTTTTTAGAAAAAATTTATATAGATACAGTTGAATTTTTCGGTGTTTATTATCCTACTGTTTGTAATATTTTGACATATATAGCCGATATTTCTAGTTTTCTTAAAGAATATAAAAATAAAGAAGGTTATAAAGAAGCTGTTGGTGTCATGATTACGAAATTTAAAAAATATTTTTTCCTAATTTTCTCTATTTACTTGGTTCGTGCTATGCTAAATTCGTGCATGAAATATAATAATATGTATCACTTTAGTACTATTATTTATACTAACTTAGAAATAAATATTAACAATGATTCTGAACAAGTACAACCTGATTTGTGGACGGCTATGAGTGATGCAAAGGAATACATAGAAAAATTATATAATCACTATGTTGATTTATTTGATTTAGCCGTACCTACGAATATCACTCCAACTATCACTCCTCATCCTCGCGAGGAGCCATCATCTTCTAAAAGGCCGGCACATAGTGGTTTTCCTGTTTCCTTTTATGATTTAACTTGTTAGAACAGTGTTGATGAGAGAGCTTACACATCAACTTATCGGGAAGAGCTGAAATATTATCTTCGATCGCCGCCAGAGGATCGCAAACGACGGATCAACACGTTGGATTGGTGGAGGAGTAATAAAACACAATATCCTGTGCTTTCAAGATTAGCTAGAGATATCTTAAATGTTCCAATGTCAATCGTTGGATCAGAGAGCACCTTTAGTTAGGGACGACAGCAGCTTGGAGACAACCGACACTCATTGGGAAGCAATGCAATGAATGTTCTAGTTTGCCTCATAGATTGGATTAGAGTGGAAAGAAGAAACCAAGGAATGGAACCGGAGCTGAGCGATGAGCTGAAACTTGAAGAAATTTTATCTTCACGGGAGAACTCAGCAGAATCAAGTCCAATGCATGATTTTGCCCCCGTTGACTTCGACTATCCTATGCAAGTTCCCGTTAATATTAACATGAATGAGTTGGAAAAAAATGATGCATAATTTGTAGATTTTTCATTCATGTAAATTATAAATTTTGGATCATTTTGCAATCAATAAAATTCGCCAAATTCATTCACTCTAGTCCTTACTTTTTATATTTTTTCATTTAATGATTTAAAATTTTAAATTGAATTTCTAGTTTTCTACTTTAAATTAAAAACTAACTTCGAATATATCATTAATTTACTATCAAATATTATTAATTTATTATATTAAGTAGCATATGTTTTGTATATTTGTGTATATATCTTCTATAGACATGTATATTTAACGTATACATGTGTATATGTTTTATAAATTAGTATATAACTATATATATATAACTATATATATATATTGTAATGTATATATATTGTGGTATATTTTATTTAAAGTAGTACGTATAAATTGAATGGTGTGTATACACGTGTATATATCTTCTATAGACGTGTATATTTAACGTATACATGTGTGTATGTTTTATAAATTAGTATATAACTATATCTATATATATTGTAGTATATTTTATTAGTAGTAGTATATATACATTGAATGGTGCGTATACACGTGTATATACCTTCTATAGACGTGTATATTTAACGTATACATGTGTATATGTTTTATAAATTAGTATAGATGTGTATGTTTAACGTATACATGTGTACATGTTTTATAAATTAGTATATAACTATATATATATATATATATATATATATAGATTGTAATGTATATACATTGTAGTATATTTTATTTAAACTTTAAAGTAGTACATATATATTGGATGGTGCGTATATATGTGTAATTGTGTATATATTTTTTAAATTCTAATGTAGTATATACTATATATATAGTGTATATATATTATTTAAAGTATTTATAATGTATATAGGTGGGTATATATAATGTGTATTGAAAAAAAGTTTTTTTTTTTTATATTTTTGACCGGGTTTGATCGATTTTGTAACCGGGTTTGACCGGATTGGGTTAAGTGGGCCAGGTTAGGATTGTTTTTAATTTTTTACTGTTGAGCCCAGACCGGCCCAGCCCACTTAGACCCCAACCCGAACCCGGCCCGGCCCACAAACTGATTAAATGACACGGGCCGGTTCCGGGTTGGGCCGGCCCGGCCCACTTGACAGTCTTATTTCTGGGGGACCTATGGGGTCAGTGTCTGGAAATCTATAAGAAGACTGGACTATTCTAATACGTAATGTCAACATCAAAGTGGGTAAGGGCTCCAAATTCTCTTTCTGGCATGTGTTTGGATATAGAATGGCTCTCTCAAAGATGCATCCCCAGATACATAAATAGTGATTATTATAACAACCACAAGCTATTGTGGCCGAGTCTTAGAGTGTGCGGGGTTGGAAATTAACCCTTAGAAGGCTCTTTAATGACTGGGAAATCCCAGAGTGATTAAATTGTATGAGCTGCTGGATAGCTTCACATGAGTGACGGATGGAGAGGATAGATTAGTCTGGAAAATAAAGGGTAAAAGGTTTTTTACAGTAACATCAACATATGTATGCTGAACAATACTGGTTCTCCTTGCAATAGGCCTTGGAACTGAAAACACATAAGGAAATTGAAGATTCCTTTCAAAGTGGTTTGATTTTGTTGGTTTAGTCATGAATGTTGTGCTTACTGGGGATGTTTGATGAGGAGGGGAATGCAATTGTGTTCCAAATGTACTTTCTGTGGAATGGAAACTGAAACAAATAGTTTCTCCACTGCAAGGTAACTAGTAAGCTGTGGATCTCTTTTTTTGGCATTAAACGCTTAAGCTGGAGAGCTCCAAGGACAAATGTTGATGATACAAGGGTAAAATGATCTAGGTTGTATTCTAGGACAGAAGACCTGGTGGAGTTCTGTACCAGCATGTACCTGGTGGACAATTTGGGAGAAAAAGAATTCGAGATGTTTTGAACACAAAGTGGAGTCTTCGTTGATAGCATTGGTTCTTTGTGACTAACGCAGGATTAGGTTTTTGCTATTTTTGAAGGGGTATTGTATGTTTGGTTGATCTTTCAGCACAATCTTTGTGCTATGGGCTTTTAATTATATAAATTTGCTACCTTCGAAAAAAACCTAGCTCTAGAGATAAGGATTGTTCAAGCCATATAAAGAGACTATTGATCCCTTTCTCATCCAATGTGGAATTCTTCAACATGCTAGGAATCAATTTGAGAGTTTATCTTTAAGTTCTAGATCCTTTCTTGAATTTCTTGATCCACTTTGAGTTCATCTGCTTTACTATGTTCGTTATTCTTTTTCATTCTTGTTATTTCTTTTCATTCTGTTTATTTTTATTTCCAGTATTAGCTAGCAGTGTTAGTTTATTTTGCATATTGCATTAGTTTATATGCTTTTATGTTTTGTGTTTGCTATACTGTTATCTGTCGTGAGCCGGGGATTCATCGGAAACAGCCTCTCTACTTTACCAGAGGTAGTGGTATGATCTGCGTACACTTTACCCTCCCTAGACCCACTATGTGGGAATACACGGGGTATGTTGTTGTTTCTATCTTGGATCTCTCACATTATCCTCAAAAAAGAAAAATCTTGGATCTCTCACATTCATTTTATCAAACATATTCTCTGTGTTCAATCATCCTAAATATTATGTTCCACATACAATTAATAAACTACAATTGAATTGGAAATTCTACTATAAGTGGTCCACGACATAGACCATACAGAATAATCAATTCAATTTCAGGTCATAGAGGGAGTGAATGGATCTCCAAAGAAATTTGTAAATCAACAGTGATGTAGGCACGTGATCTTAGCTTTTGCATAACATTTATATCTGAAGTATAAACATATCATAAAACAAGGAAGCCTGGCGCACTAAAGCTCCTGCTATGCGCAGGGTTCGGGGAAAGGCCCGACCACAAGGGTCTAATGTACGCAGCCTTACCTTGAATTACAAGAGGTTGTTTCCAAGGCTTGAACGCATGACCTCCTGGTCACATGGAAGCAACTTTACTAGTTACTCCAAGGCACTCCTTCAGTATAAACATATCATGTTAACAAAATTAAAAATCGACTTCTAATGACTCAAGAACACATGAATTACAACACAATACATTAACTCACCTCAACTCTTCATCCAAGTAAGTAATCTCAAGCTCACCTCGAGCTCTTCCAGGAGCTTTAATAGGTATCTGTTAGCAAATAGCGCCGAGATAGAAACACGTTAGGATACATTAAGACAAAACAAAATATTAGAAAAAAAGATGAAAAGAAAAGAACACTCATCCATATTTGTGCTCTCATGTTATATACATCCTCCACAAGTTGTCATGAAGTTAAATTAGCAGCTCATTTTTTTTGTATTTGGAATAGTAAAGTGTATAAAATGCATTACAAACAAAACAACCCCTTTATAGCAAAGTGATGAGAAAAGGCTGTGGAAGAACTTACCAGTCCAGCAATTTTGAAATAATCAAACTTTACTGCCACCTTGTTTGCATTCAAAGGGGTCAAATCTGCAGTAACCTTCAGCACATATTGATTAAAGACGCAAATGGTAAAATTTGAAAAGATGCTACTGTAGACAGAAATAAATGGCAAGATATATGTACATATTTTACTTAGCCAACAAAGATTTAACTTTCGCATTTGCTTTCTAGCTAATTAGTATGCTTTCTCTCTTCTATAGAGGAAATTTTTAAGGTTATACACCATTTCTATCAACTTGTTAGAACTAACAGTAACTTATGCATTGTGTTATTAGATTTCATTGGACCAAGGTTGAGTCACCGTTACATGAAGGGTTCTCTTAAACCTTATGTATCAAAGGGGAAACGGAGGGAGTTGTTGGATATTTGCCCTGATTTTCTTATCATAATTTAGTATTATTTTTCTTCGAAGGTAAACACAAATTTTTCATATTTGCTAATCCTTTCTCTTGTAGGAAATGATTTTGTACTCTATAAATTGAGGTTCTTTACTTCTCACTTGGAAGCATCCACAAGCATCCATAATGTAGTGCTAAGGCTCTGAGGGGTCGTTTGGTAGGAGGTATAAGGTGGAATATCTCATGGATAAGCTTAAGATATCCATGGATAAAATTTATACCATGTTTGGTTGATGGTATAAATTTATCCCGCGATTAATTTATACCATCAACCAAACATGGTATAAAACTACTACCAAATTTAGGTTGCATTTGTTTTTTTTAAAGATTCAGAGGTCTGAATCTGAATGCACATCTGAATGAGTAAGATGTCTCTGGATCTGAAAACTGAATGATTAAGACTGTTTGTTTTTCGACATCTGAATTTACAAAATCAAATTATTTGTGTATATAATAAAATAAAAACTACAATTCAAATATAAAACTAATTATATATCAGAAAAATATGTAATTTAATACAACAAAATTATTATTTGATTGAAAAAAAATATTTATATTTGTTGGTGATAATGTAGATGGTTTATAATGGTGGTTGCAGTGACAATGATTGATGTTAGTGATTAGTAATGTTGGTGGTGATAGTTGTGATGGTTGGTATTGTAATGACTGTTATGATGGTGGCGGTTGATAGTGGTGATGGTGGTTGTGATGTGACGTTGCTTGATGTTAGTAGTTGGAGGTGTTGATTGTGATGGCTAAAAAATAAATGCATGATGGTTTGACAATGTGTTGGTGCTAGTTGGAGATGTTGTTAGTTGTGATGGTGGAGATGGTTGTTAGTACAGATAAATTGTAGCGATGGTAGTGGTTGAAGTCTAAGTTGCTCGGACTCTTCAAAAATGTCTACCGGTGCATGTCGGATCCTCCAAAAATAGTGTATTTCTAAAGGATCCGACACGGGTGCGGCAACATTTTTAGAGAGTCTGAGCAACTTAGTTGAAGTGATGGTAGGGGTGGAGTTAATAGTGACAATGGTGGTGGCTGCCAAAGAATGTGTGAAGGTTGTGATGTATTAGTGGTAGTTAGCGGTGGTGTTAGTTGTGATAGATGAGTTGGTCGATAGTAGGGATTGACCGATAGTGGTTGATAATGGTGGTGGTGTTGACGGCGGTGGTGGCGGTGAATAGAATTAGAATAATAGAGGTAGTAGGTGTGGTAGCGGTTGGCAATAGTGGTTGGTAGCGATATTTGTTGTCGATGGTGGTTGTGATGATGGCAGTGGTTGGTGGTTAACAATGGTGGCGGTGGCAGAGGTGGTTAGTAGTGGTGATTGATGATTATGAATAGAGGTGGTGAATATTATCCAACACCAGAATACGGTCTATTAAGACTCGATTCTAGATCTGAATGATTAAAACCTATTCAGATCTATTAAGAGCTAAAATCTTAATAAAAAACAAATGCACTTAATGGTTTGATATCTGAACCAGTCAGATTCAGACCTCCATTAAGTGCAAACAAATGAGTCCCTAATCTTGGTATAACCCATCTTATCCCATCAACCATGAGACTACTTTATACTATTTCCCATAGGTATAAAATAGTCTAGGGATTATAATACCAGAATAATTTAGTCTATGTACCAAACGACTTCTGGGAATCTTGTTTAGGTAGAGAATTTGTGGGACACAAGTGTTGCCTTATCACTTGTGTTAACCTCTTTTTATTTTGAGTGAATTTTGTGAGGTCACTTCTCTCGAAATTTTATACTCTTTTATATAGTGAATTGTTCATCTCCTTTTGTGGATGTAGGTTAGTTGACCGAACCATATTAAATTACTGTGCCTCCTTTGGTATATTTCTCTTTTGGTGTTTGATCTATCGATTTTTGAGGTTTGTTGTGTTAGTTTTCACATGACACTTGGGTTGCATTTTTTTTCTTAAGATTCAGATGTCTGAATCTAAATGCACATCAGAAGAATTAAGATATTATCTCTAGATCTGAAAACTGAATGATTAAGACTGTTTGTTTTTCAACATCTAAATGTGAAAAAAGTTTATTTGTATATATAATAAAATAAAAAATACAATTCAAATAAAAAATTAATTATATATTATAAAAGTATGTAATTTAATACAACAAAATTATTATTTGATTGAAAAAAAAACATTTATATTTGTTAGTGATAGTAGAGATGCTTTATAACAGTGGTTGTGGTGACGATGATTGATGTTAGTGATAAATAATGTTGGTGGTGATAGTTGTGATGGTTGGTATAGTAGTGACTGTTATGATGGTAGCGATTGATGGTGGTGGTTGTTGTGATATGATGTTGCTTGATGTTAGTAGTTTGAGGTGTTGATTGTATTGGCTGAAACATGAATGCATGATGGTTAATGATGTGTTGGTGCAAGTTGGAGATGTTGTTTGTTGGGAAGGTAGAGATGGTTGTTAGTAGAGATAAATTGTAGCGATGGTAGTGGTTGAAGTGGTGGTAGAGGTGGCGTTACTAGAGACAATGGTGGGGGCGGCCGAAGAATAAGTGGAGGTTGTGATGTATTAGTGATAGTTAGTTGTGGTGCTACCAGAGGCGGATCCAGGATCCGAACTCTCCGAGTGCCAAGTAAAATTGTCAACTGGTACAATTACGACGCTTGTTGCCCTGTTTTAATCAACAATGCTCGACGTTTGTTGCCCTGTTTTAATCAACAATGCTTAAACTAGTACATTTACGATGCTTGTTTCCCTATGTTAATCAACAATGCTTAAACAAAATAAAAAAATAAAAAATGATGTGCTGCTAAACAAGATAGAACCCACGACCTTTGACCCACAAAAGTGGCACTTTACCACTTGCACTAGATAGTGCTAAAAAAAAATTAAAAAATAACACTTGCACTAGATAATGCTAAAAAAAATTAAAAAATAATATGCTGCTGACCGAGATTGAACCCACAACCTATTGCCACTTGGACTAGATAACACTTTGGTATTATGAGTGACAGATTTAATATTTACTATATCCGTCTCGATATATATAGAACATTGCTTAACAGAAAAAAACCTAAAAAATAATATGTTGCTGCTCGAGATCGAACCCATAACCTATTAAACACAAAAGTGGCACTTTGTCACTAGCACTAGATAGTACTTTGGTATTGTGGGTGGTAGATTTAATATTTTAATTTATCAGTCTACATATATAGCTATATATATAGAATTTCCGTCGAAATTTGCGGGTGGCGTGCCACCCCCACCGGCCTTAATAGATCCGTCTCTGAGTGCTACTTATGATAGATGAGTTGGACAATAGTAGGGATTGACCGGTAGTGGTTGATGATGGTGGTGTTGTCGACGGCGATAGTGGCAGTGAATATAATAGAATAATAGAGGTAGTAGGTGTGGTAGAGGTTAATAATAGTGGTTGGTAGCGATATTTGTTGTCGATGGTGATTGTAATGGTGGAGGTGGTGGTTGATAATGATAGCGGTGGCAGAGACTGTTAGTGGTGGTGATTGCTGATTATGAATAGAGTGGTGAATATTATCAAACACCAGAATATCTCTTCAGACCTATTAAGACTTGGTTCTAGATCTGAATGATTAAAACCTATTAAGAGCTAAAATCTTAATAAAAAAACAAATACACTTAATGGTATGAAGTTTGAACTATTCAGATTCAGACCTCCATTAAGTGCAAACAAATTAGGCCTTAATTAGTTCGGCCTTATCAAGTGACTTTAGAGCAATATTCCAAATGGGTATTCTTCTAGTGGATTTAGTTCTAACCGCAACCTATTTGATAATAATGAAGATTTTCTTTTGAGAAATTTTATCAGAGTGTTACTCTCTTTAAAGACAAATTTAATGAAGGAGATTTAGAAATAGAGATTCAATCTATTGAAGTTATGTAAACAAGGCGGAACAAATTTATTTTGTTAGAAATTTAGAATATGAGGGAGAATTATTGGGTATTTGCCCTGATTTTCTTATCATAATTGTGTTTTACTTTTCCTAAAAGGAAAATTAAGTTTTTCATATTTGGCTAACCCTTTCCCCTGTAGTAAAAAACTTTTGACTCTATAAATTTTGAGATGGTAGAGTCTCGTGCTGATAACGCATTATAAAATACAGGCAAAATGTTAATATAAAACTTAAAGAAAAGAGGAGGAAACTTTAGAGAATTTTAGTAGTACTTTTGTTTACTGCTTGAATCTATATCAATCAAAATATACAAAAGGATGGCTATATATAAGCCACCAAACTTGCTCCCTACCTTGACATCAACTTGGCAAGACCAAGGAACTTTAGAGTTCAAATTCAATTTGAATAAGTAATCTTGGTGTTCAAGTTCAATTTGGCTACTAACTCTTATCTCTCATTAATGACATTCACACATATATGTGTCACATGTCATTCCTATTACATAACATTCTGTGTCTTGTTAAACATCCAAACTTGTCTTTTTGGGATTTAGACCTTAGAAATTGCAAGAATCAGAATACAGAGTAAAAGCTTATGTCTACTCACCGATAAAGACACATTAATTTGGTCCTTGATTTGCACTTTTTAAATAATTGTGCTTTGCATTTCACTTTTCAGTAAAATTTTCAAATAACAAAGCATTATAATATCTGGAAAAAAACATTGAAACTTCAGCTATATGCCAACTTGAGATTAAGTTATGAAATTAAATATCAATACAATAGTTACAACCTTGAGGTATACTTAGAATTAGCAGATAGCTTCACAATGGCCACACAGAGGAACTTTCACTATAAGCTCCAGACTGAATGACATTAAAATCAAAATCGCTACTTATCATCTTCAAGTTAGGAGTAAAAGAATACAAAGTATTATGCACACAACTCTTATGATGATAGTCACAACCTTGTGGTTGTTTATTGATGTCAGTGAAACACACCCAACCCATAACTCATGGACTGAGATGAATAGATCCAAATTATACGCTTAATGTTCGCGACACAGAGAATGAAACCCGACATGATTTCAGAGGATATCGCTAGCAACACTTTATGGGATTATTCTTCTTTTTCTTATTTGTCATGTTTTTCTTTGGTCCTGTGGTTCGCTCCAGATAGATACACAGATAAAGTTCATAAAGTATTGGTGAATTGATTATGGAACAGAGGAGAAACTAAATAATCACAGAGGGGATTCTAGGAATTCTAGAGTATGAGTGCACTACTTAAAAAAAGGAAGAAAAATGCCTAAGTAGGAATTGATCCTTGTTCCTCTTGGTAAATACCTAAACGTTTAACCAAGTGCACCATCAAGCCTTTTAACAATATTAGATTAATTCTAGAAAATATGTATATAAAGTATCCAGTTTTATGAAAAGAGCACGAGTTCCCCTGCTCTATAAATTACACATAGAATCGCCCCAGATTATAATCAACAAAATCTAAAATATGCACACTGAAGAGCTGAGTGTTGATGGTACAGACAAAAGAAGAAAAAAATATACTTTAGCATAAATCAGAACTCTTCATCTGAGTTGCATGGACAAATCCAAGAAGGAATTTAGCTTGTGCCAGAAAATATGTGGGAGGTGTTGGGTTCATAGTATATGAAAGAAGTGTGAATGGAAAAATGGAGAATAAAATGATCGAGGGGAAGGAGACACTAAAATGGAAAGTGTACTCCCAAATTAGAAAGTTTACTCTTTCTCCCATATTAGTGGAAGAAGAGAACTTGAAAGTGTTTATAATCAAGAACACTTGCTCCACATGGCAAGTGAAGCAAGAAATAATAGATGCCTCGCGCCGTCGTTGTCGTCGCTCGCTCGGCTTCGGCTTCGGCTTCGGATTTGGCAAATGATCAATGAGATCTATCTTTTTGGACAAACTTTATTTGAATTTCGAAGAATGCCAAGAAAAAATGCAGTATTTCGGACCTCCATTTATATATACATGCAGTAACAGTTGCACTGTTTCAAGTGAACTGATGCATTGTTTTCGAATTAGTGCTTCAGAAATGATACATTGTTCTGAACTGACGCTACAGAAGGTTGCAATGGTTCGAAATGATGCTTCAGAAGGATGTAATCCTTCAATGAAGTGACACACTGATTCATGAAATGAGATGACTGTTCAGGAAAAGATGCAATCTTTGATGAACAGACATGAATTTACCGCAAAGGTGTAACCTTCGGAGTGAACCATTGCCTCTTTTCAGAAGAGGCATGTTGTGGCTATATAAACCTGGTTTCTTCCACAGGCTTAGTAAGAAATTTTCAGATTAAAAACTCTCTTCTTGTCTCAAAAATATTCTGTGTGATCACTCAAAACGCTCTGTGAGTTCGAAGATATTCCAACCGTTTGAGATACCGCTACTGTTGGTCTGTTAGCCATTTTATCCTGGGAGGAAAAATTCCACAACCTCGGGTACAATGAGGGGATTATTTCCTTAAGAAAAATCCGTGAATTCGGACGACTTGGCTATTTTCTGTTTTATCTTAATTTCTGCAAAATAAAATACACCTCTTGGAAAGGTCATTTTGATCTTGTGTTGAGGGTATTTGATATACTTCATTGTGTTCTTGTTTATACTTGAACTCAAGTTGAAGTTGGTGTTGTAATATACAGATTCTGTGTACCCGAAGTACAAACGACATAACAATCTTAAGGAAATAATTACTATTACAGAATCTGTATTGCTTGTTTTTGGAGATTAAAGTTTTAACTTTCTACTCCGCCTGAACTTAACTAGTGATTTGAAGTCATAAAAACTTCGTCACAAGTTAAAGATCATTCGATTGACAATTGGAATTCATAAAAACTTCATTGTTAACCAGAAACAAAGGAAAACAAAAATTTAATCTTTATAAGTAGTATTCTGAAAATACTAAGTATTTTTTGTCTTGTGGTGACAGAAAAATGGCAACTGAAAGTCAAATGATGGATGCGACAACGTCTATAGGGGCAACTAATATTGCCACATCAAGTCGCATAAATGCTCCGCCAACAATGGCACCGGCGGAGAAGCCCGAAAAATTTTCGGGCATTGACTTTAAGCGGTGGCAGTAAAAGATGTTCTTTTACCTCACCACTTTATGTCTGCAACGGTTCACTAGCGAAGATGCTCCTGAGATACTTGAGGGAACCTCGGACAAAGACCGCTTCATTATTGTAGAAGCTTGAAAACATTCGGACTTCTTTTGCAGGAATTATATTCTGAGTGGTCTCCAAGACGACCTTTACAATGTTTATAGTGGAACCAAGACATCAAAGGAACTGTGGGGGGCACTTGAACGAAAATATAAGATGGAGGATGCGAGAATTAAGAAATTCCTTGTTGCACGATTCCTGGACTTCAAAATGATAGATAGCAAATCTGTTGTCTCTCAAGTACAGGAGTTGCAAGTCATCATACATGATCTCCTAGCAGAAGGTATATCTTTGAAAAATACCTTAGTTGAACAAATTAAAAATGTTCTTAATACTCACATAAACTGTTTTGTAGGTTTAATTGTGAATGATGATTTTCAAGTAGCAGCGATAGTTGAGAAGCTACCACCTTTGTGGAAAGACTTCAAAAACTACTTAAAGCATAAACGTAAGGAGATAACTGTTGAAGATCTTATTGTCTGACTTCGTATTGAAGAGGATAATAAAGTTGCTGAAAGAAGGTCCAAGGGGAATTCTACAATTAATGGAGCACATATTGTAGAAGATGACCAAAACAATTCCAAGAAAAGGAAGAAAGTTGAACAAGGAAACAATCAACCCAAGAAAAAGTTCAAGGAAAAATGCTTCAACTGTGGCAAGATTGGCCACAAGTCCACAGATTGTCGTGCCCCAAAGAAAGGCAAGAAGAAGGATCAAGCAAATATGATAGAATCCAACAAAGAATGCGATGATCTGTGTGCTATGTTCTCACAATGCAACTTGACGGGGAATCCTCGCGAATGGTGGATGGATTCTGGTGCCACCCGCCATGTATGTGCCAACAAGGAGTTGTTTTCGTCATTTGCTCTGGCTCAAGCAGAAGAAATGATCTACATGGCTAACTCCTGTACTGCTAAGGTGGAGGAAACAGGAAAAATTTACTTAAAGATGACTTCCGGCAAGGTCTTGACACTGAACAATGTGTTGTATGTTCCGGAGTTACGTAGAAACTTAATTTTTGTTTCACTCCTAGATAAGAACGGATTCAAATGTGTAACCGTTTCTGGAAAAATTGTAATTAGCAAAGGAGAAATGTATGTAGGAAAAGGCTATCTGACCAAAGGCCTTTATAAGATGGATGTAATGACTGTTGAAATAAATAAAAGTTCGAATTCTTCTTATTTGCTTGAGTCTTATGATTTATGGCATGAACGTTTAGGTCATGTTAATTACAAAACGTTACGAAAACTGATTAACTTAGAAGTTTTGTCAAACTTTGAGTGCAATAAATCAAATGTCAAACGTGTGTGGAATCGAAGTATACAAAGCATCTTTATAAGTTCGTGGAAAGGAATTTCAATCCCTTAGACTTAATACACACTGACATTTGTGATATGAAGTCAACACCATCACGTGGTGAGAAAAAGTATTTCATAACTTTTATTGACGATTGCACTAGATATTGTTATGTCTACTTGCTAAATAGTAAGGATGAAGCAATAGATGCGTTTAGGTAATATAAAACTGAAGTTGAAAATCAGTTAGACAAAAAGATCAAAATGATAAGAAGTGATAGGGGCGGAGAATATGAATCTCCCTTTGCACAAATATGTGTAGAGAATGAAATAATCCATCAAACTACGACCCCATATTCATCTCAATCTAATGGAATTGCGGAAAGGAAAAACCGAACTTTGAAGGAAATGATGAATGCCTTACTTATAAGTTCTGATTTACTACAAAACTTATGGGGGGAGGCTATCCTTACGGCCAATCGTATACTCAACAGAGCTCCTCATAGTAAGACACAATCAATTCCTTACGAAAAATGAAAAGGAAGGAAACCCAACTTGAAATATTTCAAAGTGTGGGGGTGTCTAGCGAAGGTTCAAGTTCCTATACCTAAAAGGGTTAAGATAGGACCTAAAATGGTGGACTGTGTGTTCATAGGATATGTTAAAAGTAGAAAAGCATGTCGATTTTTGGTTCATAAATCCAAACATCCGGATATTAATGAAAACACGGTAATTGAATCAAACAATGTTGAATTCTTTGAAAACATTTACCCGTATAAAATTAGACATAAACAGTCTAGTGGGGGATCTAAACGACCTCGAGATGAACCAAGTGAGAATGTACATAATGAAGAAAATCCAAGACGTAGTACACGTTAAAGAACGTCAACTTCGTTTGGATCGGATTTTCTAACATTTCTCTTAGAAAATGAGCCTCAAACATTTAAAGAAGCGATGTCATTGTCAGACTCATCCTTTTGGAAAGAGACAGTCAATAGTGAGATAGATTCAATCTTAAGCAACCATATATGGGAATTGATTGACCTTCCTCCTGGAAATAAACCATTAGGTTCTAAATGGATCTTCAAAAGGAAAATGAAGGCGGATGGTACCATTGACAAATACAAGGCAAGACTTGTAGTAAAAGGCTTCAAACAGAAGGAAGGTCTTGATTACTTTGATACATACTCGCCAGTAACAAGGATAAACTCAATTCGAATGTTAATTGCCTTGGCGGCGGTATATGATCTTCAAATCCATCAAATGGATGTGAAAACCACATTCCTAAATGGAGATTTGGAGGAAGAAATATACATGGAACAACCTGAGGATTTTGTGGTACCAGGAAAAAAAAATAAGTTATGTAAACTTGTTAAGTCACTTTATGAACTAAAACAAGCACCTAAGCAATGGCATGCAAAGTTTGACCAAACCATGTTGGCAAACGGATTCAAGATAAATGAATGTGACAAATATGTATATATTAAAGACACACCAAATCACCAAGTCATTGTTTGTTTATATGTGGATGATATGTTGATCATCAGCAGAGATATTTGTGACATAAATGCAACCAAACGAATGCTCGAGAGCAAGTTTGATATGAAAGACCTTGGAGTTGCAGATGTGATCTTAGATATAAGAATCCATCGAATTCCACAAGGGTTAGCATTGTCACAGTCTCATTATATCGAAAAAGTACTTGACAAGTTCAAGGATATGGAATTCGGTATTGCCAAGACTCCATTGGATGTGAACTTTGCACTTCGAAAAAATGAAGGGGAAAGTGACTCACAATTGGAGTACGCAAGAGTATTGGGATGTTTAATGTATATAATGAACTGTACATGACCAGACATAGCATGTGCAATTAGTAAATTGAGTCAGTACACGAATAATCCCAACAAAACTTATTGGATGGCAATGAAAAAAGTTTTGGGTATCTTAAATACACTCAAAACTATGCTTTGCATTATAATAAATATCCTGCGGTACTTGAAGGATATAGTGATGCAAATTGGATCACCGAATCGAACGAAGTAAAATCCACAAGTGGATATGTATTTACTATCGGTGGAGGAGCAATTTCTTGGAAATCATCCAAACAGACTTATATCGCTCGCTCTACAATGTAGTCTGAATTTATCGCATTAGATAAAGCCGGTGAAGAAGCAGAATGGCTCCGGAATTTCTTAGAAGATATTTCGTATTGGCCCAAGCCAGTGGAACCAGTATGTATACACTGTGATAGCCAAGCGGCAATAGGTAGGGCAGGGAGCATGATGTACAACGGTAAATCTCGTCACATACGACGGAGACATAATACCGTTAGGGAACTTCTCTCTAGTGGAATTATCACTATTGACTATGTAAAATCAAAGGATAATATGTCGGATCCACTTACAAAAGGCCTATCTAGAAGAGTGGAAAGAACATCCAAGGGAATAGGTTTAAGGCCTAGGACGAGTCAGCATGGCAGTAACTCTACCTAGCAGACTGGAGATCCCAAGAGCTAGGTTCAAGGAGATCAAACAAAGTTGTGTCTGACAGGTTCAACATTGTCAATTACTCAACCCATTCTCATGATGTAGACAATGTATAGTAGACTAGGATAAGACTTAAGGTGAAAAATCTTTCAATGATTATCTAAATTTGGCAGATTTGACCAAATAGTTTAATCTACAGGATTGAACGTTTAGAAATCACCTATGCGAGGGTGAAGTGGAAGCCGCTTCAAAGAGAATGTTAGTAAAGGCCTATTCTCTAAGCTCTCATGAAACCGGGAAGTGTTCATGGCTGAAAAGAACGAAACCATGAGAACCATAAACATTAAAAGGCTGGTTGTGTAACATGTATTGTCTAGGTGTATATTAAAGCTCGACGGTTCAAAGATATCAAATCTACCGATTGACCGAGTGCATCTGATGCATGTTCACTACGGAAAGTTCAAAGGAAAACCCACTTATCCAGATGCATTCAGTCTTTGCTTGATGATCACATACTTGTCCGTAAAAATTTTATGAAAAATAGTCATTCCCCATTCATGTAGGGGATTGTTGGGTTCATAGTATATGAAAGAAGTGTGAATGAAAAAATGGAGAATAAAATAGTGGAGGGGAAGAAAACACTAAAATGGAAAGTGTACTCCCAAATTAGAAAGTTTACTCTTTCTCCCACATTGGTGGAAGAACAGAACTTGAAAGTGTTTATAATCAAGAACACTTACTCCACATGGCAAGTGAGGCAAGAAATAATAGATGCCTCGCGCCGTCGTTGTCGTCGCTCGCTCGGCTTCGGCTTTGGCTTCGGCTTTGGCAAATGATCGATGAGATCTATCTTTTTGGACAAACTTTATTTGAATTTCGAAGAATAACAAGAAAAAATGCAGTATTTCGAACCTCCATTTATATATACAGGCAGTAACAGTTGCACTGTTTCAAGTGAACTAATGCATTGTTTTCGAATTAGTGCTTCAGAAATGATACATTGTTCTGAACTGAGGCTACAGAAGGTTGCAATGGTTCGAAATGATGCTTCAGAAGGATGTAATCCTTCAATGAAGTGACACACTGATTCATAAAATGAGATGACTGTTCAGGAAAAGATGCAATCTTTGATGAACAGACATGAACTTACAACAAAGGTGTAACCTTTGGAGTGAACCATTGCCTCTTTTTCAGAAGAGGCATGTTGTGGCTATATAAACCTGGTTTCTTCCACAGGTTTAGTACGAAATTTTCAGATTAAAAACTATTCTTGTCTCAAAAATATTCTGTGTGATCACTCAAAACGCTCTGTGAGTTCGAAGATATTCCAACCGTTTGAGATACCGCTACTGTTGGTCTGTTAGCCATTTATCCTGGGAGGAAAAATTCCACAACCTCGGGTACAGTGAGGGGGATTATTTCCTTAAGGAAAATCCTTGAATTCGGACGACTTGGCTATTTTCTGTTTTATCTTAATTTCTGCAAAATAAAATACACCTCTTGGAAAGGTCATTTTGATCTTGTGTTGAGGGTATTTGATATACTTCATTGTGTTCTTGTTTATACTTGAACTCAAGTTGAAGTTGGTGTTGTAATATACAGATTCTGTGTACCCGAAGTACAAATGACATAACAGGAGGAGACTAGTAAATGAATGCAGTGAATCAAAACGTTAAAGAGTAAACAGACATTACGAAGGAGATTAAAAGTGCACCAATATTATAAACATTGAGGACTATTAGTGTTCCAAATTAAAAAAGAAAGATGATTTTGAGTCTAAACCCAAAGATAAGGGATTATTTTGGGACTTCTCTCTAAGCAAAATGGAGTTGGCATAACTAAGCTTTTAGTTACTTCTGTTACCATTTTATTGTGTTAGGAATTGAAATTATGTTATTCAGTAAAATTCATAAAAAAGAATTTGCACCATCCTGAAAATTCAATCAGGATATTCTGCTTTACAAAAATTTAGCAGAGATAATTCAAGCGACATTGCAGAAGTTCAACAGTAGTGGAAATATAACACATATACCAATTTTAATCTCACCGTAAAAGAAAAACCTAACCATAAAATAAAACTGTCATGCTTGGGCAGAAGTTGTGATCAGTACCAACGAGTAGTGACATCTACATATAAGGTTTGTGATTCTCAGTAATTTAAAAAATGGCAATTATTCTGGTTAATGTTTTCTAAAGCATATCAATGAATGACCAAATTCCTTTCAAGGGAAACAACATCTTAAATTAAAGGTGGTGTATTCTGTTCCTCTTCCTATTATACAAGCCAAATTAGCTGAGTACACACTCAATAGAACTACACATTATTGATTAAAAAAAAAAATTGTCTGCATTTCAATCTACAGTAAATTAGCTGTACAGTTTGGTTTTATGGTGAAATTAGTGGTTTGAAGCTTTTCAAGTTTCTTAAAACATGAGAAAAAACGAAGGTTGTTTGAAGGAACAATATTATTCGGGAGAAGGTGGGAGTGGTATCGGTGGAGGAAAAAATGCGGGAAGTGAGGTTGAGATGGTTTGGTCATGTGATGAGGAGGGGCGCGGATGCCCCAGTTCGTAGGTGTGAGAGACTAGCGTTAGATGATTTCAAGCGGGGTAGGGGTAGACCGAAGAAATAATGGATAGAAGTGATTAGACGTGACATGGAGCAGTTACGTCTCACTGAGAACTGAGACATGACCCTGGATAGGAAGGTTTGGAGGAAAAACACTAGGATAGAGGGACAAGGTGGGTGGATGAATCGTAGTCCGTAGTTAGGAGGGTTTTGGTGTCTTTTGTTTGGTATTGTACATTACTTTTGTGGATGTTGTATCTATGTTAGTTTTATCATGTTTCATGCTTTGAATATTTTTGTATATTGTCCTGTGTCTTGAGGCGGGGGTCTATCGGAAACAGCCTCTCTACTTCTTTAGAGGTAGTGGTATGGACTGCGTACATTCTACCCTCCCCAGACCCCACTAGGTGGGAATATACTGGGTTTGCTGTTGTTGTTTTTAGGAACAATATAGGGATTTCTAGAATATTACTCCCCTCATCTTCTTTTTGATTTTGACTATGTTTTTAATACCAAAATTACATTCATATGGTATGAAATTGTAAACTCTTTTTTTCATCTAGAGCCTTGTTCCCGTAGAATTTTCATCCTCTAGTTCATAACGATCTAGGGATAATTCAATTAGAACTCTCAAAATATCAGGAATGGCAGATCAACCACAAAGTTACTTCCCTCTAAGGTTTGTTCTCACACCAACTAAAACTCAAAAGTAGTTCCCTTTAAGGCTTGTTCCTCTAGTTCATAACGATCTAGGGATAATTCAATTAGAACTCTAAAAATATCAGGAATGGCAGCTCAAACACAAAGTTACTTCCCTTTAACGTTTGTTCTCTCACCAACGCAAACTCAAATTACTTCCCTTTAAGGTTTGTTCTCTCACCAAACTTTACTGGCAAATCAAATTTAAAGTAATATCATTATCTGAATTACACAAGGAATCTAAACAACTCTTTCCATTTTCCCCATAATTCACCCATAAATTTCAAGTTTGGTGGAAAGACAAAAAGAAGGACAAAAAAAGAACTGCAAGTTCCCAGCCCTTGGTCATTTAATAGTCCCTTCGTCGAAACAAAAATCCAACAAAGGGGAGGATACTGAAGTCAATTTATAGGTTCGACGTTACCAGTTCATAAATATAGAGTCTTTCCACGATTTCTACTTCTAGTAAATAAGGAAGTTGGGTATGTCTAAAACAAGAAAATTGATTACAAACCGAATACCTGGTTGAAGAAGGGCCATCCTTCCATATTCTGAGCCCGAAGTGTATCTACATTTACTGCTTGGTAATTTACTCTAGATCTCAAAATCTTCGGTCTCTGCTCAAAATATTAAGCTATGAGTACCTCCATTTATATAACTGTTTGAAACTGGTAACTCCATTTATATAACTGTTAGAAAGAAGAAGAAGATTAACATCAACACAACACTAGCTACTTGATCATATATATACAGTAGCTGAGATATGGTAATTTGAAAGTGCTAGGCACTCGGTATCTCATCCTCTTGCTTTACCTGGACTTTGCTAGCAATTAATCATGCAATTGGAAATGAAATCTAGCATAATTGGAAATGAACATAGCACGACCAGTAATAGGTGAATAATGATCCTAAAATCATAATTTCTATAGTAAACTGTATATGCCATTAATTGATTCTGGTGACTACTTGGACCAAAGAGGCTCCTACTTCAGAATGATCTCAAGGATCTTTATGTTCTCTTCATAAAGATAACAGTGCATTATATAAGAATAATGCAATTCTACAGAAGAGAAAAAGATCAAGAATGGATCTCAAAAAGTATTTACTATGATAACCCAACCCCTCGTTTGGAGTATTTGCATTACATTTTTATGTTTTGAGACTACCTAAGAGTTTATATAATATTTTGGGACTTTTTGGTACAGTTTAGGTTAAGACCCAAGGGGTTTGGAAATATATTTTCCATTTCAGCTGATGCTGATTTCTAGTACAGGCAATTTTATCAAGTTCCCAATTAAGGGAAACATTGTGCATAGAGATAAAGTGCTCCCTGCACAATTACATAGAGTAAATAGGAGCTCAAGGTCCAGGCTCTTTGGCATTCGCTGGGTCCCGAGCAAGCTGCAACACAATCGCGTGGACATGTCGCGATCATAATGAAGATTCACCCGGATATGAATGTCAACAGGTACATGTAGGATTCTCCAAAAGAAGTGTATTCTTGGGCAGGATATAGGGACTATTGAGAGTCTAATTTGGCATAGATATAGGGACTGTTGGGAGTCCGATTGTGGTAATGATACAGGATTATTGTGTGAGATCGTTGGTATGACATTAATGTGCACGTGTGAATTTTGATCCATCCCTCATAAATCACCAACAAGGTACCTACCTTACCATGTGCAGATTGATTTTGGTTCTTGTTATGGGCACTTAGGTGCCAGATGATGGTAATGATGTTGAGATTATTGGTATTGAGATTTCGGACCCTGTTTGAGAGAGCTGAATTGGATAATGTTTGAATCTTTTCTGCATATCTTGTTGATATGTCTTGTTATCATTATCTTTTGTTGAATTGCTTATGCATATCGTCTATGTTTATTTGTGCAAATCTAACTTGTTGAATTGTTCTATACTGTGGTGTGCATACTTTTTTGTTGCCTTCTTATTGTATTACACAGGTTAATTGAAAACAGTTGTTTTTATTTAGCCTCACTAAAATATTTTTGGGGGCGGTTAATGATACTTAATTGAGTACTTCCCATATTCACCTCCTCTTCCCAACACTATATGTGCATATTCTGACCCCAATAGGAGTTCCATCCATGATTGAGCTTTAGAAGATTTCTCGTGTATCCTGTGGTGAGCTGTCAACCAGTTCTTGGTATAGTTTAGAGTTTATATATGTTATTTTCCCTTTCCTATACGTTTATGCTACCCTATTTCGGAAAGTATAGTACTAATTCTACTCTTAGATGCTCGTGACTAGTATTACCAGATTCTAGTGTTATGTGGATTTGATTCAGTAGTGTATCATACTTTATTATTCTCTTATGCATGTTGATACTCTACTTAGACTTTCTTGGTGTTGGATTTGGACATCGAGAGTTGAATTGTTTTTGGCTCGCCAAATATGGGGGTTGTTGGGTACCATCACGGTTTAGTTAAATTGGATCGGGACATTCACAAACTCAACAATCTGTCCAGCTGGTTGGAATTTAAACAAGGTATACAGTTCCATTAAAGGGCCTATAGGCTAAAAAACAAAAAAAGGGAAAAGGACACTCTATAGCACTTTTTAAAACAAATAGCTCAAGTTTGAAAACTTTCCAAAAAGTGGTCAGTCGGATATACTATTTTCTCTTTATAGTCATTTCCTAATTTGGGTCATTTTGGCCTACGTAGTCCATATACAATACTGATACAGGTATTCAACTTGGGCAATCTGGTTCTTTTAAAAATATTTCAATTTTTTTTTGCTATAAATTTTTTAATTGATCAAATATTCTGCTTTTTTTCATTGTTTAGAAATAATAATTGAATTATATAAAAACGATATAATTGTTAAATAGAATATGTATTTATATAAGATATATGTATAAAAATTGTATAGTTCTATCAAATATGTAATGTATAAAATACAACAACAAACCCAGTGTATTCCCACCTGGTGGGGTCTGGGGGGGTAAGATGTACGCAGTCCATACCTCTACCTCTAAAGAAGTAGAAAGGCTGTTTCCGATAGACCCCCGGCTCAAGACACAAGATACCACACAAGTACAAAGTAAAGCACCGAACAAGGTTACAAGATTACATAACATAACATGCATAACATAAATACGACATAAATACGGCAGCCATAAGTAAAAGAAAAAGAAAACAGAAAAGAAACAGAGGAAAGCACCCAGATTCGTACTAAAACAAGGAACAAGGAACACGGAATCATAACCAGGATACTACCCCCCGCAAGTAATTCCCTACACTAGCGACCCAAACTGGCCCTAGTCCTCTGCCCTAATTCACGTCCTCCAGACTTTCCTATCTAGGGTCATGTCCTCGGAGAGCTGTAACTGCTCCATGTCCCGCCTAATCACCTCACCCCAGTACTTCTTCGGCCTACCCCTACCCCGCCTAAAACCATCCAACGCTAGCCTCTCACACCTACGAACCGGGGCATCCATGCCCCTCCTCTTTACGTGTCCGAACCAGCTCAATCGGACTTCCCGCATCTTGCACTCCACTGGAGTCACTCCAACCTTCTCCCTGATAGTCTCATTCCGAACTCTATCTCCTCTAGTCAGCCCACACATCCAGCGCAACATCCGCATCTCTGCCACCTTCATTTTTTGGATGTGGGAATTCTTAACTGGCCAACATTCCGCTCCATACAACATGACCGGACGAACTACCACCCTGTAGAATTTGCCTTTAAGCTTGGGCGGCACCTTTTTATCACATAACACCCCCGACGCGAGCTTCCACTTCATCCATCCCGCCCCAATACGGTGCGAGACATCCTCGTCAATCTCACCGTTACCCTGGATCACGGACCCAAGATACTTGAAACTATCCCTCTTACATACCATCTGTGATTCCAGCTTCACTACCACCTCATCCTCCAGCCTTACGTCATTAAACTTGCATTCCAAATACTCTGTCTTGCTTCTGCTCAACCTGAACCCTTTAGACTCAAGGGTTTGTCTCCACACCTCTAATTTATCATTCGCACCCCCTCGAGTCTCATCAATCAGAACTATATCGTCCGCAAAAAGCATACACCATGGCACCTCCCCTTGAATACGCCGTCAGCACATCCATCACCAAAGCAAACAAAAAGGGACTAAGAGTAGATCCCAGATGCAATCTTGTCAATACGGTGAAATGCTCTGAGTCTCCTCCCGCCGTCCTCACCTGAGTTTTTGCTCCCTCATACATGTCCTTAATTGCTCTAATATATGCCTGCGGGACTCCACTCACCTCCAAGCACCTCCAAAGCACCTCCCTGGGGACTTTATCGTATGCCTTCTCCAGGTCGATAAACACCATGTGCAGGTCCTTCTTCCTTTCCCTATACTGTTCCACCAGTCTCCGTACCAGGTGAATTGCCTCCGTCGTCGAGCGGCCAGGCATAAACCCAAACTGGTTTTCCGAAATAGACAATATCCGTCTCAGCCTCGCCTCGACCACTCTCTCCCAAATCTTCATGTAATGTATAAAATATATATAAAAAATATATAGAAAGTGTATGAAAATTATATAATTGTTTTATAAAACGTGTAAAAAAAATGTACAATTATTGTATAAATTGTGTATCAAAACTATATAATTTTTGTATAGAATATTTATATGTATAAAATTTGTATAGAAACTGTATAGAAGGTGTGTAGAAACGGTATAGAACAAGCCAGTAAACTGAAATGGCTAGAAAGTGGAATTTAAATTCTATGGCCATTTTCATGGAAATAGTTTAATTTGAAGTGTCGTTTCTGTCCTTTTCCCCAAAAAAAGAAGACCTACAAGCAGGTTTTTCATGACATTCAGTAAAACATTTACTGGTGGTTCTAGTTTTCACCTGAATCTGTAAAATTGACTTCGATGTAGTGTATATAAGTTCCCATTTTCCATTCAGAAGACTTGACTTGAGGGGCTCCTTTGTTGGATTGCAACCATCAAGTTTGCGAGCAATCTAATTAAATAAGAGTGTTAAGGAAAGTTTGACAGACTATAACAAACATGATGAGTACAATCCCTCAGAATACTAATTTAAGATCAGAAGATAAAAACCTATTAGATATTTCAATTATATGAATCATCTCTTGCTAACCTAATTCTTAACATACTCCTGAACTTACATACATTGAGCAAGTATAAACATAGATAAAGAAAAACACCGTAATTACAATCAGCTCATGTCACAGAATATTTAGCCCTGCAATAGCAAGTGAATGATGAATCTGAACCACCCCTTTTTGGCCGAAATGATGAAATATTGGATAGAATGTAAAAATAATTTGGTGTACAAGTAGTTGTGAAAGAAAGAACTCTATAAATAGTATACTAAAATGAATAATATCCGTAATCCAACAAGTTCCTATATATAAAGCGAGACTTTTGTTCCAACTTTGTTACATTTTGTACATAAGTTATGTATATGCATAAAATATGGTACCATTAGCACGACATTACTTGTTTGTGTGTATACTACACTACATAGCGGACCTATCCGCATGTAAATAGTAAGAACAAAACAGAAAAGTCAAAATCAAATAGTTCCAGAATATATAAATGTAGTACAAATAAGTACTAATATTTTTAAGATGGAATAAAGCAAACCTGATCAATTATTTGCTGGTCTTGAGAAGTGGCATCAGCGCCACGATCAAGAGGTGCAATGGCCTCAAGAAGCTCTTGTTTAATGGGTGTAGCATCTTTGGTCTTGTTGAAGAAAGCAGGGAAGAAAGAAACATTGGTCCGCCATTTTTTATTGTGAGTAGAAGTGGTGATATGATGAGGATTTTGGATAGCAGGGAAAGAGAAAGAGGTGGAATGAGAGAGATAAAGCTTGGTTGAATACTGAGTAGCGACATGTGTTGGTAAGGGGGAAGGGGATAATGAGGATAAGGCCATGGAAATGGTGCAAATGAGTTTCTAGGGGACACTTTAATTAAATAAACGAAAAGGCCAAAACTATTCTCAACTATATTTTATATAGAGCAAAAATATTTCCATTTTTTTTTTTTAACTTAAAAAATATACCTTTATTTATTAGCTCAAAAACATTTCACTTTAATAGAGTGCCACCAAGCACACCACATGAAAAAAACTATCATATTTTCAGTCCACATCAGCATCTCATTTACGAAAAAGAGTCAAACCTATTCCCGAACTATTCAAAACAGAACAAAAATAATCCTATGTTTGTTTCTTGACTCAAAAATACCCTTCTGTTTGTTTTTTACTCACAAATAATCTACTTTAATCTAGTGCCACCAAGGACACAATGTAAAAGTAATTTACCATATGGTCAGGCCATATCAACATCCCATTTAATGCCTAGCCGACTCACTTAACCATCCAACTTAACATCTCATTTAATACTTGTACCTGATCCGTCTTTAAAAACTTTGACGCGTCTTCACTTAAACTCTACCAAATATATCGATGAAGACTAGGGATTTAGTACGTGGGTTGAACTGTCATATATTCTTTGGCATGATAAAGACGGATCGAATTTCAACCCATGTACTAAGGACTTTCTTTTTCTCTCAAAATCCCTAGTATACATTAATCTTTTTCGGGAGAGTTCAAGTGAAACAAAGGGTGGTTCTATCTTTACCCTTTACTTATGAAGACAAGTTGAATGTTTTAAAGATGAGCCGAATACATGTATTAAATAGAATGTTAAGTTGGATGGTTTAGTGATTTGATTGGGTATTAAATAGGATGTTGACGTAGATAGTCCATGTAATAATTTTTTTTGTGTGGTGTGCATGGTGACACTCCATTAAAGTAAGAAGTATCTGTGAGTCAAAAAATAATCTGAGGGGTATTTTTGAGCTAAAAAATAAATGAAGGGTATTTTGGGGCAGGTTGGTATAAATGGAGTCTTGCTTCGGGAGTTTTATGTAATAAGAAGGTGCCCTCGAAGCTTAAAGGAAAGTTCTACAATGGGGTCCGACCGGCTATGTTGTATAGAGCGGAGTGTTGGCCAGTTAAGAACTCCCACATCCAAATATTGAAGGTGGCGGAAATGAGGATGTCGCGATAGATGTGTGGCCATACTAGAAAAGATAGGGTAAGGAATGAGATTATTCGGGAAAAGGTGGAAGTGGCCTTGGTGGAGGACAAGATGCGAGAAGTTAGGTTACGTTGGTTCGAACATATGATGAGGAAGAGCTCTAATGCTCAAGTGCAGAGGTGTGAGATACTGGCTATAGATGGTTTTAGGCGGGGTAAAGGTATGTTGAAAAAGTATTGGAAAGAGGTGATTAGGCAAGATATGAAGCAGTTATAGCTAACGGGGAACATGACTCTTGATAGGAAGGTGTGGAAGACGCGGATTAGGATAGAGAGTTAGGGGGTGAAAGTGTGTCGGTAACAATAGGGGAACGTTCTTTATTTGTGTCTGAAGTTTCTTGTTCGTGGTGTTGAGTGTTGATCATGGTTTCGGATATATAATTTTTAGTATTATCGTGTGGCTATAGTATTATCGTATGGCTAGTGGTGTTAGTTTATTTTGCAGATTGTACTAGTTTATATGGATTTATATTTTGTGTTTGTTATACTGCTATCGGTCCTAAGCCGAGGGTCTATCGAAAACAACCTCTCTACTTTATCTGAGGTAGTGGTATGGTCTACGTACGCTCTACCCTCTCAAGACCCCACTATGTGTGAATACACTGGGTATGTTGTTGTATTTTGAGATAAAAAATAAATGGAGGATATTTTGCTCCATTTCGGATAGTTTAGAGGTAGTTTTGGCTCTTTTTCGTAAATAAGATGTTGGCATGGATTGATCATGTGGTAATTTTTTCCACGTGATGTGCTTAGTGGCACTCTATTAAGGTGAGGAGTATTTTTAAGTTAACAAAATAAATGGAGAGTATCTTTACTATATTTCAAATAGTTCAGAGGTAATTTTGACCATTTTCCATTAAATAAATGGTTGTTAAACTGATGTGTTTATCCTTGTATTTTATTTCCAAATAAATGATATATGACATGACTTAATCTTTTCTCTACCAAAATTATCCATATTTTAATACATGGAGTTTACATTATTAAGAGTCACTTCTTTCTTCAAGATATTTAATTGAGATTAAAATAACGATAAAATATTTCTTATTTTTTAAGAAATCAATAGTTTTCTTAAAGGGTATGTCAAGGCCAAAAGTATTTTCTTTTAAATGGAGAGAGTAATAATTAGTTCATTTATTTCAATTTGTTTGTCATATTTTAACTTGACACAAAGTTTAAGAAAATTAATAAGACTTGAATTTTATAGTCTTAAACTAAAGATATGTCAAATGTATCAAAATGATTTTTAATCTTATGGTCCTAAATATATCACATGAAAAGTTGAAATTAAAGAATTTCTAAAAATGAAAAGAGACATTCTTTTTTTAAATAGATTAAAACGAAAAGTAGTAAAATTAAATTGAAAAGGATGGAATATAAAAAAATTTCACAACCTTTACTTTACGCTTGATGAATGAACATAAAAATCAGATCTATTAGGATCTACTAGGTTCGTGGTCTCGTAAATTGAAGGGTCATTCACTCAATTATTCTCTCTTTTAGCTCCTATCTGACCAATCTTGTTATAGAATTTTTCGTATGATTTGAGATAAGACAAATCTTATAGGAAAGAGTCATATTTCCATCACAAATAGTCTTCGTATTTATTTGCTTGAACCTATAAATTTTTGGGTAAGTTTTAATAGGAGTAGAAGAAAAATTCATCACGTGAAAAGTGATTCAACTTATCCACACTCAACATTAGTGATGTTTTTGCTTTTTAGCTTTGAAAAAGTTTCAACAAAAAAAAAAAGGGAAAAGCAGGCACTGGGACAGTTTGGCAAAAGACGTGCTTACTTACTAAGGTAGGAGTATGGATTTCAGATCTCTATTTGAAATCTCAAATGCTTTATTTGTCAAGTTATAATGGAGATTTAGGACATCTGGAACCATATAGTCCACTTTTATGTGAAATAAATACTATAAGAAGAAACTCCCTACTATGATTTCATGGAAAGAGGGTTCACAATTATGGAAGAAAATGCTGGAAGCTAGGGATGAGGTGGAGCATAGTATCTGGTAGGAACCAAAAAATGGTTCAACTAGTTTTTGGTATGATAATTGGTCTAAGTTGGGTCCTTTGTACCAACTTGCGTCAATTGATATGTGTTTAACTTTGCAGAGGTAAATTATTTTTTTTCAGAATGACAGGTGGAATGAAGATTTTCTTAATCAACAATTATCAAGTTATTTTTGTAAATCACATTCTTGCGGAATATCCTAGAAGATTGCAAACAGAGAAGAGGGACAAACCTTGGTGGTTGCTTACTACTAATTGGAACTTTTGAGTAAAAAGTTTTTCGGATTTTGATGTGTCATGGTTTCATGACACCTTCGATGCTCAAAATAAAGAAATTATGAAGGAACTTAGGTACTTTTACTGGGTATGATATGTTTTTGTATTGATTGTGCAGGAAAATAGGTTTCAAAGGAAAAACTCAGAAAAGGATGAAAAATTTGCTAAGTGAAGAGAAGTTGGTGACTTATGAGTGTGGTCCACGAATCATCAACTAGATCCACGACTTGTGATTGGGGTTCGTGAGTTGACTTCTGAAGCTAAAGGAAAAGTCTGATTTCTACAAATTCATGAGTCGTGACTTCAAACCACGACCCGTGGATGGCAGTCATGTCATATACTGAAAACTGATACTGAGCCTGATTTTCATGATAAAGACCTATGACTTATGGGTCTGATCCACAACTTCACCCACGAGTCGTAGCATGTCCCTGACTTAGTTCTCTTACATAGTTTATGATAAGATTCGTTTTGTATCTATAAATACTCTCATTGTATTTTACGATTAGTTTACACACTTTTACATTATTTTGAGTTTCTTAGACACATTATTGATCTTGGGACTATTGATATTGGTTTTTAGTATTTTTGATCTATTTGAGATTTGATTTTTTATCTTATTCTTGTAAGTGCAAAATTATGCTTTCATCTATGAACTCCTCTTGCGTGCTTATGATCATGAGTTGGTAAACTCCATCACTAGATTGTGGCAACCATGATGAATTAATGAAACAAGGTTAAGTGTGAAGTCATTCTAGACTGGTGTGCTTGCATATATTGGTATTTTCTTTGATTTGATTGCTTTCTTGACTGTTGTAAATATTGAGTACTCGTCTATATTCTAAACTTGCTCGAGAGAGGTAGAGATTGAGAAAAAGAAATAACAATAGAAATTTAAAGCTATCAAGCTTCATCTAATTCACTTGATCCTTAACTAGGATAGTTAATATAAGATCACTAAACAAGGTTAGTAATGCGACATTTTGAGTCCAAGCAAAAATAAGTGAAATTCATTTAAATAATTTGGGAGACATCAAATTTTGGTGTAGTTGATTGGAAATATATTACGAATTGATAGATTGAGTTTGTTGAAGTTGTTGGTTTTGTTTGTTGATTTTTAGTTTTCTACTGTTTCTAGTGCACACGTCGGTGTATTCCTAGTACTAGGAGTTAAGGCAATCCCCTTATTCTATTTGATCCTAAAATTGAGAGAACTAAGACATAATCGAAAGATGGAAGAAGAAGAAGTTTATGATCAAGGAGCATTGCTCTAAGGGGTTCATGTTGACCCAACAACATTGAATCAGCTAATTTAGCATGATATTAAAAAAACAATAGAACAAGTTACTGCTCGCTTAATGGCTGAAAAAACTGCTAGGCAAGTAGCTGCCCGACGAGCAGCTAGGGAAAAAAGGGCTAGACAGGAAGAGGAAAATCATCTAGCTTTACTTGAAAGGGACAGAATAAGGATAAACAAAGGAAAATGGCCTATCCAAAAGTGTCTGCTAGTGTATAATGATCCAAAAGAAGATTTGGAGTATGTTGATCCAATTGAAACGGGTACAATTATTCCTTTAGAATTGTCTCAAGGTACTAAGTTTGATATTACAAGTGCGATGATCTAATTGCTGAATTCAAAGGGTTTTTTTTGGTTGGACTGCCTATTGATGATGCAAACATGCATATTATGAACTTAGTAGGGATTTACACTTTATATAACCTTCTCGGGGTAAGTTAGGAGGTCATATAACTAAGGTTATTCCCATTTTTTCTGGCAAGGTAGTGACTTTGTGGTTAGCAGAGTTTTCTTATGGATCTATCACCATTTGGAATGAGTTGAGGACTCAGTTGTTAGACCATTTTTCCTGTCTTCTAGAATGCCAAATTGAGATATAAGATTTGTAATTGCAAACAGTTATATTCAGAGGCACTATATGAGACACAATAAAGGTTTAAGAAGAAGCTGCAAAATGTTCTAAATCATAGAATCATGGGTAGAAACTTTCTGGAGATATTCTACAGGGCCTTGAATGCTAATACTAAGGTTATGGTAGATACTATTATAGGTGGAGCCTTCATGAGCCTTTGATAGGATCATGATTCTGAGATCTTAGAACTGATTACTAATACCAACCAAGGATGGAACACAAGAGAGGCGGGTATATCAATCGATACTTATTCAACTGTTGCCTCTAGTGAGCAGAGAGCATTAGATGAGATAGTGGCTCAAGAGGTGGCAAACCTGAGGACCTAGATTGGCTTGCTCACGAAAAATTTGCAGTAGTTGGAGAAGAAAAGGTAAATGCACTGGATTCACAAGGTAAGGCTTCTAGACATAAAAAGTCAGATTCTAAGAAAGAAATGATGTATCTTGATAGAGATATGGTGGATTTTTTATCCAAAGTCCAAGGGTCTAATTAAGATAATTGAAACTCGAGGCAAGGGAATCAAGGTTAGAACTATTATGGAAACATATATAGAGACAAAAGTAGAGAGCGTGATGTTGGAAAGATGACTATAAGGACAAAGATGACCTCTATGTTCCACTAGGAATTGGGATGTCGAATTTGGGAGTTCAAGAATAGAGGCTTTGCTTGCAAGGCTTGTGAAGGGTTTGAAAAGCCAAGAGAGTTGCCTTAAGTAATTCAAGGCAGATAATTCAGGGTTGAGTTAGAAAATAGAGTCACATGCAACCACCATTAAACAACTTGAGCAATAATTTGAGCATATGTCTGCCACATTGAATCAGCGTCAACTAAGAATTCTTCCTAGAAACATTGGTCAGAATCTTATGAATGGTAGTCATTATCTAGTTATTACTACTCGGGGCGGTAAGGACACAATTGATCCACCCATGCCTATGGTCAATACTATGAGGGATGATTCCATTAGCATTGAGGACATAAATTCCAAATGATGAGAAAGAAGTTAATACTAATAAAGAAAATGGTAAGGAGGTCACACCAACATTGAAGCCCATTCTCCAACCTCTGCCACCTTTTCCCAATGATTAAAGAAGAAAAACAAAAAAAAGAAGTATAAAAAATTTATCTCTATGCTAAAAGAGTTGTATGTGAACATCCATTTTGTGGAAGCTCTAGAATAGATGTCGAGTTATGTGAAGTTTATGAAAGATTTGGTGACAAAAATTGGTCGGTGAGCTTTGATGTTGTTGATAATTTGCACCACTGTATCGCTATTGCCTCTCGATCTTTAGTTAAAAAGAAGAAATATTCGAGAGCATTCACCATTCCTTATACTATTAGGTCTTCCAATTTTGCACAAGCTTTATGTGACTTAAGAGCTAGTATTAACTCAATGTTATGGGTTATCTACAAGCACTTAGGGTTGGGGTCGCCTAAACCGACTTCGATGAGACTTTTAATGGCAGATCACATAGTGAGAAAAACCATTGGTATCTTTTGTGATGTATTGGTAAATATAATATCTTTAATATTGTTGATTTTGTGATTTTTGATTGTGAGGTTGACTTCAAGGTCCTTATCTGTAACGCCCCGGAAAATGGGTCCCGGAGCGTCACACGGTGCTTGAGGCTACGAGTAGCCCCAAGATAACCCTTTGAGCCATTTTCATTCAGTTCAACACAAATCAATGGGGTTTCCATAAATAACCCTCAAATATTAACAGAGTAATCATCATCCAAGAATAAAAGAATTTCAGAAAGATAACAAAATATGACTTATTAGTTAACTCCCAACATCTATACTAGTTTGACAAGCCTCTAAGAAAATCAATAAAACCAGCGAGCCATTGAGACATGCCCCAACTGACTCATACTCAGTTATCAAATGTAAACAATTCCATAAAACCAACATCAAACATCACGTCCTCCAAACATGAGGACTCACCACGATAGAGGATGTAGAACAGCGTGCTCGAAGAATCACTGTCGAACCTGGACCTGAGCACCTAAACCTACATTTCGAGAAAATGTAGACCATATCCAAAGATGTGGGTCAGTACCATGGAAAAAAACTGAGTATATGGGGGTGTATGCAGTTTTATAAATATCATCATCATAAATATTTATAAGAAATATGCAGGATGTATGAAAGACTCACATAGCGCGAAGAAAATCATCATAATCATGAGAGGATGAAATAAGTATAATAACATATATGAGTCATCATATAATTTGTCAATCACTTTCAGTTGATCAAGAATATCAATTCTCATAATGTAAATATCATTTAAATCTTTCGAAAGAATAACTTTCACAAGTCCACTTTCAAATCACTTCACCATTCACCATAGACACAAGGAAACACATACACACTGGGAGATCCTATAACCGACATAAACCATGTGAGCTACATAGATTCCAACGTACAACCCACGTTGCGGAGAGTCGTCCTGTCCTTGCCATCGGAGTAGGACTATCGATATCAAATCCACACAAACTAGTGATCACTATATAAATCAGCCTCAGGCTCACTCCTACGGGGGCACGTAGTTCTAGGGAAGTAAGGTCGCTTTATACCTCTCACTCGGTGCTAAAGATTTCTCCCAGACTTAGCTCATATCATTTCAAAGACAATCCACAACAAAATAATTTCAGTAATATACAAATATACATCGGGAACCATCATACTTCCCATCTATCAAAATCAACCACGTTGTGGATTTCTTTCACACTCGAGTTCAAAACAACTCCATTAAGACCAAAGGTCAAATCATTCAAAATATCTCAAATATTCAACATCAACGTGCTTATAACACACACTTTCTAAAAAAACACAATTTCCAATGGGGATTCATGACCCAAATATCAAAATCATGATAAATATCGTTCAAGATTCATGCTTTATATCTCCACACATGTAAATTCATCTTTCAAAATCATAAATATCAAGATTTCATAATACTTATCATAAGATATGGGTTCATGCTTCAAATTCGTAAAAATCAAATAAAAATTATGCCTTTGTAAAGAAATTTACTTTTGGGCACAAGAACGAAAGAGAGTACTTGTTGAAAACCCCCACATACCTTGAATGATGAATTTTAGATCGATACTCATTTTTGAGATGTTAATTGTGCCTTTGAATGATGGTTCTTGGAGATCTTGAACTAGGAACTTGGAATCTTGAATAAATTTGCAGAATTAATGGTGAACTTCAGAGGTTCTTGAAGTTGGATGTAGGAGCTTAGGGTTTTCTTTTTGAGGGAATTTGATGAAATATAACATATAATGCTTCTAATAGGCTTTAATATAGGGTTTGGATGGATTTTGGGTGAGAGGAAATGACCAAAACGCCCCTAAAAATCAAATAATTCTCGAATCTGTCCTTTGGTGGACTGTTTTGATAGTCTGAAGTAGATTAACCATAACGTTTTACTTTGATATCCAAATTGGATGAAACCAATTTCATTAGAAAGAGGACTCTTATATCTTTCCGTTGATATATAGTATCTCACCCAGATCATTGTGTACGAGGAGTTATGATCGTTTAAAGTTGACCCAAAAATTCACTTTTGATAGGCTAAAGTAGATTGATCATAACTTTTTTCTCCGATAGACAAATTGGATGAAACCAATTTCATTGGAAAGAGGACTCACAGAGCTTTCTATTGATATATAGTAGATCACCCAGATTATTATGTACAAGGAGTTATGATCATTTAAAGTTGGAGCAAAAATATGCCAGACCTCAGTACTTTTTTCTGCACGTTTTACTGTTCACTACTATTCACGGTTTGATCGGAATATTCATAACTGGTCGCTCGGGTGTCCATTTTGGATGATCCATATATCATTGGAAATATTATTTGATACTCTACGCAATGGTGGGTCATAATCTAAGACATTCTACACGAAAAATTTATAATTCATTCTAGAAGATAGAACCCAACATGTTTACACACAAAATTTCAACGAAAAATTTCTCGGGGTATTACATCATCCCCCTCTTGGAAACATTCGTCCTCGAATGACGCTAGACATGCCAATATTAGATAAGGAATAGAGCATACAGCTAAAACTATTCGTTAGACTCATCACCACATTGTTTCTCACTCCGAATGCAATATAGAATGCATAAATTCAAGAAACTACAGCTGAACACATAATAAATGATAGCTGAACTGCTGCAACTTTTATCAAAAGTGCATGATTTAGGAAAGAACGGTACCTTCAGCTTGATCGGAGTTCGCGGAAAATAGGTGTGGGTACTTGGATCGCATATCCGCCTCAGCTTCCCAAGTTGCACCCTCAACAGATTGGTTTCGCCACAGCACCTTGACCAAGGGAACTTCTTTGTTTCTTTGTCTTCGAACACTGAAATCAAGAATCTCAACAGGAATCTCATCAAAAGAATGATTTTCTTGAATGTCAGCACTCACAGAGGAATCCACTACCACAACATCGCTTATATGCTTTCTAAGCATGGAGACATGGAATATTGGATGAGCAGAGGACAACTCGGAAGGCAACTCGACCTCATAAGCTACCTTACCAACACGGCTAAGAATTTTGTAAGGACCAACATAACTGGGACTAAGCTTCCCCTTCTTTCTGAATCTCTTCACCCCCCTCATGGGTGAAATTTTTAGATACACTAGGTCACCAACTTCAAACTCAAGGTCTCTCCTTCTAACATCCGCACATGACTTCTGACGACTTTGCACAGTTTTCAACCTTTCCCTAATCAACTTAACTTTTTTGATAGCCTCAAATACCGAATCAGGACCACTCACAGCCGCTTCACCCACCTCGAACCAACCTATGGGTGATCTACGCTTCCTCCCATATAAGGTTTCAAACGGAGCCATGCCAATACTAGAGTGGAAACTGTTATTGTAAGCAAACTCTATCAACGGTAAGTGATCATCCCAACTTCCCTTGAAGTCAAGTGCACAAGCTCTCAACATATCCTCTAAGGTCTGGATAGTCCACTCAGCCTGACCATCGGTCTGCGGATGAAAAGCAAAACTCAAAAGCACTTAGGTACCAAGACCCTTCTGAAAAGCTTTCCAAAATTACGAAGTAAACTGAGTACCCCTATCCGAAATGATAGACAAGGAAACTCCATACAGTCTGACTAGCTCTCGGATATACAATCTAGCGTAATCCTCAGCAGTATATGAAGTATGAACAGGCAAGAAATGAGCAAACTTAGTCAACCTATCAATCATAACCCAAATGGAATCATGATGGCGTCGGGAAAGAGGTAAACCAATCACGAAGTCCATATTTATCTCTTCCCACTTCCAGGTGGGAATACTAAACTCTTGCATCATACCACCAGGTCTTTGGTGTTCAACCTTAACCTGTTGGCATGTTGCACACTTAGCTACAAACGTTGCTATATCTTTCTTCATGCCACTCCACCAATAGATTTCCTGTAAGTCTCGGTATATCTTGGTGGCACCAAGATGAATAGAATATCGCGCCCCGTGCGTTTCAGCCATAGTCCTCTGTCTCAGATCATCAACATTTGGGACACACAATCTACCCTACAATCTCAACACACCATCTCTCCCTTGGGAGAAAACCTCTACTTTTTGGTCCTTGACTGACTCCTTCAGTTTGACTAAACTAGCATCTAAGTATTGCTTTACCTTCACTTCCGAATCCAAGGAGGATTCAGAACTACTCTGAACCCCTATACTACCTTCAGCAGAGTGAAATAACCTAACCCCCAATCTAGCCAAACGATGTACATCATGAGCCAACTCTTTCTTACCTTCTACCACATGCAAAATAGTACACATGAACACTCTACTTAGGGCATTCGCCACAACATTGGCCTTGCCCGGATGGTACAACACACTCATATCATAGTCCTTTAACAATTCTAACCATCATCTGTGCCTAAGATTTAATTTTCTCTGGGTAAACACATACTGCAGACTCTTATGATCAGTGAAAAATCAACATGGACACCATACAAATAGTGTCTCCAGATTTTCAAAGCAAACACAACAGCAACCAACTCAAGGTTATGGGTGGGGTAATTTTTCTCATGGGGTTTCAACTGTCTAGAAGCATAAGTTATCACCTTACCCTTCTGCATCAATACGCAACCCAACCCAACCTCGAAGCATCACAGTACACCACAAAACCATCAACACCATCAGGCAAAGTCAAAACAGGGGCTGAAGTGAGTCGAGTCTTCAACTCCTAAAAACTCTTCTCACAAGATTCGGACCACAAGAACTTCACTTTCTTTTGGATCAACCGAGTCATAGGAGATGCTATAGAGGAGAAACCCTCAACAAAACAGCGGTAATAGCCAGCTAAACCCAAGAAACTTTGGATATCAGTCGGAGAAATAGGTCTAGGCTAATTTCTAACAGCTTTGGTCTTTGGGGATCAACTCTAATACCCTCAGAAGAAATGATACGACCCAGAAAAGCAACTGACCTTAGCCAAAACTCACACTTATTGAACTTGGCAAACAACTTGTGATCTCTAAGGGTTTGCAAGACAGTTCGGAGATGATCAGACTGTTCCTCCTCACTATGGGAGTACACCAGTATATCATCGATGAACACTATGACAAACATATCCATATATGGTCTGACCACTCGATTCATGAGATCTATGAAAGCTGTTGGGGCATTAGTTAACTCGAAAGACATAGCAAGAAACTCAAAATGGCCACAAAATAGTTTTCAGGATGTCACACTCCCTAACTTTGAGTTTATGACAGCCGGAACGAAGGTCTATCTTTGAGAAATAACTTGCACCTTGCAATTGGTCAAACAAATCATCTATTCTCGGAAGGGGGTACTTATTTTTTACGGTGACTTTATTCAGTTGGCAGTAATCAATGCACATACGCAAAGAGCCATCTTTCTTTCTTACAGACAACACAGGAGCACCCCAAGGAGAAATACTGGGCCTTATGAAACCCTTATCTAGTAGATCTTTGAGTTGCTCTTTCAACTCCTTAGGTTCTGCAGGGGCCATACGATAAGGAGGAATAGAAATGGGCTGAGTATTGGGAGGAAGATCAATCCCAAACTCTATCTCTCTATCAGGAGGTATCCCTGGGAGGCCTATTTTTAAAAGAGAAGAGCACGAATCAATAGTAGAGAGAGACACTTTAAGCACAATAGACTTCTGAAAGAAAGAATCACACTTTTTTCTAAAACATCTTGTAGCCTCTTGCTCATAGATATGGAGCGCTACACACCGATGATCAAGACTCTACTTAACACGGCTTGTCAGACTCCCTAGGATACCTTAAAACCTTAGGATTTGATACCAATTTTGTAATGCCTCGAAAAATGGGTCTCGGAGCGTCACACGGTGCTTGAGGCTACGAGTAACCCCAAGCTAACCCTTTGAGCCAGTTTCATTCAGTTCAATACAAATCAACGGGGTTTCCATAAATAACCCTTAAATATCAACATAGTAATCATCATTCAAGAATAAAAGAATTTCAGAAAGATAACAAAATATGACTTATTAGTCAACTCCCAACATCTATACTAGTCTGAAAAGCCTCTAAGAAAATCAATAAAACCAGCGAGCCATTGAGACATACCCCAACTAACTCATACTCAGTTATCAAATGTAAACAATTCTGTGAAACCAACATCAGACATCACGTCCTCGGAACATGAGGACACACCACGATAGAAGATGTAGAACAGTGTGCCCAAAGAATCACTGTTGAACCTGGAGCTGAGCACCTGAACCTATATTTCGACAAAATGCAGCCCACATACAAAGATGTGGGTCAGTACCATGGAAAGAAATCGAGTATATGGGGGTGTATGCAGTTTTATAAATATCGTCGTCATAAGTATTTATAAGAAATATGCAGGATGTATGAAAGACTCACATAGCCCGAAGAAAATCATCATAATCATGAGAGGATGAAATAAGTATAATAACACATGTGAGTCATCATATAATTTGTCAATCACTTTCAGTTTATCAAGAATATCAATTCTCATAATGTAAATATCATTTAAATCTTTCGAAAGAATAACTTTCACAATTCCACTTTCAAATCACTTCACCATTCACCATAGACACAAGGAAACACAAACACACTAGGAGATCCAATAACTGACATAAACCATGTGAGCTATATGGAGTCCAACGTACAACCCACGTTGGGGAAAGCCATCCTATCCTTGCCGTCGGATTAGGACTATCGATATCAAATCCACACAAACTAGTGATCACTATATAAATCAGCCTCAGGCTCACTCCTATGGGGTACGTAGTTCTAGGGATGTAAGGTCGCTTTATACCTCTCACTCGGTGCTAAAGATTTCTCCTGGACTTAGCTCAGATCATTTCAAAGACAATCCATAACAAAATAATTTTAGTAATATACAAATATACATCGGGAACCATCATGCTTCCTATCTATCAAAATCAACCACGCTGTGGATTTCTTTCACACTCGAGTTCAAAACAACTTCATTTGACCAAAAGGTCAAATCATTCAAAATATCTCAAATATTCAACATCAACGTGCTTATAACACACACTTTCTAAAAAACATAATTTCCAATGGGGATTCACGATGCAAATATCAAAATCATGATAAATGTCGTTCAAGATTCATGCTTTATATCTCCACACATGTAAATTCATCTTTCAAAATCATCAACATCGAGATTTTATAATAATCATCATAATATATGGGTTCATGCTTCAAATTCATAAAAATCAAATAAAAATCATGCTTTTGTAAAGAAAATTACTTTTGGGCACAAGAATGAAAGAGAGTTCTTGTTGAAAACCCCCACATACCTTGAATGATGAACTTTAGATTGATACTCATTTTTGAGATGTTAATCGTGCCTCTAAATGATGGTTCTTGGAGTTCTTAAACTAGGAACTTGTAATCTTAAATAAATTTGCAGAATTAATGGTGAACTTTGGAGGTTCTTGAAGTTAGATGTAGGAGCTTAGGGTTTTCTTTTTGAGGGAATTTGATGAAATATAACATATAATGCTTCTAATAGGCTTTAATATAGGGTTTGGACCGATTTTGGGTGAGGGAGACTGACCAAAACTCCCCTAAAAATCAAATAATTCTCGAATCTGTCCTTTGGTGGACTATTTTGATAGTCTAAAGTAGATCAACCATAATGTTTTACTCCGATATCCAAACTGGATGAAACCAATTTCATTAGAAAGAAGACTCTCATATTCCATTGATATATAGTATCTCACCCTGATCATTGTGTACGAGGAGTTATGATTATTTGAAGTTGATCCAAAAATTTGCTTTTTATAGGCTGAAGTAGATTGATCATAACTTTTTGCTTCGATAGACAAATTAGATGAAACTAATTTCATTGGAAAGAGGACTCGTAGAGCTTTCCGTTGATATATAGTAGATCACCCAGATCATTATGTACAAGGAGTTATGATTGTTTAAAGTTGGATCAAAAATACGCCAGGCCTCAGTACTTTTTCCTGCACGTTTTACTGTTCACTACTATTCATGGTTCAATCGGAATGTTCATAACTCGTCGCTTGGGTGTCCATTTTGGATGATCCATATATCGTTGGAATGATTATTCAATACTCTATGCAATGATGGGTCATAATCTAAGACATTCCAAATGGAAAATTTATAATTCATTCTAGAAGATATAACCCAACACGTTTATACACAAAATTTCAATGAAAATTTTTTTTGGGTATTACATTATCATACTGAGAAGTCCATTCATAGCCAAGGATAGGGAATTGGTTGACACAGAGATGGGACAGATGAAGTTCAAACTTGATAATGAGTAGGTAAACTTTTATGTATGTTAATTAATGAAGAAGCCAAAAGATATGTGTGTGGTATCTATCTTAGACACTATAGATAAAGATTCATTGGTAGCACCTATTGAGAAAAGGCTTAGTGTGAGGCACTTATAACTGTGATAGTGAATTTTGATAATGGTGGTATTGATGAATATGATGAGATGGTTAATGCACTTATTTGTAGGGTTCATACATACGCACTAAAAAAATTAGATCTTAATATGAAGAATAGAGCAACCCCTCTAGCCAAATTATCTATTGAAAAGCCTTCAATATCGAAATTAAAGACTCTTCCCTCTCATTTGTATTATGCATTTTTGGGGTCCAACAATACCTTATCGGTTATTATTGAAGTTGATTAATCAGAATGGCGGGTTGAGGCCTTAGTGTTAGTTTTGCAGAGGTTTAAAAGGGCTATTAGTTGGACCATTATTGATATCATTGGTATTCCACCCAGAATTTATACTCACAAAATTCATCTTGACCAAATATATATACTTACCATTGAGCATCAGTGTATATTAAATCTACCTATATAAGAGGTTGTGAAGAAAGAAATCATCAAGTGGGTAAATATAAGTGTGGTTTACCTGATTACCGATAACAAATAAGTGAGCATGGTTCAATGTGGGCCAAAAAAGGGTGGAATCACTATGGTTCCTACTGAGAAAAAGGATCTAGTTCCTACGAGACCAGTCACTAGATGGAGAGTATGTATGATATACAGGAAGTTAAATTCATGGACCTAGAAGGATCAATTTCCTATAGTATTTATGTATCATCTGTTAGACTGTCTTGTGGTAGAGGATTGTATCAATTTTTGGATTATTATTTGAAGTATAATCAGATCTCTATTGATCTAGAGGATTGAGATAAGACAACTTTCACATTCCCTTAAGGAAAATTCTCATTTAAGAGGATGTACTTTGGTCTTTGTAATGCTTCCGCAACTTTTCACCATTGTATGATGTCTATTTTCTCTGTCATGGTGGAAGACACTATTGAGGTTCCCATGGATGAATTTTAAGTTATGGATGACTTATTCAATGATTGTTTAGCTTATTTGTCAAATGACATGCAAAGATATGAAGAGTGCAACTTAGTGCTTAATTGAGAAAATGTCACTTTATGGTCGAGAAAGCGATAGTTCTTGGGCACAAAATCTCTAAAAATAAGATAGAATTTGACAAGGCTAAGATTGAGGTGATTGAAAAATTGCCCTACCAAATTCTATGAAGGGCATTTAGAGTTTCTTAGATTATGCAGGTTTTTATCGGTGGTTCATAAAGTATTACTGTAAAATTGCATATCCATCATGCAAATCATTATATAAGGAGGTGAAATTTGTATTTGATGAGGCTTGCCTTAAGGATTTTTAGTGTATGGAAGAGAGGTTAACTTCGGCTCCAAATATTGTATCCCCTGATTAGAGCTTACCTTTTGGTATGATCTATGATACTAGGTATGTATCACTAGGAGTAGTCCTATGTCAAAGGAGAGAAAAGATACTCCATCCCATCTTTTATACTAGCAAAACACTGAATCTTTCACAAAAAATTACATAGTGACTGAACAAGTGTTGCTTGTAGTAGTTTTTACTTTCAAAAAATTCCAGTCATACTTGATTGCACCAAAATTATTGTGATGTAATGCTCCGAGTTTTTGGTCCTTGAAAATTTCTAAAATTTTTTCCTCAATGCCCTGACAACGACTTATCCTATGAGTCGTTGGATCCGATCATAACCTAAACAGTGTGTGTGTGACTAAGTTTTTCTCTGAGTACGAGTGGCTTACTAAGAATCGTAATGACTCGTTACGAGTTGTTGGGAGCAAATTATAGGATGTCCAATGTATGCACCAAGTGGGTTCTGTGTTGACTATGATTAGACCCTAAAAGTCATAGAGTCCCATTACGCGTCGAATTAGTTGATTCATACGGTCAAAAAAGTGTGAGTTCCCTAAAGAGTGTCTTGTATATAACTTGTGGTGACGTGTTGTAATGAGTCTCTACGAGTCGTATAGTGACCTGTATCACTAACGACTAAATTCCAGCTTTTAATTTCAGAGTACATTGGACAATTCCATTCTTAATCAATTAAAACCCATGTTCATAAAGAACTCAAGGGGGTTATTCTCATTCATAACATAATCAAACACTCTCAGAACTCTCTCAAGTCGCTCAAGAAAAATACTTAGGGTCTTAAGAAGTAGGTCATCCAAGGGCTCAAGGGTTGAATTCTTTTCGTGAAACCTGGTATTTCAGGCATATTACTCTTCCCTAATTGCTAATTTATTAAAATCATATGTTTTCAAGTGTTTTTATATGGTATTGATGTTGGTTTTGAAACATGGATTAACGATTTTGAATGCTTATTGTTGAATAATGTTTCCTATGGTTTACACATGACTTTTTATGCTTTAATTTTGGTTTTAAACTTGTGGAGTGCATGGGTATGGAGGATAAACTAGGGGATTTTGATTTCCCCCAACTTGTGCTTTTGAAGTGGCTATGACCTCAACCACATATTGTGAAATTGGTTTTGAATATTAAAAATATGCACACTAAACTACTCTTGAATTACTGCACGATGTGAAAAGTTAATAATGCATAATGATTTTGAATTGAACCTTAAGGGTTGTGTAATTCCCCAAGCTAATGTATAATTGAACCAAGTGGTATATGAGTTCCCAAATAATAAAATTATTTTGGCATGGTGATGTTACCCTTCAAGTATAGTTGGTATGACGATACCAATAATGTATGCCTAAATGAGTATCATGGTTTAATGAATGGGAATGTGTGATAAATAATTTAATTAGGCTTTAATGAGGGTTGTGTAGCTGAGTTGTGAAAGTTGATATCCCGAGGGGCCAATATTAGAAATCATGATTACCGATGCGGGGGTCTAAATGACCAGGTGGTTCGTGTCTCCCTTATTATTATCATATGATTAGGAGGTTTGAGTCCCCAATATTATATGACATGATTGGGTGCTTGCATCACCTTGATATGTCGGGAGGTTCGAGTCCCCCGTAGTGCATATGTATACCCTCTGGTTCGTGTGGCCACATACACTAAGGCCCTTCCAGCCGAGGGAGAGCTGGGCCCATATAGCCCATGGGTGCCTTTGTATGTTATGACTGTTGAGCTACACAATCTAGGCTAAGGTTTTAAAGTGCACGTTAAGCTTTGTTCCCTATCTCATTATGTGATATATATATATATATATATATATATATATTTGTATTTAATATGTGCATTGGATTTGAATGATTGTGAACTGTTGATCATAATATTATATTGCCCTTATTCCTGAGTTACATGTTAGTGCTCAACCCACTAATCGACTCTGGACGCTGTATCCCCACACGATGCAGGTACCAGAGATACCTTTACTTTTCGTATGCAGAGTTAGGTGGATCATCTTGGTTCATTGATTTGTTGTGGTGAAGTGGTGAGCCTCCATTCTCAGAAAAAGTCGGAGACATATTCCAACCAAGATTGGTTTTTAGTTCTTTTTGCATAAAGGCTTTGTTGGATTACTGTGGACTTGGGTGATGTTGGTAGGTTGTCTGGATAGTTACTGGTTTTTAGTTATAGACGTGATTTAAATATCATTATTTTTATTCTTATTCTATCTTGTTATATTTTTAGAATTCGTTCGACGTTGGGGATATTTCATAACGCCCAAGCTACACCTCCACTCTAAAGATTATGCAGACATTGTCAAATATAGTAACCCAACAAAGGTTGGGGTCAAATCCCAATGGAATAAGTGGAATCATGGTTCTCAACTGTTGAAATCAATAGGAAAAATTGGAAAAGTAAATCGGGGGTTTTGAGTAGTTATATCAAATAAGTTGCTACTATCAACTTCGGTTGTAATCAGTCGTAGGTGAATACTAGGATTGTGTTCCCCTGGATTCTCAACTCCGTAGGATTATCTTGATTTGTTAAACCAACTCGATATCTTGCATGCAGAATCTAATAAGTTATGTACCATCAACAATTTTTTGGATGAGCTGATGGATTTCACCTTTTAGCTTTTGACTCAGGATGTCACCTTACTAACCCTTATCTTGATCCCAGTTAACTATTACCTTTTGAGTCTCTAGTTATTAGATGACAACTAATCATCTTACTTAGATAATACCTAGTAGTGTGGATTGACAGTTAAACTTCAAATTACTATTGTAGTTATCTTTTCCTAGTCACTGCTCCTCTTTCGGAGTAAGTAGCAATAATCTAGGCGGGATCCTAACGTTTGCAACTGCTAAATATCTATTAAGTGAAAATAATACAGTGCATGCATGGGTATCAATTCAGAACAACAATTTCATTTCTCCTACATCATCAATCCACCAAGGTTTTCACAACCCTAGATTAGGGTTCTTAGCCACTCATGCTTGTGAAGTAATCAACAACATTAATGATTGAAAGAATAAGATGAAATCATAATATTCACAAGTAAAAACCCAAAACTTTAACTGAATTAATCGATCAAAATCAATACCAGAGAATTTCAAGACCAAAATTGAATCTCAAAATCAAAATATGTTTGTAAGTACAAGAATGCGTAACTTCTAATAAAAAACACATAAAGTTTATTTATGGTACATGAGGAAATCCTAAAATCAAAATCCGGACAAAAAAGGGCCAGTGACCATTTATGTTTGTCCACAAGCAGTCTGACCTTGGGTGCATGTACCACATACGGCCTGAGGCTGGGCACATATAGAAACCTATACGTGGCAGAAAAAAGTCCTACAATTTTTGCTCTCGAGATTTGGACTTATGGCATTTACTTTACCCACATGCGACCCACATGTGCCATATGCAGTCCACATGTTGACATAGGTGAGTGTTGGAAGTTCTTTTTCAGCTCATTCACTTTTCGAATCTTCAATTCTGGTACTTACCTTATTCTTATACAAACCACATGTGCTACATATGGTCTACAGGTAGACATAGATAAGTGTCAGGGCTTCCAATACTAACAACCAAGCTTCAAATCTTCAACTTTCATCATATGCTTTGATCACGTACATTTGGAAAGTGTCAGGAATACCCAAAATTTATCACATAAGTAGCCAAAAACTCCATTTTCATGTTTTTCATGAACTTAGCATCCAAAACCTAATTTCCTACAAAACATACCCAAAATACATCATATCTAACAAAACAACCTAAGAAACTTGCATATTTTCCTCGTTTTAAGCATTGAAAGTGCTATATTTCTATAGCACATCAACACCCTCAACTTAGAACATTTGCATTTCCCTACGCAACATAACACAACACAATAAAACAAAACAAAACAAAAAACAACATTTAATTAGGAGAATCTAAGTTATTCAAGGCAGTCGATCAATACTTTAAGCTCAAACCACAATACCCACTCCTATCTCAACTTTTCAAAACCAACTATGTATAAACATGAAGCACAATCAATGTGAGACAATGGTATTAAGGTATGACACTACATTAGCAACAGACAACCATGCATATGTACATGTTATAATACCCAAACACATAAACAACTAGCAATATGACTCATGTTTCGTCACAAAAAAAATGTCTCACTCGCTCATATGATATAATACATGTCAATGCAGGGACAATTAAGATACACTCACACTCAGAAGAGAAGTTCCAATCAATATGCATCAAATACCATAGGCTTGCCCTTATTTTCTTTACCTTAGATTTTAGAAAGTGGAGCTAGGATCACTATAGGACTTTTCTCAGCTTGTAATGTAGGCTTGGGGGCTTGGTATGGCACATATGGACATATCAAGTAACTACACCTCCTTGACACCACATTAACCTTGGGGTCTCACTTATTAGCTAATTTTTATTTTATTCGACCCTTATTTCTCCATTTTTATTCTTTATTGCACATTCAAGTTGGGTGTGGTCTTTTTTTCTTTCTTTTTTACTTTTTCAAATTTTTTTTTGTTTCTTTTTCTTTTTCTATTTCTTTTCTTTTTTTTTCTAGCACACCCAGCCCTACTAAAATTTTCTCTCTTATTTTACCCTTCTACTCACCCAGTTTACATGACATACCCCTATGATAACCATGCTCAACTTAGGCAATTTGCTTCAGTTGAGGTGTACAATGTCCAAGGAGGGACTGGCCAAAACAAGGTTATTACAACAAAATAGGAAGGTGAAAGGTGAAACAAGAAAAACAAGCTATAAGGCTCAAAACAGGGATCAAGAGATACTAGTTCAAATTGGGAAGGTCATTTAGGCTAAAAGTGGACTAAAATAAAAAACTACCTATGATACTTTCCTAACCAACTATCCTACAACCTAGGCAAACCGGGCAAGTTCTGAATTCAAAAAACAAAGAGAACTAAGTAGCATCTTACACACACATGGCATAGAGTAAATATTTCAAGCTATTACTTATCTGGTTCATGCAACTGTTGGCACATGATTATCATATCCCTAATCCTAATGCCATAACAAGATCCACAATGTTCACATATATATACATTCATACAGTTCTAAAATAAAATTTTAGAGGGGTATCATTTCTCTCAAAAATTAATAAAAAAACATGACAACTGCCCTAAATACTTAAAAATATCCTAATTACACAAAAACACATCACAGTACAAAACAAAACACAATACGACATAATTTTTGCCCTAGATATTTCAGTTTTACAACCATACCATGACCGACAGGAAAAAAGGCACGACAATAAAAACCCTGGCGGCTATGGTCTACCCCACCCCTAACTAAAAACTGAGCACTATCTCTTATGCATTAAAATAATATATAACAAAGAGAATAAGGACATACCTAGAACTCACTAAGCTTCCATGTCATGAGAATCCCCAGATGGAGGCAAATCCATTGGCGGAAGCGGTGGTGCAGAGGTGCACTACTAGAAGATGCACCCGTCTCTGCATACATCTACCTCTCAATAACTACAGAATCTATTGAATAATGTCTGACTTTTTTAAAGGCCTGTTCATATGGCATATTGGGATCCAACAGGTTTCCATGTTTCCTCTCTTGGTCCCAACTACAGGGACCTCTTCATCATCCTCCACAAAGAAATCAAAATCTTTAGGTACGCTTGAAGGTGATATCTTGGCCAATGGGGGTATGACTGAAGGGGTGGCTACCATATAGGTCTCTGTGAGAAAGCATACCTCTGCTCGCAACATATCTATCTCCTCTCTCATATGGCCTATATTCGGTGTCTCTAACTCTACAAATTTGGCTATAACCTATTTCTCAAAAACATCAGGATGTGCTTGTAAATAAGCATGTATCTCAAATATGGCAGCTCTCTATGTGACCTCCCATCTGACCTCTATAATTTCAAATCTAGTCCAGACCCCTGATTGAATCTGCCCATATAGAATAGTCATCTCAGTCTACAATCGAGCGTTAGTGGCCCTCTGACTATCAAATAAGCTTTAAAAGAACTCTTGAGATACCGTAATCATACCTGTATTAGGAGATGCAATTATGGGCGAGTGGGCTCTAAAGATATACTAACTGACTCTGAGGTCGAAGTGGGGGCTGATGAAGAAGTACCTGTTGTCCTTTTATCTCGATTACTCAAATTTGGGGCCTTTCTCTACTTCCCTATATCAAGATCAATACTAACTACCATATAACCTCTATGTACATCACTAATCTCTATGGAACTGAGGGTTATAGGTACTGTGAAAGGCTCACTAGACCTTCTTGGAAGGGTCGGGTGTGCTGGATCTTTCATACTCTGTATCTGTGTAGTAGCTGTCACAAGTACTCTCTCATCTACTCCTGGTATTTCAGGTACACCGGCCTCTGAATCAAGTAGGGGAATGGTAAATTCGTCGCCTCCCCAAAAGCTCTATCATGAATCTCATAGTGGAGAATGATTGTAAAGTTAATTGCATATTTGACCATTAAACTAGTAATCAGGGTTGCTCCCTCCCAAGCGAACACATTATTGAAAGTAGTAGGGATTAGTCGATATTTGATGAGCAACCACCAAAACTTGGCATCAAAAGTCAGGGAACCCTTCTTTATCACCTGTCCCTCGATCCATGGGGTCTCATCACCCAATAGTAAAATATAGCCGACTATCCACCTAGATATCTCGACTCTCTTTTGTCTATACTCATCCTCCTACATAATGTGTCTATCACATACGACTCTCAGTTTGTAGTCACACTCTGCTATAGATGTAGGAGTGATATAGTCAGGCCCAAAAATGACCCAATGGATAGTCTATGTTGAAAGATCAACTCTGACCCCTCTCATAAGGGTCTAATCAAGCTATGGATGCTCTATGTGTCTCATCAGGCCTTGAAATCTATGCATCAGAAAAAATATTATGGCTTTATATAATTCATAAAATTCTCATAACATATATGGGCTGTAAGAACCAAGTGGTCTAGTCATTCACTCTAACTAATAACGATTAAAGAAAGCCCACAACTGGGGCACTCTACTCAACCCATATAGATCAGTCCTGCACTTCTGAAATATAAGCCTCTTAGGCCTACCAGCTTCCAAAATGCAATAGTCTATATCATATATCATATGCATCCCTTCCACATACCATCTCAGACTTTTCTTCTTAAGAGGTGTCTTTGAGACATGTGTAGGTGCAGGATCTGGCCCTATTGTACAGGTGTGCCCTCATATAGAATGGATATCTTATAGGAATACTGCTTGATAGGATCCTCAGAATGGGGTACATCTAACTACTGTATATAAACCGCGGTACCCTCCTAAGACTGGGGTACCGTTGATTACTCCTCTTGCTCTACAACCTCGAATAAGACCTGGGACCCCTCCTCAGACTGGGGGTACTGAGATATACCCTGTAGAACTAGCTCCTAATCTTTCTCATCCTTATTATCATCATCTGGCAGAGAAGAGTATGAAGGTGATCTTCGAGCTGACTTTATCCTAGGTCGGGCTACACGTACCTGTGCAGCCTAGATAATATGAATAGCCTCAGTTCGAGGCCTAGGTTGGGTAAAGGCTGTCTGTCTGCCCCATTGTGACTTCTCAGGCAGCACTATCTCATAGAGCCCAATATAATATTCTTGGCTACCTGGCGCATCTGTCCTTTAGTAACTCTGCGTGTTATCCTCTCTGTAGCCTCTTTAAGTCGTATAATCGGGTACTCCTCCATTAAACCACTAGGCTCTAGAGACTCATCCCATCTTCTCGATGTATCAGTCTTCTTTTTCATAGAAACTTGTGGTGTAATGTAAACCTGAAAAACTAGTCGTTAGTTTCCACAAAAAAATGAGGGATTTCAAAGGTTGAAGAAAAACTCAAAATTCGAAAAGTTTGAGTTTTTCCTTAATTTTTACGCTCCTATAAATTATTTGAAGTCCCAACAAGTCCATTGTTCACACATATATCTAGAATCATAATTTTCAATGCAAATTAGCATGCCCAACCTTTGGTATTACTCTACTTGTTCAAGTTCAACTTCCATTTAGGGCCTAACCTTAAAATTTAATTCAAAACAAAGCCCTACATCAAGATTATAGGCTACTTCAATGTTCCTTCATACAAGCATGATAAATTCTATATATCTTGCACGATAATAGATGTATTAACTTGTTTATTCCACAAATAAATCAATATATTACCATTAAGAGTGGAAACTCAAACCCGACTCCTTACCCTTTAAATGTCATTACTCAATCTATCATAGGGAAAGGCTGGTCATGCATCATCATAATCAAAATAAAACTAAAGTAAAAAATAAAAACTAAAAATAAAACTACACGATAATCCATGAAAATGTGGTCTCCATCAGAGTACCTAAATATATCATTCCAAAACAAAATAAAAACAGCATCCACAACATTATCACAGCAAGATAAAAATATCCAACAACACATCAAAACAATACAAATATAGGGAAAGGCACTCCCAAATGAAAGTTTACCAGTGTCCCCACTGCATAATCAATAAAATCACAGATAAAAGGTAAGGGTCCTCCCTGAATCTATACCATAAGCTGCTCTCTTTCGCTGACTCTGCAACATTACCACCGACATCATTCGATGACCAATCCACAAGGACCTTGTCATCACACTCCAACCTAGGTAAAGGTAGTTGATCATTGGGTTTGAGCATATTAAAGATGCCTTTTACCCCTTTCCACAGTAAGTGTAGAATGGTAAATAAAGGTTATATTTGGATTTGGAGTCAGTGGTAAGACTTATGTCTTAGATTGGGCTTGGCTCATATGAGCCTTTATTTATTTGTGTAGGTATCGATATGTTATCAGTGTGTTGCGGTTCAGATTTGCATATATTAGCCTTTTTCAATTGAGTTGGAGGCCAGTTATTAATTGAAGTTGAGTTTTGGCTTTTTAGGAGTAAAGTGAGAGAGATGGTTGAAAAAGAGATACCTATGGAAAAATCCCTTGAAAGTGTTCTCTATTTTTAGAGGTTATATAGAAGGTCTTTATTGGAAAATGACGGCCCAGTACCTCATATTTTTGAGCTTTTGAGATATTTTATCCATTGACATTTAAGAAGGAAAGTCCTTTTAGTAGTGGATATTGTAATGACCCTCCAGGTTATTTTCTTGATTTGCATGCATTTCTAGAATTTCAAGCTTTCCCACAGAGGCTACAAATCTTTTATGGATTGCTAGAACTATCGGTTTGATGATCAGATAGTTCGTTTATATTTTAGGCTCATTTTTCTCTTTTGGACCTTTCGTTGGTCAGGATTTAGTATCAGACCAAAACTCCTAGTAGATGATCTTGGATGCAAATTAACTATGCCAATATCTTTGGAATATTAATTTTAGGCTAGGTAGACCTTTGGTTTGGATCCCAAGGCACCCAATCTCATTTTGACCTATTGGTCGAAAAGTTAAAAAATTAGAAATTTTGGTGTGGGCCCACATTTGGTTAAAATAGTATGGTTACATATTTTATTTGTGTATATCAAATTTTGAATAGATCTCGAGGCCTCGGCAGAAACTTTGAAATTTCCAAATTTTAGATGATAGATGATGCCTCTGATATTGCACCTCTTAATTGGTGATCATACCTTACTTTGCAGAGGATATAGTGCAATTGAATTAAAGGTTGTTGTGATTGCAACACCTTCTCCTATTCCTAGGTTGTGTGATTTCACACCTATATGCATGATTGAAATATCTGAGTACTTGGAAGGGGTATAAATAAACCCCTTAGTCTATAATTTTGCCAATTTCCACTCATGTCTTGAAAGGAAAAAACCCTAAAGGAGAATCAAAGCTTGGGATTAATATTGTAGATGCTTTGGGGGAGATTGGTTATCCATTATTCCATGATTTCCCTTCGAATTCATGGTAAGTTTTCTTCAATTTCTTGATAAATTATTAGAAATTGCGACTTTGAATTTCTTAACTTTGAGGGCTGATTTGAGACCTGAATTATGTTCCATTTTTGCTCAACTTTTGAGCATAACTTCCTTGTTCTTCGAGGGACCTCCTAATGTATTCAATTTTAGGATTTTGTTAGTGGGCCCCGCAGGCTCGTTCTTGACCCAAATTTTGACCTGACCCTTTTCTATGGTAATATGAGTCTTATTTTACTACTAATAACTCATATATTATGATTTTGATAGTGTAGAAGCATTTTGAGATTGTGTAGTGAAGACGTACGTTTGGTGGATGATTCAATGATTTATTGTTCAGCCTCGAGTTGGGCTTTTGCCTACTCTTCTTCATGAGATGATCCATGTTATACATTGCATGTTAATGTCAATGCTAAGATTAATTATGGGAAGAATGGCCTAGTTTTGACTCGTATGGTGAAATACTGATTACACTTTTAGAATCTTATTGCCTTCTCCCTAGATTGAAATAATTCGTAGAGTTGATATGATATGATGCTAGGTTTTGGTTGTGGTTTAAGTATTGGAAGCATGGTTAGTATGATTAACTTTAATTGGACTAATCTAGTGATCTTAAAATTGTTATTTAGGTGGAGTTGACTTAATTGCTCATATTTCTAAGTAGGGATTCCTATGTTAGATTTGAATATGGCTTATGTACCATCAAGAAGTGAATTTAGATACTTTATCCTAGTTTGGGGTATAAATTGCCTAAATATATAATTCAAGGATTTGAAGTGGGTTCTTCTAGCCTACCTTAGGCTAAGACTTATGTTAGCCCATGTGACCTATTTGCGGATGTTCAACATAGTTGAGTCTAGTAAGCCTTTAATGTAAGGTTATTTTGGGACTTGGTGAGTCATGATGGTATTTCCTAAAAAATGATTAATGGTTCATGGCCATGATATAGACATAAATGTGATATATAGGTGCATGAGATGCCTTATAGATGTGATATGCCTCATAGTTACGAGTTATGGCCTAGTGTATTATGCCTCCTAGATGTGAGATTCTTATTGATATTATGTCTCCTAGAGGTGAGATGCTTATTGATATTATGTTTCTTCGATGTGAGATGCATATTGATATTATGCCTCTTAGATATGAGATGCTTATTGATATTATGCCTCCTAGATGTGAGATGCCTATTTATATTATGCCTTCTAGATGTGTGATGCTTATTGATATTATGCCTCCTACATATGAGATGCTTATTTATATTATGACTCCTCGATGTGAGATGCCTATTGATATTATACCTCCTAGATGAGATGATTATTGATATTATGCCTTCTAGATGTGACATGCTTATTTATATTATGCCTCGTAGATGTGAGATGATTATTGATATTATGTCTCCTAGATGTGAGATGATTATTAACAATATCCCTTCTAGATGTGAGAAGCTTATTGATATTATGCCTCCTAGATGAGAGATGATTACAAATATGCTTATTGGTTTACAGATATGTTGTACCTCTTAGTTAAGCTACGACTTAGATATACAAGATGGCTTACAAATATGATTATTGATATGAATTTTTGATACATTCGTGGGCCTAAGGCCATGATTATTATGTTGTAATTATTGCTGACACGTTATTAGGTCAAAGGCCGTGTTATGATATCGGTTGGACATCTGGGAAGTGTTTCTACTTGTAAAGGATGTTGTTGGAGTTTATGAATAAATTTATGCTTATGGTTCTATTGACTAAATATTGGTAATGGTATGCATATATTCGGTACATTCATGATCATTAAATCGGTAAATGATGTGATTCTAGTAAAAATATGATCTTATTACTATTTTTCCTAAATAAGGGTTAAAGCCCACTTTTCACCTTAAAATCTAATTTCTTCATAACAACAATTGTTTGTCTTAATGGATAACTTATATGTAAATGAGATTAATAATGATGTTTTAAAGATTTAACCAAGGTAGATTTCGGTCCATGATTTGATACTACTAATTACTCTGGTCGTGAGAGATTCCAACCCTTTCTACATTTTTATGTTGATTTAGTTTCAAAGTTTACTCTAGGCAGTGGATTTACAGATTTACACTCTTTTTAGTCATGGATTGAGTCTGTGCACCTACTTTATCTATATACACATCTCTTCGGTATGGGATAGAGTAAGATATTGTATGATGATATAAATTTTGGGTAAAATCCAATAACAAATTCTATTGTTGATGTTATGTGTATATGTTTAGGATTATGATGATACTTCTTATATGCTAGGCAAGGTCGGAGGATATTATGGTGATATATTGTTACCCGACAAGACCGGATGATATTGTGATGATGATATTGATACCTGTAAGGATGGAGAATGATTAGGATTGTATACACGACAAGGCTGGAGAATGATAATATTGATGTGCCTATGTGTACATCTACCAGTTTGAGTACTGCTAGCCTTATGTATGGCAATTATGTATACCTGACAAGGACAGAGAATAATTATGATAATGATGGTTATAACGAGGATGGTTATGATGATGATGTTATGATATTGATTATACTCACCGGTTTGAGTCCAAATATATATTATGATACTTGGTTCAGTTATAATATTATGCATTTGGTTGCATTCATCCTTACATGCTCATTGCGTATCACCAGTATTCCGACCATATGGAGGGTTGTATAGGTATGGATGATGACTATGAAATTTGATGTGTTGTATGTTTATTGAACCTTCTGATCTTTGGGCGGTGGCAGTACGTGATAGGCTCGGCTAGGTATTGGTTATCTTGACTAGTCGGTTACTCATGTTGTCATTGATATTGTTATTATCATTGATATGATTATTGTTATGGATAGTTTCTGATAGATTAGTTATTGATTCGGTATCGAGATTTGAGATTTGATTATGGTATCTTCTAACTTGTGATTTCATTATAATGCATGATTATACATATAGATTAGAAACCTCGAGTATACTAGCTAGTTCTTACTATGATTATGAGGCTTTAAAATACTAGTCTGATGAATTAGGCTATACTTTGAGTTGAGCTTGAATATATGTTTGTGTTTGTATGTATGTATATATATATAGCTATATGTAGCTATGGCGTTACTTTATATCCCTTATTTCCTTCATTTATTCAGATTCTATATTCATTCCTTGGCCTTATATATTGTTTTATATCCTTCTTTTGCCCTTTATTCATATATTAGCAAGGGATATATGGTGTAGCATTGAGATTCCTGAGTATGGCTAGAATAGGATTGTTCACCCTTGATACTTCTTAGCATTATTATGCTAGTTTTGTGGCTATGAGTAGAGAATTTACCCTTTCTATCTCATTAGTTTTATTATGTGATTGTTAGAAATTTGGGTGTAGTTTTAATTCTATTTATATGTTATATGTATCATATTATCTTTAGAGCTCAATTGGCAGTTGCCTACTGACAACCACATGTTTGGTACTCATACTACACTTCTGTAGCCTACATATCATAGTACAGGTTATTGTTGTTAATGTGTACTGCGTGTGGAGCATCCATGGTTTGGAGATACAGTGTGAGCTCCTGACGTTCGGAGTATTACTTTCTTCCTTCCTATGTACTAGACTAGTCTCTATATTATATTTGAAGATGAGCTATAACAGTGTAATTCCCTTGGTATTTCATTGTTTTATACTCATTTTATATTAGGAGCTCTTGTACCTATACCACTAAGGTTTGGGATTATATTATGTATTGATATTTTATTACATCTATTCCATATTCTTGCCCTTATCTCTTTTGGTAGTCCATTACTAGCTGTTCCATATTACGGGTTTGGCTTTCCTATTGATGGGTAATAGTAGGTACCATCATGACCTGAGAAATTGGGTCGCAACACCTAGGATTGGATACCAAGTTGTCACGACTCAATTTGTCAGGTCATGATGGCACCTACTATAACCCACCAGTAGGTAAGTCAACCTTAGTCCAAAATTACTAGTAATGTACTCCAAAGAGAAATGAAACAAGAATGTGAAATAAATATATTAAATAGGCTAAAATACACAAGATAGTCCTACAACTTGGTGGAATTAGTACAAAAACTTCTAATGCAATAATATTACAAAATGAGACACTAAGTGAATGTACTGATACAACCCATCTTTGAATACAACATAGAGATTAGTCTAGTACATAAGAGGGATAATAGAAATACTCCAAATGCTAGGAGCTCATCTTATATCTCTAAACCATAGCTTTTTTGCATAATGCACATAGCAATGGCGAGAACCAATACTATGAATTGCATGCTACAAAAGTGTAGTGTGAGTACCAACACGTTATCCTAATAGGCAACTGGCGACTGATGTCCAATGATAATGCAAATTTAAATAGCACAAATCAAGAATGTAAACTATATCTATATATCTAGCAAACTTCATAATAAATCTAATGACACAATAAGGATAACTATTCTATTCATATCCAAGTGACTAATGTAATAAGCTAACAAAAAAATAAGGATAAGTTACCCTATTCCAACAATACCCCAAGATCCTAACATTATATTGTATATCACCAGCCAATATATGAATAAAGAGTATAAGAAGGATATGTATAGTAGTATGCAAGTCCAAGTAATGGATACACAACATAAGTAAATGAAAAAAAGGGATGGATATACGATAATACCATAACTACTATAGATAGATACATATATATAATAAGGCTAACTCAGGGGTACTAGCTAAGTAATCACACAAGCATCTCTAGCCTCTTAATCATAGTAGGAACTTGTGCTAATTTAATCAGGGTCTCTAATCCATACGTCTATATATGAGATAATTATCCATAATAAAGCAACTGCCATAAAGGGATGAGGTAGAAGTTTGCGCCTTCTTCTATACAACCGGGTTGGTATCTATAATAAACCCTTTGTCAGTATAGGTAACATCAATTGGATGATCAATACCTTGTAACACCATAGCTCCTACTACCGCATATAACCTCTAAATTAAATATGAGAATAGTGTATGGGTAATCTCTCTGAAGTCTTTCTCATGAATCTAATCTCAAATTTACTAGAAAAAATAATATCATATCCAGCTATAATGATGACCACAAGAACAACCTAGTCCACTGAAAGTGAATTATTATCTCTCATCAGACACAACCCATTTTAAACTATAGACTACTAAAAATTTCCTATGAAGTGTAGGGCAAACTTCTTAATATAACCTTTCCTTGACCCAAGGGGCATAAACTTTATGATCAACATCTTGACGAGTAACCCAACTCAACAAATCTCACATCTATTCTAGATCCTTTATCTTTATTCTATTCTTAACCTTATCCATCCTATAATCAAACTCTACAATGTCGCTGACATCTCATGTCTGAGCCTAAATAGAAATCTCTAAATTTTCTACTTGGATATATCAACCTGAGTACCCCTCACCAAAGTAAGGGCTAATGAAGCTTGGTCCCGAGCACTCTTTCATACAAGTGTAATCAAGTCTACTAATGCGACATATGAAGCATAAAATTCATGAACTAACTCGGACTATAAGATTTGAAAGGCTCTCCCATCAATCCATGTATGTATCTGTCAAATGTGGCCTTAATATCAGCGATCCTTATCAAGTCAGTTGTCTTGATGTGTGGTTCCTCCACTATGTTTCGTCAAAAATTGCCCCACTCAGTCAGCTCAATATCTCAATCATAGAATTTTTTATGTCCTCTACACACTACCTCTAGTTTTCTTTGGTTATAGGCATAGTGAAAGTGTGTGTGGAACCCTGTACCTCTGCACCTAAAGATAATACAATAACATCCTTAGTAGAATCTAAGGACTTTGCTCTCTCCTCAATCTGGGGAGTATTTGTCTCTCTCTCACCATTACTAGACTCAGTTGATTTTTCCCTTCTTAAACTGGAAAGTGGTTGTGTCCTCTACACTATCACTAGACTTAGTTTTTTCACCCCTCAGCAGTCTAGAGAGAGGTAGAGGAATGAGGTAGTGATCTCCGTGCATTATTCATTAGGGGCTTTGCCCATACAATAGGAGATGGTGGAGCCTATGACCTAGGATGAGGGCTATTTTATGATACAAGATGAAATACAAGATGAGATATGGGATATATTACAAGTTACAGCCATTGATATAACTTAACTCTGATCCCAACTCCGTGTTTGGTGACGTATCAATAGGGAATCATACATCAAGTATTCTTCTATGGACCCACTACGCTCAGAAGACTTGTCTCAAAGTCTAGACGGTTTGGTCCTAGGCTCGGGCCCTTTTGTTGGGGTCAACCTTCTTTTGTGTTTTCTTTGGTGGCATAGTACCTTTCCATCAAAGAAAATTTAAACAAAGACTAAGTTAATTTCTCAATTAGGAGCCTTTAGGAAACACCCTAGGTTCTGGTCTTTAAAAATTTTCTTGATTTTGAGCTTCTGGACATCATATAACCTGAGGGTACTTGTCGTATGATGTGGGTACAGTTTAGGGTATCTTGGTCGTATGTTAGTATGGTTTGGGTTGATTTATGTCCAAGGTATGAACGGACATCATAAGGGTCGTATGGAGATGGTACAAGTGGTATGGTCCAATTTGTATGTTATCTAGTGTCAACCCCCTTAGATTCTGTCTTGGATATAGTTTGAGGGTGATACTCGTATGGTATGGGTATAACTTAGGCTAAGGGAGTTGTATGGTGTACATTGTGTGATATCTAATATTTTGGCTAGGGTACGAGTGGTGGGTACCACTTGTATGATATAGGTACGATGGGGTGGTGTGGTCATACCCTCCTGTGCACAATTTTTAGCTTTTCTGGATACTTCCCTCCTTGCCCAACTTAAATCTGACGTCTTATAACTTCCATAGGGCATCACTAGCTATCAAAAACATGTCAAAAAGACTCTTAAACACTCCCAAATCCTCAAGCTCAAGAATACTTAGGATTTTTATCAAGCATATCAATTAGGGCTTTCAAGGGTGATATCTCTCTATCTTCTTTGGTATCTAAGGCATGTTACTCCTCCCTCATTATTAGTTCAACTAAATTCATGTTTTAATGAATGGTTTTCATAATTTTGTTATTGTATTGTTTGGTTTTGAAATATATGTTGGGGATTTTGGTTGTGAATTGTTGGATAATGTTTTCCCTTGTTTTACTTAAGGTTTTCATATTATAATGTTGGTTTGAACATTGTGGAATGCATGGTTATGGTAAATGGGTTTAGGGGTACTTTGGATTCCCCAAATTGCTTGGTTTTGGTTTTGGTTTTGGTTTTAGAAACTACATTCCCTCAACATGTTTGATAAAGTGCCTATGAGAATGGTTTTGTCACATAGTTTAACTTTTATTGAAACTATTATATTGCATAATATGGTTAGGGAACCTAAATTGGTTTAAATGGTTTAAAATGATTTCATAAGGCCTTTGTGGCCATGTTTTGATTTAATTGGAACTCATATGGGGTACATAAAAATCCCCTAAGGATAGGCTAATAACATTGCTTGCAAGCTATAGTCGGTATGACGATACCACTTATTATAGCCTTGGTTAATAATATATGGAATTGGTGGTTAAGTTGTGTGCTAATGGTTTTAATTGGGAAATAATGGTGGGTTGTAATAGCTAACCGTGAAGGTGTGAGTCCAATTGACGGATAGTGGAACTCATGTTTGCCGATATGAGAATTAGTCATGGCGACCATATACTTGTGTGGTACATGGGAATCCCCTAAATTATGACTGTATATATGTATAATAGAGGGTATAGGGTACACGGGAATCCTTTGCCCCTATTATATCTCTAGTTCATGCGGCTACATGCACTGGGCTCGTTCAAGGGGTAACACTGGACCCATATAGCCCATTGGTGGTTCTAGGATGGTTAAGCTACACATACCCAGGATAATCATTTTAAATGTATGCTACACCCAGTTCCTTTTCTCGGCATGGATTATATATGTATATGTATGGTTGTTCTTGCATATTATTATTTACTTGGTGTCAAATATTGGCATCACCTTATACTTATCTTGAGTGTATTCTAAAGTTCACCCACTAGCCCATTTTCAAATGTTGTATCCCCACGCGATGCAGGAACCTACCATACTACTTCTCCTGCTCAGAGATTGAATTTGGGAACATCTTGTGTTGGATTGAAGTGGTAAGCTTCCCTAATCTGAAAGGCTCCATTCCATGTTATGGATTTCTCTACGTATTTTTGTCAGTTCTTAGACTTTGATTTTGGCCATGGTCAGGGGCATGTCCCGACCGGATATTGTTTTACTTTTGAATAGAGGCTTTGTGGGACTACTTTGGGTTGGTATGGGTGGTGTCGGTATTAGTGTTAACCTTGTCTTTAATATTTGTATTGGGGATGATACAAGTTGACTGTATTTGATTTATTATTGTTCCATTATTTTATATATATTCAAAATTCATCCAACATTGGGGTTAGGGTGGTTATTGCTGGGTAATGGTTGTGGTCTAGGTCTCAATTGGGCATGAAGCACCTAACACGATTAAGCCCTAGTTTGGGTCGTGTCAAATTGGTATCAAAGCCCTAGGTTCATGGTCAATTGGGAGTCCACAAATTTGTGTCGAGTAGAGTTTTTTTTTAAGAGTGTATAGCACTCCACACTCATAAGGGAGAGGCTATAAGGCATTTAGGAATATTTCTCTTTCTTTTGTTCAATTTTCAAGCTTGGAGTCTATGACACGACCCGAACTAGGGCCTTGTCTTAATGGGCATCCTAAGTCCAGCCAGGATTGGGGTCAACCCTATTTACCTGAGTAAACCTCCAAATTTGCATACCCTGAGTCAGATGAATTCCAAACGTATAACAAGATAGAGTTGATAATAATTTCAGACTCTGGGAATAGATCTATAATTGTGACCAACCTAAGCAAGTCCAACCATCCAATACATACCAACAACCATTACCAAACCGATATAATAACCAAGTTCCTGTACCTAACACAATATAAAAGGATGGAAGAATCATAAATTCAGTCAAATGTTATCATCCCCAATACCAATGCCAATACTAATGCTGACACCAATACCGACACCGCCCATTCCAACCCATAGTAGTCCCACAAAGCCTCTAACCAAAAGAAAATAATATTTGATTGGGACATGCCCCCAACCATAGCCAAAACCAGTATCCATGAAATAACCAAAGTATGTAAAGACATCCATGATATGAAATAGACCCTTCCAAAGTATGAAAACTCACTACTTTCATCTAATAGCTGATCACGAATTCTATTGCTAAGCAGAAAGAGTAGAATGGTTGATTCCTGCATCGCGTGGAGATACAGCCGCTCATATATGGGTTAGCGGGTAAATTCTAGCAAGTGCTCAGGATAAGGATAAAATAATTCCAAGTAAAATAACCATATGCATTTACAATCATACATACATATATATATATAACCATGTTGGGAAAAGGGAATCGGGTTTAACATGCATTTAAAACTATTAACCTGGGTATGTGTAGCTTAACCATCCTAGAACCACCCATGGGCTATGTAGGTCCAGTGTAACCCCCTAAATGAGCCCCGATGCATGTAGAGAAACTCAATGAATGGAATGGCTTGTGGTTAGAGTCAAAGTGTAGCATAAGGTTAGAGTCCCTTGCTTAATGTGTGAGCATGAGTTCAATGTCCCATGCCCAATTTAATGTGTGGACATGTGGTTGAACTCTTATGTCCAATTGGATGTAAGTATGGCTAGAGCCCCTTGTTTGAATGATTGTGTATGCAGTTAAAGTCTTTGGCTAATGAATGAGTAAGTATGGTTTAATTCCCTTGTATAAGTGCATATGAATGAGGTTAAAGTCCTATGCATAATGTGAATTATTTAACATATAAGTGTGCCGGGTCGAAGTCCCCTACTTCATGTCTAATGAATGAATGCTTGAGAATGATATTGTAATGCCCCGAATCTAGTACCCAAAATGATACATGGTGCTTATGACCCCGAAGGACCATAATCTAACCCATGACTGATAACTGTACCTGTATACTGCATAAAATACTTTATAACGTGGAAACATAAACTGAAAGGTCATAAGGTTCAATACTGAACATGATATGAATAATATAACATCTGTGTGGAGTAATAGAATACCCAAAAAAATTAAACATACTGAAGTATGAAACATGATAGTCTAGAAAGCCTCTAACTGACTGAACTATCTAAGTAAGGAGTTGATGGGACATGTATCCAACTAACTCCAACTAATAGAGTGATTAATGAGATAACAGGGGAAATATTCATGTCCTCGGAAGATGAGGACTCACTTCTAACTATGTCTGTGGATATCTGGAATCTATTGTTGCTCTGGAGCTCGTGTCTCTAAACCTATTGTATAAGACACCATAGCGAAAATGCATTAGTACTTTGAATGCACTGGTATGCATGTGAGGTAGGCTGAATATAGGGGGTTCATATGCATGAAAAATAATAATAACTGACTAACTATCATGAGCATGAGAACACATGCATGGCATATAACAACTGACACAAATACTGTGATAACATGATTATTGAATCTGAATATAACTGATAACATGAGTGACTGTATCTGATAGTCCTGAATCTGATGGAACTATCTGAGTTTTGTACTGTATCTAACAGTCCTAAAATCTGAAGAACTATCTGAGTTCTATTAGTGAGACTGATTGACTATATCTGACAATCCTGATTCTATAATATGAAACTGTGGGAAGTAGTTATCTAACCGACATGCCCCTGATAAGCTATTATGGCTAAGTTGGGTTCCAATTTGTAACCCCAATTTAAAGGGTGTCAATACCGCGCCACTGGTAAGGACAAGCTGTGGGCGACCCTCATCTGATAGTGTCCCCTATACGAGAATTGTGAGGCCCTTATTTGATAGTGCTTATCCACCTCATCAACCCTCATCGACAGTGCTGATGTCTCAACCTATGCTGGCTACATAGTTCTGGAATGCAAGGATGACTGCTAAGGATCACACCCTCATCGACAGTGCTGATGTCTCAACCTATGCTGGCTACATAGTTCTGGAATGCAAGGATGACTGCTAAGGATCACACCCTCATCTAATAGTTTGTGTCCCCATCCTTGGGTTCACTCGGTGATAATTTCTACTCCCATCTGAATGGACACTAAGCATGATTTACTGAACTGAACATGAGCTGAATTACTGAATTCCGTTGAATGACGAAATACTATTGATATCTGACAACTGACTGAGGTCATGAGATCATGGAGATTTTCCTGAGTCATAAGACTGTCTGAAGTCTAAGGATACATAGCTTGATTGAAAGTATCGTGAAAACATGACATAGCTCTAAGCACACAACTAATGTGTCGGGTACGAGTACCCCCAGGACTTGATGGAAGGAAACTGACCAAGCATAACTTACTTGACCATATAACTAACATCATAATCCATAATACATTTATTGAAGCATTCCATCAAAACATGTGATAGGCATAAATTGTACATACATGGGGATTTCATGATATTATACTAGTTAGGCACTTTTCCTTCATCTAGTCATTTAATAAAACATATTATAGGCATGGTACATGTAAACATCATTTTACAATAATTAAACATCATGGTTCAATTCTAATTTCATCATTCAAGGATTTAATCATAGGTTTACATGAATCTATATCTATAGTAATGTAACCCACATAGAATTTATCACCCAACATGGTATAGAATTCAATTTCTCATTATCCACATGAACAAGAGCAGCCCAATCATGAAATTCATAAGAAAATACATAAACTTAAATTTGGAAAAGAGATTCTTAGGCTTCATGGATGAAAGGAGTCCATGAATGAACACTATGCATACCTTAGTTCGTGATTTTGTGAAGATTAACGAAGAAACTTTCTTGGAATTGGATCTTCTATGAAAACCCTAGCTTGTTCTTCAGAGGTTTTTGAGAGAAGGGAGTGCATTTTGGGTGAGAAGTGGATGAATCACGTGCTAAAGGGCTTAAATAGTGGTGGGAAGTTGACCCTTTTAACCCTGGACGCGATATTTAATTTTAGTAAAAATTTTCCCAAAGTGAACCCCTGCTATCGTGCCGTGTCACTGGAATTTGACAATTGAAAAACTGTGGGACGGTATGACACGGAGCCATCGCGTTGCCCTTCCTTTGAGACCTGAAACTTTGGCGCGACACGGAGGAAATCGCGCTAAGACACTGGAAAAGGAGAATTCTAAATTTGGTCCCTGACACAACGCGCCATAATCGTGGACCCCTACTGAAACTTTCCAAATGCCATTTCCTCTTGTGGCACGGCGCGCCACTGACTAATATGACACTGTTTTACGATAGGAACTTGAAATAGTCATAACTTCTGACCAGGTTATCGGATTTGGGCGAATCTTATATCGATGGAAAGCTTATTGAATTTCCCACATGACAAAAAGTGAAAATCTTAAAAATTCGTCATGGAACAATCATCATTCAATTTAGAATCTAATACCAGACATTCTTGAGATGAAATTAGCTAGGAAAAGTATGGGGTATTACAATATCTCCCCTTTGAGAACATTCGTCCTCAAATGAGACTGACTGAGAGGGGGCTGACATACATTACGTGATATCATGACTAACATGACTGACAAGCTAAACATATAATACTGAACATGCATATTTGATGCATACATAACATACAAGTAATGTACATACTGAACATTTATAACTGGAACATGATCTCATGACTAATATGACTGACAAGCTGAACATATAATACTAAACATGCATATCTGATGCATGTGTAACTGATTCATGAATGCATGACTAAGTGTTCTGAAGAACTAAGTTTCTCACAATGAGAATGCATGTCTGATGCATAATTACATAACTGAACTGATACATCGTGCATGACTGTATATGCAATGGTACTTGATACCAAGTTTCTAATAGGAACATGAGCATGAAGCTGCATACCAAGTTTGTGATAAACATGGAATATGATACTGAGTAAGCTTAAGAAGAACTGTTACCTTGAGTTTAATCTGAGTTGGTGAAGAAGAGGTGAGGATACTTGGTACGCATGTCTTCCTCTGCTTCCGAAGTAGCTTCCTCGATGGACTGATTTTTCCAAAGAACCTTAACTAGAGGGACTTCTTTGTTCCTCAATCTATGAGTCTTATAGTCTAAGATTTTGACTGGAATCTCTTCATAAGAGAGAGTGTTTTGAACATCAATGCTCGGAATAGGGACTACAATTGCTGGGTCACCTATGCTCTTCTTGAGAAAAGAGACATACTGGATGAACTGAGGCTAGATCTAAAGGCAATTCGAGCTTATAAGCTACCTTGTTGAATATACTGAGAATCTTGAAGGAACCGACATATCGGGGACTAAGTTTCCCTTTCTTGCGGAACCACTTTACTCCCTTTATGGGATAGATCTTTAGATAAACATTGGCATCAATCTTGAACTCAAGGTCTTTTCTATGAACATCTGCATAAGACTTCTATCGACTTTAAGCATCCCAAACACTTTCTCTTATTAACTGGAATTTTTCTAAGGTGTAAAATACAAAGTCAGGACCTATGACTAAGGCCTCACTAACTTCGAACCAACTAATTGGAGGCCTATATCTCCTACCATAGAGAGCTTTGAATGGAGCCATCTGAATACTGGAATAATAGTTATAGTTCTATACAAAGTCAATCAAAGGTAAGTGATCATCCAAACTTCCCTTAAAATCGATTACACATGCCCTTAGCATATCTTCTAACGTCTGGATGGTCCTTTCTGCTTGACCATCTGTCTGAGGATGAAAGGATGTACAAAAATGAACTTGGGTGCTAAGACCCTTTTGGAATGCTTTCCAAAAATGAAAGGTGAACTGGGTACCTCTGTCTGAGATAATAGATAGTGAAACACCATGCAATCTGACCAAGTCCTTGATATAGAGTTTGGCGTAATCCTCGGCTGAATAAGAGGTATGAACTGGAAGGAAATGAGCTAATTTGGTCATTCTGTCTATAATAACCCAGACTAAATCATGTTGATGACGAGTTCGAGGTAAACCCATCATGAAGTCCATATTCACAACTTCCCACTTCCAAGTATGAATACTGAACTCCTGCATGGACCCACTGGGCTTCTAATGCTCTATCTTAACCTTCTGAGATGTAGAGCACATAGAGATAAACTCTGTAATGTCTCTCTTCATCCCACTCGACCAATAGATTTCTTGCAAGTTGTGGTACATCTTTGTGTCCCCTGGATGAATAGAGTAGCGCGCACTATGCGCTTCTAAAGAATTTGCTGGATTAAGTCATCTACACCTAGAACATAGAGGCGACCCTGACTACACAAAACAACCATCTCCCCCTTGGGAGAAAACCTCTACTTTCTGATCCTTGACTGACTCTTTCAACTTGACAAAGCTGGGATCTCTATCTTTCTTTTCTTTCACCTTAGAAACTAAAGATGATTCTAAACTACTCTGAACCCATATATCACCCTCTGATGGGTTAGTCTAGTCTGGTAATTGATGATAGGCGATATTACGCGCCTATATCAATATATTTTGCCCATATTTGTGCCATGTTTTGAGGACAAATTATATATTTCATGCACTTTTAGTCCTTTTTCCTGTAAGTGAGCTAACGAACATGATTAGCAAAGTTTCAGGTATAAATGATGTAGAATTCAGCATTTTATGGATTACTTGATGCCAAAGAAAGCTTCACGGAAGGAGAAAAGGAAGCTTGGACGCCTAAGGACCAAAAGTGATGCATGGAAAATCTGTCCCGGGCTAAAACAACATTTCTGAAGACTTTGGGGACTTGCAGTAACTTATTTGGATTAGGATAATAATACATTAACCTAGTACAATTGGGTTAAGTATTTCATTAGTTTATTTGGATTTGGATAATGTTACATTAACCTAGTACAATTGGGTTAAGTATTTCATTAGCTTAGTAGGATTTGGTTAAGTATTTCATTAGCTTAGTAGGATTAGGATATGGGTATTATAAATACCCTATCATGCTAGAGATTTTGAAGACATTCAGATTCTTACAATCATCTTTCCATCTTTCTATTCTACAATCAATTCTTCTTCCATCAATTACAATACATTCTACTTCTAATTCTTCTTTTATTCATCTATTTTTCCACAACAAGAGAAACGTTACTTGCTAGGGAAGTTCACGCCTAACGCCTACCACACCATTATTACACGAAATTAATCATTATTGTGGTATAATAACAATGTCAATCGTGATCTCCTTCGCATTCATGGGTAACTAAACTTCTCTGTTGGGGTTATGGAAGCCGAATGAGATACTATCTATTACTATGAGTTTGTGAGTTCGTGACACGTATGCTGCTTATATCATTATTCTCTTCATCTTAATCTAAATTCTTTGTGGTTGCAAACACAAGAATACGCCAGTATAACATTTAACTTGTTCGAAAGAAAGGTTATTTGTCTGGAAAAGAGATAGTGTCAAGGTAGTAGGGTCACATCCTAAATTCCCTATTATACAGTTAGTGCCGTAACTGGATTAACCTCTTGGAGAATTCGTACCATTAGACACGCTTTATGCTCGAAAGAGTTAAAGTGAAATAATCCTCGAATAGGTCGAAAGACGCCTGGATTTACAATCGAATACAATTCTCTATAAGCACATGCATGTCGGAATTCAACACACTCATAGCTAATAGAGACGTAAACTCATAAGGTGGACATACCCCCAACGCTTCAATTCTCATTGTTTGACAACATACTAAACATTCTTTCTGTTTACTTTGCTATTTTCAGTTTTTACTTTAATATTTTGATTACACATTACAATCCCCCCTTTTTACGAGACTTGCACTAAAAGTCTAGTAATCGTTGCCTACTTGTTGACCAAGCTATTATCTGTGGGATCGATACCCAACCCAGTTGGGTTCTATATTTGCTAGCGACCGCTTTACACTCCTACGAGAGCTGTAGATTGAGCGTTATAAAAAATTGGCGCCTTTGCCGGGGAATACGAGTGTCAATTAAGTTTGTGATAATTACTAGACCCTTTGGTCAAAGATTCTCGTACTTTTACTTTTAGTTTTTGTTTTTGTTTACTGCAGGTTTTTATTTAGTGCATGCCCCATACTCGAAGTTCTGGTCAACCGTTATTACCTATCAATCCTGAACCATAACGTATTGGCAGAATGGAAGCATAAGCAGAAATCAAAAGGATGGCTGCTCAACAGGAACAGGCGAGATTAGCTGCTCTTGCCGCCGCCCAAGTACACCAACAAAACATTGATAACTCTGGGCGAGCAACAAATCCTAACGATGAGGATTTAGATGATGACGAGTTACTAAACCCAAGGCGTGATGCTGAAATCATAACACCTGCCAACAGAAGAGGTCGTCAAGCTCGGTTTAGGTATGATCTCCAACCCATGCAACCAACTTTTGACGATAATGATGATGATCTTGATGGAGCTGGAGCCACTAGAGCCATAATTCCTCCACCATTAGCGCCCGGAGCCAAGTTCAACATCACAAGCACCATGATTTAGTTATTGCAAATCAAGGGATTATTTGGTGGACTAGCAGGAGATTATCCAAAATTCAGTTATTGCAACTCAAGGGATTATTTGGTGGACTAGCAGGCGATGATCCGAATATGCATCTCATCAACTTTATTTCTACATGCAAGTCATTTGACAATCCTGGTGTTGGTCAGAATGCAATTCGATTACGTCTATTTCCATTGTCTCTGTCTGTGGAGGCAACTCTATGGTTGAATGGGTTGACTCCTGATTCTATTACAAATTGGAGGCAATTGAGAGACGCTTTCCTAGAAAGATTCTTTCCGCCATCTAAGAGAGCACAATTGCGAGATGAAATCAGCAACTTTCGTCAGCTTCCCACTGAAGCCCTTCATGAAATATGGGAGAGGTTCAAGACAAAGCTAGCAAGATGCCCAAACCATCATATGACTAATGTTCACCTAATGGAGATATTATATAGAGCCTTGAATTCAATAACTAAACCAGTGGTGGATAATGCAGCTGGAGGATCCTTTATGGACCTCACCTTTGGTCAAGCAAGCAATATGCTAGATCGTATGATGAAGCAAAGTAGAGCTTGGCATACAAGGGATTCTGAGGTAGCAAGCCCCACTTTATCAATTGGCATGACTGCAGACCAAAGAAGAAGAGAAGAAGAACGTGATCAAGATATGGCGCATATGAAAACACAAATGGATCTTCTTACAAAGCATTTATTATCAGAGAAGATCGAAAAAGTGAAAGCTATTGCGTTAAAAGGAAGAGACGAATCTGATTCGGAAGAAGAGGCCAACTACTTGAACAATCAGGGGGGTTTCCGTGGGAATACCCAAAGAAATCAAGGTCGGAACTATTATGATAAATCTGGAAACAAGGACCAAGGTAGTTGGAAGAACAAGAATGAAAAGAGTGGTTTGTACGTTCCCCCTGGTAGACGTGACACCACCACATCTAATTCTGGAAGTATGGAAGACATGATGGCTAAATTATTGAAAGGAGTGGAAGCAACGAGCGCGGGAGTAACGGAGGTAATTAATGATCCGTCCTCCATGAAACAATTAGTTGATTCACATTCCACTTCAATCAAGCAAATAGAGCAGCAATTGAGCCAACTTTCAGCAGCACTCAATCAAAGAAAAGCCGGTACTCTACCTAGCGATACTGTGCAAAACCCAAGGAATGATGGGTCATGCATGGACATCACTACCAGAAGTGGTAAGGTGCTGGAAACTTCAGCAAAAGGCAAGCAAGTGGTTGACGAAGCTGCGGACTTGGATGACAACACAATAGGAGAGGAGTCCGCGGAAGATGTCAAGGACGTCACACCCAGCGACGTGCAGCCTGAAAAAGTTAAAAAACGGAAGCAAGAGGAGAAGAAAGCCGTGGAGAGAATAATTCCATACCCACCACCACCTTTCCCTCAAAGATTGAAGAAGGTGGCGGATGATACAAAGTTCAGCAAATTCATGACTATGTTAAAGCAGCTGACCATTAATGTTCCATTGGTGGAGGCACTTGAACAAATGCCTGGGTATGCGAAATTTATGAAGGATATTTTAACAAAGAAGCGGGCAGCAAGTTATGAGTTGAAAGAAGATGTTCATCATTGCAGCGCAATCGCTACCTGAACGATAGTTCAGAAGAAGGCCGACCCCGGAGCTTTCACTATTCCATGCACCGTTGGATCTTTGAATTTTGCCAAAGCGTTATGTGATTTAGGAGCCAGCATCAATTTGATGCCATTATCAATCTATAAGAAGTTGGGGTTGGGTGATCCTACTCCAACCAACATGAGGCTTATCATGGCGGATAGGTCGGTAAAATGACCTGTTGGTATTCTATGTGATGTATTGGTAAAGGTTTCTTCATTCATCTTTCCGGCAGACTTTGTTATTTTAGATTGTGAGGCAGACTCAGAAGTTCCCATAATCTTGGGACGCCCTTTCCTTGCTATAGGAAGTGTGCTCATTGATTTGAGAGCTAATGAGCTTTCATTCCGAATAAATGACGAAGTGGTTCGCTTTGATGTGTGCAAATCAATGAAGCAACCCAAAGATCTAAGTGTATTTTCGGTGGCTGATGTTTCTTTGATGATGAGAAATAATTACTTGAAGAAGAGCAAATTATTGATGACCCTTTAGCGGTTGTGCTCATGAATGGAGAGAAAGAGGATGCTGAAAATTGTGAAGAAGCTATTTGTGCTCTATCAGGATTAGGGACATATCGCTATGCTCCCAAGAAGCTGGACCTTGATCTCAAGAATTGACCCACACCACCAGCTAAGCCATCTATTGAAGAGCCACCCACGTTAGAATTGAAGGAGCTGCCAAGTCATCTAAAGTACGCATTCTTAGGAAGCGGAAACACACTTCCAGTCATTGTGGTAGCCGATTTGGGTGAGCAACAAGTTGCAGCTCTCATTGCTATTCTACGGAAGTATATTAAAGCCATTGGATGGACCATTGCGGATATTATTGGTATTTCACCTGGGATTTGTACACACAAGATTCAGCTTGAAGAAAATTGCACACCCACCATTGAGCATCAAAGGCGTCTAAACCCACCTATGCAAGAAGTGGTAAAGAAAGAAATTATCAAGTGGTTAGACGCAGGAGTTGTATATCCAATCTTTGATAGTACATGGGTAATCCCGGTACAATGTGTTCCCAAGAAAGGAGGCATGACGGTGGTCGCGAATGTGAAGAATGAGCTTATTCCACTCAGACCCGTCACTGGATGGAGAATATGCATGGACTACCGAAAGCTGAATTCTTGGACACTCAAAGATCACTTCCCAATGCCATTCATGGACCAAATGCTAGATCGATTAGCAGGGAAAGGATGGTTTGTTTCTTGGACGGTTATTCAGGCTACAATCAGATTTGTATTGCACCCGAAGACCAAGAGAAGACAACGTATACATGCCCATATGGTACGTTTGCCTTCAAACGTATGCCATTCGGGTTATGTAACGCACCAGCCACCTTTCAACGCTGTATGATGTCTATTTTTTCTGATATGGTTGAAGACACTTTGGAGGTATTTATGGATGATTTTTCAGTTGTTGGTGAATCTTTTGAAGCATGCTTGGCAAACTTAAGCATGGCATTGCAAAGATGTGTAGAATTCAACCTAGTGCTGAATTGGGAAAAGTGTCACTTCATGGTAAAAGAAGGTATCGTTCTTGGGCATAAGATCTCCGAAAGAGGGATTGAGGTTGATCAAGCAAAAATAGAGGTTATTGAGAAGCTACCGCCTCCAATTTCGGTGAAGGGAGTTCGTAGTTTTCTCGGCCATGTAGGTTTCTATCATCGGTTCATCAAAGACTTCAAAAAATTGCTAGTCCATTGTGCAAACTCTTGGAGAAAGATGCGAAGTTTGACTTTAATGAAGATTGATTAAAGGCATTTGAATGCCTCAAAGGAAAACTCATTGAAGCCCCTATCATGGTAGCACCAGATTGGTCTCTCCCGTTCGAAGTCATGTGTGATGCTAGTGGTGTAGCCGTTGGAGATGTGCTTGGTAAAAGAAAGGAGAAATTATTTCATCCTATCTACTATGCGAGTAAGGTCCTAAATGAAGCCCAAAGGAACTACACTGTGACAGAACAAGAGCTCCTAGCGGTTGTGTATGCGTTTGAGAAGTTTCGTGCCTATCTATTGGGTACTAAGGTGATCGTTCATACAGACCATGCAACTCTTAGGTATCTAATGACAAAGAAGGATGTAAAACCAAGATTAATTCGATGGGTATTGCTGCTACAAGAGTTCGATTTCGAGGTCAAAGATAGAAGAGGTTGCGAGAACCAAGTGGCCGACCACCTATCTAGACTCGAGAATGAGCATGTGGCGCAACCTAAAATTCAGATTTATGATGCATTCCCTGACGAGGAGATATTAGCGACAACAATGGCAAAATTACCATGGTATGCCGACTTTGCAAATTTCGTGGTGAGTAATGTGATACCTGCCAATTTATCTTACCACCAAAGGAGAAAGTTTATGCATGACGTACAACACTACTATTGGGATGAGCCATATTTGTTTTGACGATGTGTGGATGGTATTATTCGACGATGTATATCCCATGTAGAGGTGCCTAATATTTTGGAAGCATGCCACACTTCCCAAGTTGGAGGACATCATGCAGGCAATCGGATGGCAAGAAAAGTATTGCAAAGTGGTTACTATTGGCCTTCGATATTTAGAGATGCCTATGACTATGTTAGAAGGTGCTGCCAATGTCAGCGTCAAGGTGCTATTTTGAAACACCATGAGATGCCCATGTCTAAAATTCTTGAGGTAGAACTCTTTGATGTATGGGGTATCGATTTTATGGGTTCATTCGTGAGTTTGTTTGGAATGAAGTACATCTTAGTTGCTGTAGATTATGTCTCAAAATGGGTTGAAGCTGTAGCGTTGGCTGACAACGAAGGAAAGCGTGTTGTAGCATTCTTAAAGAGGAATATCTTCTCTCGCTTTGGAGTACCATGTACTATCATAAGTGATGGAGGATCTCACTTTTACAATAAGCTATTCAAATCCATATTGGCCACGTATGGTGTCAAGCAACATAAGGTAGCCACGCCTTATCACCCACAAACTAGTGGACAAGTAGAGGTTTCCAATCGGGAGATCAAGCAAATCCTTGCGAAGACGGTCAATGCTAATAGGAAGGATTGGTCTCGGAAGCTAGATGATGCTCTATGGGCGTATAGGACTGCATTCAAAACACCCATCGGCATGTCCCCTTATAAACTAGTTTATGGGAAGGCTTATCATTTACCCATCGAGCTTGAGCATAAGGCATTGTGGGCATTGAAGCAATTGAACTTGAATTGGGATGATGCGATGAATCTGAGGGTGGAGCAGCTGAACGAATTAGATGAGTTCCGTCTCCATGCTTATGAGAGATCGGACCTATACAAGGAGCGGATGAAGAAGTATCATGATCAGCGGATTGTTCGACGAAACTTTCAAAAGGATGATATGGTGCTTCTCTTCAACTCTAGATTGAAGCTGTTCCCAGGTAAGTTAAAGTCTAAGTGGTCTGGTCCATACAAAGTTATCCAAGTCTACTCGTCTGGAGTAGTTGAGTTGGAAGACACCAATGGTGTTGTCTTCAAGGTGAATGGTCAACGTGTTAAACCTTATATCGGTCCTCTTGACTCGATAAATTATATGGCCATCACTTATCTCGACGAAGTCTAAGTACTCGAGGTAACTACGTCGAGCCACGACAATAAATAAGGCGCTAGATGGGAGGCAACCCATCGTCCATCGTTTATTGTTTGTCGCTTATCGTTTTTGTCTTTCTTTCATTCAAAGTACTTGTTTTGCTTTTGATAAACGAAAATCCAAAAATAAGAGTCGTGCCACGACCAAAACTAAGGCGCTTGGTGGGAGGCAACCCATCGTACTAATCGTTTTCATTGGTTTTGAGCAAATATAGGTGCAAGAGGTATACAACGAGGAGATTGGTTTCAAATGACGATTTGGACGTAGTGTATGGTAAAGGTGGTAAGTTTGGAATAAAGATGCATAAGGCTATGTATTGAGCATTGCTCATGACAAAATAGGCATCGAGCAAGGCTAGGCCTAGGTAAAACTAGGCCACGAACAAGGCAACGCCTATACTATAGCCTAAGGTCTCGGATTCTAGTGTGCAAAGGCATAGGCGCCGCCCATGCTCAAGTATGCTATAGCATAGGTGCCGCCTATGCAAAAGCATTTGGTCTCAGAATCTCATATGCCATGCACTAGGCGCCGCCTATGGTACCTTTATGCATTACACTAGGCGCCGCCTATGCTAGCTTATGCTTTGCATTAGGTGCCGCCTATACCATGCATAGGAAAAGCTAAAGGCGCCGCCTATGGTCCCTTTTTGTCTCCAAAACCGATTTAAAATTGGTCAAAACCCCACCAATTCTTTTCCTATATAAAGGGGACTTAGTCTTGAAACATAAACACATTGAAACTTGACCTAAAGGCGCCGCACATCCACTCCAAATCATCTCAAAATTTTTCTTTTTGCTTTTTCAATTCACAAGAAACATCTCCAAAGGCTTCAATCACGTAAGTACTCTTTTATTCTTCATCTATTTCTCGTAAGTACTACGTTGCTATGTCTATCATGAATTGCTACATCTTTACGAAATATTGGTGATGTAAAAGTGTTTGAATTGATGATGCACAATCATGTGAGTGAACATGTACGTTAGGATAATCTTAACTTGTTTCCAACTTGAATTTGGTTTTAATTGCATTGTCATACTCCTTGCGGAATTGCTATGGTTATGAACATTGCATTGTCTTATCACTTGTATACCTACATGTTAGAAGATCCCGTTCATCGGGATAAGACTTATAGTTGCCTACCGACATAGGAGGTTGTAATTGTTGATAGAAACTATACCATGATGAAACCCCTATGTAGTAGTCTTGTTTTACCTAACTTGAACGTATTGCAAAGGTTGCAAGAAGTGATACATCACTGATTTTCTTGTCGGAATATAGCTCCTTAAACGTATGTCGACGAAGTCTAAGTAATTGAACACTTCACTTCACTGATTTGTATCAACGAACCTAAGTGTGGGGTGGTACCCCGATGGCTTGTTTATAGATTGTTTCCATTGAGTTGATGCTAACATGAAATATCGTTTAAATCTTAGGAACAATGGCACCTAAAGCGAGACAAGATAAGGCTACCACATCCCAAAAGGCAAGAAAAGAGGTCGCAAGGACCAAGGAGAATCATCCTCAATGCAATTACCCCGCCGAATGTTTGGAATAAAATAGGTTCTTGAGGAGGAAGCCAAAGAATGGTATAGGAACAACAAGGAAAGCAAATATGTTCATGTCGACTTGATCAACAAGGACAGCCTTGCGAAGAAGGAACCGCGTATGTTGGCAAAAATCATGGCATTGAATCTGGATTTCATCTTCCGCGACATGGGAGAATGTAATCTTGATTTGACAAGAGAATTTTACGCCAACTGGTCGCCGAAAACCACCGGCAGCGAAGTCAAGATTCGGGGCCAAGTTTTACAGCTCAACGCGGATTTGATCAACTCCTTTCTTGGCTTACCTTCGGTCGATCCAGCACCATTCAAAGAGCTGTACAGCAGACCTCCTTATAGAGCAATTCGACACACACTTTGTGGAAGTAGATCCATGGCAAGGTGGAGCAGACACCAAGACACCGGACGACACAACACCTTTCCCTATGCTCCTTTGAATAGGGAAACAAGAATCTGGTTGCGCATCGTCAACTCATGCCTTATTCCTGGGACTCAATACACCAAAATAACAAGAGATAGAGTATGTTTGGTCTATGCATTGATGACGAATGTCCCTATCAACATTGGGGCAATCATTCGCTCTACAATGCGGAAGGCTAGACTACACAAGAGGTCCCACTTCACTTTTGGTAATCTGTTGACAGCAATCTTGCGGAAGGAGGATATCGAAGAGGAACCAGCTGATCACAAACTCCCACATAACCCGAAGAAGGTTGACCTCACAAAGGTCAAAGATCCTGAAACAACACATGATGTCAACCTTACTACTGCGTAGAGACATGCTCGAGATGAGAGTTTCTTCCGTCATCTTTATGGCATGACACGGTTCACAATGATGAGTGGAGGTCGTGTTCCAATTGCTGTAGAGCTCTAACAGCTGGACCATGACTATCCAATGAATATGCATGCACGGGAGATGTATGGAGTAGGCACATACTTTGAGGAACCTCTAGACGATGATGTGCCGACCGATGATGATCGACGCTTGCCAGATTCCGACGTAGAGGAGAACTCTGATGATGACTCTTATGATGATTCTGACGAAGGGGGTATGACCCCCGACATTGAGGAGGAGTCCGACTGACCAGGTTCTTCCTATTTATTTTCCACTGAGGGCAGTGTCCCGTTTAAGTGTGGGGTGGCGGTATTGCATGCTATACTTCTCTATTCGCATCTATGTTTGTTTACTTTGTTTTATTTCTGTTTCATTTTTTAGTTTAAGTTAAGTTTTTTTTAGTAGTAATTTTTTTTACTTAGCTTCACATGAAATTATTCCAATAGGCAGCATGAGATCATAACAAGAGTAGGTGCTAAAATCATGACTATTGAGACGTGTAGGCTCTAATTGTGACTCACTATGTGATATTGTGTGGTTCAATTCCCTCATCTGTTGGGTCGAGAGTCTATACTACTTCCAATAAAGTCGACCATGTGCCTTGTGTGTGTGAGATTAATAGTATATTCTATGTTTGTAGCTGATGCTAGAACTTTCCTGGTATGTATGCAAAGCGAAAATAAGGAGTGTAAGTTTAGGAGATGATTTAGGCATTTCTTTGGCAACCTATACATGTTTACCTTCATTTTACCTACCTGTGGACATCACCCTAGTTAAACCCTTTTGAGCCTTTAGCAGACTTCTTTGACAAACCTCATATGAAAGCCTAATCCATTTTTTTCAAGATCGTAATTTGATCCAAATTCCTAAGTGCTTTAACGTATAAAGTCATGTGACGAAATAAGAGGAAATTGGGTGAGTATGATGCTTTAAATTGCAGTGGTGCTTGAATGCGTTATGAAAAAAAAAGTGCTATCATAAGAGGTATGTTATGAAAAGAAAAAAGGAAAAGAAAGCTGAAAAGTGAGTTATGCTTAAAATTGAGAAACAAAAGAGGAGAACAAGGGTGGTAGAATAAAAGAAAGAAGAAAGGTTGAAAGAAAAATGTTGATGATACAATGTGATGTATTAAAGTGCTTAGGAACTTAGTCACTATTTCTGGCCAAAATAGTCCTACCCATCCCTTAGCCTACATTACAACCATCAAAAGACCTACTTGATCCTAAGCTTAGCATTCTGACATTTAGTGGAGTATTACACTAAGGGCAAGCCTATGGTCATTAGTTGCTGCATATGAATTCTTTGTGAGAGCGAGAGCAAGGATATTTTTATACCCATGTTTGAAAAAGATGCTATATACTTGTGAGTGATTATGGGTAATATATTGTGAGATACACATAGTTGATGAGTTTTGGGTAGTTGTATATGATTCTTTGTACCTTAACTTTTGAATATGAGTTGACCACCATCACGAGTCTATACTAGAGGTTAACCTGTTTCTACTAATGATCGGAAAACTACTCTTTGTTGGTAATTGTTGTGCTTGTCTTGACGAATATTTTATGTTGATACTGTGAAACCCTAAGTTGATGTTTAGACGGACATGATATTCTGTTCGAGGATGAACAAAGCGTTAAGTGTGGGGTGTTGATGATAGGCGATATTACGCGCCTATATCAATATATTTTGCCCATATTTGTGCCATGTTTTGAGGACAAATTATATATTTCATGCACTTTTAGTCCTTTTTCCTGTAAGTGAGCTAACGAGCATGATTAGCAAAGTTTCAGGTATAAATGATGCAGAATTCAGCATTTTATGGATTACTTGATGCCAAAGAAAGCTTCACGGAAGGAGAAAAGGAAGCTTGGACGCCTAAGGACCAAAAGTGATGCATGGAAAATCTATCCCGGGCTAAAACAGCATTTCTGAAGACTTTGGGGACTTGCAGTAACTTATTTGGATTAGGATAATAATACATTAACCTAGTACAATTGGGTTAAGTATTTCATTAGTTTATTTGGATTTGGATAATGTTACATTAACCTAGTACAATTGGGTTAAGTATTTCATTAGCTTAGTAGGATTTGGTTAAGTATTTCATTAGCTTAGTAGGATTAGGATATGGGTATTATAAATATCCTATCATGCTAGAGATTTTGAAGACATTCAGATTCTTACAATCATCTTTCCATCTTTCTATTCTACAATCAATTCTTCTTCCATCAATTACAATACATTCTACTTCTAATTCTTCTTCTATTCATCTATTTTTCCACAACAAGAGAAACGTTACTTGCTAGGGAAGTTCACGCCTAACGCCTACCACACCATTATTACACGAAATTAATCATTATTGTGGTATAATAACAATGTCAATCGTGATCTCCTTCACATTCATGGGTAACTAAACTTCTCTGTTGGGGTTATGGAAGCTGAATGAGATACTATCTATTACTATGAGTTTGTGAGTTCGTGACACGTATGCTGCTTATATCATTATTCTCTTCATCTTAATCTAAATTCTTTGTGGTTGCAAACACAAGAATACGCCAGTATAACATTTAACTTGTTCGAAAGAAAGGTTATTTGTCTGGAAAAGAGATAGTGTCAAGGTAGTAGGGTCACATCCTAAATTCCCTATTAAACAGTTAGTGCCGTAACTGGATTAACCTCTTGGAGAATTCGTACCGTTAGACACGCTTTAAGCTCGAAAGAGTTAAAGTGAAATAATCCTCGAATAGGTCGAAAGACGCCTGGATTTACAATCGAATACAATTCTCTATAAGCACATGCATGTCGGAATTCAACACACTCATAGCTAATAGAGACGTAAACTCATAAGGTGGACATACCCCCAACGCTTCAATTCTCATTGTTTGACAACATACTAAACATTCTTTCTGTTTACTTTGCTATTTTCAGTTTTTACTTTAATATTTTGATTACACATTACAATTCCCCCTTTTTACGAGACTTGCACTAAAAGTCTAGTAATCGTTGCCTACTTGTTGACCAAGCTATTCTCTGTGGGATCGATACCCAACCCAGTTGGGTTCTATATTTGCTAGCGACCACTTTATACTCCTACTAGAGCTGTAGATTGAGCTCTTTGAGTAATCTGATGGACTATATTGATTAAGCGAACGCCTAGTCTGGTAAGCTGATGGACTTCTTGAGCTAACTTCTTCTTACTGTCCTCAACATGAGAAACACTACTTATGGATAGTCTACTGAGAGCATTGGCCACTATATTGGCCTTGCCCGGATGATAAAGGACACTGATGTCATAATATTTCAAGAGCTTTAACCACCTTCTCTGACAAAGATTGAGATCTTTCTGAGAAAATTCATACTAAAGACTCTTATGATCTATGAAGTCATCTACATGAACACCATATTAATAACGCATGATCATGAGTAGGATAATTCTTCTCATGGGGTTTAAGTTATCTGGAGGCGTAGGTTATGACCTTACCATGTTGCATAAGGACACAACCCAAACCTACTCTGGATGTATCACAATACACTATGAAACCATCTAAACCATCTAGGAGAGCTAAGACTGGAGCTGAGGTGAGTCGAGTCTTCAACTCCTAAAAACTCTTCTCGCAAGGATCTGACCACTGAAAATTGACTTTCTTCTGAGTCAATCTAGACATAGGGGATGCAATAGAAGAAAATCCCTCAACAAACTATCTGTAATTGCCAGCTAAAACCAAGAAACTCCTAATATCTGATGGAGAGACAGGGAGAGGCTAGTTTCTTACTGCTTCATTCTTTTGAGGATCTACTCTAATACCATCACCAAAAATGATGTGACCAAGGAATAATACTGACCTTAGAGAAAGTTTGCACTTACTAAATTTGGCAAACAACTGATGATCTCTGAGAGTCTAAAGTACTGTTCTGAGATGAACTGCATGATCGCTCTCACTGTGGGAATAGAACAGGATATCATCTATGAAGACTATGATGAATATGTCCAAGTACTGCTTGAACACACGGTTCATCAAGTCCATGAAAGCGGCTGGGGCATTAGTAAGACTAAATGAACTGACTAGGAATTTAAAATGACCATATAGAGTATGGAAAGCTGTTGTCAAAATATCATATTCTCTAACTCTAAGCTAATGATAGCCGAATCTGAGGTCTATCTTAGAGAAATAATTGGCACCCTGAAGTTGGTCAAACAAGTAATTGATTTTGGGAAGAGAATACTTGTTCTTGACCGTGACCTTATTGAGTTGATGGTATTCTACACACATCCTAATAGAACCATCTTTCTTATGCATGAATAATACTGGAGCACCCCACGGGGAAACACTAGGAGTGATGAATTCCTTATCTAAGAGATTCTTCAATTGTTCTTTTAGTTCTTTGAGTTTTGCTGGTGCCATTCTGTATGTCGAAATAGATATAGGCTGAGTATCTGGAAAGAGATTGATGCTGAAGTCTATTTACCTTACGAGAGAAATTCCTGGAAGATCTTTGGGAAAGATATCTGAATATTCATTCATGACTAGGACTAAATCAAAACTGGGAGTTTCAGAACTAATGTCCTTAACTGGAACAAGATGATCGACATATCCTTTATAAATTATTTTCCATGCTCGAACGTTGGAAACAAGCTGATCTCTGAAAGTGGATACACTACCCTTCCACTCTAGGATGGGTTCATTCGAAAACTGAAACTAGACTATTCTATTTCTGCAGTCGACTGTGACATAGAAGGAATGAAGACAATATATGCTGAGAATGACATCAAAATCAATCATCTCTAATTCAACTAAGTCAGCTGAAGTGACTTTCAGAAATATCATAATCGGGCAGTTCCTGTATACCTGTTGGGCTATGATGGTTTTACCCATTGGGGTAGAGATTAAAAAGGGCTCTACTAGGATTTTGGGACTGATTCTAAAATCGCCTGCTATATAAGGAGTAACAAAAGACAAAAAAGCTCTTGGATCAAGCAAAGCACAAACATGCATATGAAAGATCTATAATGTACCAGCAACTATATCAGGAGAATTTTCCTGATCTTGTTGAGATTAAAGAGCATAGATATAATTTGGGTGTTTCCCACTAGTAGTACTGGTAGTGGCACCCTGTTAATTTGGGCGACCAAAATGAGCTGAGGAGCGGAGATGACTCTGATAACCCGACTGAGGGTAGTCTCTGACTCTGTGTCCTGGCTTTCCACAATCGAAATAGACATCGCTACTAGCTCTACAAGCATCCTTGTGGTTCTTACCACAAGTCTAACAATGGGAATTAGTTCAGGTATTGCTAACACTGCCCTGAGACTTAGAGCCTGGGGCTCTATCTATGTTACCCTCATTGAACTTAGGAACTGGACCACTAGCTGAAGAAGAGGCTGGAACTGATGACTTAGGACAAAATTGGGAACGGTTTACTCCTTCTGATTTAGGCTGATTAAAGTTAAAACTACCTATCTTTGCTCTCTTATTCTGCTTCTCCCTCTACTTAATCTTCTGCTTCTCTATCTGCTAATCATGAGTCATAAGCCTGGATAAAGTCATGTCACTATTTAGCATGGCAGATCTACTCTCATTTACCACGCTATCATTTACCCCTGAAGCAAACTTACTCATCTTGGCTCTGCTGTCTGCAACCACATGAGGGGCATATCTGGCTATTTGAGTAAACTTAGGAGAATACTCTTTCACCGTCATATTGCCCTACATGAGGTTGATGAATTCTAGTACCTTAGCCTTTCTAAGCTTTTGGGAAAAGAATCTGTCTAAGAATGCAGTGACAAACTCCTCCCACTCTATAAGACCTGCATCATCTGACCTCTCTGACTTCCACTATTTGAACCAAGTATGAGCCACATCCTAAAAATGATATGCTGCTAGCTCAGCACTCTCAACAGTAGTCACCCCATGATGTCTGTCATCTTCTAAACCTGATCAATGAATTCCTCAGGGTCTTCATCTACTTTAGACCCGAGAAAGGATGGAGGATTCATTTGGGTAAAGTCCCGAATCCTAGCTGTGGCTGAGTTAGCCACTTAGTTGGCTGAAAAAATTGTTGGCTGCTTATTTTAAGTGGCCACTGACTGAGAAAGATTAGTGAATGAGGCCCTGAAATTCGTAAGAGAAACATGATCACCTAAAGGATCTTCTGCCTGGGGGGCTGACTGATTTCTGTTTCTTTTTTTATGAGGCATGTTTTGTAGAAGAAAGGGGAAACAAATTAGACTGAGAGATTGACTTGAGATTATTCTTACTGTCATGACATGAATATCGAAAGAAGGGAAACTATTCCTAAAACATCTTGTAGCCTCTTGCAAATAAATGTGGCATGCAACACACCCATGTACACGACTCTACTAGATGCGGCTTTTAGTATTTCCAGGACTCTATTGAACATTAGGCTCTGATACTAAGTTTGTAACGCCCCAAATCTGGTGTGTTACCTTGTTTAAGGCATGTTTATCTTCCCCTCATTAAATATCTCTAAACTCATGTATTTAACACTTGGATTAGTAAGTGTACATGGTGGTTTTGGAATCAAATGAAAAGGGTTTTGTTGCCTAATGATGTATGATATTGACTCTTGATTAGACTTATGTTTATATGTGATAATGATGATGAATTTCATGTGTGGGTGCTTTTTGTATGTGGATTAATATGAGGGTCTTGAGTAACCCAAATCTTGATAATATATACCATAGAAATGGCCTTATTGAAGGTATGCACCCAAGGTGTTTGTGAAAATATCTAAGTTGTCTAGTCATATGTCGTTGATGTATTAAACTAGGGAAATGGCCCAAATTAACAAGGATGAATGATAATGATGTTTTAAAGGAATTATGAACCATGTGTGATAAAATTAATAACCTTGGTTGTTGGCTAATGGAAGGGGTAAATTACTTATATATAAAGATGAACTTGACTTATGGGTTGAACCCAAGTGTGGTAAAAATGTGGCATAGAATTGTTGTGAGGGTCTTGATGACCATAAATTTCATTGTATGTTTAATTAAGTGATGGCATTGTCCTATGAGATGGTTGATCAATGAAGGCTCCCGTAAGGACCATGTGGTCGTGTATAGTGTTGAATTGGGTAAAATGATTAGAGTCCTTGAATATTATATTGAATGCATGTTGATGAATGGGCAAAGGGATAAAGTCCCAAATTCCAACTAATGATAGTTGTGATGGCTTAAGGCTGAAGTCCCTTTCCTTATGAATGGCTTAAAGTTGAAGTCCTTTGCTCAATAATACTGCTCAAGGTTAAAGTCCCTTAAATATAGAGATCTCTTAAGGTTAAAGAAACTCACTGAATGGAATGGCTTGTAGTTAGAGTCCAAGTGTAGCATGAGGTTAGAGTCCCTTGCTTAATGTGTGAAAATGAGGTCAATGTCCCATGCCCAATTTAATGTGTGGACATATGGTTGAACTCCTATGTCCAAATGGATGTAAATATGGCTAGAGCCCCTTGTTTGAATGATTGTGTATGCAGTTAAAGTCTTTGGTTAATGAATGAGTAAGCATGGTTGAATTCCCTTGTATAAGTGCATATGAATGTGGTTAAAGTCCTATGCATAATGAGAATTGTTTAACATATAAGTGTGATGGGTGGGAGTCCCCTACTTTATGTCTAATGAATGAATGTTTGAGAATGATATTGTAATGCCCTGAATCTGGTACCCGAAATGCTACACGGTGCTTATAACCTCGAAGGACCATAAGCTAACCCAAGAATGATATTTGTACCTGTATACTGGATGAAATACATTATAATATGGAAACATGAACTGAAAGTCCATAAGGTTAAATACTGAACATAATTTGAATGATATAACATCTGTGTAGGGTAATAGAATACCCAAATCAAAATTGAACATACAGAAGTCTGAAATATGATAGTCTAGAAAGCCTCTCACTGAATGAACAGTCTGAGTAAAGAGTTGATGGGATATGTCCCCAACTAACTCCAACTAATAGACTAAAATATGCGGATATTTGGAATCTACTATTGCTCTAGAGCTCGTGTCTCTGAACCTATGGTATAGAACACCATAGCGCAAATACGTCAGTACTTTGAATATACTGCTATGCATGTGAGGTAGGTTGAATGCATGGGGTTTATATGCATGTGCAATAATATTAACTGACTAACTATCATAAGCGTGAGAATATATGTATGAGACATAACAACTGATACTAATACTGTGATAACATGATTACTGAAACTGAATATAACTGATAACATGAATGACTATATCTGACAGTCCTGAATCTGATGAAACTATCTGAGTTCCGTACTGTATCTGAGTTGACTATATCTGATAGTCCTAAAATTTGAAGAACTAACTAAGTTCTATTACTGAGATTGATTGACTATATCTGACAGTCCTAATTCTATAACATGAAACTGTGGGGAGTAGTTATCTAACCGGCATGCCCCTGATACGCTATTATGACTGAGTTGAGGTCCAATCTGTAACCCCAATTGGAAGGGTGTCAATATCATGCCACTGGTAAGGACAAGCTGTGGGCGACCCTCATTTGATAGTGTCCCCTATACGTGAATAGTGGGGCCCTTATCTGACAGTGCTTATCCACCCCATCAACCCTTATCGACAGTGTTGATGTCTCAACCTATGCTGGCTACATAGTTTTAGAATACAAGGATGACTTCCAAGGATCATACCCTCATCTAATAGTGTGTGTCCCCATCCTTGGGTTTACTCGGTGCTAATTTATATTCCCATCTAAATGGACACTGAACATGATTTACTGAACTGAACATGAGCTCAATTTTTGAATTTCCATTGATTGACAGAATACTATTGATATCTAAAAACTGACTGAGGTCATGAGATCATGGAGATTCTCCTAATTCATAAGACTATCTGAAGTGTAAGGATTCATAGCTTGACTGAGAGTATCGTGAAAACATGACATGGCTCTAAGCACACAGCTAATGTGTCAGGTACGAGTACCCCCAGGACTCAATGGAAAAAAACTAACCAAGTATAACTTCTTGAACATATAACTAACATCATAATCCATAATACATTTATAAAAGCACTCCATCAAAACATGTGATGGGCATAACTTTTACATACATGGGGATTTCATGATATTATACTAGTTAGGCACTTTTCCTTCATCTAGGCATTTAATCAAACTTATTATAGGCATGGTATATGTAAACATCATTGTACAATAATTAAACATCATGGTTCAATTCTAATTTCATCATTCAAGGGTTTAATCATAGGTTTGCATGAATCTATATCTATAATAATGTAACCTACGTAGAATTTATCACCTGACATGGAGTAGAATTCAATTTCTCATTATCCACATGAACAAGAGCAAACCAATCATGAAATTCATAAGAAAATCCATAAACTTGAATTTAGAAAAGGTATTCTTGGGCTTCATGGACAAAAGGAGTAAATGAATGAACACTATGCATACCTTAGTTCATGATTTCGTAAAGATTGACAGAGAAAGAGAATCTTTCTTGGAATTGGATCTTATATGAAAATCCTAGCTTGTTCTTGAGAGGGTTTTCAGAGAAGAGAGTGTATTTTGTGTGAAAAGTGGTTGAATCACTTGTTAAAGGGTTTAAATAGGGGGTAGGAAGTTGACCCTTTTAATCTTGGACGCGTCATTTAATTTTAGTAAAAATTTTCCCAAACTGAACCCCTGGCGCGACGTGGTGCTATCGCATCGTGTCACTAGAATTTGATAATTGGGAAATTGAGGGATGGCATGACGTAGAGCCATCGCGTTGCCCCTTCTTTTGTGACCTGGAAATTTAGCGCGACGCGGAGGAAATCGTGCTAAGACATTGGAAAAGGAAAATTCTAAATTTGGGCCCTGGTGTGATGCTCCATAATTGCGGACCCCTACTGGAATTTGCCAAATGCCATTTCCTCTTGTGGCATGGTGCGCCACCTCCAGTTCGAGTGAGCTTTAGGTGACCATACGATATGGCCTTGGTTTTGGGTCATGGCAAGCTGGTATCAGAGCCTAGGTTTATGGTCAGTTTAGTGTTCATAATGTCGTGTCAAGTAGAGTCTCTTTGATTGGTGTGAAGCGCACCACATTTATAAAAGAGAGGTTATGAGACATCTTAGGAATATTTTTCTTTCTTGTATTTTAATCTCAAGTTATAAGGTATAAGGTCTTGAATTCCTCTAAATCCGCTTGTTATTTTTCAAATCATGCCTCCAATGAGATTAGAGACTCAGGCGAACACTTATAATACCCCATATTTCTACGTAGCTTGAAATTGTTTCGAGTATGTTAGAAACTTACTTTGAAAGTTGAATTCACTTTTATATACATGTAATTTTTAAGATTTTCACTTTTTGTCATATGGGAAATTGAATAAACTTTCCAACGATACCCATTTCGTCCAATCCGGTATCGGGATAGAAAGTTATGGCCATTTTATAGAAAGCAGTTAAAACTGCCCAGGTGTGACGATGAGGGCCGACGGACCGTCGAGCTAGCGATAGACCATAGCCCAAACTATCGTAGTGGAGGTAGTGAGACCACCTTCTGCCTAAGGGCAATGGCTCAGGCTGATAGATAATTGAGCTAGCGATGGACCGTCGCCCAAGCCATCGTAGCATAGGTAGTGAACCCCTATTCTGCCCAGGTGCGACAGTCAGGATAGACGGACCATCGACCTAGTGACAGACCATCGCACCCACCGTCGCATAGTTCATTCAGTTATTTTAAAGTCATTTTTAAAAGGGTATTTGGGTCTTTTTCCACCCGTTTTAACCCCTAATAATATAAGATCAAGGCTCATAACTTTATTATCCATCTACAATATCAAATTAGGGTTTTCTCTCAAAGATAATCCCCAAGAACAAGATCCAAATCATTCTTCAAGAAACTAAGAGATTCAAGTTCTTCAAGTCCAAGAACTTCAAGAAACTTACCACCCAGGTATGTCATGTGTTGATTCATGGTCCCTTTCACCCATGAAGAACAAGAATCTCTTTTCAAAATCCAAGATTTGTGTATTTATGAATGTTCATGATTTAAATGGAATTGAAATTCATGTTCATGATATTGTGGGGTTTTGATTCATATTTTAAATTACATATTACAATGATTGACCCTAGTATGTGATGATTTGCATAATAATCATGATAAACCCTTCAAACTTGTAAAATTATTCATGCAACCATAACAATAATAATCATTGATAATGGTATAACCAAAGTATGCTCCTCATGTGTTCGATTAAATTCCTATGTGAAGGAAAAGTGCCATACTAGTATGTTAATATGAAATTCCCAATCATGTTCAAGTTTATGCATGTCAACTATTTGATGAAATATCTTAGTCAGTGAATTATGGATATATGTGTAACCCTTGTGGTTCTTTAGAACTCCTACTTTATGAAATATCCAACTTATTGTATTATGGATTATGATGTTGGTCATGTATTCAAAAAAGTCATGCTTTTTCAGTTTCATGCTATTGAGTCCTGGGGGTACTTATACCTGACAATTAGCTGTGTGCCTAGAGTCAGTGTCATGTTTTCAAGATACTCTCAGTCGAACTATGTTCCTAGAAATTTAGTCAGTCATGTGACTCGGGAAAACTCAGTAAACTCAATAATCTCAGAAATCTCAGAAATTCAGTAATCTTAGTAGTATTCCATCAGTCAATGAAACTCAAGTTAATTCAGTACAATTCAGTCCAGTAATCTATGTTCATTGTCTATTCAGATGGGAGTAGGAATTAGCACTGAGTGAACCCAAGAATGGGAACACACATTGTCATATGAGGGTGTGATTCTTAGAAGTCATCCTTGTGTTTCAGAACTATGTAGCCAGCATAGGTTGAGACATTAACACTGTCAGATAAGGGTTGATGAGGTGGATAAACACTGTCAGATGAGGGTCCCACCATTCTCTTTTGGGGACATTATCAGATAAGGGCCACCCACAATTTGTCCTTACATGTGGCGCGATATTGACACCCTTCTAATTGGGGTTACAGATTGGACCCCAACTTAGCTATAATGCATTATTCAGGGCATGTCGGTTAGATGACTACTTACCACAATTTTAGTTATAGAATCAGGATTGTCAGATACAGTCATTCAGTCTCAATAATGGAACTCAGATAGTTCTACAGGATTCAAGACTGTCAGATATATTTAACTTAGATAGTATAGAACTTAGCTAGTTCTATCAGAACCTAGACTGTCAGATACGGTCGCTCAATATTAGTTATTTCAGTTACACAGATATCAGTATCTCATGTTATCAGTACTCAGACTCAGTAATCATGCTAACATAAACTCAGTTATAGTTATTATGTAGTCATGCATGTATTCTCATGTTCATGTTATGCAGTTAGTTAGTATAGTTCATGCATGTGAACCCTTTTTCATTCAGCCTACCTCACATACATACCAGTACATTCAAACGTACTGACGCATTTGTGCTATGGTGTTTCATACCATAGGTTTAGAAGAACGAGCTCCAGAGTATCAGTTGCATTCTAGTCTCAGTAGTCAGAGTTAGCAGTGAGTCTTTATCCTTTGAGGACATGACCATTATTTTATTATCTCATTAATTAATTTATTTCAGTAGTTGGAGTTAGTTGAGGAAATATCCCATCAACTCCTTATTCAGACAGTTCAGTCAGTTAGAGGCTTTTAAGATTATCATGTTCAGATAGTTTATTTCAAGTTTTTTTTTGGTATTGTGATACCTTATCATTCAGAGATTATCTTATCAGTTTTGAACCTTATGGACTTATAACCTGTATTTCCGTATTTATACAGTATATTATGCAGTGTTCAGGTACAGATATCGATCATGGGTTAGCTTATGGTCCTTCGGGGTCATGAGCACCATGTAGTATTCTGGGTACCAAATTTAGGGCGTTACACACTTTGACCCCAACAGAGGGTCCTACAGACAAAGATCATCCAATTTCTGGAGTTCATACCTGGGCTAGGGTTGCGGTATCTATCCATTCTTGTGGGGTTCCACCCACCAACCCTTATTATGAGAGTGACTCTCCTCCTCAGTCTCCTCAAGGGAATGCTTCTAATGCATAATTTTGTCACTCTATCAATCTCTTTACTTAATTGGTAGCCTCTATATTAGAGTGTAGTACCCCATCTACCATTTCTTCTGAGGCCCTAAGGATTAGCCAATTTATGAGGTTGATCCCTCCTATGTTCACAGGTACAAAGGTTGAGGAAGATCCTCAAGAATTCATTGATAAAATTGAGAAGATTTTTTAAATCATACTGCTTCAGAAATTGAGGGTATTAATATTGCTTCCTACCAATTAAAAAATATAGCGTACCAATGGTACAAAGGGCGTGAATTGTCTAGAGGTGTTGATGCTACTCCATCTTCATGGGTGAATTTATCTGAGGCTTTCTGAGACCGCTTCTTTTCTCAAAAGTTGAGAAAAGCAAAGAAAAAAGAGTTTGTGAACTTAAATCAAGGGTGGATGTCCGTTCAAGAGTATGCCTTGAAATTCCATCAATTGTCAAGGTATGCTCTCGAGATGGTTTCTAGCATGAGGTCTAGGATGCATAAGTTTGACTCGAGATTGTCCTATGAGTTAGTTCTTGAGAGTAAGATAACTTTGCTGATTGAGAACATGGATATTTCTAGGTTGGTTATGTATTTGAAATAAGTAAAGGATTCGAAAAAGAATCAAGTTGAGCTTAATGAGATGCAAGTCAAGAAGTTTAGGCCTTCTAAAAGTAGCGGTGAAGATGGTGAAAAGTGGCTACGAAAGAAGTAGGGGAGTTCGGGTTCATTCTTCTTGGCTAGTGTTTGCTCTCCTTACCCAAAGTTTTCTTATAGTCATCGATCTCAATTTAGTGGTGGATCCCATCTTAATGTTCCTAATTCCATACCGGTAGTGCTCAGTCAGCTCCATCCCACCCTCCTTGCAGATTATATGGTCAGAGTCATCATGGTCAGTATGAGAAGGGGAGAAATATTTTTTTACATTGTGGTCAGGTTGGGCACATGCAGCGTGAGTGACCCTCCATAGTAGCTTCTTAGGCCAATAGGGCCCCTAATGCTACTCCACCCCTTCTCATACCAAATAGTGTTATGTCTGTCTCTTTTTCTATTTCTGGCACTAGTGTTGGCTGAAACTGCTTGAATGCACATGCTACTCGCCAGGATTCTAAGACATCTCCCAATGTATTCATGGGTATATTGAGACTTTTCTCTCATGATGTGTATTGTTTGCTTGATCCAGGGTCTAGATTTTCTTATGTGATCCCGTATGTGGCTGTGCATCTTGCTTGTGGTCCTAAGAGTCTGTCAGTTTTTTTTCTATTTCTACCCCAGTAGGAGACTCTGTGGTTGTTACAAGAGTCTATAGGGGATGTGTGATATCTTTCGGTGGTAGAGACACTCTTGTTACCTAAATAGAGTTAGACTTAGTTTATTTTGATATTATTTTAGGGATGGATTGGTTACACTCTTACTATGCTACCTTAGATTGTCAGACTTGTAGAGTCATGTTCAAATTTTCTAACGAGTCGTTCATTGTATGTGAAGGTGGTTCTCTAGTTCCTAAGGAAAGATTCATTTCTTATCTTAAAGTTAGAAAGTTGATTTTAAAGGGGTATTTATATTATTTAGTTTGAGTTAAAGATTCTAACTCAAAATATCTTTCCCTATAATCCATTCCCATGGTGAATGAGTTTCTCGAGGTGTTTCTCAAGGATCTTCCTGGTGTTCCTCTTTATAGGCAAATTTATTTTGGGATCGATCTTGTTTCAGACACTCATCTAATTTCCATCCCTCCTTATTGAATGGCTCTAATAGAGCTAAAGATGCATAAGGATCAATTGAAAGACCTCTTATATAAAGGTTTTATCCACCCTAGTATGTCTTCGTGGGGTGCTCCCATGTCGTTTGTGCGCAAGAAGGATGGTTTCCTTTGTATATGCATTGATTATCGCCAGTTGAACAAAGTGAGCGTAAAGAACAAGTATCTTCTTCCTAGGATCAATGATTTGTTTGATCAACTTCATAGTACAAATTATTTCTCTAAGATTTATATTAGATCGGGTTATCATCATCTTAAGATTACGGGTATGGATATCCCTAAGACTGCCTTTAGAACTTGGTATGGTCACTATGAGTTTGTTATTTTATCTTTTGGATTGACCAATGCCCCGACGTCATTTATGGACTTAATGAATAGTGTCTTCCATCTGTTCTTGGACATGTTTGTCATTATCTTCCTTGATGATATCTTAGTGTATTCTAAGAATAAGGCGAATCATGTAGATCACCTCCGTGCCGTGTTGCAGACTTTGAAGGATCATCATTTGTATGTTACAATCTCCAAGTGTGAGTTTTGGTTGAGAGCCATAGATTATCTTGGTCATGTCATCTCTAGTGAAGGGATTATGGTAGATCCCCAAAAGGCCGCGGCAATTAAGAAGTGGCGTAGACCTATGACTCCAATCGATATTTGAAGCTTTTTGGGTCTAGATAGTTATTATAGAAGGTTTGTGGAGAGTTTTTCCACTATATCTCCCCGTAGACCAAGTTGAACCAATAGATGGTCAAGTTCTTGTGGTCCGATGCATACGAGGGTATTTTTGAGAAGTTGAAAAATAAAATATCTTTAGCTTCGGTTTTGACCTTGCCCGAGGGTAGTGATGGTTTTGTGGTGTATTTTGATGCTTCTCGTGTCGGTCTTGGTTATGTGTTGATGCAACATGGTAGGTTTGTGTCCTATGCTTCTAGGTAATTGAAAGTTCATGAGAAGAACAACCCCACTCATGGCTTAGAGTTATTAGCCATAGTATTTATGTTGAAGATCTGGTGGCATTATCTGTATGGTATTCATATCGACATCTTTTTTTATCATAAGAGCCTCCAATATCTGTTTACTCAAAAGGTCTAGAATCTCTAGCAAAGAAGGTAGCTTAAGCTATTGAAAAACTATGATATGAGTCTTCATTACCATCCCAGAAAAGCGAATGTAGTCGGTGATACTCTTAGTAGATTGTTATAGGAAGTTTGGCCCATGTTAATGAGGATAAGTGGGAATTGGTGAGGGATGTTCACCTTCTGGCTAATCTTGTAGTTTGACTTACAGACTTCAAGGGTGGAGGTGTGTTTGTGCATCCGATATCTTAATCGTCTCTTATTATTGAGATTAAAGAGAAGCATGTATTAGACCCCAACTTGATGAAGATCAAGAGTAATGTGGGTCAACATAAATTTACTGACTTTTTGATTGGTAGTGATGGTATCTTGAGGTACCAAGGTAGGATATGTGTTCTCAACATCGATGGATTGAGGGAAAGGTTCATGGTCGAGGCTTATGGACCCCGTTATGTGATTCATCCCGGTTCCACCAAGATGTATCATGACCTTAGAGAGTTCTATTGGTGAAGTACTATGAAACAAGATATGGCTAGCTACGTGGCCAAATATATGGTGTGTAAACTAGTGAAAGTTAAGCACATGAGGCCCAATAGTTTGTACCAAAAGATTGTCTGGCCCGAGTGGAAGTGGGAGACGATTAATATGGATTTCGTTACCGGTCTTCCTCAATCTCAGAATCAATATGATTTATTTTGGATCATTGTTAATAGAATGACCAAGTCTGCCCATTTCTTGCCCGTGAGAATTAATTTCTCGATAGAAGATTATGCTAAGTTGTATCTTATGGATATCGTTAAGTTGCACGTTGCTACGATGTCTATTATCGCGAATTGTGGTTCTCTATTTTCATCCCACTTTTGGAAGTCATGCCAAATAGCTTTGGGAACTAAGGTGTGACTTAGTACCACATTCCACCTGCAAAATGGATGGGCAAGCGGAAAGATCTATCCAAACATTGGAGGATATGTTGCGGGCTTGTGTGATCTATTATGGTGGTAGTTGGTGTGACCACTTGGATTTTATTGAGTTTGCCAATAATAATAGTTACCACTCTAGTATTGGCATGGAGCCTTTTGAGTTATTGTATGGTAAGAGATGTTGATCTCCTAGTGGGTGTTATGAAGTTGGCGAGGGTAAGTTCCTTGGCCCTAATTTAGTTCACCAATCCTTAGAGAAGGTGAAAGTGATTCGTTATAGATTAAAAAACCGCTCAAAGTTGCCAAAAGTCTTACGTGGATGTTAGGCGTAGAGACTTAGAGTTGAATATAGGCGACTGGGTGTTCTTAAAAGTATCTCCCGTGAAGGGAGTGATGCGGTTTGGTAAAAAAGGAAAGCTTAGTCCCTGATATGTTGGTCCCTACATGATTGTGTAGAGGGTTTTCAAGGTTGCCTATGAGCTGGATTTGCCTTCTAGTATGGGCTTCATTCACCCAGCTTTCCATGTATCTATGTTGCAGAAATGTATAGGAGATCCTTCCTTGGTTGTCCCTGAGAAGATGTTGGTATCTCAGACTCTTTGTCCTATGAGGAGATATCGATGAGGATCTTGGATTGGAAAGTTTGCCGATTGTGAAAAAATAAGTGGCTTTGGTAAAGGTTCTATGGAGGAACCAAAATTCCAAGGAAGCTACTTGGGAGGCGGAAGAGGACATGAAGTCCAAGTACCCGTATTTATTTCCCATTCCATAATCTTGTGATGAAGGTATATGTTAGATCTCTTTGCTTGATTTATGTCTTTGATAGACAATGGGTTGAAGTCTCCAATGTTTGAAATTGAGTCATGTCTTGTTAGATAAGGGGCTAAAGTCCCCAAGTTTGAATTGATTTATGCCTTGTCAGACCGTGGGTTCGATCCCTAATGATTGAAACTATGTGTCATGTTGTGATGGGTGTAAGTCCCTAGTGCATTGTATTGATTCATGTATTTTATAGGTGGTGAGTTTAAGTCCACAATGCTTTGAGTTGCTTTATATCTTTGAAAGTCGATAGGTTGAAGTCCCTAAGTTGTGAAATAAGTAAGTACTTGATAAGTAGTGGGTTTGCATCCCAAGACAAACAAGGTAAAATGGTTGATTAATGATGATCATGATATGTGTTGTGTTGTATCATTGTTGTGAGCTTGATTCTAACGTGTGTAAGGATTTGTTTGATGCATGTTGATGTGTTAACTTGTGTTTATACTTGCCTTACCCCTCATCAAGGATGAATGATCCAAGTGGGGAAGAATTAAAATACCTAAACTTGAACCATTGAAAAACAACTTCATTTTTGTGCCTCTGAGTTGGGTACGACTAGAGCCTTGAGTCATTCCCTTGGTCACGACTCATATCCATCTTGCCATTCCCTTCATACCTTGATAATTCCATGAGGGTATCATACTGTTTCCTATACGACTGGCCTTCCCTTGGTCGTAACAAATGCATATGAGTCGTATACTACTCAATCATATAGATAGGAGCCTCAAACCAAGTGGACTATTTTTTTCATGAGTAAAGCTTACAAGGTAGGGATGAGTCATACCCTTAGTATACGACTCAAGGGTTCCCACTCTTACCCTTAACAGTGTGTGTCCCGTAGGATAAGCCTAGGGTATGAGTTAGGGTACCGCTCATACCCTAGGGTACGATCACTAAGGGAATCATATGGGGGAGTCGTACCCCTGTAAAAGCTCACTTTTTAGCTTTTAACTAAGGACCTTTTGTTTATTTACCTTTCCTAAAACCTTAACACCTTTCACTATATTAGGCATTGTATCCTCCTAAGTCTTTATTCTACAAGACTCAAACACTCCAAAATGTTCTAAAAGCTTATTAAAGGAAGATTGGAGGCTATGGTTTGGAGGGAGCTCATCTAGTGAAAAGAAGGAGCAAAGATTGTTGGTGTGTCACCTTGTTTAATGCATGTATCTCTTCCCCCCTTTAAATATCTATAAAACCATGTATGTCGCACTTGGATTAGTAAGTGTACATGGTGGTTTTGAAATCAAATGAAAAGAGTTTTGTTGCCTAATGATTTATGATGTGGACTCTTGCTTAGACTTATGTTTATATGTGATATTGATGATGAATTGCATGTTTGTGTTCTTTTTGTATGTGGATTAAAATGAGGGTCTTGTGTAACCCTAATTTTGACAATATATACCACGGAAATGGCTTGTTGAAGGTATGCACCCAAGGTGTTTGTGAAAATGTCTAAGTGAGTTGGCTAGTCATATGTTGTTGGGGTATTGAACTAGGGAAATGGCCCAAATGAACATGGAAAAATGGTAAATTATGTGTTAAAGGAATTATGAACCATGTATGATGAAATTGATAAACTTGGTTGTTGGTTAATGGAAGGGGAAAAGTACCTAGTTATAAAGAGGAACTTAAATTGTAGGTTGAACCCAAGTGTGGTGAAAATGTGGCATAGAATTTTTGTAAGGCTCTTGATGACCATAACATGCATTGTATGATGAATTAAGTAAAGGCATTGTCCTATAGAGATGGTTGAGCAATGGAGTCTCCCATAAGGAGCATGTGGTCGTGTATAGTGTTGAATTGCTAAAATGGTTAAAGTCCTTGAATGTTATATTGAATATATATATGTCTATGCATGGGCAAAGGGTTAAGTCCCAAATGCCAACTAATGATAGTTGTGATGGCTTGTGGTTGTAGTACCTTACCTTATTAATGGATTGAAGTTGAATTCCCTTGCCCAACGATATTGCTCGAGATTAAATTCCCTTGCTTATAGAGATCTCTTAAGGTTAGAGAACCTAATCGAATGGAACTTCTTATGGTTAGAGTCCAAGTGTAGCATAAGGTTAGAGTCCCTTGCCTAATGTATGAGAATCAGGTCAAAGTCCCCATTCCCAATTGAATGCGTGGACATGTGGTTGAAGTCCTATGTCCTATTGGATGTGAGTACAGCTAGAGCCCCTTGTTTGATTTATTGCATATGCGGTTAAAGTCTTTGGCTAATGAATGAGTAAGCATGGTTTAAGTCCCTTGTCTAAATACATGTGAATGTGGTTAAAGTCCTATGCATAATGTGAATTGTTGAACCTATATCGAAGCCCCTGCTTTATATCTAATGAATGAATGCTTGAGAATGATTTTGAGCCTTAATATCTTGATTAACATGTGAAATATCTATATGTATGGATTTGTGTGTGACTTAGATAAAATGTGTTTTGTTGATTTGATGTTGATTTATGATGATATTTTATCACTTATCCTTGAGTTACATGCTAGCTTCTAAATTTCTAACTGTCTCCGGACGCTATGTTCCCATTTGACATAGTGGCCGAAGCATCTTCTTCTCTTCTCGCATAGTGATTAGGCGATTAAAGTGGTTCATGCATTGACTTGAAGTGGTGAGCTTCCTTACTTCAGAAGACATCCACCTCTTAGTCTCTTATCTTTAGTCTCAGTCTATTTTAGACTTAGTTTGGCTATGGTCGGGGGCTTATCCCGACATATACATTTATTGACTTCATTTTGTATTGAGGTATTTTGAAAAACTGTGAACTTGGGTGTGAGTTAGATATTACGAATCTAATGTTAACTTATGATATTACTTCCACAAATCTTAACTTGTTTGTTGGAGTACCTTAGACTCCTATGGTACAATGAGATGTTTGGATTGGGTTATTGGGGCGACCTCCGGTTCAGGTGAGCTTAGGGTGCCCATACGACATGGCTCGGGTTTCGAGTAGTGTCGGTAAAAGCATTCTCATAGGCATTTTATCAAACACATTGGGGGCATATTATTTCCAAAGAAAAAACCAAGTACCAATTAACCATTCCCATGCAACCAAATATCCAAACTACCATTAGAACATGTAAATCCATAATTAAAACATGGGAAAACCATAACCAAGCATTCATAACCAAAAACCCCAATATATATTTTAAAACGCAAAACCATACAACATTCATGCCATGAAAACAATGCATAAAACATGTCTTTAGTTGGAACTAACAATGAGGGAGAAGTATCTTGCCTTAGATTGAGAAGAAGATTAGAAGAAATCACCCCTATGAGTTTCAATTGACCACCTTGAAGGAAACCCTAGCTTTTTCTTAACCAAGAGCCTTGAGAGATTTTGAGTTTCTGAGTGTTTGATTGATTGCAAATAGGTTAATGAAGCCCCAAAAAGGTGTTTTAAGTCATGGGGTCTCAAAGATTTATATGGGGAAGTGTCCAAATTACCCCCAACTTAAGTTGTATTAATATCCCGCACGAGGGTATGACCACCCCCCACCCATACCCTAGGGTACGAGTGGTACCCACCACTCATATCCCAAGTAGAATCTCAACCCCCACATTGACCAACCTACGACTCCAAAGTCCCACTCGTACCAAATCATATGATTGGTACCCATAAATCGTACCTTAGTATAATCAATAGGGGTTGACTGTCCAATATACGAGTTGGATTATATAACTCGCACCCTATCTTACGACCCATGGTTAGCCACTCGTACTCGAATCCAAGTTAAGTTACTAAATTTCAAATTAATTGAATGAAAACCCAACCATAAGACCCATCACCCAACATACAACTTGTACCTACCCAAGTCATACCTATTCCAGAAACTCAACCACCCAACTCCATCCAACACTGGACAATATACGACTAGACCATATTACCCGTACCCTACCATACGACTATTACCCCAACACGTATGATGTCCAGAATCCAAAAACCTAGGAAAATTTCTTAGGGTCAAACCCCAGTATGTTTCAATCTCCCCCACTAGGATCATTCATCCCCGAATGACCGATAAGGTAGTACATGTATGAGTTACACCCCAACATAACCATTCCAACCTTTAACTAAGTTAGAAAACAAGGGTGCAAGGAAATTAACTTCACTTTAACTATGTTAGAAAACAAAGATGTTATCAAGAACACATACCTTCAGCACGAATATTCGGAGCCAAAAACAAATGTGTATACTTGGTCTTCATGTCCTCTTCCACTTCCCAAGTAGCTTCTTCCACCTTGTGGTTCCCCATAGAACCTTAACCGAAGCTACATCCTTGGTCTGCAACTGATAAACCTGCCGATCCAAGATTTCCACCGGGATCTCTTCATATGACAGAGAATCTAAGATATCCAAACCTTCTAAAGAAACAAATGATAAAAGATTACCTATACACTTTCTCAACATAGAGAAATGGAATATCGAATGAATGGAGCTCAAACTAGAAGGAAACTCCAATTCATACGCAACGTTGCCAACCTTACGGAAAACCACATAAAGACCAAAATACCAGGGACTGATCTTCCCCTTTTCGCCAAACCTCATTACTCCCTTCATTAAAGACACCTTTAGGAACACCCTATCCCCAATCTCAAACTCCAATTCCCTGCGCCTTACATCCGTATAAGACTTTTGGTAACTTTTGGAAGTCTTAAGCCTATCCTTAATCACTTCTACCTTCTCCATAGCCTGATAAACCAAATTCAAGCCAAACATATCCGCCTCACCGACGTCGAACCACCCAATAAGAGATTATACCTCCTACCATATAATGCCTCAAAAGTGGTCATCCCAATGCTAGAATGATAGTTAATATTGCAGGCAAACTCTACAAGAGGTAGATGCTCAACCCAGCTACCACCATAATAAATCACATATGTACGAAGCATATCTTCCAATGTCAGAATAACCCTTTCTGCTTGCAAATCCATCTGCGGGTGAAAAGCAGAACTCAAACTAACCTTAATACCTAACCCCTTCTGAAATAACCACCAAAAGTAAGATAAAAACTGCATACCACTATTAGAGATAATAAAAATAGGTACCCCATGAAGCTTCACAATCTCATGAAGATACACCCCCGCATAATCCACAGCCAAAAAGCTAGTCCTCACTGGCAAGAAGTGAGACGACTATTTATCCTATCCACAATGACCCAAACCAAATCAACTTGATTTATAGATCGAGGAAGATCGATAACAAAATCTATGTTGATCACCTTCCATTTCTATTTTGGCAATTCTATCTCCTGATACAAGCCTCTAGGCCTCATGTGCTCAAATTTCACTTGTTGAGACACTAAACACTTAGCCACAAAATTAGCCACATCTTTTTTCATACCATTCCACCAATACATCTCTTTGATATCATAATACATAGTTGTCGAATTGAGATGTACAACATAGCGCGATTTATGCGCCTTAGCTAATACCCTTTCTCATAAACCATCAATGTCTGAAACACATAACCTCTCTTAGTACCACAAGGTAACATCACCACTAATTTCGAATACCATTACCTTTGTCCCACCTACATCACTCTTAATTTTTATTAAGACGGGATCTAGCATTTGTTTCTTCTTGATCTATGCGCCAAGGGAGGACTAAATAACTTTTTATACCAACACACCACTATCCGTGGAGTCCAAAAGATGAACTCCATGATTAGCCAAGTAGTGAATATCCTTCACCAACTCTTACTTCTTCTTCTCCATATGAGATAAACTCCCCATGGACAACCTGCTAAGAGCATCAACAACCACATTAGCTTTACCTGGTGGTAGTGAAGGCCCATATCATAGTTCTTGAGAAAATCAAGCTATCTTCTCTGCCTGAGGTTAAGCTCCTTCAACATAAACACATACTGCAGACTCTTATGATTCGAGAAGATGACCATATGTACTCCATACAAATAGTGTCACATAATTTTTAATGCAAACACCACACCAAACAATTCCAGATCATGAGTTGGATAATTTCTCTCATGCACTTTCAACTACCTATAAGCATCGGCAATCATCTTACCATGCTTCGTAAAAAAACAACTAAATCCCACCCAGATGCATCACAATAAACTACAAACCCCTCATTACCTTCAGGCAAAGTCAAACTAGAGCCGAAGTTAGCTTATCCTTCAGCTTCTCGAAACTACCCTTACAAGCATCTGATAAAGAGAACTTTACCTTCTTCTGAGTCAACTTGGTTAATGGGGTAGCTATCATCGAGAAAATTTCCACAAACCTCTTATAATACCCAGCCAAACCCAAGAATCTCTAAATATCAGTTGGAGTCGTGGGTCTAGGCCACCTCTTAACCACTGCCACCTTTATGGATCCATCATGATCCCTTCACTAGATATAATATGACCCATAAAAGTAGCAACATTCAACCAAAACTCACTTTTAAAGAATTTGGCATACAACTGTAGATCTTTTAAGGTCTGCAATATTATATGGAGGTGATTGTCATGATCCATCTCACTTTTAAAATATACCAGGATGTCATTAATGAACATAATGATAAAAAGATCCATAGAAAATCCTGTTCATCAGATCCATAAATATCATCGGGGAATTGGTCATAGAAAATGACATAACCAAGAACTCAAAGTGCCCATACCGAGTACGAAATATCATCTTAGGGATATCCATCTCCTTAATCTTAAGCTGATGATACTCAGACCAAAGATCTATCTTGGAAAAAAATTTAAAACCTTGCAACTAATCAAACAAGATATGTATCCTTGGAAGATAACACTTGTTCTTAACCATTATCTTATTTAACAGCCGATAGTCAATGCACATCCAAAAGGAACCATTAGTCTTATGCACGAATAACACTGGTGCACCCTACAGGGATACACTATGGCAGAAGAAACCCTTATCCAAAAAATCCTTAAGTTGTTCCTTGAGTTCCCCCAACTCAATTGGAGCTATTCTATAAGGAGGAATACATATTGAACAAGTGTTCAAAACCAAATCAGTCCCAAACTCAATCTCCCTATCCAGACGAACACTAGGAAGATCATGTGGATAGACCTTAGAAAAATCATTCACCACCAGAACCAAATACAAAAAGGACCCTCTAAGTTATAATCTTTAACCCAGACCAAATGATAGAGAAAACCTTTAGAGATTAACCTCCGATCTCTAAGATATGATATAAAATTTCCCTTAAGAGCTAGGGAACCACCCTTCCAATTAATAACTATCTCACCAGGGAACCTAAGGACAACCCTATGGGTCCTATAATCTAAAGACGCGTAGCACGAATATAACCAAACCATACCCAAAATAATATCAAAATCCACCATATCTAATTTATATAAAACCACTAAAGTATCTTTACTACCAACAGACACCACACACTCTTTATAGACTCTTTTACAAACCATAGAGTCACCTACTGGGGTAGAAATACAAAAAAATTCGAAATAACCTCAGGATTAAAACCAAAATACACGTCATAAAAGATGTCACATAAGAGATAGTGGACCCCGAATCAAGTAAAAAACACATGTCAAGAGAAATGATTTGTAATGTACCAATCATAACATTAGGTGATGCCTCAGACTCCAGTAGGGTTGCAAGAGTATATAACCTATTCTGGCCAGTGTAGGTTCCAAAAGTAGAAACAGATGCAGAAATAACACCCTTCAGTGCAAGAGAAGATAAAAAGGCAACTAGAACCTTATGTGCTCACAAAGCAACCTTACCAACTGGATAGTTTCTAAGTATATGGCCTATCTCACCATATTTGAAGCACTTGTCCCTCCTCTCATCCTAAAAACCCCAATTTTACTAACCAAAGAACCAATAAGAAGGACATTATGAGGCCGATTGATCCCCACTAGCCTGAGATTGGGCACCCTGTGCCCTAAAGTTTTTCCCACCCTGCTGATACCTATCGCCTGACTGCTTTAGGTAGGGAGCACTAGCTGTGGAGAAAAAACCAGGAACTCTCCCACTTCTTATTTTTTCTACTTATCACCATCTCGACCACTTTGTTGTTGGCTACCACCTTGGTAAAAGAATCTGATTCTGTTACCCTGTCTTTCACCTATCTCAGCCTATTTCTTCTTTTCCTCCTCCACCTACTGCATTTGAACAACCAACCTAGAAATATCCATGTCCTTGATCAGCAATGCAATCTTGCTTTCAAGGATCAAATCCAAAGAAAATCCTGAAGCAAACTTTCTTATCCATAAAAATTATCTTATTGGAAAGGTTGCTTCGGGGGTAAACAAGGTTCCAATTGCTTCATCATCAACTTTGGTACCAAAGGGTGCACTATCTAGTTTTGATACTATTTATAACTGTCTTTATGCTCTCACTACCCGACAGGATTCTGAGGCATCTCCTGATGTTATGACTAGTACATTAAAACTCTTTTCTTGAGCTATGTATTATTTACTTGATCTCGGTCCTCTCTTTTTTATGTGACCTCATTTGTGGCTATGCATTTTGGTTTTGGTCACATATTTATTATCTAGTAAACTTACCACGCCTAATCCGCACCTCCCTACAAATGGTATCAAAGCGCAGTTATTTAAATAATACGGAAGTAACATATATGTTTAAATTTAGATTAGATTACTTGAGATTAATTTATATTGATTAATTATGAGAAGACCATTTAAAAATAGAGAAGCTTTTAGAAAAATTAAAGAATCTTTAATTAGTAATTATTCAGAATATATAAGTCTAAATAAAACAAAAGAAAATCCACAAAGATTAGCCTACCTAATTATCTTAATATCTAGTATTGAAGCAAAATTAATAATCCATTTAAAATCTAGAAGAATGAGACACATACCACCAATTATGATAAAATCAGATTTAGATACCCACCAAAATATTATAAATATTGTTTAAATGAATAAAGTACAAAAATACAAAGAATTAAAACAAATTATTTCTAAAAAACGTAAAGAATTAAAAATAAGAATAGAAAGACTACATTATAATATATTTGCTGGAGTTAGTAAAAACTCAATAAATGCATAAAAAGATGAAATATCAAATTTAGAATCACAAATAGATAGTTTAGAATATATATATATATATATATATATATATATATATATATATATATATATATCAACATGAACTATTTACAATAAAATGAACAAAGAAGAATTTATAATAGATGAAAAAATATATGAAAATCACGAAGGATTAAAAATAAAAATAGTATTTTCTAATCTAGGAAGAAGATATAAGAAAATAGGTGAACATTTATATCTAGTGCTAGAAAAGGAAGAATTAAAATTAGAAGATAAATTGGCAGCTATGGTGAGAATAGAAAAAGAAAACGAAGAAATAGATAGAAAAAAAAGAAATAGAAAAAATAAAACAACAAACTATAGAAGAAATACGAAAAATAGAAGAAACTAAAAATAGTAGGATTGCTGAATTAGAAAAAGAACTACAAATGTTAAAAGATCTGTATGAAAAAAGACAGAAAGAAAAAGAAGAAAAAGATAAAGAACATAAATTATTAAATGAGATAAATCAATTTAAAGAAAAATTAGAAATAGACAATAAAGAAATAGAAACCAAGGAATTAGAAATTAATACAATAGATGTTGAAGAAACAGATAATTATGATTCGGAAGATAGTGAAACATATACAGAAATCTTAACAAATACAAAAAATTAAGGAATCAGTGGAAAACAAGAAGTAATTAATCAAGAAAACTTAGAAAATATAAACACGAAAATAAACACTCTTGATAAAAAAGAAGATGAAAATATAATACCTAGAACATCAGAAATAAGAAAACCTACATATTATAAGAATAAGTTTCAAAGATATAATCTAAAGAATGAATATGACAAATGGACACCAAAACAAATAGTTAATAAAAATTATAACTTTTTAGACTTAGATTGTGTAATAGATACAGAAAAAATAATACAATTATGGATAGGATATATGACCAAACAATTATTAGATAATAATATAAACGTAACAGATGATCCAAAATATATAGAAATAACACTAATAGGAACAGTGAAATTATGGTTTTCAAATTTAACTGAAAATAGCAAGAAGGTATTAAGAACTAATAAACCTACAAATAGGGACATCATCAACAACTACAACTAAATTAACACCTATAGAATTATTTAAAAAATATGAAATAGTTATAAAAGATGAATTTAGTAGCATGACAATAACAGAAGAAGAACAAAATGAAGAGAAAGATACAAATAGGAATTTAATGTTAAAATTAGCAATATGTAATATGTGCTACATAGATGAATATACTTGCGCATTTAAAGAATATTATTATAAAGGAGAATATAATATAGAAGAAAGTAAAGAAATAAGAAAATTATATTTTAATAAATTACCTGAACCATTTAGTTCAAAAATAATAAAAAGTTGGGATGAAGCAAAAATAGTAGATACTCTAGGAGCAAGAATAAAATTTTTACAACAATGGTATAGAAACCTATGTGAAAAATATAGAGAAGAAATAAAAATGGAAAAAACATTAATAAGAAATTTAGCATGTTGCAAAGATAAAATAGCACCTCAATTTGGATGCGAAGAAAGATATTATAAGAAAAGAAAAAGGCATAAGAAATATAAGAAATACAAAAAATCAAAATATAAGTATAAGAAACCAAGAAAAAGATATTATGTAAAAAAGTATAAACATAAAAGACCATATAGGAAAAAGAATCTATAAAGGAATGTACTTGTTATAATTGCGGAAAATTAGGACATTTAGCTAGAGATTGTAAATTACCTAAAAACCCAAAAAATAAACAAATATCAGAAATAAAAATAGAAAATACAGAATATATGCAGATAGATTATATAGATTATGAATTAGAAAGTGAAGACAGTATATATAAAATTTCAGAGAATAAAACAGATAATGAAATAGAAGATAATGAAATAGATAGTGAATTAGACGAATTAAATGACTGAAGAAGATATACAAATAAACCAAATGACTGAAGAAGATATAAAAATAATAACAAAATAAGAATATTTAAATAACGAAGGAACAGATCAAAAAATAATATTTGATAACAATGTATTTGATGAAATAAAAGAAAAAGAGTTAGACTTAAGTGTAGAAAAATATTTAAAATACCAACAATAAAAAATATATTTACTAGGAAAAAGGAAGAATATTACGTAGTAAGTCAAAAGGAACATGTAATAGACTGCAGATAAGCAAAAGGTAAAGCTAGTATACCACTAGTAACAAAAAGGTTAATTAATAAAGAAATAAACGATATAAAAAGTAGAGGAGACCCAATAAAATATGTACACCTTGGAGGTACAGAGATATTAATAAAAACATGTTTTAGAGAAGGAATAGATACACCAATAGAATTATATTTAGCAGATAATAGGATTATAAGACCTATAGAAAAAAGCATAATAAAGCGATTAAAGGAAATTTAATATACCAAAAATTTAAATTTATAATAAGTGCAAATTATTCAGTAGCAATAACAGATAAAAATATAGATAAATCATTAGTATTATATTGGAAAATATTAGGAATAAAACTAACCCCAGGAAGTAAAATATTTTCGGCAAGATGTAAAAATCTATATGTATTAACAATAAAACATAAAATAACGGGAAAAAAATAAAATTAATAAAATACAAATAGAAAGTCCTTTTGAACAATTCGTAAAAACAATTGATAATAATGATTATAGTTACAAAAATATAGACATAGAATAAGATTTAGAAACAATAAATGATAGAATAAGTACAACAAAAAGAATAGCTTATGAAAAATCAGAATCATCAAATTCATCAAAAAGAACAAGTTATAAAATAAGTTCAATAGTTAATTTAAATCAATAATACATAACAGGAACAATAAATGAAAAAGAATATTTAATACTCTTAAATACAGGACAAGAAGAAAATTATATAGCAAAATATCTAGTAAAAAATGAAGAAATAAAATCTGATAATAATATATGCCCAAATCTACCAAGAAGCTTAATAAGCACTAAAAATATAACAGAAAAAGAAATAATAATAGGAGTTAGAAAAATAAAAATATAATTTGAAATAAAGGAATGCAAAAAACAAACATAATCTTAGGAATTAAATGGCTAGAACAAGTAAAACCATACAATATAGAACATACACAATTATCTATAACATATAATAGGGAAAGATTATTCCTAAGAAGAGCTCTAACATGATATGAAAATATATGTATTAATGAAGATAATAGTAGAAGGATATTATAGTAGGTATTATACGCCCATGATAGATACAGGAGCAGAAGCTAATTTATGTAGACATAATTGTTTACCAGAAAGTAAATGGGATAAATTAAAAACACCAATAATAGTTAAAGGATTTAATAACGAAGGAAGCTTAATTACTTATAAAGCTAAGAATGTAAAAACACAAGTATGGGATAAATTATTAACAATAGAAGAAATCTATAATTATGAGCTAACATCAAAAGATATACTCTTAGGAATGTCGTTTTTAGATAAATTATACCCACATATAATAACTAGAACAGATTGGTGGTTTACAACACCATGTAAACAGAAAGTAAGAGCAAAAAGAGTTATTAATAAAATAAGAAAGAAAACTGATTGGATAAAAGGAAGTGAAAAAATTACAGAAAAATTAAAAAATATAAAAAATACTGAAGATACAATAGAACTGGTCGTATTTTCAATAAATAAAAAGGAAATAACTATATTTTCAATAAATAAGATAGAAATAATTAAGAAAAAATTAGAACAATTATATAGTGAAGATCCATTAAAAGGATGGGAAAAACATAAAACCACTATAAAAATTGAATTAATAGATAAAAATAGCATAATAATCCAGAAACCATTAACATATAATTTTGATGATTTAAAAGAATTTAAAATGCATATAGAAAAATTATTAGAAAAATAATATATACAAAAAAGTAATAGTAAACATAATAGCCCAACATTTATAGTAAATAAACATAGTGAACAAAAAAGAGGAAAAAGTAGGATGGTTATTGATTATAGAAATTTAAATGCAAAAACAATGACTTATAATTACCCAATATCAAATAAAATATTAAAAATAAGACAAATACAAGGATATAATTATTTTAGTAAATTTGATTGTAAATCAGGATTTTACCATTTAAAGTTAGAAGAAGAATCTAAGGAATTAACCGCATTTACGGTACCATAAGGATTTTATGAATGGAATGTACTACCATTTTGATATAAAAATGCACCACGTAGATATCAACATTTTATGGATAGTTATTTTAAACAACTACCTAATTGTATAGTATACATAGATGATATACTATTATATACAAAGACCAAAGAAGAACATTTAAAATTATTAGACTAATTTACGGATATAATAGAAAAATCAGGAATAAGTTTAAGCAAAAAGAAAGCTGAAATTATGAAAAACCAGATAGAGTTTTTAGGAATACAAATAGATAAAAGTGGAGTAAAAATGCAACAACATATAGTACAAAAAATAATAAATTCAAAAGAAGAATTAGATACCAAAAAAAAAGAAATTACAATCATTTTTAGGATTAGTAAACCAACTAAGAGAATATATACCAAAATTAGCAGAAAATCTAAAGCCCTTACAGAAAAAATTAAAAAATGATGTTGAATATAATTATAACGAAGAAGATAAAAATCAAGTTCAGAAAATAAAAATACTTTGTAAAGAATTACCAAAATTACAATTTCCAGATGAAAATAGAAAATTTATATATATAGTAGAAGCAGATGCTAGTGAATGTAGTTATGGAGGAGTACTTAAATATAGATATGAAGAAGAAAAATTAGAACACCATTGTAGATACTACTCAGGTACGTTTAATGAAACAAAAATAAAATAGGAAATAAATAGAAAAGAATTATGCTCATTATATAAATGTTTATTATCATTTGAACCATATATTGTATATAACAAGTTTATTGTACGAACAGATAATACACAGGTACGTTGGTGGCTAACTAAGAAAATACAAAATTTAGTTACAACAAAAGAAAATCGAAGACTAGTCTTGAATATATTAAATTTCACATTTATAATTTAAGTAATTAGTACTAACAAAAATGTTATTGCAGATTACATATCAAAAAAAAGCTACACATACTGATATAATAGAAGAGGATACTCTAGAAAAGATATTCAACACCCTAACTACGCTTTTAATAAAAGTGGACAGTATGGGTAATGAAATAGAAAAGCTAAAGACTAATGAAGTTAAACTGAAGTCTATAGCTACAAATCAGCTAACTCAGCAGTGTGCAGAGCTATATCGATCGGAAGACATTAAAATTGCAGAGCTAGAAGGAGATGTTGAGATACTCTGTAAAACCCATAACATTTATCAATCTACAATTGCAGGTACAAACAAAGGAGTTATTGGACAAAGATACCAGAAAATAAAATTAAATAAGACATTTGAAAAACCATTTACACCAAAAATACAAAAAGAACTCTTGAACATACCCTCACAAATTATCACATAACGAGGTAGTCTGAACCAAGATAAAAAAGTTTATAACTATACAACCCAAAAATACATAGAAAATATCTACCGAGTACAAACTTTTCTAAACCTTAACCCCAGAGCTGCAGATATCAAATAACCCAACACAAACTATATAACCCAAAGATTACAAGGTCACAACAAGCTAATTGCACTACCCAAAACTAACCCAAGCCTAATAAAAACTTATTTCGACTATAAATTATTAAATACCATATATACCCAAGATGGAGAAGAACTATCAGCTATGGAAGAATTACAAAAAATATTCAACACCTATAAAAGAGTAACCAAAGGAAATCTATTTTATATAAAGTGTTATACTGCACCAGCAGAGATATTATATGACGAGATAAAACCAGTTATACAAGTTGTAAAAATAGGATTAACCAGAGATATGATTATACCAGAAGATATTGTATAGCAGCCAGAGATACCCAGAATCGAGATACCTGATTATTATGCAAACAAATGACTTATTGGACTAGCTACAATTATTCAAGAACTAGCAAACAACTATACCAATGGAAACCGAATATGGAGCTATTATTCAAGAGATCATCAGATGATTTATTCAAATTCAAAAAAACTACGACAAATAGATGTGGAAGATGTTAGACAATGGATAATGACATTACTAAACCCAGAAAAACAATCTATTGCAAGAGCAATTAAGAGAGGATTTATTTCAGACGGATTATTGACAAGATATTGCAAGATAATTGGACATAAATATCCAGATCATCAATGTTTGAGATGTAATGGAGAAGATAATATTATCCCAGAAGTCCACCTAGAATAAAAGAATCAAGAAGATAAGCATGCCAGCAGGAAAGAAGATAGAAAAGCAGCAGATACGACAAGAAGAAGATATCAACGGAAGCAATAATGGTGATAAAAGATAAGCTATTAAATTGTGAAAGCGACATGTAACAAACTTTCACAATTTTCTACGTAACTTGTAAATTATTGTAAAGTTTTAGTTTTTGTCTTTTAGAAGACTTTTTTTGTAAAGTATAATAATTAGGTTAGGACTTTGTAAAAAATAGACTAGACTTTTTAGTCTAGTTTTTAGACTTTTTGTAAAGATAGAATAGGACGTAAAGTTTAAAAAAAACGTGTAAAACATTAGGAATATGTAAATCATTCATTATAAATGAAGGCAATGAAGGCAGAAAAAGAAAAGCCTTCATGAGTTGAAGAACAAATACTCTCTCTTGTCCACAAAAAATATTTTGCTTATTTATTAAAAAATATGTATATTTCAATGGAAAAATCTATGGAGGAACAAAGCTTAGAATTATCAAAACTACCAGAACAGGTATATTTATTTACTATTATGAATAGCTAAATTCATAAATTCCTAACAATCATGATATGATAAAATAAGTTCATGTTAGTTTCCTTATAGTAGAATTATTCAAAAATAGCATGTTAAGAAGTTTATTAGCAAAGTGGAAAAAGAAAAAAATCCCTAAGAACTATGCCATCCTAAAGGTGAAACTGGTGAGGCAAGAAAGCCGTGATAGGGGAGTAACCAAAGTAGAGGTGCTGTTTAAGGGAAAAGTATCCAGATTACCATGCTAATAGTGACCGAAAAATATGTTATTTAAGAATAATCTAGTATATAGCAATCTAAAATGATCTATTTTTACCTTTTTCTATTTTACCCTAGTAGGTGACTCGGTGATTACTTAAAGAGTCTATAGGGGGTGTCTAGTATCCCTTGGTAGTAAAGAGACTTTGGTGGATTTATTTGAGTTAGATATGCTTAACTTTGATGTTATACTGAGGATGGATTGATTTCACTCGTGCTATGCATCATTACACTATTGAACCCATAAGGTTGTCTTTAAGTTCCCTGGTTAGCCAATTATCAAGTGGGAGAGTGGTTCCCTAGCTCTTAAGTAGAGGTTTATATCATATCATAGAAATTGGAGACTAATCTCCGAGGGGTGTCTCTATTATCTAGTTCAAGTTAAATATTCTAACTCAGATGATCCTTCTTTACATTTTGTCTCGGTGATGAATGAGTTTCCTGAGTCCTTCCTTGTTGACCTTCCTGGAGTTCCTCCTGATAGGGAGATTTAGCTTGGTATTGATCTTATTCTTGACGCTCATCTAATTTTCATTCCCACATATAAAATAGCTCCAGTTGAGTTGACGGAGCATAAGATTGTGCATAGATCTATGGATCTATTTTTAGTTGTGCGTAGATATTTCTTGGGTTCTCAAAATATTTTTATTTTTAGTTTATTTATTTTAATTTTAGTGTTCATATCTTGAGGGGTGATTATATGGTATTTGATTAAATGCTTTACTATAATATTCTTTAGTTTTTTCTCTTAGTCTTTGTAATTCTTGTATATTATTTTGGAGGTATTCTAATTATTCTATATCTTTTGTTCTAAAATATTCAATTAAATTCTCTTTCATAAGTATTTCTATTGCTCTTATTTCTTCCATATCTTGTCTTCAATATTTTAAATACTCATAGTCTATCATTTATCCTAAAGTAGTTGTGATACTGCAAATTTCTTTGTAATAATTTATTCTAATTGTACTATATCTGATATTAAATTCTAGGTTATCTATTTCTTTAATTATCCTGTCTTTTTTCGTCTATGAATAATTCCATGTCTAAATCATATTCTAAACTATCTTTTAATTCTAGTTGTTTTATGGTTTTATTTATCCAAATTAATCTTTCTTTTAATTGTTCTCTTCCTTTTATAAGATGGTTTCTATAATTAATTTCTTCGTATAGCCAACTTTGTTTTTCTCTAACTCTATTAATATATTCTAGAATTTTTAATCTGTATAATATCCATCTGAATAATAACTATTTGAATTATTTCTACCATAGAAATCTATATTATCTAATTCATCTTCTATCCAATTAGTACTTAGTATGTCATCTTCATAATCAAATATTTTTCCCCATATTATTTTCTTTATGTCTTCTAATTCTAAGTCTTTTATGATATATAAAACTAGTATCTTAGTTTCATCAGATATATATATCTTGTCATATTATCCATATTATGCTTAGGTTTCTACGAATAACTTGGATAACTTGGAATTGGATTCTAGTAATTAATTGCTTTATCACAGTATTTATTAGTTGTTTGTTTTAATCTTAGTAATTCCTCTATATTTTCATTAAGGAATTCTATATATTTTATATCTTTAGTTCTCATATATTCTTCTAAATTTGTTTTCATTAGTTTTTCTATTAATTGTATATTTTTCATATCCATTTTCCAATTTTCGTAATTTATCGTGGTTGATGTGTAGGTTTGGTATGTAAGTACTTGTAAGAGTAGGTAGGTAGGTGTGGCATATAATTAATTCTAGTCATAAAATATTTATCAAATATTTTTTCCAATATGATTTTTCTTATATCTACAATTTCTATATCCTTAAGTACATACAAAACAAGTATTTTAAATTTATCTACCATTTCATCAGATAAATAAGTATTCATTTTTCATATGATGCTTTGTTTTTCAAAATATTCCCTTCAATCATACACATAACAAAATATGATCATTTTAGATTAATATATACTAGATTATTCTTAAATAACATGTTTTTCGGTCACTATTAGAATGGTAATCTGGATACTTTTCCCTTAAACAACGCCTCTACTCTGGCTACTCCCCTATCACAGCTTTTTTGCCTCACCAGTTTCACCTTTAGGATGGTATAGTTCTTAGGGATTTTTCTCCTCTATTTCGTGAGATAATTTCGTTTAATCCAAGCATCATGTTTCAGATTTGGCAATTTAAACATGACTCATTTCATAAGTGTTCAGTGCATAATCTCAATTTTCCAAGTGTTTTAGTCCAGACGGGGTAATACCCCTTGTATGATCTAAGTCTTGTTGTCTCATGATTCACGCTTGCATAAGTTATCAATTCTCAGTTCAAGATATATTAATGGATCATGAACACTTCAAGTGAATCCTCGACTCTCAACATGTATTAGTTCCTTGAAACAAGTAAACTAGAGTCCGCTTAGAATTCAATTTCATGATAGAAGTTCGAATGATTTAGCTCAGTTCATGCATCAGTTTTAGTTTCAGATATTGAGTCATGATTCAGTTCGTAAGTATCCTGTATAGTGTCACAGTCTCTTCCTAGTATTTTCACAAAATTATTATCATTCGAGATGAATGATCCTAAGAGGGGGATGTTGTAATACCCCAAGTTTTCATGTCATAAACCTCTCATCTTTTTCTTATGAGATCAGATCCAGCACAAAGTAATGGTTACTCATAAGTTGACACTCTCATTTCTATCTGAGCTATATAATTATTTTCATGAAAATTCAGGCACATGCAGTTCAGTTCAGTGACTCATTATGTTTGAGATTCAGTGATTCAGTTTATACTAGTTGTACAAGTTATCTTAAAGATTGAGATTCCTCTGTGTTTCATCTTAATTATCCACATTCGAGGACGAATATTCCCAAGGAGGAGATCATGTAATACCCAATATTTTCGTGCTAGAATTCTAATCGTCGTTCCTGCGCGTCTAAGCTCTAATCCAAATAAGTTGAATGTGAATACAAGTTTCATGATATTTATCCTAGTATATGAAGTGCTCTTGAGGTCAACAATGTTCATATAAATCATTTAAAGCCAAGTTGAGCTAAGATCATTTGATTTGTCTAACATTTGATATTCGATTCTACAAGGGTCTACTTCAAACGTGTATATATCTTAATATACATGGAATTTTTCATCCCAAGACCTATCAAATTGTAGATAATTGAAGTATCTTTCCAACGATACCAATTTCGCAAAAATCCAATACCCAAGTGATGAGTTATGCCTAATTTCGTGAGAGGCAGTATGGATGTGCGATAAGGTATACGACGCATACCTTAGATTGTGAGATAAGGTGTGCGGTGCATACACTAGCATATGTGATCAGGTGTGCGACACACACTTAGGGTTTCAACAATGAAAACACTCCATTTTTGAGTTATTTCAAGGATAACTAAGCCTTTTAACATTCCTTACACGTCCCTAAACATAACCCTATGAATTTAACTACTCCTAAACACATCATAACCCTATTATCAGTCTAAGCACATTATTCAAGAGCACAATAAGAGAAAAACAATTAGGGTTGCACAATCAATAATTGAAGGTCCAATTTTTCAACAATTTTGTTATTATAGAGGTATGCGGGGATATCAACAAGAACATCCTTTCATTCTTGTGCCCAAAATTTATATTATTTATATAGAAACATGATTTTACATGCTTTACTTGTGAATTTGAGATGGAAATATTCTTGTTGAAGAAACTATGATATTTTGATGTTTTAAAGATGAATTCCATGAGCTTAATGTGAATATTCATGATTTAAATTGAATTTTCAGATTTTGGTATGAATTATACATGTTGCTACATAAAGTATAAATCTTGAAATGTTTTTCTCATGTGTTGAATTATGGATTTTGAACCCCCCTATTCGAGATTATGAATTTTTAAGAAGTTATGTGTTATATACACCTTGAGATGAGAATGATTTGACCTTTTGGTCTTGAAAGAGTTGTTTTGAACTCGAATGAGAAAAGAAATCCATATTTTGATTAATTATGAAAAAGGGGTAGCATGATGGCTCCCGTTATGAATTATTGATTGTGTTGTTGTGGATTTTCTTGTGAAATGATCTGAGCTAAGTCCGAGAGTAGTCTTTAGCACCGAGTGGGAGGTATGGTTATGATTGGTACTTCCCTAGAACTACGTGCCCCCGTAGGATGTGAGCCTAAGGATGAATGATATAGTGATCACTAGTGAATGAATGATTAAGGTCCTACTCCGATGGCAAGGATAGAACAGCTCTCCCCAACGTGGGTTTGACGTTAGACTCTATGTAGCTCATATGGTTTATGTCGGTTATAAGAGACTCCCAATGTGTGTGTGTATTCTCCTATCTAATATGAAAAGTCTTATTCTTCTATCTGAGATGAAAACATATTTTTTTGAAAGACTGAGTTTAAGAAAGTCATTGTTTTCGAAAGATTTAATAAACATATATTCCAAAGAGAATCGTTATAATATTTGATTGCTTTGGCGATTTGGAATCGAGATAGAAGTGAATTGAGATTAATTATGATCACTCACATGTTTCACCCGATTTATTGTACTCTCTTATGATTATGATGATTTTAATTTGAGTTAAGTGAGTCATTTATATCAGCATGCATAATTTTATAAACTGTGATGATATTAAGATATTATTTTATATATGCATTTCACCCCCATATGCTTAGTACATTTCCATGGTACTGACCCATACATACACCCGTGTGTGGGCTACATTTTCTTGGAATGTAGGTACAAGGTATAGCATGTACCTTCAGATCCAGTCAGTTAGCGGCATCCAGTCAGCAGGTGACGAGTCCTTTTGATTTAGGGGATTGAGTTAGTTATGCAGAATTAAAAATATTGTATTTTCTTTATTCAGTCGTATTGAGTTGGTTTAGTCGAGAGTCATGACCCGGCTACCTACAGTCAGTATTAGTAGAGGCTTCATAGACAGTCAGTAGAAGTTGATGCATTTCGTTTCAGTTATGGTTGTAAAGGCAGAATTAAAATCTTAAAACTTTAGTATTGTATTGATCAAATTCAAAAAGAGTAATTTTCTGCAGATTTGCATATATATTTGTACTTCTTATTCAGTTTCTTATGAGATGTGCTAGTAGAAGGGTTAGCTTGGGGTCACTTGTGACCCTAAGCACCGTGTGACGTCTCGGGACCCGATTTCAGGGCGTTACATCTGTACTTTGTGGATATTTTCTATGTATGTTGGGGCTATATGGTTATAAGCTTTTTTATATTGGTTTAAACTATCTCGATATGTGGTAATTTGTGGGGTTATGAACAAGGGGTCTTTTTGTGTTTTTGGTATAAATGGTTTTTCAAATATCTTATTCAAGTTCATGTTCTGGTTTCTTTGTCCACTAACTCCTTTGCTTGTACCTGCAATTGTAGATTGACAAATGTTATGGGTTTTATGGAGTGTCCAAACGTCTCCTTTTAGCTCTGGAATTTTATTGTCTTCCGATCGACATAACTCTGCACACTGCTGAGTTAGCTGATTCATAGCTTTAGACTTCAGTTTAACTTCATTAGTCTTTAGTTTTTCTATTTCATTACCCATACTGTCCACTTTAATTGAAAGCGTAGTTAGGATTTTGAGTATTTTTTCTAAAGCATCATCTTCTATTATATTAGTCTGTGTAGCTTTGTCTTGATATGTAATCTGCAATAACATTTTTGTTAGTACTAATTACTTCAATTATAAATATAAAATTTAATATATTCAATACTAGTTTCTGAATTTCTTTCGTTGTAACTGAATTTTGTATTTTTCTTATTAACCACCATCGAACCTGGGTATTATCTGTTGTCACAATAAATTTGTTATGTGCTATATATGGTTCAAATGCTAATAAACATTTATATAATGAACATAATTCTTTTCTATTTATTTCCCATTTTATTTCTGTTTCATTAAATGTTCCTGAAAAATATGAACAATGATGTTCTATTTTTTCATTTTCATACCTATATTTAAGTACTCCTCCATAACTATATTCACTTGCGTTTGCTTCTACTATATATGGAAATTTTTTATTTTCATCTGGGAATTGTAATTTTGGTAATTCTTTACGAAGTATTTTTATTTTATGAACTTGTTTTTTATCTTCTTCGTTGTAATTATATTCTACATCCTTTTTTATATTTTTCTGTAAAGGCTTTAGGTTCTCTGCTAATTTTGGTATATATTCTCTTACTTGGTTTACTAATCCTAAAAATGATTGTAATTTCTTTTTTGTATCTAATTCTTCTTCTGAATTTATTATTTTTTGTACTATATATTGTTGCATTTTTACTCCACCATTATCTATTTGTATTCTTAAAAACTCTATCTGTTTTTTCATAATTTCAGTTTTCTTTTCGCTTAAACTTATTTTTGATTTTTCTATTATATCTGTAAATTGTTCTAGTAATTTTAAATATTCTTCTTTAGTTTTTGTATATAGTAGTATATCATCTATGTATACTATACAATTAGGTAATTATTTAAAATAACTATCTATAAAATGTTGATATCTACCTGGTGCATTTTTATATCCAAATGGTAATACGTTTCATTCATAAAATCCATGTGGTACCGTAAATGCGGTTAATTCCTTAGAATCTTCAACTAACTTTAAGTGGTAAAATCCTGATTTACAGTCAAATTTTCTAAAGTAGTTATATCCTTGTATTTGTCTTATTTTTAATATCTTATTTGGTATTTTATAATTATATGTCATAGTTTTTGCATTTAAATTTCTATAGTCAATAACCATTCTATTTTTTCCTCTTTTTTGTTCACTATGTTTATTTACTATAAATGCTGGACTATTGTGTTTACAATTACTTTTTTGTATATATTGTTTTTCTAATAATTCATCTATACGCATTTTAAATTCTTTTAAATCGTCAAAATTATATGTTAATGGTTTTTGAGTTATTATGCTATTTTTATTTATTAATTCAATTTTTATAGTAGTTTTATGTTTTTTTCATCCTTTTAATGGATCTTCACTATATAATTGTCTTAATTTTTCTTTTATTATTTCTACCTCATCTATTGAAAATATGGTTATTTCTTTTTTATTTATCGAAAATACAACTAGTTCTACTATGTCTTCTGTATTTTTTATATTTTCTAACTTTTATATAATTTTTTCACTTCCTTTTATCCAATCAGTTTTCTTTCTTATTTTATTAATAACTCTTTTTGCCCTTACTTTTTGTTTACATGGTGTTGCAAATCACCAATCTGTTTTAGTTGTTATATGTGGATATAATTTATCTAAAAATGACATTCCTAAAAGCATATCTTTTGATGTTAGTTCATAATTATAGATTTCTTCTATTGTTATTATTTTATCCCATATCTGTATTTTTACATTTTTAGCTTTATATGTAATTAAACTTCCTTTATTATTAAATCCTTTGACTACTATTGGTATTTTTAATTTATCCCATTTACTTTCTGGTAAACAGTTGTATCTACATAAGTTTGCTTCTGCTCCTATATCTATCATAGGTGTATAATACCTATTAAAATATCCTTCTACTATTATTTTTACAAGTACATATATTTTCATATCATGTTAAAGCTCTTTTTATGAATAATCTTTCTTTATTATATGTTATAGATAATTGTGTATGTTCTATATTGTATGGTTTTACTTGTTCTAACCATTTTATTCCTAATATTATGTCTGCTTTTTGCATATCTTCGTTTATTTCAAATTCAATTTTTATTTTTCTAACTCCTATTATTATTTCCTTTTCAGCTATATCTTTAATGTTTATTAGACTCATTGGTAGATCTGGGCATATATTACTATTAGATTTTATTTCTTCACTTTTTACATGATATTTTGCTATATAATTTTCTTCTTGTCCTGTGTTTAAGAGTATTAACTATTCTTTTTCATTTATTGTTCCTGTTATATAATATTAATTTAAATTAACTGTTGAAGTTGTTTCATAACTTGTTTTATTTTATGTGCTTGATGATTCTGGTTTTTCATGAGCTATTCTTTTTTTTGTGCTTATTCTATCATTTATTATTTTTAAATATTCTTCTATATCTATGTCTTTGTAACTATAATCATTATTATCAATTATTTTTACAAATTGTTCGAAAGGACTTTCTATTTGTATTTTATTAATTTTATTTTTTTCCCGTTATTTTATGTTTTGTTGTTAATACGTATAGAGTTTTACATCTTGCTATAAATATTTTACTTCCTGAGGTAGTTCTACTCCTGATATTTTTTAATATAACACTAAAGATTTATCTATATTTTTATCTGTTATTGCTACTGAATAATTTGCACTTACTATAAATTTAAATTTTTGGTATATTAAATTTCCTTTTATGACAGTTATTATACTTTTTTCTATAGGTTTTATAATTCTATCATCTGCTAAATATAATTCTATTGGTGTATCTGTTCCTTCTCTAAAACATGCTTTTATTAATATCTCTGTTCCTCCAAAGTGTACATATTTTATTGGGTCTTTACTTTTTATATCGTTTATTTCTTTATTAATTATTCTTTTTGTTACTAGTGGTATACTAGCTCTTCCTTTTGCATATCTACAATCTATTACATGTTCTTTTTGGCTTACTACGTAGTATTCTTCCTTTTTTCTACTAAATATATTTTTTATTGTTGGTATTTTAAGTATTTTTTCGACATTTAAGTCTAACTCTTTTCCTTTTATTTTGTTAAATATATGACTATCAAATATTATTTTTTGATCTGTTCCTTCTTCATTTAAATATTCTTCCTTTGTTATTATTTTTATATCTTCTTCAGTTATTTCGTTCACTTTTATACCTTCTTCAGTCATTTGATTCATCTACTTTCATTATCTGTTTCATTCTCCAAAATTTCATATATACTATCTTCACTTTCTAATTTATAATCTATATAATCTATTTGCATATATTCTGTATTTTCTATTTTTATTTTTGATATTTTTTTCTTTTTTGGGTTTTTTGGTAATTTACAATTTTTAGCTAAATGTCCTAGTTTTCCACAATTATAACAAGTACATTCTTTTATATATTTATTTTTTCTATATGATCTTTTATGTTTATAATTTTTTACATAATATCTTTTTCTTGGTTTCTTATATTTATATTTTAATTTTTTGCATTTCTTATATTTCTTATGTCTTTTTCTTTTCTTATAATATCTTTCTTCACATCCAAATTGAGGTTCTATTTTATCTTTGCAACATGATAAATTTCTTATTAATGTTTTTTCCATTTTTATTTCTTCTCTATATTTTTCACATAGATTTCTATACCATTGTTGTAAAAAATTTATTCTTACTCCTAGGGTATCTACTATTTTTGCTCTATCCCAACTCTTTATTGTTTTTGAACTAAATGGTTCAGGTAATTTACTAAAAGATAATCTTCTTATTTCTTTACTTTCTTCTATATTATATGTTCCTTTATAATAATATTCTTTAAATTCGCACGTATACTCATCTATATAACACATATTGCTAGTTTTAACATTAAATTTCTATTTATATCTTTTTCTTTATTTTGCTCTTCTACTGTTGTTATGATATATATTTAGCAAGTGTGAATTTTGGCTAAGGTCAGTTGCTTTTTTGGGTCACATTGTTTCCACCAAAGGCATTAGAGTAGATCCCCAAAAGATAGAAGCTGTAAAGAATTGGCGTAGACCTACCTCCCCATCTAATATTAGGAGTTTCTTGGGTCTAGCTGGTTACTACCGTCGTTTTGTTGAGGTCTTCTCTTCCATTGTGTCTCCGATAACCTGGTTGACCCAAAAGAAAGTGAAGTTCCTGTGGTCGAAAACTTGGGAGAAGAGTTTTTAGAAGTTAAAGACTCGACTCACTTCAGCTCCAGTGTTAGCTTTACCCATTGGTACTGATAGTTTTCTAGTGTATTGTGATACTTCTAGAGTTGGTTTGGGCTGTGTGTTGATGTAGAGAGGTAAATTTATAGCTTATGCCTCTAGACAGTTAAAGCCTCATGAGAAGAATTACCAACCCATGATCTTGAATTAGCAGCTGTAGTTTTTGCTTTGAAAATCTGGAGACATTATTTGTATGGTGTTTATGTTGATGTGTTTACTGATCACAAAAGCCTGCAACATGTGTTTACTCAAAGGGAGTTGAATCTTAGACAAATAAGATGGTTAGAGTTGCTAAAAGTCTACGATATGAGTGTGTTGTATAACCCGAGCAAGGCCAATATTGTGGCAGATGCTCTTAACAGATTGTCTATGGGTAGTGTAGCTCATGTAGAGAATGATAAGAAAGAATTAGCTCATGATATGCATCATTTGGCTAAGCTGGGTGTTAGATTACTTGATTCCACTGAATGGAGTATGTTAGTTCATAGTAGTTCCAAGTCCTCATTGGTCTCGGAGGAAAAGGAGAAGTAAGACAGGGATCCTAGTTTAGTCAGACTGAAGGAGTCAGTTAAGGACCAAAAGGTAGAGGAATTATCCCAAGGGGGAGATGGTGTGTTGAGATTGCAGGGTAGATTGTGTGTTCCCGATATTGATGATCTAAGGTAGAGAATTATGGATGAAGCACAAGGAACACGATATTTTATTCATCCCGATGCTACCAAGATATACCGCGATTTGTAGGAAATCTATTGGTGAAACGGTATGAAGAAAGACATAGCAGGATTTGTGGCAAAGTGTTCTACTTGTCAACAGGTTAAAGTAGAGCACCAAAGTCCTGGTGGTGCAATGCAAGAGTTTAGCATTCCTTCTTGGAAATGGGAAAAAGTGAATATGGATTTCGTAATTGGTTTGCCTCCTTCTCGTCGTCATCATGATTCAATTTGGGTTGTTGTAGATCGATTGACTAAATCATCTTATTTCTTGCCAGTGCATTCGTCTTATACAGCTGACGATTATTCTAGATTGTATATTTGAGAATTCGTTAGACTTCATGGAGTTCCTTTGGCTATTATCTCTGATAGGGGTACTCAGTTTACTTCCCAGTTTTGGAGAGCTTTTCAGAAGAGTCTCGGTACCCAAGTTCGTCTAAGTTCTGCTTTCTATCAACAAAAAGATGGTCAGGCTGAGCGAACCATTCAGACTTTAGAAGATATATTGAGGGCATGTGTGCTTGATTTTAAAGGTAGTTGGGATGAGCACTTGCCATTGATTGAGTTTACGTATAACAATAGTTTCCATAAAGGTATTTAGATGGCCCCGTTCAAAAATTTGTATGGGAAAAGCAGCTATGATTAGGCCTGATGCTATGTTTGAGGCTATGGAAAAAGTTAAGTTGATCCGAGCAAGATTAAAGACCGCTCAAAGTCGTCAGAAGTCGTATGCGGATGTGAGATGAAAAGATCTTGAGTTTAATGTTGATGTTTTGGTGTACTTACAGGTTTCACCCATGAAAGAGGTGAAGAGATTTAGGAAAAAGGAAAGCTTAGTCTCCGTTATGTTGGTCCATACAGGACTCTAAGCAATGTTGGAAAAGTAGCATATGAGGTAGAGTTACCCGCAGAGTTGTCTAGCATTCATCTGGTATTTCATGTTTCTATGCTTAAGAAGTGTATTGGTGATTCTATCGTGGTTGATTCTTCCGAAATCATAGATATTCAGGATAGCCTTTCTTCTGAGGAGATTCCGGTTGAGATTTTGGATTTTCAAAACCGTAGGCTAAGGAACAAAGAAGTTCCTCTGGTTAAAGTGCTTTGCGAAATCAATCTGTTGAGAGTGCTACTTGGGAAGCCGAAGATGATATACGATCCAAGTACCCTCACCTCTTTTCTATGAGTTCAGAGCGAGCAGAAGGTACCATTATTTCTTAATTCCGCCCTCTTCTTATTAAATATTTAGCTGTGTCTACTTCCATCACGAATTCGTGCATTTTGTAGGGTATCCAAAGGTATAGAGTGAAGTAAGCCCTTTGAGTGAGTCGTTCCAGCTATACGTCCTCATTTTCTCTTGTTATTAGCCTATATGGCAAATTTCAAGGATGAATATTTCCAAGGAGGAGATATTGTAATACCCTGAGACTCTAACTAATAGTGCAACCATGACTCAAGCTCATGTAAAGTAAATTATAGTTCTTTGGTTGTTTTCTGATCAAGGGTGATGTGTATTAAGGACTTAAAGATTTTCTAGCGATAAGTTTAATCAAAACATTCCTTACCGATTGAATTCTTGCAAAGGATATTACCATATTCAACTTCAAATAAGCATATCTCTCTTTATACTATGAATTATTGATATCATGACCTAAAAAAGATAGATAATTGAATTAGCTTTCCAACGATACCAATTTCACCCAAATCCGATATTGGAGCCAAGAGTTATGCCCATTTTACTCCAGCATGTCAGGCTGGAAAACTGAGTGACGATATTTTGTGATAAGCTGTCACAAGTGTGATGACTTATCACCAATGTCGTAAGCCGTAGGCAGATTTCTACCCCCAGTGATGACATTTTGTGATAAGTTGTCACAAGTGTGACGACTTATCACCAATGTCGTCAACCTTAAGCAGAAAATTATAAAATCCACCCTTTTGTGACGACATTTCATGACGACTTGTCATAAGTCTGACGACTTGTCATGAATGTCGTCAGCTATTTTGTTTTCAACAATTAAAGGATATTTTTGTAAGGGTATTTTGGTCCTTTCTCATCTTTTGGAGGCCCCTATATATATGAGAATCCCATCTAAACCCTAATTTCTTCATTCTCTCTTCCAATTCTCTTAAGAAATATATTTAGGGTTTTTATTTAAGGACATTAATCTTCCAAAAATCATCCATAAATCTTCAATATTTCTTCAAGAATCAAGTTCCTCATAGTGTAGGCTTTGAGAATCATTTATTACAAGTGCGGATAGAGTCTCAAGCACTAGAATTCATCTAATTTCAAAGATTAAGGTATGTGGGGTTTTGAACAAGAGCAATTCTTTCATTCTTGTGCCCAAAGATTTGATTTGTATCATGGATTTATATGATTTTGCAAGTGGGTTTATACCCAAATTACTTCATCATGAGATTATGAGAATATAAATTGTTCAAGCTTTGTTATACATGATTATTTTGCTATTCCTAATTTATGACTTGATATTTAATATTGTGAATTTCATATTTCGACCATGAGTTGATATTTCAAGTGCTTTCAAGATATGTGTCAAGTTTTAAGCTTCCTTATGACAAACTAGATTATTGAGTATATTGATTCATGAGATTGAGTTTTTACAATGAGTCTTGGTATTTCCTCAAAGTTATTGATGTTGTCATGATTTAATGAATTGATACATTTTGATATTGAGAAATATTAATTTGATTTGAGTCGAGTTAGGAATCCACAAATTGATTATGATTTGATAAATGAGAAAGAGATTTGATTTGGTCTTCATGATAGACCCTTGAGATGTTTGTGGTGAATTTTCTAACACGTTCTGAGCTTGTGTCTGGGAGTAGTATTTAGCACCGAGCGGTAAATATGGTATTTCCCCAAAACTATGTGCCACCGTAGGATTGGTATTGATATTTGTGGGCTAGAGGCTAAGTATGAGATTGTGATCACTAAATTTAGGTTGTAGTCCCTGCCAAGAGTACGATGCTCCCGCCAGTGTCGGGTTCTCTCCTTAGGAGGGAAAAACGTTGGACTCTATGTAACTCACATGGTTTATGTCAGTTATAAGAACCTTCCATGTCCATAAAAGTTGAGTTTCTTAAATTACCGAGTCACTCCAAGTCTTGAGTTGAAGAGTTGAGTTATTTATGATGATTTATGAGGTTTTTATCATATGATTTATTTACTATGAGATCATGAAAAGTATGTTTCAATCCAAATCAAGCCAAGTAAGCCATCATTGTACATATGCATATTTTTATGAAATTGATGATGATATTTGCATTGTTGCATGCACCCCCACATACTCAGTACATTCCAAAGTGCTGACCCATATATTTTTTTATGGTCTACATTTTCTCATATTGTATGTTCAGGAACTCAGCCACAACCGCGTTAGTGATATTCAAGTGCCTCAACTACGTTCCCTAAATGGTGAGTCCTCATGGTTCAAGGACCATGTCTATATTTTTGGTGATATCATTATGTTGTTATGGCTTTCAGTACTGTTTGAGTCAGTTGGGGGGTTTGTCCTAATGACTCCTTGATTTTGATGTATAGAGGCTTTGTCAGACTAAAAGGTTGGTATGTACAGACATTCAATTTATTTTAGTTGTACTGTCTAGTATTCTCCAGTATTTCTCTTGAACTCGATGTGGTATATCTCTTTGTTGTGTATGATTATTGTTGAAATGAATTCCTTCAGGTAGTGTCTGGCTCCGAGGATTAGCTTGGGGCTACGTGTAGCCCTAAGTACCGTGTGGTATCTCGGGATAAAATTTTAGGGCCTTACATGCCTACAATATAAAGTGGCAGACTCAACTGCTAAATTAGCCATGGAACGCTCCACAACCATAGGCATAACCAAATTAGTCAACTAGCAATATGGAGTAGATGATGAAACAGATTTTAGCTAATCAGACACAGTTTGCTGCATACTTAAAAAATTTGCAAGCAGCCACAAGAAGTTTAGAGCTGCACGTAGGGAAAAATCAGCAAACATTAAATACTAGGCCACTAGGTGGTTTGCCAGCTAACACAAAAACTCCAAAGTAGTTTATGACAATCACCTCAAGGAGTGGTAAAGAGCTTCAAAGAGAACCTCCCAAGGCAACAATGGAGGATGATGTAGATTTGACTCCCCAACAGATTTCTGAAAAAGTTGCTGAAAAATCAAGAAGGTTTGAGTACTTAAATGAGAAAGTGATTGATGAACCAGAAAAGAACAAGATGTTGCTACTACCCTTCCCTCAAAGGTATATAAAATTGAAGGAGGATGCTATGTTTAAGAAGTTCTTTGACACATTCAAGGGTTTCACATTAACTTACCTTTGTTAGATATTTTGCAGGGTATGCAAAGTACTTGAGGGATATGGTGGCGAATAAGGTAAGATTGTAGGATATGGGAGCTATAACACTCATTGAAGAGTGTAGCACTATGATGACATAAAAATCCCCCAAAAATTAAGAGATTCGGGGAGGTTTGGTATACCTATTCAAATTAGGAGTAAAGGGGTCCACGCATTAAGTGACTTAAGGGCGAGCATAAATGTGATGACCCTATCATTGTTTAAAACATTGGGCTTGGGAGAGCCTAGATCAACACCTATGGTGGTGCATCTTGCAGACGGATCAATAACATATCCGGAAGGAGTAATAGAGGACGTCCTCATAAAGGTTGGTAAATTCATTATACCTGCTAATTTTTTTATTCTTGATTTTGTGGCAGGTGAACAGGTACCAATCATCTTGGGGCATCCATTCTTAGCAACTGGATGGGCCTTGATTGATGTTAGAGAAGGCACACTCAAAATGAGGGTAGATAATGAAGAGGTGGTATTTGATATCTATAAAGCACCCATTATAAATTCCCACTATAAATATTTATATGTGATTAATGTTATTGAAAAGGAAAAGTATGAGGTGGTTGATCCACTAAAGACCTCTTCGGATTACCTGCTTGAGCAACCGAAGTTGAATCTACTTTTTCCCAACATGATGAAGGTTGAAGTTGAAAAAAATGTTGACCTTAACAGTGAAAACTCAAGAGGTCAGAAATGAATTAAAAAATGGCTCCCAAAAGGAAGTAAAAGGGTGAAGGAATATGGTTGATTTGACATGGGTCGTGCCGCGACACTAAATCAGGTGCTTCTTGGAAGGCAACCCATGTTAATTAGGTTTGTTTTCTTTTCAGTTTTTAGTTTTTATTTCATGTGGTTTTTGTTTTTGGTTGAGTCACAGGTTAATATGAAGTTTGAGTACTATAAACTTGAGCTTGAAGCATGGCAAAGAACGAGTGTGGGGTTCCCACGTATCTCCTTTATGTGTAAAGATGCTACTAGGTAGGCTTAGAGGCCTCAGGAAGTATTTCTGTCTTTTGCTTTTAAATTCACTTTGGAGACAAAGTAGATTTTTAAGTGTGGGGTGGGGAAATTCCCAAATTTTAGCTCAATTTTAAAAAAATTTGTGTAGGATATTTGAGTTGGTGTTATTTTTTATTACATGATGCAAGTGAGTTTCTTGTTCAAAGCATCTGGAATGAATGAATTTCTATTCTTGAGACTCTTAGGCTCAAGTTTGTGACTAGTATTTGTTGGCTTAATTTTGAATTCATGCTATTGTTTTGTTGTGAGTCTATGTTGATCCTATTAAATTAAGCATGTGCCATGTTATGTGAGGTATTTTGTATATTCCTTATTGTATGTGATGTCTATAACTTGCATGGTGTGTGTGTGAAGTGAAATAAAGAGTGTGGGTTAGGAGATAATTTAGGCATTTCTTTGATAGCCTTGTTTTATACCTTCTAGTTGCCCTACCCTTTGTGCATTATCCTAGTTAAACCTATTGAGCCTTTAGCCTTTTCTTTGGTAGCCTCATATGTAGCCTAATCCCCTTCTTTGATAGACCATAATTTGATCCAAAAAAGCTCATAAGTCCTTTAATAAAAAATAATAATTTAGTAAGGAGTTTGAGAAATTGAAGAAGAAAAAAGTGAAATTAATGCCCTAAGGTAATAATTATTGGTGTTTATATTTGATGTGTAGTGGTTGGGCGAGATAAAAATGGTGTTAGAAATATTCCCATGATTGTAGAAAAGGAGAAATATTGAATCTTGAAGGAATAAACAATATATCCACTATGTGTTTGTGGAAATACTTAAACGAGATAGGGAAAAATGAAAGAATGAGGTAGACAAAAATAGTGTAATTTGTTTTTTAGAGATTGGTTTTAAATGTATAATGTAGTGTATTAAAGTGCTTAGAAAAGTTAGTCACTATTCCCAAATAGTTCCTACCCGCCCCTTAGCCTATATTACAACCCAGAAAAGACCTAATTGATCCTATGCTCATCATTCTAATATTAGTGGAGCACTACACTAAGGGAAAGCCTATGGTTCATTATGTGTAACTTGTGAATTCTTTGTGAGAGTGAGTGTAGCTTGATTTGTATATCCATTGTGATAATTAGCATTATTGTAAGTGATTATGGGTAACTCTCTTGTTGTGAGGGGCACATGTTTGATGAATATAGGTGATTTGTATGATGTCCTTGATTAAATGATAATCATGAGTTTGACACTTAGGTGAGTCAATTCTTGAGTCTAGGATGTTTAGGTGTAGTGTTCCTGAGCTTTCAATTATGTATAACATGCTTAGTATTGTAAAATGGTATTCCGTGTAGTCATTGTAGTGCTAGCTTAAATCTCTTTCATATAATGGAAGCGTGGAGTCTCTTCAGATCATGGTGTTTATAGTTAAGAGTTGTTCAAGGATGAACAAGACTTTAAGTGTGGGGTGATGATGTTGGGTGTATTTATGTATTCTACCACTACTATTCTAGCTTATTTAGCTTTGTTTTGAGGATTCTTATGCTATATGTGGTGATAATGATATAAATGAGCATTTATGTGTCCAAGTATGTGTTTACAATATTTAATGGTGGTTTCACATGAGTTTTGAGTCAATTTGAGCATTTAGAGTTCAACCGAGAAATCTAGTGTAACTAGCTTGAGCTAGGTGTTTTTCTAGTCTATTGTGTTGGGTTTTAATGTGCTTTAATGAGTTACTAAGGTTGTTATTATATATTTATATTTTAAACAACTTAGTTATAATGTTCAAAGGGTCAATTGGATCAATAAAAGAGTCAAAACAATGAGTTAAAGCTCAATGTGTATTTAGCCTATGCTTAGCTCGTGTTTCTAGTTCATTGTTGAGGATGTTGTGTTGTTTTGAGCTATAAATTATTGTTTTTAATTATATATGATGATTGTTAAATAGATTATGATGATATATGAAGGATATACAAGCCTTAATCAAGTGGAAACAACATAAAAGGGCTCAAAAATTACCATAGAAGCACAAGATGCAAGCTGGATGCAATTTTGGATCCCTGGAAAGTATTGAGAGCGTGTGGGCATTGTGTTTGGCCAATGAGAGCGTTCTTCTTACCATTGGATTCATAAGGGGACCATAATGGTGAAATGCCACGTCGAGGAGCCTTGCCAATTCGTAATTGTCCAAAACTAGTGGCTTAATGCGATAACACTGCTTTATGTTAAGGACCGAATTCCGGAGAAAAGTGCCCAGTTGTGCCCAGGTATACCATTCGAAACTATGGTACGATGAGGTGACAACCAAAATTGGGATAATTTTTCTTTTAACGATGTAGAAACCTAATCCAAGTGGGGTTATGACTTATATACTATAAATATAACGTCATAAAACACGTTTTTTACAGTCTTGGAACCCCTAGATCACTTGGAACAACATTTGAAGCTACCACTACTTCTTTTTAGGTTTTTATTTCTTTTAGCTTTCTTTTATGGTTTTAATCATTCATACAATTAATTGGATGTTGATTATGGCTATGAGTGGCTTAAAACTTCCTTTTTGGGGTTGATGCGAAGAAATGAGTACGATTGTTTTGAATTAAGTTCGTTTGATTTCATTATCATTATTGGTTGTTTGTTTATTCTTGTTATAACAATTTTAAGGATTAGTGACCCTTAGAATACATCAATTGTCTACCTTTTTACCTCTAGAGAGGGAATAGGAAGATAGAACATGGGAATAAACAAAGTATGGGCTCTTGTTTCTTTATAAAATAAGAAATTTGAATTAGAAACTAAGACAGGGATGTACTTAGATGCCTTACTTGATTCAAATATAGGATGATAGATTTAATTAACTTAATTAGATTATTACATCCCCGCTCAACAATGTAGTTGGAATGTCCATATTAGGTAAAAGATTAGAGGTTGGGAAATCATGATCATGCTATTAACCCTGCGAATCAACAACAAAGATAAGCAAGTTAACGAATGAAATTCAATAGTATGATTGTTCGAAGTGCTTTAGCCCTGAGTTTTCTCCTATTGATTGTTCCAAGACTTTTAATTTACGTATTTTTTAATTTATTTTTAATTTACAATATTCCAAACTCTCTTTTTGGATACGCTAGTATCAATTGAATCTAAATTGTGAACTAGAATAGAATAGTTGTTAGATTAAGTCTCTGTGGGATCGATACTTGGCTTTCATTAGGCCACTTTACTACTTGATAAGACCATGTACACTTGGATGTGTGCTTGGATGCTGTCAACGAGCGTGGTCATTTATCTGAGATTTCAGATGTTGCAGTTACATGTGTTATTTTACTGTACCATGAGCCGACTCTTACTTTATTTTATCCTGAATCAACTTATTCTTATATATCTACTTAATACACCATGGATGGACTTGACTAGTGATTTATTAGATACGTCAATACGCATATCTATTCTTGTGGGTGATTCTTTAAAAGTGGATCGAGTATTCAGATCAAGTGTTATGCTAGTTTATGATATTGATACTTATGCTGATCTTTTTATATTGTATATGCTAGATTTTGATGTGATTCTGGACATGGATTGGTTATCCCACTATCATGAAGTCATGGATTATTTTTCCAAGACTTTTCCCGTAGCCTTGCCCAGCGTACCCCCAGTCGTATGGTTGGGAGCAGTTAGCCATGAGCCAATGGGGATTATTTCTTATGCTTGTGCTAGGAGACTTATATCGAGGGTTGCAAGTCTTATATCTTATATATGTGATTATCGTGTAGTGAGTTCGTCGCTTGACTCTGTTTCTGTTATTTACGAGTTTCCTAATGTGTTCCCTATCGTGTATGGCTCCTGCCAAGCTTAAGGAGTTGAATTCTCACCTCCAGGATCTTCTTAATAAGGGTTTCGTTAGACCAAGTGTATCTCTTAGAGAGCTCCAATATTTTTTATAAAGAAGAAAGATGGCTCTATGTGTATGTGTATTGATTATATGCATCTTAATAAGGTGATAGTGAAGAACCATTATCCTATGCCTCACATTGATGATTTGGTCGACCAGCTTCAGGGTACAGTCGTGTTTTCTATAATTGACTTGAGACCTGGTTACTATCTGTTGAGCATTTGGGCTGACGATATCCCGAAGATAGCTTTCAGGACCCATTATGGTCATTATGAGTTCTTGATGATGTATTTTGGGCTGACTAATGCCCAAGTCATGTTCATGGATTTGATGAACTGTGTGTTCATACCCTATCTATAATCCTTCATCATCGTGTTCATTAATAACATTTGTTTGTATTTGAGGAGTAGTGAGGAGCATGCGTAACATTTGAGGATCATCCTTTAGCCCATATGATTAGATTAACTCGTAAAGAAGTTTCTTTCCAATACTCTAAGGAGTGTGAGTTGAGCTTTGGAAAGCTCAAGGATTGTCTTACTTCAGCTCTAGTGTTAGCTCTTATTGTTGAAGGTAAGGGATTCGCTGTATTTTGTGACGCTATGAATTTTGGTCTTGGTTGTGTTTTGATGTATCAAGGTCGTGTCAATGCTTATGCTTCTAGAAAGATTAAAGTGTATGAGCACAACTACCCCCTCATGATTTGGAGTTGGCGACGATAGTTTTTGCACTAAAAATTTAAAGGTATTATTTGTATGGTGGTGCATTGTGAGATTTTCACTGATCATCATAGCCTTTAGCATTTTATGACCCAGTGAGAGCTTAATGCTAGCCAGTGTAGATGGATGGAGTTGCTAAAGGACTATGATGTTTCCATCCTGTATCATCTGGGTAAGGCTAATGTGGTAGCTGATGCCTTGAGGCACAAGGCAGTGAGTATGGGTAGCGTAGCATGCATATCAATTTCTTTGAGGCCTATGTCATGGGATATTCAGTCCTTAGCCAATTTGATAGCTCACCTTGATATTTTGGATCATGCAAGGATTTTGGCATGTATGGAGTCGAGGTCCTCCCTAGTTGAGTAGATTTGTGATTGTCAGTATGAGGATAGCAAGTTGTGTTTTCTTTACAATCAGGTGGTGAGTGGTGTTTCTGAGAGGCTTAAACACCCCAAATTTTGGCCCTTGAAAAATTCTTGTGCTTTGGGCTTACTTTCTTAGTTATGATTAGACCCCTAGAGTTGTAGGGTGTCTTGATGACTCATTGGGGTAAGTCATACCCAAACCAGTAAGTTTGAGGCTTGGTTCATCTCTGAGTACGAGTGGCTCACTAAGATCTGTAATGAGATGTTACGAGTTATTAGGTATAATCATAGGATGTCCAGTATATCTCCCAATTTATGTTCTATGTTGACTATGACTGGACCTTACGAGTCATAAGGTCCCATTATGATTAGTGCGATTGAGTCATAAGGATAATATTGTAGGGTGCACTGGTGGTACTGCCTTGGTTATGACTCATGGTGATAAGTCATATGGTGTGGTTATGAGTCAAGGGGTTGACTTGTAAGCAAAAGAGACACTTTTTAGCTTTTAAGTTGAGGGCATTCTGGACATTTCCCCTCTGGACCAAATAGAAACTCATAATTTATAACCTCTTTTAGGGAGTCATTATCTCTCAGAAACATCTAAGTAACTACTTAATTACTCCCAAATCCTCAAGGTCAAGAACACTTATGGTTTCCAAAAGGTTGATCAATTAGGGCTCTCAAAGGTGGTTTCTCTCCATACATTTTACTATTTTAGGCATGATTATTGATATAAGTCCTAGATATATGTATGGGCCTAAGGCCGTGATTATGATGTTGTGATTATTTTGGATAAATCAATGGGCCAAGGGCTATGTTATGATATTTATTGAATAACCAAGAAGTGTTTATCATAATAAATAATGTGATTACAATTTATGAATATGAATATGTATATGTTTGTATACACATCTCTCCGGCATGGGATGGAGAAAGATTTGGTATGATGCTTACTATTCCACTGACTGAATACTGGAGATGGCATGCATAGATTTTGTACATTCATTATTATTATATCGGTAATTGATATGATTCTAGTTGAAACACGATCTTATGACTGTTCTTCCTAATTAAGGGTTAAGCTAAGTGGTAGCTAGACGTCTTTTAGGTGGCTATAGTACTTGATGGCTAGAACTCAAATGTACTAGTTAATGAACCTTGCTTAGTTGAGATATGATAACTAAGGATGATTGATACTTGGCTAGTCATGATATTGAATAGTTGACAAATGAGGATTAGTTGGTAAACGGTGGTTAGATAATGAAGGATATTAGTTAATAAAGAATGGTTAGATGAAAAATGGTAAATTGTTCACTATTAATGATTAACAGATATAGTATGGTTAGTTGATAATAAGGAATGGTGGATAAATGGTGGTTTTGGTCTAGTGATGAACCTTGACTAGATGTTAGATGTTGGCTATTTAATAAATAGTGGTTAGTTTCTATCTCGTGAGTAAGGATAATATTTAGGCTAAGAACTAGAGGTTATGTGATGACTAGTGAACTAGTGATTCTAGTATAATAAGTGTTGGTTAACTAATAACGAGTAGTTAGGAAATATTGACGAGATAGATATTATATGGTGATATGTCTATGTTTTTGAGTATTTTAGTGTATCCTATTCGGTAATGGTAATTCTGATGATATTGATACCCAATAAGGCCGGAGGATACTATTATGATGCTATTGATACTCGGCAAGGCCGGAGATTACTATTGTGATGCTATTGATACCCGGCAAGGTCGAAGGATACTATTATGATGATATTGATACTCGGGAAGGCCGGAGAATACTGTTTTGATGATATTGATACCCGACAAGGCTGGAGGATAATATTGACACTCGGTAAGGCCGGTATTGTAATGATATTGATACCCAGCAAGGCTGGAGGATATCATTGTGATGATGTTGATACCGGCATGCTCGGTGGATATATTGATGATATGTTTATACCTGACAAGGCCGGAGGTTGATTACAAGAATGGTGGTTATGATGAGGACAGTTATGATGATTTTTAATATTAATTATGTAATTTGTATTCATTCCTGCATGCATTTTTTCTATCACCAGTATGCACCTATGTCCATCAACCGGTATAGGACAGTTGCATAGATATAGGTGAAGAATATGCCTTGTGTTATTGTATGTTGGTTGAACCTTCCGAGCTTGGGGCAGTGACGGTATGCATAGTCTTGTCTAGGTATTTGGTTGTCTGGAGTAGCTGGCTATTCACATTGTTATTGATATTGTGGTTATCATTGTTATGATCATTACTATGGCTAGCTTATGACAAATTTGTCTTTGATCTGATATCGGGATTTGAGTTATGTCTTCGGCCTCTCCTATCTTATGATTGTATTTTAGTTCACGATTATTTCATGTCTAGCCATGTGGACTACAAATCTCGAGTATGATAGTATTTAAATTCCAATTCTATTATAGTAAGGTCTTAGAATAAAAATATGATGATATAGGTTATGCTTTGAAATGACCTCATGTTTATATGTATATATTCCTATATATATCTAGCTATACGAAGCTATGATACTACCGTATATCCCTTCCTTCGTTGTTCATATTGTATAGTCATTTCTTCGCCTTGTATATTACTATATATATTTTTCTTTTTCTTTTTATTCATCTATTGACCTAGGATATACGGTATTGCATTGACGTGTATTAAATGTAGCTGGAATAGGATAGTTCACACTAATACTTCCTTTATTTTATTATATTAGATTCTTGGACATGAATAGGATAGTTGTTCCTTATTATCTTATTGACTTTTCATATTATTTTTGGACTCTTGGGTGTAGTTTCCATTCTATTTATATGTTGTATATATCTGCTTTATCTTTGGAGCTCAGTTGGCAGTAGCCTACTAAATACCATTCATTTAATACTCATACTACATTTCTGCAGCCTGCAGACCATAGTATGGGTTATCTCCATTGATGTGTGCATCATGTGAAGCAGCCCTAGTTTAGAGACTTAGAGTGAACTCCTAATGTTTAGAGTATTACTTATCTCTCTCTTATGTATTAGACTAGTCTCTAAGTTGTATTCAGAGATAAGTTGTAGCAATGTATTTTCTCTTGATATTCACTTTTATATTTTTTTATATTAGAAGCTCTTGTACTGATACCACCAGGTTTTGGGATTCTCTAATGTTCTAATCTTTATTTCATATATTCCGTATTATTTTTCTTATATTATTGAGTAGTCTGTTACTAGTCGGTTTGGACTATGCGCCGGCTTGCCTACTAATGTGTTATGGTTGGCGACATCATGACCTGAGAAGTTGGGTTGTGATAAATTGGTATTAGAGCCTAGGTTTGATTGGTGTGTTAGTACAAGATCTAAGTATTATGCGGATCGGTGCGTAGACGTTCGTAACCTATCTTCGGGAGGCTACAATGACATTTTAGGAAATTCACTTCTTGACTCCTTATCATGTGTCTGCATTTTTATGAACCCCAAACATATTCTTTAACTCTATTCTATCCCCGAAGGAAGATGCGATATTGTCGACAAATATGGATAAGACTCTAACACGTATTTCTAAAATTTTGGTGCAATATTAGACTAGAGAGTCAGAGATGGGTATCGAAGATCTCAAGTAGTATCTAAAAAGAATTTGGATGGAGTCCCCATCAGACTTGCGAAGTGTGGTATGGTTCTTTGGGCCATGAAAAATATCCTGGATTATGAAGGATAGTATCTCAAAGTATTCTTGGATCTTGGTTTGGCTGTGTTTTGATGAGACATTGGTTTAAAGAATGCCCCTGGTATGAGATAGGTGATCAGCTAGAGTTAGCATGTTTTCCCCACCATCCTAGAGTTCCTAAGACAGGATCTAATTTTGAAAGTTGGACAAATTTTGTGAATATCTCTCAACATCAGTTAGCCATCCATTTAGGCTTAGTTTGTGTTCTCTCCATATTGATGCTTCAGGAATTGCTACGACTGTACAGAAACTGAATACTAGTCTAGAGAGTGTCCCTGACATGATATTCCAGTCATTCAGCTTATTTAGATCAACTCATGATGTTGTGACATCTTCAGCTAGAGATGGTGCACTTGGCACCCCAGTTGATGATTTAATCGGTCGATCTAATTTGGACCCGTTCAAATTTATTTTCCCTATGCCAGTCAGGCATGCGATTGTAGATGTCACCATGATTAGTGTGCTTTTATTTATTGTATTTATCTCTCATTATATGTATTGGGGTTTTAATACCCATTGATGATTATATGCCTTGAGAAATTTATATTGATCATTATGTGATTTATTGTTGAATTCATGATTATGTTACTACACCATGGTTTATTTATTTTAGTAGTGGATGGAGTAGATCTATATTGATATTTTCCCCTTATGAGTGTGGTTTTGGATTCGAGTCTCATTTATCTTAGCACATTAACCCTGTTCTGGCCCTTGAGTGGTACATGATATTGATGTACATTTTGGTACTGTCTATTTAGTAAGTTGACAGTGATATTGTCATTGCTTTTGCTACCACTATGTGAGGTTATTGATACTACTTGATATTATCACTTGATGTTGTTACATGGTGAATTTGATTCTCGCTGTGTAGCTATATAGACTAGTGTTATCTAGTTAGACTTTTATTTTTCTATGATATTATTTAGTGGCTTGAGTAGATATATCCTAATTTGATGATTTCTTTCCCCTAGCATGACGAGGTTGACTGTGTTCCCTCTTGGTTAACTGTATTAGATTAATTTCGAGGTTGTATTATGGTATCAAAGGTAAGTTTTCCTTCTATGGTTCTTTGTGTTTTTGAGTCGGCAATTTAGTTATATTACCTATTTTTGAGTTTGAGATTCTTAGACTTGCCTCCTGTATTGCAAAAGCTTTTGTTTTGGCTATCTTTTCTGGTATAACCCATCTGTGAGATGGACCAGTTTGAGGTTCGTTATTCGTTTATGTCTATTTCATCATCCGATAATCGTTTTGATATTTGATATAGAGATATCGTGGATTTATCTCATAGGTATGTTGGGTTCGTTCCCTCGTAATGGATTGCTATGGAGATTGGATACTCCTTTGTCATTGTGATATGTTTTTGTCTAGTGTAGTAGGAAAGTTAGAGGCAGGTGGCCTTTCTTGTGATTGCTTTTTAAGTAGGCAAATTAGAAACTCCTTAGCTCAAGTATTTAGTACTCTGGTGGTGGTCTCGACTTTGACCTTGATTTTGAGATTGGTATTTCTTCTTCAATGATGTTGTTCTTGGGTGGATTCAGGGGATCCCCATTTCAGTATTTGTTTGTCATAGTGTGTCTTGGTGGAGTAATTCCCCTTGATGATATGAGCCTATGACTATTTCTTTGCCTAGATGGAGTATTAGATTGGTTAGTTTTCGGCTTAAGTTGCATTTTTCTGAGTTGTTAAAGCTTTTGCCATTTTTGTTGTAGTTTTTATCCATGGGAAGTTTTTGAGTATGTTAGGATAGTTCATGCACTCCAGAAAATATAGAGTACGATTATATGCATTTTCAGTAAGTGGTTTACCATTTTGTATGATTTCTATTTTATGACTATGTTTTGTTCCATTCAGCTGATATAGAGTTGGTTGCTTGTGTTATTAGTCTGTGGTTATCCCTATGGTGATTTTTCTCCCCAGATATGTCTCGACTGTGGCTTGGTATGATTGGATACTAGAGCTAATTTGAGATAGTTGATATTAATATAGCCTTATTGGCCTAGTTTTGAATTTGAACTCCTTGGAATGAAAATTTAGAAGTAAGATAGATTTGGAGCAGTAATGCCTACCCGTTCTTTTTATTTTGATTTAGATATTTGAGATTGAGCGGTTCAGCCTTGGTATTGAGATTTTAGCTTGGTATTGTAGAGCTGTTGTATAGCCTTCGTTTTGGACTTATTTCAGTTCATATTTCATTTATAGGCTGTTGAGCCTATTCCGTGGTTGCCTATTCGATCTTCTAGACTTCGGTTGGATTATAGTTGATAAGTGTTCAGGCCCATGGTCCCCATATTGTTATTTAAATTTTGACCTCGAGTTTTAGTTTTTTATGGGAATTTTGGATGATTTACTCAGCGGGAGAAATATTCTCAAGTTGGATTCAGTATGGCTTCATTCCCGATAGATAAGACACCCAGAGTGGAATATTTAGTGATGAGTTGTTATACCTTGGAATTTTGAGATTTTAGTATTATTTTCATCTGGACTGGTTGCAGCATTGGCATCGATTGCATTCCTTGATTATCTCCATTTGTATGCCTAGAAAGAGCCTTATGAGCTTATTCTCATGTTTGCCTTATGGACTTTCAGCGGATCAACTTCAGTTCCTTGAGTTCTCCATAATGAGGCTGTGTGGACGAGACTCAAGTGATTTTCCCCTGGCTTGGAGTAGATAACAGTTGAAAAAAAGGAAAGAAAGGTTATTTTTTATTTGGATTTAATTTTATGACTCGTGTCTTGGTTTGCTTTTGGCTTGGATGAGCCTTTGTTGATTTATATGGATATAGAGATGCTATCAGCGTGATGTGATTCAGATGTGCGTGTATCAGCCTTTTTAGTTCAGTTGGAGGCCTATTAGTGGTTGAGTTGTCTATTTTGGAAGTAGAATGATAGGCTGGTTAAAAAAGGGATACCTATAGTGAAATCCCTTATAAGTGTTTTCTTTCTGCTGAGTTTATCTGGGAAGTCATGCTTGGATCATACGGGCCCAGTAACTCATCCTTTTGAGCCTTTGAGTTTCTTTCTATCTGTTGACTGTTGGAGACGAAAGTCCTTTTAATAGTAGATATTATAGTGAACCTTCGGGTCATTTTCCATATTTATGTAAATAGTCACCATTTGAGCTTCTCCATATCTTCCCCAAGTCATTTATGGCTTGCAGGGACCGACGGTTCCATTATCGGGCAGTTCATTTGATTTTTAGAGCCAATTCCTTGTTTTAAAGTCTTCACTGGTTCCAAATGGCCAGTGGGTGAAATCTTTAGTGAAACAATCTCAAATGCAAATTCCAACTGTACTAGCAGATCTAAAATATCTATTTTAGTCTAGGCAGACCTTAGGTTCGGGTCCCAATGCACCCGAGCTTATTTTGACCTCTTGGTCGGAAAGTTGAAAGTTGGAAAGAAAGAGTGTGGGACCTATATTTGGTCAAAACAACCTTGGATTGAAAATATGACGTATCCATCGCATCCGAAATGTAAATTTTAGGCTAGGGAGATGCTTGGTTCAGGTCCCAAGGCTCCCGGACTTATTTTAGGCTACTGAGCAGATTTTATTAAAAATGATGAAACTGTAGGTGTGGGCCCCACTGTTTTGCCTAAATGATCTCCGATAAAAGTTTTGATGATTCCAATGGATTTGAAATGTGGTTTACACTCAAAATTCACTATTGGATCATGTTATTTGGATTTCGGATGAGTTTCGGCGGTTAAAAACTTATTTTTGAGTTTGCTTTCATCTGGTGCAACTGCAATCAAGGCCAAGAGTGTACGATCGCAGGAGCGTGATCACAGCCCGTAGGATCGTGATAGAGGTATCTCTTTAGTTATAGGGGCTATATAAAGGCCCCAAGACGCGTTTAGAGCATTTTCCCTTCACCATTTAGACCTAGAAACCCCAAAATGAGTGCAATAACTCAAAATTGGCCATGGAGGGTGACTTAGGAGCTTAATTATCATATTGTATCGCGATTATCTTTAAGATTAAGGTATGAATTTCTTGAATTCATGCTTGAATTTCTTAGTTCATACCCAAAACCTCAATTTAGCTTAGGGCTTGATTTTATCCCAAAGTATGCTTAGTTTTCACCCATTCTTTGAGGGTTATGATTCCTTATTCATATGTGAACATTGGGTTGGTCTCGAAAACTCATTTTCTGCATGTGGGACCCACTTGGGTTTTGGTGTCTTTTTTGGACCTGAAGCATTATAGTGCAATATGGGTATCATTAAACTCATATTAATGAGTATATTGTGGTTTTGATAGAGTGATGGCATTTTGAGCATTGTAAAGTGAAGACAGTCATGTGGTGCATGAAGTGAAGTTTTGCGGTTTGTGCTTGAGGTAGCTTCTGTCTACCTGTATTCATAGATGATGTGTGATATATGTTGCGTGTGAATATGGATGTTAGGCTTGATTATGAGTAAGATAACTTGGCCTTAATTGTTGATGTTTGGGAAATAGATGAGGATTTTAGACCCGTAAGAATGGCAAATTTATAACCCTTTTGTATCCTATTGGCTCCCCTCTTTAGTTTAGATTAGTTATAGCATGGATATGATATAATGCTACATTTGGAATATGGTTTTAGAATTTGAAGCATGATGTGTATATTTAGGCTTATTGGGCTAGTGTAGTAGTCTTGAAATCATAAGTTGGGTAGAGTTGATTTGAGTACCTTTGATTCAAGTTGAAGTTTCTATCTTAGGATTGAATATGGCTTAGTTGACATCTAGAATATGAACTAGATATATTATCCTAGTTTGGGGAATAGTATGCCTAATTATGGAAATTGTTGATTAGAAGTGGGATCGTTCGGCCCGCTTAGGCCTAAGCTTGTGTTAAGTCTTGTGGACTTAGTGAGGATGTTAGACATAGATGAGGCTAGTAAACCTTAGAATAAGATTACTTCGTAACTTATATTGGTTTTTCCGAATTGTGGCTTTTGAGTTATGGTTATGATACTACTTGTGGAAGTGATATTGGGCATATAGAGATGCTATTTCCTCTTAAACTTGATGATTGGCCCATAGAGATACCATTTCCTCTTAGACTTGATGATTAGCCTATAGAGTTGCTATTTCCGTTAGTCACGATTGTTGGACCTATAAAGACAAAGTTCCTCTTGTATATGTAAATTGGCCTAGAGATGTGATATTCGTCGTTGTCATGATGTATGACCTATTGATATATCATATGCTACAGAAAATTACATGTTATCTTTATTATGACTCCTAGATGTGAGATGCCTCTTGTGTGAGAGATGATACCATACTTATTGATATTATGCATCCTAAATGTGAGATGTCTCCTATACGTGAGATGATTAGAGATATGCTACGACTTATAAATATTCTTATTGATATAAGTCCCGGATATGTGTATGGGCCTAAGGCCGTGATTATGATGTTGTGATTATTCCGGATAAATTAATGGGCCAAGGGCCGTGTTATGATATTGATTGAATAGCTGGAAAGTGTTTTTCATTATAAATGATATGATTACAGTTTATGAATATGAATATGTTTATATACACCTCTCCGGTGTGGGACGGAGAAAGATGCGGTATGATGCTTACTATTTCACTGATTGAATACTGGTGATGGCATGCATAGATTTTGTAAATTCATGATTATTATATTGGTAATTGATGTGATTCTAGTTGAAACACAATCTTATGACTGTTCTTCCTAAATAAGGGTTAAGCTAAGTGGTAGCTAGATGTCTTTTAGGTGGCTATAGTACTTGATGGTTAGAAATCTAATTTACTAGTAAATGAACCTTTCTTAGATGAGATATGTTAAATAGCGATGATTGATACGTGGCTAGTAATGATGTTGAATAGTTGACAAACGAGGATTAATTGGTAAACGATGGTTAGTTTATGAAGGATGTTAGTTAATAAAGAATGGTTAGATGATAAATGGTAAATTGTTGACTATTAATGATTAACAGATATAGTATGGTTAGTTGCTAATAATAAATGGTGGATAAATGGAGGTTTTAGTCTAGTGATGAACCTTGACTAGATGTTAGATGTTGGCTATTTAATAAATAGTGGTTAGTTGCTATCCTATGAGTAAGGATAATGTTTAGGCTAATAACTAGAGGTTATGTGATGACTAGTGAACTAGTGGTTCTATTATAATAAATGTTGGTTAACTAATAATGAGTAGTTGGGAAGTATTGACTAATAGATATTCTATGGTGATATGACTATGTTTATAAGTATTTTAGTGTATCTTATTCGGTAATGGTAATTGTGATGATATTGATACTCGGAAAGGTCATAGGATACTATTGTGATGCTATTAATACTCGACAAGGCCGGAGGATACTATTGTGGTGCTATTGATATCCGGAAAGGTCGAAGGATACTATTATGATGACATTGATGTCCGACAAGGCCGGAGGATACTGTTGTGATGATATTGACACCCGGCAAGGCTGGAGGATACTATTGTGATGATATTGATACCCGATAAGGCCGGAGGATACGATTGGGATGATATTAATACCCGGTAAGTCCTGAGGATATGGTTGTGATAATATGGATACCTGAAAAAGTTTGCGGATATATTGATGATATGTTTATACCTGGTACGGTTGGAGGTTGCTTACGATGATGATGATACCGATGAGGATAGTTATAATGATTTGTGATATTGGTTGTGTAATTTACATTCATTCCTGCATGCGTATTGCCTATCACCAGTATGCACCTATGTCTAGTAGCCAGTATGGGATGGTTGCATAGACATGGGTGAAGAATAAGCCTTGTGTTGTTGTTTGTTGATTGAACCTTCTGAGCTTGGGGCGGTGGTGGTATGTATAGGCTCGGCTAGGTATTTGGTTGTCCGGAATATTTGGTTATTTATGTTGTTATAAATATTGTTGTTATCATTGTTATGATTATTATTATGGCTTGCTTATAACAGATTGGTCTTTGATCTGGTGTTGGGATTTGAGGTATGTGTTCGGCCTCTCCTATCTTATGATTGTATTTTAATTCACAATTATTTCATGTCTAGCCATATGGATAAGAAATCCTGAGTATGATAGTATTTAAATCCCAATTCTATTATAGTGAGGTCTCAAAATGAGAATATAATGATATAGGTTATGCTTTGAGATGACCTCGTGTTTATATGTATATATACCTATATATATATCTAGCTATATGAAGCTATGATACTACCGTATATCTCTTCCTTCGTTGTTCATGTTGTATAGTTATTTCTTCGCCTTGTATATTACTATATAAATTTTTCTTTCGCTTTTTATTCGTATATTGACCTGTGATATACGGTATAGCATTGACGTATATTGAATGTAGTTGGAAAAGGATACTTTACCCTGATACTTCCTTAGTTTTATTATGTTATACTCTTGGACATGAACAAGATAGATTTTTTTATTATCTTATTGAGTCGTCATATGATTTCTGGACTCTTGGGTGTAGTTTCCTTTCTGTTTATATGTTGTATATATCTGCTTTATCTTTGAAGCTCAGCTGGCAGCAGTGATACGCCCAAATTACACCTCTCTTATGAGAGAGTAAGCGGTCGTTGTCAAATATATAACCTAACTAGGTTGGGGTCGAATCCCACAGAAAATATGGTTCTAACTAAGATGTATGCACATTAGTTGACTTTTAATCGTTCATTTTCTTAAAATAAATAGGGGGGATTTGATTCAGTTCACGAATTAATGGTTTCAATGTAACAAGATGAAATACGTGTAGTAGTATTCAAATTCAGAGAAATAGCAAGCTAGGGTTATGTCCACCTTGTAGTTTTCAATACTTTCTGACTATGGGCTTTACAAATTCATACATGCATCATGCTTACAGAGAAACGTATTGTATTTAATAACATAATCTAGTGTTTCTCAACCATCAAGGAATAATTCACTTTAGTTCTCTCGAATCAAAAGCATATACCAAAAACAATATGAAATCTCCAAGTAGTTAATCCTGTTAAGGCATTAACGTATGAAATAGGGGTTGGAAATCCTATTTTCTTGTCACTACTCTCTTTTTCGAACATTAACCTTTCTTTCGAACAAGTTGTGTTTTAAGGCATATCCTCTATGTTTGCAACCACGACAATTCAAGATAAGCGAAGAGAGTATGATGTAAACAAATCAATGCATAATGAATTCAAAACCCAAAGTGATATATTGTATGCTACAAGGCTTCCATAACCTAACTAATAAACTTAGCTACTCATGGGTAAAACGAAAATCACAATAGAAATATTCATCATACCAAAAACTAGAAGACGATCTTGGTGGAGAAGATGAATAGCGCTTCTCCCTTGGTGTAAGTCACCTCTCTCCTCTCTCAAAATAATACAGAATAATAAATTATGAATAAAAATTCAGCATTAAGCCTTTTAATAATATCTTCTCTCATAACTGCCTTCTAAGTCCTTGAACTAATTAAAAATGACAAACTAGTCTTGGACATAGTTTCTAGGCGCCACATTTGGTCTAGACTGCCACTCTCTCTTGTGTCATATGCCATCCACATTCCATAGTTCCATTATGTCTTCATCTACTTCATTATTATCTGAAATCATGCTAATCACATCGGTTAGCTCAATTACATAGAAGTAGAGTAAAAACATAAGAAACTAGGCACTTTGTTCTCTAAACTTAGCCAAAATAAGGTTAAGTTATGGTGCTTAGGTGTATAAATACACCCAAGATCACCACCCCACACTTAAAGCTTTGTTCTCCCTTGAACAACATATCCATTTATGCTTACTACACATGCCTTAGCACCCACAAAGGAAGACAAGATGCTCAAATAGGCTCACACAACAATTATGAACAAGAAGTAGATTCAGGAATCATTACTAGAGACAACCTACCCTTAAAAATAGACTCATTAAGTTGGTGATTTCATGCATACCGTTTAAGAAAAGAAATCATATAAATTACCCAACCTTCATCAACCATGTGCCCTCACAAAAAGTAAGTTACCCATAATCCCTCACAATCATGCAATTTCTAACAAAATGGGTACAAGAAGCATGTTGCGCTCACTCTCACAAAGAATTCTCAAATTACAACTGATGACCATATGCTTGCCCTTAGTGTAATACTCCACTAATATCAGAATGCTAAGATTAGGATCAAATAGGTATTTTATGGGTTGTAATGCAGGCTAAAGAATGGATAGGAACTATTTTGGCTGGAAATAGTGACTATCTTCCCTAAGCGCTGTAAGACACTACATTATGCAATTAAGACCCATTTCTAACAACCAATTTCCACTTTTGCTATCTTTACAGATTTGCTTTTCACCCCAACTCGTTAAGCTCAATTAATAACATTATGGTAGGAGTATGCAACCCTTTCAAATATTTTTTTAAACCATTTTCATTTTACGTACCCCTATAATAGCCACCCTCAACTTAAGCAATTTGCCTTAGTTTAGGTGCACAATGTCCAAGAAGGACCAGGGCCAAAACAGGTTCATTGTAACATATCCGGGATAAAATTTAGAACTTTTTAAACAATTTTCGCTACTCCCAACCACATCAATTTCACACACGAATAACTAGACTTTGGGGCATCAATTTCACCTTTTCCCACTTATTGTCAAACTCGTAACTCAAATTGATTTTACATTAAAGCACTTAGGAGCTTTTGGATTAAATGAAATGGTCTATTAAAGAACGGATAAGGCTACATATGAGGCTAATAAAAGAACAAGCTAAAATCTGAATGGGGCTAGATAAGATAATGTACAAAGGTAGGTCAAAAGAAAGTATGAACAATGGCTATCAAAGAAATACCTAAATCATCTCCTAAACTTACAATCTTTATTTCGCTTTGCAAACACACCAGGCAAGTGTTAGCATTAGTTGCAATAAGGAATATACAATAGTCTTACACACTCATAGCACATGGTCAACTCAATTAGGAGCATTATAGATTCTCAACCCAACAATTAAATGAATTCAAATAAAACTAACAATCACAACAAGAGTCACAACTAGAGCCTAGGTGTTTCAAACGTAATGATACATCACATACTTATGTTATAATGTCATATGACCCATAAGAATAGTTATATCCAATTAAATGACTAATTTTCTCTTAAGACGGTCGTCATCGATCCATCATCAAGAAAAACACCTAATTATAACTAAATAGAATAAATATATAACAAGAAACAAAATAAACAAAATGACTAATCCTATCACAGAAGAATGCTAAGGAGAAGGTACTATTTTCTTACAAAACAAGTATCTAACTAACTAGCCACCCCACACTTAGGCTAAGCACTGTCCCCAGTGCAAATAACAAGATAAAGAACCTGGCTAGTAGTACTCCTCATCCACATTAGGAGTCATGCCATCTGCATTGAGATCATCATTAGAGCCATTTTTTCTGTGTTCATCATATCACCCACGTCAGCCACACATAATGAAACTAACTACAATTAAGATGAAGGTGGTGAAATCACCACCCCACACTTAATTTGTTAGTGCAAACCAATTAAGTGTCATTGTCAGGTACTAAGGCTTTGCTGACATACACTTTGATATGGTGCACTTTTTGAAGAACTTTTTGAACAGAATCATGCTCTACACTTTCAACCATATCAAAATACACAAAACACCATCACTTTCACAACATCGCCATGGTAAGAATTTAATTTATAATCCTTAAGAAATCAATTAACTATATCATAGAGTAATAATAACTAAGGATTAAGAAAGTAAAACTTACCTTGAAGATGGAAGATTAGTGAAGGACAAAGAAAATGGTGAGAGCTCAATATTATACGGCTTAAGGGTAAAATACGAATGAATTTGGGAATTTATGGTGTGAAGTCTATTTAAAGAATGAAAATCTGGGTCGGGTTGGCCCAAGTTAAAGTTGGATTCATGTTAAAATTGGAAGGGTATGCGACGTATATGTTATCACACATCATTAAGTGTGCATCGCACATGCCATTGCTCAACCAAAATAGTGAGCATGTGTGTTGGTCTAGGCAGCACATAAGTAATCGCACAACCTCAAGTGTGCATCGTACAAGCTGCCTCACAAGGTGAGTTAGGCGCCACACTTATTATCGCATAAGTAAGGCAGTAGGTGTTGGCGATAGGGTAGGCGCCGCACACCTGATCACCTAAAGGTAAGTGTACGCCGCACAGGTGATTACCTAGCTTGAGGTAGGCATCGCACAAGGTAAATCATACCTTATGCAGTAGGTTTAGACTATGTCTTGGCGATGTCCTTGCCATGGCCTATGTAACTTAGGTGCCTCACACCCTATAGAACATTAAACTCGAACTCTATGAACCCCATTGTCCATATGAGGCATTAAGAAAGGTCCATACCATGGGGGCTTCACCCCCACACCCCCACCGAGGTTAGTGGTGGGCTTCTAACACCACATACCTCATTGAAAGTCACAAAATAAAGTTGCACCGCAAAACTTTTTAGGTCGGATTAACATAAATTGGGGAACGACTCTAACACAAATCATACTTAACCCTTACACATTTGACCACTCCAACTTACCTGCAATATTCCCATCATTCCTAAACTTACCATCGTTGACATGGCTTAATTCCAAACTAAATTTGGTACTAATCCCCTCCTTAGTACTTCATGAATCTACACTTAATTAAAAACAACAAAAATGATTAGAAGGATGGGTTGCCTCCCACCAAGCGCTGTATTTCAATTATGGCTCGACTCTAATTTTTGCATTTTTGTTTAACATGATAAAATGAAAATAAAATCATGGGTTGCCTCCCATGCAGTGCTTGATTTAACATCGCGGCACGACTCGATTATCTTGACTACTCAGAATTCAACAAGATACATCGATGATACCATTTGTACCTCATTTGTTGAATCAAGAAAATGCTTCATTCCTAGTCCAGCCACTTTGAAGTCACTTATATCCTTGCTTGCAAGTCAACCAAACCAGCTATAGTCTCTACAGCAGAACTATCCTTAAATGGTACGTCTCGCTCATCTTCGTAGAATACATCAATAATCAAGAAGACACTCATCTCCTTTTGTTGTTTCATAGACCGACATACTTCAAAACTAACTTCTTTCGCATTGAGCCTAAATTTCAGCTCATTCAGCTCCAAGTCAACTAACACTCTCCCAGTTGCTAAGAATGGCCAACCTAAAATTATGGGTACTTCACAGTCCACTTCACAATCAAGAATTATAAAGTTGGTAGGAAATATAAAGTCTGCAACTTTTACAAGTACATCATGTAGAATCTCAATCGGCCTTTTTACTGATCTATCCACCACTAGAAGCCACATATTGGTGGGCGTAAGATCTCCCAAACCTTGTTTATTAAAAACCGTCAATGGCATAATATTAATACTTGCCCCAAGATCACAAAGGGACTTTTTAAACTTTAGCAATCCAATCATACATGGAACAATAAATGCTCCCAGATCAGCTTTTTTCTGGACAATAGATCTTGTAGCAATAGCACTACAATGATGAAGATTGTCTACGTTTCATAGCTCACAATCCTTTTCTTCATCAACAGGTCTTTCATAAACTTAGCATATCCAGGCATCTATTCCAGTGCTTCAACTAAGGGCACATTCACTGTCAATTGCTTCAACATAGCCATGAATTTGCTAAACTTGCCATCATCTTCTCTCTTCTTTAATCATTATAAAAATAGGGGTGGTGGCCTTGGGATTTCAGTTGGAGCAACTTTTACCTCCTTTCTTATGCCTTGCTCCACATTACTAATATGTTTTGGATTAGGTGGTTGTTCTACTTCCGTACTCTTTTTTTTCAAACTTCCCAACTCCACAGGCACCACTGAAGATTCATCAACCATCTCCCAATCTATTTCAACTGCATCAGTATAAGTGGATGCTTCTAATGCTGGAGTAGACAATATCTTACCGCTCCTAGTGGTAATAGCCATACACGATCCATTATTCCTCGAATTTTGAACTGTATTACTTGGTAGAGTCCCATTCTGTCTTTGGTTGAATGCTGCAGATAATTGGCTCATCTGCTGCTCCAGTTGTTTAATAGCAATTGAGTGCGAATTTACTAATAGACTCATGGACAATATGTCACTCTTTATAGTAGTCACCCCAGAATTGGTCGCCTCAACTCCCTTTAATAGTTTCTCCATCATGTCCTCCATGGACATTTTTCCTGAACTGGTGGCAGTATTATCATGGCTTCCAGGAGGTACATACAGTCCACTCTTGTTACTTTTATTCTTCCAATCTCCTTGATGGTTCCAACCTTGGTTTCCTTGACCACCAGTCTGGAAACCCCCCTGGTTATGCAAATAGTTAGCCTCTTCCTTAGTGTTTGATTCATCTCCCTTACCGTGGGACCCCACAACTTTTAAGTTTTCTATATTTCCTGATAGCAAATGTTTTGTGAGCAAATCCATATGGGTTTTCATGTGAGCCATATCTAAATCACGCTCTTCTTCTCTCCTATGCTACTCTGCTGATATTACACTAGACCCAGTATTGCTTGCTACCACAGAATCTCTAGTATGCCAAGCTCTACTTGTCTTAGTCATCCTTTCTAACATGTCTGTAGCCTCAGTAAAGGTGAGCTTCATAAAAGCTCCTCCTACAACATTATCCACTATTGTATTTGTAAGTGAGTTCAAAGCTCTGTAGAATATTTCCATCAACTATTCATCGGTCATCTTATGGTTTGGGAATTGAGTCAACATCTTTTTAAATCTTTCCCAAGTCCCATACAAAGCTTCATTAGACAATTAACTAAAGTTGCTGATCTCATCCCTCAATTGTAACATTATGGAGGGCGGAAAGAACATTTTTAGGAAAGCTCCTTTCAATTGCCTCCAGTTTGTTATAGAATTTGGAGTCAGCTCATTCAACCACATAGTCGCCTCTCTAGATAGAGACAGTGGGAACAATCTTAAATGAATTGCATTTTGTCCCACTCCAGGATTATCAAATGACTTACAAATACTAATGAAATTCACCAAATGTAGATTTGGATCATCACCAGGTAATCCACCAAAGAGTCCTTTCAGATTCAGTAGTTGGATCATAGTACTGGTGATATTGAATTTCACCCCAGGAGCTAGTGGTGGTAGAATGATTTCCCCTGTAGATCCAGTTCCATCTAAATTACCCTCATCATTGTCAATATCAAACTATGTAGCTTGGAGGTCTAGTCTCTCTCTAAATGGATGATTTTGATTTACAGGTGCAACTACTCCTGCTGCACGCCTTCTATTAGCTGGGTCAATTAAATCATTATCTCCCAGGTCCTCTTCATCTAGATTAGGTACTCGACCTACTTTATCTGCATTTTGTTGATTTAATTGAGCATTAGCCAAAGAGGCCAATCTTTTAGCTTCCTGTTGGTTAGGCATTCTTTCAATGACATTAGGTTCAGTATTGAAGGGTAATAATGGTTCCCCTGAACTTTTGGTTCATGGGATAAACAACAATGAGCCTGTAATGAACAAAAACAACAAATTAACATAAAATAAGAAAACTTGACTAATAGTCAATTAATACACATAAACTCAATCGACAACCGTATTCCCCGGCAATGACGCCAAAATTTGATATGCCCAAATTATACCTCTCTTACGAGAGAGTAAGCGGTCGTTGTCAAATATATAATCAAACTAGGTTGGGGTCGAATCCCACAGGGAATATGGTGCTAATTAAGATGTATGTACATTACTTAACTTTTAATCGTTCGTTTTCGTAAAATAAATAGGGGGATTTGATTTAGTTCACAAATTAATGGTTTCAATTTAACAAGATGAAATACGTGTAGTAGTATTCAAATTCAGAGAAATAGCAAGCTAGGTTTATGTCCACCTTGTAGTTTTCAATACTTTATAACTATGGACTTTATGAATTCATACATGCATCGTGCTTACAAAGAAATGTATTGTATTTAATAACATTATCCTAGTGTTTCTCAACCATCAAGGACTAATTCACTTTAGTTCTCATGAATCAAAAGCGTTTACCAAAAACAATACGAAATCTCTAATTAGTTAATCTTGTTAAGGCATTAACGTATGAAATAGGGGTTGGAAATCCTATTTTCTTGTCACTACTCTCTTTTTCGAACATCAACCTTTCTTTAGAACAAGTTGTGTTTTAAGGCATATCCTCTATGTTTGCAACCACGAGAATTCAAGATAAGCGAAGAGAGTATGATGTAAACAAATCAATGCATAATGAATTCAAAATCCAAAGTGATATATTGTATGCTACAAGGCTTCCATAACCCTAACTATTAAACTTAGCTACTCAAGGGTAAAACGGAAATCATAATAGAAATATTCATTATACCAATAACAAGAAGACGATCTTGGTGGAGAAGATGAATAGCGCTTCTACCTTAGTGTAAGCCGCCTCTCTCCTCTCTCAAAATAATACAGAATAATAAATTATGAATAAAAATTCAGCATTAAGCCTTCTAATAATCTTTTCTCTCGTAATTGCCTTCTAAGTCCCTGAACTAATTATAAATGATAAACTAGTCTTGGACATAGTTTTTGGGCGCCACATTTGGTCCAGACTGCTACTCCCTCTTGTGTCATATGCCATCCGCATTCCATAGTCCCATTATGTCTTCATCTACTTCATTAATATCTGAAATCATGCTAATCACATCGGTTAGCTCAATTACATAGAAGTAGAGTAAAACCATAAGAAATAGGCACTTTGTTCTCTAAACTTAGCTAAAATATGGATAAGTTATGGTGCTTAGGCGTACAAATACACCCAACATCAAGTAGCCTACTGAGTACCACTCGTTTGGTACTCATACTAAACTTTTGCAACCTATTGATCATAGTACGGGTTATCATCATTAATGTGAGCATCGTGCAGAGCAGCCCTGGTTCAGAGATTTAGAGTGAGCTCCTGGCGTTCGAAGTTTTACTTGTCTCTCTTATGTATTAGACTAGTCTCTAATTTGTATTCAGAGATAAGTTGTATCAGTCTATTTTCTCTTGATATTTCACTTTTATACTCTTTTTATATTAGAAGCTCTTGTAATGATACCACCAGGTTTTGGGAATCTTCTATCTACTGATCTTTATTTCATATATTCCGCATTCTTTTCCTTATATTATTGATGAGTAGTCTGTTACTAGTCGTTTTGAACTATAGGTTGCCTTGCCTACAGGTGGGTTATGGTAGGCGTCACCATGTCCTAACACGTTTGATCATGATAGAGCCCTTAGGTGGGTATGATTCACCTAGCTCAATCGTACCCTAGGCTTTACCAAAGACCCATACACTACCCAAGGTATTACTTACTCACCCTAGACTCTTACCCAAGGGTACGATTGGTACCCTAAACCATACCCTAACCCATACCAAAAAGAGTCTACTCTAGATCGAGTGTCAAACATCATACGACTTAGCTTGTTATGACTCATTTCTTAACATACAACCATTGGGTAACAAGTTATATCTTGGAAAGTGTGTAACTCCCACCGCACTACCTAATATATGAGACGGGGTCACTAAGTCGTATCCAGTAGGTACGACTAGTACCCTAAGTCGTACATAGTCCAGAATCCTCCAACAAGAGAAATTTTCTAATGTTTCAAAGCCTAGGTGTTTCAATTCTCTCCCACTTGGATCATCCATTTGCGAACGACGGGTAAGGGAAACATAACCATAAATTAACGCATTATTACACATCAAACCAACCTTTTAAACAAGTTAGCAAACAAAGCATACTACAAGGTTACCACACATATCATGATCATTATCAATCAACCAATCACTCAATTACTCTTGGGACTTGGACCCATTGTCTATCAAAGACATAAGTCAAGGTATGAAGATTATCATATACCTCCATTACAAGTTCCCAGAATGGAAAACAAATGCAGATACTTGGACTCCATGTCCTCTTCCGCCTCCCCAAGTAGCGTCCTAGGACTTTTGGTTCCTCCATAGAACTTTCACTGAAACCACCTTTTTTGTTTGCACTCGGCGAACTTGCTGATCTAAGATCCTCACTGGGACCTCCTCCTAAGAAAAATAGTCTTAGGTACCAATACCACCCAAAATGTATAACCAACGAAGGATTACGCCCACTTAGAGACTTCTACATTCCCTATTTCAAAACATCACCACACCTCCAAAATCACTACTAATCTATCATAAGAAGAGTCATTTAAGGACCCAAATTACAAAAATTATCCATGCCACCCAAGGCAAGACCCCCTGAAATAAGACACGGCATCATAGACATGAAGTACTTCATAACAACCGCCTAGCTCATAAATGAAGAGACATCCCAACCAAACCATACCATAGAAGGACTCACCATATATGCCATAGGTAAGGAAAAATTAGGTCAATACTCATATCCAGCCGTATATACCATAGGTAAGGAAAAATTAGGTCAATACATATATCCAGGGAACAAGGCGAATGCAAAATACGGACCTTAGGCTGAGCGCTATAAAAATGTATGTAACATTAGTAGAGTACTCTCTTAACCAAGTTAGGAAAGAATCAATAGAGTATGCAATCCATCCCTCCTTTGAAGTTCACCGCTAGAAGAAAATTTTAGATTAACCATCAACTTTTATAGCAAGACACCTATAAACACAACACTCCGCTCTAATAGGTATTACCAAGGATGTACACCAAGGATGTTTGGTTCTCCTATACCTAAAACCTCATCCAATATACCAATTTACCTCTGCCCTTACATGTTGCTTTTATTAAAATCAAATATCTAAGATTCATATTTAGTTCTTATCAACCACCATGCACTACTACCAAAGTACCCTATATAGAGTATGTATATATATGGTCCACCCCATAAGGAGGACACTCTAAATTCTTTAGCCACCAACCAATAACCTATTCATTTCTAGGGAAATCATCCCCCTCCCGATGCATGAAAGAATGGAAACACTCTACGGGGAGACACTAGAACGGATGGACCCTTTATCTAAAGGATCTCTTAATTTCCCTCCAAGCCCCTTTAACTCCACCAAAACCATTCTATGAACAAAGAGTAGAAATTAAACATCATCCAAAAAGAACTCAAGAACCCATTCACCACCGAAATCAAATACAAGTAAAAAGACTTTCAAGTTAGAACCTTTAACCCATATAAAATAGTACACCCCTTTGGAGACTAGTCTCTGAGTGCTAAGATATGTTATAACCTTTCCCCTTAATAACTAGGGAGAAAAACCATTCTCCTATTCCATAACTGACTCACCATGGAGCCTAAAGATAGCCTTATGGGTCAAATAACCTAAGGAAACATAGCACAAGTGTAACTAATCCATCCCCTGAATAATATCAAAGTCTACCATGCCCAACTCTGTCAAGGTTTACAAGAGTTTCTCTACTACTAATAGGTGCCACACATCTTCTGTAGACTCTTTTACTAACCATAGTGTCTCCTACCGAGGTAGAAATAGAAAAGAGTCCAGAATAACTTTAGGACCAAAACTCAAATTCATAATCATAGATGGGGTAACATAAGAGGGAGAGGAACCCCTACTAAGTAAACAATACCTACCATGAGGAAAAGAGTTTTCAAGGTACTAGTGTCAGCACCAGGAGATGCCTTGTATTATTAAAAGATAGTAAGAGGATTGAGATGATCCCAACCAGTGTCAGATCCATAAGTAGCACCCCTTGGTGCGAGAGCTAGAGAAGTGAAAGCTAGTAACCTATTTGCCCAAGAAGCAATCCTTATGGGACACTCCCGTTGCATATAACCCAACTAACCATAACTAAAATACTGACTCCTCTCTTCCTTGCAACAACTACGGTGCGACCAACCATAAATCAACAAAGAGGATAGGATGGTACAGATTGGGCCCCAATGGTCTGAGATTGGGCAACTTATGCCCTTGAAGCACTACCAAATTAAAAACACCAGTTTCCTAACTACTGAGGGTAGGGAACTCTAGTTATGGAATAAGAGTTAGGACTTACCCAACTCTTCCTCTTGGACCACTTACCACTATACTGGTGGCCTCTTATTTGTCCAAAAAATTGAGAAATCTTACCCAACCTTATTCCCAACCTTGCATTATTCCTCTCTATACCAATAGGACTATACTGGAGTGATAGAGTTGCCATTATTTGGGTTAATAGATGAATAAAATATCAAAACTCGGCATTAGTAACCTCTCCTTGAGGTAATTGAGCATAAGTGCTGCCTTTCAAAGTAGGGTGTGTGGAGATCGATGGGACTCCATGGGGAAAATCAAGAACTACGACCCTTGACTGATTTTGTGCCCCAGAAGTTAATGAGCTCCATCCATATGACCCTTAGTCGGGACAAAAGGATTTGACTAAACGTCAGATCTCCTCGGAGGCATGATCTGAAGGATAAGCAAACAAAAATTAGAAGGCTCCAAGACCTTAGACTCAATAGCTTTAGATAGAACCACAAGAAAGGAAAACACTCCTAAGTGTCTCATAGCCTCACTCTTATAAGTATGGCGTGCTTCATACCCATAAAAGAGCATCTACTTGACATAACTTTATAGAGACCCAACTGACCATAAACATAGGCTCTGATACCAACTTGACATGACCCAAAACTAGGCCTTGTCATATGGGCACCTCGAGTCCTACAAGGATTGGAGATCACCCTATGTACCCAACCTAACCATCACATCATACCACAAGTGTCAAATGAACTCCGGTATATATCAAGATAGAAGAAATAAGACTAGTGATCATACCTTAAGAAACATCTAATAGATCCATTAATATAATTATATGAATCAACATACCCAAGTTCACAGTCATCCACAAAGCCTCTACCAATCCGATGTCTATGATATGTCGGGACATGCCCCCAACAATAGACAAATACCAAGTCTAATCAATTCTATGACATAAAATAGAGAGATTATAAAATGTATGCCTTCTGAAGTATGGAGGCTCACCACTTCAACGTCAATACTCGAACTGCTCAAACACTTGATCACTACGTAGGAAGATGAAAAGAATCTCTGGCCCCTGTGTAGTGTAGGGACACAACATCTGGACATAGTTAGCGGTTGGAGCGCTAGCATGTAACTCAAGGATAAGCATAAAATAGGATCATCGTTAAAAACCAAGTCAATACATCATAATCAACCATATTTATATACATAGGCATATATGTAGATATATATAAATACATAACGTATCAGAAAAGAAACAAGACTTAGCAAGAATTCATGAAGCACTCAATCATGAGACATGAAATGGAGGACTCTGACCTACTACCCTTACAAATTTAAATATTCCTTCTTAGGCAAGGGACTCTAACCTCATGAATTTTCATTAGGCAAGGTACTGTAACCTCACGTATTTTTATTAGGAAAAGGACTCTAATCTCATGCATTTTCATTAGGCAAGGGACTCTAACCTCAAGACATCTTATGAGGAAAGGGACTTTAACCATAAGCCATCTTATTAGGCAAGGGACTCTAACCTTGAGCCATCTTATTACCATTACTAGTCGACACTTGAAATCTACCACTTTTTGTTCATGCATTTATATCCATGCAATTTATTTAAACACTTAAGGACTGTTAACTTATTTAACCAAGTCAACACCATACATGACCAAAAGGTTTTCATGGAACCATTTATATCAATCACACTTTAATATGCCAATATCTTGATTCAACTCATCATTAATTCAATTATGGTCATCAAGACCCTAACTAAATCATTCATTCTTCATTAGCATTCTTATACCACACTTTAGTTCAAAACATAATTCATGTTTAATTTCATGTTTAGGGGCTTTAACCCCTCTAGCCATCAAACCATGAAGGTCATAAATTAACTCATTAAATAGCTAACAAAGTCCTTACAATACCACTTACCAACCATAAATACTTATTGGGCCATTTCCCTAGTTCAAAACATTATCAATATGTGACTAAATATTTCTCTTAGGCATTTTCACAAATACCTTGTGGGCATGCCTTTACCAAGACCAAAATCAAAGTAAAAGACATCAAACTTAGGGTCCCAATTGTTAAACCACAAATAACAAAGACTCACATGCACATTACTCACCGCTAGGCATCAAAACCCTTAACTTTTGATTTCAAAACCAAGGTTTATAAGTCATAATTCATGTTCAAAACACATGATATTTGAGTTAATAACAAGGGAAAAAGTTACATGCCTTAAACAAGATGATTCACTAAAGAAACTTGACTTTTCTTTGCCTCTAGATGAACACCCTTGGAATCCTAGCATCCAAATCTTCATATTGTGTTTGAGAAAGTATTTTGGAATGTTTTAATCATCCAAAAGGATATTTAGGAGGCCACAATACATTATATAGTAAGTGGAATTTAGGGTTTTGGGGTGGGAAATTACCATAGAGCCCTTGACTTAAAAGATAGAAATGAGTCAAGAGGAGGGTACGACACACCTAGCTCAACCATAACCTAGGGTATGAATGGTACCCTAAATCATACCCTATGCTATACTAATAACCTATACACTACCTAAGGTACGAATTATTCACCCTAGACTCATACCCATGGGTATGATCGTACCCCAAACTATATCATAACTAATACCAAAAATAGTCCTCTTTAGATTAAGTATCAAACATCATACGACTTAGCTTGGTATGACTCATACCTTATCATATGACCATGGAGGAACAAGACATATCTTAGACAGTGTTTAACCCCCACTACACTACCTAGTGTATGAGAGGGGGTCACTAAGTTGTATCCAGTGGGTACGACTAGTACTATAAGTCGTACCTAGTCCAGAATCCTCAAACAAGGGAAATTTTCTAATAGTTCAATGCCTAGGTATTTCACATCACAAAAGCCCTATAGACCCTTCTAGAAATATTGGAGTCACTCATTGGGGTGGACACAGAGAAAGTATCCAAAATACACTCAAGATCAAAAGCAAAATGGATAACAATATAAGGGGTCATATAAGAGATAGTAGATTAGGGATAAAGTAGATAATTTACATTATGAGTGAAAAGTTTTAGCATACCAGTAACAACATTAGGGGATGCCTCAAAATCCTGGCGAGTGGCAAGAGCGTACAAACAGTTCCGTCCATTGCTAGAGCTAGAAGCAAAAGTAGCACTCTTTAGTTCATGAGTTGACGAAGTAGCAATAGGGATCTTATTTTCCCCAGAAATAACTATGGAAGGACAATCCCTCTGCATATGACCAATTTAACCACATTTAAAGCACTTGTTCCTACCCTCTTCACAAACATCACGATGTACCTGACCACAAAATCTACAAGGGGGATATGATGGAACTGAGTGAGCTCCACTAGGCTAAGTCTATCCCCCCTGATCCCTGGAGCTAATGCTATTCTGAATACGACGATCACCCGACAACCTTGGATAAAAAGAACTAGCTGTAGAGTTGGAACCCAAATTTACCTACTTCTTAGATCATTTTCCACCATCTCTACCACTCTTATTTTGACCTCCATCTTGATCTAAATATCAAAACTTTGTATTCTGCCTTTCACTTATCTCTGCTTGTTTTTTCTTCTTATCTTCCACTTATATCATACATACCATAAGTCTAGATATGCCCATGTCCTTATTGAACAAGGCAACATTGCTCTCTAAAATTAACTCATGAGATAACCCAGAAGCAAACTTCCTCATTCTAGCCCTCATGCTAGACAATAATTTTGGAGCATATCATGACAGCTAATGAAATTTCAAGGAATACTTATTCACTATCATCATACCTTGCTTCAAGTTCATGAATTACTTAGCCTTTGCCTCCCTCAACTACTAAGAAAAGAAGAAATCAAGAAAACTATAAGAGAAGTCATCCCACAAAGAAGACTCAACATCATCACCCCTAAGTTGCTCCCACTCTTTGTACCATTAGTGTTCTATATCCTTCAACTGATAAGTAGCGGACTCTATACCCTCCATATCATTAGCACATGTCACACAAAAGATATTTTCCATCTTATCAGTGAAATTTTTAAAATCTTTCTCAACCTTAGACTAGTGAAAGTCGAAGGACTCATCCTTATAAATTGGACAAATCCAGTGACCTCAGAAAATGGTACATCAGAAGCAACACACTCAGTCTAAAAGGCCACTAACTGGGTATGAAAATGAATTGATTAGAAAAACTAACTATTAGATACATCAGCTGAGGTGCCCTATGAGGGATAGAGGGTATCGATGGATCTCCATTAGGGAAATCAAAAGAAGCAACCCTAGACCGGGTCTGAACTCCTTTAGTAGGATGAGCTCCATCTATATTATCCTCTGATAGAAAAGAAGAGTTTCTACTAATATTAGATCTTTTGAGAAATGTGATCTAAAAAGTAAACATACAGGGATTAGAGGTAACAGTTAATTGGGATCAAAATAAGAGTTAGTAAGGCGATATCCTGAGACTAAAAAATTAAAGGATGAAATCCATCATCTTGTCCAAAAGACTTTTGATGGTATATAGCTTATCAAATTCTGCATGCAAAATATCGGGTTGATTCAATAAAGCATGATAAGCCTACGGAGTTATGAAGCCAGGGGCAACAGAATCCTAGTGTTCGCCTATGGTTGATTACAATCAAAGTTGATATTAGCTACTTGTTCGATATTTTTACTTAAAACCCTCATTTACTTTTCCAGTTTGGTCCATTAATTTCAATAGTTGAGAACCACGATTCCATGTATTCCCTTGGGATTAGACCCCAACCTTTTTTGGGTTACTATATTCGACAGCTACAGCATAATCTTCAGAGTGAAGGTGTATCTTGGGCATTATTAAATTTTGGCACCGTTGTCAGAGAATACGGTGTTGATTTGGGAATTAAAGTTGTTATAGTTTTTGGATGTTTTTGTTTTTGTTCTTAGTTAGGTATACCCTGGTGTATGCTAGCACATGTAGTAGAGAAAATACCTTACTCCCATTGAATCAAAATTTAGAGAAGACCCTACAAATAGCTAGTAGGATGATGAAACTAAAAAGAGATGATATTCCTAAAGAGGTTCGTGATGATGTACCTATCCCTTCTCCTAAAGGAGTTCAAGTTATTATTGACCAACAGATAGGGTTATTTTTAGTAGAACCACTAATGAGAAGAGGGTAGTAGAAGAAGCTCAGTAGATATTTAGGGAGGCTGAGTTAGCTGAGTAGAGATAGGAAGCAAACCACTAAGCAACACTCGATGGTAATTAGATCAAAGTTAGAGGAGGTCGTCCTCAAGTGATCCCAAGATATCATTATGTGCATCCATATGAGGATGATGAAAAGTATCTGGGGTACATTGAGTCAGTAGAGACTGGAGCCATTATCCTTTTTGCTTTACCCCCCATGCATTAAGTTTGACATAATAAGCGCAATGATCCAGCTCTTAAATCTGAAGGGTGTATTTGCAGGTTTGCCTACAGATGATGCAAACATACACCTTGCAAATTTCATTGGGATATGTAGTTCTTATATAAATCCAGGGGTGAATCAGGAAATACTTAGACTGAGGTTGTTCCCTTTTTCACATACAGGAGAAGCATCTTTATGGCTAAGGAAATTGCCAAGAGGATTTATCACTATATGGAACAAGTTGTGCAGGAAATTATTTAACCAGTTCTTTCCTCCATCTATGATGTTGCAACTTAAGGATGAGATCTATAATTTCAGGAATCTACAGTAAAAGTCTATGTACAAGGCATGGTTCAGGTTCAAGAAGAAGTTAAGTATAGTGCCCAACCATCGGATGTCAGGGATAAACCTATTGGAGATATTTTATAGATCCTTGACCATTAGTTCCAGAGCCATGGACAACACCATATCTGGAGGAGATGTTATGAGACTACACTAGGAGATAAGTTCAAAGATGCTAGATCAGATCTTACTCACTAAACAAGGCTGGCAAACTCAAAAGACTGGGAGGGGATCTGGCATATATGATATGGTGCCTCTTGCGACCAAAAAGTAGCTGATGATTCAGTAGCACAAGAGATTATGCTGCTAAGAACTGATCTTGGTTTACTAGAAAAGCAGTTTGTAGAAGCAAGTCCAAGAAATCTAATGCAGTAGGAGCACAAGGTTTAGCTTCTAAAGCTTATGAGTCAGAATTAGAAGAGGAAGAAAACTATATGGATCGTTAATTGGTGGGTTTCTGAGCCTAAGGGCAAGAGAACCAAGGTCCGAATGATTATGAAAAATATAGAGGCCGTAGTAGAAAGCGAGATTATGATTGAAGGAAGAAGGATAACTACAGAGAGAAGGGAGATTGATACATTCCACCTAACAGATTAGGTGAAAAATCAAGAATGGAAGAGATTTTGACTAAGCTAGTAAAGGGCCAAGAAAATCAGGATATCAACCTTAAAAAGATTAAGGCTGACATTTCAGGGTTGAATCAAAAGGTTAAATCTTATGCCAGAGCTATCAAGCAGTTGGAACAATAATTCAGGCAGATGTCAGCAACATTGACCCTGAGGTAATCAGCTTTCTTTTAGAGCAACAGTGTTCAAAATCCAAAAAAAATAGTCATGTTCTTTCCATTACCACAAGGAGTGGTATGACTATGGTGGACCCTTTATTACCTGTTGTGGAAGCGCCAAGGCATGATGAGACTGTTTTTAATGAGACAACCAATTATGGAGTCAAAAAGGCAATAAATGGTGATGATATAATTGGTAAGAAAAGAGGTAAGGGTCCTTGTTGAGTAGGAAATAAGACAAATTCCAAGACCACCCCTATCTTTTCCTTAGAGACTAAAGCATAAAAGAGAGAAAGGAAAATTCAAGTGATTCATTAAGATACTGAAAGAGTTAAGCTTGTATATTCCTCTTCTTGAGGCATTGGAGTAGATGCCTATATATGTCAGGTTTATGAAGTAATTAGTTACAAAGAAGAAAGGAGCTACGATTGAGGATATTGATAGCTTGCACCACTATAGTGAAGTCACTACTAGGTCTCTAGCCTAGAAAAGGGTGATCTCGGTGCATTCACAATACCATGCACTATTCGATCATCCCAATTTACCAAAGCCTTATGTGAATTAGGAGCCAGTATAAATTTGATATCGCTGGCTGTATTTAAGCAATTGGTCTTGATCCCTCCTAAACCGATTGTAATGCGGCTATTAATGGCTAACCACACAGTGAAAAAAACTGTGGCCACTTTATTTGATATGATTGTGAGAGTTGATAACTTCATCTTTCTAGAAAATTTTGTCATTTTGTACTGTGAGGTTGACATCGAGATACCCATCATATTAGGGAGACCATTTATGGCCACAAATAGAGAAATGGTTGACATGGAAAAAAAAGAGTTGAAGTTCAGATTCAATGGTGAGGTGGCCACATTAAACATCTAAAAATCAATGAAGCAGCTAACTGACATGAGGGTGGTGTCGGTAGTAGATTATATTGATGCCTCAGGAGGGTACTCTTATGGGTATCTTGGTAAATTCTAAGTAATCAAGGAACCTGTATTGTGTCGCGATGTTAAATTAAGCTCATAGGCTTATTGGTGAAGTATGAGTAACCAACACAATTGCGCCATGCCACGATGTTAAATAAAGCACTGGGTGGGAAGCAACCCACTATTTTATTGTTCACTTTTTATTTGTTTTCCTTTTGTAGGTTTATAGCTTATGGACTAACTTGGAATATGGTAGGACTGTTACATGCATAAATTTTTAGGTAAGGAGATTGTGTGACCAACCCATCAGGGTCACAAGTCCTACATGGGCCAGATAAGGTAAGGAATAATTGAAAAGATGAAATTTTGAGGATAAGAATGGAAAGTTGTGGACTTTGGCTCATAATCATTCTTTTTGAACCGTAAACTCATGTTATGGGACTATAAGTAGTTGGGAAAACATCAAAAATACCAAATCCATAATACAAGAAAGTAGGCCAAAAATTTAGGCCTACATGTGCCCTGCACATAGGGACCACATGTGGAAAATGCGCCCCAATGAAGGCCACATATGGTAGCTGCATGTGGATGTTGCAAGTGCCTAACTTGTGGGACCAAATTTTAATTAAAATTTTGATCCCAAGAATGCATATTTAAAACCTAAATAGGCCCCACTCAATATTTAAACACATTTTGCCTCATTCTAACTCATTCAAATCCTCAATATCTTACTTTTCTCTTTAAATCCAAACTTCTTTCTCAAATTATAAACTAATCCCGTACTTAAAAAAAAGGCTAAATTTAAACTTGTTTGAGGTACCAACTTGTCCTAACACACCAAAAATAAGTTCAAACTTAGGTTTTCCTCGATTTCTTCATTGTTCACTTTCGAATTATCATAAAAGAAGTAACTTTAAGCCATAGATGCAGGGTAGTTGTGGCATCTAAGTCATTAATGTAAGAGAAGTCTGAATACCTATGGCATTGTAAATTTGGGATCCTATTGTGCACCATTGGCAAAGAATGAGTATCCATATGTTTGGTTTGCCCATATCAAGCCGAAATGTGAGGCTAAAGCTTTGGTTGTAGTCGTAAGTTAGAAAATTGAGGGTGGTGAAAATGCAAAACAAATAATCCCCTCTTCCCCGTGTCTATTTTTGTAAAAAAAATCAAGGGCATAGACGTGAGCAACCTTGTAACAAAACTCTTTCTCTTTTTGTGACTCCACAAATGTTTGGCTTGTTAATAGTTATAGAAACTCTAATCTTGTCTCTAATGGGAGGGACAATTGTGCCTCCTTGGCAAATTTTGCATCCTTGGCAAATTCTGCATGCCATGTGTGGAGAGATATTTCCATTCATCTCTTGTATACTTGTGTTATCTAAAACTTGCCCCGTTAGTCTTTCAAAGCTAATTTTGATGGTATTTGGATGGATAAGTTGTCTTAGGCCATCTTTGTGACATTAAAAACCCACTTTAGGCTAAAAATCTTACTCATGCATAAATGTAATCCCTAGTTATCCACTTTGAGCCTTTAGAACTTTCTTTGGTAAACATATTACAAGTGGTGAACCATTCTTTTTATCCCTCTTTTGAACCATACCCTCCTTGAACTTGAAATTGCAACTTGAGGTTAAAGGCCTAAGTTAGGGTTGGTAACGATTGATGGAAGTAAGTGTAGGGCCATGAAGTTTTAAGTGAAATGCCGAAGTGCCCAAGCATTGAAAAAAATGAATAGAAAAATAAAGGGTCAAACAAAGGAAATAATTACATGTAAATGCACATAGTTGATCACAAATTTTACAAAAGGAAGACTCAAACCCTAATCATTCATCATATTCCATCTTCCCTAATTTTTAGACACTGTTCTAGGGATTTAGCCTCTATACTTGGAGAAGAAAATATTTTATAAATTTTTTGGTGAAGAATACTTTGGAGTCACTTCCAAGTGAAGAATTAGTGAACTCCTATTGAAGATTTGTTGGATCTCATCGTTTGAAGTAACATTCACTTAGGTTTTCTCAAATCAAATCAATGGAGATCTTGGGTAAAATCTTTACTTATTTATCTTATGAGAACCTAGTTTTTCCTCGTGGGATTATGCTAGAATAGGGTGCAATTACATATGGGTTGTGATTTATTTATGCATATGTAATGTGTTGATTGATAGGTTCTATTGTTGCTTGTTTAAATTAGTTGAGATTTGTGGGTGAAAACCTAAAATACTCAAATCGGCTTGTGGGTGAAAATCCTAAGATCTTAAAGGATCAATCTATTTTCGAAAGAGGGGTTTGGGTGAATATTAGGAACCAACATCATCTTTGAAAAAGGGATGTGGGAACCAAAGCAATAGTAGACAATTGTTGGCATAGTTTGCTAAATTTTCACTATCTTAGACATAAGAGTGATTGTGAAGTTGACTATTCCTTAGGTATAATCCTAGAAATAGGGATGCCTAATTGAGGCAGTGGATGGATTTATTAGACACACTTGTTATGTACTCAAAAGAGTCATTGAGTGAATCTTTGAGGCTATGTTGACAAACTAGCTGCAAGGACTTACAACCTAGCCTACCACATCATCATTAATTAGAGCATGGACTAAATTATCATGTCTCCATGCATATTTTTCCCCTATTAAAGCATAATTCCAAGATTCATGCCTAATTATTTAGACTCTAAGTATCCGTAGCCACGAATTTGTACTCAAAAAAACCAAAAGGAAATATTAAGTGTGATACCTTTCAAAGCCCCCATTTTTATCTTTTTGTACTATTGGTTTGAATTTAGTTGGTATCTATCATTTCAAACTAATTTAGTCGCCACTCACATTATTCCTCGTGGATTTGGCCTTGACTCCAAAGTTGGCTAAATATATTAACGACGACCACCTTGCACTTAAATTGATATATAAGTTGAGTGTTATCAGGTGTTCTACTCAATCAATGGCTAATAAGAGTATAGATCCATAAATCTATTGCTAGGATTGAACTTTGAGACAAAATCATTATAGAAGTGTAAAAGGGTCAAAATCTCTCACAATGAAAGTAATTAGTAGTAACAAATCATAGATCAGAATCTGTCTCGATAAAATCTTTAAAACATCATTATTAATCTCTTTTACATATAAGTTATCCATTAAGATAGACAGTTATTGTTATGAAGAAATATATTTTAAGGTGAAAAGTGGGATTTAACCCTAATTTAGGAAAAATAATAATAAGGTCATATTTTAGCTAGAATCACCTTATTTACGATTTAATGATCATGAATATAGTGAATCTGCGCATGTCACTACTAGTATTCAATCAATGGAACTATAAGCATCAATATATTCATAAACTCCTACGACATCCTTTATAAGGATAAACACTTCTCGGATGTCCAACTGATATCATAACATGGCCTTCAACCCAATAATATGCCCAAAATAATTACAAAATCATAGTCACGGCCTTAGGCCCACATATGTATCTGGAACTCATATCTATAATCATATTTATTAGACACCTCATATCTCTTAGACGTAGAATAACTAGGATGTACCATATATCTATTATCCAACAAGCATATTTGTAATCATCTCTCATCTAGAAGGCATAATATAAATAAGCATCTCAAATCTGGAAGGCATAATATCAATAAGCATCACACATCTAGGAAGAATAATGTCAATAAGCATCTCACATCGAGAAGGCATAATATCAATACGCATCTCACATATTAGAGGCATAATATCAATAAGCATCTCACATATAGGAGGCAAAATATCAATAAGCATCTTACATCTTCGAGAATAATATCAATAAGCATCTCACATCTAAGAGGCATAATATCACTAGACATCTCACATCTAGGAGGCATAATATCACTAAACATCTCACAAATAGGAGACATAATATCAATAAACATCTCACATCTAGGAGGCATAATTTCAATAAGCATCTAACATCTAGGAGACATAATGTCACTAGGCTATAATTCATAACTATGGGGCATATCACATCTATAAGGCATATCATATCTATAGGTCATAGATCATATATATGACTATATCATGGCCATGAGCCATTAATTAATATTTTAAAAATACCATCATGACTCACTAAGTCGTGAAGTAACCTTACAATAAAGGCTTACTAGACTCAACTATGTCTAACATCTGCAAATAGGTCCACATAGGTTAACACAAGTCTTAGCCTAAGGTGGATCGAAAGAACCTACTTCTAATCCTAGAATTCCATATTAAGGAAATTTATACCCTGGACTAGGGTAAGGTATCAAAATTCACTTCTTGATAGTACATAATCCATAATAAGCTCTAAGATAGGAATCCCCACCTATAAACATAAGCAATTAAGTCAACTCCACCTAAATTTTGCTTTCCAGATCACTAGAATAGTCCAAATAAGATTAATCATACTAGACATGCTTCCAATACTTAAACCACATCCCAAACCTGGCTTCATATCAGATCAACTTTATGAATTAGTTCAAACTAGGGAGGAGGAAATAAGATTCTAAAAGTGTAATAAATATTTAACCTTATGGGTCAAAACTCTCATCTAATCCCCTAAAATACATAATCAAGACTAGATCATTCCACCCATCAACAATCTTAACATTCATATTCACATGAAATATATAACACACATTATCTTATGAAGAAAAGTAGATTCAAGCCTACCTCCAAGCCAAACTATAGATCCTTGAATCATCCGCAAAATATCCATCTTTACTCCAAATCTCAAAATGATACTACATTATCAAAATCATAATGTATGCATTATTAGGAGTAAAATAAGACCCATATTTCCATATTAAGGTTCAGGTCAATTTTTGGGTTAAGAATGGGCCTATGGGGCTCGCTAATGAAATCCCAAAATTGAAACTATCATGAGGTCCATCGAAGGACAAGGAAGTTGTGCTCAAAAGTTGAGCACAAACGAAAAACAATTTGCGTCTCAAATCAACCCTCAAAGTTTAGGAATTCAAAGCCCTAATTTTTAAGAATTTATAAATAAATTGAAGGAAACTTAACATGAATTAGAAGGGAAATCACAGAATAATGGATAACCAAACTCCTCAAAGCATGTACAAGCTTAATACCAAGATTTGACTCTCTTTTAGGGTTTTTTGCAAACAAGACGTAAGTGGAAATATGCAAAATCCCAGACTAAGGGATATATTTATACCCCTCCCACGTACTTAGATGTTTCAATCGGACATGTAGGTGTGCAATCACACAACCTAGCACTAAGAGCCAGTGTTGTGGTCGCAAAAACCTTAAATGTGATGGAATTATCTACTCTAAAAACTGAGGTATGATCGCCAATCAAGAGGTGTGATAGTAAAGGCACCAGCTATCAGCTGAAAATTGGAAATTATTCAAGGTTTTGCCAAGGCCTCAGGATCCATTTGGAATCTAATATAAACAAATGAACTATGTAACCACACTAATTCTAATTTTTCAAATGCAATGGAAAAGTCAAATTGTGCCGAGGTCATTTCAACCAAATATGGGTCCCTTAAATTTTTAATTTTTTAGCTTTTCTACCAATTGGTCAAAATGAGCTCGGGTGCCTCAGTGATATCACCCAAACTACCCCTCCATTAAAGGATAAAGCAGTCGCTATCAAAATATATTAACCCAACTAGGTTGGTATCGATCCCACAAGGAATAGGCCAAAAATCTATCTTAAACTTATTGAAATCACTAGGTAGTGCAAAATTGTTAAAAAAAAAGGATTCGTAGTAACTGGCTAAAAGTAACAAGGCTTGGTTTCTATTGGTTGTAAACAATCTAAGACAAACACTAGGATTCAATTCCCCCTGGTTCTCAACTTAGTAGGCTTATTGTGAACTGTTGAACTATTCCAATATCTTACATACAAAATTGATAAGTTATGTACCATCAGTAGTCTTTTAGATGAGCTGACATATTTCACCCTTTACCTTTTGAGTCTCAGGATGTCGTCTTACTAACTCTTATCTTTATCCTAGTTACCTATTACCTTTTGAGTCCCTATTTATTATATGACAGCTAACCATTTTACTTAGATAATACCTAGTAGCATGGATCGATAGTTAAACTTCAAATTACTATTGCGATCTTTATTTCCTAGTCACTACTCCTCTTTTGGAGTAAGTAGAAATAAATTAGGCGGGATCTTAACATTGGCCACCACTAAGAAATCAGTAAGAATGAAGAAAACCCAATACATTCAAGAATATTTATCTAGAATGACTTGGCACTTCCTCTACTTCGTTAATCTGCTAGGTTCCCATAACCCTAGCTAAAAAAATTAGCCGCTCATAGTTATGAGATCAATCATGGAATACATAGAAAAAAATTACAAAACCAATCTCACAATAATGAAAGAAGAAATTCCAAAAACTTAAATTTATTAACATACCAAAAACAAACAAAGAAAAATGCTAGTATAGGATAGCCCTTAAGTGCCTACCCCTGGATATGTGAATATATGAATGTGTGAATTAATAAACTAAAAATGCCTAAAGGGTATTTATAGATTACTAAAAACCTTAGAATTCAGATCATAAATAAAATATGAAAACTTAACTAAATGTACATAATAAGACTTAGAAACATCATATGAGTGTAATTAGGATACCTAGAAACTCTACGAAATGATTTTGGAATAATCTGGAAAAGTTGAGGTTAGTATCTACTATAAGTCGCTACTTGCACCTTGGCCTTGGGCGCAAGTGGAACTTTTGGTCTGCAGGGTAGGTACAAATAGTGACCGCAAGTTCCTAGAACAAAAAACCCTGCAGTTTAGCTCTCTATATTTTGGAATTCTGACATATGCTTTGCCCATATGTAGTCCCACATGTACTACATGTGGTCTGCATGTCGGCTTAGCAAGTGGCGGGAGTCATCTTTTCAGCTCTTCTTCAATTCCCACATATGTTTTTTCCTTATTTCCACGAACTTAATATCTAAAACCAAAATTCCTGCAAACACTCCAAAAACACATCCAATCTAACAAAATAGCCTTAAGTACATGCATATTTTCTAAGTTTAAGCATCATAAGTGCTATATTTCTGTAGCACATCAAGTCCCTCAACTTAGAATGTTGCACGTCCTTAGATAACAAAACATAATAGAATAATACAATGAGGCTTAACCAATAGAAAGCTAAGATACCTATGGCAATCAATCATCAATTTTAGCTTAAAATCCTTACCCTCTCTAAGTTTAATTCTTTTAAACCCAATTGTGTGTGTTAGTTAAGCACAACAATGTGACACAAAGGAATCAAGCTATGGCATCAAATTAGGAATAAACAACCATTCATTTATACAAGTTACACTACCCAAATCAGTAAGAAGTTAGCAATACAACCCATGTGCCCTCACATCAAAAGAAGTCCCACTCTTTTATATGAATAATGCATGTCAATGTAGGGATGAACAAGAGACACTCACACTCATAATAAATTTCTAATCAATGCATTTCATATACCATAATTTTGCCTTTATTTTCTTTACCTTAACTTTCAGACAGTCAAGTTTGGATCACTATAGGACTTTTATTAGCTTGTAATGTAAGCTTGGGGGGCTGGTGTGATACACATGGACATTTAAAGTGACTAAGCCTCCTTGGCACTACACTTACTTTGGGGTCTCACTTATTAACTATTTTTCACTTATTATCCACCCTTATTTCTCTTTATTTATTTTAAAGCACATTCAGATTGGGTGTGGTGTTTTATTCTTTTTTTTCCACTTAATTTCTGTTCTTTTTATTTTATTTTATTTTTCTACCATACCCAACCCTACATTCCTCTTTCTCTTATTTTACCCATCTTTAAACCCACTATATATTACACACCCCTATGATAGCCACCCTTAACTTGGGCAACATGCCTGAGTTGAAGTGCATAATATCCACTAATGAATAGGGCCAAAATAGGTTCATTGTAACAAAAATGAGTAAATGAAAACAAAGAAATAGGCTATAAGGCTCAAAATAGGGATCAAGGGATATTATTTCACATAGGGAAGGTCATCTAGGAAAAATATATTCTAAAATTAAAAACGACCTATGATCCTTTCCTAATCGACTATCCTTCAACCCAACAAAAAAAACTAACTGGGTAAGTTTTGAATTCAACACATCATGGGAACTAGGTAGTATCTCACACACACATGGCATAGAGTCATATCATAAGCTACTACCTATCTAGTTCATGCACAAAGTTAGATATGATTATTATGTGCCTAATTGTAATGCCATAACAAGATTCAAAATAGTCACATATATACATACTATAAAGTTAAAAATAAGCTATTGAAGGGATAGTATCATTTATCTCAAAAATCAATAAAAACGTTTAAACTGCCCTAGATACTTATTTTTCTCCTAGTTAACCATAAAACATTATGAAAAAAACACAATACGCCTAAACATACCAGCTCTACTACGAACAAAACTCCCGAGAAAAGAGGCACGACAACAAAATCACCAAGAGGACATTAAGACCCACAAGTAACCCTACCCCTAACTTAAAAATCATGCATTGTCCCCAATGCATCAAATCTTTACAAAATAAGAGAGTTAAGAACATACTTGTGGAACCATAGGTGTGGAGATCTAATGTCAATCACGAATACAAATACAAACCAAAAAGTACCTTGGGTTGCCTCCCAAGCAGTGCTCTATTTTATATCGTGGTATAACAGGACTTGGTTGGGTACTCAGACTTCCCCAACAATCCCATAGGTACCTTGATTACTTTAACATCATCAAGGTAGCCCAAGGAGTTGGCCTCCAATTTTCTCTTTCCACTTTGAACTTATGAACTACACCCCTAATTGTTTTTCTGAGTTCCCATTATGCTCATGGGGCGGAGGTAGAAAAATAAAGGACTCAAGAAATAGATGTGCCATGTAGTAATTCTTGGCCCTTATGTGAAGAATATAGCACTTTTATTCTTGATTAACAAATTCAAGAATGTAGACATACTCTTCCTCCCCCTCGCATTCTTCTACAAGTTTGGAATGCCCGATCAATAACTAACTATTGAAACACAATGTGGAAAAATGCTTTGAATGAGGTCCAACACATCCTAACTCAGGATTTATAGTCTTATTTAGATCCCCATATAACTCTAGTATGCTCAACTTAAGAGTGACACTATCCATAAGAGCATGTACAATTTTAGACTCCTCTAGTTTTAACTCCTCAAGTTGTCTTTTTAGAATTCTTTTAGTCTTACACCACCCATAACTAAGTTGTTGGGCATTACACGCAACAATATTTGCATTCAAATCTACTTGTAAGTAGTAAATATCTAAGCCAAACCTATCAACCTCTTTAGCAAACTTATGCTTATTGTGGACAAGGTGTGTTATTATTTCCAATAGGCTATCCTTTTTTTTGACACACTATATTTGACACACTCCTAAAGTAATACAACATATCAAAAGGATAAGGATCAATAAATAAGGAGTTATCATCACTCCATACTTTATCTGGCTAGGTTGTCATCTAATAAAGAGTAGGTTATAAAATAAACAAAACAAAAGAAAATAAAACCTAATAATTCCAACAACTTAATAAAGACTTTGAAATCATAATCCTTGGCAACAACACCAAAATTTAATAATGCCCAAACTACCTCTTCTTAGAAGGATAAAGCGATTGCTATCAAAATATAGTAACCCAACTAGGTTGGGGTCGATCCCATATAGAATAGGCCAAAAATTTGTCTCAAACATGTTGAAATCACCAAGCAGTGCAAAAAAAGAAAAAAGAGGGATTTGTAGTAACTAGATAAAAGTAACAAGGCTTGGTTGCTTCTGGTTGTACAAAATCTAAGACGAACACTATGCTTGTGTTCCCCCTGGATTCTCAACTCTTTAGACTTATCATGCTCTATCGAATTACCCCACTATCTTGTATGTTATGTATCATCAACAGTATTTTGGATGAGATGACAGATTTCACGCTTTATCTTTTAAGTCTTAGGATGTCACCTTACTAACCCTTATCTTGATTCCATATAAATATTACCTTTTAAGTCTCTAGTTATTAGATGACAATTAATTATCTTACTTAGATAATACCTAATAGCATGGATCGATTATTAAACTTAAAATTACTATTATAATATTCTTTTCCTAATCACTACTCCTCTTTTTTAGTAAGTAGCAATAATCTAAGCGGGATCATAATGTTGGCCACCGCTAAGAAATTAGTAAGAACAAAGAAAACCTAATACATGTAAGAATATTTATATAGAATGACTTTTCACTTCCTCTACTTTGTTAATTCACTAGGGTTCCCACAACCCTAGCTAAGGGAATTAGCCGCTTATTTTTATGAGATCAATCATGGAATTTTTCCACAGAAAAAATTACAAAATCAATCTGACAATAATGAAAAAAGAAATCCCAAAATCTTAAACTGAATAACAAAGCAAAAATAGACCAAGAACAATAAAAGTATAGGATAGCCCCGAAGGGCCTACCCCTGGATATGTGAATATATGAATGTGTGAATGAATAAGATCAACAAAGCCTTAAGGGTATTTATAGATTACAAGAAACCGTAGAATTAAAATCCTAAATAAAATATGAAAACTTAACCAAACATACTTAATAAGACTTAAAAACATCATAGGAGCATAATTGGCATACCTAGAAACCCTTGGAAATGATTTCAGAATTATGCAAGAAATTTAAGGTCGGTGGCTACTTATGGTCGCTACTTATGCCCTGGCCTTAGGCGCAAGTGGTACTTGCGGTCTACAGGGTGGGCACAAGTAGTGACCATAACTGCCCGTACCAAAAAATCCTACAAGTTAGCTCTCGATATTTTTTGACTTCTGACATATGCTCTGCCCACATGCGATCCACATGTATTACATGCGGTCTGCATATTGACTTAGCAAGTGCAAAGAGTCATCTTTTCAACTCTTTTTCAATTTTTGCACATGTTTTGGTCATAAACAAGTTAGAACATGTCACAAACACCCATTATTGCTCACATGAATATCCAAAAGAACCTTTGTCCTTATTTTTATAAACTTAGCATCCAAAACCTAATTTACTGGAAAATCTCTAAAAACATATCAAATCTAAAATAATAGCCTTAAGTACAATCATATTCTCTATGTTTAAGCATGGTAAGTGCTATATTTCTATAGTACATCACTTGGGACCCAAACAAGAGGTCTAATAAGCCTAAAATTGATATTCCTAAGATGCTAGTGTAGTTAGAATTTTCATTTGAGGTTATCTACTAAGAATTTTTGTTCAAGACCAAATCCTAACCAACAAAAGATCTAAAATTGAAAAATAAGCTTAAAATCTAAAAAAACTATCCGATCATCTAATCAATAGTTGTGACGAGTCATAAATAATTTATAAGCTCTGTAGGAAGGCTTAAAATGTCGAAAATACATGAAAATAAAGGGTCAGTACACTAGGTTTGTAAGTGTCTTGGTACAAGAGGTAAGTATCTAGTAGTTCCCTACAATTAACGTAGAGACTTTTATATCCTATCTTCGAAAGACTATATGACATTCTTGTAAAATTCTATTTTTGACTCATTGTAATGTGTTCATGATTCTATGAGCCTCTAGTACACGTTTTAACTCTATTTCGTCCCAGATGGATGATGCAAGATTATTAATAGATACAGACTAGACTTTGGCATGCGTTCCTAGAGATTTAGTGCAACATCAAACTAAGGAGTTAGGGATAGATGTCAAATATCTTTAGCCTTAATTAGAGGATTTTAGGCCAATCCAAGCTCTGGTAGAGTTTATGACTACTTCATCTTTTTGAGATACAACATTGAGGATCCCAAGTTTTTTATGGATACCTCATATCAAGGGATGGGATTTAGTTTATTGATCAGTTTAGGACAATGGGGTTTTAGGCGTTCATAAGGGTTCTTTATAAGTTTTTGAGTATGAGATTAGGTTTCTTAAATAAGACAAGCATATTCTTATGCTATATCATTCAAAGCATGACTCGGTGTATGGATTTATTAAAGGAATAAATTACCACTCTATTTATCATAAGAGTATTTGATAGTAGCTGGGTCTTTTTTCTCTTAAGATATTGACTATTCGAGGGCCACAGAGAAAGCATGTATGTAGATTTATGAAGGTGTCGATTAGAGGCCACATCATTAATATAATTCTATTGCTATTCTATCCTGGAGTGAGGATATTTTTAGTAGAGGTAACTTTCACTTAAAACCTATTGGTTTGATGCAAGTAGCATTTTAGACTAGAGAAGACTTTTAGGTTAGTCGTGGAATTCAAAGGGAGCAGAGTCCTCATCAGGCCTTGTAGAGCATTTGGTATAGGTCTTTAGTCTATGGACATGTAATACCCAGCATGTTTCTAAGCTAGGAAGAGAATAACTATTCCTATGTATGAAATCTCCTATCCTGTGATTCATACTTGAGTACATGACTTACAATGAATATCCTAGTGATAGGATAGCTTATGATGCATTAATCATGTTCATATGAGTCACTTAAGGTAATACAAGCTAAGAGTTTTTGAATCCATCAAGTTTTAGTGTTCGATTATGCGAGGGTCATATTTTAACGAGTATAAATCAATGTTAATATTTTATTTTTTTTAATTTATACCCACCAAATTGTAGAGAATCGAATTAGCTTTCCAACGATACCAATTTCACCTTAATCCAATACCCGAGCAAGGCCCATTTTTGTGAGAGACAGTAAGGATAGGAGATTGGTTAGGCGCCGCCCAACCAAACATAGGCGATTGGTTAGGCGCCGCCCAACCAAACATAGGCGATTGGTTAGGCGCCGCCCAACCTAGCTTAGGAAATCACTTGGGCGCCACCTAAGTTAGTTCTAGGTGACAAAAACACTTCGTTTTGAGTTATTTTAAGGGTCATTAAGTCTTTTAACACTCCTTACATGTCTCTAAACTTAAACCTACAAAATATATAGATTCTAAACATATTAAAAACCTATTATCATCTCAAAGATCATCATCCAAGAGCACTAAAAGAGAAAAACAACTAGGGTTGCGTAACTAAGCTTGAAGATCTGATTTCAAGGAAATTCCTCCATCAATCATCAAGAATTTTCCTTCTAAGGTATGCGTGAGTTGATTCATGGACTCCTTCCATCCATGAAGCTCAAGAACCATCTTCTAAATTTTGTATCATGATGGTTATGTTGTTGGTGGTTGATGTTCATGTGGTTGGAGTTTGATGATGCCTAAGATGGGATCTTTGTATGTTTATTGTGAGGATATGGTGGTATTTAACGTATAAATATGTGAAACTGGTGTTTGAATATTTGTAATCTTGATGAATCCACCTATGCCTAAGATGTGCATGTAAGGTGTTTGTGAAAATACCTAAGGGAATAGAAATCATGCTTTTATGACATAATAAGTCCTAAATGACTATTACATGTTCTAAGTTTATATTCAACGTGATCCCCGTGCTATTGTCTTGAATTGAAGAAGTTGTATGAGATGCTAATGATATTGTTGCGATATGGAATGACCATGTTATTGAAGCCATGCAAGTATATACATGTTGTGTGCATTCCCGACCATGTGATAGTTTGTTGAGAATCATTCTTATTATGAAAGCCTTACTTATGATATTGTGAATTATGGACTCAAATCAACTCATGTCATGTGTGTTAGTTTTCTCCTATCGAGTCGTGGGGGTAATTGTACCCAAAAACTATAGCTGTGTGCCTAGAGCCATGTCATGTTTCATGATATCCGAACTCAAGCTATGATTCCATAGATTTCAGTCAGTCATGTGACTTAGGAAAATCTCATGATCTTAGTCAGTTGTCAGATATTAGTAACATTTCACCAGTCAATAGAATTCAGTAAGATTAAGTCATGCACAATCAATTATTCATGTCCAATCCCTCCAGATGGGAGTAGAGGTTAGCACCGAGTGAACCCAAGGATGGGAACTCACCCGCTAGTTCAGGGTGTAATTCTTAGTAGTCATCCTTGTGTTCCAGAACTACGTAGATAGCGTAGGTTGAGACATTTTACCCCATTAGATTAGGGTTGATGAGGTTGCTTAACCCTTCAGTTTAGGGTTCCCACTGTTCTCATTGAGTAACCACCAGATAAGGGTCACTCACAGGCTGTCCTTACCCATGGCACGGTATTGATACCCCTCCAGTCGGGGCAGAAATTGGACCCCATCTTAGCCATAACGGTATACATAGGGCATGTCGGTTAAACACTACTTCCCACAGGTTTAGTATCAGTCTCAATAAAAGAACTCAGGGCGTTCTTCAGATTTCATTATATATAGGTGATAACGCTCAATCTACAGCTCTCGTAGGAGTGTAAAACGGTCGTTAGCAAATATAGAACCCAACCTGGGTTGGGTATCGATCCCACAGAGAATAGCTTGGTCAACAAGTAAGCAGAATTACTAGACTTTTAGTGCAAGTCTCGTAATGAGGGGGGATTGTAATGTGTAACCAAAACAATAAAGTAAAAGCTGAAAATAGCAAAGTAAAGAGAGAAAGATTATTACGTAAGTTGTAAACAATGAGAATTGAAGCATTGGGGTTATGTCCACCTTCTGAGGTATACGTCTCTATTGGCTATGAGTGTGTAGAGTCTTGACATGCAATTGATTATAGAGAATTGTAGTCGATGGTAAATCCAAGCGTCTCTCGACCTGAACAAGGACTATTTCACTTTAACTCTCTCGATCTTAAAGCGTGTCTAACGGTACGAATTCTCCAAGAGGTTAGTCCAGTTACGGCACTAGCTTTTTAATAGGAAAGGGTGTCCTACTACCTTGACATTATCTCTTTTCCAGACAAATAACCTTTCTCTCGAACAAGTTAAATATTAGACTGGCGTTATTCTATGCGTCTGCAGCCACAAGAATTTGCATTAAGATGAAGAGAATAATGATATAACCAATATACGTGTCTCGAACTCACAAACTCACAGCAATAGATAGTATCTCATTCGGCTTCCATAACCCCAACAGAGAAGTTTAGTTACCCATGAGTGCGAAGGAGATCACGATTTGCATTGTTATTGTTGAGTAATGGCGTGTGGATTAGGTGATAGGCGTGTGGCGTGATTCCTTAGCAAGTAACGATTCTCTTGTTATGGAATTTAAGAATAGAATTAATGGAAAGATTAGAAGAGTTGTAATTGAGAAGTAGAATGTGTCTCTCCACTAAGGGAGGACTTGCCTCTCCACTAAGGGAGGACTTGCCTCTCCACTAAGGGAGGACTTGATTAAAATCTCTAGCATGATAGGGTATTTATAATACTCCTATCCTGCTCCTACTATGCTAATGAAATAAATAACCAAATCCTACTAGGCCTATGGAACACTTAATCCAAATGTACTAGGTTAAGGTAACATTATCATAATCCAAATAAACTAATGAAATACATAACCCAATTGTACTAGGTTAATGTGTCATTGTCAAAATCCAGCTTTGTGTCTGTAAGTCCCCAAAGTCTTTAGAATTGCTGTTTTAGCCCGGGACAGATTTTCCATGCAGCAGTTTTGGTCCTTAGGCGTGTAGACTTCCTTCCCTTCCTTTGTGAGCTTTCTTTTGCGTCAAGTAAGCCATAAAATGCTGTATTTTGCATCATTTATACCTGAAACTTTCCTAATCATGTTTGTTAGCTCATTTACAGGAAAAAGGACTAAAAGTGCATGAAATATATAATTTGTTCTCAAAACTAGGCTAAAATATGGGCAAAATATATTGATATAGGCGTGTAAATTCGCCTATCATCAACACCCCACACTTGCAGCTTTGTTCGTCCTCGAACAAAATATCATGTCCTTCTAAGCATCAACTTAGGGTTTTTACAGCAACAACACAAAACATTCTTCAAGACAAGCACAAAAATTATCAACAATGAGTAGCTTCCCGATTATAAGTAGAAACAGTTTAACCTCTAGCGTAGACTAGTGATGGTGATCAACTCGCATGCAAATGTTAAGGTACATAGAATCATATACAACTATCCAAAGCTCATCAACCATGCGTGTCTCACAATATAGTACCCATAATTACTCATAAATATAGCATATTTTTCAAACATGGGTATCAAAATGTCCTTGCTCTCACTCTCACAAAGAATTCATATGTAGCAACTGATGACCATAGGCTTGCCCTTAATGTAGTACTCTACTAAATGTCAGAATGCTAAGCTTAGGATCAAGTAGGTCTTTTGATGGTTGTAATGTAGGCTAAGGGATGGGTAGGATCAGCTATTTTGGCCAGAAATAGTGACTAAGTTCCTAAGCACTTTAATACATCACATTGTATCATTGACACTTTTTTCTTTCAACCTTTCTTTATTTTATTCTTCCACCCTTGTTCTCATCTTTTGTTTTTCAATTTTAAGCACAACTCACTTTTCAGCTTTCTTTTCCTTTTTCTTTTCACAACATACCTCTTATGATAGCACTTTCTTTTTCATAACACATTCAAGCACCATTACAATTTAAAGCATCATACTCACCCAATTTCCTCTTATGTTGTCACATGACTTTTTCACTTTAAAGCACTTAGGAATTTTGATCAAATTACGGTCTTGAAAAAAAAATGGATTAGGCTTACATACAAGGTTGTCAAAGAAATAGGCTAAAGGCTCAAAAGGGTTTAACTAGGGATGATGTCCATGGGTAGGTAAGACAAAGGTAAACATGTATAGGTTGCCAAATAAATGCCTAAATCATCTCCTAAACTAACACTCCTTATTTTTGCTTTGCATACATACCGGGCAAGTTCTAGCATCAGCCACAAACATAGAATATACTATTATCTCACACACACAAGGCACATGGTCGACTTGATTGGAAGTAATATAGACTCTCGACCCAACAAGTGAAGGAATTGAACCACTCAATATCACATAATGAGTCACAACTAAAGCCTAAACGTCTCAATAGTCATAATTGTAGCACATACTCTTGTTATAATCTCATGCTGCCTATTAGAATTATTTCATGCGAAGCTAAAAAAGTTTTTTACTACTAAAAAAACAAAACGAAACAAAAATGAAACAAAATCAAACAAACATAGATGCGAATAGAGAAGTATAGCATGCAATACCACCACCCCGCACTTAGTCAGGACACTGTCCTCAGTGGAAAATAAATACGAGGAACCTGGTTGGTCGGACTTATCCTCTATGTCTGGGGTCATACCCCTTGCATTGGAATCATCATCAGAGTCGTCATCCTTAGAAGTTCCTCATAAGTATCCCACTTAATTCCAAGCGTGAGTCAAGGTGTTTGTATCGAGGAGGGTTCTCCTTGCTCCTTGCGGCCTCTTTTTTTGCCCTTTTGGGAAGTGGTAGCCTTCTCCTTGCCTTGTCTCTCTTTAGGTGCCATTGTACCTGAGACTTGAAATAGTGTTAGTGGTAGCACAATCTCAATGGATACAATCTATACACAGACAGTAGGGGTACCACCCCACACTTAGGTTGTTGGCACCAACTAGTGAGGTGAAAGTGATCGATTACTCAGAATTCATCGACATACGTTTTAGGATTGTATTCCGACAAGAAAATCAGCAATGCATTACTTACTTGCAGCCATTGGACTACTTTCATGGTATATATAGCAACACTACTACATAGGGGTTACCATATGGAATAGTTATTCTTACAACAATCACAACCTCTTATGTCGGTAGGCACTATAAGTCTTATCCCGATGGTCGGGATAGTCTAACATGTAAGTATCCAAAAAACAATCTTAAGCACTATTCATAGCCATAGTAATTTCGTAAATACCATAACAATGCTATTAAAACCAATTTCAAGTCGGAAACAAGTCAAGATTTTCCTACGTACATGTTCACTCACATGATTTGTATCAACAATCCAAACACATGAACATCACCAACAATCTTATACTATTTAGCAACTCATAATAGACATAGCAACGTAGTACTTAAGAGAAATAAATGAAGAATAAGAGAGTACTTACTTGCTTGAAGCTTGTGGAGATGGTTTTGTGAATTGGAAGAGCAAACGAAGAAGATTTTGAGAGGATTTGGATGTATATGCGGCATCCTTAGGTCAATTTTTAGTGTGGTTGTGTTGTAAAAATAAGTCCCCTTTATATAGTAAGAGTATTGGTCGGGTTATGACCCATTTACAATCGGTTTTGGAGACAAAATTCCCACATATGCGGCGCATAATGCTTAGCATAGACATGACATATGCGGCGCATTGTCTATAGCATAATGGGACATATGCGCCGCATAGTCTATGGCATTTGTAGACATATGCGCCGCATAGTCTATGGCATATGAGATACTGAGACCAAATGCCATAGCATAGGCGGCGCATAGTCAAAAGCATACCTAGGAATAGGCGGCGCATAGTGTATAGCACACTAGATTCCGAGACCTTAGGCTATAGGATAGGTAGTGCATCGTTCGTGGCCTAGTTTTATCAAGGCCTAGCCTTCCTCGATGCCTATTGTGGCGTGAGAAATGCTCAATCCATAGCCTTATGCATCACCATTCCTAACTTACCAACTTTACCATCCAATGCGTCCAAATCGTCAATTGAAATCAATCTCCTCGTTGACTACTTCTTGCACCTATATTTGCTCAAAACAAATGAAAACGATTAGTACGATGGGTTGCCTCCCACCAAGCGCCTTAGTTTTGGTCGTGGCACGACTCTTATTTTTGGATTTTCATTTATCAAGTACTAGAACAAAAGAAAAATGATAAAATGATAAAACAATAAAACGATGGGTTGCCTCCCATCTAGCGCCTTATTTATTGTCGTGGCACGACATGGTTACCTCGAGTACTCAGACTTCATCGAGGTAAGTGATGGATCATTTTCTGAAAGGATTTAGATGACAGTGAGGCTTACCTGTGGGCGTGCGATCTTTTTCGAGATGGCTCCTACGTTTCTCACGAGAGTCACCAATTATATCATCAATAGTCCAACCCATAGCTCTCTTACACCTCATCAGAGCAGAGATGAGAGCCTCCACGTGCTGTTCACTTAAATCATCCACCACACTTATCGGAGGTATACTTCCACTTTCCAAGAAGACATACCTTAGATAATCGGGAAGCTCTTGCGATTCTAGCATTGGTGGCTCGTCAATGGGAGTCTTCGCTGTTGGTTGATTCTTGAGATCACAATCTGGTTGCTTAGGAGTATAAGGCTCTATTTCTGTTAGAGCACTCATAAGTTCTTCATAACCTTCATTATCTTCATGCTCAACTTTCAGTGGCACAGCAGACAATGGCTCAACAGTAGGTTGTTTCTCTATAGATAATTCTTTCGTATCCTCATGATGAACATATAACTCATTCATATCGCTGGGCTGCTTCATTGTTTTGCATATATCAACCCGTACCACTTCGTCATTAATTCGAAACAAAAGCTCATTATCTTTCATGTCAATAAGCACACTTCCAGTTGCAAGGAAGGGACGTCCCAAGATGATGGGAACTTCAGAATCCTCCTTACAATCCAGAATAACGAAGTCTGCAGGAAAGATGAATGAAGAAACCTTCACCAACACATCATTCAAGATACCCACAGGTCATTTTACCGACCTGTCAGCCATCACGAGCCTCATATTGGTTGGTGTAGGGTCTCCCAACCCCAACTTTCTGTAGATAGATAGTGGCATCAAATTGATGCTAGCTCCCAAATCGCACAATGCCTTAGCAAAATCCAACGATCCAATTGTGCAAGAAATAGTGAAAGCTCCAGGATCTGCCTTCTTTTGAACTAGCGATCGGGTAGCAATTGCACTACAATGATGCACATCATCGTTCAGCTCATAACTTACTGCCCTCTTCTTAGTCAAAAGATCTTTCATAAACTTCGCATACCCAGGCATTTGTTCAAGTGCCTCTACCAGTGGAACATTAATGGTCAGCTGCTTCAACATAGTCATAAATTTGCTGAACTTAGTGTCATCCGCCACCTTCTTCAATCTTTGGGGAAAAGGTGGTGGTGGGTATGGAAGTGTTCTCTCCGTGGCTTTCTTTTCCCTTTTTTCAGGCTGCACGTCACTAGGTGTAACGTCCATGTCCGCAATTTCGTCAACCACTTGCTTGCCTGTTGCTGAAGTTTCCAGCACCTTACCACTTCTGGTAGTGATGGCCATGCATGACCCATCATTCCTTGGGTTTTGCACCGTATCGCTCGGTAAGGTGCCAGCCTTTCTTTGATTGAATGCTGCTGAAAGTTGGCTTAATTGCTGCTCTATTTGCTTGATAGAAGTGGAATGAGAATTAACTAATTACTTCATGGAGGACAAATCATTAATCACCTCCGTAACTCCCGCGCTCGTTGCTTCCACTCCTTTCAATAACTTAGCCATCATGTCTTCCATACTCCCAGAATTAGATGTGGTGGTATCACGTCTACCAGGGGGAATGTACAAACCACTCTTTTCATTATTTTTCTTCCAACTACCTTGGTCTTTGCTTCCAGATTTATCATAATAGTTCCAACCTTGGTTTCCTTGGGCATTCCCACGGAAACCCCCCTGATTGTTCAAGTAGTTGGCCTCCTCTTCAGAATCAGATTCGTCTCTTCCTTTTAGCGCTACAGCTTTCACTTTTTCGGTCTTCCCTGATAATAAGTGCTTTGTTAGAAGATCCAATTGTGTTTTCATGTGCACCATGTCTTGCTCACGTTCTTCTTCTCTTCTTCTTTGGTCTGCAGACATGCCAATAGATAAAGTGGGGCTTGCTACCTCAGAATCCCTGGTATGCCAAGCTCTACTTTGTTTTGTCATCCGGTCAAGCATATTGCTTGCCTGAACAAAGGTGAGGTCCATAAATGATCCTCCAGCCGCATTATCAACCACTGGCTTAGTCCCCAAATTCAAAGCTCTGTATAATATCTCCATCAAGTGGACATTGGTCATATGATGGTTTGGGCACTGCATTAGCTTCGTCTTGAACCTCTCCCATGTAACGTGGAGAGCTTCAGTTGGAAGCTGTCGAAAATTGGTGATCTCATCTCTCAACTGTTCTCTTTTGGATGGCGGAAAGAATCTTTCTAGGAAAGCGTCTTTCAATTGCCTCCAATTAGTAATCGAATCAGGAGTCAGCCCATTCAACCATAGAGTTGCCTCCCCAGACAGAGACAATGGAAATAAGCGTAGTCGAATTGCATTCTGTCCAACGCCAGGATTGTCGAATGACTTGCATGTAGAAATAAAGTTGATCAGATGCATATTCGGATCATCGCCTGCTAGTCCACCAAATAATCCCTTGAGTTGCAAAAGCTGAATCATGGCGCTAGTGATATTGAACTTTGCTCCAGGTGCCAAGGGTGGCAGAACAATGGCTCCTGTGGCACCAGCTTCATCCAAATCGTCATCATCATCATCATCAAAAGGAATTTGCACAGTTCGACGATCAGGTCTCAATCGCGCTTGACGATCTCTCCTCTGCATGGGTTCTGCCATCTCAGCAGTATGCCATGGGTTTAGTAGCTCTTCATCGCCTAGATCCTCATCGTCAGGATTTGTTGCTCGCCTACGGTTATCAATATTCTGTTGATGCACTTGAGCAGCCATCCTATCAATTTCACATTGTGCATCCATTCTATAAATAGAACCTGAATAAAACAAAAACAACAACTAAAAGTAAAAGTATGAGAATCTTTGACCAAAGGGTCTAACAACTATCACAAACTTAATTGACACTCGTATTCCCCGGCAACGGCGCCAATTTTTGATAACGCTCAATCTACAGCTCTCGTAGGAGTGTAAAGCGGTCGTTAGCAAATATAGAACCCAACCTGGGTTGGGTATCGATCCCACAGAGAATAGCTTGGTCAACAAGTAAGCAGAATTACTAGAATTTTAGTGCAAGTCTCGTAATGAGGGGGGATTGTAATGTGTAACCAAAACAATAAAGTAAAAGCTAAAAATAGCAAAGTAAAGAGAGAAAGATTGTTACGTAAGTTGTAAACAATGAGAATTGAAGCGTTGGGGTTATGTCCACCTTCTGAGGTATACGTCTCTATTGGCTATGAGTGTGTAGAGTCTTGACATGCAATTGATTATAGAGAATTGTAGTCGATGGTAAATCCAAGCGTCTCTCGACCTGAACAAGGACTATTTCACTTTAACTCTCTCGAGCTTAAAGCGTGTCTAACGGTACGAATTCTCTAAGAGGTTAGTCCAGTTACGACACTAGCTTTTTAATAGGAAAGGGTGTCCTACTACCTTGACATTATCTCTTTTCCAGACAAATAACCTTTCTCTCAAACAGGTTAAATGTTAGACTGGCGTTATTCTATGCATCTGCAGCCACAAGAATTTGCATTAAGATGAAGAGAATAATGATATAAGCAATATACGTGTCTCGAACTTACAAACTCACAGCAATAGATAGTATCTCATTCGGCTTCCATAACCCCAACAGAGAAGTTTAGTTACCCATGAGTGCGAAGGAGATCACGATTTGCATTGTTATTGTTGAGTAATGGCGTGTGGATTAGGTGATAGGAGTGTGGCGTGATTCCTTAGCAAGTAACGATTCTCTTGTTGTGGAATTTAAGAATAGAATTAATGGAAAGATTGGAAGAGTTGTAATTGAGAAGTAGAATGTGTCTCTCCACTAAGGGAGGACTTGCCTCTCAACTAAGGGAGGACTTGCCTCTCCACTAAGGGAGGACTTGCCTCTCCACTAAGGGAGGACTTGATTAAAATCTCTAGCATGATAGGGTATTTATAATACTCCTATCCTACTCCTACTATGCTAATGAAATAAATAACCAAATCCTACTAGGCCTATGGAACACTTAACCCAAATGTACTAGGTTAAGGTAACATTATCATAATCCAAATAAACTAATGAAATACATAACCCAATTGTACTAGGTTAATGTATCATTGTCAAAATCCAGCTTTGTGTCTGTAAGTCCCCAAAGTCTTCAGAATTGCTGTTTTAGCCCGGGACAGATTTTCCATGCAGCAGTTTTGGTCCTTAGGCTTGTAGACTTCCTTCCCTTCCTTTGTGAGCTTTCTTTTGCGTCAAGTAAGCCATAAAATGCTGTATTTTGCATCATTTATACCTGAAACTTTCCTAATCATGTTTGTTAGCCCATTTACAAGAAAAAGGACTAAAAGTGCATGAAATATATAATTTGTTCTCAAAACTAGGCTAAAATATGGGCAAAATATATTGATATAGGCGTGTAAATTCGCCTATCATCAATAGGACTGTCAGAAACAGTCACCGATGTTATCAGTTTCAGTATCAGTCATGACATTTATCAGTAAACTATGTATTAGCTTACAGGTCATGCTGTCATGTATTCACGATTTGAGTTTCTATATATGTGTGTTTGCACTCCCACGTTCATATTAGTAAGCCAGTGTTGTTCATACATAAAACCCTTTATGTTCAGCCTTCCTTCCTCGTACACTCAGTACTCTAGTTGTACTGACGCATTGGCGTTATGGTGCTTTCTTTTCATGTTACACCATAGGTTCCAAGACACAAGCTGCAACCCAGCAGTAGCGGTAGCATTCCAATCGCAGAGACATAGTGAGTCCTCATTGATTCGAGGATAATATGAATTGATACATTCATTTATTTCTTCAGTTTAGCTTTACGGAGTTATTTAGAGACATGTTCCTTGAACTCCTTATTCAGATAGTTTAGAGGCTTTCAGATTTACATTCAGACTTAGCTTTTAGATTGAGTTGTTTTGGATATTTTCACCTATATGATTTTATTCAGTTGAACCTTATGGCCTTACATTTCTATGTATTCCGCATTATTATATCATGATTTGCAGTATACAGGTATAGATATCAGTCATGGGTTAGCTTGTGGTCTCTCGGAGTCATGAGCACCGTGTAGCATTCCAGTTCAGTGAATCGGGGTGTTACAAACTTAGTATCAGAGCCTAAGGTTAATAAAGTCCTAGGAAGTCTGAAAGCCGCATCTATTAGAGTCTTATACATGGGTGTGTTGTGCGCCACATTTATGTGCGGGAAACTATAAGATGTTTTTGGAATAGTCCCCTTTCTTCATTATTCATGTCATGCTAGTGAGCATAATCACATGTTAAACTCTCAGTCTAATCCATTCTTATCTTATTCCAGACCATGGCCCCAATGAGAAGAAACCAGCCAGCTCCTCAGCTCGAAGATCCTTTGGGCGAACATATTCCCATGCGAAGTTTAGAGCCGCATTTACCATACTTGCTCAATCCATGGCTGCACAGAATGAACGGCCACCAGTCAGTTCGGCCAATCTAATGGCCAATCCCAAAGCAGCTAGGGTTCAGGACTTCACCTGGATGAACCCTCCATCTTTCCATAGGTCTAAGTCTGGTGAGGACCCTCAGGAGTTCATTGACCAAGTCCATAAGGTCATTGACATCATGGCTGTTACTTCTATTGAGAGTGCTGAGTTAGCCACCTACCAGTTATAGGATGTTGCATATGATTGGTACAAATAGTGGAAGTATGAGAGGTTAGATGATACAGGCCCTATCGAGTGGGTGGAATTTGTCATGGCCTTCTTAGATAGATTCTTTCCCCAAGAGCTGAGAAAAGCCAAAGTTCTTGAGTTCATCAACTTCAGGCAGGGGAATATGATGGTTAAGGAGTATTCTCTCAGATTTAGTTAGCTATCCAGGTATGCTCCTCATGTGGTTATAGACAATAGAGCTAAGATGAGCAAGTTCGTGTTAGGGGTCAACCTGTTTCCTACCTTTGGGCAAGGAAAATAATTTCTAAGGGGTGTGTGTATCATCTCGTGCATGTTAAAGATTCCAGTTCTAAATCTCCCAGCCTTAAAACAGTCCCTGTTGTTAATGAATACTCATGTCTTTCTCAAAGATCTTCCAGGCATTCCTCTCGAAAGGGAAATAGACTTCGGCATAGACCTTCTTCTGAATACTCAACCTATTTCTATTCTGCCATATAGAATGGCACCAGTAAAACTCAAGGAGCTGAAAGATTAGTTGAAGGATCTCTTAGATAAGGGATTCATCAGACCCATCATTTCCCCATGGGGTGCGCCAGTATTATTCATGTGTAAGAAAGATAGTTCTTTCAGTATGTGTATTGATTATCGTCAACTCAATAAGGTCACGGTCAAGAACAGATATCCTATTCCTAGGATTGATAATCTATTCGACCAACTTCAGGGTGCTAGTTACTTCTCCAAGATAGACCTTAGATCAGGCTATCATCATCTCAGATTTAGAGAATATGACATTCCAAATACAGTTTTCCATACTCAATATGGTCACTTTGAATTTTTAGTCATGTCTTTTGGTCTTATCAATGCCCCTGCAGCTTTTATGGATTTGATGAACCGTGTGTTCAAGCAGTACTTGGACATGTTTGTCATAGTCCTTATATATGATATTCTGGTCTATTCTCGCACAGAGCATGATCATGCAGACCATCTCAGGATTGTTCTTTAGACTCTCAGGGATCACCAGTTATTCGCTAAGTTTATCAAGTGCAAATTTTGTCTAAGATCAGTAGCATTCCTTGGCCATATTGTTTCTGGTGATGGCATTAGAGTAGATTCTCAAAAAATTGAGGCTATAAAAAACTGGCCTCGAGTTGTATCTCCATCAGATATTAGGAGTTTCTTCGGTTTGGCTAGCTATTACAGACAGTTTGTTAAGGGATTCTCTTCAATTGCATCTCCCATGTCTAGATTGACTCAGAAGAAGATTAAGTTTTAGTGGTCAAATTTATGTGAGAAGAGCTTTCAAGAGTTGAAGACTTGACTCACCTCAGCTCCAGTTCTAGCTATTCCAGATGGTCCAGACAATTTTGTAGTCTATTGTGATGCATGCAGTGTGGGTTTAGGTTGTGTCCTCATGCAGCATGGTAAGGTCATAGACTATGCCTCCAGATAATTAAAGCCATATGAGAAGATTATCCTACTCATGATCTCTATAGATTTCATGTAGATGTCTTCACAGACTATGAAGACCTCTAATATGTCTTTTCCTAGAAAGATCTCAATCTTTGCTAGAAAAAATGGTTAGAGCTTTTGAAGGATTACGACATGAGTGATCTTTATCATTCGTCCAAGGCCAATATTGTGGCCAACACTCTCAGTCAACTCTCCATAGTTAGTATTTCTCATATTGAGGATAGTAAGAAAAAGATGGCTCAGGAGATCCATTAGCTTGCCAGACTAGGCATTCACTTAGTCGATTCTTTAGAGGTTGGTGTATGTGTTCATAGTAGTTCAGAGTCATCTCTAGTTTCCGAGGTGAAAGAGAAACAAGACAGGGATCCTAGCCTTGTCAAGCTCAAAGAGTTATTTCAGAATCAGAAAGTCAAGGTTTTCTCCCAAGGGTGAGATGGTGTTCTTCATTGTTAGGGTCGTCTATGTGTTCTAGGTGTAGATGAATTGAGGTAGCGAATTCTTACAGAAGTGCATGGTGTGCGATACTCTATTCATCAAGGGGCCACTAAGATGTACCGCGACATGCGGGAGATCTATTGGTAGAGTGGGATGAAGAGAGATATTGCAGAGTTTGTGGCTAAGTGCTTTACATGTTAGGAGGTTAAGATAGAGCTTCAGAAACCTAGTGGTTCCATGCAAGAGTTCACCATTCCTACTTGGAAGTGGGAAGAAGTTAACATGGACTTCGTGATGGTTTTGCCTAGAACTCATCATCAACATGATTTAGTCTGGGTCATTATAGATAGAATGACCAAGTCAGCTCATTTCCTTCCTGTTCGTACTTCTTATTCTGCCAAGGATTATGCCAAACTCTATATCAAGGAGTTAGTCAGGTTACATGGTGTTCCACTATCTATCATCTCAGAAAGAGGTACCCAGTTCACTTCTTACTTTTGGAAAGCATTCCAAAAGGGTCTCGGTACCAAAGTCCATCTTAGCACAACATTTCATCCTCAGACAAATGGTCAAGCAGAGAGGAACATTCAGACTCTTGAAGATATACTAAGGGCATGTGCAATTGACTTCAAGGGAAGTTGGGACGACCACTTTCCTTTGATTAAGTTTGCATACAACATTAGCTATCATTCTAGTATTCAAATGGCTCCATTTAAAGCTCTCTATGGTAGGAGATGTAGATCTCCAATTGGTTGGTTTGAAGTTAGTGAGGCCTTAGTCATAGGTCCTGACTTAGTATTCGATGCCTTAGAGAAAGTTCAGTTGATCAAAATGAGACTCCAGGCTGCTCAGAGCTGACAGAAGTCCTATTCAGATGTTCATAGAAAGGATCTCGAGTTTGAGGTCAATGACTATATCTATCTTAAGATCTCTCCCATGAAGGGAGTAAAGAGGTTTGGCAAGAAAGGGAAACTCAGTACCTGGTATGTCGGTCCCTTCAGAATTCTCTGTCGCTTTGGCAAGGTAGCTTATGAGCTTGAGTTACCTTCAGATCTAGCCTCAGTCCATCCAGTCTTCCATGTCTCTTTGTTCAAGAATGGCATAGGTGACCCATCAGTTGTTGTCCCTATTCAGAGCATCGACATTCAGAACAACCTCTTTTATGAAGAGATTCCAGTCGAAATCTTAGATTATCAAACTCGTAGATTGAGGAAGAAAGAAGTCCCTCTAGTCAAGGTTCTTTGGTTAAATCAGTCTCATGAGGGAGCTACTTAGGAAGCAGAAGCAGATATGTGTACTAAGTATCCTCACATCTTCCCCGCCAATTTATATCAAGCTCAAGGTAACAGTTCTCCTTAATCTTATTCAGTTTCACATTCATGTTTCCAGCATAAACTTGGTACCTATTAACCATTTCATACTCAGTCATGCATTCATGTGTCAGTTGTCCGTGAATTAGATATGCACGAGTTCAGTATCTTTAGCATGTCAGTCATGAGATCAAGTTTCAGTTCTTCATGTTCAGTTCAGGTTCTATTGTCTTGTATCCCTTCTCAGTAAATTCTCATTCGAGGATGAATGTTCCAAGGGAGAGATATTGTAGTACCCCGCATGTTTCTAATCTAGGAAATGAATAAGTATTCCTACGTATGAAATCTCCTATCCTGTGATTCATACTTGAGTACATGACTTACAATGAATATCCTAGTGGTAGGATAGCTTATGATGCATTAATCATGTTTATATGAGTTACTTAAGGTAATACAAGCTAAGAGTTTTTGAATCCATCAAGTTTTAGTGTTAGATTGTGCAAGGGTCATCTTTGAACGAGTATAACTTGATGTTAATGTGGTATTTGGCTGATTTAGACCCACCAAATTATAGAGAATCTAATTAGCTTTCCAACGATACAAATTTTGCCTTAATGCAATACTTGAGAAAAATGTTATGCCTATTTTCCTGAGAGACAGTAAGGATAGGCGATTGGTTAGGCGCCGCCCAACCAAACATATGCGATTGGTTAGGCGCCGCCAAACCTATATTAGGCAATCACTTGGGCACCGCCTAAGTCAGTTCCAGGTGCCAAAAACACTCCATTTTGAGTTATTTTAAAGGTAATTAAGTCTTTTAACACTCCTTACACGTCCCTAAACTTAACCCTATGAAATAAATAGCTTCTAAACATATTACAACCCTAATATCATCTCAAAGCTCATCAGCCAAGAGCACTAAAATAGAAAAAAACTAGGGTTGTATAACTAAGCTTGAAGATCCAATTTCAAGGAAATTTCTCTGTCAATCATCAACAATCTTCTTTCTAAGGTATGCGTGAGTTGATTCATGGACTCCTTTCATCCATGAAGCTAAAGAACCATCTTCTAAATTTTGTATCTTAATGTTTATGTTTTTGGTAGTTGATGTTCATGTGGTTGGAGTTTGATGATGCATAAGATGGGATATTTGTATGTTTATTATGAGGATATAGTGGTATTTAACGTATAAATATGTGAAATTGGTGGTTGAATATTTATAATATTGATAAATCCACCTATGCCTAAGATGTGCATGTAAGGTGTTTGTGAAAATACCTAAGGGAATAAAAATCATGCTTTTATGACATAATAAGTCCTAAATGACTATTCCATGTTCTAAGTTTATGTTCAACGTGATCCCCGTGCTATTATCTTGAATTGACGAAGTCGTACGAGATGCTCATGATATTGTTGCGATATGGAATGACCATGTTATTGAAGCCATGCAAGCATATACATGTTGTGTTCATTCCCGACCATGTGATAGTTTGTTGAGAATCATTCTTATTATGAAAGCCTTAATTATGATATTGTGAATTATGGACTCAAATTTTGTGATCAAGTCATGTCATGTGTGTCAGTTTCCTCCTATTGAGTCCTGGGGGTAATTATACCCAAAAACTATAGCTGTGTGCCTAAAGCCATGTCATGTTTCACGATATCCAAACTTAAGCTATGATTCCATAGACTTAGTCAGTCATGTAACTCAGGAAAACCTCATGATCTTAGTCAGTTATCAGATATTAGTAACATTCCACTAGTCAACAAAATTCAGTAAGATTAAGTCATGCACAGTCAGTTATTCAAGTCCAGTCCCTCCAGATGTAAGTAGAGGTTAGCACCGAGTGAACCTAAGGATGGGAACTCACCCTCCAGTTCAGGGTGTGATTCTTAGTAGTCATCCTTGTGTCCCAGAACTACGTAGCTAGCGTAGGTTGAGACATCTTAACCCTTTAGATTAGGGTTGATGAGGTGGCTTAAACCATCAGTTTAGGGTTCCCACCATTCTTATTGAGTACCCGCCAGATAAGGGTCACTCACAGGCTGTCCTTACCTATGGAACGGTATTGAAACCCCTCCAGTTGGGGCAGAAATTTGACCCCAACTTACCCATAACGGCATACATGGGGCATATTGGTTAAACACTACTTCCCACAGTTTCAGTATCAGTCTTAATAAAAGAACTCAGGGCGTTCTTCAAATTTCAGTATATACAGGATTGTCAGATACAATCGTCCATGTTATTAGTTTTACTATCAATCATAACAGTTATCAGTAAACCATGGATTAGCTTACAGGTCATGCTATCACATATTCACGGTCCTAATTTCTATATATGTGTGTTAGCACTCCTACGTTCATATTAGTCAGTCAGTGTTGTTCATGCATGAAACCCTTTATGTTCATCCTAACTTCCTCGTAGACTCAGTACTCCAGTTGTACTGATACATTTGCGCTATGGTGCTTTCTTTTCATATTGCACCATAGGTTTCGAGACACGAGCTCCACCCCAGCAGTAGCGGTAGTATTCCAGTCGCAAAGACTCAGTGAGTCCTCAGTGATTCGAGGATAATATGATTTGATACATTTATTTATTTCTTTAGTTTATTTTTATGGAGTTAGTTGGAGACATGTTCCTTCAACTCCTTATTTAGATAGTTTAGAGGCTTTCAGATTTACGTTCAGACTAAACTTTCAGATTGACTTGTTTTAGGTATTTTCGCCCACATAATTTTATTCAATTGAACCTTATGGCCTTACAATTATATGTATTCTGCATTATTATATCATGATTTGCAGTATACAGGTATAGATATCAGTCATGGGTTAACTTGTGGTCCCTCGGGGTCATGAGCACCGTGTAGCATTCCGGTTCAGCAAATCGGGGTGTTACAGGATACCATTCTAGATCAAAAGGAGTAGTATCTCAGAGTATTTAGGAGCTTATTTTGGTTGTGGAGAAATGGGACATTGGTCTACTGAGTGCCTAGATTTGAGTGGTTATTTTGATAAAGTTTTATTTATTCCTCACCAGCCTAGAGCCCTTGAGGTATGTTATGATTACGGGAAGGATGATCATTTTAATAGAGTGTACCCTCATGATTATTAAATTAGCCAGTTGCGGTCAACTCATATTTCTTACTAGGTTAGGGCCATTGGTCCAAAGAGTTTCCCCAACATAGGATTGTTGGTTATTTATATCATTCAAATAAGTATGATGGTGTTGTGTCACCATCTACTGGAAGTAATCGCTTAATGATTTAGTTGATGATTTATTTGGTCAGTCAGAGTTTAGACTCGTTTAGATTTATTTTCTCTTGGACATGTTAGGCGGGTGACTTTGGATTTAACTATGATAGGTGTACTTTTTTATTTCATACCTTTTCCTTTTCATTTATTTGTATTGGTGTTCTCATACTCATCGATGATATTATTCCTTATTAGGGCTATATAGATTGTTATGTACGTTGATATAGAGTTCATGATTATATGACTATCATCGTAAATTATTTCTTTTAGCAGTGGATGGTATAGATTCGTGTTGATATTTTCCTTAGGGGTGTAGCATTTGGGTTGAGTGCCATTTACCGTATCATATTGGCCTTATGGTGGCCCTTTGGTGGTACTTGCTATTAATTTTCATTTTGGTACCACTATTCCTGTATATTGATATTTATATTAGTGTGGTTATTATTGCCATTGTTTGATGTTATTGACCCTCACTTGGTAGATGACTAGACTATTACCATTTAGTTAAAATCCCCTTCTTCGCAGTTCTTATTTGTTGGCTTGGGTAGCTAGATTAATTGGAGAATTTCTCTCTTATAGTAAGGTAAGATTGGTTTTTTCCTCTTTTGTTGGTTGTGGAGTGAATTATTATAGTAAATGTAAGATGACCTTCTTTTATTCTTTTATGGTTTTAGAGTTTGTAATTTGGTTATATTTCTCATTCTAGAGTTTGAGATTTTAGAACTTTTTTTTAGGTTATAGAGTTTCTTTCATTGTCTATCCCTTATAATGTAGCCCATTTATGAGGTTGATCAGTTTGGGGTTCGTTATTTCGATTTGAAAAGTTCATCGCCTAATAGTGATATTGATGTTGAGTTGAGAAGTCTCAGATTTGTCCTTCAAGTTCGTTATGAGGTTGATCAGTTTGGGGTTTGTTATTTTAATTTGTTCAATTTGGGTATACTCTTGGTGTTGGTGTGGAGTTGGATACTTTGTTCTTTCCATGATGTGGTTCTTGTTTAAGGGGATTTAGAGAGTTAGAGACATGTGATCTTTCCTATGACTGCTTCTTAAGTTGGCAAATCAGAAATTCTTTATCTTTAGTTGCTTGGTTTATTTTTGGCAGTTCTCTTGACCTTGCTATTGATGTTGATATTGGTATTTTCTTCCTTAATGATATCATTCATAGGTTGCTTGAGGTAAGGTTGTCCTCTTTGGGTGAATTTAGGAAATCGTTATTTCAATTTTTTTTTGCCTAACAAGACTTGGTGGAGTGCTTCTCCTTGGTGTTATGTGTATGCGGGTATTCTTTCCTAACAGGGGATATTTGATGTGCCAGTTCCAGCATAAAGTTGTGTTTCTCTAAGTTGCTAGAGCTTTGGTTATCTCTAGTAAAGTTTGCAGCCTTAATGAGTTCTCGAGTATGCTGTGGCATTTCGTACCCTATAATGGGTATGGAGTTGGCTATTTGTCTCTTCCATCGGTTCTTTATCCTCCGTTGTGATCTAGTTCTATAATTATATTTCAATTCCCCTAATAGATATAGAGTGGGTTGCTTGTGTTTTCAGTTAGTGATCTATCCTTTATTGTGATTTTTATTCTTTAGGTATGTTTTGATTTTGGCTCAACATGATTCAGTAAGGATATGTATGATTTGGATGCTTAGGTCAATTTGAATATTTGTCCTTAGTTCAGGCTTATTAGCTCAGTTCAATTTGGGTAGTTGAGGTCGAGTGATTCAACTTTGGTGTTGAGATTTTAGCTTGGACTTGTAGAGATTGAGTGTAGCCTTTATTTCAAAATTTGTCTCAGTTGGGGTTTTATCTATAGGCAGGTTAAGCCTAATCCATTGTTAGTTATTTAGTCTTCTTCAGTTTGGATGGCTTATGGATGTTAAGATGATAATCTGTGGACATGGAATCAGTTCCTTCAGCTTTGACCTTGGGTTTTCAGTTTTCATTGAGATTTTTAGATTATACCCAATAGGAGTAGTATGTTTAAGTTGGATTAAGCATGGATTCATTCTTTATCGTTGGGACATCCTAGAGTAGATTGATGAGTGGTAAGTAGTTCTGCGTCAAACTCTTCGATATCAATTTCTGTTATTATCCAAATAGGTTGTAGCATTGGCATTGGTTACAGACCTTGTCTATATCTTACTGTGTGACTAGGTAGCGCCATATGGGTTTATTCTTATATTTTCCTTCATAGATTTTTTGTAGAGCATATTTCGTTTGTTAGGTTTACTGTGATAGGATTACGCGGACAAAACATGGGTAATTTTCATACTAGTTTGGAGTGTTTGCAGGTTTGAAAGGAAAAAGAAGGTTATATTTAGATTTGGAGTTGGTTACCTAACTCATGCCTTGGTTTGACTTTGGCTTGGATGATCTTTCATTTGATTATGCTGGTATCGGTGTGGTTTTAGTGTGTCATGGTTCAAATTTGTTTACATCAACCTTCCTCGGTTCAGTTGGAGGTAGTTGGTGTTTGAGGTTGTGTTTTGGCTAGTTGAGAGTAAAGTGTGGAAGTTGGTTGGAAAATGGATATCAATGGTAAAATCCCTTGGAAGTGTTGTCCGTTCGTGGAGATTAATGGGAAATCGTGCTCGGAGCATGCAGTCCCAGTACCTCATCTTTTCGAGTTTTGATGATATTTTTGTGTTGACTTTTGCGAATGAGAGTCCTTTTAGTATTGGATATTATAAAGACCCTCCATGTCATTTACTTGACTAGCAAGCGTTTACGATATTTCGAGCCTTCCCCTAATAGCTATAAGTCATTTATGACCTGCCGAAGTAGTTGGTTTGGTGATAGGATCATTGATTTGGATTTTAGAATTATTTCCCTATCATGGAGCTCTCACTATTTAGGATTTGGTGTCGGACCAAAAATCCTTGTATATGACCTCGAACGAGAATTCCAACAATGCTATCAACTTCAAAACATTAATTTTAGGAAAGAGGGACCCTTGGTTCAGGTCCCGATGCTTCCGAACTCATTTTGGACTTTTGGGTGGATTATGTAAAAAAAATGATAGTATGGGCCCCACACTTATTCAAAACAACTTCGAATGAAAGTTTCAACGGTTCCATTGATTTTGGAATGTCGAATTTGGTATTGTAGCATATTTTGTTTGTGTGCACGGGGTTCTAAACGTATCCCACACATCAGTTGAAGTCCATTCCGAATATAGAAAAATCTAGGGCATCAGGTCACTGGTGTGATTTCTTAAGCGACAATATGATCACTTACTCAGTCATTACGTATGCGACTATTTGTCACTTAAGCGACACTGACCATTTGGTCAGTGTAAGAGTATGCGATGCTTTGTTCTCTTACACAGGCATCATGTAAGCGATATGGGGTTCACATAAGCGATATATGGTCCTAATGACAGATTGTGTAAGCAATAGCTGAGTTGCTTAAGTGATTATCATGTAAGCAATAGGGTTGTCTCTTAAGCGACACCTGACACTATTTAACCCTCTTTCTCCACCCAATTTTCCACCACTTCTTCAACCATTTCTACACCAAATTGAGAGCACAAAGAGAGTAAAAGGTTGGAAATAATCCACATAGGTTAAGGTAAGCTAACCTAACTCATCTGTGTCATTTTCCTTTGATTTTTCCTTAAATTTCCATCCTAATTCTTGGTAAAAGTCCTATAAATTAGGGATTGGATTCCTAAACTTTGAAGGTTGATTTGAGACCCGAATTGTGATTTGTTTGTGCTCAACTTTTGAGCACACATTCCTTGTCCTTTGAGAGACCTCTTGACGAGTTCTATTTTGGATACTATTTGCAGGCCCTACGAGCTCGTTCTTGACTTGAAATTTGGCCAGACCCTTAATATAGAAATATGGGTATCTTTTTATTCCCAACGACATGTAAATTTCCATTTTGTTAACAAGACACCATTTTAGGATTATGGAGTGATGACAAAATATTTGTGGATGATTTAAGGGTTGCAGTTCAGCTTCTAGGTAGGCTTCTATCTACTCTTTTTCTTGAGATAGTGTGGGGTGTGAGGATGTTAATGTTGGTAGAATACTGTGACTTAACCTAACTTGTGACTTTAGGGAATAGAAGGTTATTGGACCCTTAAGTTGAAATACTTATGATACGACCCAAACCAGGGCCTTGTCGTAATAGACATCCCAAGTCCAACCAAAATAAGGGACAATCCTTGTTACCCAACCTAACTAACCTATGCATATCTTGAGTCGGCTGAATTCCAAACATATAACATGATTGTATTATTGCATAATCCATATTCTGGGATAGGTTTATATCCGTGACCACCCAAATGAGTTCAATCATTCGATACCCAATTGATAACAAATACCATCCAAACCAAAACCATATGAGTTCCATAATAATTATATATAATCCCAAAATAAAAGAGGATGGAACAATGAGAAATTTAGTCCTTTGGTATAAACCCCAAAACCAATGCCAATACCAAGGCTGACACTAATATCGATCTCGTTGATGCCAACCTATAGTAGTTCTGCAAAAGGCTCTAACCAAAAGAATACAAAAATTTAGTTGGGACATGCCCCCAACCATAGCCAAAACCAATATCCATAAATAAACCAAAGTATGAAATAACATCCATGAAATAGAGCCTTCAGGAAAGATGGAAGCTCACCACTTGAATCCAATAGCTTATCTCGAAGTCTGATTGCTAAGCAGGAGGAGTAGCACAGCTAGTTCCTGCATTGCGTGGGGATACAACTTCCCGAAGATGGGTTAGTGGGTGAACGCTATCATGAACTCAAGATAAGGAGAAAATAATTCCATTTAATAAAATCAAGTAAACCATCCATATGCATTTTTTTTGGTTTAATTTGGTATTTTATTAATCAAAAGAAAAAAAATTTAAAAAAAAATTGTCCAACCCATGAAAAACATAATTAGGACTACTTTACCCTATTAACCTAGCCCAACCCAAGTCCACTAAGCAACAAATAAAATCTGAGTAGGGTTTCCAAATCCAAATAGTTTCCATTACAACTTCTCCCTCACGCCTCTCTTTGCACAAAATGGTCATCATTACTAATTTCAGCTTCCATCTTCTCTTTCCATGGATGATTAATGTTGTGCCTCACAGTTCATGGAATCCTTCTGTTATCTTCTTGCACAAGTGAGAATTGGTTCCTTTATCTTTCTTAGTTTTGAGCTTTTTCATTATCTTAATTTATTATTTATTATCTTAGTTGTTTTCTTGAATAGATGGGATTATGACTTTCTTTTTGTACTTCTTTGAGGGATCTAGTCAGCTGGGATTTGCTGGCATATCCGAGTAAGCTTCCTGCCATCTCTCCTCTTTCTCTTCTTATGAATTTATTAAATATGATGTATTCATTTTCTTCTACTTCATAGATATAGCTGAGATGAGGATAGTGGGATGCTTGGACCCATAAGTATTCGGTTACCAATAACATCCCCAGGTTTATCAAGCTCAAATTGACCCGTAGACCCTCCCATGATGTTGAGAGTCCTTCTTATTGGATAAAGTAGACTAGGCTAGCTAACTGGTTGACTTTTTTTTTGCTCCAGTGCCTTGTACATATGATGCATGTGCTACTTTCAGCTTTAGCCTTCCTAGACCTTTTTATCCTTTTGAAGTTAGAAGTCTTAAATATGGGTACTACCATTTATCACTATTTATTATGCTTTTTCCTCTTGTTTCTAACTATTGGAAGCATGTATATGTAAATGCCCCTTCGTCTATTGCTAAGTTAGCAAAATAATCACCTAGTTAATTACCTTCTATGTATATATGTTGATATTACACTTGCTTTCCTTGCATAAGCTGATTTATCTGTCTTACTATGGTAGATATATTCCATGGGCATGTCCATTCTTCTGTTAAAATCCTCTTCATGATTAATGAATCCATTTGAATTACTACCTTGTTGTTTTGTGTCTTCTTACAATGTTTGGTTTCTTGTAGAATTGCTATTGCTTATGCATGTACACTATCTATATCTTCAATTGCTATTTTTTTTATCTTATAATGGATCACCCTGCACATCTTTTAGACAAAATACATATAACCTTTCTCCTAAATCACCTCTTACTGCTCCATCTGTGTTGTATTTCACCCACTCCTTTTTAGGTGTCTCCCATATTACTCTAGTCACCTTAATTTGCACTTTCATCTATTGAAACTTCCTTAGTATATCTGGCCATTCATTTGGGAATTCCAAAGTTCGCTTACTCACCTTCAGCAATATTGTCAAACTTTATGTTATATTGTAAATAATTCTTAGCCTTGTTGTATCCTTGTTGTTATGCTTCAATTTGTTTCTTCTTCTCGACAATTCCCACAGTATGATACTAGGTAAAGCATAATAGTATGCCTTTTCTCTCTATTTCACCTCTGTATTCTGCCATTTGATAATGTTCCACTTAGGCTCAGATCTTGGATATTTATTCCCACAAAATAAGAAAAATAAGACCATGTCCAGTTAACACAAAAAGATCTTTTAAAGACATTTGTCACAGTCTTTACTATTGACCCTTCACAACACCAATTTTTGTAGGTCCCTGCACCACCCATCTCCTTATATTATAATGCACTAAGATTCTTCCTTTTCATGGCCTTCATATAGAAAAGAATATTTTTAAGGGAAAACCCTTTATCCATATACATTTATATGTTTTATCTATAGGCTCCTTATTACTGATATATTGCCAAGCTGACTTTACTAAAAATTGTCCTTTTGGTGCTATACTCTATATGGGGGTTTCAAACTCTTCTTCTGATGGTGGCTGGATCATATATAGAATATGATTAGCTATGTCTTCTGGAAAAATATCTTTGATAACTTGCTCTTTCTAGCTGCCGTTTTCTGCTAATTCACTAACGATCTGGTATTCCCCATCTTTCTTGTAATTGACCTCTATAATTGAGTAAAAGTCACCCTAACAAGTCCAATTATCCAACCATATATTTGAATTCCCTTTCTTGATTTTCCATACAATCAAGTGTTCTACCATATCCCTAACTATTAGAATTTTCTTCCACACTTGAGAACCACCACACCTTTTTTCCATATGACCAACTTAGGATGTTCTTATTTACAGTATTTGTTATACATGTAGACACTCCAAATAAATATTATGGTTATGAATTTCCACCCAACTTACTGAACAGAGCCATGGAGACGTCTGATATCCTTCTAAAACCCAATCCTCATTCCTCCTGAGGTAAGCATACTATTTTCTAGTTAACCCAATGTTTCCCTCTTTCACTATCTTGCTACTCCAAAAGAATTGAGCTAGTACCCTCTGTATAGCATTCATCACATTAATTGGAGGATTCATCACTAATAAACAATGAATAGGAATGCTTTTTAGGACATGCTTAATCAAAACTGCTCTTCCTTCAAATGATTGAAGCTTTCCTTTCCAACTCTGCAACTTACTACTTATCTTATTCATAATATACTGGTAGTAATCTTTCTTATTTATCATATAAAAAATTGGGTAACCAAGATAAGTGAAAGAAAACTCTTTCCTTAATATTCCATTAGCTACTTCTACCATAATCCCCACTCCATTAGAGATAATTGTGCAAATAATTGCATTTTTTTCTTTATTGATCTTCTGCCCTGAAACTTCTTAATATATATCCAAATCTTTTGTCACCAATTGCAAAGTTCCACCTCAACTTTACACAATATGATCATCAGCAAAAGCTAGATGATTTATTTTAGGACTCCCCCTTGGCATGCAAAACAATTCGAATTCTTTCTTCTGCATCAATGTTTTCAATCTCCTTAATAATACTTCTACTGAAATTATGAACAAAATAGGTGATAATAGATCACCCTATTTCAATCCTCTTTAGGATTTGAAAAAACCTTTATGCCAAAAAATCCTTTATGCCGACCATTTAACAAGATTGAAAACCAATTAATCCCTAATAACTTGTATACCATATCTATTATAATTTCAGAAAATCCTAACTTTCTCATTACTTTGGTAAGAAGTAACCATTCCACCCGGTCATAAGCCTTCATCATATCTAGCTTAATAACTATGTTTAAAGGTTAAACTGTTTTTCTTATCTTTGAAATTATTTCCTATACAACTAATATATTTTTAGTAATACTCCTCTCTTGACAAATCCAACTTGTTCTGGTGATATCATATATAGTAGCAAACCCTTAATTCTCTTTTGAATAATTCTTGAAAATATTTTATTCACAAAATTACTAAGTGGAATAGGTCTCATATCAAAAAATTTGTCCACTACTAAATTTTTTGGTAGCAATACCAAATTAGTGTGAGCAATGAACCTAGGGATTTCAAATCTACAAAAGAAAGCTATTACTATTTTGTGAATGTCCTTCCCTATAATTTCCCATGCATCTTGATAAAATGCTCATGTCATTCCATCTGGTCCTCCTACACTATTCCTATTCAATCTCATTATAGCTCTTTGACCTCTTCTTTATTTGGAATTCTTATGATTTCTTCATTCTGCTATGCACTCACCATAATAGGTAATTCTTCTAAAAGAGAAAAATCTTCTACATACTTCTGCTTTGTAAATTGTTGCTGAAAGAAATCTATAGATGAATGTGTAATGTCTTCCTAATCCTCTATCAAATATCCTTCCTCATTATGGATTCTTCTTATTCCTAGTCTGCTCCTTCTTTCTTTAACAATTGTATGGAAGAACTTGGTATTCCTCTCCACATATTTAAACCATTCAAATCTTACTTTTTTCGTCCAAAAATCTTCTTCCTTTTTAAGTTGTAATTTTAATTCCGCATGTGACCTGAACAAATTTTCTCTATTTGTTCTGAAGGATTTTCTCTAAATTTTGTTTTCCCTCACCATGAAAATATCTTCAAGTGTTGCAATTTCCTTAAAGATATTCCCAAATTTCTCACTACTCTGTCTTGTGAGAGCTGATTTGGTCTTTTCAACTTCCATTGAAACATAATGAAGGGATTGCCTTCTATCACTACTTTCCAAATATTCTTTATCACTTCCAAATAAGATTCTTCATTCAACCAGAAATTAAGAAATTTGACTATCTGCTCCTTTTCTATTCTAAACTGAAGTAACATAGGGGAATGATCAAAACCACTCCTAACAAATTACTCTACTTCAATAGTTTGAAACATCTCCTGCATCTTGTACTAACATAGTATTCTATCTAATTATTTAAAAATACATCCCTCATCAGGTTTTCCATTCCACCATGTATACCTACTTCCCTTGAATCCACATTCTTCTATATTGCATAAGCTTATAAATTGATTAAAATTATGTGTTTCATTGATTGTCATTGATTGTCATAGATAATCCTCCCAGCTTTTCTTTTTCATTCCTTATCACATTAAATATCCTCCTACCAACCATGGTTGTTGAATAGTGTTAGCCATATCTACTAATGAATCCCACATCATCATTCTTTAATTTTGAGAGCATTTAGAATATACTAATGTAACTACCACTGAAACTCCTGCCTATTGATTTTCCAGTATCATCGACAATTGTTGTTCTTCATCCTTCATCATACTGTATTCCAGATTATCATACATAAGGGCCTATTTATTACCTGATGTATTTACCATAACATGCTTCATTCCCAATCTTCTTCTATAATCTTCAATGTTGTAACTTTCTTGAAAGGGTTCCATCAACCAAATAAAGTAAAACTGATGTCTCTGCTGCAGTGTAATTAGCTTGGTGAATGCTTTCTATGTATTAATTGACCTTATGTTCCAAATCAATGCATTCATTTTAGCTTTGTTTTAGCCGTAAGACTCCTTGTCTGCATTATGGCTGAATTTGTGATCTTGACTTTCTATTTTGTTTTTTGCTGCTTTTCTTTCAATGATTCTATCTTCTTTGGTGATAAATCATCTTTAATAGCTACCTTGTTTATATTATCCTCCAAATCTGTCATATCTAAATCTTCCTTGTTTTTGTTACATCTTTCAATCATGTTTTCTGTTTGGATTGCTAAGGGCAAAACTCCTTCAATCACCATAGCTCCTACCCTTCTTTGTCATGCTCTGATACCATCAATTCTCCTACTACCTCTTCTATAACTATTATTTGGATTATGAGTATTATCTATCTTTTGAGCATCCAGTATGTGTTTCTTTCCTTTCTCCCCTGACTATCTTCTTTCTTTTTGAAACTCTTGTCATTGCCCTTATCTATTACTTCTTTCTTACCTCCCTTTTATGATTTCAAGGTTTATTCAGTTCTACCAAAGCTTTTAATTATTCAATCTTTTTTGCTCTCCTCATTCTATTCCTTCTCCACCTTATTAATATTTTTAGCTTCCTCATCTTTCAATCATCAAAAGGATTGGATATATCCACTTTATCTTTGTTCTCCTTTTCAACCTCTCCAAGTATGTGGTCTATTTATCTCTCTTCTATTTATTTCTTCTAGTCAGCCATCATAGCTTATTTATGCTCTCCTTTCTTGTCTTGTTTTGTGCCTATTGTTGCTCTCTTTGCTTATTTTTCTTATCTTCTTCAATGGTGTTTCTTGCTTCTCCACTTGCTTTCTTCTTCTTATCATAAAATTCTGGATGAATATTCCAATAGCTATTTTTATCATGATCTTGGTGACAATAATATTTACAATATTTTAGCATATAATCATATTGGATTTGAATCCATTTGGATTTGATTTCTCTGATATTATCATTCTCTTTATTTATTCTAATCCTTTAAGGTAGTTTACCAACTAAATCTACCTCAACTTTGACTCTTGTACAACTGGGTCTAGTTTGGTTGTTAGAAGCCATATTAATTGTTAATGGCTTTCCTACTAGTGAAGCAATAGAAAAAATTGATTCTCGAGCAATGAAATTCGGAGGCAAGTCCGGCATTGAGATTCATGCTACTCCTATTGTTGTCTCTACATCTGGCTCAAACCATGGATCCCATTTCGAAGTTCGCATCTGCCAATACATCTCATTTGTCTTTATATAACAAGCTACTATAGATAGTAATTGTACATAATCCTCTATTACTTCCAAATGAATCAAAATATGCCTTGCATCCAATACACCTATTGTACAATGTCCTTTGATCCCACACTGAGCTGGTATTGCTTTTCTTAACTCATTAATGTCTGGCTTGCCATATGAAAATTTTTCGATGATAGCATATTGGAGATCAATTATGATTACGTTACGTACTTCTGATGATTTCCACGTGATAGTACATTCTCCATATAGCATTATTATCGGTTTGGGTGGAACCTTAATAATATTGTTATCAACTGATTTTGGCTTTAATAGATCTGCAAATTTTGGAGTATTACTCCCCTTTTGATTCATTGTAGTATTAACTTCATTATTTTGATTCATATTTTTATCCGATGGGGTAGTCCTACTGTCAACATTGGCCATGGAGGCTGGAAAATTACCATGTTTTACAATTGTATTTAGGGTTTTTGGCTAGGGTTGTAGAGAGCGTTGTGAATTCCATATACATACAAACCATACATATATACATATATAACCATGCCGGGAAAAGGAACCGGGTTTAGCATGAATTTAAAAACATTAACCTGGTTATGTGTAGCTTAACCGTCCTTAACCACCCATGGGCTAAATAGGTCCAGTGTAACCCACTGAACGAGCCCCGATGTGTGTATCCGTACAAATCGGAGATACCATAAGAGTAAAGGATTCCCAAATACCCTTCACCCTCCATGATACATATGTACAGTGTACTTAGAGGATTCTGGTGTACCTCATAGTATCATATAAGGTCTCCATGACCTACCCCTCATATCGGCAAACATGAGTTTCTAGTGTTCATCCATTGTACTCCCATCTTCACGGTTAGGTATCACTCCCCACCTTTATTTCCCAATTAAAAGCATTTACAACCAACCAAACCATTATTATTAACCAAGGCTATACATAGTTGTATCATCATACCGACTATAACTTGCAAGTGTTGTCCCTAGCCAAACCTTTTAGAGATCAAGGGATTCCCATATACCCATAGATCAAATTATCCAATTAACTTGGGGGAGTCCCATGTACCCCACAAGTTTTCCATTATTATGATTACTTGGGAGATTCCATTGTACTCCACAATAAAGGTTGTTAAACCCAAAACCATTCCATTTTGACCATTCCAAACCATTTAACTATTTAGGGTTCCATTACCAAGTTTAAACCATGCATATGTTCCATTAAAATAATTAAAACAGTGTCGTGAAAACATTCTCATAGGCATTTTATCAAACATATTGGAAGCATAGCATTTCCAAAAACAAAGCCAATTACCATGTGGCAATTCCTAGGCAACAAATTCTCCAAAACCACTATTAATGCATATAAAAGCATAATTAAAACATGGGAAAACCATAACCAAGCATTTATAACTAAAACCCCCAAATTATATTTGAAAACCGAAAGCAATACAATAATTAAACCATGAAAATATTGTATAAAACCATGCCTTTAGTTGGAACTAACAATGAGGGAAGAGAACATGCCTTAAACCAAGAAGACCATTAAGAGAAATCACCAACACAAGCCCCAAATTAATTCTTAAGATGAAACCCTATCTTACTTTGCCCAAGAACTTTAAAGAGGATTAGAGAGTGTTTTCTAAGTGTTAATGAATAGAATAATAGGAAAAATAACCTCCCAAGTGAGCTAAAAGTTATGGGGCCTTAATAAGTTAAGAGGGGAAATTTCTAGATATCTCTCACTTAAACTACACCAAAATACCATCCAAGGGATACGACTATCCATACCAGTCATACCCTCTAATACGAGTGGTACCCACAACTCATACCCAAGGCTATCTCCCTTGGACCAAACACTGTCCCAGGTATGACTCACCCAAAAACAATGTCTTATCCATCCATACGGCTTGTACCCATAATTCGTACCCTTGGCAGAATAGAATCTAATGAGGATTGAACACTGCCCACCATACGAGTCCATAGTATGACTCGTGCCCTAGCTTATGGCTCATGGTGAGCCACTCATACTCAGATCTAACCTAAGTCACTAAGTATTAGACTTAGTAAAGTAGCCAAAGAATACGTATCCACCGATACGACTTATTCCAAACTAATAGTACCCATTCCAATAACCCAACCAACCCACTAACTAACACTGGTCAGCATACGACTAACCCATACCACTCTTATCCTATTGTACGAGTCATTTCCCCTAGTCATATCCTGAACAAAGACCAGAAATCCAGGAAATTTTCCAAGGGCTAGAAACCCAGGGTGTTTTAGTCTCCCCCACTAGGAACATTCATCCCCAATTGATGAATAAGCTAAGGTAACCACTAGCACAATTTATTTTAATTATCAAATACCAATCCAAACCTTAACCAAGTTAGAAAATAAAGATGAAAAGATATTAATCTTTCCTTTAACAAAGTTTCAAAAAAAAGTATGTCAAAGAATACATACCTTCCATACGAATCCCAGGAGAAGTAAATAGATATGGATACTTGGACTTTATCTCTTCTTCCACTTCCTATGCAACCTCTTCTACCTTGTGGTGCTACTATAGAACCTTAACTAAGGCCACATCCTTGGTTCATAATCGACGAACCTACCTTTCTAAAATCACGATCGAGACCTCTTCATAAGACAAAGATCCGAGATACCAAATCCCTCCAAAGGAACCACTGAAGAAGGATCACCATGGCACTTCCTCAACATAGATACATGAAATGCCGGATGAATAGATCTCAAACCAGAGAGAAACTCCAATTCATAAGCCACATTACCAACCCTCCTAAAATAGCATAAGGACTAACACACTGGGGACTGAGCTTCCCATTTTTACCAAATTGCATTATTCCCTTCATGGGAGATACCTTTTGGAAAGCCTTATTCCCAACCTCAAACTCCAAGTCTGCACGCCTTACATCCGTATAGGACTTTTGGTGACTTTAGCTAGTCTTGAGGTTATCCTAAATCACCTTCACCTTTTCCATAGCTTGATAAAAATAATATACATAAAACATATATGTCTCACCAAGCTCAAACCAACCAATAGGATATCTATACCTCCTACTATATAATCCCTCAAAAGGGGCCATCCCAATGTTATAATGATAGCTATTGTTGTAAGAAAACTCTACCAAAGGTAGATTCTCAACTCAACTACCACCATAGACAATCACACATGCCCAAAGCATATCCTCTAATGACTGAATAGTCCTTTCCACTTGCCCATCTATCTACAAATGAAAAATAATACTCAAACTCACCATAGTACCCAATTTTTTCTAAAAAGACTGCCATAAGTGAGATAAAAACTATGTATAATGATCAAGATAATTGAAAAAGGTACCCCATGCAGCTTTACTATCTCATAAAGATACAACTTTGTATAATCCCCCACAAAAAAGGTCGTTCTCACTGACAAGAAGTGAGCAGACTTTGTCATCCTATCCACAATGACCCAAATCGAATCAAATTAGTTTCGAGACCGAGGAAGACTAGTAACAAAATCCATGTTGATCACTTCCCATGTCAATTTGGGTAGATTAATTTTATGATGCAAGCCACTAGGCCTCATGTGCTCAACTTTAACTTGTTCGCACACCATGCACTTGGCTACAAAATCAGCCACATCTCTTTTTATTCTATTCCATCAATATATCTCCTTGAGATCATGATACATTTTTATCGAACTGGGATGAACAACATAATGTGATTCATGCACCTCAGCCAAAACCCTTTGTCGAAAACCATTGACACCAGGAACACACAACTTCCCTTGGTACCGTAAAGTACCATAACCACTAATCTCAAATACCATAACCTATTGAACACCAAAATCACTCTTAATTTTCATCAAAATTGGATCTAACACTTGTTTCTCCTTGATATCTACACCAAGAGATGACCAAACCACTTCTTATACCATCACCCCACCATCCTTGGAGTCCAAGAGACAAACTCCAAGATTGGCCAAGCGGTGAATATCCTTCACCAATTCCCGCTTTACTTTCTCAACTTAAGCCAAACATCCCATGGACAACCTACTAAGAGCATCAACAACCTCATTAGCTTTACCTGGGTGGTAGTGAAGACTCATATCATAGTCCATGAGAAGCTCCAACCAGCTTCTTTGCCTGAAATTTAGCTCCTATTTAGTGAACACATACTATAGGCTCTTATGATAAAAAATGATGTCTATGTGCACTCTATATAAATAATGTCATCAGATTTTTGAAGCAAAGACCACCGCCAAAAACTCTAAATCATGAGAAAGATAATTCCTATCATACAGCTTTAATTGCTTGAAAGCATAGGCAATCACCTTCCTATGCTGGATCAAAACACAACCAAGTCCCACCCGTGATACATCAAAATAAACCAAAAACACCTCTATACCTTCTAGCAAGGTCAGAATCGGAGAAGAAGTTAGCTTATCCTTAATATTTTCAAAACTCCCTTCACACACTTCTGACCAAGAAAACTTTACCTTTTTCTGAGTCAATTTGATCAAAAGGGAAACTATCATCGAAAAGCTTTCCACAAATCACTTATAATACCCAGCCAACCCAAGAAAATCCAAATGTTGGTTGAAGATTAACCACTACAACCTTTTGAGGATCCAACATAATCCCCTTACTCAAAATAATATGACCAAGAAAGGTCACAACGTTCAACCAAAACTCACACTTGGTGAACTTGCCATACAATTATTGTTCTTTCAAGGTCTGCAATATGATACAAAGGTTATTAGCATAATCCACCTCACTCTTAGAATAAACTAGAATTTCATCAATGAGAACAATGATAAAAAGATCGAAAAACTGCCTGAAAACCTTGTTCATCAAATACATAAATGCCGCCGGGCCATTAGTTAAACCAAATGACATAACCAAGACCTCAAATTGTCCATGCCTAGTACTAAAAGATGTCTTAGGGATATCCACCTCTCTAATATTTAGCTGATGATACCAAAATGAATATCTATCTTATAAAAGAACTTGTCACCTTACTATTGATCAAACAAGTCATCTATCTTTGGAAAAGGATATTTGTTCTTGATCGTTACCTTTATTTGACTGGCGATAGTCAATGCACATCCGAAGGGAACCATCCTTCTTACACATGAACAACACTGATGCACCCCATGAGGATACACTATGATGAATAAACCCCTTATCCAGAAGGTCCTTATATTTCTCCTTAATTTCTCTCAACTCAACCAAAGCCATTCTATAAGGACTAATAGATATTGGATGAGTGTACGGAACCAAATCAATACAAAACTCAATCTACCTATCCGCAGGAACACAAGGAAGATTATCCAAAAAAACCTTAGGAAACTTATTTACCAGCAGAACCAAATGAAAAGAATGACCTTCTGAGTTAGAATCTTTAACCCAGACCAAGTAATAAAGACACCCTTTGGAGATTAATCTCTGAGCTCTAAGATAAGAAATAAACCTCCTGCTAAGATCTAGGGAACCACACTCCTACTCTATAACTGGTTCACTAGGGAACCTAAAGACAACCTTATGAGTCTGACAATCTAAGGACACGGAATAAGAGTGTAATTAATCCATCCACAGAATAATGTCAAAATCCACCATATCCATCTTAAATAGAACTTCCAAGGTCTTCTTACTACCAAAAGATACCACACACCCCCTATAGACTCTTTTAGCAGTAATCGAGTCACCTATCGAGGTAGAAATAAAAAAGGATCCAAAACAACCTCAGGATTAAAACCAAATTATAAATCAACATATGGGGTCGCATAGGAAAGAGTGGAACCCAGATCAAGCAGACAATACATAACACAAAAAAAAGTTGTAACATACTAGTAATGACACCAGGTGATGCCTCATATTATTGCTGAGATACAAAAATATATAACCTATATCAACCTATGTCAGTACCAGAAGAAGGAGAAGACACATAAGTCGTACCACTAGGTGCAGGAGCAGAAGATAAATCAATCAGAGCTTTGACCGCTCCCAAAGAACCCTTACAAAACGGACAGTTCTGGGCATATTGCCTGGCTGATAACATTTAAAATATCTGTCCCTCCCTTCATCAGAAAATCCCGATGAAGATGACCACAAAACAGATAAAGAGGGCATGAAGAAGCTGAATGAGCCCCAATTGCCTGATATTGGGCACCCTGTGCTTAGAAATTATCACCACCTTGCAGACGCCTATCACCCAACTGCATCGGGTAAGGAGCACTAAAAGTATAGGAGGAACCAAACTCCCCCACTTCTTCTTTAGCCATTTAATGCCATCCTGACCACCCTACTTAGAGAACTACCCTGCACAGAGAACCTTCTCTTTTTCCCCTACATTTCCCCAAACTTTGCCAGCTTTCTCTTTTTATTCTGCACCTTTTGCATATAGACAACCAACCTCAAAATATCCATATCCTTAATTAGTAAAGTAATCTTGCTTTCAAGAATAAAATCCTGAGATAACCTAGAAGTGACCTTTCTCATCCTCGCTCTCATATCAGTAACAAAATCCAGAGCATACCATGATAGCTTATAAAACTTTAAGGTATATTCCATTACAAATATTTTTCCCTGCTTAAGATCACAAACTTCTCCATATATGCTTTTCTTAACCCCTAAGTAAAGAAGCAATCAATAAAAGCATTGGAAAAGGCCTCCTATAAAGACACTCCTCAACATCACCTTTATCCCTATCCCAATCCTCGTACCATTGGTACGTAATATCCTTTAGCTAATAAGATGCTAAATTTACCCCTTCCACATTTGTGGCCTACATCACATGAAAGATTTTCTCCATTTCATCCAAGAAATCATGAGGATCCTCCTCCATCTTTACTCTAGTAAAAGAATGAGGATTCATCTTTATAAATTAGTCAACCTTTGAATCCTCAACAGATAAAACACCAGATGTATCTTGCTTAGCCTGAGCAACAATCAATTGAGAAATAACTTAAATTGATTGGCGAAATTATGCATTACTCACCTTACCTTAAGGAGGACTAGTAGCAACCTAGGAATAATTAGGGATAGGACCCTAGAATCGAGTGCGAACTCTAGTGTAGGTCGTACCCCATCAACATCATCCCCAGATGAAACATAAGAATTTTTGTATGTTCTAAGTCATCGAGGCATGATCTGAAAAATGAACAAACAAGGATTAGAGCAAATTCCAGGACTTAGACTCCATGCTTAAAAATAGAATACCAAGAAAATGAAATATTCCTAAATGCCTTGTAGCCTCTTCCTTATAAGTATGGCACGCTACATACCCCTAAAAAAGACTCTACTCAACACGACTTTGTGGACTCCTAATTGACCATGAACCTAATGCACTAAAACCAACTTGACGTGATCCAAACTAGGGAGTTTTCATAATGGGCATCCCAAGTGGGGACTGCCCCTATTACCCAACCCAACTAGCCTATGAATATATTAAGTCGACTGAATTCCGAACATATAACAATATAGTGTTATTGCATAAACTAAGACTCTAGTATAGGTCTATATTCGTGACCACCCAAATGAGTCCAACCATTCGATACCCAATCAATGACTACTACCAACCAAACCATAATCAAAACCATAACAATATGAGTTAATAATAATTATATGTAATCCCAAAATAAAAGAGGATGGAATAGTAAGAAATTTAGTCCTACAATATCAGCCCCAATACCAATGCCAATACTAAGGCTGACACCAATACTGATCCCGCCCATACAAATCCATAGTATTTCCATAAAAGCCTCTAACCAAATAAATACAAAAATTTGGTTGGGACATGACCCCAACCATAGCCAAAATAATTATCCATAAATAAACCAAAGTATGAAATAACATCCATGAAATAGAGCTTTCAGGAAAGATGGAAGATCACACTTCAATTCATAGCTCATCCCAAAGTTCAACCGCTAAGCAGGAGGATTAGAACGACTAGTTCTTGTATCGCATGGGGAAATAGTCGCTGAAGATAGGTTAATAAGTGAACGCTAGCATAAACTCAGGATAAGCATAAAATGATACCATTTAATAAAACCAAGTAAACCATACATATATACATATATAGCCATGCTAGAAAAAGAAATAGGGATTAGCATGCATTTAATACCATTAACCAGGGTATGTGTAGCTTAACCGTGCTTAACAACCCATAAGTTATATGGGCCCAGTATAACCTCCTAAATAGTCCTCAATGCATATAGCCACACGAACCAGAGATACAATAAGAGTAAAGGATTCCCAAGTACCCTTCACCCTCCATGATACATATGTATAGTGTACTTAGAGAATTCCAGAGTACCTCATAGTGTCATATAAGGTCTCCATGACCTACCCCTCATGTCGGCAAATATGAGTTTCCAGTGTTCATCCATTGGACTCTCACCTTCACGATTAGCTATCACACACTATCTTTATTGCTTAATTAAAACCATTTCCAACCAACCAAACCATTGTTATTAATTGAGGCTATACATAGTGGTATCATCATACTAACTATAACTTGCAGTATTTTCCATTTTATAGATCAAGGGATTCCTATGTACCCATCGATCATATTTTCCAATTAACTTGGGCGAGTCCCATGTACCCCACAAATATTTATTTATTATGATTGTTTGGGGTATTTTATTGTACCCTACAAGAATGATTGTTAAACCTAACACCATTCGAAATAATTTAAAATTTTAGGGTTCCATTATCAGGTTTAAACCATGCATAAGTTCTATTAGAAAAATTCAACAATGTAGTGAAAACATTCTCATAGGCATTTTATCAAACATATTAGAGGCATAGCATTTCTAAAACCAAAGACAATTACCATGTGACCATTACCATGCAACTAATTATCCAAAACTACCATTAATGCAAATTAAAACATAATTAAAACATGGGAAAACTATAACCAAGCGTTTATATCTAAAACCCTTAAATTATATTAGAAAATCTAAAGCCATACAATAATCAAACCATGAAAAAGTTGTATAAAACCATACCTTTAGTTGGAACTAACAATGAGGGAAGAGAACATGCCTTAAACCAAGAGGACCATGGAGAGAAATCACCAACACAAGCCCCAAATTAATTATTAAGATGAAACCCTATCCTTTGCCTAAGAACTTTAGAGAGGATTATAGAGTGTTTTCTAAGTGTTAATGAATAGATTAATAGGGAAAGTAACCTCCCAAGTGATTTAAAAGTCGTGGGGACTTAATAGATTAAGTGGGGAAATATTTAGATTGCCCTCACTTAAACTGTGCTAAAATCCCATCAGAGAGATACGACTATCCATACTAGTCGTACCCTACAATATGAGCGGTACCCACCACTCATACCCAAGGCTATCTCCCTTTGACCCAATACTGTTAATGGTATACTCACCCCAAACTATGTCATATCTATGCATACGGCTAGTACCCATGATCCGCACCCCTGGCAGGTTATTATATAAAGAGGATTAAACACTACCCACTATACGAGTCCATGGTACAACTCATACCCTGGATTATGTCTCATGGTTATCCACTTGTATTAAGATCCAACCTAAGTTAGTAAGTCTAATACTAACTGAAGTAACCAAACAATCTGTATCCACTGATATGACTCGTACCAAAAACATCAAACCCATTCTAGTAACCCGACCAACCCACCAACTAACACTGGTCAACATACGACTAAACCATAATGCTCATATCCTAGTGTACGAGTCATTCCCCTTAGTCATATTATGTCCAGTTTCTAAAAATCTAGGAAATTTTCTAAAGGCCAGACACCCAGGGTGTTTCAACTTATTATACTTCTATATTCCTATTACGTTCTTTATAGATAGGCCTAAATCATAGCATGATTATGAGTTAATTCTAGATATGGAATGGGATTTAGACATTAAAATAATGATTAGTATGATTAGTCTTATTTGGAATATTTAGGCTAACTTGGAACTGTAATTTAGGTGAAATTTCCTTAGTTCCTCAAGATGTAGGAAATATTTCTATCTTAGCGCCAATAGTGACTTATTTAAAATCTAAAAGTTGATGTGGATATCTTATCCTAGTCCGAAAGGGAAATTGCCTAAATATGAATTTCGGGGATTATAAGTGGGCCCTTTGATCTCACCTCAGGCCAAGACTTGTGTTGGCTCTTTTAGACTTATATATATGTTAGCGTGTTAGGCATAGTTGAGACTAATGAACCTTTAGAATAATGTTTAATATATTAATTAGTGGGTTGTGATTTTTCCTCCAGATCATGATGTTATGGTTATTCTATATATATATTTAGGCCTAAGGCTATGATTACAATGCTGTAGTTATTTGAGACATATTATTGAGCCCAAGTCCATGCTTATTATATTAGTTGGATTTCGAGAAGTATTTATAGTTGTTAAGGTAGTGGTCATAGTCTGTAGACATATTAATGCTCATATTGGTGTTGTATGGATACTAGTGATGGAAAGCATAGACTCGATACATTCATGATCAGTTAGATAGTGAATTCTAAGATTCCAATTGAAAATATGATTTTAAACTCTTTTCCTGAAATGAATTTGTTCCCACTTTTCACTTTTCAAATGGTTTCTTCATAATAAAAATTATGCCATCTTAATGAATGACTTATGAGACTTTGAGATTAATAATAATGATCTTAGAGATTTGACTAAGATAGATTCTGGTCCACAGTTTTACTTCTACTATTTGCCTCATTAAGAGAGATGATGTCTTTTTCTATACTCCTATTATGACCTAGTCCCGGAGTCTACCTTAGGTAATGGATTTAAAATCTTGTAACCAAGGTTCTATCCATGTATATATATATATATATATATATATATATATGCACATATATCTATGGTACTGGCTGATAGTTCATTGATGATGATATTAATGATCTCGGTTCTGTTTAAGTTTGATGATTGATTATTATATTGATGATATGAGTTCCAATTCAAGTCCAGCAATTGATGATGATATTGATGATATGAGTTTTGTTTAAGTTAGGCTATTGATGATAAATAGATGATATATGTTTTGGTTCAAGTCCAAAGATTAATGATGATATTGATGATATTAGTTTATACACTAGGTTACTTTGTGGCATTCTGATCAGTTATGGTATTATTGTTTATACTTTGTCATTCATTCTTGAATGTGCATTGCTTATCACCAGTATTCCCTATATATATCATCCTTATAGAGGGCTACATAGGTATAGGTATGAGTGTTGCTCGCAGTATATTGTGTGGAGCTTGTATCCATCAACTTTATGAGAGGCTGCATGGGTATAGGCTAAGACTATATTTGCTGAGTGTTGATTGAACCCTCTAGGACTATGAATGTGGTAGTTTATGAAAGACCTAGATAGGTATTATTTGTTAGGACTAACCGGTTACTTTGTATTGATTATGTTCTTGGAGAAATTGCTATCTTAGGGCTAATAATGACTTATTTACCATTTAAAGTGGTTAGGATACCTTAGCCTAGTCCTAGGGGGAAATTGCCTAAATATGAATTTTGGGGATTGGAAGTGGGCTTTTTAGTCTCACCTTAGGCCAAGACTACGTATGTTAGCATGTTAGGCATAATTGAGTCTAATGAACCTTTAGTATAATGTTTAATATATTACTCAGTGGATTGTGATGGGTTTTCCCTAAATCATAATGTTATTGTTGTGTTGGATATCTATTTTGTGCTAAGTATGTAATTACGATGTTGTACTTATTCCAGCCATATTATTGGGCCCATGACCGTGCTTATGAAATTAGTTGGATTTCAGGAAGTGTTTATCATTGTAAAGGTAGTGGTTATAGTTTGTAGGCATACTGACACTTATAATGGTGTTATGTGGATACTGGTGATTGTATGTATAGAATCGATACATTCATGATCACTTAGATAGTTAACACTAATATTCCAACTAAAAATATGATTTTACTACTCTTTTCCTAAAAAAGATTTGTTCCCACTTTTCACTTTTCAAAGGGGTTTCTTCATAAGGGGAATATTACCATCTTAACGAATGAGTTATAAGCCTTTAAAACATATAATGATGATGTTATAGATTTTACAAAGATTCCAGTACACAGTTTTACTACTACTATTACCTCGTCGAGAGAGATTCTGACCCCTTTCTCTACACTCCTATGATGACTTGGTCCCAAAGTTTATCCTGGGTAACGGATTTTAAATTTTTTAGCCATGATTATAGCCATGCACTTATAAACATATACATTTATATATCTCTGGTACTGGATGATAGTTGATTAATGATGATTTTGATGATATGAGTTTTAGTTCAAGTTAGGCGATTGATGATGACATTGATGATATAAGTTCCAATTCAAGTCCAGTGATTGATGATGATATTTATGATATGAGTTTATACAATAGGTTACTTTGTAGCATTCAAATTGATTATGGTATTATGGTTTATACCTTTGCATTCATTCTTGCATGCGCATTGCCTATCACCAATATGCACTATATCTATCATCCTTATGGGGGACTGTATAGGTGTAGGTATGAGTACTGCTTGTGGTATATTGTGTGACGCTAGTATCTATCAGCCTTATGGGGGGGGGTTACATGGGTATAAGATCAGACTGTTGTTTGCTGCATGTTGATTGAACCTTCTGAGCCTATGAAAGTGGTAGTATAAGAAAGTCTTGGTTAGGTCTTATTTGTCCGGACTAGCCAATAACCTTGTATTTTTATTTTTATTAGTATTGCGGTTAGTTTATGACAGATTGATTATTATATTGGTATTTAGATTTAAGGTATGAGTCAGGCTCTTACATCTTATGATTATGTTATTATGCATGACTATCCCATGATTAGGAATTATGGCTTTAGACCTTGGTATCTTAATCTTTTCTAGACAGTTGCTTTATTATGGATGATTATCTCATGTATAGACATATGAACTAGAGACCCTAGTTTTATTAGAACTAGTTCCTAGTACCCTTGAGTTATAGTTGTTATGTATATGCATCTATCTATTAAAGTTATGGTATTACCGTATATCCCTCCCTTCTTTCATTACTTATGTTATATATCCATACCTTTTCCTTGTATACTACTCCTTCTGCTATTTTTTCATATATTGGCTAGTGATATATAGTATAGTGCTAGGGTATCAGGGTATGGTTGGAATAGGATAACTTATCCTTATTTTTTTGTTAGCTTATTACATTAGTCGCTTGGATATCAATAGAATAGTTATCCTTATGGCCTCTTTTTCTTTATTATGTAGTTTGCTTGATATATAGTTGTAGTTTACATTCCTTCTTGCATGCTATTTAAATTTACAATATCTTTGGAGCTCAGTCAGCAATTACCTATTGAGTACACGTATTGGTACTTATACTACACTTCTGCAGTATCCAGATCATAGTATGGGTTCTCGCCATTGTTGTGTACATCATGTAGAGAAACTATGGTTCAGAGACATAGGGTGAGCTCCTGGCATTTGGAGTATTACTATTATCCCTCCTATGTACTAGACTAATCTCTATGTTGTTTTCAGAGATGGGTTGTATTAGTATATTCACTTAGTATCTCATTTTATAATCTTAATACATTAGAAGCTCTTGTACTAATTCCACCAGGTTTTGGGACTATCTTGTGTATTTTAGCCTATTTACTCTATTTATTTCACATGCTTCTTTCATTTCTCTTGGTAGTACGCTACTAGTAGTTTCAAACTACAAGTTGGCTTACCTACTAGTGTGTTATAGTAGGTGACATCATGACTCAAGAAATTTGGTCATGACACCTTTGGAATCGACCCAATAAATTGGTAGTCTGACACCGCGTGGTGAGTATAAGATAGGTTTTCAGTAGGTAAAGAGTTCAACTCCTACAAGTAGTGAGGTGGTCATAGTCACTCCAGTTCCACCTTCTACATCTATAGTGCCCCTCACCCACCTACTTTGGGTTTGTTTATGGTATCTTAGAAGTTTCTACATTGATTTATGGATAGGAAGACAGAGCTAGCTGAGCATTAGACTTACACAAAAACCAAGATGTCCAAGTTGGTAACTCGGATTAGGCCATAGGTGCGTATTACTATTGAGATGTCTGAGTCATGGGTTAAAAACCAAATGATTTTTTCATGACCTAATTTCTTAGGTTATGTTGGCGCCTAGTATAACACACTGGTAGGTAAGCCAAACCCATAGTTTGGAACAGATAGTAACGAACTACCAAATATATAAAGAAAAGATTTGTGGAATGGATGAAATAAAGAAGCAATTACATAATACAATCCTAAAACCTGGTGGTATCAGTGCATGAACTTCTAATAAATATAAGAGTACAAGAATGAAATATCAAAGGAATTGCACTGATACAACTTATCTTCAAATACAACATAGAGACTAGTCTATTACATAAGAGGGAGGTAAGTAATACTTCGAACATTAAGAGCACACTCTAAGTCTACAAACTATGGCTGCTCTGTCCGATACACATATCAATGGTGATAACCCGTACTATGATATGAAGGCTGGAAAAGTATAGTTTGAGTACCAAATGAATGGTACTCAGTAGGCGACTGCCAATTGAGCTCCAAAGATAAAGCAGATATATATAACTTATAAATAAAATGGAAACTACACCCAAGTGTTTAGCAACCACATAAAATAGTCAATGTGATGGTACGGATAACTTATCCTATTCATATCCAAGAGACTAACATAATAAGGCTACAAAGGTATCAAGGATGAACTATCTTATTTCAGCCATACCCAGGAATCTCAATACTATGTCGTATATCCCTAGACAATATATGAATGATGGATGAAATAAGATCATATAGCATTATACAAGGCCACGGAATGAATATACAATCTGAACAAAGGAAGGAAGGGATACACAGTAATACCAAAATTACATATAGCTAGATATACATATATATAGTTATAAGGTCAACTCGAAGTATAACCTAGATCATCATATTCTTAGTTTAAGGACTCATTATAATCCTATTAGTATTTAGTACTGACAACTTTGGTTTTCTAATCCTTCTAATCACATCATGAATTAATCATGCACAATAATTAAATCATAAGATGAAGAGGCAAGAATCATACCTCAAATCTCGATGCTGAAACAATGAACAATCAGTCATAACTAGACATAACAATGATCATAACAATGATAATAACAATATCAGTAACAATGCGACTAATCGGATATTCCGAAAAAACAAATACCTAACCAAACCTATGCATACCCCCCATTGTCCCAGGGTTGAACAATGCAGTAAGTATACAGAAACACAAGGCATAGTCATCACCTATATCTATCAAGTTGTCCTATACCAGTTGATAGATATAGGTGCATACTAGTGATAGGCCATGCACATGCAAGTATGAATGGAACAAAATTACAATACTAAGACCGTCATCATCATCATCATCCCCATAATAATCACCCTCTAGAGTTACCGGGTATATATATATATTTCCAATACATAGGGCTTACCAGACTCAGACCTATAGATATGCATATAGGCATATCAGTATAATAATCCTCCAGCCTTATCGAGTATTAATATCATCATCATAAAATCCTCTGCCTTGCCGGGTATCATCACATCATCACAATATCCTTCGGACTGGTTGGTCATCATCACATCATCATAATATCCTCATCAAAGTTAATAGAGAGCACGCCCCATAAGGGCTATACTAAAGTGCAAGCCCCACGAGGGCTAAAGTAAAGTGCAAGACCCAGAGGGCTAAAGTAAATAATCATGAAAAGAGAAGCAAGGTAGGGTATATTTCCATAATAAATCATTCTTCATCAATATCATATCCATAATAAGTATATATATAATAGTTGAATGGACTCAAGTCATGGATAAAAGTGTGTAAGTTTGTAAGTCCATTTACCGAAGTGATCATCAGGAAAAAATCATTATGAAGTGTAGAAAAGATCGAAATCTTTCACGCCCGGAGTAATTAGTAGTATCATATCATAAATCGGAACTTATCTCGGTCAAGTCTTTAAAATATCCTTATTAACCTCTTTAACTGTAAGTTATTCATCAAAGATTTGAATTTATTATTCTGAAGAAAACCATTACTAAGGCAGAAAGGGGTTTTTACCCTTAGTAGAACCCATAATAATATTATAATCCTATCAGAATCATATCAACCATTGATACAACGATCATCAATGTAACAAAATCATGCATTCCATCACCCTTATTCAAATATTGGAATTATAAACTTCATACCGCATCTTCCTCCATAATATCTTGGAAAGATGTGTATAAACACACATACACACATACTTAAGTATATATATATATATATATATATATATATATATTCATAAACTACAATCGTATTATTTACAAGGATAATTATTTTCCGAATTTCCAACCGATGTCATGAAACGAACCTTAGCCCTATAATATATCCGAAATAATCACAACATCGAAATCATGGCCTTAGGACCATATACATGTCCAAAACTCATAGTGATATCATGTATGTATAAATCATCTCATAGCTATAGGACATTGTGTATTCACGAGGAATAACCTCTCTATAAGCTATGAATAATATCTATAATCATCTCACATATAGGATCAATAAGGCATAACTCATATCTATGAGCCATGTTATCTGTATAGGCCACTTATCATTTCTAAGAGAAACTAGTACCTTTAAAGGTCCAACATCATATATAAGAGACATATCACAACCAAAAGTCATTATCTATAATTCTAGGACAGTTATCACAATTTACTAGGTCATGAAGTAAACTCGATTGAAAGGCTCAACAGTCTAAACTATGCCTAGGATCTATAACTAAGTTCACATGGGCTAACACAAGTCTTGGCTTAAGTGGGTAGGATGAATCCACTTCTAATACTCAATTTCCATAATTAGGAAACACATACCCCAAACTAGGCTGAGGTATCTAGTTCAACTTATAGATGTCAAGTGGGCCATAACCAAACCTAAGATAAGAACTTTGTCTTGAAATATGGGCATTTAAGTCAACTCTACTATGATTATAGATTCAAGATCAATAGTCTAGCCCAACTAAGTTTAACCATACTAACCATGATTCCAACAATTAAACTACATCCCAAACCTAGTATCATATCGTCTCCATGCTACAAATTAGTTCAATCTAGGGAGAAGACAATAGGATTCAAAAAGGATATCAAGAAATTTAATTTAAGGGTAAAAATCCTCATCTATTCCCAAACTTTAATATTCATGACTAAGTCATTCTATACATAATCAATCTTAACATTTACATTCACACTCAATATATATCAAACATCATCTACGAAGAAGATCATATAGAAGCCTACCACAAAGACGAACCACAAAATCTTACATTAATCACCAAATGTCCATCTTCACTTCACTATCCCAAAATGCCATCACACTAACTAAATCATAATCTACTCCTTAATATGAGGATAACGATATTGATGATGTCCAAGAAACACCTCCCTTTAGATGATGGTACGGTCACTTTCAAGATATAGTAACCCAACTAAGGTTGGGTTCAAATCCCAAGGGAACATGTGGTTTGAAGTTATCAACAGTTGTAGTCTACAGGAAGTACTGGAAAGTAAATAGGGGGATTTGTTTGTACTAATATTGAGTAAGTAACAATATTAACTCTAGTTGAAATTAGTTATGGGTAAACACTAGGATCGTGTTCCCCCTGGTATCTCAACTCCAAAGATTTATCATGAGTTGTTGAACTAATCTAATACCTTGTATGTAGAATCGATAAGTTATGTACCTTCTACAGTATTTTTGATGAATAGAAAGATTTCACCCTTTACCTATTAAGTCTTTGAGTGTTGCTTTACAAACCCTTACCCTGGTCCCAGTTAACTATCACCTTTTGAGTCTCAAGTTATTGTATGAAGGATAATAATCATTTATATATACCGTTGTGTTGTAACGGATCAACTATTAACTCCCCAAATTATTGTTGTCTTTCCTAGTTACAAACCATTTGTTAGAATAGGTAGTAATATCTAGGCAGGGTCCTAACATTCACAATAGATAAGACAACTATTATAATGAAGATAAAACAATGATGACATGGGTATTGGTTTCCCATTAGCAATCACACTTTTCCTACTTTGTCAATTTTCCAGGGTTTCCACAACCCTAGCTATTGGTTTTAGCAACTCATAATTATGAAGAAATCAATAACATTCATGTTGCAACGTAAAGATGAAATCACAATGACAAGATAAAAGAAAACCCACAACTGTAAACTAAATAATCAATAAAAGTCAATACAATGAAATCCTAAGATCAAAGATGGATCTTGAAATCAAATTATGTTTATAAGTGTTAAAAGTGTCGACTGTCTACAAGAATGTACATAAAGGGTATTTAAAGTACATAAGAAAAACCTAAAACTAGCCTGAATAGAATAGGAAAAAATAGGGTTGGTGGCTACCCACTTCCTAACCTATGATCTGGCAGGGCATAGGCACTACTTGCGGCTCGAGCATAGGGCACAGGTAGCGGGCACAGGTAGCAGGAGTAAAAATCCGATAGTGTTTATCTCTCGGGATTTTGACTTTCTAGCACTTGCTTTGTGTAAATATGGTCCATAGGTCTTTGCGGCCACATGTTGACTTGGTAGGTGCCGGGAGCTAGTTTTTTCAGCTCTTCTTCGATCCTCAAACATGTATTAATCACGATCAAGCTAGAAAACATCCCATTCATTCATAATTGCTGCAAAAGTAACCAAAAGCACATTTTTTCACCTTTTCACAAACATGTCATTTAAAATATGGTTTCCTGCAAAACATACCCAAAAGAGATCAAATCTAACTAAAATCCCTAAAAACTTGAATATTTTCCTCATTTTAAGCATCGAAAGTGTTGTATTTCTATAGCACATCAACATCCTCAACTAAAAATTTTTGTATGTCCTTTGGCAACAAAAACACAATAAAACAAAAGCAGCGCTTAACTAGGAAAATCTAAGATCTTTAAGGTAGTCAGCCATCTCTTTTAGTTCAAATCACAACATCCCATCCAATCTCACTTTACAAAACCAACTGTGTATGAATATAAAAACAACAATATGACACAATGGGATTAAGGTATTGCAATTACATTAGCAACAAACAACCAATCATATGTTCAAATTAAACTATCCGAAACAGAAAAATAGCTAGCAACATAACTCAATGGCCCTCATAACAAAGATGCCCCCCTCAATCATATGAAATAATGTATGTCAATATAGGGACGATCAAGAGACACTGATACCCAACAAAGAAGCTCCAGTCAAAGCATGTCAAATACCATATGCTTGCCCTTATTTTCTTTACTGTAACATTCAGATAGTCAAGTTAAGATCACTATAGGGCTTTTATCGACATGTAATGTAGGCTTAGGGAGTGGTGTGATAGATATAAACATTTAAAGTGACTAAGCCTACTTGGCACTACACTAACTTTTGGGGTCTCACTAACTAGACAATTGCCTTTTATTCCACCTTATTTATTCCTTTTATTATTTTATTGCACATTTAGGTTGGGTGTGGTATTTTATTCTTTTTTTTTTCACAATTGTCAATTTTTTTACCACACCCAACCCTACTAATTTTTTTCTTATTTTACTCTTCTTTATACCCACTTTATACTATATACCCCTATGATAGCCACCTTCAACTTAAGCTTTTTGCCTGTGTTGAGGTACATACTGTCCAAGGAGGAACAAGGCAAAAATAGGTAAATTGTAACACAAATAGAAAGGTGAAAAGTGTAACAAGAAAAAGATTCTAAAAGGCTCAAAACAGGGATCAAGGGATACAATTTGCACATGTCATTTAGGCTAAATGTGGAATAAAATAAAAAAGGGCCTATGATCCTTTCCTTATCGACTATCCTACAACCTAAGCAAGACTAAACAAAAAAGTTCTGAATTTAACAAACAAAGGAAACTTGGTAGCATCTCACACTTACATAGGATAAAGTCAATATTACCAACTACTACCTATTCAGTTTATGTAATTGTCAGCAAATGGTTATCATGTCCCTAATACTAATGCCTTACAAAGATCCATGGAGTTCACACATGTGTACATTAATAACAATTATAAAACATCATATTTTGGAGGGGTATAAAAATTAGTCAAAAACTAGCTACAACCCTAAATACTCAAAATCTCCTAATTACACAAAACATCATGAAATAAACCACAACATGCCTAAACTTGCCAGCTCTACTAGGAACAAAATCCAGGGAAAAAAAGAACAATGACAAAAACCCTTGGAGGGCATCAAGATCCACAAATAGCCCCACTCCCAACTGAAAATCATAAATTGTCCCTAATGCATCCAACCAAAATAAGAGAGTTAGGAACATACAGGCGACACCATGGGTGCAAAGATTTGATGTCAATCACGTAATACGAATACAAATAATATATGTTGGGTTTCTTTCCAAAAAGCACCTAATTTACTATTGCGACATAAAATAGTTCCCTTAACTACTCTTACTTCGTCAAGGTCCATCTCTTTAGTAACTCTAACTTCTTCCAGGTTTCCCATGTAATGTTTCACACATTTCTCGTTTACTTTAAATGGGACGTCACCATTAGGCTTTACCTTAATAGCACCATTTAGGAACACCTTAACCACAGTGAATGGTCAAGTCCATCATGACCTTAGCTTACCAGAAAAAAGTATAGTCTTAAATTGTACAGCATGACCAAATCACCGGGTTTGAACATTTTCTTCACAATCTTCTTATCATGGTACAACTTCATTCTTTACATGTAAATGGACGAAATTTCATAAGCCCAGAGCCAAAATTCATAAAACTCATTTACCTTGCTCAACCTCACGCCATTCAAAATTCATCCTTTTCCATGCCCAAAGTGCTTTATTCTCTAGCTCAACCAGTAAGAGACATGTTTTCCCATTAACAAGCGGATATGGAGACACATCTATGGGAGTCTTATTAGTTGTCCGGTAGGCCCACAATGCATCATCTAGCTTCCTAGACCAGTCAGTCATATTGGAATTCATAGTCTTCGCCAAGATGGACTTTATTTTTCTATTGGAGACTTTCACTTGCCCGCTAGTCTGTGGATGGTAGGGTGTTTCCACTCTATGCCTCATATTATATCTATCAAGAAGGGCCTTGAACAACCGATTACAGAAGTGAGAACCACCATCATTAATAATTGCCCATGGGGTTCCAAATCTGGAGAAGATGTTTTTTTTAGAAAAATAGTTACACTTCTTCCTTCGTTGCCCAAAAGTAAAACTGCCTCCATCTATTTTGATACATAGCCAACTATTAGAATGTACCTTATTCCATAGGATCTCACAAATGGATCCATGAAATCAATCCTCTATACATCAAATAACTCCAACTCCAAGATAGGTGTTATAGGGAGTTCATGGCGTCATGAAATCTTGCCTTGATGCTGGTATTGGTCACAGGCTTGTAGAAAATCATGAGCATCCCTGTAGATTGTAGGCTAATAGAACCCATATTTTAGAATCTTATGGGTTGTTCATATACCAATATGATGACCCCAACTTGTGATGAATGACAAGCCTCTCGAAAGCTCATCATCTCCACCTTTGGTATACATCTTCGAATCACTCCATAAGTACAAACCTTGACCAAATATGGGTTATCGCAAAAGAATTTCCTTACCTCATGCATAAATCTCCATCATTGGTGGAAGGATAAATCTTTTAGAATGAGGTCACTTGCTAAATAGTTGGAAAAATCAGCAAATCAGGGAATCGGATCATGAGATACTGCTAGCACACCCTTATCTAGAAAATAGATCATTCCCTAATATTTGGATTCTCTCTTCTTGAAGTCTGGATAAGTGGTCTATGACTTGATTCTCTTTACCTTTTCAGTCCTTGACCTTAAAACAAAACTCATTCTAAAAGAGTACCCAATGAATCAATCAAGGTTTATCATCTTTCTTCTTTATCAAGTACCTCAATGATGTATGGTCAGTGTGAACTATCACCTTGGTCCCAATTAAGTAGAACCTAAATTTCTCAAAAGCAAAAATCATTACAAGTAGCTCCTACTCTGTAGCCGTCTAATTTTTCTATGCGGGGCTTAGGGCCTTATTTGCATAATAGATAGGATGCAAGATCTTCTCTCTATTTTTACCAAGGATAACACCCAAGGCCACTCTGCTTGCATCACATATTACCTTAAAAGTGCAGATCAATTTGGTGACATAATAATAAGTGCTTAAATTAACCTCTCCTTTAGGAATTTAAAATTCCTAAGACACTCATCATCAAACACAAACTTTACCTCCTTCTTTAAAATTTTTCATATTGGGACTGTAATTTTATAGATGTCCTTGATGAATCATCTATAGAAATAGGCGTGACCCAAAAAATTTTGTATACCTTTAATTGATACTGTTGGAGGTGATTTTTCAATCACCTCTATCTTTGATTTGTGTACTACAATGACATATTTGGAGATCTTATGCACTATATCTTCTCTCTCCATGAAGTGATATTTTTTTAATTTAGCACCAAATTGCATTCTTAATATCTCTTCAGTGCACTAGCTAGATGTGCTGGGCAATCATCAAAAGAATCTCTGACTACTGAAAAGTCATGCATGAAGACATCGATCATATATTCCACCATGTAAGAGAATATAGATATTATACATATCTGAATAGTGGTAGGTGCATTGAAAAGTCTGAACGACATCCTCTTGAATGTAAAGGTCCTATAGAGGCAAGTAAAGGTAATCTTTTCTTGATCTGTGGGAGCAATCATGATTTGATTGTATCCCGAGTATCCATCAAGAAAGCAATACCAACCCTTGACGATAAGTCTATCCAGCATCTGATCCATGAATGTCATCAAAAAGTGGTCTTTTTTAGTCTACTTTTTCAGCTTACTGTAATCCACTAATGCTCACCATCTAGTCACTGGCCTCATTTGTACTAATTCATTCCTTTTATTTGGAACCACTGTTATCCCCCTTTCTTTGGTATGCATTAAACTGAGCTAACCCATCTACTCTCCATAATAGGTAAAACCACCCCAATATCTAACCATGTAATTATCTTCTTCTTTATCACTTCTTGTATGTCACACATATCGGAACCTCTCTCAACCTTCTAAGTTTTCCACCACCTGTTAGTTATGATATCTGATCCATAATACCCAAAGCTATCTCCAATCATAATATTATAAAGGCTCCTTCAGAAATAGTATCTGCCATCTCTTTTTAATTAGTAGTCAGGTCTCTATAGAATATGTCTAATAATCTTTTCCCTGATATTTGGTAGTAGGGTACCATACTCCATCTCTTCTTGGATCAAAATCATGCATCATACATAGATTCTGAGTTTAGCTGCCTAAAATCGTAAATCTCATCCTTGATCTACAATACCCTAGATAGAGGAAAGAACCTATTCAAGAACTAGCTGTGTAGCTCCTTCTATGTAGTAATAATTTCTCTCGACAGTTTCCCAAGCCATAATAATGCTTCTGCACTAAGGGAGAAAATAAAAATCCTTAGTCTCAATGCCTCCTAATCTACCCCTAGTATGGTGTATGAAGTTCATATCTCAATGCAATTTACCATGTGCATGTTTACGTTATCTGTTGGCGACCTTACAAACACACCCTTCAAGTATAAGAGCTTAATCATAGCGCTAGAGATATTGACTTTAACAACAGGAGATAAGGCAGGAGGGATAATGGATCTTGTATTAGCTGGCTCATCGTATCCCAAATCTTCTTCATCTTTGAGATATCGCAGAACGAATTGAGATGTTAGGATCTCTTGAGATCTACTTTTGGACTGATTTCTACTAATTTTTGCTCGGTAGTTTTCTATTTTTCTCTCAGAAATATCCCGAACTTAGTCTTTAGGGATATTATCCCTTATTGCTTATGACATCATAATATATGGTTATAGGATCCTCTATGATATAAGCAAGAGTAAGTGATTGCCTCTACTCACTGTGCTAGGCATACACCGGTGTACGCCAAACTAAGAACAAGAAAAACAAAAACCTAAAAATAGCAACAATTTCAATCCACAAATCAACACTATGCTCCTCGACAATGGCGTTAATTTCTTGATGAAGTCCAAGTAACACCTCCTATTAGATGATGGTACAGTCGCTGTTAAGATATAGTAACCAAACTAAGGTTGGGGTCGAATACCAAAGGAACACGTGGTTTATAGTTATTAGTAGTTAGAGTCAAAAGAAAGTATTGGAAAGTAAATGAGGGGATTTGTTTGTAGTAATATCGAGCAAGTACCAATATTAACTCTAGTTGAAATAAGTTATGGGTGAACACTAGGATTGTGTTCCCCCTGGCATCTCAGCTCCGCATGTTTATCATGCATTGTTGAACAAACATAATATCTTGCATGTAGAACTTATAAGATATGTACCTCCTATTGACTTTTTGATGAGTAGGAAGATTTCACCCGTTACCTATTGAGTCCCAGAGTATGGCTTTACTAACCCTTACCCTGATCCCAATTAAATGTCATATTTTGAGCCTTATGTTATTCTATAAAGGCTAATAATTATTCATATACCGTTGTGCTTTAACAGATCGACTATTATCTCCGCAATTTACTATTGTCATTATGTTTTACTTGTTCTACCCCTTTGTTAGAGCAATAGTAATATCTAGATGGGATCCTAATATTTGCAACCACTAAGGCAACTATTATAATGAGGATAAAGCCATGCATGCCATAGGTATTGGTTCCCCATTAACAATTGCACTTCCCCTGCCTCATCAATTTTCCAGGGTTTCCACAACCCTATCTATGGGTTTTCGACACTCATGATTGTGAAGAAATCAATAACATTGATGTTGGAAAGTAAAAATAAAATCACAATGATAGGATTAAAGAAAACCCACAACTGTAAACTGGATAATCTATCAAAGTCAATACAATGAAATCCCAAGATCAAAGATGGATCTTTAAATCAATATATATTTATAAATGTTAAGTGTCGACTCTCTACTAAAATATACATAAATTGTATTTATAGTACAAGAGAAAACCCGAAAAACTAAGCCTAAACGGAATAGGAGAAAATAGGGTCGGTGGCTACCCGCTTTCAGCACCTACGGTCGAGCAGAACACAGGTACTACCTGCTACCCAGGAATAGGGCGCAGGTAGCGGGTGCGGGTAGCAGGAGAAAAAATCCTGCAATGTTCAGCTCTCGAGATCTTGACTTTCTGGTACCTGCTTTGTGTACATGGGGTCCGTAGGTCCTTCTTGTGGCCACTTGTTGACTTGGTAGGTGCCAGGAGTCAATTGTTTCAGCTCTTCTTTGATCCTCAAACATGCATTAATCACGATAAAGCTAGAAAACATCCCATTCATCCATATATGCTCCAAAAGTAACCAAAAATACCTTTTTTTACGTTTTTCACAAACTTATCATTTGAAACACGGTTTCCTGTAAAACATACCCAAAACAGATCAAATCTAGCAAAAAGACCTCAAAAACTTGCATATATTTCTCTTTTTAAGTGTCAAATATGCCATATTTCTATAGCACATTAGATATCCATATTGCACCATTGTGCTTCGGGTCCAAAAACCACACCAAAAACCCTAAGTAGGTCCCACATATGAAAAATACATTTTTGTGGCCAACCCAACATGATATCAAGCTCATGGAATCAAAACCCTCAAAAATGGGTGTAAACCAAGCAAACTTTGGGCTAAAATCAAGCCCCAAGTTAATTTGGTGTTTTGGGTCAAAAACCAAGAAATTCATCAATAAAGTGATGAAATCTTACCTTCATTCTGAAGATAATTATAATAAAAGATGTTTATCAAGCTCTTAAGTCACCCACAAGACATAATTTTGAGTTATCATACCCATTTAGGGTTCTTAGGCATCAACTATAAAGAGGAAATGCCCGAATTTGCGACATTGGGCTCTATTTATAGACCCTTAAGCCAAAGAGATGTCGCGATCGCCATCAGTAGGACTATAATCACCATGCTGTGATCTGCATAGGCATTGCTGCGATCGCCAAATGTGATCATTGTGATCCTTGCATGATTGCCATGGCACCAGTACTAGTAACTTAGTAATTTTTCCAAGTTTGCAATGATGCCTCAGGATTCATTCAAAATCTAATTTTCGCAAATGAACTATGTAACTACACTAAATTTGACGTTCTCGATACGTTGTCAAAGTTGGATTTCCAATCCGAGGTTGTTTCAACTAAATATGGATTCCACACCCATATTTCTATATTTTCAACTTTCTGATCAATAGCTCGAAATGAGCTCGGGTGTATTGGGATCCAAACCAAAGATCTACCTAGCCTAAAATTGATATTTTGAATATACTGATGCAGTTGGAATTTTCATCTAAGATCATCTTACTAAAGTTTAGGCTCGGTGGCCATTTGGAATCAGCAAAGATTTCTAAACAAGGAATTGTTCTAAAAACCTAACAAACTACCCAATAAATGAACTATCGTTACCAGTAAGTCATAAATGACTTAGCATAATTATGGAAAAGCCCTAACAATGAAATAGGCAGAAATATGAAAAATGACCAAAAGGGTCATTACAATATCCACTACTAAAGGACTTTCATCCCCGAAATTCAATGGATAAAAAGAATCTCAAAAGCTTGAAAGTATAAGGTACTGGGCCCGCATACTCCGAGCACAACTTCCCAGATAACCTTTATGAGGAGAGAAGTCTTCCAAGCGATTTTGCCACAGGTGTCCCTTTTTCAACTAGCAACTTCACTTTGCTTCCAAACAGCCAAAACTCAACTTCAACCACCAACTGGCTACCAAGTAAATGAAAACGCCGATACACGTAATTTGAACCACAACATATTGATACCATATCTATACTTGCACAAATCAAAAAAGTCTCATCCAAGCAAAACTAACCCAAGGCATGAGTCCAACAATTGACTCCAAATCCAATTATAACCTTATTTTACAAATCCATACTTGCTATATACTCCAAACAAGGAGGAAACTAATTTTAGTTTTGTTCGCACAATCTTATCAGAGAGAACTCAAAGAACTGAAATTGATCCACTGAAAGTCCATATGGTAAATGGGAAAATTAGCTCATAAGGTGTTATCTGGGTACACATATGGAGATAATCAAGGAATTCAATCTATACCAGTGCTATTGCTAGTTCGACCAATAATAAAAATAAAATATAGAAGATCAAGGAATAACTACTCATTACAAAATAATCCGCTCCAGGATGCCTCATTAACCAAGAATGGAACCATACCGAATCCAACTCAGGTATATTACTCCCATTGAGTATATTATCCAAAATTTTCATAGAACACTAATGACACAATGTCAAAATTGAAGAAACCAATATCGGGTACATGGGCTATCATCTAAACACATATCATTATAATCTAGTCAAAGTTGAGAAGACCGAATAAGTAACCACAGAATAGGATCAACCAGTATATAAATGAAATTCTACTAAGGAGAATCTAAAAAAAAAAGCTACACTCCGCTCCACAACTCTAAGATAAAGTCTTAACACTAAGGAACCAACCATTCTAAACTATTCAAACCAAACCTGAAGGCATACATACTCCAATTTTATCATAACTTCCAAATAACTACTCAAAGACGCCAAACCTTAAATTAAGACAACAAATCCAAACCAAGGTCAAATACTCACATCCACCATACTATCTGAATTTGGCATATCTATACCATATCATGCCAAGCTAAAATCAAAACATAACTAAAGAATAAAATTGAAATAGAGGATATATCACCAGCTGGAAACTCAGGAAATCCACTCCATATTCGCTGGAGGGCATAAAATTTCAACACATACTCAAGAACTCCTCAAAGACTACAAATCGCACTAGTAATGGAAAAAACTCTAGAAACTTATTGAATTACAACTCAAGTCAAAAGTTAATCAATCCAACACTCCATCTCTGCAAAGAATAGCCATAGGCACATATCATTAAGCAATAACACTCCACCAAGCCTTATTAGGCCAAACAAACTCAGAAATAGGGATCTTTTAAATCTATCTAAGAATTACATCATCAAAGAAGGAATATACCACTCTCAAAACTAAGGTCAAAATCAAAACTACCACCAGAAATCCAACAACTCAAAATGAAGAACTTTCAATTTGCTAACTCAAGAAATAATCACAGGAATGGCCACCTACCTCTAACTTTCCAACTCAACTAAAGACAAGACCAAATCACATCAAGAAAGGAACATCCAATCTCTCACTAATAACAAGGGCAACCCACCAAAAGGAACAAACCCAACAAATCTAAGAGATAAATCCATAACATCTTTATCCCAATATCAAAACCATTATCGGGTGAAGAAATAGCTACAAACGAAGAACGGACCCCAAACTAGTCAAGCTAAAAATGGCCTAAATAAGAAAGGATAGTCAACAAAATAACTTTTTCAATGAGGAGACAAGTCTAAGAATTTCAATCTCAATAACGAGCAATATAACCAAGTTACTAACTCTAGAGTCATATAGAACCACAAAAGGTTAACTTAGCCTCGATACCACAAAACATTCCTGAATCAATGTAACATAACTAATTAAGAAGAAATCAATCAACCTCGCTGTGCTATGGAAAAGAAATCATCAAATTGAGCTATATCTATTCAAGCCACCAAATAAAAATTGCAAGGAAATAAAATTCTAACTGGATAAGACTAGTCTATATAGATATTTAAAGTGACTAAGCCTAGTTTGCACTACACTAACTTTTGGGGTCTCACTAACTAGCCAGTTGCCTTTTATTCCACCTTATTTCTCTATTTTATTCCTTTATTGCACATTTAGGTTGGGTGTGGTCTTTTTTTTCACAATATTTAACTTTTACCACACCCAACCCTACTAATTTTTTCTCTTATTTTACCCGTTTTCTTACCTACTTTATATGACACACTCCTATGATAACCACCCTCAACTTAACCTTTTTAGCTATGTTAAAGTACATACTATCAAAGGAGGAATGATGCCAAAATAGATAAATTGTAACACAAATTGGAAGGTGAAAGGTGTAACAAGAAAAATATACTATAAGGCTCAAAGTAGGGATCAAGGGATACAATTTGCACATGTCATTTAGTGTAAAGGTGGACTAAAATGAAAAGGGGCCTACGATTCTTTACTAATCAACTATCCTTCAGCCTAAGCAAGACTAACCAAACAAGTTCTGAATTGAACATACAAAGGGAGCTAGGTGGCATCTCACACTCATATAACACAAAGTCAATATTACCAACTACTACCAATTTTGTTCCTATAATTATCAGCAAATGGTTATCATGTCCCTAATACTAATGCAATAACAAGATGCACAAAGTAAACACATATGTACATCAATCTCAATTCTAAAAGATCGTATTTATGAGGTGTATAAAAAATTAGTCAAAATTTGATTACTATCCTTAATACTCAAAATCTCCTAATTACACAAACAATCATAAAACAAAGCACAATATGCCTAAACTTGCCAGCTCTACTAGGAACAAACTTTGGAGAAAAGAGGCACAATGACAAAAACCCTAGGAGGGCATCAAGACCCACAAATATTCCCACCACCAACTAAAAATCATGCATTGTCCCTAATACATTAAACAAAAATGAGAGAGTTAGGAACATACCTGCAACACCATGGGTGCAAAGATCTAACGTCAATCATGTAATACGAATACAAACAATATACCTTGGGTTACCTCCCAAAAAGTGCCTAATTTACTATTGTGGCATGACATAGTTACCTTAACTACTTAGACTTTGTCAAGGTTTATCTCTTCAAAAACTCTAGCTTCTTCCACATTTCCCATGTGATGTTTCACATGCTGCCCATTTAGTTTAAATAGGAAATTTTACCTCAATAATATGATATGGGAATACCTTAACCATAATGAATAGTCCAATCCATTGTAACCTTAGCTTGCCGTGAAACAAGTGTAGTCTTGAGTTGTGAAACATGACCAAATCACTGGGTTTGAACATTTTTTTCATGATATTCTAATCATGGTACAACTTCATTCTCTACTTATATATGGATAATAATTTCTCATTGGGTGCCAAATCTGGAGAAGATGTTTCTCTTTATAAAAATAGTGACACTTTTGCCTTCGTTGTCCAAAAGTAAAACTGCCTCCACCTATTGTGACACATAGTCAACTGCTACCAGAATGTACCTCACGCCATATGAGCTCAAAAATGGACCCATGAAATCAATCCCCTACACATCAAATAACTCTAACTCCAAGATAGGTGTCATAGGGAGTTCATGGCATCACAAAATATTACCTTGACACTGGCATTGGTCACAGGCTTGTGGAAAATAATGAGCATCCTTATAGATTGTAGGCGAATAGAATCCACATTATAGAATCTTATGGGTTTTCGTGTACTTTTGTGATGACCCCCAACTGGTTATGAATGACAAGCCTCTAGAATGCTCATCATCTTCACCTCTGTTATACATATTTAAATCACTCTATTGGCATAAACCATGAACAAATATGGATTATCCCAAAAGAATTTCCTTACCTAATACAAAAATCTCCATCATTGTTTGAAGGATAAATCTTTTGGAATGAGATCATTTGCAAAGTAGTTGGAAAAATTAGAAAACTAGGGAATCAGATCATGAGATGCTACTAGCACACTCTCATTTGGAAAATAATCATCTATCTCAAGATCATTCCCTAGTATTTGGATCGTCTCTTCTTAAAGTCTGGATAAGTGGTCTGAAACTTAATTCTCTTTCCCTTTTCTATCCTTGACCTCAAAATCAAACTCTTGCAGCAATAGTACCCAATGAATCAATCGAGGTTTAGAATCTTTCTTCTTTATCAAGTACCTCAATACTGCATGGTCAGTATGAACTATCACCTTGGTCCCAATCAAGTAGTACATAAATTTCTTAAAAGTAAAGACCATCGCAAATAGCTCTTACTCTGTAACTGTGTAATTTTTCCATGAGGGGTTTAGAGATTTCTTTGCATAATAGATGGGATGCAATATCATCTCTCTTTTTTGGCAAAGGACCACACCCAAGGCCAGTTCGCTTGTATCACACATTACCTCAAAAGGTGCATATCAGTCTACTAACACAATAATAGGCACTAAAATCAACATCTCCTTCAGGGATTTGAAATCCTTGAGACACTCATCATCAAACACAAATTTCACTTCATTCTCTAAAAGTTTGCATAGTAGGGATGTAATTTTAAAGAATTCCTTGATGAATCTTCTATAGAAATAGGCGTGACCCAAAAAACTTCGTATACCTTTAACTAACACTAGCGGAGGAAATTTTTCAATCACTTTTATCTTTGCTTTGTCTACCTCAATGCCATGTTTAGAGATCTTGTGCCTTAATACTATACCTTCTCTCACCACGAAGCGACATTTTTCCTAATTTAGCACTAATATTCTTCACATCTCTTTATTACACTGGCTAAATATGCTAGGCAATCATCAAAAGAATCTTTTACTACTGAGAAGTCATCCAGGAATACATCAATCATATCTTTCACCATGTAAGAGAATATGGACATCATACATATCTTAAAAGTGGTAGGCACATTGCAAAGTCCGAACGATATCCTCTTGAATGTTAAGGTCCCATAGAGGCAAGTAAAGGTAGTGTTTTCTTGATCCTCAGGAGTTATTATGATTTAATTGTATCCTGAGTATCCATCGAGAAAATAATACCAACCCTTGTTGGTATGTGTGTCCAGTATACGATCCATTAATGGCATCATAAAGTTGTCTTTTTGAGTCCACTTATTCAACTTTTTATAATCCATTAGTACTCTTCATCCAGTCATTGGCCTCATTGGTACTAACTCATTCCTTTTATTTGGAACCAGTGTGATCCCTCTTTCTTTGGTACGCATTAAACAAGGCTAACCTACGTACTATTTATAATAGGGAAAACCACCCCAATATCTAACCATTTAATTTTCTCTTTCTTCACCACTTTTTGCATAAAAGGGTTAATTCATCTCTAATGCTTAATACTTGGAATGTTGTTCGGCTCAAGCTGTATTTTATGTGTGCATATACCTTGTGGGGTCCCTACAAAGGTAGCAATGGTCTATGCAATAGCCTTCTTAAATTTCTATAATACTGATATCTAAGCCTCCACCTGTTCATCTGCTAAATCCATTACAACGATCACTGGTAAGGTATTGTTGGTCCCCAAGAATGCATACTATAAGTAAAGAGGGATGACCTTTATTTCCCATACTAGTGGTTCTTCAATTGATGGTCCCACAGGAGGTGTGGTTCTCTTCTTCAAGTCAAGATTGAACTACTTAGGGGGATACCTGTAAGAGTCTATACAATGTAGAGCATGAGCCATCTCATCAAAGTCAGCTATTCCATTATCCTCAAAGTTCATGATTACAGTAGCTTGGGATTTTACCCTTAATCTTTCCTTAATAGGCACATCAACTGTGATCATGTCATCATCCTCCACATCAATCACTACCACAACTTTCATATCATCTTGCTTCTGTACTTTAACGTATATATTAAAAAAAATTCTCATCGTTCAACTTGAAGATGATCTCTTCCAAGTCCATGTCAAACAATACCCTGACAGTATCGTCTACCTAATATAATTGGAGAATGGATATCCACTTTGCAATCTAGAATCATGAAATATGTGGAATAAGTGAATGATGCTACTTTGACTTCCACGTTAGACATAATACCTACTGGTTCCTTTATCGATGAATATGTCATCAACAATCTTTCTAAGGTAGACTATAGTTCGCCTAACCCTAATACCTTGTATATTACCAATGGCATAATATTTAATACTGCTCTAGTATAACATAGGGCCTGAATAATATCATAAGGTCTAAAAAAACATGCTATGTTGACTACACCTGGATTTTCTTTCTTTTTAACTAAAGTTATATGATAAAATAAGCAAAATTCATTGACTATGTTCTAGTGATCTTCTCCAATCCAGTCATCATCAATAGCATTGTCAAAATCATCATCTGTATAGCTCAGCTTCTCAAACCTAATATTAGGTTGTTTTATAACATCACCTTTATTCTTCTTTTGTTCATATGTCATAGGAAAATTGTACTCATTAGGTGAAGAGTCATCCCAAGTATCAGTGGCCATATAGTGAACAAGGGTTAGATGATGTTTTACATTATCATCAGGTACTTCTTCTGACAAAATCTCTGCCATAGTGAAAGAGATTTGCCCACACTGATGCTCTAACATCTTAATAGTAGTTTTATGTGACAACCTTTTAGGCTAATCAAAAATTTCAGCTTTAAGTTCATTTAAGTAAACTGCTTGGCTCTCTTGACCCTTCATCAACATAGTAAATATCTCTTCTATTCTAAACTCTGCCTTTTGTCTGCCAAGTGGAATGTGCCTATCTCTCTTATTATGATTGTTCCAACCTTGGTTTCTTTTTCTTTGGGATTGGAAACCCACTGAATGACAATACACACATTTGCCTCCTCAGATACCCTAAATTCTTACACTTTTAAAGAATTGATGTTTGCAAATTGCTTGACCAACTTAATAATTTAAGTCTGTAAAAATGAAATCTCTTAGGATACAATATTCTTAGCCACTCTCTGTTGACTAGAAGCTCCAATGTCATACATATCAGAACCTCTCTTAACCTCCCAACTTTTCCACCCCCAGTTAGTTAATGAGGTCTAATCCATAATACCGAAAGCTATGTCCAATTGTAATCTCATGAAGGCTCCTCTGGAAATAGTTTCTGCCATCTCTCTTGAATTTGTAGTCAGGTCTTTCTTGAATATATCTGATTAGCATATCCCTAATATCTAGTGGTTGGGTACCATACCCAGTCTTTTTTTGAATTGAAACCATGCATTATACATAGATTCTAAGGTTAGCTGCTTGAAATCATAAATCTCATCCTTGCGCTGCAATACCCTGGATAGAGGAAAGAACCTATTCAAGAACTATCTGCATATCTCCTTCCATATAGTAATAGTTCCTTTTGATAATTCCCTGAGCCATAATAATGCTTCTCCAGTATGTGAGAAACGAAAAAGCCTCAGTCTCAGTACTAGCTGATCTACCCCTGGTATGGTGTATAAAGATCATATTTCAATGAAATTTTCTAAGTGCATGTTTACGTCATCTGTTGGCAAACCCTAAAACACACCCTTCAAGTATAAGAGCTGAATCATAGCACTGGTGATATTGTATTTCACAGCAAAAGATAAGGTCGGAGGGATAATAGCTCTTCTATCAGCTAGCTCATCTTATCACAAATCTTTTTCATCATCAACATATGGATAAATAAACTGATATGCTGGGATTGTTTGAGGTCGGCTTCTGGTCTAATTTCCATCGAGTGGTGCTCGATGGTCTGCTGTTTGTCTTCTAACAACATCCTAAACTCTATTTTTAGGAACATTGTCCCTTATTTCTTCTGACATCCTACTATGTGTTTGTACGGTCCTATTTAAAATAAATAGGAGTAAGTGATTGCCTCTACTCCGTATGATAAGCATACACGACATATGCCTAACTAAGAACAAGAAACAAAAACATAAAAACAACAACTTCAATCCACAAATCAACACTATGTTCCACAACAACGACGCCAATTTCTTGATGACATCAAAGAAACACATCCTTTTAGATGATGGTACGGTCACTGTCAAGTTATAGTAACCCAACTAAGGTTGGGTTCGAATCCCACAGGAACACGTGGTTTACAGTTATCAGCAGTTGGAGTTGAAAGGCAGTACTTGTAAGTAAATGAGGGGATTTGTTTGTAGTAATCTCGAGCAAGTAACGCTATTAACTCTAGTTGAAATATGTTATGGGTGAACACTAGGATTGTGTTCCCCCTGGCAGCTTAACTCTTCTGGTTTATCGTGCATTGTTGAACCAACTCAGTACCTTACATGTAAAACTGATAAGGTATATACCTTCTATTATTTTTTGGATGAGCAGGAAGATTTCACTTGTTACCTATTGAGTCTTAGAGTTTTGCTTTACTAGCCCTTACCCTGGTCCTAGTTAACTATAATATCTTGAATATTAAGTTATTAGATGAAGGCTAATAATTATTCATATATACCGTTGTGCAACAATACATCGACTATTAACTTCCTAAATTACTGTTGTCTTTATCTTTTCCTAGTTATTACCCATTTGTTAGAGCAAGTAGTAATATGTAGATGGAATCCTAAAATTTGCAACCCCTAAGGAAACTATTATAATGGAGATAAAGTAGTGCATGTCATGTGTATTGGTTTCCCATTAACAATCACACTTCCCCTACTTCATCAATTTGCTAGGGTTTCCACAACCCCAGCAATGGGTTTTAGACACTCATGATTGTGAAGAAATCAATATCAATCATGTTGGAAAGTAAAGATTAAATCACAATGATAAGATGAAAGAAAACCCACAATTGTAAACTGGATCATCAATCAAAGACAATTCAATGAAATCCCAAGATCAAAGATGGATCTTTAAATCAAAATATATTTCTAAGTGTTAAAAGTGTCGAATCTCTAATAAAAAGTATATAAAGGGTATATATAGTACAAGAGAAGACCCTAAAAACTAACCCTGAACGAAATAAAAGAAACAAGGTTGGTGGCTACCCACTTCTAGCACCTACGGTCTGGCAGAACACAGGTACTACCCGTGGCCTAGGAACAGGGCATAGGTAGAGGGTGCAGGTAGCAGGAGCAAAAATCATGCAAGATTCTGGTCTCGAGATTTTGACTTTCTTCCACCTTCTTTGTGTACATACAGTCCGTAGGTCCTTCTTGTGGCCACATGTTGACTTGGTAGGTGCCGGGAGTCAGTTTTTTAGCTTTTTTTTATCCTCAAACATGCATTAATCACGATAAATCTAAAAAACATCCCATTCATACATATTTGCTCTAAAAATAACCAAAAGCACCTCTTTTCACCCTTTTCACGAACTTATTAATCCAAACATGGTTTCCTACAAAATATACCTAAAACAGATCAAATCTAACAAACAGCACTCAGAATCTTGCATATTTTCCTCATTTTCAGCATCGAATGTGCCATATTTCTATAGCATATCGTATACCCATATTGCACCATTGTGCTTTGGGTCCAAAAATCACACCAAATACCCTAAGTGGGTCCCATGTATGAAAAATACATTTTGAGGCCAACCAACATGATTTCATGATCATGACATAGAAACCCTAAAAAAATGTGTGTAAACCAAGAAAACCTCGGGCTAAAATCAAGCCCTAAGTGAATTTGGGGTTTTGTGTCAAAAACCAAGAAATTCATCAATAAGGTGATGAAATCTTACCTTAATTTGGAAGATATTCACAATAAAAGATGTTTAGTAAGCTCTCAAGTCACCCACAAGACACAATTTTGAGTCATCATGCCTATTTAGGGTACTTAGGTCTCAAGTATAAAGAGGACATGCCCGAATTTATAACATTGGGCTCTATTTATAGTCCCTTCAGCCAAACAGATGTCACGATATCTATCACTAGAACTATAATCACCATCTTGCGATTGCCATAGGCCTTTTTGCCATTGCCATGGCAAAATCAAGGTGATCCTTCCGTGATTTCCATAGAACCAGTACTAGCAACTTGGAAATTTTTCCAAGTTTGCAATGATTCCTTAGGATTCATGTATAATTTGATTTTCACAAATGAACTATTTAACCATACTAAATGCAACGTTATTGATGTATTGACGAAGTTGGATTTCTAATTTGAGGTTATTTCTTCTAAATATAGGTCCCTCACCCATATTTCTAAATTTCTAACTTTTCAACCAATATCTAGAAATGAGCTTGGGTGAAGTGAAAAAACATCAAAGGGATTTTTCCATAGGTATCCATTTTTCAACCAGTACCCTCACTTTACTTCCAAATAGCCAAAACTCCACTTCAACCACTAATAACACTCAACTCACTCCCATAATTGAAGGGTGAGGCTGTCGTTGTTAAGTAACCTAATTTGATTTGGGGTCGAATCTCAAGGAGCAAATTATAGAATTCAAATACTATGGGTGTTGAAATTGCTACGAGGTTACCCAAAATGCTAACAAAAACAACATGTAAAATAAAATGAGTGATTTTTTTGGAACCTTTTTTTACAATCTTTAGCAAATGATCAAGAGATGATACTTTTGTTTTAAGCAACAATATTGTGGGAAATCTGGGGATTATGTCTACCTAAAGGTAAAAGTATGTGGGTTAATGATGGTTTAGCATGAAATTTAGTTGTTAACTAAAGGATAGGCAAGATCGGAGGTTATTGTGGTTAATATTTCAATAAAATCACAAGGATTTCACCCATTGGCTCTTTCGAGCACCTAACAAGTGTGAAATTTGAAATCACCCAAAACCTCAATCAAGCATCCCTATTTCTAGGATGATGCTCTTAAAATGATTTACACTCCTAATACAGTTATTTCTAAGATTGCAAAAGGGAGAAAACCATAGTCTTAATTGTCCACCATTGCCTTGTCCTCCTAAAACCTTCTTTCAAGGATGTTATGGGTTACCTCATATTCACCTTTATCCTTCTTTCGAGAATGATAAAGGGTTTCTAAAGTTTATGGTTTTGATCCATCAAAACCATTTAGAGATTTGGGGATTTCACACATTAAATTCTAACTCATAAGCTTAAGCAATTTTGAAATACTCACTCAATAACTAACAATTATGCAAACATAACAATACCCACACATAAATTACACTCTAGTTCAACATAATCCTAAGACTAAATTACTTAGTGATAAGTTATCAATTTGATGACTTGTTAGCACCTTTAAGTCTAAATTATCATGCTTTTCCATTGATTTGATGGTAATCTCTTACTAATACTCATTTATGTAGGTAAAAGTGAAAAGGGATGATGGGAAAGTCATTCAAGTCAATAAAAAGCCAAATATAAAGGAAAAGAGTCATCCGCATCGCATCCGCCTTACACCTGATTTGCATCTGCTTTGGAGCTGCTATCCTTCTGCTCTCTATCTACTCTCCATCAACTTTGGATCCGCTCAAGCAGATCAAGAGCAGGGTAGAAATTTTATAATTTTGTCAAATATGGAAGTGGGGACTAAAGAAGTGTTCCTAGATCATTTTTAAGACCTAGACTTCTTCTTTTAAACTTAGTATCTCTCTTAGAATCTTAGCTTCTCTCTTTTCATCTTAGTACCTATCTTTTAATCTTAGAAAAATTTTGTACTAATCTTGAATGAAAAATATATGTTAGTGATTTTCCATTGAAGATTTATTGAAATTAAAAGTTTGGAACTACATTCTCTCTACTTCTCATGGATGAAGTCAATGATAAATTTGGTATATTTTTACAATTTTTATCTATGCATAGCTAATTCTAAATCTTTGGGTTATGCTTGCTTAGGTTGTGGTAGTGTATGGATGTTAGCTAATTATTCTTCTAATTAGTTATTTGTAATGGGTGTTATATTTATTCCATGATTTAACTAAGAGTAAGGGGTTGCAAACCCCAACAACCCTTAAACCTATGTCATTCTTAAAAGAGGGGACATGGGTGAGGAATAAATGCAACCAATAGCTTGATTTATTTCATTTAATGACATTTCTTTGGCATAAGTATGTCAATTGAGGCAATAGATGTGGAAAATTATCACACTTATAAGGTGTTTGAAAGAACCCATTTGTGAAATTTAGTGTAAAAATTGAAAGTTTGACACTAATACATTGACATCTAGCCTACCCATGAATTTTATCTAAAAGTTGGATAAATTGTCAAGTATCCAAACATGAACCCACTCCTAGAATTGCATAACCCCAAGACCTATTCTCAATGGAATTCGCTCTTAGCATTTTTCAACGTCAAGATAGTGCTCTAAAATTAAAGTATTTAGCACTACAAACACATTCAAACTAATTCCCCCATTTTACATTTATGTTTGTTTTATTCACATTACGAGTCACCTTTTAGTAGAATATCAACACTCTTGAGTTTTGAATTCCATGCTTTCACTTCCCGTGGATTCGACCCCAATTTAAGTTGGGTTATTATTCTGACAATGATCAGTTGATATTTTCACCAAGAAAAAAGATGATGAAAGAGATGTAAATATAGTTAAAGTGATAAAGTTACTTAATTTTCTCACCAAGTATGTGATGGGAGCTTCTTCTAAGTCGGTCAACGTCATTGATCCTAAGAGTGATAAAGTTTATAATGATAAGGAAATGGAGTCTCTTGATGAATAAATTCAATTATTGTATAACCAATCGAGGATTCCCTCCCTACTTATCAAAGGAAAGATAGGAATCAAGGTTGGAAGAAAAAAGATCATGATAGAGATTAGCATGATAGAGATCAAGATCAGAGAGATAAGAAGAGAGATTATGATAGGTAAGTACCTCTACATAATCGGGAAAAGGGTAAAGAGTCAAGTTTCATTGACCTGGATAAGCTAAAAATTATAGATGTCCTTGCATGGATTTTAATAGGTGTTGAGGGGACCGACAAGATGGTGAGATAAATGAAAGGTGACTTCTCACATCTAATTCAAATGGTGACACCTCACTCAACCTCTATAAAGCAACTTGAAACTCAATTAGAACAAATCTCGGCATAACTTAATGCAAGTCCAAAGGGTGGATTACCTAGTGACAGTGTTTTCAATCCTAAAAATAATGCTCACATCATGGCTATTTACATAAGGAGTGGTCAGATTCTTGGTAAGGCTATTGTTGATCTTGGTGAAGACCCTAATAAAAAGGCAAATTAAGAACAAGCTAATGCAAAGAGAAAGTAGCTAGAAAAGCAAAATGATTATGATCAAAGCCTAATGAGACAAGTGTTGAACAACAGGAGGTAGTTAAAAAAATGTTGGACGTGAGAAATTTCCTAAGATTGTTGATGATGATACTCCAAAAGCGGATGGAACTCCAATTGTTCCATTGCCACAAATAAAAATTCCTTTCCCATTCCTACAAAGTCTCAATAAGAAGGATGATAATACCAAATTCAAGAAACTTCTTGATAATTTTAGCAATTTATCGGTGAATATTCCTTTGCTAGAAGCCTTACAAGAAATGCCCGGGTATGTTAAATTTATGAAAGACTTAGTTAAAAGAAGTGAGTCATGGATTTTTAAACAATTGAGATAACCCACAATTGTAGTGCTATAATATCTAGCACAATGGTGGTGAAGAAAGAAGATCCAGGTGCATTTACTATTTCTTGCACTATCGGGGTCTACAAATTTGAAAAAGCATTCTGTAATCTTAGGGCAAGTATTAATTTGATGCCATTTGTTGTGTTTTTAAAATTAGGCTTGGGTGCTCCTAAGCCTACCACTATGAAGCTTCTAATGGCTGATCGTTCAACTAAAAACTTTTTGGTGTATTGTATGATATTTTGGTGAAAGTTTAATGGTTTATCTTTTTTGCCGACTTTGTTATTCTTGATTGTGAGATTGATCCTGAGGTCCCAATCATTCTTGTTAGACCATTCTTAGCTACCAGAAAGGCCTTAGTGGATATGAAATATGGGAAGATAAAATTTTGGGTGAACAATGAAGAAGTATCCTTCAATGTGTGTAAGTCCATGAAGTAACCAATGGACTTGCAAGTTATTTTGATGATTGATGTGGTTGATGATGAGGTAGCTAATACCATTGAAATGGATCTTATGAATAACCCCTTGGTGGGTGTATTGTGGAACTTTGGAAGTGAAGTAATTTAAGAGTATGATGAACTGGTTTCTTCATTGATGGGTCTTGGATTTTGTACCAAGACCCCGACAAAGTTGTATCTTGATTTGAAAAATAGTGAGAGTCCACCCGCTAAGCCATCCATTATTGAACTGCCTTAACTTAAACTTAAGTCATTACCATCCCACCTCTAATATGTCTTCTTGGGTGAGGATAATACATTGCCAATTATTATTTTGGGTGATCTTTAACCTTTCCAAGTGGATGCCTTGAAATCAATTGTGAAAAAGTTCATTCGTGCTATCGGGTGGACTATAGCAGAAATTATAGGCATCAATCCTAGAATTTACTCGCATAAAATAAAGCTAAATGTTTATCATGTTCCTAGTGTGGAACATCAAAGAAGACTAATTCAACCGATGCAAGAGGTGGTCAAGAAGGAATCATTAAGTTGCTTAATGCGGGAGTTGTCTACCCAATTTCCAATAGCATGTGGGTGAGTCTGATCCAATGTGTTACCAAGAAGGGCGGCATAATAGAGGTCCTGAATAAGAATAATGATCTTGTACCTATACATCTTGTCACGGATTAGAGAGTGTGTATGGATTATTGTAAATTGAACTCATGGATCGAGAAAGACCACTTTCCCATGCCTTTTATGGATCAAATATTAGATAGACTAGTTGATTGAGGTTGGTATTGCTTCATTGATGGTTACTCGAGGTACAATCAAATTTGCATCACCCCGTAAGACCAACAAAATACCACCTTCATTTGTCCTATCACATATTTGCTTTCAAGCACATGCCCTTCGGGTTATACAATGCACCAACCATATTCCATCGATGCCTGTTGTCCATTTTTAAGGATATGGTAAGGATACAATGGAGGTTTTCACGGATTACTTCTCTGTGGTTGGTGATTCATTTAATTCTTACCTTGCTCACTTAAGTAAAGTTCTTGAACGATGTATGGATACTAATCTTGTTTTGAATTTGAAAAATGTCACTTCATGGTCAAGAAAGGCATTGGTCTAGGCCATAAAATTTTGGGAAAGGGCATCTAAGTGGATCAAGTAAAAGTTGTAATTTCTAATTTCTTGGTCATGACGGGTTCTATCGGTGTTTCATTAAGGATTTCTCGAAGATCGCTCATTCTTTGTGCAAGATTCTTGAAAAGATGGCAAATTTGAATTTGATGATGATTGTGTTAAGGTTTTCAAATGTTTCAAGGAACTCCTTGTGTCGGCTCCTATCATAGTTGCACCGGATTAGTCATCACCCTTTGAATTTATGTGTGATGCAAGTGGTGTCGCTGTAGGTGCATCATTGGTCCAAAGAAGTTAGAAGTTGTTTTACCAAATTTACTATGCAACCAAGAATTTGAATGATGCTTAACGTAATTATATAGTTACAAAATAAGAGTTGTTAGCGGTGGTGTATGCTTTTGAAAAGTTTTAGGACTATTTGTTAGGTACAAAAGTGGTTGTGAACATGGACCACACCGCTACTAGATGTATGATGGACAAAAAAGAGGCAAAACCTTGGTTGATTAGGTGGATATTGCTCTTGCAAGGGTTTGATTTTGAAGTAAAGATCAAAAGTGGTGTGAAAATCAAGTAGCCACCACCTTTCCCACCTTGAATCCAATCATGAAAATTTGGGTGAGATTGATATTAATGATGCCTTCCCGAACGAGCTAGTCATGTCCCTTTTGGGAAGTGTTGCACTGTGGTATGCGGATTATGCTAACTATATTGTGAGCGGTGTGCTTCTCAACGAGCTAAATCATTATCAAAATAAGAATTTCCTATTTGATGTGAAAAATTATTTTTAGGATGAACCATTCTTGTTTAGGGAGTGTGCGGATGGTGTGATCCATCGGTATGTTATGGAGGCAAAAATAAGAGATATTCTTGAGACTTTTCACTCCTCTCCATTTGGTTGTCATTATGGTGGGATTCGAACGGCCGCTAATATTCTTCAAAGTGGATACTATTGGACTACCCTTCATAGAGATACTTATGACTTGGTCAAAACATACCCCCAATGCCAAATGCGAGGTCGTGTTTCAAGGAGGCATGAGATGCCTCTTAAGCCCAATCTCAAGGTTGAACTATTTGATGTGTGGGGTATAGACTTCATAGGTCCCTTTGTGAGCTCATATGGTAATAAATATATTTTGGTAGCCACCGATTATGCCTGGAAGTAGGTGGAAGCCATTGCTTTACCGAACAACAAAGGCAAAAGTGTCACGTTTTTCTTGAAGAAGTACATATTTACAAGGTTTGGGACTCTAAGGGCAATTATTAGTGATGGTGGCTCTCATTTTTGAAATCGGGTCTTCAAAACTTTTCTTGATAAGTGTGGAGTGAAGCATAAGGTTTCTACTCCTTATCATCCTAAAACTAGTGGCCAAGTTAAAGTTTAGAATAGTTAAATCAAGTCCATCCTTGAGAAAACCGTGAATCTTGGCTGTACGAATTGGGCAAGACAACTCGATGATGCTCTTTGGGCATATAGAACAGCCGACAAAACTCCTATTGGTATGTACCCCTACCAATTGGTGTTTGGGAAGGCTTTTCACTTACCCATTAAGTTAGAACATAAGGCATTATGTGCTTTGAGAAAGTTGAATATAGATTGGGAGGACGCTTCAAAATTAAGGGTGAATCAACTTCATGAGTAGGAAGAGTTTCAGCTCAAGGCATATAAAAGCTTTGCGTTGTACAAAGAAAAGATGAAGAGGTGGCATAATGCCAAAATCTTAAAGCGAGAGTTTCACGTGGTTGATAATGTCCTCTTCAATTCATGATTTAAACTCTTTGCGGGTTAACTTAGATCAAAGTTGTCGGCCCCATTCATGATCTCAAATGTTTATCCGAGTGGAGCTATTGAGTTGGAAGATCACGAGAAGAAGAAATTTGTGGTGAATGGGCAAAGATTGAAGCACTACTATATGGGTCGACCCAGATTAGCTAAGTTTTAGTTGCTTTGATTTAAAGATCCAAAATGATGATTAAGTGATATCGTGCCATGACTATAACTACGGTGCTTTTTGGGAGGCAATTCAATGTTTAGTGAGAATGAGTTGAAAAATCACCCCTCATCAACCACTAACTGGCTTCCAACTAAACAGAAAAGGCTGTTACACATAATTTGAACCACAACACACTGATACCATCTCTATACTTGCACAAATCAACAAAGGCTCATCCAAACAAAGCCAACCCAAGATATGAGTTCGACAATTGATTCCAAATCCAATTATAACCTTATTTTACAAATCCATACCTTCTATCTACTCCAAACTAGGAGGAAACTCACTTAAGTTTTGTCCACACAATCTCATCAGAAAGAACTGAAAGAACCAAATCTAATCCACTAAAAGTCCATATAGTAAACGTGAAAATAAGCTCATAAGGTGTTATCTTGGCATACACTTAGAGATAATAAAGGAATTCAATCTATACCAGTACTATAACTAGTTCGGCCGATAATCAAAATTAAATCCAGAAGGGCATAACTACTCATCACGAAATAATCCGCTTTGGGATGCCTTATCAACTAAGAATGGAACCATATTGAATCCAAATCAGGTATATTACTTCCACGGAGTATATTATCCAAAATTTTCATAGAAGACTAATGACACGATGTCAAAATTAAAGTAACTAATATCGGTTACATAGCTATCATCTTAACACATATAACCTATAATCCAATCAAAGTCGAGAAGACTGAATAGGTAACCACAAAATAGACTTAACCAGTATATAAATGAAATTCTATTAAGGAAAATCTTAAAACAAAGGCTACACTCAGCTTCACAACTCTAAGATAAAGTATCAACACTAAGGAGCCGACCATTCTCAACTATTCAAACCAAACCTGAAGACGAGTAGGCATACATACTCCAATTTTATCATAACTTCCAAATCACCACTTCAAGGCATCAAATCTTAAATTAAGCCAAACAAATCCAGACTAAGTTCAAATACTCTGATCCACCATACTATCTGAATTTGGCATATATGTACCATATCAGGTCGAGCCAAAATTAAAACACAGCTGAAGAACAAAATCACAATAGAGGATAAATTGTAAGCTGGAAACATATGAGATCCACTCCATATCTTCTGGAGGCCATGAGCTATCAACGCATACTGAAGAACTCATCCAAGACTACAAACCACACTAGTAATGGAAAAAACTCTAGCAATTCAGCAAAATACAACTCAAGCCGAAAGCTAATCAATCCAACACTCCATCTCTGCAAAGAATAGCCATAGGCACATATCATTAAGCTATAACACTCTACCAAGCTTCATTAGGCCAAAAAAACCCAGAAATATGGATCTCTTAAATCCACCCAAGAATAAAATTATCAAAAACGAAATATACGACTCTCAAAACCAAGGTCAAAGTCAAGACAACAACCAAAAAACCAACAACTCAAGATAAAGAACTTTTAATTTTCAAACTCAAGAAACGATCATAGAAAATGCCACCTACCTCTAACTTTCCAACTCCACTTATGACAAAACCAAATCACATCAAGAAAGGAACATCCAATCTCTACACTAATAACAAGGGAAACCCACCAAAAGGAATGAACCTAAAAAATCTAAGAGATAATCCACAACAACTCAATCCCAATATCAAAACCACAATCGGGTGAAAAATAGCCATAAATGGAGAACGGACCCCAAGATGGTCAAGATAAAAATGGCTTAAATAGGAAGGGATAGTCAACATAAGAGCTTTTGCAACAAGGACGCAAGTCTAAGAATCTCACACTTAATAATGGGAAATATAACTAAGTTTCTAACTCAAGAGTCATGCAAAACTATAGAAGGTTAACTTAGCCTCAATACGACAAAACATTCCTGAGTTAATCTAACATAACTAATTAAGATACAAATCAATCAACCTCGCCGTGCTAAGGAAAATAAATCATCAAATCGAGCTACATCTACTTAAGCCGCCAAATAAGAATTGCAAGTAAATAAAATTCTAACTGCATAACACTAGTCTATATAGCTACCCAACGAGGATTAATTACATCAAGTATTAATATCAAATAACATCAATAACCTCAAGTAGTGATAGCAATAGCAACAAAAATGTCAACATCCATATAATGAATAGGCGGTACCAAATGAACATCAATATCATGTACCACTCAAGGACCGCAATAAGGCCAATATGTAAATATAAATAGGGTTCGACCTAAAAGCTACACCCATAAGGGAAAAAGGTAAATATAGATCTACTCCATCTACTACTAAAATAAATAAACCATTGAGTAGTAATATAATCATGAATTCAATAATAAGGCACATAACAACCAATATCAACTCATCAAAGCATGTAATCTTTAATGGGTATGAAAACCTATTACATTTAATAAAAGGATAAATGTGGGAGATAAAAGCACACTAGCATCGTGAAATCCACAATCACATACCTGAAAGGCATAGAAAGACTAAATTTAAATGAGTCCAAACTTAGACCGACTGGCTAAATCATTAATTGAGGTACCAAGTACACTATCTCTAACTAAGGATTCCACCACAGCATACAATTGATCTGAATAATTTGAATGACTATAAATCCTATGCTGAGGACACACTCTAGACCAATAACTGATTTTTCTATAGTAGTAACAAACATCCAAAGCTCCAATCTGGAAAGCAACACAACCTAAGCCCAAATGGCTAGCAAACTAACACTAAGAGAAATCACTAGCACAATGTCTATCTTTTCTGCAATCTTAGCCTAACTAAGGAACTCAAGAATGGTGGGCAGGGATTACATTCTAAATTTTCTCGATTACTAAATCACCTCTGGCGCTCTTAGAACCCATGTATCATCTTATTATAACCAAAAAAAGATCTAGAACAATATACCAATAGCATTATACTGATTGCATGGCCTCTTGCCGCCACCTCCAAAAATCTTATTACATGTGCTTTTTGTGGTCGTCTCATAATCAACATCTCAGGGAAAGGAAGACTCAGATGCTATGAAGTGCTTCAGCACCCAATAGAGTGGCAATACTAGTCCTCTAGAACAACAACCACCAATGTCATGTTTAGAAGGATATAACATAGAAATATGCCTGGCCTAATTGAGAAATCCAATCCCTTACTCCAAAACTAGTCAAGAACCTGATGAACACCAACCAATCAAACTCTGGACTAAGAACTATTTAATAAATCAAATGTCATCCATGGCTGTGAGGGATTTGTGATAGAGTCGAGATCCTTAATACTAAAACTCAAAGGGCTAAAGTAGTCATAAGCTTAACTAGAACATTAAAAACCCCTAAATCATTTTAGCTGACGTAGAAGATCTTTGATATCTATATCTGATTCTCTAGTTTGATACTGTGTTGAAACTCTAGAAATATGTGTTAAAGTTTTGTCCATATCTTTCGACCATCTTGCATCATTTATTAAGGATAAAATAGAATCAAAGAATGTGTCTAAGGTTCACAACAATGTGGACACACAACAAGAAGTCATGAAATAAATTTCCTAAGAATGACACTTTAGCCTCCCAAAGATAGGTTATGGACGTCTCCGTACCAATCCGTAGGACTCTACTAAACACTTAGCTCTTGTACTAACACAACGATTAAACCTGGCTCTAATACCAGTTTGTCATGACCTAATTTCTTAGGTTATGATGGCGCCTACTATAACCCACTAGAAGACAATCCAAACTCATAGTCCGGAATAGCTAGTGAGGACTACGAAATATATAAAGAAAAGAATTGCGTAATAGAAGAAATAAAGAAGCAATTATATTTATAATCCCAAAACTTAGTGGTATCAATACAAGAGCATCTAATATAATATAAGAGTACAAAAGTAAAATATAAAAGAAATTACACTGATATGACTTATCTCTGAATACAACATAAAGACTATTCTAATACATAAGAGGGAGGTAAGTGATACACCGAATGTCTGGATCTCATTCTAGGTATTCAAACTATGGCGTTTCCATATGATACACATGTCAACGGTGATAAATGATACTATGATTTCTAAGTTGTAGAAGTGTAGTATGAGTACCAAATAAATTGTACTTAGTAGGTAACTACCAACTGAGATCCAAAGATAAAGCAAGATATATATAACATATAAATAGAACAGAAACTACACCCGAGTGTTCAACAACCACATAAAATAGTCAATGATATAGTAAGGATAATCTATCCTATCATGTCCAAGAGACTAACATAATAAGGCTACAAAGGTATCAAGGATGAAATATCCTATTTTGGCCATACTCAGAAATCTCAACACTATACCATATATCCTTAGCCAATATATAAATAACAGACGACAAAAGATCATATTACAGTATACAAAGCTAAGGAATAAATGTACAATATGAACAAAAAAAAAAAGGGATGTACGATAATATCATAACTACATATATATAGATATACACATATGTAGATATAAGGTTTACTCAAAAGACCACCTAGTTCATCATATTCTTAATTTAATGCCTTATTATAATCCTATCAAGATTTAGTACTATCAACTATAAGTTTCTAATCCATCTAATCTCATCATGAATTAATTATGCATAATAATGAAAACATAAGATAGAAGAGGCCAGAATCATACCTCGAATCTCGATGTCGAATCAACAACCAATTTGTCATAACTAGACATAAAAATAATCATAATAATGATAATAACAATATCAATAAGAACGCGACTTATTGACTATTCAAAACAAATAAATACCTACCTAATCCTATGTGTACCCCCATTGCCCTTGGCTCAAAAAGTGCGATCAGTATATAAAAACACAAGGGATAGTCATAACTCATATCTATGTTATCATTCCATACTAGTTGATAGATATAGGTGCATACTGGTGATAGGCGATGCATATGTAAAAGGGAATGCAATAGAATTATTATACCATAACTATGCTCATTATCACTATCCCCCATCATAATATCTTTCAGCCTTATCGGGTGTGTGTATATATATATATATATATTTTCCATACATAGGTCTAGCCAGACTCAAACCGGTAGATATGCACATCGGGACATCAATATAATCATCCTCCAACTTTGTCAGGTATTAATATTATCATTAAAACATCCTCCAGCCTTGTTGGATTTTATCACATCATCATAATATCCTCTATCTTTGTAGGGCATCATCAGTTATCCTCATCAAACTAAATAATAGAGAATGAACCCTATGAGTGCTAGAGTAAAGTGTAATCCCCATGAGGGCTAAGGTAAAGTGAAATCCCCATGAGGGTTAACATAAATGATTATGAAAAGAAAAACAAGGTAGGGTATATTTCCATAAATCAACATTCCTCATCAATATCACATCCTTAATAAGTATATATAATAGGTGCATGTACTAAAGTCGTGGATAAAAAAGTGTAAGTTCGTAAGTCCATTGCCCACAGTGATCTTTAGGACTAAATCATTATGAAGTTTAAAATGGGTCAGAATCTTTCATGATCAAAGTAACTAGTAGTAAAAATGGGTCAAAATCTTTCACGATCAAAGTAACTAGTAGTATCAAACCATAAACTGGAACTTAACTCGGTCAAGTCTTTAAAATATCATTATTAACCTCTTTATCTATAAGTTATTCATTTAATATTTTCATTAATTATTATGAAAAAATCAATTATTAAGGTAGAAAGTGGTCTTTAACCCTTAGTTAGTGGCAACCATAATAATATTATAATCTAATTAGAATCAGATCAACTTTCGATGCAACGATCATGAATGTACCAAATTTATACGTGTCATAACCAGTGTTAAAACATTAGAATCATAAACATCATATCATATCTCTTTCCATCCCATATCAGAGAGATATGCATAAATATATACACAAATATATATAGGCCATAGTATATGCATGAGGCATAACATCTTTATAAGCTATGAAGTGTATCTATAATTATCTCACATATTGGAGGTATCTCACTTCTAGGAGGAATAATGGATAAATAAGGCATAACACATAACTATGAGGCATACCATCTCTATAAGCCACTTATCATATGTAAGAGAAACTAGTACCTCTAAAAGTCTAACATCGTATATAAGATAAATATCATGGCCAAGAGTTATTATCCATAATCCACGGAAAGTTATCACAATTTACCAAGCCATGAAGTAAACTCGATCTAAAGGCTTAATATTCTCAACTATGCCTGGCATCCACAACTAAGTCCATAGGAGCTAACAAAAGTCTTGTCCTAAAGGGGCACGACATACCTACTTCTAATCCTCAAATTCCATAATAAGGAAAATTATAAACTAAACTATTCTAAGGTATCTAGGTTAACTTCTAGAAGTCAAGTAAGCTATAACTGATCCTAAGATACAAACTTCGATGAGAAATATAGGTAGGTATTTACGTCAACTCTACTAAAATAATGATTCCAACACTTAAACAAACTCCCAAACATAGCATTACATCATATCCATGCTACAAATTACTTTAATCTAGGGAGAGGAAAATAGGATTCAAAAAGGATATTATGCATTTTAACTTACGGGTCAAAACCCTCATCTAATCCTAAAACTTTAATATTCAAAACTAAGTCATTCTAATCATAATCAATCTTAGCATTAACATTCATAGGCAATATATTTTGTACATCATCTATGAAAAAGAGTCGATAAAAGCCTACCTCAAAGCTGAACGACAAAACCTTATATCAATTAAAAAATATCCATCTTCACATCAGAATCCAAAAATGCCATCACACTAAAAAAATTGTATTCTACTCATCAATATTAGAATAATGATACCCATATTGTACCATTATGCTATGGGTCCAAAAACGACACCAAAAACTCCAAGTGGGTCCTACATGTGGAAAATATACTTTTGAGATCAACCCAACATAATATCAATCTCATGGCATCAAAACCCTTATAATGGGTTTAAAACAAGAAAACATTTTTCTAAAATCAAGCCCTAAGTGAATTTGGGGTTTTGGGTCAAAAACCCAAAAATTCATTAATAAGTTGATGAAATCTTACCTTAATTCATAAGATAATCATGATAATATATGTTGATAAAGCTCAGAATTCATCCACAATACTCAATTTGTAATCATCATAGCCATTTAGGGTTTTTAGATCTCAAGGATGAATAGGAAAGGCCCAAAGTCTCAATATTGGGTTCTATTTTAGACCCTTCAGGCAAAGAGATATCACGACCGCCATCACTAGGACTTTAATCACCATATCGCAAGTTCCATAGAACTTGCCACTATTTTCATGGCATTATCATGGTGATCCTTGGGCAATAACCATGGCACCAGTACTAACAACTTAGAATTTTTTTCTAAGATTGCAATAATGCTTTTGGGATTCATTTGGAGTCTAATTTTTGCAAATGAACTATATAACCACACTAACTTCAATGTTCTAGATGTTTTGGTAAAGTTGGATTTTCAATTTAAAGTTGTTTCGACTAAATAAGGGTCTAATCCCCATTTTTCAAAATTTCCAACTTTTCGATCAATAGCTTGAAATAAGCTTGGGTGTATTGGGACCTTTACCAAAGGTCTACCTAGCCTAAAATCAATATTCTGGATCTACTGGCATAGTTGGAATTTGTATTTGAGATTGTCTTACTAATGTTTTTTCCTGGTGGATATTTGGAAGCAGTGAAGACTTCTAAACAGGGAATTGGTTCTAAAAATCAAACGTACTGTCCAGTAACCAAACTACTAGTCCCAACAAGTCATAAATGACTTAGTGTATCTTTGGAGAAGATCTAATTACAAAGATAATTAGAATTATGAAAATGAACGAAAGGGTCATTACACTAGTGGAGCGATTTACTAGAGATTTGTACGAGAGAATTGACAGCTTTAAGATTAGGATGGGGGAGAGACTCTAGTTCCTGATTTATCTTATTTGAAGATGGAGGTGGACACATTAAGGTATGAGGTTTTTTCATTAGAAAAGATCCAAACTTCTTTAATCCCCATAGTTATACCACCCATTTCTTATCTACTACCTACACCACCACCCTTAGTGTTTGATTTATTATTGATAATGATAAGGCCCCCACTGCTAGGGGTAAGAGGGCATGAGAGCCCATAGAGTTGAGTGGTAGTTTTAATAAGTTTAAGTGAGATTTAAAGATGGTAGCCAAGAAATTACTTAAAAAGTAACATATTGACTAGATTAAGCACAAACACAGAAAGTTGGGATCCTTCTTTGGCCATCCACCACCACCTCCTGACACTGATCCTAATGTGCCTCCTACCACCCTCACAGGGGCTAATTCTACATATGACACCTATAGTATTGTAAGTATGTCTCCACTCTCTTATTTTACTCATTTTCTTAGTCATGCACTAAGGACAGTGCATCCACTTTTAGTAGTGGTTGTGGGTGTACCGCCACTCGGGGTTTTTGTTACTGTGTCTCTTTTTCCTAGATTGTTCTATCATAGTATAGCTAAAATGTTTAGGATATTATGTTTTTATTGTTCTTTTTTTATGTGTATGTTATTTTTGTTTTATTTGATTAGGAGAAACTAAAGAACCTTGGTGCAGTCAATTTCTTGAAAAAATTTTCATGATGAACTAATTCTTGAAGAATAAATGACACCCTTCTTATTTTCTATTGTAAACTATCTGTTGTGAAGATATGAAATTATGACTATTGGTGCATATTGTTACGATAATATTATTAGGGACAAAATAACAATAAATTATCATTGCATGAACCTAATAGGTAGTAGTTGAGGATGTAACCCTATGCTAACCAAATAGGTAGTAACTAATCATGTAACCCTGTGCTACATAAGTGTGAGGTTCTTACTTCACTTTGTATGTGTGATCTAGAACTTTCCCGGTTAGTCTTATCTAGATTATAGAATAGTTGGTTGGGACAATATCATAGGCAATTCTTTTATAAATCCACTTTTAACCTAAAGGCAGACCAAACCAAATAAATATCCCTTGATCCCAAATTTGAGCCTTAGTTGGCCATTTTCTTAGATTAACCTATTCACCTTTCTATTGTAATTAAAATGAACTTTTTTCAGCCCTGATCCATCTTTCGACATTGTGTACTTCAACTCATGCAAATCTCCTAAGTTGAGGTTGGCTATCATAGGGGTGAATTGTTGGATTCAGGTATGAAGAAGAGGTTAAGAAAATAAAAGATAGTAGATTTAAATGTGGTAAAAAAAATAAAAAATAAAATAGAAAGTCTAAAGCAAAACCATACCCAATCTGACATTAAATAATGGGAAATAAGAGAGAATACAATGAGTATGGTTGAATAGTAGAGCACATAAAAAACATAAGTGTAGTTTCAAGAAGGGTTGAGTCTCTATTACCCATATGTACTATACTTACCCCAATCCTATATTACTAGTTGAGGAAAGTCCTATAGCTATCCCATTCCAATTGTCTAAAAAACTAAGGGACAGAAAATAAGGGCAAGTAATGGTATTTCACGTACATTGTTTGAAATTCTTTGTGAGAACATTTTCTTTGATGTAGTCCCTACATTAATATTCATTATTATAATGTGATAATATGGCACTTTTTTGCTGTGAGAGAACATGTGTTTCATTATTAACTGCTATTTATTTAGGTAATGTTATTTGCATACCTACTCGATTATTTGTTTGTAATCTGCTATGATCACTTGATCCCTTTTGTGTCATGATATTATGCTACATGTATACACACAATTATTTTAAAGGTTATGCATAGGAGGGTTTTGGATTTTTGTGTTAATTGGAAAGATTTGATTGTAGTATGTACCTTAGGTTTCTTTTCGTTAAGCATTGTGGGTGTTTATTGTGTTTTATTTGTCTCAGAATAGACAAACATTCTAATTTAAGGGTGTTGATATGCCATGGTTTTAGGGAACCTTAGATGATTAAAACAAAGAAATTATGCAGGAACATAGTTATTTTTGTTGGGTATGATATGTTTTTGTGTTGATTGTATTGGAAACAAGTTTCAGAGGAAAAGTTGAGAAAAATGATGAAAGAGTTGATAAGTGAAAAAAATTTGGTGACTCATGAGTATAGTACATGACTCATTAATTGGACCACGACTCATGAGTGGGGTTCATGAGTTGAGTTCTGAAGTTGAATGAAAAGTTTGATTTCTACGAACTGATCTATAACTCGTGACTTCAACCAACGACCCATGGGAGGTATTCATGAGTCATATACTAAAGACTGATCCTAAGCTTTATTTTTCATGTTAGATACCTATGACTCATGGATCTAATCCATTAACCTAACCACGAGTCATAGGATGCTGCCTACCTAGATCTCTTACACAGTTTAGGATAGGATTCGTTCTGTATCTGTAGATACTCCCATAGTATTTTATGATTAGTTTAATCACTTTTACATTATTTAAAGGTTCTTAGACATATTATTGATCATGGAAATATTGATATTCGCTTTTTGGGGTTTTAATCAATTTGATATTTTGGTTTTTGATCTTATTCTTATAAGTGAAATTATACTTTCATCAATGAATTCTTCTTGTGTGCTTATGGTCATGAGTAGATAAACCCCATAACTAAGGTTGTGTGAATCATGATGAATTAACAAAATAGGGTTAAGTGTGAAGTCATTAGAGATAGTGTACTTGTATGTATTGATATTTCCTTTGGTTTGATTGCTTTATTGATGGTTATAAATGTTAGAAAATTGCCTGTATTCTAAAATTGCTTGAGAGAGCGGTAGATATTGGGAAAGGAAATAATAACAAAAATTTGAAGCTATCAACCTTTATCTAATTAACTTGAGCCTTAGTTAGGAAAATTTATTTGAGGTCACAAAATAAGGGTTAGTAATGTGATGCTCTGAGTTTGAGAGGAGTGAAATTCATTTAACTAAGGTCCAAAGAAGGTTAGGTGATACATATATTGTTAAATTTTGCATGCAAAGTATCGGGTTAGTCTTCTAGCACGAACAACCTATGGTGTTATGAAGTCATGGGGAAGACATTCCAATTGCTCGTCTCATGTTGATCTCAATCCTATTAACCAATGACTAATACTATTACCTTTTACTTTTACAAAATCCCTTTTTTACTTGCTTAATTGTAAGTTACGTGAAAAAACTATTAACAGAATTTCGACCTATTCCTCCTAGGATTAATCCCACCATGTTGGGTTCTATATTTGATTCAATGATCACTTTATACTTTTGATAGGTGTAATTTGGGTGACATCAGATTCTCTTAGACACTAGGAGGAAAAATAGTGGTTCTTCAGGTAGATATGAATGAAAGGTTTACCTTTCAAAATCTCCTTCTTTATCTAGAGAGTGTGGAGGAAAAAAGTTGTTAGTAGATGATTTATTTGGAATAAGTGGGATTTACATGGTCTCTAGATGTAGTTGTTGTGAAAATCCTTAGTGAAAGGACTTGACTCATTTATTTCTCATTGGAGAATTTGGAGGTTATATGCAGGGGAAACTGGTATTTAGGACAATTCTACTTAGCTTAACTATGCAATTTTACTTTGGTGAATAGCTGGAAATCCACCAAAAGGTAAACCTCTCATTTAGGCAGCCCCAACAATAATTATATGGCTACTTTGGAAGAGGAGAAATTGTATTCTCCATAGAGGGAAAATGTGAAGATATAGGGTAATTCATGAGATCTTTTTGCAAAGGTAAGGTTTCCTACAATCTCAGGATTACTGAGTAGGTAGCCACCATTAATTGAAAAAGTGGACAGTCATAGGTTTTACAGTAGATGGAATATTCGATAAGTTAAGTGGGAGCGACTACCAACAGAGTCTTCTAAATGAAACACCACTGCCTCTGTCAAAGGAATTTCTGATTATACCGCTTTATCCTATTGTGTCTAAAATAATGAAGGTGATTTGGTTTATATAGAAGATAAGGTCATTCCTAGTACTAACTATTTAAATACTGAGGCACTAGCTATTCAAGAAGGGGAGGATTATTATGTGAGACACAACATGTTTCCACCCATAGCGGAAATAGATTCCTTAACAATGCAGAATGTGATAGAAGGATTTTGGAACTATCCAAGGGCCTTGAACAAAGGTGTTGACTTAATCAATGAATGGAGAAATTAGTGAGAGATTAAAATCTATCACAATAACAGGAAGGGAACAAACTTGCAGATTTTTTAGCCAACGAAGTTGTTTATTTTATAGGTATAGGTATAGTAACATTCAACAACAATCAAGAGTTACCACAAAAAAGCATAATAAATCCTACTATCAGATAAGCTTCAAGTTTATCATGTGAGGATTATGACAATGAAGAATGAATCTACACTAATAAGATATACAAAGAGTCTGATATGAACACAAAGATCCACAAATAAAACAAAACACACCAGCAATAATTTCAAATTTCAATTGCACACAAGTTCGGAATTTTCCCAAGATAATATAATTTCATACTGTAATGAATTTGTAGGGTTTTTGAGGGTTCTTATAGTGGTGGTATTAATCTCATATGAGATTCTTTCCACTAAGAAAAAATCCAAAAACTTACGAATACTGATATGAAATAACAAGAGTTTATGGCAGACCCTAAATCTAGAATTTACAAGTAGACATACCTGTTAATGCATCAGATCTTTCCTTTAATTATTTCAAAGCTTGAAGAAGACTTTACTTTTGGTACAGAACACGTGGGGCCTATGAGAATTATGAGGTTGGCTGAGTGTTTTCTACCAAAATCTTAACGAAATAAAGAGGTAAGAATGAGAGAAAAAAAGGAATATACAATGGTAAAGAAAGATGAAGGGTCACTTAGCTTGAAAGATTTGGGTTCACTATTGCTTCTTCAACTAGGAAATCTTTGAGCCTCCAATGATGGATTAGGCGAAGTGATGTAGACCTAGATATTTTAGTTCATTACTGTGTCTCTTTACTTTTCCTTTTCTTTTCCCTTGTCTATTTCTGGACATTAGGACTAAGTGAGAATTATTCTAAATTAATTTATGTTTCATTCATTCTCTAATGTGCTTTGATGTTTTACTAAGAATTTTGTATATATACAACTTTGGAATCTAAATAATAATGAAATTTTGAAAAGTGACCCAAATAGAAAACAAACGTAAAGTTGTACCAAACTAGGCATAACACTAAATTAGTGTGCTATTCCCTCAATTGAAGTGGCCTCAAGTTAAAAAAATATTAATTGTTAAAAGACTATATAGCACATTAATTCAGTTCACTATATGTTCCATTATTTTTGGGTAGATTTCATGTTCTTGCAGGCTTTTTCATATATTTTTGGACTACTATTGTTCTTGGTGTGACATATCTTTATAGTGGACTAAACTAATGTGATACGAACTTTGGTTCATCATGTTTTTTTATCAAAAATCTCTTCAAAACTCATTTTGAAAACTTAAAAAAGGTTGTCTAATGAATCACCATATATAAATCAATTTCTCATGAACCTCCCTATATTTTTCGTTATTTGAATATAACAAAATGACTAAAGAGGAAACTATTAAGGTTTTTACATTTTGGGATGAAGAAATTATTCATGAGATTAATAGTGTATATTATTGTTTCCCACCCCAATGTATTTCTGTCATGACCCGATTTCCCAAGTCATGATGGCTCCTAATTTACCCATCCAGTAAGTAAGCCAAACCATAGCCCTGAACTATAAGTAATCAACTAATTCTAGAAAATGATATCAATGCAAGAAATATGCACGTAAATGAGTTAGAAGAAATAAATCATAAAAATAATAACCCAAGGGAAGAGAAATAAAGAGGAGTAATATCATCCCACTACTAAGGTCGGTACAAGAACCTCTAATCAAAAGAATACGAGTACTATTATAGTCGATGTACAACAATGTCAAAAATAGAAAAACCTTAAAAATATAAGGAGAAAAGGTCAACTTTGTCTTCGAGAGCTCACCCAGATCCGAACTCTGACCATTTATAAATCACAGCATCAATGGTGGCAGCTAGTACTCAGATCTTCACCAAAAAAGTACAAAAATGTAGTATGATTACCAAAGCCATGGGCACTCAATAGGCATCATTAACCGACTAAGCTAAATCATAATATAAGTATAATAAAATGTGAAGTAAGTAAACTAGGTCAAGAAAAGGGAAAATATGTAATACTCCAACTACTGAAAATAAATAACCAAAATAACAATAATAATGAAGAGAGCATAGCTATTTCTACATAAATAGTCCCCCAAAACCCATAAGATGTAAATAAAGTAATTAACCCATTGCAGGACCTCATAAGCCAAGTGGGTGCAATCAAGAATAAGTAATAACAATAACGACAACAACTATCCCTATCTCAAAACCTTAACCATAGATATTTCAATATCATAAACACCGAAATCAAAACTATTCCATCATCGTCATAAATAACTTCTTAATGTGGAACATAAACCAAAAATCATATCATTATTTGTAAGACTTGAACCAGAACTCATATTATAAAGCATCAGACTCGAACCGAAACTAATACCATCTCCCAAGTACCATCTATAATAAAGTATCATGTATGTAAACCCCTCTTTAGGATTAAAAATATAATTAAAATAATGTACAAGGCCTATTGATACTTCAAGAAACTAATAGTAATCTTGGTCTAAGGTTGATCGGATGTGTAACGCCCCAAAGTTTTTCTTAGCTAAATTTTGTCCCTAGAATATAAAGAATTGGCTTCTAGAATGATTTATACTTTTTTCCCCGGTGGACTCCCTCAGATTTCAACTTTTAATTTCGTAGATGATTGAATAAGTTTTCCGTCGACATAAGATACATCCAAAATGGATATTTGGTGAAGGAGTTATGGGTAATTTAAGTCCTAGTCATAAAACACCATCATTCCTGTCCTTGGCGCATCGCGGAGTTGGACAAATTCCCATTCATCAATTTCCACTGAGCCAAGGAGATAGTGGTGCATTGCGATGGCCCATGAAATTGGGCTACTAGTTATATTTTTAATACCAGTCACATTAAGGGTATATTGGGTATTTTTCCACACCCTTATTAGTCCAAACACGAGATTTCAACCCTAATTGAGCATATTACTCATATATACACCAAAAATATTCAATAACACTCTCTAAGGTTCCATATTGATAATCCAAATAAATCAAGATTCAACTGTGGGTTTTCAAAAAAAATTAAAGATTTTGAATCCCCAAGCCATGGGCATCAAAAAGCATCCTTCAAATTTCTAAATAGAGGTACGTAGGGCTTATCCTAAAAAAACTACATGGTCTTAAAACCATTAGATCATGATTTTTAGATTTTTATGCATGAATTTCAAATTTGGAATCTACATTCTAAATTACGTACTTTGAATGTTTTAATGTTACTATTGTTTTGACCTTATTGTCCTATTTCCTAAATTTATTTATCTGTATACGTATATTTATGGAAATTAAGATTTAAGATTGTTGAGAGAATAAATTATGAAATCCCTCCCTTGTATTGAATTAAAGATTATGGTTTTGTGATTTGAAAGATGTTTTCACAATATCATAGCATTTGAGCATGATTTGAAATTATTGAGAGGGTGTTTCTTGATATAAATGTGTTCTTGTGTTTAAGAGAACGAAGTGAATGTGAAGTGAGAACTTTGACATGATCACCTTGTACTGTACTACTAAAATAGTTGATAAAATTGAGTTCCTTACATTTGTTTACATGAGGTTTGAGAAAGAGTTTCGTTGAATTGAATTATTGAAATAGTGGTCCCAAAACTTGTGTTTTTGAAAATAAAGATTTACGATAGACTAATAATGGATCAGAGATATGGATTGCAAGTCAATGGTATGATGATACGATATGTATTTATGCCATAACAGATTATGTTTGCAGAGCATGTTTTCAGAGACTGTATGTTTTGATAAAGTTTTAAAAAAGGGCTTAAAGAGGGTTAGGTGGTTACTCGAAGAAGGCACAAGTTCAAGAAACTCTTAGACTAAAACCATATTTGCCGATACGGGTAGATTATTATTGTACGCTGGTGATGGCCGTGCGGCGTAGTAGATTCAGAGACTCCGACCCTTGCGGCATACCTGGGTTGGGGGCTTCGCTGCCTAGTTAATGGCAATTTCCATATAGCCCATGAAATTTTTCAGTGTTGTAGGGTATACCACCTAGCGCAGAATTAACATAAATTTCTCAAAGTTGAGATGATTTTTATAGAGTTTTTAAAATGCCCATGTGAATTCTTACTACATGATATACTTATGAACTATTTTAAATTGCTCTCATTTATGTTGAATAATAAATGATTATTTTGGATATGCTCTGCGTATCAGTACATCTGTATTGACCCCACTCTCCCTACCTCTCAGGTTTTGAGACTCAGTCTAGGGGTCCAGATAAGCAATAGATAATTCAGACAGCTGATCAGATTATGCAGTGGTGAGCCTTCTCTATTCCAGAATGCCTGTCTTTTCGTATTATGTCACTTATTTTAGTTTTGGTCTATAGGGGCCCTTGTCCCAGTTTCAGATAGTTGTCAGATTTTCATGTAGTAGAGATTTCGCAGATTGAGTCAAATGTTATATAGATGTAGTTAATTTAGAGTTTCCATACTTGTGTTGAATATAGAATTAACCATGTTTTAGTAGCAGATTATATTTGTGCATCTTCTTTTATTATATGTATATTATGCATGATTACCAGATAGAGAAGGGTGTTCTGGGCCTTCATGGTTCAGGATGTCCATCACGGCCGGGCCCTCATTCGGGTCATGAAAGGATGGGACCACTTCTAACCCTTAAGATCTTTCTAAGGAAAATTCTACCTCAATCTAGGCTAAGGTATATTATTTCACTACAAGATGATAAATAGGCCACAGTAGGTCCTAAGATAGTATAAGTCTAAATAACGAGTATTTAAGTCAGCTAAGCCTAATTACAGTTCCTTAATCGGCTAAAAGATCCCAAACACACAAAATATACCCCTAAGACCTAATTCCCATCCCAAAACTAGAATAATATCATATCAATACTGTAATTAAGCCCAGTCTAGGAGAAGGTTAAACCTATCCTACCTGAACGTAGAAAAAAGCTTTATAATGTCTGCTAAATAAATAATATCCCCTTTTGAGAAGCATCTGCGCGATGCTACACTATAAAAAAAATAGTAATTTACACATTAATACAAGAATAACGGTACACATATTGCATTTTTATGCTTCGAGCCCAAAATATAGACAAAATCCATGTCACACTCGCTTATAAAATCACACTTTTGAAACCATCAACTCATACATCTATGTTCAACGATCATTTACCCTTAAGAATGGGTAAATTCCAAGCTCAATCAATAGAAAAATCAACTCACCAATAACTAGAGATTTATGAAAAATTGAGGAATTAAACAACAAATTAATCAAAAACTTACAAGGATTTTGATGATGAAATGATTTTTTCTAACTCACAACACACCAAAATCTCTTAATAATCACCCCTAATTTTCCACTCTCTCCAAGGCTTTTGGCTCTTGAATCTTATGGAAAATAGGGAGAAAATTAGGCAAAGGAGGAGTTTAATGCCAGGTGCCACTTAAGCAATCACGGCTATAGCGGTCCATGGATCGCTCAATCGATCCCCGCCTTAGGGATGGCCTCTATTTTAACATCCGCTTCAATTTACTGCCTTCGCTTAAGAGTCCTTTATGGAAGTGCTCAGAATGCCAAGCAATCAGATCACCGCTTAAGTGACCAAATGTTTGCTTTAGCGGATGCATGAGCTAAATGATGTATTTGTAGAACTTAGAAAATTCAAAGTTTTCACCGACCCCTTGAGATTCATAGTGAAACTCATGAATAAAAATGAACTATGCTACCCTATAAAATTAGACATTCTAGACTTGATGACACCCTTAAAATTTCCATCTGGGGTTATTTCATTGAAATATGGGTCCGACACACAAGGGCTATTTATCTCAAATTCCAACCAATAGCTCCAATTTGAGTTTAAAAGCCTTGGGACCCAAACCAATGGTCCACCTAGCCTAAATCAAATTTTTAAAGCTGATAGAACTATCAAAATTAGTATACAAGGTAGTTAAACTAAATTTTATGCTCGATAGCCAATCCTTATCAGAAAAGACTTCAAAATAGGGAATTGGCTCTAAAAACCAAACAAACTGCCCGATAATTGAACCATTAGCTCCAAAAGTCACAACTAAATTATGGCAGCTATAGTATAGATCTAACAGTGAAATGTATGGAAAAGAAAAAACAGACCTAGAGGTTAATTATAATATCCATAACTAAATGAACTTTCATCTGCAAAAGTAAAGGGATAGGATGTCCATATAGGATCAAACATGTGATGATAGTAGGTCCGCATCTCGCTCTTAATCTCCTTATTATCCTCCTCTATTGGGTGGTAACTCCATTAAAACTTAAATACTTTAATCTATCTAGAGGGAAACCACCTAAAATCCCAGGACAATATAAACACCAGCTCCTCCACGAAGGTCAATCTCTCATCCAAATGAATAGAGTCCCACCAAAAAACATAATCAAGAATGTAATATTATATCATAGAAACATGTAAAGATGGATGAACAATGACAAAATATGGGGGTAATGTAGCTCATAAGCCACATATCTAACTATGCAAAGGATCTCAGAAGGTCAGATATATCTGAAACTGAGCTTTTCTTTCCTTTTGAATATTATCATAATATTCATGGGTAATACACCAAGGAATATCCGATCTCAAATGCCAAACCTTAAGGAATGAAATCTTTGATCTGCATAAGCTTTCTACCTACTCTAAGAAACCCTCATCTTATCCTGAACCACCCTGAATCTAACCTATGACTATTAAAGCAAGTCAGTACCATATGGTTTAATCTTGAAGGTCTCGAATCAACTAATAAGGGATTAACATTTCTTATCATATAGCGCCTCAATGGTTCCATATCAATACTCAAATAATATCTATTTTTATATGTGAACTTTGCTAATGCTAAGTGATGCTCCCAATAACCACAAAAATCCATAACATAGGCTCAAAGCATTTCCTCAAGAACCCGAATAGTTTGCTCCGACTGTTTATTAGTTTAAGGGTGAGAGTAGTTCTAAGATCCATTAAATTACCCAAATCCTCCTAAAAAGCTCCCCTAAAGGTAGAAGTGAATATTGAAGCTAAATCTGAAATAATAGATATAGGTACCCCATACAGGTGGACTCTCTTACAAACATAGATACAGGGTAACCACTCGGCACTTAAGGACATCTAAAAAGGAATAAAATATGCTCATTTAGTCAAATAATCAACAATAAATCAAATACCAACGAAACCATAGGAGGTATGAGGTAATCCATTATTAAAGTCCATAGTGATCCACTCCTACTTCTACTCGAGAATAGGCAGTCTCTAAATAAGGACATAAGGCCTCTGATACTTGGCCTTCACCTTCTAGAAACATACGCAACAAGCTACAATGTCTTCCATATCTTTCCTTATGGTACTCAGCTAGTAATATTGCCTTAAATCCCTATACATCTTTGCTATCTTAGGGTGAAAAAGTATCCAGAGCCATGAGTATCACACAATATCGAATGAATCAAGTCACTAACCCTCAAAATAAAAATATAGCCATCAAATCTCAGAAAATCCTCAAAATCTATGGTATCTCTCTAAGATTCACCACTTATCACCTTATTAAAGATCATATAAAATCCTTTATCCTCTAAATTATGACTCTAAATCTACCCAAATAAGGTAGAACTAGACATTACATGAGAAAGGATCTACCTGGAATCAGAAATATCAAGTTTCACTATCAAGTTGGCTAAGGAATGAATGTGGCATTACAATAGCCTCCCAAAAATAGAAACAAAAGAAAAACTACCCATACTCATCGCCTTCTAGTTCAAGTTGTCAGCTACAATATTCTCCTTGCTCGGGTAATATAAAATAGAGATGTCATAATACTTAAAAACATCCATCCATCACCACTACCTAGAATTATGATCTCTCTAGTTCATAAGATATTGAAAACTATGATGATCGGTGTTGATCTCATAATGTACACCATAGAGTTACCACCTCCAAGTCCTTAGTACGAAAACTACCATTGCCAATTCAAAATCATGAGTGAGGGTTTTACACCATTAGCCACCTTAATTAATAAGTAATAACTCAACCCTTCTATATCAAAACATAACCCAAACTAATACTGCAAGCATTACACAATATGGTGAATCCCTTACTCTTAATAGGAAGAGCTAATATAGGAGATGAAGTGAGAAAATCCTTGAGCCCCTAAAAGATTAACTCACATTCTTTAGAATATGAAAAAAAACCACCTTTTGGGTAAATCTGGTCATTAGTGATGCAATAGTAACCAACACAACCAATAACACTATGAACCTCAGACGAAGATAGAGGCCAGACCCAATCAATCTTTTTTATCCACCATAATCCCATCCTTAGACATCACATGTCCTAGGAATATCATAGACTAGATCTAAATATTAAACTTTGAGAATATGGTAAAAAGCCTATGATGTCTCAAAGTATAGAGCATAATACTCAAATGATGCATATGCTACTCCCTACTCCTCGCGTACACAACAATGACATCAGTGAATACAATCATGAATGAATTCAAATTAGGCCTAAACATGAGTTTCAAAAATCCATGAATATAGTTGGGGAATTGGTTAACTCAAAAGACATCATCAGGAACTCAAAATGGACATAACGAGTCTTGAAGGTTGTCTTTGGGATATCCTCAGCCTGAATTCTCAACTAATGGTAATCAAACTCAAGTCAATCTTATAGAGCACCACTGATCCTTGAGGCTAGTCAAATAAATCATCTATACAAGGTATATGATATCTATTCGTCACCATCACTTTATTAAGCTACCTATAAATAGTACACATATGTAAGGAACAATCCTTCTTCTTTACGAACAAGATTGGAGAATCCTAAGATGGCATAGTTAATATAATAAAACCCTTACTCAGAAGATCCTAAAGATGAGAATTTAGTTCATTAAGCTTGGCAGGAGACATATATTAATTTCCCATAGAGATATATTAGTGCCCAGCTCAAGATCAATAACAAACTCAATATTCTGCTAAGGAGGAAAAATAGGTAGATCTATAAGAAAAATATTAGGAAAATCATAGAATACAGAAACAGAGTTAAGCAAAGGACTCTCCACACTTACATCACAAATATAAGAGAATAAAGACTCACAACCCCTTGATATAAGTTTCCTATCCCAAATATAAGAAATAATTACCATTGGCACATGGATAAAAGGTCCCTCCCATACAATCGTCGCATGCCAGGTATGACTACAATAGCGATCTTGGAAAACAATCCAAGACCACATGATAAAGGGATAACTAGTCCTTGCTCAAAATTGAATATCTGATACAGTAAGATCATCCTGAACATCAAACTCTCGAACAATAACCACACATGTTCTATTAACCTAATCCACTACTAAAAATCCCTAATGGTTGTAGATATACTCAACAACACAGATAAGGAATCGTAATATAACTCTAATCGCGGTGTCTAATAAGTAGACACATAAGATTACATGGATCACAGATCAAATAAAATAAAAATTAACTAACAATATACTAAAATTATTCTTGAAATAACAATATCCTAAGACCCTTCATCCTACTAGGTACAATATATAAATAACCTCTCCCACAACCTAGTTAGGTTCCTGACTAATCTCTTGTCCAACATACCTTAGAACCTCCCTAAGTACCTTGGGGACCACCACAACAACCATACATACAACCTATAATTAGGTCAGTACTTCCCTAAGAGGTTGAACACGTTGTTCTATAGGCATAACTATCCTAATAAGGAACACTCCATAAAAAAAGTAAGAAGGCCCCACACTCATAACATGCTCTAGGAACTGGATTTAATGTAGAAGATTTGACTGGCTTGAATTAACTATCTCAGCTAGAAGACCTAGAAAATAAACCGCTCAAATTTTAGCAACTACTCTAGCAAGATAATCACCGTAGCAAGGCTGACCCCAATAGTATCAAAAGTGTAACATGAAAGTATAATGACCCTTCATGTAATTTCCTTGATTTTCATGCATTTCTAGTGCTTTGAGGCTTTCCACAACAACTAAATATCATTTATGACTTGACAAAACTGGTGGTTTTGTTATCAAATAGTTTGTTTGAATTTTAGTCTCATCTTCTTATTTTAGAGGTTTTGTAGTTTAGGATTTGGTCTCGGTCCTAAACTTATAGTAGATGACCTTGGATAAGAATTGATACAAGTGAATGGCCGCCTTAGCTTTCGATGGTATCATTCAAAGTCTCTATGTGAAGAATCAAGCTTTGGTCCTATGGAGGGAATGGGATCATACTTGTAGGGGTTATTTTGAGCATGCCATCAAACAAACCTGTGTGTGGAAGATTACTTGGAGCCTTGAACAATAGATGATTCACGGGTTTGGACCATATTTGATGGTTCACAGTTTTGGCCCTTTTTATTAAGGCTATTTTGGTCACTTAGCCTCAAGGTCATTTTGGTCTTTTAGCCTTGTCTAAATGACACTTCATTGCCACCCACCTCATTAAGGGCATTGGAGTCGTTTTATCTTTCTTTTGTAATATACTATATATCATCTATTTTAGGTCATTTCTCTTTAGTTAATGAATGATGAACATTTGAAAGACTTATTCTCTCTTTGGAGAGTGCAACACCTTTGTATAGTTCTTAGTTAGGGCTTGGAAAAGTCATCCTTAGTATAGGGCTTGGAAAAGCCAATATTGTTCTTTGCTTGGAAATAGTGGATCTTGAAGTGAGTGATTCCCTTGGCGGTCACCGTAAGAGTGGTGTTTTTTTTTAACATTAATTAGTGATTTAGTGTTTAAATAACACTTTGTTCGTATGTCTTGTAACAAATCTATATCTCACTATCTATCCTTTTATTCTTGTAATTTTGTTATTGTTTGTAGTGGACTGTTTTTGGGTCTTGTTGAATCATAAAATTTGTATTGTTGTTTTCATCTTGTTCTTCACATTTTGTGACTTTTTTGGATGTCAAATACACCTTTGTTTCTTGTATTTTTATTGTATTTTTTGAATCCGAGTGAGGTCTTCATTTGATCCACAATTTGTTGTGATTTGTAGACTATTTTGGAGGGTGTATTGGAATTTTTTATGGTTGTTTCATGCTCCTCTTATTTTTATTGTATCAATAATGCCAATGGTGCCATAATCTTTAAAAGGTTGATCTCCTATGGTTCGAAGAAATAGGGTGAGATCCTAGAATTTATAGTACAAATATCCTCCCTTTTATGTAACAAATTGATCTCTAGGTTGTATTCATAGATGGTTATATTTGTATATTTATTTTGTACCTTATTTTTATCCTCATTTACAATAGAATCTCTTAGACTGATTTCACTAGGTTTTGGGTTTATCTTAGGTATGTTAGTCTTTTATTATACCTATTTGGCATTCTTCTCTTTATTTCTCTTGGCAGTCTATTACTAGTAGTTTCTAACTATGGGGTTGGCTTGACTACTGGTGAGTTATAGAAGGTTCCATCATAAACTAAGAAATTGGGTCATAATAAATTTGTATCAAATCCAGATTTACCAATATGTTAGTACAAGAGCTAAGCATTTAGTAGATTTTTGTGGATTAGTTTGGAGACGTCTGTAACCTATCTTTAAGAGGCTACAGGGATAGTAATTCCATTTCTTGACTCCCTATATTTCCATATTGATATGGGCCTCAAGCAAATTCTTTGACTCTATTTTATCCAAGAAGTATGATATGAGGGTGTCGATAGATGTAGATAAGAATTCAATATGTACTTCTAGATATTTCAATATAGCATCAGACTATAAAGTTAGAGATGGATATCAAAGATCTTCCATGTCATACAAAGGATTTAGTGTTAGCTCAGGATCTAGGAGAGCTCGTGACTACTTCACCTCTTTGAGGTTCAACATTAACGGTCCTGAGTCTATTTGTAGATATCTCTCAGTAAGGGGTAGCATTCAATTTATCGAGTAGTTCTCAAGCGATAGCTCAATTTATTAGCATTTATTAGGTTTTTTTATCTATTTCAGAGTATGAGATTGGATTTCTTGAGTGGACTAGGCATATTCCCATGCTATAGCCTTTTAAGTTGGACATAGTGCATAGATTTATTAGAGGACCAGTATTGCCACTCTATTTTAGTATCGGAATAGCTCATAACAACTGGGTCTTCTTTCTCATAGGTTGTTGATTATGTGAGGGATATAGATAGAGCATGCATTGAGACTTATAAAAGTGGTGTTAAGAGGCCATGTCATTATTACAATGCTATTAGTATTTCATTTGGGAGTAAGGATCCTTCTGATGAGGGTCAGCATCACTTACAACCTATTCACTCTACGTAGGAAGTATTTTATATTATAGGTGACTCTTAGGTTTGTCGTGGTGATCATTATTGATTCAAGTGTGTAGAACCTTAAAGTATTCATAGGTTATGTTTTGGTTGTGGTAAGATGGGACAAAGGTCCAAAGAATGTGCCCGACAAGGGATTATTAGTCATCCAGCTCATGTGGGTTAATCTCATAGTGTAGTTACCTAGTTAGTTGGAGATAGTGTGCTTGGCACCTCAGTTAATGATTTAGTTAGTTGGAGTTTTGATGTGAATTCAAATTCTACCATGACTGGTGCACTTTTATCTCGTGCCCGTACACTTAATTTATATGTATTGGGGTTTTTGTACCCATCAATGATTATATGCCTTGATAAACATATATTGGTTTTTGTCATCTTGGTTATTCAATTCATGATTATATAATTACCTTGTGAGTTTTTTCTTAGTTGTGGATGTATTAGATCTATGTTGATATTTCCTTAGGGGTGTAGTATTTGGGTTTGAGTTCCATTTACCTTGGCATATCGGCCTTATTGTAGCCCTTGAATGATACTTGTTATTGATTTTCATTTTGGTACTGCCTATTCGTTGTATTGATTTTTATATTTTTATTATTTGATGTAGTTGATCCTCGCTTGGTATATGGCTAGACTATTGACTTCTAGTTAGAATTTTCCCTTTTATTAAATTTTTGTTCATTGTCTTAGGTAGTTATAGCTTGGCTGGATGATTTCTCTTCTATAGCAAGGTGAGGATTGCTCATTTTCCTTATTTATTGGCTATGCTAGATTGATTCGAGAGTGGATTATGGGATTGAAGGTAGGTTGACCTTCTACGGTTCTTTTATGATTCTAAAGTCAATAATTTGATTATATTTCCCGTTCTTATGTTTGGGATTCTTAGGCTTGTCTCTTGGGTTTCTAAGGTTTTGTATTAGATATCCTTCCCTATATGGCCCATTTATGAGGTTGACTAGTTTGGTTTTTGTTCTTTTCTTGTGGCTATTTCATTGCTATATGGTGGTTTTAATATTATGTTAAGAGGTCTTGAATTCATCTCTTAGGTTTGTTGGTTTTATCTTCTAGTGATGGTTTGCTCTTGGTATTGGTATGGATTTAGATACCCCGTTCTTACTGTGATGTGGTTCTTATATAAGTCGATTCAATGAGTTAGAGGTAGATGATTTTTCTTGTGACCGCTTCTTAACTTGGTGAATTGGAAATTCCTTATCTTGAGTTGCTTTATTCATCTTTCAGTAATGGTCTTGACCTTGACATTTGTGTCAGGCTTGGTACCTTCTTATTCATTGAAATGATTCATGGTTTATTTGAATTATGATTTTCATATTTGGGTTGATTTAAGAAATCCTTATTTTAGAATTTGCTCATCCTATTAAGTCTTGGTGGAGTGTTCCTCAGTCATATGTGAATATAGGTGTTTTTTTTATCAAGATGGACTATTAGACTGACTAATGTTTGTCTAATGTTTCATTTCTCTAAGTTGCTAAAGTTTTTAGCATAAGTTGTAGCCTTGGGTAGTTCTTGAGTATGTTTTGGTGGTTCATGCTCTCCAGCAGATATTTAGTGGGTTATTTACATTTTTAGTTGGTGATCTATATTTTAGCATTTTTTGTATTGTATAGCTACATTTCATGCCCTCTAGTTGATATAGAGTTGGTTGTTTGCATTTTCGGTAGATGGTTTATCTTTGTGGTAATTTTGTTTTATAGCTATGTTTCAGTTTAGCAAGTTTGTTCAGATATGTTAGATTTAGATACTAAGGTTGATTTGAGTATTGGGCATTAGTTCGTATTTATTGGCTCAGTTTTTGGTTTGACACCTTAGAATGGCGATTTGGAAGTTATGATAGATATGGAGTGTGAATTCTTATCCATCTTCATCTTTAGTTTAAGTAGTTGAGATCAAGCGGTTCAGCCTTGGTATTGAGATTTCGGCTTGGTTTTATTTTTGATTGATGGAACATTCTAGAATGGACAGTTCAGTGATGAGAAACTAAGCCAGTTACAGCTAAAATTATGATTTAAAGATAGACTAAATAGTCCAAACAAATCTCAATATTTTGAATCATGCCTCTAATAACTAATTCATACCCCATCTAGCATAATATCATAAGTATACAACAAGATATCTCAATTTAGGAAGAGGGTAAACCTAGCCGACCTGGATGCCATGTAAAGCCTGAAGAATCAGCTAAACCACTGATTTCCCCTTCCAAGAAGCTTTCGCAAGATGCCACGTTATCAAAATCACAATCTAATCTTTAAAGTGAGAACAATGATACCCATATTTCACTATTATACTTTGAGTCCGAAATTACATAAAAATTCAATGGGGTCCTATTTACTGAATAGCTCATTCGAAACCAACACAACGTCCCTCTATGCTCAAGGAATATTTACCCTTAAAATGGGTAAATTCTGATATCTAATGGTGCTACCATAAAGCCACCAAGATTCAAGGCATTTTAGAAAAAGATGAAGAATTCTATCAAGAAATTAATGGAGTCTTACCACAAATTGAACAAAGAATCACGTAAATTACCTTTACCTAACCTCTAAAATCTCCCACAAATGACTCTCCCAAGTTTTACCACTTTTTAGGGTTTAATATTTCAAGGAGTGGAAGAAAAATGGTGAAAATTAGGCTAAGTAGGGTAATTATAACCTTCCTAGGTACGCAGATGCCACTTAAACGAACACTGGGCCTATTAAGCGATCAGTACTTAAGAAACCTAATATTGCTTGAGTGGCACTTTAGCATCGGCACAGGTCTCTGTTAAGCAACCATCATTTAAGCAACTATCGCTTAAGTGTTAAGTATGTTGCATAAGAGATTCCTCACTAGGTCAACTTGACCGCTTAATAAAAAGTGGGTCCCACACCTATGTGCCATTTACCTTAACTTCTAGCCAATAGCCCAAAATCAGTTTGAAAGCCTCGAGTCACAAACTAAGGGTCCACCTAGCCTAAAATCATAATTTCAAAGCTATTGGAATAGTAAGAATTGGCACACAATGTCATTATACAGAAGTTTTTGCCCGATAGCTAATTTGAACTAGCGAAGGCTTCAAAACATGGAATTGGCTCTAAAAACCAAATGAAATACCTAGTAACTGAACTATCACTTCCTGTAAGTCATAAAAGACTTGGGTAGCTATAGAAAAATTCTAAAAGGAAAAAATGAGCAGAAATATAGAAAATGATCTGCAAGGTCATTACAATATACACTACTAAAAGAACTTTTGTCAATGAAAGTAAAGGATTAGGATACACCTGAAGCCTTAAACAGGGCCTAAATCTCATTCTTAATCTCCCAATTAGCCTCCTCTACTAGGCGGTTCCTCCAATGAACCTTAACTATGGGAATCTCTCTATTGTAAAACTACCTAATATCACTACCGATATGAGCACCGACTCCTCTACGAAGGTCAATCTCTCATCTAACTGAACTGAGTTCCATCTAAGCATATGAGAAGGGTAAGATATATATCGCTGCAACATAATAACATGGAAAACAAGATATAAAACAAAAAAATAGGGATAAGGTTAACTCATAAGCCACCTCACCAATTGTGCGAAGATTCTTAAAGTGTCCAATATATCTGGAGCTGAGCTTGCCTTTCCTCGCGAACTTCATCACACCTTTTATGGGTGATACATGGAGAAATACCAGATCAATCACTCCAAATCTCAAGGAAATAAGTCTACAATTTGCATAAGCCTTCTACCTACTTTGAGTTTCCCTCAACCCATCTTTAATCACTCTGAATTTATCCAACGACTCCTGAAGCATGTCAGTACCACGAGGTCAAATCTCAGAAGTCTCAAACCATCTAATTAGAGAACGACATTGCTTACTCGACTAAAATAATAGCTATTATTATAAGGAAAATCTTTCAAAGAGAAGTGTTTCTCCCACTGACCTCCAAAATCTATAACATAGGCTTAGAGCATATCCTCGAGAACCTGAATAGTCCGTTCTGACTTCCCATTATTCCAAGTATGGAAAGCTATAATATGATCTACTTGAGCACCAAAACTCCTCCTAAAAAGCTCTCAAAAATATAGAAGTGAACATTGAGGTTCTATTTGAATGATAGATATACGCACACCATGCAAACAAACTATCTCACTAACATAGATATGGGCTAACCTCTCGGCCCCAAAGGATATTTGAATAAGGATGAAGTATGTCGATTTTGTCACTAATCCACAATAACCCAAATACCATTAGAAACATAGGTAGTATGAGGAAAACAACTAACAAAGTCTATGATATTCCGCTCCCACTTTTTCCCGAGAATGGACAATTTCTAAATCAAGCCACAAGATCTTTGATGCTCGACCTTCACCTGCTAACAAAATTAGAAATGAGCTATATAGTCTACTACATCTCGATTATTACCACACCACTAATAATACTACCTCAAATATCTATACAATTTTGTTGTACCTGGGCAAATAAAATATCTGAAGCTGCTAGCCTCATTGAAAATCAACTGAATTAAGTCATCAATCCTAAAAACATAAATGCGGCTACGAAATCTAGATAAACCCTCAAAATTTATGGTATCCCTCTTGGACTAGACATTCAACACCTAATCACTGATGATGTAGGGCCTTTTTTCCTAAAACTAGCAATCCTAAATTTGCTAAAAAAGAGAGGACCTCACCTCGACACTAGCGAGAATCCTCCTAGGATCCAAAATATCAAGTCGCACCATCAATTTAGCCAATAAACTGAGTCCCATGACAACTGAATCTGAGAAGACAAAATCAAAGAAAAGCTACCCATTCTCACTGCCTTACGGCTTAAGGGGTGCACTACCAAATTCGCCTTGGTCGGATGATACAACTTAGAGATGTCATAATCCTTAAGCAACTCCATCCATCTATGCTGCCTCAAATTAAGCTCTCTCTGGGTCATAATGTGTTGAAGACTATGATGATCCATCAATATATCACAATGTACCACATAAAGATAAGTCTCCAAATCTTAAGTGCAAAAACTACCACCGCCAACTCCAAATCATAAGTGGGATAGTTTTCATCCTTAACCTTCAACTGTCCCAACACATAAACAATAAAATGACCCTAGTGCATTATCTCACAACCCAAACAAAAACTAGAAGCTTCACAATACATAGTAAATCCCTCACCCTCAATAGAAAGAGCTAAGATAGGAGTTGAAGTGAGAAATCCTTTGAGTTTTCTGAAGTTTGACTTATACTTATCAGACCATCTTCAAGGAACCTCCTCTCGAGTAAATCTAGTGATTGGCACTGCAATGGTAGCAAAACCCTCAACAAACTGCCTGTATTAACTAGCCAAACCAACAAAGCTACGAACTTCAAATAGAGATATAGGCCTGGCCCAATCACGAATAACCTAGATCTTTGTTGGTTATACAATAATCCCATCCTTAGACACTACATGCCCAAGAAGTATCACCAAATTAAGACAAAACTCATACTTAGAGAAGTTGGTAAAAATCATACCATCTATTTTGTTTGGAGCATAATCCTTAATGTTGCATATTCTCCTCTCTAGATCTCGAATACACAAAGATGTCGTCGATGAACACAATCACCAATTAATCCAAATAATGCTTGAACGCATGATTCATCAAATCCATAAAAACTATTAGCGCTTTAGTCAACACAAAAGACATCACTAGGAACTCATAATAACCATAACGAGTCATAAAGGCTATCTTTGGGATATCCTTAGTCCAAATCCTCAAATAATGGTAATCGAACCTCAAATCAATCTTAGAGAATACTGCTGATCACTGAAGCAGGTCCAAAGAATAATGAATATGAGGCATAGGATATTGGTTCTTCACCGTCTCCTCATTAAGCTTCTATAATCAATACACATACTCATTAAACCATCCTTTTTCTAAAAAAACAACATATGAGCTCCCCGAGAAGACACACTCAAGCTAATAAAACCCTTACCTAGAAGATCCAAAAAGCTGAAAATTTAGCTTCTTAAGCTCAGTAGGAGCTATACAGTGAGTGACATCGAAATAAGTTGGGTTCCTCACTTAAGATTAACAACAAACTCAAGGTCATGCTTAGGAAGAAGACCAAGTAGATCGGTAGGAAAAATATCAGGAAACTCTTAAACTATAAAAACAAAGTCAAGCGACGTACTCTCCATACTAACATCATAAATTTAAGAGAGATAAGACTATTAACCCTAATAAATAAGCCTGCTAAAATAAATATAAGAAATAATCCCCATCGGTTTGTGGCTAACTTTTAGCTATCACACGATCGAATATTTGCCGGACATAACTAAGATAACGGTTTTGGAAAAATAATCTAGGACCATATAATAGTGGGATAACCAGTCCATGTCCAAAAACACATCAAAATCTACTATTTCTATTATAATAAAATCATCATGGGTATTAACCTCTCGAATAGTCACAAAACATAATTTAAAAACCCAATCTACTACTAAAAAATCATTCACGAGATTAGATCTACATAACGTCATATATAATGAATCCCAAGATAATTCTAATCATAGATCCTTATAAGAAGACACATGAGAATAAGTGGATCCCAGATCAAATAAAGTAAAAAGCCAACTGACGACATACCAATATTGTACTTGTAATAATAGCATCCAAAATCTCATCCTTAGGTCTAGCAGGTACTGCATACAACCGACCACACTCGCTACCTAGTTGGACTCCTAACCTATCTCCTATACTACCCACTTAAAAACCTCTACAAGAAAATTGGGGACCACCCCTACGACCATGCATTCCACTTATATCAAGGGGTGGAACTGCTCGAATTAGTGGATAACTCTAAATTAAAGGAACCATGACTCCATGAATGAATTACTCTCTCAATAAATGAACAAAAGATCCATAACAATAATATGCCCCAGGTACTGTACTAAAACTAGAAGATTCAACTAATCCAAAATAACCACCATGACAAAAATAATTAGAAGATAAACCCCTCAATGATAGACCGCTACCTTGGCTTGAATGATCATCGAAACTAGACTGGCTTTTATTGGTAATCTGAAGAGAGGCTTGAATTGGCCTACTAGGCTAACTCTAGTGCTGATATGGCTAGTTCGGAGTCTACCTACCCCGAGAACCACTGTGTTTGAACAATAAGCCACTATAGCTTTCCTCTTATTGCTACCACCTAGGCCACGTGATGTATCTCCTCCATAGCTGAGCATGACCAAAAACCTCATCAAAAGACCTACCCATAATAACTAAACACTGTGTAGACATAAAAATAGGAAATCTTAATCTCCGAACAAAGCAACGAACCCTCTTATATTTGATAATTAGAATAAAAGCATCCTGCTTAGAAAACTTATAAAATTGAGTCTCACACTCCATAATAGTCATGGAGCTCTATTCCAACCTCAAGAATTAAACCCTCAAATTATCCCTAAGACTTTGAGGCATGTACTTCTCTAAGAAGATCTTAGAGAATTGAGTCTATGTAAATCTAGAAGATCTAGCTAGCCTAAAATCAAGATGACTTATCCTATTTTATTAAGGTACCAAATACAACTAAAAAGTATGATAATTTATGCCACGAGTTTCAACTAGGCCAAAATTATGGAGCATATCCTTACAAGAAATCAAAAACTCATACGCATACTCACCCGGTGCACCAGATAACCTAATAAAATCCAATCTCAAGAACCTACCCAATATCTTCCACTCTAAAATAAACATAGCTGGCTGAGAAACCACAAGCTAAGCAACTACCGACTAGGAAACCACCGGTCTAGGAAGGACCTCAACTCCGGTATCCACAACTACAAGTTATGCCCTACCTTAGTACTAATCTGATTCACATACTGTGCACCATTATACAATACACCACCAATCAATCCCAATTGCTGAATTAAAGCATCCCTGCGCACTGAAGAAAAAATAACCTCAGTGGAACCTGGGCTGGTTCCAGTCCCACCATTAGCTGAGGCCAAAGAACATTTGCATGGGGAAAGAATATGGTTTGGTGAAGCCCCATATACCGGTCGCTAGCTGGGGATACATTCTTAGGAAGTCCATGACCTATAGTTCATCCCGAACAATGATAATATCCCTAAGCTCAACCTCAATACCCTAATCTCGTGTAGTGGTAGCATATGTCCTAGCTATTTATGAAAGAGTAAAACCAAAGAAATGCTCTAGAAACCAAGTCATACTTTTAGCATGAATGAGTGAAACAAGTGAATAACTCCTAATAATGTCCTATAGCCTACATAAGATAAGAAATAAATGTCACCATTTCGATCCACGGGACTCTACTATACACTTGCTCTTGTACCAATAATACCTATAAAATCTAGGCTCTAATACCAATTTGACATGACCCTATTTATGAGTTATTATGAACCAATCTTATCCCATTACTAGGTAAGCCAAACCATAGCCTTGAGCTACATACAATGGGCTAATTTAGTGGAAAATGGTATAAAAGCTAGATATCAACATTTAAGTAGTTAAAGTAGTAATAAAGTAGTCATAATAGTCTAGTAGAAAGATAAAAAAATGACCATCCCAAGACTTAGTAATGTGGGTAAAAGAGATACTACAATGAACTATAAGTATTGACGAGTCAAATACAATTTGTCTCAAAATGAAAGATTAGACATAGATAAATAAGAGGAAAGAGGGCAACTCTGACTTTGAGAGCTTACAAAATCTACAAAATTAATCTTGCACAAGCATAACCTCAATGACAACTACTAATACTCAGATCTGCACCAAAAAGGTATGAAAGTGAGTAATAGTACCAAAACCATAGGTACTTAGTAGGCATCATCAACCGACTGAGCGAAATCATGATATACATAATATATGATACAAGATAACGTAAACTAAGTCAAGGTAATAGGGAAAACCTAGAAATAAGCTCCAACACTACTGTACATGAATTAATAAATAAATTTTGAATGGTTGCATAGTAATCACACAACTATAATAACCAAATTGGCCCCAATAAGCCAATAAGTGCGGAAAAGTAAATAACCCATGTAGGGCCTCATAATCTTAATGATTACAGTAAAGAGGAATGAACAATCAAAGATCCATAAATCTACCAAATATCACTATAACTATCAACTATCCATATCAAATCATTTTATTCCCAACTCCCAAATGCCAAACTTAAACCATAATTGATATCAACCTCAATAAAATCAACATTACAACATCATTTATCGGAATTGAACTAGAACTAATAGTATTAATATTATCATCAATTTCTGGACTTGAACCAAAATTCATAGTGTCAATGTCAGCATCAATTGCTTTACTTGAAGCAAAACACGTATAAACAAACCATAACTATATGCCACACTAGTAAACCATATAAGTAATTTATACTAATAAACCACATGAGTTTACCCAGAATTAGCATAAACTCTTAATACCAAACTAGCATACTTATTGAATATTCAATCTCATAAAATACCCAAAAAAATTACTAATATGGATACAGCATGCATAAATTAGCATAAATCTTAGCCTACGGTGGGTCGATGGGGCCCACTTCTAGATCAAAATATCCATGTTTAGGCCAATTCTACCCAGACTAGGATAAGGTATCTAAGTTTATTTTGAGATGTTAAACATACACTAATTATTCTTAAGATAGCAATTTATCCTAAAACATAAGCAACTAAGTCAATTATGTATAATATTATAATTTCATGATAGCCTAAATAGTCCAACTAACCTAAATATTTGAATCACACTTCTAACACCTAAATCACACTCCATATCTATAATGATATCATAAAAATTCTACAGGATATCTCAATCTATGAAGTGGGTAAACCTAGCTTACTTGGATGATAAGAAAAGCTTAAACACCTCAAATTTTTGCTCTTGAAAATTTCCTTAGCTTTGAGCTCACTGCCCTAGTTATGACTAAACCCTATAAGTCGTAGGGTATCCTGAAGAGTCATTAGGATGAGTCATAACCAAACTAGTAAGTTTGTGTGTTGATTCTACTCTGAGTATAAGTGGCTCACTAATGACCATAAGGATATGTTACGAGTCATTAGGTGTAATCATAGGGTGTCTAGTGTAAGTCCCAAATTATTTTTTATGTTGACTACGACTGGTAGGGTCCTATTTTGAGGTTACGACTCATAGTGACGAGTTATAAGGAGTGGTTACGAGTCAAAGGGTTGACTCTTAATCAAAGGTGGCACTTATAGATTTTAAGTTGAGGGCATTCTTAATATTTACCCTATTACTCTACTTGAAAACCATGTCTCATACCTCTTTAGGGTGTCATTATGTCTCAAAAACTATCTAAGTAACATCTCAAATACTCCCAAATTCTCAAAGTTAAGAACATTTAGGGCTTTTAAGAGATTTATCAATTAGGGATCTCAAGGGTGATTTCTCTCTATATATCTTACTAATATAGTTATGTTACTCTTCCCACATTGTTAATTTTGTAAAAGCATGTGATTTAAATAATTGTTCATAAGTTTAATATGATGTTTTTTAAATAAGGGTTAGAGGTTTTGAATGATTATGAACTGAACAATGTTTCTCATGGTGTATATATGATTTCAATGTTTTTAAATATTGTTTTGAACTTGTGGGTGCATGGGTATGGTGAATGAACTAGGGAATTATCATTTTCCCAAATTTATGACTTTTGAAATGGTTATGACCCCAACCCCATAATATGAAATTAATTGTAATTATGAAAACTATGGGAATTTGTAAAATTGAACTAGTTTTGAACTACTGCATGATATAAAGGGATAATTGAAAACCAATGGTGTGATTTAATGAACAAAGGGAGTCAATGTCTCCCATAGTGTATTAATGAACAAAGGGAGTTGTTCTCCCCAAGTTAATTGAAATTATTTTTGGCTTGATTTGTTACCTTACAAGTGTAGTTGGTATGAAGATACCAACAATGTATGCCTAAATGTGTATTGTGGTTTATTGAATTGGATTGTGTGATAAATCTTTTAATTGGGATCTAATGAGGGTTTTGTATATTAGTCGTGAAAGTGGATTATCGGGTTACCGATACTGGAAACCACATTTTCCGGTGCATGGGTTAAAGTGACTAGGGAGGTTTGAGTCCCCCTTATTATTAATTCATGAGTCAGGAGGTTCGAGTCCACCATAAATCATTATATTATTGGGTGATTAAGACACCTTGGTATATGTTAGAAGGTTTGAGTCCCCCATGTGCATATATATGAGATCATTATTCGGTTCATGTGGCTACATGTACTGGGGCCCAACTACTTGGTGAGAGCTGGTGCCCATATAACACGTGGGTACTATTATATGAAGGTTGAGCTCCACAATACAGGCAAAAGTTTTGAAATACATCCTAAACCTTGTTCTCTGTCATATCATATGATATATATTTATGTTATGCATCTGAATATGTCCATTGATTTTTGAATGATTTTAAACTATTGATCATATCATTATGTTATCCTTAGCCTCAAGTTACATGCTAGAATATATGCCTCTAACCGTCTTTGGATGTTGTATCCCCACGTAATGTAGGAATTTGTCATACTTCTACTCCTCATGTTCAGTGGTTAGATTTTTGATCAACTAGCGAGTCAGATTAATGTGGTGAGTTTTCATACTTTGGAAGACCCCATTTCATAATTATGGTTTCCTTTACATTTTGACTATCCCTTTAGATTTGGTTGTTTGCTATTGTCAGGGGCATATCCTATGAACTTATTGATATTCAGTTTTGGATTATAGTTTTTGAAGTCTTTTTTTGGACTACTATGGCTATTGGGTGGCATCAGTTGATCGTTTGGCCGGTTATTAAAGGTTGGTTATGGACATACAATTAAAACTTTGTTAGACTATTTTATGCTATCTTGTAATGTGTGCGGAATTTAACCAACCATGGGGTGTGATGTTTTTGGTTTGGTCAGGTACAGGGGGTGATCTCTGGTCTACGTGAGACTTAAGATACCCGTCATGGCCAGGCCTTGGTTTGGGTCATGAGAAAGGTGGTATCAGAACCTAGGTTTGGCGTCATTAGGTGTCCAACAAATCCGTGTTGAGCAGAGTCTCATTTATTGATGTGTAGTGCGCCACAATTATAAGGGGTATGCTACGAGACATTTAGGAATGATTCTCATTCTTATTATTCTGTTTCAAGCTATAGAGTCTATGACATGACCCAAACTAGGGCCTAGTCGTGTCATGCATCTCAAGTCTTACTCGAACCGGAGACCTCACCCAACACCCAACAATAACTGCCCTGTATCCATGGCAGATAAATTCTAGACATATAATAAGCTAGAACAATTATAATTGAAACATATTTAATAAAGCTCAAAATGATAACTATCTAAACATTCAACTAAGCATCCAAAAGGTGTCATCCCTAATACCAATACCAATGCCAAGGCTAATATCAATATCGACACCGCCCATAACCATAGTAGTCATACAATATCTCTAACTGAAATACAAGAACATCCAGTCGGGGCATGTCCCCGACCATTTCCAAAACCAATGTCCATTAAATAAACCAAAATATGAAAAAAAAAAGTTCATAGGATAAAATGGAGTCTTCCGGAGTATGGAGGCTCAGCACTTTAGTCTGACACAAAAGTTGTCCTTATATCGAAGTCACTAAGAAGGAGGAGCAGAATGGCCGGTTCCTGCATTGCATGGGGATACAACGCCCAAAGATGGGTTAGCGGGTGAACACTAACATGTACACAAGAATAATGATAAAATAATTCCATTATTCAAAACCAAAGTAAATACCCATATGCAACCACATACATGCATATATATATATATACCATGTCGTGAAAGGGAATCTGGTGATGCATGAACTTAAAGACTTTAACCTGAGATTATGTAGCTTAGCCATCATAAAACTACCCATGGTCGATATAGGTTCAGCTCCCACTACTAAAATGGCCTCAACATGTGTTAGCCGCATAAACTGGAGAAAAAACCAGAGATAACTAGTATATCTCCCAAAAATAAGTGTGACATAATTCACACGGTCACCAAGACCAACCTCACATCGACAAATGTGAGTTTCCAGTTTTGGCCCCCTCGGGACTGCCACCTTCCATGTCTTTGGTAAAAGACCCTATTTAAGCCTATAGTAAAACCATTCACACATAAATAACCATTTACCAAGGAGTCTTATTTATTAGGCATTAACCATTGATATCGACATTTCAAAACTAGAGCTTGCAAGTTTATCCATTTATGCCATATCAAAGCCATTAAACTAGTATGACTACAAAGTTTCCATTTAAACCTATACCATGGACACCAAGGCCTTTCCAATCTATTTAAAACCATTTAGGTTCTATTACCATATTCTGCAATGCATATTTTTAAATAATAGTCAAACTATGTGCTAAAATTATTCCCACATGCATTTTAACAAACATTTCGAGGTCATGGAGTTTCCAAAACCAAAACCAAGTAATAATTGACCATTCCCCTATATATATATATATTCAAACCATCATTATAACACGAAAACTACAAGAAAAGTATGGGAAAACATTATCCAACAATGATTAGCACAAACCCCCAACATATACTTTAAAACCCAAAAAAATACCACAATAATACCATGAAAATCATTCTTTAAAATATGCTTTTAAATGAACAAACAATGAGGGAGGAGTAACATGCCTTAGAAAACAAGGAAGATGGAGAGAAACAACCTTTAAGAGCCTTCTTAATTGATTTCTTTGAAGACATAGGAAATATTCAAGGGCTAACCCTAGGGTGTTTAAATTCTCCCCCACTTTGATCATATGTCCTGAAATTATGGAAAAAGATAGTACAATAATGAATAAACCCCCAATATTTCCTATGATTAAATTTAAGGTAGAAAATAGCGATATAAAGGAATCAATCTTTCCTTAAACAAAGTTTGTAAACAAAGATGGTATGAAGAGCACATACCTTCCACACGAATTTCTGGAGAATAAAATAGGAAGGGATAGTTGGACTTCTTTTCATCTTCATCTTCCCATGTATTCTCTTCCACCTTGTGGTTCATCTATAGAACCTTTACCCAGGTCACATCCTTGTTCTGTAACAAATGAACCTGGCGATCCATGATCCCAATCGGGATCTCTTCATAAGATAAGGAATCCAAAATACCTATATCTTTGATAGGAACAATTTGTGATGGATTACCAATACACTTCCTTAACATAGAAACATGGAATACTGATAACGCTCAATCTACAGCTCTCGTGGGAGTGTAAAGCGGTCGTTAGCAAATATAGAACCCAACTGGGTTGGGTATCGATCCCACAGGGAATAGCTTGGTCAACAAGTAAGCAAGGATTACTAGACTTTTAGTGCAAGTCTCGTAAAAAGGGGGGATTGTAATGTGTAACCACAATATTAAAGTAAAAACTGAAAATAGCAACGTAAAAAGAAAGAATGTTTAGTAGGTTGTAAAACAATGAGAATTGAAGCGTTGGGGTTATGTCCACCTTCTGAGTTATACGTCTCTATTGGCTATGAGTGTGTAGAATTCAGACATGTATGTGCTTATAGAGAATTGTATTTGATGGTAAATCCATGCATCTTTCGACCTATTCGAGGATTATTTCACTTTAACTCTTTCGATCTTAAAGAGTGTCTAACGGTACGAATTCTCCAAGAGGTTAATCCAGTTACGACACTAACTTTTTAATAGGGGATGGGACCCTACTACCTTGACACTATCTCTTTTCTAGACAAATAACCTTTCTTTCGAACAAGTTAAATGTTATACTGGCGTATTCTTGCGTTTGCAACCACAAAGAATTTAGATTAAGATGAAGAGAATAATGATATAAGCAGCATACGTGTCACGAACTCACAAACTCACAACAATAGATAGTATCTTATTCGGTTTCCATAACCCCAACAGAGAAGTTTAGTTACCTATGAATGCGAAGGAGCTCACGGTTGACATTGTTATTATACCACAATACTGATTAATTTCGTGTAGCACAGGTGGTAGGCGTTTAGGCGTGAATTCCTAGGCAAAGTAACGATTCTCTTGTTGCGAAAATTAAGAATAGATGAATAGGAGAAGAAAGATAGAATTAATGGAAAGATTAGAATTGTTGGAAGAGTAGAAAAGATTAATAGTTGAAGAATGTATCTGGATCCCTCAAAATCTCTAGCATGATAGGGTATTTATAATACCCATATCCTAATCCTACTAAGCTAATGAAATACTTAACCAAATCCTACTAAGCTAATGAAATACTTAACCCAATTGTACTAGGTTAATGTAACATTATCCAAATCCAAATAGACTAATGAAATACTTAACCCAATTGTACTAGGTTAATGTATTATTATCCTAATACAAATAAGTTACTGCAAGTCCCCAAAGTCTTCAGAAATGTTGTTTTAGCCTGGGACAGATTTTCCATGCATCACTTTTGGTCCTTAGGCGTCCAAGCTTCCTTTTCTCCTTCCGTGAAGCTTTCTTTGGCGTCAAGTAATCCATAAAATGCTGAATTCTGCATCATTTACACCTGAAACTTTGCTAATCATGTTCGTTAGCTCACTTACAGGAAAAAAGGACTAAAAGTGCATGAAATATATAATTTGTTCTCAAAACTTGGCTAAAATATGGGCAAAATCTAGTGCTATAGGCGTGTAAATTCGACTATCATCAACACCCCACACTTAAAGCTTTGTTCGTCCTCGAACAAAATATCATGTCCTTCTAAACATCAACTTAGGGGTTTACAGCAACAACACAAAATATTCGTCCAGACAAGCACAACAATTATCAACAAAGATTAGTTTTCCAATTATTAGTAGAAACAGTTTAACCTTTAGTATAGACTCGTGATGGTAGTTAATTCGTATCCAAAAGTTAAGGTACAAAGAATCATACACCACTACCCAAAACTCATCAACCATGTGTGTCTCACAATATATTACCCATAATCAGTCACAAGTATAGCATATTTTTTCAAACATGGGTATCAAAATATCCTTGCTCTCGCTCTCACAAAGAATTCATATGCAGCAACTGATGACCATAAGCTTGCCCTTAGTGTAATGCTCCACTAAATGTCAGAATACTAGGCTTAGGATCAAATAGGTCTTTTGATGGTTGTAATGTAGGCTAAGGGACGAGTAGGACTAGTTTGGCCGAAAATAGTGACTATGTTCCTAAGCGCTTTAATACATCACATTGTATCATTAACACTTTTTCTTTCAAAAAACCTTTCTACGTTCTTTTATTCTACCACCCTTGTTCTCCTCTTTAGTTTTTCAATTTTAAGCATAACTCACTTTTCAGCTTTCTTTTCCTTTTTTCTTTTGATAACATACCTCTTATGATAGCACTTTCTTTTTCATAACGCATTCAAGCACCACTGCAATAAAGCATCATACTCACCCAATTTCCTCTTATTTCATCACATGACTTTATAAGTTAAAGCACTTAGGAATTTGGATCAAATTACGGTCTTGAAAAAAATGGATTAGGCTTACATATGAGGTTGTCAAAGAAGTAGGTTAAAGGCTCAAAAGGGTTTAACTAGGATGATGTCCATGGGTAGGTAAAATGAAGGTAAACATGTATAGGTTGCCAACTTTGCATACATACCAGGCAAGTTCTAGCATCAGCTACAAACATAGAATGTACTATTAATCTCACACACACAAGGCACATGGTCAACTTTATTGGAAGTAGTATAGACTCTCGACCCAACAAGTGAAGGAATTGATCCACACAATATCACATAATGAGTCACAATTAGAGCCTAAATGTCTCAATAGTCATGATTTTAGCACCTACTCTTGTTATGCTCTCATGCTGCCTATTAGAATAATTTCGTGCGAAGCTAAGTAAAAAAATTACTACTAAAAAAACTTAACTTAAACTAAAGAAAATGAAACACAAAAAAACGAAACAAATAAAACAAAGTAAACAAAGTGAACAAACATAGATGCTGTAGAGAAGTATAGCATGCAATACCGCCACCCCACACTTAAATGGGACACTGCCCTCAGTGGAAAGTAAATACGAAGAACCTGGTCAGTCGGTCTCTTCCTCAATGTCGGGGGTCATACCCCCTTCGTCGGAATCATCATAAGAGTCGTCATTAGAGTTCTCCTCCACGTCGGAATCTGGCAAGCGTCGATCATCATCGGTCGGCACATCATCGTCTAGAGGTTCCTCAAAGTATGTGCCTCTCCACACATCTCCCGTGCATGCATATTCATTGGTTAGTCATGGTCCAGCTGTTGGAGCTCTGCAGCAGTTGGAACACGACCTCCACTCATCATTGTGAACCGTGTCATGCCATAAAGATGACGGAAGAAACTCTCATCTCGAGCATGTCTCTCCGCAGTAGTAAGGTTGACACCATTTGTTGTTTCAGCATCTTTGACCTTTGTGAGGTCAACCTTCTTTGGGTTATGTGGGAGTTTTTGATCAGCTGGTTTCTCTTCGATATCCTCCTTCCGCAAGATTTTTGTCAACAGATTACCAAAAGTGAAGTGGGACCTCTTGTGTAGTCTGGCCTTCCGCATTGTAGAGCGAATGATTGCCCCAATGTTGATAGGGACATTCGTCATCAATGCATAGACCAAACACACTCTATCTCATGTTATTTTGGTGTATTGAGTCCCAGGAATAAGGCATGAGTTGACGATGCGCAACCAGATTCTTGCTTCCCTATTCAAAGGAGCATAGGGGAAGGTGTTGTGTCGTCCGGTATCTTGGTGTCTGCTCCACCTTGCCATGGATCTACTTCCACAAAGTGTGTGTCGAATTGCTCTATAAGGAGGTCTGCTGTACAGCTCTTTGAATGGTGCTGGATCGACCGAAGGTAAGCCAAGAAAGGAGTTGATCAAATCCGCGTTGAGCTGTAAAACTTGGCCCCGAATCTTGACTTCGCTGCCCGTGGTTTTCGGCGACCAGTTGGCGTAAAATTCTCTTGTCAAATCAAGATTACATTCTCCCATGTCGCAGAAGATGAAATCCAGATTCAATGCCATGATTTTTGCCAACATACGCGGTTCCTTCTTCGCTAGGTTGTCCTTGTTGATCAAGTCGACATGAACATATTTGCTTTCCTTGTTGTTCCTATACCATTCTTTGGCTTCCTCCTCAAGAACCCATTTTATTCCAAACATTCGGCGGGGTAATTGCATTGAGGATGATTCTCCTTGGTCCTTGCGGCCTCTCTTCTTGCCCTTTTGGGATGTGGTAGCCTTATCTTGTCTCGCTTTAGGTGCCATTGTTCCTGAGATTTAAATGATATTTCATGTTAGCATCAACTCAATGGAAACAATCTATAAACAAGCCATCGGGGTACCACCCCATACTTAGGTTCGTTGATACAAATCAGTGAAGTGAAAGTAGTCGATTACTTAGACTTCGTCGACATACGTTTAAGGAGCTATATTCCGACAAGAAAATCAGTAATGTATCACTTCTTGCAACCTTTGCAATACGTTCATGTTAGGTAAAACAAGACTACTACATAGGGGTTTCATCATGGTATAGTTTCTATTAACAATTACAACCTCCTATGTCGGTAGGCAACTATAAGTCTTATCCCGATGAACAGGATAGCCTAACATGTAGGTATACAAGTGAAAAGACTATGCAATGTTCATAACCATAGCAATTCCGCAAAGAGTATGACAATGAAATTAAAACCAAATTCAAGTCGGAAACAAGTTAAGATTATCCTAACGTACATGTTCACTCACATGGTTTTGCATCAACAATTCAAACACTTTAACATCACCAATATTTCTTCAAGATGTAGCAATTCATGATAGACATAGCAACGTAGTACTTATGAGAATAGATGAAGAATAAAAGAGTACTTACGTGATTGAAGCCTTTAGAGATATTCTTGTGAATTGAAAGAGCAAAAAGAAAATTTTTGAGATGATTTGGAGTGGATGTGCGGCGCCTTTAGGTCAAGTTTCAATGTGTTTATGTTTCAAGACTAAGTTCCCTTTATATAGGAAAATAATGGGTCGGGTTTTGACCCGTTTAAAATCGGTTTTGGAGATAAAAAGGGACCATAGGCGGCGCCTTTAGCTTTGCCTAAGCATGGTATAGGCGGTGCCTAATGCAAAGCATAAGCTAGCATAGGCGGCGCCTAGTGTAATGCATAAAGGGACCATAGGCGGTGCCTAGTGCATGGCATATGAGATTCTGAGACCAAATGCTTTAGCATAGGCGGCGCCTATGCTATAGCATACCTGAGCATGGGCGGCGCCTATGTCTTTGCACACTAGATTCCGAGACCTTAGGATATAGTATAGGTTTTGCATTGTTCGTGGCCTAGTTTTACCTAGGCCTAGCCTTGCTCGATGCCTATTTTGCCATGAGCAATGCTCAATCTATAGCCTTATGCATCTTTATTTCTAACTTACCACCTTTACCATGCAATACGTCCAAATCGTTATTTGAAACCAATCTCCTCGTTGAATACCTCTTGCACCTATATTTGCTCAAAACCAAAGAAAACAATTAGTATGATAGGTTGACTCCCACCAAGCGCCTTGGTTTTGGTCGTGGCACGACTCTTATTTTTGGATTTTCTTTTATCAAAAGCAAAACAAGTACTTAGAACGAAAGAAAGACAAAAACGACAAACGATAAACGATGGGTTGCCTCCCATCTAGCGCCTTATTTATTGTCGTGGCTCGACATAGTTACCTCGAGTACTTAGACTTCATCGAGATAAGTGATGGCCAAATAATTCATCGAGTCAAAAGGACCGATATAAGGTTTAACACGTTGGCCATTCACCTTGAAGACAACACCATTATTGTCTTCCAATTCAACTACTCCAGACGAGTAGACTTGGATAACTTTGTATGGACCAGACCACTTAGACTTTAACTTACCTGGGAACAACTTCAATCTAGAGTTAAAGAGAAGTACCATATCATCCTTTTGGAAATTTCGTCGAACAATCCACTGATCATGATACTTTTTCATCCGCTCCTTGTATAGGTATGACCTTTCATATGCATGGAGACGGAACTCATCTAATTCTTTCAGCTGCTCCAACCTCAGATTCATTGCATCATCCCAATTCAAGTTCAATTTCTTCAATGCCCACAATTCCTTATGCTCGAGCTCGATGGGTAAGTGACAAGCCTTCCCATAAACTAGTTCATAAGGAGACATGCCAATGGGTGTTTTGAATGCAGTCCTATACGCCCATAGTGCATCATCTAGCTTCCGAGACCAATCCTTCCTATTAGCATTGACCGTCTTCGCAAGGATTTGCTTGATATCCCGATTGGAAACCTCTACTTGTCCACTAGTTTGTGGGTGATAAGGCGTGGCTACCTTATGTTGCTTGACACCATACTTGGCCAACACAGATTTGAATAGCTTATTGCAAAAGTGAGATCCTCCATCACTTATGATAGTACGTGGTACTCCAAAGCGAGAGAAGATATTCCTCTTTAAGAACGCTACAACACGCTTTCCTTCGTTGTCAGCCAACGCTACAGCTTCAACCCATTTCAAGACGTAATCTACAGCAACTAAGATGTACTTCATTGCAAACGAATTCACGAATGGACCCATGAAATCAATACCCCATACATCAAAGAGTTCTACCTCAAGAATTTTGGACATGGGAATCTCATGGTGTTTCGAAATAGCACCTTGACGCTGGCATTGGTCACACCTTCTAACATAGTCATAGGCATCTCTAAATATTGAAGGCCAATAGTAACCACTTTGCATTACTTTTCTTGCCGTCTGATTGCCTGCATGATGTCCTCCAACTTGGGAAGTGTGGCATGCTTCCAAAATATTAGGCACCTCTACATGGGATATACATCGTCGAATAATACCATCCGCACATCGTCGAAACAAATATGGCTCATCCCAATAGTAGTGTTGTACGTCATGCATAAACTTCCTCCTTTGGTGGTAAGATAAATTGGCAGGTATCACATTACTCACCACAAAATTTGCAAAGACGGCATACCATGGTAATTTTTCCATTGTTGTCGCTAATATCTCCTCGTCAGGGAATGCATCATCAATCTGAATTTCAGGTTGCGCTACATGCTCATTCTCGAATCTAGATAGGTGGTCGGCCACTTGGTTCTCGCAACCTCTTCTATCTTTGATCTCAAAATAGAACTCTTGCAGCAGCAATACCCATCGAATTAATCTTGGTTTTGCATCATTCTTTGTCATTAGATACCTAAGAGCTTCATGGTCTGTATGAACAATCACCTTAGTACCCAATAGATAGGCACGAAACTTCTCAAACGGATACACAACCGCTAGGAGCTCTTGTTCTGTCACAGTGTAGTTCCTTTGGGCTTCATTTAGGACCTTACTTGTATAGTAGATAGGATGAAATAATTTCTCCTTTCTCTGACCAAGCACAGCTCCAACAGCTACACCACTAGCATCACACATGACTTCGAATGGGAGAGACCAATCTGGTGCTACCATGATAGGGGCTTCAATGAGTTTTCCTTTGAGGCATTCGAATGCCTTTAAGCAATATTCATTGAAGTCAAACTTCGCATCTTTCTCCAAGAGTTTTCACAATGGACTATCAATTTTGGAGAAGTCTTTGATGAACCGACGATAGAAACCTGCATGGACGAGAAAACTACGAACTCCCTTCACCGAAATTGGAGGCGGTAGCTTATCAATGACTTCGATTTTCGCTCAATCAACCTCAATTCCTCTTTCGGATATTTTGTGCCCAAGAACGATTCCTTCTTTTACCATGAAGTGGCACTTCTCCCAATTCAGCACTAGGTTGAATTCTACATATCCTTGCAATGCCATGCTTAGGTTTGCCAAGCACGCTTCAAAAGACTCACCAACAACTGAAAAATCGTCCATGAATACCTCCAAAGTGTCTTCAACCATATCAGAAAAAATAGATATCATACAGCGTTGAAAGGTGGCTGGTGCATTACATAACCTGAATGGCATACGTTTGAAGGCAAATGTACCATATGGGCATGTAGACGTTGTCTTCTCTTGGTCTTCGGGGGCAATAAAAATCTGATTGTAGCCTGAATAACCGTACAAGAAATAAAACGATCCTTTCCCCGCTAATCGATCTAGCATTTGGTCCATGAATGGCATTGGGAAGTGATCTTTGAGTGTCCAAGAATTCAGCTTTCGGTAGTCCATGCATACTCTCCATCCAGTGACGGGTCTGAGTGGAATAAGCTCATTCTTCACATTTGTGACCACCGTCATACCTCCTTTCATGGGAACACATTGTACTGGGCTTACCCATGTACTATCAGAGATTGGATATACAACTCCTGCGTCTAACCAGTTGATAATTTCTTTCTTCACCACTTCTTGCATAGGTGGGTTTAGACGCCTTTGATGCTTAATGGTGGGTGTGCAATTTTCTTGAAGCTGAATTTTTTGTGTACAAATCCCAGGTGGAATACCAATATTATCCGCAATGGTCCATCCAATGGCTCTAATGTACTTCCGTAAAATAGCAATGAGAGCTGCAACTTGTTGCTCACCCAAATATGCTGCTACAATGACTGGAAGTGTGTTTCCGCTTCCTAAGAATGCGTACTTTAGATGACTTGGCAGCTTCTTCAATTCTAATGTGGGTGGCTCTTCAATAGATGGCTTAGCTGGTGGTGTGGGTCGATTCTTGAGATCAAGGTCCAGCTTCTTGGGAGCATAGTGATATGTCCCTAATCCCGATAGATCACAAATAGCTTCTTCATAATTTTCAGCATCCTCAGTCTCTCCATTCATGAGCACAACCGCCAAAGGGTCATCAATAATTTGCTCTTCTTCAAGTAATTCTTTCTTATCATCAAAGAAAACACCAGCCACCAAAAATACACTCAGATCTTTGGGTTGCTTCATTGATTTGCAAACATCAAAGCGAACTACTTCGTTATTTATTAGGAATGAAAGCTCATTGGCTCTCAAATCAATGAGCACACTTCCTGTAGCAAGGAAAGGGCGCCCCAAGATTATGGGAACTTTTGAGTCTGCCTCACAATCCAAAATAACAAAGTCTGCCGGAAAGATGAATGAAGAAACCTTTACCAATACATCACATAGAATACCAACAGGTCGTTTTACCGACCTATCCGCCATGACGAGCCTCATATTGGTTGGAGTAGGATGACCCAACCCCAACTTCTTGTAGATTGATAATGGCATCAAATTGATGCTGGCTCCTAAGTCACATAATGCTTTGGCAAAATTCAAAGATCCAACGGTGCAAAGAATTGTGAAAGCTCCGGGGTCGGCTTTCTTCTGAACTATTGATCGGGTAGCGATTGCACTACAATGATGCACATCTTCTTTCAACTCATAGCTTGCTGCCCTCTTCTTTGTCAAAAGATCCTTCATAAATTTCACATACCCAGGCATTTGTTCAAGTGCCTCCACTAATGGAACATTAATGGTTAGCTGCTTTAACATAGTCATGAATTTGCTGAACTTCGTGTCATCCGCCACCTTCTTCAATCTTTGGGGAAAAGGTGGTGGTGGTTATAGAATTGTTCTCTCCACGGCTTTCTTCTCCTTTTGCTTCTGTTTGTCCACTTTTTCAGGATGCACATCGCTGGGTGTGACGTCCTTGACATCTTCTGCGGACTCCTCTCCTATTGCGTTGTCATCCAAGTCCGCAGCTTCGTCAACCACTTGCTTGCCTTTTGCTGAAGTTTCCATCACCTTACCACTTCTGGTAGTGATGGCCATGCATGATCCATCATTCCTTGGGTTTTGCACAGTATCGCTAGGTAGAGTACCGGCCTTTCTTTGATTGAGTGCTGCTGAAAGTTGGCTCAATTGCTGCACTATTTGCTTGATTGAAGTGGAATGTGAATCAACTAATTGTTTCATGGAGGACAAATCATTAATTACCTCCGTTACACCCGCGCTCATTGCTTCCACTCCTTTCAATAATTTAGCCATCATGTCTTCCATACTTCCAGAATTAGATGTGGTGGTGTCACGTCTACCAGGGGTAACGTACAAACCACTCTTTTCATTCTTGTTCTTCCAACTACCTTGGTCCTTGTTTCCAGATTTATCATAATAGTTCCGACCTTGGTTTCCTTGGGTATTCCCACGGAAACCCCCCTGATTGTTCAAGTAGTTGGCCTCCTCTTCTGAATCAGATTTGTCTCTTCCTTTTGACGCAATAGCTTTCACTTTTTCGGTCTTCCCTAATAATAAATGCTTTGTAAGAAGATCCATTTGTGTTTTCATATGCGCCATAGCTTGATCACGTTCTTCTTCTCTTCTTCTTTGGTCTGCAGTCATGCCAATAGATATAGTAGAGCTTGCTACCTCAGAATCCCTGGTATGCCAATCTCTACTTTGCTTCGTCATACGATCTAGCATATTGCTTGCTTGACCAAAGGTGAGGTCCATAAAAGATCCTCCAGCCGCATTATCCACCACTGGTTTAGTTATTGAATTCAAGGCTCTATATAATATCTCCATTAGGTGAACATTAGTCATATGATGGTTTGGGCATCTCGCTAGCTTTGTCTTGAACCTCTCCCATGTTTCATGAAGAGCTTCAGTGGGAAGCTGACGAAAGTTGCTGATTTCATCTCGCAATTGTGCTCTTTTGGATGGCGGAAAGAATATTTCTAGGAAAGCGTCTCTCAATTGCCTCCAATTTGTAATACAATTAGGAGTCAACCCATTTAACCATAGAGTTGCCTCCCCAGACAGAGACAATGGGAATAGATGTAATTGAATTGCATTCTGACCAACACCAGGATTGTCAAACGTCTTGCATGTAGAAATAAAGTTGATGAGATGCATATTCGGATCATCGCCTGCTAGTCCACCAAATAATCCCTTGAGTTGCAATAACTGAATCATGGTGCTTGTGATGTTGAACTTGGCTCCGAGCGCTAATGGTGGAGGAATTATGGCTCCAGTGGCTCCGGCACCATCAAGATCATCATCATCATCGTTGAAAGCTGGTTGCATGGGTTGGCGATCATACCTAAACCGAGCTTGTCGACCTCTTCGGTTGGCAGGTGTTGCGATTTCAGCATCATGCCGTGGGTTTAGTAACTCGTCATCACCTAAATCCTCATCGTCAGGATTTGTTGCTTGCCCAGGGTTATCAATGTTTTGTTGGTGTACTTGGGCGGCAGCAAGAGCAGCTAATCTCGCTTGCTCCTGTTGAGCAGCCATTCTTTCGATTTCCGTTTGTGCCTCCATTCTGCCAATACGTTGTGGTTCAGGATTGATAGGTAATAATGGTTGACCAGAACTTCGAGTATGGGGCATGCACTAAATAAAAAACTGCAGTAAACAAAAACAACAACTAAAAGTAAAAGTACGAGAATCTTTGACCAAAGGGTCTAGTAATTATCACAAACTTGATTGACACTTGTAGTCCCCAGCAACGGCGCCAATTTTTGATAACGCTCAATCTACAGCTCTCGTGGGAGTGTAAAGCGGTCGTTAGCAAATATAGAACCCAACTGGGTTGGGTATCGATCCCACAGGGAATAGCTTGGTCAACAAGTAAGCAAGGATTACTAGACTTTTAGTGCAAGTCTCTTAAAAAGGGGGGATTGTAATGTGTAACCACAATATTAAAGTAAAAACTGAAAATAGCAACGTAAAAAGAAAGAATGTTTAGTAGGTTGTAAAACAATGAGAATTGAAGCGTTGGGGTTATGTCCACCTTCTGAGTTATACGTCTCTATTGGCTATGAGTGTCTAGAATTCAGACATGTATGTGCTTATAGAGAATTGTATTCGATGGTAAATCCAGGCGTCTTTCGACCTATTCGAGGATTATTTCACTTTAACTCTTGCCAGCTTAAAGCGTGTCTAACGGTACGAATTCTCCAAGAGGTTAATCCAGTTACGACATTAACTTTTTAATAGGGGATGGGACCCTACTACCTTGACACTATCTCTTTTCCAGACAAATAACCTTTCTTTCGAACAAGTTAAATGTTATACTGGCGTATTCTTGCGTTTGCAACCACAAAGAATTTAGATTAAGATGAAGAGAATAATGATATAAACAGCATACGTGTCACGAACTCACAAACTCACAGCAATAGATAGTATCTCATTCGGTTTCCATAACCCCAACAGAGAAGTTTAGTTACCCATGAATGCGAAGGAGCTCACGGTTGACATTGTTATTATACCACAATACTGATTAATTTTGTGTAGCACAGGTGGTAGGCGTTTAGGCGTGAATTCCTAGGCAAAGTAACGATTCTCTTGTTGCGGAAATTAAGAATAGATGAATAGAAGAAGAAAGATAGAATTAATGGAAAGATTAGAATTGTTGGAAGAGTAGAAAAGATTAATAGTTGAAGAATGTATCTGGATCCATCAAAATCTCTAGCATGATAGGGTATTTATAATACCCATATCCTAATCCTACTAAGCTAATGAAATACTTAACCAAATCCTACTAAGCTAATAAAATACTTAACCCAATTGTACTAGGTTAATGTAACATTATCCAAATCCAAATAGACTAATGAAATACTTAACCCAATTGTACTAGGTTAATGTATTATTATCCTAATACAAATAAGTTACTGCAAGTCCCCAAAGTCTTCAGAAATGTTGTTTTAGCCCGGGACAGATTTTCCATGCATCACTTTTGGTCCTTAGGCATCCAAGCTTCCTTTTCTCCTTCCGTGAAGCTTTCTTTGGCGTCAAGTAATCCATAAAATGCTGAATTCTGCATCACTTACACCTGAAACTTTGCTAATCATGTTCGTTAGGTCACTTACAGGAAAAAAGGACTAAAAGTGCATGAAATATATAATTTGTTCTCAAAACTTGGCTAAAATATGGGCAAAATCTAGTGCTATAGGCGTGTAAATTCGCCTATCATCAAATACCCGGTGAATGGAGATAAATCTAGAAGGCAACTCCCCTTCTTAAAATCATATAAGGACCCATATACCGGGGACTGAGCTTTGCCTTAATCCCAAACCGCATTACTTCTTTCATGGGAGACACCTTCAAGAACACCCTATCTCCAACCTCAAACTCCAAGTCCCTTTGCCTCATGTCTACATTAGACTTTTTGCAACTTTGGGCAGACTTAAGCCTATCTTGAATCACCTTCACCTTTTCCATAGCTTTGTGAACTAAGTACTAACCAAACATATCTGTTGCACCAAGCTCGAACCACCCAAAAGAAGGCCTACACCTTCTACTATATAACTCTTCAAATAGAGCCATCATAATATTAGAGTGGTAGCTATTATTGTAATGCAAACTCTACAAGAAGGAAGTTCTCAATGCAACTGCCACCATAGTCAATCACGCAAGCACAAAGCATATACACTAATGTATGAATACTCCTTTCTGCTTTCTCATCTGACTGCGCTTGAAAATAAGTAATAAAACTCACCTTGGTCCCCAAACCATTCTGAAGTGACCACCAAAAGTGAGATGAAAACTATGTACCATGATCAGAGATAATATAGATAGGAACCCTATGCAACTTTACCAATATCTTTGAGGTATAACCTTTCATAATCCTTAGTTGATATTTAGTCCCTACTAGAAAAAAGTGAACCAACCTTGCTATCTTATCCACAATGAACCAAACCTAATCAAACTGATTTTGAGATCGAGGGAGACCGGCAAAGAAATTTATGTTGATCACTTTCCACTTCCATTTAGGCAACTCAATCTCTTGATACAATCTTTCTGGTCTTATGTGCTCAAATTTCACTTGTTGGCATACCATGCACTAGACCACAAAATTAACCACATCCTTCTTCATATTGCTCCACCAATACATCTCCTTCAATTCATGATATATTTTTTGTCAAACCAAGATAAAAAATGGTGTGTGTCTCATTTGCCTCGGCCAATATCCTCTCTTGTAAACCACCTATATTAGGAAAACATAACCTCTCTTAGTACCATAGGGTACCCTCACTTTCTACCCACTTATGTCGCCCTTGATCATCATTAAGATGGGATCTAACATCTATTTTTCCTTGATTTCAGCACTAATAGATGGCCCCACTACTTTCTACACAAACACACCACCGTTCTAGAAGTCAAAAAGGCAAACTCCAAGGTTAGGCAAATGGTGAATATCCTTCAATAACTCCTGCTTCCCTTTATCCACGTGAGCTAGACTATACATAGATAACCTACTAAGGGCATCAACAACCATATTATCTTTACCTTGGTGGTAATAAAGACTCAAATCATAATCTTTGAGAATCTTAAGCCATATCCTTTGTCTAAGGTTAAGCTCTTTCTAAGTAAAGACATATTAAAGGCTTTTATGGTCAGAAAAGATACCCATATAAACTCCATACAAATAGTGACACCAAATTTTCAATGCAAACACCAACACTAACAATTCCAAATCACGAGTCGGATAATTCCTCTCATATACCTTCAAATATCTAGAGGCATAAGCTATCACCCTTCCATGCTGCATCAGAATGCAACCAATCTCTATATGGGATACATCATAGTAGACCACAAACCCATCAGTACCTTTAGGCCAAGTCAAAATCGAAGCTGAAGCTAGCTTATCCTTCATCTTCTTAAACCTTCCTTTACAAGCATCAAACCATAAGAACTTTACCTTCTTCTAAGTTAGCTTAGTTAAGGGAATGCAATAGTTGAAATAAACCTCCTATAGTAACCCGCTAAACCCAAGAAGCTATAAATATCAAATGGACTCGTGGGTCTAGATCACTTTTTCACCATTGCAACTTTCTGTGGATCCATTATGATCCCTTCAATAGAAATGACATGACCCTAAAAAGCGATAACATTCAACCAAAACTCACATTTCAAGATTTTGGCATGCAAGTGTTGCCCATTCAAATAAACAAACTGACGAAAGACCCTATTTATCAAATCCATGAATGCCGCAGAAGAATTGGTCAATGATGCAAGATAGAACACATAATATTGATTTAAGAGATCTACAAGATCAACAACAATAGAGAATCAAAGGCCCTACTTGGCTTCTCTATGTTTTCAAGACAACAACAATAATATTTAACAAAAGTAGATGGAGAAGACAAGATTACAAGGTCTATAGTAAATCGAAGAGGCCCCACACAACTTCACTATGTCAACACATAAACAAAAAGATTACAAAAACAAGAAGGTTACAGGTACATTAAAAATAACAAGGAACCACAGATTCAACAAGATACAAGATAAATAGTTAGACCAAATGAAGGCACAATCTTAAGAACCCAAGAATTGTTACACTCTTGAACCCTTAAAAACTATCTGCGACACAAACCTAACTCTACATTGACACAAGAGGGCCTTTACCTCATCTAAACACCAATGTTTCAAGCCAATAAACAAACACAAGTGAATCTTCACTTATCTAACCCTAGTTTCGGTTGGAGCTCTTAAGAGAGAACTAAAGTGTTGCAAATGTTACAAATCTCAAAATATGATCAACTCCTTTAATAAAATCCTAAGTGGTTCTATTTATATTAAATTACCCAAAAGTCTTAAAATGACAAAGGTTTCCTTTTAATGAATAAGGCTTCAAGGACACCCCTTTAGTGCACACATAGGGGTGGTTTTTAGCTTCTCCCACACTTAAGCTTGAGCCTTCTCTTGGTTGCCTTTGACATAAACAAAAAGGGTCCATCTACGAGATCAGACTTGTATCATCCTCTCTATCTTAATAGGAGTTTTACCTAAAACTCAAGTAATCTTTACCCGCAAGATCTCATCTTTGAATAATCTTTTCTCGACTCATCCTAAGGTTAGGATATTCAACCAAGGGTGTCATGAGATCATCAAGTTTCTCCTTGGGCTTGGATTTCCTTCAACCTGCACATAAGAAGAATGGATGCTAGGCAAAGTTCTAGAATCTCGGTTAGTAAGCATCAAAGAGTCTTTGTGGGAAAATCCCACTTCTTAAACTCTCAGCTCCTCCTCTTCTTCATCATCCTCACCCTCAGTTTCCTCTTTTAAACCATCACTAAGCATGATTCTACATTCCCTAAACAAGGGTACTACACACTCTCTATCAACCAGCTAAATATCTTCCATGCCTTCATCTATTTCTACCTCGGTTTCTTGCTCTCCATCTTGCGCATTTTCATTAAACTCATTCGATGCAAGCCCACCTCCTCACCAAGGTAATATAATTTTCTTTACCTAAGGATTATATTTCTCCAATTTGGGCACTCATTAACCTAGTGCCCCCACCCTTGACATTTAAAACATTAAAATCCTTTTGGACGAGAAGTAGAATTTGGTTTACCTTTATTTCTCGGAAGATACCTTTCGGCAACCTTGGTCTCAACTTGGATCAGCTTGGCCTCAGGTTTCTCCTCATTGGATGAGTCAATCTGGTAATTGGGCCAATCTGAGGTTGATTTCCCCTTGAACTTTCTGTCCGTCCTTTCCCGTATCTCTCTCTCAATCTCCAAGGCGGCTTGGAAAATAGCATCAATTATGTTGAACTTGTGTAAGGTCAATCGTGAAGCAATATCTCTATTCAACCCAAACTTGAATCATATGATGTCATGACTCACTTATTCCCCTCTATGATCAAGTTTTAAGATTAGTTGTTGGAACTCATCGTAGTAAGCCACGACACTTTAGTTTCCTTACCTCAAGTTATACAACTTGGCAAGGAGCTCTTGATAATATCTTTCGGGTAGGTACCTTTGTATAATGAGGTACCTTATCCAAAACCAAGGAGGGGGCTACCCCTCTACCAACATATTTCCAAACTTCTTAACATACTCCCACCATGTAGTAGCATACCCTCAAAGTGAGCAATCGCGTAGCAACTCTTCTTCTCTTCGGTAAGATCATTGACTTGGAAGACCCTCTCACTTATAGATTCCCATGTAAGAAACTCTTCGGGATCACTCTCACCCTCGAAGAAACTCTTTGGAGGGAAAGTATAAGTCTTGAGTCTTTTCTAAGTTTATTCTCAAAAGGATGATCTTGAATTGTACTAGTTCTTCCAAGCAAGGCTCCTTGATTAAGGATAGTAGTTGAAAATGTCTATGAAGTGATGGTTCAAGTCTTCTCACCATCAAACTTTAAAACTTTTATCTTCACCTTTTTTAATCAAGTTTGCACTCTTTGTAGTTTAAGTTATAATACTAGGTGAAGAATAAGATGAACACAATAACAATCTTCATGAACATAACAAAAACACCACCAATCGGCCATCAATCTTCAACAACAAGGTTCAACACATGGCCAACTTCAATTCACCACAACAATAGTCAATATTACAAGCTCAACTTTAGATTTGGACACTTTTGTGTTGATGAGAAAGGAACCAACACAAGAAACAAACTAAAAAATTAAAATCTTTTGTAGATCTAGAACCAATTTCGACCAAGACAACAACACAACACCATTTTCTCGGCCAAGAACAAGATGGATAGATTTCTCCTTATTTTTTTTTTTGGATTTTTCAGATTTCAACAATTTTTTTTGGTATTTTTCAATTACCAAGCCCAAGATTTATTTTGTTGGAAAAAATCAACCACAATCTTCGATACCAAATAATACAAGATCGAACACACAACATGGATTCAAGAGATCTACAAGATCAACAACAATAGAGAATCAAAGGCCCCACTCGGCTTCTCTATGTTTTCAAGACAACAACAACAATATTCAACAAAGTAGATGGAGAATACAATATTACAAGGACTATAGTGAATCGAAGAGGACCCACACGGCTTCACTATGTCAACACATAAACAATAAGATTAGAAAAACAATAAGGTTACGGGTAGATTAACAACAATAAGGAACCACAGATTTAACAAGATAGAACATAAATAGTTAGACCAAATAAAGGGACAATCTCATGAACCCAAGAATTGTTACACTCTTGAACCCTTAAACACTATCTGTGACATAAATCTAACGCTACGTTGACACAAGAGGGACTTTACCTCCTCTAAACACAAACGTTTCAAGATAATATGCAAATATAAGTGAATCTTCACTTGTCTAGCCCTAGTTTCAGTTGGAGCTCTTGAGAGAGAACTAAAGTGTTGCAAATGTTACAAATCTCATAATATGATCAACTCCTTGAATAAAATCCTAAGTGGTTCTATTTATATTACATTCCCTAAAAGACTTAAAATGACAAAGGTATCCTTTTAATGAATAAGGCTTCAAGGCCACCCCTTTATTGCACACATAGGGGTGGTTTTTGGCTTCTCCCACACTTAAGCTAGGGCATTCTCTTGGTTGCCTATGACATACACAAATAGGGTCTATCTAAGAGATCACACTTGTATCAGTCAACTAGAAAGACATAACCAAAAACTCAAAATGCCCATACAGAGTACGGAAGTCAGTCTTAAGGATACCTACCTCCCTAATCTTTAGCTGATGATACCTAGATCGAAGATCAATTTTGGAGAAAAACTTGGAACCCTGTAACTCATCAAACAGATCATCTATCCTTGGAAGAGGATACTTATTATTTATCATCACCTTATTCAACTGTCGGTAGTCAATACATATTAGAAGATAACTATCCTGTTTACGCATGAATAACACTGGTGCACCCTATGAAGACACACATAGATGGATAAAACCTTTGTCTAAAAGATTCTTGAGTTTCTCCTTAAGATCCTTCAACTCAGTTGAAGCCATCCTATATTGGGGAATGAAAATTTGAAGAGTGTTCAAAATAAGATCAATCCTAAACTCAATCTCCCTATTAGGGGGGAACTCTAGGAAGCTTATCAGGGAAGACCTCAGGAAATTCATTCACCATTAATATAAAATGCAAAGAAGGACCCTCTAAGTTAGAAGCTTTAACCTAGACAAGATGATATAGACACCCCTTGGAGATTAATCTTTGAGCTCTAAGATATAATATAAAATTCTCCGTAGAATCTATGGAACCACCCTTGTACTCAAAAACTGGCTTATTCGAGAATTTTAAAACAACCTAACAGTCGATAGTCTAGAGAAGCATCGCAAAAGTGAAACCAATCCATCCCAATATTACATCAAAATCCACCATATCTAATTAAAAATAGATCCACCACAGTGTCTTTGCTACAAATCGATACTGTACATCCCTTATAGACTCTTCTAGTAATCACAGATTCACCTACTAGGTAGTAATAGAAAAAAGGTCCAAAATATACTCGAGACCAAAACTAAAATCCATAACTACAAATGGGGTCACATAAAAGAGAGAGGACCCCAGATCAAGTAATCAATACACATTAAGGGAAACTAGATTTAATAGAACAATCAAGATATCAGGCAATGCCTCCTATGCCTAGTGAGTAGTGAAAGCATAAAGATGATTCTAACTAGTGAAACTAAATGGTGCACTCTTTGGTGTAGGAGCTGATAATGAAGCTACTGGAATATTATTTGTTCCCGAAGAAATGTTAGCCACTGGAGAGTTCTTAATTATGTGCTTGTTTTAACCATAGTTGAAGCACTTATCCCTTCTTTCTTCATAATAACCCTAATATAATCTACCATTAAACCTATAGGGAGGATATGATGGAGCTGATTGGGCCCCACTAGCCTGAGATTGGGCACCCTTGCCCTAAATTTTTCACTATCTTGGAATTACCTATCACCCGATGGCTTTGGGTAGTGAGCACTAGCCTTCAAGTAAGACCAAGAATTGCCCTACTTATTTTTAGGTTACTTCCCACCATCCCTCTCACTCTATTTTTGGCCCCCTACCCTGCTTAGAGAACCTAAACTTCTTGCCCTACCTTTTCTCTATCTTAGCCAACTTTTTCTTCTCTTTCTCTACCTGTTACATGTACATAACCAATCAAGATATATCCATGTCCTTGATCAACAAGGAAGACTTACTCCCTAATATCAAATATCTGGACAACCTAGAAGCAAACCTCTTCATTCTAGCTCTTATGCCAGAAGCCATCTCTAGAGCATACCGAGATAAATAGGAAATTTCAAGGAATACTCCTTGACTAACATTTTTCCTTGCTTTTTAACAAACTCTTTCACCTTTGCTTCCCTCAATTCCTAGGAAAGAAGTGATCTAGGAAAGCATTAAAGAAATTCTCTTACGAAGATGACTCAGCTTTATCATCCCTTGACTGATTCCATTACTCGTACCACTGGTATGCCATATTTTTTAGCTAGTAGGAAGCAAATTTCATGCCTTGCACATTAATGGCATGCATAACACGAAATATCTTTTCAGTCTCATACATAGAACCTTGAGTATCCTCCTTTATCTTAACAGTAGTAAAGGTCAGAAGGTTCAGCCTCATGAACTAGAAAACCCTCATGGCCACAAAAGATGGTGTAACAGATGGACTATGCTCAACCTAAGAAGCTACAAATAGTTCTAAAATATGAATAGATTGACAAAACTTAACATTTATCACGTCATATTGGGGAGCTAGAGAAGGACTATAGGGAACCAGTGGTATTCGAGAAGGGAAATTAGGAACTGGACCCTTAGACTGGGTCTGGACCCTGTAAGTAGAATAGGTCCCATCAAAACTATCCTTAGGTAAGACATAGGAGTTTCTATGATTTTCATATCATCGAGGAGGCATAATATGCAAAGCCAACAAAATAGGGATTAGAGGAGAATTCGGGACCTTAGACTATATATCATAAAAATAGAATACAAAAACGAAAAGCATTCATAAGTTCCTTGTAGCCTCTTCCTTATAAGTGTGGTGCACAACACACCATTAAAAGTGATTCTACTTGACTTGGCTTTGTGGACTCCTAAGTGACTATGAACCTTGGGCACTGATACTAATTTTACAAGACTCAACCCATGGCCTTGTTATGTTGGGCATCTCAAGTCTGACCCAAATCAGAGACCATACCTAATAACCAACCATATCTTCCCTGTACCCTATGTTGGATAAATTCCAGACATATAACAATATAGAATAATTATAATTGAAAGACATTTAATAAAACTCAAAACTATAATTATCCAAACATCCAACAAAGTATCCAAATAGTGCCATCCCTATGACCAATGCCAAAGACGACAATAATGCCAACACCGCCCATGCCTATAGTAGTAAGACAAAGCTTCTAAATAAAATCCAAGAACATCAGATCGGGACATGCCCCTAACCATAGCCAAAACCAATGTCCAAGAAATAAATAATAATATGAAAAAAGTCTATATCATAAATAGAGTCTTATGGAGTATGAAAGCTCACCACTTTAGTTTAACATGAATGTTGTCCCTAATTCCAAGACACTGAGCAGGAGGAGTGGTATGGTTAGTTCCTAAATTGCTTAGGGATATAACACCAAAAGATGGGTTAGTGGGTAAATGCTAGCATGTACTCAGGAATAAGGATAAAATAATTCCATTACTCAACAATAAAGTAAATAAAAATATGCACCCACATATATACATAGCTATATACCATGTTGATAAAGTGAATCGGGTGTTTTATGCTTTTAAAACCTTTAACTTGGTATTGTGTAGCTTGCCATCGTAAAACCATCCATAGGCTATATAGGTTTAGCTCCCCTTGCTGAAAGGGCCCTGTCACATGTTAGCCACACAAACTAGAGAAAAAACCTAAGATAAACAGTACATCTCCCAAAATATAAATATGACATAGTGCACAAAGTCACCAAGACCAACCTTACATTGGTAAATATGAGTTTCTAGATTTCGTCCCCTTGACTGTCACCTTCAATGAATTTTCTAACATACCTCTCTTTAATCCTGTATTAAAACCATTCACACATAACAAACCATTTACCAAGGAGTCTTATTTATTAGGCATTAACCATTGGTATCGTCATACCAAAAATAGAGCTTACAAGTCTATCCATTTATGCCATACCAAAACTATTAAACCAATTTAAACCCAAAGTTTCCAATTAAACAAATACCATGGACACCAAGGCCTTTCCAATCTATTTAAACCAATTTAGGTTCCATAACTATATTATGTATGCAGAGTTTTCAATAATAGTCAAACTATGTGATAAAATCATTCTCATAGGCATATTCACAAACATGTTAAGTAAACGTAGTTTTCAAAACAAAAACCAAGTATCAATTGACCATTACCACATAACCACTTATTCAAACCATAATTATAACATAAAAACTATAAGATAAGTATGGGAAAATATTATCCAACTATGACAACAAAACCCCTAACATATACTTCAAAACCCAAAATTATAACACAGTTATGCCATATAAATCATTCATTAAAACATTATTTTAATTTAAATAAAAAAGATGTAGGAGTAACATGCCTTAGACAACAAGAAATATAAAGAGAAACCACCCTTAATAGTCTTAATTGACTACATTTTAGAAACCCTAGAGTCCTCTTGAACCAAGAGATTAAGAGAGATTTGAGAGTGTTTTCAGAGTATTTGATTGAGAATAGAAGGTTAATGAATCCCCTAAAGATGTTTTGGGTCATGGGGTCGAAAGGAGTTAAGATAAAAAATGTCCAAAATAGCCCCCACCTAAACTATAAAAATTTCCATAGGTGGGTATGGTTTGGACCCCTCACCGGTAACCACATCATAAGAGTGGTACCTTTTACTCATACCTTTATCAGAAAGTTGGACACCATATTTTGTCCAACATATGAATCCAAGGCCCTAACTCGTACTCCAAGAACAACATATAATTGCACCTTACTGCTTGTACCTATCCTTATGCCTCTTAGTGAGACACTCATTATAAGATCCTAGTTAAGTTACTAAGTTTTAGATTAAGTGATGGACCAACCTAATGAACCATCACTAAACCATATGACTCATACCCACTATGTCGTAGCTACAATAGAAACCCCAATCACCATACTCGAGATAGCCTACAAATTGGGTTACCTGACCCGTACCTATACCATATGACATGTATGGTGAGTTTTATGATGTTTATAAGGTTCATGACTCAGGAAATTTTCAAAAGCCAAAACCCAGGGTGTTTTAGTCTATGGTTTTGACTCTCTCTAATTCTTCTTTGATTGCTTTTAAGATCATGCCTCCCCAATGATATAAAGCTCATGGAAACTCCTCTATTATACTTGAGGAAAGTGATTATGGGACACACCCTGCTTATGGGGTACAGACCTAGTCTGAGGTCCAGTTTTTTATTACTCCTCTAGAGTTCAACTAATCCACTTTTGTCCTCCTCGAGCTCCTTAGGCTAAGGTATAGAATGTAGAATATTATCATCTATTCATATGTTGGCTCATCTTGTAGCTTCTAAGTCTGAGCATGTAGCTTTTATTATTCCATCTTCCAATGCCATAAGGGTTGTCAAATTTATAAAGTAGATTCCTCTAACATCTACTGGTGTTAAGGTTGAGAAGGATACTCAAGGTTTTATTGATAAGATAGAGAAGATCTTCCAGGTTATGAATGCTACTAATATGAAGGGTGTAGAATTCACAACCTATTAGTTGAACAATGTAGCATACCAATGGTCTAAGGAATGGGAATTGTCTAGGGGAGATGATGCCGAATCTATGTTGTGGGATAATTTCTTTAGTGATTTTTTGGACCGTTTCTTTCTTGAATAGATGAGGGTGGCAGAAATAAGGGAGTTTGTTAATCTGAAATAAGGAAGGATGACAGTTAAGGAGCATGCCTTGAAATTCCACAAATTTTCCTGATATGTGCCTGAGTTTATGTCTAGCATGAGTCTAGAATAAGGAAATTTTCTTTTGAGTAATCCTATAATTTTATTCTAGAGATTAAGGCTGCCTTGTAGAAAAAGGATATGAATATCTCCAGATTAGTTATGTATATACAACAGGTTGAGAAAGATAAGAAGCAGATAGAGATAAGGGAAAGATATAATAAGAAATTTTAATTTTCTAATTAGGTTGGTGGTAAAAAATAGAGTGGTAGGGATAGTGTAATGTGGTCTATGAAGAAGTGGGGGAGTTTCGATTCCTACTCTGCGACTAGTGTTCCTTATTCGAAGCCGTCAGGTGATCATCGCGTTCTAAGCATGATGGTGGGTTTATGTTGCAGGGTGCCCAATTCAGGATCATGCGCATTAGTTTGCTCTATTATATCCTCCTTATAGATTCTATAGGGAGATGCACCGTGCGTTCTATAAAGAAGGAAGGGACAGGTGTTTTAAATTTGGTCAGATTGGTTAATTATAAAAGGATCGTCCTTCTAAGGTATCTTCGGGGGAAAATAAGATTTTTGTTGTCATTTTATCAGCTCATGCACCAAAGGGTGCCGCTTCTTCTTGTACTAGCACTGGCCGAAATCACTTTTATGCTCTTACAACCCTCTAAGACTTAGAGACATCCCCTGATGTCATCACTGGTTTGTTACAACTCTTTTCTAATGTGTGTATTTCTTGGTTGATCTAGGATCTACTCTTTCTTATGCAACCCCATTTATGGTTATGTATTTTAGTTTTGATCCCAAGTGTATCCCTGACCCCTTTTCTATTTCTCCTTAGTTAGGTGACTCTATGGTTGCTAGGAGAGTTTATACGGGTTGTGTGGTATCAATTTGTGGTAGAGAAACTTTAGTAGATCTAGTAGATTTTGACGTGGTTGATTTTGATATCATATCGGTGATGGATTGGTTGTATTTATGTGATATATCCTTAGATTGTTAGACCTATAAGGTTATGTTGAATTTCCCTAATGAGCCGGTCAGTGAGTGGGAAGGGGGTTCTCTAGTGCCTAAGAGAAGGTTCCTATCATATGTTAGAACCCAAAAGTTGATTTCTAAGGGATGTCTTTATCATTTGGTCTAGGTTAAAGATTCTAATATTTAGGGTCCTTCATTGCAATAGGTTCCCATGGTTAATAAATTCTCGAAGGTTTTTCTTGATGATTTTCTTAGTATCCTTCCCAATAGTAAGATTGATTTTCGGATTGACCTTGTTTTAGACACTCGTTCTATCGTTATCCCTCCATATAGAATGGATCCAATAGAGTTGAATGATCTTGAGGATTAGTTAAAAGACCTCCTTTACAAGGGTTTTATCCATCCCAGTATTTCACCATTGGGTGCTCCTATTTTGTTTGTGTGTAAGAACGATGGTTCCCATGGAATATGCATCGATTACCATTAGTTGAATAAGGTTATGGTGAGGAATATGTATCTTTTTCCTCGAATATATTATTTGTTTGACTAGCTTCAGGTTGCTAGATGTTTCTCCAAGATTGATCTTGGGTTGGGTTATCATCAACTAAAAATTAGGGAGGTGGATATCCCTAAGACTGCCTTCCAAACCTAAATTAGTCACTATGTGTTCTTAGTCATGTCCTTTCATTTTGACTAATGCCTCGAAAATATTTATGGACTTGATTAATAGGGTCTTCCATCAATTTATGAATTTGGTTGTTATCGTGTTTATAGATTATATTCCAATGTATTCTAAGAGTTAGGTGGATTATGTCAATTACCTTCATATTGTGTTGTAAACACTAAAAGATCAATATTTGTATGCTAAGATTTTGAAGTACGAGTTCCAATTGAAGGATCTTACTTTTTTGGGTCATGATATTTCTAGTGATGGGATCATGGTGGATCCGTAGAAAGTTACAGTGGGTAAGAAGTGACCTAGGCCCATGCCTCCGACTAATAACTGGAGATTCTTAGGTTTAGCCGAATACTATAGGAGATTTGTGGAGAGTTTTACGACTATAGCTTCCCCAGTGACTAAGTTAACCCAGAAAAAAGTAAAGTTCTTATGGTCTTATTCTTGTAAGGGTAGTTTTGAGAAGCTAAAAGATAAGTTGACTTCAACTCTAGTTTTGATAAATTGACTTCAGTTCTAGTTTTGAATCTACCCAAGTGTACTAATGGTTTTATGATCTATTGTGATGCATCCCGTGTGGGACTTGGTTCTTTGTTGATGCAACATGGTATATGGTGGACTATTCCTCAAGGTAATTAAAAGTTCATGAGAAAAATTATCTGACTCATGACTTTGAGTTTCTTGTTGTGGTATCGACATTGAAGATTTTGTGTCACTGTCTATATGGAGTCCATGTCGATATCTTTTCTGACCATGAAAGCCTGTAATATGTGTTCACCTAGAAGGAGTTGAATCTGAGGAACAGAAGGTGACTTCAGTGGCTAAAAAGCTATGACATAATCCTCCACTATAACCCAGGTAAAGCTAATGTGGTTGCTAATTCTCTTAAAATTTTATCCGCAGGAAGTCTAGCTCAAGTGGACAAGGATAAGCGGGAGTTGGTGAAATATATTAACTATTTGGATAACCTTGGAATTCGTCTTTTGGACTCTAAAAATTGTGGTGTGCTTATGCAAGAGGTGGAAAAGTCATCCCTTACTGCTGAAATAAAGGAGAAACAGGTATTTGATCCCATCTTAATAAATATTAAGGGGGATGTGGGATAGCAAAATTGTGTAGCTTTTGAGATTGGCGGTGATTGTATCTTGAAGTACCAAGGCAGATTTTGTGTTCCTAATGTGGATGGGTTGAGAGAGAGGATCTTGGATGAGGCTCATAAGTCACATTATGTCATTCATCCTGGTACGACAAAGATTTATCATAATTGTAAGGAGATTTATTGATGTAATAATATAAAGCATGATGTGGCTAGTTTTGTGGCTAAATGCATGGTGTGTCAACAAGTGAAGGTTGAGCACTTGAGGCCAGGTAGGTTGACTCCAGAGATTCAACTGACAGTGTGTAAATAGGAGGTAATTAACATGTATTTCATTACCGGTCTTCCTCAGTCTCAAAATTGGTTCGATTCAATTTTGGTCATCGTTGATAGGATTACAAAGTCTACTCACTTCTTGCTAGTGAGGACAAATTATTTCGACAGAGGATTTTGAGAGGTTATTCCTCCAAGAGATAGTGAATTTGCATGGGGTGCCTGTTTCTATCATGTTAGATAACAGTACTCAGTTCGCATTGCATTTTTTGGCATTAATTTAAGAGAGGTTTGGGAAATGATGTGAGCCTTAGTGTTGCTTTCCACCCACAGTTGGATGGGAAAGCAGAAAGAACTATTCAGACTTTGTAAGACATGCTTTGGGCTTATGTGATTGACTATTATTGTAGTTGGGTTGATCATTTGCCTCTTATAGAGTTTGTGTATAGTAATAACTACCACTCTAGTAGTGGGATGGCTTCGTTTGAGGCATTGTATGGTAGGAGGTTTTGATCTCCTATTAGGTGGTATGAAATTGAGGAGGCTGAGATATTTGTCCTAGATTTTGTTCACCAGGTGATGGAGAAGGTGAAGATGATTCGGGATAGACTTAAAGCTTCCCAAACTCTCCAAAAGTCCTATGTGGATGTAAGGCGAAGGGAGTTGGAGTTTAGTGTTGGTGATTGGGTGTTCTTGAAGGAATCTCCTATGAAGATAGTAATGCAGTTTTTGAATAAGGAAAAGCTAAGTGTCCGATATGTCTGCCCGTACTTGGTTTTGAAGACGGTTGGTAGTGTTTCATATGATTTGGAGTTGCCTCCTAGTTTGAGCTCCATTCATTCAGTGTTTCATGTTATGATGTTAAGAAAGTGTATGGGAGATCCTTCGACAGTTATTCCTTTGAAGAAGGTGGGTATTTCAGATTCCTTATTGTATGAGGAAATACTACTTGATATTTTTAATTGGCAAGTTCATTGGTTACGGACGAAGGATGTAGCTTTAATAAAGGTTCTCTGGAGTAACCACAAGGTTAAAGAGGATACTTGGGAAGCCGAAGAGGACATAAAGTCAAAGTATCCATTCTTATTTTCTGCTCCAAATCATCGTGCTTAAGGTATGTGGTATTCTTAAACTCTTTGTTTTCAGACTTTGTTAAAGGAAAGAGTGATTTCCTTGGCATCTTTGTTTTGAGTTTTTAAAGGTATGAGTAAAAGTATATGGAGTCAAATAGTTAAAATAATTTCCTTGTCCCATCATTTGAGGATGAATGATCCAAGTGGGGGAGTGAAACACTCCAGATTTTGGCCCTTGAAAATTTCCTAAGCTTTGAGCTCACTGCTATGGTTATGACTGGACCCTATAAGTCGTAAAGTGTCCTAATGAGTTTTTAGGATGAGTTGTAACCAAACCAGTAAGTTTGTGGCTTGATTATACCCTAAGTACGAGTTGATCACTTAGAGCCGTAAGGATATGTTACCATTTATTAGGTGTAATCGCATGTTGTCAAGTGTAGGTCCCAAATTGGGTTCTTTGCTGACTATGACTGGATTGTATGAGTCGTAGGGTCCCATTAAGAGTAGTTCCATTGATTCATAAGGAAAACAATGTAGGGTGCCCTGGTTGTATCGCCTTAGTTACGACTCATGGTGACGAGTCGTAAGAAGTTGTTATTAATCAAGGGTTTGACTCATAATCAAAGGTGACACTTTTTAGCTTGTATGTTGTGGGCATTCTAGACATTTCACCTCTTACCCCACTTGAAACCCACATCTTATAACCTCTTTAGGGTGTCATTATCTCTCAGAAATAATCTAAGTGACATCTCAAATACTCCCAATTTCACAAGGTCAAGAACACTTTGGCTTTTCAAGAGGTTGATCAATTAGGGCTCTCAAGGGTGGTTTATCTTCGTACATCTTACTATTACAGGCATGTTACTATTCCCTTATTGTTAATTTTGTAAAAACATGTGACTTAGGGGTCGTTTCGTAGATTGCATTGGAAAATATAATGCATGCATTAGTTAATGTGTACTACTAGTACCTTGTTTGGTACGTATTTTTCCCTATGTATAACTAACGCAAGCATTATTTATACACTCTATTGTGGATTAGTAATACACTCCATTTCCTATGTATTAGTAATACAAAGATTTTTAACAAATGCATTAACTTATTAAATGACCTTAATACCCCTCAATTTTCCTCCCAAAATATTTCATAATTTTTTTCCCAACATTTTAATTTTCAACAGTGAATCTTCTCAAAAAATTTCACGATTTCTTTAGCCACCATTTTAATTTACTACAATTAATAGTTGATTTAAATAACCGCAACATATTTTTTCTTTGCTTCGAGGGTCTTTACCAAGATTAAAAAACAAATCTTGAGACTATTCCTTAATTTTACATCTTCTATTATATTTTTGTTTCGACTATGTTAATCCGTCAGCTTAATATTTCATGCGCAAAGATGAAGGTCTTGCAGTTAATCCTAAATCTTTATATACTAGTTCAACAATACTAATTATGTTTGAGATGTCAAAAGAACTTTGTTGCAAAAAAAGTATACATAGTCAAAGAAGGGTATTTTTGTAAGCAAACACTTCATCTATAGAAATTATGTAAGATATATTATTTCTTAAACATCAAACTAAAAAATCTATAAGAAATAAGACATGCATAACTAATACAAACATAACTAATACAAGAATTACTAATACAGTATATTCTGCATTGTTCTTATACACTATACCAAATAACCCCTTAATGCATTGTTCATAAGGTTAATGTGATGGTTTTGAAACAAGGGTTGGATTTTTTGAATGTTTAATAATTGAAAAACATTTATCCTAGTTTATTTATGATTTCCATGTTTTAAATATTATTTTGAACTTGTGGTTGCATGGGTATGGTGAATGAACTAGGGAATTGTAATTTCCCCAAACTTGTGAATTTTGAAGTGGTTATGACCCCAACCCCATAATATGAAATTGATTATAATTATGAGAACTATGAGAATTTGTAAAATTGAACTAGTCTTGAAACATTGCATAATATGAAGGGATAATTGAAATACAATGGTGTGATTTAATGTACAAAGGGAGTCAGTGTCTCCCACCGTGTATTATTGAACAAAATGAGTTGTTCTCCTCAAGTTAATAGGAATTATTTTGGGCATAATGTGTTACGTAGTTGGTAGGACGATACTAACAATGTATGCCTAAATGTGTATTGTGGTTCAGTGAATGGGATTGTGCAATAAATGGTTGACCTACACAATCCTGGTTAAATTTTTGAATCTCATGCTAAACCTTGTTCCCTATCCCAGCATCTGATATATATATATATATATATATATATATATATATATATATATATATATATATATATACTTATGTTATGCATCTAATTATTTGCATTGGTTTTTGAATGATTTTAATCTATTGATCGCATAATTTTGTTATCCTTATCCCCAAGTTACCTGCTAGCATTCACCTCGCTAACTGTCATCAGATGCTATATCCCTACGTGATTCAGAAAATGGTCACACTTATACTCCTCCTGCTCAGTGACTTGGATTCGGGATCGGCTAGCTATTCAGATTGAAGTGGTGAACTTCCATACTTTGAAAGACCCCATTTCATTTTTATGGTGTCCTTTACATTTCAATTATCCCTTTGGATTCTATTTTTTGCTATTGTAGAGGGCATGTCCCAATATTTTATTGATATTTAATTTTGAATCATAGTTTAAAAGGTTCTGTATGGACTACTGTGGTTATTGGGTGACGTCGGTTGTTTGGATAATCGTCGGTGGTTGGTTATGGACAGGCATTTGTAACTTTTTTGGACTATTGTATGCTATCTTTTTATATGTGCGGAATCCATCCAACCTTAGGGTATGGTGTGTTTGGTTTGGTTAGGTGTAGGTGGTGATCTTTGATCCGCGAGGGACTTAGGATACCCGTCAAAGCCAGTCCGTGGTTTGGGTCATGAGAAAAACCTGAAGCCTCTGCTAAACAACCAATTTTCCTTTTCGAGAAGCTTCTGCAAGATTCTATGATATCAAAATCACAATCTACTCATCAATATGAGAACAATGATACCCATATTACACTTTTATGATACGAGTACAAAATTACCTAAAAATCTTATGTGGGGCCTATTTCCAAAAATTTACTTTCAGAACCAACAAAACACCTTTCTATGCTCAAGAAACATTGACCCTAAAAAAATGGTGAACTCCTAGATCTAATGGTGCTACAATAATGCCACAAAGATTCTAAGGATTTTATAAAAAAGATTAAGGATTCTATCAATAAATTAATGGATGATTATCTCAAATTCGAAGAAGAAATGCATAAATTAACTTTACCCAGGATCAAAAATTACCCACAAATTATTCTCCTAAGTTTTCCCACTTGTTACGGTTTAATATTCTAGGGAGTAGATGAAAAATGGTTAAATCGAGCTAAGTGTGGTATTTTTACCCTTCCAAGTTACGTGAATGCCGCTTTAGCCGACACTGGGCCGCTTAAGTGACCTAGTGTCACTTTACAAGCACATTAGCATATTCATAGGTACTGATTAAGAGGTCCTTTGGCTGATTATGAAACCATCGCTTAATAGGTAAAGGTAGTGCATAAGAGATGATTTGCTGGGACAACCTAACTGCTTATGCGGTTGGATGGGCGCTATAGCGGACCCCCGCTTAAGTGACCAAAATTGCAGCTTAAGTGGTGCACCAGCTAGAGTGTCAAAGTTTTTTTAGGTTTCTGCTAACACCTCGGGATTTATCTAGAATCCTGAATACAAAATAAACTATGCTACCCTATCAAATTCAAATCTCTGAACTCAATGGCGCAGTCAAAATTTCCATCTGAATTGGTTTTAACAAAATATAGGTCCCACACCCATGTGCCATTTATCTTAACTTCCAGCTAATAGCTCGAAGTGAGTTCGAAATCCTCAGAACCAAAACCAAGGATCCACATAGTCTAAAAATGATATTTTAGAGCTGTTGGAATAGTCAGAATTGGCATACGGGGTCGTTTGACTAATGTTTTTTCCTGATAGCCAATTTGAACAAGCGAAGGCTTTAAAATAGGAAATTAACTCTATAAACCAAACGTACTGCTCGATAACTGAACTATCAGTTCCATCAAGTCTTAAATGACTTAGGGTAGCACCAGGAAATATCAAAATGATGAAAATGAGTAGAAATATAGAAAATGACCTGGAGGGTCATTACAAAAACTACCCTAATAATATGGCCTTTAACTGCTGCCTCTTGGGCGTTGCAGTGCATCTTTTCCATAATTTGTGCAAGATCAAAACCCTCAATAGTGACCTACAAGCAGCAACAAAACTCTGAGTAACCATGTAAAGAGAAAGTCTCAATCCTCGAATAGGACACCGAATCTGCTCATACTCAATAAACAAGATAGATGTATCATGCTTGTCCAACTCATGATATGTAACCTCATACTACAAAATAGTCATTAAGCTATGATTGAATCTCAAAAATTTATATCTCAAATGAACACTAAGGTTACGAGTCATAAACTTCTTTAAGAAGACCATGGAGAACTGAGTCCATGATAAAAGGGGAGATCCAACTGGTCTTGAATCAAGATAGGCTCTCTACTAATGTCGAGCTGCCAAATCAAACTAAAAAGTAATGTAGTCGACACCACAAGTCTCAACTAGGCCCAAATTACCGAGCCTATTCTCATATGTATCTAATAAGTCATATGCGTCCTCGGGTTGTGCCCTAAAAATCATAACAGAGTCAATCTTAAGAACCTACCTAACATCTTCTGCTCTTCGACAAACATATCAGGATGGAAAACTACTAACTGAATAACTACCAATGCTTAAGGGATTTTAACTATGGGAGCCAAAACATTAGTGTGTACTTCTACCTCAGTTCCACTCTGATCCGTAGACTGAGAACCATATGATGGTGCACCACAAACCAAATCCAAAAGCTAAACCAATGCATAACTGAGAAACAACAAAGGAATAATCCTAGGTAGAGCCTAGGCTACCTCTATTCCCAACACTGGATAGGTTGGACAATGTCGAGTGGGGGAGCAGAGATAGGGTTTAGTGGTGTCTCCCTATCTTGATCTCTACATAGAGTTGCACCTCTCATTTCCCTAACCTCTAGTTCATCCATGTACTTTGATAGGATCCCTAGTCGTGGCTCGGGGTTCTCATCCTTAGTAGAAGTTGCACGTGTCCTATCCATCAACGAAAATATGAAACCAAAAGGTTCTTAGAAACCAACACAAACTCTAAGAAATGAGTAAAGAAAGTAAAAATCTCCTAAGAATTTCCTATAGTCTTCTGAATATAAGAAATAAATGTCATTGATCTGATTTTTAGGACTATACTGGACACTTAACATTGTACCAAAACTACTGGTGAATCTAGGTTCTTATATAAATTTGTCACAACCTGATTTCCCAAGTCATGATGATACCTACTTTACCCTTTCAGTACATAAGCCAAACCATTTCTCGAAACTATAAGTAATGGGATAATTGGTGAAAAATGTCATAAATGCTAAAAATATGCACATAAATAAATAACAAGCAACAAATCATAAGAAGAATAACCTAAGGGAAGAGAAATAAAGAGGAGTAATATCATCTCATGACCTAGGAAGGTAGGTAGCCTTTAATCCAAAAGAATACGATAACTATCACAATCAATATACAATAATCTTAAAAAACAAATGACTATATATAACAGAAGATGGAGAAAAGGTCAACTCCGACTTCTAGAGATAACCCAATTTTAAAACTTTGACCAACACAAATCACAACTTTAACAGTGGCAACTAGTATTCAAATCTACACCATAAAGGTACAGAAGTGTAGTATGAGCATCAAAGACATAAGTACTCAATAGGCATCATCGGCCGACAAAGATAAATCATAATATACATACATTAAAATTTGAGGTATGTATGCTAGGTTAGGAAAAGGTAAAACCTTGAATAGTACTCCAAATGCTGAAAAAATAGGTAGAATAATAATAATAATCAAGAGAGAATAGCTATTTTGACATAATTGCCCCCCATAAGCCCAAAATTGCAAATATATTAATTAACCCAATATGGGTGCCCATAAGCCCGATGGGTACAATCAAGAAGAAGTAATAAAAATAAATACACCAACTATCCATATCTCAAAACCATGACCACAAATATTCATATACCGTAAATGCCTAAATCAAATCGATTCCATAACTAACATAAATAACCTCTTAATGCTGGACTTGAACTGGAACTCATATCATCATTGGTCGTACATACACTGAAACTCATATCATAAATTGTCAAACTCGAACCAGAGCTAATGCCATCTCCTAAGAACTAATCCAAGATAAAGTATCATGTATATAAACTCCCCTTCGAGATCAAGAATGTAATTAAAATGATGTGCGAGACCTATTGATCCTACAAAGAACTAATATTAATCTTATCCTAAGGTTGTCCGGAAGGGCCCATTTCTTTCTAGGGAAAATTCTAGGTAAGGTGTCTAATTTGACTACAAGATTCTAAATAAGCCACATTAGGTTTTAATGTAGCATTTCTATCTAATGAATGAGTAGTTAAGTCAACTAAGCCTTATTACGATTTCAAAATTAGTTAAAATATCAAAATCACACAAAATATACTTACAAGAACTAATTTCCATCCCAAAAATAGCATAATATCACATCAGTACTATAATTAAGCCCTATCAAGAAGAAAGGTAAGCCTAACCTACTTGGACAACCAAGAAAGCCCGATAATGTCTTCTAAATCAACCATTCCCATTCTAAGAAACTTTTCCATGATACCACGCTATAAAAATAGTAATCTACATATTAATATGAGAACAATGGTACCCATAATACATTTTTATACTTCGCTCAAAATTGAGTCAAAATTCCATGTAGGGCCCGCTTGTGGAATTGTACTTTCAAAATTATTAACACGTCCCTCTATGCTCAAAGATCATTAACACTAAAGAATGGGTAAATTTTGAGCTCAATTGATACCAAAATCAACTCACTAAAACTATGAGTTTATGACTAATTGGTGAATAAACCATAAATTAATTGGAAACTTACAAGGATTTTAACGATGCAATGATTATTTCGAGTTCACACAACACAAAAATCTCATAACAATCACTCTTGCAATTTTCTACACTCTCTAGGGATTTGGCTCTTTAGACTTGTGTAAAATGAGTAGAAAATCAAGAAAACAAGGAATTTAATGCCCTCCAGGTGCCTCTTAAGTTGTCACTGCTTTGACGGTCCATGGGTCACTTAAGCGACATCGGCTTAAGCAGGTTGCCTTCACTTATATGACCTCGATAAAAGGTTTCTGGTTGATAAAACAATTGGTTAGTCACTTAAGAGAAAAAATGTTTGATTGAACTTGGAAATTCCAACCTTCCCTTGACCCTTCGGGATTCATTTGTAATCCTGTGAACACACACAAACTATGCTACCCTATCAAATTAGACATTTAAAATGCAATGACTTCATCAAAATTTACATCCCTTGTTGTTTTGATGAAATATGGGCCCCATACAAAGGTCTATTTTTCTCAAATTCCAATCAATAGCCCAAATTGAGTTCTACTGCCTTGGGACTCAAACCAAAGGTCTCCCTATGCTAAAATCATGTTTCGTAGATGATGGAACTATCAAGATTTGCATATGAGGTCGTAAAACTAAAGTTTATGTACAATAGACAATCATTACCAACAAAGACATCAAAGCAGAAATTGACTCGAAAACCCAAACGAATTACTTAATAACTAAACCGTCATCTCCAGTAAGTCGCAAATCACTTGGGCCAGCTATAGGAAAGCTCTGAAGAACAAAATGTGTGGAAAATAAGACAATGACCGAGAGATTCATTACAATTTCACTTAACTACAAACTATTTTGTGCTTTAGTTTATAAAAGGCTGGGTGTAAGTAGGAATGATTGTAAATTAATTATAATAGGAAAATACTTAATCTCCTTTTCACCACAAGAATTAGTTTATTATGAAAATTTTAATATCTATGCTAACGAGTCTTTGATTGACTTTTAGAAGACTACAATTGAATGTAAAAATCATATCAAGCTAAGTATTCTTCAACTCTATGTTAGGAAGGAGTCTAGGACTCATTGCCAACATTTTCCTCCATGACTGAAGTCTATACTCAGATTAAAAATTTATCTACTCATGTTGAAGTCCCTGTAACTTAGTCTAGTAAGTTTCCTTACATTCATATTTACCAAGATATTATTATTTATAATATGTCAATGGAATCACTAAGATCTGATTCCAACCAAATATTTAATAAAAGTAATTAATTATGTCAACTATTCCTATTATTGTTACTATTATTATTGTTAATATTATTCTTATTATTAGTGTTATTATCATTATTAAATGTTATTAATCCTATTTTTGCTATTATGGATATAGTTATATGTTTTATGATGATTTTATAATGTTTAGAGATTTACCTCAGCATAAGATAAATAATGTTAGAAATTATGGAAAAGATCATAACTTGGATCAATCCTCCATTCAAGATAGATGGATCATACTGAAACATTTTCAAATGTTGTTGTCTTCTTGAGTTTTTGTGTTGCTGAATATTATCACTAGATCTATCTTTTGAATATTATTGTGTATGTTTCTTAGGATAAATTAAATATTTTTGAATTATTTTTATATAGGAAAAATGATTCAAAAGATTAGCCTTCTATCCTTGATGACATCAATAATGATGATCAATCAATCCTATTGCATCTTCAGAGAGTGATAGGTATGCGTTACCGAGTACAAAGATATCAGGAGGCAAAGTTCCATTATCATAATCTAAAAGTGATGATGATTTTATAATGTCAGATGCATCATAAGGCCTTTCTTGCACCGATAAGAACTGATGTCACAGAATCCATTTCATCAAGAATAATCGATTTCACAAATGTCCCTTCAAACCTTCAACATTCAATACAAATGTCACCAACAATTCTTTGGCCCTAATTTTGCTCTTATAAAATTTCATAGCTTGATCATCATATAGATATACCAGATGTGTTTTCTAATATTCGTGTGCATGATAAATTCTGACAAGGTATGTGGTTTGAACTACAAGATTTTCTAAGCAATTAGTTTTATGTTTGTATCGAATTGCTCTTCAACTCAAAGAAAAAGTTGTTATTTCCGCATGCTATTAACACGGACCGAACCAGGGTCTAGTCGTGACGGGCATCTCATGTCCAAACAAATCAGAGACAAACCCCACTACCCCACAGTTAACCACCCTAGCCATATGTCGGATGAATTCAAAACAACTAGATAAAATAATAACAATCTAAAAAATGATAGTAAGCTTAAAACCAAAGTCGAGATCCACAACCAATTAACCAACCATTCAAATTCCAATATCAATGCCAATGCCAAGGCTAACACTAATACTAACACCTCACAAGCCCATTGTTGTTCGGCAAAGCCTCTAACTAGAATCAAAGAACATCTGGTTGGGACATTCCCCCGACCATATAAACTAAAACCAAAGAAATAACAAAAATGCAAAGATGTCCATTATATGAAATAGTCTTCCGGAGTATGGAAACTCACCACTTCAATCAGACTCAAAGTTGTCCCAGAACCCAAGTCACTGAGCAGGAGGAATTGTAGTATGGTTAGTTCCTGCATCGCATAAGGATACAATGCCCGAAGACGGTTATCATGGTAAATACTAGATTGTAACTCAAGTATAAAGATAAGATAAAGTCATCAATTCAAAACCAAATAAAAAAACCAGATGCAATATCATGTATACATATATATTGAGCCAGGGTAGGGAAAAAGGTTTAGCATGCATTTAAAACCAAAACCCAGGTTGTGTAGCTCTGCCGTGCTAAAACAACCTATGGTCTATATGGGTTCAACTCCCTTTAGTGAAAGGGCCTTAATACTTGTTAGTAGTATGACCGAAGAAAAGAACATGGGATGACTAGTACATCCCAAAAAATATAAAGTATGTCATCATGCACACACCCACGAAGTACACCCTCACATTGGCAAGAGTGAGATTCCAATGTCGGCCCCCCCGGGACCTGCACTATCCACACCTTTGATACTCAACCCCCTTAAAGCCCAATTAAACTTCTTACATATAACAAAACCATTTACCAAGTAATCTTTTAATAAGGAATTAACCATTGGTATCGTCATGGCAAAATTAGAGCTTGCAAAATAACCTTATGACATATAAACTAATAAACCAAATTAGACTCCACCATTCCCAATTAAACTAAAACTATTCATAATTAAACCATGGCCATCAAGGCCTTTCCAAAAACCATGTGACACCAACCAATAACCTATTTATTTTTCTTTCACCATTTTTGCAATGCAATGGTTCTAAGAGCAATCAGACTGTGTGACAAAATCATTCTCATTTACAATTTCACAAGCAAGTTGAGGGGATTCCATTATCATAGCCAAAATCATCAATATTTGCGGCTCAACCATGACCCCTCAATTAAATCACCATTCCCATGCACTCACATATGGAAAACCATAAGCAAAATATGAAAACCATAATTAAAATCATGAGAAACATTAATCAATGATGAACATCCAAAAACCCCAACATTTATTTCCAAACCATATCAATACCATGAAAACCATACATTAAAACACATGACTTTAGTAAAAAAAAACAATGAGGGATGATTCACCTGCCTTAGACAGCAGGAAATACGGAAAGAAACAACCCTTTAAAGCCTTAATTGATTGTCTTGATGAAACTTTAGATCTTGCTTTAAGAGCGAATTTAGGATTGTTGTATTGGGAATAGTGTGTTAATGATGTCCCAGATAGTGTTTTAAGTCATCGTGTCAAAGGGAGTTAAAAGGGGAAATGTCCAGAATGCCCCCCAACTTAAAACTATAAAAATGTCACATGTGGTTACAAGTCGACCCTCGTGACTCATGACCATAAAATACGACTCGTACTCTCAAGAATCACCAAGAAAGTGAATGGGATACCCATATACTATCCACTATATGAACCAATGGCACCACTCATGACCTAACCATACGACTCGCATGGTCTAGACGTTTTCAAGATAGAACCTAAAGGGATTGGACACTGGACAACATATGACTCAACCTTACTATCTATAAACTATTCTCACTACTATTAGTGATAGACTCATACTAACAGCTAAGTCTAGTCACAAAGTTACTGATTTTACAAAGGTTTAACCAAACAACCTGTGACCACCCCTAATGACTCGTACCACCAACCCGTAACTAAGACCAAAACACACCCACCATTCACTGTTTACCTAAAAACTAGGGTCACCTGACCCATACCCAGACCATATGCCTCATATGGTGAGTCGTTACTAGTACAATGAGCTTAATGCTCAAGAAATTTCCAAAAGCAAAAACCCAGGGTGTTTCAATTCTCCCCCACTTGGATCATTCATCCTCAAATTATGGGACAGGGGCAGTGACTAGCATAATTTAACATCCAAACATCTCTACTCTTACCTTTAATATATAAAATTGATTTCCAAGGGATTCCCCATCTACTTTTAAGAAAGAAAGAAAACAAAGATGATAAGAATAACACATACCTTAAGTATGATTTTTTGAAATGGGAAATAGGAATGGATACTTGGACTTCATGTCCTCTTCATCTTCCCATGTAGACTCTTCCACCTTGTGGTTCATCTATAGGACCTTTACCAAAGCTATGTTATTGTTCTAGAGGAACCTGCCGATCTAAGTAGGTGTTTGGCCATAAAAACTAAAAAATTTTGAAGTTGGAGTTGGAGTTATTTTTGGCCACGTATTTTTGAAAGATGAGTTTTGAATTTTTAAAAGTCTTTTTAAAATTTAATTTTATACCCCAAACTTTTTAAAACTATAAAAATTGCCCAACTAATTTATCTACTGATTATACTCATGAATGAAAAGAATTTCACATCAATGATGGAAGGGGTCTTCAGCTTAAAAATGAAAATATACCTACAAATAATGAAAATATACTGGTCTTTTAGCTTAAAAATCATTATTTGTTATTCAAAAATGTTGTTTACCGAGAAGATATGTCTTTCAAAAATGTGTCTAGACTTGATTTGTTGTTCATCAAAAATGTCTTTCTTTCCGGATTTGCTCCAAAACTCATCTAAATCATTTAAGGGCCTTTTATGTAATATTAAAAAAATTAGGGTTATATGTAATAAAAAAAACTTAGAATTGGAGTTGAAAAAAGCAAAAACAATAAAAAGTTGTTTTCACTTTTTTTCAAAAATTTGAAATGTTTTTGGAATATCTATGGCCAAACACAATGATTCCATAAAGTGAAAAAAAAATTCGAAAAAAAAGTAAAAAATATCTATGGACAAACGGCCTCTAAGATTTTAACCGGGACCTTTGTATAAGATAGGGAACCAAAAAATACCAATATCCTTAATAGGCAAAATTTCCAACGCATCACCCACACAGTTTCTCCACATAGAAATATGAAACACCGAGTGGTTGGAGCTCAAACTAGAAGGCAACTACATCTAATACACAACACCAACCCTTCTCAAAACCAAATAAACACCAACATACCTTGGACAGAGCTTCCCATTCATCTCAAACTGCATCATTCCCTTCATGGGAGATACCTTCAAGGACACCCTATCCCTAACCTCCAACTCTAGCTTCCTACACCTCACGTCTACAAAGACTTTTGGCAACTTTGAGATGCTTTAAGCCTATCCCGAATAACCTTCACTTTCCCTTTGGACTTGTAAACCAAATACGGACAAAACATCTCTGGCTTACCAACCTCGAACCACCCAATAGGAGACCTATACATCCTACAAAACAAGAACTCAAATTGAGCCATCCTAATGCTAGAGTTGTAGCTATTATTATATGCAAACACTATAAGAGGAAAATGCTTAACCCAACTACCACCATAGTCAATCATGCAAGTTGTAAGAATATCTTCCAAAATCTGAAAAGTCCTTTCTGCTTGTCCATCTGACTACGGGTGGAAAGCAGTACTAAGACTCACCTTGGTCCCCAATCCTTTCAATAACGATCACAAAAAAAGAGATGAAAAGTGCGTACGATAGTTTAAGATGATATAAATAGGCACCCCATTCAACATCACAATCTCATGGAGGTACAACCTCACATAATCCTCTGCAGAAAAGTTAGTCCTTATTATCAAAATGTAAGTAGACTTAGTCATCCCATCCACGATGACCCAAATCGAATCCAATTGATTTTGAGACCAAGGAAGAATGGTAACGAAATACATGTTGATTACCTCCCATTTCTTAATAGGCAACTCAATTTTTTGACACAATCCTCGGGGCCTCATGTGCTCAACTTTTACTTGTTGGCACATCATGTACTTAGACACAAAACTAAACACATTCCACTTCATACTATACCACTAATACATCTCATTAAGGTCATGATAAATTTTAGTTGAACCAGGATGGATAGAATAACCAGACACATGTACCTCAGCCAAGATCCTCTATCATAATACTTCCATATCTGAAATGGAAAATCTCCTTTGGTATCATAAGATACCATCACCACTGTCCTCAAAGGTCATTACTTTTTGCCCACCTATATCACTCTTGATTATCATCAAGATAGGATCTAACACTTGTTTTTCTTTCACCTCAGTACCTAGAGATGAGTTTTCCACCTCTTGAACAAACACACTACCATCCTCAGAGTCCAAGAGGTGAACTCCAAGGTTAGCCAAACAGTGAAAATCTTTCACCAATTCTTCGTTTCCCTCATACACATGAGATAAATCCTCATAGACAATCTGCTAAGAGCATCAACAACCACATTAGCTTTACCTGGATGGTAGTAAAGACTCATGTCATAATCCTTGAGAATCTCAAGCCATTACCTTTTCCTGAGGTTCAGCTCTTTCTGAGTACACACATACTGCAGGATCTTATGATCTGAAAAGATATCAACATGGACTTCATAGAAATAGTGACGCCAGATTTTCAATGCAAAAACCATAGACAATAACCCCAAGTCATGATTCATATAATTTTTTTCATTCACCTTAAACTGTCTAGAGGCATCAGCTAAACCTTGCTATGCTGTATCAAAATGTACCCAAGCCCCATACAAGATACATCACAATAGGCCATAAATCCATTAGTCCCTTCAGGCTATGTCAAGATCAGAGCCAAAGTCAGATTATCCTTAGCTTCTAAAAACTACCCTCACAAGCATCATATCATGAGAACTTTACCTTCTTCTAAGTTAACCTAGTCAATGGGATAGCTATAGATTCAAAAATTTACATAAACCTCCTGTAATAACTGGCTAAACCCAATAAGCTCCAAATATTAGTTGGAGTCGTAGGTCTAGGCCACATTTTAACCATAACAACTTTCTGCGGATCCACTATGATCCCTTTATTACAAATGACATAACCCAAAAAAGTGACAACGTTTAATAGAATTCATATTTTGAAAATTTGGCATGCAACCGTTGCCCCTTTAGGGTCTGCAACACAATGTGGAGATGATTGACATGATCCACTTCAGTCTTAAAGTTCACCAGAATATCATCTATGAACACAATGACAAACAAACCATAAACTGACAAAATTTTCTATTCATAAAATCCATGAATGCTGCTGGGGCATAAGTCAACTTAAAAGACATAACCCAAAACTCAAAATGCCCATACTGGGTACGAAATGTGTTCTTAGCAATATCCACCTACCTAATCTTTAGCTGATGATACCCAGACCAAAGATTAATCACTGAGAAAAACATAGCACCATGAAGTTGATCAAATAAATCATCTTTCCTTAGAAGAGGGTACTTATTCTTTGCTATCACCTTATTCAACTGTCAGTAATCAATGCATATCTGAAAGGAACTATACTTTTTATGCATGAATAAAATTGGTGCACCCAACGGAGACATACTAGGACAGATGAAACCCTTGTTTAAAAGATCCTTTAGTTGCTTCTTAAGCTCCTTCAACACAGTCAGAGCTATTTTATACAATAAAATAGAGATAGGACAAGTGTCCAAAACAAAATCTATCCTAAAATCAATCTCCCTATCGGGAAAAACACCAGAAAGGTCATCCGATAAGACCTCAGGGAATTTATATACCGTTGGGATAGAATAAAAAGAAGGACCCTTCGAATTAGAATCTTTAACCTAGACCAGATAATAGAGAGATCCCTTAGAGATTAATCTTCAATCTCTAAAATATGATATGAACCTTTCCTTAGGAGATAGGAAACCACCCTTTGATTCAATAAATAACTCATTAGGAAATTTAAAGATTACCTTATGGGTCGAACAGTCTAGAGAAGTATAGTATGAGCGCAACCAATCCATCCTTAATATGACATAAAAATCAACCAGGTCTAACTAAAATAGATCCACCAAAGGCTCCCAACGACCAACATACACCACACAACCTATATAGACTCTTCTAGCCATCACAAAATCACCTACTGGGGTAGAAAAATAAAAAGGGTTTGAAATACACTTCGGTATAAAACAAAGATTCACAGCCACAAATGGGGTCAAATATGAAAGAGTGGACCCCAGATCAAGTAAACAGTACACATCGCGGGAAAATTATTTTAGCATACCAGTGATAACATCAGGCGATGCCTCAAACTCTTGACGAGTAGTGAGATTATAGAGTCAGTTCCGACCAGTGCCGAAGCCAGATGGTTTACCCTTTGTTGTTGAAGTAAATGAAGAAAAATAAGAACTTTTCTTTCCCCAGAGGCAACCTTTCCAACCGAAGAGCTTTTAACTATAGTCCCTGTCTAACCACAATCAAAGCACTTATCTTTTTTATCATCACAGTAACCCCAATACGATTGACTATAAAATCTAAATAAAGGATAAGATGGAGCTGATTGGGCCCAACTTACTTGAGATTTAGCCCCTTCAGCCCTATAATTATCATCACTCTAAAAAGGCAGATCATTAGATAGCTTTGGACAGGAAGAACTAGCTGGTGAGGAAGACCCAAAATTGCCCTACTTCTTCTTTGACCAATTTCTACTATCCCTGCCACTTTGTTGTTGACCACTACCCTGATCAGAAAACTAAACTTTTTATTTTTCCTCTCCCTAATTTTATCATGCTTCTTCTTCTCTTCATCGACTTACTGTATATACACAAAAAAACTGGATATGTACTTATCCTTTTTCGACAAAGTAGCCTTACTCAAAACCAAGTCTCGAGACAACCCAAAAGTGAAACATCCTTATTCTATCGTCATGCTAAAAACCAATGTCAGAGCATAATGGGTTAGCTGGTAAAACTTTAAGGCATACTTCTTTACTGACATATTTCCTTACTTCAAGGTAACAAAATCTTTTGCCTTCTCGTTTCTCAACTCCTGAGGAAAGAAACAGTCCTAAAACGCACTAGATAATTTGACCCACAGGGCAAACTCGACATCATCACACTTTGACTATTACCATTCCTCATACCATTGGTATTATACATCTTACATTTGGTAGAAAAAAATTCCACACCTTCCATATTAGTAGCATTCATAAAGTTGAAGATGTTTCCCATCTCATCAATAACACCTTAAGTATATTCCTCAACCTTACCACCAGTGAACACAGAAGGGCTTAACCTCATAAACTTCCCAACCCTTGTGGCCTTAGAAGATAGAGTAACCAAAGCACCATGCTCAGACTAAGTACCACAACATATGAATAAACTAAAAAAACTCAACATTCATCATATCTTCTGGAAAAGCTTGAGGAGGGTTGATGGGACTGGTAGAACTCCAAAAGGATAATCAAGAATTAGACCCCGAGATGGGATTTAGACCCCATAAGAAGAATGTATCCCATTAGCATTATCCCTAAGTGGGACATATGAGTTTCAATGAGCTTTAGATAGTCCAAGATACATGATCTGAAAAGAAAAAAAAATAGGTATTAGAGAAGATTTTAGTACCTTAGACTTTATATCTTTAAAATAAAACATAAGAAAGAGAAGCATTCCTAAATTCCTTGTAGCCTCTCCCTTATAAGTGCGGTATGCTACACACCCTTAAAAGATACTATACTCAACACGGCTTTGTCTGACACCCAATTAGCCATGAACCTAGTGCTCTGATACCAATCTGAAATGACTCGAATAAGGGCGTAGTCGTGTCAGGCATCTCAAGTACAACCAAGACCCAAGACCACCCTTATTACCCCATCATTAACCATCCTACCCATATGTCGGATGAATTCAAAACATATAAAATGATAAAAAATAATAATCCAAAGACATGATAGTAAGCTTAAAACCAAAGTCAAAATCTACAACCAATTAACCAACCATTTTCATTCAAATAACAATATAAATAGTAAGGCTAACACTAATACTGACACTGTCCATGCTAATAGTTGTTCGACAAAACCTGTAACTAGAATCAAAGATCATCCAATTAGGATATGCCCCCAACCATAGCCAAAACCAAATCCAAAGAAATAAGAAATGAAAAGAAGTCCATAACATGAAATGTAGTCTTCTGGAGTATGAAAGCTCACCACTTTTATCTGACTCAAATTTGTTCCCAAATGCAAGTCACTGAGCAGGAGGAATAGTAGTATGGTCTATTCCTTCATCGCGTTGGGATAAAATGCCCAAAGACGGTTTGCGGGGTAAACACTTGCATGTAACTCAGGGATAAAGATAAGGTAATGTCATTAATTCAAAACCAAATCAAATAACCATATGCAATATCATATATACATATATATCATGTCGGGGTAAGGAACAAGGTTTAACATAATTTTAAAACCTTAACCTGGGTTGTGTAGCTCTGCCATCCAAAAATAACCCATGGGTTATATGTGTTTAGCTCCCTCTGCTAAATGGCCTCCAGTGAGCTTTAGCTGCATGATTGGAGAAAAGAATCTAGGATAAATAGTACATACCTAAAAATATAAAGTATGGCATAATGCACACGGACACCAAGGCCACCCTCATATCTATAAATGTTAGCTTCCAATATCGTTATTCGTGAGACCTCCACCTTCCACGACTTTTCTACTGAACCTAATTTAAGCTTAATTAAAACCTTTACTCATAACCAAAGCCTTTTTACAGGAGAATTTTAATTAGGCATCAACTATTAGTATCGTCATACCAAAATTATAGCTTGTAAATCTATTACTTTATGCCATATAAACAATTAAACTAAATTAGACTCCCCCATTTCCAATTGAACCAAAACCATTTATAATTAAACCTTGGCCATCAGTGACTTTCCAAAACCTTGTGAAACCAACAAAAAACCAGATAATGTTTCTTTCACCAATTACACAATGTAAACATTCCAAGAGTAATCAAACTATTTGACAAAATCATTTTGAGAAATGTTTGAATTCTAAGAATCCATAAGAGTACAATTGGAACACTATGAGACCATACCCTCCAACCAAGAGACAAAATATTTAAAGGTAATCCCTTCACGGAAATCCTCTTATAGTCACCTATTTCAAATCAACTCTTAAGAAGATTTAATTGTAAACTTGCCAATGCTAGATTTGATCAACCAATACCTATAAACTTCATTTAATTGCATAATCTGATGTCACGACCCAATTTCTCAAGTCATGATGGTGCCTACTCTATCCCATAAATAGGAAAGCCAAGGCATAGCCTGGTATGGTGAATAATAGGCTAACAATCATAAATTAAGGAAAGATAGGGGTAAAATCATAGCAATAATAACATAAGAAAAAACAAAAAAATAAACATTTCAAATATATCAAATAGGGAAAGGTAGAGGTACTAGAGCCACTACTAACAAACTAAGAGTACTAGAAATATAAAAAATATACATAATATATACATAGTAGTCTAAAAGGTAAAAGACTGTACTAGAATAGATGGAGGAGGATCAACCATAGACTTCAGAAAGGTCACCCTGCCCTGAATTAGTACTAGGTCAGAGAAATGGGTTAATGTTGGTGGCTCATGCGTAGATCATCATTAGGGAAAAATTGTAGTGTTGTATAAGTAACAAAGCAATAGGTACTCAGTAGACATAATTGACAAATTGAGTAAAATATAGTAAAAACATAACTAAAATGCGAGAGTATAAGCTAAGTCAGTAGTGATTGGAGTAGAAAAGTGAATAGCTATTGGACTAAGCTAGTGCAATAAAGTAAATAAAAAAAGGCAATACAGAAACAAAGCACTTATTGTTTGAACTGATCTTATGTAACCATATGATCCCAAAGTCATAATAAATTGCCTAGATGTATGTCGGGCTTGAACCGACATCAATGGATAATAAAAAGAGGCTAGATGTCTGATTTAAATAGAAAATAGTGGGTACTAATGAGATTCCTCTATAAATCAAGTACAATAGAAATCAACACAACTGGTAATATTCTCAAAACAACCCTAATCAACATGTGAACAACCTAATTATATGATTACCAGATGCCAGAATCAAGGCAGATCTCATAGTAACTATAACAGAACCAAAATCCAGTGAATCCACAAGTAACCAAACTCAACTATACTGCTGAAACATATTCCACACCATAATCAAAGCCAAAGTTATGCCTGAACTAAATAACAGAAATAAAGTATATGTTGTTCCCAAATTGGAACTAAAATGTATTTATATAAACATACATATAACTAGATAAAAATAATAAATCCAAGGTGTTCAAACATAATGCCACACCCTAGGCTCATAAATACTACACCATACTATGGGATGTTAGTCCCAAAATCAACAAGAACAAGGCCTAATTAGATAAATAAAACTTTAAATATTTCAAATGACACACGAGCAACAACTACCTACCTAAAACCAGTAAAATAGTGTAATAATATAAGATTAATCTAATAATAGGGTAAGCCTAACCTACCTGGACACCAAAGCTAAACGCCTCTCTGAAAATTCATTGAATAGTGCCCCAATATAACTCAATCTTGAATAAGTTGATGTAGATAATAAATTTTCCTTAACTGATCAAATATAACGTCAAAAAATATTTTCACATGAAATCCTCTTAATCTTGAAGAGTGTCTGTGTGCATGTGTGTCTCTCTCTCTATATATATGCATATATTAATAGAAATACATAAGTAGATGCAACTGACTTCATTTTATAATAGAACTAAATGATCAACTGAAATGCAAATATCACTTTAATGCATATATATAGGTTGTACTTGGTAGATACATGATACATAAATTCCTAGCTCAAGACCTTTTACATTAATCCAAGCATGTGAGTTGCAATGACTCTAAGACTTGTTCACATTCTTGGACATGTGTGAGGCCCTTGTGATCCCATCTAAGGTCCTATATTTAATAAAATGTGAAGAGTCCCACCAAGACACCCCAAACCCACCCACTTAAAGGCCAAGGGTATTTTGGTCTTTGTCCCTTCTTTCTAAGTGACTATATAATCCATGTAATAGGGATAGTCTTGATTTAGTTCATTCCTATTATTCAAAAAATAAAATACTTGTAAATTTTTGACTTCTCTTTCTTATTTGGAGAGGCCAAAACTGAATTCTCACTATTAGAGTTATACTAGTGTTGTATCTTGGCTAGAAACTAGGTTCTTGGGGTTCTTTGAGTTCCTCTTGGTCCAAGTAAGAACTTGGTATTGATATTTATTAGTATTAGGGTTCTTTCTCTTGTTAGGGTTCTTAGATTAATGAATATTGTGTATCAAGTTTCTATCTCTTTCTTTGTAAATCTTGTTAACATTGTGTTGTTGAATATAAAGTCTAGTGAAGTCGTGTGGGGCTCTTTCAATTCACTAGCAATATTTTCTTTGTTGTTATTTTTGTTAAACTAATTTTTCTATCTCAAACAAGTGTTGCAATCCTAGTGAAGCCATGTGTGGCCATTTTCGATTCACTAGAACTTTGTTGTTCATGTTGTTGTTCTTGTGTTGATTGGAATCTCTTCATACATACTTAGTATTGCATCATTTGGTATCAAATTCATATTTGGTATTGTTCTTACAATACTAATATTGGGATTTCTTGATAATAAAAAAAATTGAAAACTAAAAAAAAATTCTAGAAAAGTGAAAATTTATCCATTTTTTGTTCTTGGCCGAAAATTGTGTTGTTGTTATCTTGGCAAAGTTTTGTTTTGTTGTGTGTCTAGAACATGTAGTATTTTTTGTGTTTAGAGTATTTCTAGTCTTGTTTTATTTATCATCAACACTAAAAAGTGTCCAAGTCTAAGATTGAACTTGAACTTGTTGAAGTTGTAGATGCGAACAAGGTGTGGCCGAGTTGGATGTTGTTGTTACCTAAACCTTGGCCGATTTGATGTTCTTGTTGTAGTGGAGTTGGAAACTGAAATTTTGTTTTTCTTGGAGTTGTTGTTGTGTTCTCAAGGTTCTTCACCCTTTCATCATCTTGTTAATCCTTAAAGTGCAAACTAGATCTAAAAAGGTGAAAGACAAGCTTGTAGTAGTTGTTAGTGAAAGACTTGTCCATATTTCTTCAAAGACTTTTCATTTACTTTTCCTGATTTAAGGACCTTGTTTCAAGGAGAAAGTTACAAGAAGTCAAGTTTCGCTTTTGAAATTTTAACAAAAAGGCTCCAAGACCACTTTTCCCTCCATTAACCAAATCCACCAATTCCAAATTGTATATTGATCAAGACTTGAAATTGAAAAATAAAATTTTGATAAAAATCGAGGCCAATAGTGGACTGTCACGTCACTAAAGTACTGTTCAAACAATATTTTTGAGTTCAAATTTTATATTTATTAGTTTCATTTTATTTTTTCCAAGTTTCGTTTGTTTTCTTGACAATAATTGACAACCTAGTAATACCCTACTAGCTTGTAATTTAGTTTTGTGTACGTTCTTCATGTTAACGTTGTTTGTTTGTGTTCTTGTGTCATTTGAATACGTTGTAATTCTTGGCTCTAGTTCAATGAGAATTCTTTGGGTTTCAAATAAGAATCCTTTTTGGTCAAGAGCATACTCATACCTTACGAATTCCTAGGTTCCTAGTCAATCTACAATACTTGTGGAACTTGAGAGTGAGTGAACCAAGAGAGTGTGAGTGAGGGTAGGGATTTTAAACTAACTTATTTGTTTCTTTTTTAGGTGATACCTTAATAATGGATGGAACCATGTTTAAAACCGTGGATTCTAATGAAATGGAGAATATGAGGGTCACTCTTGAGGCTATGACCCAAGCTCTTAAAAGGTTGAGTATAGAAGTGGGAGCCATAAGGGGAGAAGTGACAACTATTAGTGGGAGGTTAGAAAAAGTGGAGAGTCAATGGAACTCTTGTCCTTCTACTCCTCGATATATTTTTTCAAGTGGACATGATAGAAATTCCTCCGCAACCATTACTCCCGAAACATGGCGACAATTGCCAAATCCTTCACTAGCTCCACTAAATGCCGCAAGCCAAACCACTTATAACCCTCTAAACTGAGACTCCACTAGACCAACCCATTCCCAAATTCCTCAAGTTTTGCAAGAAGTACTCGGACGTCAAATGCCTCTACAAAATCCAAACCCCCATTTCCAAAATCCACTAAATCAAAGACCACCACCTCCGCAAAATCTAATTCCTCCGAATCAAGTTCCAAATGTCCAAAACCATCCCTTCCACCTTAAGGAATATGGTAGAGAGGATTATGAAGGGTATGAATCCTTTAACGATGCCTACATGAGGAAGTAAGAGATGAGAGGGGGTCTTTTTGATCCAAGGATATACCAAGGGTATGGACAAAGGGGAAACCGACACCTAGGGAGAGACGTAGGCATCAATACCATCAAATTGAGCCTACCTATCTTTAAGGGTGAAAGTGACCCTAAGGTGTATCTTTCTTGGGAGTCGGCGTGTGATAAAGTATTCCAAGTGAATGGTATCTCAAAGGAGAAGAAGATTTGTTATGACATAGCTCATTTTGAAGGCTATGCTAACACTTGGTGGGAATACGGCAAGCGGTTCAGCAGCGAGTTAGTAGAGGGAAAACCACCACCATAGTTTCAGTTGAGGTACGTAATGATGTAATGGTATCTTCCCAAAAGTTATCGTCATGAGTTGCTTGCTAGGTTTTACAATTTCCGACAAGGGAATCGAGGTGTTATGGCATACTATGATGAGTTTCAACAACTTATGTTGAAGCTTGATCATCGGGGAGAACAAATTGGCCATAAAATTAATTGGTTCAAGTGTGGGTTGAACAACGAGATCTCCACCTATTTGATGCTTTGTAAGTTTGATACCATTGATGGGATTTCCAGGAGGCTCTTGAGATTGAAAGAAAGCTTAAAGAAAGGTCGTCATTCAAGGAAAATGGGCTATCAACCTCAGGTTGGCCGAGGAGAAAAGATATGGTTCAACCATATTTGGGTTAGCCTAAAAAAAAGGACCAAACCACCACTACAAGGCTTCCCGAGACTAAAACAGTCCATAAATTTCCTCCCCGGCAAGAAGCTCACAAGTATCCTAATCCTAAAGGGTTCCAATGTTTCAAGTGCAGAGGTTGGGGACATAAAGCCAATGAATGTTCAAACCGGCATAATGTGAACCTAAGGGAAGGGAGATTGTATTACCTTGGTGAGAAAATAGGTCTTGAAAAGAGAATGAGGTCGAGCCTCAAGATGAAGAGGAACCAAAAAATGATCCACATGATGATGATAATTCTTATCCGCAATAAGGGGAGTGCGTGGTTCCAAACTTTGTAGTGAGGCGTGCCATGATTAGTAAGGCAATAGATGATCCTATCCAACGGGAGAATCTATTACATACTAAATGTCTTGTGAAGGAAAGTGTGTGCACTATGGTGAGAGATAGTAGAAGTTGTACGAATGTGGTTAGTGTTGCAATGGTGAACTCCTTGAAATTACCGACTATACCTCACACTAGTCCTTACAAGTTGCAATGGTTGAATGAATGCGGTGATTTAAAGTTCACAAGGCAATGTATGATACATTTTAAGGTAGCCAACTACCATGACGAGGTGCTTTGTGACGTGATACCAATGCAAGCTTTTCACTTGTTGTTAGGAAGGCCTTAGCAATACAAATGGTCGAACAAATATGATGGAAGGTCCAATCGATATACACTTGAGAAGGATGGCTGTAAGGTTGATCTTCATCCATTATTGCCTTCCCAAGTGAATGAATTACACCAAAAGATGTGAGAATTGAGGGAAAGGGGAAAGAAGGCCGAGAGTAAGGGGAAAAGAGGAGAAATCAAGATTGAGGGAGTAGGGGAAACCAAGGGGCTCCTAATTTCTAAGGGGAAAGGAAGTGTGGTGATGATGGCTAGGAGGAAATAATTATTTGTGGATCATGACGAGGACACTCCGATGCTCCTCTTGGCTCATTATTTTAATACTAACGCCACTAAAATTTCCATTTCTCCTCCAATTTCTCATGTTTTGCAGGATTACAAGGATGTCTTCCCAAAGGAATTACCGTAAGGATTTCCCCCACTTTGGGGAATTAAATACCAAATAGATTTTGTGTCGGGTTCACAATTGCCCAAAAAACCAGCTTATAGGAGCAACCCAATGGATACCAAGGAATTGCAACGTCAAGTTGAGGAAATCCTCAACAAAGGGTATATTAAGGAGAGTATAAGCCCTTGTGCGGTCCCGATGTTACTAGTTCTCAAGAAAGATGGTACTTAGCATATGTTCATTGATTGTCGAGACATCAATAAGATAACGGTAAAATATCATCACCATATTCCTAGGTTAGATGATATGCTTAATGAATTGAGTGGTTCGTGTTTGTTTTATAAAATTGATTTTAGGAGTGGCTATCACCAAATTCATATGCAACCGGGTGATGAATGGAAAACTGCCTTCAAGACCAAATTCGGTCTCTATGAATGGGTGGTTATGCTTTTAGGCCTAACAAATGCTCTAAGTACTTTCATGAGGCTAATGAATAATTTCATGAATCCATTTATCAAAAAGTTTGTAGTTGTTTACTTTGATGATATGTTGGTGTATAGTAAGTCCTTAGATGAGCATGTAAAGTATTTACAATGTGTGTCTGATATCCTTCGAAAGGAGAAGTTATATGCTAATCTAGAAAAGTGTTCTTTTTGTATCCCTAAGGTTGTATTTCTTGGATGTAGTGAGCTCAAGAGGGGTCGAAGTGGATGAATCTAAGATTGATGCCATTAAAAATTGGCCAACTCCCAAAACTGTAGGTGAAGTGAGAAGCTACCACGGGTTGGCTAGTTCTTATAGACGTTTTTTTAAAGGATTTAGCACCATTGCCTCCCTCTTAACCAAAGTGATTAAAAAAGATTGGCCTTTCAAGTGGGGAGATGAACAAGCTAAGGCCTTCGAGGACTTGAAAGCTATTCTCATCTCGTCCCCTTTGCTACTATTGCCAAATTTTGACGAGACTTTTTAGGTCAAATGTGATGCTATCAAAGTTGGCATAGGGGCGGTTTTAATGCAAGAATTGAAGCCTATTGCCTACTTTAGCAAAAAGCTCAAAGGAGCAACTCTAAACAACTCTACATACAATTTGGAGTTGTATTCCTTAATTAGAGCCTTGGCCACTTGGCAACATATTTTTGGCCTAAAGAATTCATGATCCGAATGGATCATGAATCCTTGAAGCATCTACGGGCATAAGACAAGCCTAACCGGCGGCATACCAAATGGATTGAATTTCTTGAAACTTTCCTTTATGTTATTCAATACAAGAAGGGTAAAGACAATACGGTTGCTGATGCTTTGTCCCAAAAACATGTTCGTGTGTTTAGTTTGTCTTCTAAGTTGATGGGGTTTGAAAGCCTCAAGTCTTTATATCTCGAGGACCCTTACTTTGCTCCTATCTATAGGAATAGTGAAGAGCTGGATAGGGATAGGTGGGTTACGGATAGGGGTTCCCATCCCTATACCAAATTTGATGGATACTTGTTTAAAGGTAGACTATTGTGTGTTCCCTCAAGTTTGTGGAGAGAATTATTATAATACCCCGCATATTTCTAAGATAGGAAGTGAATGAGTATTACTACGTATGAAATCTCCTATCCTATGATTCATACTTGAGTACACGACTTACAATGAATATCTTAGAGCCGCATTTACCACACTTGCTCAGTCCATGGCCACACAGAATGAATGGCCACCAGTTATTCCAGCCAATCCAGTGGCTAATCCCTAAGTAGCTAGGGTTTGGGACTTCACCCAGATAAACCCTCCATCTTTCCATGGGTCTAATTCTGATGAGGACCCTCAGGAGTTCATTGACCAAGTCCAGAAGGTCATTGACATCATGGGTGCTACTTCTATTGAGAGTGCTGAGTTAGCCGCCTACCAGTTATAGAATGTTGCTCATGATTGGTACAAACAGTGGAAGTCTGAGAGGTTAGATGATACAGGCCCTATCGAGTAGGAGGAATTTATCACGTTTTTCTTAAACAGATTCTTTCCCTAAGAGCTGAGGGAAGGCAAACTTCTTGAGTTCATCAACCTCAGGCAGGGAAATATGACGGTTAGGGAGTATTCTCTCATATTTACTCAGCTAGCCAGGTATGCTCCTCATGTGGTTGCAGATAATAGAGCTAAGATGAGCAAGTTTGTGTCAGGGGTCAATAATAGTGTGGTAAGTGAGTGTAGGTCTGTGATGCTGATCGGTTATATGACCTTAGCAAGACTCATGACCCATGCCTGGCAAGTAGAAGAGCAGAAGTTTAAGAATAGGGAGAGGCAGAACAAGAGAGCAAGGTCAGGTAATTTCAACTTTGCTCACCCCAAGTCAGATGTAGGAAACCATTCATAGTTTTGCTCAAAGTCAGCCGTTCCAGCTCCTTCCTCTGTCAGCGCTCCAGTGCTGAAGTTTAGAGATGGCAATAGAAACAAAGCATCAGGCTCTAAATCTTAGGGCAGTGTTAGTAGTGCCTGAACGAATCCCCTTTGTTAGAATTATGGTAAGAACCATAAGGGCATTTGCAGAGCTGGTAGTGATGTCTGTTTTGGTTGTGGCAAGCCAGGCCATAAGATTAGAGAGTATCTACAGTCAAATCTTTAGGGTCAGCAAAATTATTCTACAGCTTAGTCCAGTCGCTGGAACCAGCAGGGTGCCATTTCCAGTGCTACTAGTGGGCAACGCCCAAACAGAATCTATGTTTTTCAGTCCCGGTAAGATCAGGAAACTTCTCCTGATGTCGCTACTGGGATGTTATAGATTTTCCATGTTCATGTTTATGCTTTGCTAGACCCAGGTGTATCTTTGTATTTTGTTACTCCATATATAGCAGGCAATTTCGGAATCAGTCTCAAAGTCCTAGCAGAGACCTTCTCAGCCTCTATCCCAGTGGGTAAAACTATCATAGCTCGGTAGGTATACAGGAACTGCCCGATTATGATATCTCAGAAATCCACGTCAGAAGATTTAGTGCAATTAGAGATGACTAATTTTGATGTCATTCTTGGAATGGATTGGCTTCATTCCTGCTATGCCATAGTCGACTACAGAAATAGGATAGTTCAATTTTAGTTCCCAAATGAGCCCATCCTAGAATGGAAGGGTAGCATTTCAGAGTTCAGGGGTCAACTTGTTTCCTACCTTCAGGCTAGGAAAATGATTTCTAAGGGGTGTGTGTATCATTTTGTGCATGTTAAAGATTCTAGTTCTGAATATACCAACCTCAAAACAATCCCTGTTGTTAATGAATACTCAGAAATCTTTCCCAAAGATCTTCCAAGCATTTCTCCCAAAAAGGAAATAGACTTCGGCATAGACCTTCTTCCGGATACTCAACCTAGTTTTATTCTGCCATACAAAATGGCACCAGAAGAACTCAAAGAACTAAAAGATCAGTTGAAGGATCTATTAGATAAGGGATTCATCAGACCCAGCATTCCTCTAGGGGGTGCACCAATATTATTGGTGTGTAAGAAAGATGGTTCTCTCAGGATGTGTATTGATTATTGTCAACTCAACAAGGTCACAGTCAAGAATGGATATCCTCTTCCCAGGATTGATGATCTATTCGACCAACTTCAGGGTGCCAGTTACTTCTCCAAGATAGACCTCAGCTCAGGCTATCATCAACTCAGATTTAGAGAATGTGACATTCCGAAGACAGCTTTCTATACTCGGTATGGTCAGTTCGAATTTTTAGTCATGTCATTTGGTCTTACCAATGCCCTAGTAGATTTTATGGATTTGATGAACCGTGTGTTCAAGCAGTACTTGGACATGTTTTTCATAGTCTTTATAGATGATATTCTGCTCTATTCTCACATAGAATGTGATCATGCAGACCATCTCAGGATTGTTCTTCAGACTCTCAGGGATCACCAATTATCCGCTAAGTTCATCAAGGGAAAATTTTGGCAAAGACCAGTATCATTCCTTGGCCATATTGGTTCCGGTGATGGCATTAGAGTATATCCTCAGAAAATCGAGGCAGTAAAAAACTGGCCCAGCCCCATATCTCCATCAGATATTAGGAGTTTCTTGGGTTTGGCTTGCTATTATAGATGGTTTGTCAAGGAATTTTCTTCTATTGCATCTCCCATGTCCAGATTGACTCAGAAGAAGATTAAGTTTCAGTGGTCAGATTCATGAGAGAAGAGCTTTCAAGAGTTGAAGACTCGACTTACCTCAGCTCTAGTTCTAGCTATTCTAGATTGTTCAAATGATTTTGTAGTCTATTGTGATACATCCAGAGTGAGTTTAGGTTGTGTCCTTATGCAGCATGGTAAGGTCATATCCTATGCCTCTAAACAGTTAAAGCCACATAAGAAGAATTATCCTACTCATGATCTTGAGTTAGCAGCGATACTTTTTGCCTTGAAGATTCGGAGGCATTATCTCTATGGAGTTCATGTAGATGTCTTCACAGACCATAAAAGCCTCCAATATGTCTTTTCCCAGAAAGATCTCAATCTTCGCCAGAGAAGGTGGTTAGAGCTCTTGAAGGATTACGATATGAGTTTTCTTTATCATCCGGGCAAGGCCAATGTTGTGGCCGATGCTCTCAGTCGACTCTCCATGGGTAGTATTTCTCATGTTGAGGATAGTTAGAGAAAGATGGCACAGGAGATCCATCAGCTTGCCAGACTAGGCGTTTGCTTAGTGGATTCTTTAGAGGGTTATGTATGTGTTCATAGTAGTTTAACGTCATCTCTAGTTTTCGAGGTAAAAAAGAAAGAAGATAGGGATCCTATCCTTGTCAATCTCAAAGAGTTATTTCAGAATCAGAAAGTCGAGGTTTTCTCCCAAGAGGGAGATGGTGTTCTTCATTTTCTGGGTCGTCTATGTGTTCCAGGTGTAGATGAATTGAGGCAGCGAATACTTGCAGAAGCACATGGTGCACTATACTCTATTCATCTAGGGGCCACTAAGATGTACCGCAATATGCGGGAGATCTATTAGTGGAGTGCGATGAAGAGAGATATTGCAGAGTTTGTGGCTAAGTGCTCTACAGGTCAGCAGGTTAAGATAGAGCATCAGAAACCTAGTGGTTCTATGTAAGAGTTCACCATTCCTACTTGGAAGTGGGAAGAATTTAACATGGATTTCGTGACGAGTTTGCCTAAAACTCATAATTAGCATGATTGAGTTTGGGTCATTATAGATAGAATGACCAAGTTAGCTCATTTCCTTCCTATTCGTACTTCTTATTCCACCGAGGATTATGCCAAACTCTATATCAAGGAGTTAGTCAAATTACACGATGTTCCACTATCTACCATCTCAGACAGAGGTACCCAGTTCACTTCTAACTTTTGGAAAGCATTCCAAAAGGGTCTCGGTACCCAAGTCTATCTCAGCATAGCATTTCATCCTCAGATAGATGGTCAAGCAGAGAGGACCATTCAGACTCTTGAAGATATTCTAAGGGCATATGCAATTGACTTCAAGGGGAGTTGGGACGACCACTTGCCTTTGATTGATCTTGCATACAATAATAGCTATCATTCTAGTATTCAGATGGCTCCATTCAAAGCTCTCTATGGTAGGATATGTAGATCTCCAATTGGTTTGTTTGACTTTAGTAAGGCCTCAGTCATAGGTCCTGACTTAGTATTAAATGCCTTATAGAAAGTTCAGTTGATCAGAGAGATATTCCGGGCTGCTCAGAGCCGACAAAAGTCCTATGCAGATGTTCGTAGAAAGAATCTCGAGTTCGAGGTCAATGACTATGTATATCTTAAGATCTCTCCCATGAAAGAAGTGAAGAGGTTCGAAAAGAAAGGTAAACTCAGTCCCCGGTATGTCGGTCCCTTCAGAATTCTTTGTCGCTTCGGCAAGGTTGCTTATGAGCTTGAGTTGCTTTTAGATCTAGCCTCAGTCCATCCAGTCTTCCATGTCTCTTTTCTAAAGAAGTGCATAGGTGACCCAGCAGTTGTTGTCCCTATTAAGAGCATCGACATTCAGAACAGCCTCTCTTATAAAGAGATTCCAGTCGAAATCTTAGATTATTAAACTCGTAGATTGAGGAACCAAGAAGTCCCTCTAGTCAAGGTTCTTTGGAAAAATCAGTCTCATGAGGGAGCTACTTGGGAAGCAGAAGCAGATATGCGTACCAAGTATCCTCACCTCTTCCCCGCTATTTCAGATCAAGCTCAAGGTAACAGTTCTCCTTAATCTTATTCAGTTTCACGTTTATGTTTCCAGTATAAACTTGGTATCTATTAACCATTTCATACTCAGTCATGCATTCATGTATCAGTTGTCTGTACATCAGATATACATGAGTTCAGTATGTTTAGTATGTCAGTCATGAGATCAAGTTGTAGTTCTTCATGTTCAGTTCAGGTTTTATTGTCTTGTATCCCTTCTCAGTAAATTCTCATTCGAGGATGAATGTTTCCAAGGGGGAGATATTATAATACCCCGCATGTTTCTAAGCTAGGAAGTGAATAAGCATTCCTACGTATGAAATCTCTTATTCTGTGATTCATACTTTATTACATGACTTACAATGAATATCCTATTGATAGGATAGCTTATGATGCATTAAGTATGTTCATATGAGTCATTTAAGCTAATGCAAGCTAAGAGTTTTTTAATCCATCAAGTTTTAGTGTTCGATTTTGCAAGGGTTATCTTTGAACGAGTATAACTTGATGTTAATATGGTATTTTGGCTGATTTAGACCCACCAAAATTGTAGAGAATCAAATTAGCTTTCCAACGATACCAATTTCGCCTTAATATAGTACCCGAGTGAAAAGTTATGCCCATTTTCGTGAAAGACAGTATGCATAGGTGATTGGTTAGGCGCCGCCTAACCCAGGCATAGGCGATTGGTTAGGGGCCGCCCAACCTAGGCATAGGCAATCACTTGTCCGCCGCCTAAGTAAATTCCAAGTGTCAAAAACACTCCGTCTTGAGTTATTTTGAAGGTAATTAAGTGTTTAAATACTCCTTACACGTCCCTAAACATAACCCTACGAAATATATAGCTTCTAAACATACTGCAACCCTATTTTCATCTCAATGCTTATCATCCAAGAGCACTAAAGGAGAAAAACAACTAGGGTTGCATAATTAATCTTGAAGATCTGATTTCAAGGAAATTCCTCCATCAATCATCAAGAATCTTCCTTCTAAGGTATGCGTAGTGTTCATCTATGGATTCAATTCATTCATAGAGTTCAAGAATCAATATTTAAAATACAAAATCTTGGTTGATTGTGGTGATATGATCATACCCATGTTGATGCTTGATTTTTTTTCTCTTTTTCATTATAAAGTATGATTTCTATATTGTTGGGTGTTGATGATCATGTTGATATTGGGTGATTTCCAAGATGGAATCTTTATATGTTTTTTTGTGAATTCATGATATCATATGAGTTGGAAACATGTAAATTTGGTTGTTCATGATGTATAATTTGATGAATTCACCTATGCTTAAGATGTGCATGTAAGGTGTTTGATAAAATGCCTAAGGAACTAGAAATCATGCAATATAGCTAAATTGTGACTAAGTGAAGGATTCATTATATGCCCTTATGTTCCAATGACTTCTGTGTTGTTAATGTGCCTTGTAAATGTTGTTGGAATACTCATGAACTATTCTTATGAGATTATGCTATGTTTACTTGCAAATCCTACTTATGAACAAGATGTATGATAACCATGCAATCCACATGAACTTCTATACTATTAGTAAGATTGTGCAAGTAATTCCATGTGATATGAAATCCTTTCCATGCAATACATTGTTGATACCATGCTTAGTTTGAGATCCCTACTTAAGATACTATAAATTATGGACTCTACTCTTATGATCAAGTCAGTCATGTGTGTCAGTTTCCTTCCATCGAGTCCTGGGGGTACTTGTACCCGAAAACTATAGCTGTGTGCCTAGATCCATGTCATGTTTCACGATATCCTAACTCAAGCTATGATTCTATACAATTCAGTCATGTGACTCAGGAAAACCTCATGATCTTAGTCAGTTGTCAAATATCAGTAACATTCTACCAATCAACCGAATTCAGTAAAATCAAGTTATGCACAGTCATTTATAAATGTACAGTCCCTCCAGATGGGAGTAGAGGTTAGAACCAAGTGAACCCAAGGATGGGAACTCACCCGCCAGTTCAGGGTGTGATTCTTAGTAGCAATCCTTGTGTTCCAGATCTACGTACCCAGCGTAGGTTGAGACATCTTAACCCGTCAGCTCAGGGTTGATGAGGTGGCTTAACCCGTCAGTTTAGGGTTCCCACCATTCTCATTGAGTACCTACCAGATAAGGGTCAATCACAGCTGTCCTTACCAGTGGCGCGGTATTGACACCCCTCTAGTTGGGGCAGAGATTGGACCCCAACTTTGTCATAACAGCATACATGGGGCATGTCGGTTAAACACTACTTTCCCACAGTTTCAGTATTAGTCTTAGTAAATGAATTCAGATTGTTATTTAAATTTCAGTATATACAGGACTGTCAAATACAGTCATCCATGTTATCAGTTTCAGTATTAGTCAGGGCAGTTATCAGTAAACTATGTATTTGCTTACAAGTCATGCTATCACGTATTCATGGTCCTAGTTTCTATATATGTGTGTTTGCACTCCCACGTTCATATTAGTCAGTCAATGTTGTTCATTCATGAAACCCTTTATGTTCAGCTGACCTTCCTCGTATACTCAGTACTCCAATTGTACTGACACATTTGTGCTATGGTGCATTCTTTTTATATTACACCATAGGTTTCTGAGATACAAGCTCCAGACCAGCAGTAGCAGTAGTATTCCAATCGCAGAGACATAGTGAGTCCTTATTGATTCGAGGACAATATGATTTGATTCATTTATTTATTTCTTCAGTTCAATTTTACGGAGTTAGTTGGAGACATGTTCCTTCAACTCTTTATTCAGACAGTTTAGAGGCTTTCAGATTTACTTTCAAATTTACGTCCAAATTTAGTTGTTTTGGGTATTTTCGCCCACATGATTGTATTCAGTTGAAACTTATGGCCTTACAGTTCCATGTATTCCATATTATTATATTATGATTTGCAGTATACAGGTACAGATATCAATCATGGGTTAGCTTGTGGTCCCTCGGGGTCATGAGCACCATGTAGCATTCCGGTTTAGCAAATCGTGGTGTTACAATTATTTGTGAGGAAAGCACATAATGGGGGTCTAATGGGCTATTTTGGGCTCGATAAGACCCTCAGAATTTTTGAAAAACAATTTTATTAGCCTAGAATGCCCAAGGATGTGGCCCGAATTTGCGGCCAATGTGCTGAGTGCAAAGGAGCCCAACCCCACTAGTTGTTCACCCTATTTTACATCCCTTTGCGTCCTTGGCTTAACATATCAATGGACTTCGTTTTGGGATTGCCGAGGACTAGAAGGGGCAGGATAATATTTTTGTCATGGTGGATCAGTTTTCAAAGATGGCTCATATTGTTCCTTGTTCTAAATGTGATGATGCACCTAGTGTAGCCTCTTGGTTTGTTGATAATGTTATAAAACTTCACGGTGTTCCGAGGACCATAGTGAGTGATAGGGATTCTAAATTCCTAAGCCACTTTTGGAAGTCCATGTGGGGTAGACTCGGTACTAAGTTGTTGTTTTTGCCTTCATGCTACCCACAAACCAATGGACAAACAGAAGTAGTAAATAGGACCTTAGGGTCTATGCTACGGTCCATAGTTAAAGGAAAATCTATGCCATGGTCCATAGTTAAAGGAAAAATGACTTCTTGGAAGGAGCACTTACCGTTGATTGAGTTTTCTTATAATCGTCTTATACACTCGAGCACGGGGATGACACCTTTTGAGTGTGTATACGGCATTAACCCCCTCACCCCTTTTGATTTAACCCCTTTGCCAAGTGATCTTGTGATAAGCTTAGATAGAAGAAAATGGGCCGAGTCCAAGAAAAATCTACATGAGAAGGTGAGGTTGCGGTTGGAGAAGAGAAACCAAGAAGTTGCTAGGCGAGCCAACAAAGGAAGAAGAAAGCTCATTCTTGAACTGGGAGATTGGGTGTGGCTGCACCTAAGGAAGGATATATTCCCATCTAAAAGGAATGCTAAGTTGATACCACAGGGTGATGTCCTGTTCCAAGTATTAGAAAGGATCAACGACAATGCCTACAAGATTTATCTACCCCCAGAATGTCAAGTGCACAACACTTTCAACGTGTGTGATCTCTCTCGGGTGGAAACGGTGGAGGATGACAATGATCCGAATTTGAGGACAAATTCCCTTCAAGATAGAGAGGATGATACGGGAATTCCTAGCTCCAGAACTTTCACACGAAGCCAAGCACATAAGTTGTAATGACTCCAAGCCTTGTTCACATTCTTGGCCATGTGTGAGGCCCTTGTGAGCCCATCTAAGGGCCTATATTTAATAAAATGTGAAGAGGACCACCAAGACACCCTAAACCCACCCAATAAAATTCCAAGGGTATTTTGGTCTTTGTTCCACCTTTCTAAGTGACTATATAAGCCATTTAATAGGGCTAGCCTTGCTTTAGTTCATTCCTATTATTCAAGAAACAAAAGACTTGTAAATTTTTGACTTCTCTTTCTTATTTGGAGAGGCCAAAACCGAATTCTCACTATTAGGGTGATACTAGTGTTGTATCTTGGCTAGAAACTAGGTTATTGGGGTTATTTGAGTTCCTCTTGGTCCAAGTAAGAACTTGGTATTTATATTTATTAGTCTTAGGGTCCTTTCTCTTATTATGGTTCTTAGATTAATGAATATTGTGTGTCAAGTTTCTATCTCTTTCTTTGTAAATCTTGTTAACATTGTGTTGTTGAATATAAAAGTCTAATGAAGCCTTGTGGGGCTCTTTCGATTCACTAGATATATTGTCTTTGTTGTTCTTGTTGGTAAACTCACTTTTCTAGTTCAAACAAGTGTTGCAAGACTAGTGAAGCCGTGTGTTGCCATTTTCGATTTACTAGCACTTTGTTGGTCATGTTGTCGTTCTTATGTTGGTTGGAATCTCTTGATACACACTTAGTATTGTATCAATACATATGCAATAATCCAAGAAAGTTATATTATTCAAAGTGTGAAACTCTAGTAGTGTCCATTTAACATAAGGATAAGATAACACATGGCATGATTAGTAGTACTTGTATAAAGTTGTTGCTATATGATTATAAAATTATATAATATTTATATCCTTACACATGTATTCAATTATTGTGGAGGTTTGAGGTAAAATAAATATAACATTTTCAACATATCGCAATTAATAGAAAATTACTTCAATAAAAGCCTCGATTATATAATAGTAATATTTTGACATACATAGATTCACTATCTCCATATACAATATTAATAAGTTATAAATTAATACAAATTTATCGTAGCTCAAATTTTTTCATAAACATCAATGATAAAGTAAAGTTTTATCAAATTCTAGTTTAATATAAATATTCCACCGCACGTTTTGTATTAATAAAATTCTTAAATAAACCACTCAGAAATTGAATTGTCAGTTCCAACAAGTCCTAAATAACTTTGGGTAGTTGTAGCAAAGCTCTAAAAGTCGAAATGCATGAAAATGAGAGAAATTACATGGTGGGTCATTGCAACATCCACTACCAAACGGACTTTCATCTATGAAAGTAAATGATAAGGAAGTACATAAAGGCTCAGATGGGTAGATATTCTTGGACCACATATCATACTTAGTCTCCCAGGTAGCATCCTCAATTGGACGGTGATGCCAATGAACCTTAACAATGGCAATGTCTCTAGAGCAGAACCACAAAATATCTTTGGCCAAAACGGACATAGGCTTCTCTACAAGTGCCAACATGTCATCCAACTGAATAGACTGCTACTAAAGCACGTGCGAATAATCTAGGATATTATTCTGAAAAAGAGATACATGAAATACTGGGTGAATATCTTAAAAGGAAAGAGGTAATTCCAACTCTTATAGTACCTCTGTAACTATCTATAGGATTTCAAGTAGCACAAAATAACTAAGGTCGAGCTTGATCTTTATCAAAAACCTCATCAGGCCCTTCATGGGTGATAGTCGAAGAAAGAACCTTCCTCAAACTTTGAGCCTCAATGCATGATGCCTACTATTAGCATAACTCTTCTTTCGACTCTGAGCTGCCCATATCTAATCCTGAAATACTCGAACCTTGTCTAATAACTCACGAAGCAAGTTTGCACTAGAAGGACTAACCTTAGTTGTCTTAAACCAACCAAACAGAGATCGAAATCGCCTTATATCATAAGGACTAACCACATAAGTCTCAAACCTACCAATCAAAGATCAACATAGTCTATCGTAAAATGCCTCGAATGGATCCATTTGAATACTCAGATGAAAGATGTTACTATAAGAGAACACCATCAAAGGTAAAAATTGGTCCCACTGATACCTAAAATACCATATATAAGTGTGGAGCATGTACTCTAAAACCTAAATAGCCTGCTTCGACTGCCCACTAGTCTAGGGATGAAAGAAATTCTACGGTCAACTTGGCTACCATCTATTCCTAAAATGTCCTTTAGAAGCTAGAAGTGAATTAGGAGCCTCAATAAAAAATTATGGACATAGGTATCCCATAAAGGTGAACAACTTCTCAAATATATACATGAGCTAACCTCTCAAAACTTTAGGAGACCTAAAAAAGGATGATATAAGTAGACTTGGTAAATAGATTCATGATGATCCAAATTCTTTATAAATCACAATAAGTGTGAGGAAATTCACAAATGAAATCCAAAGCAACTCGCTCCATTTGCACTTGAGAATGGGTGTCCTCTAAAGAAATCAACCCAGTCTCCGATGCTTAACTTTACAGGTTGACAACAAAGGCATCAAGCCATAAACTCTGCCATATTTGTTTGGATACATCTTCACCAATTGTGATACCTCAAATCTTTATACATCTTAGCTGTCCCAATTTGAATAAAGTACCTATAACTATAATCCTCATTAACAATTAACTATATTAAGTCTCCAACTCATAAAACACAAATACAACCATCAAATTTAAAAAATATCCTCATAATTAAAGGTAGCACTCCTAAACTCACCTCTCAACACCTACCCTCGAATGCTACGATGTAATGACATGATTTTGGTAATTTTTGTGAATTATTGATTTTTGTATAGTTTGACCATTTTATCCCTCACTCTGATTGCTTTGTGGCAATTTTGGGGTATGGAAATAATTGGCATAGTTCCTAATGTATTTTGGTGTGATTTGTGTGAGTTTATGGCTTTTAGTTGTTAAAAAGCCTTATAGTTGACTTGGGTCAACATTTATTGATATGTTCTTTGAACGGAAAAACAGATAGTGAAAGTACATTTGAAATATAGATTTTAGGTTGGTAACAAGGTTGGTGATGTATTACGACTTTTATATCTCATTTTGATCCTCAGTTTTGAAAGTCGTGAAATTGTATTTTGACGGTCAACATTGTGAAAACAATGTTTTTTTTAAAATATGATATCACCATTAAGTATGGTGCACCATGTTTTGTCAAGTAACATAGTTCATTTATATTCTGGTGATTTCAGATAAATCTCGATGGGTCTACAGAGACTTAAAGTTATCCAAGTCTCTAGCTGGTGCACCTGCTTAGGTAAATTTCTTGGCACGTAAGCAACCCAACAGCCAGATAGGATATCACTTAAGCGACTCCCACATTAAGTAAGTGACTGTCTCTTATGGACAAGGAGTTTTTTTCATAAACGACACCTAGAATCTTAGTCAATGCCTGGGTGGGTTAAATTCCTCATTTTCGTGATATTTTGTAACAATTTTTGAGACTTGGAGCTTTGGGTTTTGAGTTTTTGGCCAATTCATTCATTTTAAATCTTGGGTAAGCTCCAAATCCCTATTTTTATTATTTTTCTTCGATTCTTATTATTTAAATCTTTCTAAAACTTATCCTAAATTATTAATTTCTGTATTTGAACTCCAATTTCAACTCATTTTCACTTGAGTTTTCTTCTATAGGTTCATTTAATCATGGGTAATATTTGAACTAAGATTTCAATTTCACCTTTCATTTTTGAAAACCAATTTTGGGGGTCCATTTTGATCCTGACCCAGAAATAGGCAATATGAGTATTGTTGGCTTCTTTTTAACATGGATATTTCATATGTGTATGTGTTAGTTGATTTTGGGTCCATGCATGAGGAGAAAGATTTGCAGTTAAGGCTTTTTGGACTAATTTTTAGCATTTAAGGTAGGTTATGGCTTAACTTTCTTTAGATTGGGCTATGTAGTTAACTTTTGTATAAAATCATGTTATGGGTGTGAGAACTAATGATATAAATGGATTTGTTATTGTACTATGCCAGTATAGGGGCTTATGTTGTTACTCATTGATCATTTGAGACATTATTTTCTATGTGTGACCTTGTAGTTTCTTATATGATGTTGTTAGCCTTATGGATTTATATTTGATGGTATCTTTTCTGGTGGAAAAGCCTAAATTGGAAGTTTTGTTGTATCAATGGCATATTGTGTATATTTGGCTTTATTAGCCTATGGATTATATTAGATCATGGATGGTTGGAATATTGAGTGGATTTTGGCTCACGTAGATCGGTACATTGGTTGATTTGGAAATTATCATTGTAGTTGGTTGTGAGAACTACATACTCATATCATCTATATTCATGAAACATTGGTAACATGTGAAAATAACATAAACAATGGTAACAAAGGCATCGAGCCATAAATTCTGCCATATCTCTTTGCATGCCTCCTCACCAGTTGTGCTACCAAAAATATCAATACATCTTTGCTGTTTCCGTGTGAATGAAGTACCTATAACTATAATCCTTATTAAGAATTAACTGTATCAAGTCTCCAACCCGTAGAAAAGAAACCCGACCATTAAATCTCAAAATAGCCTCTGAATCAAAAGTAGCCTTCCTAAACTCACCTCTCAACACCTATTCAAATGCTACGATGTAATGAAATATTTTTGGTAATTTTTGTAAAATATTTGATTTTTTGTAATTTGGCCATTTTACCCCTCACTAAGATTGCTTTGTGGTAATTTTTGGCTATGGGGATAATTGTCACAAATCCTAATGTATTTTGGTGAGATTTATTTGAGTTTATGGATTTTAGTTGTTAAAAGGTCTTATAGTTAACTTTAGTCAATATTTATTGATATTTGTGTCGAATGGCAAAATAGATTGTGAAAGCAGATCTAAAATGTAGATTTTAGGTTGGTAACACTGTTCGTGTGGTATTATGACTTTTATATCTTATTTCAAATCTCAGTTTGGAAAGTAGTTAAATTGTACTTCAACAGTAAACTTTGTAAAAACAACATTGTTTTATAAATCTGATATCACCATTGAGCCTGACGCATAAAATTTTGTCAAGTAGCATAGTTCATTTGTGTTATGGAGATTCCAGATGGATCTCGAGGGGTATGTGGAAACTTAGAATTATCCAAGTCTCCAGTTGGTGCACTTGCTTAGGTGAATTTATGGTCACTTATGCAACCCAACAGCCAGGGGTCTCACTTAAGTGACTCCCCCATCTAGTAGGTGATTGTCTCTTACAGATGATAATGCTCAACTCACTCCTATATTTGAGGGGTAAGGAGGCCATTGTCAATATCCCAACTTGTTGTGCTCGAATCCAAAAGGAGTGGAATTTAAACTTCGAGTCCTATGGGTGTTCTAGTTACTTAAAAGGATACCCAAAGAGCATGCAAAAAGAAACATGTAATGTAAATTGGTGGGTTTAGTTTGAAGTTGGATTGTATCATCTTTGACTCACAAGAAGCTACAATGACACTTTTGATTTAAAATCAAGTTTGGAGATAATATTGGGATTATGTCTACCTAAAGGCAAATAGTGTGTGGGTCTGTGATGATTTGACATTAAACTTAGTTGTTGAGTAATAGATAGGCTAGGCGGAAAATATTTGAGGTTAGTTTGTCAACCAAACCTCAAAGATTTCACCCATTGGCTCTTTCGAGCACCTAAAGAGTGTGCCATTCATAGTCACCCAAAACCTCAATCAGGCATCCCTATGTCTAGGAAGATTCCCTTGACATGAATTACACTCTATTTACACTTATTTCTAAGATTTCAAAAGGTACTAAACCACATGCTCAATTTCCCACCATTGCCTTATCCCTCTATATCCCTTTTTCAAGGATGCTATGGGTTCCTATAAGTTTACCTTCATCCCTCTTTAAAGGACGATGAAGGTTTTCAAGAGTTTGGGGTTTTCACCCATAAAACCTATTTGGAGATTTGGGGTATTCACCAATAAATTCAAACTATTATACTAAAGAAATGGTGGAATCCATAATCAACAACTAAAAATCATGTAAGCACATCAACACCCACAAACAAATTATGCTTTAGTCCAACATAAACCCAAGACAAAAAATTAGCTACTTATGAAGAAGGTAGAAAAATATATACCATCATATGGGTTGCTTAGAGTATTCATTCTTCAAAAATATTAAAGATTCAAATATGCAAAGTTAGTTACAAAGCTTGCCCAATTTAGCGTTTTGTTTCAAATTCAAAAGTGTCCACAATGTTAGCAATATCCAAAGAAGAAAGGGTTTTAGACTATAAAAGGATTTGGATTAGGTTAAGTTAATTGAAAAAACTTCCCTGGGCAACATTCCCGCTTAGCCACGATCATAATGAGATTATCCACAATCGCAGCCAACGCGACCGCGGTAGTGCTTCCATGATCGATTTTTCTTGACCGTGACCGCGGCTATGGGCCGCGATCGTGGTAATTGAGACAAATGACTGCTCCAGGTCTTCAACTGCACTTTTTTTGCTTCCTTTTGATCCCTTTTAGCTCCAATCCACATCTTTCCATCTCACTAAGTATATGCCTGGAAAATTTAGATATTAGTTCATTCAATCATGATTATATCTCATTTATTTATACAAAACATGGTAGTGTTCACGAATACTGAGTGCAAATGAGTGGTAAATTCACCACTCACAACACCACCAACTTAAAAACTTGCTTGCCTTGAAGCAACATCACCCTTCATCATGAGGAAATTTCACATTTATGCCAATGTTCTATTACCCAATGGTCATGATAACTTCAAATTTATTACTACCACAAAAGCTCTTAACACATGGGCAAAACAATTTTAATGACACCCCTCAACATAAAATAGAATATTGAAGGACACGATAGAATTTAAGTAGAAACCATGTGACAACTACTAACACTCTAGAATTGAATAACTTTTTGACCTCAACCACATTATACCTCTTTTTGTGTCATTTTTCAGAAGATGACAAAATCACCCACCAAAACTAGTTCACATGCCTCATCACAATAAATAAAATTTAAGACACCAAGTTATCAATATGCAACAAGGAATTTAAGTGAAAACACTCTCACCTTAGAACTCTCGGTGTTAACAAGTACCATGCCCTAGGCTTGCCCCTATTTTCAATCACCATTACAATGACCATACTTGGTTGGGAATCAGGAATGACTTTTTGAGCAAAAAATATAGGTTTAGGGTAGGTTAAGATATTAATTTAGGACAACAAGGCTATAACTTCCTTGAACTTGAACATCACACTTTTTCCAACTTTTGATATTGGGCCACTTCTTTTATTTCAGTTATTTTGCCTACTTTGTCTTACTTTGTTCACTCATTTTCTTGTAATTTCTCTCTCCCTTTTAATTTGTGCATGTTTTATTTATTTGTCTCCTTCGTTGGGTCCATTATTTCTCTTAATCATTTTTCTTTCATTGCTTAAGCTCTTAGGCACTTATGACTTTGTGGCCTAAAGATACCTTTTTTTTAATTTTCCACCACTCCCAACTTAGGCTTTTTTCCTCCATTTTCATTTATAAGTTCAAGGAGGATAGGTTTTAAATGAGGTAAAATTGAAGGGTCAAGACTTGTAATAGGTTTGCCAAAGAAAGTTTCAAAGTCATAAAGTGGATGACTAGGGATAATACATATGTACGAGTAGGATTTTAAGGATAAAGTGGGCTTGGAATGTCACAAAGATGGCCTAGGATTATTTTACCAATGAAATACAATCAAAATTTACATTTGATAGACTAATGGGGCAAGTTCTAGATGGTACAAATACACATGAGATATAGAAAAAAAATATCCCACACATGGAAAGCGAATCTCGTCGAGGGGGTTCAATTGTTCAACCCGCTCAAGACAAAAAATGAACCAACCAATTTTCCAAAGTCAATTTCTGGAGTAACAAAAAAAAAAGAAAAAGCTTTTTTACAAGGTTGCTCAAGTCCATGCCCTTGAATTTTGCAAAAAAGTTTGACAGAAGGGGGTGTTTGTTTTGCATTCACACCACACATAATTTTCTAACAATGGCAACAACCCAAGCTCTTGTCTCACATTATGGATTTAACATGGGTGACCCACCCATATGGATACTCAAACTTCGCCAACGGGTATGAATGCAACCCTAAATCCCCAATGCCACAAGTACTCAGACTTTTCTTGCATATGTGACTTGGATGCCACGGGTACTCAGACTTTCCCTGCATCCATGGCAAAAAACCTAATCACGATGCTTTACCCTTAAGAATTTCATTACTCAGTCTATAATGTAAGGATATAATATGCTAAGAGGAGGTCGAAGATGTCGACTCTGGTCCATACAACAACCCAGTACCTTAATTAAAATATCCAAAAGCATGAATAAGCTACCATAAAGAGTGATCATACTATAATCAGTACCGAAAGAGCATAGTGGAAGTGAGTACGGTCCACTTGTGATCAATAGTTATCATAGGCCAACTGCGCAAAGAAGAAAATAAGATAAGTAAAATATACTCTAAGGATTTCACATGTAAAAAAGAAAAGTCCCAAATCGTAGCTCACACCGTATAAACTAACCATTCTAGATCTATATAATACATATAAAATAGAGATAACACAGATATAAAGGAGAAATACAAAAAAACCAAACAAAAGTCAAGGAAACTAAAGAAAAATAGGCAATATATGAATGTAAATGCAATGTAATGTAATATGGATGGGATGTGTTATGAAATCCATCGCACGACTTTCTATATGCACCCATCGAGATTACAACTATCTGGTAGGACCCAAGAAGGGTTCACAACCCATATACTGTATCTGATATATCATTCTCAATCTTAACTCTCCTCTCCATCTCATGTTCAAAGAGAGGGTTTTCATAGAAGTGCCTCACTTTCTTTTTAAAAAATAGTGTTTTCATTAGTACCAATCAACTTAAATATGTTTGGAATAAGGATGTAATGTTTATAATCATCTAAATTAATGATATACAATCCATCCAATAAGGAAAATATATACAAGTGAAGAAAGAAATTAACTCAATATGTCAGGATTTATGATTATTAACTCTAATTAGGCACAATAAGAACAAATATACATGCAAGACATCATTAATATTATATCAACCGCTAACTCAAGTATTTTATCAAGATAAAAGAATCCAATGCTCTAACAAGGCTTCCATTAGCAAAATAAGCCCCCACATGAGCATCAAATCTAGAATAAAGGCATTTAGATGCACAAATAAGGCCAATAATATAAAATAACACACCACACGGGCAGCATACAATATCAAATCTCATAAACCAACCACAACTGGATATAAGCCCCTCATGGGTACACAATAATATATAATCTTAAAATATAAATTTGATAGTTATTTTTCCTAACCCATATTATCCAATACTTATTCATTAAGTAGCAATCTAAATCTAAAAGAATTAAAGCCATAACCTACCTCAAAATGATAAAATCCCAGTCTAATATGCCTCAAATAGAGCCTTAGCCATGCGAACGACCTCGGAATCAACTACAACATTCAAGTATAGAATCACTAATAAAACAAAGACGATACCCATATTGCCCATATTTGGGCCTAGTCCAAAATGGATTTGAATAATGAGTTTGAAAATGAGTAGTTCAATTACAATTTAATAGTAACTCTAGAACGATTTCAATTTAAGCTCACATAAATAGCTAAGAACTTGAGCAGTAGAGTTTTTTCTTTTATCTCTTTTCAATCTTTCTATTTTTCCTAAAACCTTAATCCAATGAAGAGGTGTCTCTTTTATTTTATAGATGAGTGATTATTAGGGCTAAAAGATCATTGGACCAGCTGTCATAATAAGTTAAAAATAGCACCTACAAGTTTGTTATACACGAGGACAAAACTGTGCAGATAATGCGAGCCAATTGTACTGCATCTTGCACATCCAGAGTCCTTGTCCCTTGCAGTTAGCTACTCATCATCAAAACTACATATAATAATTTCCCCCCTTTTAAATAATGACAAATTAACCATTAAACTTTGAGAATCAATTCACATTAATCATATTTAATTACTATGATTACCGCTTAAAGATAAATGTTCTCCCTATCATCATGATTCCTTCATCATGCAATACAGGGACCTGGTCCCTTGTTGCTATTAGTAGTAAAAATTGTAACTTCTTCCCCCTATCAACATGTACTTCTATTTAGTGTATTTACATACTTCTCATTTCCCTTACCAGCATACCTTTCTTCATTCATCTATTCAACACATCACTTAATTCCCCCTATTAATATGCCATACATAACATTATCATTACATAGTACCTAGTCATTATTATTACATAATACCTGTTCCCTGCACACCCCACCTAGGCCTTACATATGAAATCAGTATATTTTCCACCTTTTGGCATCATTAAAAAGGATTAACAATAAAGATAAGTACAAACTAATTAACTCTTGGACACTCAGGCAATATTAACATAAAGAATAACTCAAATTAAATGAATGAAATAAAGCACAAAAGTAGAAATTCTTTCATGATCATTTAGGATATGTACCATTAAAATATGAAAAAATAAATTATAAAACAACTTTTTTCAAAGACTAGTATAACAATAGGAATTGGAAACTGACTCAAGAGACTTGCACAATAGGATTCAGGTATAAGGGGGTTTAGGGGATAATGATTTTAGCAACATGTCCATTCTATCATCACCAACATCATGAGCATCCAATAATAGTTTGGTGAGATATTTTACTTCATGATTCAATCTTTGGATTTCACCAGTCATCTCTGCAATTTTTTCTTTGAGCTTTGCATTCTCTACTGCAAGTTCTTTTGTTGCACCAGGTCCTTCTGAAGTCATCTTCTAATTCTACAGTTTTAAATAAATTATTTCAATGTCCTTTGCTGTTAGTTGAATTTTTAGCTCTTTTATTTCTTTAATCAAATTTTCTTGAGCAGCCAAGAGTTTTTATACTTGGGACACAGTTCCAACCTTTCCTTCAATACATTTATTTTCCACAAAGGTTGTCAAACTAAACCTCTATTTAACTATTCCAAGGGTGACCTTTGTCCTAATTATTTCATAGTGATCAAAAACATTATTTTGGAAGTACCCATAGGCATTCCATGCTTCTCTATGAACAACCTTATTTTCTTTCTCTTTTCTTCTTCTCTTTGATTCACTACTTAGCTCTCTCTTCATCAACTTTTCTCTTTGTGGGACTAGATCCTTTAGACATTTTATTCCTTTTCATAGTTATGTCTTTCTTTCTACTTACACCATGACTCCTAAAATTAGGATTAGAGGACCTGGTCCTTTTATCACTATGAGCTTCTACTCTTTTCCTTTTAGATGCAATAACATTAGCAGTGTCAATATCCTCATCTTCTCCGACCTCCAATAGTTTAATATTTGCCTCCACTACTATGACAACTTTCTTGAGTCTTCTTCTTTTGGTAATAGAAGAGTTACTTTTCTTCATGGCATCTGCTAGTAGTTTTTGTTTAGATCCTTTATTGGAATAGGATTTAGTACTTTCTAAACTAGTAACAATCATTTTTACTTTTCTTTTTCTTTCCTTTAGTCTATTCATTTTCTAACTCAGAGGTTGATTATCATCATCTTCTCTATCTTCCATATTTAGAGGTAATAACACTTTTATTCCTAGCCTATTTATTCTTTTCCCTTGCAGATTTCTCTTTAATGCTTATAGAAATTTCATTTAGATCACTTTTAAGTAGAAGAAGATTCTCATCTCCCAAGTTTATGCTAATAATAGAATAATATCTCTTTACAAGAATTTTATCATCACATAGTTAAGCAAAGATGGATTTTGACTCAGACCCAATGGAGGAACCAAGTACTATCTGATTTTCTAGTTTTTCATAACCTACTAATTCTTCAAGATGAATGGAAATTTATAGGTCATCAGAGGACTCTTGTTCTTTTGAGGAGGAGTGAGTTTCTGGTTAAGAAAGCTCTAGTTCAATTGCAGAGTCGAGGCCTTAATTTAAATCTTCTAACGCTAACTAATATTATTGACAGTCTTTCTTTGAGACACATTAGGATGGAATTCTCTTTGATACCCCAAGCCTCTACCATTTTTAACACCTTGACTAGTTAAAGTAGAAAAGATATGCAAAGAAGTAGTCTATTTAAAAGACTTCTTGACCTCTTCTCTCAAGCGGACCATGTCCCTTTCTAACTCTTTATTTTTGTGAAGTGCAGACATAACATATTTTTGGATTAATTTGCTTCGAAGCTTCTCCTTTTTATTTGCCAATTAAGTCACCCACCTTCTCAGTTGGCCCATACACTTTATATTTTTAGATTTTGGTTTAGAGACTATTTTTTCAGTTTCAGATATTTGAAGGGTTAAGACAATCAATTCAATCTCTTGATTCTCTAGAGCAATTTTCTCAGCATTTTATTCACATACAAAATAATCAACATACTCGTAAGATTTTTTATCTTTCTAGTAGTGTAGTTATTTAGGCTGTTCTTAAGATCAAAGAGTGCTACTTTATTTTATTCTTCATCATTTGAGTTTGCCAAGAATGCCAATAAGGAAGCTTAGAAAACTAGACTGTCTTCCAATGCTAGCATAGAAATATCTCTAATATCCTCATCTTCAATAGAATTAATGGAAGAATCTCCCCTTGATGTCCAAGATTGCTTTACTGCATACTCAACTACTGTTTTTCTTTTTTACTTTTCAGGGGACTAATCATTCTTTTGCATTAGGTAGTTTCTCATGAATGCTTTAGAGCTACCATCTTTGTGACAACCTTTAATCATACAATTTCTTTTGCTAAGCTGACCATCCCTTTTTATGGCTCTAACAATTCTTATTGCTAGAAGTGCAACATCAGTGTCTTCTTTACTTGGTAAGACTCTAAAGCCTTTAAGGCTAGGGATATCACTCTTTTTTCTTTCTTTCTTTCCACCCCTAGTTCAGTTGTAGCATCTATGATGATAAAAACACTCTAGTATAAACCTTTTATAGTGGACTCTCTCAGATACCGATTGATAGAACACTTGGGGGGTACAGCACACAGTAAGGAACCAGGTCCCTCAAAGTCAAACATAAGAAATAGAGCAGTAAAACAACTATGAGGTGATGGAAAAATAAAGGCAGTGCAGGAAGGTAAAAACATATGACTTTTATGTGGAAAACTAGGAAGGAAAAAACAACAGCTTGCCTTCATAAGCACCAGATCCACTATAATCAACCTCCAAATTATAGTATAGATTTCAACCTACTTGGCTAATTTCACTTAATTTAACTTGTAATACCTTGTGTCTAAAATCTACTATACAATGTATGACCTATCTCCTTAAGTCTTATAAACAATATACGAGTCGTATGCTAGAGTCATAGCTATGGCAATATGGAGTAGTTGAAGTCTTTTATGGATATGAATTGAACTTAGCCATCTTAAAAGCATGGCAAGAGTCGTATGAAGTGGATTCATAAGGGTAAAACCCTAGGTTCCCTATGTTTTTGTCCAGCTTACAAGTAGAGGCTGCAAGTCGTAATGACTTGTTACGAGTCGTAAGATGTGACTCGTATCCTGACCAGCAAAGGATCCAAGAATCAATGCTCATGTTTTGATAGATTTATAAGTTACTTGTACATATTTTAAGTCCTTAAATAACTCCTTTCACAAGAACAAGTCAAAACATTCCTTAGTGATAAAATTATTTAGATGCATACAACTATAGTCATATTTAGATTAGCAAAACTTTTGTTATACAAGGTATTTTTTATCTCAATACTTACCAAAACATAGATAATTGAATTATATTTCCAATGATACAAATTTTCCCTTAATTATATATCAGGATTAAAAGTAATGACCAAATTTCTAAAGCACTATCAAAGCTGCAAGTGATTTGACTCAATGATGATGACTTATAAGCATACCATACGAGTTGTCAGAAAGAGTCATACCCATGATAGTAAGGGTCTAAATTTAGGTTACTAGTGAGAACTAAAGACATAAATAGTACCCAAAACATACAAGTCATCCTAAGACATCGGGACGGCTTCCAAACGATTTCCATAGGGTTCCTAAGGATTTTTTGGTCTTTTCTCATCTTTAAACTTTCAACCCATGAATTAAAAACATAAGAAATCATTATTTTTTTCCCCATATTCAATCATTTTACACTTTCTATCCTTCTCCCACTATTAAGAATATCAAGAGCATCAAGATTACGGTTCCTCATCCAAAATTCATCCTTCAAGTCCCAAGATTTAAACTTTCTTCACAAGTTAAGAAACTTCAGGTATGTGGGATTTTATGAACAAGGATATTGTTTCATATTTATGACCAAAACTTGTTTTAAATTTAAATTTATGTGATTTGCAATTTGGGCTCACACCTAAATTATCTTGTCTTGAGTTTATGAAATTATCATGTGATTGAAGTATTAAAATTCATACATGTTCACATCTATTTATGTTTTGACTTGAAAATTCTCTATTATGATTTGAATATCATGAGTTTTATTTGAAAATACTGATTAAAGATTTCCAATTGACTTTTAAGTATGATATTGTATTACAAGTTATATGAAATAATGTATGAGACTTAAGGCTTAATTATATGAACTAAGTTTAAAATAAAGTTTGATCTGTTGATTGAAATTACAATACTTGAAATCAACAATTGTTCATTTAGATTATGACTTAAAGAAAACAAAAGCATAATTGGTTTTTAGTATACAATCCCTTATGATATTTTAATATGGATATCTTAAGTATTAGAACATATATGTATATACTTTTTGAGTATTATTTAGCACAGAGAAAGGAATGTGGATGAGCAGATCCTAAATTTTCAAAAACTATGAGCCAACACAGGTTAAGATTTTTTTCCCAATATGGATGAAGTTAAGAATAGTGATCACTATCATTAAGGTTCTATTGTAAAGGAAAGTATAGGATCGCTCTCCCCAATATGTGTAAGACGTTAGACTCCATGCTATCTCACATAGGCTATGACAATTAGAAGAAACTCCTATAAGAAAGACTAAAAGTAAAGTTGTTAAAACTAAGTGTTATGACTCACAAAGTTTATCCATATGCTACATTACTCATGTTTATCATTTTTTAGTCTTTGTTTTTTTCAAGCTCAAGGTGAGTCATTTATACTTAGCATGCATCATTTGAATAGCTATGTGTATATTCAATTATTATTTTACTTATGCATTCACCCCCATATACTTAATACATTCAAAAAGTACTAACCCACATATATGCTTATGTGCTACATTGTCCAATTATGTAGGTACCAGCTGTAGCCCATATATCATAATCAGACAGTTTGCATCTTCCAGTCAGCAGGTGATAAGTTCTTTTAATTCAAGGACTCTATTCAACTATAGTTCTAGTAGCATGTTTATGTAGTAATATTGATTAGATATAGTTAGGGTTCTTGTCTCGACTACCTATAGTCAATATTAGTAGAGGCTTCATCGATGTTCATTTAGAGTTGATGTATTTACTTCATGTTTAGTTTGTATAACCAAAGTGTATATTCTTTAACATTTTTGTATTGAATATTGTCAACAAAGACATTTCTTTCAATTATTTCTTTTAGATTTATGTATCTTATTCAGTTTCTTATGAGTTATACCAGTATCATGGGTTAGCTTAAGATCACTTGTGGTTCTAAGAATTGTGTGACATCCAAGGGATAGTCTTAGGGCTTTAAAACCTTGGTATCAAAGAACAAAGTTCAAGTGTCCTATGGTGTCTATGAAGACGTATCTAGTAGAGTCTTAGGAAACATTACAGAGGTGTTTGTACTTTTTTTCAAGAGGCTATATGGTATTTAAGAAATGTCTTACTTCTTATTGCTCCTAATCATGCTATAAAGTTATTCTGTTAGAAACTTATATCAATTCATTTTTTACTCTATAATTCTCCATCTATGACTTATTATTGAGATAAAATGATAAGTAAGTTTCAATTACTCCCAAGATGATGCGCTCAGATTTACTATCTATAGTTTCGGAAGTCACACGAAGGTCTTTGGAGGATCCCGCTAGCGTACTTAAATTCCTTTACTAAAAAAACTTTTTTCCTCTTCAAATGAGTTGTGTGCTTAAGACAGGAAATGTCATGTAATCAGATTTTTCATTTAGTCCTTCATTATAAATAACACTCATGAGATGAGAGGTTATGTACCCCGATTATTAAAAATAACATTCCTAAAGATAAATTGTTATTTAGGGTGTTATAATTCATAAGTATTAGAACACCTTAGAGTTGGAAGTATGGATTTATAATTGTAATGACAAGAATGTTTGAGATAGCGACTGGTTAAAAGTATAGTGAGGGATCTATGAATGCTATTAAGTAAAGATTGAGGTGATACACCGTTGGGTGTTACCTAAAGGGTTAGTGAATGTGGTGTAGATTTTATAGTGGAACATAGAGAAAGAGTTATTTGTTAAGGTGATTTAGTTTATGCTTGGAGTAGGAAAAAGGTTCTTAGTTGTATTACATAGTGTTAGTAAAATATAAGTTATCAGTGAAAGTAGTTGGTTGTTGATTATTGTTAATTTAGACTTCCCTTGTGTTTGTGAAAAAAAGAAAGTTTAATTGCAACTTATAGAGCTATGAAAGTGATTTAGGTGTCTAAATGGATGTATATTAGTAATATGTAGAAGGAGGATGTGATAATGATTTATAATAAGATGTACCGTATGATTATGATTGATTATTATTATTATGAGGTTTTAGTGGACTAGTGGTTCTTGGTGTTTAATTTTATAGCTTTCAAGCAAGAATAGTATGTGAGGTTGTATTGTTAATCATGTCACTAGACACTAAGTTTAAAGAGAGGGTGATCATGAAGGTGGAAATAATGATTTCTTAGTTAGTGATGCTGGTTATATGGAAATGATCTGGTAGGCTAGAATAGTTTATGTAAGAGTTTAAATTCATTTATCCATAATTAAGTATGATGATGTAGGTATTATTTATAGGTGTACCCAAGGTGATATGGGGTTGCATTATTTTCTAATATTATTAAGGGTTGTGTGTGGTTAGTAGTACCCTTGAGTTGTTAAATGGGAAGAAGGCTAGTTATGTAGTGTATGGTGTTCTTACCATCTAAGTTATGGGTTATAGGTTGTGATATTGGGAATTATGGTGTAATTGTAATTCTTATGGTTTAGGGAAAAATAAAAGTTTATGAATGTGTTATTAGTACGCTATGAAGGAAATGTGGTAGATAATGTGTTTAGAGAGGCAAGTATGTGTCGAAAAGATTGTAAGTATATGATGATGATTGTTGAAGCAAGAGAAGGTTAAGGATGATATATGTTAAGAGAGTGTTAAAGAATGAAGTTAGTATGTTTGAAATATAATTTGTTTGTGTGAGTTTAGCATTTCCCTGTAGATTATTAGAGTGAAGAAATTATGGCTCAGTTGTAAGGATAAATAATAGATCCATAGGCTTAGAAGCTTGGCTTTAATATAATGGGGAGATGATAGTGGTGATTAACAATTATTTATATGGGAGAGAGTAAATGTTTCTTGTTGAGAAAACATTGGTGTATGCTTGTTTTATCTAAGGCTATACGTTGGAAAGAGATTAAGGCAGAGATTTTGATATATGACATGGTTTGTTGAGAATTCTATGTATGTTTTATTGGGGATAGTGCATGGGAGTGGTTATTTAAAAGAGATATTAGAGGAGGTGGGAAAAATTTCCTAGGTTGTTTGTTTGCCTAGAAATTCATATGTGGTTATAATAATATGGTTGAATGTCATGTTGCTACATAAGTAGATGGGTGCATTGTGTGCTTGTGAGTTCCTAGTAAAAGGTTGAATTTAGTTATCGAAGTGGTAAGAAAATTATTCAGGAGATGAGAGCTATGAAAAAAACTTAGGGTATTTAATTTATGGTTAAGACTAGTATTATGGTGTTATGTGTTGCAATTTGTAATTTGGAGTTAGGCTTAAACATGGCGAGAGTGTGTAGTTCAACTCAGACTTTGGCTAGAGTAGTTATATGTACCCGTGTGAGAATTAGAAGTTCCATCAAATGAGCATATAATTTAAAGGGAAAATTATAGTTGAGGGAATGTTTTATAAGTGTAGTTAAGCTTAAAGTTAGCAGTTGCATTGCCTAAGGTTTAGTAATTCTATCCTAGCTTGTGATTCATAGGCCTATATTCCATGTTATACAGTTGTAGCAATGTTACGATTCCTTATTCATATATCTTATCCAGATCACGCCAAAAATTCTTTTCTCCCCAATATTATTAGAACATCTTGTAAAGAGTGTTGAATAAATACTCTAGTGAGTATAAACATTTAGTATGATTCAGTTTGTATTGCCAGCAATTCAGTTTATCAATCAAACAGATAAGATCCTTTGGTTTTCCATCTCTCTATCTAGTCTTACTATCCAAAGTTTAATGAGTATGGCTATTCCATGAGGCAAAATATCCGCAACTATGTAAATTACTAATTCAGCTCAGTCCAAGCATCAATTTCACATTCAAATATTATGTTATGATTTAACTTGTAAGTGTTCAGTCCCTCATCTCAGCCTTTCCTTAGTATTTTATCCAAGTCAGTCTCATTAAAGGACTAATGATACAAAGGGGGAGATATTATAATACCCGTGTCTAAAATCTACTGTACAACATACGACTTATCTCCTTAAGTCATATAAAAAACATAAGAGACATATGTTGGAGTCGTACCTATGGAATTTTGGAGTAGTTGAAGTCAATTGTGGGTTCGAGTTGACTCTAGAAATATTCAAGGCATGGAACGGGTCATTAAAGTGGATTCGTAATGGTAACATCCTAGGTTCCCTAAGTTTTTGTCCAACTTACGAGTGGTGGCTACAAGTCATAATGACTTGTTACGAGTCATAAGATATGACTCGTATCCTGACCAGTAAAGGTCCCAAGAATAGAGCCTTATGTTTTTATAGCATTATAAGGTACTTGGACATATATTAATTCCTTAAATAGCTCCTAAATTAAGAACAAGTCAAAACATACCTTAGCAATGAAATTCATAGGATGCATACAAGTATAGTCATATCCAAACAAGCATAACATTTGTTATACTAAGTATTTTTTATCTCAATACCTACCAACATATAGATAATTGAATTAGATTTTCAATTATACCAATTCCACCTTAATGCGATATTGGGGTGAAATTTACGGCCAAATTACTGAAGCACTGTCAAAGCTTCTAGTGGTTCGACAAACTGATGACGACTAGTAAGAAGAACATACGAGCCATAAGGAGGAGTCGTACCCAGGACAATATGGGTCGAAATCTTGCTTCCTAGTTAGAACTCAAGACACAGTCAGCACCTAGAACATATGTGTCATGTCCTAAGACATCCGGACGACTTCCAAATGTTTCCCATAAGGTTCCTAAGGGTTTTTTTACTCTTTTATCCTCTTTAAATCCCAAACCCACGACTTAAAAACTTAAGAAAGAATTATTTCCCCCCCCCACACTTAATCACTTAACACGTTCTTTCCTCCTCCCATCAGCAATAATAGCAAGAGCATAAAGATTAGGGTTTCTCACCCAAATTTTATCCTTCAAGTCCCATGATTCAACCTTTCTTCACAAGTCAAGAAATTTCAGGTATGTAGGGTTTATGAACAAGTATATTCTTTCATCATTTTTCAAAAAACTTATTTTAAAGTTAAAGTTATGTGATTTGCAATTAGGGCTCACACAAAAATTATCCTTTCTTGAGTTTATGAAATTATCATATGGTTGACGTATTAAAGTGAATACATTTTCTCATCTATTTATGTTTTGACTTGATGATTCTCTATTATTATTTGAATACCATAACAGTGATTTGAAAACATTGATTAAATATTTCCAATTGAGTTTTAAGCATGATATTGTATTACAAGTTGTATGAAAGAAAGTATGATATTTAAGGCTTAATTATAAGCACTAAGTTTACAAGAAAGTTTGATCTCTTCATTTAAATGATGACTCGAAATCCACAATTGTTCATTTTTATTATGACTTTAAGAAAAGATAAGAATAATCGGTTTCTTGTATACAAACCCTTATGCTATTTTAAGGAGGATTTATTAAGTATGAGCACATATCTGTATATACTTTGGGAGTAGTATTTAGCAACAAAAAGAGAATGCAGATGAGCGTATCCTAAATTCCCAAAAACTATGAGGCAACGTAGGTTAATCTTTTTTTTTCCAATATGGATAAAGTAAGGATAGTGATGACTAAGATTAAGGTTCTATTACGATGGCAAGCATAGGACAGCTCTCCCAAATATGAGTAAGATGTTGGACTCCAGGGTAGCTCACATAGTTTATGTCGGTTAGAAGAAACTCCCATAAGAAATACTAAATGTAAAGATGTTAGAACTAAGTGTTATGACTCACAAATTATGTCCTTATGTTATATAACTCTACTACAAGATTATCTTGGTAACTCTACCAAGACCCTCTCTACTGGTTAACTCTAATCAATCTCTCACTTAGGCAACTCTATTTAAGCACTCTCTACGCTAATTAACTCTAATCAGCTGCACACTTAGGTAACTCTACCTAAGCACTCTCTACTCAAAGTTAAAAACACTACTCTTATAGAATGAGTAGTTTAATTCTAATTTAGTACTAACTCAAGAACAATTTCAATTTAAGCTCACATAAATAGTTAAGAACTTGAGCAGTGGAGTTTTTGCTTCTATCTCTCTTCACTTTTTTTATTTATGCAAAAACCTCAACCTGATGAAGAGGCGTATCTTTCCTTTTATAGAGAAGTGATGATTAGGGCTGAAACATAATTGGACCAGCTATCCTAATTTGTACAAAATATCACCAGCAAGTTTGTTACACAAGAGGAAAAAATTGTGTAGACCATGCGGACCAGATGTACTGCATTTTGCACATCTAGGGACCTGGTCCCTTGCAGTTAGCTACTCATTATCAAAACTATAGATAAAAGGTATTATGAGTTTAGAAGTTAACCACACAAAAATAAATATTGAAACCCTTGAATATTGCCTTTCTCAAAGCTTGGAGGTCCATAAATAGAGTAAAATCTCAAAAATAAAGTATTTATGCTTTTCAGTGAAATGTACATCACGAACATGATCAATCCTTCACTTTCACAAGGGTCAAACTGACCAAGCCAATAAATTTATTTTCACATTTGAGACCAAAGGTTCACGTTCACGAATAAGACTTCATATTCATGGACAAGGATTCGCATTCATTATAGCTAATGAATTTGGCCTTCGCATTTCCTAAGAAGAACCCCATTGCCCTCTCTAATCAATGACACCAACTCACGATCGTGATGATGGGAAATTTTCTTCTCCTTATTCACATCCATGGTCCCATGTTTGCAAAGAAGGATCACGCACCAAATATCAAATGTGCACAAGTTGATTTTACAAGGGTTCAAATGTTTCGAACGAACTCAAATAATGTAAAACATTAATGTTATCAGGATTTTATTGATGTTCTATACACAATGATGATGTTAGATTTATGGAAAACAAGATCATTATAAGAAAGTCAACCCCATAAACCTTAATTCACTATTTTCCAAATAAAGGGTCAAAATGAGATATATATGCCTCAAAACTAAACAAACCTTGCTACTAACCCAATTTTGACATTATTGATCTACTAGCATAGTCTTTTTTGCCATCTAGCACTCAGAACATCAAATGTTGACTGAAGTAAACTATATGACTTCTGAAGCCTCTAAAAAACACAAACTCACACAAGTTTTTCCCAATCGCATCGAGAACTGTGTCAATCATCCCCAAACATAAATATCAATATATAGAAACTATAGGGAATGGAAAAATGGACAAAACTAATAGAAATAGGAAATTCAAAAAGTGAGATCATTATCACATCCACCACTAAAATTCTCATTTGTCCTCGAACTAAAAGAAATAAAATAGCTAAATTAGTAAGAAATTGAGGGTAACTACTAAGCATATTGGACTGGGCATCCCTAGTAGGCTCTTCAATAGGATGGTGTTTCCACTGAACCTTGACTGTAGGAATATCTCTAGATGACAACTGTTTTATATCCATGGCTAAAATAAACACTAACTCCACGTTAAAGTTTAACCTCTCTTCAAGCTAAATCGAATTGCAATGAAAAAAATAGACTCATTTGGGATATAGTGTCGAAGCATAAACACATAAAAAGCTTTATAAATGACTGAAAGGTAGAGAGGTATGGCTAACTCATAAGAAACCTCCCAAATTGTCTGAAAAATCTCGAATGGCTCAATATACCTAAGGCTAAGCTTTCCCTTCTTGTGGAAACTCATCATGCTCTTCTTGGGTGATACATGAAGGAAGACTCAATCACCAATCCTAAAAATTTTGGCACATATCCTATGGTCTTCAGAACGCTTTTGCATGATTTGTTCCATTCGAAGCCAATCTTGAATCACCTAAACTCTATCCAAATACTCGCGAAGAAAGTCGGTACCACGGGGTCTAACCTCTAAAGTATCAAACTAATCAATTGGTTGTTACATCCTAATTTACAAGTCATAATGGCATCTACTTTAACACAATAATAGGTAAGCCAAATCAAATCAAGAAGCAATAATCATGGGCTAATTTTATGGAAAAATGGCATAAAAGCTGAAAATTTGCAAGTAAAGACTTACAACAATAATTCATGTAATAATAATGGCCTGAAAGATAGATAAAATAGAAATAACATTCCACAACCTAGTAGTGTCGGTACAAGAGCCACTAATAAAGGAACATGAGTACAGAAATAGTCAAATGTACATCACTCTAGAAAAACAAATACTAAAAAAATTAGAAGGAGAAATGGGCAACTCCAAGAGCTCACCCTACATCCAAACTCTAAGCAGCACGATTGTAACGTCAGAGGCGACCATTATTGCTTGAATCTACATGAAAAGGTACAAAAATATAGTATGAGTACCAAATCCATGGGTAGTAAGTAGTCATCATCACCCAACTGAGCTAAATCATAATATAAGTACAATAACGATGCAAGATAAATAAGTTAAGTCAAGATAAAAGGGCAAACATAGTATATGGTCCAATACTATAAATAAATGATCAAAACAGATATAATATTAAAGAAAGAATGGCTTAAAATACAAAAATTGCCCCCATAAGCCAGTAAATATGGAAAATTAAACAACCCAACTCAGGCCCCCATAAGCCCGGAGGGTGCAATCAAAGAAAGTAAATAACCGGAATTTCATTAAATAATCATATGTCAAGAAATAACCATGAATCGATCCATGCTATAACATACCATAAAAAATCTCTCAATAATGGATTCTAACCAAAATTAAATATCATCATTATTTACCAGACTTGAATCAAAACTCATAAAATATAAATCGGCAGACTTAAATCGAAACTAGCATTAACTCATAACTACCATTCATTCATAAGTATCAAGAATACAACCTCTTCAAACTCTAAAATAATCATTTAAAGGATATAACACACCTAATAAGTCTACAAGGAACTAATGATAGTCTTGGCCTAATATGGGTCAGAGGGGCCCACCTCTAATTATCAAATTAGTTGTAACACAAATTTCAATCCCATTCTAGGAAAAGGTATCTAATTCTACTACTAGATATTAAATGAGAAACTTTAAGTCGTAAGATAGAAATTCTAACTAAAGCTTTAGTAACTAAGCTAATTATGCTTATTTTACGGTTCTTTAATAAGCTAAATAATCCAAGGAATACTAATTAAACCTCCAAGACCTGATTACCAATTCATACATAGCATAATATCATAAAAATACTATGAATTATCTCAATATATGATAGGTAAACCTAGCCTACCTGGACGCCAATGAAAGCCCAAAGAAATCCATTAAGTCGGTGAATTTCCCTTTTGAGGAGCTTGAACAAGATGACATGCTATCAAAATGATAATCTACACATTAATAAAAGAATAACAATACCCATATTACACTGTTGTTCTTCAAGTCGAAAATTATGTAAAAAAAGCCCATGTGGGGCTTGCTTGCGAATATGCACCTTCAAAATCGGCACGCGCCCCTCTTTCCGCAAGGAACACTAACCCTTATGAATCAGTAAATTTCGAGCTCGAATGCTGCTAAAAGCAGACCACCATTATTTCTAGGGATTTTGGGAAATTATAAGAATTTAACAATGAATTCAACAAAAAGTAACCACGAATTCAGAGAAGAAATGAGTAATTCAAGTTTATGAATACCTCAAAATCGCCTATTAATGTCTCCCCAAAGTTTTCACATGTTCTAAAGTTTTTCACTATTAAACTTTTGTGATAATGGGAGAGAAATTGGGTAAATACAATATTTAAGGACTCTAGGTGCTGCTAAAGCAGGCATTTGTCATGACCTGATTTGCGAGTCATGATGGAACCTATGATATCACGCCTATAGTTAAGTCGAACCGTAACACAGAGCTAATCATAATAGGTTAACTTGGTGGAACAATTCTAACATAGGCTAAAATCAACTACATAACCTAAACCAAATATTTGAAATAGATGAAGATAGTTAATACATACATACAAATCCAAGAAGTGGCAGAGCTAGTACAAGATCATCTAGTCATAATTGTACAACCCAAGTATCTACGATAGTTAGTATAATCTATCTCAAAACAAAAACCTGAACATAGAAAGATAGAAGGAAATAGGTGAATTCAAAAAGAGCTCATCCTCTTTTCGAATATCAACACAACACAAACATCGATTATAGGAAGCAATTAGCACTTAGATCTGCGCTTAAAAGGTACAAAAGTATAGAATGAGTACCAAACAACGGTTACTCAATAGGTATCATCGACCCAATGAGCTAAACTATGATATAAATATTATAAAATGCAAGATTACATGACTAAGTCAAGTTATAGACATACTTGAAGTAACTCTGATATCACTATTCATAAGTAAATAAACCGGAGTAATAACATAACATAACATAAAGCATCAATATATGCACTCATAACTACAAAATTGACTCCAATACACCAACTAGTGCAAAAAAATAACAACCCATCTTAAGCCTCCATAATCCTGGAAGGTAATAAAAAGATAGAATAACCCACCATCTTTATGTATAACCTCTAGTAATATAATTGGAATTCATCCAATTCATGCCACACTATAACCATTGATTGTCCATATTCTTCATTTGCCAATTAATCAATGTGTATCAACTAACCATCACGTGATAACTAATCCTCATGTGTCAATAAATAATATTTTATGAACTAAACATCACTTATGACCTAATATTCATATAATGGCTAATCATCACTTATCAAATAGTAAATGTTTATCAACTAACCAACATTTATCAACTAACAAACATTTACCAACTAACCAACATTTATTAAATAAATATCATTTATCAACTAACCAACATCTATCAGCTAAACATCATTTATCACTAACAAACATATATAAACTAAACATCATTTATCAGCTAATTACTATATCACTAGAATTTGTTCATATCATATAACATTATAATCATTTCCTCATTTACATAATTATCTAGAATCACTATTGTCAATCTTACACCCTGATATTGTCATATCATAATAAGTATGACATCATAATATATATATATATATATATATATATATATATTCATGGACTCAAATCGATATGGATATTCAACAATATTCTCATAAATAGCATCCTCAATATCACAACCATGCATCAAATTTCTATCCGGTATAAATAATTGATATCATCACAATTATTATAAACAACCTCTAGACTTCTACAAGGTATAAATAATCGATATCATCATCATTATCCGGCCTTGAACCGGTATTTGAATAGTTCATAGCATAAGTAATATCTAGACTTGTACCGATAATCATATCATTATTATCATGGCCCATAGCATAATCATTAAAGTATTTAGTAGCATAAGCATTAACATAGTATATTGACATGAGCAATAACAATAATCAAATCGTGAGCTCTGGCATAATGAATAGTATGATTGCCAATATAGTAAATAAGCACAATCTTCTTTTGCATAATCAATGACATAGTCACTAATATAATCAATAAGCATGATCTTTAGTATAATCCAAATCATATTCACTAATATAGTCCGTAAACATGAATTCTACCATAATCAATATGTACTATGAAAAATAGGCAATAACTTACCAATAGCCTAATTAATAGCAAATCATTAGAATAATAAATTGCTCATCTTTTATGTAATAAATATCTTACCAATGGCTTGCTCAATAACTAATCCATGCCAAAATCTATAGTTCATTCCTAGCATGATCAATAACTTAATCACCAATGTAGCCATTAAGCATGACCTCTAGCATGAATAATACCATAAGTGCTAATGTATCCATAAACATGATCACTAGCATAGTCAATAGATCTTTCCTTGACTCAATCAATGGCATACTTTATGATATACTCAATATTATAATTAAGGGCTTATTCAATAGTATATTCAGTAGATCAATTAATAGCCAAATCAATAGCATTACAATAGCTCATCAATAACATAAGCTTAATCAATAACTCATTCATGGAATTCTCGTTAAGTATTACTTCCAACATCATCCAACATAACCAATAAGTACAAAGGCACCTAAATATGACTAAAATAACTATTTTCCTAGATGTACACAAGCATATCAAAGGGTCTTCAATAAATATCACAAGTCTTGGCCTAAGGTGGGTTGAATAGCCTACTTCTAAATCCTAGAAATCATTTACCAAGTACTGTATAACCCAAACTAGGGTAAGATATCCAAATCTACTATGAGATGTCCAACAAGCCACAACTAGCCCTAGTATAGCAATTTCTCCTAATGAAGAGAGACTAAGATAAATCTACCTAAAGTAATAGCAACTAATGAAAGTTTCTACCTATACTTAAGTGACAAAGCGGTTTCCTTATTACTCAAGATACTAAAAGATTTCCAAGTTAGAAAATAGCCTACAAGGTGAACATCACCTCAGGTAATGTTTAACTAGACTAATTGTTCCCTAAAACAATATCCTAGATAGCCTAAAAGATCCAACTAACCCATGTTTTTTAATTTATCACCCCATCACCTAAAACCCATCCCAAATAAAATAAAAAGTCATAAACATACTACGAATTCTCTCAATCTAACAAGAGGTAAACCCTAGCCTATCTGAAGGTGAAATAAGCAATTCATCTTATGGAACAATTGATGTGCTAGATTTTTGTAGCACATTTAAGACTTTTTAACTCAAAATAATTGTAAGTTCCTAAGTAACTACTGGTGTTTTTGATGATATTTCTTATGATTTGGTAGGAAAACCAAGATGCATGGAAATATATGAAATCTATATCAAAAAGGATGATTTTTGTTGAAAAGATACAAGAAATTTAGTTTAGAAAAGTTTCTGAAGATTTCCTGACGATATGTCGTGATAAGCTATTAAGTTTGTGATAGGATATCACGGAGGTCATTAGGTTTAGGCAGAGAACAAGAAAATTGAAGATTTTTTTACGGCATTTTGTGATAAGCCATCAGGTTTGTGATAGTCTATCACCGAGGTTGTCAGGTTATGATAGGCTATCACGGAGGTCATCAAATTTGTGATAGGCTATCACGGAGGGTGTCAAGTTATGATAGGCTATAATGGAGGGCGTCAGGTTTGTGATAGCCTATCACAAAAAGTAAAAATTTTGAACTTTTTATTTTGAATTTTTTTTAAAGTACGGGTATAAATAGCAACTTTTAGGGTTTCATGGTTCATCTTGCATCTAGGAACGTCTGGAACTTATTCCCAAGACGACTTTACTTTTCTTTAGTCTCTTAACTTAGAAATTCAATTTTCCATCCTTTGATTTAGTTGTGGGAAATTCTTATTGTACTTGAAGGAGAAAAAACTTTGAATTTCATCTTTTGTAAGTTCACTTGCTTTAAGTTATGAATTCAATCTTTGTTATCTCTTTCAATCTTATGAGCAACTAAAAACCCAAAACTAGGGTTGTGGCATCTATGATTATTATTTCATTGATTTAATAGTTGGATTGGGGTTTGAGTGATTGTGGAAACAACTTGAAATTCGATTGTTTTAATTTGAATCTATTGGTTGAAAACATTAGGTTATGCCTTAATTTTTATTAGCTTCTAACGGAGAAATAGACTAGAGGTCGTGGATTATCAATAGGGACTCAGAAGCTACCAAACTTCTATTTAATGATTGATGCCATAATTGGATCAATCTACCTGAGATAACATCGGATTGGAAATAGATAAGTTAACTAAGTTTGAGAGAATTAGATAATAATTGTCTGGGGAGGTCGAGAGATAAGTCAGATAGTATTATCGGCAGGGATAATGTGCTGTTCCCACCTATCACGATAATCATGAACAGTTATTATTAAATGGATATTAATAGTCATAGTGATCACAACCCTAGTTTCTTTATATCATTGATTCGAAATATTGAAATCTAAGTTTTGAGTTTTAAAATAAGTTGAAACTTTAGAATTTGCTTGATTGATAAAAACCCCTATTTTGTATTTTCTTATTATTTATTTGAATTTAACTCGTAGCTATAGTTTCGAACTAGTTTAATCGCCATTCACATTGTTCCATGTGGATTCAACCCCGACTCTGAAGTTGGGTAAATATATTGACGACGACCGTCTTGCACTTAGTTGAGGTGTAAGTTGAGCATTATCAACTTACACCTCAAATAAGTGCAAGGAAGTCGTCGTTAATATATTTTCCCAACTTCAGAGTCCGGTTCAAATCCACAGGGAACAATGTGAATGGCGATTAAACTAGTTCGAAACTATAGCTATGAGTTAAATTCAAATAAATAAAAAGAAAAGACAAAATAGGGGTTTTTATCAATCAAACAAATTCTAACGTTTCAACTTATTTTAGAACTCAAAACTTAGATTTAAATATTTTGAATCAATGATATAGAGAAACATGGGTTGTGATCACTATGACTATTAATCTCCATTGAAGAATAATTATTCATGATTATCTTAATAGAAGGGAACAACAGATTTTCCCTGCCGATGATACTATCTGACTTATCTCTCGACCTCACCATACAATTTATTATCTAATTCTCTCAAACTTAGATAACTTATCTATTTCCAACCGGATGTTATCTCAGGTAGATTGATTCAGTTACGACATCAATCATTAAACAGAAGGTTGGTAGCTTCTGAGTCCCTGTTGATAATCCACGACCTCTAGTCTATTTCTTCGTTAGAAGCAAATAAAACCTAAGGCATAACCTAATATTTGCAACCAATAGATTCAAGTTAAAACAACAGAATTTCAAGACATTCCCACTATCACTCAAACCCTAATCAAACTATTAAATAAATGAAATAATATTCATAGATCCCACAACCCTAGTTGTGGGTTTTTAGTTGCTCTTAAGATAGAAAGAGATAACAAAGATTGAATTCATAGCTTAAAGCAAGTGAACTTACAAAAGATGAAATTCAAACTTGTTTCTCCTTCAAGTACAATAAGAATTTTCCACAACTAAATCAAAGGATGGAAAATTGAATTTCTAAGTTAAGATACTAAAGAAAATTAAAGTCGTCTTTGGAATAAGTTCCAGACATTCCTAGATGTCCAAGATTCCCCATGAAACCCTAAAAGTTGCAATTTATACTTGTACTTTAAAAAAAATTCAAAATAAAAATTTGAGAATTTTTAATTTTTGTGACCCTATTTGTGATAGGCTATCACAAACCTAACGCCCTCTGTGATAGCCTATCACAACCTGACGCCCTCCGTGATAGCCTATCCCAAATCTGACGACCTCCGTGATAGCCTATCACAACCTAACGACCTCCGTGATAGCCTATCACAAACCTGACAGCTTATCACAACATGTCATCCAAAAATCATCAATTTTCTTGTTCTCTACCTAAACCTGACGACCTCCGTGATAGCCTATCACAAACCTGATAGCTTATCACGACATGTCGTCAGGAAATCTTCAGAAACTTTTCAAAACTAAATTTTTTGCATCTTTTCACCAAAAATCATCCTTCTTGATGCAGATTTCATGTATTCCCATGCATCTTGGTTTTCCTACAAAATCATAAGAAATATCATCAAAAACACCAGTAGTTACTTAAGAAGTTACCATTATTTCGAGTTAAAAAGTCTTAAATGTGCTACAAAAATCTAGCACATCAACACCCTCTACTTAAAACAATTTCTTGTCCTCTAGCAACTATATAACACCATATTACGATGCTTAATCAAGAGACACATAAGAAACCTATGACAGTTGATTATCAAGTTTAGCTCAAAACATATTACCCTCTCCATTTTCAATCACCTTAAACCCAACTGTGCATATCAATAAAAATCCATAATGTGACCCCAAGGATTGAAGATATGGCATCAATTCAGCAACAACAACCATGCATGTCCCAATATTACACTATCCAAATGCTAGCAATGCAACTGATGTTCCCTTACAACCAAGAAGTCCCTCCTCACTCATATATGAACTCAAGCATGTCAATGCGGGGACGGTCAAGAGACACTCACTCTCAGAAAGAAATTCCAATCAATGCATATCAAATACCATATGCTTGCCCTTATTTTCATTACCAATGGGTCAAGAAAGGTAAGTTAGGATCACTATATGTCTTTTCTTTGGCTTGTAGTATAGGCTAAGGGTTGGTATGATATTCAATGGCAGTTAGAGTGACTAAGCCATCTTGGCACTACCTTAACTTCTGGGGTTCACTTATTAACCTTTTTCTTTTTTTTCTTCTTTTCTTGATCACACATTATTCAGGATGGATGTGGCTTTTCTTTTTCATTCTTTTTCTTTTATTATTCTTCTTCCACACCACCCAGCTTTTTATTCCTTTTCACGTATTCTTTTCTTTATTTCTACCATTCCTCATACTCATTTTACATCACTCACCCCTATGATAGCCACCCTCAACTTAGGTTGTTTGACTAAGTCAAGGTGCACAGTGTCCAAGGAGGACCAGGGCCAAAATAGGTTCATTATGATATAAATGGGAAGGTGATAGGTGTCATAGAAAGAAATGGTCAATTCAGGCTCAAAATAGGGAATAAGAGATATCATGCATAACTGGAAAGGTCATTTAGGCAAAAAGTGAACTAACATCAACAACGGCCTATGATCGTTTCCTAGCCCGTATCTTTCAACCAAAGTAAGACTAACCGGGCAAGTTCTGGATTTAACACACAAAGGGAACTAAGTTGTATATCACACACACATGGCACAAAGGTGCATCACAAGCTACTACCTATCCGGTTCATGCGATTGTTTAGCAGTGCGTATCATGTCACTAGTACTAATGCCATAACAAGATGCACAGTAGTCACACATAAATGTATATCACACAGTTATAAAACAGACCAACGGAGAGGTGTTTATCAGTCTCAAAAATCAACAAAAATATGTCAACTATCTTAGATACTTATTTTTCTCCTAATTAACCACAACACATCACAAAACAAAACACAATACGCCTAAACATGATGGCTCTACTAGGAACAAGACTCCGGGGAAAAGAGGCATGGCAACAAAAATCCCAGGAGGACATCAACACCCACAGGTAGCCCCACGCTCAACTTAATATTATGCATATTCCCAACACGTCAAATCTAAACAAGAGAGTTAGAAACATACCTGTGGCACAATGGGTGCGAAGATCTGATGGCAATCACATAATATGAATACAAATAACAAAATACCTTGGGTTGCCTCCCAAGAAGCGCCTAGTTTAACATCGCGGCATGACCCAACTCAGCTTTTTCCTCCACCTTAGGGATATGAATTTCACCCCCAACTTAGAGTCCATCTTTTTGCCTCACTCATAGGGAGGTGGTACAAAGATTAAGAAGTAGAGTAATGGATGATGCATGGTAAACAACTCATCTTTAAAGTAAGGTGTGTTTTTGTGTTGCTTATCAAGTGTAAAATAAAGAATATAGGATTCTTGTTCCTCATCTTCACAGTATTCCACTATTTTAGATGATTCCACAGACAAGATATCATCTAAACATAATGTGGAAAAATACTTCGAGTGTGGCCCAAAAAATCCTACTTCAAAATTTACACCATCCTCTACACACTCACTTTTATTCATCTTCTCAACATTTTTACTTTGAATTGGGCTAGAGTCTTCATAAGAGATTGGCTTGGCTTCTTTTTTTGCCTCTAGCACCATTTCCTCAATCTTGGCATCATCCCTCATGGTTGGCTCGGTTGGTTGGGAAATCTCCAAGGGTTGATCAACATCAAGCTCATTATCAGTATAAAAATCTTGCTCTTCATCATCACACTCTTCCATTATTTTAAATGATTCCACAGACAAGATACCGTCTAAACATAATGTAGAAAAGTGTTTTGGATGATTGACCTCGATATCCATCTCTTTTATCCTTTATCTTCCCTCATTAAATTTCCTAATGTCTTGACGTATGTAACATATGGTATCATTCGTTGTGTCTATATGATCCAACATTAGCTGAAGCATATCTTTAATGTCACTCTTTTCAGTGTTGCATTTTTCCTTTTCTTGACCATAAGACCTATCATACTCATAAGAAGAACTAGAACTTGGGTTAGAGTAAAAGGGGGATGGGGCATTTGGTAAATCACTCCAATGTCCATCTTGATCATTACATAAAAAATAATTATACTCCTGGTAGGATGGAGATGGTTCACACATCTCTCTCCGGGGAGCATATCTACAATCTTGCCAAAAGTGGGGTCCATCACAATATGGACATAGATCATCCAGATAAGATATCCAACCATTAAACTTACATTCATTCCATGATACGATAGTACGAAATAAGCAAAAATAAAGAAAATCTACCTAACACAAGAAACAAAGGAAATCACAACAAATATTTACAAGTTTGAATTCAAACAAGTAAGCTAAAATTCCAAACTAACTCAATACGCCAAATTGTTCCCCGGCAACGGCGCCATTTTTTGATAATGCTCAACTTACACCTCAAATAAGTGCAAGGTGGTCGTCGTCAATATATTTACCCAACTTTGGAGTCGGAGTCGAATCCATAGGGAACAATGTGAGTGGCGATTAAACTAGTTCGAAACTGTAGCTACGAGTTAAATTCAAATAAATAATAAGAAAAGACAAAATAGGGGGTTTTATCAATCAAACAAATTCTAAAGTTTCAACGTACTTTAGAACTCAAAACTTAGATTTCAATATTTTGAATCAATGAAATAGAGAAACTAGGGTTGTGATCACTATGACTATTAATCTTCATTGAATAATAACTGTTCATGATTATTATGATAGGTGGGAACAACAAATTATCCCTACCGATGATACTATATGACTTATCTCTAGACCTCACCAGACAATTTATTATGTAATTCTCTCAAACTTAGATAACTTATCTATTTCCAACCGGATATTATCTCGGGTAGATTGATCCAGTTATGGCATCAATCATTAAATAGGAGGTTGGTAGCTTCTGTTCCTTGTTGATAATCCATGACCTCTAGTCTATTTCTACATTAGAAGATGACAAAATCTAAGGCATAACATAATGTTTGCAACCAGTACATTCAAGTTAAAACAACAGAATTTCAAGATGTTCCCACAATCACTCAAACCCTAATCCAACTATTAAATTAATGAAATAATAATCATAGATCCCACAACCCTAGTTTTGGGTTTTTAGTTGCTCATAATATAGAAAGAGATAACAAAGATTGAATTCATAACTCAAAGCAACTGAACTTATAAAAGATGAAATTCAAAGTTGTTTCTCCTTCAAGTACAATAAGAATTTCCCACAACTAAATCAAAAAATGGACAATTGAATTTCTAAGTTAAGAGACTAAAGAAAAGTAAAGTCATCTTTGGAATAAGTTCCATACGTTCCTACATGTCCAAGATACCCCATGAAACCCCAAAAGTTGCTATTTATACCCGTACTTTAAAAAAAATTGATATAAAAAATTCAGAATTTTTACTTTTTGAGACCCCATTTGTGATAGGCTATCACAAACCTGACGCCCTCTATGATAGCCTATTACAACCTGATGCCCTCCATGATAGCCTATCACAAATCTGACGACCTCCGTGATAGCCTATCATAACATGACGACCTCCGTGATAGCCTATCACAAACCTGATGGCTTATCACAACATGTCATTAGAAAATCTTCAATTTTCTTTTTCTCTACCTAATCCTGAGGACCTCCATGATAGCCTATCATAAACCTAATATCTTATCATGACATGTCTTCAGGAAATCTTCAGAAACTTTTCAAAACTAAATTTCTTGCATCTTTTTACCAAAAGTCATCCTTCTAGATGTAGATTTCATGTATTTCCATGCATCTTGGTTTTCCTACAAAATCATAAGAGATATTATCAAAAAAACCATTATTTACTTAAGAACTTACAATTATTTTGAGTTAAAAAGTCTTAAATATGCTACAAAAATCTAGCACATCATCAATTTCACACATCTAATCCCCAAACCTCAATAATCAAAACCAAGTCATGGTGATCTGGCCATAACCAATCTTAATATTGATATTCACATGTAATACATAACACGCATCATCTTGTGAATAAGAGTAGGCAGAAGCCTACCTCAAAGCCTAACGACAAATCCTTATATCATTCATCAAACGTTCGTCTTCACTCCATGATCCCGAAATTCCACTACGCTATCAAAATCATAATGTAGATGTCATTAGGAGTAAAATGAGATCCATATTGCTATATATGAGGCAGGTCTAAAAATAGACCCTAAAAATATATTTGGAAATTAAAGAGGTAAAATAATAATTTTGTTTTGGAAATATGTTTCCCATTCACATAGGAGTCTACACCTAAAAACCAAGCAAAAACAAGGTCCAAATAAAAGAAAAACCACTTTGAAACTTCAATGTCAAAAACCCCAATAACCCATTTTGCAATAAAGAATTTGAAGTTGTTTTGAAGATAAAATAAAAGAAAAAATGATAGCTATAAGATGGAAAACATACCCATGGAAGAAATCTGAAAAACTTTGTTAGAATCGCCCTATTCGAGCTCCCAAGCTCAAAAAAGTATGAAAATAGGATGTTTGATTCTGAACTTGGGTGAAAAGCATGAAAAATAAAATAGAATTTCTTAGGAAATAGGGAAATAGAGTTCTTAACTGACAGATAAAGATTATATGAGAAAAATGCATCAAAACTCATCAAAATAGAAGCTTTCTAGCTCCAAAAATGAAAAAAAAATGAACTTTGGGTTTTATACTCAGAAATGGTCGTGATTGCAAACTTTTGGTCACTATCACGACCTGATTAGAGGCTATAAAAGTTGCTATCGAAATCTTTTAGTTGCAGTCGCAAACACATCAGCACCAACACAGTCAAAAACATATTTTTGACCTTCGGAACTCATCAAGAACACTATGAACATGATCTAATAGTGATATTTCATTGTAAACCACATTCCGAATTAAATAGGCTCATCGAAACTTTCACCATAGATCATTTCAGCAAAAAGTGGAGCACATACCTATAGTTCCATTTTTCATATAATTCTCATAATAGCCAAAAAAAGGTCCAGAAGCCTCGTGACATAAACCTAGGGTCGCCCAGCCTAAAATTGACTTTCCCTAGCTGATAATGAAGTGGGAATTTCCATCCGAGATCATCTACTTAGATTTTTAGTTCGAGACCAAATTTTCGACAACCAAATCTCCAAAATAAGGAAATAACCAAAAATCCAAACAAACTGTACGATCACTGAGCAAATAGTTTTGACTTGTAGCCATTGTGAGAAGGCTTAAAACTCCAAAAATGCATGCAAATTGTGATAATGACCTGGAGGGTCATTATTTTATCCACTACTAAAGGGAATTTCATCTGCAATAGTCAATGGATAGAAAGATCTAAAAAGCTCAAAAGGATGAGGTATTGGGCCCGCATGCTCCGAGAATAACATCTCAGATAACCTCTAAGGAGTGAAAACCCTTCCAAGGTATTTTTCCATAGGTATTCATTTTTCAACCGTGTACCTCACTTTACTCTTAAACAACCAAAACTCAACATCAACTACCAACTGGTCCCCAACTGAATCGAGAAAGGCTGATGCACACATATTTGAATTATGACACGCTGATATCACACCAATTTCTACATAATTAAATAAAAATTCATGTAATCATAGAGCAAGTCAATTTAGGAGTCATACAACCAACTTTAAATCCAAATATAACATTCTTTTGCTTTTCCAAACCCGCTAACACTCTAAACCAAGCAGAAAGCCATTTAAGTCCTATTCTCGCAATCTTATTAACAAAAACTTGAGGAACTAAAGTTAATTCATTAAGAATGCATATGGAAACGATGATAATAAGCCTACAAGGTGCTACATGGGCACACAAATGGAGAGATAACCAAGGTAGGCAATCTATGCTAATGCTACAATTGGTTTGGATTTTAATTAAAACTGAAATACAGAAGTCCTAAGCATAACTACTCGTCACTAAATGATCCACTCCAGGATGTCCCATCAACCAACAAATAAGACCAAGTAGAATCCAACTCAAGCATACAACTTTCGCTGAGTAAATTATCCAAAATATCTACAAAAAATAAAAAACTTGAGGTTAAAGTAGAAGGAACCAATACCGTTTCCATGCACAATCAGCTGAACACCTAACAACCATAATCCATATGAACTTAGGAAGACCGAGTAAGTAACCACAGTGTATGCTCAACCAGCATATAAATTAAATCAAGACCTAGATAAATCTAAAATGAAGGTTGCACTTAAGGTCTAATACTCTATCCTAAAATCTCAACACCAAGGATGAATCACTCGATCTCAAATACCCAAACAAAAATAAAAGATAGGTAGGCATTCATACTCCAAATCTAACATAATTTCCAAATCCTCATTCCAAGGCGTAAACTCTAAAATTGAACCAACAAATCCAAACTAAATTCAAATATAAATATCAACCATACTGCCTGAATCAGACACATCTATACTAAATTATGTCAAACGATAATTGAAACATAGTTGGAAAACAAAATTACAATAGAGGATAAATCATCGTCTGAAAATAGAAGAAATTACCTCTATATCCACGGGAGGGAATAAACTATCAAAACATACTCAAGAATTTCCTAAGGCTACAACTCACTCTAGTAATTGAAAAAACATTAGCAACTGAGAGAACTATAATGTTAGATGGAATATTACCATTCTAATACTCCATCCTATCAAAGAGAACTCATAGGCAAATATCATCAAGGAGAAGTACTCTACCAAATCATATTAGGCCGAACAAACACTGAAATAGGGATCTCCTGAATCCACCTAATTAGGACAATCATAACTTAAACAAACCATTCATCATCTTGCTAAGGAAGAAAAATACCAATCTTGACACCAATATCAAAGTCAAGACCACTAGCTTAAAATAAACTACCAACTCAAGATAAATATTTTTTTATTCGCCAACTCAAGAAGTGATCACAAGAAAGACCAGCTACCTCTAACTCTTTAACACCACTAAGAAAAAAACCACATCACAATAAGAAAAGAGCATCAAAACTCTATACAAGAACCAAGAGCAAACCATCACAAGGATATGAATCCAAAAAATCTACGAGATGAATCCTTGATATCTTGATATCATTATCAAAATCACTATTGAGCGATGAAATAGCCATAAGCAAAGAACTAACTCTAAGCTATTCAATTTCAAAAATATGTTACATAAGGAAAGATACCTAATGCAAAAAGATTCATACACCAGGAGGCAAGTCTAAGAATCTCAAACTCTAGAACGGGCAATATAACTAAATTGCTAACTCTTAAATCATAACAAAACCACAGAAGGTCTACTTACCTTCAATACCATAGTCCAGTACACAATCAATCTTACATAGCCAATAAAAATAGAGGAACAACTATCCTCACTTTGCTATAGAAAAGAATTCATCAAATTAGACTATAGCTGTCTAGGCCAACGAATAAGAATCATAAGTAATGGAATTCTAACTAGATAACACTAGTCTAAAAAGCTACACAGTGAGGATCAATAACATCAAGAAAGGACAAAAATAATAATAGCAATATAATCATCAATCTAATGAGTAGGTGGTACCAAAATGATCATCAATAGAAATTTCCAGTCAAGGCCCACAATAAGGCCAATATGCCAAAATAAATCAAACTCGAACCCAAATGCTACACCCATAAGGAGAAACTATCAATACAGATCTATTTTATCCACTACTAAAAGAAATAAACCTCGGGTGCAACCATATAATCATGAATTCAATAATAAGGCATGAAATAATAAATATGAACTAATCAAGGCATAAAATCATCGATAGGTATGAAATCCCTAATACACAAAATAAAAAGGGTAAATGTGGGAAATAAAAACACACCTAACATGGTGAAATCCACAATCACATGCTTTATTGATCTAAGGGAGAATAAATTTGAATGGTGCTAAACTCAGACGGACCAACTGAATCATCAATGAAGTCGCCAACCGCACTATCTCTAAATGAATGTGCAGCAATATCATGAGGCTGATCTGAATAAGCTGAATGACTAGCAATCCCATGTCAGAGTTATAAATCTTAACTTACATCAATTTTAGTGCAATGCATATGTTGTCAATATATACCCAATAAGAGTTCAGGATAAATCCATAAGGAGAGCAAACTATCTTTCAAAGCTTATGTGTATTAAGAGTAAACTATGCATTAACCTATATTACAAAACCAAAACAGAACATGAAAGTAAATTAGGGGGGTTGAATGTTAAACTTTGTTGAACACAAATGCCAAATCATACTAATATGAGATTAAATAATTGTTACACTTACCAAATTGAGATAGATCTTTTGGATATGCTCTCCTAGCTATTATTCATTCTTGGATAATCAAGAGTTACTATAAATTTTGACTAAGGGATTTGGATAGGAAAGGTTTAGGGTCTTAGCTTTAACCTTTCAATAAAACCCAAAATTTTACTCATGGATTCTTTTAAATACCTCATGAGCATGATAAGTTTAACAATCCATTACCTCAAACTTGAGCATCCTTAATTCTAAGATGTTGGTTATGAACACAACTAATTAAACTAACCCTCTTATTTCTAAGATAGTGCTAATAAAGAAGCTAATTCAAGGTGTTGTTTGTAATTACTCTTTAGTTGCATCCCTCTTTCAAGGATGATATAGGATCAAAGGAAATTAGGGTTTTCACCCACAATTCTCAATTCAACTATAGAGTAAAAGAAAAAAACCCTCTATTAAAATCCTTGAGGGTTGCACTACTTATTGAGGGACTAGGTCCCTCAAAGTCAATCAATACAAAAGTGCAGAAAAACTAAAGGATGTGCAGGAAAGTAACAACACAAAAGATTTAGCATGGAAACCCCCTTGTTCACGAAAAGAAAAACAATGACTTGCCCTTACAAGCACCAACAAAATCCACTATAATGAACCTCTTTATTGCAGACTCAACTTTAAGCTAACTCTAGGCTTTTTTTGCTTGTAGTAACTCAAATACAAGCTATTCTAGGAAACTCTGCAAAGGATGCTCAAAAACTGGTTAACTCTAACCAGTAACAAGCTTAGGCAAGTCTACCTAAGTACTTCTCTAAACAAAAGAAAACACTACACTTATAGCATGAGTAGTTCAATTACAAATTAGCTCTCAAGAACACTTGCTCACTCTTTAAGCATACTACAACGATACAATCTTGAAATAGATTTTTTGTTGCATCTCTTCACTCTTCATATTTGTGCAAAAATTATTTGATGAAGAAGTATCTTTTTCCTTATATAGAGAAGGGATAATTAGGGTTGAAATACTATTTGACCAGGTATCCTATTCAGTACAAGAAACACCTGCATGTTTGTTACACAAGAGGACAAAAATATATAGACATGCATGCTTGTTGTACTGTACCATGAACATCCAAGGACCTATTCTTTTGCAGTTAGATACTCATCATCAAAACAACATATAGAAATTTTCCCTCTTTTTATAATGATAAACCAACCATAAAACTTTGAGAAAATCCATTATATTTAATCTATGTGATTACCACTCTGAAGATGAATGTTCGCCCTATCATCATGCATACTTCCACCATCATGCAACACAAGAACCTGGTTCCTTACTGTTATTTGCAATAAAAACTCTCATCACATAAGCACATTTTCTTTGTTGCTTCCCCTCGTAATTATGCACCATTATTCATTTAGTGAATTAGTTATATTTGTATTTGCATACTTTTTTTATTCATTAAGCCTTCCTTCATTCATCTATTCATCACTTTACTTACCTTCCACTATCAGCATGTCATTCACATTCATATATTACCTGGTCCCCTACTATATCCCCTATAATATGTGATTAGTATTCCCCCTTTTGGAATTATTGAAAGGTGAAAATAGTAAAGTAAGAGTACATTAAGGACAAATTAGTTAACTCATGACCACTGGGGAAACACTAACATGAAGAATAACTTTGTAATTTAAAGTGAACAAATATAACACACAAAGAAAAGATTCATTCATAAGTAGAGGATAAGTATCATTCCTAAGAATAATTAAAATGTTCTAGGGAAAATCCATAACAATCAAAAAGGATTAACAGGTGAAGCACTAGGAAAAAGATTTTGAAAAAGTAGAGTTAGGATGTTATTGAGATGCCTTATCTCTCCATTAAGACTAAGGATCTTATTAGTTAAGATTGATAACTTTTTCTTCAGTTAAACATTCTCAGTTCTGAGCATTTCAGAGTCAGATGGGATTCTTTTAGAGAGATGTTGAATTGTACCCTGGAGCTTGCTAATTTCTTTATCCTTTGCATCTACGCTGAACTTCAGTTCCTTAATTTCCTTGTTGAACTTCTTCTGAGAAATGCTACCTGATTTAAAACTTTTAGTTTTGACTAATGTTTTAATTCCAAGCATTTGTAACACAATCCCTTGGGTTCCATTATCACAAACAATACCAAATTAGGCAAATACCTTATCAAATATCCATAAGGCATGCCATGTTTTACATTTTCCCAAGAACCACTTTGTGAATGTGTTCCATTATTAAAGCAGGTAGATTAATAAATTAAAAGTTACTAAGGCATTCCATCATGTACAAATCAGTGGCTGAGGCATTTCTTTTCTTTTGTGGTGTAGGCATTATCACCTTGTTCACAAAATCAAAGACCAATTGAAACTTACTCTTGAGTGATTTCCTATTTACTACGGCCACAAATTTTCCTAACCTTTGATGAATTAGTTGTGGACTCTGTTAAAGAAAGCTTCTTTGAGACATTATCACACTATAAATAGGAACTTTCAAAATTCTTCCCTGTATCTCTTCATTTAGCTTTATTTTCTTTCCTTAGACCTGTGTAATCAGATTCTTCCCATCTTCTAAGAATTTTAAGGTGAAATAGAATTCCTTAACTATCTAACGAAAAATAGTGGGAATAGCTACTTCCATGAGTTGCCTCCAGCCTTGATATTTTATGAGCTCAACTAGTTCTATCATACAAGGTTCTGTTATCATATTTGAATTAAAAATCTTTCCAATTAACACCTTTTGATTTTTCAAGAACCTATTTCTAACTTCTATGGATATAACCTTGTTGTTCCCCCTATTCTTTCTTCTAGTATAAGTGATCATAGATTCTTTTTTAGCTGTTTTCCCCTTCTTGGACCAAGTCCCTCGGGTTTTAGCTGCTTCTCGGTTAAACTTCTAGGTAATTTTCCAAAAATTCTTGATTTTTTACTAACAATGGTTTAACTGTGATTAATTATGCACTTTATTAGGCTATTTGATAATAAAATAAGGTTTTCATCAACCCAGGTTTCATTTATCACCATTTCATCAGAACAATTTTGAGGATTCAATAATGATTCCTTATCAATAGATTGAGTGATAAAGGAGTTAGACTTTAGATAATTAATAACAGAAGGATATTTTTCTTGAATATTTGTGAAGGGATTTTTAAAAATGTTGTGCTCAGAATTCTTTGAAGGACATGAAAATAGGAGAGCTACAGCCATTAGGATGGCCCTTTTCCAAAATAGGCTATTTAGGATTTGGGTTTTCCTTTTTGATGAGAAAACGAGAGGTTCAATAGTATTTAAGGGAATAATAAGAACATAGAAGGGTTTTTTGGGGAAATAAGATATGATCTATATTAGATTTTAGGTGACTCGCCCTCTTTTTTTGAATTGGACAACATTTTTCTAATACACGGACAGGGAGAACACCAGTTTTTCTTGATAGAACAGAAAAAATTTGGATGTACAAGATACTAACCCAAAAGATGGGACTAGGTCCCTGACTTGTTCTTTTAAATCTTCAACTTTGTGCTTATCACATCTGTCAATCTCCAATATTGTTCCCATAGGTGTATACCTACAAAGGTATGGTACTAAGTTAGAGCAACATACACCTAATTTACTAAGGATACCTACCTCTTGAACATAACCAATTTTTTTAGGAGACATTGATTCACTTGATAGTAGGACGGGCTAATCTAATCAATCCTGAAATTAACTTGATAGATTCATTACACAACATCATACTACGACTTAACCTGGAAATATGTCTGAGGACTAGGTCCTAGACTCAGCATTCTTTAAATATCCAAATTTTCTTCTACATTGCTTTGAATTCACCAGTTTCTTTATTTTTGTGATCTCATCTTTGGGATAGGAATGTTGAAAAGCCATGAGTTTTTTTACTTAGGCTTTTGACTATTCCCATCATCTGCATGGAATTTTGACCCTTTTTACATATTTATATAAGAAACTTTTCACCTTAAAGTGTCTCAAGAAAGATAATAAAATCAGACCTTCCATTCATAGTCTTGAACAATTTCATATCAAAAATATTATTCTAATTAAAACCCTTTCTCCCTCCTTTACTTATGATCATTTGTAAAACTTGGAAACCCATTTGATCTTGAGTTCTTAGTAGAAAGACAGAGGCATGATTAGATCCTTATTTGTCCATCTAGGTAATGTAAACTTTTTCATATTTTCCTAAGGTCTAAAATCTTTGGGCTAGCTGCTGCCCTAGTGAACTATCTAATATTTTACATTCTTACTCTAAGCCAGCTTTGAGTCTTTTTTTATGTGAACATCTCTTTCACGGTGAGTGCACAATGATTTATATGCCTTGTTTAAGACATTTTGAAAAACCTTGTATTGTAATCCAAATGATTGATTTATTTGCCGATACCTAAGGCCCTTACCATTGTTGACTCCTAGACCAATTAGGTTAGAAAGGATTTATGAGGATGAAGTGCACTAAATGGATTTTTTGAGTTTTTCCCTTTGACGGAACAGGTCCCTTTTAAACTGCTTATTCTTTTAAAGTGTAGTCATGATAAGCTTTTGAGAATTCTCTAATTTTTCTTTAACCTCAATCTAAAATTTTGAGGCTTCCATCTTCCCTTTACACTCAGAAGCATCTTCTTTCTCTAGTTGACTTACCAAACTTAGATTTTTAAACTTTATCTTAGCAACCTGTTGCTCAGTATCTGATATCTGGAAAGTTAAATCTATAAATTTAAGCTCCTGATCGTCTATTTTTTTCTAGACCATTATCCTTTTCTTTGTCACAAGCATTATATCTTTTCTCTAGCTGACTCACTAAATTTAGATTTTCAGAGTTTAACGGAGTAACCTTATCTGCAATTTTAGATATTTGGAGAGTTAGAGTAATTAACTCAAGCTCTTGAATTCCCACCTTTTCTTCTAGAGAAAAGATTTTTCTCAGTTATTTTACACATACAGTCAATCACTACATTTTAAAGCTTTTTTTTATCTTTCTAGTAGAATAGTTGTCCAAGTTTTATTTAAGGTCAGAAAGTGTTACCTCATTTTCTTGTTCATCTATATTCTTTGGAATAAAAGAAAACAAGGAATCAAAGTTCAACTTCTCACCCTCCATAACAAGTATGGAAACATCTGCAGACTTCTCAGCTTTATCAGATTCACTGGAGGAGTCACCCCAACCAGCTAAAAGTTTTTTAAATGCAAAATCAGCTACAACCTAACGTCTTGATTTTGCAAGGACCTAGTCCCTGTTCTTTCCTTTGTCACTTACAACATTGAGATACCCCTGATGGTCTATTTTATACATTGGATAATCTTTTGTGGAATTCTCAAGACTATTATATTTGTGACACACCTCCACTGTGACAACATTACTATTGCTAATTCCACTTTTTTGGAACTGACCACTTTTCCTCATAGCTTTAATAATTCCTTTTGATAAGTAGGATACGTTAGTGTATTCTTGATTTGGCTTTAACTTTGAAGCTTTTAAATACAAAGATTTTTCCTTTTTTACTTTCTTCTTTTCTTCTCCTTGCTATTTTTTGAGTTCATGTTTTTTCAGCTTCCCAATCATTTCATCCGTAGTAAGGGTCTTTAGGTTTCTTGCCTCAGTTATGGAATCCACTTTTCTTTCCCATGACTTAGGATGAACACCAAGAATCTTCCTCACTTGCTTATTCAGTAGAATCATTTCTCCTAAGCAGTGTAGCTCATTTGCGATGGAAGTAAATCTTGTATTCAGTTCCTGTATTGCCCCTCCTTCTTTCATAGTAAAGGTTTCATAGTATGTTGTAAGCATGTTAAATTTAGAATCCTTCACATTTATAGTTCCCTCATGACCAGTCTTCTAGAATTCCCATATTTCCGTAGCTATTTCACAAGCTGAAATCTTGTTGTTTCATATTGTCTTATGCCATAGACAAGAAATTTCTTTTCCTTGTAGTTCTACACAATTCTTTTCCTTTCTTTATCATTGAACTCCCACTTGCTTTTGATTATGATTCTTGTAATATCTCCTTATTTGACTTATTTTTTAGGTACATGAGGATCATCAAGAATTATATCCATCATCTGACTATCCTTAACCATAATGAAGTCAAACATCCTTGTTTTCCACCACCCATAGAACTGACCATTAAATCTAGGTAGTTTAGTGGTAGATTGCCCTTCTTTCATTTTAGGTGTAGATCCATGCTAACTAAGACACTCTAGGTGTATCTTTTAATCGGCTCTTGTACCAAATGTTGGAACCCTTGGGGGTTGCACCACTCAGTAAGGGACTAGGTCCCTCAAAGTCAAAAACTTATAAATCAACACTAAAGTGTTGGAAAACTAAAGGCTATGCAGGAAAGTAACAACATACAAGATTTAACGTGGAAACCCCCTTGGTCAAGGGAGGAATAACCATGGCTTGCCTTCACAAGAACCAAAGAAATCTAAACCTTTTGATTACAGACTCGATTTCAGTCTAACTCTAGGATTCTTTCACTTGTAATATGTCTACTCTAAGCTTATCTTGGTAACTCTACCAAGGACTCTCAAAAATTGGTTAACTGTAATCAGCAACGAGCTTAGGAAACTCTACCTAAGCACTTCTCTCAAAAAAATGAAAAAATACTCTTATTGCATGAGTAGTATTCTTACAAATCAGTACTCAAGAACACTCACTCACTCTTTAAGCATACTACAGATATAAGAACATGAGCAATGCTTGAGCAATCTTGAAATAGAGTTTTTGTTGCCTCTCTTCTCTCTTTAGATTTATGCAAAAACTATTAGTCAAAGAAGCATTTTTTTTTAATATAGAGGATTGATGATTAGGGAGGAAATATCATTAGACTAGGTTTCCTATTCAGTACAAGCAGCACCTGGAAGTTTGTTACTCAAGAGGACAAAACTATGCAGACACACGTGCCAGCTATACTGTACCATGAACAACCAAGGAACTTGTCCCTTGCAGTTAACTGCTCATCAACACTACACATAGCACCATCACAATTAACCAAATATTTAGACTAAAAATCAACGCCAACACATTATTCACCACCTAAATAAGTATAACCGTAAGATATGTATTTAGCTACTCATGATATTAAGTAGAATAGATATACCCAAATTAGACATCAAATCATCCATTGAAAAGAAAAATAAGTGAAATATCCAACTTTAAATTCAATCAACAAAGATTAATTATCTCATAGGAACACTCCATAATTTTCTTCTCACACACAAACTTGTTCTCTACTCTCCTAATTGGCAAAATTATCTAAAAGATGCTAAAACCATTAAGAATTTTTCTTTTTAATTTGGGGATACAACTCTGAGAAATTCCAATTTTGCCTATGAAAATTTCCTGGTCAGTCTCGATTGCCATAACCTGGTCGCAATTGCAACTCTTGTGATTGCAGTAGTTACTTCACGACCGCCACTTGTCAACTTTCCGACCTATCGCAATTGCAACCCTCAGAATGCGATTGTAATATCTTAGGTTTGTCTCTTTGGAATGATATTTAGGTTTTGCTCCTCTTACTTATTTTCTTCCCTTCTATCTTTGTCTAACTCATTTTCCTCAGATTTTCTACAAATTCACAATGATTTTAAATTAAAGTATTTTAATGAAGAATTTGCTTCATATAGTCAATTGATTCATTGAAGTGTGCAATGATGTGGATATAAATGAGTGGCAAATAAGCCACTTATCAACACCTTAACTTAGAACTTTGCTTGTCCTCAAGAAACACAAATCTATTCAATGAGGCGACTCAACTTAAAAGCCCATTCTATCAACCAAATCATCCCCATGATTTCAAACTTGATTAGCACTAATAATTAGCCAACAATCATGGGAAGAACTATTTGTGAAACTCCCCTTAAAATCAATCACACTTTTAAGGATAAAAAGACTTTTAAGAATAATAAAGCAACAACTACTAACTCTTGAGAGGTGTCTATCTATTAATAATGGATTGACTCCACTCCTTCACCTCATTTTTGAAACATGACAATTTCCCCAACCTATACTATTTTACATGCCTCCTCATGAAAAGAAATCCCAATACACAATTATTTCTATCATGCAATAAGGGACTAAAGTGCAACCACTAACTCTCACATGGAATATCTCAATGCAACTATGTTTTATGCCATATGCTTGCCCTTATTTTCAATCACTACTAATTTATAAACATTTGCATAGAGATATCAAAGGATTTTTTCAAGATTACAATGTAGGCTTAGAGAAGGGTAGAATAAACATTTGGGATAAAAATGAATACACACTCCTTGAACTCCACATTATGCACTACTAGATCCAACTTTGGGGTATGGTCCACTTCATTTATTTTATTCACATACGTGCCTACTTTTACTACTTTGGTTCACCCATCTTTTGAAAGCATTTTATTTGAATTTCTTGCATTTGTGCAATCTCATACTTTTCTTTCTTTTGTTGGTCCCTTCATTTTGCTCAATCATTTATCTTTATTGCTTAGTTTTTAGGCACCTGCTTACAATACCGTGTCCCAAAATCACCTCTTCAAAGATGCACCACCCCTAACTTAGTCTTTTACCATTAAGTTGGTCTTTCACGTTCAAGAAGGGTGGGGTCTAAAAGAGAGATAAACTTCAAATGGTTCAAAGCTTATAATGCGGTTACCAAAGAATGGTTAAAAGGTTTAAAAGGTTTGACAAGGGATACAATTCATGCATGGGTAGGCTTTTTAGGCGAAAGTGGTTTTCCATGTTCACAAATAAATCCTATGATCATTTCACCAACCATATCTAATCAAGATTAAATTAGAAAGACCACAGAGGAAAGTTTTAGATTACATAAGTAAGCATGAGAAACAATCAACTAAGCTCACTTCACATGATATGCAAACTTTTAGAGGAGGATCAATTGTGTTTCCTACTAGAGAAAAAAGAAGTTATTTACCACATAATACATCTAAAGAATTTGGATTCACAAAAAGAGGTAAACTATTGGTATAAAATCATTCATGTCCATGACCTTGATTTACACAAAAAATTTAGATGGGGGTTCTTATATAGAATTTCACCATGCAAGAGTAGCCATCGTTAGCACAAAAGCAAGCCATTATCTCACATTTTGGCTCTGGCAACGACAGAACATATGGCTACTCAAACTTCACTATAGAAATAATGGCAATCCAAAATCTATAATGCCATGGGTACACAGACTTCCCCTACATTTATAACTCAAAACCCCAAGCATGATGATTTCACCTTAAGAATGTCGTCACTCAGTCTATCATAGGGAATGGCTCATCCAACTTTAATATACACAAAGAAAAATAAAAACTAGGAATGAAAAACAAAAGTGATTAATCTACTAATCATAGGCACCATCAGAAAGATTAATATTACAACCCAAATCATCCATAACAAATTAAAAACACATCATCAAAATGAGCATTTTAATAATACTTACCCAAGAATAAAATATGAACTAAATCCAAAGACAGACACCTCCAATTAAAGAACATGTAGTTTCATCACTACATATAATGAAATCATAAAAAGAGTTTAAGGGGCTCCTTAAAACCGCATCAAGTATTGTCATAACTGTTCATCTCCTTAGCATTATAAGACTTTTTCTCATCCATATATGATAATGTATTTAGGACCTTATCATCATAATCTTCTTTCAGGGAAGGACTTCAAGACTTTCTATAAGCCCTTCAACCTTTTCAACATATAGGTGAAAATTTTTTCTTTTTTCTTCTCCCCTCTCTTCATCTTGGCATGAGAAACCCATAGCTCTTGATATGACTATTCCAAAGAAGTGTAGGCCTACTTAAGTCTGGTGATGGTGGCATCCTACTATTTCTAATCCTCATGAAACCTATCATAGTTATTTTGTGCAATATAGGAGTGGAAAGCGATGGAAGACTCTCCTAGCCATGTGGGCAATCTAGACACAAGCTCTAAGACTAATCTCATCTCACTCCAGTTATCCTCAAATGGACCTACTGCAAATGGCCTGCATGAGTTGATTTCATCATCCACTGACATACCTAAGTGACCTTTCTCTCTTTCTCCTTTGAAAGGGCACCCTCACTATCTATCATCAGTGGATAAATAGGTGTCTTTGAGGATATTCAGTTGTCCCTAAGGTATTCCTTAACCTCATTCCTCTTGTATAAATCCATGATCAACTATGGGAACATAAGCATTGGACCACCTCTTCTCTTGAAGTGTCTAATCTCACAAAGCACAAATCAACCAACATTAAAAGAAATGGTGTCTATAAGGCAAGCCATCATGTAAGACCTCATAACTGGAACATAAGTCATGTTGGTGGATACAGAAACATGGCTACAGATGATAATAAACCCAATCCTAACATTGATCGTGACCTTATTTAATGGTATCCCAATTTTTGTGACAGCCTATAGAAATTTATTCCTAGGCACAGTTTCTCATTCAACCATCTTCTCAAAGCGTAGTCCTCATGTCAATATCTAGCAACCCATATATTTCACTAATCTATTTTTCCCCAAAACGAACTTCCTTGCTTCGAATCCTCAAAACTGGTTTGAGATTTACACTACACTGAGATTTGGGTAGAATTCTCTAGCCCAATGCACAATGACCTAGCATGGATCCGGGGCTAATAACCTCCCCCAAGTGTCCACCAGTCTCATATGAAAGGTGAGGAGCTTCTCAGGTTTTTATTAAAAGATATGTTGGGATTAAATTCCTCCTAGTGAGGTCCTCATAATAAAATCTGTGACACTGAAGGGAAAGGAATCAAATCTAATCATAATTTGCCATGTTTATCTTAAAGGACCTGCAAAAACATAAATCTTTAACAATCAATATCACCAAGTAATAATAATGCTATGCGACTTAGTTAAGAAAAGGAAATAGTTTTTGGGTCTAATTTCGGCTTAAAATAAGGATTCAAGAGTTTGGATAGGCCTGTTAGACATGTATTTCATGTTACAATAGCACTCCACTAGGTTCATGATCGCAACACCTTAGAGGCCGATCAAATAGGCCTCAAGTCCTATGATCGCAGGTCATTAAATTTCAATTGCACTACTACAATCAAAGTTTGGTGACCGTGATTACTGTAACTGAAGCTGCATGCTTAGATTGATCCCGAACAAAACTACTATTTTTTCTACCAATTTGTGTACATAACAAGTAAATGACACTCAAAACATGAAATACAATTCCAAAATACTATATCATTCCCTTTAAACAGGGAAAAACTATCAAGGGACTCATTGTAATGCCCTAAGAACCTATCCCGAGATGTCACATGGTGCTCAAGGCCACACATGGCCGTGAGCTAACCCTCTAAACTTGTCATCATTTTTAGAACTCATTATAGCGCAAATCATGCTAAGATAAAGAGGAATAACCATGTCATGAACATACTGAAACATGAAATAATACTGCCCTGTACAAATAAAATACTAAAATATCTATACATGTTGGTACACTAGTCTGACAAAGCCTCTCTTACATAGGACTAAGGAGCCATTAGGACAGATCCCTAACTGACTCGTACTGAACTGAAAGTAAACAACCATCTATTAACAAGACAAAATAGGAGAAACAGGTCCTCAAACCATAAGGACTCACCAACTGTAGAAGTGTAGAGGAAGGTACTCAAAGATCACTGTCGCTGCCGAGACTGAGCACCTGAACCTATATCATGAGGAAATATAGAATACAAAAAAGTATGGGAGTTAGTACTTGGGAATGAATGAGTATGCGGGGGTGGATGCAACATTTAAATAATATCATAAACGTATAAGAATATCATGAATACTGACCATAATAATTCTCTTCGCTTGAATTATCTGAAACATTTATCTCATAAATCATCAATAGTAATACATGCTTCATAAATATCGTAAATCATTTATCTCAACTCAAACTCTTTAACTCATGACTTAGAGTGACTCGGAAACTCAAGAGACTTAAATCATTATGGATGTGGGAGTTTCTTATAACCGACATCACTACACCATGTAAGCCGCATGGAGTCCAACATTTTGCTTTCCTAAGGAGAGAACCACACATTGGCAGGGGTGTTGTAATCCTGCCAGGGAGTACAATCTCAATCTCATCTTCACAATCTCATACTCGGCCTTTGTCCCACAATCATCAACATCAATCCTACGGTGGCACGTAGTTCCGGAGAAATACCATATTTCCCGCTCGGTGCTAAATACTCTTCCCGAAATCAGCTCAGAATGCGTTAGGAAATCCACCTCAATCAATATCAACTCATGGGTCTATCATAAAGACCAAAACATAAATATATCTCATTTATAATTCATAAGCATCTTGTGGATTCCTAACTCGACTCAACTCAACTCAACACAATCTTTCTCGGCATCAAATATTTTTGTTTATCAAGTCATTTCAAAAACCAAAAGCTTCATGGAAACATCACAAGACTCAATCTTGACATTCAAGTTCACATATCAATATACATTCAATAGTTAAATTTCTCATGGAAAGGCATAACTGATAACACTTGTCTCAGATCATTCAAAAATCATAAATTCATATTAAGAATATTCAACTCATGGCACTTGAGTTAAATTTCTTAGAAATCATCAATACATATTGATAATATACAGCTCATGGAATAAACCCTCAATTTAGGAAATATGATGGTGAAATAATCATAAATATCAAACTTATTCAACTCAAATCTCATAAATCATAATTAAAGAAATTTGGGTGTAAACCCACTTGCAAAATCATGTAAATCAGTAGTAGAAATTAAACCTTTAGGCACAAGAACGAAAGGAGTGTTCTTGTTCAAACCCCACATACCTTGGATTTTGATTTTGAAGATATAGAAACTTGCTTAAAACTTCTATCTCACAATTTTAGATCAAGACCATGTTGCCTTTGACATGAGGGACTTAGTTCTTGAACAACTTGAAGAAATTTATGGGAGATTTCTTGAATTTCTTGGAGATGATTTGTTTTTTGGGTTTGGAAGAAACCTTAGGCTTCTAGAGAATTCTTGAGAGAAAATTGGAGAGAAATAGAGAGGAAATGATCTTTTCTTCTCTACATAGATATATATAAGGCGAGAAGGAGAGGAAATGACCAAGATGCCCCTTTGAAAAAGTTGAAATTTGCTCATTGGGGCCTGTGATGGTTAACCTTATCGTCCGTCAGAGAGACAAACGATCCACCAAGTCGTTCATCACTCGAACACCAAAACTGGAACGTTCTACCTCAACATAATGGTTGTCCTAACGATCCATCAAAAAAGTGACGGTCCACCAAGTCGTCTGTCACTTGAGGGCCAAAAATGAGACATTCTGTCTTGGTCTGACAGATACCTTGATGGTCCGTCAACTTTGTGACGATCCACCACTTTGACAGCCATACGACATCCCAAAAAGTGAGCTACTTCCTTGGCTTGATGGGACACTTGACGGTTCACCAAGGACCTGACGGTACACCACGTCGTCCATCAAACCTGGGGTATCTGATAGCATTCAGTAAAATGGCCATAACTCACTCATTAGATGTCGAATTTCGATAAAATTGGTATCGATGGAAATCTTATTCAATGATGTACATGACAAAAAGTGAAAATTAGAGAAAATCAAAGTCATATATATCCATTCAAAAGGACAGATTTAGACTTAAGGAATGATCGGGGTATTACAATATCTCCCCTTTGGAAACATTTGTCCTCGAATGTTGCTAGATAGGCCAAGAATAAGAGAAAATGAGGACGCATAACTGGAACTACTCACATAGAAGGGTTCACTTAACTCTAATACTCTTGAGTACTTTACCAAATTGACGAATCATATAGGGAATAACAATATAACTGAATGTATTAGATTAGAAGAAAACTGAATTAAGTAAATAGTACCTTCAGTTTGATTCAAACTCGTGGAGAAAAGATAAGGGTAACTGGCTCGCATATCCACTTCTGCTTCCCAAGTGGCGCCCTCTACTGATTGATTTTTCCATAGAACTTTAACTAGGGGAACTTCTTTGTTCCTCAGTCTACGGACTTGATAATCTAGGATTTCAACAAGGATTTCATCATAAGAAAGACTATCCTGAACATCACAACTTTCTGACGGATCAACAACAACAGAGTCTCCAATGTGCTTCTGGAGCATAGAAATATGAAATAGAGGATGGACAGCTGACAATTCTGTAGGAAACTCAACCTTATAAGCTGATTTCCTAACACGATCCAAAACTCTATAAGGGCCAACATAGCTGGGACTTAACTTTCCTTTATTTCCAAATGTTTTCACCCCTTTCATGGGTGAGATTTTCAAATACTCCTAATCATCAACTTCAAATTCAAGAGCTCTTCTTCTCACATATGTGTATGACTTCTGACGGCTCTGGGCTGTCTTCAACCTCTCCCGAATCAACTTAAATTTCTCCATAGCTTTGAACATAGTATTAGGTCCAATCACAATAGCTTTACCCACTTCGAACCAACCTATGGGCGATCTATATCGCCTTTCATATAAGGCTTCAAATAGAGTCATTCCAATACTAGCATGAAAACTATTATTGTAAGAAAATTCAATCAATGGCAAATGTTCATCCCAACTTCCCTTGAAATCAAGAACACAAGACATCAATATGTCCTCCAAAGTCTGAATAGTCCTCTCAGCCTGACTATCTATCTGCGGGTAAAAAGCGGAGCCAAGATGAACTTGGGTGCCAAGACCCTTCTGGAAGGCTCTCCAAAACTGAGAAGTAAATTGAGTACCTCTATATCAGATGATAGACAACGAAACTCCATGCAACCTGACTAACTTTCGAATATATAGCTTAGCATAGTCCTCCACAGTGAAAGATGTATGTACTGGAAGAAAATGTGATGACTTAGTCAACCTGGATATAACAACCCATATAGAATTATAATGATGTCGAGAGAGAGGTAAACCGGTCACGAAGTCCATATTCACTACTTCCCACTTCCAGGTAGGAATGCTAAATCCTTGCATCATACCGTCGGGTCTCTGATGTTCTATCTTTTCCTATTGGAAAGTTGCACACTCTTCTCTGAACTTTTCTACATCCTTTTTCATACCATTCCACAAATAAATTTCCCGCAAATTGCGGTACATCTTGGTAGCCCCAGGATGAATAGAATACCGTGCGCCATGTGATTCAGCCATAATTCTCTGCCTCAGATCATTAACATCAGGCACACACAATCTATTCTAAAATCTTAAGACACCATCTCCCCCTTGGGAGAAAACCTCTACCTTTTGGTCCTTAACTGATTCTTTCAGTTTGACCATCCAAGAATCCATATCCTGCTTCTCCTTTACTTCCGAAACTAGGGAAGATTTGGAACTACTCTGAACCCAAACACTACCCTCACCTGAACCGAGAAATCTAACGCCCAACCTAGCCAAATGATGCACTTCGTGGACCAACTCCCTCTTATTTTCCTCTACATGCGCTACACTACCCATGGACGATCTGCTAAGGGCATCTGCCACTACATTGGCCTTGCCCAGGTGATATAACACACTCATATCATAATTCTTTTGTAATTCTAACCATCGCCTCTACCGAAGATTCAATTCTCTCTGAGTAAAGACATACTGCAAACTCTTGTGATCCGTAAAAACATCAACATAAATGTCGTATAGGTAGTGTCTCCAAATTTTTAAAGCAAAAACCACTGCAGCTAACTCAAGGTCATGGGTTGGATAATTCTTCTCATGAGGTTTCAACTGTCGGGAGGCATAAGCTATAACCTTACCCTTCTGCATCAACACACAACCCAAAACAACTCTTGAAGCATCACAATATACAACAAAATTATCGACACCATTAGGCAGGGTTTTCGCAGGGGCTGAAGTGAGTCGAGTCTTCAATTCTTGAAAACTCTTCTCACAAGAATCTGACCACTGGAATTTAACCTTCTTTTGGCTTAACTGGGTCAAATGAGCAGCGATGAAAGAGAAACCTTCGACAAAACGGTGGTAGTATCCAACTAGACCTAAGAAACTTCTAATATCAGATGGGGAAATAGGTCTAGGACAATTTTTCATAGCTTCTACCTTTTGAGGATCAACTCGGATACCATCATAAGAAATAATATGACCCAAAAAAGCAAATGACCGAAGCCAAAATTCATACTTGTTAAATTTGGCAAACAACTGCTGATTTCTAAGGGTTTGCAAGACAATTCGAAGATGATTTGCATGGTCGTTCTCACTTTGGGAGTACACAAGAATATCATCTATGAACACAATAACGAACATATCCAGGTATGATCTGAACACTTGATTCATGAGGTCCATAAAAGCTGTCGGGGCATTTGTTAGCCCAAAGGACATGACCAAGAATTCAAAATGACCATAACGAGTGCGGAAAGCCATATTTTGAATATCTCACTCTATGACTTTAAGTTGGTGATAACCGGATCTCAAATCTATTTTTGAGAAGTAGCTGGCACCTTGTAGCTGATGAAATAGGTCATCAATTCTAGGAAGAGGGTACTTGTTCTTAACTGAGACCTTGTTGAGCTGACGATAGTCAATACACATGCACAATAAACCATCTTTCTTTCGCACTAATAGAACGGGTGCACCCCAGGGAGATACACTGGACCTTATAAAACCCTTATCAAGAAGATCTTTGAGTTGATCTTTTAAATCCCTAAGTTCTGCAGGGGCCATACGATATGGAGGAATATAAATAGGCTGGGTATCAGGGAGAAGATTAATTTTGAATTCTATCTCTCTATCGGGAGGTACCCCTGGGAGATCTTCGGGGAAAACATCAGGAAACTCATTGACAACACTAAGAGACTGAATAGTTGGAGTCTCAGACTTAGTATCCTTAACTCGAACTAAATGATAGATACAACCTTTGTAAATCAACTTCCTAGCTTTAAGATAGGATATGAAATGACTTTTAGGAGACACAGAATATATGGACCACTCAAAAGTTGGCTCATTAGGAAACTAAAATTTGACTACACGGTTACGATAGTCTATAGATGCATAACAAGAGTGTATCCAATCCATACCTAAAATAATGTCAAAATCAACCATGTCTAGCTCAATCAAATTCGCAAACATGAATCTACAAAAGACAATGATAGGATACTTCTTATATATTTGCTTGGTAACAACAGATTCACCCACGGGTGTAGAGACTAGGAAAGGCTCGGGGATCTTTTCAGCACTGATTTCAAAATTTATAACGACCAATGGAGTCACATAAGAAAGACTTGACCCAGGGTCCATTAACACATACGCATCAAAATAAAATACACGGAGTGTACCAGTAACAACATCTGGTGAATCCTTCTGCTCCTGGCTGGGTGGTATAGCATAAAAGCGATTTTAGCGCTGACCACCTACAGTACTAGATGAGGCACCTTGAAGAGGAGTAGGACAAACTACAGAGGCTGGAGCACTAATAGTCTAATTCTGGGGATGAACATCGTGACTCCCTTGTCTAGCACATGGGCAATCCCTAAATTTGTGGCCCAACTTACTGCAACCAAAGAAACCCCTCTGACCGATTAAGCACTCATCGAGATGGTCTCTACCGCACTTTGAGCATAGGGGAGGACGAGGTCTATTACTCACATTATCCTGGGACCAGGTCATAGAATGCCTATGACCCTGATCTGGGCTAATTCTAAATACAAGAGTACTGGATGATGAATGCGCTGGCACAAGAGAATGGCTCTGGAACTAAGGGCAGATCCCTCCAAAACATCTAGCCTGAATATACCCATGTTGTTCAGATCTAACTCTCTTATTCCCCTTCACTCTTTCTCTCTCCTTTACTTTGTCCACTTCAATCTGCTGAGCATGGATCATTAGTCTTGAAAGGTCCATGTCCCTATTAAGCATAGTAGATCTACACTCTTTCATGACATAACCAGATACACCGGCCAAGAACTTACTCATACAAGTACTAGAATCAGCCATCATACCTGGAGCATATTTAGAAAATTGGTTAAACTTATGGAAATACTCCTTAACTGTCATGGGGCCCTATCTCAAGTTCATAAATTCTTCTAATTTTGCTTCTCTCGGCTTTGGGGGAAAGAATCTATCGAAGAAGGCATCCTGAAATAATTTCTAAGTAACAGGAGCATCATTCTCCCTTCTACTTTTCCTCCATATCTCTACCCAATCATAAGCAACATCTTTCATTCGATAGGAAGCTAATTCAACACTCTTTTTCTCAGTCACGTACATAATCTGAGTAATCTTTCTTACTTTATCTAAATACATTTATGGGTCCTCACCTAATTTCAACATAGAACTTAGGTGGATTCATTCGCATAAAGTCATGAACCCAAGCTACAGCAAAATTATTTCCATGCGAAGGTGGAACAGTAGCCTGGTGTTGGCTTGAGCATTGGTGGTGACCGCCTGGGCTAGCACTTGGAAAGCTGCTCGAAATTCAGCATGGGACACCGTCTCACCTAAAGGATCAACGGGTTGAGGTCGTTCATTATTTCGGCAAGCTCTACGAGGAGGTACTTTCCATCATAAGAGAGCATGGACTAACAATAAAGAGAAACAATCATAGGCACGATAGACTCTTGAAACAAAGATACAACTTTTCCTAAAATGTCCTTCAGCCTCTTGCTCATAGATGTGGCGCGCTACACACCGATGATCAAGACTCTACATAACGCATCTTGTCAAACTCCCTAGGAATCCTTGAACCTTAGGCTCTGATACCAAGCTTGTAACTCTCCAAGAACCTATCCCGAGATGTCACATAGTGCTCAAGGCCACACGTGGACTTGAGCTAACCCTCTAAACTTGTCATCATTTTTGGAACTCATTATAGCACAAATCATGCTAAGATAAAGAGGAATAAACATGTCATGAACATACTGAAACATGAAATAATACTGCCCGGTACAAACAAAATACTAAAATCTCTGTACACGCTGGTACACTAGTCTGATAAAGCCTCTACTGCATAGGACTGAGGAGCCATTAGGACAGATCCCCAACTGACTCATACTGAATTGAAAGTAAAGAACTATCTATTAATAAGACAAAATTGGAGACACAGGTCCTCGAACCATGAGGACTCACCAACTACAGAAGTGTAGAGGAAGGTACTCAAAGATCACTGTCGCTACTGAGACTGAGCACCTGAACGTATATCACGAGGAAATATAAAATACAAAAGAGTAAGAGAGTCAGTACTTGGGAATATCCTGAGTATGTGGAGTGGATGCAATATTTAAATAATATCATAAATATATAAGAAAATCATGCATGCTGACCATAATAATTCTCTTCTCTTGAATTATCTGAAACATTTATCTCATAAATCAACAGTAGTAATACATGCTTCATAAATCTCACAAATCATTTATCTCAACACAAACTCTTTAACTCCTGACTTAGAGTGACTCAGAAACTCAAGAGACTTAAATTATTATGGACATGGACGTGTTTTTATAACCGACATGACTACACCATGTGAGCCACATGAAGTCCATTATTTTTCCCTCCTAAAGGAGAGAACCCCATATTGGCAGGGGTGTTGTACTCTTGCCAGGGAGTACAATCTCAATCTCATCTTCACAATCTCATACTAGGCCTTTGGCCTACAATCATCAACATCAATCCTATGGTAGCACATAGTTTTGGGGAAATACCATATTTCCCGCTCAGTGCTAAATACTCCTCCCAAACTTAGCACAGAACACGTTAGGAAATCCACCTCAATCAATATCAACTTATGGGTCTATAATAAAAATCAACACATAAATATATCTCATCTGTAAATCATAAGCATCTTGTGGATTCCTAGCTCGACTCAGATCAACTCAACACAATCTTTCTCGGGATCAAATACATTTGTTTATCAAGTCATTTCAAATATCAAAAGCTTCATGGAAACATCACAAGACTCAATCTTGACTTTCAAGTTCACATATCAATATACATTCAATAGTTAAATTTCTCATAAAAAGGGATAACTCATAACACTTGTCTCAAATCGTTCCAAAATCATAAATTTATATTAAAAATATTCCACTCATGGAACTTGAGTTAAATTGCTTAGAAATTATCAATACATAATGATAATATACAGCTCATGGAATAAAACCTCAATTTAGGAAACATGATGGTGAAATAATCATAAATATTAAACTTATTCAACTCAAATCTCATAAATCATAATTAAAGAAATTTGGGTGTAAACCCACTTGCAAAATCATGTAAATCAGTAGTAGAAATTAAAACTTTAGGCACAAGAACAGAAGGAGTGTTCTTCTTCAAACCCCACATACCTTGGATTTTGATTTTGAAGATATACAAACTTGCTTGAAACTTCTTTCTCACACTTTTAGATCAAGACCATGTTTCCTTTGACTTGAGGGACTTAGTTCTTGAACAACTTGAAGAAATTTATGGGAGACTTCTTGAATTTCTTGGAGATGATTTGGTTTTTGGGTTTGGAAGAAACCCTAGTCTTCTAGAGAATTCTTGAAAGAAAATTAGAGAGAAATGGAGAGAAAATAATCTTTTATTCTCTACATAGATATATATATATAAGGCCACAAGGAGCATAAATGACCAAGATGCCCCTTTGAAAAAGTTGAAATTTGCTGATCGGGGTCTGTGACAGTCAACCTGACAGTCCATCAGAGAGACTGGCGGTCCACCAAGTCATCCGTCACTCGAACCCCAAATTAGAACATTCTTTCTGGACGTGATGATTGACTTAATGGTCCATCAGCAAAGTGATGGTCCACCAAGTCATCCAGCACTTGAGGGCTAGAAATGAGACATTCTGTCTCGGTCTGATGGATACCTCGACGGTCTGTCAACTTTGTGATGGTCCACCACTTTGACCATCACACGACATCCCAAAAAGAGAGCTACTACCTTGGATTTATGGGACGCTTGATGGTTCAGCAAGGACCTGACGGTACACCACGTCGTCCATCAAACCTGGACTATCTGATAGCATTCAGTAAAATGGCCATAACTCACTCATCCGATGTCGGATTTCGATGAAATTGGTATTGATGGAAATATTATTCAATTCTTTACATGAAAAAGGTGGAAATTAGAGAAATACAACATGGTTTAAACATCAATCACTTTGGAAGTCATACATATCTATTTAAAAAGACAAATTTAAGCTTAAGGAATGATCGAGGTATTACACTCATCTAGAAATTTTACCAAACACTTGGTGTAAACCTTTATTTAATCCATATTTTGACAAAAATTTGTGTACTCAAGACTTTCCCAATGATGTACACACCAAAAACAACAACTACCACACAACAAACTATTAATTTAAACACTAATTAAGCACATAATTAACAAATCTAGGTCATTATCCTAAACATAAATCCTAAGACCCAAATACAAGCATTAAAGAACTCATTAAAAGGAAATACCATACACTTGAATGCTAATAGGGAAGCCTAGCACCTTAGAGACTCTTTAAAATGATGAAAAAATATTTTTTGGTTATTTGAAGGGAGTTCAATATGGGAACCATTTTTAAGATGGTTACCATTTTATAACTTCAACATACACAACCATGATTCAGCAGTTGCGATTGGAATCATAAAGGGATAGCAAGCGCAAACAACTTACGTGATAATGGAACCTTAAGCTTCGCTTGGGTAGACATAAGTCTTGGATCGCAATCGCGATCTGAGTATTATGGTCGTGATACCTAAGTCCAGGATCACATGCCTTGTTTTTCATTTGTTCCACCTCCACTCAATTCCACTTCACCTATTACTATTCAAATTCTGACTAAGTTCACACATTTCTTACCCGTGCATACATCCTATACAGCTGAGGATTTTGCTAGATTGTATATCTAGGAGCTAGTTAGGCTATATAGAGTTCCCTTATCTATTATTTTTTATAGAGGTACTCACTTCAATTCTGATTTTTTGAGGGCATTTCAATAAGGTATTGGTACCCAAGTTTATTTGAGTTCTTTTTTTCATCCGTAAATAGATGGTCAGGCTGAGAGGACTATTCTGACTCTAAAAGATATGTTGAGGGCATGTTGTTTTGAATTCAAAGGTAGTTGGTATGAGCATTTTCCATTTATAGAGTTTTCTTATAACAATAGTTACCATGCTAGCATCGAGATGACATTATTTAAGGCTTTGTATGTAGAAGATGTAGATCACCCATAGGCTGGCTTGAAATGGGTGAAGCTATAGTAAATAGACCTGATGCAGTATTTGAGGCTATGGAAAAGGTGAAGTTTATTAGAGAAAGGTTGAAGACAACTCAGAGTCATCAAAAGTCATATGCCGACGTGAGAAGAAGGGATCTTGAGTTTGAGGTAGGTGATTTGGTATACTTAAAGATTTCACCTATGAAAGGAGTGAAGATGTTTGGTAAAAAAGGAAAGCTTATTCCCCATTATGTGGACCCCTATCGAATCTTAAGTCGGGTTGGTAAAGTATCCTGTGAAGTTGGGTTGCCTACAGAGTTATCATCCGTTCATCCTATTTTTCATGTCTCCATGCTTAAGAAGCATATTGATGATTCCATTGTAGTGGATCCTTCGGAGAGTGTTGATATTTAGAATAGTCTTTCATTTGATGAGATTCCTATTGAGATTCTAGATTTCCAAATTTGCAGACTGAGGAACAAAGAGGTTCCCTTAGTAAAAGTTTTGTGGCGGAACTAGTCAGTTGAGGGCACTACTTGGGAGGCAGAAGTATACATGTGAGTCAAGTACCCGCTCCTCTTCTCCTCGAGTTTAGACCAAGCCGAAGGTATTATTCTTATTTAATTCATCCCTTCTAATATAAAGTTCAGCTATGTATCTATTCTTACATGAGTTCTTGTAATTTTTGAAGTATTCAAGAGTTTAGAAAGATTTTAAGCCCGTTTAGCAAATTGCTTCAGCTATGTGTACTCAGTTTTTTTTGTGTTCTTAGTCTAAGTAATGGCATTCAAGGATGAATGTTCCCAAGGGGGAGATATTTTAAGAACCCACAAAAGTTTCCTCGTAGTATAAGCCTTAGTGCGTGTCAAGTGAAGTGTAATTCATGCCCTTAAAGATTGAGAAGTGACTTCCCAAGTGATCAATGTTTTAACCTTGATTGAATTTTTCTAAAAATGACTTTGTATCATGTAGATAATTGAATTAGCTTTCCAACAATACCAATTTTGTCCAAATTTGATATCGGGGTGAGATGTTATGGCCGTTTTACTGAGAGTTGTCGAGACCGCCCACGTACGATGAACAGGTTGATGGACCGTCGAGTTTCCAAAGGACCATCACCTGAACTATCGCAACTAGGGAAGTGACTCCCTCTTCTGTCCAAAGTACGATAGCCAAGATGATGTACCATCAAGCTAGCGATAAACCATCGCTAGGACCATCGCAACTAAGGTAGTATGTCCTTTTTCTGACCAACGTGCGACGGATGATCCGACGGACCGTTAGACTAGCGACGGATCATCACTCCGACCGTTGCAAATCCTGTTTAGTATTTTTAAGTTGTTTTTAAAATGATATTTTAAGGTTTTTCCCTTTCAGTACCCTGATATATTCAAAACGGAGCAGATAGCCTCATTATCTCCCAAAACGTTCAAGAGCTAGGGTTTCTTTCTCAAGAGAAAATCTAAAACCTTTCTCCAAGAAATTCAAGAACTCACCATAGATTCTACAAATTGAGTTGAGATTTGAGATCCCCAAGTCCAAGACTTCAAGAACCCTCTCTCAAAGAGTAAGAGAAATAGTTTCAAACATACTTGTACATCCAATTGCACAATCTAAGGTATATGGGGTTTTGAACAAGGGTAATCCTTTCACCCTTGTGCCCGAAGACTTATTGCATAATAAGAGTATGAATATTATTTTCTGTAAATGCATACACCCCTATATACTCGGTACATTCACAAGTGTTGATCCACATATACGTCTATGTGCTAAATTGTCTTATAATATAGGTTCAGGTGCTCAGTCCCAGCCTCGTTATTAATTTTTGAGTACCTTTGTCTACATCTCTACGTTGGTGAGTCCTCATGGTTTTAGGACCTATCTTCAGACATTTTAGTGTTTTAGTAGACATATTATTGCCTTAACTTTAGTTTGAGTCAGTTGGGGACCTATCCCAATGGCTCTCTAGTAGACTTGAGTAGTAGAGGCTTTGTCAGACTAGTTTTCAGATTGTTAGTATATTGAGATTTCTAATTTTATAGTCATTTAGACCGAGTATTTTCTTTATATTCCTATCATTTGATACGACATTTGCCTGTGTTTTGTTTATTTGTTCTCATAATAAGTTACTCTATAAAGTAACAGGCTCAAAAGGTTAGCTTGTGGCTACTTGTAGCCTTAAGCACCATGTGACATTTTAGGAGGAGATTTTGGGGAGTTAACCCAAATCAAATCGTCCAAAACAAATTAAAAATGCATCATTAAATTAAAACGTAAAGCATCCAATGAGAATCTCAATAATACATATCCAAGAATCAAATATAAAATAAATACAGAGGTGGGCACCCCAGCTAAAGAGCTTGCAATGTCCACACTATATTTCATAAAAGCATAAAAAGAGTTTAAGGGGCACCCTGAGACCATATCAAGTACTTTCACAACTCTCCATCTCATCAGCATAATCATACTTTAGCTTATCTTCATCTAACGACATCACTGCAACCTCATCATCAGAATTTGCTCTTGAGAAAGTAAGATGTTCTCTGGGCTTCAAAACTATCCATAAGATATTCATTTCTCTCTAAATGTAGGTGGAATTTTTTTCTCCCTTCTCCATTTCTTGCTATGAGAATCCTATATCTCCCGATGAAATTTTTCTAGGGAAGAGTATGATCGATCAAGTCTAGAGATGCTAGCCCTCTATAATTTTTTATTTGTCTTAAACCTCTGATAGTTATCCTGTGGAACATAGGAGTGGAGAGTAGTGGATGACTCTCCTTACCTTATGGGAAATCTAGAAACAAGCTCCCAGATTACTCGCATCTCACTCGAGAGCTCCTCAATTGTCCCTACTACAGATGTCTTTCAAGAGTCGATATCATCATCCACCAATTTACCCAAGTAGATATTTCCCTTTTTTCCCTTTGAAAAGGCACCCTCTCCACATATATTTAATGGGTAAATGGGTATTTACAGGTATATCCAATGGTCACTTAGGTACTCCTTAACCCTAACCCTCTAGCATAACTCTGTGCTCAAAGATGGGATCATAAGCATTGAGCCACCTCTACTCTTTAAGTGTCTAAATCTCATAAACCATATATCGACTAACATTTAAAGGGATGTTGTCAAGCGAAAAGCCACCATCTGAGCCCTTATAATTGAGACATAAGTCATGTTGGTTGACAGAGTAACACAACTACAGATAATAGTAAACTAGATTAGAACCTCGGTAGTGAACTCCTTTAATGTTATCCTAGTTTTTGTGGTTTCCCGTGGAACATCCCTTTTGAAATACCTCTGATTTTTGGCAATTGAAAATTTCTTCATCTATAAGCTTACTGCTTTGATTATAACTCACCCTATGAGACATAAAGATATGTTACGGGTTGTAAGCACCAAGTCGTAAGGTGTCCAGTATGATTGGCCTAAGATATTTTATTTATTAATACTTGATTCACAAGAAGTAAAGACATAATACGAGTCATAATGATCAAATCATTAGATTTCCAGTGTTCACCCAATTTGGTTCTGATCTAACTTTTACTTGGACCCTACGAGTTGTGGGGTCACGTGATTAGTCGGTTGGTTGAGTCAGAACGCCAACAATAGGTGGGGGCATGGATACTATTTTTTTATGACTCACGGTAATGAGTCCTATGGTGTGGTTATTAGTCGATGGGTGACTCACAACCAAAGGTGACACTTTTTAAGTTTTTAAGTTGAGGGTACTTTGAACATTTCCCCACTTTACCCCCTTAGACACCATGACATAAAACCATTTATTGGACTTTATTATCTTACTATTCTCTATCTAATACTCCTAAATACTCTCTAAAATTCTCCATTCAAGTTAAAGCTAGGGTTCCAAGAGAGATGGTCATCTTGGTATTTGAGGCATTTTATCTTTCCCTATACTTTTATTTTCTTAAAACATGATTTGGATAAGATTTATATGGTTTTGATATTAGGTTTTGAACTATGGGTTGAGGGTTTTAAAATAATTTTTTTAAATGCTTCTTCAATGATATTTATGAAATTATTTTTCTTAAATTAATGGTAGGTAAATATTTTATGGTGCATGGGGATGGTAGATAGACATGGGTACAAAGAAATTCTAAAATAAATTGGTTTGGTATGGAAATTGGTAACAACCTCAAACCACAAGCATAATTTGTTTTAGAATATGCATTATCATTTGGTTTGATTTATTTCTTGACACTAATACATGGCTTAATTGGTTATAGGAAAAAAATTGGTCTTTAAAACCTTATGGGGTAGATGAGAATACCCGAAGTGATTTTATAATAGAGTCTTCAGGGTACATGGGAATCCCTAATTGTCGGCTTAATGACATTACTTGCAAATTACAGTCTGTACGATAGTACCACTTAATAATGACTTAATAATTAAATCCTGGTATTGGTGGTTAGGTTATGTGTTAAATGTTTTAATTTATCTATATTGGGGGTTGTGTTAGCTAGCCATAAAGGTGTGATTCCAAAGGACTAATACTAGAAACTCATGTTTGCCAACATGGGAATTGGTCCTGATGACTGAGTGCTTGTAGGGTAAAAGGGAATCCCCTAAGTGCACAGACATATATATATATATCATGGAGGGTGAAGAGTAAAATTAAATCCTCAACAATCTATGATATCTTCAGTTCATACAGCTAACACGTACTGGGGCCTATCCAGGGGGTCATACTAGATCCATACAACCCATGGGTTGATTATGAAGATAATGCTTCAAACCCTAGGTTATGGTATTGTTTAAAGTTCATGCTAAGCCTTACACCATACCCCAATAAGTGTATATGTATATGTAAATATACTTTATATGATATTACACATTTGATGTTGTACTGATTTAAACTGTTATCTTGGCATTATTTTGTACCTATATCCCTGAGTAACATGCTACCGCTCCAACCACTATCCATCTTTGCACGATATATCTCCATGCAATATAAGAACTGACAATATTTCCACATCTCCTACTAATGACTTGGATTTGGGATCAGCTAGCAAGTTAGATTGAAGTGGTGAGATTCAATTCATTCAAAGACCCCATTTTATAATTATGGTTTTCTTTACATTTTTACTATTCCTTTGGATTTGGTTTTTGGCTTTTGTCGAGGGTATGTCCCAACATATTATTGACATTCTATTTTGTAGAGGCGTTGGTGAATTGCTATGGTGATTGGGTGGTGTTGGACAGTAGGTTGGCTTGTTATCTCACTTTGATTATAGACATATATTAAAATTTTCTTAAGCTATTATTTTCTATCTTGTTATATTCTTGGAATTTATACGACCTTACGGTATGATATGTTTGATATGATTAGGTTATGACAGTGATTTTTGATCTATGTAGTTCTTGAGATACCCGTCATTGCCAGTCCTTGGTTCGGGTCATGACAAAGATGGGATCAGGGCCTAGGTTTGGTATCATTGGGTGTCCAATAAAGTTATTTCAAGTAGAGGCTCATTTATGGGTATGTAGTATGCCACACTTATACGTGTGAGGCTATGAGACATTTAGGAATATTTCCTTTTCTTATCAATCTATTTCAAGTTGTAGAGTCTATGGTCTTGAATTCTTCTAATTCCTATTTGTTCATCTTTTAGATCATGCTTTCGAGAAGATCTGGTGTCCATTGAGACTTTTCTATCCTATTTGAGAAACTTGGATGGAGCTCATCCAACTTCTAGGGTCCAAACCCCATTAAAAGTCACTGCATCCGACTGTCCTCATGGAGTCCCACCTGTCACCACCAATCCTATTCTTGAGGGTGACACTCACACTTAGTTATCTCAAGAGGATATCACTAATGCTGAGTTATATCACTCCATTAACCTATTTACCGAGTTAGAGGCATATCAGTCCCAATTGTCGAGTCCAGTGGGCATTGCTTTGAGTTCATCAAAGACCACCGATTTTGTTAATTTATGAGGTTGCATCCTCTGACTTTTATCGGTCCTAATATTAAGGAGAATCCTTGGAGTTTTATTGAAGACATGTAGAAGTTCTTTTGGATTATGCATGCTTCAAATGTTTAGGGTGCAGAATTCGCAGATGTAACAACCCAAGACTACCCCCTAGTCCTTACATAGTGGTTACGGTCCCCAGAGACCACAAGCTAACTATAATGCCCCGCAAAATTCTCTTCCAGTCTGAGCCTTAGAGCGTATTTGGTAAAGAGAAAAATCTGAGTCTAAATGTTTTAGAAATATCTTTCCAAGTATGAAATACTTTGAATCGTGTGAGAATCTATTTGAGCATGAATAAAGATCATAGAGGTCCCCTAACTCAAGGATGAGTTGAAATCTTTCCTATTGTTCAAGTTTTAGCGACCGTCAAATCATGACGGCCTATCACCAACTTTACGGCTTGTCATGGATGTCGTCAGCTATTTTTTTCAGCAATTTAAGGCCATTTTTGCAAAGGTAGTTTGGTCATTTCCCACCTTCTGGAAGCCTCTATAAATATGATAATACTCATTCAAACCCTGATTTCTCCATTTCTCTTCCAATTCTCTAAAGAGAGAATATCTAGGATTTCAACTCAAGAACCCTAATCTTCCAAAAATTAGTCCATAAATTCTTCAAGATTTCTTCAAGAATTAAGTTCATCATAGTGTGGGCTTCGAGAATTATTTATGACAAGTGAGGATAGAGTCTCAAGAATTAGAATTCATCCAATTTCAAAGATTAAGGTATGTAGATGTTGATTCTTGGATCCCTTTCATCCAAGAAGCTCAAGAACCCTTTTTAAAATATGAAGATTTTATGTTTGTGAGATTCCATGATTTTTATGAGTTGAAATTGATGTTACATGTGTTGTTGAATTTTGATTCATGTTTGTTTACAAGATTCATGAGCCTTGACCCTAGTAGGTTGAATCCATGTGATGTTTGTGATGAATCTGTCTTATGTTGCTTTCTATGTGATGTGTTCAAGTCAAATCGGTGTAGAAATGGTTGAATAAGCAAATCATGTTCCCCATAGGTTTGATAAAGAGCTTAGGTGAAGCATAAGGTCCATTGTAGCATGTTGAAGATGAAACCCCAAGTTGTGAGTTAGTTTATGCATGCCTAGTGTTTGATAAAATGCCCAAGTGAATGAATTATTCCATGATAGTATGAAGTTTTCTCAAGCCATGTGATATCCAAACACATGTCAAGATTTATATAGGTATGAAATAGTTGAGGTAAAACCTTGTTAAGTGGAGTACAATCTAGTAGCATGTTTTCCCTACGTTATTATATGACTATGTTTCTGAGATGCTTAAAGTGACCCCTTGGCGACTGTGATGATGAATAAGATGTTTGTAATCGTTAAATGCTTGAGGTGATGTCTTGAATGATTATGATGATGAATGAATGATTATGATGATGCATGAATGATTGTGATGATATACGAATGATCGTAATAGTGAATCGATGATTATGCTTTACTTTTATGCTATTGAGTCCTGGGGGTATTTATACTCGACAATAGAGTTGTTGTCTAGATCCCATGTCAGTTTCTCAATAATTCCGGTCAATCTATGATTCTTAGAACTCAGTGAACTATAGAACTCTGTATCCTCAGACAAGTGCACAACTTAAGAAAGCTCAATAATCTCAGTTATCTCTGTAATCTCTATATCGCTAGTAATCTAGCCTCAGCCCTGTAATCAGCTCAGATCTAATAGTATTCAAGTGATTTAATTCTAATCTCAAAAATGATATAAGTAATCTATTTAAGCTCTGTGTCTTCAGTCAGTTACCATGATTCGATACCTTTTCCATCAGATACGGAACTAAGTAATCTCAACATAACTCAGTTAGATTTTTTAAGAAACATGATCATTATCAAATTCATTTTAGTTGTGTTCAGTTAAGATTTTAGTTAAAATATTTCAGTTGGGAGAAGAAGCTAGCACTGAGCGAGAGAAGGGATTGCGGCTCTCCCTTCATAGAGTCCGAGTCGTTAGGAGCAATCCCTGAACTCCAGAACTGCATAGCCAGTGTAAGATGCAGGATTCCCCATCAATAGAGGCTATCACCGTTAGAGAGGTTTGACTATTATATTGCCTCAGGCCGCCTTACTGCGAGGGTTATCCAATCAGAGAGGCTTGACCTAAGAGGTCTTTACCCATGGCACAGTATTGACACCCTTCCAACTAGGGTTACAGGTTGTACCCCACCTGTGGAAGGTTGGGGAATGTCAGTTAAGTAACTACTGCCCACAGTTGTAGTTTCAGTATCAATCTTCAGAAATTAGGACTGTGTGGTACAGTCATCTATCTCAATGAGGAGTTAAGATAGTTATATTGATTCATAGAACATCCCATCAGATAGGCTTGGTCTCATATACAAATTCTTATTATCATATCTAGAGATCTCCTGTCAGATAGGCTTAATCTCCATCTCAGATTCTGCTAAGTATTCGTATTGGCAGATTCATACATGATCATTTTTCTTAACATTGATAATATCTTTCGGAATAATCTGTTAGAAAAGTTGATCTCTAATCCTGTCAGTCGAAAGTAGTTAGCCCAGAATTCAGTCCTTGATGTGACTACGTTAAGACTTTCAGTTATGAGTATCAAATGAGTTAGTGATTCAATATCTCATGTCAGTAGTGATTTTAGTCTGCAGTAAAGTGGCTATCTGAGTTTCAGTATCTAGAGTTGCGATGATTGTGTTCTTGGTCTGTGCATTCATATATGTGTTCTCATGCGGTATCTTCATGATTATTCAGATTAGATATTGTGCATGCATGAGCCCTTGAATTAGCCTACCTCGTCTACATACTCGGTACATTCCTGTACTGACGTATTTGTGCTATGGTATATTATTTAACACTATTGGTTCAGAGGCACAGGATCCAGATTAACCTCAGCAGTTCAGTCCCAGTTAGCAGCAGTAGCAGTGAGTCTTCTTCTTTTGAGGACTTAGTTTACTATTATTGCTTCAGACTTTGTTTATTTTCAGTTGAGGAAGTTAGTTGGGGTCCTGTCCCTTCAATTCTGCAGTTTAGATAGTTTAGAGGCTTTTTAGATGGATGTATTAGTATTCAGTTTTTCTATATTATGAGTATTCATAGATGTGTTGAACCTTATGGCTAGTTTCTACATTTATTTCAGATATTATGCAGTGTACAGGAACAGATATCAGTAAAGGGTTAGCTTGTGGTCCTTCAGGGTCATAAGCACCGTGTCACATCTCGGGATGGGATCTCGGGACGTTAAAAATTTGGTATCAGAGCCTAAGGTTCAAGATTGTCCTAGGGAGTCTAAGAATCCACATCTAGTAGAGTTTTGTGCATGGGTGTGTAGCGCGCCACATTTTTGTACACGAAGCTACAAGATGTTCTTAGAAGCAGTTTCCCTTCTTTCAGTGATCATTTTGTGTGAGTGAGCATGAGATCAAGTTGGTTCTCAGTCTAATCCACTTATTTCTTCCAATTACAGAGTATGCCTCCTCGCAGAGATTTTATCCATAGGGTTGATGACCATCCCCCAAATCCAGTAGATCCTGAGAATTAAAGTGTGTCACATGCAGAGTTTCAAGTAGCTTTTCAGGTGCTAGCTCAAGCTGTGACTAGTGTTCAGGGCAATTGTCAGGCTGCAAACCCAGCTCAGCTAGATGGGGACTCTACCACAGCCATTATTAGAAGTTTCATGAAAATAAACCCGACCAAATTATTTGGGTCAGTAGTAGATGAGGACCCGCAACTTTATCTAGAGGAGGTGAGAAGATCACCTAGATTATGCATGTTTCTAAGAAGGAGAGTGTTGAGTTAGCATCTTATAGGTTAAAGGATGTTGCTCAAGATTGGGTAGTGATGTGGGAAAAGAGTAGAGGGGAGAATGCAACTCCTGTGACTTGGATAGAGTTTCAGAGTGCCTTCCTCAATAGTTTTGTCCCACTAGATATGAGAGAGGCTAAGGTAGAAGAGTTCATGAAACTAAGGCAAGGTTCTATGACTATGACAAAGTATTGTCTTAAGTTTAACCAATTAGCTAAGTATGCTCATGACTTGATAGTTAGCCCTAGAGCGAGTATGACTAAGTTTGTAATTGGTGTATTCGGGTTAGTATTGAAAGAGTGTAGATCTTCTATGCTCAATAGAGATATGGACCTTTCTAGGCTAATGATTTATGCATAGCCGATTGAGGTAGATAAGATGAAGTAAAGAGAGAGAGAGAGTAAGAGAGCCAAGACAGGTAGTCGTGGCTTTTCACAGTCAGGGTCTCAAGGTGGTAGTAGTTCTTAGTATGGTTGAAGATTTTTATTTCTAAATCCATCTTCAGCTAGTGTACCCGTACCTATGTTTGGGGGTGTCAGATTTGAGGAAGCACCAAGCTCCAAATCCCAGAGTAGTACTAGTGGTGTTCGTACCCATCCGCGTTGTGGAGAGTTTAGTAGGTGCCACCAAGGTATGTGTAGAGCTTGTAGTGATGTGTGTTTTAGTTGTGGTGAGCCAGGCCATGGAATGCGAGAATGTAGAGTGCTGACTCAAAGGGGTAGACTCTGTGCATTTCAGGCTAGCCTTGATTGGGAAGGATTCCCTAAAATAGACCCGGGTAGGTTATGAGCCCTTTATCTTTATGAAATGCATTGATAGATACTTTTCTCCCATTTTGAGCTTATATGTTATCATGAGTCATGCATGAGTTTTCTATCTTGATCGGTCAATCATGACCCTATCTGTAGGTGCCCCGCGCACTACCCCAGTATTTTAGCGAAGTGTGTTTAGAAGGAAATAGAGTCCGAAGAGGGAGATACCCTATAGTATTATGATGTTGCATTCCATTAAATTTATTCTGATGCATGTTCAGATTTTATTTATGAAGTTAGCATCAGTCGTTATTACATTGTCAAGTCGAGCTTTTGAAAGTCAGCTTAGCCAACATTCATGTTTTAGATAAGTGTATTCTATAGAAATAAGTTCAGCTTATCAGTGTGTGATCAGTCATGTATTCTTGAGATCGGCCCAGTTATGAGTTCATGCATCAGATATGCATGTGTGTTATGAGAATTCAGCTATGAGTATCATCGGTCGAGTATTGCAAGCACCAGATATGAATCATGCCCAGTATGAGAACTTAGTATGTCAGTTATTCCAGTTGCATAAACATGCCTTGAAATGTTTCCATTTCTTGAGTAGGTTCTATTGATCCGTATTTTTAGTCTATCAAGCGACATTCGAGGACGAATATTCCCAAGGGGGAGATAATGTACTACCCCGCAAGATTTTCTTCCAGTCTAAGCCTTAGAGCATATTTGGTAAAGCGAAAAATCCGAGTCTAAATGTTTTAGAAATATCTTCCCAAGTATGAAATACTTTGAATCGTGTTGGAATCTATTTGAGCATAAATTAATAACATAGAGGTACCCTAATTCAAGGATGAGTTGAAATCTTTCCTATCGTTCAAGTTTTACTAACTGTCAAAATTTGGTTCAATTTCAATCGACAATAAATCACTGTATATATCAAAATATAGGATCTACTATATATCAAATGAAAGATCTTTGAATTATCTTTCCAACGATACCAATTTTGTCAAAAACCAATATCGGAGTAAAGAGTTATGCCCATTTTATTCCAGCATGTCTGGCTGGGAAACTAGTGACGACAATTGTGACAAGCCGTCACGTCCTTGATGGCCTATCACCAATGTCGTCAGACCTGGGCAAATTTCTGACCCTGGTGAGGAAATTTTGTGACAATCCGTCACTCCCGTGATGTCCTATCACTAATGTCGTCAACCTTAACCAGAAACTCAAAATTTCACCCTTTTGTGATGAGAATTCATGTCGGCCTATCACCAACTTGACAGCTTGTCACGGATGCCATCAGCTTTTTTTTCAGCAATTTAACGACATTTTTGCAAGGGTATTTTGGTCATTTCTCACCTTTTAGAAGCCTCTATAAATATGAGAACCCTCATTCAAATCCTAATTTTTCCATTTCTCTTCTAATTCTCTGAAGAGAGAATATCTAGGGTTTCAATTCAAGAACCCTAATCTTCAAAAAATTCATCCATATATTCTACAAGATTTCCTCAAGAATTAAGTTCCTCATAGTGTGGACTTTGAGAATTATTTATTACAAGTGCGGATAGAGTCTCAAGCATTATAATTCATCCATTTTCTAAGATTAAGGTATGTAGATATTGATTCTTGGATCCCTTTCATCCAAGAAGCTCAAGAACCCTTTTTAAACTATGAAGATTTTATGCTTTTGAGATTCCATAATTTTTATGAGTTGAAATTGATGTTACATGTGTATTTGAGTTTTGTTTCATGTTTGTTTACAAGATTCATGAGCCTTGACCCTAGTAGGTAGAATCCATGTGATGTTTGTGATGAATCTGTCTTATGTTGCTTTCTATGTGATGTGTTCAAGTCAAATCGGTGTTGAAATGGTTGAATAAGCAAATCATGTTCCCCATAGGTTTGATAAAGAGCTTAGGTGAAGCATAAGGTCCATTGTAGCATGTTGAAGATGAAACCCCAAGTTGTGAGTTAGTTTATGCATGCCTAGTGTTTGATAAAATGCCCAAGTGAATGAATTATTCCATGATAGTATGAAGTTTCCTCAAGCCATGTGATATCAAAACACATGGCAAGATTTATATAGGTATGAAATAGTTGAGGTAAAACCTTTTTGAATGGAGTACAATCTAGTTGCATGTTTCCCCTACGTTATTATATGATTATGTTTTTGAGATGCTTAAAGTGACCCCTTGGCGACTGTGATGATGAATAAGATGTTTGTGATCATTAAATACTTGAGGTGATATCTTGAATGATTATGATGATGAATGAATGATTATGATGATGCATGAATGATTGTGATTACATATGAACGATCGTGATGATGAATGAATGATTATGCTTTACTTTTATGCTTCAAGTCCTGGGAGTATCTATACTCGGCTATAGAGCTGTTGTCTAGATCCTATGTCAGTTTCTCAATAATTCAAGTCAAGCCATGATTCTCAGAACTCAGTCAACTATAGAACTCTATATCCTCAGACAAGTTCAGAACTTAAGAAAACTCAATAATCTTACTTATCTCTATAAACTCTGTATCGCAAGTAATCTAGCCTCAGCCCTGTAATCAGCTCAGATCTAATAGTATTAAAGTAATTCAATTCTAATCTCAGAAACAATTTGAGTAATCTATTTAAGCTCTGTGCTGTCAATCAGATACCAAGATTCGATACCTTTTCTGTGAGATACGGAACTAAGTAATCTCAGCGTAACTGAGTTAGATCTTTTGAGAAATATGATCAGTATCAGATTCAGTTTAGTTATGTTCAGTTAAGATTTTAGTTCAGAGTCTTTTAGTTGGGAGTAGAAGGTAGAACCGAGTGAGGAAAGGGATGACAGCTCTTCCGTCAAAGAGGCTGAGTAGTTAGGAGAAATGCCTGAACTCCCAAACTGCGTGGATAGCACAGGATGCAGGAGTCCCAGTCAGTAGAGGCTGTCACCATTAGAGAGGTTTGATTATTATATTGCCTTAGGCCGACTTCCTGTGAGGGTCATCCCATCAGAGAGGTTTGACCAGAGAGGTTTTTACCCGTGGCAAGGTATTGACACCCTTCCAGCTGGGGTTTTAGGTTAGACCCCACTTATGGTAGGTTGGGGCATGTTAGTTAAGTAACTACTTGCCACAGTTGCAGTTTCAGTATCAATCTTTAGAAATCAGGACTGTGTGGTACAATCGTCTATCTCAGTGAGGAATTCAGATAGTTCCATTGATACATGGACTATCTCGTTAGATAGTCTTGGTCTCATATACAGATTCTTATTATCATATCTAAAGATCTCCCGTCAAAGAGGCTTGATCTTAGTCTCAAACCATGTTGAGTATTCTTAGTACCATATCTAGAGATCTCCCATCAGATAAGCTTGATTTCCATCTCAGTTTAGGTTGAGTATTCTTATTGTCAAATTCAGACATGATCATACTTCTTATCATTAATAATAACTCCCAGAATAATCTGTTAGAAAAGTTGATCTCTAATCCTATCAGTCGAAAGTAGTAAGCTCAGAATTCAGTCCTTGATGTGAGTACGTCCAGACTCCCAGTTATCAGTATTTGATGAGTCAATGATTCAGTATCTCAGTATCAGTAGTGTGTTCATTCTTCAATAAAGTGGTATCCAAGTTTCAGTATCTAGAGTTGCGATGATATTGTTTATGGTCTATACATTCATATATTTGTTCTCATGCAGCATCTTCATGACTATTCAGTTTAGATATTGTGCATGCATAAGCCCTTGCGTTAGCCTACCTCGTCTACATACTCGCTATATTTCTGTACTAACGTATTTATGCTATGGTGTTTTATTAGACACCATAGGTTCAGAGGCACAGGATCCAGAGTATCCTTAGCAGTTCATTCCCAGTCAGCAGCAGTAGCAGTGATTCCTCTTCTTTTGAGGAAGAATCTTAGTTTACTATTATTGCTTTAGAATTTGTTTATTTTCAGTTGAGGGAGTTAGTTGGGGACCTGTCCCTTCAACTTTGTAGTTCAAACAGTTTAGAGACTTTTCAGATGGATCTATTAGTATTCAGTTTTTCTGTATTATGAGTATTCATAGATGTGTTGAATCTTATGGCTAGTTTCCGCATTTGTTTCAGATATTATGCAGTGTATAGGTACAGATATCAATAAAAGGTTAGCTTGTGGTCCTTCAGGGTCATAAGTAACGTGTGGCATCTCGAGATGGGATCTCAGGGTGTTACACTAACCCATGAGCTGGAACCTGTTGTGAGCACTGAATAATCTAATCATGAATGCGGAAGAACAACTAAAATTCCATTAGGTTTTAATAATGAAATAACTACTAAATTATGAATATGAAAAAAATACTGAAATCTGAATAGTTTGAATATCTAACTGTAGTGTCTTAAAAGCCCCAACTAACTCAACTACCTACTGATATAAATACATGAAGTAATATAATCTATCCTCGGATGATGAGGACTCACCACTACTACTGTACTACTGATAATTTGAGAATCTAGGTACGATCCGGGAATTGAGCATCAGCACCTATGATATGAAACATAATAGTGGAAAATAAAAGGTATATGATCAGTACTTTGAATGTACTGGTATGCTAAATGAAGCAGGATGATATGCATGGTCTCATGAATAGGAATGATAATAATTAACTTGACATACATGTAAAGCATGAAGTACTAAACAAAGAGCATGGAATCTGTAGTTACTGAAAATATGGGAAAATTTGTAAATACTGTGGATTCATGACTAAGCATATAACATGAACTGAGTAAAATTTGTAAATTGATATACTGAGATAACAAAAATCTGTATGCTTTGGTCAAACAACACCAAGACTGAATAACTTAGCTGGGACTTTAACTAAGACTATATCTGGGACTATGGGAGGATCATATAACTGACATTCCCCAATTTCAGCTAATCGGGGTCCAAACTGTAACCCCTATTTGAATCATGTTAATATCATATCACTGGAACTGACAATGGCTGTGTGGATCCACGGAACTAATATAATGTCCAAAGGGATAAAGATGTCATGTCTAAACTGGTGGGTGACCCCTGCGAGATAGTAAAGCCTAGTTTGATGGGTGACTACTCATCTTCTATGCTGGCTATGTAGTTCTGGAGTATAGGGACTTCTACTAGTGCCTCTACCTATCTGACGGGGATGCCACCATCCCTATACTCGTTCGGTGCTAAATCCTACTCCCAACTAAAAGACACTAAGGTAGTAGACTGTTCTGAGTTGAATAACTGATATCTGACTATTCTGATAATACTCATAATATAATCTAAAGACTATTCTATGATGTACGGAAGCTAGACTAAATAAACAACGATGGTTTATGGGTATTTAATACCCCCAGAACTCAAAACAACAATACTGAAAGGACACTAAATCTTGAAGACCAAAACATGAGGGCTCTTATTAAACAAATCACTCTTGTAGGTATTTTATCAAACACTTGTAGTTCAAGGTTTTAAAAAAATCATAGGAATGTCATGGATCTTGTAGAAATAGCATGAACTCATCCTAATAGCATTAAATCATTGTTTAATTCAATAAATAATAGTATTAAAACATGGAGGAGTGAATAATAACAATAATTTTATGGTAACATGGTATAGAATCATAGTTCATGGAGATTCATGGGTGAAATCCCCAATTTAAAACACAATAACTTAAAAATATCACAATTTTATAATTTAAATAGGTTGCTTGGATTCCATGGATGAAAGGGATCCATGGATGAACATCTAACATACCTTAATTGATGGATTTCTTAAAGTTCTTGGTGAATTCTTGAGGACTGACCTTGAATTTGAGAGCTAGGGTTCTTGGTTGGGAGAAAATGCCTTTTGATTTGGGGGAAATTAATTAAAGAATGATTTTAAAAATGTTTTTAGGGCTTAAATATCACACCTGGGCGGACTAAAATAATAGGAAAAGGATTGTTTTATCCCTGAATGAAATATTAATTTTTCATCAAATTTACCCGAAATGGGCACCTGGCATGACACGGTACTATCATACTGTTTCACTGGAATTGGACAACTGGGACCTGAGGTCTAGGCGCGATGCAAAGAAATTGCGGTGTCCTTTTGATTCTGAAATTCACCATTGGCGTAATGCACCATTATCGTAATAGGACACTGGAAAAGAAAAATTGGGATTTTGGCTGATGACGTGACATGGTGGTTTCATGGAGCTTCACCAGAAATTGACAATCATCATATATGTTAGCTCCGCGATGCGCTTAGGGCTAAACTGACAGCGTTTAATGACTGAAACTTAAAATTGCCATAACTTCTTACCCGGTTATTGGATTTCGGCAAATTTTATATCGTTGGAAAGCTAACTAAATTTTCTACACAATTACAGGGTTGAAACTATAAAATAATATGTGTTTCAAAAATTTCAAATACGAATACTCATGTATTGGGAGTTAGATTATGCTAGGGAAATACAGGGTGTTACAATATCTCCTCCTTAGGATCATTCCTCTATGAATGAAACTGGTTAAGATGAGGGAACTGATAGACTAAGCTTACATACTGAATATGCATGTCTGATGCATGGAATGCATGATTGAACTGATTCCTAAATGTACGACTGACATGAAGATAATGTGTTACTGAAACTGAGGATGATAGAGAAAAATCTTAAGAAGATTTGGTACCTTATACTAAATTTGGATTCACAGATAAGAGATGAGGGTACTTTGTCCACTATCTACCTCTTCTTCCCAAGTGGCTCCCTCAACAAACTGATTCTGCCAAAGAACTTTAACTAGTGGGAATTCTTTGTTCCTTAGTCTACAAACTTTATGATCATGAATTTCGACTTGAACTTCCTCAAAGGAAATACTGTTCTGAATATCTACACTTTCTAAGGAAACAACTATAGCTGGATCACCAATACACTTTTTCAAAAATGAGACATGGAAGACTAGGTGTACGGAGGCTAAATCTGAAGGCAAATCTAGCTCGTAAGATACCTTTCGAAAATGACTGAGGATTCTGAAGGGACCGACATATTGGGGACTGAGATTCCCTTTCTTGCTGAATCTCCTCACTCCCTTTATGGAAGAGATTTTCAAGAACTCAAGATCACCGACCTCAAACTCAAGATCCTTTCTCTTCACATCTGTATACGATTTCTGTTGGCTCTGGGTAGCCCTAAGCCTTTCTCTGATCAATTAAACCTTCTCTAACGCATCAAATACCAAGTAAGGCCCTACTATTGCGACCTCACCTACTTCAAACCAACCAACTAGAGATCTGTATCTCCTACCATAGAGATACTCAAACGGAGCGATATGGATACTAGAATTATAGTTGTTGTTGTATGTGAATTCAATCAAAGGCAAATGGTTATCCCAACTACCCTTGAAATCAACAACGCATGCTCTTAGCATATCCTCAAGAGTCTGAATGGTCCATTCTGCTTGACCATTTGTCTGAGGGTGGAAAGCTTTATTGAGATGGACTTGGGTACCAAGACCTTTTTGGAATGCTTTCTAGAAGTGAGAGGCAAACTGAGTACCTTTATCGTAAATAATAGATAACGGAACACCGTGCAACCTAACCAACTCTTTAAGATAATGATTGGAATAGTCTTCAGCTGAGTAAAATGTATGACCAGGCAATAAATAAGTTGATTTGGTCATCCTATCTACGATAACCCAAATAGAGTGATACTGATAATAGGTGTGAGGCAAACCTGTCCCAAAGTCCATGTTCACTTCCTCCCTTTTCCATATGGGAATACTAAACTCCTGCATAGACCCACTAGGCTTCTAGTACTCAGTCTTAACTTGCTGGCATGCAGAGTACTTAGCTACAAACCCTGCAATATCTCTCTTCATCCCACTCTACCAATAGATCTCCCAAAAATTATGGTACATCTTAGTGGCCCCTAGATGAATAGAGTAACACACACCATGCATTTCTTCAACGATTTGTTGCCTCAACTTATCTACACCAGGAAAATATAATCTACCCTGAGAATGAAAAACACCATCTCACCCTTAGGAGAAAACCTCCACTTTTTGATCTCTAACTGATTCTTTCAACTTAGACTGGGATCTCTATCCTGCTTTCCCTTCACCTCAAAAATAAGAGATGACTCTGAGCTACTCTGCACCCATACACTGCCTTCTGCTGAATAGAGTAAATGGACACCTAGTCGGGCAAGCTGATGAAATTCTTGAGCTAACTTCTTCTTACCATACTCAACATGAGCTACACTACCCAGAGACATTCTACTGAGAGCATCAGCCACTACGTTGGCCTTACCTGGATGATACAAAACACTCATGTGATAATCCTTTAATAACTATAACCAGTTTCTCTGACACAAATTCTAATCTTTCTGAGAGAACACATAATGAAGGCTTTTGTGATCTTTGAACACATCTACATGTATCCCATACAAGTAATACCTCCAAATATTTAAGGTGAATATTACCATTGCTAGCTCAAGATCATGAGTCAGATAATTCTTCCCATGAGGCTTAAGCTGTCTGAAGGCATAGGCTATGACCTTACCTCTCTGCATGAGGAAACAACCCAAACCTACTCTGGATGCATCACAGTACACAACAAAACCATCTGGTAGAGTATGAACTCGATTTGAGATGAGTTGAGTCTTCAACTCCTGAAGAATCAGCAATTCTATACTATGTTTTCCAAGTGTGAGTTTTGGTTGAATGTTATTACTTTTTGAGGTTATATAGTTTCTAGTGAAGAGATCATAGTGGATCCACAGAAGGTTGTAGTGGTTATGAAGTATCCTACACCCACTACTCAAACTGATATTCAAAGCGTTTTGGGTTTAGCAAGTTATTATAGGAGGTTTGTGGAGAGCTTCTCATCGATTGTTGCACCTTTGACTAAGCTGACTTAGAAGAAGATGAAGTTAGTATGGTTTGATGCTTGAGAAGGGTGTTTTGAGAAGCTAAAAGATAAATTGATTCTTCTCTTATTTTGACCCTTCCCAAAGGTAGTGATGGTTTCATGGTTTTTTGCATTGCGTCTAGTATGCGACTTGGTTGTGTTTTGATACAACATGGAAACTGTCACGACCCGAGCCTAGGCCCAAGCCGTGACGAGCATCCCGAACCATGAAGGTCCGGAACACCCATTCTCTATCTGGTTATCATGCATAACTTTCGAAATCATAATAGAATGCGGAATTTAAAACTGAGTACGGAAAACATGGTCAAGTTCTGCAACATTTCTGAACAATACTATCTGACATAGTCTGCGAAATCTCTACTAAGAACATAAACATCTATCTGAAAAGAAACTGGGACAAGGCCCCCAGTAAATCGAAAAACATAACAAACGAGATAATGTCTTACATAATTAGGCCTTCCGAATGATAGAAGGCTCACCACTGTAAATCGAGTCTGCAAATCCAAAAATATCTACTAAGTAGCTGGACCCCTAGACTGTGCCTCAAAACCTAGAAGGAGGGGGGGTCAGCACAAAAGTACTGGCACGCGAAGCAATCCAAAATAGTATAATGGAACATACATATATATATATATATATATATTAAGTGAAAGCAATTTTTCATTAAGACATCATGTATAAAACTGTTTCTGAAAAATACATGGGCACTTTCTGAAAAAATGCAACCGGTCTGTTCATTTCAAATCATGATCTGTGTTTTAATTCTGAGTTAGGTGGTATTCCCCTACAAGTCTGAATATTCCACGGGCTGTATGGAATCCGCCATTGACTCTGCGGGGAAGACCCCAACCCAAGTGTGCCGCAAGGGTTGGAGTGTCTGAGTCTGATACGCCACAGGACATTTAAGTTAGCGCATAATATTATACCCGGGTCGGCAAAGCACGGTTTTAGGCAATGAGTCACTTGAACTCAAGCCCTCTTCGGGGGACCACCTAACGTCTCTGTATGCCCATTTTTAACCTTTTCTGTATATACAACATTCTGAATGTCTAAAATCATGAAATTCTGAAATATCTGTTAGTCTGAGTCTGATATGGCATTAGTCTGAACTGGTATCGTCATACCAAGACATTTCAAGTCCTATTTCTGAGCCATAATGCATTTAGCACGATCTTTCATAAAAATATAGTTTCAGACCACCGAAACATGTAGTTTGTATTAAATATGTCATGTTCCGAAACTCAAGTCTAATCCATGCAAAACTTTTATCAAACATATGGTGGTCATATGCATTTTTGCAAAACCATGCGTTCTTTCATTACATTCATATTCAACATTCACAACCCTCTCTTTCGTGTTCAAAACATTGTATATTACGTGAAATATGGAAAAATTTACATTAAGAGAGGGGTTTCATGAAAATCATTCTCTAAATTCATATTTCAGGACAAACGCATATATACATATACATATAACTTTCAAATCACTTTGGGGGAAAACCAAAAGGCCAAAACAATATCATTAAAGCTTCTAAAACATGAGTATGTACATGAATTTGAAAACCCGATTCTTAAAACATGATTTCTATGCCCATGAGATTTTAGGAAAACCCCGCGTACCTTTTTCTCCACGAACTTTGGGTGTCTATCGAAGCCTATGTCGAGAGGATTCCGAATCTATAATTTGTTTCACGAAGAAGTTTTGGAATGATCGGACCTTCAAGCTTATTTTCTCAAACCCTAGTTGCTTCTCCTCTTAAGTTCTTGAAGGATTAGATTTTTGGGATTTTATAGGAGGCTTCCATGTTATTAATAGGCCCAAATCCGTTTAGGAGTGGGTAAGGACGATTCTGGGTTTTGTAAGGACTAACTTGCTCTTAAAGTAACTCAAAACGGAGTATTTTCGTCACCTGAAACCATAAGTATGCGCCGCCCTTTGCATCGCATAGACTAGGATAGGCGCCGCCCTTTGCATTGCATACATTAAGGTGTGTGCCGCCTTGTGCATCGCATAGGCCCAGCTAGGCGCCGCATTGTGCATCGCACATCCAGTCCAGTGGCTATGTGCGACTGGTTAGGCGACGCACTCTACTTTGAAAAGCCATAACTTCTTGCTCGAGTGTTGGATTTTAGCAAAATTGATATCGTTGGAAAGCTAACTCGAAGACCTATCATTTGACACATAGTAGGTTCTCTAATTCGACAGATATAGAGAGTTATGGTTGATGGATTCTTACACAAATTACAACGTCCGCTAAAACTTAAGTCTAAAGCTCAGAAATTACAGTCTAATACATGCATGACTTTTACGGGGCGTTACATTATCCCCCCTTGGGATCATTCGTCCTCGAATGATGACGCGGGAATAGTCACGCATGATTTCAAGTAGATTCATACATAGAAGGAAACATAAAGCAAGAATTGTACCTTCCAATTCGTTATTTGCTGGTTCAAATAGGCTTGGGTATCTCACTTTCATGTCATGCTCCGACTCCCAAGTTGCTTCTACAACTTTCTGATTTCTCCATAACACTTTCACTGAGGCTATCTCTTTACTTCTCAATTTTCTCACTTGACGATCTAGGATTTCCACGGGTTCTTCCTCGTAAGACAAGGAATCGCTCACCTTGATCTCATCAATGGGCACCACCAAAGAGTGATCTCCGATGCACTTCTTCAACATGGATATGTGGAATACTGGATGAACAGAACCCAAACTTGCACGCAATTCTAATTCATACGCAACTCCACCTATTCTTCTTACAATTTGATACGGGCCTATATAGCGAGGGCTTAGCTTACCCATCTTCCCGAAATGCATAACTCCCTTCATGGGAGAAACTTTGAGGAAAACCCAATCCCCAATCTCAAACTCTAACTCTCTTCTTCTAACGTCGGCATAGGATTTCTGACGACTCTGAGCTGTCTTAAGTTGCTCCCTAATGAGTTTCACATCCTCCATTGCCTGATGAACAAGGTCAGGGCCATACATCTACATCTCACCTACTTCATACCAGCCTATTGGAGACCTACATCTCCTACCATACAATGCCTCAAAAGGTGCCATCTTAATACTAGAGTGGAAACTGTTGTTATAGGCAAACTCTATCAGTGGCAAGTGATCAACCCAACAACCTTTAAAGTCAATTACACAGGCCCTCAACATATCCTCCAGGGTCTGGATGGTGCGTTCAGCTTGCCCATCAGTCTGAGGGTGGAATGTTGTACTTAAGTTCACCTGGGTACCTAAACCTTTCTGAAACGATCTCCAAAACTGAGAAGAAAACTGCGTACCTCGGTCAGATATAATGGAGAAAGGCGCTCCATGCAACCGGAAAATTTCTGCAATGAACAGCTTACCATAATCCTCCCCCGAATAGTTAGTCCTGACAGGCAAAAAGTGAGCTGACTTGGTCAGCCTATCTACAATCACCCATATAGAGTCATACTGATTTCAGGACTTCGGAAGTCCTGTAATAAAGTCCATATTATCATTTCCCACTTCCACAAAGGCAACGCTATTTCTTGGGAAGCACCTCCTGGCCTCAAATGTTCTACTTTCACTTGTTGGCAATTCAAGCACTTAGAAACAAAGTTAGCCACATCTCGCTTCATATTATTCCACCAAAACATAGATTTCAAATCATGGTACATCTTAGTAGAACCAGGATGAACAACATACCTCGAGGTGTGACCTTCATCAAGAATTCTTTCTCGAAGCCCGTCGACATTCAGAACACATAGTCTACCCTGAAACCTCAGAACGCCATCACTACCAACTTCAAAAGACATCACCTTCTGTTGACCCACAACTTTCTTGATTTGTATCAAGATGGAATCTTCAACCTGCCTCTCCTTCACTTCAGCACAAAGGGATGACTTAGCTAACTCATGAACAACCACCCCTCCATCTTCGGAATCTAACAGTCGCACTCCCATATTCGCAAGGCGGTGAATATCCTTCACCATTTCTTTCTTTTCTTCTTCTACATGAGAGGGCATCGACTACAACATTTACCTTGCCCGGATGGTAATGCAGGCTCATATCATAGTCTTTCAGAAGTTCCAACCACTGCCTCTGCCTGAGATTCAATTCTTTCTGCGAGAAAACATACTGCAGACTCTTGTGATCAGTGAAGATACCAACATGAACATCGTACAAGTAGTGCCGCCAAATCTTAAGGGGAAACACCACAGCCGCTAACTCCAAATCATGAGTAGGGTAGTTTCGCTCGTGCACCTTCAACTGCCTAGATGCATAAGCTACCACCTTACCATGTTGCATCAAAACGTAGCCAATTCCCACACGGGATTCATCACAGTAAACCACAAAACCGTCAACACCCTCGGGAAGAGTCAAAATGGGTGCAGTGGTCAGTCTGTCTTTCAACTTCTCAAAACTATTTTCACATAAATCAGACCACACAAACTTTACCTTTTTCTGAGTCAGTTTAGTGAGTGGGGCCGCTATGGCTGAAAAACCCTCTACGAACCTTCTGTAATAACCTGCCAAACCCAAGAAGCTCCGAATATCGGTTGGAGTCGTGGGTCTGGGCCATTTCCTCATTGCCTCAACTTTCTGGGGGTCCACTCTAATCCCGTCACTGGACACAATATGCCCTAAGAAGGCAATAGCATCTAACCAGAACTCACACTTGGAAAATTTGGCATACAATCGATGATCCTTAAGGGTCTGAAGAATGATTCGAAGGTGATCGGCATGATCCTCCTTACTCTTAGAATAAATCAAAATATCATCAATAAATACAATGACAAACGAGTCAAGAAACTGACGGAAAACTCTGTTCATAAGATCCATGAAGGCTGCAGGGGCATTAGTTAACCCGAAGGACATGACAAGAAACTCATAGTGACCATATCGGGTTCGAAAAGCTGTTTTGGGAATGTCTGACTCCCTAACTTTCAACTGATGATAGCCCGAACAAAGGTCTATTTTTGAAAAACATCTAACACCCTGAAGCTGGTCAAAAAAATCATCAATCCTAGGAAAAGGATATTTGTTTTTAATTGTGACCTTATTCAACTGACGGTAATCTATGGACATACGAAGGGAACCGTCTTTCTTACGTACGAAAAGTACAGGTGCACCCTAAGGAGATATACTGGGGCATATAAATCACTTATCTAGGAGGTCTGCTAGCTGCTCTTTCAACTCTTTTAGCTCTGCGGGAGCCATTCTATATGGCAGAATGGAAATGGGATGGGTATCTGGAAACACATCAATACCAAACTCTATCTCCCTATCAGGGGGTATCCCTGGGAGATCTTCGAGAAAGACTTCTGGAAATTCATTCACCACAGGGAAAGACTGAAGAGGAGGATTTTCAACTTTAGAGTCCTTGACTCAAATAAGGTGATACAAGCAACCCTTAGAAATGAGTTTTCGGGCTCTGAGGTAAGATATAAAGTGCCCTTTGGGTGCTAAAGACTGTCCCTCCCATTCTATCATTGGTTCATTCGGGAAAGAAAAGGTAACTCTACGGGTCCTACAATCCAATATGGCATAGCATGAATGAAGCCAATCCATCCCTAAGATAGCATCAAATGCAACCATGTCCAACTCTATAAGGTCTGCCACCGTATCCCGACTACCAACAGTCACCACACAACCCCTATATACCCTTCTAGCAACAACAGAATCCCCCACCGGGGTAGAAACAGAAAAGGGTTCAGAAATCACACTGGGCTCAAACCCGAACCCAACAGCCACATAAGGGGTCACATAGGATAAGGTAGATCCAGGATCAAGTAACACACAAACATCGCGGGAAAAGATTTGTAATGTACCGGTAACAACATCTGGGGAAGCTTCCGCCTCCTGGCGGTTGGTCAAAGCATATAACCGGTTGCGACTGTTCCCGACAGCTGATATGGTGCCCTTCTGAGACAGGGGTGGCACTGTGGAATTGCCCTGAAACTTTGCACCACCCGCACTCCTCCTAGCAGATGGACAGTCCCTCTGAAAGTGGCCTGACTGACCACATGAATAACATACAAGTGCGCCCAACTGACATTTCCCCGGATGATTCCTACCACAATTTCCACATCGTGGGTAAGTGCGATATTGCTGAGCCACACTACGCTGCGACTGAGTATCTGGTGCTCTAGATCCATGAGGAGTCTGAAAGCTCTGTCTGTTTGTCTGCAGGGGGTCTGGGCACTGGGGCGCTGGCTGCTGACTGTGTATTATTCCAAAACCTCATCTTCTTCGACCACCTATTTCCCCAGTTACCACTCTGCAGTTGACTCTAGTGCTGGTCCGCAGATTTGACTCTCTTGGACTGTCTGTCCTTTTCTCTAGATTCAGCGATCTTTCTCTTCTTCTCTTCCACCTGTTGCATATGGACTGTCAGTCTAGCAAAGTCTAACTCCCTATTCAACATTTCCCCCTGGCACTCAAGTACCAGGTTATCAGCAAGGCCGGATGCAAATTTCCTCATCCGGCCTCTCATATTGCTAGTCAATTCTGGTGCATAGCGGGCTAGTTGATTAAAATTCAAAGTCTACTCCTGTACACTCATACTGCCCTATTTCAGATTCATGAACTCTTCTTCTTTGGCATCTCTCAACTCCAGAGGAAAGAATCTGTCAAGGAAAGCTTCTACAAACTCACCCCAAACTGTAGGCTCAGCACTCTCACCTTTTGCATCATCCCAGTCTGCATACCACTGATTTGCAACATCCTTAAGCTGATAAGTTTCCAATTCCACTCCTTCAATCTCATCTACATGCATTACCTTAAAGATCTTCTCCATCTCATCCACGAACTCCTGTGGATCTTCCTCCACCTTTGTACCAGTGAACTTAGGTGGATTCATCTTCATGAAATGCCCGACTCTAGTAGTCTTAGACGTAACAGATGCAGACCCAACATCTTCCGATCGTTGAGCCTGGTTAGCTACTAGCTGTGTCATCATAGGGATAGACCGTCTGAACTCTGCATTTTAGATATCTCCCTGAGCAGTTGGTGGACGGTTGACATTAGTCCGCGGAGCCCGAGGTGAATTGGCTGGAACTGGAAGAACTCCCAGAGTAGGGACAGGTTCTGGCGTGGAAGCTCTATTATGGGTCCGCATCCCATGGGTGGGACGGACCACATCTGCCTGAGTACTCTGATCGATGTTGTGACGGGGAGGCATAGTCGTGTTTCACTGTAACACAAGAGATCATCGATTAGGGGACAGTTTAGACTCTGAAGCACGAACTAAATCACAAAGAAGGGAAACATTCCTAAACGCCTAGTAGCCTCCTGTTTATAAGTGTGGCGTGCTACACCCCCATAAACAAAACTCTACTTGACGCGATTTCGCAGACACCCTGGTACCATGAACCGTGCTCTGATACCAAGTTTGTCATGACCCGAGCCTAGGCCCAAGCCGTGACGAGCATCCCAAACCATGAAGGCCTGGAACACCCATTCTCTATCTGTTTATCATGCACAACTTTCGAAATCATAATAGATTGCGGAATTTAAAACTGAGTACGGAAAACATGGTCAAGTTCTGCAACATTTTTGAACAATACTATCTGACATAGTCTGCGAAATCTCTACTAAGAACATAAACATCTGTCTGAAAAGAAATTGGGACAAGGCCCCCAGTAAACCGAAAAACATAACAAACGAGATAATGTCTGACATAATTAGGCCTTCCAAATGATAGAAAGCTCACCACTGTAAATCGAGTCTGCAAATCCAAAAATATCTACTGAGTAGCTGAACCCCTAGACTGTGCCTCAAAACCTGGAAAGAGGGGGGGTCAGCACAAAAGTACTGGCACGCGAAGCAATCAAAAATAGTATAATAGAACATACATATATATATATATATATATATATATTAAGTGAAAGCAATTTTTCATCAAGACATCATGTATAAAACTATTTCTGAAAAATACATGGGCACTTTCTGAAAACATGCAACCTGTCTGTTCATTTCAAATCATGATCTGAGTTTTACTTCTGAGTTAGGTGGTATTCCCCTACAAGTCTGAATATTCCACGGGCTGTATGGAATCCGCCATTGACTCGGCGGGGAAGCCCCCAACCCAAGTGTGCCGCAAGGGTTGGAGTGTCTGAGTCTGATACGCCACAGGACATTTAAGTCAGCGCATAATATTATACCCGGGTCGGCAAAGCACGGTTTTAGGAAATGAGTCACTTCAACTCAAGCCCTCTTTGGGGGACCACCTAACGTCTCTGTATGCCTATTTTTAAAATTTTCTGTACATGCAACATTCTGAATGTCTAAAATCATGAAAGTCTGAAATGTCTATTAGTCTGAGTCTGATATGGCATTAGTCTGAATTGGTATCGTCATACCAAGACATTGCAAGTCCTATTTCTGAGCCATAATGCATTTAGCACGATCTTTCATAAAAATATAGTTTCAGACCACCGAAACATGTAGTTTGTATTAAAGATGTCATGTTCCAAAACTCAAGTCTAATCCATGCAAAACTTTTATCAAACATATGGTGGTCATGTGAATTTTGGCAAAACCATGCGTTCTTTCATTACATGCATATTCAACATTCACAACCCTCTCTTTCGTGTTCAAAATATTGTATATTACGTGAAACATCGAAAAATTTACATTAAGAGAGGGGTTTCATGAAAATCATTCTCTAAATTCATATTTCAGGACAAACGCATATATACATATACATATAACTTTCAAATCACTTTGGGGGAAAACCAAAAGGCCAAAACAATATCATTAAAGCTTCTAAAACATGAGTATGTACATGAATTCGAAAACCCGATTCTTAAAATATGATTTCTATGCCCATGAGATTTTAGGAAAACCCTGCGTACCTTTTTCTCCATGAACATTGGGTGTCTATCGAAGCCTACGTTGAGAGGATTCCGAATCTGTAATTTGTTTCACGAAGAAGTTTCGGAATGATCGAACCTTCAAGCTTATTTTCTCAAACCCTAGTTGCTTCTCCTCTTAAGTTCTTGAAGGATTAGATTTTTGGGATTTTATAGGAGGCTTCCATGTTATTAATAGGCCCAAATCTGTTTAGGAGTGGGTAAGGACGATTTTGGGTTTTGTAAGGACTAACTTGCTCTTAAAGTAACTCAAAACAGAGTGTTTTCGTCACCTAAAACCATAAGTATGCGCCGCCCTTTGCATCGCATAGACTAGGATAGGCGTCGCCCTTTGCACTGCATACATTAAGGTGTGCGCTGCCTTGTGCATCGCATAGGCCCAGCTAGGCGCCGCATTGTGCATCGCACATCCAGTCCAGTGGCTATGTGCGATTGGTTAGGCGACGCACTCTACTTTGAAAAGCCATAACTTCTTGCTCGAGTGTCGGATTTTAGAAAAATTGATATCGTTGGAAAGCTAACTCGAAGACCTATCATTTGACATATAGTAGGTTCTCTAATTCGACAGATACAGAGAGTTATGATTGATGGAAGCTGACACAAATTACAACGTCCGCTAAAACTTAAGTCTAAAGCTCAGAAATTATAGTCTAATACATGCATGACTTTTACGGGGCATTACATTAGTGTAGGGACGGCGATACGTAACGCCTGCTTTCACTTAGGCAAATCCCACATCGGTAGTGAAGGGGAATGAAGTGTGCCTCATAGGTGCATGGATACCTTCCACGTATGTGACGCATTTTAAAACCGTGAGGGGCCGAGGATCCAAAGCGGACAATTTCGCATACGCCAGTGGGCTGGGCTGTTATAGTTGGTATTAGAGCCAGCGCCGGTGCCGGTGGTGGGGCAAACCTCAGCGAGGACGCTGAGTCCCTACGGGGGGTGAGTGTAGGGACGGCGATACGTAACGCCTGCATTAACTTAGGCAAATCCCACATCGGTAGTGAAGGGGAACGAAGTGTGCCTTATAGGTGCATGGATACCTTCCACGTATGTGACGCGTTTTAAAACCGTGAGGGGCCGAGGATCCAAAGCAGACAATTTCGCATGCGCCGGTGGGCTGGGCTGTTACAGAAATGTGATGGAATATGCTTCTAGGCAGTTGGAAGTTCATGATAGGAGTTATTCAAGTCGTGATTTTGAATTGTTAGATATGGTGTTCATATTAAAATTTGGTGGCATTATCTATATGGGGTTCATGTTGACATATTTTCAGATCATTAGAGCCTACAATATGTTTTCACCCAGAGAGAGCTAAATCTCAAGCATAGAAGATAGCTTGAGTTGCTCAAGGACTATGACATAAGTCATCACTATCTCCTAGGTAAAACTAATATGGTTGTTGATGCTCTTAGTAGGTTATATATAGGGAGTTTGTCTTATGTGCTAGAAGAGAAGTGGGATTCGGTGACTCACTTGGGTAATCTTGGAGTTTATCTCTTAGATTTTGAGTATGGTGGTGTCTTTGTGCAAGAGGACGTAAAGTCATCTCTTAGTGCTGAGGTGAAAGAAAAAATAGGTGTTGGATTCAATCTTGATGCAAATCAAGGATGATGTGTGTAGGAAATAATTGATGGCTTTCGAGATTTTTGGTGATGGTATGTTTAAGTTCCAAGGGAAGTTATGTGTTCTCGATGTGGATGGGCTACGAGGTAGAATTTTGGCCAAAGCTCATTAGTCGCGTTATTTGGTTCATACTAGTTCGAGTAAGATATATGATGACCCTAAGGAAATTTATTGGTAGAATAATATGAAGAGAGACATGGCCAATTTTGTGGCTATGTGCATAGTGTGTTAACAAGTGAAAGTGGAACACTTAATGCCTAGTGAGTTGTCTCATGAAATTGAGTTGCCTGTATAGAAATGGGAAGTTATAAATATGGACTTTGTTACTGGTCTTCCGCAGTCTCGAAATTAATATAATTCTATATAGCCATAGATTGGATGACTAAGTTTCATGGTACCTATATTTCAATTTTTTTGGATTGTGGTACTAAGCTCTCATCTCATTTTGGTGGTCTTTTCAACAAGGTTTGGGGTCTAAAGTGACCCTTAGTACCATTTTCCACCAGCACACGGATGGATAAGTTGAAAGGATCATACAAACTTTAGAGGATATAATTCTAGCTAGTGTAATTAACTTTTGTGGTAGTTTAGTTTAACATTTACCTTCTGTTGAGTTTGCCTATAATAACAGCTATCACTCTAGCATTTGTATGGAACTATTTTAGACTTTCTTTTCTAAGAGGGGCCGAGCCCTTATCGGGTGGTTCGAAGATGGTGAGGTGATACGCCCAAATTACAACTCTTGTTAGAAAGTGTAAGTGATCTATGTCAAATATAGAACCCAACTAGTTGGGCCCGAAGCCCACGGGGAATACTATCCAAACTAAGTGTTAAGGTTGTTAACTGACAGTTGATCGAAGTTCCTAAGAAAGGGGGGTTTTAATTGTTAATTTTATTCAGGTGTTTGTAACAAGTTGTGTTCCAACAAGTGAGTTTTATTGCAAGTATTAATTCAATAAGAATAAACAAACTAGATTTATGTTCACCAAGATGTTCAAGCAGACGGTGTTATGAATTTCCTTAAATTTCCACTTTAAAATATCAATTGCAAGAGTTATTGAATTCGAAAGTTTACCCATTTGTTTCTCAACCTTAATGGATAGTTTACCCTTTAATTCTCTCGAAATTAAAGAATATATTGATTTATTCAACTGTCTCTCATGTGGCTTGATCCTTGTTAAGACATCAACCCATAACCGAAAGGTTAAAGCCTTTAGATTTCATGTAAATCCTTTCTTAACCTAACAAACACTTTTCTTCTCAGACAAGAAATGTTCTTGGGCTCACCCTTCAAGTTTTCAACCAAGAAAGGTCATTAATATGAAGAAGGGTTTATACAATCTCAATTACTGAAGGAAATTAAGTACTTCACAACCCTAATCAGCTATTCACATCAAGGCTCCCATAACCTTAGTTATGGGAACTTAGCCACACATCTCAAGAGAAAAAGAAGAAGAAGAAGAAGAAGAAGAAGAAGAAGAAGAAACCATTGTGTTCTTCATAAATGAATTCAGAGAATTACTTACAAAAATTACAAGAAATTGTTCTTCAATTTTCAATGAGAATATGAATAAAAATAACAAGATCCATAATTTTATCTTGAATATCATAGAATACTATGTTACAATAAGTTTCTGAGATGGAAATACGATAAAAGATACCTAAATAAAACCTAAACTGGGTATTTATAGGTTCCCAGGTACTGAGGATTTAAAATTTGAACTCATTAAAGCCACGTCGAAGTTGATTGTCACATTGATAGCCCGTTAGAAACCTGATGGTCTGTCACGTAAACCATCGCTGATAGTCCCACAGTTCTACTCTCTGGTTAAGGGTTGACAATCATGTTGGCGAGCCATCACTGGCCTGACAATCGGTCGAGTGGAACGTCGCTTGATCACTTGACGAGCCATTCTCTGTTTTAGCCTGACGACCAAGTTAACAGTCCGTCAGAGGTGCGAAGGTCCATCACTTGGACCATCGAAGGGGTCATCCACTTGTTCTTTTCTATTTAAACTTGACAGCCACCCTGATGGTCCGTCACTGGGATGACGGTCCACTATTTTGACCATCAAAGATCTTTTTCTTCTGCTTTTCTAAGTTTCTTCTTAAGCTTAGTCCTTGTCCTGAAAACTCCAAAATCCAGTATTAAATACAACAAAAGTTGCTTGAAAGCATACAAATATCCCTTGAAAAAGATGTAAAATGTTCCGTCAAAAGCTAGAACATCAACACCCTAAACTTAAGATAATTTCTTGTACTCAAGAAACTCAACCAAATCAGATACATGAATTATACAATGATGAGCAATCAACTGTTGAACGAAATTTCACACAACCACTCAACCAAATCAGATACATGAATTATACAATGATGAGCAATCAACTGTTGAACGAAATTTCACACAACCACTCAATTGTCATATCACTCATATGGTCTTAACACATCAGGATCTACAACAAGCATTATGTATAATTTAGTGCACACACAAACATGGATGCAATATCCTACAGATATAAGCAAAAATAAGTGTAACTCAAATTTCCCTCATAGTCAACGAAGTCCACCACTTATTATTCATTTATCTTATGGATAAAAATCAAGACTCTCACACTTATCAAAGAAGTTGCAAACATAGCATACATACCCTCAGGCTTTCACTTATCATGTAATGTGTCTTTATGGTTGATTCGCTAAGATCAAACAGGTCTTTCTCAAGCTTGTAATAAGGTTTCGGGGCTTGGTGAGGACAATTCTGGGGAAAACTGACTTACAGTTAAGATTTTACTCTCTTTTCCCTTGATTGCTACTCACCAAGGCTATTACTTTTCTAGTTCACTTACAACCTCTATTATTCATTAACACATTTCCATAAAATCCTTTTTTTAGAAGCACCAGCCAACCCAACTTATGCTAATACAACCAGTTGAGGTGCACAATATCCAAATAGATCAAGGCCAGATACTTCATTTTAGATTTAGATGACTTTTTTATTACACAGCCAATGTCCCGACAGTAGCCACCCTCAACTTAGGTATTTTACCTAAGTCAAGGTTTAAAATGTCCAATATTGACCAGGGCCAAAGATAGGAGTTAAAAACATAAAGAGAGTTCATCAGAGTTATTGGGAATGAAGAAAAACTAACATAGGCTCAAAAAGGGTTCAAAAATAGGTAAATCTTTTTGGTGGATCATTCATTTTAGCTAAGTTGTCTAAACTTGCAAGGAGGACTGCTATTCTATCCTATTTAATCAACCATAAAACAACATCAATGAACCAAGCAAGTTCTAGGTGTATCACTTTGGAAGAACTAAAACAAATATTCCCACACACAAGCGATTGAGTTAACACTTATTCTACTACTCTTGGGATTTACATCATATGGCCATGCACATTTTACATTCTAATGCCAATTATAGAATACCCAATGGTTGTTCAACATATACTAAGTGACAAGGAGAAATAGTCATACAAGCATGTTCAGGGTCTTATGCCACATCTATTTATCATTCATACAAACAAAAAGGTCTAAAATAGAAAACAATTCATAAATAGCATTAACGAACGGATATATACATCACAATCACTTAGGAAAAAAAATGCAACCTAGACATGTCGATTCTCCTAGATAGCACACGGGAGGAAAAGAATGCAGGAAACAAAAAACCTCGTGGTACAAGTATAACCACCCCCACTAAAAATAAATGTGTTGTCCTCAATGCATAAAAGTAAAGTACAAAGAAAGGGAATAATTGTAAGGCCTCTTAGTCAGATGAGGCATCAATGAAATATGGTGAGGCTCCTGTGGACTCACCTACACCAACATTGGTCCCTATGGTGCTATGGATACTCATAATATCATCCTCCTAAATTGAAGGTATCTAAACTCGAGCCGGGTCTGAAAGGGGCCCCCTATCTGGGGCAGAATTGGTAGAAAGTCCTGCAGCTTCATCTGTAAGCTTCTTCTGTCTGTTCTCTTTGTCTTTATTTTACCTCTTTGCAGACTTCCTCTTATATCTTACTTCTTGTTTTACCGGCTTCATTGCTTCACGCCTTCTTCTTTTGGTGGCTTTTTCGTTAGCAGTTTTATTTACCTGCTTGCCTTTGACTTTGAGTGTCATTCCCATCAAGTTAACAATACCCTCATCTTTATCACTGGTTACTAGAGTAGCTTTAAAAATAAGCTATTGTGGTTGTCATTTGAGCTCTGCTATGTCCGCCTATGCTTGCCTAAATTTTTCCACGAACTTAGCAAAATCTGGAATTGACATCGCATCCAGCCTTTTTTGGAACACTCCTCCATGTGGTCCATCCTATCTAAATATTTTGAAAAGGATAGATTTCCTCAGCTACAATACAATCAACAAAAGGCTTGAATTGTGAATCTTATGTGTCTAGCTTCTTCTTAAACTTTTTTTGTTATTTAACAGTCTTGGTAAAATTTTCCTATGTCAACCTGTACTTCAAATATTGGGGTGGGACAGATGCAGTGTCTAAAGTCCCACCCATTGGTCGTATACATGCTGATATTATAGATGTACTAGGCGGTACATAATCAGGTGGCACGTAAGTAGTGATAGGCAACGACATACCTATTGGAATCTCAGAAGTATCAGGGTTGGCGCTGACTATGTCTCATAAGAAGGAGGTTTATTCACTCGCATTTCAACCTTTGAGGCATCTTTTGAATTTTTAATGTCCTGCTTGTAAGTAGCCCAAACTTCATTATCAATACCTCAAATCAAAGGCACATTGCCCTACCTGTATAATTCCGTTATCAGACACAAAAATTGTAATGCACTTCCCACAAACATCTTATCTGCAATAATTTGGCCAAAGTAAATTTTCAACCCAACAATCAGACTAGCCACCAAAACAACCCTATGACTGTCCAAATTAGCATCTCCTCCAATCGGCATCAACCTTAATCGAATAATGGCCCACCAAAATTTAGCATGAAAATTAAGAGATGATTTAGCAATGCGATCTCATCGATTGAGTGCCCAGGATGGGTTACCCTCGTCAGTAAGGAGCCTGGACAATAAAGGACTTTGAGTAGACATTATGGTTAGCTGATGTTTAAGATCTGGAGTCACAGCTAGTGCTTTATAGTTGGGCCCAAACAACATCCTGTTCAGTGTGCGGGCCGATATATCAATGTTGCCCCTTCTAAGAAGAATTGATTCTCTCTTGGGCAAATTTGAGATTTTTGAGCCCTCGGGGCATTTTTTCTCTGCCAATGCCAAAAAATTGGTGAAAAAATCCTATAGAAGATTAAATTGGTTGGAACCGAGAGGTTTGCTCGTTCGGTCTAACTCATACTCATTGAATTGGTGCTCAAGCTCTGGATACTCATGTAACTCGGTTGTCATTATTTGATGCTCTTCGGAGATCGGCCTGTTTATTTTCCTATTCACCATTGGTTCCATCCCGTCAAGGAACTTAACCTTTTCTCCTTTAATTTTTCAACTTTGTGGCTCCCTTGTTTGAGGGTCTTTGCTCTTGACCACATTTGCCTCCTCAGTTTCTACCTCAACTAGGTGGTTAGATGTATTGACGCTATCCTTGTTGCAGCTTGAACTTGTACTACTGGTTCTTCTCTCACTCTCCTACTCAGACTGGAGAGTGCCTGATTTATCCTATCCCTTTGCCTAGTGTTGAAAGTCGGGGCCTCCTTACTCAAAGCTGATTCACCCCATCCCTATTGTGTTCATTCAACATCTCTTTTTAGTGGAAGATTTCTTGATAAATTCCCTAAATATCACATGAAGAAACACTTAGATCTGAAGTAGAGAAAAAATTACTATAAATTTGGCTTGACATAAGGGTTGATGTTCCGTCGAGATAGTGACGGTCCGTCACCCTCACTGTCAGGACTTATCCAGTGTCCCAATTATCAGGTATCCTTGCAATGGTTGACCTGACGGTCTACCAGGGGACTGACAGTTCGTCAAGTCATCCATCTCAGTTTATCCAGTAAGTTCTAGTTTTGACAACCTTACGATGGTTGATCTAATGGTCCGTTGGGTGTTCGACGGTCTATAAAAATGACTGTCAACTTTGAATTTCACTTTTAAAGTTCACTTTAGCATTTTATCGAACACCTAATGTTCTATTCCTCATTATGCATACAATCTTGGCCTTAATTTAGTGTTTAAGCACTAATTTAGCCACTTTTGATCCATGGGTTACTCAGACATAACCAAAACAATGCAGACCAGGGTTTGACTTAGAATCATATTAACAAAAATAAAAAAAGATGGAATTTCTTTCAATCAACCAAAAACTTCCATAACACAAGTTAATCAATTCAAAAAGATGAGGTTGTGATCATACATTGATGTTCCAGTAACTTCACTACTCGGACTTGCCAACTTAGAATAAAAGAAAATGTAGAGCCTTTATCAGTTATTGCTAAATTGCTTTCTGGTGTTAGGAAAAGAGGGATGAAGCTATTTAAAAAGAAAAGACCTAAGAGAAGATAACAGATCCTTGGTACTTTGAATACAGAAGAAGTTAAACCATTTTACGATTAGAAAGGGTGGCAACGTATGTAACTATTTTTTTATCACTTAAAAACCATTTGGGTCGGATAAGGCTTATATATTAAGAATTATTTTAACCTACTCGACCCGTCAGGCTAGGGTTAAATTGGCAGTCCATTAGGCTAATTGTCAAATCTTACAAGAACCTTACCATTCATCCCTTGATACGATGGTAAGCCCGATGATCCATCAGAAATGCAATAGTCAGTTGAGTTGCCCGTCAGTCCACTCCAGTAACTTCAAATTTTAGTTTTAGGTTGGCAGAGGTATTAACAGTCCATAAAACATGTGATGGTCCGTCAACATAGCCTTCAAGCCTTATCCAGAATGTCCCTTTTTTACTATGGTATTGATGATTCCATTGATGGTCCGTCGTGTCTTTGACGGTCCATCATCCTTTCTGTCATCATTTATAAACTGGAAAAAATCCTTTCTTTGTGTATTCTCAGTCCTGCACACTTAATAAACATATCAAATTGCACAAAAACAACATATAAACTCTAACTATGGTTATAACAATACTTTGTGGGTTGCCTCCCACTAATTCCTGATTTATTGTTGCAGCACGACTCAGTTATCTAAATTACTCAGACTTTATGAAGATATATGGTAGCTATGCACTTTATCGAGCCCATTATACCTATATATAGCTTCACTCATTACCTGTTAACCTTGTCTTCATTTTCAAGTTCAACTACTCCAGATTTGTAGACATAGTTAACTTTGAATGGGCTAGACCATTTCGATTTAAGTTTACCTGGAAAGAGCTTCAGTTTGGAATTAAAGAGGAGTACCCAATCACCTTTTTGAAAGTTGCACTTTTTAATCCTCCATTCATGGTACTTATTCATCTTTTCTTTATACAAATCAGCACTTTCATAAGTCTCGAGATGGAACTCGTCCATCTCATTCAGCTGCCCCATTCGCAATTTTACTGCCTCACTTCCATTCAAATTTAGCCTCTTAAGTGACCATTATTCCTTGGGCTCCAATTCAATCAGCAAGTGACAAGCCTTTCCATCAACCAATTGGTACGGTGACATTCCTATAGGTGTCTTTCAAATCATTCTATATGCCCACAAGGAATCGGTCAGCTTCATAGACCAATTTATCTACTTGCATTCACCATCTTGCAAGAATGGCTTTTATTTCTAGATTTTAAATCTCCACTTGCCCACTAGTCTGTGGATGATAGCCTTGGATTAGCATTCTTCTTTTCCATCAAATATCTTAAAGCGGCATGGTCTATGTGCACTACCACCTTGGTCACTAATAAGTAAGCATGAAACTTTTCAAATGCATAGACCACCACAATAATTTTCTGCTCGGTCATAGTGTAATTCTTATGAGCCCCATTTAATGTTTTTTTCAAATAGTAAATGGGATGAAACAACTTTTATCTCTTTTGGCCAAGTACAGCCCCAAGCGCTACTCCGCTTGCATCACATATGATTTTGAATGGCCTTGACCAATCTTGTGCAACAATGATTGGTGTAGCCACTAATTTATCCTTAAGGCATTCAAATGCCTTCCTGCAATCATCATCGAATATGAACTTGGCCTCCTTCTCCAAAAGTTTGCAAAGTGGGTTTGCTATTTTGGAGAAATATTTTTATAAATCGATGATAGAATCCCACATGACCAAGGAAACTATGAACTCCCTTTATTGAGAAGGGAGGAGGTAGTTTCTCAATAACCTCAACCTTTTCTTGGTTGACTTTGATTCCCTTTGCTGAAATTTTGTATCCAAGAACAATGCCTTCCTTCATCATGAAATGGCATTTATCTCAATTCAGCACTAAGTTGAACTCATTACGTCTTTGCAATGCTCTACTCAGATTTACAAGATATAGTTCAAAAGAATTACCCACCACTAAAAAAGTCATCCATAAACACCTCCAAGGTGTCTTCCACCATGTCAGAGAATATAGACATCATGCACCATTGGAAAGTAGCGAGGGAATTACATAAACCAAATGACGTCCTCTTGAAAGCGAAAGTACCATATGGGCAAGTGAAAATCGTCTTCTCCTGATCCTTTTAAGCAATAGAAATTTGGTTATAGTATGAATACCCATCCAAGAAACAATACCAAACTCTTCCCGCCAGCTGATCAATCATTTGATCCACAAAAGACATCGGGAAGTGGTCTTTCAGAGTCCATGAGTTGAGTTTACGATAGTCTATGCAAACACTCCACCCTGTTACAGGCCTGCGTAGAATCAACTTATTTTTCTTATTTGCCACCACAGTCATGCCTCTTTTTTGGGCATGCATTGGATGGGGCTTAACCATTTGATATCAAAGATGGGGTATATAACTCTTACATCAATCCATTTGATGATCTCCTTCTTAAAAATTTCTTGCATCTGGGGGTTAAGATGACATTGGTGCTCAATAGTTGGCGTACAATCTTCTTCAAGATGAATCTTATGAGTACAAATACCTGGAGGAATATCCATAATATTAGCAATAGTCTAACCTATAGATCTCTTATATCTGCACACAGTGAAAAGTGACTCAACCCGATGCTCACCCAAGTTCACTGCAATAATCATAGGTAAAGTGTTTCCACTGCCTAGAAATACATACCGTAGATGACCTGGCAACTCCTTAAACTCCGACACTGATGGCTCCTTGATAGATGGCTTATCCGATGATGTTTAGCAATTTTTTAGATCTAAATCCAGCTTCTTGGGAGCATATGAATATGATCCCATTCCCGTAAAATAACACACTATTTCTTCATATTCTTCAAGGCTTTACCATCAAAGTTCATCAAGACTGCTGCTAGAGGTTCCATAGAAAATTTCTCCTTGATTCGAGCTTTTTGCTCACCTTAATTATATACATTAACAATGGAGAATACACTCAACTCCTTAGATTGCTTCATATATAGGCACACATCAAACCAAACTACCTCATTATTAAGTCTGAACGGTAACTTATTCTCCTGCAAATCAATAAGCACACTTCCGATTGTAAGGAAAGGTCTACCTAAGATTATGGGTACCTCAAAATCCACCTCGTAATCTAGAATAACAAAATCTTCCAGAAATATAAAGATGGCCACCTTTACTAACACATCACATAATGTACCCACTGGCCATTTCACCGACCTGTCTGCCATCACTAATTGCATATTTGTAGGTATAGGATCTCCTAAACCCATCTTCTTGTAAACATAAAGTGTAATCAAGTTAATACTTTCTACAATATGGTATAAGGCCTTAGAAAAATTAAGTGACCTAATAGGACAAGTGATGGTGAATTCTCCTTGGTTCGCATTCTTTTGCACCAAGGATCTTGTCAAAATAACACCACAATGGTGAAGGTTATCCACTGGTTTATATCTTACTGTTCTCTTCTTTGTAACAAGGTCCTTGATAAATTTAGTGTATCTAGGCATTTACTCTAGTGCCTCCAGTAAAGGAACATTCACCATTAGTTTCTTCAACATTGCCATGAACTTTTTAAACTTTGTGTCATCATCTTTCTTCTACAATCAATGAGGGAAGAGAGGTGGTGGTTTTGGGAGAGTGGTAACCACTGCGTTCTTCTATTTTCCCTTTTCTTTCTCTAACTCATCAACTTGTTGATGGTTAGTTGGAATATCATTACCATCCAGCTTCTTAGACTCTACTAGATAATTTTCTTCACCTTCAATATCTTCTTCAATCACATCATCAATCACAGCATTGCCCACAGAAGTTCCTGGTAATACCACACCACTCTAAGTGGTAACTGCCATACAAGAGCCTTCATTATGAGAAATTTATATTGTATCGCTCCACAAAGTTCCACTCTTTCTCTAATTAAATATTTCTAAGAGTTGGCTCATTTACTGTAACTATTTGATAGAAGTTAAATGCGAGTTAACTAGTTGACTCATAAAGGATAAGTCACTCTTCATTGTTTTCACCCTAGCATTAGTTGCCCAGAATCCTTTTAATAGTTTCTCCATTAACAATCTTGTCTCGCTCTAAAAGGATAATTTCTACTCACATTAGGGTTCACAGGTGCAGCCCCATTCTATGGATGCCTTTGGTTAGAAGGATCTAAAATATCATCATCTCCCAAGCCTCGTCCTCTATATTAGGATGGTGTGCTAGTTTACCATTATTTTTTTTATTCAGGTGAGCTCTAGAAAAAGTGGCTAGTCTATCTGCTTCTTGTTGATCTAATATTTTGTCAATTAATTAAGGTTTCGGATGTACTGGTAATAATGGTTCACCCGACCTTCTTGTACTTGGAAAATAAAATAAATATCCTATAAAGAACAAAAACAACAAATAACAGTAAAATTTAGGAAACTTAACAAAAGTTCAATTAACAATTACAAACTTGATTGACAACCGTATTCCCCGATAATAGCGCCAATATTTGATACACCAAAATTGCAACTCTTGTTCAAAAGTGTAAGCGGTCTCTATCAAATATAGAACCCAACTATGTTGGGTTTGAATCCCACAGGAAATACTGTGCAAACTAAGTATTATGGTTGTTAAAAAACTATTGATCGAAGGTTCTTGAGAAAGGGGGGTTTTAAATTATTAACTATATTCAGGTGTTTGTAACAAGTAGTGTTCTAGCTAGTAAGTTATATTACAAGTACTAATTAAATAAGAGTAAACAAACTAGAGTTATGTTCACCAAGAAGTTCAAGCAGACGGGGTTATGAATTTCCTCAAATTTCCAATTTATAATTTCAGTTGCAAGGGTTATTGAATTCTAAAGTTTACCCATTTGTTTCTTAACATAAATGGATAGTCTACCCTTCAATGCTCTCAAAATTAAACAAAATATTGATTTATTCAACTTTCTCACATATGCGTTGATCCTTGTTAAGGCATCAACCCATAGCCCAAAGGTTAAAGCCTTTAGATTCCATGTAAATCCTTTCTTTTCCTAACATACACTTTTCTTATCAAACAAGTAATGTTCTTGGGCTAACCCTTAAAGGTTGAAACCAAGAAAGGTCATTAATATGAAGAACGGTTTATAAAATCTCAATTACTTAAGGAAATTACGTGCTTTACAACCCCATTCAGATATTCACATCAAGGCTCCCATAACCCTAGTTATGGGAACTTATCCAAACATCTCAAGAGAAGAATAAGAAAAAACCATTGTGTTCTTCATAATTGAATTCAGAGAATTACTTACAAAAATTACAAGAAATTGTTCTTCAATCTTCAATGAGCAAATGAATAAAAATAACTAGATCCACAATTTTAGCTTGAATCTTAGAGAATACTATGTTACAATAAGTTTTACAGATGAAAATATGATAAAATATACCTAAATGAAACCTAAACTGCGTATTTATATGTTCCCAAGTACTGAGGATTAAAATTTAAACTCATTAAAGCCACGTTGAAGTTGAAAATCACATTTACGGCCTATCGGAACCCTGACGGTCCATCACGTGAACCATCGATGATGGTCCCACAGTGCTACTTTCTAGTTATGCATTGACGTTCATGTTGGTGGGTCTTCCCTGGTCTGATGGTCCATCGAGTGGACCATTGCTTGATCGCTTAAGGATCCATTCTCTATTTTAGTCTAACGGCTAAGTTGATGGTCCGTCAGAGGTCTGACAGTCCGTCACTTGGACCATCATAGGGCTCGTTCACTTGGTCCTTTCTGTTTAAACTTGATGATCACCCTAACGGTCCATCACTGGGATGACGGTCTACTATTTTGGCGGTCAGTGATCTTACCTCTTGTTGAGTTCAACTATAAAAATAGCTATAACTCTAGCATTTGTGTGGCACTATTTTAAACTTTCTTTGTTAAGTGGGGTAGGTCACCTATCGGGTGGTTCAAAGATGGTGAGGCATGGTTGATCATTCTTGATTTAGTTCATCAAGATATTTAGAAAGTGAAGGTGATTTGGGATAGTCTTAAGACTACCCAAAGTCACCAAAAGTCCTATGAGGACGTAAGGCAAAGAGAGTTAGAGTTTGATATGGTTGATTTGGTGTTCATGAAGGTGTCTCCCATGAAGGAAGTGATGCATTTTCGAAAGAAGGGGAATCTTAGTCTTCGTTACCTTGGTATTTAAATGGTTTTGAATAGAGAGAGAAGTGTTGCTTATGAGTTAGAATTTCCTATGCATTTGGGCTCTATTCAACCTATGTTTTATATATCCATGTTGAGGAAATGCGTGGGTGATCCTTCTTTGGTGGATCATATTTAGAATGTTAGTGTCTCGGATTCCCTATCTAATGAAAAAGTCCCAAAGGAGATCTTAGATACACAACTTCATAGATTGTGGACTAAAGATATATCATTGGTAAAGGTCCTTTGGAGGAACCATAAAGTTGAAGAAGCCACTTGGGAGGCGGAAGATGACATGAAGGTGAAGTATCCATTCTATTCAATGTGATCAATGATGAAGCTCAAAGTATGAATTCCATTCTTCTTTATTGTTATCTGGGCTTATCTTTTGGTTCTGGTGGCTAAATTTCTTATTAATGTTTTTTCCATTTTTAATTCTTCTCTATATTTTTCACATAAATATCTATACCATTGTTGTAAAAATTTTATTCTAGCTCCTAACTAATCTACTATTTTTGCTTCTTCCTAACTTTTTATTATTTTTGAACTAAATGGTTCGGGTAATTTAATAAAATATAATTTTCTTATTTTTTTACTTTCTTCTATGCTATATGCTCCTTTATAATAATATTCTTTAAATGCGCAAGTATATTCATCTACATAACACATATTACATATTGTTAATTTTATCATTAAATTCCTATTTGTATCTTTTTCTTCATCTTGTTCCTCTTCTAATGTCGTCATACTACCAAATTCATCTTTTATAGCTGTTTCATATTTTTTCAATAATTCTATAGGTGTTAATTTAGTTGTTGTTGATGCTGCTCCTTCCATAGGTTTATTAGCTCTTAATACTTTTTTACTATTTTCAGTTAAATTTGTAAACCATAATTTTACTGATCCTATTAATGTTTATACGAACAAAGACAAAAAGAAAAAAAGAAGAAAAAGATAAAGAACAAAAATTAATAAACGAGATAAATCAATTTAAAGAAAAATTAGAAATAAATAATATAGAGGTAGAAGAGACAGATAATTATGATTCAGAAGATAGTGAAACATATACGGAAATATTAACAAATATAAAAGATTTAGAAATTAACGAAAAAAAAGGAAAAATTAATGAAGAAAACTTAGAAAACACCAATACAGAAATAAATACTCTTGATAAAAAAGAAGATGAAAATATAATACCTAAAACAACAGAAATAAGAAAACCTATATATTATAAAAATAAATTTAAAAGATATAATGAATATGACAAATGGACACCAAAACAAATAGTTCATAAAAATTATAACTTTTTAGATCTAGACTGTGTAATAGATACAGAAAAAACAATACAATTATGGATAGGATATATGACAAAACAATTATTAGACAATAATATAAACATAACAGATGCACCAGAATATATAGAAAAAACACTAATAGGATCAGTAAAATTATGGTTTACAAATTTAACTGAAAATAGTAAAAAAGTATTAAGAGCTAATAAACCTATGGAAGGAGCAGCATCAACAACAACTAAATTAACACCTATAGAATTATTGAAAAAATATGAAACAGCTATAAAAGATGAATTTGGTAGTATGACGACATTAGAAGAGGAACAAGATGAAGAAAAAGATACAAATAGGAATTTAATGATAAAATTAACAATATGTAATATGTGTTATGTAGATGAATATACTTGCGCATTTAAAGAATATTATTATAAAGGAGCATATAGCATAGAAGAAAGTAAAGAAATAAGAAAATTATATTTTAATAAATTACCCGAATCATTTAGTTCAAAAATAATAAAAAGTTGGGAAGAAGCAAAAATAGTAGATACGTTAGGAGCTAGAATAAAATTTTTACAACAATGGTATAGAAATTTATGTGAAAAATATAGAGAAGAATTAAAAATGAAAAAAACATTAATAAGAAATTTAGCATGTTGCAAAAATAAAATAGCACCCCAATTTGGATGCGAAGAAAGATATTATAAGAAAAGAAAAAGACATAAGAAATATAAGAAATATAAAAAATCAAAATATAAATATAAGAAACCAAGAAAAAGATATTATGTAAAAAATTACAAGAATAAAAGACCATATAGAAAGAAAAAATCTATAAAAGAATGTACATGTTATAATTGTGGAAAGTTAGGACATTTAGCTAGAGATTGTAAATTACCCAAAAATCCAAAAAATAAACAAATATCAGAAATAAAAATAGAAAATACAGAATATATGCAAATAGATTATATAGATTATGAATTAGAAAGTGAAGATAGTATATATGAAATTTCAGAAAATGAAACAGATACCGAAATAGATAGTGAGATAGATGAATCAAATGACTGAAGAAGATATAAAAATAATAACAAAGGAAGAATATTTAAATGACGAAGGAACAAAACAAAAGATAATATTTGACAGTAATATATTTGATGAAATAAAAGGAAAAGAGTTAGATTTAAGTGTAGAAAAAATATTTAAAATACCAACAATAAAAAATATTTTTAGTAGGAAAAAAGATAAATATTATGTAGTATGTCAAAAAAAACATGTAATAGACTGTAGATATGCAAAAGGAAAAGCTAGTATACCACTTGTAACAAAAAGAATAATTAATAAAAAAATAAATTATATAAAAAGTAAAGGAGATCCAATAAAATAAGTACACCTTGGAGGTACAGAAATATTAATAAAAGCATGTTTTAGAGAAGGAATAGATACACCGATAAAATTATATTTAGCAGATGATAGAATTATAAAACCTATATAAAAAAGCATAATAACTACCGTAAAAGGAAATTTAATATACCAAAAATTTAAATTTATAATAAGTGCAAATTATTCAGTAGCAGTAACAGATAGAAATATAGATAAATCATTAGTATTATATTGGAAGATATCAGGAATAGAATTAACCCCAAGAAGTAAAATATTTACAGCGAGATGTAAAAATTTATATGTATTAACAACAAAACATAAAATAACAGGGAAAAATAAGATTAACAAGATACAAATAGATAGCCCATTTGAACAAATTGTAAAAACAATAGATTATAATAATTATAGCTATAGAGACATAGATATAGAAGAAAATTTAGAAATAGTAAATGATAGAATAAGTACAACAAAAAGAATAGCTAATGAAAAACCAGAATCATCAACCTCATCAAAAAGAATGAGTTATGAAACAAATCCAATAATTAACCTAAACCAATATTACATAACAGGAAAAATAAATGAAAAAGAATATTTAATACTATTAAACACAGAACAAGAAGAAAATTATATAGCAAAATATCTAGTAAAAAATGAAGAAATAAAAACTGATAATGATATATGCCCAGATCTACCGAGAAGTTTAATAAATAGTAAAGATATAGTAGAAAAAGAAATAATAATAGGAGGAATTAGAAAAATAAAAATAGAATTTGAGGTAAAAGAAGAAATGCAAAAAGCAGATATAATATTAGGAATAAAATGGTTAGAACAAGTAAAACCATATAATATAGAACATACACAATTAGCCATAACATATAATAGGGAAAGATTATTCTTGAGAAGAGACTTAACATAAAATGAAAATATATGTATTAATGAAGATAGTAGTGGAAGGATATTACAGTAGATATTATACGTCTGTGATAGATACAGGAGCAGAAGCTAATTTATGTAGATATAATTGCTTACCAGAAAGTAAATGGGATAAATTAAAAATACCAATAGTAGTTAAAGGATTTAATAATGAAGGAAGCTTAATTACTTATAAAGCTAGGAATGTAAAAGCACAAATATGGGATAAGATATTGACAATAGAAGAAATTTATAATTACGAACTAACATCAAAAGATATACTTTTAGGAATGCCATTTTTAGATAAACTATACCCACATATAATAACTAGAAACGATTGGTGGTTCACAACACCATGTAAACAAAAAGTAAGAGCAAAAAGAGTTAATAATAAAATAAGAAAGAAACCTGATTGGATAAAAGGAAGTGAAAAAATTACACAAAAGTTAGAAAATATAAAAAACGCTGAAGATACAATAGAATTAGTAGTATTTTCGATAAATAAAACAGAAATAACTATATTTTTAATAAATAAGATAGAAATAGTTAAGAAAAAATTAGAACAATTATATAGTGAAGATCCGTTAAAAGGATGGGAAAAACATAAAACTACCATAAAAATTGAATTAATAGACAAAAATAGTATAATAACCCAAAAACCATTAACATATAATTTTGACGATTTAAAAGAATTTAAAATGCATATAGATGAATTATTAGAAAAACAATATATACAAAAAAGTAATAGCAAACATAATAGTCCAGCATTTATAGTAAATAAACATAGTGAACAAAAAAGAGGAAAAAGTAGAATGGTTATTGATTATAGAAATTTAAATGCAAAAACTATAACATACAATTATCCGATACCAAATAAGATACTAAAAATAAGACAAATCCAAGGATATAATTATTTTAGTAAATTTGATTGTAAATCAGGATTTTACCATCTAAAGTTAGAAGAAGAATCTAAAGAATTAACTGCATTTACGGTACCACAAGGATTTTATGAGTGGAATGTATTACCATTTGGATATAAAAATGCACCAGGTAGATATCAACATTTTATGGATAATTATTTTAAACAATTACCTAATTGCATAGTATACATAGTGATATATTATTATATACAAAAACTAAAGAAGAACATATAAAACTATTAGAACAATTTACAGATATAATAGAAAAATTAGGAATAAGTCTAAGTGAAAAGAAAGCCGAAATTATGAAAAACCAGATAGAATTTTTAGGAATACAAATAGATAAAAGTGGAGTAAAAATGCAACAACATATAGTACAAAAAATAATAAATTCGAAAGAAGAATTAGATACAAAAAAGAAATTACAATCATTTTTAGGATTAGTAAACCAAGTAAGAGAATATATTCCAAAATTAGCAGAAAACCTAAAACCACTACAGAAAAAATTAAAAAAGGATATAGAATATAACTATGACGAAGAAGATAAAAAACAAGTTCAAAAAATAAAATTACTTTGCAAGGAATTACCAAAATTACAATTTCCGGATGAAAATAGAAAATTTACATACATAGTAGAAGCAGATGCCAGTGAATATAGTTACGGAGGAGTACTTAAATATAGATATGAAGCAGAAAAATAGAACACCACTGTAGATACTACTCAGGTACGTTTAACGAGACAAAAATAAAATGGGAAATAAATAGGAAAGAATTATGTTCATTATATAAATGTTTATTAGCATTTGAGCCATATATTGTATATAACAAATTTATTGTGCGAACAGATAATACACAGGTACGCTGGTGGTTAACAAAGAAAATACAAAATTCAGTTACAACAAAAGAGATTCGGAGACTAGTTTTAAACAAATTAAATTTTACATTTGTAATAGAAGTAATCAGTACTAACAAAAATGTTATTGCAGATTACATATCAAGACAAAGCTACACAAACTGAAATGATAGAAGAAAATATACATGAAAAGATACTCAATGCCCTGACTACGCTTTCATTGAAAGTGGACAGTATGGGTACTGAGATAGTAAAGATGGGTACTGAGATAGAAACACTAAAGCTAAAGACTAGTGAAGATAAACTGAAGTCTATAGCTATGAATCAGCTAACTCAGCAATGCGCAGAGCTATGTCAATCGGAAGACAATAAAATTCCAGAGCTAGAAGGAGACGTTGGGATACTCCATAAAACCCATAACGTTTATCAATCTACTTCTGCAGGTACAAGCAAAGGAGTTAGAAAAAATATGAACCTAAACAAGCTATTTGACAAACCATATACACCAAATACATCAAAAGACCCCATATTTATACCCCCACAAGTTACCACATATCGAGATAGCCTAAACCAAGACAAAAAGACATATAACTACACAGCCCGCACATATATAGAAAATATCTACAACGTACAAACTTTCTTAAATAGCAACCCCAAAGCTACAAATATCCAAGAACCAGATATGAACTATATAACCCAGAAATTAACCGGATACAACAAGCTAATTGCCTTACCAAAAACTAAACCAAGCTTAGTTAAAACTTGCTACGAATATGGATTACTTAGTACCGTATATACCACAGACGGAACTGAGATATCCACTATACCCGAGATATATGAAGCATTTACCACATTTAAAAGAATAACCAAAGGTACTTTATTTTTTATAAAAATTTACACGGCACCAGCAGAGATATTGTTTGATGAAGTTAAAAAACCTATACAAGTAGTAAAGATAGGAATGACAAGAGATATGATTATACCACAAGATATTGGTACACAGCCAGAGATACCCAGAATCGAGATACCAAAATTTTATGCGAACAAAAGAGTTATCGGACTATCTACAATTTTACAAGAGATAGCAAATACATATTGCAATCAAAATCCTATATGGAGTTATTATTCAAGAAATCATGTATTAATATATTCGAATTCAAAAGAGCTACGAGAAACAGATATGGAAACTATTAGGCAATGGATTATGACGTTGCTTAAACCAGAGACAGAACCTATCGCCAGAGCTATTAAAGAAAAATTTATTTCAGAGGAATTATTGACCAGATATTGCAAAACTATTGGACACAAATACCCAGATCACAGATGTTCAAAATGTAATGGAGGAGATAATGACGTCCCAGCAGTGCAGCTAGAATAAAAGAAGATAATGACGACAGCTGGAAAGATAAGAGCAGAGCAATAATGGAGATACATCAGATATGACAAAATAGGCGGAAGACTTATTTGTACAAAGTTTTTACGTAAAAGATAACATTAGTAGCTTTGTAGCATTTATTGAAGAGTTAATGTAAAGTAGGAATTTTCAAAGTCTTATAGGTTAGGTTAGGTGAAAAGAAAGACTTTTAAGTCTTTTTAGTTTCTTTTTAGTTTTTAGTTTTTTAGTATACGGATGTAAAAACTTTTGTACATTTTTCATTCTATAAATAAGAGCTCAGAAGGCATTGCAGAGGCAAGCCTTCCAACATTCAAGCAAAAAACTCTCTCCATCCAAAATACTTTTGCCTAGTTAATAAAATATATACTGCAATGGAAAAAGCTATGGAACAACAAACCTCAGAAATATCAAAGCTACCGAAACAGGTATATCTATTTACGATTATGAATAGCTAAATTCATAATTCCCGACAATCATGATATGATAAAATAAATTCATATTAGTTACTTTATAGTAGAATTATTTGAAAAATAATATGTTAAGAAGTTTATTAGCAAAGTGGAAACGGAGAAAAATCCCAAAGAACTATGCCATCCTAAAGGTGAAACCAATGAGGCAAGAAGTCGTGGCGGGGAGTAACCAAAGTCGAGGCGCTGTTTAAGGGAAAAGTATTCGAATTACCATGCTAATAGTGACCTAATAACATGTTATTTAAGAATAATCTAGTATATAGTAATCTGAGATGACTATATTTTATTATGTACATGGTTGAAGGGAATATTTTGAAAAAAGCAATTTTATGATAATGAATGATAATATATCTGATGTGATGGTAGATAAATTTAAGATACTTATTTTGTATGTACTTAGAGATATAGATGTTGCAGATATAAGAAAAATTATATTAGAAAGAGCATATGGAAAAAATTATACGGATAGAATAAATTATATACCACACATACCTAACTACTCTTATAAATATTTATTATGTTAAGATCAAGCAGAAATTTTAAAGATATGCAAAAAATACAGTTACTAGAAAAACAGATAAAAATAAATATAGTCAAATACATGGAAAATAAAAAATATATAAAATCTCTTAAAGAACTACTAAGAATAAAACAAATAACTATAAAATATCAATTTTAGAAAATAGCTCATTTAGACTACCTTAGAATTTTAATCTTATATATACTTAAAGATATAGAAATAATAGATATTTATTTCTGTTGTTTTAGGTATTATATTTTCATCTTCTTTTTTATCAAGAGTATTTATTTCTGTATTGGTGTTTTCTAAGTTTTCTTCATTAATTTTTTCTTGTTTTTCGTTAATTTCTAAATCTTTTATATTTGTTAATATTTCCGTATATGTTTCACTATCTTCTGAATCATAATTATCTGTCTCTTCTACCTCTATATTATTTATTTCTAATTTTTCTTTAAATTGATTTATCTCGTTTATTAATTTTTGTTCTTTATCTTTTTCTTCTTTTTCTTTTTGTCTTTGTTCGTATAAATCTTTTAACATTTGTAGTTCTTTTTCTAATTCAGCAATCCTACTATTTTTAGTTTCTTCTATTTTTCGTATTTCTTCCGTAGTTTGTTGTTTAATTTTTTCTATTTCCTTTTTTCTATCTATTTCTTCATTTTCTTTTTCTATTCTTACCATTGTTGTTAGTTTATCTTCTAATTTTAATTTTTCTTTTTCTAACATTAAATATAAATGTTCTCCTATTTTCTTGTATCTTCTTCCTAGATTCGAAAATACTATTTTTATTTTTGATCCTTCGTGATTTTCGTATATTTTTTCATCTATTATAAATTCTTCTTTATTCATTTTATTGTGAATAGTTCATGTTGATATATATATTCTAAACTATCTATTTGAGATTTTAATTTTGATATTTCATCTTTTTGTATATTTATTGAATTTTTACTAACTCCGACAAATATATTATAATGTAATCTTTCTTTTCTTATTTTTAATTCTTTACGTTTTTCAGAGATAAATTGTTTTAATTCTTTGTATTTTTGTTCTTTATTCATTTAAATTATGTTTATAATATTTTGGTGGATATCTAAATCTAATTTTATCATAATTAAATGGTATATGTCTCATTCTTCTAGATTTCAAATGGATTATTAATTTTGCTTCAATACTAGATATTAATGTAATTAAATAGGCTAATCTTTGTGGATTTTCTTTTGTTTTATTTAGACTTATATATTCTGAATAATTACTAACTAAAGATTCTTTAATTTTTCTAAAAGCTTCTCTATTTTTAAATGGTCTTCTCATAATTAATTTAATAAATAACTAAATCTAACTTAACTAAATTTAATCTAACTAACTCTAACACGTATCTCACTTCCATATCTTTTAAATTACTGTGCTCTGATACCATTTGTAGGGGGGTGCGGAGAACTAAGCTGATAAATAGATTTATTGTAGGTAATGAATCTATTCTTTTTTGTACGTGGTTATTTCTTAGATTTTGTTTTAATAACTTATTATTTTTGTGAGATGTATTCACTAATTTATTTAGTTTATTATTTTATCCTGTAGTAACTGCTGAGTTACAAATTTTTGTGTAATAACTTATTCTTTCTATACTGTAGTGTATATCTAATTCTAGATTTTCTATGTCATTTATTATTTTGTGTTGTTCTTCTCGTAGTGAGTTTTTTATTTTATATAAACTGTCACATGTACTTTTTTCTAAATTTTCTAAGGTTTTTTCTATCCATATTAACTTTTCTTTTAGATCTTCCATTATTTTTCTAATATGGTTTCTATAATTAACTTCGTTATTTAGATTATCTTGGTTTTCTCTAGTTTTTCTAATATATTCTAACATCCACAATCTTGGTCTGAATAATATCCTTCTGGGTAAATGTCTTCGTATATTCGTTCTAGCGAATTTATCATTTCTATTTCGTAGTTTATTACTTCTTCTAATATCATTTTCTTAATATCTATTATTTCTATATCTTTAAGTATATATAAGATTAAAATTCTAAGGTAGTCTAAATGAGCTATTTTCTAAAATTGATATTTTATAGTTATTTGTTTTATTCTTAGTAGTTCTTTAAGAGATTTTATATATTTTTTATTTTCCATGTATTTGACTATATTTATTTTTATCTGTTTTTCTAGTAACTGTATATTTCGTATATCTTTAAAATTTCTACTTGATCTTAACATAATAAATATTTATAAGAGTAGTTAGGTATGCGTGGTATATAATTTATTCTATCCGTATAATGTTTTCCATATGCTCTTTCTAATATAATTTTTCTTATATCTGCAACATCTATATCTCTAAGTACATACAAAATAAGTATCTTAAATTTATCTACCATCACATCAGATATATTATCATTCATTATCATAAAATTGCTTTTTTCAAAATATTTCCTTCAACTATGTACATAATAAAATATAGTCATCTCAGATTACTATATACTAGATTATTCTTAAATAACATGTTATTAGGTCACTATTAGCATGGTAATTCGGATACTTTTCCCTTAAACAGCGCCTCGACTTTGGTTACTCCCCGCCACGGATTCTTGCCTCATTGGTTTCACCTTTAGGATGGCATAGTTCCTTGGGATTATTCTCCGTTTCCACTTTGCTAATAAACTTCTTAACATATTATTTTTCAAATAATTCTACTATAAAGTAACTAATATGAATTTATTTTATCATATCATGATTGTCGGGAATTATGAATTTAGCTATTCATAATCGTAAATAGATATACCTGTTCCGGTAGCTTTGATATTTCTGAGGTTTGTTGTTCCATAGCTTTTTCCATTGCAGTATATATTTTATTAACTAGGCAAAAGTATTTTGGATGGAGAGAGTTTTTTGCTTGAATGTTGGAAGGCTTGCCTCTGCAATGCCTTCTGAGCTCTTATTTATAGAATGAAAAATGTACAAAAGTTTTTACATCCGTATACTAAAAAACTAAAAACTAAAAAGAAACTAAAAAGACTTAAAAGTCTTTCTTTTCACCTAACCTAACCTATAAGACTTTGAAAATTCCTACTTTACATTAACTCTTCAATAAATGCTACAAAGCTACTAATGTTATCTTTTACGTAAAAACTTTGTACAAATAAGTCTTCCGCCTATTTTGTCATATCTGATGTATCTCCATTATTGCTCTGCTCTTATCTTTCCAACTGTCGTCATTATCTTCTTTTATTCTAGCTGTACTGCTGGGACGTCATTATCTCCTCCATTACATTTTGAACATCTGTGATCTGGGTATTTGTGTCCAATAGTTTTGCAATATCTGGTCAATAATTCCTCTGAAATAAATTTTTCTTTAATAGCTCTGGCGATAGGTTCTGTCTCTGGTTTAAGCAACATCATAATCCATTGCCTAATAGTTTCCATATCTATTTCTCGTAGCTCTTTTGAATTCGAATATATTAATACATGATTTCTTGAATAATAACTCCATATAGGATTTTGATTGCAATATGTATTTGCTATCTCTTGTAAAATTGTAGATAGTCCGATAACTCTTTTGTTCGCATAAAATTTTGGTATCTCGATTCTGGGTATCTCTGGCTGTGTACCAATATCTTGTGGTATAATCATATCTCTTGTCATTCCTATCTTTACTACTTGTATAGGTTTTTTAACTTCATCAAACAATATCTCTGCTGGTGCCGTGTAAATTTTTATAAAAAATAAAGTACCTTTGGTTATTCTTTTAAATGTGGTAAATGCTTCATATATCTCGGGTATAGTGGATATCTCAGTTCCGTCTGTGGTATATACGGTACTAAGTAATCCATATTCGTAGCAAGTTTTAACTAAGCTTGGTTTAGTTTTTGGTAAGGCAATTAGCTTGTTGTATCCGGTTAATTTCTGGGTTATATAGTTCATATCTGGTTCTTGGATATTTGTAGCTTTGGGGTTGCTATTTAAGAAAGTTTGTACGTTGTAGATATTTTCTATATATGTGCGGGCTGTGTAGTTATATGTCTTTTTGTCTTGGTTTAGGCTATCTCGATATGTGGTAACTTGTGGGGGTATAAATATGGGGTCTTTTGATGTGTTTGGTGTATATGGTTTGTCAAATAGCTTGTTTAGGTTCATATTTTTTCTAACTCCTTTGCTTGTACCTACAGAAGTAGATTGATAAACGTTATGGGTTTTATGGAGTATCCCAACATCTCCTTCTAGCTCTGGAATTTTATTGTCTTCCGATCGACATAGCTCTGCGCATTGCTGAGTTAGCTGATTCATAGCTATAGACTTCAGTTTATCTTCACTAGTCTTTAGCTTTAGTGTTTCTATCTCAGTACCCATCTTTACTATCTCAGTACCCATACTGTCCACTTTCAATAAAAGCATAGTCAGGGCATTGAGTATCTTTTCATGTATATTTTCTTCTATCATTTCAGTTTGTGTAGCTTTTTCTTGATATGTAATCTGCAATAACATTTTTTTTAGTACTGATTACTTCTATTACAAATGTAAAATTTAATATGTTTAAAACTAGTCTCCGAATCTCTTTTGTTGTAACTGAATTTTGTATTTTCTTTGTTAACCACCAGCGTACCTGTGTATTATCTGTTCGCACAATAAATTTGTTATATACAATATATGGCTCAAATACTAATAAACATTTATATAATGAACATAATTCTTTCCTATTTATTTCCCATTTTATTCCTGTCTCGTTAAACGTACCTGAGTAGTATCTACAGTGGTGTTCTATTTTTCTGCTTCATATCTATATTTAAGTACTCCTCCGTAACTATATTCATTGGCATCTGCTTCTACTATGTATGTAAATTTTCTATTTTCATCCGGAAATTGTAATTTTGGTAATTCCTTGCAAAGTAATTTTATTTTTTGAACTTGTTTTTTATCTTCTTCGTCATAGTTATATTCTATATCCTTTTTTATTTTTTCTTTAGTGGTTTTAGGTTTTCTGCTAATTTTGGAATATATTCTCTTACTTGGTTTACTAATCCTAAAAATGATTGTAATTTCTTTTTTGTATCTAATTCTTCTTTCGAATTTATTATTTTTTGTACTATATGTTGTTGCATTTTTACTCCACTTTTATCTATTTGTATTCCTAAAAATTCTATCTGGTTTTTCATAATTTCGGCTTTCTTTTCACTTAGACTTATTCCTGATTTTTCTATTATATCTGTAAATTGTTCTAATAGTTTTATATGTTCTTCTTTAGTTTTTGTATATAATAATATATCACTATATATACTATGCAATTGGGTAATTGTTTAAAATAATTATCCATAAAATGTTGATATCTACCTGGTGCATTTTTATATCCAAATGGTAATACATTCCACTCATAAAATCCTTGTGGTACCGTAAATGCAGTTAATTCTTTAGATTCTTCTTCTAACTTTAGATGGTAAAATCCTGATTTACAATCAAATTTACTAAAATAATTATATCCTTGGATTTGTCTTATTTTTAGTATCTTATTTGGTATCGGATAATTGTATGTTATAGTTTTTGCATTTAAATTTCTATAATCAATAACCATTCTACTTTTTCCTCTTTTTTGTTCACTATGTTTATTTACTATTAATGCTGGACTATTGTGTTTGCTATTACTTTTTTGTATATATTATTTTTCTAATAATTCATCTATATGCATTTTAAATTCTTTTAAATCGTCAAAATTATATGTTAATGGTTTTTGGGTTATTATACTATTTTTGTCTATTAATTCAATTTTTATGGTAGTTTTATGTTTTTCCCATCCTTTTAACGGATCTTCACTATATAATTGTTCTAATTTTTTCTTAACTATTTCTATCTTATTTATTGAAAATATAGTTATTTCTGTTTTATTTATCGAAAATACTACTAATTCTATTGTATCTTCAGCGTTTTTTATATTTTCTAACTTTTGTGTAATTTTTTCACTTCCTTTTATCCAATCAGTTTTCTTTCTTATTTTATTATTAACTCTTTTTGCTCTTACTTTTTGTTTACATGGTGTTGTGAACCACCAATCGTTTCTAGTTATTATATGTGGGTATAGTTTATCTAAAAATGGCATTCGTAAAAGTATATCTTTTGATGTTAGTTCGTAATTATAAATTTCTTCTATTGTCAATATCTTATCCCATATTTGTGCTTTTACATTCCTAGCTTTATAAGTAATTAAGCTTCCTTCATTATTAAATCCTTTAACTACTATTGGTATTTTTAATTTATCCCATTTACTTTCTGGTAAGCAATTATATCTACATAAATTAGCTTCTGCTCCTGTATCTATCATAGGCGTATAATATCTACTGTAATATCCTTCCACTACTATCTTCATTAATACATATATTTTCATTTTATGTTAAGTCTCTTCTCAAGAATAATCTTTCCCTATTATATGTTATGGCTAATTGTGTATGTTCTATATTATATGGTTTTACTTGTTCTAACCATTTTATTCCTAATATTATATCTGCTTTTTGCATTTCTTCTTTTACCTCAAATTCTATTTTTATTTTTCTAATTCCTCCTATTATTATTTCTTTTTCTACTATATCTTTACTATTTACTAAACTTCTCGGTAGATCTGGGCATATATCATTATCAGTTTTTATTTCTTCATTTTTTACTAGATATTTTGCTATATAATTTTCTTCTTGTCTTGTGTTTAATAGTATTAAATATTCTTTTTCATTTATTTTTCCTGTTATGTAATATTGGTTTAGGTTAATTATTGGATTTGTTTCATAACTCATTCTTTTTGGTGAGGTTGATGATTCTGGTTTTTCATTAGCTATTCTTTTTGTTGTACTTATTCTATCATTTACTATTTCTAAATTTTCTTCTATATCTATGTCTCTATAGCTATAATCATTATAATCTATTGTTTTTACAATTTGTTCAAATGGGCTATCTATTTGTATCTTGTTAATCTTATTTTTCCCTGTTATTTTATGTTTTGTTGTTAATACATATAAATTTTTACATCTCGCTGTAAATATTTTACTTCCTGGGGTTAATTCTATTCCTGATATCTTCCAATATAATACTAATGATTTATCTATATTTCTATCTGTTACTGCTACTGAATAATTTGCACTTATTATAAATTTAAATTTTTGGTATATTAAATTTCCTTTTACGGCAGTTATTATGCTTTTTTCTATAGGTTTTATAATTCTATCATCTGCTAAATATAATTCTATCGGTGTATCTATTCCTTCTCTAAAACATGCTTTTATTAATATTTCTGTACCTCCAAGGTGTACATATTTTATTGGATCTCCTTTACTTTTTATATCATTTATTTCTTTATTAATTATTCTTTTTGTTACAAGTGGTATACTAGCTTTTCCTTTTGCATATCTACAGTCTATTACATGTTCTTTTTGACATACTACATAATATTCATCTTTTTTCCTACTAAAAATATTTTTTATTGTTGGTATTTTAAATATTTTTTCTACACTTAAATCTAACTCTTTTCCTTTTATTTCATCAAATATATTACTGTCAAATATTATCTTTTGTTCTGTTCCTTCGTCATTTAAATATTCTTCCTTTGTTATTATTTTTATATCTTCTTCAGTCATTTGATTCATCTATCTCACTATCTATTTCGGTATCTGTTTCATTTTCTGAAATTTCATATATACTATCTTCACTTTCTAATTCATAATCTATATAATCTATTTGCATATATTCTGTATTTTCTATTTTTATTTCTGATATTTGTTTATTTTTTGGATTTTTGGGTAATTTACAATCTCTAGCTAAATGTCCTAACTTTCCACAATTATAACATGTACATTCTTTTATAGATTTTTTCTTTCTATATGGTCTTTTATTCTTGTAATTTTTTACATAATATCTTTTTCTTGGTTTCTTATATTTATATTTTGATTTTTTATATTTCTTATATTTCTTATGTCTTTTTCTTTTCTTATAATATCTTTCTTCGCATCCAAATTGGGGTGCTATTTTATTTTTGCAACATGCTAAATTTCTTATTAATGTTTTTTCCATTTTTAATTCTTCTCTATTATTTTCACATAAATTTCTATACCATTGTTGTAAAAATTTTATTCTAGCTCCTAACGTATCTACTATTTTTGCTTCTTCCCAACTTTTTATTATTTTTGAACTAAATGGTTCGGGTAATTTATTAAAATATAATTTTCTTATTTCTTTACTTTCTTCTATGCTATATGCTCCTTTATAATAATATTCTTTAAATGCGCAAGTATATTCATCTATATAACACATGTTACATATTGTTAATTTTATCATTAAATTCCTATTTGTACCTTTTTCTTCATCTTGTTCCTCTTCTAATGTCGTCATACTACCAAATTCATCTTTTATAGCTGTTTCATATTTTTTCAATAATTCTATAGGTGTTAATTTAGTTGTTGTTGATGCTGCTCCTTCCATAGGTTTATTAGCTCTTAATACTTTTTTACTATTTTCAGTTAAATTTGTAAACCATAATTTTACTGATCCTATTAGTGTTTTTTCTATATATTCTAGTGCATCTGTTATGTTTATATTATTGTCTAATAATTGTTTTATCATATAACCTATCCATAATTGTATTGTTTTTTCTGTATCTATTACATAGTCTAGATCTAAAAAGTTATAATTTTTATTAACTATTTGTTTTGGTGTCCATTTGTCATATTCATTATCTCTTTTAAATTTATTTTTATAATATATAGGTTTTCTTATTTCTGTTGTTTTAGGTATTATATTTTCATCTTCTTTTTTATCAAGAGTATTTATTTCTGTATTGGTGTTTTCTAAGTTTTCTTCATTAATTTTTTCTTGTTTTTCGTTAATTTCTAAATCTTTTATATTTGTTAATATTTCCGTATATGTTTCACTATCTTCTGAATCATAATTATCTGTCTCTTCTACCTCTATATTATTTATTTCTAATTTTTCTTTAAATTGATTTATCTCGTTTATTAATTTTTGTTCTTTATCTTTTTCTTCTTTTTCTTTTTGTCTTTGTTCGTATAAATCTTTTAACATTTGTAGTTCTTTTTCTAATTCAGCAATCCTACTATTTTTAGTTTCTTCTATTTTTCGTATTTCTTCCGTAGTTTGTTGTTTAATTTTTTCTATTTCCTTTTTTCTATCTATTTCTTCATTTTCTTTTTCTATTCTTACCACTGCTGTTAGTTTATCTTCTAATTTTAATTCTTCTTTTTCTAACATTAAATATAAATGTTCTCCTATTTTCTTGTATCTTCTTCCTAGATTCGAAAATACTATTTTTATTTTTTATCCTTCGTGATTTTCGTATATTTTTTCATCTATTATAAATTCTTCTTTATTCATTTTATTGTGAATAGTTCATGTTGATATATATATTCTAAACTATCTATTTGAGATTCTAATTTTGATATTTCATCTTTTTGTATATTTATTGAATTTTTACTAACTCCGGCAAATATATTATAATGTAATCTTTCTTTTCTTATGTTTAATTCTTTACGTTTTTCAGAGATAAATTGTTTTAATTCTTTGTATTTTTGTTCTTTATTCATTTAAATTATGTTTATAATATTTTGGTGGATATCTAAATCTAATTTTATCATAATTAAATGGTATATGTCTCATTCTTCTAGATTTTAAATGGATTATTAATTTTGCTTCAATACTAGATATTAATGTAATTAAATAGGCTAATCTTTGTGGATTTTCTTTTGTTTTATTTAGACTTATATATTCTGAATAATTACTAACTAAAGATTCTTTAATTTTTCTAAAAGCTTCTCTATTTTTAAATGGTCTTCTCATAATTAATTTAATAAATAACTAAATCTAACTTAACTAAATTTAATCTAACTAACTCTAACACGTATCTCACTTCCATATCTTTTAAATTACTGTGCTCTGATACCATTTGTAGGGGGGTTCGGAGAACTAAGCTGATAAATAGATTTATCAGGATTGATGACCCTAAAGGTGGGATAATGTTATTCCCTCAAAACTTGGAGTATTTTATTTTTGGACTTTTTATACTTAAATTATAAAATTTTGACAGAAATTATGTTCATGGATGTTAAAAGGTTAACCCAAAAGTGTTTTGGAATTTTCAGACGAGGTTTGGGGCATCTTTGGATAATAGAGGTAGTAAGCCTCCGTGATAGCCCCGTGTCATAGAGGCTAGTCTCTGTGATATCTTCTATTTAACGGAGGCTGGGTTTCCACGATAGGTTCTGTGGCATGAAGGATACCCTCCGCGATGAGTTCTGTGCTATAGACCTTTGCAAATTTCTGTTGTTTTTTTTTCTATTTTAATTGGGATAAAGGGTAATAAGGTCCTTTTACTTATAGAAGTCCTTTTAAAAATTACATAATCATATTATTATAAGTTTTCATGATACATCATCAATTATTTCACTCTCAAACTCTAAACTACAAGGAAGCATAAGAGTTTCAACGTACGTTCATCATTCGGGTTCCAAATTCCCAATTGATCACAAATCTTTGTGTTTCTAAGGCATATATCTCTTTCCCTATACTTATATTTTTCTTAATGGCATGAATTGATAATAAATACATGTTTTTGACATGGGTCTTGGCATAGTTGAGGGCTTTTGACATGATTGGTCATTAAATTGATTTTCCATGGTTTATTATACACTATTCATGTTTTATAATTGATTTAGAACATTGTGGGGTGCATGGGAATGGTAAATAAACTCAGGGATCATGTTTAAAACCCAATTTGATTATTTTTCCTTTATTTATAGTTTGATAACAATGTTACCTCAACCTATTTGTGAAATTGACAATGAATATGATTTTGTCACAAAGTTTGTCTTGTCCACTCGAACTAATGCATTTGTATAAAAGGTTAATGAACCATGGTTTAATCCTATTGAACTTTGGGTTTTTGGATCTCCCATGCGAATGTCAATTGAATTAATGGGTTAGAGTCCTAAATGGCTAAGAGATTATATGTTATAATAATGAACTTGCAAATAATATTGGTATGACAATATCGACGGGATGCCTTAATGCATAATTGGTTCAATTAATGGGAATGCGTGTTAAATATTTTAATGGGGCTTAAAAGAGGGTTGTGTAGTTAAACATTGAAGGCTGATGTACTAGGGGGTCCAATACTAAAAACCGCACTAGCCAGTGCGGGGGTCTATATGGATTGAAGGTTCGAGTACCCTTGCTAAGACAAGGTTGTTTGAGCCCACATTATTACTATTATTAAGTTATGGGGAGATCTGTGTTCCCCATATCACATTACATGATTGGGTACTTAAGTCACCTTAGTATATGTTTGGAGGTTTGAGTCCCCATGCGTATATATATGATCTTTCTTTGGTTTGTGTGGCTGCATGCACTAGGGACCGACGAGGGATTGAGAGATGGGGACCATATATCCCATGGGTACTATTATATGACGGTTAAGCTACATAGTCCAGATAAATATTTTTAAACATCCATGTTAAGCCTTGTTCCATACCCTGGTGACAGGACCTAAACCGAGGCCTTGTCGTAATGGGCATCCCAAGTCCAACTACGACTGAGAACAACCCCCGTTCCATATAAAGAGATAGCATTTATTACCATGCCAAACACTGGGATAGGTCCATGACCATTACCAACCCAAACATGTCCAACAAACTAATATCCAACCAAAACCTAATCAAAACAATAACCAAGTATGAGTCTAAAACATAATAGGATGGAACAATTATAAATACAGTAAAATGGTATCAACCCTAATATCCTCTGACTGAGTTTAAGCTCTTTCCGAGTGAACAAATACTGCAGACTCTTCTGATCCAAGAATATGTCCATGTAAAATCCATACAAATATTTTGGATAGATTTTCAATGCAAAAACCATAGATAATAATTCCAGATCATGGGTTGGATAATTCCTCTCATGCACCTTTAACTGCCTAGAAGAATAGGCAATCACGTTACCATGCTGCATCAAAATACAGCCAAGTCCCACCCAAGATGTATAACAATAAACCACAATCCCCTTATTGCCTTCAATCAAGGTCAAACCTAGAGCCGAATTTAGCTTATCCTTCATATTCTCAAAACTACCCTCATAAGCATCTGACTAAGGTAACTTTACCTTCTTCTGGGTCAACTTAGTCATTGGGAAAATTATCTTCCAAAAACTCTCCATAAACCTCCAATAGTACCTTGACAAACCCAAGAAGCTCTGAATGTTGGTTGGAGTCATGGGTCAAGGTCACTTCATAACCACCTCCAACTTTTATGGATCCACCATGATCCCCTCACTAGATATAATATGACCCAGGAAAAAATTGTGTTCTACTAGAATTCACATTTGCTCATTCAAGGTCTGCAACACCATACAGAGGAGATTAGCATGATCCACCTCACTCATAGAGTACACCAAAATATTATCAATAAACACAATACAAAAAATAGATCAAGAAACTGACTGAATAACCTATTCATCAAATCAATGAATGCTGCAAGGGCAATGGTCAAACAAAATTACGTAACCAAGAAATCAAAGTGCCGATACCTGGTATAGAATATCATCATAGAGATATCGACCTCCCAAATATTATGTTGATGATACCCAGATTGAAGATCTTTCTTTTAAAATAGTTTGGCACCTTGTAACTGATCTAAGAAGTCATCTATTCTAGGAAGAGGATACTTGTTCTTAACCATTACCTTATTCAACTACTGATAATCAATACACATTCAAAGGGAACCATCATTTTTACACAAAAATAACAATGGTGCACCCCATGGGAACACACTAAGATAGATAAAACCATTATCCAAAAAATCCTTAAGGTGCTCCTTGAGTTCCTTCAACTCAACCGAAGCCATTTTATAAAGAGGAATAGATATTGGATGAGTGTTCTGAACCAAATCAATCCTAAACTCAATCTACCCATTCGGAGGAACACCAGAAAGATTATCCCAAAAGACCTTAGGAAAATCATTCTCCACTGGAACTGAATGTAATGAAGGACCTTCAGAGTTAGAGTCTTTAACCCAGACCAAATGATAAAGACACCCTTTAGAGATTAACCTTCGAGCTTTAAGATATGATACAAACTATACCTTAGGATCTACGAAACCACCCTCTTATTAAAAAATTGATTTACCAGGAAACTTAAAGACAACTTTATGGGTCCGACAATATAAGGACATGTAGAATGAGTGAAACCAATCCATCCCTAGAATGACATCATAATCGATCATATTTAATTCAAATATACCAACTAAAGTCTCCTTCTTACCAACAGATGCTATATAACGTCTATAGACTCTTTTAGCAATAACAAAGTTAGCTACCGGGGTAGAAATAGTAAAAGTATCGTAAAAAACCTCAGAATCAAAACCAAAATACACAGCCACAAATAGGGTCACGAAATAGAGAGTGGACCCCAAATTTAGTAAATAATACATATCATGAAAAAAGAGTTGTAACGTACCAGTCACGACATTAGGTGTTGCCTCAAACTCATGTAGAGATGCAAAAGCATATAACCTGGCTTGTTCTTGGACTAGAAATAGAAATAGATGTAGAAGAAATAACCTGTGTAGGAGTAGATTACGAGGCAACCAGAAACTTATTCTCTCCCGAAGTAACCTTACCAATCGAATAGTTTATAAGAATATGGCATGGATTACCATTTTAAAAGCACCTGTCCCTTTTCTCATCATAAAAACCCCCTTGAAGATGACCATATAACCTAAAAGGAGGATACGATGGATCCTACCTTACAACACTAGGATTTGATTGGGTACTCCATACCCTGAAGTTATTGCCACCCTGCTGACACCTGTCACCTGATGATTTTAGGTAAGGAGCACTAGCTATGGAGAAAGAACCAGAACTCCTACACTTATTCTTTGGCCAAATACCATGAAACACCCTAGGAATAGGACCCTTGAAAAATTTCTTAGGCTTTGGATCTTTTTGGCATGATACGACTCAAGGGAGTCGCGCATACCCTTGGATATGATTTGTAGGTTGTCCTAAGGGTACAATCATATACTAGGCAGTATGTATAACTTAGCTGCTACCGAAGATATGAATCCTTAGGATAAGACTCACATAGTAACATACGAATGGTATATGGCAAGTCATATGGTGTATGGTTGGCTTGGTCTTATGGAATCTGTCCACTATACAGATGGTAGGTACGATTAGGGGTGCCAGTCATACCCTTTAGGTATGATTGGGGAGGTTTGAGTAGTATAAAAATGAGTAGGTAATTTCTTGAAAGGTCTTAGGTACAGTTGAGGTACCACCTATACCCTAGAATACAGATGTTAAGGGAAAGTTGTACCCTTGGGTGTGGCTTGTTTTGATTATTAAGTCTAGGGTAGTTTAGATAATTCCTCCTCCTAAACACTTATTTACTCACGTTATATAACCATATATGGCCTTCCATAAAACTTAGTAAGGTCTTAAAATATATCAAATACACTCTCAAACTCACTCATGGAGGATTGAAGGCTAAGGTTTCTTCATGTGCTCTTCAAAGGGCTCAAAGGTCTAGATTTCTTCCGTTAATCATCTTGTATACGACATGAACTCCTTCCTTTATTGTTATTTAAAATTAAAGGCATGTGTATTGTGTTTTAAATATTTGTTTATGGATCTTAAATTATGGATTTCAAAATATTGGTGAGGGTCTTGATGTATATAGTTTCGTACTGGTTTAAACTATGTTTTTACAGGTTTTTGGTAATGGTTTGCATATGTGGTTATTAGTTTGTGATGGTTTAATGAAAGGGGTCTTGATTAACCTTAATTATGGTGGTTTATGCATTGGTTTTGGTCTTGGTAAAGGTATTCCCTCAATATGTTTGATAAAATGCCTCGAAGAATATTTTTACTCTATTATTGAATTTTTGTTAGAACTCTTGCATGGTTTGGTTTGTTAATTGAACACTAAATAGTTTTGGATGTTTTATATGGTTTAAATGATATAAATTCTTCAAATGCTTGGCATGGTCTAAATTATTTTGGAATGGTTTAAAAGGTAAAGGTTTTAGTGGTCATGGTTGGTCTATTTAGAAAACCTTTTGGATACATGGAAATCCCTCAAGTGAATGTAATAATGGGACTGGTTTAAATGGTTTTAAAAGGCAAAAGGTTAAATATTTATGATTGTGGAGAACATAGAAGTTCCCAAGTGGTTAAATATGATATATTGAAGGAAACTTAAAAGTCACCTTAAACTTAATGGTTTGGCTATAGATATTTCTTGCAGGTAATGGGGTGGTATGATGTTGGGTGTATTTATGTATTCTAGCATTACTATTCTAGCCTTTTAGTCTTGTTTTGAGAATGATTCTTATGCTATATGTGTTTATAATGATATAAATGAGCATATATGTGTCCAAGTATTTGTTTAGGATGTTTAATGGTGGTTTCACATGAGTTTTGATTCAAATTGATCATTTAGAAGTCAACCGAGAAAACTAGTGTAACTAGCTTAAGCTAGGCGTTTGTCTAGTCTCTTGTGTTGGATTCTAATGTGTTTTAATGAGTAATTAAGGTTGTTATTATGTATTTATATTTAAAAAAACTTATTTATAATTTTCAAGGGTTAATTGGATCGAGGAAAGAGTCAAAATAGTAAGTTAAAGCTCAATGTGAATTTAACCTATGCTTAGCTCATGTTTCTAGTTTGTCGTTAAGGATTTTGTGTTGTTTTGAGCTGTAAATTATTGTGTTTAATGGTATAGGAATCTTGGTGAATGGATTATGATGATATATGAAGGATATACAAGCTTCAAAACAAGTGAAAACAACTCAATAAGGCTCGGAATGGCTCAATGAAAGCACAAGACGCAAGCTAGACGTAATTTGGACCCCTGAAATGTATGGAGCGCATGTGCACTATGAAGGTGACCAATGGATTAGTTCAAAAAATAACTGGATTCATAAGAGGCCCAAGTTTTTGACCCATAGGCGTGTGTAGCTTATAATGGGGTTTAAAGAGGCCCCATGACGCGTTGAAATCACGACTAGCTATTGGAATTTGACAGATTTTTTAACAATTGTGACCTGGAACTAAGGTGCGACGTGGGGAGAACGAAAATCGGAAAAATTTTGCCCAGTTAAAGGAAAACAGCATGTAAACCTAATCCAACTTGGTATATAACTTGTCTCCTATAAATATAACATCCTAAAAACATTTTAAGCATCTTGGGACCTCTTGGAAGCCCTAGATCAACTTGGAACATCATTAGAGGCTACGACAACTTCTTTTTAGGTTTTATTATTCTTTAATTTTTTTTATGGTTTTGATCATCATTCCAAGGGATTGGATGATGAATATTTCCATTCAAGGTTAAACCCTCTTTCCGAGGTTAAAGCCAAGAACATGATTATTATTGTTTTGTATTAAATTCGTAAATTTTGCTTATCATATTTGGTTGTTTGTTTATTATTATTTCAATTATTTTATGAATTGATCACTCATAAAATACATATATTGTCCACCTTTTGATCTCGGGAGAGGGAATAGAAAGATAGAACATGGGAGTTAACAAAGTTTGAGTTTTTATTCTTTTATAAAATAAAGAATTAAACTTAGCGTCTAGGACAGGAATGTACTTAGATGCCTTACTTGATTCAAATGTAGGATGATAGCTTTAATTAACTTAATTGGACTATTACATTCCCGCTAAGCAATGTAGTTGTAATGTCCAAATTAGGTAAAAGATTAGAGGTTGAGAAATCCTGATCATGCAATTAACCCTACGAATCAACAAAAAAGATAGGCAAATTAGCGGATGAGATTCAATAACACAGTATGATTGTTCGAAGTTCTTTAACCCTGGGCTTTAATCCATTGATTTTCCGAAGAATTTTATTTTACACATTATTTATTTTATTTTTAATTTACAAAATTACAAACTCTCTTCTTGTTTATTTTTTCTCAATTAGTTAGACTAGAATTAGATAGGCGGCAAACGCAAGTCCCTGTGAGATCGATACTTGAACTTCCTTGAAGCCACTTTACTACTTGATAAGAGCACGTACACTTGCATGTGCACTTGGGCATTGTCAAGTTTTTGACGCCGTCACTGGGGACTTGTTATTAGGCAACTACCTTATTTTTAGTTTTTCTATATTGACTTGTAAATAGTTTTTGTTTAGTTTCTTTTTATTTTCCTTTATTTCTATTTTTCTCACACTCTTCTCGAGATGTCAGTTTGGGATAAATGGTTTTCTAGTGATGACAATTCATGTTGTTTTTGTGGAGGACACCATCTTGTGGTTTATTGTCCGAATTTTTAGGAAAATGTGTGGACGGAACCTTCACAATATGATGCGGATAATTTGAGGAAGTCTGAGTACTCAAAAACTGATACTGTGGAAATTATTAAGGAGACACCACTGTCACCATGTCTACAGTGGCTAAGCAAAGAAATATATGTGGAGGATATCAGCCAATATGTGAAGGAAACATAAGAATCGCAGCCACTTGATTGTCATCTTGATCTTGAGACTGAAATTGAGGAAGTGAATAAAAGTGAGTATGTAGTAGATTGTGTAAATTATGAAGTAGGATTTGTTGAGCCGCATTCGAAACACTTTTCTACATTATGTTTAGATGATGTCTTGTCTATGGAGTCATTTAAAATAGTGGAAGAGTGTGAAGATGAGGAACAAGAATCCTACATTCTTAATTTTACACCGGACAAGTAACATAAAAACACACCTCACTTCAAGGCCGAGTGGTTTACCATGCATATTCTATTACTCGGTTCCTTAATCTTTCTACCACCACCCTATGAGTGTGGAAAAAGATGGATGCGATATTGGGGGTGACATTTATATCCTCAAGTCAGAGGAAAAAGTTGATATGGATTGTACCGCGACACTAAATTAGGTGCTTCTTAGGAGGAAACCCAAGCTAAGGTATGATTTCTTTTTAATTTGTAGTTTTTATTTCGCGTAGTTTTTTTTTCTGTTGAGTCACAGGTTAATGGGTAGTTTGAGTACCATAAACTTGAGCTAAGAAGCATGGTAAAGACTAAGTGTGGGGTCCCATGGATCTCCCTTTATGCAAAAAAAAAATGCTACTAGCTCACTACTAGAAAACATTATTTTTCCGACAGCTGATGTAGTCAGAATGTCGTTGAAAAATAAGGTAATTTCGACTACTTTCCAACTATTTCATGATAGTGGAATATAGCTTGTCGGAAAAAAATTTTTGACTACAGTAGTCGGAAGTTTCCGACTACTATGATCGAAATATAAAATGCAATTTAATAAATAATTATTTAATAATTATAATTGTTATGACTACCATAGTCGGAAACTTAATATATAATTATTTAATAATTATAATTGTTCCGACTACTGTAGTCAAAAACTTACTATATAATTATTTAATAATTATAATTGTTCAGACTACGGTAGTTGGAAAAATAATAAATAAATATTTAAAAATTATAATTATTCCAACTAACGTAGTCTAAATATTAATAAATAATTATTTAATAATTATAATTATTTCTACTACTATAGTTGAAAACTTAATAAATAATTATAAATTCTTTTCTTTTTTAATTATCATTCGTCTAGACACCCCATCGTTTCTCACACTCAAGACTGAGATTTCTGTAAAATGTAGTAGTAAGTAACATGAAAAGTTGTCAGTTTACATACAAATGAAGAAGCATGAGAAAAGGGGAAGCAAGTTGCTTCATTTATTACAGAACAAAGATGAATAGGTACATGAAGGGGAAGAAAAAATCATGAAACATCATTGATCTTCTATTATCAAAAACTAAAGAATCAGTTGCTAACTACACAAAATATTAATGATAGGAGTTGGCCCTGTTGGTGATATGGTTCAAATCGCACGAAGGGTAAGTGGGAACTGCTATTGATTCCAAATACGTTGGTGTTAATGAGAGAACCAAACTTTTATGACAATGAAAAAGAGGATTGACAACAGCAGAGGACGGCATATCGAGCTGCTCTAAAGAAAAAAATGTCGTTATATTCTAACTTCTATGCCTTCCTTTGACAGATGTTCTTTCACGGCTTGAATAGGAACCTGAAATTGTAGAAACAAATTATACAGCCTACATCAATCAAAGATACATATTACATGTATGTATGTTACAACTGGAAACTTAAGATTGCTTTATTCCAGAATTATTGTATGTTACTATTTCGTATAGAACTTAGATTTGAACACTATTGTTCAACAATGTTTTAAGTTCTAAACACTCGATACTGCACTCCCTTGTAAGGCTGCCTATGGCTTTATTTAACGCAAGTCATGTATATCACTTCTAGAAAAAACAAAAAGCCACTTCTAAGAGAAGATAATTATGATGACAAGCGACGGATATTACTTAGTGCCATTTAAAAAGATATAAAAACCCCTATAGGTGAGGCTTTGCTCATTAAACGCAAACAATAGGTATCTACTTTCTCCGAATTGGTGCATACTATCATCAATAGATACATCAGCATCCACCTTTCATTGATTATCCAAGGATTCACGTGTTTTTTCATCTAGCTTTTGTGAATAACTCTCTTTTGTAATCAAGCTCACCAATACCGAATATTGATCAACTTAAAGGCACACAAAGAAGGCATATGTTTAATATAGTCAACTCACCTCAACAAAGTCCCCAGGGAGGTGCTATGGAGATGCTTGGAGGTGAGTGGAGTCCCGCTGGCATAGATCAGAGCAATTAAGGACATGTATGATGGAGCGAAAACTCAGGTGAGGACGGCGGGAGGAGACTCAGAGCATTTCACTATCTTGACAGGATTGCATCAGAGGTCTACTCTTAGTCCCTTTTTGTTTTCTTTGGTGATGGATGTGTTGACGCGGCGTATTCAAGGAGAGGTGCCTTGGTGTATGATTTTTGCAGACGATGTAGTTCTGATTGATGAGACTCGAGGGGTGTGAATGACAAATTAGAGGTGTGGAGACAAACTCTTGAGTCTAAAGGGTTCAGGTTGAGCAGAAGCAAGATAGAGTATTTGGAATGCAAGTTTAATGACGTGAGGCTGGGGAATGAGGTGGTAGTGAAGCTGGAATCACAGGAGGTATGTAAGAGGGATAGTTTCAAGTATCTCGGGTCCGTGATCCAGGGTAACGGTGAGATTGACGAGGATGTCTCGCACCGTATTGGGGCGGGATGGATGAAGTGGAAGCTCGCGTCGAGGGTGTTGTGTGATAAGAAGGTGTTGCCCAAGCTTAAAGGAAAATTCTACAGGGTGGTAGTCCGTCCGGCCATGTTGTATGGAGCGGAGTGTTGGCCAGTTAAGAACTCCCACATCCAAAAAATGAAAGTGGCAGAAATGCGGATGTTGCGCTGGATGTGTGGGATAACTAGAGGGGATAGAGTTCGGAATGAGACTATTAGGGAGAAGGTTGGTTTGACTCCAGTGGAGTGCAAGATGTGGGAAGTCCGATTGAGATGGTTCGGACACGTGAAGAGGAGGGGCATGGATGCCCCGATTCGTAGGTGTGAGAGGCTAGCATTGGATGGTTTTAGGTGGGGTAGGGGTAGGCCGAAGAAGTACTGGGGTGAGGTGATTAGGCGGGACATGGAGCAGTTACAGCTCACCGAGGACATGACCCTAGATAGGAAGGTCTGGAGGACGCGAATTAGGGCAGAAGACGAGGGCCAGTTTGGGTCGCTAGTGTAGGGATTTACTTGGTGGGGGTATTATTCTTGTTATGATTCCGTGTTCCGTGTTCCATGTTTTTTTACGAATCTGGGTGCTTTCCTTTGTTTTCGATTACTTATGGGTGCCGTATTTTTGTTATGAGATCTTGTTTTGTGCTTTACTATGTATTTGTGTGGTATCTCGTGTCTTGAGCCGGGGGTCTATCGGAAGCAGCCTTTCTACTTCTTTAGAGGTAGAGGTATGGACTGCGTACATCTTACCCCCCCAGACCCCACTAGGTGGGAATACACTGGGTTTGTTGTTGTTGTTGTTGTTGTTGCACCTCTTTTCTATGGAAAATTCCAGCAGCAAGGGGAACAGAAGCATTTGTTTCTCTGAAGACCTCTGTGAAGTGTTCAATAGCTCCAGCTCCACTTCTTGCAATCACAGGAATAGTTACAGCATATGAAATAAACTTAATTATGTCTACATCAAATCCCTTCCCTTGACCTGAAAAGACATTAGAAGAACAATAATGAGGTATTATATTGTCCCGAGAATACATGAAATGGATTAATACAAAAATAAAGCTATATCAGGAATAGCCTACTATATGGTTTCATTCACAAAGACCATAAATCACACCAGGTAAGTTAAGGACAGAAAAGGCCAACCTTTCTCCAACTTAAGTGTTTAGAGTAGGACATTAAAGGGAAAAAGAAATATCATTAAACAGGCAAAGGTGTTATTATAGCAAATACTCCTATAACATAAAGGGCATCAAGAAGATGCAAAGGAATAAAAAAGACGTGACTTGTGAGTTTGACCACCCATTTGTTAAGGCAAGATTTTAAATACAATGCAAAAAAGGGGTTAGATGGCATTCCCTATCTTCAGACCCATTCCAACACGACCTGAAATGTAGGATAATTATTAATTATACATCAAGTTTATTAACCATAAGAAACATTAGTGACCATTTTTCTTCTAATTTTTTTTAAATATATAAGCTAATCTACAATTAAATGAGTAGTGTAGCATGACTCCTTATGACCTAATAGATAGCAAACTACACAAAAGAATAAGGACAAAATATCAAATAAGAAGAAAACATATTAACCTGTGGATGCACTCCAAAAACACAATATTTCATTTCAAACAGAGGTCTCATGGGTGCACCAAAATTAACAACGGACAAAGACTATTACTCAAATGTGCAAAGTCATTGTCTAACCTTTTAGAAATCTCTATATTTTCCTTCCGTTCTAAACGCCATGTTAGATATAGTCCGCAATATATAGCTTACTTGGAATTGACTAGGGAAAAAAGGGACAGTGTACTATAAGGATACAATAGTTACGTTTAATGTTAGAATAGTTCTTATTAATTTGGATATCTTCTCTGTTTTTACATATCGAAATATAGGTACTCTAATCTCTCTGAGGAACTCCAGACCTCCATAAGCCATAAGGGTACCAATTTTTTTTAAATGAAGTAAGTAGATTCATTCAAGGGCATCAAGAAGATGCAAAAATTACAAGGATAAGTCAATTGAGCTCCCAAAAATAAGGATTTGTAGCTTCTAAGCTATAGAGCTAACAAAATCCAAGAAGAGTTCTAAATCATTTACAGGGGTCAAAATTTGGACCAACTAAAGTGGCTAACAAGATATTTGCCTCGCAAAAGACTACTAGAAGTTCAAATTCCATCAAAACTTCTTTTGTTCCTGTCTATCATCAAATTTTATGATTAGTAGAACTGTAGATTAAGAGTAAATGGGCATCCACGACCTACAAATTCTGGGTCCGCCACCGTATTCAAGAGGAGAACAAGCTAGTGACCCAAAAGCCAGAAGCTAGTGATTTTGGAGCACTAAGCCAAACCATTTGAGTTTGCAACAAAAGAAAGCAATTTTTTGCACATACGAGAGAATGACTTAGATATTAGAAACCCCTAATCGTGCACTTTACCCATACAAGAGTGAGATTAATTTCTGTAGCATTGATGATATGAAAAGTATTCACCTAATCAAATTGCTTATAAAGTAATTACAAAAAAATCTCACAATCATCAGCTAGTAACTTAATAAAAATGGTAACTATATTTCTACAATATAGCTAATCTACTTATGTGTCAATCTTTATACTGCATATAAATCAAACAAAATATTAGTTGACAAAGACCAATTTGGAAATCCTACCTGAAAATAATGGCAAGGAAAAATATAAAACCAGGCATCAAATTCCATAAAGCCTCTACCAGAGTAGGAAAACTGTATTTAATACCTGTAAAAGCCATTGCCTGCATGAAAAAAATTCTGCAATAGAGTTTACAGATAATGTTCTCATCTTTTCTAATACAATTTGATAATAATAAGACAAAGAACTAAAAATTAGTACTACAATATATTACCCTAGCAGGACAAGAAGGAAGAATCTCCATAATATAGACAAGGTAATAAGAGCCATAGTGCTTCTGAAACAAAAAAAAAAGGAGAGACAAATAAGACTTTGAGTTAATTTCAGGAAATAGGTAAAGATATATTGATAAAATTTGACAAACCTACTGAACCTATGTAAGATTAAGAAAGGGAGAAGAAAGAGGGTACCAAGGGAATTATAGTAAACAACATAAACAAGATTGTTGAGTCCATCATTCATAGTTGCTTTACCAAGTGTAATCATCCCTATTTCACCGCATTCCATAATAACCATTGCCAAAAATGGTAAAAACATTGTTGACGAAGATTGCACCTCCATTTATCCTCTTTACACTTTCAGTGCCTTTTTTTTCTTATCATAAAAATCAAGAATGTTGGTTCAGAATCTGACCAAAATAAAATATCCAGGATCATCATCCAGATACTCTTGATGGCTTTGTTAATTTCCTGTGACATAAGGATACTATTTGGACAACAGGTTTTCTAAACCCTCAAAATTTTCAAGTTATCTTTTATTTCAGTTGACCCAATTCTGTGAAATAACAAGCTAAGCCCATTCTTTTATAGATGAAACCAAAAACTAAAAATCTGAACAAGCATAGCAAATTAAACAACTCACTACTGATGAATCTAGAAAATCAAGAAAAAACCCATTCTTTTACCCATCCAAAATACCAACAAATAGCAGGAAAACTACAAAGTCTAGCAACTCACCACCATTGGTACCGTCATTGTAATCGTCACTGTCAATTTTTGTGAGATACAACCACCAATTTCTAGGGTTTAGAGAGAGATAGACGACACTAACATTGAGATAAATCAGAAGTGTTGATATGTTTATTTTATCTTTTATATATTATTTTATAATTAAATATAGCTTTTGGATTATTCCCGTCGGGTATAAATCTAATAAATTTAATTATTTATAATATTTCCTACCACGATAGTCAAAAATATTTTTATTATATTTAATTAATTATTGATTTTCTGTATAAAGTCATATATTTATTTAGCTATTGCTATTTTCGACTATAGTGATCAGAAATATATATTTAATAATTTATTTATTTTATTATTTCTATTTTCGACTATAGTGGTTGAAAATATATATTTAATAATTTACATATTTTATTATTTATATTTTTCACTACAATGGTCAAAAATATATTGATAGAGTAATAATTTACTTATATAATTATTTAATTTCTGTATAAGGGTATAATTATATATTTAGTCATATATTTATTTAGCTACTTGTATTTTTGACTATAGTGGTTGAAAATATATATTTAATAATTATTTATTTTATTATTTATATTTTCAACTATAGTGGTTGAAAATATATATTTAACAATTTACTTATTTGATTATTTATATTTCTGACTACAGTAGTCAAAAATATATTGGTAATAATCTATTTATATAATTATTTAATTTGTGTATAAGGGTATGATTATATATTTAGTCATATATTTATTTAGCTATTAGTATTTCCGACTATAGTGGTCGGAAATATATATTTAATAATTTATTTATTTAATAATTTATACTTCTGACTACAGTAGTCGGAAATACATTGGTAAAAATTTATTAAAATAATTATTTAATTAATTTATAATGGTCTAATTTTATATTTCTTAATATATTAATTTAATTATTTATATTTTCGATTACAATAGTCGGAATATATATTTCCCAAAATTTACTGCCTAATATTCTGAGTGTTATAGTCACAAATAATATTGAAAAAATATTTTATACAATAAAATAATTAAAAAGTAATTTTTTCGACTGAAGTAAATGAAAATTTGTGACTACTTTTTTTCAATCGAAAAATAGTGAATTTCTGGTAGTGGCTAGGCCTAGAGGTCTCGGGGAGTATTTCTATCTTTTACTTTTAAATTCACTCTGGGGACAAATTAGATTTTTAAGTGGGGGATGGGGAAAATTTTAAAATTTTGGCTCAATTATTTTTTTTTCAATTAGGAATAAGTGAGATTGTCTTGTTGTTGATATTTTTTTATTACATGATGCAAGTGGGTTTGATTGATAAAAGCATTTTGAATGAGTGAATAGCTATTTTTAAGAATCCTAGGCTCAAAATTTTGACTTTTGGACTTGTTGGCTTAATTTTGAATTTATGCTATCATTTGGTTGGGAGTCTATGATGATCCTATTGAGTTGAGCATATGTCATGTGTGATGTGAGTTTGTAGTATATTTTTTGTTACATGCGATGTCTCGAACTTTCCTGTTGTGTGTGAAGTGAAATAAAGAATGTGGGTTTAGGAGATGATATAGGTATTTCTTTGATAACCTTGTTTTATACCTTTTTTTAACCTACCCTTGTGCTTTATCCTAATTAAACCCATTGAGCCTTTAGATTTTTCCTTGGAAACCTCATAAGTGGCTTAATCCCTTCTTTGATAGACCATAATTTGATCCAAAAAGCTCCTAAGTGCTTTAATAAAAATAGATTTAGTAAGGATTTTGAGAAATTAAAGAAGAAAAGGTGAAATTGATGCCCCAAAATAATTGTTATTGGTGTATAATTGATGTGTGGTGGATGGTTATGCCATAACTTAAGCTAAAAATATTGCCATGATTGTGAAAAAAGAGAAAAAAAATGATTTATGTGGTAGTAAACTATGCGTCCACCAGGTGTTTATGAAAATGCTTAAAAGAAATGGGGCAAAATAAAAGAAGGGGGAGATTGACTTTAAATCTTTAATGTAGTGTATTAAAGCACTTCGAGAGGTTAGTCATTATTCCTAAGTAGTTCCTACCCGTCCCTTAGGCTACATTACAACCCGAAAATGTCACAATTGATCCTAAGCTTTATATTTGACTATTAGTGGAGCATTACACTAATGGCAAGCTTATGGTTCATTGTGTGTAATTTGTGAATTCTTTGTGAGAGTGAGCGTAATTTAATTCTTGTATCCATTACTTTATAAATTGCATTATTGTGAGTAATTATGGGTAACTCTTTTGTTGTGAGGGGCACATATTTCATGAATGTGGGTGATTTATATGATTTCCTTGATTGAATGATATGTGTGAGTTTGCAACTTGTGGAGTCCATTCTTAAGGCTAGGATATTTTGGAAGTAGGATTCTTGAGCTTTTAATTGTGTATAACATGCTTAATGTTGTGAACTTGCATTCCGTGTAGTCATTGTAGTGCTAGATTGAATTTATTGCTTGTAGTAGAAGTGTGGAGTTTTCCAGCTCATGGTGTTTATAGTTAACAGTTGTTCGAGGATGAACAAGGCTTTAAGTGTGGGGTGGTGATGTTGGGTGTATTTATGCATTCTAGTGTTACTATTCTAGCCTTTCTAGCGTTGTTTTGAGGATGATTATTATGCTATATGCTTTGATAATGATAAAAATGAGCATTTATGTGTCCAAGTATGTGTGTACGATGTTTAATGGTGGTTTCACATGAGTTTTGATTCAAATTGATCATTTAGAAGTCAACTGAGAAAACTAGTGTAACTAGCTTGAGCTAGGTGTTTATCTAGTCTCTTGTGTCTGGTTCTAATGTGTTTTAATGAGTTCTTAAGGTTGTTATTTTGTATTTATATGTAAAACAACTTATTTATAATGTTCAAGGGTCAATTGGATCAAGAAAAGAGTCAAAACAATAAGTTAAAGCTCAATGTGAATTTAGCCTATGCTTAGCTCATGTTTCTAGTTTGTCGTTAAGGATTTTGTGTTTTTTTGAGCTGTAAATTATTGTTTTTAATGGTATAGGAATCTTGGTGAATGGATTATGATGATATATGAAGGATATACAATCTTCAAATCAAGTGGAATCAACTTAATAAAGCTCAGAATGGCTCAACGAAAGCATAAGATGCAAGTTGGACGAAATTTGGACCTCTAAAATGTATAGAGCGCCTATGGACAGTGTAGGTAGCCAATGGATTAGTTCAAAACAAAACTTGATTTAGAAGAGGTCCAAGTTTTTTACCCATCGGCGCCTGTAACTTAGAATTGGTTTTTAGGAGGCCCCGTGACGCGTTGAAATCCCGGCTAGCTACTGGAATTTGATAGATTTTTTGACAATTGTGACCTAGAACTATAGCGCGACGCAGGGAGCACCAAAATTGGGAAAATTTCACCCAGCTGAAGGAAAACAGCGTGTAAACCTAATCCAACTTGGTATATAACTTGTCTAGAATAAATATAACGTCCTAAAAAATGTTTTAAGCTTTTTGGGACCTCTTGAAAATCCTAGATCAAATTAGAACATCATTGGAGGCTGCGACAACTTCATTTTACGTTTTATTATTATTTAATTTATCATTTTTATGGTTTGTATTATCATTTCAAGGGATTGGATGATGAATATTTTCATTTAAGGTTAAACCCTCTTTCCGGGGTTAAAGCCAAGAACATTATTACTATTTATTTGCATTAAATTCGTTAATTTTGCTTATCATATTTGGTTGTTTGTTTATTCTTGTTTTAATTATTTTATGGATTGATCACCCTTAAAATACATATATTGTCAAGCTTTTTATCTCGGGAGAGGGAGTAGGAAGATAGAACATGGGAATAAATAAAGTTTAGGTTTTTATTCTTTTATAAAATAAAGAATTAAACTAAGCGTCTAGGACAGGGATATACTTAGATGCCTTACTTGATTAAAATGTAGGATGATAGCTTTAATTAACTTAATTGGATTATTAAATCTCTGCTCAATGATGTAGTTGTAATGTCCAAATTAGGTAAAAGATTAGAGGTTGGGAAACCCTGATCATGCAATTAACCCTACGAATAAACAACCAAGATAAGTAATTTAGCGGACGAGATTCAATAACATAGTATGATTGTTTGAAGTGACTTAACCCTGGGTTTTACTCCATTGATTGTCCCAAGACTTTTATTTTATGCTTTATTTATTTTATTTTTAATTTGCAAAATTACAAACTTTCTTCTTGTTTATTTTTTCTTAATTAGTTAGACTAGAATTAGATAGGTGGCGAACACAAGTCCCTCTGAGATCGATACTTGGGCTTCCTTGGAGACATTTTTCTACTTGATAAGACCATGTACACTTGCGTATACGCTTGGGCGCTATCATGGTACAAAGATACCACAAACATTGGCCTTGGTTAAATTAAATGGTAAATGGTTTGATTATATTGAAACTGTTTTAATTGGTCATTAATGGTGGGGTATGTAGCAAAGTTGTGGAAGGTGTCGGTGTCGGGGGGACCAAAAATAGCAACTCATATTTTCCTATATGAAGGTTCTTGATGACCATGTGTGTGTGTCATATTTTATATTAGGGGATGTACTAGTCATCCCATGGGATACTTCTCTGGTCTTACGACTACATGTACTATGCCCTTTTCAGCACGCGGAGCTGAACCCATATCGCCCATGGGTGGGGTAGGATGGGCAAGCTATATAGCCCAGGTAAAAAGGTTTTATAGGCATTCTAACCTGGTTCTCTTTCCCGGAACATATTATATGCATGGTTATGTGCATTGGATGCTTTTACATGGTTTTGTAAATTGCATTATTTTATCCCTATCCGGAGTACATGCTAGTGTTTACCCACTAATCCATCTACTGGTGGTTGTATACCCATGCTATATAGGAATCAAAAATTCAAATCCTCTTTCTTACTGATTAAATTTTGGCACAGTCGATGTTGGATTGAAGTGGTGAGCTTTCATATTTTGGAAGGCATCTATTTCATGTCATGGTTTACTTTACATAATTCTTGTCTTTCATAGACTTTGATTTTTTGCTATAGTCGGGGGAATGTCCCGACTAAATACTCTTTGGTTAGTCTAGAGGCTTTGTATGGACAACTGTGGACTTGGGTATGGTATGGATGGTTTAGGTTCTTTATATACACATTGTCTTCTAATTATGGTATTAGTTTTATGGAATCTGCAATTGGTTTGGTTGTTTGGACTTGATTGGTTGGTCTCGGTTACAGACTTATTCAAAAGTCACCATACGGTTGGATACTCTATCTTGTTATTTGTTCAGACATCAGCCAACTCAAGGTATGTATTAGGTTGTTGGATTTGATAACGGGGGCAGTTCTAGGTCCTGGTTGGTCTTAGGATTGCCCATTATGACAAGGCCCTAGTTCAGGTGATGTCAAGTTGGTACCAGAGCTTTATGTTTTGGTTTCATGGGGTGTCCATAAAGCTGTATTGAGTAGATTCTTTCTTTTGGGTATGTCGTGCACTACAATTATAATCAGAAGTCTATGAGGTATCTACGAATATTTCACTTTCTTTGTTATTCTACTTTTTGGATTCAAAGTCTAAGGTCTTGAACTCATTGTTAAATATCCTTTGGCTCACTCATTGGATCATACCTCCTTAATGATCTAATGGTTCAACTAAACTCACCTGTCCCACTCGAGTACAACATGGATGGATCTAGTCTGACTCATCTGGCACAAAACTAGTCAAGGGTCACAAATTCTGGTTTTCCCCATGGAATCTCATTGGTCTCTACTAACCCTATCTTGGAAGGTGGCATTCATTCTCGGTTACCTCAAAGGGGAGGTTACCAATGCTGAGTTTCAACATTCTATTAATCTATTGACCCAAATACAGATAACTCTATCACGTCAATCCTATCTATTGGTACGTGGAGGAATAAGGTAAGGTTGAAAATAGGCAAGGTAAGGAGTCATGGTTTCTTGGTTAAATGGGAGTGTCTCACAAGGATTGCTGCTTGGGAAAATTGGATATTGGGTTCTACTTACTTAGCTCTTGCACTCAAGGGTGCTACTTCTGGTTTTGATATTAGTCGGGATCGTCTCAATGATCTTACTATCCTTCTGGAGTCTGAGGATTTATTGATGTTGATATTGGTATGATGAAGACTTCTTTCCTCATGGTGTGTGGTTTACATGGTTCGGGGTCCCCTCTTTTTATGATCCCATTGGTGGGTGTGTAAAGTATTTATTCATAACACATCTTTTGGTTTTCTAACTTTGTTAAAGATGAGGAATGATTTCTCATGCATATTTGTTTTCTAACGTAGATAGAGGTCAGAATGAAGGTATTGGCGTATAAATCATGCTTGGGGTATGTAATGATCTTCTCCTCATTGTTTGTGTTATTGTCCTCTTTATTGGTTGGGGGAAAGTTTAATGTTTATTAATTTATTACCTTGTACTTATCCTTACCCTTACCTGTTATTTGAGGATGAATGATTCTAGTGGGGGAAACGGAAACACACTAGGAATAGGACCTTTCAAAAATTTCTTAGACTTTGGATATTTTTGTCTTGGCACGACTCAAGGGAGTCACTCATACCCTTAGATACAATTCATAGGATGTCTTAAGGGTACAATCGTACCCTAGAAAGTATGTTTAACTTAGCTACTGCCCAAGATACAACTACTTTGGGTAAGACTCATATAGGATCATACAAGTGGATAGGGCAAGTCGTATGGTGCATGATTGGCTTGGTCTTGTGTAATTTGTCCACTAGACGGATGGTGGGTACGATTGGGGGTGTCACTCATATCCATTAGGTATGAGTGGGGAGGTATGAGCTGTATAAATACCAGTAGATAAGGTCTTGGAAGGTCTTGGGTACGAGTTAGGGTACTACTCATAGCCTAGGATACAAATGGTAAGGGAGAGTTGTACCCTTGGTCATGGGTTGTTTTAATTGTTAAGTCAAGGGTACTTTGGAAATTTTCTCCTCCAAAACCCTTATGTCCTCACGTTATATAAACCTATATGGACTTCTATAACACTTAATAAGGGATTAAAACACATCAAATGCTCTTTCAAATTCACTCTTGGAAGATTAGAGGCTAAGGTTTCTTCATGTGCTCTTCAAAGTGCTTAAAGGTCATGATTTCTTCCTTGAATCATCTTGTATAAGACATGTACTCCTTTCCTCATTGTTATTTCAAATTAATGGCATGTGTATTGTGTTTTAAATATTTGTTTATGGATCATGAATTGTGGATTTCAAAATATTGGTGAGGGTCTTGATGCATATAGTTTGGTATCTATTTAAACTACGTTTTTACATATTTTTGGTAATGGTTTGCATATATAGTTATTAGTTGGTTATGGTTTAATGAAAGGGGTCTTGATTAACCCTAATTATGGTGGTTTATGCATTGGTTTTGGTCTTGGTAAAGGTATGCCCTCAACATGTTTGATAAAATGCCTCGTTGAATGTTTTTACTCTATTATTGATTTATTATTGGAACTCTTGCATGGTTTGGTTTGTTAATGGAACACTAAATGGTTTTGGATGGTTTAAATGGTATAAATGATATAAATTCTTTAAATGCTTGGCATGGTCTACATTGGTTTGGAATGGTTTAAAAGGTAAAGCTTTTGGTGGTCATGGTTGGTCTATTTTGAAAACCTTAGGAGATACATGGAAATTCCTCAAGTGAATGCATTAACCAGATTGGTTTAAATGGTTTGAAAAGGCTAAATGGTTATGCTTGTGGTGAACGGAGAATTCTCCCAACTTGTTTAATGTGGTATGTAGAAGGGCACTTGAAGGTCCCCTCAACTTTAATGGTTTGGCTATGGATATTGCTTACAAGTAATAGGGTGGTATGACGATACCATACCACTAACATTGGCCTTGGTTAAATGAAATGGTAAATGGTTTGATGATTTTAAAATGGTTTAAATTGGGTATTAATGGTGGTATGTGTAGCAAGGTCGTGGAAGGTGTCAATACCGGGGGGCCAAAAACTAGAAACTCATATTTTCCTATATAAGAGGTCTTAATGACCATGTGCGTGTGCCATATTTTATATTGGGGGATGTTTTATTCATCATATGGGATACTTCTATGGTTGCGAAACTACATGTACTGGGGCCCCTTTCAGCAAGGGGAGCTGAACCCATATCGCCTATGGGTGGGATGGGATGGCCAAGCTACACAACCCAGGTAAAAAGTTTTATAGGCATGCTAAAACTGGTTCTCTTTCCTGGCACATAAATATATGTATGGTTATGTGCATTCGATGGTTTTACTTTGTTTTTGCAAATGACATTATTTTATCCCTATCCTAAGTGCATGCTAGTGTTCACCTACTAACCTGTCTACTGGCAGCTGTATACCCACACTATGTATGAACCGACCATTCCACTCCTTTTGGTTAGTGATTGGATTTGTGTACAATCGATGTTGGATTGAAGTGGTGAGCTTCCATAGTTTGAAAGGCATCTATTTCATGTCATGGTTTACTTTAAATAATTTTTGTCTTTCATAGAATTTGGTTTTTGTCTATAGTCGGGGGCATGTCCCGACTGAATACTCTTTTGTTGGTCTAGAGGCTTTGTATGGACAACTATGGACTAGTGTATTGTAAGGATGGTTTATGCTATTTATACATACATTGGCTTATCATTATGGTATTAGTTTTATGTCTTCTACTATTGGTTTTGTTGTTTATTTAGTGTTTGGACTTGATTGGGTTGGTCTCAGTTATATACTTGTCTCATAGTCACCACATGGTTGGATATGCTATATTGTTATATGTTAGGACTTTTGCTGACTCAAGGTATGCGTTAAATGGTTGGGTTGAGTAACGGGGGTGGTTCCTGGTCCTGGTTGGGCTTTGGATTGCCCATTATGAGAAGTTCCTAGCTCGGGTCATGTCATACCACCATTCCGACCACTTCCCTATTGACCACTAACCTGCTCAGAGAATCTAAACTTCTTACCCAACCTTTCACCTACCTCATTCTGCTTTATCTTTTCCTCTTCCACCCGTTTCATATAAGCAACAAACCTAGAGGTATCCATGTCCTTGATCAACAATGTAGTCTTGCTTTCAAGGATCAACTCAAAAGACAATCCTGAAGGGAACTTTCTCATCCTGGCCCTCATATCAGACAATATTTTTAGATCATACCTAGACGGTGACATTACAAGGCATATTCCTTAAACGACATCTTACCCTGTTTTAGATTAACAAATTCCTCTACTTTTTCTTCCCTCAACTGTTGAGAATAAAAGCAATCTAGAAAAGCATTATAGAATGTCTCCCATAGAGATGACTCATCAACCTCACCCCTTGCCTAATCCCATTCCTCGTACCATTGATACACCACAACCTTTAGCTTATAGGCACCCCTTCCATATTCGTGGCTTGCATGACCCTTAAGATCTTTTCCATCACATCTAGAAAACCCTGAGGATCCTACTCCACCTTAACAATGGTAAAAGTTGGAGGACTCAACCTCATAAACTGTCCAACACTTGTGGCCTCAAAAGACACAACACCTGATGCACCATGCTCAGCTTGAGAAACTACCAACTGAGCTATCACATGGACCGACTGATGAAACTTTGTATTTGCCATGTCTGCTTGAGGACCCTGAGGAGGACTAGAAGGAATTGGTGGTACTCTAGAATAATCAGGGACAGGACCCGTAGACCGAGTATAAATCCCATGGGTAGGGCATCTCCCATCAACATCTTCCCCAGTTAGGACAGAGGAGTTTCCATGCATATTAAATAATGGAGGCTTGATCTGAAAGGTTAAAAAATAGGAATTAGTAAAGATTCCAGGACTTAGACACCAAGCTTAAAAATAGAACAAAAAGAAAGAGAAACATTCCTAAATGCCATGCAGTATCTCTCTTATGAGTGTGACACGCTACACACCCTTAAAAGAGACTCTACTTGACATGGCTTTATAGACTCTTGATAACGCTAACTTAAATGTCAATTTAAGTGTAAAGTGGTCATTGTCAATATATTAACCTAAATTTAGAGTCGGGGACAAATTCACGAGGAACAATGTGAGTGGCGACTAAATTAGTTTGAAATAATGGATGATATCTAAATTCAAACCAATAGTACGAAAGATAAAAATATGGGGCTTGAAAGGTATCACACTGAATATTTCTTTCTGTGTTTTTCGAGTACAAATTCGGGTTTATGAATACTTAGAGTCTAAACAATTAGGCACGGATCTTGGGATTATGCTTTCCTAGTGGCAAGATAGATATAGAGACATGATAATTCGGTGCCTGTTCTAATTGATAATTATGTTGTAGGCTAGGTTGTATGTCCTTGGTGCTAGTTTGTCAACATAGCTGTAAAGATTTCACTCATTGACTCTTTCGACTACCTAACAAGTGTGTCAAATAAAGCAACCCAATACCTCAATTAGGCATCCCTATTTCTATGATGATACGTAAGGAATAGTCAACTTCACAATCACTTTATGTAAAAGATAGTAAAAATTTAGCAAACTATGCCAACAATTGTCTACTATTACTTTATCTCCCACATCACTTTTTCAAGGATGATATTGATTTGTAATACTCACCAAAACCCTTCTTTCAAATATAGATTGAGCTTTCAAGAGCTAGGGATTTTAACCCACAAACCCAATTGAGTATTTGGGATTTCCACCCAAAAATTCCAATAAATTAAATCAAGCAACAATCAAACCCATCAACAACACATTGCATATGCACAAATAAATCACAACCCACACGCAATTACACTCTATTCTAGCATAATCCCACGAGGAAAAAGTAGATACTCATTAGATAAATATGTAATTATTTTACCCAAAATCTACATTGATTTGATTTAAGCAAATCTAAGTGAATGTTACTTCAAACTATGAAATCCAACAAATCTTCAATGGGAGATTACTAATTCTTCACTTGGAAGTGACTCCTAAGTATTCTTCACCCCAAAATTTATACAATATTGTCTTCTCCAAAAATGGAGTCTATAACCCTAAAACAATGTCTAAAAATTAGGGATGATGGAATATCTCCAATAATAGGGTTTGAATATTATTTTTTTCAAATTTGGGATCATCCACGTGCATTTACATTTCTTCACTTGGGCTACATTTTTCCTCTAGGCTATGATCACATAAGTTTGGCCGAGACCACGGCTTCCATGATTGTGATAAGCTCACACGACCATAGTAGGTTGACCTTATTGACTGACCATGATCACGGTCGTCAGACTGCAACCGAAGTAATTGAGGTCATGTCTGCTCCAAGTCTTCAGTTGCACTTTCTTGCTTCGTTTTGATCATTTTTAGCTCTAACCCATATTTTTTATCTCATCCACTTTATGCCAGCAAAATATGGATATTAGTGCATTCAATAATAATTATATCTCGTTTAATCATTCAAAACACGGTAATAGGCATGAATGTTGAGTGCAAAGGAGTGGTAAAATCACCACTCATTAACTCCCACAACTTAAAGATTTGCTTGCCCTCAGGCAACACTGCCCCTTATCATGAGACATTACACTTTTATGCCTCAAAGATCAAAATGACCTAAAGCTCCATCACTATCACAAGTAGCTCATTACACATGGGCTAAGCTATTCATAGTAGACCCCTCATCATAAAATGTAATATCTAAGGATGCAAAAGACTTGAAAGAGCAATTAATCAACAACAACGAATACTCTAAAAGTTACTCACTTTTTATCAAAACTAAGCTATATTCCATTTTCCTCATTTCTCGAAAGATGACAAAATTACATACCTTAACTCGTTCACATGCCTCCTCACAATAAATAAAATTCCACACACCAAACAACTAAATATGCAAAAAGGAATTAAAGTGCAAAAACTCTCTCCCTCACAAAAGAAATTTCTATATAAATAAGTGTCATACACTAGGCTTGCCCCTATTTTCAGTAGCCACCACAAAAAAAGTAAATGGTTGGCGATCTTAACTTAGGGTTTTAGCCTCAAGTTGCATTTTCAAGTTCAAGGAGGGTATGGTTTGAAAGAAGGATAAAAATAATTGTTAACGACTTGTAATGTATTTGCAAAGAATGGTCCAAAGGCTCAAAGAGGGTTACTAGGGATTATATTTATGCATGTGTAGGCTTTTTGAAGATAAAGTGGTTTTCAAAGTCACAAAGATGGCCTAAGGTTATTTCTACAACCAACTACAATAAAAATTAGCCTTGAGAGACGAACGGGGAAAGTTTTAGATAACAAAGTATACAAGAGATGATACAAGTACGACCTCAAATATGGACGCATGTGAGAATGTAATAAACCCAGGGCTTGGAGTGTGCGAGTGAACCGACCCTAATCTCACACTTGGAGTTTAAAGAGGAGCCTTGGAACCCAACAAGGAAGCCCCTAAATACACTTGAAGGGAGCCTAGCTCTTAAAAGGGCATTTTTGATATTTTGCATTTTATTTGTAACCTAGTATAAATAGAACATTGTAGGGCTTTTAGACTTAGATTATTCATGATGTTGTAAGTCTTGAAACACAAAGAAACACAATTCCTCTCTCTTTAAGGAACCAAAACCGAAATTAGGCATAGAGAGTATAGAATCACTCTTATTGATCTCATGGCTTGGAAACGTGATGCTTGGGAGGTGGATTTTGACCTTGTATCTTCATAAGAGATAGGTGAACATTGTGTGTAGTGTTAAGGGTCCAAGAGTGAAATATGCTCTTGGGTTCTTAAGATTATACCTTCATTAAGTCTATCTAACTATCCCTTTACTTTTATTGTAATCTTGTAGTAGTTTATGTTAACCGTTTCTATCTCTTGTTAGTAAAAACGTGTGTTGTTCCTATCTTTTTATTTTTATCCATATCGCCATATTTTTGCTGTTTTGTTGTATGTACACCTTCAATATCTTGTTGTTATTGTGTTTTCATTGTTGTTGTAGTGAATCCGAGAGTGGTCATCAAAGGGGTCCTCGGTTCTTCAAACTTGTGGACTGATTTGGTGTTTGTTTCATGTTTCCCTTGTGCTTCTTGTATCATTTGGTATCAAATAATGGATATATGTTGTTCCTACAAGATCAATCTTGGGCTTGCTTGATAGAAAATTAAAAAAAAAGTGTTAGAAAACTGAAATATCAAAAAGAAGCAAATCTGCCCATTTTGTGTTCTTGGCCAAAATTGTGTTATTGTTGTGTCTTGGCCGAGATTTTTACTTGTTTTGTTATTTCTAGTGTTAGTTTTCTTCATCTCTAACATTCTTGAGTCTAAATCTAAGTTTGAGCTTACATTGTTGGTGTTATTTTTATGAACATAGGGCTTGGCCGAATTATTGTTGAAACATTATTGTGGTGCACTGTTTTGGCCTTGTAGTCTCCATCTTGTTGTTGTTCTAAGATTGTCTATGTTATATTTTTGTTAATTGGTGGCCTAATAACCATTTTGTTGAAATTGTAGTTATCTTGGTCAAGTGTAGAAGATATTGTATTGTGAAAATTGGAAGTTGGCTGTGTGAAAATTGTGGTATTTTTGGAGATTGTTGTTGGTTGTTCTTGGTGATTGTTGATGTTTTTCTTGAAATTCTTCACAACCTTCATAGCTTGTTAATATAAAGTGAACATTATATCTATAAATGTGAAGAAAAAAGGGGTGAAACTTTGTTAGTCTTGAAAGACTTACCATCACTCATCAAATAGTTAATCACATCTCAACCAATTTTCAACAACTTTTCATAAAACAAGGGTCCATGTTATATGGAGAAGTACAATAAATTCAAAGTCTTGAAAACTTGAATTTGAAAAGTCTCCAAGACTTGTTTTAATTTCCCTCCTTAAAACAAATTCCACCAATTCCTAAATAGTAAATTGACTAAGACTTGAGATTGGACAACAAAAATTCTTAGAAACCGCAACCAATTACGTGTTTCCACATCATCATTATTACTGTTCACGCAACAATTTAGTCTTAAATTTCATATTTTATTATTTTCTTTTTATTTTTCCATAGTTTCATTTGATTGGTCTGAACGCTAATTGACAAGCTAGTAAACTCCTACTAGATTGTAAATTAGTTTTGTGTCCGTTTGTTTGTGTTAATGTTCTTTGTGTTCTTTTCTCTTTTGTGAATTCATTGTATCTTGTTGGTTCAAGTACGTAGCAATTTGTTTTTGAGTAAACTCGAATGAAAATCTATTCCAGACCAAGGTGGACTCCTCCCCCAATCACTCACAAAGTACAATCTGGCTTTCAACACCTGTGAAACCAAGTGTGAGGTAAAAATTGAGAGTGAGAGTATGGTGAGACATTTTTTAGCTAACAAGTTTTTTTTTATTGTTCGTTGTTATCTCTTCTTTTAGGTACCATGGCTGCCACCAATCTCGATGCCACATTTGACCGTATCACCGATAATATTGAAGATATGAAATGACACGTTGAAAGGCTACGCCAATTGGTATCCACACTTATCCTAACAAATCCAAAACCTAAGTTCCAAACACCTTGTAGTGAGATCTTCCCGAAGTAAGTTGCTTCCCAAACTTGTGAAGGACTTTTACACCAAGGTAAAGATGAACATACTCATGAACGTCAATGTAAAATATCTATCTCTTACACTTTGGTACATGTGGATGATGAACGTGTGACTAATAAGCCGTTGAGTGTGAGTAGTAGCTTACCTATGTATGAGTATATTGATTCCTTACAACTTGTAGATAATGTAAATCTTGTGCGATTTGATACACTAGTTGATCCTATAGATGAATGAATAGACTCTTCTAGTAAGATCGATTTGTGTCCACCTAGTGTTGAAGCTATTGTGTTGAATGAAAGTACATCATCGTATGAAAATTGCATTGACCAACTTGTATGTGACACTTGCCCTCCACTTGAGAATATGTGTGATGTGATTAATGAGTCTTACGTGAGTGAAGAATTTGAAAATGTTGGTCAAGAAAAAAGGAGTGAACCCATGAGCCTAGGTTGTTGTAAGGATTCGAATGTTTTCTTGGCTCGTAGGGTTAATCGTGTGCTTGAGATATATTTGGAACTTAATAAATATTCCTTAGAGAGTGAAAGTTCCAAATCTTTTCTCGGGTTAGATCATTCACTCTTTAGGTACAATGTCTTGTTTGAAGATAGTTTAAACACTCCTAATAGACCTAGTGGTGAAAATGACGGTATATCTTTCCTTGGAAGCTATAGCATATATGGTAACCCACTATGGTGTGAAAACATTCCTTCTAAAGATGGAAATCTCTTCTTAGAAGATGAGATTACTCTTAAGGGTAAGAAATGTGTGGTCTTGGAAACTACTTCTTCTTCTACTTTGTGTGGCTTTTCCGAGGACACCATAGTAAAAGTAGAATTGAATGCCACCTTTCTCTACTCTCTCTTTACTTATGATGATATGTATGCCAATGTAGAGAGTAGTCCATGTGGTTGTGATAAAGACTACGGGAAATGGGTGTGTTGTTTAGACCCGTGTCTATGGCCACTCTTCCCATTAGATCCAGATGCCATCTTAGGGTGAAGAAGATTTACTCTCGGCTTTGGTGCATTTCTTTTGGGTGCTTATCATAGCCAAGTACTTGGTGAATTTGTTGATAACTTCATAATTTTTGACACTAAGAACTGTTGGTTATATGTCAAATATGAACCACCTTGGCATGTCAAGATTTTTTGTTGGCTGAGACTTGAACTCAAAGGGTCCTCAGTTTCTTTATTTTGTTGTGAACTATTTTGAGTGTTTTGAGTGCATACTGTTATTGTTTATTTTTTCTAATCCCAATGCTCATGCCATGAGGAAGTGTGCTTGTTTGTATATCTTTGATTTCACAAGGCATGGATTCGAGGTCGAATCCTTTTTAAGGAGAAGAGGATGATACAAGTACGACCACGAAGATGGATGCATGTGAGAATATAATGAACTCGGGGCTTGGATTTTGAAAGTGAAGGACTTAAAACACACCAAACCGACCCTAATCTCATACTTGGAGGTAAAGAAGAGCCTTGGAACACAACAAGGCAGCCCCTAAATACACTTGAAAGGAGCCTAGATCTTAAAAGGGTATTTGGGACATTTTGTATTTTATTTGTAAGCTAGTATAAATAGAACATTGTAGGGCTTTTAGACATACATTATTCATGACGTTGCAAGTCTTGAAACATAAAGAAACACAAGTCCTCTCTCCTTGACACACCAAAACCGAAATTAGGCATAAAGAGTGTGTGATCACTCTTGTTGATCTCATGGCTTGGAAACGTGATGCTTGGGAGGTGGATTCTGACCTTGTGTCTTCGCAAGAGATAGGTGATGTTGTGTGTAGTGTTAAGGATCCAAGAGTGGAATATGCTCTTGGGTTCTTAATATTATACCTTCATTAAGTCTATCTAACTATCCCTTTACTTTTATTGTAATCTTGTAGTAGTTTGTGTTCTTGTAACCGTTTCTATTTCTTGTTAGTAAAATCGTGTGTTGTTCTTATCTTGTTATTGTTGTCTATATCGCCATATTGTTGCTGTTTTGGTGTATTTAAACCTTCGATATCTTGTTGTTATTGTGTTTTCATTGTTGTTATAGTGAATCCGAGAGTGGTCATCAAAGGGGTCCATGGTTCTTCAAACTTGTGGACTGATTTGATGTTTGTTTTGTGTTTCCCTTGTGCTTCTTGTATCAAGAGATAAATGAAAATAGCTCACCACACATGTCATTCAAAATTTCACCAAGGAGGCTCAATTTCCACTCTCATTAGAGACAACATTGGAGTATCTATCACTATTAAAAAGTCAAACATTTGTGGAATCACAAAAAGAGAAAGAGTTCTGTTATAAGGTTGCTCACGTGTATGCCCTTGATTTTTAAGTTTTTTTTAAACGGAGGGGGTTGTTTGTATTGCATTTGCACCACTCTCAATTTGCTAACTTATGACTACAACCAATGTTTTAGCCTCAATTTTTGCATAATATGGGAAAACCAACCATATGGTTACTCAGACTTCGCCAATGGTGCACAATAGGATCCCAAATTCTCAATGCCATAGGTACTTAGAATTCCCTTTTATTTGTAGCCTTGAGACCACTGGTACTCATACTTTTCCTGCATCTATGGCTCAAAACTCAAACACGACGCTTTACCTTTAAGAATGTCATCACTTAATCTGTCATAGAACAAGCCTCTTCATGCATTTTCGTAATCAAAATAAAATTAAAATAAAAGAAATACTAAAAAACAAAACTACATGATAATCTATGAAAATGTGGGCATCATCAGAGTACCCAAATATAACATCCCAATAAAACAAAACAAAACATCATCAAACATAAAAATATCCAGGAACATATCAAAATAATACAAATCTGAGGGCACCCCCAACTAAAAAGAAAGTAGTGTCCGCACTGCATGTGCAATAAAGAAAGAGTAAAAGGGGTCTCCCTAAATTTGAATTCAGAGTTGTCCTCTCTCGCTGACTCTACACTATCACCACCGATATATTAGCTGACCAATCAGCAGTGGCCTCATCGTCACTTTCCAACCTAGGAAAATGTAGTTTATCATTGGGTTTGAGCACCTTGAAGATGCCCTTTACCCCTTTCTACACCTTTCTAAAAAATTTATCACACTTCTTCTTTCTCTTTACCATCTTCTCATGTGACTCCTTAAGGTCCCTATGTGATGTAGCCAAGGATGAATAATCTTTCTCTAAGATGGCAATTGTGGTTCCTTGCTTCTTCTGCTCCTCCCGGTATATCTCATAATTTGACTAAGCTATATATGAATGGTGAGCAATGGAGTACTGTCATGGTCTATGAAGCAATATGGATAATATCTCCCTAACCACCCGTATTTGACCTGAAATGTCATCAAAGGGGTTGGCTGACTAAGGTCTACAAGAGTATGTGTCTTCATGAGTAGACTTGCCTAAGTCCACCTTTCTTTTCTTGCTCTAACTAGGGGCACCCTCACCCTAAAATTTGAGTTGGAAGACGCGGGGGCTTGGGTGCACCCAAGTATATGCAACATACTCCTCCACCTCAGCCCTCTTGCAAAGCTCAGTGATAAGGGAAAGAAAGAGAAGAAGTGTACCTCCAAGGTTCTTGAATTACCGCCACTCAGAAAGAACAATCTCGCCCACTTTTAGAGTAATGCTAGAGAGAATACAAGACACCAACCACGCTCACAAATTTGTGACAATGGTTATGTGAGTTTATGATGATACTCTACTGTAGATGATATTCAACCAAAGGCTGGACTTAGCTGTGAAGTTATTCATTAGCTGTGAATTCCTGGACATAATATGTTTGCCATTCATGATCCTGGCTCACATCCTTTTGCCTGGAATTGCTCCATGTCAGCATCCGAGAGGCCATATATCTTATTAATCCACTCCGCTTTAAAGTTCACTTGCTTACACCAAATTCTCAACACTGGGTCTGTGTGAGATACTATGCTAAGGTTCCCATTGATCTCACTACCCAATGCTCATTTGCATAGTAGGGGTCTGAGGAAAAGCACATCCACCCAGTGGCAGTGAGTCGGGCATGGAATCCTAGGAGCTTCCCCTCAACTTTATCAAGGAAAATACCCCTCTTTGGGAGTAATTTCATTCTTCGATCACCATAGTAGAGCTTTTAGCATTTAGATACCATGAACCTGGTGTTGTCAAAATCTCCTATTTTTATGGTTTAGCACCTGTAAGCAATATAATTCAGACCATTATTAGCATTATCACACCAAAATCATGCTAGATTATTCTAATACACTCATGCAGTAGTGTTATAGAGGGTTTTGGGGTGAGAAATGGGTATGCAAAAATTTTTGTTTCTGCAGACAATCGCCCTCAGGTATGGCTATCGCGGAGTAATGACTGCTATCGTAGTGCCATAATCGCAATCATCGCGACCGTGATCACGATACTTGAGACCATAGTCGACATTTTTGCACATCACTCAAAACGCTCAATTTTAACCCTAAATTTGTGTTCCAACTAGGCACATCAACATCATAATCAGAGAACTCAAGCATAGAATGCGTGATTATAGCCCCAAACTCAAAGGAATTCACATTGAACTCATCGGGGCATTTAATCAAACACATAGTGTACACTTTAAGTTCTACAATTTTAGGCTTAATTCTGGGTACTGAAGACTCCCCATTGGTGTGTACACCAACTACAATAGATAACAACCACAATACTCATAAACAAGCATGCATTTTATATTAAAAATAATACTTCAGGCCTTTTCCTAAACTACAAGCTTAAAGCAAACAATTATACCAAAATTAAGGGAGTAGAGACGACATACCAAGATAGAGGATACAAAGTGTTGGTATGAACACTTGCAAACTCTATACAATGCCTAAAATTTGGAGCGTATTTGAGAAAGGTGTGGGTGAAGAAATGGCAGTCAGATGGTCATTTAAGTTGATTCTACTATGATCACGGTCCTAGTTCTGCAATCATAGTCATGTGACCTCCACGATCGCGGTCATGCATCCTCCATCATTGCAGTAACCGAGACCAAATATTTTTTCTCCTACACTCTTCTATTAAGTCTAAACATTCCTATTTCACAATTTTCTTTTCAATTTCAATCAAAATTCCTCATAGCACTACCTTTTCATAGATTATGCATGAACACATGAAAAAATAAAATCTACTCTATAATGCATAAAATAAAAGGATACAGGCCACTTTTCATGGCTTGATGGTTTACCTCTCATCTTTAGCTACTCTTCCAACTATCATTTGTGTTTCCCATTAGAAGATTTGAATATCTGTCCCAACTTTCACTCACTATGAGTTAAGCGGCAGAGGGACAGATGATTCAAATCTTCCTAGGTGAGACAAGATAGAGAAAAGGGCATGATGATAAAGCTCCTATCTTATCACGTTGAAGATTTGAACCTTTTACCCAATTTCATATCAAATTTCTGGATTGTATCCTTGGGTAAAGGTAAGAATATCTATAAGCCACTAGTTGTGCATCAGAAGTTGAGCTCTTTGGCATTCAAGTGTGGGGCTCCATGTGCTCTTTCGGAGTGTCAAATTTATAAATGTAGGGGTAGTTCCTAATTTCTCCACAATCCTCCATTTGCGTAGGTATATGGATTCTCATCATATCATCTAAGCCTAATGTTGAAAAGTGGTTTGAATAAGGTCTATTCCTTAATTTTGGAAGTACATCCTTAGTAGCACCCTCACCTCGAAAAGGACTAGAGTCATCATAAGAGATATGCTTGGCTTCTTCTTTTGTCTCTAGCAACATTTCCCTTATCTTTTCATCTTTCTCATTATTTGATTCAGTTGGTTGGGAAATCACCTAGGTTTATTTGTTACCAAGTTCATCATCATAGCTTGGTTTCTCCTCTTGTAAAACCTCCTCTAGGAAAGTGGGCAAGATAGTTGAGTTTAAAAGATTGATTTCATTGCCCATTTCCTCTATCTTGACAATTTCCCTTCCAAATGCTTTGTAGGATTGTTGTACGTCTTGCACATTCTACCCAGTTGTAGTTACCTGGTCCAAAATAGTTTTTAGCATTGCTTCAAAACAATTAGACGTAGTATGTTTCTATTCCTTCTTTTCATCATAAGACCTATCAAGCTCATAAGAAAAACTAGCATTTCGGTAAGAATAATAAAGGGAGGGGGCATTTGGGCAATCACTCCAATGTCTATCTCGCCCACTGTACAAAGAACAATAATACTCCTAATAGGATCGAGATGGTGTTTCTATAACTCTTTAGGGAGAATACATGCAATCTCTTCCAAATTAAGGTCCGTCACAATATGGACATGGATCGTCAAGATAAGACTTTCAACTACCAAAATCATATTTATCGCAAGATACCAAAGAGAAAAGTAAAGCAAAAACAAAAAATCTACCTAAAATGAGAAACAAAAGAAAATAACAAATAAATATTTACAAGTTTCAATTCAAGAAAGTAAGCTAGAATTCCAAACTAAATCAATATGCCAAATTGTTCCCCAGCAACGATACCATTTTTTATAACACTTAGCTTAAACGTCAATTTAAGTGCAAGGCGATTGTCTTCAATATATTTACTAAACTTTGTAGTCGGGATCTAATCCATGAGGAACAATTTGAGAGGCGACTAAATTAGTTTGAAACGATAGATACTAGATAAATTTAAACCAATAGTAGAAAAATATAAAAATAGGGATTTAAAAGGTATCACACTTAATATTTCTTTTTGGGTTTTTGGATTACAAATTCGGGGATACAAATACGTAGAGTCTAAATGATTAGGCATGGATATTGGGATTATGGTTACCTAGGAGAAAGATATACATGGAGACATGATAATTCGATGCATGTTCTAAGTGATGATGATATGGTAGGCTAGGTTGTAAGTCCTTGGGGTTAGTTTGTCAACGTAGCCTTAAAGATTTCACTCATTGTCTCTTTTGAGTACCTAATGAGTGTGTCAAATAAACCCACCCAATACCTCAATTAGGCATCCCTAATTCTAGGATGATACCCAAGGAATACTAAACTTCACAATCACTCTTATGTCTAAGATAGTGAAAATTTAGCAAACTATGCAAAAGATAGTGAAAATTTAGCAAACTTAGCCAACAATTGTCTACTATTGCTTTGGCTGCTATGTCCCTTGTTCAAGGATGATGTTTGTTCCTAATATTCACCCAAACCCTTCTTTCGAAGCTATATTGAGCTTTCAAGATCGTGGTATTTTCACCCACAACCCATTTGAGTATTTGGGGTTTTCACCCATAAATCCTAACTAATTTAATGAAGAAACAATAGAATCCACAATAACATGTTACATATGCACAAATAAATCACAACCCACATACAATTTCACCCTATTCTAGCATAATCCCAAGAGGAAAACCTAGCTACTCATAAGATAAATAAGTAAAGATTTTACCCAAAATCTCAGTTGATTTGATTTGACAAAATCTAAGTGAATGCTTCTTCAAACAATGAGATCCAGCAAATCTTCAATGAGAGTTGACTAATTCTTTACTTGGAAGTGAATCTAAAGTATTTTTCACCCCAAAATTTATACAATATTATCTTCTCCAAAAATGGAGGCTATAACCTTAGAACAATGTCCAAAAATTAGGAAAAATGGACTATCTCCTATAATAAGGTTTGACTTTTTTTTTCAAATTTGGGATTAGCCATGTGCATTTACATTTCTAACCTTGGGCTACATTTTTTTGGTAAGCCATGATCGCATAGGCTTGGTCGTGACTCCGGCTATTACAACCGCAATTAGCTTACGCGACCGCGGTAGGTTGACCTTATTAAGTGACCATGATCGCGGTCATCAGACTTCTACCACGCTAATTTAGGCCATGTATGCTCTAGGTCTTCAATTACAGTTTCTTGCTTCCTTTTGATCATTTTTAGCTCCTACCCACACATTTCTATCTCATCCACTATGTGCCTATAAAATGTGTATATTAGTGAACTCAGTCACTATTATGTCTCATTTATTCATTCAAAATATGGTAATATGCATGAATGTTGAGTTAAAATAAGTGGTAAAATCACCACTCATCAACTCTCAATTGACCATGAGCCTAAAGCTCTAACACTTACTTGACATGACCCGTATCGGGTCCTTTTCATAAGTGGAATCCCAAGTCCAACAAGGACCGGGGATCACATCCATTACTAAATAAATCTTTAAACATGTACTCTGAGTATGATGAATTCCGAATGTATAACAAAATAGCATTTTTTACCATTCCAGAGTTTGGGATAAGTCCATGAACGTGACCAACCCAAGTAAGTCAAACCAACTAATAACAAAAATCAAAATAAATCAATAACCAAGTACAAGTCTATAACATAATAGGATAGAACAATCATAAATATAATCAAATGGTACATCCCCAATACCAATGCCAATACTAAGGCTAACATCACTACTGACACCGCCCATACAAACCTATAGTAGTTCCACAATGCCTCTAATCGAAAGTAAAACAATATCCAATCGGGAAATTCCATAAACCATAGCCAAAACCAATGTCTATGAAATAACCAAAGAATGTAAGAACATCCATTACATAAAATGGAGCTTTCTAAAATATGGAAGCGCACCACTTTAAGCCAACCAAGATGATCCTAAATTTGATCAAAAAGCAGAATGTGTAGAATGGTCGATCCCTGTATTGCATGGGGATACAAAGCCCTAAGACAGGTTAGTGGGTGAATTCTAGCTTGTACTCAGAGTAAGGATAAAAATGCCAACCTTTAAAACCAAGTAAACCAACTATATGCATTCACAACCATACACATATATATATAACCATACTAGGAAAGGAAAATAGGTTTAGCATATCTTTAAGACCATTAACCTAGGTATGTATAGCTTAACTGTCCTAGAACCACCCACGGGATATATGGGTCGAGTGTAACCCCCTTAACGGTCTTTAATACATGTAGTCTTACGAACTAAAGATACCAAAGGAGAAGGGGACTCCCAAGTACCCTTTGCTCTACATGATACATATATACAAGTGTACTTAGCAGATTCTCGTATACCCCATAAGCATCATATATGGTCTCCATGTAAAATCCTTATGTTGATAAACATGAGTTTCTAGTGTATATCCATTGGACTCATACCTTTATGGTTAGCTATCACACCCCGTAATTATTGCCCAATTAAAACTATTACCATACAATAAAATAACCATTCCATTTATTATTGCTTATTGACTACATTAACTATTACCATACAATAACCTTTATTATTGCTTAGTGTATATCCACTTGAGGTCATGCTTATTGACTACATTGGAAAATAAGTTATTGATTATGCTATGAATACACTATAGATTATGTCATGGATTAGCTGTTTATAAGGATATTGGTAATCTATCAATCATACAAATGATAAGCTATCTATTATGCTAAAGATAAGCTACCTATTATGGTAATGATAAGCTATCTATTATGTTAATGATGAGACATTAATAAGGCTATCGATAGGTTATTGTCTACGCTTGACGGTACATATTAATTATGTTAGAAATTATGTTTACTGACTATATTGGAGAATATGTTATAAATTATGCTAAAGAGCATGCTTATTGATTATATTGGCTCTTATTCTATTGACTAAGCTTAAGATCATGCTTATTTACTATATTTGTAATTATGCTAGATCTCATGATTTAGATTATGACTATTGATCATAATAATCTATTATGTTAACAGTTATGCTATTAAATGCTATAATGATTATGCTATTGGCCATGATAATTATGATATGATCACCAATACAAGTTTGAATATTACTTATGATATGAACTATACAAATACCAGTTCAAGTTTGGATAATGATGTGGTATCAATTATTTAAACTTGATTGAAGTCAAGAAGATGGATATGTTATTGATGATATTACAATTATGATATGGAGTATGATATTAATGATGATATTTATGATGATATTGTTGAATATCCATACCGGTTTGACTTCTGATATATATATATACCTTATACTATTATGTCAAACTTACTAAGATATGATGATATCGAGATATGAGATTAACAATAATTATTCTAGCTAAGTATGAAAGCAAGGAAATAGTTGTAGTGTGGTATGATATGAATGTACTCTATTGATAAAATAATAAGTTGATAACTATTGTTTAGTTGATAAATGTTAGTTAGTTGATAAATATTAGTTAGTTGATAAACATTGGTTAGCTGATAAATAATTACTCATTTATAAGTGATGATTTGCCATTATATGGGGATTAGTTTATAAGTGATGTCTAGTTGAGAAAGAATGATTTATTGATACATGGGGATTACTTGCTATATGATGGTGAGTTGATAAGTGTTGATTAATTGACAAATAATGGATATGGACAATCAATGTTTATAGTGTGTGACTTGGATGAATTCCAATTGTACTATGGGAGTTGATAAATGATGTGGTGGGTTATTCTATCTTTTTTGTACCTTTCAAGACTTATGAAGGCATGTGATGGGTTGTTTACTTTTCTACACTAATTGGTGTGTGGGAGCCATCTTTGTAATTATGATTGCAAGTGTTGATTCTTTATGTTACTTTAGGCTATTATTATGGTTTAATAACTTATTTATGCACGACGCTATTGGAGTTACTTTAGACTTGTCTACACCTTGACTTTATTATGTTATCTTGCATTTTATCATACTTATATCATGATTTAGCTCAGTTGGCCGATGATATCTACTCAATACCTATGGATTTGATATACATACTACACTTTTGTACCTTTTTGGTAAACATTAATATACTAGTTGTCATCATTGATCAACTATCGTTCTTTGTTGATATTTAGAGATAGGGTGAGATCTTTGAGTTGGATTTAACTATTTCCTTCTATGTTTATATGTTAAAGCCCCTTTTCGACACAATTGTTATTAACTATTCTAGATACTTGGGTTGTATTATTATTACTAGGTGCTCTTCTACTGGCTCTACTATGTCGTGGGATGGTATCTATGTTGACTATCTTATCTATTTAAAATACTACACTTATTTATAAGTTGTTTTGTTGATTTTCGACTATGTTGGGCAGTTTCCACCAATTTAACCCATTATGTTTAACTCGGGGTTATGGTTTTTCTTACCTACTAGCGTGATAGAGTAGGTGCCATCATGATGCGTAAATCAGGTCGTGACACTAACACTACTTGGATCTCCATTAATTTTTCCATTTATTTCCATCCTATTTCTTGGTAATTCTTAGATTTAGGTTTTAAATTTCCTAAACTTTAAGAGTTGATTTGAGACTTGATTTGCGCTCCATTTGTTCTCTAATTTTCATCACACATTCCTTATCCTTTGATGGACCTCTTGATGAATTCAATGTTTAATTTTGTTTGTGGGATCTGCGGGCTTGTTCTTTACTCAAATCTCAACCTAAATTATGGTATTGCAATATAGGTGTAATTTTATTCAACAACGTGTGGACTACTCTTTTGATAAAGTTATGGTATTTTGAGATCGTGGAGTAAATATAGAAAATTTGAGAGCAATTCAAGGATTTGCAGTTTGGAATTAAGGCAAACTTCTATCTACTTTTTTTCATGAGATAGTGTATTATATATGTTGAATGTTAGATAGGGATTTTAGGATATGATATTAGGTAGAAAAACATAACTTAGCCTAAATTATGAGTTCAGGGATTAGATGGGTGAATCGACCCTTAAGATGAAATACTTATTATGCATCTAGAATCCTATTACCTAGGTTGCTAGTATGTTTAGTCACAGTCAAGGATAATAGCCCTTTTGTATGTGATTTACTACTTTAATTGATCAATTATGAAGGTTTCCCGAGATACAATATGATTATGTCGGTTATGTATTACTAGGCCCTAGGGGTTATTATGATACTAGTTGTATTTTGGGTGAGTGATTTACTATTGAAAAGGGCGTGTTTTAGCTTATTGACATTTAGATGCCTGTAATTATATTATATGGAAACTAGGGATGGAAATCATAGATTCGGTACAGTCATACTTATTAAAATAGTAAATGGTTTGATTCCAACTAAAAATATGGTTTTACTACTATTTTTCTATAAAGGGTTTTAATCCCACTTTTCACTATTAAAATGGTTTCTTTTATAACCCAAATTGTATCACCTTAATGAATGATTTAGAGGCTTATGAGACAAAAAATGATGTTTTGAAGATTTGACCGAGATAGATTCTGGTCCATAGTTTCACTACTACTATTTACCTCAGTAGAGAAAGAGTCTGACTTTTCTAAACTTTTATGATGATTTTACCCCAAAATTTCCCAAGGCAATCAACTTACTGATTTATAGACTCTTTAGCCATGGCCTAAGTCCGTTGTTATATATATATATATATATATTAATTTATATATATATATATATATATATTTGGTATTGGATGGAGTAAAGTAAGGATGATGATAATAATTAGAAATCCTATATCAGGACTAGGTTGATGTATACGGGTACTCAAGAACGCCTTGGGGGCTCTTTTATCCGTGGGCCATTGTGCCATAGAAGAGATGTCGTTTTAGGTCCTTCATTTTTGATCCTTCGAACTGGAGGATGTGTATACATTGAATTACATTATGTTACTTATTTCAGTTATGGTATTATGGATTATACATTGCATTCATTCTTAAATGTGCATTGCCTATCACCAGTATGGCTCTTGATCTATCAGAATTATGGGGGGTTGCATAGGTATAGTTGATGAGTATTGCTTGCAGCGTGTTGTGGTTTTATTAGACATCTCAGGTTATGGGGCCCATTTGAGGTATCATTTGTTCGGTTTAGCCATTTACCATATTGTGTTATTATTATGGCTAGTTTGTGACAAGTTGATTACTAGACTGGTATAGAGATTCAACGTATAATTCTTATACCTTTATTTCCCATTGATTTATTATGGATAATTATCTCATGTTTAGACATATAGATTAGAGATCCTTACTATGATAGTACTAGTTCCAACTATGATTAGGAGGCCATAAGATGCTTGTATGACTACTCTGGGTTAGCCTTGATTGTATGTATATATATGTATATACAACTACGGTAGATATCACTCTCTTCATTCATGATTCTATATTCGTTACTTTGCCATGTATACTAATATATATCCTTGTTTTATTTTTCATTAGTAAAATGGCCAGTGATATACGGTATAGTACTTAGGTCCCGAAATATGGCTAGAATAGAATAGTTTATCCTTCTATTCTCCTTAACTTTACTATGTTAGTTTCATAGATATTTGGGTGTAGCTTACATTTTTGCTTGCATGTTATTGATATTATCATTAACTTTACATCTCAGTCGGTAGTTACCTACTGAGTACCATGTGTTTGTTACTCATGCTACACTTGTGTAGCCTACAAATCACAGTACATGTTCTTGCCATTATTATGTGCATTGTGCGTGATAGCTATGCTTTGGAGACATAAGGTGAGCTCCTGGCATTCAGAGTATTACTATTCTCCCTCTTATGTACTAGACTAATCTCTTTATTGTATTTAGAAATGGGTTTTTTCAATATATTTATTTATTACTTCATGTTGTAGTCTAATTATATTAAAAGCTCTAGTACTAATTCAACCAGGTTTTGGGACTATCTTGTATATTTTAGCCTTTTTACTATATTTATTCCATATTCTTCTTTCATTTCTCTTGGTAGTCCATCACTAGCAGTCCTGTACTGTGGGTTGGTTTAGTTATTAGTGGGATATAGTAACTGCCATCATGATCTATGAAATTGAGTCGTGTCAAGTTGATGCTACCAACCTTTATCTAAATCTTAAGCATTGTTTAGGGATAGATAACTGAGATCAAGGATAGAGGTTCCTTAAGTAAACACTTATTGATTAATCATGTGATTGAGTGATATTCATATGTATAGGGGACCAACCATTTAGGTGTAACCTAAGTTACTGATTCTACTTGCTAAGCACAAGGATAAATCATTGGTATGCTACGTTTATTGAGTTACGAAATCATGAGGAACATAATCCTAGTCTATTCTCACTGATTTATTACAACACAACAAATTTTACACACTTGTTACTTGATTTTAAAAACTGTTTACTTGCTCTATTAAAATCTCCTTTTTTAGAAATAATAAATTAATTTTTACAATAATCATATTGAACTAGCTTCTTTCCATATTCCATGTAGGATCAACTACAATTGGCACGACCTAATGATAGGTTAAAATCTCACAATGCACACCATAAAAATAATGCCTCCAAATCATGAGCACAAAAACTGCCACTGCCAACTCTAAATCATGAGTTGGGTCGTTGTGCTCAAACACCTGAAGTTGTCTGGAAGCATAAGAAATGACATGACCTTGCTGCATCAAAACACAACCTAGACAACACTAAAATCATAAAAAAATATGATGAATCCCTCAATCTCAACAGGAAGAGCTTTCATGGGGGATAAAGTGAGGAAATCTTGAGCTTCCCAAAGCTCAACTCATACTCCTCAGACCATCAAAAGGTAATTGCCTTCTGAGTAAACCTGGCCATAAGGGTTAAAATAGTGGCAAATCCCTCAAGGAAGAGTCTATAATAACAACCAAACGTATCAAGCTACGAACTTCAGTGGATGACATAGGTCTAGCCCAATAACAAATTGCCTTAGTCTTGGATGGGTATACAATAGTACAATCCATGACACTACATGGCTAAGGAATGTCACTGACGTAAGCAAAAACTTACACATGGAGAACTTGGAAAAAACAATTGATCTCTCAATGTCTGGAGCACGGTTCTCAATTGATTTATATGCTCCTCACTACTTCTCGAATACACAAGGATGTTGCCAATGAATACAATCATAAGGAAGTCTAAATAAGGCCTGAATAATTAGTTTATCAAATTCAATAATGCGGTTGGGGCATTAGTCAACCCAAAAGACATCACTAAGAACTCATAATGACCATAAAGGGTCCTAAAAGGTCTCTTTGGGACATCCTCAGCCTGAATCCTCAATTGATGGTAACCAAGCATCAAATAAATCTTAAAAACACAATTGCACCCTTAAGATGGTAAAACAAGTCATCAATGGGAGGCATAGGATAATTGTTCTTCACCAATACCTTACTAAGCAACCTATAATTAATGCATATACGCATAGAACTATCTTTCTTATTTACAAACAATTCAAAGGCTCCACACAGAGACACATTTGGTTTAATAATACCCTCACCAAGAAGATATTAAAGATGAGAATTTAGCTCTTTAAGCTCGGTAGGATCTATATAATAAAGTGCTATATAAATAAGATGGTGCTAGGTTCGAGGCTAATAGAAAACTCAATATTAGGATAGGGTTAATACCAGGTAGTTCAGTAGGGAACACATCATGAAACACACAAACAATAGGCACAGAGTTAAGAAAAAGACTCCCCACACGAGTATCAAAGATATAAGCGAAATAAAACTTGTAACCCCTCAAAATAATCAGCCTAGCACAAACATAAGAGATAATCCATGACCACATGATAGTGGGATAACTAGTTCATGTAAAGAATCACACCAAATCGAGTATATCTAGAATAATAACATTGCCACAAGTTTCAACATCCCTAACTATCACAACACATGATCTGAATACTCGATCCACTACAAAAAAATCACTCATAGGAGTAGATATGCTCAAAGACACAGATATAAACCACTAGTGAAATCTAACTATGGTGCATAATAAGCAGAGATTTATAAGAATAAATGGATCCTAATAAAATAAAGCAAAATCCGACTTGCGGCACACTAAAATTGCACTTGTAACTGTAGCATCTGAAGTCTCAGCCTTGGGTCTAGAAGGTACTACATAGCCCGTACCTAGCTGGGAACCTGATTAACCTCCTATCCTACCTATCTAAGAACCTCTTTGAGCACAGTGGTAACCACAAAGAAACTTTGAGAACTACCTTTACCCGAAGGATAATCTTCTCTAATAAGGGAAATATCCTAGGATGAAACAACTATTGCCCAATCTCGAGATGTAGGTTTTTAAGTTAACTTGTGTTCAGGGGTGTAAGGAGTATGTCTCGAGGAAGTTTCGGATTTTTTAGAAGAAGATTGGGCTGTGTTTAAATTTTTAGACCAGAATATCACCGCGATAGTGGAGTGTCATACTGGGTTAAGCGATGAGGCCTTCACCATATCGTGGTGTCCCTCTAATCCATATTGTAGTTATGAATTTAATTCTTTAAGGGAAAATTGATTCTTTTCCCCTCAACCTAATTCATAAAATTGCAAATTAGAACTTCGGTTACGGCATTATATGCCCATTTCCCCCAAATTTTCTCTCTAAAACAAACCCTATTCATTCCCAAATCCATAAACTTTCAAGAAAACCATCAAGATTGTGTTTTTCTTTCAAGATTAAGGATTTAATGTATTTGTGATGTTCATCCATGGGCTCTTTTCACCCATGGAGTCCAAGAATCCATATTTTTACTTTCAGTGATGAATTTTACATGTTTATGATTAATTACCTCAATGAAGCTCTTATGAATCTTGATTATGTACTGTGTTTTACAAGTGTTTTAATGGAATGAACCCTTTACACGTTTGAATGAATAAATTTCCATGTTAAATCCCTAACTCATGGTTTTATTATTGGAACTATGTTTTCAGTCACATGCTTTACCGATTCTCATGCTTAAATTGATGACTCCCACATTTTTTATAAAATCCCTAAATGTTGGGATTTGATCAATGATCCTTTATTATGGATTTTAAATCTTCTTATGTCCATACTGTTATTTTTGTTCAGTGCTTGAAGGTTATGAACACCTGATACTTAGTTTTTTACATAATTTTAGTATATTTAGAACGGTTTTCGATAAACCATGAGCATTTTCATTAGTTAGTTATCATAATTAGTTATTTTCTCAGTAAAACTTAGTTCAGTTCAGTATTTAGTTTCATTCAGTTCGGTGTAGGATTTAACACCGAGCGAACCTAGGAATGGGGGCTCACCTACCTATAGAGGGTATGACCTTTAGTAGTAGTCCCTTAGTTACAGAACTAAATAGCCAGCGTAGGTTACAGATGTCAACTTGCCAGTTGAGGTTTGATAAAGTGTTTACCTACAATTTGATAATAACACATATCTCACTAGAGCACCTATAAGTTTAGGGTGAGTCATTAGTCATTCAGGACATTAGTTTAGTGGATCTACATAATCATTGTTAGTACTCGTTGCACGGTACTGACACATTTTAAACATGGTTTACGATTTGACCTCGATTAGCTCAGATTGGGGAATTTTGGTTTAGATGATACCTCCTACAGTCTCAGTTCATTGTTCAGTATAGAATTCAATTAAGGTTTTCTTGACCATAGCATAAGGTTCATTAGTTATTCAGTTACAAGATTTTAGTATTTCAGTTTACAAAGTATTTCAGTATTATGTTATATGCTTAGTCATGCATTCTCAGATTTTACGGCCTTGACACATTTTATGCATTAGTTATCTCATGTTATTCAGTCAATCATTATCTTATGCTATTCAGTCAGTAAGGATTTCATGCACATGAGCCTAGGAATTTCAGTCTAACCTTAACTTATGTTCCAGTACATTCAAAGTAATGATCACATACTTTTCTTTGTGCTATGATGTCTTATATCATAAGTTTGGATGCTCAGTTTCCTGATCGCTCTTAGAAAGTTCATCTTATCAACAACAACAGTTGTGATGAGTCCTCATATGTCAATGACCAGTTATGTTATTTTTAGTATTTCTATATTTTCTTTTAGTCAGTTCCATTTGGAGTTAGTTGGCTCCTATCACTCAACTCTTTTCACTCAGTTTAGAGGCTTTCAGACACGCAGTCAGTCAATTAGATAGTCAATTGTTTTCTATCAGATGTTCTAGACACCTTTTGATACGTATTTAATCATTATGGCATTGACAGTTTAGTTCCACACATGTTTATTTAGTTACTTTATTCAATACTCATAGCAGTTAACAACTTATGGGTTAGCTTGTGGTCACTTGTGACCATAAGCACTACTGTCGTGGCTAGGTGGTAGCCTCGGGTCGTGACACTCTCATTCTCAAAGTTTTGTTCTCTTCACTCTCACTTACTACCATGACTTTATTTTTTAATAGATTCCTCATTAAATCAATGATGTCATGATCATCCTCCGACTCTACTATTCATTGATTAAATATGCCTATGATGGGATTCCTTTTTAATTTGGCTATGTCTGCTCGATCTTAGTTTATTTCAGTCACAAGCTTAGCTGAATCTATTATTGAAAGTTCCCAAAACATATTGTTCACTCTATTTTCCATATCACTAATTCAGGCGTGTAATTTCTCATATGACTTTAAGGCCTCTTCCATAATTTTATTCAAGAATGGTTTGAACTTCTTAGCCCTTGAGTTTAACCGTTGCTCAATTTTTTTCTAGTCTTTGACAAACTTTACAATATCCTTTTATGTGTATTTATATTCTGAGTAAAATGGTGGTATAGATGTAATGTTGGCAGTCTCGACAATGGGTTTTATGGACAACCCTAGATACTGAAGAATTAACTTATGGATAAATAGTAAAATGGGTGATAACATATCTATGAAGATATCAAATGCTTCAGGGGTAGTGCCATACAAAGCGGTGAATGATGGTGGCTTATGGACCCATAACTTATATTTTATCTTATCATTCGTTCTCTTAATGTCTTGATCTTTGACTCTCTAACTTCATTGTCCACCCTATTGATAATAAAAACATTGCGACCTTGAACTATTATGTGATGAGACATAGAATTGGCAACACACTAAAAGTCATATGTGCCCTAACAAACAACTATCAGTAATCACCTGACCAAAATTAATCTTCATTCCCTCTAGTAAGGTTACCACCATAATGGCTCTCTAAAGGTCTAGGTTCAGAACATCACTAGTAAGCCTAAGTCTAAGACTGACCACGACCCACCAAAACTATTCTTTGAAGCTCAACTAGGACTTGGAAATTTGCTATTTGTTATTCAGTAGGGATGGTTCACCAATATCTTTCAACAAACGGGACAACCATGGACTTGGGGTAGATGTAGTGGTCATTATACGCTTAATCTCTCAACTAATACTAGGAAAAGTTTCCAATTGACCAAATAGGATTCGATTGATTATGTAGTCTGAGATATCCAATGAAGCTCCCTTAACTGGAATTCTAGTTTTATTATGTATGTCTGACACCTTCTTCCCTTTGGGAAATCTTTTTCCAGGATAGCTAAATAATTGACAAGGAACTCACTGACAATAGTAGGATACTAAGACCCGATGGCACGCTCAAATCGCCTATCGTATGGTTATCCTCAATATCAGGATATTCCATTAGATCTATTGTCACTATTTACCCCTCTCCAGCAATTTCTCTATTCTTACTTCTTGACTATGTTTGTTGAAGACCATCAAAATAAGTCTTCATAGCACCTTCAACCATTTATCTAATTAATTCTTTTACCTATGGATCATTGTTACGGATTACGTCATCTTTCTCCTTTTAAAGTTCCTTCTAAAGACTGGTGGTGTCTAACTTTTCACTATCCACACTAGGGCTAGATATATACAATGAAAACTTAACAACTCAATTGTCTTTTTAAATTGGGAGGAAAGATGATGGTTTTTCCACTTTGTCTGGGGTTATAGGTTGGTGCCCCAGCTTCCTCAACATTAATTTCTGGCTCATATCAAGGTCTTACACCGGTGGGTTTTTAGGCATGCCTTGATCTACCCCCCATTCCTAGATCGTAGCTTTTAATTCATTGTACCTGAGGTAGGAAATAGTCAGACATAGACAAATGAATTCATGAAGAAGATACACCTTTAGTCACTTTTTAGGTATGGTAGGTTGGGCAATGGTTTATCACATGAGTGATGGTTTGTCAATACAGTTTTCACTCTTAAAAATATTGCCATAAAAATATATGTCTCCCATAATAGTTCCCCAAAAGGATCATCAACTGACTGATGGTTCATCAACTCAACTACAAGTCATGAGATGGATTAGACTTTAAATAATGAGCTAGACAGTGATTGGCATGACGGTCCATCATGTAAACAATGATCTGTTAGCCTGTCTATTATCCCTTAACTAAAATACCAATTGTTGACATATTGTGTGATGTTTGGAATAATGTCCCATCACTTATACGATTGTTAATTAGGCAATACATCATAGTTGACGAATTATATCGAATTTTATTTATCATTTTATCAAACACATGGTGGGTAACTTATTTTTACTTGAATGAAGAATAGAATTCTATGACATTCTATTCAATCACATAATTACAAACCATGGGGTTATTCATACATTACCCCTAGGTTTACCACACCACAATATGCCAAGCACAACTATTCAACACAATACAACTGTCATTTCACGTATGTAAAGGTTTTGATAGTTGTATTGGTCAAGATAATAAAAAAAGAACAAAAGCAACAAGAATAACCTATGCTAAAGATAGATAGAGAATATAATATACCTGAATCACCAAATGTAGATGAAAACTAAGACATGTGAAAATACCAAGTTATAAAAATTTAAAGATGTCAAGAGCATTATAATTAGTTGTTGTTTTGTGTGTAGTTATGGATTGCTTTTAAGAGGGTTTATTAAATAGGAAAGGTATAAGGAAAACATGGTTAATGGGTGATGAATACAATTTAAGAGTTGTGAATATATGAGTTTCAACCGTAGAGGAAGATGAAGTGGAAAGGTTAGTAAAGAGCAAGAGTAGTAATTCAACTGAAAATGGCTAATGTTTGAATTGGGCATTTGGGACAATTTTTAATTGAGCTCAGTATTGGGTTATCAGGAACCTGGTCAATTTATCATAAAAAGGAGACTAAATCACTAAATTACCTGTGATGATTCAAATGATGGTCCATCAAAAGTTCGATGTTCCATTACTTGGCCCATCGAGTCACTCCAGCGCGACTCCTTAGTTGTATTTTATAAACGATTGAGTTGATCGTCTTTCAGTCTCCCAATGGTACGTCGTGGTGGCCATCTAGACTTATCCAGTATGGACTCATTATTAACCTCTTTATAGACAATTAAGTTTACAGTCTGTCAGTCCTATAATGGTTCATTGTAGTGGACGTTGAGCCTTTTCCAGAATGAATGTATTTCAGCCTTTCTTGGGGACTTAGATTGACGTCCTATTAGCCTTGTAGTTGTCTACCAGTAAATCTGTCAAGTCTAGATATGTCCACATCACCTATTTTCCACATTCTTGCATGCTTAGTATACAAAATAAATAGGCTCAATAAAGAAAATATAAAGAACATGATTTCACAACATATTATGGGTTGCCACCCACTATCATGTGATTCAACATTGTGGCACAACTCGAGTGTCTATACTTCTTAGACTTCATAAAAAAACATCAATTTTACTAGATTCACCTCTTCTTGCTCGCCAACATAATGTTTGATGTGTTTCCCATTGACCTTGAACAACTTTCCCTCCTTGTTTTCTAACTCCACCACACCAAATGTAAAGACTTGAATCTCTTCAAAAGATCTGACCCACTTTGATTTTTTCTTACCCCAAAATAATTTAAACCTTAAGTTAAACAGGAGTACCGAATAACCCACTTCAAATTCTCTATTCGATAATTTTTCATGGTACAACTTCATTATCTCCATATAGAGATTAGATCTTTCATATGTACAAAGATGAAATTCATCCATCTCATTTATTTAGTCCAATCATATATCGATTGCATTTTTCTAGATTAAATTTTACTTTTTAAGTGCCCGCAATTCTTTATGCCCAATCTCCACATATAAATTTTAGGATTTTCTAAAATCTAGCAAGTACGAGGGCATACCTATTGGTGTTTTAAAAGTCGTACACATCAAGATTCCATGGCCAATCACATCAACTAGCATTCATAGACTTTGCTAGTATTATCTTAATCTCCCTATTCGATACTTCTACTTGCCCACTCATTTGGGGATGATAATAGGTAGCCACCATGTGTTGTTTGACACCATAATTTTCTAAAGTAGACTAGAAAATTTTATTGTAGAATTGGGAACCTCTATTACTTATGACGGTGTACGGAGTACAAAAACTAGAGAATATGTTCATTTTTAGGAATGACACTACATTTTTACCTTCATTGTCTACTAATTCTACCGCTTCCACCAATTTGAACACATAGTCCACAATAATCAAGATGTATTTAAGGCCATAAGAACTCAATAATGGACCAATAAAATAGATGCCTAATATGTCAAACAGTTCAACCTCTAACATAGTGGTCATAGGCATCTCTGGATGTCTAGAAATTGATCCTTGTTAGCATTTATCACAAGCCTTAACAAATTCATATGAATCCATATGAATTGTAGGCATGTATTACTCATTTTTAAAAATCTTCCTTGATGTGTGATCATCGGCATGATGTCCCCACCACCGAGGATGCCTGAAAAGCCAACAAAATATATAGCATTTCTACATCTAACACAAATCTCCAAATAATACTATCCACACATATTCTGAATATGTAAGACTCATCCTAGAAATAATTTTTCACGTCATGAATAAACTTCATTCATTATTGAAAATTCAGATCTTTCAGTAAAATGTCACTTACCAAATAGTTGGCAATACTGGACATCAAGGTTCAAGGTCCAGGGATACCGCAAGTACCTGTTAGTTCAAAATTGAGTCATAAATATCTTACTTATTTGATGTCTTACATTCATATCCAATCTAGATAGATGGTTGGATACATAATTTTTATAAATTATTTTGTCCTTGACTTCAAAATCAAATTCTTATAGAACAACATCCACCTGATCAACCTAGGTTTGACATCTTTCTTTGCACTAAAATATCTCACTGTTGGGTAATCCATATGGACTAACACCTTAGCTCCAAACAAGTATACCCTCAACTTTTTAAAGGAATATAAAACATAAAGGAGTTCTTGTGCTGTAATAGTGTAGTTCTTTTAATCTCTATTAAATGCCTTTCTAGCATAATAAATTAGGTGAAAGAGTTTTTCTATCTAATGCCAAAGGACAGGCCCAAGTGAAACTCCTCTTACATCACATATCACTTCAATTGGTTTAGACCAATCCAGTGTAATAATAATCGGTGCAGCAACTAAAATCTCTTTAAGACAATAAAAAGCTTTCAGACAGTCATCATTCTATAGGAATTTGACCATCTTCTATAGTGATTTGCATAGACGGTTGGCAATTTTTGAGAAATCTTTAATGAACCTCCTATAGAATCCCAGATGACCCAAAGTTCTATGTACACCCTTCACCAATGTTGGTGGAGGTAGATTTTCAATTACCTTAATTTTGGCCCAGTCAACTTTGATTCCCTTTGATGAGATCTAGTGTTCCAACACTATGCCCTCCTTCACCATAAAGTGATATTTTTCCAAGTTTAGAACAAGGTTGAACACTTCATAATTCTTTAAATCATTGCTCAAGTACTTCAAATGAATCGCCAACCATTGAAAAGTCATCCATGAATACCTGCAAAGTTTCATCTATGTTGACGTTAAATAGTAGGAGTGTAGTCTTCTTCTAACAGAATTTTATGCATGCAAATACCTGGTGGAATACCAATAATATCTTATATTGTCCACCCAATAGATCTTTTGTATCTTTTCAATGTCAAAACAGGAGACTTAAATTACTTTTCAACCAAGTCTGCCACGATAATTACTAGGAATGTATTCTTTTCACCCAAAAATAAGTATCTCAAGTGACCTGCTAGTTTTTTCAACTTTAAAACTGGTGATTCTTTAATGAAAGGCTTTACTGTAGGTGTTGGCTAATTTTTCAAGTTCAAATCCAACTTCTTCGGATCATATGAGTATGAACCCATCCCTATCAGTGAACAAACTACCTACTCTTCAATGTCTTCACAATTGAAGTTTTTTAACACTGCTACCAAAGTTTTAACTATAAATTTCTCTTCCACATGCACCTCTGTCTCACTTTCTTCCACATTATCAATGATAGAAACAATATTTATATCTCTTGGTTATTTCATTGATGGACAGACATTGAATTTCACCAACTTCAACATTAAGCCTTGATTTTATCTTATTTCTCGCAATATATACAAACACTTTCCTAGTGCATAGAAATGGTATACATAACTTTATAAGAGGCTTAATGTCGACCTTGAAATAAAGAATTACAATGTTCACCAGAAATATGAAATTGGCCACCTTCACCAATACATCATAGATAATGTCAATAGGTTGTTTGAATAAGTTATTAGCCATCAATAATCACATGGATGTTGGTTTGGGGGTTTCCAAGAACATCTGCTTATATATGGCTAATGGCATCAAGTTAATTCTCACACCAAGGCCACAAAGAGCCTTTGCAAAATTTAATGTACTAATTGTGCATGAAATAGTAAATGTTCCTAGATTGGATTTTTTTTGGACCAGTGATCTTATAGCAATTACACTATAGTAATGGAGATTATCTACTAGTTTATAGCTCACTGTTCTCTTCTTAGTGAGAAGGTCCTTCATGAACTTTACATATCCCCGCATTTGTTCCAAAGCCTCAACCAATAGAAAAATGACCGACAACTCCTTCAACATAGCCATGAATTTACTGAATTTTCCATTTTTTCCCTTTTTATTCATCCTTTATGGAAATGGAGGAGAGGACATAGGAATACTAGCTAGGGGTGTGATTAATGCTCACCTATACCATTGCATTTTGTAGAGGACAATCGTTATCAATAAAATTAAACTTCCATTACGGTTGAATCTTCGAGGAGTGGAATTTGTCTTCTTGTCCTATGGGTGTGGACAGTTACTAGAAAGATACCCATAATGTAATAAAGTAATATGTATGATTAAAAATCGGTGATGGGGGTTGGTTTTGAATGTGGTTTTATCAAAATCTATTCAAGTTAAAAACTAATGGCAACAATTGTGATTGAAAATTCAATATGAAGAGGATCTTTGGATTATGTGTACCTAAGGCTAGGTTATGTATGGATGCATAAAGATTAGGTGCAAATTCTAGTAAACAACGACATAGTAGGCTAGATTGAAGGTTCTTGTGGCTAGTTTGTCAACAAAACATCAAGATTACTACCCATAGACCCTTTGGGGTATCTTAAGTTGGAAAGGTGAGTTTCCATAAAGTTTTGATTGTTTAGAGGACATGACCTAAAAATTAAACCAAAGAAGATTTATAGAGGAGTTCAAGACCTTAAACTCTATAGCCTGAAAATAGAACAACAAGAAAGTGAAACATTCCTATATGCCTCATAGCCTCCTAATTATATGTGTGGTGCACAACACACCCATAAGCAATACTCTACTCGACATGACTTTGCTAACACTGCATGACATTGAAACAAAGGCTCTGATACAAACTTGATATCACCTAAATTGAAGCTTTGTCACAAGGGGCATCTCAAGTCCAATCAGGACTGGAGACCACCCTCGATACCCAACCCAACTATTCAACATATACCTTATGTTAGATGAATTTCGAATATATAACAAGATCTCCAATTCGAAGATATAACCACTTTGGGATAGGTCTACTTACTAGACCAGCACAACCAAGTCAATCTCTCTAATAACCAACCAATCAAACTACAAATGATAATCCAATGTATATAATATATAAATCATAACCATTCCATACCTAAGTCCATAATTGTCAAAACAAAGACACTAAACTAAACTAAAGAGTATCTAGTCGGGACATGCACCCAATAATAGCCAAAAAGAAAAGTATAAGAGAAGTCAATAATATTTAAAGTGATCCATACCATGAAATGGATGACTTCAAAACTATGGAAGCTCACCCCTTTAATCCAATATTAACTATTACCAAACCCAATTATGAGCATTATGAGTAGTATGGCCGATTCCTATATTGCATTGGGATACAACCAACCAAAGATGGGTTAGTGGGTGAACGGTAGCAAGCACTCAAGATAAGGATAAATAAGGCCATCCTTGAAAACCAAATAATCCAAGAAAAAACCATATGCATACATATCCGTACATATAGGTATATATATATTCTATGGGGAAAGGGAACTAGGTTTAGCATACCATTAAAACTATTAACCTGGGTATGTGTAGTTGAATCGTCATAATATACCCATGAGCTATATGGGTCCAATTTTATGCTCTGGATTGGCCCTAATATGTGTATTCGTACGAGGCAGAGATACCATAAGAGTAGGGATTCCCATGTCCCCTTTGCTCTACATAATACAAATATACAAGTATCAGGGGATTCACATGTATCCCTCAAGTATAGGGTCACTATGTTAATACTCATGTCAGAAAACATGAGTTTCTAGTGTCTGTCCTTAGCACCAGCAGCTTCATGGTCAGCTATCACACCCCACTATTTTTGCCCAATTAAAACCATTACCACATAACCAAACCACCATTCCATTTAATATTAACAAAGGCTATCATTAGTGGTAAGTTCATACCAACTATAGGTTGCAATCAATATCATTAGCCAACCTTAGGGGATTCCCATGTACCCCATAGGTTACATCATTGTAATAGCCCAGGAAATTTTTTGTTGAAATTTTGTGCGTAAACGTATTGGGTTCTATCTTCTAGAATGAATTATAAATTTTTCATACGGAATGTCTTAGATTATGACCCACCATTTCATAGAGTATCGAGTAATATTTTCAACTATATGTGGATCATCCAAAACGTACACCCGAGCAATGATTTATGAACATTCCAATTGAACCATGAATAGTAGTGAACAGTAAAACGTGGAGGAAAAAGTACTGAGGCCTGGCGTATTTTTGCTCCAACTTTAAACGATCATAACTCCTTGTACATAACGATCTGGGTGATATACTATATATCAATGGAAAGATTTGAAGGTCCTCTTTCTAATGAAATTTGTGTCATCCAATTTGTCTATCGAAACAAAAGGTTATGGTCAATCTACTTCAGCCTATCAAAAGTAAATTTTTAGGTCAACTTTAAATGATCATAACTCCTCGTATACAATGATCTGGGTGAGATACTATATATCAATGAAAATATATGAGAGTCATCTTTCTAATGAAATTGGTTTCATCCAATTTAGATATCAGAGTAAAACGTTATGGTTGATCTACTTCAGACTATCAAAACAGTCCACCAAAGGATAGATTCGAGAATTATTTGATTTTTAGGGAAATTTTGGTCATTCTCCCTCACCCAAAATCCATCCAAACCCTATATTAAATCCTATTAGAAGCATTATATGTTATATTTCATCAAATTCCCTCAAAAAGAAAACCCTAGGCTCCTACATCCAACTTCAAGAACCTCAAAAGTTAACCATTAATTCTGCAATTTTTCTCAAGATTACAAGTTCCTAGTTCAAGAACTCCAAGAACCATCATTCAAAGGAACGATTAACATCTCAAAAATGAGTATCGATCTAAAGTTCATCATTCAAGGTATGTGGGGTTTTTCAACAAGAACTCTCTTTCGTTCTTGTGCCCAAAAGTAATTTTCTTTACAAAGGCATGATTTTTATTTGATTTTTTTTACGAATTTGAAGCATGAACCCATATCTTATGATGATTATTATGAAATCTTAATGTTTATGATTTTGAAAGATGAATTTACATGTGTGGAGATATAAAGCATGAATCTTGAACGATATTTATCATGATTTTGATATTTGGGTCCTAAATCCCCTTTGAAAATTGTGTGTTTTAGAAAGTGTGTGTTATAAGCACGTTGATGTTGAATATTTGAGATATTTTGAATGATTTGACCTTTTGGTATTAATAGAGTTGTTTTGAACTCGAGTGTAAAAGAAATCCACAATGTGGTTGATTTTGATAGATAGGAAGCATGATGGCTCCCGATGTATATTTATATATTACTGAAATTATTTTATTGTGGATTGTCTTTGAAGTGATCTGAGCTAAGTCCGGGAGAAATATTTAGCACCGAGTGGTAGGTATAAAGCGACCTTACTTCCCTAGAACTACGTGCCCCCGTAGGAGTAAGCCTGAGGCAGATTTATATAGTGATCACTAGTTTGTGTGGATTTGATATTGATAGCCTCGGACCCGTTTTTCGGGGCGTTACAATCATTTAGTTTATTTGGGGGATTCTCATGTACCCCGCAAGTACTTCATTATTAGGGTTACTTGGGGATTTCCATGTACCCCACAAGTATTTCATTATTAAGCATTACTTTGGGGATTTCCTTGTACCCCACAAGAAGTTTATCATTTAAACCATTTTTATAGTTACCAAGGCCTTACCATTTAACCATTCCAAACCATACATACCGTTCAAAACCATTTTAACAGCTACCAAGGCCTTACCATTTAACCATTCCAAACCATACATACTTTTCAAAACTATTTTAACCATTTTAGCCATTAAAGATCATTCAAATTATTACAAAACCATTTAAACCCATTCTAAGACCATCCAAATCAATTTAGGGTTCCATTCCCAAACCATACTATGCAATATCTTCAATGAAAGTTTAACAATAGAGTAAAACGTTCTCATATGAATTTTATCTAACATTTTGAAGGCATACCTTTACAACGACCAAAAACAAAGCATAATCCATCGAATTTAGGTTTACCCATGACCCATTTGTTAAACCATAACCAAAAATAACCCTTATATTCAAACCATCACCAAAAATATATGAAAATATAGTTTAAGCCAAGGGTAAACAATACCCATCACTATGCATTAAGACACTTAACATTGGTTTTTAAAATCACCATTCACGATCCATAATAAATGTTTAAAACATATTAAAACATGCCTTTAGTTGGAACAACAATGTGGGAGGAGTAACTTTCCATATACATAAAGATTCATGAAAGGAACATTGACTCTTGAGCCCTTAGAAGAACACTTCTACAAACCCTAGACTCCAATATTCAAGAGAGAGTTAGAGAGTGTTTTTGGAATGTTTTGATCTTCTAATGAGTGTTATAATAGGACACAACATAATATATAGCATGGGTCCATAAGGATTTTATGATGGGAAATGTCTAGACTACCCTCAACTTAAAAGCTTAAAACCTATCCGCAGGAGGGTATGACCTACCCCCCATAAAAAAAGAAATTATACCTTAGGTTATGAGTGATAAAATTAATCATACCCTATATATCACTTTGGTCCCTTTTTAATTCGATCATATGACCACCTCGGGTTAACTCGTACCCCAAGGTATGAGAAGTACCCATAATCCGCACCTTGGACAGATTCAACTAAACAAAATTGTGGTGAAAATATGACTTGGCATTATACATCTCATATCCTACCATATGAACAGTATGATGCTTAGTCATTTCTTAAATAAAATCAACCTAAATATACTGACTAACATACAAAATAGAAGGCCATAGTCGTACCCTAACATGCGACTCATATGCTTCAAGTTTTACCTTTTCCAGAGTACTCAACTTAGGAAATTTTTCTAAGGGTCCAAATTTATGTGTTTCATTTTATGGTTTAAGAAAAAACCATGGTCATGGTATGAGAGACTCTTAAAGTTTCTCCAAGAAATTAGCTTCAAAAGAAGGAAAATAGATAATACTATATTCTTAAATACAAGAGATAGTAGCTTACTAATTGTTCATATATATGTTGATTACATAATCTTTGGAGCTACTTCTGAATTCCTGTGTGAAAAGTTTTCAAAGATAATGGGGAGTGCATTTGAAGCGAGTATGATAGGTGATTTGAGCTTCTTTCTAGGACTACAGATTAAACAAACCTTTTAAGGGACAATGATTTGTGAAGAGAAGCACATCAAGAAGTTGTTGAAGAAATATAACATAAAACATTTAAAGCCAATTGATAATCATATTGGAACCAGCTAAAAATGGATAATGATGAACTAGGCCCTTTAGTAAATGAGACATTGTATAGAAGGATTAATTAATCCTTACTATACCTCACTACAAGTAGGCCAGATATTGTGTTCAATTTCAAAATATGTGCCAAATTTTAAGACTACCCAAAAAGGTCTCATATGAAAGATGCAAAAATAATTCTTAGGTATCTTAAGGGAATAGGGGACCTAGTCCTATATTACCAATCAGGAAATAATTTTAACTTTATGGTATATGATGATGCTGACTATTCTGGATATTTGGTAGATAGAAAAATCACATAAGGAATGACACATTATATTGTATCATCCTTAATTTCTTGGGGATCTAAGATGCAAAACTCAGTTTCACTATCTACCATTAAAATAGAATATATAGGTACAACTTCTTGTTGTACTCAATTGTTGTGGATCAAGCAAAAATTAAAAGATTTTGGTCTTGTCACAAACACTATCCCTCTAATATGTGACAACACAATTGCACCAAACATAGCGTAAAATCCAGTGTAATAAAAGAGGACTAAGCAAATTAATGCAAGACATCACTTCCTGAGAGACAATGTTGAGAAATGGGCTATCTGTATGAAATTTTAAAAGACTGAGGATCAGATACCAAAAATCTTTACTAAGGCACTTCACTTGGAACATTTTGTAAATAATAGGTTGAAGTTAGGTCTGATCAAAATTACCTTACCTACCATATAAATCAATTTTCTCAATAAAATTTGGTTATTATCAAGATATATGTATCTTTGTTAAAGTATATATTTGTTAGTCTAACTCTGTACCATACCTTTGTAATTATACATCCATGTGAATAGCTTTGGAAGAAATTAGATGATGTATGCACAAAATTGAGAATTAACTGAAAGAAAGAGGGGGACATGGTCTAATCTCTCAGTTTAGTATCATGAATATGCATGTTTTTTTATTTTGTTAGAAAAGGCTACATCTTCTCTCTTCTTGTCAGAAAATTTGTCTTATAAAAAACTAAAGGTAGAAACATCTTATTATTAACTCTATGGACCCTGCAAAACTCTGCTACACTAACCATTCAAAGACAAACCCTTTCTTCACATACCTTCCTAATGAAGGTTTATCACTTAAAATGTATTTCCCCTCTTGAAATGTGATGGCTGGTGATTCTTAAGTGTATGAAACCTTATTCTGATTTTGGATTACCCAAAAGGAAGTTTGGATAATCCTAAGAATAAAATGACAGCCTAATAACAAAAGTCTCCAATTTGAAATCTTGAAATCCTACTGAAAAGCACCAGACTTCTGAGGGACCTGGTCTTAAGAAAAAAAGAATGAATGATGATGAACCTAGGAGGGCTTCTAAAACAAGAAAATCATGAGATAATTTCTAAAGATGTAGAAATTAAGAGATTACAATTATAAATTTAGCTATTTTCATAGGAGGGTCTAAGGGACTTTGCAGAACTTATGAGTGAGAAAATAATGAACTCAAGAAGAAAGTTTCTATTCTAATCAATGAGGTTCTAAGATTGAATATAGATATCAGGATGGTAACTAAAGAGTTGTTACACCGTCTTAAGATGGCTTTACTTCTCCAAACCTTCTCCCCAAATCCTTCATATTTTTAATTCCTCCCATTTTTGTGGTTTTTTCTGTGGAAGAGGAAATGTTAATCTTGCACTACAATTATTCCTAAATAATTAGATATGAATGAGTGCTTATTTTTGTGCTCTTTATTTGTTTCTACTTTATTTTTAAAGTTGATTTTCATGTTAATGTTGCCCCTATGGGCATGAGTTCACTAGTATGTTCTTACTATTACTCTTGGTTTACTATTTTCACTTTTAAAAGACGCCAAATGGGGGAATAATAATTTAATGTTGTAGGGACCAGGTATTAAGTATAACTGAAAAGGTACCAAGTGTAAATGAAATCTTCAATTACATATATATTTATGGAATATTGATAGCGGGAAGTGTGTGATGAACTATAGAGAAGGTATGAAGGCATATTGATAGGGGGAGGCTGGTTTGTAATTTTTTATATCAATTGAAACTAAGGAACCATCTCCCTAAGTTGCATAATGATGGAAGCATGGTGTTGCATATAGGGTAAACATTCATCTTTATTAGTGGTATCATCCAGAATAAATGTGATGAATGAGTATTGTTGCTCAAAAACTCTGTGTCTGATTTGTCATTAACAAAAAAAGGGAAAATTGTTGTATATTATTTTTATGATGAGCAGATGACTACAAAGGACCAGGTCCCTTGACGTTCAAGGCTACAATACATCTGGCACGCATCTAAACAGTTTTTTCCTCTTGTGTAACAAACTACGCAGGTGCTGCTTGTACTATTTATCACACCTTGTCTAATGGCATTTCAACCCTAATAATCACTCAACTATATATAGAAAAGGATGATTCTCTATAAAGTTGTTTTTGCAAATTCAAAAAGAGTGAAAAGAGAAAAAAGGCAAAAACTCAATTTTAGCTCAAGATTCCTAGTCTTTGTGTGTTGATAGTGAAAATATTCGTGAGTTTGATACTAGTTTAAATTAAATTATTCATTGTATAAGAATAATGTTTTTTGGTTTGAGAGTACCTAGGTAGAGTTGCATATGCTTGATACTGTTAAGAGGTAATCATTATTTAGAGAGTTGGCAGAATTGTCAAGTTAGGCTTATAGTAGATTTATTACAAGTAGGAAGAACCTAGAGTAAGTTATAAGTCGAGTCTGTAAACAAAATATTGATTACAGTGGATTTTGGAGAGGTTGGGAGGGCAACCCATGTTTTTTTCTTCTTATAGAAAGGGGGTTTCCACATTAATTTGGTGTGCTCCTTTATTTCCAACAAAGTTTTACTGTCCTTAGTTCTTTACTATTTTATTTCCTGAGACTGACTTTGAGGGACCTTTTCCATTATAGTGTGGTGAAACCCCAAAGTTGTAAACACTCTTGTTATTCATTTATTGCATATTCCCGATATTTATGCATTTCCACCAACTTAGCCCATTGCAATTAGCTTGCAGTTGTTGTTTGTCTTACTTACTAGTTGGATAAAGTAGGTTTTACTATGATGTGGAATTTGGGTCATGACACTACCCTATAATCCTGAATACTCTAGAACTCTAATCAGAAACATTGAAGAACAATATAAATCATAAAAAATTAGTTGCACTTGTCGCCGCCTAGTAAACTAATAGAAGCGTAATGTACCCAATCATGTGAGAAAAAAGACAATGAGGATCTAGGTGATGATGAGTTGGTTAACCCCTTAAATGAGTGACATTCTTACAATGTTGAATCGTCCAACCATAACCAGCAAGTACGAGGAAAAGGCGTCAACAACCTGCAACTAACTTTGCCTTGGATAATTAGGATGATGCTGATTAGGACGGGGTTAGGGCTTCTTGAGAAATTGTGTTACATACAAAGACTCCTGGGGTGAAGTTTAATATCACCACTATTATAAAATTATTAAATCTAAGTTGGTTATTTGGGGGATTACCTGGTGATGGTCTAAACATGCACTTGGTAAACTTTGTCAACATATGCAAATCCTTTGATTACCCTGGAGTTGGTTAGAATGGTCCTTTAAGCGCTTTTAACTCTACCAGAACATACTATGAAGAAGGAATCGAAATTTGGACAAGTGTTTAAATAAGCCCAATCCACAATTCAATCTCCCCATTAGACGGACACCATGAGGTTCATTAGGAAAGACTTCAAGAAAACTCATTCACCTCCAAAACCTAATGCAAAGAAGGATCTTCTAAGTTAGAGTCTTTAACACATGCTAAATACTACTACAGATACCCATTTGGATATAAATCTCTGAGCTATAAGATACAATATAACCTTTCCCTCAATAGCCAGGGAGTCATCCTCCTATTCCTTACCCAACTTATTTAGGAGCCTCAGGACAACCCTATGGGTCCGACAGTCTAATAACACATAGCATGAGTACAACTAATCCATCCATAATATCATAGAAATCCACTATATAAAAATTAAATAAATCCATTAATCCCCTTACCACCAATAGATACCACATACCCCTATAGACTCTTTGTCAATCACTAAGTCACCTTTTGGGGTAAAAATAAAAAGAGGGTCTGAAATAACCTTGGGTATAAACCAAAATACACAACCACAAGTGGGGTTACAGAAGAGAGAGGGAACCCCGATCCAAGTAACCAATATATATAACGAGAAAAGAGTCAACATACCAGTGTCAGCATCAGGAGATGCCTTAGACTCCCGAGGGATAGTGATGCCATTGAGATGATCCCAACCAATGTCGAAGCCATCAAAAGCATCCTTCGATGTGTGAGATTGAGAAGTGGTAAATGGTGTCCTATGTGCACAAACGGTAATAATTTTGGGACACTACCGCTGCATATGACCCAATTGACAACAATCAAGACAATGGTTCCTCCTTTTCTCGCAAAAACCATGGTGCGACCGACCACAAAATTTAGAAGAAGGATAGGATGGTGATAATTAGTACCCACCGATCTGAGATTGGCGCATTTTTCCCTAGAAGCATTAACAATCTAACAATGCTTGTTTCCGATTGACTTCAGGTTGGGAGAACTAGCCATAAAATAGGATTTTGGACCCATCCGGTAGAGAGAACTAGCCATAGAATAGGATTTTGGACCCACCCAAATCTTTCTCATGGACTACTTACCACCATACTGTTGGCCTCCACTTTGTTCATAAAATGAAGACTTCTTACTCTGCATATTTCCCGACCTTGCCTCATTTTTCTACCGTACCAATAGGATCGGACTGATATAATAGAGTTATCACTATCTGGGTTAATAGATGAATAAAATGTCAAAACTCGGCGTTGGTAACCCCTCCTTAAGGTAACCGATCATAAGTGATACCTTCCTAGGTAGAGTCAATGGAGATCGGAGGAATTCCATGGGCAAAATCCAAAACTATGACCCTTGACTGGGCCGGTACACCATGAGTTAGATGAAATCTATCCATGTCATCCTTAAGTGGGAAAATTAAGTTTCCACAAACTTTAGATTATTGAGAGGACATAATCTAAAAAGTGAACCAAAGAAGATTTAGAGTTGAGTCCAAGACCTTAAACTCCATAGCCCGAAAATAAAACAACAAGAAATTGAAACATTCCTAAATGCCTCATAGTCTCCTGATTAAAAGTGTGGTGCATAAAAAACCCATAAGAAAGACTCTACTCAACACGACCTTGTGGGCACCGCATGACATTGAAACCTAGGATCTAATACCAACTTTACATGACCCAAATTGAAGGTTTATCATAATAGACATCTCAAGGCCAACGAGGACTGAGGACCACCCTCGATACCCAACCCAAACATTAAACATATACCCTCTGTCGAATGAATTTTGAACATATAACAAGATATCCAATTAGAAGATATAACCACTTTGGGATAGGTTTACTTACTATACCAGCCCAACCAAGTCAATCTCTCTAATAACAAACCAACAAAATCACAAATGATTATCCAATATATATAATATATAAATGGCTGGAATCCATGTGATGGTTTGAAAGTCATTTCAAATATTCTTCACATCCCCAGAGAGATAAATTATTGCCATTGTGCCTTGGTCGTCAAAAAGGACACGAACAACCTTAAAGTATTGTTCTATGTCAATTGGGGGGTTTGTGGATTTTTATTTCTCTCCATGGAGCTTTTGTCCTAATAGGTTTCATGTTACATCAATTCGTGCTTACACAGACAAATAAGCATCAAAGCCAAGAAAGCCACCAACCATCGAAGCATTAACTGTAAAGCCTGATGGGGACCATTCCATACCCAAGTCCATAGTTGTCTATACAAAGCCTCTTAACTAAACAAAAGAGTATCTAGTAGGGACAAGCCCCTGACTATAGATAAAATATAATGTCTAAGAGAAGAAGATACTATTTAATGTGATATATAACATGTAATGGAAGCCTTTAAAACTATGGAATCTCACCCTTTAAATCCAATATCAATTGTTACCAAACCCAATCAATGAGAAGGAAAAGTAGTATATCCATTTCATGGATTGTGTGGGGATAAAGCTTCCCGAAGATGGGTTAGCGGGTGAATGGTAGAAAGCACTCAGGATAATGATAAAATAATGTCAATCTTTAAAACCAAGTAAAAAACCATATGCATATATCTGTACATATAGGTGTATGCATATATATATATATAGTCCATGGGGAAATATAATCAGGTTTAGAATGCCTTTAAAACCATTAACCTGGGTATGTGTAGTTAAATTATCATAATACACCCATGGACTATATAGGTCCAGTGTCACACTCTAGGTGGGCCCCAATGCGTGTACCCGTATGAGCCAGAGATACCACGGGAGTAGGGGTTTCCTGTGTACCCTTTGCTCTAATGATACACATATACAAGGTTTAGGAGATTTACGTGTACCCCTCAAGTATAGGGTCTGAATGCCATTCCTCATATCGACAAATATGAGTTTCCATTGTCCATCTTTTAGACCAGCAGCTTCATGGTTAGCTATCACACCGCACCATTATTGCCCAATTAAAACCATTACCACTCAAAAAATCAACCATTCCATTTATTATTAACCAAGGATATAATAGTGGTATCATCATACCAACTATAGGTTGCAAGCAATGTCTTTAGCCAACTTAGGGGATCCCCATGTACCCCAGAGGTTACGTCATTAGTTTATTTGGGTGATTCCCATGTACCCCGCAAGTACATCATTATTAGGCTTACATGGGGAATTCCCATGTACCCCACAAGTATTTCATTACTAAACATTACTTGGGGGATTCCTTTGTACCCTAAAAGAAGTTGACATTAAAACCATTTTCATAGATACAAAGGACTTACTATTTATCCATTCCAAACTATACATACCATTCAAAACTATCTTAGCCATCCAAAACCATATATACCAATACCAAACAATTTAAACCTATTCAAAATAATCCAAACCAATTTAGGTTTACATACAAAACCATACCCTTAAATGAAAGTTCAATAATAGAGTAAAACGTTCGCATAGGCATTTTATCAAACATATTGAGGGCATACCTTTACAAACACCAAAACCAAAGCATAATCCATCAAATTTAGGTTTATCGATGACCCATTTGTTAAACATAATGAACAAGAACCCACATATGCAAAGCACCACCAGAAATATTTGAAAACATACTTTAAGCCAATAGTAAACAATACCCATCAATATGCATCAAGACCCTTAACATTGGTTTTCAAAATCACCATTCTTGATCCACTACCAATATTTAAAACACATTAAAATATGCCTATAGTTTGAACTAATAATAGGGGGGGAGTAACTTGCCTTATACAAGAAGATTGATGAAAGGAAAGTTGACTCTAGAGCCTTTTAAAGAACGCTTATAGAAACCCTAGCCTCTAATATCCAAGAGAGAGAGAGTGTTTTTGGAATGTTTTGATCCTCTTATGAGTGTTATGCGAGAACTTAAAATGATATATGACATAGGGATATAAGGGATTAGGTATAGGAAATATCTAGACTACCCTCAGCTTAAAAGCTTAAAACTTATCCGCAAGAGGGTACGACCTACCCCCCTAAATTGTACCCTAGGTTATAAGTGGTACCCTTAATCGTACCCTATACCTCACCTTGGTCTCCTATTCTTTCTATCATATGAATACCTCAAGTTAAATCATACACCAAGGTATAAGAAGTACCCATAATCCATACCTTGGACTAATTCATCTAAACCAAACTTTTGCCATCATATGACTTGGCATCATACATGTCATATCCTACCATAAAACAAGTATGATGCTTAGTCATTACTTGGATAGAAACCAATACAAATACACTGACAACAAACAAGAGAGAGGTCCATAGTCATACCCTAACATACGACTCATATATTTCAAGTTATACCTTGTCGGGAGTACTCAACTTAGGAAGTATTTGTAAGGGTCCAAGTTTGGGGTGTTTCATTTTATGGTTTGAAGAAAACACCAAGGTCATATAATGATAGACTCTTAAAGTTTCTCCTAGAAGTATCTTCAAACGACGGAAAATAGATAATACTATATTCTTAAATACCAGAGATAGTAGCTTACTAATTGTTCAAATATATGTTGATCACATAATATTTGGAGCTACTTTTGAATCCCTATATGAAATTATTTTTGATATAATTGGGAGAGCATATGAAATTAGAATGATGGGTGAGTTGAGCTTCTTCCTAGAAATGCATATTAAACAAACTTCTCAAGGGACAATTATTTGTTAAAAGAAGTACATCAAGAAGATGCTAAGGAAATATAACATGGAACATGAAAAGCCAATTGATACTCCAATTGGAACCAGCTCAAAAATGGATAATGACAAACTAGGCCCTTTAGTAAATGAGACACTGTATAGAGACATTATCGGATCCTTAGTGTACCTCACTACAAGAAGGCCAAATATTATGTTCAGTTTTTGAATATGTGCCAGATTTCAAGACTACCCAAAAGAGTCTTATTTGAAAGCTGCAAAATGAATTCTTAAGTATCTGAAGGGAATAGGGGACCTAGACCTATATTATCCATCAGGAGATAGTTTTGAATTCATGGGATATGCTGATACTAACTATTCTGGATACATGGTTGATAGAAAAATCACATAAAAATGGCACATTATATTGTCTCATTCTTAATTTCCTAGGGATCTAAGAAGCAAAACTAAATTTCTCTGTCTATTGCTAAAATAGAATATATGGCTATAGCTTCCTGTTGTGCTAAATTTCTATGGATCAATCAGTAATTAAAATATTTTGGCATTGTCATAGACACTATCCTTATGATGTGTGATAATACAAGTGCTCTACACATGGCCTTATATCTAGCTTAGCACAATTGGACTAAGCATATTAATGTAAGACATCACTTCCTGAGAGATGATGTCACAAAAAGGGATATTTGTATGAAATTTTTAAAGATTAAGGATTTGATAGATGAAATATTTACTATGCCACTTCTCTAGGAACAATTTACAAAGAGCAGGTTGAAGCTAGGTCTGATTAAAATGACCTAACCTATCGTATGAATCAGTGTTTCAAACAAAAAATTAGCTATGATCAGGAAATATCTATCCTTGTTAAAGTATATATTAGTTAATCTAACTCAGTACAATACTTTTGTAAGTATACTCTCTTGGGAATAGCTTTCGAAGAAAACTAATGAGGTATGCACAAAATTGAGAATTCACTCAATGAAAGAGAGGTACACGGTCCAATCTCCTCGGTTAGTATCATAAATGTGCATGTTTTTCTTTTTGTTTTGTTAGAAAAGGTTGCATCTTCTCTATTCTTGCCAAAGAATATATTTTATCAGAAACTAAAGCTAGACTAATCTTTGTATTTACTCTGTGGACCCTTCCAAACTCAACTACCCTAACCATTCAAATCCAAACCCTTTCTTCACATATCTTCCTAATAAAAATTTATCCCTGAAAATATGTTACTTCTCTGACAGTGTGATGACTGGTGATTATTGGGTTTCTGAAACCTTATTCTTCTTTCAGATAACCCAAAAGGATATTTATATGGTCCTAAGAAAAAAAAATGACAACCTAAAAACAAAAGTCTCCAAAGTGAAATCTGGAAATCCTGCTAAAAACACTAGAATTCTGAGGGACTTGGTCTAATAAAAAAGAGAATGACTGATAATAAACCTAGTAGGGCTTCTAACAGAAGAAAATCAAGAGATAATTGCTAAATATATTGACATTTAGAGATTATAGGTACAAATTTTACAATTTTCACAGAAGAGTCCAAGGGTCTTTGCAGAACTTACGACTGAGAAAATGATGAACTCAAGAAGAAAGTTACAATTCTAATCAATGAGGTTCTGAGCTTTAATATAGATATCAGGATGCTAATCAAAGAGTCGTCACAATGTCTTAAGATGACCTTACTTCTCCAAACCTTCTCCCTAAATCCATTATCTTTTTTAATTCCTTCAACTGCTGTGGTTTTTTTTTTTGTGGAACAGAAAATATAAATCTTGCACTACAGTGATTCCTAAATAATTAGATATGAATGATTTCTTTTTTTTTTGTGCTCTTTATCTGTTTTCACTTTATATTTAAAGCTGTTCTTTATGTGAATGTTACCCCTATGGACATGAGTTAACTAACATGTGCTTATTATTACTCTTGGTTTACTGTTTTTACTTTTTAATGATGCCAAAAGGGGGAATACTAATTTCATGTCGTAGGGACAAGGTACTAAGTATAAATGAAAAGGTACAAAATGTCAATAAAATTATGAATTACATATATATATATATATATATATATATATATATATGGCATGTTGATATGGGGAAGAGTATGATGAACTATAGAGAAGGTATAAAGGTATATTGATAGAGGGGAGGCTTGTTTGTAATTTTTTATATCAGTTGTCAATAAGGGACCAGGTCTCTATATTGCATAATGGTGGATGTATGTGGTTGCATGAAAGGGTAAACATTCATCTTCAATAGCTAAATCATATTGAATAAATGTGATGAATAGGTATTGTTGCTCAAAAACATTGTTGCTGATTTGTTATCATCAAAAAAGGGGAAAATATTTGTATCTCATTTTGATGATGAGTAGATAACTACAACAAACTAGGTCCCTTAATGTTTAAGGCTACAGTATATCTGGCACACATTTGAATAGTTTTGTCCTCTTGTGTAAAAAACTAATACATATGTGCTACTTCTACTATTTACCACACTTGGTCTAATTATTTTTCACCCCTAACCATCACTCCACTATAAAAGGAAAAGGATGATTCTGTATCAAGTGGTTTTTTCAAATTCAAAATCAGTGAAAAGAGAACAAAGTCAAAAACTCAATTTTAGCCCAAGATTCCTGGTCTTTGTGTGCTGATAGTGAAAATGTTCTTGAGTTTTATATTGGTTTTAATTAAATTGCTCATTGTATAAGAGTAATGTTATTTTTCTAGAGTACTTAGGTAGAGTTATGTATGCTTGATACTGGTAAGAGGTAATCATTAGTAAGTGAGTAGGCAGAGTTGTCAAGTTAGGCTTATAGTAGAGTTATTACATGTAGGAGGAACCTAGATTAAGGTACAAGTCGATTCTGTAATAAAGAGGTTGATTATAGTGGATTTTGGAGAGGTTGTGAAGGAAAGTCGTGTTTTTTTCTTCTTAGAGTAAGGGGGTTTTCATGTTAAATCGGTGTGTTCCTTTATTTCCAAAAAAGTTTTACTTTCCTTAGTTCTTTACTAATTTATTGCCTGAGACTTACTTTGAGGGACCTTTTCCCTTATAGTGTGGTGCGACCCTAAAGTTTTAAATAGTCTTGTTATTTATTTATTGCATATTTCCAGCATTTATGCATTTTGCACCAACTTAGCCCGTTGCAATTAGCTCCCAGTTTTGGTTTGTCTTACTTACTAGTTGGATAAAGTAGGTTCCATCATGATGTACAATTTTGGTCATGACATTACCCTATGATCTTGAACTCCCTCAAACTCTAAGCAGAAATATTAAAGGACAACATGAAGCAAAAACAATTAGCTATATTTGTCATTTCCTAGAAAAACTAACAGAACCTTGATGAAACTAATCATGTGAGAAAAAGACAATGAGTATATGAGCGATGATGAGTTTGTTGACCCCTTGAAATGTAGAATCATTCAACCAAAACTAGCAAGTATGAGGCAAAGGCGTCAACAACCTGCAACTAACTTTGCCTTAGATGATTATGATGATGCTAATTAGGACGGGGGTGAGGCTTCTAGAGCAATTGTGTTACATACACAAACTCGTGGGGTGAAGTTTAATAGCACCAACACTATTGATTTCGTGACTAATTTTTCAACAAACTAGAGGCAATTGAAAGGAGCTTTTCTTTAAAGGTTCTTTCTAATTTCCAGGATGCCATGTTGAGGGATTAGATAAGCTACTTCAGGCAGCTTCTTAATGAGGACTAAACAAACACCAATTATCTAGTAACGTGGACAAGGTGAAGGCAATTGGTTCACCTAGTAGAGCAGTAAATTCTAATTTGGAGCAAAGAAAAAATTTATTGAATAATTAGGGTTTTTTTGTCAAATGACCAAGGTAACAAAAGTCAAAAATATTATCAAGATAATTATTTTGATAAATTTGGCTATCGAGATCATGATCAAGGGAATTAGAAGAATAAGGCGATCAATGTTGGTCGCGTGCACTTCCTGAAAATTATGAACATGTTGCGAATGACTAGGGTAAGATATCCATGGAAACAATGATGACTAGATTTATAAAAGGTGTGGAATATACTAATATTGGGGTAAAGAAAATGAAAATTTACTTATCCACTTTGGGTCAGCAGGTGGATTCTCATTCCACTACTATTAATTAGTTAAAGCATCAAATGAATCAATTGTCTGCGGCATTCAACCAGCAAAAAAATAAAACTTTGCCAAGTGATACAATGGAGAAACAAAAACATAATGAAAACTGTCTAGCTATCAAAACAAAAAGTGGTAAAGTGTTACCTAAACCACATTTGATAGTTATGTCACATATGGATGATGTTTCATCAAAACATGAATTCATTGATGATGATGTTGAGTTGAAAATTTGTCTAGCGGAGTCTGAGAAACTGAAAGATATAGGTGAGACAAAGGCTACTGTTGGGAGATCTCCTAATTTGATGAATGATGACGAGTTGAGTAAGACAAAGGGGAAGTAAGTGGAAACAACTAGATGACTGGTGAATTTACCACTCATCTACATAAAAGCTTCATGCGCATGCATACTACTATGATTTGAAAGTATGAATGAGGAAAGGTTTTAGTTAAATGTACTAATTTCCACATTTTACAGGCATAAAAGCGATGAAAAGAAAGATAGGGATTTAAGCCATGAAAGAACCAAAAAAAGAATAATAGTGCAAGAGCAGGAGAACCCTAAACAAAAACAAGGGTCAGTTACTAGGATTACGGTCTAAGGGTTGTGATCGCAACCAGTCAACTTTGATCATTCCCCCGCGACTGCAAAATTCTAAGGGCATTCGCTAGTCACGATCGTGGATAAGATAGTGAGAATGCAGACTAGAGAGTTTATGCCTAGAGGTAGTTTTGTCATTTTAGATAGATGACCCCAAATCCCTTATTAATCTAAAACCTTTTCCCATTTAATATCTTACATTTTGAAGAATTGAATTTTTGATAATTTGTATCCCTACTAATTGGGGAAACTCCTGTGTTTGAATTTTACCATCTAGGTTTGGTTAATTTGGAATTAAATTGAAGAATCTTCTTATTTTGCATTTACATGGATGCTTTGAATAAACCATTTGGAATATCTCTTCATATTAACTTTGCGAGTAGCTAAATTTTCTTATCTTGAGATTATGTTGAACTCAGGTTCAATCATGTGTGTGTTGTGATGCATTTGTGTATATTATAGTTTGTCGAAGATGGGTTTCACTATTGCTTGCTTGAATTGGTTGGTGTTTGTTGGTGAAAGCCCCAAAAGCCTAAGATAAATTTGTGGCTAAAACCCCAAGTTCTTGAAAGCTCACATCATCCTTGAAAGAGGGATATGGGTGAACTTTTTGAACACATATCATCCTTGAAAGTGGGATATCAATGACAAGGGAATAGTGAATAATATTAAATGTAGTTTTGTACCTTTTAACCATCTTAGAAATAAGAGTAAGTGAAGGGTTAACTATGTCTTAGGCATCCTCCTAGAAATAGGGATGCCCAATTAAGGTATTAGGTGGTTTTTGTTGATACACTTGTGAGGTACTTGAAAGGGTCCATAGGTGGTAATATTCAGAAATTTGTTGATAAATTAGCCGCAAGATTCTTCAACCTAGCCTATGATTTCGTTAATAACTAGTATTTGCACCAAATTGTCATGCACCCATACATAACTTGCCCTTTGGCAGGAATAATCCCAAGATCCTCCTTAAATTGAATTTTCAATCACAATTGTTCCCATTAGTTTTTAAACTGAATAGACTTTGATAAAACCACATTCAAAATAAACCTCAACCCTAATTTTAAATCATGTTTTTACTTTATTAACATTACGGGTATCTTTTTAGTAACTATCAACAACCATAGAACTAGAGGACAAACTCCACTCCTTAAGGATTAAACCTTAATGAAAGTTGAGATTTATTGACAATTATCATCTTGTACCAAATAAAATGGTATAGGTAAGAGTTAATCAAAATGGCATCGTTGCCAGGGTGTGAAATTTAGTTTTCACTTTTGTGGTGTTGAGTGTTGCTTTTGGGATGGCCATAGTGGTGTGTATTTATTTTGGTTTTTGTTTTTGTTTCCTTTTAGGTAATCTCCATAGTGTACATGAAACTATGAGTGACAATGCAAGTAATGTGGGGTATTTTGGCGGTCTCTTTGATGACGAGAATCAACATAATGGCATCAGAAGTATAACTGGCATTGTATCTTGCCTACTCATTTGAATGGGGTCTTTTATGTCACGAGAATTATGTTGCTTATACTCAAATGAATTGACTTTTTTGAGAGAATGCTTATGAGGAAACTAACTTTCATTTGAAGAACTTTGTAGTACTATGTGCACTCTTTAATATTGGACACATAACCCAAGAGTCCATTCGATTACGACCCTTCCCATTATCTCTGAGTCAATTATTTCATGGGAAGAACTTATCATTGCCTTCCTTGAATGGTATTTCCCACCATCCAAGATATGCGTGATGATATCATAATATTTCATCAATTGAATGGAGAATATCTTTATTAGGTATGGGAAAGATTTAATGGGAAGGTCATGCAATGTCCCGATTACAAGGTCTCGAAGAAGATTCTTCAGCAAATATTTTACCACATCTTAGATCAACTCAACAAAACCATAGTAGAAAATGTGGCGGGGGGGGGGGGGGTTTCTCTTTTGAAGTTGACTTATCATGTGGCTACAACGTTGCTTGAGGAAGTAACCAAGAAAACTCGGGGGTGGAACACCCGTAATACTGAGGTACCAAAGGCTCCCCTAATAACCCCTTTGTTTATAAATAAGAAAAGAAGAGAGATAAAGATAAGGAGGAAAATATGGCAAAAATGATAACACAATTGGAGCTTTTAACTAAGTATGTTATGGTTGCACCTACAAAAATAGTCAATGCCATGGCATCCAAGGCCTATGATGATGAAGAGGCCAAGAGACTTGATGAAGAGATTTGGTAATTTGCTGTTTATTTAGAGGGTTACTGCTCGGCCTACCAAAGGCAAGGTGGGAACTAAGGTTGGATGGATCGTGATAGTGACTGTAATTAGAGGGACAAAAACCGAGAGTATGATAATTATGTGCTCACTTATGACAAGATAAAGAAAAACTATACAAATCCCGTCTACCCCAACAAATATAAAACCAAAGACATCTTGGCAAGAATTTTGATGAAAGTGGAGGGAACGGACAAGATGGTTCATGAATTGAAAGTAAATTTTTCACAAATCAACTATACGGTTGTGTCCTACTCATCTTTGATTAAATAATTGGAAATGCAAATTGGACTAATCTCCTTTCAATTAAATGCTTGACCAATGGGGGGCCTTCCTAGTTAAACTATTGTAAACCTAAAAATATGATGCCCAAGTGTTGGCTATTGTCACTAGGAGTGGTAAAACCCTTGGTGGTCTTATGGTGGATGTTGAAAAAGAAGCCAATGTTGAACAAACAAATCTAAAGAAGAAGCATGTGAATGATTCAAATGAGGAGGCTCCAAATGATAATAAAGTGAATGAAAAATAATCGGTGTTAAATAATGTAGTTGATGATATTGAGAAAGACCCAAAGGTAGTTGACAATGATGAAGTGCAAAGTGATCCAATGACTACCATGAAGGTTCCCCCTCCATTCCCTCAAAGGCTTAAAAAGAAGAATTATAATGCTAAATTCAACACATTCCTTATTATGCTTAGCAACCACTATTTTAATATCCAGTAACTTGAGGCTATCGAAGAGATTCTGGGGTATGCTAAGTTTGTGATCAAATTGATGTTGAAAAAGAATCTTGTTAAGAGTATCTCGGTGCACTTACAATACCATCCACCATTGGGACACATAATTTTGAAAATGCTTTATGTGACCTTGGTACTAGTATCAATCTAATATCCTTAGTAATATATCGGAGTCTTGGCTAGAGCACCCCTTGTCTAATATCCATGAGGCTTTTGGTGGAAAACCGATCTATCAAGAAACTTGTTGGGGTCTTGTTAACGTTCTAGTAAAGGTGGATAGATTCATCCCCCTAGGGGATTTTGTGGTGCTATATTGTGAGATAGAATAAGAGGTACCTATTATCCCTTGTGAACCTTTAATTGCTACTAGAAGAGCCATCGTTGATTTGGAGTTCGCTAAAATAAAGTTTAAATCCATGATAGTGAATTGTACTTTCGAGTGTGTAAAATGGAGAAACAACCCATGGAGCTTCAAGTGGTGTCGGCTATAGAGGTTACTGATAAGGAAGTGAACAATGGTTTCCTTGAGGATCTAACTTATAAAAGATGAAGGATGTCGTTCCACGACGGTAGCTAAGGTGCTATGTGGGAGGCAACCCATAAATGCCATGAAGTTGTTTCGTATCCATTTATTTTTGTTGATTAATCCATTCATTTATTACATTATGGAGTGTTAGAATAAGTATTAAATAGGGGAAAGTGCATCAAAATAGAGCAGTGAGCTAAATAGGGAAAACTGAGGTACAAAATAGACTCATTTACAGAAATTGAGGGCCCCGTGCCTCTGGAATTATGGTACCGCTTGGTTGCAAACGAGGACCTCATATCGTGATCGTTATCAATTTAGTTTAAATGACCATCCGACTTCCTATTTTTTCACACTCCCTCAATTCTCTCTCAAATGGTACCCACTCCTGGTCATATTTTGTGCATCCGAAAGAATCCTAGCATCTATCTTACATCATAACTCTTGTAAGTGCTTTGAATTCATGCTTACATTTTTGTAGGTAGGACAAGGAATTCATGAACTAGGGAAGGACTAAACTTGTGTCTTTCATTGCTAAGTTGTTAATTATGTACACATATGTGGTGGTTCGCTATTATAAATGGTATGCACATATATTGGGAAGTCTTGAGTACCCAAATTGTGTTCAAAATTTTGAGAAATATAGTGTGTACAGCTAGTGCTCGATCAAATGATCAAATGAACTCATAACTAGTTTTTTCATATTCTAAGGGCATGAACGAGTAACTCTTAACCTTGTTCAATGATATTGATGTTAAATATTATATTCAAACATGTTTAATCCTATAATTTTGGATTTTAAATTATTAATAATCTAGCCTGATATGGCCACAAATACTGCAATTGTGGTCATTATATAGAGATCGTGGCTCAATGACCTGGGATCACCATATCTGAGGGTGAATTTCAACCTGAGCCAAAAATCCCGTGCTTTTAATTCTTGTCCAAACACCACCAAGTAGCCATTCTATGAGTTTTATTGGACAATATAACATAGTTTGTACTTGAAAATGTAGATGATAGATGTTGTTTCATTATTCTCATATTTTTTAGGTTTATGTCATGGGAGACTACGATCAAGTGCATTTCATGACCCCTGAGTGCCACAATCTTTTCTATGATGATTAGCCAAGAACAAATCTACTTCTGCATAGGGTAATATTAGTGGAGAAGGTTCCAAAAAAGCTTTCAACATTTCATGACAGACTCGTTGCCATTGAATTGAGGTGATTTACCTTAAATCCTTGCTGGAAAAATGACCAATGGGTATGGGATTTCTATACTAATATTATCTTTATATTTTTCTTGAACCCAGTCATTAGGATTTGAGGGAATATGGTGAACTTTGGAGATGAAGAGATAAATGACATTATTAGGATCCTGAAGGCAAATATAGTTCAATTTAAGGCTAAAGGCTATGAACTGAGGAGTTGGTTGGTAGAGAAGCTATGTACAGGAAAAGAGGTCTATTGGGCGGATACCTTGAGGAACATATTGATTAATGAGTTCACTACTGAGGCCCAGATTTGGTTGAGCATTATATGTAGCCGGGTCTCCCCTTTCAACCACATACAGTGGTTTAAAATTTTTGGGCACAGTTGTTTGATTGTATATTAAATGAATTCCTATGAATGATGGTCAGATTGTAGTCTCAGATATAAAGTTCTTCATGAACCATGGTGGTACACATGTCTTATTCCCTTCTATTATTATAGAGTAGTGCAGACGAGTTGAGGGCGTGAAGTACCCTTGAGAGAGTTTGGTGCACTCTGGCACCCCCAATTACCTTCTAAAAATTTATGGTAAGGGTGCACTGGGAAAGAGAAGGGATCCATCATTGCTAGGTTTGAGAGGGCCTATTAATCCTCAGTAGAGTCTCACAAGAATCTCCAGGACTCAAATAAGAAGATAAAGAAAAGGGAGAATAAGAGAGATAAGTTCTTTATCAAGATGTGGAAGGGGATAAAGGGCCTATAGCAGGTCCTAGAACCTTGAGATAGACTACCTTCTTCCAGAGTGAAGAGAGATAATGAGGCCACAATTGGGTGTTTCGATTTTGTGGATGCAGAAAATGATGTCGAGTTTAAAGGCGAGAGAAGCTCTTGATGCGGTTTCAGGGAGCACCCTATTGCTCTTTATACTTTATTATTTATGATGTGAGGACACGACAGGTTTCTTAGTTAGGGGTTCCTATGTCTGTATTATTTATTATTTAGGCCTATATTATTTAGATATTTCTAAATATTTTGATGTTATTTTGGATGATTTTTATTTTCATTTTGGGTTCTAATATTTAGGCACTCTGATGGTGCCTATATTTCATGGATTGGTTACTTATTTTGTTTTGTTTTCTTTATTTATATTTCTGTTGATTGTGATAATATGCGAAGAGTATTTACCTATGATACATTGAGTGACAATATTCTTTTGGAAAAATCATCGTGATTGGGTTTTGAGCCATGGTTGCAGGGAAAGTCTGAGTACCTATTGCATCAGAGCTATAAATGCTAGGAAAGTCTAAGTACCTGTAGTATTTTGGATTTGGGACAACACTTATACCTATAGTGAAGTATGAGAAGCCATATGGTTTACCCATATGAAAGCCAAAATGTGTGACGTCAACTTTTTTTTGGTGCCATAAATAACATATTATGCATGGTGAAAATGTGAAGAAAACACCCCCCTTAGTTCAAATTTTTTTCAAAAATAAAGGGCACAACTGTGAGCGATCTTTTAACAATACTTTACCTTTTTTTTACTCTGAAGATTTGGCTTGTAGAAATTGGTAGATACTCCATTTATTCTCTAGTGGGAAGGGCAATTGATCCCCGTTGGAGAATTTTCATTCCATGTGTAGTGAGCATATTTGCCTAAATCTCATGCATACTTGTACTATCTATAACTTGCCTTGTTAGTCTCTCAAGGATAATCTTGAATTATGGTTGGTTTGTGAAATGATCCTAGGCCATCTTTCTGAACATAGAAACCCACTCGAAGACTAAATAGTCTACCCAAGTATAGAATACAATCCTTCGTTACCCTATTCGAGCCTTCAAGCCTTTCTTTGGCAACAATATTTCAGGCCTTGAGCCATTCAAGTTTTTCCCTTTATTGAACCCAACCCTCCCTGAACTTAAAAAAATTAAAAATTGAGGATAAATGCCTAAGTTGGGGATGGTTAGTTTAGAATAGATGACCTTGGGCTAAGGTAATGATAATGGATACCTTTGAGCAAAGCAAAGAAAAAGTGAAAAGGAAAGAAATAATGAAAATAAGAATGAGGCCTATATTGCAAAAGAAATATGTTAAAGAACAGTTGCTTCAAAAAGTTAGGTAAATCAAGAATCCTAAAATAGGAATGTGTAACATGTGAAAACAAAAGAAGTGGTCCATGGTCAAAAGTTAGATGGAATATTGTCATGTAGATATTCAAGGATGGTGAATCCACTTTGTTCCTAAATGATATCCTACCCTTCCCTAATCCTACATTACAAGCTCAAAAAGCCCTTTAAGATCTCAGACCAAGTGTATTAATTGTAGTGGTGAGTGAAAATAAAGGCATGCCTATGGTATGGTACTTGTTAGCATTGAGAGAATGTGTGAGCAAGAGATTTTTCACATTTAAATCCCTTGTTGAATATTATATAATTTGGTGTGTGCAATTTACTTCATGTGAGAAGGAATGTCAATAAATTAAGGTAGGTAATATTTCTATCTTCCAAAAATTAGGTAAAAGAAGTATAGTCGAGATAAGATCAATAGAGAGTCACGTTTTGAATGTTATTAATTGTTGTATTTGTGCTCTTTAAAGTCCATTTAATACTTGAGATGGTATTTTATTTTGAGAGGTGTCGTGAGAATAACTTTGCCTATTTTTGAAGTTACTTGTGGGGGAAATCAAGCTTGAAGTCATTGTGACCATTGGGGTGTATAATTGGGATTAAATTTGTAGTCTCTCATTGAGTAAAGAGGTGATTTTCTTGTGGACAAGAAAAGGTTTAAGTAGCGATTATTGATGAGCGGTGAATTTACTACTCATGTACATCCAAAATTCATTAACATTATTATTATTTAAAGGTATGAATGCAACAAGTGTGTTAGTTGAATTCACTAATTTCTATATCTTATAGGCATACGTGTGATAAGAAATAAAGATGTGGATTTGAGATGAGAAGTTACCAAAAAGTGAAGAAAAGTGCACAAACTGGAAAACCCTGCACAGAAACAAGGCTCGTTTACCACGAACGCAGTCTGTGGGTTGCGATCACGACTAGTTAACTTTGGTCAGCCTCTTTCGATCGTATGAATCTGAGGGCGTTCACGGTAGCCGCGATCGCGGGCAAGGTGGTGTGATTGTAGCCTGGAGGGTTTATGCCTAGGGGCAGTTCTGTCATTGTACACAGTCGACCCTAAATTCTTTATAATGCTAAAACCCTTTCCTATTTGGTATATTACATTTTGTATAATTGAATTTTGGATAATTTGTAACCCTTCAATTTAAGGAAACTCTTATGTTTGAATTTTTCAATTTGTCTTTGGTGAAATTGGAGTTAAAATGAAGAATCGTATTATTTTCCATTGTCATGGATATTTTGAATAAATTTTTTTGGTATATTGCTTCTTTTTAACTTTATGAGTAGCTAAATCTTCTAGTCTTGGGATTATGGTGAACAAAGATGCAATCATGTGTGGGTTGTGATTTATTTCTGTAGATTCTAGTTAGTTGATGATGGGTTTCACTATTACTTTCTTGAATAGGTTGGGGTTTGTGGGTTAAAACCCTAGATCCCCAAGATGGATTTAGAGTGAAAACCTTAAGTTCTTAAAATCTCATATCATTCTTTGAAGAAGGATGTGGGTGACTATTTGGAACTTTTATCATCCTTGAATGAGCGATATAGGTTACAAGGCAATAGTGGATAACAGTAGATGCAGTTTTCTATCTTTTCACTATCTGAAAAATAAGGGTGAGTAGAGGGTTACATATGTCTTAGGCATCTTCCTAGAAATAGGGATGCTCGATTGAGGTATTAGATAGTTTTTGTTGACACACTCATGAGGATGTCATGGATGGATCTTTTCTAATCATGGATGGATCTCATCTAACTCATGGGGAACAGACCCGATCAATGGTCATAGTTTTGGATTATCCCCATGGAATTCCACTGATCTCCATTGACTCTACCTAGACAGGTGGCATTCATGCTTGGTTAACTCAAGAAGGGGTTACCAATAACGAGTTCTTAAATTTTATTCATGTATTGACCCAGATAGTGACAACTCTATCATGCCATACCAATTCTATTAGTACGGTAGAGAATATGGCAAAGTTAGGAAATAGGCAGAGTAAGAGGTCTTAATTTTTTGAACAATCTGGGGGTCAATAATATGGTGGTAAGTGATCCAAGAGAAAGAGTCGGGTGGGTCCTAAATCCTATTCTATGGCTAGTGCTACCTACCCAAAGCCATTGGGAGACAAGCATTTTCAGATTGGGTATTACTTTTAGGGAAAAAAGTACCTAATATCAGGCCAGTGGGACCCAATTCTCACCATTCTATCCTCTTTGTAGATTTTGTATTTGGTCTCACTGTGGTTATTGAGAGAAAAGAAGGAACTGTTGTTTTAATTGTGGACAATTGGGTGATATGAAATGGGAGTTTCCCATAATGATTGTCACTTGGGCACATAGGACACCAGTTACTACCTCTCTTTCTCTCTAACCAAAGTATGTTTCTTCTAGCTCCAACATTGGTTGGGATCGTCTTAATGGCTTTACTATCTGTTAGGAGTCTAAGGCATCTCTTGATGCTGACACTGGTACGTTGTAAACTCTTTTCTCGTTATGTGTATTGGTTACTTTGATCGGGGTTCCCTCTCTCTTTTGTGACTCCACTTGTGGTTGTGTATTTTGGTTTTGGACCCAACGTTATTTTAGACCCACTTTCTATTTCAACCTCGATAGGTGACTCGGTGATTGCTAAAATGTCCATAGGGGGTGTGTGGTATCTGTTGTTGGGAGGGGTATTTGGTGGATTTGTTTAATTTAGATATAGTGGATCTCTATGATACTATGGAAATGGATTATTGTACTCATGCTACGCTTCATTAGACTATTAGACCCGTAGAGTTGTCCTTAGTCTCTTAAGTGAGTTGTGTATGGAATGGGAGGATGATTCTTGGGCTATTGGGGAAAAGGCTCTATTGTATTGTAGAGCCCATAGATTTATCTCTAAAAGGGTATCTCTACTAGTATTTGGTTTGGGTTAAATATTCTAACTCAGAAGGTCTTTCTTTACATTAATTTTTTGTGGTGAATGAGCTTTCCCGAGGTCTTTCCGAATGACCCTCATGGTGTTCTTCTAATAGGGAGATTGAGTTGTGGATTGGTCTTGTTTCAGACTCTTGTCCAAATTTATATTCCTTCTTCATATAATGGTTCCGGTAATGTTAAAGTGGCTTAAGGGTCAGTTCTAACCAACTCCGGCTTAAGGAATTGCAAATGTTGACAAAGTTTACTAGGTGCATATTTAGATAATCACTCGGTAATCCACCTAATAACCCTCTTAGATTTAGTAATTTTATAATAGTGTTGGTGATATTAAACTTCACCCTAGGGGTCTGTGTATGTAACACAATTGCTCCAGAATCCCCAACCCTATCCTAATCACCTTTATTATAATCATCCAAGGCAAAGTTAGTTGCAAGTTGTTGATGCCTTTGCCTCTTACTTTATAGTTTTTGTTGGATGATTCAACATTGTACGCATGTCACACATTCAAGGGGTCAACCAACACATCATCACCCAGATCCTCATTGAAATTTTTCTCACATAATCGGGTGCATCAAGGTTCTGTTAGGTTTACTAGGCGGCGACAAGTGCAACTAATTTTTTTTGCTTCATTTTGTGCTTTAATTTCTTTGCTTAGTGTTCAAGGGAGTTTGGTATAATAAGATAGTGTCACGACCCAAATTCCACATCATGATGGAACCTACTTTATCCAACTAGTAAGTAAGACAAACCACAACTGGGAGAAAATTGCAATGGGCTAAGTTGGTGGAAAATGCATAAATGCCAGAAATATGCAATAAATGAATAACAAGAGTGTTTAAAAATTTGGGGTCTCACCACACTATAATGGACAAGGTCCCTCAAAGTAATTCTCAGGCAATAAAATAGTAAAGAATTAAGGAAGGTAAAACTTTGCTGGAAATAATGGAACACACTGATTTAACGTAGAAACCCCCTTACTCCAAGAAGAAAAAACCATGGCTTACCCTCACAACCTCTCTAAAATCCACTATATTCAACCTCTTGATTACATACTTATATTGTACCTTACTCTATGTTCCTTCTGCTTCTAATACCTCTACTACAATCCTAACTTTACAACTCTTCCAACTCTCACAACAATGATTGCCTCTTATTAGTATCAACCATATGCAACTCTACCTAAGTACTCTCAAAACAAAAAAACATTACTCTTATACAATGAGTAATTTAATTTAAACCAATATCTAAATCAAGAAAATTTTCATTATCAGCACACAAAGACTAGGAATCTTAAGCTAAAATTTAGTTTTTGCCATTTTCCTCTTTTCACACCTTTTTGAATTTGCAAAAAACACTTTATAGAGAATCATACTTTTTCTTTTATAGTTGAGTGATGAATAGGGTTGAAATGTTATTGGACAAGGTGTACTAAATAGTACAAGTAGCACCTGCGCAGTTTTTTACACTAGAGGACAGAACTGTTCAGACGCGTAAAAGATGTATTGTTGTCTTGAACATCAAGGGACTTGGTCCTTTATAATCATATACTCATTAATCAAATTAAGATACAATCATTTTCTCCCTTTTAGATGATAACAAATCATCCATAGAGTTTTTGAGCAACAATACTCATTCATTACATTTACTTAATATGATACTACTATTGAAGATGAATGTTCACCCTAGCATGCAACACCATGCTTCCATCATCTTGCAAATTAGGGACATGGTCCCTTATTTTCAAATACCTCCAACTATAAATATGTCTTCATACCTTCTGTGGAGCTCATCACGCAATTCCCCCTATTACTATTCCATATATATATGTAATTCAAGATTTCATTTACACTTGGTACCTTTTCATTTACATTTACTACGTGGTCCCTACCACATAAAATTAGTATTCCCCCTTTTGTCATCTTTAAAAGGTGAAAATAGTAAACCAAGATTAATAGTAAGCACATGCTAGTTAACTCATTCCCATAGGGGCAACATTAACATAAAGATCAACTTTTAAAATAAAGTAGAAATAGATAAAGATAATAAAACAAGAACTCATTCATATCTACTTGTTAAGGAATCATTGTAGTGCAACATTTATATTTCTTGTACCACAAAAAAACCACAGAACTTGAAGGAATTAAAAAGATGAAGAATTTGGGGAGAAGGTTTGGAGAAGTAAGGCCATCTTAAGACAACGTAACAACTCTTTGGTTAGCATCCTCAATTATATATTCAAGCTCAGAACCTCATTGATTAAAATTGTAACCTTCTTCTTGAGTTCATCATTTTCTCACTCGTAAGTTTTGCAAAGACCCTTGGACCCTCTTGTGAAAATTGTTAAATTTATACCTATAATCTCCCAATTTCTGTATCTTTAGCAATTGTCTCTTAATTTTCTTCTTTTAGAAGCCTTACTAGGATCATCATCAATTATTCTCTTCTTCATGTGACCAAGTCCCTCAGAAGACTAGTGTTTTTTAGTAGGATTTCCAGATTTCACTTGTGAGAATTTTATTTTTAGGTTGTTATTTTTTTATTAGGACCATCCAAACTTCCTTTTGGGCTATCTGAATACAAAATGAGGTTTCAACAACCCAAGAATCACCATTCATCACACTATAAGTGGGGTAATGCATTTTTTGGGATAACTCTTTATCAAGAATGTATGTGAATAAAGGGTTTGACTTTGAATGGTTAGGTTCGCTGAGTTTGGCAGGGTCTATGGAGTTAATGCAAAGATAGGTGTAATTTTTGTTTTGGATATAAAATTTTTTTTACAAGAAGAGATAAAATGCAACCTTTTATAACAAAACAAAAAGAAAATCATGCACATTCATGATACTAATATGAGAGATTGGACTATGTCCCTCTCTTTCTTTGAGTGCATTCTCAATTTTGTTCATACTTCATCTATTTTCTTCCCAAGTTATTCCCATGGGTGTATATGTGCATTGGTATGGTACTGAGTTAGAATAACAAATATACACTTTAACAAGGACGCATACCTCCTTATAATAGCCAATTTTTATTGAGAAACACTGATTTATATAATAGGCCAGCTCATTTTAATCAGACCTAGCTTAAACCTATTCCTTGTAAATTATTCCTATTTAAGTGTCCTAGTAAAGATTTCTACTATCTAATCCTCATTCTTTCAAAATTTCATACAGATAGCTCTTTTCATAATATTGTCTCTCAGGAAGTGATGACTTACATCAATATGCTTAGTCATCTTACGTTACACTGGATTTAGGCCATGTTTAGAGAACTTGTGTTGTCACACATCAGAGGGATAGTGTCTGTGATAATACAAAAATCTTTTAATTGTTGCTTGATCCATAACAATTGACCACAACAAGAAGCTACATCCATATATTCTATTTTGACAGTAGATAGAGAAACTGAGTTTTGCTTCTTACATCACCAGGAAATTGAGGATGAGATACTATAATGTGCCATTCCTAATGTGATTTTTATATCTACCAAATATCTAGAATAGTCAGCATCAACATATCCCACGAAGTCAAAACTATCTCCTAATGGATAATATAGGACTAGGTCCCCTATTCCCCGCAGATACCGGAGAATTCTTTTTGCCACTTTCAAATGAGACCCTTTTTGGTAGACTTGAAATATGGCACACATTTTGACACCTGTTTGTAGTGAGGTACTGTAAGGATCTAATAATCCCTCTATAGAGTGTCTCATTCACTAAAGGGCCTAGATCATCATTATTCATTTTTGAGTTGGTTCCAATAAGAGTATCAATTGGCTTTGCATATTCTATGTTATATTTTTTTAACAACTTTTTGTGGTACTTATCTTCTGAAATAATTGTCCATTAAAAAGTTTGTTTAATCTGCTGTCCAAGAAAGAAGCTCAACTCACCCATCATACTCATTTCAAATTCACTCCTCATTGGCTTTGAAAATTGTTCACATAGGGATTCAGAAGTAGCTCCAAAGTTATGTAATCAACATATATCTTAACCATTAGTAAAATACTATTTATGGTATTTAAGAATAGAATGTTATCTATTTTACCTTTGTTGAAGTTAATTTCTAGGAGAAACTTTGAAAGTCTCTCATACCAGGCCCTTGGTGCTTGCTTCAAACCATAAAATTAAACACCCTAAACTTTGACCCTTATAAAAATTTCCTAAGTTGAGTACTCTGGACAAGGTACAACGTAAAACATACGTGTCGCATGTTAGGGTACGACTATAGCCCTTTCTCTTCTATGTTCATAAGTTTATTTAGGTTGGATTCTATCCAAGAAATAACCAAGAATTATGCTGGCCATATGGTAGGATATGAGATGTATGATGCCAAGTCGTATGATGGCCAAAGTTTGATCTAGTTGCATCTGTTCAAGGTATGGATTATAGGTACTTCTTATACCTTGGGGTACGAGATAACTCAAGGTGGCCATATAATAGAAAGAATAAGGTACCAATGTAAGGTCTAGGGTAAGATTAAGGGTACCACTCATATCCTAGGGTACAATTTAGGAGGGTAGGTCGTACACTCTTTCGAATAGGTTTTTAGCTTTTAAGATGAGGGTAGTCTAGATATTTCCTATTTCAAAACCCTTATGTCCCCGTGTTATATATCATGTTGTGGCCTCTCATAACACTCATTAGAGGATCCAAACATTCCAAAAGCACTCTCTAACTCTCTCTTTAATAGTGGAGGGTCGGGTTTCTACAAGTGCTCTTCAAGAGGCTCAAGAGTCAACTTTCTTCCCGTGAGTCTTCTTAGATAAGAAAAGTTACTCCTCCCTCATTGTTAGTTCCAACTAAAGGCATGTTATATTATGTTTTAAACATTGATTGTGGATCATGAATGGTGATTTTAAAAACTAATATTGAGGGGCTTGTAGCATATTGATGGGTATTGTTTACGATTGGCTTAAACTATATTTTCATATATTTTTTCTGGTGGTTTGCATATGCACTTTCTTTTTGGTTATGGTTTCAAAAATGGGTTATGGGTAAACCTAAATTCGATAGATTATGCTTTGATTTTGGTCGTTCTAAAGGTATTCCCTCAACATGATTGATAATATGCTTATGAGAACATTTTAATCTATTGTTGTACTTTCATTGAAGCTATTGCATGGTATGATTTGGTAAAAGAACCCTAAATTGGTTTGGATGGTTTTTTCATGGGATTAAATGGTTTATTATTGGTTTAAATTATTTTGAATGGCTAAAATGGTTTAAATGGATTTGAATGGTATGTATGGTTTGTAATGGTTAAATGGTAAGGCCTTGGAATCTATGAAAATGGTTTTAATGATGAGCTTATTGTGGGGTACAAGGGAATAACCCAACTAATGCTTAGTAATGAAATACTTATGGGGTACATGGGAATCACCTAAGTAAGCCTAATAATGATGTAATTGCGGGGTACATAGGAATAGCCAAATTAAACTAAATAATGCAACGTATGGGGTACATGGGAATCTTCTAAGGTTGGATAATGACATTGCTTGCAACTTATTGGTTAATATTAAATAGAATGGTGGTTTAGTTTATAGTAATGGTTTTAATTAGGAAATAATGGTGGTGTGTGATAGCTAACCGTGAAGCTGCTAGTCCAAAGGACGGACACTGGACACTCATGTTTTCCAACAAGAGGACTGACATGGCGACCATATACTTGAGGGTTACACGTGAATCCTCTAGAACTTGAATATGTGTATCATGTAAAGCAAAGGGTACACGGGAATCTCCTACTCTTGTGGTATCTCTGGCTTGTGTGGATACACTCATTGGGAGCCATCTTGGGGTTGACACTAGACCCATATAGGTCGTGGATATATTGTGATGATTCAATTACTCATACCCAAGTTAATGGTTTTAACGACATGCTAAACCCTATTCCTTTTCCCCATGGACTATATTTATATATATACCTATAACATGGATATGTCTACACATGGTATTTTTTTTGGTTTACTTGGTTTTAAAGGTTTCCATTATTTTATCCTTATACTAAGTGCTTGCTACTATTCACTTGCTAACCCATCTTTGGGAGACTGTATCCCCATACGATATAGAAATCAACAATAGTACTCCCCATGCTCATTGATCGAGTTTGGTAATAGTCGGTATTAGATTCTAGAGATGAGCTTCCATAGTTCAAAAGGCACCGATTTGATATTATGCATCACTTTAAATATTATTGTCTTCTCTTAGACTTTTTTTTTGGCTATGGTCGAGGGCATGTCCTGACTAGATACTCTTTGGCTTAGTTTAAAAGCTTTGTATGGACAAATATGGAATTGAGTATGGAATGGTTAAGATTTATATATTATATACATTGGATTATCTTTTATTATTTGGTTAGTTGGTTATTAGAGTGATTGACTTGGTTGGGTTAGTTTAATAAGTAGACCTATCCCAAAGTGGTTATATCTTCTAATTGGATAGCTTGTTATATGTTTGGATTCTCTTGACAAAGGATATATGTTGAATGTTTGTGTTGGGATTGAAGGTGGTCTACAGTCTCTGTTGGACATGAGATTTCCATTATGACAAAGCCCCAATTTGGGTAGTGTCAAGTTGGTACTAGAGCCTAGGTTATAATGTCATGCGGTGTCCACAAAGCCGTGTCAAGTAGAGTATTTCTTATGGGTGTGTTGTGCACCACACTTATAATTAGGAGTCTCTGAGACATCTAGGAGTGTTTAACTTTCTTGTTGATCTATGTTCAAGCTATGGAGTTTAAGGTCTTGAACTCCTCTCTAAATCTTTTTTGGTTCACTTTTTAGATCATGTCCCCTCAATGATCTAAAGTTCATGGCAACTCACTTTTCCCACTTGAGGATGTCATGGATAGATCTCATTCAAATCATGAGGCACAGGACCGATCAAGGGACGTTGTTTTGGATTTTTCAATAGAGTTCCACCGATCTTCATTGACTCTACCTAGGAAGGCAAAAATCATGCTTGGTTACCTCAATAAGGGGTTACCAATGCCCAATTTTTATATTCTATTCATCCATTGACCCATATAGTAAAAAATCTTTCACGTCAGTTTGATCCTTTTGGTACAGTAGAGAATAAGGCAAGGTTAGGAAATAAGAAGAGTTAAAGGTCTTAGTTTTTTGAACAAAGTAGAGGCCAATAGTATGTTGGTAAGTGATCTAAGGGAAAGAGTTGGCTAGGACCTAAATCCTGTTCTATGGCTAGTGATCCCTACCCAAAACCATTATGAGACAAGCATTTTAAGATTAGTAATGAATCTATGGAAAAACACACTGAATATAGGGTTGGTGGGGCCCAATTCCAACCATACTATCCTCCTTGTAGAATTTATGGTTAGTCGCACCATGGTTGTTAAGAGAAAAAGAGGAATTATTTTTTTAATTATGGTTAATTGGGTCATATGTAATGGGAGTGTCCCATAATAATTGCTGTGTGGGAATCTAGGACACCAACTACCACTTCTTTATCTCTCACACCTTGGATGTTTCTTCTAGCTCTAGTATTAGTTGGGATCATCATAATGGCTTTACTATCCCTCAAAGATCTTAGGGTTCTCCTGATGCTGACACTTGTATGTTGCAAAGTCTTTTCTCTTTATCTTTATTGGTTACATGGACTGGGGTTCTCTCTCTCTTTTGTGGCCCCACTTGTGGTTGTGTATTTTGGTTTTGGACCTAATATTATTTTTGACCCTCATTCTATTTCAACCCTGATAGGTAACTCGGTGACTGCCAAAAGGTCCATAGGGGTGTGTGTTATCTATTGGTGGTAAGGGAATTTGGTGGATTTATTTAATTTAGATACACTGGATTTCTATGATGTAATGAAAATTGATTAGTTGTACTCATTGTAGTGGTATGCGTCATTAGATTGTAGGACTCGTAGCATTGTCCTTAGGCTCCCAATTGAGTTGGGTATAGAATAGAAGGATGATTCCCTAGCTATTGGGAAAAAAGCTATATCATATCTTAGAGCTCGAAGATTTATCTCCAAAGTTATGTATGTATTAGTATTTGGTCTGGGGTAAAGATTCTAACTCAGAAGGTCCTTCTTTACATTCCATTTTAGTGGTGAATGAGTTTTCCTGAGGTCTTTCCTAATCACCCTCATTGTGTCCTTCTAATAGAGAGATTAAGTTATGGATTGGTCTTGTTTTAGACACTTGTCTGAATTTCCATTCCTTCTTCATAGAATAGTTTTGATAGAGTTAAAGGGGCTTAAGGGTCCATTTAGAAAAAAGTTTCATCTATCCTAGTGATTCTCCATGGAGTGTCTCCTTTATCTTATGGATAATGGGGATGGTTTTCCCTTGAAATAAATAGGTTGTTGAAGGGTAAATATGGAATTTAGAGTGTCTTTCTTGTGGGATGGACCATGTATGATTATTCTTTATTGGGTTCTCTTTTAGGAGCGCATGGTAGTTGATAGATACTAGGTTTGAACATGAATGTTGATTTTAATGAAAGGAGTATATTAGTTAGGGATAACAGTATAGGATTATATAGTTAGATTTATAAGTTTGATGTGGTGTGTATAAGGGGGCAAGGTTAGTGACTTGGGAATGTAATAGTAAGAAAGTGGTGACATATAGATTGGGGGTTCAATTTGAACTGGTGGGTTGGTGGTTAGGTCATTGGTATGGTTAAAGCATGGAATTTGTGTGACTATGTCAGACTCTAGGTGCTATATGGGTGTATGGGGTCTTAATTATAGGGCAACCAATTGTTCTTAGTGATCATCCTTAGTTATGCCCATTAGAGCGGAGTATTGTGCATACAGGTGTAATAAGATGAACACCGAGGATTAATCTTAAATCTTCTTATAGTGCTGGACTTTAAGGAAAGGTTGGGGTGTATTTACTTGTATTATAGTGATTATCTCCTCTCTTGGTTAATAGAGTAATCTAGTAGTATTACACACATTCTTGTAGTGCTTATGCTTAAGGTTTGTGTTTTACATTTGCCTTGTTCCCTGGATATGAATCTTGATTTTATGTTGCATTACCTATGATGTATGCAGTCGTGTTTCTTTTGGGGTCCATTCCTAAAGACTCTTATTATAGTGTGTTTAGTTAAGATGGTTCTTCATTCATGACCTATGTGGTTGTTATAAAGTACCTCATGCCTATGGTGCCATGTCACTTTTTAGGGGAAAGTAGAAGTCCCTAAGTGGGGAGGATTTTGGCGTGACTACTAAATCTAAGGTATTGAAGGTTGAGGTATGCTTGTTGGCATGAGAAATGGTTAAAAGAGGAGTAGGTGGTGAAGAATCCATATGATAAATAATAGCAGTTGCTAGACCTTTGGAAGGAAAGACCATATCATAAGTACAGATGAGTTAAGCTCAAATCTGTGATTGATAGATATACTAATCGTTATGTTAGGTACTTAAAATCTTTGTTAAAGCCAAATAGTATTTTGGGTGCATTTAAGGAATAGCATCTCAAGGCCTAAGTTAACATTTTGGGGCTTTGGATAGGCTTAAATAAGGAGGAAATGTATAGACTTAAGATAGCGTAGTGATGTTTCTTCAGGGAATTGTAGTTGAATTGGACTTGCCCTTCGGCATGGGTTCCATTCATCTGGTATTCTATGTGCTTGTGTTGAGGTAAGGTATGTATTGTCATTTGTTGGTTGGATCTTTTAGGTGGTATTGGAATCTTAGATTCTTTTTTCTGTAAGGAGGTCCTGATAAGGATCTTGGGTTGGCAAGTTCACCGGTTGCAAACAAAAAGTGTATGGCTTCGGTGAATGATCTACGGTGGAACCTGAAGTTTGAGGGAGCCATTCGGGATGCGGAAGAGGGAATGGATTCAAAGTATCCGTGTTGGTTCTTGATTCCAAAAACTTGTATGTAAGGTATGTGTTCTTTATTATAACTTGGTGAAAAGAATAGTTGGATTTCCTTGTGTCTTTGTCTTCTAACATAGTAAAAGATTGCTATGGAGGTGTTGGGGAGTAAATCGTTCTTGGGGTATTTGATGATCTTCTCATCTTGTGCTATGTCTTTGTCTTTTAGTTTTGTTGAAGGAAGGCATAATGTGTGTAGATGTATTGTCTTGTTTTCGTGCTTGCCCTTACCCGTCATTCGAGGACAACTGATCCTAAGTGGGAAACAATAAAACACCCTAAACTTTGACCCTTAGAAAAATTTCCTAAGTTGAGTACTATGAACAGGGTATGACTTAAAGTATACGAGTCGTATGCTAGGTTATGACTATTTCTCTATCTCTCGTATGTTAGTCAGTGTATTTTGGTTGGTTTCTATCCAAGATATGACTAAGCATCATACTGGTCATATGGTAAGATACGAGGTGTATGGTCCCAAGTCGTATGATGGCCAAACATTGGTCTAGTTAAATCTGTCCAAGGTTTGGTTTATGGGTACTATTATACCTTAGGGTACGAGTTAACCCTATCTAGTCGTATAATGGTCAGTATAGGGGACCAAGGCGAGGTCTAGGGTAGGAATAAGGCTACAACTCATACCTTAGGGTACGGTTTAGAGAATAGGTCGTACCCTCATGCTAGTAGGTTTTGAGATTTTAAGTTGAGGGTAGTCTGGACATTTCCCATCCCAATACCCCTATGTACCCATGTTATATATCATATTATGGCCTCTCATAACACTTATTGGAGGATCAAAACATTACAAAAACAATCTCTAAGTCTCTCTTGAAGATTGGAGGCTAGGGTTTCCACAAGTGTTCTTCAAAGGGCTCAAAAGTCAAGTTTTCTTTCGTGAATCTTGTTATATAAGGAAAGTTATTCCTCCATCATTGTTAGTTCCAAATAAAGGCATGTTTAATGTGTTTTAAACATTGATTGTGGATAATGAATGCTGATTTTGAAAACCAATATTGAGGGTCTTGATGCATATTGATGGGTATTGTTTACTCTTAGCTTAAACTATGTTTTCACATGTTTTTGGTGGTGGTTTGCATATGGTTTAACAAATTGAATGGGTAACCCTAAATTCAATGGTTTATGCTTTGGTTTTTGTCTTGGTAAAGGTATGCCCTCAACATGTTTGATAAATTCTTATGAAAATGTTTTACTTTATTGTTGAACTTTCATTTAATCTATTGGATGGTATGGTTTGGTAATGGAACCCAAATTGGTTTCCATAGGGTTAAATTGTATTGTATTGGTTGAAATGGTTTTGAATGGCTAAAATTGTTGAAATGGTTTTAAATAGCTAAAATTGTTAAAATGGTTTTGAACGGTATGCATGGTTTGGAATTGTTAAATGGTAAGGCCTTGGTGGCTATGAAAATGGTTTGAATGATGAACATCTTGTCACGTACAAGGGAATCCTCTAAGAAAATCTTTATAATCAAATAATTGTGGGGTACATGGGAATCCCCATAGTAAGCCTGATAATGATGTACTTGCAGGGTAAATGGGAATCCTCCAAAAAAACTAAATGTTGTAATCTATAAGGTATATAGGAATCCTCTAAGTTTTTTTAAAGACAGTGCTTGCAAGCTATAGTCGGTATGTCGTTACCACTAAGGATAGACTTGGTTAATAATAAATGGGATGGTGGTTTGGTTGTGTGGTCATAGTTTTAATTGGGTTATAATTGTGAGGTGTGATAGCTAACTGTGAAGGTGTGTGTCCAAAGGACGGACATTGGAAGCTCATTTTCTGACATAAGGATTGGGCATGGAGACCTTATACTTGAAGGGTACACGAGAATCCCCTAACACTTGTATATATGTATCATAGAGAACGAAGGGTATACGAAAATCCCCTACTCCTGTGGTATCTATGGTTCATGCGGCTAGACGCATCGAGGCCCATCCAGTGGTGACACTGTACCCATATAACCCATGGGTGGATTATGACAGTTAAGCAACACATACCAAGTTTTATTGTTTTAATGGCATGCTAAACCTAGTTCCGTTTCCCTGCATGGATTAGATATATATACATATATGTATGTATATTTATGTTTATGGTTGTTTTCTAGGTTTACATGGTTGTAATGGTTGGAATTATTTTATCCTTATCCTGAATGCTTGCTAGCATTCACCCTCTAACCCTTGATTAAGCGGCTGTATCCCCACGCGATGTAAGAATCGATCATACAACTTCTCCCTCTCATTGACTGAATTTGGGAATAGTCGGTGTTGGAGTGAAGGCATCTATTTTATGTTATGGATCATTTTACATATTATTTTCTTGTCTTAGACTTTAGTTTTTGGCTATTGTCGGGGCATGTCCCGAATAGATACTCTGTGGTTTGGTTTGGAGGCTTTGTATGGACAACTGTGGACTTAGGTATTGAATGGTTATAATTTATATATTATATACATTAGATCATTGTTTGTGGTTTGGTTGGTTCGTTATTGGAGGGATTGACTTGCTTGGTTTGGTCTAGTATGTAGACCTATCCCAAAGTCATAATATCTTCTAATTGGATATCTTGCTATACGTTCAAAATTCATTTGACACAGGTTATATGTTTAATGTTTGTATAGGGTATTGGAGGTGGTCTTCGGTCTCGATTGGATTTGAGATGCATATTACAACAAGGACCCGATTTGGGTCATGTCATAAAGAGCTTTGTCCAATTTAAGCACTTGATAAAGAAAACAAATATCTTTAAAACCTTGTTTTTGTTTGACATAGACTTTTTCCTTCAGGTTTTCATTCAAAGAGACACTTTTGACATCCATTTGATAGTTTGAATCCTATATATGCAACAAATGCAACAAGAATGCTAATAGCATATATTCCTGCTATAGGGGAAAAAGTCTAATCATAATTAATAACTTATTCCTGGTTTTAACCTTGAACAACTAGCTTTGCTTTGTTTTTGTTAATAGTTCCATTTTCATCTTGATTCTTTCTGTACACCCATTTGGTCCCAAAAATTGTTCTATCAACAGGTCTAGGGACCAGATTCTAGACTTTGCTTCTTCCAAATTTGTGAAGTTCTTTCTATATTGCATTGATCCAATCAGTATCTTTCTAAGCTTCTTTCACATTCTTAGGCTCAATTTGGGATAAAAGGCTTAACATGCCATAACATTTCTATCTTGAGCTATTGTTTTGATTCATGTTTCTAAAGGCATAATAAGATTCTTAACGGGATGAGAGGATTTGTGCCTCTTGTTTTGCCTTCTAAGATTGATTTCACTGGGACCAGGTCCCTTTGAATTCTGACTATTTTTTTTAGTTGTTCTTCTACTGGAGCTAGGGTCTATTATTGAGATCCTGGATCATCATCACTTTAATCATTCTTATCTGCATCATTTATCCCTTGGTTATCATCTTCGACAATATCATCCCTTTGAACATGAATGAGTTCTTCAACTTATGAATCTTTTCCATCAACTAGTTTTTTTGATTTCCTAACTCATCAAAGATCATATGAACACTTTATTAAACAAATAGAGTTCTTTTATTGAAAAATCTGTAAGCCTTACTTGTTGAGGAATAGCCTACAAATACTGTTTCATCACTTATTAAGTAAAAATTTCCCAATTCTTTTTTGTCATTGTTCAGCACAAAGCACTTGCACTAAAATGGTCCGAAGTAGTCTAGCTTAGGATTTATATTGAATACCAACTCATACGGAGTCTTATTCAAAAGTGATCTAATCAAGCAACTATTAGTCATATAAGAAGCAATGTTTACTTCTTCTGCCAAAAAACTCTTTGGAAGACCAGTATCAATAAACATGGTTCTAGCAATCTTTATGATTGTTGTGTTCTACCTTTCAACAACTCCATTTTTCTATGGTGTTCTAGGAGAAGAGAATTATGACTTATTCTATGTGCAGTAAAAAATTATGCAACTTTTGAGTTCTCAAATTCAGTTCCATGATCAGATCTGAATTAAGTAATTTTGCAATTTAGCTTCATTTGAATTTACTTGGCAAAATATACAAGAACCTCATATGTTTTATCCTTGGTTCTTATAAACATTGTCCAAATGAACGTGGAGTAATCATATACGATAAAAAAATATATTCCTTACCTCACTTACTTCAGACTGTATTGGGTACACATAAATCCATATGTGTCATCTCAAAGGTCCTGGACTCACCTGCTTCTTCAATTTAATAGAAGATCTGGTTTGTTTACCTTTAATATGGGAATCACAAACTTTGTTGTCTAGAAATTTCATCTTTGGCACTCCATAGACCAGGCCGTTAGAAATCAACTTATTCAGCAAGAAGGAACTTAAATGTCCCAGCCTTCTGTGCCATAAGTCAAAATCTTCACTTTTAACACATAAACAAGTTAATTCCCCATCAACCACAAACTCCAAATCAGCCACATACATATTATTGACCCTTTTGGCTTTGAGATTATGTTTTCTAGATTTCATGTTTTATACAGTACATCCACCAGGTAAGAATTTTCCTCATTTCCTTTGTCATATATTTGAGATACAGTTATAAGATTGTACTTAAGGTCATTCACATAATACACATCTTATATTAAATGCATAGGTGATTTTAAAGTACTTCCAACACCTTATATATATGCCTTTTTGCCATTTCAAAAATACACACCAATCCCTTGAAGTGTCTTGACGGAGAGAAAATAATCAATCCTTCAAGTCATGTGCCTTGAACAACCACTATCCATAAACCAGTTTTGGTTGTAATCCCCTTTTCTACCCCATTTTCTTCTTTATCTTCAGTAGTGGCCATAAGGGAAAACAGGGAACCAGAGATGATTTTCTTATCATCCCATTTCAGCATCAAACCATCTCCATACTCTTTATCTATCTCAGATTTATTGGGGGAGTCTTCCCATGCAGGCAACACCTTCTTTACTAAATAGCTAGTTGCATCATTTTTTCTTAACTTTTAAGAATTTTGATCCTTCTTTTTAACTTTTTCTTTTCCATCTTTAAGTAACTTTTATGGTCCATCTTGAGCATTGGGCAGTCCCAAATGAAATCTTCATAACTACCACCTTTGTGAAAAACTTCATTTTGTCATCCCTTTTGCTATACTGGCCACTTTTCTTCATTGCTCTAACAATCCTTATTTCCAGAAGAGCAATATCAGTATTTTTCTCAGTTGAGTCAGACAAAAATATCTTCAATGTCAACAATCTCTCTCTTTTTTCTTTCTTCCTCCCCTCCCCTTTCTCAGTTATAGCCTTTGTTTTTGTTTCCAAGGATTTTAGAATAGCTCCTACAATTGTTCTCACTTTCATATATAAGGAACCTTTTCTCCTTTTCTGGATTAAGTAAAGTAGGCATGATAACTAATACACTCTAGGTGAGAACCTTTTAGAGTAAACCCGCTCTGATACCAATTATTGAAACCTTTTGGGTCACACCACACTATGAGGTAACAAGTCCCTCAAAGTTAGTCTTAGGCAATAAAACAGTAAAGTACTAAACAAGGTAAAACTTTGCTGCAAATAAAGGAACACACTAATTTAATGTGGAAACTCCCTTACACTAGGAATTAAAAACCATGACTTGCCCCCATAAGCTATACAACCTACTATAATCAACCTCTTTATTATATATTTGACTTGAACCTAACTCTATGTTCCTCTTTTGTGTAATAAATCCACTACAAGCAGACTTGACAACTCTGCCAAGACTCTCTTTACACTGATTAAATCTAATATGTATCATGCTTAGGAAACTCTACCTAAGAACTCTCAAAATAAAACAACATTACTCCTATAGAATGAGTAATTCAATTACAAACTAATATCAAACTCAAGAACATTTTCCCTATCAGCACACAAAACTAGGAACTTAAGCAAAAATTGAGTTTTTTCCTTTTTCTCTTTTCACTCCTTCTGAATTTGTTAAAACTACTTGATAGAGAAACATCCTTTTTCTTTTACAGTTAAGTGATGCTTAGGTCTAAAATATGATTGAACAGGTGTCCTAAATATTACAAGCAACACCTGCAAATTTGTTCCATAAGTTGTACAACCCAAGTTAAGGTTATAAATACATGCTGATCCTCAGTAAAAGCTAGCTTTTAATTTACTAACCATCTTTGGGTGTTGTATTCCCACGCGATAAAAGGACTAACAAAACAACTATTCCTACTACTCATTGACTTGGATTTAGGGACAGGGACAACTTTTAGTAATACTAAAGTGATGAGATTCCATACTCTGAATGGCTCAATTTCATGCGATGGACTTTTTTATCTTTATTATTTCTTTGGTTTGGTTTTAGCTATAATTGGGGGCATATCCTGACCGAATGTTATTTATTTTTGATAAAGGCTTTGTCAAATGTCTATGGGAATGGTCCGTGTCAGTATTTGTGCCATTTGTGGTATTGGTATTTTCAATGGGGTTGACATCGGTTGGATATTTGATTTAGGTTGTTGGATTATGATTATAGACTTTGATTACTCTCTTAAAATCATTCTTACTTTATTATGTTATATGTTCAAAATTCATCTGACGTAGGGTGCAGAATAGTTATGGTAGGGTATTAGGGGTGATCTTCGATCCTAATAGGACTTGAGATACCGAAAATGACTAGGCCCTACCTCGAGTCATCTTAAATTTAATATCAGATTCCTAGATTCATGGTTAAATAGGCATCCAATAAAGTGGTTTTAAGTAGAGTCTCTTTTAAGGGTGTGTAGCACGCCACACTCATAGATAAGAAGCTATAAGGAATTTTGGATTGTTTCTCTTTCTTATGTTAAGTTTTCAAACTGTAGAGTCAAAGGTCCTGAATCTTCTCTAAGTCATGTTTGTTCGCTTTTCATATTATGCCTCCTCTATTATTTAAAGCTCATGGAAACTCCTCTATCCTTCCTTAGGATAATGTTGATTGGACCCGTCCTACTTATGAGGTCCAGACCTAGTCTAGGGGTCTATTTACTAATTATCATCCTGGAGTTCTATCTATTTCCTTCAACCCTTCTCGAGATTCTCAGGCTGATATGATGAATGTCGAGTTTCATCAGTCTATGAATATGTTGGTATAGTTTGTAGCTTCTCAAGATGAATGTGGTACTTTTATTACTCTATGTTTTGAGGCTACTAGGTTTGGCCAGTTAATAAAGTTTAACCCTCTCGTGTTCATTAGTGTTAAGGTAGAGAAGGATTTCAAGGTTTTGTTGATGAGATAGAAAAATCTCTAGTGTTATGGATATTACTAACGTGTAGGGTGTGTAATTTGTGGCCTCTCAACTAAAATATATAGCCTACCAATGGTATGAGGAATGGGAGTAGACTATGGGTGACGATGCTAAGTCATCCTTGTAGGATGATTTCTCTAGTGCTTTTCTGGACTGCATCTTTCCTTAGGAGTTGAGGAAAAAAAGGTGAAAGAGTTTGTTAATCTAAAGAAAGGAAATATGTCAGTGAAGGAGTATGCGTTGATGTTTCAACAGTTATCTCAATATGCTTTAGAGTTCGTTTCTATCCTAAAGGCTAGAATTAAGAAGTTTGCTTTTGGGTTGTCTCGAGACTTAATATTGGAGAGTAACGCTTCCTTATTGAGAAAGGACATGGATATTTCTAGGTTTATTGTATAAAAGTAACAGGTAGAGGAAGAGAAAAATAAAAAGGTAGATATTGGAGAGAATCAAAGAAAGAAGTATAGATTTTTAGAGTAAGGTGGTGGGCAACAGCAGGGTGGCAGAGATAGTGAGAAGTGGCATAAGAAGTAGGGAAATTCTGGGTATTACTCAACGGCTAGTTCTCAGAGCGGTCGTTGGGTGATTGGCATTTTTAAAGTGGGAAATACTATTGGGAATAGGGTGCCCAATCTTAGGCTAGCGGGGCCCAGTAAGCTCTATTATATCCTCTATGCAAATTTTGTAGTCGATTGTATTAGGTTTACTTTGATGAATGAATGGAAAAGTGTTTCAATTTTAGTTAGCCAGGGGATATCATTAGAAACTATTCTATTGGTAAGGCTACTTCTAGGGAAAATAAGTTTCTTGTTTCCTCTTCTTTGTGTCCATCACCGAAGGGTGTACCATATAGTTTTGGCACTAGTCAGAACCATCTATATGCTATCAATACTTGTCAGGAATTCGAGGCATCGCCTAATGTTATGACTTGTAGGTTGAAACTCTTTTCCCATGATGTTTACTATTTGCTTAATATGGGGTCCACTCTTTCTTGCATGACCCTATTTATGGTTGTGCATTTTGGTTTTGGTCTTGAGTATATTTTAAACCCTTTTTTTCTAACTAGGTAGGTGACTCTATGGTGGATTGAAGAGTCTATAGGGGTTGTGTCATATTTGCGGGTGGTTGGGAGACCTTGGTGGATCCTTTTAAATTAGACATGATTGATTTTGATACCATATTAGGGATGGATTAGCTACACTATGCTATGTTTCTTTAGATAGTTGAACCCATAAGGTTTTCTTTAAATTCCCTAATGAATCATTTATTGAATATGAGGGTGGTTCCCTAGCTCCTACGGGAAATTTCATATCGTATCTTAAAGCTCATAGATTAATATCTAAAAGGTTTCTTTATTATCTAGTCTGGGTTAAAGATTCTAACTCATAGGGTCTTTTTTTCATTTTATCTCAGTGGTGAATGAATTTCCTAATATCTTCCCTGATGACCTTTCTAGTGTTCTTCTTCATAGGGAGAATGAGTATAGGATTGACCTAGTTTTTGACACTCATCTAATTTCTATTCCCCCATATAGAATGGCTCCCACTAAGTTGAAAAAGCTGAAAGAGAAACTCAATAATCCTTTAGACAAGGGTTTCATCCGTCCTAGTGTTCCCCCATGGGGTGAACTAGTCTTATTCATGTGTAAGAAAGATGGTTCCCTTCGGATGTGTATTGATTATCAACAGTTAAATAAGGTGACGGTAAAGAACAAGTACTTTCTTCCAAGGATATATGATTTGTTTGATCAACTTCAGGTTGCTAAGTTTTTATCCAACATTGATCTTTGATGTGGATATCATCACTTAATGATTAGGGAGGTGGGTATTCCTAAGACTACTTTCCATACCTAATATAGGCATTTTGAATTCATAGTTATGTCTTTTGGGTTGACTAATATCCCAACAATATTCATCGATTTGATAAAAAAGGTCTTCCAATAGTTTCTGGATTTATTCATCATTATGTTAATATATGATATTTTGTTGTACTCAAAGAGTGAAGTGGATTATTCTAATCATAATTGTATAGTTTTGCAGACCTTGAAAGGTCAGTAGTTGTATGCCAAATTTTCAAAATATGAGCTCTAGTTGAACGCTATCATTTTTTGGGTTATATCATTACCAGTGAAAAGATCATTATAGATGCACAGAAGGCTTTAGTGGTTAAGAAGTGGCCTAGACCCACGAATCCAACCAATATTCGGAGCTTTTTGGGTTTAGCTGGTTACTATAGAAGGTTTGGGAAGAGTTTTTCTTCTATAGCTGCCCCATTGACTATGTTAACTCAGAAGAAAGTAAAGTTCTTGTGGTCAGAGGCTTATAAGGGTATCTTTGAAAAGCTGAAGGACAAGCTAACTACGGCTCTGGTCTTGACCTTTCCTGGAGGCACAGATGAATTTATTGATATTTTAATGCATCCCTTGTGGGGATATGTTGTGTGTTTATACAGCATGGCAAGGTGATAGTTTATGCCTCTAGATATTTAAAGGTGCATGCAAAGAATTATTCGACCCATGACTTGAAATTGTTGGTTGTGGTGTTAACATTGAAAATTTTGTGTCACTATCTTTACGATGTGCATGTAGATATCTTTTTCGATCATAAGAGCCTGAAGTATGTGTTTAATCAGAATGAGCGGAACCTCAGGCAAAGAAGATGGCCTGAGATGCTAAAGGATTATGACATGAGTCTTCACTACCATCAAAGTAAAGCTAATATGGTTGCTTATGCTCTTAGCAGGTAATCCATGGGAAGTCCGGCTCATGTGTTTGAAGGGAAGCAGGAGTTTATGAAATATATTCACCATTTGCCTAACCTTAGAGTTCGTCTCTTAGACTCTGAAGATGGTGGTGTGTTTGTTTAGGCGGTGGCGTGATTGACTCTTTGTGATGAAATATCAGAGAAGCAAATAATAGAACCTATCTTGGTGAGGATCAAGTATGATTTTAGTGGACACCAGGTAATGGCCTTTGAGATTAGTAGCGATGGCACCTACCGTACTAAGGGAGATTATGTGTTCTCGATGTTAATAGATTGCGAGAGATGATCCTTGGTGAGGTGCATGAGTCGCACTATGTTGTTCATCTAGGTTTGATAAAAATATATCATGACCTTAAGGAGTTGTATTGGTGGAACAATATGAAACGTTATTTGTCTATTTTTTTAGCTAAGTTCATTGTGTGCCAACAAGTAAAAGTTGAGCATATGAGACTAAAAGGATTGTATCAAGAAATTGAGTTGCTAGAGTGGAAATAGGAAGTGATCAACATGGATTTTGTTAATGGTCTTTCTCAGTCTGTTAACCAATTTGATTTGGTTTGGGTCATCGTGGATAGGATGATGAAGTCTGCTTATTTCTTCCTAGTGTGGACTAATTTCTTGGCTGAGGACTATGCAAGGTTGTATCTACATGAGATTGTGAAGTTTCATGTGGTACCTGTTGATAATGCTCAAACTACAGCTCTCGTAAGAGTGTAAGAGGTCGCTGTCAAATATAGAACCCAGCTGGGTTGGGTGTCGAATCCCACAGGGAATACTCGGTCACTAAGTATGCAACGATTAGTAGACTTTTGGTGAAAGTTCTGCAGAAAAAGGGGGGATTTTATGCGTGAAGTAAAATTATCAAAATGGCAAAGTAAAAACGGAATATTTAGTAAGATTTTAATCAATGAGAATTGTAATTTAGGGTTATGTCCACCTTATGAGTTCTACGTATCTATTGGCTATGAGTTATGTGGAATTCTGACATGCATGCGCTTATAGAGATTCGTATTCTATGGTAAATCCTAGCGTCTTTCGACCATCACAGATTATCTCACTTTAACTCTTTCGAGCTTAAAGCGTATCTAATGGTACGAATTCTCCAAGAGGTTAATCCAGTTATGGCACTAACTTTTAAACAGGGGTTGGTAGCCCTATTTTCTTGTCATTCTCTCTTTTCCAGACATGTAACTTTTCTTTCGAACAAGTTAATGCTATACTGGCGTATTCTATATGTTTGCAACCACATGAATTCAATTAAGATGAAGAGAGTAATGATATAAGCAGCATACGTATCAAGAATTCACAAACTCATAGCAATAGATAGTATATCATAAGGCTTCCATAACCCTAACAAAGAAGTTTAGCTACTCATGAGTGCAACGGAAAACACAATAGACATTATCATCATACCAAAATAATAACAATCTCACGTGAAGTATGTTTTGGTGTCACTTGTGGCGTGATTTCCTTGCTAGTAGAGTTTCTCTTGTCGTGAAAATTAAAAGTCGAATAGATGAAGAATAATGTTTGAAAATGAATTTTTGAAGAAGGGAAAGAATAGAAAGGGGGATAAGAAGAGAATGCTGAAAAGTTTCAGCAAAATAGGGTTTATATAACATCCATATCCTAGTCCTATTGAAATAGGGTTTTTATCCTTGTCCTAGTCCTACTGGGTTACTGCGTACTTGTCCTAATCCTACTAAGTTACTGCTGATCCCCCAAGTCATTAGAAATGTTGTTTTTGCCCGGGACAAGTTCTCCATGCATCACTTTTAGTCCATAGGCTTCCAAAAGCTGCCTTCCTTCTTACGTGAAGTTTCCTTTGGCGTCAAACAGTCCATAAAATGCTGAAATCTTCATCATTTATACCTGAAAACTTGCTGATCACGTTGGTTAGATTACTTACAGGAAAAAGGACTAAAAGTGTAGGAATTATATATTTTGTCCTTAAAACTTAGATAAAATATGGGTGAATTAAGGTGCTTTAGGCGTGTAAATACGCCTAACATCACCTATTTCTATCATCTCGGATCATGGTACATAATCTTCATCTCACTTCTAGTGGTCGTTTCAAAAAGTATTGGGGACTAAGGTAAGTCTGATTATTGCTTTCCACTCGTAGTCGGATGGGTAAGTAAAAAGGACTATTTAGACATTGGAGGATATGCTTTGTGTTTGCATGATTGATTATTGTGGTAGTTGGGTTGTTCGTTTGGCTGTTGAACATTTTGCTTCCAATAATAGCTACAACTCTAGCACTAAGATGGCTCTAATTGAGGCCTTATATTGTAGAAGGTGTAGATCTCCTATTGGGTGGTTCGAGGTTAGAGAGATGGAGATGTTTGGTTGGGATTTGGCTCAATAAGATATGGAGAACGTGAAGATGATTCATCATAGGCTTAAAGCCGCGCAAATTCACCTGAAGTCCTATACGGATATAAGGCGTATGAAGTTAAAGTTTTAGATTAGGGATAAGGTGTTCTTGAAGGTATATCCCATGAAGAAAGTAATGTGGTTTTGCAAGAAAGACAAGCTCAGTCCCCAGTATGTTGATCCATACATGATTTTGATAAGAGTTGGCAATGTTGTGTATGAGTTAGTATTGCCATTGAGTTTAAGCTCTATTCACCTGGTATTCTGTATTTCTATATTGAGGAAGTGTGCGGTGATCCATCCCAGATTATGCCTAACAAAGATGTTGGTATTTCAGATTTAGTGTCTTATAAGGAGGTCCTTGTTAAAATCTTAGATCAACATGTTCGTTTATTATGAACCAAGGATGTTTCTTTGGTAAAGGTTCTATGGAGGAACCACAAGGTGGAAGAGGCTACATTGGAAGCTGAAGAGACATGAAGTTCAAGTATCTGTTCCTGCTTTCTTCTACAGAAATTCATGCGTAAGGTATGTGTTGATCTTTCCATATTTGTTAAAACTTTGTTAAAGGAAAGATTGATTTCCTTTGTATCATTGTTTCCTAACTTGGTTAAAGTTAAGAGTAGGGGCGTGCGGGGTACGGATAGTTCTTGTACTGCCTTGTTCCATCATTCAGGGATGAATGATCCACGTGGGGGAGAATTGAAATGTCCTGGGTTTGTCCCTTGGAAAATTCCTGAACTTAAAGCTCAATGTCCTAAAAAAAATTGACCATACTAGTCGTATGGTGTGGGTACAGTAAAGAGATCCTAGTCATTATATTTCTAGAGAATGGTGGTAGGGTTTTTATTGTGGTTACGATTTCATGGGTAGGGTAAATAGGGGTGGTATGATTCATTTGGGTTGGTCCCTTAATCGAATCAGTAATTTAGTAACTTTATTTGGATTTGAGTACGAGTGGCTCATTAAGAGCTGTTAGGATAGGGTACTAGTGGTAAGGTGTAGTCATATGCTGTCCAGGGTTAATACTTTAGGATTCTATCTTGGGTACGACTGGAACATACCAATCGTATGGTTTGGTCACGAGTTGGGGTAGTGGAGCCGTATAGTAGATAGTGTGTGGATGTCCAACTTTCTATTTTGGGAATGACTGAATGGTACTAGTCATATGGTGTGTGACAAGTTGAAGGGTCAACTCATACCTACCTATAAATTTTCTACAATTTTATGTTAGGGGAGTATTGGATATTTCCACTCTTAACCACCTTTGATCCCAAGACATCAAATATCTTTAAGGGATACATTAACCTATTATTCTCATTCAAACCCTCTTAAAATCTCTCTCAACCACTTGGTTCAAGAAAAAGATAGGGTTACTACAAGGAAATAAATTAAGGGCTTTTAAGGGTGAATATCTCCGTCTTCCTTGGTGTCTAAGGCATGTTACTCCTGGATCATTGTTAGTTCAACTAAAACCATATTTCAATGAATGGATTCATGGTATTATTATTGTATTGTTCTTGTTTTGATATAGATGTTGGGGGTTTTGGTTGTTTATGGATGGATAATGTTTTCCCATGTTTTTATTATGGTTTTCATATTATAATTATTGTTTAAAATCATGGTTACATGGGAATGGTCAATCTATGCTTTGGTTTTTAGTTTGGGAAACTATATGCCCTTAACATGTTTGCTAAAGTGCCAATGAGAAGGATTTTGTCACATAGTTTAACTATTCTTTAAATCCTTGTATTGCATAATTTGTGAATGGAACTAAAATTGCTTTGGTTGGTTTTAAATGGTTTGGAAATGACTTGATGGCCATGGTTTTGAGAAAATTGCAGAAAAATATGCTACATGAGTATTTAATGCCTACCAGGTGCTGCTTAAGACTTAGATGCTTATGTGGTCACCACTAAAGTGGCCAAGTATTATTAAAGTGGTACCTGCTTTGCCTGACACACTGTTAAAGATGGTAGGCTAGTGCTAAAGTGGAATTTGCTTTAGCTATTAGACTATTGCTAAAGAGGATCATCGAGGAAGCCAGGGCCGCTAATTCACCTAAATAGATAGGAAAGAGGCATCCACTAAAGCTCCCAAAGGGCCATTTTATCGGATGCACCAACTAAAAATTTGGAAACTTCCAAGTCTCCATCGACCCCTCAAGATTCATTTCGAATTTTGTGAATGCAAACAAACTATGCTACCCCTTTAAAATGACTATTCCGAACATAGTGGCACCGTCGAAACTTCCATCTGAGGTTATTTCAATGAAAAGTGGGCCCCACGCCTAAGGGTTAGTTTAATCAAGTTCCAAAATATAGCCAAAAATGAGTGCGGAAGCCGTGGGACCCAATATAAAGGGCCCCTAGCCTTAATTCATTGTTCTAGAGCTAATGAAACTATTATAATTGACATACAAGGTTGTTAAACTGATTTTTTTGCCCGATGGCTAATTTTTACCAGTGAATTCTTCAAAATGGGAAATTATCTTTAAAAACTATGTGAACTTTCCATAACTAAACTATCAGCTCCAGCAAGTCATAAATGACTTGGAGCCGCTATAAGAAAACTCAAAATGGAAAAAATGTGTGGAAAACCAGAAAATGACCTTAAGTATCATTATAAGTAATAAATGTTCACCTGAAAGATGAGTTTGTGGCATGAACAACTAATTTCCTACAAATACAAACCAACAAATAAAATTAAAATCAGGAAACAAGACTAAACGTCAGTAACTCACATAAACTTAACTAGAAATAGTACTCCCTATCCACGACACCAAAATTTCATATGCCCAAGCTACAACTCCCTTTTAAAGAAGTGTAAGCGATCATTTATAAATATATAAACCAACATATATTGTGTTCAAATACCATTGGGAATAAGATGTTAATAATGTTCTTTGTAGTTTAAATGACAATCATTCATCAATTTCAATGAAAAAGTGGGGTCGTATTGTGAAATAACCAAATAATTATGTTTATGCCAAATTGTAGACATAGATTTTGTAATGTATCAATCAATATGAAAGACCAAACTAGGATTATGATAACCTTGGTGTTCTATCACTTCTGAGTCATCAGAAATATGAATTTGTACTGACATAAGAAATTATAAAGAAATCAATGTCAATTCTCTATCTAAAAGTTTCCCAACCTACAAAGATTTTTTTTACTTTAGTCCTCAAAATACTAATCTATTTAAAGAAATAACCTTTATTCAGGGGTTAAAAACTCTTTGTACGTGTTGCTACTTCCATTTCCCAATATTAAATTCTTAAATCAAGCAAGTTAAATTCTAAGCATTGTTCTAATGTTTGCCACCATTAGAAATTCATTAAATTGAAGGGAACAACAATATAATTACAAGGACTGCACAAATTTAGTGACACATGAACCCTCTAAGTATTTCCCAACAAGGATCCCATAACCCTAGTTCTAGGGGTTTTAGCTACTCATGACAAGAAAAGAGATGAAATTGAAAATTTTCACAATATAAGAATTAAAACTCACAAAGTAAAAATTCTCCAATAAAATATATGATCCAAGCTAAGAATATTGTGTTAAAGCACTATGAAACTCATTTCTCAGAGAAAAGAAGCGTTACAAATTAGGTCACCGTAAAAGATGCTTATTATAAATCATAAACTATGTATTTATAGTCTCCAAAATGGGGGAATTCAAAATTCAAATCTAGGTTGTTGTGTTCTCCTTGATGGGTCATGTGATGGGTCATCGATAAGGTAACGGTTGTTTACAGATCGTCACCATGTATCATATTAGGTCTACATAGGTTTGACACTAACAACTATAGTGTTAGTCCTTTGGGGGTCTGACGGCCTATTAACTTAAGTGTTGCTTGGCTTGACCTCCTTATCGATCTTGCATTTTTGCAGCGGCAGGGATGATGATCCATCAAGGCCTTGACAAGCCATCAGATGGTCACTATCCTAGAAAAATTTCATCATACTATCTTACCTTGATGAGAAGTGCGATGGTCTGTCAGGGCACTGACAGTCTGTCAAATGCATCGTACTAAAACAATTACAGCACCATGTTTTTCCTTTTACTACTCTAGTGATTGCTTCTTGAAGACAGATATAAAACATTAAAAACACCAATGGTTGCTTCAAAACATAGAATTTTCTTTAACTAAAGATGAAAAATTATGTCGTCATAAAACAGTACATCAACCTTCTAAAAAATATCATGATGAACTAACAAAAGAAATTTCTATAGTAGGAGGTACTCTTCACATTATATGGATGGGGAAGGAAGTTAAAAGAATGAATATTAATGAAGATCTATAAATTTCAGTGATTTTCAAATTTACATTTGAATGTACCAATTTGGAGGAATTAAAGAGAATTATTGTCACGACCCAAACCAGGGCCTAGCCATTACGGGTATCTCAGGTTTGTCGAGCACCAGAGATCACCCCCTTTACCTAGAAAAACTAAATACATACAGCTAGCAATAAATGAATTTCGAATATATAACAAGATAAGTTGAATTCCGTACATATAACAAGATAGGCAACTCAGTAAAAGAACCTTCAGAATTTTAACATCCTAATCCACAGTAATCCACAAAGCCTCTACACAAACTAAAATATTTCTAAGTTGGGACATGCCCCCGATAATAGCTAAAAGAAACCATGATGAATAATCTATGACACAAAATAATTCAAAAAGTAAAAGCCTTACGAGGGAAGGAATCTCACTATTTCAAGCTAACTCATATACAATAAAAGATCACTTATCACTGCTCAGAAAAAGTTGATGTTTCTTCGGTTCCTGTATTGCTTGGGGATACAACGTCTGGGGATGGTTAATGGTTTGAGTGCTACCATTTAACTTAGATTAAGGGTAAAATAATGTCAATTCAAAATCTAGTCCAAACTCAATGTACATGTTCATGTACATACATATATACATATTTATATATAAGATATTATATATAATATGTTGGTATAGGGAACAAGGCTTAGTATGAAAGTAAAATATTAGCCTGGACTATATAGTTTAACCGTCATAAAACATCACCCGTTGGTTATATAGTTCAAGATCCCTTGCTGAAAGGGATCTAGTGCATGTTAGCTGCACAAACCAGAGGTATCAAGGAAGACCACGTCAGTACAAGGTACAAATAAATATTAATAGTGTGAACTATGCACACAGTCATTGAGACCAACCCTCAGGCCGGTAAATACAAGTTTTCAGTATTGATCTATTGGTACCTCCACCTTCATGACTTATCTATATAACCCCTATTAAGACCAATTAAAAAAAGTTTCACATAACCCATCCATTTAATTATGTAATTGACCTCTAAGGCACACCAAACCTTTACGCTTGTAAGCTTCTAATTATGCCACTATAATTCCATTAAATTAGGTTAATGCCTTAACCCTCTTTTTTCATTAAATCTTTGTTGTGTAATGTCACAATCCCCTTTGTTCAATAAATAAAATTTGGGGAATTCTTCGACCCCCTATTAGTTATCAAATCAACTTGAGGCAATGCCTCGACTCCCGAGCTTCTAATTTAATATAAAAAATATGGCCAGTAAGGCTTTTAAAACCATTTTTCATCCTTTTAACCTTTTATGATATGCAATAACATAGATGGGTAAGTCAAACCATGCAATAAATCATATCTGAAGCAAATTATACAAGTGGGTTGAGGGAACATAATTTACAATACCAAATTCTAAACCAAAATCATCAAATAGGGAGAATGCCTTGACCCCCTTTCCAATTCTCATACCCATGCACCCAATTAGTTCAAAAACCATTGATAAAGCATGAACAATGCATATAAAATCATGGGAATTCAATTCACATAACATTTATTCCAAAACCCTCAACCATATCAAGAACCATATTCAAATCCACATGAACAATTTTTTAAATACATGTTTTAAGTAAAAAAAGGTAAAGGGATGAGTCACATACCTATAATATCAAAAAAGATGAAAGGAAATCACCCCTTGGAAGCTCTAATTTAGAATTCCTTAAGAAACCCTAGAATTCTTGAATTAGGGATTTGAGAGAGAAAAGAGTATGTTTTGATTTGACAATTGTTGAGCATAGGGTCCCAAATATGTTTTTAAGTTGTGGGTATTTAGTGGGAAAAGAGGGAAATGTCCAATGTTCCCTTGATTAAAATGCTGAAAATTATCGCCAGTGAGCACGGGTTACCTTACGACTCGTGAGGACACGCTATACCTCGTAGGGTCCTAATTGTACCTTGGGTAGAAGCATTGAACATCATGTTAGTTTGGTCACAAGTCATAAATCACACCCTATGACTTGTGACCACACCATTTGACTCGTTGAGCCTAGTTGTGATCAAGATATAGAGTTTGGCAACAATGCTGGTTTACCTACAAGTCTTATCTTACGAATCGTAATGACTCCTTGCCACTCAAAATGATCAAATCATAACCAAAGTAGAAACAAATAAAACCTTCACTAGTCACCCTAAGACTTGATCACAATGAACCATAAGGAGACCTTATGACTTATTTGGTAAGAAGAAGTAAGAGCAGTGAGTACAAAAACTCATGAATTTTCTACAACCAAAATCTGGGGTGTTGAATCCCCCCCCCCAAGGATCATTCGTCCCTAATTAATAAGTCAAGGCATCCATTAGCTCTATTTAACATAGAAATGCAGCCATAGTTACCTTTAACAAAGATAAAAATTAAAGATGTTTAAGAATACACATACCATAAGCATGATTATCAGTGCGGGAAACAAGAATGGATATTTGAACTTCATGTCCTCTTCAGCTTCCTAAGTAGCTTCCTCAACCTTATGATTTCTCCATAGAACCCTCACTAAAGCCACATCCTTGGTCCTTAAATGAATAACTTTCCCATATAAAATCTCAACAAGGACTTCCTCATTAGACAAGGAATCTAAAACACCACCTCTCTCTAAGGGAACAACAATGGAAGGATCACCATGCACTTCTTCAACACTGAAATAGGGAATACCGGATGGATAACACCCAACTTTGGAGGAAACCCCAACTCATAGGCCACATTGCTCAACTTTCTCAAAATCAAGTAGGGGCCAACATATCGAAAAACGGCTCAAAGGTTCACATTAGTTCCCAAACTGCTTTGAAATAACCACCAAATGTAAGAAGAGAATTGTGTACCTCGGTCAAATATTCTAGAAATAGGCACCATAGAACTTGAAAATATCTTGAAGAAAAAGCTTAGCATAATACTCTGCAAATAATTGATTCTCACTGGTAAGAAGTGAGTTGACTTAATCATCCTATCCATAATGACCGAAAATGAATCTAACTAACTTTGAGATAGAGGAAGACCAGTAAAAAAGTCTATGTTAATTACTTCCCACTTCCACATGGGGAACTCGATATCTTGAGACAAACCACCAGGCCTCAAGTTCTCCACCTTCACTTGTATACAAAAAATATACTTGGCCATAAACTTGGCCACATCTCTCTTCATGTTATTCCACTAATAGGTATCTTTCAAATCATGGTACATCTTTGTTGAACCAGGAGGCACAATATACCTTAACTCATAAGCCTCAGCCAAGATTCTTTCTTCAATCCCATACACATCAAGAACACACAATCTACCTTGATACCTCAAGATACCATGTCAACCAATCTCAAAATCCATGATAATTTACTAACCCACATCATCCTTAATCTTTATCAAGATAGTATCTCGATCCTTCTTCTCCTTCACCTCAGCACCAAGAGATGAATTCACCACCTCTTGTATAATTACACCTCCATCCTCAGAGTCTAAAAGATGCACTCCAAGATTAGCGAAATTATGAATATCCTTCACTAAACCTTGTTTCTCCTCATCAACATGTGATAAGATCCCTATGGACAACCTACTAAGAGCATCAACAAACATATTAGCTTTACATAGGTGATAATGAAGACTCATGTCGTAATCCTTCAGTAACTCAAGACATCTTATTTGCCTGAGATTGAACTCCTTCTGGGTGAACACATGTTGCAAGCTTTTATGGTCTGGATATATGTCAACATGAACTCCATTTAATTAATAGCACCAAGTTTTCAAAGCCAAGACCATAACCAGTAACACTAAATCATAAGTTGGATAATTCTTCTAATGTATCTTAAGCTTCCTTGATGTATACACCATAACCTTACTACGATGCATTAACACAACCCAGTCCCAAATGAGATACATCACAATAATAAAAAAACAATCAGTACCTCGGGTAGGTTAAAAACTGGAGCCAAACTCAACTTGTCCTTTAACTTCTCAAAATTACCCTCACAAGTATCAGACAATAGAAACTTTACCTTTTTTGGAGTCAACTTAGTTAACCAAGCAGTAGTTAAAGAGAAACTTTCCACAAACCTCTTATAATACCCAGCTACACCCAAGAAGCTTTGAATATTAGTTTGACTCATGGGCCTAGGTCACTTAATATCCGCCTAAACTTTTATGGATCCACGATGATCCTCTCACTTGAAAAAACATTACCAAGGAAGGTCACATTAATAAATCAAAACTCGCACTTGAAGAACTTAGCATACACTTGTAGATCCTTAAGAGTCTACAACACTATATAAAGATGATTGGCATGATCCTCCTCACTCTTAGAATATACCCAATGTATTCGATAAACCTAATGAAGAATAAGTCCAAAAACTAACTGAAACCCGATTCATAAAATCCATAAACATTTTCAAAGCATTAGTCACCCCAAGAGATATGACTATGAACTGTAGTGGTTGCATCGAGTTTAGAAAGTAGTCTTAGGGATATCAACCTCCATAATCTTCAATTGATGATAATCCGACTAACTATCAATCTTAGATAAGTACTTAGCATTCTGAAGCTGGTCAAATATGTTATCAATCCTAGGGAGAGGATACTTATTCTTCATAGTCTCCTTATTCAACTACCAATAGTCTATGCACATCCGAAAGAAACCATCCTTCTTAAGCATGAATAGAAAAAGAGATCCCAATGGAGAAATACTAGCGCGAATAAATTCCCTTATCAAGAAGATCATTCAACTTCTCCATGAGTTCTTTCAACTCATCTTTAGTTATTCTGTAAGGAGGGATAGAGATAGAATAAGTATTCAAAATAAGAACAATCCCAAAGTATATCTCCTGAATAGGAGAAATCCTAGGATAATCATCTAAAAACACTTCCGATAATTCACTAACAATAGGAATGGATTGCAAAGAAGGGCCCTCAGAAGTAGAATCATTAACCCAAACTAAAAGATATAAACACCCCTTGGAAATCCATTTTTGGGGTCTGATATAAGAAAATTTAAAACTGACCCTTTGAGTTCTACTATAAAGAGAAACTTAGAATGAATAGAGCCAATCCATCCCTAATATCATATAAAATCTTATATATCCAACTCTATTAGATTCACCAATGTCTCTCTACCATAGATAGATACCACACAACCTTTATAGTCCTTTCTATCCATAATAGAGTCATCCACTAGGGTAGACAAAGAAAAGGGATCAGAAATACATTTAGGACCAGAATCAAAATAAATAGCCATATTAGGGGTCACGTAAGAAAAAGTAAACCTCAGATCAAGTAATCAATACACATAATAAGAGAAGAGTTGTAACGTACCAATGAAAACATGAGGAGAGGCCTCAAATTCCTGATGGGTGGAAAAAGCATACATACGATTCCAACCAGTGCCGGTACCAAAAGTTCCACCCTTCGATTAAGGAGATGAAGATGTAGCAATTAGAACCTTATTAGCCCTTTTAACTTTATAGACTACAAGATGATTACCCTGAATATGGATAGGATAGTCACACCTGAAGCTCTTATTTCTCCTTTCTTAACAAAACCCATGGTTTAACTATCCATAAAATTTATAAGGACGATCTAACGGAGTTGAATAGGCCCCACATGCCTGAGATTAGGCATCTTATGCCTTTAAGACACTATTCCTTCAACAATGATGATCACCAAATGGCTTAAAATGTGGAGCACCAGCTGTGGCATAAGAACCAGATTTCCCCTACTTATTCTTAGACCACTGCTTTCCATCTCTACCACTATTCTGTTGGCCTCCACCTTGTCTAGAATACCTCAATTTCTTACTCTACCTTTCCTCTATTTTGATTTGTTTCTTCATTTCATCTTTAACCTACTATATATTCACCACTAGCCTAGATATATCTATGTCATTATTTAATACGGTGGCCTTGCACTAAAACAATGAGTCCCAAGACAAGCCCAAAGAAAACTTTCTCATCTTATCCCTCATAGAAAAAACCAATTCCGGGGCAAGACATGACAACTAATAGAATTTTAAGGCATACTCTTTCATAGTCATTTTCCCTTTCTTTAAATTAAAAAACTCCTCGGTCTTTCCTTCGCTCAGCTCCTAAGGAAAGAAGATATCAAGGAAAGCACTTAAGAATTCATCCTACACAACTGGTTCAGTATCATCTCCTCTTAACTATTCCCATTCCTTATACTACTGATATGTCATATCCTTCAATTGATATGAAACAAACCCTACACCCTCAGAGTAAGAAGCATGCATCACTCAAAATTTTTTTTCCATCTCATCTATAAAACCTTGCGGATTTTCTTCAACATTGGAACCAGTAAAAGCCAAAGGACTTAACATCTTTAACTGACTAACCCTTCTGGCCTCAGAATAAGTATTGATAAGAGAAACATACTCAGACTGTACAACTGGTAGTCTAGTAATTGTGTAAGAAACTAAATCAACAAGCAAAACTCAACAATAGACACATCCCCTTAAGGCGTTGAGGCCGAAGTACCAGTAGCTTCAAGATATTGAGGAGGACTAGTAGGGACCGGTGGAACTCGATGAGGGCAATCAGAATTAGGGACCCTGGACCGGGTTTATACCTTATACGTCTATGTTGTCCTTAGGTGGGATCAATGAGTTTCCATGAGTATCTAACCTTCGAGGAAGCATCATCTAAAATGTGAACAACCAAAATTAGAGGAGAATCCAACATTCTTGACTCTACAACCCAAAATTAAAATACAAGAAAAGGAAATATTCCTAAATGCCTCATAGCCTATCTCTTATAAGTATGGCACGTTACACACCTATAAAAAAAATTCTACTAGATACAAATTTGTGGACACCATATTAAATATCAAATTGGGGCTCTGATAACAACTTATCATGACCCGAAGTAGGGCCTAGCTGTGACGGGTATCACAAGTTCATCAAAGATATGAAACCAACCCTTTTACCTAGCCAAACAGAAGATAATACAGCTGTAGAGGATGAATTCCAAATATATAACAAGATAAGCTACGTTCCAAATATATAACAAGGTAGGCAGCTCAGAAAAAGAAACTTCAAAATTTTAACATTATCCCAATCCACAGTAATCCACAAAGCCTCTACGCATACCAAAATCATTCTAAGTCAGGACATGCCCCTGATGATAGCCAAAAAATATATGGAAAAATCTATGACACAAAATAAACCATGAAGTAATAGCCTTTCAAAAGAAGGAGGATCACCACTTCAAGCTAACTCACTAAAGATCCAAGATCACTTATCACAGTATAGGAAAATCAGAAGTATCTTCAAATCCTGCATCGCATGGGGATACAACATTTAGGGATAATTAGCAGGTTGAGCGCTAGCATGTAACTCAGGATAAAGGTAAAATAATATCAATTCAAAATCCATTCCAAACTCAATGTACATATTAACCTGTATAATGTAGCTTAACAATCATAAAAAGGCATCCATAGGATATATGGGTCTAGCTTCCCTGATAGAAGGGCCCTAGTACGTGTTATCCGTACAAACTAGAGGTATCAAGAGAGAACTGGGAACTCCCTGACCCCACGTTAATTTAGGATACAAATAAATATCAATAGTTTGAACCATGCATAAAGTCATTAAGGCCACCGCTCACGCAGGCAAACACGAGTTTGTAGTATCAAACCTTTAGGACCTCTACGTCACGGCTTAGCAACATAAAACCCATTAAGCCCAATTAAAATAAGTTTCACATAACCAATCTATTTGATGAAGGAATTAACCTCTAAAGCATGCATTAGGTATCGTCATACCGTTATGCTTGCAATCTTATAATTGTGCCATTATAATTCCATTAACTTGGGTGAATGCCTCAATTCCATTTTTTCATTAAATCAATGTGGGGGAATTCCATGACCCCTTTTGTTTATTAATTCAAATTTGGGGAATGTCTGACCCCTTTTTAGTTATCAAATAAAGACGAGGGAATGCCTCGACCCTTGAGCTTTTAATTTTATACCAAAAACATGGTCAACAAGGCTTTCAAACCATTTTTCATTTGTTTAACCTTTTATACAATGCAGTAATATAGGTGAGTAAGTTAAACAATGTGACAAATCATATTCAAAGAAAATTATACAAGTGTGTTTAGGGAGATTAATTTACAAAACCAAAACCCAAATTCATCAAATTGGGGGACTGCCTCAACTCCCTTTCCAATTCTCATACCCATGCACCTAATTAGTGAAAAAATCTTTGATAAAGCATGTACAATGTATATAAAATCATGGAAGTTCAATTCAAATAACATTTATTAAAAAACCTTCAACCATATCAAAACCACTATTAAAATCCATATGTACAACCATTTTTATAAATGATTTTAAGTAAAAAAAGTTTTGAGGGAGAAATCACATGCATGAAATATCAAGAATAATGAAGACAAATCATCCTTCGGAAGCTCTAATAGAAAATTCTTTGAGAAACCCTAGCGTTCTTGACTTAGGGATTTAAGAGAGAAAATAGTATGTTTTGATTTGATAAGTGCTGAGAATAAGGTCACCAATATGCCTTTAAGTCTTGGGTTTTATGTGGGGAAAGAGAGAAATATCCAAAGTTCCCTTAATTAAAATGCTTAAAATTATAGCTAGTGACCACAGGTCACCTTAGGACCCGTGAGAACATGCTACGACTCATAGGGTCCTAATCATACCCTAGGTAGAAGCTTAGACCATCACACTAGTTTGATTAAGTGTCATACCTTATGAATTGTGTAGCCTAGTCATAATCAAGAGAGAGTATTTGTCACCATCACTAGTTTGCCTACGATTCGTACCTTACGACTCGTAATGAGTCCTTATAACTTAAAATGATCAAATTGTAACCAAGGTAGAAACAAAGACAACCTTCACTGGTCACCCTACGACTCGTTTGATTAGTCATAGTCAGAGTAGTGAGTTCAAAAACTTTTGAATTTTACACTATCAAAATCTGGGGTGTTGCAATTACTCCTTAGCAATATGATAAAAAAGAAGGATGTCAAATTATTTAAGGAGTAAGCACATTCTCATTCATTTGAAATAGTAAGAAGATTTCATTAATGTGATATCATAGGGGGAATTTTATATTACATGCACTAACGGATATTTGAATCTAATGTGTACATTGATATGTAGCAAAATAAAAAATTAATGCTGAAACATTAACGGCTATAGCTTGGATTTCATTCCCTAACCCATTACCCATATTTTTTTGTGAAGGAATGCTTGTATTACTTAGCATCCATAGTGGGAAAACCTATTCAATTTGATAAAGTTGCGACTAAAAAGAGTAGGCCTAGTGCAAGTGTAAAAGTTTTGGTGTATCTAAAATGAGATTTTTCTAATCATTTACAGATGTAAATAAAAAATAAGGATAATGGTGAATTAAGGTTCTAATATAATTGCTATATAATATGATTATGTGCCAAAGTACTATTATGAATACAAGATGTAAGGTAATGGCAAAGAGCAATGTAGATATAATAATCAAATAAAATTTAAGAAAGAAATTAAAGAGCAATAGGACAATAACAATAGGAAAAAGGTTTAAGAATTTATTCCTCTACACTATCCTATGGTTCAACCAAGAACAAAATTTGATGTTCTTGGTCAAGAGGAGAAAGAGATGGATGAAAACACCTCAATAAATACCACTGTTAACACTAGTAATGGAGCAAATAATGAATCTATTACAAATATAGAAGATTGCAGAGGCAAAAATAATTATCATTCAAGGATTATATTTCCAAGTCTTTTGATTGGGTTATATAGTAAGAAGATTTAGTTCATATCAGAAAGAAACCTACACACAGAGAAAACAAAGAGTTTAATAATAAAAGGGAGTGATAATTAGTTGTAGCTAGCAGAAATAGTATTTTAGCAGTTATTATCTCTCTGCAAATCCAAGGGAATTTCTGAAGAATATATTTCTATGGCAACTCCACAACAAACTAGTGATAAATATGCTAGCAGAAAGGGTAATCAAGTTTACATAGTTGAGCAAAAAAGAGGCAAAGTTCCAAGAGTACAAGGCTTAGCATGGACAGTAGTAGAGACAATTAAGTCTATAGTACTTATACCTATTTTTATACAAATATATGAATCCTAGTAAGTGGAAATTCATAGAGAGTTTCCAAATGAGTGTTGCATGATATTATATCTCATAATTTGATGAAGGAGGAAACTTTGCAGTATGAAGGCGTGGTCAATGCCACTTTAGAGCAAGGAGAAAAAATTCTTTATCGCACATGCTAGGGAGGCAAATTTTTCTCCAAGAGATATGAAACCTACCAAGAAAAGAAAAAAACAGCTAGCTAGTAAAAGTGCATAGCCTATCAAAATACAACCAAAGTGATATAAAAGTGTTAATTATATATGATGAAGTCTCTCATCTAGAAAATTAGACCTGTGAAATCTTAGAAAGATTTTTAAAAAGTTCAAATATTACACAAGTTTCACAATTTTTCTTATATTTCTTTGTTAGAGTTATTTCAAGACAAGAAAACATCAATAAATAGAAATGAAGACAGAGAATGCCATTTGCTATTTCTAATTGTATTGGAAAAATTTAGGTATTCACAAACCATGATTTTGACATTGCAATTATTATTAATATTGATCAACAAATGACACTAAGCCTAAAGAAACAAACTGTCCGTTACTCTTTCTACATAAATATTGTGTATACTAGGAGTAATGCAGATAAATGATTGGCTTTATGCGTTGATATTTATCAAGTGGAGGAAGATATAAATTAGTTAGGGTGATTTTAATGTAGTTATAAGTGTAAAGGAAAAGATAGGGGCCTTCCAATCATTATTGTAGAGCATAAAGACTTTGAATATTGAATCTCAGTTTGTGAATTAGAAAAAAAGTATAGTAAAAAGGTATTACTTTTGCATGGTTGAATGGTAGATCTAGTGATGATTCTATTTTTGAAAGATTGGACAGATTTCTTATGAATGAGTAACTGGTTTAATCCCATTAAGGGGGATCACATTCCTAGAACTAGGTAAGATTGATGGGTGGTAAATTTCCCACTCATTTGCGCTAAATATTCATACAATTTGCCATGATTTGAATGTATAAATGAGATATATGTATAATTAAATGCACTAATGTCAACATATTGCAGGTATACAAGTTATGAGATGGAAAGATGTGTCTTGAGCTAAAATAGATTAAAAGAGAGAAAAGAAGTGTAACTGAAAGACATGGAGCAAAAATAGGTGTCAATTACCGTGATTGCGGTCTGAGGGCCACGATCGTGGTTAGTCAATAAGGTCATCAACCATGATCACGTGGATCTACTCGCGATCACGGTAGCCATGATCACCAAAAATCTAGTGCGATCACGGCAACATAGGATTAGGCCCACGGGTAATTTTGTAATTTTTAGTAGCTGGCCCCAAATCCCTTAAAAGATTAAAACCCCTTCCTATTTTTGGTATTCTAGAGGCTAGAAATACTTTAAATTTGAAATTGAAACCCTAAATTGGGAAAGAATTGTAATTTGATTTGGAGATTTGGATTTTGGTAATTGTGAAGAATGGATGCCTTGAACAATCCTTTTGGTATATGTTTCTTTCTTTATTTTATGAGTTGCTAAATATTTTAGTCTTGGGATTATGTTGAAATAAGGTGCAATTAGTTATGGGTTGTGATGTATTTGTGTATATGTTAGTTAGTTGATAATGGGTTCTACTATCACTTGATTAAATTGGTTGGGATTTGTGGGTGAAATCCCAAAATAATCAAAATGGTTTTGTGGGTGAAAACCCCAAACTCTTGATAGCTCAAACCATCCTTTAAAGAGAGGTTTGGGTGAACTTTTGGAACCCACATCATCCTTGAAAGAGTGATATGAGAACCAATGCAATAGTAGATAATTAATGGATTTTGTTTACTAATTCTCATTATCTTCGAAATAAGAGAGAGATGAAGTTGACTATATTTAGGGTATCTTCCTATAAATAGAGATACCCAATTGAAGTACTAGGTGAATATAGTTAAAACATTTATTAGGTATCCGAAAGGTTCAATAGGTGAAATTCTTGAGGTTTTGTTAACAAGATAGCCTCAAGGACCCTAGACCTATCCTAACATATTGTTAACAACTAGCATGTACACCGAATCTACACATACCCACACTTAATTTGCCCTTAAGTAGACATAATCTTAAGATTCTCTTTATATCAAAGCTAAATTACAATTATTGTGTAGTTTGTGGAATTGAGTTTCTATTGACACACAATGTCCCAAAACCAACCCCCCATTTTAAATCATGTTTTTTACTTTATTTGCACTTCGCATGCTTTCTTAGTAAGTCTTAAGACCTATAAGATTAGAATTATAATTTTCACTCCTTGTGGATTCAACCATAACAAAGTTGAGATATTGACAACGACCGTCCTCTACCAAATCGCATGGTATAGGCGATCATTATAAATGATCATGACCCTATGTAGCTTACTAATGGAACTATTTCCAATCATAGGAAATCATTAAGTTTCTATAATTCTAGATTGAACATGAGGGTTTTAAGAAGGTGGTTAGGCAAAATTGGGTCTCTAATGTTTCTCGAAACCCTTTTATAACTTTCAAAGAGGATATGAAAATAGTTGAGACTATTTAAATAGTTGAAGCTAGAATTTTTTTAGGGAGATATCTTAAAATAATTAATCATAACGATGTATATAGTAAGTATTAAAGAACAAATATTTGAAGAAGAGCCTAGTGTTGTTAATAGAACTTTGTTGTAGAGGGCACAAGATGAATTTATAAGATACTTTTAATTTGAAGAAATCTTTTGACAAAAAAAGGAAATTTGTGGTTTGAATACGGGGTTATAAATACAAGGATATTTCATAATATAATGGAGGATTGAAGAAAAAGGTTTCAATTGAGAAGAATTCAAAATAAACATGGGATCTGGCTGGAAGAATAAATAATTCATTCAAGAAAGGGATATTACAAAATTTTCATTATTACAGAACATTCCTACTTCAAAAAGGATGTCTTTAGCCTAAATAGAGATAGTGTTAGTGGTCTTAATGGTTTGATAGGGAGATTCTATCAATGTTGTTGGGATATCATTGGTTATGATGTCTTGACAGTGTTGCACAATTTTTTTAAGGTAATTTTGTCATGACACAACTCACGAATCATGATAGTAACTACTAAACCCATAAGTAGGTAAGCCAAGACCGTAACCCATAGCTAAGAAAATGGGTTACTTTGGTAGAAACACCTAACAAAGGACAGAATGGAAGAACAAAATCATAAACAACATGTTCGACAATAGAAATATAAATAGAATACCAATTCCCATGACCTGGTAATATCAGTACAAGAGCATCTAAGTTTGACAATAGAATATACAACAGAAAGTCTAAATAGTATGATACATTCATCTTGAATACAAAAGATTGTATAAATATAGAAGGGAAATGGGTGACTTATGTTCTAAGAGCTCACCCTATCTCTGAAATATCAACAATGCATGATCTCAACTAAACAGTGGCAACTAGTACTAGGGTCTACCCCCAAAAGGTTAAAAAGTGTAGTATGAGTACCAAAACATAGGATACTCAGTAGGCATCATCGTTCGACTAACTTAAATTCTAATAAGAAAATGAAATAAAGAAAGATAATATCTCTAAGGCCAGGTACATAATTGTAACACCCCGTACTTTTACCTAGCTTAAATTAATCCCAAAAATGTCAATGACTTGATTTATTGATGAATACACTTTTATATTATATGGGAAATTGAATAAGCTTTCCATCGATATCAAATTAACCTAAATCCGACACCTGGGTGAAGAGGTAGAGCCATTTTAGTAAGACAATGTACCACCTGAGCCATCACTACATCGCGGAGCCAGCCAAAATGGCAATTGTCAAAATCCAGTGAGATTCCATGATATTGGCGATTTGCACCAAGGCTCAATTTCAGAATTTTCCTTTTCTAGTGAGGTACCGCGATACCGGTGCATCACGCCATAACTTATTTTCATATTTGTCAATTTCCAGTGTACCAATGCGATTCCACAGCGTCGTACTGCACTTCCAGTTTACAAACAAAGCTATAACGCGATACCACTGCATCGCACCACCAAGCAATTTCCCAATTGTCCTTTTTCCAGTGACATAACACGATAGCGCTACGTCACGTCAAGGGACTAGATCGGGATTTTTTAGTTAATTTCCAATTATAAATTTCGAGCAATTAAATCATTCCAGGGGTATTTGAGTCTTTTTCCATGGCCCTAGTCAGCGTTTAACATGAAAATCAACCCTAATAAACCTAGTTAAACCATTATCCATTTAGTTTTTCCTTTAATTAAATCATTCTCTCTCAAGAGGCTAAAACCCAAGAATCAAGGTCAATTCTCAAGAATCTCTCCATGAACCTTTAATTATACAGTTAGCAGAACTTAGTACTTAGCTTCAGAAAAGCTCAGCTATAGTATACCCGTACTCTTATGTTCAGTTACTCTATATTATTTAGTCAGTTATTATTCATGCATATAAGCCCTTGCATTCAGCGTTACCCCATCTAGCATACTAGTATATTCCCACGTACTTACTCATACTTTCCGATGCTATGATGTTTAATATCATAGGTTCAGATGCTCAGTATCCTGACTGAGCTTAGCCAGATTCAGCCAGCAGTAGCAGATTTAGAAATAAGTCCTCATCTATCGAGGATGTTCTTTTATTTTAGTACATCAACTTAGCAGTATTTTATTAGATGGAGTTAGTTGGGGGATTGTCCCATCAACTCCACCTTTTGACAATTTCAGTTAGAGGCTTTTTGAACTAGATTTTTAGACAGTATTTCAGATTTAGATGTTATTATTCATTATTAGTATTTTAGATGTTTTAAACCTTGTGGAGTTTCAACCTATTATTCTGCAATTCGTCAATATTATTTTTCAGTGCTCAGAGCAGGTACCAGCGCTTGGGTTAGCTTGTGGTCCCTTGGAATTGTAAGCTCTTTGTAAACACTAGGGGGTAGTCTCGGGTCGTTACAAACTCAGTATTAGAGCCTATGGTTTAACAGATCCCTAGGGAGTCTAAAAGCCGTATCGCATAGAGTCTTGTGCATGGATGTGTTGCACGCCATACTTATACATAGGAGGTTGTGAGATATTTTAGAAAAAGTCCCTTCTTTCAGTATTCATGTCGTGCGAGTGAGCATGAGCTCAAGTTAATCTCCCAGTATAATCTGCTTCTTCCTTTCATTTATAGAACATGCCTCCTAAAAGGACTAATGAAAGAAGAATCGAAAACCAGTCAACCTCTCAGCCCGTTCAAGCAGATCCCCTAGAAGAACATGTCTCTCACACAGAATTTAGAGCTGCATTCACTACTCTAGCCAATTCAGTCCAGCTATTTTTTCAACCAATCTAGTGGCCAATACTATTGTAACTCGAATTCTGGACTTTACCTGGATGAATCCTTGTTCCTTTATGGGTCTAAGTCTGAAGAGGATCCATAGGAGTTCCTCGATCAGATTTAGAATGTCACAAACATTATGGGAGTGACTTCCAGTGAGAGTGCTGAGTGAGCTACAAGATGTAGCCCATACGTTATTTAATCAGTGAAAGGTAGACAGGGGTATATTTGCAAAACCCATAGAATGGGAAGAGTTTGCTACTGCTTTTCTAGACAAATTCTTTCCCTTAAAGTTGAGAGAAGCCAAAGTGTTAGAGTTCATCAATCTCATACAAGGTAGTATAAGTGTAAAAGAGTATTACCTCAAGTTTTCTCAATTAACTAAGTATGCTCACTATGTAGTAGCAGACAATAGGTCAAGAATAAGCAAGTTCATATCTGGGTTGTCAGATAGTGTGGTTAAAAAGTATAGAACAGTGATGTTGATTAAAGAGATGGACATATCTAAGATTATGGTCCATGCTCATCAATTGAGGAGTAGAAACATAAGAAGAAGAAGAGAGTGAATAAGAGGGCTAGAACTGGTAGTTTTAATTGCAGTTAGCCTAAGTCAGAAAGTGGTAAATATTTCTAGTTTCACCCAAAGTCTTCTGTTCCATCTCCATCTCCAGCTAGTGCGCCAGTACCAAAGTTCAGGAATGACAATCATGATGAGGCACTAGTCTCTAAAACCTAGGGCAGTGTCAGAAGTGGTTGTACCTATTTTTTTGCAAAGAATATCGTAAAAATCACCGAGGTGTGTGTAGAGTAAGCATCAAAGTGTGTTTTTGATTTGGTAAGGTAGGTCAGAGGATGCGGGAGTGTAGAGTACTAGCTTACAAGGGAAAATTTTTATCTCAGCAAGGCACCACTTGCAGTACCACTGGTGGTCAATGCTAGAACAGATTTTTCACACCAGTCTCTCCATGATCAGGGAATTTCTCCTGATACAGTTATGGGTACATTATAAGTCTTTTGTTTTTATGCTTATGCCTTGTTAGATCCCAGGGCTTTACTTTCTTTGTAACCCTTATATAGCCGTAAACTGTGGTGTCAGACCCGTAATATTACCAGAGCCCTCCTTCGCATCTACCTCAGACTCTAGAAGTAAGGTGGTGACAATTTAGTTTGGGGTTTATTAGTTATCCACAGGTTTAGAATAATGGCCTTAAGCTACGGGGGAGATAGTAGAACAAGTAATCAAGTCAGGCTTTCAAATTTTAGTAGTGATCTCTGTAATGTCAGTACTTATGCCTTAGATGTCAGTTCTATAATCATAGATCATATTCGTGCACATTATCAAAGACCATACATGCTTATAGTTCCTAGTATAAAGAGTCCCAGTTCACTTGGTACTCAGTTCTAGTACAGTCTCAGTTACATTCTCAGTCACAGTCTTAGCCCAGTAATCAGATCAGTACCTCTATTTACATACTTCAAGAATCCTATTATACGCTTAGTCTTGTATTCTTAAATAATAAAGTTCTCACTAATTTATGATCAGTTATAACATGTTACTCAGTCAGTTCCTTTCTCGTATTCATAATATTCTACAGTTTCAGTTCAGTTATTCAGTCTAGTTATATAGACTAAGTATAGTTTAGTCGTATATACCCAGTACTCAGCTATCAACCCTTCAAGTTAATCAGATAAGTTAGTATGTCTAAGCATTCATGCTCAGTGCAATTATGAATATTTTTAGTTGTCGCAAGGAAAGTGTCGTACTGAGGTGTAGTGTATTGTTGAGAGGGTATTCGAGAAAAATGTATAATTTTGAAAATTTATAGTTACAGTGCATAAGGATTAGTCACTCTATTTTAAGATGATATTTCATAGGCCTCACCTCAAGTTATGGAATTTTTTACAAGTTGGGAGTTCAGCTCGATTTATGTATCATGCCTAAGTTTCAGATCCCAGATATTCAGTCATGATTTAGTTCGTGAGTTCCCCATGCATCGTATCATACTTTTCCTTAGTACCTCAGTCAAATTAGCATTTTCGAGGGACATAGCATTCCAAGGGAAAGATGCACTATAGCCCCCGAGCTATCATGATCTAAACATTCCAATTTCAGTCGTAAGCTATGTACTTAAAGGCTCAGTTCAGTGCACGATATTCTGTTCGTGTATCACATTTTAGACTCATTCATGTCCTTATGTTTTTGTTCATGCATTTTCAGTAAATAACCTTAGTCTTATCAGTGTTCTTAGCTTATGGTAACAGTTTTCCTTCAGTTCCATGTTTAGTTACATCTACAATCTTAGTATCAGTTATCATAGTATATTCAGTCACGCATTCATTAATCAGTTCTGTCATGTATTCCATGCATCAGATATGCAGGTCCATCATATAAATTTAGTCTATCAGTAGTTCTCAGCTTAATCAGTCTCATTCAAGGATGAATGTTCCCAAGAGGGAGATATTGTAACACCCTGTACTTTTACCTAGCTTAAATTCATCCCAAAAATATTAAAAATTTGATTTAAAGATGAATACAATTTTATACATGTGTACTTTTTAATATTGTAACTTATCATTATGCGGGAAATTGAATAAGATTTCCATCAATACCAAATTCGCCCAAATCCAACACCCAAGCGAAGAGTTAGATCCATTTTAGTAAGACAGTGTACCACTTGAGCCATCAGCACATTGCAGATCTAGCTAAAATGGCAATTGTAAAAATCCAGTGAGACTCCATGATTTTGGCACTTCGCGCCAAGGCTCATTTTTAGAATTGTCCTTTTCCAGTGAGGTCCCATGATAAAGGCGCGTCGCGCCACAACTTATTTTCACTTTTGTTAATTTTCAATTTACCAATGCGATTCCAGTGCATCGCGGTGCACTTCCAATTCACAAACAAAGTGGTACTGCGATACCACCGCTTTACTCCACCAAGAAAATTCCAAGTTGTACTTTTTCTAGAGACACGGCCGATAGCATCGCGTCACGCCAAGAGCCCAGATCGGGATTTTTCAGTCAGTTTCCAATTTTAAATTCCAAACTTTTAATTCATTCCATGTGTATTTGAGTCTTTTTTCATGGCCCTAGTCAGCCTTTAGCACAAAAATCAACCCTAATAAACCTAGTTACATCATTATTCATTCAGTTTTTTCCCAAATTAAATCATTCTCTCTCAAGAGGTAAAAACCCTAGTTCAAGAATCAAGGTCAATTCTCAAGAATCTCTCTAAGAACCTTCAAGGACTCTTCTTCTCAGGTATGTTAGGTGTTCATCTATGGGTTCTTTTCACCCATAGAGTCCAAGATTCCATTTTTAAATATATAAGATCTCAAATTTATGATTGTCATGTTTGAATTAGATTGAATTCATGTTCATGATAGTAGTTGGGTTTCAATCCATGATTTCAGTGCAAGGTTCATGAAATTGAATAGCATGTGTAGTGATTATGTGATTATCTTGATAAACCCTTGAATTTACAAAGTGATTAATGTGTCTATGACGTTAATTGGGTTTTAATCCATGATTATTATATGATTCATGAAATTAGATTAGTACTTTGTGGGAAATCGTATGAATTGCATGCTAAACCCATGGAATTTTAAGTTGGGCATTGTAGTTTCCATGTTTATATGTTATCCATAATTATGTGCATGAATTTTGCCCCACAAGTGTTTGATAGAATGTCCATGCAAATAAAGTGATGAAATCATGACATGTTAGTATATTAACAAGCTTATGCCCTACAAGTATTTGAAAAAATGCTTATGTGAATTGACTAGTGAAGGTATGACATGTTATTACGTGATCCCATCCATGTACAAGTTAATGCATAACAAGTGTTTGATGGAATGTCCCTATGAATGAATTATGACTAAGTGAACATTATTATGATATTCAAGATGATGCTTTGCTTTACTTTTCATGCTATCGAGTCCTGGGGGTATTTAATACCCAATAATCTAGCTGTTGCTTAAAGCTAGTGTCAGTTACAGAATAGTATCAAGCATGTAATGATCAATAGTAATCTCAGTTCGTCACAAAACTCAGTAGAATTTATTCATTTATAGAACCTAGGAAAACTCAGTAATCTCAGTATCAGTTTAGTCTAGTTCAGTATGCTCAATTCAGTATCTTTTACTTAGGAGTAGGATTCAGCACTGAGCAAACCTAGGGATTGTGGCACACCCGTTAGTTATAACTGGATCCCTATAAGTAATCCCTAAGGTCCAGAACTATGTTACCAGCGTAGGTTATGATATGTCACCCATTAGATAGGACTGACATACTCAGGGATCACCATCTAGATTAGGACTAATCTTTGGGGTCACCTGTTAGTTAGAACTGACTCCACATCAGTTGTCTTTGCCCATAGTACGATATTGACATTCTTCCAATTGGGATTATTGATTTGACACCAACTTAGTTATCTTCTCTTATTTAGGGCATTTCGGTTAGATAATTACCTTCCACAGTTTCAGTTCCATTCTTTAGTTTAGAACTCAGCTTAGTTTTATAGAATCAGGACTGTTAGACACAGTCAATCATTATTAGTAATTCAGTTATCAATTATACAGTTAATAGAACTTAGTACTTAGCTTCAGAAAATCTCAGTTATAGTATACACGTACTCTTATGTTTAGTTACTCTATATCATGTAGTCAGTTATTCTTCGTGCATATGAACCCTTGCATTCAGCCTTACCTCATCTAGCATACCAGTACATTCCCATGTACTGATTTATACATTTCGGTGCTATGACGTTTCATATCGTAGGTTTGGACGCTCAAGTTCCTGACAGTACTTAGCCAGATTCAAGTAGCAGTAGCAGATTTAGAAGTGAGTCCTCATCCGTTGAGGATATGCTTTTATTTTAGTACTTCAGCTTAGCAGTTTTACAGTTGATGGAGTTAGTTGGGGATTGTCCCTTCAACTCCATTTTCAGACAGATTCAATTAGAGTAGTTTCAAACTAGGTTTTCAGATAATATTTCATATTCAGATGTTATTATTCAATATTAACATTTTATATGTTTTGAAACTTATATCATTTCAGCCTATTATTCCATAATTATTTCAATATTATTGTTCAGTACTCACAGTAGGTACCATCTCATGGGTTATGTTGGTTGTGGTCCCTCGGGATAATAAGCACCATGTAATGACTAGGGGGTAGAATCAGGTCATTACAAACTTAGATTCAAAGCCTAAGTTTCAACAGAGTCCTTGGGAGTCTAAAATTCATATCGCATAGAGTCTTGTGCATGGGTGTGTAGCGCGCCATACTTATGGACAGTAGGTTATAAGATGTTTTAGAAAAAGTTCCCTTCCTTCATTATTCATGTCGTGTGAGTGAGCAAGAGCTCAAGTTAATCTCCCAGTCTAATCCACTTCTTTCTTTAGTTTACAAAATATGCCTCCTAAAAGGACTAATGAAAGAAGAACTGAAAACCAGTCAGCCCCTCAGCTTGTTCAGGCAGATCCACTGAATGAATATGTCTCTCACACAAAATTCAGAGTGGCATTCACTACTCTAGCCAATTCATTCATAGCTCAGAATGAACAACCAGCTGTTGTTCCGGCCAATTCAGTAGCCAATATGGTTGTAAACAGAATTCGAGACTTCACCTAGATAAATCCTCCTTCCTTTATGGGATCTAAGTCTAAAGAGGATCTATAGGAGTTCCTTGATCAGGTTCAAAATGTCACAAACATCATGGGAGTTACTTCCAGTGAGAGTGCTGAGTTAGCCACTAATCATCTATAAGATGTAGCCTATATGTGGTTTAATAAGTCAAAGGTAGACAGGGGAATAGATCCAAAGCCCATAGAATGGGAAGAGTTTTCTACTGATTTTCTAGATAGATTCTTTCCCTTAGAGATGAGAGAAGCCAAAGTTTTAGAGTTCATCAATCTCAGACAAGGTAGTATGAGCGTGAAAGAGTATTACCTCAAGTTTACTCAGTTAGCTAGGTATGATTCCCATGTAGTAGCAGATAATAGGTCCATATTGAGCAAGTTCATATTTGAGGTATCAGATAGTTTAGTTAAGGAGTGCAAAAAAACAATGTTGATTAAAGAGATGGACATATTTAGGCTTATGGTCCATGCTCAGGAGATTAAGGAAAAGAAACTTAAGAAGAAGGATACAGAGAATAAGAGGACTAGAATAGCTATCTTTACTTTCAGTCAGCCTAAGTTAGAAGGCGGTAACCATTCCCAGATTCGCCCAAAGTCTTTAGTTCCAGCTCCATCTTCAGCTAGTGCACCAGTACCAAAGTTTAGGAATGACAATCGTTATGGAGCACCAGGCTCCAAAACCTAGGGTAGTGTGAGCAGTGGTTTTACATATCTACTTTGCTAAGAATATGGCAAAAATTACCTAGGTGTGTGTATAGCAAGCAGTGAAGTGTGTTTTGGATGTGGTAAGCCAAGTCATAGGATGCGGGAGTGTAAAGTATTGGCTCAGAGGGGAAAATTTTTCCATCACCAGGGCACCACTTCCAGTACCACTAGTGGTCAACTCCAGAAAAAATTTTATGCACTCTAGTTTCCCCATGATCAGGGAAGTACTTCTGATACAGTTACGGCTACGTTATAAGTTTTACATCTTTATGCTTATTCTTTGTTAGATTCCAAGTCTTTACTTTCTTTGTAATGCTTATGTAGCAGTCAACTGTGGTGTTAGACCCGAAATATTAGCAGAGCCCTCCTCTGCGTCTACCTTAGACTCTAGAAGTAAGGTGGTGACAATTTAGTTTGGGATTTATTAGTTATCCACAGATTTAGAATAATGGCCTTAAGTTAAGGGTGAGATGGCAGAACATGTAACCAAGTCAGACTTTCAAATTTTAGTAGTGATGTCAGTAATGTACGTACTCATTCCTTACATATCAGTTCTATAATCACAGATCATATTCGGGCACATTATTGAAGATAATACATGCTTAAAGTTCCTAGTATAAGGAGTCCTAGTTCACTTAGTACTCAGTTCCAATACAGTCTCAGTTACAGTCTACGTCACAGTCATAGCCCAGTAATCAGATCAGTACCTCCGTTTATAGATTTCAAGAATCCTATTATACGCTTAGTCTTGCATTCTTAAATAATATCGTTCTCACAAATTTATACTTAGTTATATCATGTTACTCAGACAGTCGCTTCCTTATATTCATAATATTCTATAGTTTCAACTCAATTATTCAGACAAGTTACTCAGACTAAGTACAATTCAGTCATACATGCCCAGTATTCAACTATCAACCCTTAAATTTAATCAGATAAGTTAGTATGTCTATGCATTCGTGCTCAGCGCCTATATGAATATTTTTAGTAGTCGCAAGTGAAATGTTGTACTGAGGTATAGTATATTGTTGAGAGGGTATTCGAGGAATATGTCTAAGTTTGAAAATTTATAGTTACAGTGCATAACGCTTAGTCACTTTATTTTAAGATGATGTTTCGTAGGCCTCGCCTTATGTTACATAATTTTTCCAAGTTGGGAGTTCAGCTCGATTTATGTATCATGCTTTAGTTTTAGTTCCCAGATATTCAATCACAATTTAGTTCATGAGTGCCCCGTACATCATCTCGTGCTTTTTCTTAGTACCTTAGTCGAGTCAGCATTCTCGAGGGACATAGCATTCCAAGGGGGAGATGCACTATAAACCCTGAGCTATCATGATCTAAACCTTCTAATTTCAGCCGTAAGCTATGTACTTAAAGGCTCAGTTCAATTTTTGATATTCAGTTTGTGTATTATGTTTTAGACTCATTCTTGTTCTGATGTTTTTATTCATATATTTTCAGGAAATGACCTTAGGATTATCAGTGTTCTTAGCTTAAGGTAACAGTCTTCGTTAGATCTACTCAATTCCATGTTAAGTTACAACTACAATCTTAGTATCAGTTATTGTTGCATATTCAACCATGCATTCATTAATCAGTTCATTCATGTATTCCAAGTATCATATATCCATGTCTAGCATTTAAATTAAGTCTATCAGCAGTACTCAGCTTAATCAGTCTCATTCAAGGATGAATATTCCCAAGGGGGAGATATTGTAATATCCCGCACTTTTACCTAGCTTAAATTCATCCCAAAAATATCAAAAACCTAATTTAAAGATGAATACACTTTTATACAAGTGGAATTTTCAATATTTTAACTTGTCATAGTGTGAGAAATTGAATAAGCTTTCCATCGATACCAAATTTACCCAAATCCGACACTTGAGCAAAGACTTAGAGCCATTTTAGTAGGACAGTGTACCACCTGAGCCATCAGCGCATCACGGAGCAAGCACAAATGGCTGTCAAAAACCAGTAAGACTCCACAATATTGGGGCTTCGCACCGAGGCACAATTTCAGAATTGTCCTTATCCAGTGTGGTACCGCGATACCGGCACATCGCGCTATAATTTATTTTCACATTTGTTAATTTTAAATGTACCAACGTGATTCTATTGTGTTGCGGTGCACTTTCAGTTCACAAACAAAGTGGCAATGTGACACCATCGCGCCATGCCACCAAGTAATATCCCAGTTTTTCTTTTTCCAGTTTTCCAATGTCCCGGATCGGGATTTTTTAATTAATTTTAAGCTTTTAAGTCATTCCAAGGGTATTTGAGTCTTTTTCCATAGCCCTAGTCTGCCTTTAACATAAAAATCAACCCTAATAAACCTTGTTACACACTTATTGATTCAATTTTTCCCCAAACTAAATCATTCTCTCGCAAGAGGCTAAAACCCTATTTCAAGAATCAAGGTCAATTCTCAAGAATTTCTCCAAGAGCCTTCAAGAACTCTTCTTTTCAGGTATGTTAGGTGTTCATATATGGGTTGTTTTCAACTGTAGAGTCTAAGAATTCCTTTTTAAATAAATAAGATCTCAGATTTATGATTTCCATGTTTGACTTAGATTGAATTCATGTTCATGATAGTAGTTGGTTTTCAATGCATGATTTAAGTCCAAGTTTCATGAAATTGAATAGCATGTGTGGTGAATATGTGATTATCTTGACAACCCCTTGAATTTACAAATTGATTAATGTGTCTATGATGTTAATTGTGTTTTAATCCATGATTATTATATGATTCATGAAATTAGATTAGTACTTTATGGGGAATCATATGAATTGCATGCGAAACCTATGGAATTGTAAGTTGGGAATTGTAGTTTCCATGTTTATATGTTATCCATGATTATGTGCATGAAGTTTTGATCCCCAAGTGTTTGATAGAATGTCCATGTGAGTAAACTGATGAAATCATGACATGTTAGTTTATGAACAAGCTTATGCCCTACAAGTGTTTCAAAAAATGCTTATGTGAATTGACTAGTGAAGGCATGACATGTTATTATGAAATCCCATCCATTTATAAGTTAATGTATAACAAGTGTTTGATGAAATGTCTCTATGAATGAATTATGAACAAGTGAACATCATTATGTTATTCAAGACGATGCTTTGCTTTACTTTTGATGCTATCGAGTCCTGGGGATATTTAATACCCGACAATCAAATTGTTTCTTAGAGCCAGTGTCAGTTATAGAATAGTATCAATTATGTCACGATCAGTAGTACTCTTAGTCTATTATGGAATTTAGTAGAATTCAGTCAGTTACAGAACTTAGGAAAACTCAGTAATCTTAATATCAGTTCAGTCTAGTTCAGTATGCCCAGTTCAGTGTCTTTTAGTTGGGAGTAGGATTTAGCACCAAGTGAGCCTAGGGTTGGAGGCACACCTGTTGTTATGATTGGGTCCCTAGAAGTAATCCCTAAGCTCCAGAACTACGTAGCTAGCGTAGGTTATGAGATGTCAACCGTTATATATGACAGACATATATGACTGTAACCAGAATTCATGACTTTACCTGGATGAATCCTCTTTGTTTTACGGGATTTAAGTTTGAAAAGAATCCATAAGAGTTCCTTGATTAGGTTTAGAAAGTCACAAACATCATGGGAGTGACTTCAAGTGAGTGCGCTGAGTTAGTCACCTATCAGCTACAAGATGTAGCCAATATGTGGTTTAATCAGTGAAAGGTAGACAGGTGTATAGATGCAGAACCCATAGAATGGGAAGAGTTTGCTACTACTTTTCTAGATAGATTCTTTCCAATAGAGCTGAGAGAAGCCAAAGTATTAGAGTTCGTCAATCTTAGACAAGGTAGTATAAGCGTGAAAGAGTACTTGCTCAAATTTACTCAGTTAGCCAGGTATGCTCCCCATGTTGTAGCAGACAATAGGTCAAGAATGAGCAAGTTTGTATTTGGGTTGTCAGATAATATGGTTAAGGAGTGCAAAATATTAATCTTGATTAAAGAGATGGACATATCTAGGGTTATGGTCCATGCTCATCAATTGAGGAGCATAAATTTAAGAAGAAGGAAAGAGGGAATAAGAGGACTAAAATAGGTAGCTTTAATTTTAGTCAGCCTAACTCAGAAGGTGGTAACCATTTCCAATTTTTCCCAAAGTCTTCAGTTCGAACTCTATCTTTAGCTAGTGTACTAGTACCAAAGTTCAAGAATGATAATTATGATGGGGAACCCGACTCCAAATCCTAGGGTAGTATGAGAAGTGGTTTTACCTATCCGTTTGGCAAAGAATATGGTAAAATCACCTAGGTCTGTGTAGAGAAAGCAGCAAGGTGTGTTTTTGATGTGATTAGCTAGGTCATAGGATGCGGGAGTGTAGAGTACTGGCTCAAAAGGGAAAAGTTTTGTGTCAGCAGGGCGCCATTTCCAGTACCATTGGTGGTCAATGCCAGAAAAGATTTTATGCACTCCAGTCTCTCCATGATCAGGGAAGTTCTCCTGATATAGTTTTAGGTACGTTATAAGTCTTTCGTCTTTATTCTTATGCCTTGTTATATCCCAGGGCTTTACTTTCTTTGTAACTCTTATATAGCCGTCAACTGTGGTGTCATACCCGAAATATTAGTAGAGCCCTCCTCTGCGTCTACCTTAGACTCTAGAAGTAACGTGGTGACAATTTAGTTTGGGGTTTATTAGTTATCCAAAGATTTAGAATAATGACCTTAAGCTAAGGGGGAGATAGTTGAACAAGTAACCAAGTCATGCTTTCAAATTTTAGTAGTGATGTCAGTACTGTCAGTACTCATGCCTTATATATCAATTCTATAATCGTAGGTCATATTCTTGCACAATATCGAAGACCATACATGGTTACAGTTCCTAGTATAAGGAACTCCAATTCACTTAGTACTCAATTCTAGTATAGTCTCAGTTACAGTCTCAGTCATAGTCTTAGCCCAGTATATTCCCACGTACTGACGCATATTTTATGGTGTTATGAAATTTATTTCATAGGTTCAGACGCTCAGCTTCCTGGCCGCGCTTAGCCAGATTCAGCCAGTAGTAGTAGATTTAGAAGTGAGTCCTCATCTATCAAGGATATGGTTTTATTTTAGTACTTTATCTTAGCAATATTTTAGTTGATGGAGTTAGTTAGGGGATTGTCCCATCAACTTCACTTTCAGAAAGATTTAGTTAGAGCCTTTTCAGACTTGATTTTGAAATAGTATTTCATATTCAGATGTTGTCATTCATTATTAGTATTTTAGATGTTTTGAACCTTATGGGATTTCATTATATTACTCCACAATTATTTCAGTATTATTGTTCAGTGCTCACAGTAGGTACTAGCTCATGGGTTAGCTTGTACTCCCTCGAAATCGTAATCACTATGTAAAGACTGAGGGTAGTCTTGGGTCATTACAAACTTGGTATAAGATCCTAAGGTTCAATAGAGTCCTAAGGAGTCTAAAAATTGTATCGCATAGAGTCTTATGCATGGGTGTGTAACGCACCACACTTATGGACATGAGGCTATGAGCAAGTTTGTAACCAGTGTGTCTGGTTTGGTGCTGAAAGAGTGTAGAACTACAATGCTCAATAGGGATATGGATCTATCCAGTTTGATGATGCATGCATACTATATTGATGCTGATAAGATAAGGGAGAGAGATAGAGTAAGGGGAAATAAGAGGGCCAGATCAAAGAAATTTGAGCATGGTTAAACTAGATCCCATGGAGGAAACCGACCCCAATTTTAGAATTGTTCATCTATGCTAGTGCTTTTATCAGCTAGTGCTCCCGTACCCAGAAATAGGCAGGAACATGGGAAAAGGCCTTCTATTTCCAGATCCTAGAATAGTGTAAGTAACAGGCCCAGTTATCCATCTTGTACAAAATATAGTAGGACCCATCCCGGTGAATGTTTGGCTGAGAAGTAGGGTTGTTTTGGTTGTGTCATATTGGGCCATAGGCTTAAAGAGTGCCTGTATACCAGGAAGGGGAGCAGAGATGTGCGACCTCCGACTCAGGCTACAAGTGCACCAACTTCTTTAGCCCGTCCAGCCCCTCCTTAGGGCACTTCATTCAGTACTGCTGGTTTTCAGCTCCAGAATAGATTCTATGGTTTTCCATCCTGCTAAGAGTAAGAGGATTCTCCGGATGTTATTACTGGTATGCTCCGTATTTTTCACTTTGATGTTTATGTGTTGTTGGACCTTGGGTCAAATTTCTCTTATATGACTCTATTAGTTGTTGTGAATTTTTAAATGAGTTCTGAAAAGATCCCTGAGCCTTTCCTGGTTTCTACTCTAGTAGTTGAGTCAATTATTGCTAAGCAAGTGTATAAAATGTGTCCTGTCACTATTCTTTAGAGAGTCATATTTGCTGATTTGATAGAGTTGAAGATGGTTGACTTCAATATTATTCTGGGTATGGATTGGCTTCATTCTTGTTATGCATCTATCGATTGTCGTACCTATGTAGTTAAGTTTTAGTTTCCTGATGTGCCAGTCTTCGAGTGGTCCGGAAATTCAATATCTCCTAAGAGTCACTTTATATCCTATCTTAAAGCCAAAAATCTAATATCCAAAGGTTTCATCTATCATGTAGTTTGAGTTAAGGACACGAAGTTTGAGGCTCCGACTATTCAGTCAGTCAGTATAGTTAATGAGTTTCCTGATGTCTTTCTGAAAGATCTCCTAGGGGTACCTCCTGATAGAGAGATAGAGCTTGGGATTGACCTTTTTCTTGATACACAACTTATTTCTATTCCTTTATACTGTATGGCACCCTTAGAGCTTAAGAAGTTGAAAAAGCAACTCAAAGATCTCCTAGATAAGGATTTCATAAAGCGTAGTATTTCTCATTAGGGCGCATCCTTCTTGTTCGTGCAGAAAAAAGATGGTGCTTTGCATATGTCCATTGACTATCATCAGCTAAATAAGGTTACAGTTAAGAAAAAGTACCCTCTTCCTAGAATTGATGACCTATTTGATCAGTTGCAAAGTGCAAGTTATTTCTCAATGATAGACCTTAGATCCGGCTATTACCAGCTTTAAGTAAGGGAGTGTGATATCCTAGATACATCCTTCTGAACCCATTATGGTCACTTTGAGTTTCTAGTCATGTCTTTTGGGCTAACTAATGCTCCAACGGCTTTTAAGGACCTCATAAATCTAGTGTTCAGAGAGTATCTTGATATGTTTTTCATAGTGTTCATAGATGATATCCTTCTATACTCTCGTACTGAAAATGACCATGTGGATTATCTTAGAATTGTCTTGCAAGCTCTTAGAGATCATCAGTTGTTCACCAAATTCAGCAAGTGTGAATTTTGGCTATGGTTTGTAGCCTTTCTAGGTCATATTATTTTGGTTGAAGGCATTAGAGTTGATCCCCAAAAGACCGAAGCTATAACAAATTGGCTTAGACCCATCTCCCCGTCAGACATTAGAAGTTTCTTGGGTCTAGCAGGTTATTACCACAACTTTATTGAAGGTTTGTCATCTATTGCATCTTCTATGTCTAGAATGATCCAAACGAATAATAAGTTCCTATGGTCAAATTTTTGCGAGAAGAGTTTTCAGGAGTTGAAGACTCGACTCACTTCAGCCTCATTGTTGACATTACCTGATGGTATAGATGATTTTGTGGTGTATTATGATGCCTCTAGAGTTATTTTAGGTTGTGTGTTGATGCAGAGAGGTAAGGTTATAGCCTATACCTCTAGACAGTTAAAGCCTCATGAGATGAATTACCCAACCCATGATCTAGAGTTAGCTGCTATGGTCTTTGCTTTACAAATCTGGAGACAATATTTGTATGGTGTTTATGTGGATGTGTTCATAGACCACAAGAGCCTGCGGTATATATTTACTCAAAGAGAGTTGAATCTTCGTCAGAGGAGATGGTTAGAGTTTCTAAAAAATTATAATATGAGTGTTGTATATCATTCGGGCAAGACCAATGTAGTGGCAGATCCCGTTACTAGGTTGTCTATGGGCAGTGTGGCTCATGTAGAGAAGGATAAGAAAAAGTTGGTTCTTGATGTACATTATTTGGTTAGACTGGATGTTAGGTTGCTTGACTTAGCTAAAGGTACTGTTTGGGTTCAGAGTAGTTTCGAATCCTCTCTGGTTTTGGAAGTGAAGGAGAAGTAAGACATGGATACTAATTTGGTCAAACTGAACGAGTCATTTAAGGACTAAAAGGTAGAGGTTTTCTCCCAAGGGGGAGATAGGGTGTTGAGATGTCATGATAGGTTGTGTATCTTATGCGTTGGTGATTTGAGGTAGAGAATTATAGCTGAAGCGCATGGTGCGCGGTATTCTATTCATCTCGATGCTACAAAGATGTACTGTGACTTACAAGAAATCTATTGGTGGATTGGCATGAAGAAGGATATAGTAGAGTTTGTGGCAAAATATGCAACTTATCAACAGGATAAGGTAGAGCACCAAAGACCTGGTGGTAAGTTTCAAGAGTTTAGTATCCTCACTTGGAAGTGGGAAGGGGTGAATATAGATTTCGTAACTGGTTTACCTCTTTCGCCTCGTCATCGTCATCGTGATTCTATTGGGTAGTTATAGACAGGTTGACTAAGTCAACATATTTCTTGCCAGTGCATACATTTTATACAGCTGAGGACTATGCTAAGTTGTATATTTTAGAGTTAGTTAGATTGCACAGAGTTCCCTTGTCTAGTATTTCGAATAGGGGCACCTAATTCACTTCTTAGTTATGGAGGGCTTTTCAGAAGGGTCTTGGTACCTAGGTTCTTTTGAGTTTTGTTTTTCATCCGCAGACAGATGGTCAGGTTGAGAGGACCATCCAGACTCTGGAAAATATATTAAGGGCAAGTATTGTTGATTTCAAAGGTAGTTGGGATGAGCATTTTCCACGGATTTAGTTTGCATATATCAATAGTTATCACCTGAGTATTCCAATAGCCCCATTTGAGGCTTTGTATGGGAGGAGATGTAGATCACCCAAAGGTTGGTTTGAAGTGGGTGAAGCTGCTTTGATTAGGACTGATGTTGTGTTTGAGGCTTTGGAAAAAGTTAAGTTGATTAGAGAAAGGTTGAAGTTTGACAGGCCAGAGTCGTCAGAAGTCATATGCAGATATGAGAAGAAGAGATCTTGAGTTTTAGGTGGGTGGCTTGGTGTATCTGAAGATTTCACCCATGAAAAGGGTAAAGAGGTTTGGTAGAAAGAGGAAGCTTAGTTCCCGTTGTCTAGGCCCTTTTAGAGTTCTGAGATGTATTGGGAAAGTAGCCGATGAAGTTGAGTTTCCCGCAGATCTATCAGTTGTTCATCCCGTCTTTCACATCTCCATGCTTAAGAAGTGAATTGGTGATTCCACTGTTGTAGATCATTCAGAGAGCTCAGATATTCGGACTAGTCTTTCTTACGAAGAGATTCCAGTCAAGATTCTAGACCATCAGACTCTCAGACTAAGGAACAAAGAGGTTCCCTTGGTAAAAGTTCTTTGGCAGAACTAGTCAATTGAGGGTGCAGTTGGGAAGCAGAAGCACACATACGAGCCAAGTACCCATACCTCTTCTCTACAATATTTGATCTAGTTGAAGGTATTATTCTTCCTTAATTCAGTTCCTTTCCAATCATAGATTCAACTATGTGGTTATTCTTTATAAGTTCTTGCACTTTTCAATGTATTCAAAGGTTTAGAAAGATATGAGGTCAGTTCAGCCATTTGTTGCACCTGTGCAGCCTTAGCTTCTCGGTATTTTAGTCTAACGAGTGACATTCGAGTATGAATGTTTCCAAGGGGGAGATATTTTAAGACCCCACAAAGCTCCCTCGTAGTCTAAGCCTTCCAAAGTGATTAGTGTTTAAACCGTATTGAATTTTCCTAATTTTGAATTTTTATCACATGGGAAATTGAATTATCTTTCCAAAGATACCATTTTATCAAAATTAAATGCCGGAGTAGAAAGTTATGGCCGAATTATAGAAAGCGGTCTGAACCACCCAGGTGCGATGGAGAGGGTTGATGGACCGTCGAGCTAGCGACGGACCATCGCCAAAACCAGCGCAGTAGAGGCAGTGAGTCCACCTTCTGGCTAGGTGCAACGGAATGCCCGAGGGACCATCGATCTAGCGACGGACCATCACCCAAGCCATAGCATTTAATGCAGTAATTCCCATTCTGGACCAGGTGCGACGGTCCGGTCGACGGACCATCGCACGAGCCGTCGCAGATTCCGTTCAGTATTTTTAAGTCATTTTTAAAATGGGATTTTTGATATTTTTCTACCTTTGAACACCTAGATATATCCAAAAAAAAGTAGATAACTTCAGATTCATCAAAAATATCAAGAGCTAGGATTTTCTCCTTCAAGAACATACCCAATTCCTTATCCAAGAACTTCAAGATCCCACCATAGTTTCCATAAATTGAGTTAATATTCAAGCTTCCCAAGTCAAAAGCTTCAAGAACCCTCCCTCAAAAGTACGAAAACAAAGTCTCAAGCAAGCTTGTTCATCTACAAGTCGTAATCTAAGGTATGTGGGGTTTGAACAAGGGTAACCCTTTTATCTTTGTGCCCAAAGGTTTACTTTAAATTACAAAATTTCTGCAATTTAGGAGATTTTCCATGAAATTAAGTTAGGGTTCATACCTACTTTCATTATTTGCATGATTGTGAGATTTCCTATGGATTAAAAGTTGAATTACCTGATTTTATCTATATTTATTGATTAAATTTACAGATTTTAAGAAACTTTATGAGTAATCGCATTACCAAACATGAATTTTGAGATACCTGACTTGAGATTTCTATTTGGACCAATAAACCCCCTTTAAAGATTGTTGTTCAAGATTGTTTGGGTCATAAGCACCCTACGGCTAAGATATTTTTAGATTTTAGTTAAAGATTTTACCTTTTGGGTCTAAGCTAAGATAGGGATCCACATTAATTATGGCTTAAAATCAAGCGAAATATTTTTGGTCTTTATTATAGAACCTTGAATTATTGTAAGGTGGATTTCCTAAATGTTGTGAGCTTAAGTATGGGAATAGTATTTAGCACCGAGTTGGGTATGATTCCATGGTCTCATGCCCCAGAACTACGTGCCCCCGTAGGTTTTTGATATACCTCTAGTGGGTTAAGATAGTGATCACTAAAGTTAAGGTTCTATTCTGATGGCAAGGGTAGAGCAACTCTCCCCAATGTAGGCCCCATGTTGCTCACATGGTTTATGTCGGTCAGAAGAAAATCCCAAAGAAGTCCCCTAATCCACTTAAGATAAAAGTTTATATGCTGGAAGTTTGATTTTGAGATTCCCAAAGTCCTAAAATCTCCAAGTTTTAAAGAAGCCCCTTATTCTCCATTAGGTAATAGTATAAGTTTTGAAAGTTATTGTTTCTTTAAGATGTCTCTTTCTTACAGGTTTTGAGAATAAGATGGAGATTATAGATTTTATAACTAAGTGTAATAGCTAACTAGATTTGTACTATATGCTTCATTATACATGATTTATGAGATTCAGATTTCAGTTTTAGTCAAGCTATGTGAGTCATTCATATCAACATGCATGTTTCATAAGGAATGATAACATTGTTTACTTAAATGAATACACCCCCATATACTCAGTAAATCATAAAATTATTGATCCACATATACGTCTTTGTACTACATTGTGTCATATGTAGGTTCAGGTGCTCAGTCTCAGCAGTGACCATGATTCCCGAGTACTTTGGTCTACATTCCGCAGTTGGTGAGTTGTCAAGGTTCGAGGACCTATTTCTCGGATTTTCAATTGTTATTGATTTTAGTTTAATCGATTTATTTGGGGGTTTTTACCAATGACTCTCTAGTTCTTAGTAAGTAGAGTCTTGTTAGACTATCAATTGAAGTTTTGTTCTAGATTATTAGTTTTTTGTCATCCAGACATTGTTTCCAGTTATTTCAGTTCATATTTAACGCAATAAAGTATGATTGTTTGGATTGTTTATTGTAAAGTATGTTCGAAACTTAGTAGCAGTCTCAAAAGGGTTAGCTTGGGGCTACTTGTAGTCCTAAGCACCGTGTGATGTCTCAGGATGATATTTTGGGGAGTTACAGTAGCCAGCGTAGGTTTTGAGACGTCACCGTTAGATATGACTGACATACTAAGAGATCACCTGCTAGATTAAGGCTGATCTCAGGGGTCACCCGTTAGTTAGTACTGACACCACAATAGTTATCTTTACCCGTAGCATGGTACTGACACCCTTCTAATTGGGGTTACATATTGGAGCCCAGCTCAGTTATCTTCTCTTATTTAGGGCATGTCGGTTAGATAATTACCTTCCACAGTTTCAGTTTCAGTCTTTAGTTTAGAACTCAGCTCAGTTTTACAAAATCAGGGTTGTCAGACACAGTCAGTCATTATCAGTAATTTCAAATATCAATTATACAGTTAGCAGAACTAAGTACTTAGCTTTAGAAAAGCTTAGTTATAGTATACACGTACTCTTATGTTCAGTTACTCTTTATTATTTCGTCAGTTATTGTTCATGCAAATGAACCCTTGCATTCAACCTTACCTCATCTAGCATACCAGTATATTCCCACATACTGACGTATACTTTTCGGCACTATGATTTTTTATATCATAGGTTCTGATGCTAAGGTTCCTGAACGCGCTTAGCAAGATTCAGCTAGCATTAAAAGGTTTAGAAGTGAGTCCTTATCTATCAAGGATATGTTTTTGTTTCAGTACTTCAGCTTAGCAGTATTTTAGTAGATGGAGTTATTTGGGGGATTGTCCCATCAACTCCACTTTCAGACAGACTCAGTTAGAGGCTTTTCAGACTAGATTTTTAGATAGTATTTCAGATTCAGATGTTATTATTCATTATTAGTATTTTAGATGTTTTAAAACTTATGGTGTTTCAGTCTATTATTTCTCAATTCTTTCAATATTATTATTCAATACTCATAGAAGGTACTAGATCATGGGTTAACTTGTAGTCCCTCGTGATCGTAAGCACCATGTAACGTCTAGGGGGTAGTCTCGGGTCGCTACAATAATCAAACTTGAATTGTCTTCTTTGTCATTGTATACAGTTAATTATCAAACTAGAAAAAAACTATGGCATATCCATTCATCATGCACCAATACCATTATATGTATATATGAATGTACATGATCCAAAATGTAAACTATCACTAACACAACCACAAACATAATAAGTCCAAGAAGATATACAATATCAATTAAAGAATAAGTAAAAGAACTCACCACGACGTCCCATACCACCTAGAAGTACACACAAGGAGCAATCAACTAAAGAACTCATCACGGTGTTCCATCATATCTACTTCTAAATATCCGAGGTTCACAACTTTTCATATCTACGATTTCCATAATACCCATCAATGGTCATTTACCAAGATTCATGATCATTATCAATTACCATAATTGAGTTAACATACACCTTGGAAATCATAACCATATCCATATATTCATTAAGAAATCTATGCCATTTTACAAACATAATTACTAGTAAACACATTTTAACTAAACAAGGTCCACTAACTAGAATTCTAGTCTTCTAGACATCAAGTCATATAACCACTTTATATAGAAAAAGAGTTATCACCTAACTCATTTTACTAGGCATAATGCCATAACTTTACTATTTATTCTAGCAAAATGTGTCTTCTAGGTGACCCCTTAATGCTACACATAATTACACTTACCAATTAATCTTTACTCGTTTTTCGATATATTCTACTTATTTTTTTTAATTAGCATTAACAAGAGTCACGCCATTTAACAAGTGATTAATGGTAGAGAATTATAGGCAACTTTCAAAAGATAATCTCCAATCCCTAATGCACATACGGGCGGAGTCATTCAAGGAAATAACCACACATTAATGCACATGTTTTTATATATTCTTACCATATATTACATCACCATAACATCAATATATCATCCAATTTTACCAGGAATCACCTAAACATCAATATATCCTCCGGCTTTGATGGGCATCAACATACATTAATATATCCTCTGATTGTGTTGAGCTTCAATATATCATCAATATATTATCTGGCCTTTCCCAATATCCTCCAGACTTGCTAGGCATCGACATATGCAAATATATATAGGTGTATCCAAATCATTGGCCGGTACAAGTCCCACAAATAATAGAATGTAAAAGAATCAAGGAAAGATATTAGTAGTATCTTACCATTCATTATCAATACTTTATAATAGTAGGTGCATAAACATGTATACCCATATCGTATGAACACTCAACTCATTACCGGGATTTACATGATTATTTGCATAGTAACTTATAAGTCATGATTATACTTTCTGGAGACTCTTTTATTAGACATGCCTCACAATACTCGTACAAAGGGGTTCTTTGGCGCAATATAAGTTTATTCCCTTGGCTTGATCATACTATTAGTAATACCATATTCCAAGGTGCACATAGTGAACTAGCCAATAAATTAAGTAATAGCATAGTCATGGATCTAATTTACAAGACTATCCATTGCTATCTAAATTGAGGCAATAAGATAAAAAATCAAGTATGCACATAATCCCTAAGATGAACATCATGAATGAAACATTCAATAGGTTTATCCATCATACTACCCAAAGCATATTCTAGGCGTTCAATACATAGATAAGTCTCTAATGAAGTGACATAGTTGAAGCTTAAGGTGGGTAAAGCTATACTTTTAGTATCTTAAATTATCTTCTTCAAGTCTTACTTTTACCCAGACTTTGACTAGGTTGTCTATATCATGTACAAAACCTTGTCAATCCACACTAGTTCTATAGTTCCATCCTTTCTCAAGTATTACTCCTAAGTAATCCAAAGCATCTAGGCCCAAACTCACCTCTAGGCATACCCAGGTCAGCTTACTCTTAGGATAAGTGAACAAGTAACTTTTGTATTAATAGAGCAACTAGAGCATTCTCATGTTATTCACGAGATAACAAGTCCAACTAACCAAGTTTCTAGACTATGGGTGAATTATCACACTTAATGTGTTCAAGGCCTATGTGATTAAACTAAACCTAAGCATTGCCATATACCAATTCATTATCTATGCCCCCACCCAATCTTACCAAGATATCAAAGTAATATAATAATAAAGCTCAATCCAACTACAAGTAAGCCTAACCTAACTTGAATCTAATATAGCTCACGAACCAACAATCTGTGGTTTCCCTATACTCAAAGCATCATCCACGAGCCAAGATATCTACAACAAAATTAATGAATTATTATGAGAATAGCAACACCCATATTTTACCATTGTACTTTGGGTCCAAAATGATACCCAAAACCACTAAGTAGGTCCCACATATAGAAAATGAGTATCTGAGACCAACCCATTTCTCAACTACCATTAGGGAGTTATAACTCTTAATAAATTTGTGCAAAAAACCATATTTGTGGCTAAATTCTAGTCTCAAGCCATTAGGGGTTTTTGGTCTAACAATCAAGAATATAACACAAAAATTAAAAGAATATTACCTTAGATTTGATGCTAATCATGAATATAAAAGTTATTAAGCTCCCAATCAATACCCAACACACACTATAAAGACTACTCTCTCTATTAGGGTTTTAGAGGATCAAGACATGAAATAAAGGCAAATTTTTGGCTAAGATTACACATAAATACACCTAGCCCAGGACCTCAGGAGTAGAGATTATGTACACGCGCTTGTCATGATAATGGCCATCATGGTCACACTCAAACCACCACCATCATGGTATCTCCAGACAAATTAGAAGACAACTAAACTGAGTAAACGAGATATACAACCACACTGATTTTGATATTTTAGATTCATTGGTGAAATCAGATTTTCTATCCAAGGCCTTGTTACTAAAAATTTTTCTTGATGGATATTTTGAACCAACAAATATTTCTAAGTGGTGAAATGGTTCTAAAAAGTAAATAAACTGCTAGGTAATTGAACTATCAATTCCAGCAAGTCATAAATGACTTGGGGAAGCTATGGGAAAGCTCTCAGGGTTAAAATAAGTGGGATAATTAGAAATGACCTGAAGGGTCACTACAAATTATTTGTCCAAATTCATTACTCATTCTAATTCAGTTCTCTAACTAAGGAAATAAAATATGCGATCTTTCTCTAATCTAAGGGATATTAGTCTAAGAAACTTCATTAATATGAAAATTTCTACAATTGTTCATGATGGACTAGAATTTATTCTTCCTGAGTTAATATCAAGAAACTAGTATGATTTTTTGAAACAAATGAACATTATTTAAAATGTATTATTAAATTAAGAAATTTTTATAGTTATCAAAATGACAAGTAAGCCTACCAATGTGGTCATCAATCTTGATATGACTAAATTATATGGAAGAGTCTCATGTTTTTTTATGAGTATTAATTAATAGGCAATCACAAGGATTCTTTTATTAAACCAGATGAGCTAAACAAGGAGACCCTATATCTCCTACATATGAATTTATGGATGTGTTTCCTAAAGATTTCTTTGGTATGCCTTCGGACCATAATATTGATTTTGTTATTATTGTGGAGTTGAGAACTAAGTCCATTTCTTTCCCTCCTTATAGGATGGCCCTAATGGAGTTTAAGAAGTTGAAGAAGTAGTTGGAAGATCTACTTAGTAAGTGGTTTATTAGACTTAGTATATCTCCTTGGGGTGCACTTTCCTTATTTAGGAGTAAAAAGAATGGTTCTATGTGTGTGTGTATTAACTATAGGTAGTTAAATGAAGTGACGAAAAAGAACAAGTATTGTCTTTCTTGCATTAATAATTTATTTCACCATCTTTAGGGTGTGTGGTGTTTTCCAAGGTTGATTTGAGATCTAGGTACCATCGGTTGTAGATTAGATCATCGGATGTCTCAAAGATAGTTGTTTGGACTCGATATGATTGCTATAAAGTCCTGGTCATGCTATTTAGGATGACCAATTCCTATGTAGAATTGATTAAGTTGATGAACTTGGTATTTCAATCGTATTTATGGATGACATCTTTGTTTATTCCAGTAGTGAGGTTGACTATGTGAAGCATTTGATGATTGTATGATGAGAAATTGTGTGCTACATTTAAGAAGTGTAATTTTTTTTGAATTTTATCTCTTTCTTAGGTCATGTATTGACAAAGGATGGTATTATGGTTGATCTGGCAAATAATACAGTGATTTGTGATTAAGCTTGACCTACTTCTTTTTTTGAGATTCATTTCATAAAGGTTTTACCATTTATTCTAGCTTTTTTAACCAAGGTGACTCACAAAAAGTGGTTTTTTAGTGGTTGGATGTGTGTGAGAAAAGAATTTAAAAGCTTAAAAAATTATTGACTTTTGCTTCCAATTTAACTTTTTTGAAGGAAGGTGTGGGTTTTATCGTGTTTTATGATACTTTACTTTTTGGTTTGGGTATGGCGTTGATGCAAGATGGTAAAGTGATTTCTTATGCCTCTCATCAATTGTAGCCTTATGAGAGAAATTACCTTACCCATGATTTGGAGTTGGCAGTTGTAGTATTTGTGTTGATGTTGTGGCATGAAAACTTTAATGGAGTTTCTTGTGAGATTTTTAGACCAATGTAACCTTCAGTACTTCTTAGTGTGACCTTAATATGAGCTAACAACATTGCCTTGAGTTTCTTATGTATAATCACATCACTATTTTGTACCATCTGAGAAAGGTTAATATTATTGCAGATGCCTTGAGTTGGAAGTGGCCTAGTATGGAGAGTTAAGCTCATCTCTTGACCCAGGAGTGGCCTTTAGCCTTGTAGGTTCAGTCTTTATCTAACTAGATGTTTAGGCTTGATAATACGCCACCCGGGCATATTTTAACCTTTATTGATGCTAGATCTTTCATGATGGAACATATTTGAAATCACTAGTTTAATAATGATAGTTTGAGGGTGATTTGGGAAAAAGTGTTGAGTGGTAAGTCTAAGCAAGAATCTCTTGATTATGACGTTGTATTAAGGATTAGTGGCTAAGATTGTGTGCCATTCAGAGATTGGGTGATAATTATTTTATAGAAGGCTCATGCTCTAGATATATTCTATCTATCCATGTGTGACGAAGATTTATCATGATTTCATCATTATTGGTGGGGTGGTATAAAGAAGAATATGGAAAATTTGGAAGATCACTACTTTATTTGTCACTAGGTGAAGGTCGAGCATCAATGACTAGGTGATTTGTTTAAATGTTTACCCATTCATACGTGAAAATATGAACATTTCACTTTGGACTTTTTGACTTGGTTTCCTAGTGCTTCTTGTGCCTCTAATATTATTTGGGTCATTGGATTTTATGGACATATCAGTAAATTTTATCCCCATTAAGATTCTCTTCGGTGTTGAGACGTTTGCCACTATCTATATCTGTGAGATAGTTCTTCTTCATGGGGTATCCATGTTTATTATTTCAAATAGAGGCTCTGTGTTCACTTATATATTTTAGTGGACTTTTCTAGAGAAGTTGGCTACTATGGTGACCTTAGCACAACTTTCCACCCCAGATGTACGGTCATGCGGAGAAAATTATTTAGGTTTTGTAGGATATCCACTACAAATATGTGATGGATTTTGTAGGTTAGTTGGAGCATCAAATAAACTTGGCAAAGTTTGCATATAATAATAGCTACAGTTTGAGTATCGAGATTGACCCTTTCGAAGCATTGTATGGTAGACATTACTTATCACCTATGAAATGAACCTCCAAGTTATTTTCTTCATTTCAACATATTTTTATTTTTTAGAGATTTCTTATAGCTACCCCAATTAATTTGTGACTTTTTAGAGCCGATAGTTAAATTATCTGGAAGTTTGTTTGGTTTTTACGACTAATTTTCTATTTTAAAGTCTTCATTAGATAGAATTGGATAAAAAGCAAAAACTTTGATAAAATGACCTTGTATATCAATTCTGATAGTTCCACCAGCTCCAGAATATTGTTTTTACGCTAGGTGGACCTTTTGTTCGGGTTACAAGGCTTCCAAATATATTCTGGGCTATTGGTTAAAAGGTAAGAAATATGGAATTTAGGAGTGGGACCCACTTTTCATCAAAAGGACCTCAGATCAAAATTTTGACTGTGCCATTGAGTTCGTAACATCAAATTTGATAAGGTAGCATAGTTTGCTAGCCAGGGTTTCGAACTAATCTCGAGGGGTCAATGGAGACTTGGAAAAATACAAGTCTCCAATTGCTTCACACAGCTGATGCATCATCTAAAGCAGCCCATTGGGCTCTATTGAGGAGGTTGCTTAAGCGGATGCTGCTTTAGCATCCTTTTAAGCATTTTAGCAGCCCTAGACAGTTGCTTTAGTAGCAGTATTATCGCTAAAGAACAAGACATTTTAGTGCAGGCTTGTCCATTTTAGCAACATGCCAGTTAAGCGAGAGTACCACACTAGCTGCACCAAGGAGCTTTAGTGCAGAACATTAAAGCAGTCCAGTGCTGTAATGACCCTTTAGCTCATTTGCTCTCTCTCCACTTATTTTTGTCATTAGACCTTTTCTATAGTCATGTTATGTAATTTATAACTTATTAGAGCTGACAGTTTGGTTAACGGGCAGTTCATTTGGTTTCTAGAGCCAATTCCATAATTTAAAGTCTTAGTTGGTAGGCCACTGGGAAAAAACATTAGTCAAACGACCTTGAATGCATATTCTAACTATTCCCGCAACTCTTAAATATCAATTTTAGGCTATAAGGACTCTTGGTTTAGGTCCCAAGGCACTTTGGTTCAATTCGACCTATTAGTCGAAAAGTTAAGAAAATGGAAATTTGGTGTGGGACACATTTTTTATCGAAATGACCTCAGATGGAAATTCTGATTTTGTCAATGAGTATAGAACATCAAATTTGATAAGGATAAATAGTCTATTTGCGTATATGCATTCCGAATGAATCCCGAGGGATTAGTGGCGACTTGGAAAATCCAAAGTCTATTATTGTATCTAGTGCATCATGATAGAGATTGTTTTGACTACAATCGGGACTCCTTTTGCAACTCCAATTTATGGTGATCTGATAACTTTGTCGTGGTAGAGAATCCTATAAAAGTTGCACTATATCACGACAACAATAATCGATTTGTGATAGTGACACCCAAGAACCTGATATGTGATAATTAGACCCTTTTTGTACAGTTTTGCTCATATTTCGTCCATTCTCTTGATACAAAAACTCTAAATAAGGAGATAGTTTGGAATTGAGGCTTATGGGTGATTTATGAGCTTGGCTCACACTTGTTTTTGGGATTATTTTCTGATTTGTGGTAAAATGTCACCCTTTTCATGGTAGAATATCCTATTTTTTACTGTGCCATAAGCTCCAAAACTTTGATTTTAGGCTAGGTGGATCCTTGGCTTAGGTACCTAGGCTTACAAATTAGTTTTGGGTTATTGAGTAGATTATATGAAAAATAGGACTATAGGTGTGGGCCCTTTTTTATTCCAAAACGATCTTCCATGGAAGTTTTTATTACTCAATTGGATCCATAATGTGGTTTGCACTACAATTTCACTATTGGATCATGTTTACAAGGTTCTGGATGAGTTCACAGGGCCAAAACAAGCTTCTGGCTTTGCTGGTGCTGACGTGTTCGGATTACAACCAAAAAATCACAATAGCGACATTTTTAGCCTTTGATCAGGTAGTGATAGCGACCAAAAGTTTGCAATCATGACCACCAGTGATTATAAAACCCCATGTTTGTATTAAAAAAAAAATTGTTTGAAAAATAGAGTGGTGGCTGAACCCTAGAACACCGATTTCAAAGTTTGAGATTTTTCCATCCAACAATGGCTAATACGGCCGTTGGTCAGCCAAATTCAGTGGCTATCCTACTCACTCTTGAGAAAAGCATGGATAATTTCCTAGCTTTAACATCTGAAAACATTAAAAAAATTCAAACCTAAAAAAATCAAAACCATCCTCTCCAAAGCTTACCATTTGACTCATTTGAAACATAACACAAGACAGGATAATTCAAATGCACAAATTGAACCTATTCAAATCAAGAAACCTAACTTCATTAATTGTGTATCTCATGAATGATGGACCGAAGAAAAACTAGACAGAATGAATTTTATTGAAGGGATTCATTATGTTATCATTGGGAAGTTCTCATATTAATGGACTGACTTGGATGATCTTCATATTCAACTACATAAACAAATCAATGTGAAAGAAAGATGCACCATTGGGTTGTTGATAATGGCTTAGATCTCTTTACTGAATCATAAGCCTACATATTTTGTGAAAGAATCACTTTTCTCATTAGCTTCAGCCGTAGGGAGATAATTCATTTGGATGCAACTTTTTTAAACAAGACAAGACCTAGTTATGCTAGGGTTAGGGCATAGGTTAATTTACTTGCTGATCTTCCTTCATTTATTAAGATAGAGATATTGAATTCAAAAAATATAGAATATAGAGTATAGAGGGTGAGGATTCAATATAATTTTTTACCTAAGCACTGCAGGATGTGTATTCTACAAGAAAATAATGAAGCTGACTATAGGGTACTACAAACTGAGTTGAAGCAAGTATTTGAAGAAGATAAGAATAAGCAACATAATCATAGGGTACAAATACAATAAGAGGAAAAGTGAAGCATCAGTAGTTTCATTAGAATATGTTGCAACCTACAAGAAGCACATTCCCTAATAAAGGTTATCAAAGAAAGGAGGCTATCAACCTGAGAAAATTGGTACAACTAATCAGTTCAATTCACTAAAAGAGGAAATAGAGAAGAACATGAAGAATCATAAGGAAGTTATTAATTAGAATATAACCAGGATGATGGTATAAATAGCGAAGAGGGGAATAACGGGATGTTAACAAAGGACTTGGTAACCAAGTCATTTCATCAGCTTGCAGAAGCATCTATTATAGATATCAAGAATCAAGATGAATCAACAAATTAGGAGACAAATAATTAACATCAGAATAAGTTGACTACCACAAAATAATAAAAAGCTCACTATCTGTTGAAGAGAATAAGGAAGTAGCGAAGGAGTAGGTGAATCAACAAAATATGCAAAGTAAGGTTAGTAGAGATATTTAAAGAAACAAAGTTAATAATGTTAATTACCTTCAAAAAGTAAAACGTGTAATGATCCTAATTTTTTAGAGAAGGAAAAAGTCAACAATGTAGAATAGATGAATAATGAATTAAGTTTTTATTGATATTCCATTAGCTATTAAGGATCTAGTAGGACCAATGTTCTGGGGAGATTCAGAACAACAAAATTAAGTACTTCTTGATATACTCACTTATCAATATGATATAATCGAGGGAGTTATTGGCTATTGGAAGGGGTTAAGGAGGTGAATACTCCATTAGCTATTAAGGATCCAGTAGGACCAATGTGCTGTGGAGATTCAGAACAACCAAATTAAGTACTCCTTGATATACTCACTTATCAATATGAAGAAGTCGAGGAAGTTATAGGTCGATTGGAAGGGGTTAAGGAGGTCAATACTAATGAGAATCTAGATGACTAGATATTGAGAGATGCAGATGTTTCTCAAAGGATTGATAAACTGATTGAACAAATAAGGAAAAGTAAAGAGCAACCTATCACTGAAAAGACCTTGCCAAGCAGATCTCATCCAAAAAAGGAGAGCATCAACTCTTTGAATAAATAGTTTTGAAAGCTATAGTCTGGAATATTAGACCTGTGAATTCACAAAAGGCATTCCATAGAGTCTAGATGTTATATAGGGTACATAAATTTGCTTTGTAGCAATATTGAATCCATTTTGGCATATCAAATACTTAAATAAGTATTGAGAAAGATTGTAGATGCAACATATGTTCCATAGTTGCAATGGCAAATGATGGTGTTTTGTTAATAATAGTGGTAATTCCATAATAAAAAGTGATACTAAAAAAAACACTCTTTGCTGATTCAGGATCAATCTATGGGATTAGGTTTTATGCTAACACTTGTATGTGTTAAATTTGTCAAAAATAAAAGAGTGGAATTATAGGACAGTATTTTCCCTATTTCTAATAGAGTATCAGGTCCATGGCTCTTTGGAGGTGATTTTAATAGAATTTTAAATGCTTCAGACAAGATAGGTATAGTGCTAATAGTTATAGCAGATGTAGAAGACTTTAAAGATTGCGTTGAGCCTTATGATATGAGACAAAATATTTACAAAGGCAACCCTTTTATATATACGAATGGAAGAACTGGGGAGGATTGTATATTTGAAACAAAGTATAAGTTGTTTGTTCATGAAGATTTTCAGCGTAAGATTAATTCTATAGAGGTGGAATATCTAGCCAGAGATGGTTCTGATCATGCACATTTATTACTAAAATGTGAGAATAGTGATTTTAAATTGCATAAATAATTCCAATTCTTTAATTTTTGGATAGATCATTAAAAATTTAAAGATGTAGTCTTAAGGAAATAGGGTGTAGATTATTCTGCTAGTCCTTTTAATGACTTTATAAGGACGACCAAAAAAGTCAAGAAAGCTCTTTCAATGTAGAGCAAACAAACATTTGGAGACATTTTTAGAAGCTTATTATTAGAGAGATGATTGATAAAGTGAAAGAGAAACTCATTAAGGAGAACCTTACTTCAATGAATAGAATTATGATGCAAAAGGCTAGAGCCGAACATATTAAATATCTTCAATTGGAGGAAATCTTCTGTTATCTGAAAGCAAGGTATGATTGGTTTTAAAAGTGGTGATAGAACTATAAAGTTTTTTCATAGCATTGTCAAAGGGATAATAAGTAAACTTAATATATCTAAAAGTATTAATGATAATGGTTGTTGGATAGAAGAGGAAAGCCAAATTCCTGATGAGGCCATAAAATTCTACCAAAACAAATTCATACAGGAATGAGAAACAACTGAATTTCCATTACTGAAGAATATTCCAGAGCAAATTTCTGCCAGGAAAATAAGATGTTATAGGACAATTCAAATCATTTGGAAATTAAGGTGTTGGTTTTTAAGTTAAATGGAGAGAGTGCTTATAATACCCCAAGATTCTAACCAATAGTGCAACCATGACTCAAGCTCATGAGAAATAAATTATAGTGTTTTCATTTTTTTCTGATCAAGGGTGATGTGTATTAAGGCCTCAAATATGTCCTAGCGATTAGGTGAATCAAAACATTCCTTACCGATTGAATTCTTCGGAAGGATATTGCCATATTCAATTTCAAATGAGCATATCTCTCATTATAATACGAATTATTGAGCTCATGACCTACTAAAAGATAGATAATCGAATTATCTTTCCAACTATATAAATTTTGCCAAAATACAGTATCGGAGCAAAGCGTTATGCCCATTTTACTCCAGCATGTCAGGCTGAAAAACTGAGTGACGAGATTCGTGATAAGCTGACACAAACATGATGACTTATCACCAATGTCATCAGCCTTAGGAATTTTTACCCCCAGTGACAAAATTTTGTGATAAGTTGTCATGAGTGTGATGATTTATCACCAATGTCGTTAACTTAACCAAAAAATCATAAATTCCATCCTTTTGTGACGACATTTCGTGATGACTTATCACTGGTCTGATGACTTATCATGAATATCGTCAGCTATTTTTTTAATCAATTAAGGAACGTTTTTGCAAGGGTATTTTGGTCTTTTTCCATCTTTTGAAAGCGTCTATAAATATGAGACTCCTCATCCAAACCCTAATTTCTCCATTTTCTCTTCGAATTCTCTTAAGAAATATATCTAGGGTTTCAATCAAGAATAATAATCTTCAAAAAATCTTCAAGATTTCTTCAAGAACTAAGTTCCTCATAGTGTGGGCTTCAATAATTATTTATTACAAGTGCATATAGAGTCTCAAGCACTAGAGTTCATCCAATTTCTAAGATTAAGGTATATGGGGTTTGAACAAGAAAACTTCTTTCATTCTTGTGCCCAAAGATTTAATTTCTACTATTAAATTTCATGAATTTGCAAGTGGATTTACACCCAAATTACTTTATTAATGATTTATGAGATTTGAGTTGTTTAAGTTAATATACAAGATTATTTCATTATCTTATTTCTTAAATTGAGAACTTATGACATGAGTTGAATATTTTTATTATGAATTGATGATTTCTAAATGATTTGAGATAAGTGTCATGATTTAAGCTTTTCTATGAGAAGTTTGATTATTGAATATATATTGATATTTAAGATTAAGAGTCAAGAATGAGTTCTTTGATTTTTTCTTGAAGTTTTTGATATTTGATATGAGATAATGAGAAAGTACACTTGTTGTTGAGAAAGATTGTTTGAGTTTTAGTCGAGTTAGGAATCCACAATGGTTTTGATTTAAAGATAAGAAATATTTACAATTTGGTCTCTATGGTAGACCCTTGAGTTGATTATGGTGGATTTCCTAACGCATTGTGAGCTTAAGTCTGGGAGTAGTATTTAGCACCGAGCGGGAAGTGTGGGTTTAGCGCATCCTATTTCCCCAAAACTACATGCCACCGTACGATTAATATTAAGGGCCAAAGGCCAAGACATTGATCACTAAAGTTAAGATTCTACTCCGATGGCAAGGATAGAGCAGTTTTCCCCAATGTGGGCAAGACGTTGGACTCCATGTAAGCTCATATGGCTTATATCGGTTATAAGAAACTTCCAAGTCCATAATAGTCCAAGTTTCATGAGTTACCGAGTTATTCTATGTCATGAGTCAAAGAGTTTGAGTTGAGTCCAATGGTTTATGAGATTTCAAAAGCATGTGTTATTATTGATGATTTATGGAAATTATGTTTCAGGTAATTCAAGCGAAGAGAGTCATTAGTGTCAGCATGCATGATTTTCTTATACAATTATGATATTATTTAAAATATTGCCTGTACCCCCACAGACTTAGTACATTCCCAAATACTGATTCACATACTCTTCTGTGTTCTATACTCCCTCGTGGTGTTAGTTCAGGTGCTTAGTCTCAGCGGCGAAAGTGATTTTCGAGTACCTCCATCTACATTCCTATAGATTGTGAGTCCTCATGGTTCGAGGACCTATGTCCCTGACTTTTGATTTTACTAGCAGATAATTACTTCTTTTCAGTTCAGTACGAGTCAATTGGTGATCTGTCCCAATGGCTCTTTAGTCTTATATAGTAGAGGCTTGATCAGTCTAAAGTAAAGTATCAGTACGTACAAAATTTCAGTATTTTAATTATTTAGGCTAGTTTCTTTTCTTATTCCTGTATGCTCATGGTATGCCTTTCTCTCATATTCTAGCATGAATATTTTCAAAGTGAGTTCTAAATGTGATGACTGGCTTAGAGGGTTAGCTTGAGGCCGCATATGGCCTTAAGCTCCGTGTGTCATCTCGGGATGGGATCTCTGGATGTTACAAGATTTGTATCAGAGACTAAGGTTTGAAGAGTCCTAGGGAGTCTGACAAGCCATGTTACATAGTGTTTTGATCATCAGTGTGTAGCGTGCCACATCTATGAGCAAGAGGTTACGGGATGTTTTAGGAAAATTCATTTCTTTCTTTCAAAAGTCTATCGTGCCTATGACTGTTTCTCTTTACTATTAATTCGTACTCTCTTATGATAGAAAATGCCTCCTTGTAGAGCTCACAGAAATAATGAACGACCTTAACCCGCTGATCCTTTAGGTGAGATAGTGTCCCACATTGAATTCTAGGCAGCTTTTCAAGTGCTAACCTAGGCGGTTACAGTTAATGCTTAGGCCCATGCTTAGGTTACTGTTTCATCTCCATAAGAAAGTAATTCAGCGGCAGCTCGGGTTTGTGATTTTATATGAATGAATCTACCAGATTTTTATGGGTCAAGGGAAGGTGAGGACCCACAGATGTATCTTGATGAGGTGAAAAAGATTACCAAAATTATGCATGTAACAGAGAAAGAAAGTGTCGAGCTAGTTTTCTATCACTTAAAAGATGTTACTTATGACTGGGTAGAGATATGGAGGAAAAATAGAGGGGAGAATGCCTCTCCCATGACTTGGCAATTGTTCCAGGATGCCTTCTTGGATAGATTCTTTCCCCTAGAGATGAGGGAAGCAAAACTAGAATAATTTGTGAACTTGAGCCAAGGCTTCATGATAGTTAAGGAATATTATCTTAAATTCAACCAGTTGCCTAAGTATTCTCCCGGTATGATTGCTGATTCCAGGACCAGTATGAGTAAGTTTTTGACTGGCATATCAAGTTACGTTATGAAAGAGTGTAGATTTGCTATGCTCAATAGGGACATGGATCTTTCTAGATTAATGATAAATGCTCAGCATATTAAAGCGGACAAGGCAAAGAAGAGAGAGAGAATAACAGAAAATAAGAGAGTTAGATTAGAGCAGCAGGGGCATTGTCAGACTAGAGAGGGATCCACCCTCAATTTTAGAGTCGTTAATTCATGCCAGCAACTTCATCAGCTAATGCCCCGGTATCCATAATCAGGTAGGAGTGGGGTAATAGGCCTACTATGTCCAGGTACCAGGACAGTATGAGTAATAGGCCTACTATATTGAATAGAAAGGTTGTTTTGATTATGGTAACTTGGGCCTCATACTTAGAGATTTCCCGTATACTAGACAGGGGAGCTATGATGTTCGTCCCCAGAGTCAGGCTATCAGTGCCCCAACCCTTTTATCTCATCAAACTCTTCCTCAGGGTTCCTCATTGAGTATTACAAGTGTTCTGCACCAAAATTAATTTTATGCTATACCACACCGCCAGGAGGAGAAAGATTCCCCAGATGTTATTACTGGTATGCTCCGTGTATTTTATTTTGATGTGTATGTGTTGATGGACCCTGGGTCAAGTTTTTCTTATGTGACTCCGTTGGTGGTTGTGAATTTTGAGATCAATGCTGGAAAGGTTCCTAAGCCTATCTTAGTTTCTACCTTAGTAGGTGAATCTATTATTGCTAAACAAGTATATAAGAAGTGTCCTATCATTGTTCTTCACAGAGTCTTATTCGCAGACTTGATTGATTTAGACATGGTTGATTTTGACATTATTCTGGGTATGGATTGGATTCTCTCTTGTTATGCATCTATCGACTGTCGTACTCGTGTAGTCAAGTTTCAGTTTCCCAATGAGCCAGCCTTTGAGTGGTTCAAAAATTTTGTATCTCCCAAGAGTCATTTCATATCCTATCTTAGAGATAGGAAATCAATATCCAAGGGTTGCATCTATCATTTGGTTTGAGTTAAAGATACTAAGTCTGAGACTTCAATCGTTCAGTTAATTAGCATTGCTAATGAGTTTCTCGATGTTTTTTTAGAAGATCTCCCAGGGGTACCTCCCATTAGAGAGATAGAATTCGGGTTAGATCTTCTTCCCGATACACAACCTATTTCTATTCCTCCATATCGTATGGCCCCCGCAGAACTTAGGGAGTTGAAAGAGCAACTCAAAGATCTTCTAGATAAGGGTTTCATAAGGCCTAGTGTATCTCCTTAGGGTGCACCCATTTTATTCGTGAGAAAGAAAGATGGTTCATTGTGGATGTGCATCGACTATCATCAGCTTAACCAGGTCACAGTCAAGAATAAGTACCCTCTTCCTAGAATTGATGACCTGTTTGATCAGCTGCAAGGTGACAGCTATTTCTCAAAAATAGACTTGAGATTCTGTTATCACCAGCTTAAAGATAGGCAGTGCACTATTCTAAAGACAATATTTCATACCCGTTATGGTCATTTTGAGTTCCTGGTCATGTCCTTTGGTCTAATAAATTCCCCAACAGCTTTTATGGACCTTATGAATCGGGTTCAGACAATACCTGGATATGTTTCTTATTGTGCTCATAGATGATATTCTTATATACTCTCTAAGTGAGAACGACCATGTAGATCATCTCTGAGTAGTCTTGCAAACCATTAGAGATCATTAACTATTTGCCAAATTTAGAAAGTGCAAATTTTGGCTAAGGTCAGTTGTTTTTCTGGGTTATATTATTTCTTCTGAAGGTATTCGAGTTGAACCTCAAAAGATAGAAGTTGAGAAGAATTGGCCTAAACCTATTTCCCCATCAGATATTAGGAGTTTCTTAGGTCTAGCTGGTTACTACCATCATTTTGTTAAGGGTTTCTCTTCTATCGCATCTCCTTTGACTCGGTTGACCCAAAAGAAAGCTAAATTCCTATGGTTTAATTCTTGTGAGAAGAGTTTTCAGGAGTTGAAGACTCGAGTCACTTCGACCCCTGTGTTGACCCTTCCTAATAGTGTAAATGATTTTTGGGTGTACTGTGATACTTCTAAGGTTATATCCTATACCTCCAGGCAGATGAAGCCGCATGAGAAGAATTACCCGACCCATGACCTTGAGTTAGCTATAGTGGCTTTTACCTTCAAAATTTGGAGACACTATTTGTACGGTGTTTATATTAATGTATTTATGGATCACAAGAGTTTACAATATATTTTTACTCAGAGAAAGTTGAATCTTCGATAGAGGCAATGGTTAGAATTGCTAAAGGACTATGATATGAGTGTGTTGTATCACCCAAGCAAGGCCAATGTAGTGGTAGATGCCCTTAGTAGGTCGTCCATAGGTAGTGTAGCATATGTCGAGGAAGATGAGAAGGAGTTAGCTCGTGAAGTGCATCGTCTGGCTAGGTTGGGAGTTAGATTACTTGATTCTTCTAAGGGTAATGTTTGGTTCCAGAGTAGTTCTGAGTCTTCTCTAGTTTTGGAAGTAAAGGAGAAGCAAGATATGGATTCTTGTTTGGTCAAACTGAAAGAGTTAGTTAAAAACCAAAATGTGGAGGTTTTCTCCCAAGGGGGAGAAGGTGTATTGAGATTTTAGAATTGATTGTGAGTTCCTAATGTTAATGATTTGAGGCAAAGAATTATGGCTAAAGTGCATGGCGCGCCATATTCTATTTATCCCGGTGTTACCAAGATGTACCATAATTTGCGGGAAATCTATTGGTGGAATGGTATGGAAAAGGATATAGCAAAGTTCGTAGAGTAGTGTACAACTAGCCAACCAGTTAAGATAGAGCACCAAAGACCCGGTGAAATGATATAAGAATTCAATATTCCTACTTAGAAGTGGGAGAAAGTGAATATGGATTTTGTGACTGGTTTATCACCTTCTCGACGTCATCATGATTCGATTTGGGTCGTTGTAGACAGGTTGACTAAGTCCGCGCATTTCTTGCTAGTGCATACATCTTTCATTGCTGAGGACTATGCTAAGCTGTACATTCGATAATTAGTCAGGTTGCATAGAGTTCCTTTATCTATTATCTTTGAAAGGGGTGCTATATTTACTTCTCTTTTTAGAGGGCTTTTCAGAAGTGTCTCAGTACCCAAGTTCATATTTGCTCTGCTTTTCATCCGCAGACCGATGGTCAGGCTGAGAGGACCATCCAGACCTTGGAGGATATGTTAAGAGCATGTGTTCTTGATTTCAAAGGAAGTTGGGATGAACATTTTCCATTGATTGAATTTGCTTATAACAATAGTTTTCATGCTAGCATTGGAATGGCTCCATTTGAAGCTTTGTATGGGAGAAGATGTAGGTCACCCATAGGTTGGTTTGAAGTGGGTAAAGCCACTATGATTGGACCTGATGCTATGTTTGAGGCTATGAAGAAAGTTAAGCTTATTTGAGAACGGTTGAAGATAGCACAAAGTCGTCAAAAGTCATATACAGATGCGATAAAAAGAGCTCTTGAATTTAAAGTTGATGATTTGGTCTATCTAAATATTTCACCCATGAAAGGGGTGAAAAGATTAGGTAAGAAAGGGAAGCTTAGTCCCTGATACGTTGGCCCTTATAGTGTTTTGTATCGTGTTGGAAAAAAACTTATGAGATTGAATTGCTTGTCGAGTTGTCAGCTGTCCATCCTGTCTTTCACGTATATATTCTTAAGAAGCACACTAGTGACTCTGTTGTTGTTGATCCATCAGAAAGCTTTGATGTTCAGGATAGCCTTTTGTATGATAAAGTTCCGGTTGAAATCGTAGATTATCAAGTTCATAGACTAAGAAATAAGGAAGTTCCCTTGGTCAAGGTTCTGTGGCAAAATCAATCTGTCGAGGGTGCTACTTGGGAAGAAGCAGATATGCGAGCCAAGTACCCTTACCTCTTTTCTGTGAGTTCGGAGCAAGCAAAAGGTACTATTTTTTCTTAATTCCGCCCTTTTCTTATTAAAGATTTAGCTGTGTCTCTATTTCCATCATGAATTTGTGCATTTTGTATGGTATCCAAAGGTATAAAGTGAAGTAAGCCCTTCAAGTGAGTCTTTCTAGCTATACGCGCTAATATTTTTTCTCTTGTTCTTGGCCTATCTGGCAATATTCCAGAACGAATGTTTCCAAGGGGGAGATATTGTAAGACCCTGAGATTCTAACCAATAGTGCAACCAAGACTCAAGCTCATGAGAAATAAATTATAGTGTTTTGGTTTTTTTCTGATCAAGGGTGATGTGTATTAAGGCCTCAAATATGTCCTAGCGATTAGGTGAATCAAAACATTCCTTACTGATTGAATTCAGGGGAAGGATACTTCCATATTCAACTTCAAATAAGCATATCTCTCGTTATACTATGAATTATTGAGCTCATGACCTACCAAAAGATATATAATCGAATTAGCTTTCCAAAGATATCAATTTCGCCAAAATCCAGTATTGGAGCAAAGCGTTATGCCCATTTTAATCCAGCATGTCAAGCTGGAAAACTGAGTGACGACATTTGTGATAAGATGTCAGAAGCGTGATGACTTCTCACCAATGTCGTCAGCCTTAGGAAGATTTCCACCCCAGTGACGACATTTTGTGATAAGTTGTCACGAGTGTGATGACTTATCACCAATGTCATCAACCTTAACCAAAAAATCTTAAATTTCACCCTTTTGTGACGATATTTCGTGACGAGTTATCACCAGTCTGACGACTTGTCATGAATTTCGTCAGCTATTTTTTTCAGAAATTAAGAGACATTTTTACAAGGGTATTTTTGTCTTTTCCCATCTTTTGGAAGCATCTATAAATATGAGAATCCTCATCCAAACCTTAATTTCTCCATTTTCTCATCCAATTCTCTTAAGAAATACATCTTGGATTTCAATCAAGAATATTAATCTTCAAAAAATCATCCATAAATCTTCAAAATTTCTTCCTTATAGTATGGTCTTCAATAATTAATTATTATAAGTGCGGATAGAGTCTCAAGCACTAGAGTTCATCCAATTTCAAAGATTAAGGTATGTGGGGTTTGAACAAGAACACTTCTTTCATTCTTGTGCCCAAAGATTTAATTTCTACTATTGAATTTCATGATTTTGTAAGTGTGTTTACACCCAAATTACTTTATTAATGATTTATGAGATTTGATTTGTTCAAGTTTAATATACAAGATTATTTCATCATTTTATTTCTTAAATTGAGAAGTTATGCCATGAGTTGAATATTGTTATTATGAATTGATGATTCCCGAATGATTTGAGATGAGTGTCGTGATTTAAACTGTTTTATAAGAAGTTTGATAATTGAATATATATTGATATTTGAGCTTGAGAGTAAAGAATGAGCTCTTTGTATTTTCTTGAAGTTTTTGACATTTGATATAAGCTAATGAGCAAGTACACTTGATATTGAGAAAGATTATTTGAGTTTGAGTCGAGTTAGGAATCCACATATGGTTTTGATTTAAAGATGAGAAATATTTATGATTTGGTCTCTATGATAGACCCTTGAGTTGATTATGGTGGATTTTCTAATGCATTCTGAGCTTAAGTCTGGGAGTAGTATTTAGCACCGAGCAGGAAGTGTGGGTTTAGCGCATCCTATTTCCCCATAACTACGTGCCTCCATAGGATTAAGATTAAGGACTAAAGGCCAAGACAGTGATCACTAAAGTTAAGGTTCTACTTCAATGGAAAAGATAGAACATCTTTCCCCAATGTAGGAAAGACGTTGGACTGCATGTAAGCTCACATGGCTTATGTCGGTTATAAGAAACTCCCAAGTCCATAATAGTCCAAGTTTCATAAGTTACCGATTCACTCTAAGTCAACAGTCAAAGAGTTTGAGTTGAGTCCAATGGTTTATGAGATTCAAGAAGCATGTCTTATTATTGATGATTTATAGAATCTATATTTCAGGTAATTCAAGCGAAGAGAGTCATTGTGACAGCATGCATGATTTTCTTATACAATTATGATATTATTTAAAATGTTTCCTGCACCCCCATATCTTTAGTACATTCCCAAGTACTGATTCACATAATCTTCTGTGTTCTATACTCCCTCGTGCTATAGGTTCAGGTGCTCAGTCTCGGCGGCGACAGTGATTTTCGAGTACCTACATCTGCATTCCTACAATTGGTGAGTCCTCATGGTTCGAGGACTTATGTCCTTGACTTTTGATTTTACTAGCAAATGATTACTTCTTCTCAGTTGGGGATTTATTCCAATGGCTTCTAAGTATTATATAGTAAGAGCATGGTCAGACTAAAGTAAAGTGTCAGTATGTACAGAATGTTAGTATTTTGATTGTACAGGCTAGTTTCTTATCTTATTACTGTATGTTCATGCTATGTCATTCTCTCTTATTTTAGCATGACTATTGTCAAAGTGAGTTCTAGAAGTGATGACAGACTTTGAGGGTTAGCTTGAGGCCGCGTGTGGCCTGAAGCACTATGTGATGTCTCGGGATGGGATCTTGGGGCGTTACAGTGCTATTGACCAGATGGACAAGAAGGAAGATTTCTACAGGTTTGCTAGGACATCATTAGATAAAATGTGATTATACCGTTGAAAAGTCTCGTTGCAGGTAATACCCTAGAAAAATCCATTGCGCACACTAATTTGATAATCATTCATAAAAATGATAATGTTCAGTCCTTTTAATATTTAAGACCAATTCGTCTAGATAATTTTATCAATAAAATCATTCTAGGATTAGAGGGTATTTTACAAAACTCGGTATCTCCTAACTAGTGTGGATTTGTTAAAGGGAGAAGTATTATTAAGAATATACTCCTAACTCGGGAATTGATTACTGATATTGGGAAGAGAGGAAAACCTTCTAATGTAGTTTTGTAACTTTACGTGGCTAAATCTTATGATGGGGTATCTTGGTTCTTCTTAATGAAGGTGTTAAAAAAAATCAAATTGTCTAATTCAAAAATTGATTTTATTTGGAGACAGTTATTTAATAACTATTATTCTTCCATACTAAATAGCCAGTCTGTGGATTTTTTCCACTCTACTAGAGGAGACAACCTAGGGGACCCTCTCCCCCTACTCAATTTATTTTATCCGTGGAGGTATTGACAGGATGTCTTAATCTGGTTTTTAAAGAATGTGCTTTTATTGGTCATCATATGCCTAAGTGGAGCCCTGATTTAATTCATCTTGCATGTGGTCATGACACTATTAGCTTCATTTCTTTTAATGTAAATTTAAATAAGAAACTAATGCAGGTTTTGAAGGAATATGAATTGGAATCTGATCAAAAGATTAATATGGATAATAGTTTCTACTATGTGCACAAAAATACTTTAACAAGTATGCTGATGCAAGTTGAATAAGCTACAATAATGAGTAGAGGATGTTTTCCTTTAAGGTATCTTGGTTGTCCACTATTCTACTCTATGAGGAACAAATATCAATATTCTTAATTAATTGATAAAGTTCAAAACAATCTTCAAAAATGGAAGAGTACGCTATTATCATTTGGAGGAAAAAAGTTCTTATAAAAAGTGTGAAACAAAGTATTCCTATTTATATTCTATCCGCAGTGATTCCACCTAAAACTGTTCTAAAAGAGTTGCAAAGAATATTTGCAAGTTTCTTCTGGCAGACTAAGGAGATACAATGGAACAAGATCGTGCTACTTAGAGCAAGATATCATTTCCCAAAGAGGAAAGAGGCTTGGGATTTAGATCCATTTCAGATGTTTCTAAGGAAATGCATGCTAAATTATGGTAGATGATAAGAAATCAGAACAACTTATGACCAAACTACATATGGAACAAGTATTGTAAGAAATAATTACCTACGGTGGTACAATGAAGAGGGGGTTCCCATGTGCGGAAGGCAATGTTGGAAAATATAGATAGGATTGAGGAATTCATATGGTGGAAGCCTAGAGGTGAAACATCTACAGTATGGTTTGATAATTTGATGAATATTGGTCTTTTATTCAAACAATAGTCTCGGGTTCAAACATGTCACCCATTGTTTGATTACTAATTTTCTAAATAAAGAAGGGTTGTATTATGATGTTGTGAGGGATAAAGTGCCAGGTCATGTTGTTAATCATATAATAATTTAAATGGATATTTTACGCTATGAAGATAAAATGTATAAACCATGGTGAACATTCAATTGCAATGGTAGGTTTTCTACAAAAAGTACCTGGGAAGCAGTTGGACATAAAGAAGCGGAGGATACTGATCTTAAAGCAATATGGATTAAAGGGATACCATTTAAATTCAGTTTCTTATCATGGAGAATTTTTAATGGTATGATTCTAGCTGGAACATTAATGCATACCTGGAATGCTTATGTTTCTTAGGACTGTGTGTGTTGTGACTAACCCAAAAGAGAATCTCACAGCTATTTCTTATAAGGGAAACTACTCCTAATGTGTGGGATCATTACTATGCAGGTGCAGGGATAAGTAAGAAAGTTTAACTATGAAGCAAAGTATCAAAATGCGGAGAATGGAAAGTGAGAATTATAGAGTAACCGCTGTGTACAAAATGGTACAAACTGTTATTCTATGGTTTTTCTGGAAAAGAAGGAATACTTTTAGGCATGGTGGAACTTATTCTATTAGTAGGGTATTCTGGGAGATTAATGATACTCTTGTGAAATTTATTAAAGTAAGATTTCATGTTGATTTTTTCTGGAAGAGATTGGATTAGATTATTGGATGAATTATAATCAGTTAGAATTGCCTTTTCTTTTAATATGATTTCTTGGAAACCTCTTGATATTGGGTTTCTAAAAAGAAACACAGATGGTGCATCAAAAAAAATTTATGTCTGAGTTCTATTGTATTTTTTATAAGATATCAAAATAGTAATTTATTGGTGTCTCAAGGCAATAGAATTAGAGATACTACAAGCTTGGAGGTAGAAGCAATGACTGTTAGGGAATGTCTACAATATTGTAAAAGAAAGACAATAAATCAGCTTATATTGAAAAGTGATTCTTGGACTATGGTTCAAATGTTTATCAAAAAATGAGAGATCCCTTGGAGTTTGACTGTGAAGTTAAATCCATCAAGGCGTTGATGGAAAGTATGTCAGGTATAGTGATACATTCCCAAAGGAAAGGTAACATTTTAGCTGACTTTGTTACTAACCTAGTGTTTACTTGTGCAAGTGATTTTCAATATAACAAAGTAGAGAAATTGCTATCAAATTAGAGGAATTGCTGGGAAAAGTAAGAACTATATCTGAATTGGACAAAATCGGAATACTAAATATCAAAAGAATTATGTAGGAAATTGAAATCAATAATAGTAACAAGTAGTACAATAGGAAGTAAATAATCAAAGAAGGATAAGAATTAATCTAAACAAGATGAAAGAGTACTTTTGTAGGCATAATAAGAGGAAATACAAAAAAACTAATAGCATCAAGTTTCATCCTACAGCTGGGAAGAGGTCAAAGGTAAAGATCAAGGTAAAACCTAGAAACAAAGCATACCTAGAGATATAAATAGATTATGAAGTGTATATTAGGGATTTATCGTGGAAATGACAAACTGTAACAATGAATTCTCTTGAATACATAACCTACACCCAATTAGATTCAGGGATGTCGAAGGTGATTGTATTCAAATAGATGGAAAATTAAATCCAAACATGCAATCACTAGATATATATAGTAAACACTAAGCAATAAACCTTACTTCTCATTAAACTAATCGATAGTACGGTGGTGATATTAGTTTCTATGAAGCTCAATCCAATAACTAAAGATTAATGAAAAAGGAGTTTAAGGTCCTAACATTAATGGAGAATAAAGATAAATATCGTAACGAAGCGGTCAACAACAACTACGATAAAAAAATTCAGTGAAGTTAGAGGAAGAACAAGAGGAAGAGCTGAAGTTTGGTTTCCTAGTTTGACCTACTGACCGTTACTTTGTCTGATATTTATTGAGATTGGACCTGATTCAATCTAATTTTGGGACTAACCCAACTTATTGTAACATATTTTGATGTTTTTGTTTAATATAAAATGTTTCTTTCCCCAATATTGTTTTTAAAAAAGACATTTAGGGATCTAGAAAGCTCTAATTTTTCCGATCTTCGAGTATGTTGCTCGTATTGTCTATCAGGTTAGAACTCTATTTTCCCCATTTACCAAGAACTTCTATTTTATTTTACATGATTTCAACTCAAGTTGAGTATTAAAATCCTATTTTCACCATTTTTGGAACTGGGGAGCTCAGATTTGGGTGATTCCAAAGGAGTTTTTGAGATTTCTTTCATGGGTAAGTTTTCTAGACTTATAATTAGCTTTTTCCCCTCAATTTTATCTTGAAAACAACTTCAAATTCTTTATATCATAATAGCGTTTTGGGGTTTTTACCGATAAAGTTTTAAAGTAGTTTTTTCTTCGTTTGAACCTCATTTTTCTTGAATTTTTAGCTATAGATTCCTACGAGTATGAGGAACATGATTCAAAACAAATTTATGACTTTACTCATTTAATTTTTGAACTATTTTTGGGGTCTATTTTTAGACCCATCATAAATATTGCAATATGGGTATAATTTTACTCCTAATAATGCTTATATTACGATTTTGATAGCATCATGGCAAATGGGGATCGTAGAGTGAACACAAATATTTAGTGGACATTTCAAGGATTTGTGGTTCAACTTTGAGGTAGGTATACAACAAAAGGACAAGTAAAGCATCAGTAGTTTCATCTGAAAAAGTTGCACCTTAGAAGAAGAAAATTCCGCAATAAAAGTTAGGATAAGAGGCTATCAACCTAAGAAGATCAACAATACTAATCAGTTCAATTTAATGACAGAGGAAATAGAGGAGAACATGCAGAATCATAAGGAAGTTATTACATCAAATGATAATCAGAATGCTGCTACTATTAATTGACAGGGGAATAACGAGATGTCAACAATGGACTTGGTAACCAAGTCATTTCATCAGCCAACTGAAGCATCTCTTACAGATATCAAGATTCAAGATGAATCTGCAAATTACGAGATAAATAATTAACATTAGAATAAGTTGTCTACCACATAAATAATGAAAAACTCACCATCTATTGAAGAGAATGAGTAAGTGGGGAAGGAGTAGGTGAATCTACACAAGAAGCAAAGTTATGTTAGCAGGGATAGTAATAGAAACAAAGTTAATAATGTTAATTTACCTTCCTGAAGTATACAGTATAATGATCCTGACTATTTGGAGAAGGAATAAGTAAACAATGTAGAATCAATGAATTAAGCTATTATTGATATTCCATTAGCTATTAATGGTCCAGTGAAACCTATGTGTTATGGAGATTTATAACAAACAAATTAAGTACTGTATGATATACTCATTTATCAATTTAATTGTGTCGAGGGAGTTGTAGGTCGGTTGGAAGGGGTAAGGAGGTGACAATTAATGAGAATATACATGACTAGATATTAAGACATGCAGATATTTCTCAAAGGATTGATAAATACATTGAAAAAACAAGGAAAAGTAAAGAGCAACCTACTACTGAAAAGAACATGCCAAGTAGATCTTATCCTAAAACAGGAGCATCAACTCTTCTAATAAGTAATTATGAAATATTTAGTGTGGAATATTAGTTCTGTGAAGTCACAAAAGGCTTTTCAGAGAGTCTAGATGTTGAATAGGGTACATAAGTTTGCTTTTATAGCAATATAGGATCCATTTTTGCATATCAGATACGTAAATAAGTACAGAGAAAGATTGTAGATGCCACACATGTTCCATAATTGCAATGGAAAAATATGGTTCTTTGTTAATAATGGTCTTAATTCCACAATAAAAAGTGATACTGAACAACAACTCTCTTTGATGATTCAGGATCAATCTATGGGATTAGGTTTTATGCTGACACTTCAATAAGCTAAATGTGTCAAAAATGAAATAGTGGAATTATGGGACAGTATTTTCCCTATTTCTTATAGAGTATTAGGTACATGGCTCTTTAGAGCTGATTTTAACAAAATTCTAAATACTTCAGACAAGATAGGGTAAGTTCTAGTGGTTGCAGTAGATGTGGAAGACTTAAAGATTGCATTAAGTTTTTTGATATGACACAAATTATAAACAAATGCAGGCCCTTTACTTGTAGGTATGGAAGAGATGGAGAGGATTGTATATTTGAAAAGTTGTATACGTTGTTTTTTAGTGAAGATTTTTAGTGTAAATTTAACACTACAGAGGTAGAATATCTAGCCAGAGATGGTTTTGATCATGCACCTTTATTATTAAAATATGAGAATGTTGATGTTGTTGTTCATAAATAATTCAAATTCTTAAAGTTTTCGATAGATAATTAAAAATTTAAATATATTGTCACAAGGAATCGAGATGAATATTATTCAGCTAATCCTTTTAATGACTTTAAAAAGTAGACAAAACAAGTCAATAAAGCTCTTTCAATGCAGAGAAAAAAGACTTTTGGAGACATTTTTAGAAGCTTATTATTAGAGAGGAGATTGATAAGGTGAAGGAAAAACTCTTAGAGGAGAAGCCTACTTCAATGTATAAGATTATGATGTAAAAGGCTAGAGCTGAATATATTAAATATCTTAAATTAGAGTAAAGCTTCTAGCATCAGATAGCAAGGTATGATTGGTGCTAAAAATGGTGACAGAACTACTAAGTTTTTTCATAGTATCTTCAAGGGGATAAGAAGTAAACTGAAGATCCCTAAAATTCTTAATGATTAATGGTTGTTGGTTAGAAGAGAAGGCTAAATTGCTGATGAGTCCATAAAATTCTACCAGAAAGAATTCATGTAGGAACAAGATGCAACTGAATTTCCATTACAGAAGAACTTTCCATACCTAATTTCTTCAAGGAAAACGATATGTTACATGCCAATTCTAATGATTTGGAAATTAAGAAGTTAGTTTTTAAGTTAAATAGAGAAGTGCTTTTTGACCTGATGGACTAGTAAGAAGATTTATTCAAGTTTGCTAGGACATGATTGGAAGAGATGAGATTATACTGGTTAAAAGTCTCGTTGTAGGTAATACCCTCCAAAAATCTATTATTCACACTAATTTGATCATCATTCCTGAAAAGGATAATATGCAGTCCTTTTCATAATTGAGACCAAATTGTCTTGATAATTTTATCAATAAAATCCTTTCTAGGATTATTCATGATAGATTGGGGGGTATTTTACCAAACTTGGTATCTTCAAACTAGTCTATATTGTTTAAGGGAGAAGTATATTAAGAATGTACTACTAACTTAGGAACTGATTACTTATATAGGGAAGAGAGGAAAATATTCTAATGTAGTTTTGAAACTTAACGTTGTTAAATCTTATCAAAGGGTATCTTGGTTCTGCTTAATGAAGGTGTTATAAAATCAGATGTCTAATTCAGTGGTTTATATTATCTAGAGACAGTTATCTAATAACTATTATTCTATCTAACTAAATGACTAGTCTATGGGTTTTTCCGATCTATTAGAGGAGCCAAACAAGGGGACCCTCTTTTCCCTACCTTATTTCTTTTATTGCGGAGGTATTGACAAGTGTTCTTAATAAGGATTTTGAAGATCATGTTTTATTGGTCATGGTATGCCTAAGTGGAGCCCTTAATTAATTTATCTATCATATATTAATAATACTATTATCTTTACTTCTTTTAATGAATATTCAATTAAGAATATAATGCATGTTTTGAAAGAGTATGAGTTGGAATCTGGTCAAAAGATTAATATGGATAAGAGTTTCTACTATATGCACAAGAATACTTTGACAAGTGTGGTGATGCAAGTTGAATAAGCTACTGTACTGAGCGGACAATGTGTTCCTTTAAAGTATCTTATTTGTCCACTATCCAACTCTATGAGGAACAAATATCAATATTCTAAATTGATTGATAAAGTTCAAAACAATCTTTCAAAATGGAAGGGTATGCAATTATCATTTGGAGGAAAAAAAGTTCTTGTAAAAAATGTGCTAAAAAGTATTCATATTTATATTCTATCAGCAGCGACCACCTAAAAGTGTTCTTAAAGAGTTGTAAAGAATATTTTCAAGTCTCTTGTGGCAGACTAAGGAGATAGAATAGTACAAGCATTGGGCTACTTGGAGCAAGATATCATTTCCCAAACAGGAAAAAGGGTTGGGATTTAGATCTATTTCAGAGGTTGCTAAGGCAATACATTCTAAATTATGGTAGAGGTCTAGAACTCAGAACAACGAGTGGCCAAGATACACATGGAACACGTATTTTAATAAACAATTACCTATAATGGTGCAATGAAGGGGGGTCCCATGAGTGTATGGTAATGCTGAAAAATAGAGATAGGATTGAGGAATTCATATGGTTGGAGCATAGAGGTTAAACATCTATAGAGTAGTTTGAAAATATGATGAATACTAGTCCTTTTATTCAAACAACAGTCTCGAGTTCAAACATGTCTCCCATTGTTTGATTACAAATTTTCTAAATGAAGAAGGGTGGTATTATGATGCTAGAGGGATGAAGTGCCAAGTCATGTAGTTGATCATAATAGAAATTATATGGATATTGTATTCTATGAAGATAAAATTTATAAACCACGCCGAACCATCAATTGCAATGATAGGTTTTCTACAAAAAGTACCTAGGAATCACTTAGACAAAAAGAAGTAGAGGATGAGGATCTTAAAGCAATATGGATGAAAAAGATACCATTTAAATTCAGTTTCTTATCATGGAGAATTTTTAAAGGTATGATTCTTGCCTTAGCTTTAATTCATACCTGGAATACTTAAGTTTCTAAAGACTGTATGTGTTGTGCAACCCCTGAAGAGAAACTATCTCACAGTTATTTCTAATAGGGGAAACTGCTCCTAAAGTGTGGGATCATTTTTGTGCAGGTGCAAGGAAACGTAAGAAAAGTTTTAATTTTAAGCGAAGTATCAGAATACGGAGAATGAAAAGTGGGAATTATAGAGTAATAACTATATATAATATGGTACAAATTATTTTTCTATGGTCCTTTTTGGAAAAGAAGGAATACTTTTAGCCATGGTGTAACCTATTATAATAGTAAGGTATTCTTGGAGATTAATGATAATTTTGTGAAATTTATTAAAGTCAGATTTCATGTTGATATTTCTGGAAAATATTGTGTTAGATTATTGGATGAATTATAATATGTCAGAATTGTTTCTTCTTTTAATATGACTTATTGGAAACCTCCTTAGATTGGGTGGCTAAAAGAAAACCTAGGTGGTGCATCAAAAGAAAATTCATGTCCTAGTTCTATTTCATTTCATATAAGGGATCAACATGGTAATTTATTGGTGTCTCAAGGCATTAAAATTTGAGATACCACAAGCTTGGAAGCAAAAGCAATGGATATTAGGTAATTTCTAAAATATTTCAAATGGAAGTTTATAAATCATCTTATATTGGAAAGTGATTCTTTAACTATGGCATGTTTTGAACATAAAATGGTAGATCCCTTGGAGTTTCACTATGAAATTAAATCCATTTAGGCATTTATGGAAAGTATGTCCGGTATAGTGATACATTACCTTAGGAAAGGTAACATACTAGCTGTCCTTCTTACTAATCTAGTGTTTATTTGTGTAGTTGATTTTCAATATAACAAAGTGGAGCAATTGCTACAAAGTAGAGCAATTGCTGGGAAAAGAAAGAGCTATGTATGATTTGGACTAAGCTGGAATTCTAAATACTAGAAGAATTGTGTAGGAAATTGAAATCAATAATAGTAACAAGTAGCATAGCAGGAAGTAAATAATATAAACATAATGAAAGAGAACTTTTGTAGGCATAATAAGAGGAAATAAAAAACCCTGATAGTATCAAGTTTCATCCTACAGCTGGGAAGAGGTCAAAGGTAAAGATCCAGGTGAACCCTAGAAACAAAGAATACTTAGAGATGTAAATAGATTATGATGTGTATGTTAGCGATCATAGTGGAAATGACAAACTGACTTTATCAATGAAATCTCATTAATACATAACCTATATCCATTGAGATTCAGGGATGTCGAAGGTAATTGTATTCAAATAGTTAGAAAATTAAATTCGATTATGCAATCCCTAGATATATATATAGTAACAATCCATAACACTGAGCAATAAACCTTACTTCTCTTTAAACTAATCGATAGTAAGGTGGTGATATTAGTTTATATGAAGCTCAATCCCCTAACTAAAGATTAATGAAAAAAATTTTAAGGGCTTAACTTTAATCAAGAATAAAGAGAAATATGGTAATGAAGCGGTCAACGGCATCTACGATCGGAGATCTGATGAAGTTAGAGGAAGAGCAAGCGGCAGAGCTGAGTTTGGTTTCTTAGTTTGACCTACTGACTGTTACTTTATTTGATATGTGTTTAAATTGGACCTGGGTCAAACTACTTTTGGGATTGACCCATCTTATTGTAACAGACTTGGATCTTTTTGTTTAATATAAAATGGGCCTCAACCCAGTCTTATTTAAAAAAATATCATTTTTAGAACTTGAAAGCTCTGATTTTGATGATCTTCAAAGTATTTTTCTCGTATTGCCTATCCGCGTAGAACTCTATTTTCCATATTTAACAAGAACTTCTATTTTATTTTACATGATTTTCACTCTAGTTGAGAATCAAAATCCTATTTTCACCATTTTTGAAACTTGGGAGCTCGGATTCGGGTGATTCTAAAGGTGTAATAGAGATTTCTTCCATGGTTAAGTTTTCTAATATTATAATTAATATTTTCCCCTTGATTTTATCTTTAAAGCAAATTCAAATTCTTTATTTCAAAATAAGTTTTTGGGGATTTTACCAATAAAGTTTTAAAGTAGCTTTTATTTGATTTGAACATCATTTTTCTTGAATTTTCAGTTATAGTTTGCTATAAGTATGAGGAATGTGATTCAAAAAAAAATATGATTTTATTTTTTTAATTTTTGAACCCATTTTTGGGGTCTATTTTTAGACCCGTTATAAATATTATAATATGGGTCTAATTTTACTCTTAATGATGCTTAGATTATGATTTTAATAGAATAGCAGCATTTTGGGATCGTGGAGTGAAGGTGAATATTTGGTGGATAGTTAAAGGTTTTGCAGTTCAGCTTTAAGATAGGTTAATGTCTACTCTTCTTCACTAGATGATGCGTGTTATGTATTGTATGTGAATGTGAATGTTAAGATTTAATATGGGTAGAACACCATGACTTAGTCGTAATTATTAGGGTTTGGGGATTACATAGGTGAATTTGACCCATAAGGTGAAATGCTTATTACACCTTTATGATCCTATTTCTGTCTTCATAGAATAAGCTAATTTGTAGAGTGATTGTGTATTTATGCTAGTGTTGGAATATAACTTATGTGTTGGAGGTGTTGTTAGTTTAACATTATTTGGGCTATTTTTGTGATCTTGAAACCATAATTTGGGTTGAGTTGACTTGCTTTCTTATGTTCATGGTGGAATTCCTATCATTGGATTTCTTATGGCTTATATACCATCAACAAGTCAATTTATATACCTTAGCCTAGTCTGAGGTAGCAATTGCCTAAATATTATGTTCAGGAATTAGAAGTGTGTTCTTTCAACCCACCTTAGGTCAAAACTTGTGTTAGCCCATGTGAACTTATTTAAGGAAGTTAGTCATATTTAAAATTAAAGAGCATTTTGTATAATTTTACTTTGTGACTTGGTGAATTATGATGGTTTTACCAGATTATGGTTATATGCTTTTAGTTAATATATGGCATATAGATTTGATATATGATATGGTCTTTCAACATTCTTAATGATATAGGCATAGACATAGTTATGATATATGTCCTATAGATATGAGATGCCTCATACATATGATTTATGGCATATAGATATGAAATTCCTTATTTATATTTTATGCCACCTAGATATGTGATGTCATATCGATATATTATTCCACGTAGATGTGATATGTCTTACAGATATATTATTACACCAAGATGTGAGATGCCTTATTGATATATTATGCCTCCTATGTGTCAGACACCTTATCAATATTTTATGCCTCCTAGATATAAGATACCTTATAGATATGCTATGGCTTATAGATATGAAATGGTTTATAGATATGATTACTGATATGGGTTTCGAACATATGTGTGGGCCTAAGGCCATAATTATGATATTGCAGTTATTCTAGACACATTATTGGGCCCAAGACTATGTTATGATATTGGTTGGACATCAGAGAAGTTCCTATACTTGTAAAGGATTTGGTTATAGATCATGGACATCTTGATGCTTATAATTTCATTATTTGAATATAGATGGTGTTATTCGTAGATTCAGTACATTTATGATCATTAATTATGTTAAATGGTACGATTCCTGCTAAAATATGACTTCAATACTGTTTTTCCTTCTTAGGAGTTAAATCCCACTTTTCACCTTAAAAAATGGATATTTTTATATCTATAAATTTCTATCTTAATAAATAACCTATGTGTAAAGAGATTGAAAATAATAATTTAAAGATTTGACCACAGCGGTTTTTGGTCTATGATTCTGATAGTATTATTTACTCTGATCATGAGAGATTTTGACTCTTTCTACTCTTTCATAATAATTTAGTCTCAAAGTTTACCCTATGCAATGGATTTACAAATTTACACTCTTTTTAACTATGGCTTTAGACCATGCACCTATTATATGTATATACACATCTCTCTAGTATGGGATAGAGGATGATATTATATTGATGATATAAATTCTAGGTAAAAACCTAATGACAATTTTTAATATCAATGTTATATATATGTGTGTGTGTGTGTGCTGATGATATTAATTATGTCGACAATATTTAGGATATTAATGATATTTATGAATTCAATTTTGAGACTTGATAATACTTATGACGGGTTCAATTCCAAGTCTCGATGCTATTTATGATCGGTTCTATTCTGAGTCTTAATAATTTTTATAACAAATTCAATTCTGGGAATTGACTACATACACATTACTGGTTTGATTTTAGGGAATGATTATGATATTGATTATATATGTTGCATTCATTCTTTCATGTTTATTGCCTATCACCAGTGGTCGCCAATATCTATCAGCCTTAGAGGGATTAACATAAGTATGAGTGATGAGTATGGTTTATAGTGTGTTGTATGTTTTTTTAATCATTTGAGCCTGGGGTCGTAGGGGTTCTTTAAAGTCTCAATTAGGTATTGGTAGTCCAAACTAGTCAGTTGCTCGCATTGTTGTTGCTATTGTTATTATCACTATTACTAGCATTATTGTGGATAGTTTGTGACCTATTGGTTAATGATTCGGTTTTGAGATTCTATGTATGTTTATGGATCTTCTATCTAACGATAAGATTATATTATTATGCATGATTATCTCATAATTAGAATTTGGATTAGAACCCCTGAGTATGCTAGCATTAGTCCCTACTATGATTATGAGGTCTTAAGATGCTAGCTTGATGATTTAAATTATACCTTGAGCCGACCTTATTTATACATATATGTATATCTATTTATATATAGCTATGGTATTATCGTATATTCATCCCTTCTTTTATTTATTCAGATTGTATATTCATTCCTTGGCCTTTTATACTATTATATATCCTTCTTTTGACCCTTTTTGTATATTGGTTGGCGATAAATGGTATAGTGCTGAGATTCATGAGTATAGATAGAATAGGATAGTTCATCCATAAAACTTCCTTAGCCTTTTTATGTTAGTTTCTTAGACATGAATATGATTGTTTATCATTATTATCTCATAAACTTTATTGTGTGGTTGTTGAATATTTCGGTTTAGACTCCATTTCTATTTATATGTTGTAGATATCTGTATAATCTTTGGAGCATAGTCAGCAATTTCCTAATGAGTACCTTGTGTGTGGTTCTCTTACTACACTTTTGCATCCTATAGATCATAGTACGAGTTATTATCAGGATTATGTATGTCATGTGAGGCGGCCATGTTTTGGAGACATACAGTGAACCCTAACATTCATAGTATTACTTTCCTTCTTCTTATGTACTAGACTACTATCTATGTTGTATTAAAAAATAGTTTTATCTATATATTCATTTAGTATCTTATTTGTATCCTTCTTTTATTAGAAGTTCTTATACTAATACCACCTGGTTATAGGACTATGTTATGTTATTTATTTTTTATTATATTTATTCCACATTTTTTCCTTCCTTCTTGTGGTAATTCGTTACAAGTGGTTTCAGATAATCAGTTTATCTTTCGTATTGGTTAGTTAGTGTAAGCACCATCATGGCCCAAGAAATTAGATTGTTAGAAATTGGTATCAAATCCAAGGTTCACCGGTGTGTTGGTGCATGATCTAAGTGCTTAGTAGAGTATTGAGGTTCAGTGCGGAGACATTCGTAATCTTTCTTTGGGAGGCTATAAGTAATTATTAGAAAATTTATTTTTTGAATTCTTATTGTGTGTCCTTATTTCTATGAGGCTCAAGTACATTTGTTGACTCTATTCCATAACAAATGGGAAATGTGAGGTCATCAATAGATAAAGACAAGATGTTGGCACATATTTCCCTAGCTTCAGTATATCATTGGACCAAGGAGTCAGAGATGGATGTCGAAGGTCTTCAATGTCTGTGATATGAATTGGGGATAACCTAGGTTCATATAACACCATAGGTATTTGGTCCTTGAAAACTTTTGAAATTTTATGTTAAGTGTCTTGACTACGACATCCCCTATGAGTCGTAGGGAGTCTTGATAGGTCATTGGGACCCAATCATAAACAAATCAGTAAGTGTATGACTAAGTTCTGCTCTGATTATGAGTGGCTCACTTAGATCCATAATGACTCATTATGAGTTGTTGGGCTTAAATCATAGAATGTCCAGTGTTTAACCCAAATGGGTCTGTTTTAACTACTACTATACCCTACAATCCATAACGGCCCATTATTAGTCATAATAGTTTACTCGTAGGTTCAACAGATTATGAGTAACTTGGAGACTGTCTTTGCTAGGAATCATACGGATGATTCATAATGAGTCCCTACGAATTAAACTATTTAGCATATTGATATTACCTTGCAAATATAGTTGGTATGAAGATACCAAAAATGTATTCCTTAATATGTAATATGGTTCAATGAATGGGAATGTGTGATACTTATTTTAATTGGATTTTAAAGAGGGTTGTCTAGTTGAGTTGTTAAAGTGGAGGTCCTGAGAGACCAATATTGAAAACCACAATTGTTGACATAGGGGTTTATATAACCAGGTGGTTTCAATCCCCCTAATAGTATCATATGATTAGAAGGTTCGAGTTCCCCATATCATATTACATGATTGGTGTTTGTATCATCTTGATATGTTGGGAGGTTTAAGTCCCCCATAGTGCATATGTATACCCTCTGGTTCTTATTGTCACACGCACTAAGGACCTACCAGCTAGGGGAGAGATGAGCCCATATAGCCTGTGGGTTACTTCTTATGTTATGACGATTGTGCTACACAATCTAGGATAAGGTTTTAAAGTGCACAATAATCCTTGTTCCCTATCCTAGAATGTGATGGATATATATATACATATGTATTTGCATGATATTATGTATATTAGATTTTAGAATGGTTTTGAATTGATAATCTTGGCATTATTTTATACCCTATCATTGAGTTACATGCTAGTGCTCCAACTGCTAACCATCTTCGAATGTTGTATCCCCATGCGATGCATCTATCGTAGATACCTCTATTTTTCTATACAAAGTAAAATGGATCATCTTGGTTCGTCAGTTTAATATGGTAAAGTGGTGAGCTTCTATTATCCATAAGACTTAGATGTTTCATTAGTTCCTTTCATAGATTAGAATTGAGCTTTTACATTATCATTAACATTATTTTTGTCATTGTCATCTATCAGAGTTAGGGACATGTCCCGACCAAGACTGGTTTTTGGTTTTTGTGTTAGAAGATCTTACATGATTATTATAGACTTGGGTGATACTGGTAAGTTTTTTAGCCAATCTAGGGTTATTGATTTTAGACATACCCTTTTTTATTTAAATCTTAGCATGTGTTATTTTGTTATATATTCATTATTCATCTGACATTGGGGATATTATATTATTTGGATAGGAGAAAAGGGGTGGTCTCCGATCCATGGTAGACTTGAGATATTCGTCACGGCCAGGACCTAGTTTGGATCATGAAAAAGATGGAATCAAAGCTTATGTTTGGTCTCATTGGGTGTCCAACAAAGCTGTGTCAAGTAGAGTCTCTTTTATTGGCGTGTAGCGTGTCACACTTATAAGGGAGAGACTATCAGGAACTTAGGAATATTTCCCTTTGTTATTGTTCTATTTCTAGCTATAGAGTCTAAAGTCCTGAATCTCCTCTAATTCTCGTATGTTTGATTTTTAGATGATGCATCCCAGAAGATCTGATGTTCGTGGAAAATCTTTTGTTCTATTTGAGGACAATACAAATAGAGCTCGTCCTATGCTAAGAGTTCAAACCGTATCTAAGGTAACTGATTCTAATTTCCCTGTTGGAGCTTTACTAGTTCCCCCTATCCCTCCTCAGGCACCTCAAGCTAGCATGACTAATGTTGATTTTTTCTAGTTAATACACTTGCTTACCTAGTTGGTGGCCTCCCATACTGAACTTATTGCTTTTGTTTCTCCATTCTCTGAGGCCACTAGAGTTGGTCAATTTATGAGGTTGAATCCTCCTATTATTAATGGTTTTAATGTATAGAAAGATCATCAATATTTTATTGATGACATAGAAATTTTTTTACATGTGATGCATGCTATTGATGTTGCGGGTGTAGAGTTTGCAGCTTATCAGTTGAAGGATGTAGCATACTAATGGTAAGAAGAGTGGGCGTAACTTAGAGGCGATGATGTTGAGTCTGTTTTATGTGATGACTTCTCTAGTTCTTTTCTTGATTGCTTCTTTTCTCGAGAGTTGAGGGAGGCATGGTCTAAGGAATTCATAAATTTCTAGTAAGGCAAGATGATAGTAAAGAAGTATGCCTTGAAATTTCATCAGATTTAGCATTATGCTCCTGAATTGGTATCTAGCATAAGGGTCAGAATGTAAAAGTTTCCCTTTGGTTGTCCCGTAAGTTGATCTTGGAGAGTAAGGTTGCCTAGTTGAACAAGGATATGGACATCTCTAGGCTTGTGGTTTATATGCAATAATGCAAGAGGAAAAAAAAGAATCAAGCAGAGATGAATGAAAGTCAGAGTATAAGGTTTCGATATTTGGATCAATGTGGAAGTCACCAACAAAGTGATAGAGATGGTGGAAAATGGTCCAAGAAGAAGTGGGGTAATTTTTGTTCGTACTCTACGTCTAGTACTTCTTATCCAAATTCATCGAGTGATTATCGTTCTCAGTATGATAGTAGGTTTAGATCACGTGGAGCCCATTCTCAAGCTAGTGGGGCTCAGTCAGCTCTATCGTATCCTCCTTGTAGATTCTGTGGTCAGGTAAACCATGGTATTTGTGTAGAAGAGAGGAACACAACTTTTAAATTTGGAAAGATTGGCCATATACAGAGGGATTGTCCTTCTAGGTCTGCTTCTATGGAAAATAATTTTACTTTTGCTACTTCATCAACTTCGATGCAAAAGGGTGCTATTTTTATTTCTGGCTCCAGCACTGGTCGAAACTATCTATATGATCTTGCCACTCTCTAGGATTCTAAAGTGTCCCTTGATGTTGTTATTTGTAGGCTCAAAATCTTCTCTCGTGATGTATATTATCTACCTAATCCCAGGTCTACCCTTTCTTATCTAATCCCTTATGTGGCTATTCATTTTGGTTTTGATCCTAAATGTATTTTGGACCCCTTTTCTATGTCCACCCCAGTGGATGACTCCGTTGTAGCTAGAAGGGTCTACAGGGGTTGTATGATGTCTGTCTATGGCAGGGAGACCTTGGTAGATCTGATAGAGTTAGACATGTTAAACTTCGATATGATTTTGGAGATGGATTTGTTGCGTTCATGCTAGGCGTCTCTTAATTGTCAGACTTGAAGGGTTAATTTAGATTTCCCTAATGACTTGGTGATTGAATAAGATTGTAAATCCCTAGTATTTGATGAATGGTAAATTTACCACTTATTGACTTCCAAATTTGTGCACAATACTATGATTAAACCATGTAAATGAGGCAAATTTACCATTTAAATGCACTAATACCCATGTTTTGCAGGCATACAGGTGATGGGATGAAAAGAAGTTAAATGACCTAAAAATAGATCAAAAAGAGAAGAGTTAGTGCAAAAGATGGAAAATCAAGAGAAGGAACTAATTGTCAGTTACCGTGATCTTGGTTTGAGGGTCGCAATCACGACAAGGCAAGATAAGTCAAGGTTGGCGATCACGATGGGCTCACTACGGTCGCTGAAGCCGCAATCACGATCAAGCAATGGCGATCATGATTGCATGGACAAATGTCCAAGGGCAGTTTTGTAATTGGATGCAGCTGGATCTAAAATTCTCTATAGGACAAAAACCCTGTCATTTTTGGGAGATCTCCAACTAGAAATACAGTTTTAGATTTTTTAAAAAATCTACTAAATTGGGAAAGATTCTTGTATATTATTTTCAAAGGATTTTAGTTATAATTGAAGTTGGATTTGAGAATATTCTTTCTTAGACTCTTCTATGTAATCATTGAATAACTATTTTGGTATATTTCTTTTCTCAAACATCATGAGTATCTAAACATCTATCTTGGGAATATGTTTGAATAGGGTGCAAATATGTGTGAGTTTAGATTGTTAGTGTAGATTCTTTGTTAATGATGTTGGGTTTCACTAATACTTGTTTGTTGAATTGGAATTTGTGGGTGAAAACTCCAAATTCCAAAAATCTCACATCATCCTTGAAAAGGGATTTAAGTATTCTTTTTGATCCTATATCATCCTTGGAAGAGGCATATGGGTGACATGGTATTTGTGATCAGTAATTAGATGTTAGCATATTCCTTTACATTGTCTTTGAAATAAGAATGGATTGTGAATTTTCTATGTCTAGGGAATCTTCCTAGAAATAGGGATGCGCAATTAATGTTTGGGTTGATTGTTTGCCACACCCTTGAAATATCTGAAAGGATCCATGGGTGAAATTTTGTTGTTTGGTTGAACAACTAACATCAAGACCCCTAACCTAGACTATCTATTTAGTCGTTAACTAGAGTTTGTATTTAATTCTCATATACTCATGCACTATTTTCACCATGGAAAACATAATCCCAAGACTTTTCTCATATTGAAAGTTTATCTACAATTTTTTCTCTTAATTGGTATTTTGAGTATATTTTGATAAAACAACCATTCAAACTATACCCCTCAATTTTAATTTATTTTTTACTTTATATCTACGTTGCGGGTAACCACTTAGTATCCTTCAATACCCATAGGATTCGAATACTAGTTACACTCTTCATGGATTTTACCTTAGCTCAAGTTGGGTTATTATATTTGACAACGATCACCTTGCTCATAAATCATGGAGTAAGTTGAGTGTGATTAAAATGAGGCCAATGCCGGGGAGTGAAACTTAGTTTTTGCTTGTGTGGTGTGGATAGTAGCTTTGGGTTTACCTATAGTGGTGTTTATTTACTTTGTTTGTTGTTTTTTCTTATTTATAGGAGATTTCAATTGTGTCTAAGACACAGTGAGTGATCATGCAGGTAATGCCATGACATTTGATGGTCCCCTTGATGATGAAAACCATCTCAATGATGTAGGGAGGTCAATTGCCATCCCACTGAATATGGGGAATGGGGCCTTTTACATCACAAGTGTGATGTTACACATGCTTCAAATGAAAGGTCTCTTTGGTTGTCATGCTTATGAGGACCCAAACTTATACTTGAAAAATTCTGTGGAAGTATGTGCCCCGTTCGACATTACTCACATCTCAAAAGAATCCATACAGCTATGCCTCTTTCCATTTTCTCTAATTAGTGAAGCGGTGTTGTGGTTAATTCTATTCCATCTAGGTTAATCACATCATGGGTCAATCTTATGGAGGATTTCTTAGATCATTACTTCCCACCATTAAAGATGTTGCAAATGTGGAACGAAATAATTAATTTTTGTTAACTCAATGGGGAGCCTCAATATGAAGTTTGAGAGATGTTTAATGAAAATCTTGTGAAATGTCCTATCCACGAGGTACCATAAAAGTCACTTCTACAAATATTCTATAGCACTTTGGACCAACAAAATAAGATCGTGGTAGACATGTGACTAGTGGATCACTTTTGAGGTTGTCATATGCAGTGGCTTCAATTTAACTTAACAAATCACAAAGAAAAATAGGGGGTGGCACACCCAGGACAATGAGGTAGCTTAATGTTCTACTACCACATCCTATGTGGATACAAAGCAAAGAAAGAAAGAAGAACAGGGGGAAAAACATGTAAAAAATGTTGACACAATTAGAACTCCTTACGAAGCATATGATGGGTGCACCTATAAAAATGGAAAATGTCCTGGTATCCAAAGGATAGGATGAATAAGAAGATAGGAAGCTTTATGAAGAAATTAGATGTTTTTCAAATTACTCAGGGGACTTCTCGCCCAACCAATCAAAGACAGGGGAAAACTAAGGTTGAACCGATTGTGATCGAGAAAAAGAATGGCGTAATAGAGATAAAAATTATGATTGGAGGGATAAGGAAATAGAGTATGATATATATGTTCCACCCACTGACCAAGTGAAGAGAAAGGAGTCAAATCCCGTGGATCTCAAAAAGTTTAAGGCCGAGGATGTGCTAGCTAGAATTTTGATGAAAGTGGAAGGAATGAGCAACATGGTCCAAGAATTAAAAGGAGACTTTTATCAAATGAACCAAACGGTTGTATCACACACTACTTCATTCAAGAAATTGGAGACTCAAATTGGCCGAATCTAAACTGCATTCAATGCAAGGCCTAAGGGTGGCCTTCCTCGTGGTATGGTGTAAACTCTAAAAAATAACGTTCAAGGGTAAGAAATTATCTATCGGAGTGGTAAAGGACTTGGTACACAAGAGGTTGAGTTCAAAAAATATCTCAGTATGATCTATTGAACACACAAAAGAAGTATGTATATGAGTCTAATTATAAAGCTCCAAAGTGTCAAGGAAAGGATGAGGAAAAAACAAAAATAAATGAAGAGATGGTAGATAAAGAGGGAACATCTAAGGTGGTTGAGGGTGATGAATGCAATGTGACCCATTGTCCTAAATTAAAATACCTCCTCTTTTTCCTCAAAGACTCAAGATGAAGGAAGATAATGCCAAGTTCAAGATGTTCCTTGTTAATATTAACAATCATTCAATTAATATCCAATTACTAGAGACCATTTAAGAAATTTTGAGGTATGCTAAGCTAATAAAGAAATTTACGTCAAAGAAATGTCTTGTAAATGGTTAAACCATTGAAGTTTTACTTAGGTGTAGCGCTATCATGACTAGTGCTATGGCAGAAAATGAAGAATATCCTGGATCTTTCACAATATCTTACACCATTGGGACATATAAATATGATAATGCCTTGTATGACCTTGGTGCAAACATTAATCTTGTGCCTTATGAAATTTACTGTAGGCTTGGTTTGGTCTCTTCTACTCCAACAAAAATAAGGTTATTTATTGCAAATCGGTTTATTAAGAGACCGGTTGGAGTTTACTTGATGTTTTGGTGAAGGTGGATCAGTTCATTCTTCAGGAGGACTTCAGTGTTCTTGATTGTGAAATAGACCAAGAGATATCTATTATCCTTCGGACACCTTTTATTGAAATCGTAAGAGAAAATGTTGATATGAAGAAAGGAGAAATGAAATTTCGGGTCCAAAATAATGAAGTGTCCTTTTAAGGATGAAAGATCAAGAAACAACCCATGGAACTAGATGTGGTGTCTATCATTGATGTAGTGGACACTGAGGTAGATGATGGGAACCTCAAAGATCTAACTCTAAAGTTGAAAAATGTCTTGTTGCGATGATAAATTAGGCACTAGATGAGATGCAACCTACCAATGCCATGAAAGTGACCCGCATAATTTTGATTATTAGAATAGGTTTCATTTTTTTTTGTCATTAATAAAAGAAATTTTGGTACTATAAGGTGTTTTGAATGAGGTTGAGAAAGGGGAAGTATGGTGTATTTGACAAATAGGTTCAATAGTTAAAAATAGAGGAGCAAAAATAGACCTCGGTTGTCAAAATTGCAATGGGATGGGGTTCATGATCCTAATGACATGGGTTTTGCAATTGTGGTCCACCTAACGTGATTGCCTTCGAAGCTATCAAAAAATTGAACAGTTGTACCCCAACCATATTTTCTCCTTTATACTTTTTCAAAATAAATCTCAAATTGCACCCACTTTCGATTGTGTGTTGATCATACAATTATGAATTGGATCTTCCTCTGCATCCCACAATCATGTATGTGCTTCAAATATTCATTTATATTTGTGTAGAGGCCTTAGAATTCACGTCTTAGGAATGTCCTAAAATTGAACTTTGCATGCTAAATTGTTGTGTAAATTATACTTGCATGGTGTGGTTGGCTATTGTTATTGGTGTGCACATTCTTGGGGAAGCTTGAGTACCCAAAATTGTTCAAAATGCTAGAAGTAGAATGTGCACACCAAGTGTTTGATAAAATTCCCAAAAAAATTTCTTACTAATTTTCCCATGTTCAGAGGGGTTATCAAATACATAGAGACTAAGTTTTATATTCATAATGTTAATTTTTTATTTGAAACACAAATTGGCATTATAAGTTTTGCATTTTGAATATTTTGGTCCGATAAAGCCTTAGTTACCACATTCGCGATCACAGGATAGCAATTGTATTCACACAATCACAATCACACAATTGTAATCATGGCTCAGTTGCATGCTATCTCGGCATATGAGGCTATTTTCCAGCCTGGACCAAAAAATTTTCAAGTCTATTTTTTCCTAGAAATTGCCGAGGCACTATCCCATTAGCTTAATTGAATAACATCATAGTTTTTGCATGAAAATATTGATGATTAATGTTTTTATGTTGTTCTCAGGTTTTCGAGGCTACACGATAAGATATTATGACAAAAACTACTTCATGGTACTCGAGTTCCAAAACATGTACTATGCCAACCTCTCCAAGACAAAGATACTTCTGGAGAGGGGCGTATGCTTGGATAAGTTACTTTATAAGCTCCTAACATTTCATGAAAGACTTGTAGCAACTGGGTGGAGGTGTTTTTCCTCGGATCCATATCGGGCTAATTAACATTGAGTGAGCATATTATTTTCTAACCTCAGTGTAGTATCCTTCTTTAAACTAGTTGTAAGGATCCGGGGGAAAAATGTTCACTTTGAGGAAAGGGGGTGTGAACTGGGAAGTTGGTTGATTGAAAAGTTGTCTCTTAGTGGAGAGGTCTATTGGGTTACCACCAAGATAGGGATATCATTGCATTACTTCATGGATGAGGCGAGGATATGGTTATCCATCATTTGTAGCTGGGTCTCCCCATGAACTTACATAACTTATGTTCTTGATGTGTGAGTAGGGATAGATGCATATATTTAGACAATATTCCTAAGTGTTGTACAACTTGTTCTCTCAAATATGAGGCATTTTAAAAACCGACGTGGCTCTATACTATTGTTCCATTTTTTTATCACAATGTTGTGTAAGAGATCCAAAGTTGAGGAGTACCGTAAGAATACATAGGTTCGCCCAAAGACTGTCATCTATCCTTTACAGATTTGGGATGAGGGTGCACCTGGTATGAGCTAGAAGAAAAAGATTGACTTAGGTAAGTCGATAGATGTGGACACAAATTCTTAATGGCCATCACAAGTAGGTACTTTTGATGAGACTTCATTAGGGATGAAGGCGATCAGAGAGATTTTGTCTGGATTACCTATAGGGTAGAGCAGGCCTTCCACCACCCATCACTCATATATAGCTTAATTTGATTATGAAAAATATATGGAGGACCAGGAAAAGTACATAGCTACTATTTCTAGGATTAAAAAGGCCTACTCATCTTTAACATAGTCACATAGGTATCTCCATGATTTGACACAACCCAAAATCGAGCATTGTAGCATGGCAATCTCGAGCCCAACAAGGACCGGAGATTGCCCCATCAACCTAACCAAACCATCTCATCAATCTACAAGTGTCAAATGAACTCCGAGCATATAATAAATATAGTGGAAACAAGACTAATAATCATAACTTAAATAATTTTTAATCATTCCATTATGTTATCATTCTAAACTACATATACCTAAGTCTACAGTCATACACAAGCCTAGTCAAATTTGATGTTTAAATATGTCGGTACAAGCCCCCTACAATATCCAAACAAAGTATAAATAAGTCTATGATGAAAGATAGAAAGACCATGAAATATATGCCTTCTGAAGTAGGGAAGCACACAACTTCAAAGTTAACACACAAACCGCATCGACCACCTAGTCAGTGTACAGGAATATAAGAAGAATCTCCAACTGCTATGGCGTGTGTGGACATAGCGTTCGAAGATGGTTAGTGGTTAGAGCGCTAGCATATAACTCGAGTTTAAGGAGAAATTAGCATCATCATTCAAATCAGGTCAAAGTATCATATTCAACCACATTTAGATACATATAGCCATATATGTCTTCATCATGTTCCAAAAGAGGAACAAGACTTAGCAAGCATTCTTGACACACTCAATTATGAGACATGATGTAGAGGACTCTAACCTTAAACCATCATACTTTGGAAGGATTGGACTTTCCAATCATATTTGGAAGGAGGACTTTAACCCTAAGTAATTTTATTAGGCAAGGGACTCTAACCTCAAGCCGTTATGTTGGACAAAAGACTCTAACCAAAAGCCGCCTTTTGGGTAAGGGATTCTAAATGCAATCTATCTTATTGGGAAAGGAATTCTAACCATAAGCCGTCATGAATATCATTAATCCATATTGGTACTCTAACCCTTTGTCTATGCATCACCATCAATTCAATTTAACACTTAGGGACTATAACACATTTTACTAAACAAACACTTTAATAGGTCAATGCCTTAATTAAATGCATCATTCCATTCAATTGGTGTTCATCAAAATGCTTACAAAACCATTCATTCTTCATTAGCATTCTTATACCGCTCTTTAGTTCAAACACAATTCAAGTTCATGGTTAAGGACTTTAACCCTTTTAGCTATCAAACCATCATGTTCATAAATTAGATAATTACATGGATAAAAAGGTCTTTATAATACCATCTACAAAGCACTCATACTTATTCGACCATTGCCCTAGTTTAAAAGATCATCAACATATAACTAGATCTTTCTCTTAGACATTATCATAAACAACTTGTGGGCATACCTTTACTAAGGAAAAAATTAGTAGAAATCATCACTATTAGGGTTACTCATGAACCACATGTTAATCCATAAATAAAAAGTACCCATAAGCGTAAATTATCACCAAAATCAAGTATTAAAACACATCTAAGTAAGAGAAATCCTTACTCAATACTAGGTATCAAAACCCTGAACTTTTGATTTCAAAATCATCCCTTACAAGTCATAATTCAGGTTTAATACACGTGATATATGATTTAACAAATATGAGTAAGATTTACATTCCTTATACAAGATGATCCCTGGAAAGAATTGACCCCTACTTGATTCAAGAAGAACACTTATGGAACCCTAGCTTTTAAATCTTCAACAGTGTATTTTGAGGGAGTATTTGAAATTTTTTGGTCTTGAAAATGAGTGTTTAGGAGACCACAATACATTTTATAGTAAGGTGACTTAAGGGTTTTTAGGTGGGGAATATCCATAAAGCCATTGGCTTAAAAGCTAAAAAGTGACTTCCCAGGAGGGTACGACTCACATAACTAAATCGTACCGTAGGGTACTAGTGCTAACCTAGCTCATACCCTAGGCCTCACTAAGGAACCCTAAAATTTCCAAGGTATGAATTCACATACATGACTCATATCTTAAGTACAAATGGTACCCTTAACCGTACCCAAGACAATTTCTACTAGGTTAAGCTCGATACACCATACGATTAGGTAGAAAACAACACGTACGCTAATATATGACTAGGATAGGGATAAACTATATATTTGTTAGTATATAACCAACCTAGATTGGTCTCTATACAAGAAGGGAGGGTACTAATAGTACCATAGCATAGGATCGATATGCTCAATACATACCAAACCCAGAACCTCAAATATTAGGGAAATTTTCAAATGGTCCAAAGCCTAGGTTTTTTAATATTCTCTTTAAAATATGAATAAGAAGGAATATAAGAGAGATAAATTCTTTATAAAGATGTGGAAAGGGGTGAAGGCCCTTAGAAGGTCTTGAAACCCAAAGATAGACTTTCTTCTCCTAGAGTTGACAGTGATGATGCAGGCCCAACTACATTGTTAGATTAATATGATTCTATAGGTAGTGGAGATGATTCTGAGAATGAGGACAATAGCCATTCTTGATTTCGTTACTTTATTATCTTTATGCTTTCTTGATTATGCAGTGAGGTCACTGCAATCTTTTTAGTTGGGGTGTCCATCTTTGTATTCATTTATTGTTCCTTGTTATATATTATTAAGATATTTGTTGGATGTTTTTATGGTTATTGAGATGATTTTCATTTTTGGGTTATAATAATTGGGTACCCCGATTGTGCCTGCATTATATGGATTAGTTACTTGTTTCATTCTTAGAGTTTTATTTTATCTTTATCTTGTTTATGATGATATCGGATGATCATTTCCCTATAATAGATTGAGTGATGACATTCTTACGAAAAAATGATCGTGATTCGGTTTTGAACCATAGATGTAGGGAAAGTCTAAGTACCTGTAGCACTAGAGTTTTTGGGAATGCCCATACACCTATGGTGATATATGAGTAGCTACATGGTTTTCCCACATAAGATCCAAAATGTGAGACTACAGCTTAGTTTGATTCCATCAATAAAAAATTTTTCATGGTGTAAATGCGAAGCAAACACCCCTCTTTCAATTTTTTTTGAAAACCTAGGGCATGGACGTGAATAATTTTTTAACAATACTTTACCTATTTTTGTGACTCCAAAGTATTTATTTTTTAGTATATGGTAAATAATTCCTTTTTCCGTTAGTAAAGAACTCAACTGATCCTCCTTGAAAAGTTTGCATGCCATGTCCAGTTAGCGTAGTTTTTTAATTCTCATGCATATTTATATCATCTAGAACTTTCCCCATTACTCTCTCAAGGATAATGGTGATTATGATTGGTTGGTTAAGTGATCTTAGGCCTTCTTTATAGACAGAATAACCCACTTTTGACTAAATAGCCTACCCATCCATAGAATAGTATCCTTAGTTATCCATTTTGAGCCTTTAAGCCTTTGTTTGACAACAACATTACAAGCCTTGAACCATTTAAAGTTTTTCCGTCTTTTGAACCCTACCCTCCTTGAACTTAAAAAATTAAAATTAAGGTCGAATGCCTAAGTTGGTGGTGGTATGTTTTGGAAAAGGTGACCTTGGGCCATGATATTCTAAGTGGATGCCTAAAAAGCTATGTAAAGAGATAAAGTTAAAAAGTGAAAAAGAAAGGAATCATAAAAAGAAGGAATGGAATTGATTGCAAAAGAAATTTTAGAAAAGAATGTTTTAAAGGAGTTGGGTATATCAAGGTAGCAAAAGTAGGCATTTGTGGAGTTGGAAACTAATGAAATGGCCCATAGTCCAAAGTTTTATTGAATAGTGTGATGTAGATTTTCACGGAGGGTGTTGTCACTTTATTCCCAAATGATACCATACCCTTTTCCCGATCCTACATTACAAGCTTGAAAAAGTCCTTCGAGTTCACCAATCAAGTGTATTCATAGTAGCAGCGATTGAAAATAATGGTAAGCATATTGTATAATAATCGTTCGCATTGAGAGATTCTTTGTGAGAGTGAGTGTTTGCACTCAAATACCTTATTTCATAATAGATAATTTTATGTGTGAATATCTATGTTGTGAGGAGGCATGTAGACTAATTGAGGTGGGTGTAATTGTCATCTTCCAAATATAAGGCAAAGGAGTATATTTGAGTCTCTATCGATGGGGATTCATTTCTAGAGAATTAGTGATTGTGGAATTGTTGTTCTTTAAAGTATTTTGCATCATTGAAATTGTGTTTAATGGTTGGTGAGTCATGACAATAGCTTTGCCCATGCTTGAGAGTTACTTTATTGTGTTAATCATGTTTGAAGTCAATGTGATCATTTGGTTGTATAAATGGTCTTATAATTGCATAGTCTCATTCTATAAGAAGTAATGTTTCTTGAGGATAAGGAAAGGTTTATGTTAGTGGTGTTGATGAGTGGTAAATTTACCACTCATTAACTTTAAAATTTATGCATAATACTATGATTAAATCATATAAATAAGGAGAATTTTCTATTTGAATGCACTAATTCCCATGTTTTATAGATATACAGGTGATAGGAAGAAAAGAACTGAAATAAGATAAAAAGAGATAAAAAAAGGGAAGAGTTAGTGCAATAGATTGAAAAGTAGAAGCAGGAACCGACCCTTAGTTATCGCAATCGCGGTCTGAGGGTCACAATCCTGACCAGGAAAGATTAGCCATAGTTGGTTATTATAATGGTCTCACCATGTTCGAGGGAGCCACAATCGTGATCAATCAATGGCGATTGTGATCATGCGATGAAATGCCAAAGGTTAGTTTTGTAGTTGAAAGTAGCTGGATCCCAAATTCACTATAGGACAAAATCCCTTTCATTTTTTGGAGATCTCCAACTAGAATTCAAGTTTTGGCTGTGTAAAAGACATCCTAAATTGGGAATGATTCTTGTATCTAAATTTTAAATGATTTTAGTTATAATTCAAGTTGAATTTGAGAACATTCTTGCTTGTCCTCTTCTATGGAATCATTGAATGACCATTTTTGTATATTTCTTTTCTCAAACTTCAAGAGTAGCTAAACATCTATATTTGGATTATGTTTTAATATGGTACAAATATGTATGGGTTTTGATTGTTAGAGTAGATTCTTTGTTAATGATGTTGGGTTGCACTAATACTTGATTGTTGAATTGGAATTTATGGTTGAAAACCCTAAATATCCAAAATCTCACATCATCCTTGAAAAGGGATATGGATATTCTTTTTGATCCTATATTATTCTTGAAATAGATATATGGGTGATATGGTATTTGTGAACAATAATTAGATGTTTGCATATTCCTTTATATTGTCTTTGAAATAAGGATGGATTTTGAGTTTTCTATGTCTAGGGCATTTTCCTAGAAATAGGGATGTGCAATTAAGGTTTGGGTTGCATTTTTTGCCACACCCATGAAGTATCTAAAAGGATCCATGGGTGACATTTTGTTGTTTGGCTAAAGAACTAGCATCAAAACCCCTAACTTAGCCTACCGATTTAGTCATTAACTAGAGTTTGCATTTAATTCTCATATACTCATGGACTATTTGACCCTAGCAAAATATAATCCCAAGACTCTTATCATATTTAAAGATTATCTACAATTATTGCTCTTAATTGGTAGTTTGAGTAGATTTTATTAAAACAACCATTCCCCACAAAGTTAATTTATGTTTACTTTATGTCTACGTTGTTGGTAACCACTTAGTAGCCTTCAACACCCATAATATTAAAATACTAATTACACTTCTTGTGGATTTGACCCCATCTCAAGTTGGGTTAGTAAATTTGTCAACGATCACTTTTCCTATAAATCATAGAGTAAGTTAAGCATGATCAATACCTAATACAAAGTTTATTTTGTATCTTAGAGCATAAAAATTGGTCTCTAAAGGCTGCTTTAATCACTTAATTCATGTTAAGGACTCTTGATCAAAAAGTCCTTCTTTACAGACTTTTCCAGCGATTTGTGAATTTCTTGAGGTGTTTTTTGATAATCTTCCTGGTATTCCACCTGACAGGGAAATTGATTTTGGGATTGATATTCTTTTGAAAACTCATCCCATTTCTATTCCTCATTATATAATGGCTCTGGCAGAGTTGAAAGAGCTAAAGGAATATATAAAATATTTTCTGTATAAAGGTTTTATCTGCTCTAGAGTGTCTTCGTGGGGCACTCCTATTCCATTATTTCTTGAGAAGGACAGTTATCTTTGGATGTTTATTGATTACCACCAATTAAATAAGGTGACCATGAAGAATAAGAATCCCCTTCTGAGGATTTAGATTAGCTTTTGGGTGCTAAGTTCTTTTCATAGAATTATCTTTGGTCGGGTTATTATCAGTTTAAGATTAGGGATGTGGATATCCCTAAGACTGCTTTTTAAATTCGGTATGGTAATTTTGGGTTTTTGGTAATGTCCTTTGGTTTCACTAATGTCCCAACAGTATTTATGTATCTTATGAATTTGGTTTTCTATTAGTTCTTGTATTTGTTCAGGATTGTCTTTATTGATTAAATTTTGGTGTATTCCATGAGTGCAAAGGATCATGTCGATCACCTCTTCCTTGTGATACAAACCTTGAAAGATCAGTGGTTGTATGCAAAGTTCTCAAAGTGTGAGTTGTGGTTAACTTATTAGGGATATGTTTTTTCTAGTGAAGGGGTTATGGTAGATCCATAAAAGGTTATGGTGGTTATGAAATAGCCTAGACCCATGACTCTAATAAATATTTAGAGCATCTTGGGTTTAGACAATTATTGTAGAAGGTTTATGGAAATTTTTTCTTCTATTGATGCCCTATTGACTAAATTAACTGAGAAGAAGGTGAAATTTTATGGTCTAATGCTTGTAAGGGTAGTTTCAAGAAGTTTAAGGATAATTTATCTTCTTCTCTAGTTTTAACTGCATGAGGGAACTTATGTTTTTGTGATTTATTATGATGCCTCCCAAGTGGGACTGAGATGTGTGTTGATGCAGCATGGGAAGGTAGTTGCCTACTACTCTAGACAATTAAAAGTTCATGACAAGAATTACCCGACCCATGATTTGGAATTGTTAGAAGTGGTGTTTGCATTAAATATCTGGAGACACTTTTTTACAGGGTCCATGTTGATATTTATCATGAGCATAAGAGCCTGTAATATGTGTTCACTCAGAAAAAGCTAAATCTAATGAAAAGAAGATGGCTTGAGTTGTGCAAGGACAATGACATAAGTCATTACTAACATCTAGGTAAAAATAATGTGGTTGTTGATGCTCTTAGTAAGTTGTCCATGGAAAGCTTATCTCATTTGGATGAATAAATACGGGATTTGATGAAGGATATTCACCATTTGGATAACCTAGGAGTCTATCTCTTGGATTTTAAGGATTATGTGTGATCGTTCAAGAAGTGGCGAAGTCATCCCTTGGTGATGAGGTAAAAGAGAAGTAGATATTGGATCTTATTTTGATGCAAATTAAAAATGATATAGGTAGAAAAAAGGTGATGATTTTTTATATCAGTCGTGTTCGTAATTAAGGTACTGAGGTAGATTATGTGTTCCCAATGTTGATGGGTTTCCCAGAAGAAATTTGTCTGAAGCATATGAGTCAAATTATACTATTTATTCTAGGTTAATGAAAATATATCATGATCTTAAGGAGACTTATTAGTCGAATAATATGAAGAGGGATGTGGTCAATTTTCTAGCTAAGTGCATGGTGTGTCAGCAAGTAAAAGTAAAGCATTTGAGGCCTATTGTGTTGACTCAAGAGATGGAGCTGGCAGGATGGAAAAGAGAGATAATTAATATGGCTTTTATTATTGGTCTTCCACGGTCTCACCAACAATTTAATTTGATTTGGGTCATCGTGTATTGGATGACTAAGTTTACTCACTTTTTGCCAGTGAGGACTAATTTCTATTTAGAGGATTATACCAAGTTGTTTATTAATGAGATCGTGAAATTTCATCATGACGTTTAGGGACTTAGGTGACCATTTGTACCTCTTTTCACCCACAGAATGATGGGCAAGTGAAAAACATAATTCAGGCCTTGGAAGATATACTTTGGGCTTGTGTATGTGATTTTGGTGGATGTTGGGTTGACAACTTCCCTCTCATAGAATTTTCCTACAACAACAGTTATCACTCTAGCATTGGTATGGCCCTGTTTTAAGTCTTATATGGTAGGAGGTGTAGATCTCCTATTGTATGGTTTGAGTTTGGTGAAAATAATTTATTTGGACCTAATTTAGTTCACCAATCCATGGAGAACGTGAAGGTGATTTGGGATAGACTTAAGGCTGCCCAAAGTCACCTAAAGTCCTACACCAATATGAGATGAAAGGGGTTAGAGATCAGAGTTGTTGATTGGGTATTCTTAAAGGTATCTCCCACGAAGGAAGTGATGTGGTTTGGTAATATGGGGAAACTCAATCCCCGTTATGTTGGTCCATACTTGGTTTAAAAAGGGGTTGTTAATGTTTTACATGAATTGGAGTTTTCTTCTTCTTTGAGCTCCATTTATTTGGTGTTTCATGTTTTAATGTTGAGAAAGTGCATGGGTGATCCTTCGAATATTATTACTTTAGGGGAGATGGGTATTTCAGATTCCTTATCTTATGGGGAAGTCCCGATTGAGAATTTTGATCTGCAACTCCATTAGTTGGGGACCAATGATGTGGATTCGGTAAAGGTTCTTTGGAGGAACTAAAATATGGAAGCAACTATTTGCGGAGTTGAGGAGGTCATGAATCCAAGTACCCATTCTTGTTCTCCCTTTTGTAAAATCGTACTTGAGGTATGTGTATTTCTTAGCATTTTGTTTTCTGTCTTTGTTAAAGGTATGTCTGATTATGTATAGTGTCAAATTGTGATTATAAATCCTTTTCCTATCATTCGAAGATAATTGATCCTTGGGGAATGGGGGAGTATGTAAAATCCCAGGATTTTGGTCCTTAAAAATTTTGAAAAATTTTCCCTCAATATCCTAAGTATGACCTCCCCTACGAGTTGTAGGGAGTCTTGATGGGTCTTAGTAATCCAATTATAACCAAATCAGTAAGTGTATGACAATGTTCTGCTCTGAATACAAGTGGATCACTAAGAGCCGTAGGGACTCATTACGAGTTGTTAGGTGCAAATCGTAGGATGTCACGTGTTTACCCCTAATGGGTTCTATGATGACTATGATTGGACCATACAAGTTTTAAAGTCCCTTTATGATTTGTAGGATCTACAGATTATTAGTTCCCTAGGGTTTATCTTGGCTACTACTCATGGTGACGATTTGTAATGAGTAGCTACGAGTTGTATAGTGTCTCTAATCACTAACGACTAATTTTCAGTTTTACTTGAGGGAACTTTTGATAATTCCATCCGTACCCAATTAAAACCCAACGTTCATGAGTAACTTAAGAGGGATTTTTCTCATTCATAATGTACTCAGACACTTCCAAAGCTCTCTTAAATCTCTCAAGGATCCATACTAAGGGTTTCCAAGAAGTAGGTCATCCAAGGGCTTAATAGTTGAATTATTTCCATTAAACATGGTATTTCAGGCATGTTATTCTTTCCCTAGATGTTAAATTGCTAACTAAATAAGTTTTAAAGTGTTTTTCATACGGTAATGATGTTGGTTTTGAAAACATGGGTTGAGGATTTTTGAATAACTGTTGTTTATATGATGTTTCATGTTTTTCCCTACATGTAAAATCAAATTGATGCATGGAAATGGTGAATAAATTATGGGATAGTGATTTCCCCAAATTTGTGACTTTGAAGTGATTATGACCTGAACACAACCCCCTACTCCCATTGTTGAGTTGGTTTTGAATATGAAAAGTATTCACATTGAACTTCTCTTGATTTATTGCTTAGTGTGAAAATATTAATAAAGATTGATGATTTTGAATTAAACCTTAAGTTACTATGTAATTCCCTAAGTTAATGTGTAATTGAACCAATGGGGTTGTAAGTTCCCCTAAGTGATGTAACTGGTTTGGCATGTTGATATTAACTTGCAAATGTAGTTGGTATGCGATACCAACAATGTATGCCTTAATGTGTAATATGGGTCAGTGAATAGGAATGTGCAATAATTGTTTTAATTGGGATTTAATGAGGCTTGTGTATCTGAGTCATTAAAGTGGAGGTACAAAGGGACCAACATTGGAAATAATGGCTGCCGACGTGGGGGTCTATATGATTGGGTTATTTGAGTCCCCCTTATTATTATCACATGATTAGGAGGTTAGAGTCCCTCATATTATAATACATTATTTGTTGCTTGTGTCATCTTTATATGATTGGAGGTTCAAGTACCCTTTAGTGCGTATGTATACCCTCTGATTCGTTCGGCAATACGCATTGAGGCCCTACCAGCTGGGGGAGAGATGGGACCATATATCCCATGGGTGCCTTCTTATGTTACGACATTTGAGAAAAATAATCTAGTCTAAAGTTTTAAGATACATTCTAAGCCTTGTTCCCTGCCCAGCATATGATGTATAAATATATGTATTTGCATATGACTATGTTTGTTCGATTTTGGACTAATTTTGAATTGATGATCTTGGCATTATTTTATCCCCAATCCATAAGTTACATGTTTAAGATCCAATCGCTAACCTTCTCTGAATGTTATATCCCCATGCGGTGCAAGTATTGGAGATACCTATACTTTTTCTGCATAGAGTTAGGTGGATCGACTTGGTTTGTTGGCTCATTGTGGGGAAGTAGTGAGCCTCCATTCTCATAAAGACTTTGATATTTCATGTTCCTTTCATAGCCTAGAATTGAGAGCTTCATAAAGACTTCGACATTTCATTTGTTCCTTTCATAGATTAGAATTGAGAACTTACATTAATATTAACATTATCATTGTCATTGTCAGGGACATATTTTTTGGTTTTTGTGTTAGAAGGCTTTGCTGGAATACTTTAGGTGATGCTGGTCGGTTGTTTTAGCCGTTCGAGGTTTATTGGTTATAGACATACCCATCATTCTTTAAATCTTATATTGTTCTATTTTGTTATATGTTTGGAATTCATCCGAATTTGCGGTGGACTTGAGATACCCATCACTACCAGGCCCTGGTTTGGGTTGTGACAATTCAGGTAGAGTTTTTGACTATTTTAGCTTTTTAAGATTCAGAATTGGGGTTGTCATGTCTCTTTATTGATGCCTAATAGCCAGGGATGATATCCAGTTTATCAAGTAGTTCTCAGGCCAAAGTTGGGTATATTGGTGTTCATCAGGATTCTTTATCAATTTTTGAGTAAGTGATTAGGTTTCTTGAGTGGATTCCAATGCTATATTCTTTTGATAAGGACATGATGTGTAGATTTAATAGAGGATTAACATTTCCAATTCGTTTGGCATCGGCGCACTTGGTAGTAGTTGGGTCGTCCTTCCCTAAAGTTGTTGATTATATTAGGGCCATAGAGATAACATGTATTGATACGTAAATTGGAGGCGGTATGAGACCATGCCATCAATATAGTGATATTGATATTTCATCTAGGAGTGAGGACCCTTCGATGGAATTCAACTTCATTTTCATCCTATCAGTTCTACGAAGGTATTGTTTTAGATTATAGGTAGCTCACAAATTAATTGTGATGATCACAGTGGGAAAAGTTCCCATCAGACCGTACAAAGTTTTCAGTACAGGTCTTTAGGTCATAGAGACTATGCATGATTTTGAGGAATAGTATCTCAGAGTATTCCAGGAGCTTGTTGTGTTTGTGGCGATATAGGACAATGGTTCAGAGAGTGCCCCATATATAAATTAATTAATCAGACAAAGATAACATGTATTCCCCATCAGCCTAGAGTTCTTAAGATAGGTTATAGTTGTGGGAAGAATGATCTTGGTAGTAGAGAGTACTCTCAGCATCAGTTGGCCAGCCATTAAGACTCAAATTATGTTTCTCATTGGGTTAGGGCTTTAGGAATTTACATTGACAACAGAAAGCTAGGTCACTAGTTTAAAGATCGTCCCTATAATTAGTGGTATATTTGCCACTCATTTATCTAAAATCTTTGCACATTATGATAAATTAATTAAGTATATAAGGAAAAAATTTCATTGAAATGCATTGATTTGCAATTTTTGTGAATTTTTAAGAAATCTGATGAAAATGAGTTCAGATAAAGCTTCAAGGGAAGAAAATGAGCAATAGGACAAAAATATAAAGATCAGGACCAAGAGACGACCCTCAGGTGCTGCAATTGCACTCTAAGGGTCACAATTGCAATTGGTCAAAAAGTCAGCTAGTAGCAATCACGGAGTGACTGTTCCGATCACAGGAGTTGCGATCACGGCCAGGTTGTGGCGATCACGACTAGTTGGGAAATTTTCAGGGTCAAAATTATAATTTCACAGAACTGAGTCCCAAATTGAAAAAGGCAAAAATCTTAATGTTTTTCCTTAACATTTATCTATTTTTTCAATTGGGAGGTGGAGAACAAGTTTGTGAGTGAGAAGCAAATTATGGAGGTTTCCTAAGAGATAATTTAGCTATGTCGATTGAATTTAAAGTTAGAGATTTTACTCATTTTTCTTTTCAATGGATGAGTTGAAGGCCAATTTGGGTATATATCTTCTCCTTAATTTCATGAATTGCTAAATTCATATCTTGGGGTTATGCTTGTTTAGGTGGTGAATAATGTGTGGGTGTTGATTGTTAGTCCAAATTGTTGGTTAATTGTAATGGATTTTGCTATTACTCTAGGTTGAATTGAGAATTTTGGATGAAAACCCCAAATTCCTTGAATCCTACATCATCCTTGAAAGAGGGATATGGGTGAAGAGTAATCGCGAACAACACCTTTATTTAGCTTCTTTTTTTGAACTATCTTATAAATAAGGGTGTTAGTTGAATTAACTATGTTCATAAGCATCATCTTACAAATAAGGATGCTAATTCAAGGTAATTGATTTCTAAACTTGTCACGCTCTTGAGGTATTTGAAATAATCCATGAGTGAAATTTAGTGTTTCATCAAAAGGTTGACACTAAGACCCTAAATCTAGCCTACCCAAAACCCTTAGCCAAAATTTGGAATAACTATTCATTATCCATGCATGGACAATATCAAGGATAACATAACAAGATCTCTCTTAATTTGGTAATCATAACAATTGTTTGATCGTATATTAATGTGATTTGGTGATTGTATTAAACAAAGTTCAACATTCGACCGCCCCCCAATATACTTATATGATTTGTTTTAGTTTCACAGTATAGGTTAACACATAGTTAACTCTCAACACACGTAAGCTTTAAAATCTAGTTTGCACTCTTCATGGATTAACCCCCGACTCTTATTGGGTATATATTGACATTATTTTACCTACACTTAAATTGATGTGTAAGTAGAGCTTTATAAAAAATGGCACCATTGTCGGGGAGTGGCACATAGGTTTTAATTGAGTAGTATTAGTAGTAACCTTGGGTTAACTGAGGTGCTTTAGTTTGTATAGTTTGTTGTTTTTGTTCTTTTGTTAGGTGATCTTCATAGTAATTTTAACACAATGAGTCAGAATGGTACCAATGACGACTTATTTGATGGGCATCATAAGAATGAGGATCGTCTTCATGATACGTGGCCTACGAGTGACATCCACATCCCATCGGCAGAGGGAAATAGAGTATTTCATGTCACTTAGTTGATGCTCCATATGTTACTCCTGAAAGGTCCGTTGAAGCAAACCACCTTTTGAAAAACTTTATTGAGGTATGTATCTCTTTTGATATTGCCCATATTAATCAAGAGTTTATTCGGTTGAGGAGTTTCCCATTGTCTTTGATGGGGGAGATATTTTATGATTAATATCTCTACCCACCGTTTCTATTACATCTTGGGTCAAACATATAGAGGACTTTTTGGATAAATATTTCCCTCCATCTAGAATGATACAACAAAGAGACGAAATCACAAATTTTAGTAAACTTAGTGGTGAGCCCTTATATGATGTGTGGCAAACGTTCAATGACAAACTCATGTAATGTGCGAACCATGATGTTCCGTAGAAAATGCTTCTCCAAATATTTTACCGGGCGTTAGACCAATTGAATAAAACCATTGTTGGCAATTCATCCGGAGGGTTGCTTGTCAACTTGTCATATGGGGTTGTAACGACTTTACTCGACAAAGTTAAAAAACAAAACAGAGGGTGGAACACCCGGGAATCCAAAGTTACCACAGAGTCTCCCACCAAATCTTATACCAACAAAGATCAAAGAAAAAAGGATGAGGCAAGGGATCAAAATATGTCCAAGGTGATGGCTCGGCTAGATCTCCTCACTAAAAACGTAATGGGAGAAACTTTAAAAGTAATCAACGTCGTTGTCTCTCAAGGTGCCAAAAGTTATGATGAGGATGAAGCTAAGGCACTTGATTAAGAGAAAAGGTTCTTGGCGAACCATCCAGGGGTACCCACCCTGCCTACTAAAGGCAAGGCAAAAATAAAGGTTAGAACAGCCAGGATCTAAATCGTGATTGGTGCAATAGGGAGAGGGATAGAGACTAAGATTCTACGGACAATGATATAGGATATAATAGATATGTTTACCTTCATGATCTTGTTAAGGACAAGGAATCAAGATCGGTGGACCTGGAAAATTTTAAAACCCAGAATATCCGTGCCTAAATTTTGATGTGTGTTGAAGGTAATGACAAAATAGTAAGGGAGATAAAAAGTGACTTCTATAAATTAAACCAAATAGTCATATCTCATTTGACATCCATAAAACAGTAAAAGATGCACGTGGACAAAATTTGAACCCAACTTAGTGCTAGAACAAAAAAAGGTCTACCTAGTAACACAGTGGTCAATCCTAAGAATGAAGCCCATTTTATGAAAATCGTCAATAGAAGTTGTAAAAATGTTGTTGAGGTTGATGCAAAGTCTCTTGATGAGCTAGAAAGTTAAAAGAGAAAGAGGTCTGAAAAGACAAATGATGACACTCCATCACTTCATGAAGTGGGTAATGAGGAACTAATGAGAAGGATGATAAGAAGGAAGCTCCTAAAGTGGTTGATGCTGATGAGCAAAAGCTGGGTGAACCACAATGTTTTCCATTGCCCCCAAATAGAGTTCTTCTACCCTTTCTACAAAGGTTAAAGAAGAAAGACGAAAATTCCAAGTTCAAAAAGTTCCTTTAAAACTTAGAAAACTCTCGATTAATATTTCATTATTAGAAGCACTTCAAGAGCTTCCGGGGTAAGCTATGTCAATGAAAAACTTGCTGTCAAAAAATTGACTTATGGATAGTGAAACTATTAAAGCGATTGATATTTGAAGTGTCATCATGTCAAATGCTATGGCGGAGAAAAAAAAAGACTCAGGGGCATTTACAATTCCTTGCATCATCGGGACATACAAATTTTAAAAAGCATTGTGTGACCTTGTAGCTAGTATCAACCTGAGGCCATATGTTATGTATCAAAGGTTAGGGTTGGTTTCCTATACACCCACCACCATGAGACTCTTGATGGTGGACCGTTATATTAAAAAACGGTGGACATATTGTATGATGTGGTTGTTAAGGTTGACCGATTCATCCCTCCAATGTATTTTATAGTCCTCAATTATGAAATCAATCATGAGATAGAAATCATAATCTTGAGATAATTTTTATAAATTGGGAGAGCTCTAGTTGATATGGAGTGTGGAAAGATGAAGTGTTGGGTACATGCTGATAAAGTCTTTTTCCCTGTGTACAAAATCAAAAAGAAACCAATAGAGTTGGAAGTGGTGTCAGTAATTGATGTTGTGGTTGCTGAAATGGATCTTGTGTAACCTTATTACAATGATTCAACTTGATAATAATCGAACGGCATGCCGTTACATTAAATTAGGCATTGGATGGAAGGCAACCCAACATTGCTATGAATTTGGCCCATGTCCTTTGTATTTAAATTGTTAAAATAGTTTTCGTTTTTGTTTTTAATTAATCCATTCAATTGTGGAACTCTGAAGGTGAATTTGATAAATTGAAAGGTAATAGGTGAAGTGGAATTAAGTAGAATTGGAACAGCTGAAAAATAGGGGATGTGAACCTTGTCTTAGCTGTCGTGATCACGACACTCAAATGTAATCGTGATCCGAGATTTAGGTCTACCCAAGCTAAGCTTTATGTTCCCCAATCACATAATATGATCATAATCATGGTCACTATGTGATTAATATTGTGAAGGTTGGATTTTGATCACGTATGTGGCAGTCATAAAATGGAAACCTTCTTCAAAATGGTTCCTACACTCAACTCCCTAAAAATACCCAAAAATCCCTAAGTTCTTATCATTGTGAAGAGTCTCTTAGGAGCTTGGTTTCTCTATTTACATTAAAGTTTCTGGTATGTCCTTCTAATCTCTACTTTTATGATTAAATACGGGCCTTAGAATGCATGTTTAGGACAATGTCCTAAATTTGCGAATTGTGTGCTTAATTAACGTCTGAATTGATTGTGTATGGTGTGGTACCTATTGTTTTTGTTATGCACATAATTGGGGATGTCTTGAGTACCCAAAATTATTCCAAATTAGGATTAAAAAAAGGTGTAGGAAAAGTGTTTGGTAAAATGCCTGAATGAGTTCCTTTATAGTTTTTCTATGTTTAAAGGGTATGATTAAGTGTTTAGGTAATGTGCTTCACGTTTTTAGTGTCATTTACTTGTTATGAACACAAATTGGTAGAAAAATTTACATTTTTGGTTGGGATAATACTAAGCATGAAACTTCGGTACTGCAATCGCAGTAGCTAGACTCCGATTGCAGTAGTGCAATTTGAATCCAGTGACCTGCGATCGCAAGACTTGAGGCCTATTTGACAGGCCTCTCAGGTATCGTGATCGTGACCCTAGCGGAGCACGATCACAACTTCAAATACATGTTTGGAAAGCCAATCAAAACTCTTGAATCTTCATTTTATGCATAACTTTGACCCGAGAACCATTATTTTAGCTCAACTAAGTCACATAGCATTGTTTTCATATGATGATATTGATTTTTAAAGTTTTGTATTATTTTCAGGTTCTTTAAGCTGAAGATGCAGATTATGATCCAATTTGATTCCTTGCCCACCAGTGTCAGATAGTTTATTTAGAGGACTTATCCAAGAGGAATTTACTCCGTGTGCGGGGCATATCTTTATAAAAAGTGCTAGAAAAGATCCTGCATTTCATGAGATACTAGTAGCCACTTGGTAGAGGTGCATTGCTCCAGATCTGTGCAGGAAAATAAGCATTATGTTTCAGAATTCTATGCAAATCTGGGCATAGTATCAATCTTCTACCCAATTATGAGGATTCGGGATAAGGAAGTTCATTTTGGGGCCTAAAAGACCTATGAAATATATTGGTTGGTAGATGTTTACATGAGAGAGTATGAATCTAAGGATTGTGCTCCAAGAAGCTGGTTAGTTGAGAAACTGAGCCCAAGAAAGTGTCACGAAACGAACTAGGTCCTGGCCATGACGAGTATCTGATGTTCCACATGGACCGGAGATTAGCCTATGTGCCTAATTACACCAAATGCATCATACCCCAAGATCAGATAAATTCTAAGCATAAAACAAGATAGCGTGCAATAGCTTAAGAAAATTTTAATACATGTCTATGACCGACGATCGATGACCGCCCAACTAACCATCCAACACCACCTAATCACCGTAGTAATCCAAAAAGGCCTTTAAAATATGAATGTCAATAATATGTCGGGACATGCCCCCAATAATAGTACAAAAACAAATCCAAAGGAATAGTAAAAATGCAAAGGAAACGATAATCATGAAATGGTGTCTTCAAAAGTATGAAAATTCATAACTTCAATCTGACTCGCTAGCTTATCCTAAATCAAAGTCGCTGAGAAGGAGATATGAAAGTATGGCCAATTCCTGCATCTCGTGGGGATACAGTTTCTGAAGACGATTAGTGATAAGAGCGCTAGCATATGACTCAGGGTATAGGAACAAAATAATGCCATGATTATAGTTCTAACAAGTACAACATCCAATGCGTATTATCATATGAAGTATATTTACATTTACTTATACACAAGATGAGGTAGGGTGTAGGTCTAAGCATTAACATTAATAAAAACATTAAATTGAATTGTGAAGCTTTACTGTCATACTCCACCAACGGCCTATATATGTTCGGTGTTATCCCCTAGATGGGCCCAATGCATGTTAGCCACATAGATCATAGCTATCATAGATGGTTCAGGTTTCCCTTATACCATTCATCCTACATTATACATATATATATATGTATGTGCACTTGGGGGATTCCCTTATATGCCACAAGTACTTGGTCATCAAGACGAATCTCATGTCAGTAAACATGAGTTTCGCGTATGAGTCCTTCGGACTTACACCTTCACGGCTAGCTAACACAAACCCCATTATTGCCTAATTAAAACATTCAACACCTAACGTAACCACCAATTCCCGAAGTCAACTATTAAGGCTTTATTTAATGGTATTGGCATACCGACTGTAACTTAGAAGCAATGTTATTCAGCCAACACATAGGGATTCTTGTGTACCCTACAAAAATCATTGTAAATTCATTTAGGGATTCCTTTGTACCCCGCATGGTTTTCAAAATCATTATCATCCACTTACCAATTAAGCCATGCATTAGTGTCATGAAATAAATAAAACCAATTGATAATGCATATTCCAAAACCAGTTGTGGAAGTGGGTTAAGGTTGTTACAAATTAACATACCTAAGCAATTTATTTGGGGAATCCTTTGTACCCCCATTATCCATGGTTGACCAATTTAGGGATTGCATTGTACCCATGTATATCCACTATCCCTTTGCACCACAAAGCATTTATCTGCCATCAATTTAATCAAAATAATTTCTTAAATATCATAGAAGAAGCATTTAAACAATTTATATTCAAAACCATCAACCTATAGTTGCAAACCCAACATCAAAACCATATAACCCTTATACAAATCATGCCATTATCAAAGTACAAGTATAGGGAAAGACTAACATGATTCTAATACCAAGAAATTTAGAGAAGAAAGCACTCTTAAAACCCTAGATGACCACATATCTTATAACCCTAACTTTAACTTGAATGGACAATTATATAGAGCATTTAAGAGTATTTGATAAATAATAGTAGGCTAATGAAGTACCACAGATGGTTTTAAGTTTTGAAGTTTAAGGGGTTAAAGTGGGGAAATTTCCAAAGTGTGCCCTCAACTTAAAAGATGGAAAAGTGTCGCCCTGTGCTACCAGTTATCTATCGACTCATAACGACACCTTACGACTTGTGGTAATGATTCGTAACCAAAACAAACTCAAGGGCCCCACCAACTATTGTCCTTATGAATCAGCCAAACGACTCATCACGTGAACCTACAACTTATGGCGTCCAAGTTATAGTCATATCTAAAACAAATTGGGTGAACACTGGGCATCCTACAGTTTGATCATTATGACTCATATTATGTCTATATGAATTGTAACCTCAAGTCATAATGACGACAATTTCTTAGGCTAAACTTACTGAACGCATTGCGACTTGGTCCTTGGAACTCGTAATATCTCTTTATGGCTCATAGGGTTAGTCGTAATCGAGGAAGTAAGCTCAAAGCTTAAGAAATTTTCAAGGGCCGAAAAATCCAAGGTGTTTTAATTCTCCCCCACTTGGATCATTCGTCCTCGAATGATAGAAAAAGGTAATTTCTAGCACGATTTGACTCCATGTTCCTCTACAGTTACCTTTAACAAACTCGAAAAATAAACATGACAAGGAAATCAATCTTTCTTTTAACAACTTCAAGAAATAAAGATGTTAAGATATAACGCCCTAATTTTCTAGAACCGGAATGCCACACGGTGCTCATGATCCCGAAGGACCATATGCTAACCCTCTACTGGTACCTGTAACTGAGCATTGCATAATATACTAAATACATACAAAAAATTGGCGAAAACTTGCAATAAGGTTCAAAACGTCTAAAATACTCAAAACTAAAAACTGAATACTAATATATCTGTTCGAAAAACTTCTAAACTATCTGAATTGTGGAGTTGATCAGACATGTCCTCAACTAACTCCATCTGCTGAAAATAAACTGAGTCTAATTCCATAAAAAAAATAAGGATCATACTCAAGTGATGAGGATTCACTGCTAAGTCAACTACTGCTGGATGACCCTGAACTGCTAAGGGTGACCTAGCTCTCGCTCTTCTAAACCTATAGTATAAGACACCAGAGTGCAAGAGAACAATATGCTTCAGTACTTTGAATGTACTAGTATACTAGATGAGATAAAGGTAAACATAAGGGCTTATGCATGAATATAACTTAACAGAATAACATGAGAGTGTCGAAAGGGGATATATGCATAAATGTACAAACCAAAACTGGAATCGCAGTAACACTGAATACGAACTCTGAATACTAGTTTTTGAATACTGACTTACTGATGACTGGGTCTACTAATACTAATATCTGATTTTACTAACTCTGGAATACTGAATAACTAAATCTACTCATATCAATAATTGTGTTCTGATCTTGCTACTATCAAATGACTAAATCTGATATCAAACCTCTCTAACGGATGATCTCTGAATCTACTAATAATAGAAATTATGGACTGAGTTAGACATTAGGCCTATCTAATAGGTGATCTCTGGATCTATTAGTACTGATATTGATTAACTTTATGTGATCCCAGGCATATCTAGAGGGTGGTCAATGAATCTATGGAACCATCTAAGTTCCTTACTGAGATAGGTGACTGTATCTCATAGTCCTAATTTTTGAGTTCTACTCTGAAGACTGATACTGAAACTGCAATTGTGGGAGTTCTCAGTTAACCGACATTCCCCAATTCAGAACTAGTGGGGTCCAACCTATAACCCCAGCTAGAAGGCTATCAATACCGTGCCATGAGTAAAGACCTCTACTATGGTCAAGCCTCTCTAACGGGTAACCTTGAATAGGAAGTCAAACCTAAGGAAGTATGATAGTCAAGCCTTAATCTAACGGGTGACTGTTGGTCCTGCACTGGCTACACAGTTCTAGAGTTCAGGGACTATTACTAACGACTCTACCTCACTAACGGGGAAGCTGTCATCCCTGCACTCGCTCGGTGCTAGTTCCTACTCCCAAATAAAGGACTCTGAATTGATTCTCAACTGAACTTAGACTGAGCTGAATCTATTACTGTGAATATTTCTTTACTGACCTAACTGAGTTCACTTGGTTCTGTTATCTAACAGAATGCCACTTGAATTCTACTATTTGGCTAAATGCTACTGAATTTTTGTTAGCCTACTGAGTCTCACTGAAGTCTGAGCTGAATACTAAATACTACTGAGTACTACTAAATACTGATTTCTTCTGAATACTATTGAGTCAGAACTGAATACTAAGTCGAATTAGACTAATACTGAGACTGGATTGCACTTATATTGAGATCAATAAATTTCCTTAAGTTCTGTAACTTTCTAAATTCTACTGAGCATAGCACGACTGAGATTATCTTGAGACTGACTCAGCTCTAGACAAGCATCTAAATTGTGGGTATTAAATACCCCCAGGACTCGATAGCATAAATATCATAAAACAGGACAACTCATACATGGCATGACAATAGGCTATCATCCACAACATAATTAATGTGACATCTCACCAATCACTTGAATATAATTAATGTATAAAGGTATAGGAAATGCATACCAGTATCTCAAAGTTCACTCAATAAGGAATACACGCGAATGGGAATGCATACAATATATCATAAATCATTCAATAAGGCATTTCAAAAAACACTTGGCTTACATGAACTTATACATAATTGGGGATTTCTTGCTAACCATGCTATATTGACTCTATTTTCTTCACATAACCATTTTTTCAAACATGTGGGGAGCATTCTTTAGTTATACAACAAATACTACACCCAAGTATCATGATTTCATCAACCAACATGCAACTTGAAGAGGGTTTATCATGAACATCACACAATAAATCACATGCTAGAATCAATTCTTAATACCTATTGTCTAAATCATGAATTAAAACTCAACAACACATAATCATGAACTTCATTACACATAAATCATGAAATCTCATAAATATGTATCATTGTAATTTTAAAAAAGGATTCTTGGACTTCTTGGGTGGAAGGAACCCAAGAATCAACATCTAACATACCTTAGGAGACTCTTTCTTGAAGGTTCTTGGAGAGATTCTTAGTTTTTGAGTTTTCTTGAAGAAGGGTTTTGATCTTGTTCTTGGGTTTTTTATCTTGAAAAAAACCCAAGATTTTGATGTTATAGATGAATAATGAAGTTAGGATCCTTGACCTGATATAAATAGGCGCTAAAAAGGGTGGAAAAAGACCAAAAATCCCTTTCTAAAATGGGTAAAAATCACTGAACAAGACATGCGACGGTGGGGTGCAACGGTCCATCAGACTGACCGTCGTACCTAAACTAGAACTGGACTTACTGCCTCGTCAAGAAGGCCTGGGGCGACGTTCCGTCGCTAGCTCGATGGTTCGTCGGTCCTGACCATCGCATTGGGGCAGTGGATGGGGTTACTGCCTTATGGCGACGGCTGTGGGCGATGGTCCGTCACTAGCTCAACGGTCCGTCGGTCTGCCCGTCGTACCTGGGCAGTTCATACAGCTTTTTGTAAAATGTCCATAACTTTTTACCCCGACATCGGATTTTGACGAATTTGGTATTAATATTAGAGAAATTATGCACGACTTAAAATGTTTCTCACTTGGGAAGTCAGCCCTTACTCTTCTTAAGGATGAAACTCGACTTAAAGAAAGTTTGGGGTATTACATAATAATAACACATACCTTAAGCACGATTATCTGAAGCGGAAAGTAAAAATAGATACTTGGACTTCATGTCCTCTTCAGCTTCCCAAGTGGCCACTTCAACCTTATGTTTCCTCCAAAGAACCTATAACAAAGATACATCCTTTTTCCACAACCGACAAACTTGCGGATCAAAAAATTCAACCGGGACTTCCTCAGAAGATAAGGAATCTGAAATAACCACTTCATCCAAAGGAAAAATCATCGAAGGATCACCCACACACTTTCTCAACATCATAACATAAAATACTCAATGAATAGAGCTCTAACTAGAGGGAAACTCCAATTCATATGGAACATTAAAAACCCTCTTCAAACTCAAGTAAGAGCCAACATACTGGGGTTTAATCTTCCCATTCTTCCAAAACTGCATCACTTCTTTCATGGGGGACACATTCAAGAACACCCAATTGCCAACCTCAAACTCTAACTCTCTACACTTCACATCTGCATAGGACTTTTGGCAAATATAGATGGTCTTATACCTATCCCAAGGTGAACCAAATCAGGGCCAATCATCTATGCATCACCAACCTCGAACCACCCAATATGTGATCTACACCTCATTCTATACAACACCTCAAATGGAGTTATTGCAATATTATAGTGGTAGCTATAAATATACGCAAACTCTATAAGAGGCAAATTATCAACCCTATTACCACCACAGTCAATCAGGCAAGCTCGAAGCTTATCTTCTAATGTTTGAATAGTTTATTTCACTTGCCCATCTCACTGTGGGTGAAAAGTGGTACTAAGGCTCACTTTAGTTCCCAAACCTCTCTGAAACGAAAGCAAAAAGTGTGATAAGAAATGAGTACCACTATTTGATATATTAGAAAAAGGCACCCATTCAACTTCACAATATCTTAGAGGAACAACTTTGCATAATACTCTGCTAAATAATTAGTCCTCACTAGCAAGAAATGAGCAGACTTAGTCATCCTATCCACAATGTCCCAAATCAAATTAGACCAATTCTGAGACTGAGGAAGAGGGGTAGTTAAATTTACATTAATTACTTCCTACTTCCTCATAAGAAAATTAGTTTCTTGATGCAAATCTCCAAGCCGCAAGTTTTCAACCTTCACTTGCTGACCCACCATGCATTTAGACACAAAACTGGCCACATGTCATTTCATATTGTTCAACTAATAAATCTCCTTAAGATCATAATACATTTTCATTGAACTAGGATGAATGGAATAACATGACTCATGAGCCTCAACCAAGATCCTATCTCTTAACCCATCTACATCTGGAATACATATTCTTCCTTGGTACCTCAAGATACCATCACCACCCATAACTAAAGCTAAAACTTTTTGCTATCCCACATCCCCCTTAATCTTTATTAAGACAGGATCTAGTTCCTACTTATCTTTTATTTCGGCTATAAGGGATGACTTTGCCATGACTTTCAGAAACACTCCACCATCTTCAGAGTCCAAGAGACGAATGGTGAATATCTTTCACCAACTCTCACTTATACTCATCCACATGAACTACACTCCCCATAAATAACCTACTAAAAGTATCACCAACCATATTAGCTTTACCTGGGTGATAGTGGAGATGTATGTCGTAGTATTTCAACAACTCAAGCCACCTCCTCTAACTGAGATTTAACTCCTTCTGGGTGAACACATATTGCAAGCTCTTAAGATCAAAAAGGATATCTACATGGACTCCATAAAAATAGTGATGCCAAATATTCAATGCAAACACCATAACTAAAAACTCTAGGTCATGATTCAAATCATTCTTCTTATGAGCATTTAACAAACTAGAAGCATAGGCCACCAACCTACTATATTGCATTAACACATAACCAAGTCCCACACGGGATGCATCATAATAGAAAACAAAGCCATTAGTAGCCTCAGGTAGAGTCAAAATTGGATCTAAAGTTAACATAACTTTCAAATTTTCAAACCTATACTCACAAGCCTCAGACCATAAAAAATTCACCTTCATCTGGATAAACGTAGTAAATAGGGATGAAATAGTCAAAAAATCTCTACAAATCTCCTACAGTATTTGGCTAAACCCAAGAATCTCTGGATATCAGTTGGAGTTGTAGGCCTAGGCCACTTTTTAACCATTAAAACTTTCTAGGGGCCCACCATGATCCCATCACTAGAAATGACGTGACCCAAAAAAGTAATAGTTTTCAACCAAAACTTGAAATTTTAAAACATAGCATAAAAATGTTGATCTTTAAAGGTTTTTAATAAGATATAGACATGATTGACATGATCTTCCTCACTCTTGGAATACACTAGAATTTCCTATATGGATACGATGATGAACAAATCCAGAAACTAATAAATGACCCTACTCATCAAGTACATGAATTTCTCCAGGGCATTAGTCAAACCAAAAGACATGACTAAGAACTTATAGTTACCATACCGTGTTTGTAAGGAAGTCTTAGGAAATCCACCTCCCTAATCTTTAGCTAATGATAACCAAACTTAAGATCAATCTCACAGAAACATATAGCACCCTAAAGATGTGCAAATAAATCATCAATCCAGGGAAGAAGATAATTATTTTTCACTATATCCTTATTCAATAGATTGTAATCTACGCACACTCGAAGGGAATCATTATTTTTTAGGCATGAACAAAATGGAAGCACCACACAGAGACATACTAGGATTGATAAAACCTTTGCCAAGGAGGTCTTTCAACTGCTTCTTAAGATACTTAAACTTATCCAGAGCCATCCTATATGGAGCTATAGAGATAGGTCGAGTGTCTAAAATAAGGTTAATCACAAAATCAATCTCCTTATCAGGAGGGATTCCAGGAAAAACATTGAGGAATTGATTAACCATAGGAACAAATTACAAAGAATGAGCATCCAAGTTAGAATCCTTAATCTGGACCAAATGATAAAGACACCCCTTTGAAATCAAATACAAAGGTAACCACTATGACATCAAAATCAACCTTGTCTAATTATATCAGATCTACAAGACTTTCTCTACCACCAACAGATACTACACAACCCCTATAGACTTTTCTAATAACCATAGTTACCCACCGGGGTAGAAATAGAAAAAGGGTAAAGGATACAATTAGGACTGAAACCAAAATATACAGCCACAAATCAGGTCACATAATAAAGAGTGGACCCTAGATTAAGTAAATATTTCACATCAAGGGAAAAGAGTTTCAACATACAAGTAACAACATCAGGAGATGCCTTAGACTCGTGTCAGGAAGTGAGATAATAGAATCGATATCAACCAGTGCTAGAACCAGTTGGGACACCCTTTGGTTCAGGAGATAATAAAGAGGCAACATAAACCTTGTTTTCCTAGAAGCAACCTTACCATGGGACTATTTATAAGAATATTACCTACCCGACCATACTTGAAACACCAGTCCCTTTACTTATCATAGAAACCATAATGCAAACAACTACAAAATCTACAGAAAGGATATGAGGGAGGTGATTGAGACCCATTAGAAAGAGATTAGGCACCCTGTGCACTAAAACCATCCTCGCCCTATAAAATGTTGGTCACTAGACAGCTTTGGGTAAATATCACTAGCCATTAAGTAGGACCTAGAATTGCCCCACTTTTTCTTGGACCACTTTCCACCGTACCTTCCACTCTGTTATTAACCTCCCTCTTGTTTTGAATGTCAAAATTTCTTAATCTATCTTTGCCTAATATTACCTTGCTTCCACTTCGTTTCCTCATCTTGTTGAGTATATACCATAATTTGAGAGATATTCATGTCCTTATTCAATAAGCCAACCTTACTCTCCAAAATAATGTCTCAAGACAAATCAAAAAGAAAAATTCCTTATTCTAGCTCTCATGCTAGATACAACATAGGTGCATTACCAGGAGAGCTAATGGAATTTCAAGGCATACTCCTTGACTGTCATCATTTCTTAATTTAAATTGAAAAACTCTCCAAATTTCATCTTCATTAATTCCTGAGGAAAGAAGTGGTCCAGAAAAGCACTAGAGAAATTATATCATATGATAGAATCAACATCTAAGACTATTAACTACTCTTACTCTTTGTACCACTAGCTTGCCACATCTTTAAATTTGTAGTCAGCAATAACACCCTATTTTTCCCTAGCATAATCTAAGTCCTAATACATGAGTATTCATATATGAAATTTCTTAAACACTCATTATTTTCCAATTTTGTACATATCATTGCATAGAAATTTCAATTAGCTTTCCAACTATATAAAATTTACCTAAATTTGATAATCGGGTAAGAAGTTATGGCGATTTTATGTTTCAGTCATTAAATACTATCATTTTAGCCCATAGCGCATCGTGGAGCTAGCATAAATGACAATTATCAATTTGCAATGAAGCTTTATGAAACCATCATGTTATTCCATCAGCAAAATTCCTAATTGTCCTATCGCGATAATGGCGTCGTGCCAAGGTTGAATTTCAGAATCAAAAGGGCACCGCGATTCCTTCACGATACGCCAAGCCCTTAGTTCCCAGTTGTCCAATTCCAGTGACATGGCATGATAGCACCGCATCGCGCCAGGTGCCTATTTTGGGAAAATTCAATGAAAAATTAATATTTCATTCAGGGATAAAACAGTCCTTTACCCATTATTTTAGTCCATTAAGGTGTGATATTTAATCCCTAAAAATGTTTTTAAAATCATTCTTTAATTAATTTCCCCCAAATCAAAAGGCATTCTCTCCCAATCAAGAACCCTAGCTCTCAAATTCAAGGCCAATCCTTAAGAATTCACCAAGAACTTAAAGAAATCCATCAATTAAGGTATGTTAGATGTTCATCCATGGATCTCTTTTATCCATAGAGTTCAAGAAACCTTTTTAAATTAGAAAATTGTGATTTTTTCAAGTTATTGTGTTTTAAATTAGGGATTTCACCTATGAATCTATATGAACTATCATTTTATACCATGTTATCATGAAATTATTATTATTATTCAATCCTTCATGTTTTAATATTATTATTTATTGAATTAAGCCATGATTTAATCCTATTAGAATGAATTCATGCTATTTCTAAAATTTCTATTACATTCCTAAGATTGTTTTAAAACCTTGAGCTATAAATGTTTGATAAAATGCCTACAAGAGTGATTTATTTAATAAGAGCCCTCCTGTTTTGGTCTTCAAGATTTAGATTCCTTTCAATATTGTTATTTGGAGTCCTGGGGGTATTAAATACCCAAAATCCATAGTTTTTAATTTAGTCTAGCCTTAGTACATCATAGAATAGTCTTCAGACTATATTATGAGCATTATCAGAGTAGTCAGATATCAATTATTCAACTTAGAACAGACTAGTTTCTTAGTGTCTTTCAGTTTGGAGTAGGATTTAGCACCGAGCGAGTGTAGTGATGGTGGCTTCCCTGTCAGATAGGCAGAGTTGTTAGTAGCATTCCCTATATATCAAAACTATGTAGCCAGCGTAGGATATGAGTAGTCACCCGTCTGACTAGGATTGACTATCTTGGAGGGGTCATTCATTATTCAGGATTGACACCCTTAGTCCTTTGGATATTATATCAGTTCAGTGGATCCACATAGCCATCGTTAGTTCTCGTGGCATGGTATTCACACCCTTCTAACTAGGGTTATCGGTTGGACCCCGATTAGCTCAAATTTGGGAATGTCAGTTATATGAAATCTCCCACAGTCCCAAATATAGTCTCAGTTATAGTCCCTACTAAGTTATTCAGTCTTGGTATTGTTTGACCAAAGCATACAGATTTTAGTTATCTCAGTATATCAGTGTACAGATTTTACTTAGTTTATGTTATATGCTTGGTCATGCATCCATAGTATTTACAAATTTTCCTGCATTTTTAGTATCTCCAGATTCCATGCTCTTTATTCAGTACTCCATCCTTTACATGTATGTCCAGTTAATTATTATCATTCCTATTCTTGAGACCATGCATATCAGCCTACCTCATTTAGCATACCAGTACATTCAAAGTACTAATCGCATACTTTTTCTTTGCGCTATGATGTCTTATATCATAGGTGCTGACACTCAGTTCTCGGATTGCACCTCGATGCTCAGATTATCAATAGTACAGTAGCAGTGGTAAGTCCTTATCACCTGAGGATAGATTATTACTTCATATCTTTATATCAGTAGGTAGTAGAGTTAGTTGGGGCCTGTCCCATCAACTCATAGTATCCAGTTTAGAGGCTTTTCAAACACTACAGTTAGCTATTCAGAACATTCAGATTTTAGTATTTCTGTCAGATTCATAATTCAGTAGTTATTTCATTATTAAAACCCTATGTATTTCTGTCAGATTCATAATTCAATAGTTATTTCATTATTAAAACCTTATGGCATTTTAGTTATTCTTCTGCATTCATGATTATATTAATTCAGTGCTCACAGTATGTACCAGCTCATGGGTTAGATTGTGGTCTCTAAGGACTATAAGCCCCGTGTAATGACTAGAGGGTAGTCTTAAGTCATTACAAACTTGGTATCAGAGCCTAATATTTTAAAGTGTCTTAGGAAGTCTGAAGGTCGCATCAAGTAGAGTCTTGTGCATGGGCGTGTAGCACGTAACACTTATGGATGAGAGGCTACATGGCATTGAGGAAAAAGTTTTCCTTCTTTTAAGTATTCATGTAATACGATTAAGCATGAAACACTCAGTCTAATTTGATTCTTCCTTTCGTTTATAGATCAATCCTTCCAAGAAGGATGCAAGAAGAATAGGAACTCAGCCAGCCCCTCTACCCTTCCAAGCAGATCCTCTGGATGAACTTGAACCTCATGCAGAATTCAGGGTTGTGTTCATTGCTCTAGCAAACTCCGTAGCAGCACAGAATGAATGGCCAGCCATTGTTCCATCTAACCCAGTGTCCAATACTACTACAACTAGAATTTGGGATTTCACCCAGATGAATCCTTCTTCTTTCACGGGTTCTAAGTCTAAAGAGGATCAATAGGATTCTTAGATATGGTTCAGAAGGTCACTGATGCTATAGGGGTGACGTCTAGTTAGAATGTTGAGTTGGTTGCATATAAATTACAGGATATAGACCTTACTTGGTTTAAGTAGTGGAAAGTTAATAGAGGTGTTGCCATAACTTTCTTGGATAGATTCTTTCTATTAGAGTTGAGGGAGTCCAAAGTGTTAGAGTTTATTAATTTGAGGCAAGGCGGCATGAGTGTGAGGGAGTATTCTCTCAAGTTCACTTAGTTAGCTAGATAAGATCCTCATGTGGTAGCTGACAGTAGGTCCTAGATGAGTAAGTTTGTGTCTGGCATGTCTGATAGTATGGTCAAGGAGTGTAGGATCATAATGCTGATTAGTTAGATTGATTTGTCTAGGCTGATGGTCCATGCTCAACAAATAGAGGAGTAAAAGATTAAGGAGAAGGAGAGAGGAAACAAGAGATCCAGGATGGGTAGTTTTAATTTCAATCATCCAAAGTCAGAAGGTGGTAACCGTCCTCAATTTCATTAGTGGTCTTTAGCCCCAGCACCTTCTTCATCCAGTGCCCCAGTACCCAAATTCAAAAATGACTATAGGGATAGGGTACTAAGATCTAAGTCCTAGGTCAGTGTTAGTAGTGCTTGTACCAATCCTTTATGTTAGAAGTGTGGAAGACACTATAAGGGTGAGTATAGAGTGGGTAGTAATGTGTGCTTTTGGTGTGGCAAGCTAGGCCATCAGATTCGGGAGTGTCGGGTAGTTTCTTAGAAAGGTAGGGATGTGTACCAACAGCGCTAGTCCCACCAGTCGTCAGTTCCATCTGACAGCCTAACTCAGCAGGGTGCCGCTTCCAGTGCTACAGTGGTCAGCGTCTGAACAAATTATATGCTCTTCAGTCCTACCAAGATTAGGAAAATTCTCCTAACATAGTTACTGGTATGTTACAAGTCTTTTACTTACATGTTTATGCTTTACTAGACCTTGGAGCTTCTCTTTCTTTTGTAACTCCATATATAGCTATCAATTTTGGAGTCAGTCCTGAAACACTAGCAGAGCCCTTTTCAGTGTCTACTCCAATAGGCGTTTTCATTATAGCCAGACAGGTATACAGGAATAGTCCGGTCATAGTATCTTTAAAAGTTACCTCAGTTGATCTCGTAGAGTTAGAGATGATGGATTTTGACGTCATTCTAGCATGGATTGGCTCCACTCATGCTATGCTTTAGTTGATTGTAGAAACAGAATAGTTCATTTTTTGTTCCGAAATGAACCAGTCCTTGAATAGAGAGGTGTACTACAACTTTTAAGGGTCAGTTAATTTAGCTCTAAGTAAAATGTCCATAACTTCTTCCCCCGATACCAGATTTTTGTGAAATTAGTATCGATGGAAATCTTATTCAATTTCCCACGTGATGGAAAGTGAAATCATAAAAATACCACGTGTACAAAAAATGGTTTCTTATTTCAAAGCAAGTTGTGACATCTATAAGATGATTTCAAGCTAAGAAAAAGGCATGGGTATTACAAGGAATGAAATAATTGATGTTGCATCATGAAAACTGATGGAATTATGCTTATTTAGGGTTTAAAGGTTGTCTAAAATTTAAAGGACCTCATTACCCTTCATCCTATTTAAAATTGAACAAAATATCTGAAATTTTCATAGGTCTATGGCATGAACCTCATCGTGGAGAGTATCCTTTGTGCTGCGAACCCTATCACGGACACCTAACCTTCGAGACAGAGATGATATCACGGAGACTAGCCTCTTTTACATGGGACTATCATGGAGGCTTACTGCCTCTGTGACCCAAAACAACCCTGAACCCCATTCAAAATTTCCAAAACTCTTCCATGTTACCCTTTTAACATCCCCAAAGATAATTTGAGTCAAAAAACTATATTTCAAGTATGGGAAGGCAAAACATAAAATACATGAAATTTCAAGGGTGTTACAAATCCTCTCCGTGCCACTAATCTTATCGCGGTGACTAAAGCTTGTAGCATGCCAGTATTTCGGATGAATACTGGAATATGCCATGCAAAATTAACTATCCTCCATGCCACAAACCCTTTCTCGGAGACTTTGGTCATTGGCATGCCAATATTGTACACTTTTATTGGAATAGGCCATGTGATTTCATTTCATCAATGTTCCACAGAGCTTATCACGAAGGGTAAAGTCTACAACAAGCTAGCATATAATTTTTTTCATTCCTATCATTTTGAATATTTTCTTACTTTTAGACTTTATTTCATGCTCTCTGAACGTTATTCTAACATTTTCATGCTCAACATATTACTCCAAATGATTCCATGATCCAATAGTTTCATTTTAATGCTTCAAAACATGTTCAATTGCACCACGTTCAAGCCCTGCAACATTAATCATGCCCATTAGCTCGAGAATGCAATTTAAACTCAAACATACATTTTGCAAGTTTTATCTCATAAAAAAAGTATACACAAGGGTAACTATTGGCACTTGGGTGTATAAATATACCCAACATCACAACCCCACACTTAGAATCTTATTCTCCCTTGAACAATCCTAGGTAATCAATATAACACAACTAAGCATTATATAATAATCTGAAGAAGACACTTTCGTTTGGCACATGCAGGCTACTCATGACTTATCAATTTTAATCCCAAGAAATTCATACCATATATGAAAACACATGATTACTAATTTCAAAATTCCTACACTAAAAAGTGGACACTAGTATATTGGCAAATTTATGCACATTATTCAATGAAATAGTCATATAGGTCACCTAACTATCCTCCACGTGCACCCTAAAAACAAGATAGTTACCCATATTCGCTCACAATCATGAAATCTATCATAAGAATAGGTAAACAAAGAATTCACACATAATATATATAGAACCGTAGGCTTTCCCTTATTATATTAATCCACTAATAGTTGAATTTTGAAATTGAGTATCAAATAGGACATTATAGGTTGTAATGTAAGCTAAGGGATGGGTACAAACTATTTGGGTCAAAATAGTGGCTAATTTCCCTAAGAACTTGTATACATCACATGAACATTAAAAACACTCAACTAACCACATCTAGCTTCCTCTTTTATTTTGTTTTATCCCTATCTCATTAAAATGATTTGTATACACTGTGGAAGGGAGTCTACTATTCAATACATTTTTCATTTTTTTTAAAACTCTTAATTCTTTTCATTACCTAACTCCAGACCTTATTATACCTCAATTCTTACACCGATAGTTATATTTTGGGTCTTCACTATCACTATTTTCCTACTTGTTTTTAAGCTTCTTACTCAACTAATTTTTCACTAAAGTGCCTAGGAGCTTTGATTAAAATTATGGTTGAACAAAGAAGTGGTACATGCTATATGCGAGTCTACCAATGAAATAGGCTACAGGCTCAACAGGCTCACTATGAATATTTGTAATGGTAGGTAAAATATCAAAAATATGGCTATCAACAAAATTCCTTGATCATTTCCTAAATTCAACACTATTTATTTAACTTTGTAAACACATCGGGCTATATCTAGACATCCCCGTGCATGTGGAATAACTAGTTAATCTCACTTACACCTGGTGCATGATAGATTCCAGTAGGTTTTCTATAGAATCATGACCTAGTAAAAGCATTTGAAATTAAGCCAACAAACAAAGAATCGTATAATTGAGATTAGGTTCCTCAAACTAGCATTCATCATTTTCACTTTAACATACTTCTTTATAAACAACTGATTCTCATGTCATGTAGCCATATGGCCCAACACAAGGTACATCGCACTAGAGTAGTGCTCGTGTTCTTCTCATTTTTTTTCCTAAGACTAATTTCCCTTAAGATGGTCATCATCCATCCATCAAAAAGGAAGGCACCTAAATTTGGAGAGTTATTCAAATCACCCTCAAAAAAAAAAATTTACTCCAAAAGTCAAATAAAAATTAACTAAGCAACTAAAATTATGCAACACCACACATTTCCGGGCCAGAATTTAAATAATTGTTCCTATACATATGGATTGAATTATTCTATGTATATACATGTGTGATTAGCAATAATATGATATGGGAATAGTATAGTGATCAAGGTCATAATACCCTCCTAACTCATAAATGAGTTTAGGACATTTCTACAGATAGGGTTTTGACAAATGCTCCAGCAAGGGCCGACTTTAATCAATTATGTCTCCCAGCATATATCAATTTAGGTGTCATACTTTATATCAAATGAAATTTATTTGAGTATTCTTTCCAATTCACTTGGTTTTACCTTAATACGATATCAAAGAAAAAACTTATGCTCATTTTACCTCAGCATATCCGTCTATGAACAAAGTTACCACCTGAGCTGATAAGCCATCACCTAAGTGATGACCTATCAGCCCAAATCGTCAGCCCAAACTAGGAAAAAATCAAATTGATCTCCTAAGTGATGACATAAGATGATAAGTCATCACTTAGGTGACTACTTAACAGCCCAAGTCGTCAGCCCAACAAGAAAGTGATCAATTTCTATTTCAAAGTGACTACTTGATGTGATAAGCCGTCACCCAAGTGACGAATTATCAACCCAAGTCATCAACTAAAGATTCCAGCAATTCAATTTATTTTTTATAAGGGTAATTTGGTCTTTTCACTTACCTCCCACTACTTAAATCATCAAAAACATATACATAGACATCATAAATAAGTTTTAAAAACCCTTAATCCTCTTTATCCTCAAGAACAAGATTAGGGTTTCTCCTTGAGGTCATCTCCCAAGACCATCAAGATCCCATTACGTTCTCTTCAAGATAATTAATAACTTAAGTTTCCTAAGCCAAGAACTTCAATAAAATCCACTAAGAACATAAAATTCAATTCATCCTCTTCAAGAAAGAAACCAAAAATTAAGTTCTCTAATCCAAGAATCTCAAGAAAGCTTTCAAGATCATCTCCTAGGGTTTCAAAATAAAATTCTCTACATCAAATCAAGTATATTAAGGTATGTCGGTTTATGAACAATAGTTTTCTTCCACCTTTGTGTACAAAGCTTGACTTTAAGCTGAATTTTGCATAAATTAAAGTTAGGGTTCATACCCAATTCTTATAATTTTATTTTATAAAATTATCATGTTATTTAAGTCTTCAATTACAAGAGATTTATGTATATCTATGTTTGAAATCATGAGACTCATATTATGAGTTACATTCCAATATCTTAATTGAGATTGTTAAATGTTTTAAGCTGATTATTGAGCATGAAGTTTAAATATGTTTATTAATGCAATAAAGCTTGCTATTTTGAGCCCCAAGTACAAGTGATGAGATTATAAGAAGATTATGATCTCAAGTTCTCTTGACAAGTTTTTAAAAGTTCTTTAAAAGCAAAGATAGATATTCTGATCCTAAGTTAAGATTTTGAAATCCACATTATTCAAACTATTTATGATTTAAAGTAAAAATAAGCATAATTAGTTTTCATTACAAACATTTATGCTATTTTAAAGTGGATTTCCTAAAATTCTGAGCAAAAGAATGGGAGTAGTATTTAGCACCGAGTTGGACATGTTTCTAAGGTATCATGCCCCAAAACTACGTGCCACTATAGGATTAAGATTAAGTACCCATAGTGGGCTAAGACAGTGATCATAAGAGAAGGTTATACTCCTTGGAAAGAGTAAGACACCTTTCCCCAATGTGAGGTTTTCCCCTTAGGGGAATGAAAAGTTGCCCTCCAAGACAGCTCACATGGTTTATGTTGGTTTGAATAACCTCCCAAAGTCCCTAAGTATTAAATTAAAATGTCAGAACAATTTTAAGAAAACTAAGTTTAAAGGCTCTCCAATTTACTCAGACATTGTTTTTTTTAATACAGTTATCAGAATTCAGCTTTAAGTTTTAAGATTGATAAAAGTAAGCCCTTTTTACTTATCTTGAATGATTTGAAGATTAGAACAAGAGTACAATTTATTAGAACTAAGTGTGGTGGATCACAAGAATTTATTTATGCCGTATTACTCATGACTTATGATTTTTTAGTTTTCAGTATTCCAGCCAAGGTGAGTCACTCACATTTAGCATGTTGTATTTAAATTATACATATATTGTTTTACTTATGTATTCACCCCCACATTCTTAGTACATTCAAAAAGTATTGATCCACATAGACTTTTATGTGCGACATTGTTTAATAATGTAGGTACAAGTAGCATGCATATCATAATCAAATAGTTGCAGCGTCCAATCAGCAGGTGATGAGCCCTTCTGATTCAAGGGGTTTGAGTCAGTCATAGTTCGAGCAACATTTTAATTTCTTTGGTCAGTCATATTGATTTAGGATAGTTGGGGTCATGTCCCGACTACCATAGTCAATACTAGTAGAGGCTTCATAGATAGTAAGTAGAAGTTAATGTATTTGATTTTAGTCTTGTTTTCTATAATTAGAGTTGTAATCATTTCAATATATTTTTGATTTATCATATTCAGAAAGATTTATCCTCCACATTATTCTTTTAAACTTATGTATTTATTTTAGTTGCTCATGAGTATGATAGTAGAAAGGGTTAGTTTAGGATCACTTATGGTCCTAAGCACCGTGTGATGACTAGGGATAGTCTCAGGTCATTATAAATATGGTATATGAGCCCAGAGTTCAAGTTTTCTCAAGTGTCTATGAAGCCGTGTCTAGTAGAGTCTTACGGAATGATACGAAGATGTCTGTACTTTTCTTTGAGAGGCTACAGGGAATTTAAGGAATGTTTCCCTTCTTTGTGCTCTAGATCGTGCTATAAAGTTGTTCTCTCAGAAACTTCTATCGAATCATGTGTTACTACGTAATTCTCTATCTATCTCATATTCTTGAGATAACATGATTAGTAAGTTCTAATTCCTCCCGAGATAATGCTCTCAAATTTACTATCAATAACTTCAAGAGTCATACAAGGGGCTCGAGAGGATCTTGCTAATATGTTACAAGTTCCTTAAGTTGAAAGTTATGTTCTCATCCCCATGAGTCATTCAGTTAAGAAGGAGTGAGATATGCATTCAGATTCCTCATTATTTCTATAATACATATATTGCTCATAAGAGGAGATAGTATGAACCTAGATTATTAAATTGAGTTTGCGATCAACGGATAATGAAAACCTACAGTGTTATGATAAGTAGTAGAACTTTCTCGTAGTTGGAATTATGGGTTTAGAAGAGTAGTGACAAGAAAGGTGGTGAGGGCAATTTATTTAATATATTTAGCTGAATTTTTGCATACGATTGAGTTAGTAGTGAAGTGATCTGACCTTATGTGTTAGTTTAGTAGAAGGTACAGAAGGAGTTTTTAGTTAAGGTGAATTGTTGTTTGCTTGAAGTATGAAAAGAGTTGTTTATGGTATTTGTTGTGTTAGAAAAGTATAGGGTATTTATAAAAGTATTAGGTGGTTGAGTATTATAAATTTAGGCTTATAGAGATAAGAAAGATATTTAGGTGTATAGATGGGTGAATAGTCATAATGTGTAGAAGGAGGATGAATTAATAGATTTTAATAAGGTATGTCATAGGATTATGATCAATTGTCATTGTTTAGAGGTTCTAGTGTACTAGTATTTCTTAAGGCTTTGTTTTATAGCTTTCAAGTGAGAATAGTATTTAAGGTTGGGTTGTAAATCATGTTTAACACTAGACATTAAGTTTGAACAGTGGATTATCATCAAGGTGGAAGTAATAATTGCATAGTTAGTGATGCTAGTTATAAGGAAGTGATCTGGTAAGCTTGAAAAGTGTATGCAAGAGTGTAAGTTCATGTATTCATAATTAAGTATGATGTAGAGGTGTACCTAAGGTGATATAGGGTTTTATTATTTTTGAATTTTATTAAGTATTGTGTGTGGTTAACAGTACCCATGATTGGTTAAGCAGAAGAAAGCTAGTTATAGCATACATGGTGTTGTAGTAGACTAGTTGTAGAGTTATGGATAGTTGATGGTGAGTCTTTTAAGTATGATTTTGATTCTTATGGTTTGGGTAGGTTATAATTTTGAGATGTGATCTTAGTAGGCTATGGTTATGTGTTTAGTAAGGCAAGTATGTTTGTCGAGTAAATAGAGTGTAAGTCTATGATGATGACTATTAATTCTAAAGGAAGTTAAGGGTGTATGTAATAAGATAGTGACCAAGAATGAAGTTAGTATGTTTCATTAAAGGTTTAGGTTGAGATAATAGATATAAGATTTGAAGCTCTAGATGGTGTGAACTCAGGGTATGGTGATACCCATTAAGATTCTAAACTAGTAAGTGTTCAAGTTATTACATGATTATTTTTGGGGCTATTGAAATCCAAGAGTTGAATCTCAGAAGGAGGCAGTAGCAGTGAGTGTTACACATTAAGATATAGTCTTTTAGGGTAAGTTTAATTTTTATGTGTATTGTTATACCCCAGACTCTAGAGTAAAGTGATTGCAGTTTAGAGTAGAGATTAGTAAAGGGTCCTACAGACTTAGCGTGATGGCATGAAGCTAAGGAGGAGATGGTAGAATGAGTAACCAAGTCGTGCTTCCATATTCTAGTAGTGATACCAGTGTAGTGTAGAAAATAATAAGGGAGTATGACATCAAACCCATTCTCATCTCAGGTCAAAGTATTATACTTTATTTATCACGATGTTCAACTCATTCCTTATATGTCAGCTCGATGACTATAGTTCATATTTATGTTCCTTATAGAAAAATCATTTACGATGCCAATTCCCAGTATAAGGAACTCCATTTCACTCAGCAGTTGGAGTTATATTACCTAAATTATGAACTCCAAATTCAGGTCATGCAACTCATGACTCATGTACTCATGCTTTACAGTATGTTCAGTTCCATTACTTATGCAACAGTCTTAATGATAAACAAAATTCAAATTTATATCATGTATGTCCTCAGTTTAGATCTCTTTAATAAATCCATGCCTTTGACATTCTATTCCTCATCCCTCAGCTAAGTGTCAAAGTTATGCATAGTATTCTTTAGTGCTTTAGGTCCTCTTGTATTAGCCCTTCAGTGACCCCTTATTATGTTAATATAGTAGTGATGATAATAGATAACCAATGGTTTAGATGAGAGGGATTTGATGACCCTCATTAAGAAATGTTACTTATGATTTTCTATCTAAGGCTAGAGGATAAGGGAATATTGAGGTAAATCTTTGGTATATATCATAGTTAGTTTAGAATTATGGGTATGTCCTCTTAATGCACACTGCAAGAAAGTTGTTGGTGATAGAGGTTTAGAGAATATGAGAAGTGTGCCTTCATGAGTGATTGTATTGAATTTCATATGTGGTTTAATGATAGGCTTGAATTTCATGTTTGTATGTAAGTGGAGGAATGCAATATGAATTAGTGAATCCATAGTAAGAGTTCAGAGTTAGTCGTTCAAGTGCTAAGTCATGTTCTGCTTAGGCTGTGTGCTCTAAAAAAACATAGAAGATTGAATCATGTGGTTTAGACTAGTATTATGGTATGGCTTGTTGTACTTTGTGGTTTCGAGTTAGTCTTGATCATGGTAAGAGGATTTAGTTAAGTTTAGACTTTAGTAGTTGGATTTATCAATGCCCATGTGAGAATTATAAGTTGAATCAAATGAGTATGATATTTAAGGAGAATAGTATAATTGAGGGAGTATTTGAGAAGTGCTGCTAAGCTTGAAAGTAAGAAGCTGCATTGTCTAAGGCCTATTAATTTTATTCTAGCTTATGATTTATATGTCTATGTTCCATGTTACAGAGTTATAGCCATGTTATGACTCTTTATTCATATATGTTATTCAAATCATGTCCAAGAATTCTTTGTTCCCTAATGTTATTAAAACTTATTACAAATACCATTGAAGAAATACTCTAGTTGAGTATAAGCTTTCAGTATGATTCGGTCCATGCATCATGTTACAGATTCAGGTATGTAGTCATGACTCAGTTCATAAGTGTTCAGTACATGATCTCAGCTTTCCAAGTATTCCATCTCAGACATTGAAATACCATTGTATGATCTTAGTCTCGTTGTAACATGATTCATTCTTTCATAATTTATCACTTTACAGTTCTATATGTATTATTGTATCATGAACCCTCCAAGTGAATTCTAAACTCTTAGCATGAATCAGCTCATTATTGTAAGTTAAGTCAGCTCAGAAATCAGTTTCATGTTAAAGGTTTTTAGTATTTCAACTCAGTTATATCCTACCGTAGAGGACATATCTTGTACACGTTATTCATGCCTCTAAATATTTAACAAATTCCAACCCATCATTCGAGGATGAATGATTCCAAGGGGGAAATAGTGTAACACCCCATATTTCCAAGTTAGAATTTAAATCGTTGTTCCTATGCATATGGACTTGAACCCACTTATTCTATGTATATACATGTGTGATTAGCAAGAATATGATATGGGAATATCTTCGTATAGTGATCGAGATCATAATAGCCTCATAACTTATAGACGAGTTGAGGACTTTTCTACCAATATATTTTTGACAAATGCTTCAGCTAGGGTCAACTTTAATCAAGTATATCTCCCAGCATACATATCAATTCAGGTGTCCTGCTTTATATCAAATAAAAGGTATTTGAATGTTCTTTCTAATTGACTTGGTCTCACCTTAATCCGATATCGAAGTGAATAGTTATGCTCATTTTACCTTTCCATATCCTCCTACCAACAAAGTGACGACCTGAGCTAATAAGCCATCACCTAAGTTATGACCTATCAGCCTAAGTCATCAACCCAAACTAGAAACCCATCAAATTGAACCCCCAAGTGATGATCTGAGTTGATAAGTCATCACCTAAGTGATGACTTATCATCCCAAGTCATTAGCCCAACTAGAAAGTCATCAATTTCATTTTCAAAGTGACGACTTGAGGTGATAAGTTGTAACACAAGTGACAACTTATCTACCCAAGTTGTTAACCAAAGATTTTAGCAATTCGATTCAGTTTTCGTAAGGTAATGTTGGTCTTTTCCCTCACCTCTCATGACTTGAATCATCAAAAATACGTACATAGCCATCATAAATAAGTTTTAAAAACCCTTAATCCTCTTTATCCTCAAGAATAAGATTAGGGTTTCTCCTTGAGGTCATCTCCCAATAACTTCAAGATCCCGTTACATTCTCTTTAAGATAATCAATAACTTAGGGTTCCTAAGACAAGAACTTCAATAAAAGCCTCAAATAATATAAAATTAAATTCAACCTCTTCAAGAAAGAAACCAAGAATTAAGTTCCCTAGTCCAAGAATCTAAAGAAAGCTTTAAAAGATCATCTCCTAGGGTTTGAAAGTCAAGTTCTCTATATCAAATCAAGACTATTAAGGTATGTGGGGATATGAACATGGGTCTTCCACCCATGTTCCCAAAGCTTGATTTTAAGTTGAATTTTGCATAAATTGAAGCTAGGGTTCATATCCAATTCTTATAATTTTTAGTTTATGGAATGATCATGTTATTTAAGGCTTCAATTGTAAGAGATTTATGTATATCCATGTTTGAAATCATGAGATTCATATTATGAGTTGCATTCCACTATCTTAATTGAGATTGTTAAAAGCTTTTAGATGATTATTGAGCATGAAGTTTAAATATATTTATTAATGCATTAAAGCTTGCTATTTTAAGCCCCAAGTAAAAGTGATGAGATTATAAGGAGATTATGATCTCAAGTTCTATTGACAAGTATTGAAAAGTGATTTAAAAGCAAAGATGGATCTTTTGATCCCAAGATAAGATCATGAAATCCATCTTATTCAAACTGTTTATGATTTAAAGTAAAGAGAAGAATAATTGGTTTTCATTACAAACACTTGTGCTATTTTAAAGTGGATTTTGAGAAAAAAAATGGGAGTAATATTTAGCACCGAGTTGGTCATGTTTCCAAGGACTCATGCCTCCATAGGATTAAGATTAAGTACCCATAGTGGGCTAAGACTATGATCACTAAGAGAAGGTTATACTCTTTGTAAAGATTATGACACCTCTCCCCAACGTGAGATATTTCCCTTATGGGAATGAGACCTTGGAATCTATGATGTCTTATGATGTTGGGTGTATTTATGCATTCTAGAATCACTCTTCTAGACTTTTTAGCCTTGTTTTAAGGATGATTCATATACTATATGGATTGATAATAAGATAAATATGTATAATAGTGATGAAGCATGTTTTTATGATGTTAGGAGTGAGTTCCAAACAAGTTTGTGCTTAAAAGATTCATTTACAGTTCAACCGGGAAAACTATGCTACTAGCTTGAGCTAGGTGCTTGTCTAATTAATTTCGGTTGATTCTATTGTGTTGAAAGTATCCAAATTGTATTTATGTGTTATTATGAGTAGAATAAATTTTTGGTAATGATAAAAGTTAAATTTGAATGAGTGTACAGCTAGAACAATAAGTGAACGATCAATGCAAACTAGCATAGCTTAGCTTTTGTTTTGATTCGCCGTAATAGATGTAGTGTTGTGTTTTCTTATTAATTCATGTTGTGTGGTTATGTAGGATAATTTTGGAGCTTAATATTATGATATTTTGATGTTAATAAGGCTTTGAATTCACGGGAAAGATGCCACAAGACAAGGGTTCAAGAGGAGAGACTCAACACTTAACCAAATTTCAGAGAGCAAATTCCAGAGAGCCTAAGCGATATTGAGGCGCTGCCCCACCTGTAGAAAGGCTGTATCTAGGGATCCACCATACCAAGATCAGGTGGGATACCCGGGGAACTATCTCACCCACTCCTATGCTCAACAACTAAAGCCTTTCTTGACCAACACAGATTGGGATTACTCCAACACTATAGATACATGTTGTATTACGTTTTAACACATCTTTTAACATATTTTAGAGAGAAAAAGGTTGCTAAAACTTATTCCTTAGGTTTTATTATTTTTATTTAGTTCTTTCATGTTTTTATTCATTAATTACTATTTTGTGATTACGATTATGACTATGCATGGCTAAACGCTCCCTTTCCGGGGTTGAAGCCAAGAACATGACTATTATTGCTATGGTTTAAGTTTGTTTTCTTTACTTATCAATATTGGTTGTTTGTTTATTCTTGTTTTAACTATTTTAAGGATACATGACCCTTATAATACACCCATTGTCAACTGTGTGAACTCGGAAGAGGGAATAGGGTGATAGAACATGAGAATAAGCAGTGTATGGTTCTTGATTATTTATAAAATAAGAATCTTGAATTAGTATCTAGGATAGGGATTAATTTGGATACCTTACTTGATTCATATGTAGGATGATATTTGTTAAGAACTTAAGTGAATTCTTACATCCACACTCAACGATGTAGGTGTAAGGTTCGCCTTAGGTAATAGATTAGAGGTTAGGAAACCATAATCACATAATTAACTGTAACACCCTAAGTCTGTACCCTAGAAGCTACACGGTTCTCACAATCCTAAAGGACCACAAGCTTACGATGCTCACAAACCTGAAGGACCACAAGATTACACATGATTGGTACCTGCTAAAATAACTGTGTAAAAAATACTGTAATAAATGCAGAAATAGGCAGAAATATATGCCATAAGATTCAAATCTACAATTAATTCTGAATGTAGTACAAAAATACCAAAACTGAACATAAGTACTGAAAAACTGAACAATTGTATGAAAATACTCTAGTCTTAAAAGCCTCTAACTATCTGAACTATGGAGTTGATGGGCAAGCCCCCAACTAACTCCGTCTATTGAAATAAAACTGAAGTACTATAAATAATAAAAATGCCCTTGAACTATGAGGACCCACCGCTACTCTAAAAGCTGAGAACCTGAACTGCTAAGGATGCTTTAGAGCCCGTGAGTCTGAACCTATAATATAAGACATCATAGCATAAAGAAAAGCATTTGTCAGTACTTTGAATGTACCGGTATGCTCAGTGAGGTAGGCTAAAATGTATAGGTTGATATGCATGCACAATAATAACTGAATAACTTGAGTAGGACTGAGTAAGAGTACATGCTTGAATACATATACTGTAACTGAGATCTTACTAATATTGAGTACTGAATCTGAATACTGATAACCAATATCTGAGTTTACAAATACTATATTTTTTATTATCTAAATAAATGTATCTAAAAATTCTAAATAATATGAAACCATACTGAGTTTCGTACTGAGCTGAGTGACTATGTCTGATGGTCCTGAGTCTATAGAACTTAACTAAGTTCTGAGACCGAGACTGGAACTGAGACTGTGGGAGGTAATCATCTAACTGACATGACCTTCTCTAAACTGATTGGGGTCCAATCTGTAACCCCATTTAGAAAGGTGTCAATACCATTCCATGGGTAAGGATAAGCTATGAGTTAACCCTCTCTAACAGGAAGTTCTTCCATCAACCCTCGCTAGCAGGATAACTCGAATTAGATACATCAACCCTCAATTATTCTAGCAGGGAGATATCTCAACCTATGTTGGCTACGTAGTTCTGTACTAGGCTGGAATTAGTTGTTACTGATATTGCTATTTAAGTGAACTGAATTGGGTACACTGAGTACCGTGGACTATTGGAAACTACTAAATTCTATTAACTTACTGAGTTTACTGAGGTCTGGACTGAGTACTGAACTAGACTGGAAGAATACTGAGCCTACTGAGCTTTTTCTTGCATTCTGTAACTGAATGAGAGTACTACTGATAGTGATGTAACTGTTACTGTACTATGACTGACCATGGCTCGTTATATAAGCTAAATTGTCAGGTACAAGTACCCCTAAGACTCAATAGTATAAAATAAGAGACACGGCATAAACTTGAAACATGTAAACTAAGCATTTGATCATTCTTCAGTCAATGGGGAATTTTAGCAAACACTTGTATGTCATGAACTTAAACACATGCAAACATGATATAAATTTTCAATTCAACTCACATGCTTAATTCATCAATCACTTGAAATACGCACATAATACTAATTAACATGTGAGCATACAATTCCAAATACCAATTTCACAATTTGAAAGCCTTAGCATGATGTCACATGATAACACATCTATATCAATTAACCCCACATGAAACATATCATAAAACATGGATTTGAAACCCAATTAGTCATTCTAAATAATGAATATTATTGAACCCAACATAGAAATCATGAAATCAATCATACTTGAAGTTTAAAACATTTCTATGACTCTAAGGGTGGAAGGGACTCTTGGATGAACACTTCACAGACCTTAGTTAAGGAATTTTAGAAAATTGATGGTGTAAATCTTGAGTTCTTGATTTGAAATTAAATCTTCTAGGGTTTTTTTCTTGAGCAATTTTGAGAAAAGATGAGTTTAATTACTTTCTAAGGTGATAAATTTCATGTTTTAGGGGTTGAATATTGAGGGGAAAAGACCCAAATACCACCAAGAATGAGGTCTTTTAATGATTGAAAAACTATGCCATCGATATATAGACCGATGTGCCATATCATAGTCATCAACGCGATAGCCAGTACATCACGTTGACTCACTAAAAATTGATGTTGGGAGTTAGGGAAAAGATTTATCAATGCCATAGTCGATGCGGCATCCCAAGATCACGTTTATACACTATTTTAGGATTCCACAGGAGCTTCAAACAAAGTTCAAAAAATCTTAAACTTGTCCTGAAACACCTACGGATATTCCTGATCATGAATCAACCTAAATATCCACCTATAATGGACGTAATGGCCATGAAATAAGATCTTCAACTTTTGAAGGCTAGAATGACCCCAAGTTTGAATACTTAGCTAGAATATTCCATGTCTAGGACCCCTTAACAAGCTTAGAGGACTGAATTAAGCTAAGGATTTTGTAGGCTCTTACATTATCTCTCCCTTAGGAATATTCATCCTCGAATGAGACTACAGGGACTGAAAATACTAAGAGACTGAACTTAGACACTAGGCATGCACAATTGAAACATGGTTTCATGTCTGAGATTACTGATACACTGAATTATCATACTGAATATGTCTATCTGATGCATGAGCACATAGTTGAACATGATTCATGAATGCATGACTGGAATTACTGATAAGCTGAGTTTCTCACACTGGACATGCGTATATAATGCATGAATACATGACTGAACATGCAATGGTAACTGATACTAAGTTTGTAACTAAAATCTGAACATGAAACTAAATAAGTTTAAGGAAAGTTACTACCTTGTATTGGGTCTGAATCAGCAGATAAGAGGTGAGGATACTTGGTCCATATGTCTTCTTCTGCTTCCCAAGTAGCTCTCTTAATGGACTGATTTCGCGATAGAACTTTGACTAGAGGGACTTCTTTGTTCATCAGTCTACGAATCTGGTAGTCAAGTATTTTGACTGGAATCTCTTCATAACAGAGGTTGTTCTGAATATATATGTCCTCTATAGGGACTACTATTATTGGGTAACCTATGCATTTCTTTATCAAGGATACGTGGAACATTGGATGCACTAAAGATAGATCTGAAGGCAACTCAAACTTGTAAGCTACCTTTTTGAAACGGCTGAGAATTCGATAAAGACCGATATATCGGGTATTATCAAGTCAGGCCCTACCACTGTGACCTCAGCCACTTCAAACCAACCAATGGGATATCTACACTTTCTCCCATAAAGCGCCTTAAATAGAGCCATCTGAATATTGGAATGATTGTTGTTGTTATAGACAAACTCAATTAAAGGAAAATGGTCATCCCAACTAACTTTGAAATCTATCGTGCACGCTCATATCAAATCTTCTAAGGTCTCAATGGTCCTTTTTTCTTGACCATCTGTCTGAGGATGGAAGGTTGTACTGAGATAAACTTGGGTATGAAGATCCTTTTGGAATGCCTTCTAGAGATAAGAGTAAATTGGGTACCTCTGTCTGATATAATACATAATGCAACACCATTAAATCTGAACAACTCCCTGATATAGAGTTTGGCATAATCCTCTACTAAACATAAGGTACGGACAGGCCGGAAATGAGCTTATTTGGTCATCCTGTCTATAATGACTCAAATTGAATCATGCTGACAACGAGTACGAGGTAAACCTACCATAAAGTCCATGTTCACTACTTCCCATTTCCAGGTGGGAATGCTGAACTCCTGCATAAATCTACTAGGCTTCTGATGCTTAATCTTAACCTGCTGGTAGGTTAAGAACTTATCCACAAACTCTGCAATATCTCTCTTCATCCCACTCTGCCAATAGATCTCCCACAAATCACGGTATATCTTAGTGGCCCCTGGATGACTAAAATAGCGCGCACCATGCAATTCTGCAAGAATTCACTGCCTTAAGTAATCTATTCATGGAACACATAGTTGACCCTAGCAACGCAAAACACCATCTACCCCTTGGGAGAAACCTCAACTTTCTAATCTCTGACTGATTCTTTAAACTTGACTAGACTGGAATTCCTATCCTACTTTTCCTTCACTTTGGAAACTAAGGATGATTCTGAACTACTCTGCACCCATACACGACATTTTGCTAAATCGACTAAGCGGACACCTAGCTATTCTAACTTATGGACTTCTTAAGCTAACTTCCTCTTACTATCCTCCACATGAGCAACACTACCTATAGACATTCTACTGAGTGCTTCGGCCATTATGTTTCCTTGCCTGGGTGATATAAAGCACTCATGTCAAATTCTTTCAACAAATCCAACTACCTTCTCTGATGAAGGTTTAGGTCTTTCTGAGAGAACACATACTGTAGGCTCTTATGATCAGTGAACACATCAACATGCACACCATACAAATAGTTCCTCCAAATCATTAAGGCAAACACTACTACTGCTAACTCAAGATCGTGAGTAGGATATTTCTTCTCATGGGACTTCAGTTGTCTGGATGTGTAAGCTATGACCTTACCTCTCTACAATACAACACAACTAAATCCCACTCTAGAAGCATCACAATACACAACAAAGCCATCAGAACTATCTGGTAGGGTCAAAACTAGAGTTGTGGTAAGTTGAGTCTTCAACTCTTGAATACTCATCTCACAAGAATCTGACCATTGGAACTTGACTTTTTTTGAGTCAATCTAGACATAGGGGATATAATAGGTGAAAATCCCTTAACAAACCATCGGTAATAGACAGCCAAACCCAAGAAACTCCTGATAGCTGATGAAAAGATAGGTCGGAGCCAGTTTCTCACTACCTCAGTCTTTTAGGGATCAACTATAATGCCATTACCGGAAATGATATGGCCAAGGAATGCTACTAAACTTAGCCAAAATTCACACTTACTGAATTTTTCAAATATTTGATTGTTTTTTAGTGTCTGCAATACTATACTAAGATGGTCTGCATGATCGTGTTCACTACGGGAGTAAACAAGAATGTCATCTATGAAAACTATGATGAACATGTCCAAGTACTACTTTAACACATGATTCATCAAGTCTATGAAAGCTACTGAGGCATTGGAAAGACCAAAGGACATGACTAAAAATTTAGAGTGACCATACCGAGTTCTGAAAGCTATTTTTCGGATGTCACATTCCCTGACTCTGAGCTGATGATTGTCTGATCTAAGGTCTAACTTAAAGAAATAGTTGGTACCCTAAAGTTGGTCAAACAAGTCATTAATTCTGGGAAATGGATACTTGTTCTTGACTGTAACTTTGTTTAACTGATGGTAATCTATACATATTTTAATAGAACTATCTTTCTTATGCATGAATAAAACTAGTGTGCCCCACGGGGATAGACTGGGTCTGATGAACCCTTTATCTAGGAGATCCTTTAAATGTTTTTTTGATTTTTTGAGTTTTGCAGGTGCAATTTTGTATGGCAGAATAGATATGGGCTGAGTATCTGGAAGATGATCGATTCCAAAATCAGTTTTCCTTTTGGAAGGAACTTCAGGAAGATCGATGGGAAACACATATGGGAATTCACATGCTACTGACTTGAGAGTAAGGGTTTTTGAACTATATTCCTGGACTCGAACAAGATGGTACACACACCCTTTGATATTATTTTTTCTAGCCTGAAGGTAAGAAAAAGTATGACCCCTAAGTGCTGAAGTACTACCCTTCTACTCCAGGACGGGTTCATTTGGAAACTGAAATTAGACAATTTTGTTTCTGCAGTCGACTAAGGCATAGTAGGAATGAAGCCAATCCATACCTAGAATGACATCAAAATCAGTCATCTCTAATTCTACTAAGTTTGTTGAAGTAACTTTTTGAGATACGATAACCAGACAGTTCCTGTTTACCCACCGAGATATGATGGATTCACCAATTGGGGTGGAAAATGATAAAGGCTATGCTCGAATTTTGGGACTGACTCTGAAATCAACTACTATATAAGGAGTAACAAAGGACAAGAAAGCTCCTAGATCTAGCAAAGCATAAACATGTAAATGATAAACTTGTAACGTACTAGTGACAACATCAGGAGAACTTTCTTGATCTGTCAAGATTGAAGAGCATAGAGTTTTTTGGGCGCTTCCCACTGGTGGCACTGATTGAGGCTCCCTTCTGATTCGAACGATCGGACTAAGCAGGGGAATGGGTATGCTGACTCTGCAAACCTACCTAAGGACACTGTCTGACTCTGTGACCTGGCTTGCCATATCTAAGACACATATTGTTGCTAGCTCTGCAGATACCCTGGTGGTTTTTTTCGTACGTCTAGCAAAGAGGATTAGTTCGGGCACTGCTAACACTGCCCTAGGGCTTAGGGACTGGTGGCCTATCTCTTTTGCCATCTATTAATTTCAGCACTGGAGCACTAGCTAAAGACTGAACCAAAACTGAGGATTTTAGGAAGAACTGGGAATGATTCCCACTCTCTAACTTAGGCTAAGAGAAACTAAAACTGCCTTTCCTTACTCTCTTGCTCTCCCTCTCCTTCTTTTTATTCTTGGATTTTTCTATCTACTGAGCATGGACCATAAGCCTGGATATGTCAATCTCCTTTATCAGCATTGCAGTCTTGCACTCTTTGACCACATTGATAGACACCCCTGATACAAACTTACTCATCTTAGATCTGCTATCTGCCACAATATGCGGGGCATATCTGGCCAACTAAGTAAACTTGAGAGAATACTCCTGCACTGTCATATTGCACTGCTTCAGGTTTATAAACTCTAAAACTTTCCTTCTCTCAACTTTAGTGAGAAGAACCTATCAGGAAAAGTGACTGGAAACTCCTCCCATCCTATAAGTAATATGCAGCTAACTCTACGTTCTTAATAACAGTCACCCCCATGATATCGATAATCTTTTGCATCTAATTAAGAAATTCCTGAGGGTTCTCATCTGACTTAGGCCCAATAAATGATAGAGGGTTCATTCAGGTGAAGTCTTAAATCCTAGCAGCAGTAGTATTGGACACTGGGTTGGCTGAAACCACAGCTAGACGTTTATTCTGGTCTGCTACATAATAAATTAAGTTGGTGAAGGTTGCTCTAAACTCTACGTAGGTGACATGCTCGCCCAAACGATCTAGATGGATAGGCTAAGGGGCTAACTAGTCTTCCATTCCTCTTACCTGAGTCTTTTTTAGAGGCATATTCTACAAACATACAAGAAAATAGGATTAGAAAGAGAGTGTAATTGGAGATCATGCTCTCTCGCACGATATGAATACTTAAACAAGGGAAGCTTTTCCTAAAACATCTCATAAACTTCTGTCCATAAGTGTGGTGTGCAATACACTTATGCACAAGACTCTACTAGATATGGCTTTCAGGCTTCCTAGGACATTGTTGAACCTTAGGCTTTGATACCAAGTTATAACACCCCAAGTCTGTAGATCGGATGATACATGATGCACACAATCTCGAAGGACCACAAGCTAACCTATGACTGATACCTGTTGTAATAAGTGTGTAATAAATACTGTAATGATTGTGAAAATAAGTGGAAACATACGCCATAAGGTTCAAATCTACAATTAATTCTGAATGTTGTATCAAAATACTAAAACTGAATAAAAGTACTAAAACACTGAACAACTGTCTGAAAAATACTCTAGTCTGATAAGCCTCTACCTGTCTGAACCGTGGAGTTTATGGGACAATCCCTCAACTAACTCTATCAACTAAAATAAAATTGAAGTACTATAGATAACAAGTATGTCCTCAAACTATGAGGATCCACCACTACTCTGAAAGCTAAGAATTTAAATTGCTAAGGGTGCTCTAGAGCTCGTGCGTCTGAACCTATGATAAAAGACATCATAGCGCAAAGAAAATCATTTGTCCATACTTTGAATGTACTGGTATGCTCAGTAAGGTAGGCTGAAATGCATGCACAATAATAATTAAATAACATGAGTATGACTGAGTAAGAGTACATGCATAAATACATAGACTATAACTGAGATTGTGCTAATACTGAGTACTGAATATGAATACTGATAATCGATATCTATGTTTACAAATACTGTATTACTAATTATCTAAATGACAGTATCTGATAGTTCTGAATGCTGTGGAACCATACTGAGTTTTGTACTAAGCTGAGTGACTATGTCTGATAGTCCTGAATCTATAGAACTGAATGGATTTCTATTCCAAAACGAAGATTGTGGGAGGTAATCATCTAACCAACATGCCTCTCTCTAAAATGATTAGGTTCCAACCTGAAATCCTATTTGGAAGGGTGTCAATACCATGCCTAACTAAGGCAAGCTGTGAGTTAACCCACTCTAATAGGAAGCTCTTTCGTCAACCCTTGCTGGCAAGTTAACTTGAATGAGATATATCAACCCTCAATATATCTGGCAGAAAGATATGTCAACCTACACTGGCTACATAGTTCTGTAAGAAAGGGATTACTACTAAGGGTCAAACCCTCTACTGGCAGGAATGCCCCTATCCCGGGGTTAGTGTGGTACTGAATCCTACTCCCAGTTGAATAGACACTGAACTAATTTCTAGTCTGTACTAGGCTAGATTGAGTTGTTACTGATATTGTTATTTAAATGAACTGAACTGGGTACACTGACTTCTGTGGACTATTGAAAACTACTGAATTCTATTAACTGATTGAGTTTACTGAGGTCTGGACTGAGTATTAAACTAGACTGGAAGAATACTGAGCCTACTGAGTTTTTTCCTAAGTTCTTTAACTCACTAAGATTACTAATGATAGTGATGAAATTGTTACTGTTCTGTGACTAACTATGGCTCTAAATAATCAGCTAAATTGTCGGGTACAAGTACCACCAGGACTCGATAGCATAAAGTAACAGACATGGCATGAACTAAAAATATGTAAACTAAGCATTTGATCATTCTTCATTCATTGGAGAATTTTAGCAAACACTTACATGTCATGAACTTAAACACATCCAAACATGATATAACTTCACTATTTAACTCACATTCTTAATTCATAAATCACTTGAAATACACACATAATACTAATTAACATATGAGCATACAATTCCAAATACCAAATTAACAATTTGAAATCCTTAGCATGATTTCACATGATAACACATATAGATCAATTAAAAACACATGAAACTTATCATAAAACATGGATTTGAAACCCAATTAGTTATTCTAAACAATAAATATTATCAAACCCAACATGAAAATCATGAAATCAATCATACTTGAAGTTTAAAAGATTTCTTGGACTCCAAGGGTGGAAGGAACCCTTCAATGAACACTTCACATACCTTAGTTAAGGAATTTCAAAAAATTAATTGTGGAAATCTTGAGTTCTTGATTTGAAAGTAAATCTTCAAGGGCTTTGTTCTTGAGCAATTTTGAGAAATGATGAGTTTAATTTCTCTCCAAGGTGATAAATTTCGTATTTTAGGGGCTGAAGGTTGAGGGAAAAGACCCAAATAACCCCAAGGATGTGGTCTTTTAATAACTAAAAAACTATACCATCGATGCACAGAACGACGTGTCATGTCGTTTGAATCAATGTGATAGCCAATTCATCATGTCGATTCTGCGTTGACTCACTGGAACTTGACGCTGAGAGTTGGGGAAAACATTTATCAACATAATAGTCAACATGGTGTGCCAACATTGCTTTGATCTACTGTTGTAGTATTCCAAAGGAGCTTCAAACGAAGTCCAAAAAATCCAAAACTTTCCTAGAAACACCTATGGACATTCCTGATCATGAATCAACCTAAATATCTACCTATAATGGATGTAAAGGCCATGAAATAAGATCGCCAAATTTCAAAGGCTAGAATGACACTAAGTCTGAATACTTAGCTATAATATGCTATGTCTGGGACCCCTTAACAAACTTAGAGGACTGAATTAAGCTAAGGATTTTGTAGGGTCTTACATTAACCCTACAACTCAACAACCAAGATAAGAAAGTTCATGAATGAAATTCAATAGCATAATATGATAATTCAGAGTGCTTCAACCCTGAGTTTTCTCCTACTGATTGTCTTAAGATCTTTACTTTATGCTTAGTTTACTTTTCTTGGAATTATAACTTCCAAAATCTCTTTGGTCACTTTCTCATCAATTGAATCTAAACTATGAACTAAAATCAAATTGTTGCCAAATCTAGTCTCTGTGGGATCGATAACTCAGCTTTCTTGAAGGCCACTATATTACTTGGTAGACCACGTACACTTGTGTGTGTGCTAGGGCACTGTCAAGTTTTTGTCGTTGTTGTCGGGATCTTGTTATTTAGCAATTATTTTTATTAGATTTATTTGGTGCTTTTAAGCTTGGTTTTATTTTAATGTTTGCTTGAGACAAGTTTCTAAGTTTATAAGCTGGCAAGGGATCGGAAATTTGTAGAACTAAGCTTGTAAACCAATCAACTTTACCATCAATGTAGGAAAGAAGCAATCCTTCTCCCTAGAATTTCATAAATCTAAGAAGACCAAGAGAACGCTGCTCCTATGGATGAACAACAAACAGCAGGTAGAAAGTTTAGGGAAGTGGCCATTCCATTTCTAACGAACTTGAATTCCCCAATTCAAAGACTGGTAGCTCAAGGAATTTTGAGTTGAAACATAATATGGTGTAGCTTTTTATTAGCAGTGGACAGTTTATAGGGCTTTCACACTAGGATCCACAAGTCCACTTGCAGACTTTCATTGAACTTACTGATACATTTACTCTGACTGGGGTGACTTCAGATTATGTAAGGCTGATACAGTTTCCCTATTCACTTTTGGGGAAAGCTACAAGGTGGTCAAATGTGGAACCAACCAATTTAATCAAAAAATGGGATGACTTAGCTAGAAGTTTCCTCATTAGATTTTTTTCATCAGGTAAGACTTCGAGACTTCACAATGAAATAGTGAGCTTCAAATAAAAGCCTGATAAGATTCTATATCAGGCTTGGGAATGCTTCAAGGCCCTTTTTCGGGATTGTCCACATCACCAACATCGAATGAGGTACTTTTTCATACTTTTGTAAAAGATCTTGATCACAATACAAGAATTTTGCTAGATTCATCTGCAGGTGGTTAAGCATTGGAACTAACTTATGACAAGTTATACAAATTTCTAAACCACATAGCACAAGGAAATCCAGAGTGACATTTAGATTCTAGAAGTTCCACGAAAAGAGCTACAGGTGTGTTAGAGGTGGACCAATTCACAGCCCTAACAGCTTTAGTTTTTGCATTGTAGAATTTGATCAACACATCATTTAGCAGCATAAAGTTGAGAGTAACAGAACCTGCAGCCACAGTCAATGCCATCCAATAAGCTACAGGTTGGTGTGAAGTATGCAGAAATAGTTGTCATGCAACTACTATGTATGCTTTAAATCCGAAATCTATGATGTATGTAGGTAATGCTCAAAGGCTAAATTATGGTAATGCCTACCACATGAAGTGGAAAAATCAGCCACCTAATCAACCATGGAATGACCCATAGCCACATGCCTAATCAAGTCAGTCTACGAGAAATATGAAAGAGATGTTAAAACAAATCATATCTAGTCAAACACAATTGATTGCGTATATAAATAGTCAAAGGGTGGAATTATAGAAGCAGAAAGTGGCCTAGAGAAATTTAGATTTACAAGTTGGGCAGATACAAGTGTTAAATACCAGACAATAAGGTGGTTTGGCAGCTGATACAGAAAATCCCAAGCAAGTCACAGAAATCACTTTGCGGAGTGGTAAAGAGCTTTAAGGAGAACCTCTCATGGCAGCAAAGGAGGAAGATGCTGATGTGGTGACCAAAAAGGTGGATGAAGAAGGTGCTAAAAATTCCAGGAAGTCTAAGTACTTTAATGAAAAAGTAGTTGAACTAGAGAAGAAGAAGACCCTACCACTACCTTTCCCTCAAAAGTACATAAAAGCGAAGGAGGGTACCTTGTTCAAAAAGTTCATTGACATATTCAAAGAGATTCATATTAACTTACCTTTGCTAGATGTTTGGAAGAGTATGTCTAAGTATGCAAGCGATAGGAGCTATAACACTCACTTAACAGTGTAGCACAGTGATGTCACATAAAATCCCCATGAAATTGAACGATCAAGGGAAGTTTGCCATCCCTATTCAAATTTGGAGTAAGGAGGTTCATGCACTGAGTGACTTAGGGGCAAGCATAAATTTGATTCCCCTATTATTGTTTAGAAAATTCAGCTTGGGATAGACTAAAGCAACATGAGTGGTTATGCAGCTTACAGACGGATCCATAGCATATCCATATGGAATCATAGAGGATGTCCTCATAAAGGTTGGTATATTTGTTATTCCTATTGACTTTTTTGTTCTTGATTTTGTGGAAGATGAACAGGTACCAATTATCTTGGGGTGCTCATTCTTAGCAATCGAAGGTGCTTTGATTGATGTTAGAGAAGGCACACTCAAGATGTAGGTAGATGATGAAGAGGTGGTATTTGATATTTACAAGGCCCCCGTTGAAAATCCCTTATATAAAGATTTATGCATGATAAATTTGTTGGAAAGGGATAAGTGTGAGGTTCTTAATCCACTAAAGACCTTTTCTGACTACCTGATTTAGTGGCCAAATATGAAACCACTGATTCCCATCATATTAAAAGGTAAAAGTTGTTTGAAATGAATAAAAAATATCTTTCAATAGGGATTAAAAAGGTGAAGGAATATGGTTGATTGATATGGGTTATGTCGTGATACAAAATTAGGCACTACTTTGGAGGCAACCCAAGTTAATTAGGTATTTTTTCTTTTCAACTTTTTATTTTTTAGTTCACATAGTTTTTATTTTTGGTTGAGTCATGAGTTATTGGGAAGTTTGAGTACCGAAAAGATATGCTAAGAGCATGCTACTAGCTAGGCCTAGAGGCTTTAATGAGTATTTCTATCTCTTACCTTTAAAATTCACTTTGGGGACAAAGTAGATTTTTAAGTGTGGGGTGGGAAAATTTCCAAATTTTGAAATTTTATCTCAATTTAAAAATTTTTGTGTGAGATATTCTTATTGGTGCTATTTTTTATTACTTGATGCAAGTGGATATTTTTTTTGTAAAAGCATGTTGATTGATGTGAATTTCTATTTTTGAGACTCTTAGGCTCAAGTTTTTATTTTGGTTCATGTTGGCTTAATTTTGAATTTGTGTTATTGTTTAGTTGGGAATCTATGATGATCCTATTGAGTTAAGTATGTGCCATGTGTGATGTGAGGTATTTATATATTTCTGATTGCATGTGATATCTAGAACTTTCCTGGTATGTGTAAAGTGAAATAAAGAGTTTGGGTTTAGGAGATGATTTAGGAATTTCTTTGATAGCCTTATTCTATAATTTCTATTTGTCCTACCTATTGTGTATTATCCTAGTTAACCCCCATTGAGCTTTTAGCATTTTCTTTGGTAGCTTTATATGCAGCCTAATCCTCTTCTTTGATAGATTATAATTTGATCCAAAAATCTCTTAAGTGCTTTAATGAAAAAAAATTAAAAAAGGAGTTTGAGAAATTGAAGAAGAAAAAGGTGAAATTGATGCCCCAAGGTAATAGTTATTGGTATTAATAATTGATGTGTGGTGGATAGGTGTGATATAATTTATGCTAGAATATTTTTATGATTGTGAGAAAAGAGAAAAAATTAATTCTTGTGGTAGTAAACTAGGTGTCCACCAAGTGTTTGTGAAAATGCTTAAAAGAGATATGGCTAAAACAAAAGGTATGGATGAATGAATAAGTGTAGTTTGGTTTTTGGAGAGTGATTTTAAATGTATAATGTTTATTAAAGCGCTTAGAGATGTTAGTCACTATTCCTAAATCATTCCTACCCGTCCCTTAGCCTATATTACAACCTGAAAAGTCCTAAAGATTTACATTTGACTATTAGTGGAGCATTAAACTAAGGTCAAGCCTATGGTTCATTGTGTGTAACTTGTGAATTCTTTATGACAGTGTGCGTAATTTGATTCTTGTACCCATCATGTTCTAAATTGCTTAATTGTGAGTGATTATGTGTAACTCTCTTGTCATGAGGGAATATGTTTGATGTAGCAACAATTGTTGTGGTCTATCACACAAGCAAGTGCATGTGATTGTACAAGTAATATAGTGATTCAAAGGAATCGAATGTCAAACCCCCAAGTACTACTTGATTAACAATTTACTTAATTATAGTTTCGACAATATTATATTCAAGTGTTTCATTGTATCAAAATTATTGTAACAATTTATTAAATAATTAACAATTAAATGAATAACAAAGTATGTCAATAGAAAAATAAATAAGGTTGTAACAATACGAGAGAGACTTCCATGGTTGAGTCACTCGTAATAATCATGTAAGCCTCTATCCTTATTAAGATTTTGTTGGTTATCAGGTTGTTGATTCACAGGGCTTAGTGTAAGATCATGGTCTTTCGAGAATCTAATTATCTACCTAAAAGGGCATTGCTAATACATCATTGAGCATGGATGCAGTCAAAAATTTCAGATTCTTTAAGTTATCTTCCTGCATTTGAATCAAACAAGGTGTTCTAGGTTTATTCCTATCCTAGACATTAATTCATATCCTTTGTTCTGTAAAAGAATAAGAACTTTCTATTTAAACTCTATGATCTATCCTAATGATTCTCCTTCCGAGTTCACAAGAGGATTAAACATGTATTTTAATGGTGGTCATGCATTAAAGTAGTAAAAATAAGAGAATAACAACGCATATGATAAACCAATGTTAAACACCCTAAGAATACAAAAATACAATTATGTCTTTGGCCTCAACCACAAAAATGCCAATACCTATATATGTATATATATATATCACATGTCGGGATAGGGAACAAGGCTTAACATGGATGTTGAAAAATATTAACCTGGACTGTGTAGTTTAACTGTCATATAATAGTACCCATGGGCAATATGGGCCCCATCTCTCACCCCTAAAATGGGACCCCGTGCGTGTAGCCCTATTAATTGGAGAAAGATCACATATATATGCATAAGGGACTCGAACCTCTAAACATATACTAAGGTGACTTAAGCACACAATGATAAAATGTGATATAGAGGACTCGAACCTCCCAATCACGTAATTATAGTAATAAGGTGGACTGGAACGACCTGGTCATAGCAAGGGGACTCGAACCCTCAATCCATATATCTCCCCACCAGCTACCGTTGTTTCCAGTATTAGACCCCACAAACCTCCACCTTCCATGTTTAGCTAAACAACCCACTTCTAAGCCTAATTAAAGAATTTAAAAAAATATTCCCATTAATTGAACCAATTATGCATTAAGGCATCCCATCAGTATCGTCATTCCAACATCTCTTTCAAGTTCATTGTTATTCCATATCAACTCTTATCCATTTGGGACTCAAACCAATTAAATTCATTGACATTCGCATGGGGGATCCACATACCCCAAGTTGATAAGATTAAGCCATGTATTATTAACCTTTTATTCCAATGCATTAGTTCAAGTGGACAAGCCAAACTATGTGACAAAATCATATTCGTTGTCAATTTCATAAATAGGTTGAGGTCACATTGTTTTCAAACCATAAATCAAGGAAAAATCATCATATTGGGGTTTAAACATGACCCATAAGCTTACTCACAATTCCCTTTCATCCCATAATGTTCAAAATAAATTATAAAACATGAAATTTTATAATAAACCTTGGAATAATCAAATTAATGACCAATGGTGTCAAAAGCCATCAACTATGACAAGGCCAACATCAAAACCATGTATTTATAATCAATCTTACCATTAAGAAAAGTAGAAGTATTGGGAGATAAATTCATCCCTTAGACACACAGATTTATGAGCAACTGAGATGTTGGAATCCAAATGATTAACAAATGTTTAAACCCTTATGCTTTCTTTGAGTTTGGTGTTTAAGAGTGAAATAATTGATGTTCTATAGTGAAAAGTGATAAAAATATAATTATGTAATGTTTAAAGGTCATCTATAGGTGAAAGGACCTCATTATCCTTCATCCAAGATAAAATAGAACAAAACAACAAAAATTTACATATGTCCATGGCACAAACCTCATCACAGAGGCTATCCTCCATGCTGCGAACCTTATAGCTGACACCCAAACTCTATGAAAATGAGGCTATCATGGAGACTAGCTTCCTTGGCACAGGTCTAATGTAGAGAGGCTTACTACCTCCATGACCCAAAACTAGCCTGAAACCCACCCAAAAATTACTAAACTCGTCAGAGATACCCTTTGAACACCCCGAAACATAATTTGGGTCAAGAAGATATTTCAGGTAAGGGAAGGCCAAAAAATACCCGAAATTTTGAGCATATTACATTATATACCCCCGTAGGATCATTTATCCTTGAATGATGAGCTAGGACACTTGCCATACGACAATGATAACAACTCACCAGAATCAAAAGACAAACTTGGATAATAATAAGGAAAAATGGAATTCATATCTCAAGCTTCTTCATTTGTCACATAGAATACAAATGGATACTTAGCCTTCATATCCTCTTCCACCTCCTAAGTGGATTCTTCCACTTAATGGTTCCTCCTAATGACCTTTACCAATGATACATCTTTAGTTCATAATCACTGAACTTTTCTATCCAAGATCTCCATCAGGACCTCTTCATAAGATAGGGAATTCGAGATACAAACATTCTCAATAGGCGTCACCAAGGAAGGATCACCCATATATTTTATCAATATGGACATGTGAAACATAGGATGAATAGAACCCAAACTCGATGGCAATTCTAACACATAAGAACCATTTCCCACTCTCTTCAAAACCCAATAAAGACAAACATAATAGAGACTAATCTTTCCCTTCTTTCCAAAATACATCATTTTCTTCATGGCTGACACTTTCAAGAACACACAATCACCCACATCGAACTTTAACTCTCTTGGTATCACGTCTGTATATGACTTTTTGTGACTTTGGGAAGTCTTAACCCTATCCCAAATCAACTTCACTTTCTCCACAGCTTGATAAACTAAATCAGGACAGAAAAACCTTTTCTCACCAACTTTGAACCACCGAATAGGAGATCTATAAATCCTACCATACAAAGAATCAATAGTGTCATACCAATGGTAAAGTGATAGCTCTTATTATAGGCAAACTCAATAAGATGTATATGGTAAACCCGATTACCACAAAATTCAATTGTACAATCTCGAAGCATATCCTCTAAAGTTTTAATGGTCCTTTCCACTTGTCCATCCGTCTGTGGGTGGAAAGTCATACTAAGGGTCACTTTATTCCCCAAACCTCGCTGAAAAGACCACCAAAAATTATATGAGAACTAAGTACCACAATCCAAAATAATGGAAACAGAAGTACCATGCAACTTCACCACCTTCTGAATATACAACTTTGCATAATCTGTAGTAGAATAATTAGTCCACACCAGCAATAAGTGAGATGACTTAGTCATCGTATCCATAAGACCAAGATAGAATCAAATTAGTTCTGAGACCATGGAAGACCGATAAAAAAGTCCATATTTATTACTTCCTATTTCCATATAGTAAACTCAATTTCATGAGACAACCCACTAGGCCTCAAGTGTTCAATTTTAACTTGTTGACACACCATGCTCTTAGCCATAAAATTGGCCATGTGTCTCTTCATATTATTCCACCAATAAATTTCCTTAATGGTATGATACATCTTAGTCAAACTAGGATGAACCAAGTAACGCGCCTCATGAGCTTCGACCAAAATTCTACCTTGCATCCCATCCACATCGAGAACACACAACCACCCTTGGTACCTCAAAGTACAATCACCAAAATATCCAAAATCCATCACTTTTTCCTGCCCATATCATCCTTGATTAGAACCAAGATAGGATCCAACACCTATTTTTTTCTTTACCTCAGCACAAAGAGATTACTTCACAACCTCTTGCACAAATACAACACATTCCTCATAATCTAAGAGAAGAACTCCAATATTAGTGTAATACCCAGCAAAGTTTCCTCATAGTTTGAGCCTTAGAGCGTGTCAAATGAAGCGTAATTCTGGCTTTAAAAAATGTACGAGTGACTCCTAAGTGAGTATTATGTTAACCATATATAATTTCCCTAATTTTAAATTTTTACCATATGGGAAATTTGATAAGCTTTCCATCGATATAAGATTCACCCAAATCGGATACCTAGGTAAGAAGTTATGGCTAATTTAAGAAATAGCCATAAAACTTTGTCATTTTAGTGCTTACCGCATCACAGAGAGGGTCGATTTGACAATTGTTAAATTCCAGTGGAACTCCATGATATTGGCATGTCGCATGGAGGTTTTAGGTTTTAACCAGTGGGAAAATATGATGGCTCTGCATCGCGGTGACTCCCTTATTGCCAATTATCAATTTCCAATAAGCCACCGCTATAAGTGGCGCGTCGTGGTGACCCCTTAATTCGGGTTCCCAGTTTAATTTTTCCAGCTTTGTACAGATGTTAAAAGAGGAATTTTGGACTTTTTCCAAGCCTACAAAACCGTGCAAACACCAAATCAAAGTCATTTGCAAGCATCCAATAAGATTTTTCTCAAATTTTCTCTCATAAAAACCCTAAGTATCCAAAACCTCTTCCATGAATCTCAAGAATCCACCATGGATTTTCTAAATTGAGTCAAGATTCAAGGTTCCCAAGTCAAGGTCCTCAAGAACCCTCATTCAAAAGTACGAATAGAGTTCCAAAAGTAAGAGTTCATCCAGAGCTTCTAATTCAAGGTATGTGGGGTTTTGAACAAGGGTAACCCTTTCACCCTTATGCCCAAAAGGCTTATTTACATCATTAATTTCCTGAAATCTATGAGGCTTTTACATAAATTTGAATTGGTTTTTTTCACCCATTATTATTGAATAAATTATCTTAATATTTTCCATGAAATAAGAGTCAAATGGCATGATTTCTGCATATTTTATTGAGAATTTACAGCTAGGTATAAACCCCATGATTTTACTCCTTGAGAAGCTAATATTTGCAATGTTTTGATATTGAAGCATATGACTATATTGAGATTTTGAGATAAATTGCTGAAATTCCCATATTTCCACATGATTTATGAATCTATATGCTATTTATAATTCTTTTGATAAGCTTTAACTTGATATTGAATTATGGGTTAGTAAGCCCTATTCGAGACTTGTGAAATTATGAACTCTGGTCCTATAAGCACCCATGATTTGAGTATTTTGAGATGATTGAGAAATGAATTGACCCAATGGTCCAAAAGCTTTGAAATCTACTTCAGCATATGAGATTATCGATTTGTTTATTAGGTTCGTGATGAACCATGAGATTATTCTAAAAGTGGATTTTTATGAGATGAGCGCAGATAATCTAAAGGGAGTAGTATTTAGCACTGAGTGGGTAAGTTACTACAGTTTTTAACCATCAAAACTGTGTGCCACCATAGGTTGGGCCCAAGGCCGAGTTTCGGTTAGTGATCACTACACCTAGGTTATACTCCCTGGCAAGAGTATGACACTCCTCCCCAATGTGGGGTCTGATGTGTGAGCCCATTCTAACACATTTGAAGCTTTTAACTCTAAATAATTATAAAGTATTGAGTAATTTTAGTCATTTTTGATTAGTTTACTTTGATTTTGTAGTGAAAGTAGAGAAGAGGGGGAAACACTAATAAAGAAAGCAAAAACACTAAAATCGAAAGCAGATAGAGAGCTAAGTATGGTTGACGACATCTATGACACATCGTCATCCTGGTGATAGGCTATCACGGGTGTCGTCAACCCTAAACAGAAGATGGGAGTTGCAGGAAGCTTTGTGAAGACCTTCATGACACACCGTCAAGATCCTGATAGGACGTCACCGTTGTTGTCAACCTTAGGCAGCAGAAGCTAAAATTGTAGAGACGCTGATGACGTCTGTGATAGGCCATCAAGATCATGATAGGGCGTCATGGGTGCTGTCGTCTATTCCGAAGAAAGTCTAGAACTTTTAAATTTATTTCCTTATTTAGGATTTACTATTTTAAAGCCTTGTTTTAGGGTTTTTATAAATATGAAATTATTGAGCTATCCATTGACCTGATAATATATGATTTTTTCTCTCTCTCTCTCTAAGAACCATATTTTAGAGTTTTTCCTTGTGATTCAATTACAAGAACACTTTTGATTTCCTTCATTCTTGTAAGTTAATCTTTCCAGTTATGAATTAAAATTGTGTTCTTATTTCTTGTATCATGAGTAACTAGACACTCTTAACCTAGATTATGGAATCTAGGGTTACGTCATGATAAGGTGTTAATTAATTACTCAAGGTTTAATAAGTATTAGGATTTCTTGGTAATTCTGACATTAGAATTTATGTCTGTTGTTTGCAAACAATAGGCGTACCTACTTTGGTTTGCTTGAGAAAGAAATCATAAATAGGAGGAAGTGAATTATCAACTGGGACTCGGAAAGGCTTCATTTAATAGTCAGCGCTGTAATAAGGTTGATTAGCCTGAGGTAAAATCTGCGTAGTGAGTTACAATTCCCTAAGTTCGAAAGGATTAGGAAATTAGACGCTCAAATAGGTTGAGAGACATTTGAGCATATCATCGATAAAGATAGCTTGTCATCCTAACCACCGTGAGAACCTTGAGTTAATGCTAGTATCTGTGATGTTTCTTAAGCGTTAGTGAACATAATCTTGGTTATCTCATAAAATCTTGGTTACAAATATTAAGTTCAATGTGATAACTAATTTTCTGCAAAACTAAAACCCCCATTTCAGGAAACAGTAAACTACCAGTGAATTAAATCATAAGCAACTTGAGTTCACACCCTATTCCCTGTGGGATTTGACCCTAACCTAGTTGGGTTTTATATTGACAACGATCGCTTACACCCATTCAAGAGTGTAATTTGAGCGTTATAAAAAATGGCACTATTTCCTGGGAATACGGTTGTAAATTGAAAGTTTGTGTATGCTAATTTCCTGTTAGTTGAGTTTCCTTGATTTACGTTTATTTGTTGTTTTTGTCTATTATAGGTACTATTTTGCTTATTCCAAAAACAAGAATCTTTGGAGAGCAATTATTACCAATCAATCCAGAACCTCAGCTAATAGGGAGAATGGCTGAACAACAGGAGGCAGATAGACTAGCCGCTTTGGCCAGGGATCAGGTGAACATACAGAATTTGGGTCAACAGGTACGTGACCAAAACCCTGATGATAAAGACTTAGGTGATAAGGAATTGTTGAATCCTCAAAACCCAAGGCGAGCTGAGCAAATTACTGCACCAGTGCAGTAAAATATCAATAGAAACCGTCCAGTCCGAGGAAGGTATGGTCAATAGCCTGTTCAATATGAGGCTGATAAAGATGATGAACGAATAGACGGAGCTAGTGCAATGGGTGCTATATTTCCTTCACCGTTGGTACCGGGTGCAAAATTCATCATAACAACCACCATGATACAACTCCTGAATCTGAAGGGGTTGTTTGGAGGCTTTCCTGGTGATGATCAAAACATGCATTTGGTGAAATTCATCACCATTTTAAAATATTTTAACAATTTGGGAGTGAAACAGAATGCGATCAGGTTGAGATTATTTCCATTGTCTATGTCTGGAGAAGCAACAATATGGTTAAACTAGCTAGAGCCTGATTCTATAACCAATTGGAGATAGTTGAAAGAGGCATTTATAGAATGGTTCTTTCCACTCTCTAGGAGGGTACAGCTGAGGAACGAAATCAGTAACTTTAGACAGCTTCTAACTGAAGCATTGCACAAAACCTGGGAGAGATTTAAGAAGAAGTTGGCTCAATGTTCGAATCATAACATGACAGACTTGGACTTGATGGAGACTTTGTATAGAGCTTTCAACTCAGTGACAAGGCCAATTGTAGACAATGCTACAGGTGGTTCATTCATTTACCCCTCTTCTCTAGATGCTTTAGACATGCTAAATAGAATAACCAAGGAGAGTCGGGCTTGGCACACTAGGGATTCTGTGGTGGTTATTCTGACTATTTCTGGTGGTATGACTTTGGAGCAGCACCGAAAGAATGAGGAGCGAGAACAGTACATGGCCCACTTAAAGACACAGATGGACTTGTTCACCAACTACTTGCTGTCAGGAAAGACCAAAATGGTTAAGGCTGTGGAATCTCAGGTTACTGTGGCTATGAGTGCTGATGTAGAGGCAAACTATATAAGTAATCAAGGGGGTTTCTGAGGAAATAGACAAGGGAACCAAGGTCGGAACTTTTATGACAAGATTGATCATAAAGATATGGAGCAGGGACATAGGAGAAGCAATAATGACAGAAGTGGTCTGTATGTTCCTCCTGCAAGTCGGGATGCTGCAACAACTAACTCGGGAAAGATGTTTATGGAGGACATGATGGAAAATTTATTGAAAGTAGTGGAAGCTACCAACTCGGGGGTAACTTCTATGAAGAGTGAATTCTCTACCCTTAGTCAGTTGGTTAGCTTACACTTTACTTCTATTAAGCAGTTGGAGCAGCAGATGAGTCAACTTTCTACTACACTAAACTAGAGTAAAAGAAGACTGACCTAGGAGCGTTTAGTATTCTGTGTAAAATTGGGTCTCTGGATATTGCAAAGGCATTATGTTATTTGGGTGCCAGTGTGCATCTAATGCCACTGGATGTATATAAGCAACTCGGTTTAGAAGCTCTTACACCCACTAACGTGCGACTCGCAAAGGCAGATAGGTTGATAAAGCGGCCAGTTGGAACTTTTCATGATATGTTGGTGAAAGTGGTATAATTTATTCAGCCTGCTAATTTTGTGGTATTGGATAGTGATTTAGACTTTGAGGTACCCATTATTTTGGGTAGGCCATTCTTAGCACCAGGAAGAGTAATAGTGAACATGGAGTTGAACGAGCATAAATTTAGGCTCGATAAGAAAGAGGCAAAATTCAAAATGCATCAACCCATGTCTTAAAAAAATGATATGAGTGTCTTCTTGATCATTGAATTCTTCTATGATGATGGAAAAGGGGATCAACTAGTTGTCTTGGCAAAGTCTGAGTAGTCAAAATGACTCAGTCGTGCCGCAACAGTAAATCAGGCGCTATTGAGAGGCAACCCAAAGTTTTTATATTTAAGCAAATTTTTTTATTTTTAAAATTAGGATTTAGTATAGAGCAGGTGGAAAAATGAAAAGGTCAGCTGGAAGGTAATGACGACATCCGTGACAAGCCGTCACAACTGTGACAAGCTATCATGATTGTCGTCAGTTAGATCAGGGTGGAGAAATTCTCTACTTAAGAATGAAGACGATCGTGATGGACTATCACACTTTTGAAAAGCTATCACAAATCATCGTCAGCCTAAAGCCTAAAATCTGAAAACTGGGCCTAACTTTAAGCAAATCCGACCCAGCCCAAATCGCGAACCTTTTCAAATTTGCATCGTTTTTAACTTCTTTTCCTTTAGTTATTTCTTTCCTTAGTTAAAATATTTTCCATCCTTTGCAAAAAAACTCCAAGAAACAATATTTATTTGTGTGTGGGTTACACTAAAAATCAAGAAAATTTTCCTCCTTCACTCTTTCTTTGGTGCGTGACTTTAGTTTAAGAGCTCTATCAGGTATACTCTACTTTAACTCCTTTTTGCTTGTAATGAATGATGAATGAAAGTCAACCCAAGTCCCCAAGATGCTTGAACTAGGTTCAATGTTAAAAAGAGGGTGCAAACCCTAGCTTTGAAAAATTATCTCACAAATCAAACTTAAGTGAATCTTGAGCAAAAATGGGGACCAAAAATTTAGTTAAAGTCAAAATGGGGTCTGATAAGTGTGACGAAATTCATGAAAGGCTATCACAATCATGATGGCCTATCAGGAATGTCGTCAAGCTCCAAAAAAATAAAAAGTTGGTTCTGTTCAGAGCTGACGACATTCATGATAGGCTATAACAGTTGTAAGGCCTATCATAAATATCATCAAAAAGTGGATAAAATTGTTGGGTTCTGTCTAAAGTTGACGGCAACCATTATAAGATATCATGGTCATGACGGCTTATCACGAATTGTCGCCACACCTGGAGCCTAAAACATAAATGAGCTTAAATAATTAATGTACTTGTGTTTGTGATCTTTAGGGTTGACTAATGTTCTTCTAATGTTTCCAGGTGCTTTAAAATGGCACCAAAAAGAAAGTTTCCCACAGAACCAAAGAAAGCGGCCAAAAATAATGTAAGTCATAATCTCCTTAATGAGGAATCTAACTATGAGGAAGAGGAACCCTCGCTCAGGAAGCAAAAGAAGCAAAGTCCAAAGAAAACTCCACCACCTCCCCCAATTGAGGTGGAGGACACTGATGATTCTGAGTCGACCACAGCTTCTGAACAAGAGAGGTCTGAAAAGGGTGATTTTGAGAAACATGATTCTGAACATGCTGACTCCGATGAAGGGGATCAAAAAGAGTTTGAAGAATCTGAGTCTAAGGGAACAGCTTCTGGGAATGATGAAAAGTCTCTACCTCGGAGGACTCTTATCAAGTGTAAGAACCCAAAAGTGAGGAACAATGCTAGATGAAAAATCCCTAGAGCTAAGGACATCTGCATTACTGGGTTGCAAAGAACTGATAGAACGAATACGAAGAGACCAATCCAAGAAAAAAAATGATCATCACAAAAGGGTTGTACAGATACCCTAAAGTGGAGAAGAAATTCGAAGAATATGGCTTAGGATGGACTACAAAAAGGGGAGGTTTATTTTGTCCCACACTAGTTCAGGAGTTCTATGTGAACTACCAAGCTAGGTTGGAGAACATGTGCAAACTAGGTGAGAAAGTAGTAAATCAGCCTCTTCTTGATAGAGTTTGGGTGAGGGGCATAATGGTTGATGTTTCGATCAGGACCATCAACAAATTATTGCACGGCCCCGACTTCATATCTCAGGACACCATACCATCATTTTATGCTCGGATAAAGAATAAGGAAAAACAATGTCCTTGGTTGGCCAACATTATAGCAGATAGAAAACTGGCTTGGGTGATAAACCCAAATGAGAGAATGTATAAGTCCTCGTTGACTCAGGAGGTAAATTTTGGTGGGGCATAGTGCGAGTCTAGCTAATTCCTACTGAAGAAGATAATATTCTGGGCGATGATCGAGCTAATTTGGTAGCAAGCTTGGTGCAATAGCTTCCCTTCAACTTTAGGGAAATCATTGTGGATGAGATGAAGATAAGGATATTAAGAACCAACACTGCTTATCCTTTTCCTTGTCTTTTTATAGAATTGTGTAGAGCTACTGAGGTGTCAAAGATTGTAGGAGTTGATGAAAACATTCATTCCCGAAAGACTCACAAACCTATTTGGTTTGATGAGATGCAGCCAGGACTTAATCTTGACAGGGATTCAGAGGTAGCAGCAGACCCTTCAGTTATTGATGTAGGAGTAGTATATGATGTAGATGTACAGGATTCTTCAGCATAGGCAGCTTCAGTTCCTGAAACTGAAGCCAGCCCCTCTATTTTTCCAGCGGTAACAGGTTTTGCATTTCAGCCGATTGATATTAGGAAGATGGCTAAGCAAGCCAAGTGGTGCAAGCCACAACTACATGCCTTCGCCAAATACTTCATTGCTATTGTGGACAAAAGAATCAAGGCAGCACTAAATCCCTTTGTGATATTGCCTGCGAGAGTTACAGATTTAGAGAACAGATTTGATCCCCGAACAAAGGAGATGATAGGCGCTAATCTTGCTGTATTCAGGGCTACATTGAGTAAAGTAAAGACAGATGCTGGGATGTTGTGGAAACACTAAATTATAATACCAACAGGTCCGATTGTGGAAGAATTGAAGGAAGAAATTCCTATACTTGATCTCACTGCAGACTCCCCAAAGAAAAAGAAAAAAAGGGAGGAAAGGAAGGCAAAGAATAAGATAGAAGATCCAGAAAGTGAGAAAGAAAAAAAATTTAAAAAAAAGGTGAAAAAGAAGGCTGAGAAGAAGGATGTGAAGAAAGCAAGATTGGAGTCCCTAGCTGATACTGAGAAATAGGAGGCAGCCATCAGAGCTAGGGTTATAGGTGCTCCATCTAGCCAGTCTCTAACCACCACAATGCCAGATGCTCTTGATGGGGAGAAGGCAGCAGATGATGTAGTAGCAGGGCCAAAGACCCAAGATCCACGTGCTTGACTGTCTTCAGGTATACCCTAACTCTTAGTGTATCTTATTTTTTATTTTAAGTTGAGAGTGTAGGGTAAATTTTTGTTGTAACATATTCTATAGATAATTAAGAGTAGTACAAGTACTTGAGGTAGTTAGCTTATTGTATGATTTTGGACTACCTATCCAGTGGTCTAATCTATTGTGTACTGTGTGAATTGTATCCATTGTGACCACTGTGTATCTTTTTGTGGCTTTAGTATGGCGAATGAATGACCTGTGTTAAACAAGTGCATGAACCGAATAAGTAATGATATGAAAGATACTTGTGTGCCATGTGTGTGTAAGGTCTTACTTAATTCCCGTTGTGTGTTGAATCTAGAAATTGCCCTGTTAGTCATGCCATAGTCATAGGATAGGCATTAGGAAAGGATCATAGGCTATTTTTTGCATGTTAGCCCATTTTAGCCTAAATGACCTTCCCAATGCGAATAATATCCCTTGATCCCTGTTTGAGCCTCAATAGCCTATTTCTTTCTTGTACACCTTTCACCTTCCCATTTATATCACAATGAACTTATCTTGGCCCTGGTCCTCCTTGGGCATTGTGCACCTTGACTTAGGCAAATAACCTAAGTTGATGGTAGCTATTATAGTGGTACATGATGCAATCTGTGTATGAAGAGAGGTAGAATAAGAAGGATGAATAAAAAGCTGGGTGTGGTGAAAAAGAAATAAAAAAAGAGAAAACTGTGTGAAAAATGATAAAAAGATAATCAATTAATTGAAAAGACCTCATCTATCTTGAGAATAAATGATAAATAAAAGAGGGAATAAAAGAAGGTTAAGAGTTTAAACTCCAAGAGTCTAATGTAGTGTCAAGGAGGCTTAGTCACTCTGAAATATCCATGAATATCATACCAACCCCTAGCTTACGTTATAAGCTTAAGAAAAGCCCTACAGTAATCCTAACTGACCTGTCTGAAGAATTGGGTACTAACTATAAGGGCAAGCCTATGGCATTTGATGCGCAATGTTGGAACTTTGTTCTGAGAGTGAGTCTTGTGTTTATCCCTGTGTTTATAAATTCTGATATGAGTGAAAAAGGGATTTCTTTGTTACGAGGGTACACTAGGTGTGTTGCTAATCATTGTCTTTTTCGGATAGTGTGATTTGTGTATGTGCTGGGTTGTATTGCTGAAATTTTTGCCATATTTTGATCCTTGTGAGTTGCATGGGTGTTTTCAATAATAGACACTATTGCTCTTATTTTGACTGACTTTGGAGATAGTGCATGTATTCTGAACTGATATGAATAGTTAGCTGCCAAATTGTACTTTGTATGCTCTTAGTCATGTTATGGTTGCTTGAGGAAAACCAATTATTTAAGTTAAGGGTGTTGATATTTGAGCCCATGCTATCACATTTGAAGCTTTTAACTCTAAATAATTGCAAAGTCTTGAGAAACTTTAGATGTTTTTGATTAGTTTACTTTGATTTTGTAGCAAAAGTAAAGAAGAGGGGGAAACACTAATAAAGGAAGCAAAAATACTGAAATTGGAAGAAGATAGAGAGCTAAGAGTGGCGACGACATCCATGACACGTCGTCAGCCTGGTGATAGGCTATCACGGTTGCCGTCAACCCTAAACAGAAGATGGGATTTGTAGGAAGATTTGTTACGACCTTCATGACACGCCGTCAAGATCCTGATAGGATGTCACCGTCGTCATCAACCTTAGGCAGCAAAAGTTGAAATTGTATAGACGTTGACGACGTCCGTGATAGGCCATCAAGATCATGATAGGCTGTCATGGGCGCTGTGGTCTATTCCGAAGAAAGTCTAAAACTTTTAATTTTATTTCCTTATTTTGGATTTACTATTTTAAAGCCTTGTTTTAGGGTTTTTATAAATATGAAATTATCGAGCTATCCATTGACATATTGACAATATACGATTTTCTCTCTCTCTCTCTAAGAACAATATTTTAGAGTTTTGCCTTTTGATTCAATTACAAGAACACTTTTGATTTCCTTCATTCTTGTACGTTAATATTTCCAGTTATTAATTCAAATTATGTGCTTATTTCTTGCATCATCAGTAACTAAACACTCTTAACCTGGATTATGGAATCTAGGGTTAGGTCATTATAAGGTGTTCATTAATTACTTAAGGTTTAATAAGTGTTAGAATTTCTTGGTAATTTTGAGATTAGAATTTATGTCTGTTGGTTGCAAACAATAGGCGTACCTACTTTGGTTTTCTTGAGAAAGAAATCATAAACAGTAGGAAGTGAATTATCAACTGGGACTCGAAAAGGCTTCATTTAATAATCAATGTTGTAACAAAGTTGATTAACCTGAGGTAATATCTGGGTAGTGAGTTGTGATTCCCTAAGTCCGAATTAGGAAATTAGACGCTCGAATAGGTTGAGAGACATTTGAGCATATCATCGATAAAGATAGCTTATCATCCTAACCACCATGAGAACCTTGAGTTAATGGTAGCATCTGTCATGTTCCGTAAGCCCTAGTGAACATAATCTTTGTTATCTCATAAAATCTTGGTTACAAACATTAAGTTCAATGTGATAAACAATTTTCTGCAAAACTAAAACCCCCATTTCAGGAAATAGTAAACTACCAGTGAATTAAATCGTAAACAACTTGAGTTCACACCCTATTCACTGTGGGATTCGACCCCAACCTAGTTGGGTTTTATATTGAAAATTATCTCTTACACCCATTCAAGGGTGTAATTTAAGCGTTATGAAGGTCTCCATGTAGCTCGCATGGTTTATGTCGGTTACGAGACCCTCCCTTTCCTTTTTAAACTTCGAAATTTGATACTTATTTTCCTTTCCTATGATTTATTTTCCTAAATGGTGGAAATGCAAAGTTGTTCCGTAATTAAAGTGCTACCTTGAGGTGGGTTATTTCCCTAAATGAAAGTATCTTCCCTTGGTATAGTACTTTTGATAAATCTTTGAGTAAGTTATTTCCTTGAGCTAGAATACTTTTCCATTTGAGATAGAATGATTTTCCTAAATCTTGAAATGAGATATTTTCCTCAGGTGAATGTAATTCCTTCAAATATATTTCCAAGTCATATGATTCTGAATTCCAAGTATATGAGTTCTAAATAATAATGAAATGTTGAGCATTGAAGAGGTTTTACTCTCCATGAGACTTATGCATGAGTTGAAAGTATTGTTCAAAGTCCCTTAGCCTTTAGGTATTGATAATAAGAGAAGATTTCTGATTTTTTTAGGGTTAAAGAGTGATGACTCACGAGATTTGTGTTGCATGCCTCATTCTACATGATTTATGAGCTTTATATTTTATACTTGTTCAAGCCATGTGAGTCGTTTCATTTTGCATACATGATTTGATTAAAGAATATCGGTACTATTTTTATACATATCTATTCACCCCCGCTACTCAGTACTATACTCAGTACATTCCAAAGTATTGATTCATATATATGTCTATGTGCTACATTGTTTTATAATGTAGGTTTAGGTGCTCAGTCCCAACCTCATCCGTGATTCTTTGAGTACCTTTCCTACGTTTTCTACAGTGGTGAGTCCTCATAGTTCGAAGACCGATCTTTAGATATTTACTGTATTTGAGAGACTATGTTTTATCTTCAATTCATTTCGAGTCAGTTGTAGACTTGTCCCAACGACTCTCTAGTTTTTAATTCGTAGAGTCTTTGTCAGACTAGTATTATACTTGTGATGTGTCAAGGGTTCGGTATTGTGGTTTGGTTGAGGTTTCTCTGTATTGTGGTCATATGGACCGAGTATCTTTCCTGTATTTCCTTTCATGTGATATGACGATGTGAGTGTTGAGTCTATTTCATCTTGAATTGAGTGTTATTGGTAGAAACCGGCTCTAACGGTTAGCTTGTGGCTATTTGTACCCTTAAGCACCGTATGATGTCCCGGGAAATGATTTTGGGTCATTACAATTAGCCAAATAGTTTATATCCTTTACCAAATCCCACTTCTCCTCTTCTACTTGAGACAAGCTCCTCATTGATAACCTGCTAAGAGCATAAACAATGATGTTAGCTTTACATGGGTTATAGTGAAGACTCATGTCATAGTCCTTGAGCAACTAAAGCCATCTCCTCTGCCTGAGATTCAGCTCTTTCTGGGTGAAAACATATTGTTCGCTCTTATGATCTAAAAAGATGTCAACATGAACCCCATATATATAATGTCGGCAAATCTTCAAAGTGAACACCATAGGAAAGAATTCCATATCATGAGTCAGATAATTCATCTCATAAACTTTCAACATCCTAGAATCATACCCCATCACTTTGCCACCACAACCTTCTGTGGATCTCCCTTGATCCCTTAACTAGAAATGATTTGATCCAAAAACATAATAATATTTAATCAATATATATATATATATCACCTGCAGGGGTAGGGAAAAGGCTTAACATGGATGTTTAAAAATATTAAACTGGATTGTGAAGCTTAATCATTATATAATAGTACCCATGGGCTTTATGGGCCCAACTGTCACACCCTTTTCTAGCCCCAGTACGTGTAACCACACAAACCAGAGAAAGCCAAGATATATATATGTACATAGGAGGGACTCGAACCTCCAAACATATACTAAGTTAACCTAAGCACCCAATCATGTAATGTGATATGGGGACTCGAACCTCTCAATCATGTAATAATATTAATAATAAGGTGGACTCAAACCAGTAGGTCTTAGCAAGGGGACTCGAACCCTCAAGCCATATCGTCCCATACACTGGTTAGCGTTGTTTCTAGTATTGGTCCTCCTCAGACCTCCACACTCCGCGGTTAGATACACAACTCTCTTATCAGCCAAATTAAATTATTTAGCACATACTTCTATTAATTGAACCAATTATCCATTAAGTCATACTATCGGTATCATCATACCAATATCACTTGAAAGTTCATTATTATGTCATATCAACTCTTAGCCATTTGAGACTCTAACCCATTAAATAAATTGACATTCACACGGGGGATCCACATAACCCAACTTCAATAAGATCAAACAATGGTTCATTAAACTTTTATACCAATGCATTAGTTTATGTGGAAAAAAAGAAATATGTTAAAAAATCATATTCATTGTCAATTTAACAAATAAGTTTAAGTGAATTTGTTTTTAAACCAAATGATGGAAAAATAATCAAACTTTGGTTTAAACATGACCTCTCAATTTATTCACCATTCCCATTCACCGTAAAATGATCAAAAACAATTATAAACATGAATATTGCATAATAAACCATGGAAAAATCAATTTAATGACCAATCATGTAAAAATCCATTAACTATGCCAAGACCCACATCATAAGCATGCATTTCTAATCAATTTATGTCATTAAGAAAAGTATATGTACAGGGAAAAAGATTCATGCCATAGACAATAAAGAATTAGTGAGTAATTGAGAACTTGGAACCCGAATGATGAATGTAAGTTTAAACTCTTATGCTCTGTTGGGGTTTGGAGTTTGAGAGTGAAATAATTTATATTTTGTTACGAAAACAGATGGGAATATGCTTCTGTAATGTTTAATGGTCGTCTATAAGTGAAAGGAACTCCTTACCCTTCATCCTAATTAAAATAGAACAAAACAACTGATATTTGCATAGGTTTATGGTACGAACCTCATCACGGATGCTCTCCACCATGCTGCAGACCCTATGCGGACACCCAGCCTCCATGAAAATGATGCTATTATAGAGATTAGCCTCCTTGATACAGGTTTATCACATAGGCTTACTGCCTTCGAGACCAAAAAATACCCAGAATACCATACAAAAATTCCGATATTCTTCCAGGTTACCCTTTTAACATCCTAGAACATAATTTGAGTCAAAAATTTATATTCAAAGTATGGGAAGGCCAAAAAAAAATACCTAAAATTTTTGGGGCACTACAACTCCTCTTTGTGCCACAAATGTTATCACGGTGACTAAGGTTCGTAGCATGCCAATATAGCTGATGCATACAAGATTATGTCATGCAAAATTAGCCAGCCTCTATGCCACAAACCCAATCACGAAGACTAAGTTCCATGGAACACTAATATTGTGCACTTTTACTGGAATATGCCATAGAGCCTATCGCGGAGGCTAAGGTCTGTGGCACGCTGGCATATAATTTTCTTCATTTCAAGCTTTTTTATGTTCTCTTATTTTCTGACTTTGTTCCATGCTTTCAGAACCTTGTTCTAAGATCATCATGATTAGCATATTATTCTAAATGCTTCCATGATCCAATAGCTTCATTTCAATTCTTCAAAGCATGTTCAATTGTACCACGTTGAAGCCCTGTAACATTAATCATGTCCATTAGCTAGAGAATGCAATTTTAAATCAAAACCAATGAATTTTACAAGTCTTAGATCGTAGAACTAGTACACATATGGGTAAATATTGGCACTTGGATGTATAAATATGCCCATTATCACCACCCCATACTTAGAATCTTGTTCTCCCTTGAAAAATCCCAGATAATCAATATAACACAACTAAGCTTCATATAACAATCTAAACAAGACACTTGTGTTGGGAACATACCGGCTACTTATGATTTATCAATTGCCATCTCACGCAACTCATATCACATATGAAAACACAGTATTACAAATTTCAAACATCCTAGACTCAAAAGTGGACCCAAGTACGTTTGCAACATTATTCAACCAGAAATTCATACCGGTTACCTAAATATCCTCCACATTCACTCTTACAAAAAAATGGTTACCCATATTCACTCACAATTATACAATCTATCATAAGAATGGGTATATATAGAACCAATTTTGCTCACTCTCGCAAAGAATTCATACAGTATATATGACAAACCATAGGATTTCCCTTATTGTATTACTCCACAAATTGTTGAATGTTAGTATTAAGGATCAAATATGACTTTACAAGTTATAATATAAGCTAATGGATGGGTAGGAACTATTTGGATAAAAATAGTGGCTAATTTCTCTAAGCGCTTTAATGCTTAGCATGAACATTAAAAATAATCAATTAATAACCAATTCTTCACCTCATTTATCTTCCCCTTTTCTTTTGTTTTCGCCCCATCTCATTAAGTTGATTTGTATACATTGTGAAAGGGAGTCTACTATTCAATGTATTATTATTTTTTCTTGAACACTCTTTATTATTTTCATTTCCTAACTCCTGACCTCATTATACCTCAATTCTTACACCAACAACTATATTTTAAGGCTTCACGATCACTATTTTTCAACTTATTTTTCAACTTCTTAATCAATTAATTTTTCAATAAAGCACCTAAGATCTTTTGGATCAAATTAAGGTTGAACAAAGATAGGGTATAGGCTATATATTACGCTGCCAAAGAAAATAGACTATAGTATCAAAAGGCTCATTATGAATATTTGCAAGGGTAGGTAAAAGAGGTCTTAAATCATCTCTGAAATTCAACACTCTTTATTTTTCTTTGTAAACACACCAGACATGTTCTAGACATCAATGTGCATATTGCATAACTAGTTAATATCACTTACACCTAGTGCATGCTAGATTCAAGTAGGATCCTTAAAGACTCTTCACCTAGTAAATGCACAAATTCCAAATTAAGTAATCAAACAAAATTGAGATTACGTGTCTAAAACTAGCATTCCGCTTTTTTATTTTGACATTCTTTTTTATAAAATAATTGTTTCTCATGTTATGTAGCCACATGAGCTAACACAAAGTACATCGCTCTAGAGTAGTGGTCAGGTTCTTCTCACTAATTCTTTCCCTAAGGCTAATTTCACTTAAGATTGTCATCATCCATCCATCATAGATAAAGGCACCTAAGTCTGACGAGTTATTGAAATCACCATAAAAACAAAAAATTTACTCCTAAAATAAAATTAAAATTTACTAAGCGACTGAAATTATTAAATAAGGAAAGTGAAATAAGGAAACAATAACTAATTGCCAATTCAAAAAGTAGAATGATTACTAACAATTATAGATCAATTATATCATAAAATCAATAATAATTTAAAAAAATCATAGAATGATATAATTAACAAATGAGAAATGCGAAGAATGAGACCCACCACCCCATACTTAAAATATAGAACTACACCTAGTGTTTGCAAACATAACAAAGTTATAAGGTGGTGTAACACTCCCTGATCAGGCCTTGTCTATGTCACCACCGACTTTTGTACCTTAGGCCTCCTCAATAAAATTTTGGTCTACCAAATTCTCTTTCTTGGACTCAATAAATGAATCCCTCATTTGCAGCTCCTCATAAGTGGGAATATTATCTTCTACAAGCTCTACAAAGTTTGTACCTATCCGCAATAAAGTTTGGGCATGGTGATCGAGTGGGTAATCAAGCTCTATAACATAAATCTTCTCTCTCGTAATTGGTCTATAACCTACTCTCAGCTAAAATATCTGTAACCCGTAGATATTAGAATTAATCTCATCATCTCGAGCATAACGCTCAGGCAAAGTTATCATCTACCCATGAGCCATGTCTAGTCCTCCAGTCCTGTTAACATATATGGAGCACGTGTCCACTAATGGTCTATAATCTAATGCCTACTCCTCAATCTGGCCCCTCAAAAGCTAGGTCAATAAACCACAAAACTTATATTTGTTCCCCTGATGGTAGCACATCTTCTTTATAGCTGAAATAATATGTGCATCTATATTAATATCAAACCCTTCCCAAATCAAAGCATATATCAAGAAGATCTTTTCATAAGTAACGTCTTTCATATGCTTCCCGATAATAAAGAAATGACAGATAATCTTTAACCATATTCTTGCCTCCCAATTTATTTATGCATAAGGGAAGGTCAAGTGAAGACCTTTTTCTCTGTGACGAACCTACCTAGCTTTAGATCTATTGTCACAAAATAGATTTCTGATGATAGCATATGGTGGGATGATATTTATCTACCTCAGAAAGAAGTGCATCTGCCTCAGGAGTTCCTAGAATAGCAATCAAATCATATGATAAGATCCACAAATCTTTACTTTGAAGTCAGGGTCCCTAGGTTCATAGTTAGCATAATACTCTCTAATTAGGTGAAGGTTACACTTAGTAGACTACTTAAACATGAAGTTCATATGTTGATCCTCTAATCTCCTAACTATACTGGGGTACTCCCTCTGTAAGCTCTCCCAGTTGATGAACTTATTCGCGGCATACATGATTTTATTTTGCTTAGAGTACCACCTCGTCCCAGCTTTCTCCACCCATCTTCTATATCGATGTGTCTAACCACGTAGGATAAAAGGAGATTTTGGTTCCTATCTTGTTTGTCTATTTCTCTTTTTTGATGGCTTAGTCAAGCCAGCCACATCTTATCCTTTTTGTTATTTATTATCCATAGTAACTATAATTCAGATTATGCAACAAACAAGTTAGAAAGAGCACTCATTTGAGCTAGCAAACACCAAGTGTGAGAGGATATTATGGCCACCCCACACTTAGTTGCTAACATAGGCCTGTAAAGTTTGAAATTGGGGTACTTAGACTTCCCTTGTTTCTCAATTCAATCTCATGGTCAAAGAACCTAAGCAAATAATTTAAACCACTTGGGTGTTGCTTTACCAAGACTTCAAGCACACATCATATTGCACACATGATATTTTAACCATAAAGAATCTATACATATCAACATTATCAAATAAGTATGGTTCTTTAACTTAGATCTTACAACATTATGAGTTTAATTTAAGCACAAGCGCTGACATTATAACTTGAGTTCAAATGTGAGGCCATTTATAGTGTACAAACTTGTGAATACTTTGAAAAAAACAACATCATGTAAAAACAAAAACATAATCAATTAGTGCATGCATCTCATCTCCTCAAAATTGTACCATGTGCTAAAATATTATCTAACACAAACTATTAAGGGACTCAAGAATTCATCAATTTATCCAAGGTCAACTACTTGCAGACTTGTAATTGCACACAAAAGTCATACAGATTCAAAGAACCAATAACATGAAATCACATCCATAATTAAAACTCACATCAATACTACTATATCTTATTTTGATGATAATCAGTTGACAATAAGGGACCAGATACCTTGGTCTTTATGAATTTAGTACAACAATCACGGTCCTACACAGTTTTGATTATTAGTGTAACAAACTACACATGTGATTTTTTACCTATTAGGAAACCTGGCCAGTCATATATTTCTACCCTAATCATTATTAATAATAAATAGAAATAAATGCTTCTCAATTAACTAATTTTTTTAATCAGATTGTTCAAAGAGAGAAATTAGCAAAAACTTAAATATTACTTAAGTCCCAATCTTTTGTGTACTGAGAGAGTATGTGTTCTTGAGTCAATTCTTGGTCTAGAATTGAAGTACTCCTAATAAAAGAAAAAATGCTCTTCATGTGTTCTTTAAAGTGCTTAGGTAGAGTTACCTAAGTTGATTTTGGTTAGATCTAATCAATATTGAGGTGAGTTCTTGGAAAAGTTGTCAACTTAGGTTTGTAATAGAGTTATTGTAAACTTGTGGATCTTAGAGTTATGTTCCCATTTGAGTCTGTAATCTAGTGTTTGATTATAGTTGATTTTTGAGTGTTTGTGAGGGAAACCAATGGTTTTTCCTTCCTTGAGCAAGGAGATTTCCATATTAAATCTTTGTGTTCCCTAATTTCTTGCAAAGTTTTGTTTCCTTACTTCTTTACTAATTGATTTCTTATGTCTTCCCCTAAGGGACTTCGTCCATCACAGTGTGGTGCAACCCCGATATTTAAACAATTGGTATTAGAGTGAGGACACTCTAAAAGGTTCATACCTAAAGTTATTTATTGATCATGGATGCTCCACCTAATATGGAGGAAGAGCAATCTACAACTACACCACCCTGCAGTACTATGGAATATGGAAAACTAGGATGTATGACTTTATTATGGCTGAGGACAGTGAGTTGATGGACATAATACTTGATGGTCCTCATGTGCCTGTTAGAGAGGTCATAGAAGGAGACATAACATGATTATTTGTAACAAACAGGAGAGAATTTAATGAAAAAGATCGAAAGAAGGTTGAGAAGAATCATAAGGCAAAAAAATTGCTTGTCTGTGGCATAGGACCTGATGAATATAACATAATTTATTCTTGTGAAAATGCTAAGGAAATTTTGGATTGTCTGGAGATATATCATCTTGGAGCTACTGATGTTATAAATTTAAAATTTGACATGCAGACTACTTAGTATGAAACTTTTTCTATGACAGAAGAAAAGACAATTCATCTAATAAATACAAGATTCATTTCTATCACATATGAGCTACACTACTTAGAAGAAGTGATTCCTTTGTATAATCAAGTGATAAATATTCTTGGTGTTCTTCCTAAGTCCTGGTAAAGTAAAGTGGATACTATTACTGAGGAAAGAAACTTGAAAACTCTCACTATGGCTAAATTCATTGGTAATCTAAAGACATGAGCTCAAGAAGCAGTAAGGACAAGAAAAAAAGAAGCAAAAAAGGAAAATCTCTGGAATTGAAGGGTTCAAAATTAGATTCATGTAAAGAATACACTGATTTGACCAATTTGTAAAAAAGGATTGTTAGAGATATGAAGAAAAGTGATTAGTTACAAGGAAAAGAAAGTAGCAGCAAAAAGTGAGGCACTGTTGAAGTTTGTCTCAAATGTTGAAGTCTTAAGAATTTCATTAGGGACTCTCCAATTCACAAAATTGATTACAAGGAATATCTCAAGTCTGGAGGTGGAAACGAGAAGAACAGGGACAAGGTCTCCCTAAAATCAATAAGAAAGGCTACAACTAACTATGCAGTGAAGCAGGCCCAAACAGTGTGGGGAGATTCCTTCAGTGAATCTGATGAAGCTGAAAAGGCTAAAGAAGTGTCTATGTTGGATGTGGAAGAGCGTGAACTTACAAATGATTACTTTTTTGCTTTCATCGAAAACAATGAAGATAAATAAGAAAATGATGTAAATCTCTCTAACATTAATGAAAATTTTTATAAATAGTCTAGAAAGATGGAGAAGATAACAATATGTTGATTAATTTAGTGTGTGAATTGATTGTTGAGAAAAATTCTCTAGAAAAGAAAGTAGAGAACCAAGAAGTTGAATTAATTGCTTTAACTCTCCAAATATCTAAAACAAAAGAGTATTTTATGAAGTTGAAATCTAAAAAATTTAGTTTAATTAAGAGACTGAAGAAAGTTGATGATTCTAATTTTAAAGAAAAGAGATAAGCTTCAAGGCTTTAAATTTATCTTGAAGAAAAGTTGAGGGATTCTCAGAAGCATCTTATGATTGCACTTCGTAAGAATGAATAATTAGAAAGGGACCTGGTCCGTCTGAGGGAAAAACTTAACCAATCACTAAAATGGACCACATACTCATAAATCCTTTCTAATTTAACAAGTTAGAGTGACAATAATGGTAAAGGGCATGGATATTAGTGTAAAACCAAATCACTTATGTCTCATGGTAAAAATGTTCATGGTATTAGAAACAGGGAGCATAAACCTTTATGTAATCTTTGTGGAGTGATGGACACTTGATAAAAAATGTTAGTATTGGCTTAGAGCTAGAATAAGCAGTACTGAATTCATCCAGCAGGAGAATTATTATCCTAAAAGTTCATGCCTTCAAAAAATTTTAAGAAGAACTCTCTACCTAGATGGGATAAGATAGATTTGATCACACCTTTGTCTTCCTATAGGAAACTCAAACTCAAGTTGGCTCTTAAATCTCACTAATGTCTATGTTTGAATGCAAGGGGAAGGGAATACAATAAGAACATGTTCTTGGATAATCGATGTCCAAAGCATATGACAGGGAGGACTGGCTGCTTTCTTTCTCTCAAGACACTTCAAGTTGAAGGTGTCTCTTTTTAAAATGGTAAAAAGGCTATATCCATTATGGGGAAAATATTGGAAAATCATCTGATCATGTAATAGAAGATGTGTACTATGTGAATTACCTCAACTACAGTGTTTTAACTGTGTCTCAACTCTATTAAAAAGGTAATGAGGTTGAATTCTTAGTTGATGGATGTACTATATTAAGCTTGAAGTTTGGGAGTTTTGTTATCAAAGCCAAAAGGATCAAAAATATGTATGTGGCTGATTTGGAGTTTGTGGATGATGGGGAATTAACTTGCTCAAAGTAAAGATGTTGATTTATGGAACAGAAGAATTGGACATGTAAGTTAATCTTTGTTGAACAAGCTGATTTCAAAGGACCTTTTCTGTGGCACACCAATGATGAAATTTCTAGATAACAATCTTTGTAAGGATTATGTTAAGGGACAATAAACCAGGTCTTCCTTTAAATCGAAGAAATAGGAAAGTATTTCTAGACACCTTGAGATGTTTCATATGGATCTATGTGGACTTACTAAAATTCAAAGTAGTGGAGGAAAGATGTATTTGTATGTAATTATGGATGACTACTATAGGTTTACCTGGACAATGTCCTTGATAACAAAGGATGAAAACTATAAGGTTATAGTTACTTTGGCCAAGCGAATTCAAATAAAGCTGAATCATAAGATGGCTGAATTTAGATATGATCATTGAACTTAATTGAGAACTCCCAAGTTGTAGTATTATATGTTGAAAATGTAATTAGTCATAACTTATCTAGTCCAAGTAATCCTTAGAAAAATAGAGTTGTTGAAAGAAAAAATAGAACCTTGATAGAGATTGCAAGGACCATGCTGATTTATAATGGGCTTTCAATGAACTATTAGGCTGAACCTGGGAATACTACCTGCTATGTGACATATAGATACTTGATTATATCACTCCTAAACAAGAACCCATATGATGTTGTGTTCAATAGAAAGCCTAAGCTTAACTAACTTAGACCTTTTGGGTGCGAATTCTTTCTTCTAGATAATGGGAAGATTGATCCAGGAAGCTTTGACTCAAAATGTGATGAAACAGTATTTTTGGGATATTTGTCAATAAGCAAAGCATACAGAGTTGTCAACAAAAGAACTCTATGTGTTGAACAAAGTGTGCATGTGGTTTTTGACGAGTCGGGTAGGCTAACGAATCTCAGTGATGGTGAAGATTCAAAAATTAAAGAACTCAGTCTATTCAAAGGGATGATATTGCTGAAGATGATAGTCAAGAACTAAATTATGTATATGAGAATGATGAAAGTCATGGTGATCCCAGATTTTAAACACAGACCCAACACTAGTAAAAGAACTACAAGAAAAGTTTAGTCAAACTTCTCAAGGACCTAGTCCCAATGTAAGTAATCTCAAAAGGTTAAACTAGAGATAAAAATCCTCTCACTCTTGAGAATCAGACTACACCTTTGGAATCTAAAGTCCAAAAAAAATCTCAAGCTACAAATTTCATTGTATTCTCAGAATTTATGTCTGAAATTAAGCCTAAAATGTGAAAGAAGCTCTGAAAGATGCTGAATGGATTAAAGTTTGGCACTTGGTCCCCATACATGTTGACAGAATAATTATTAGGACCAAATGGGTATGCAGAAACAAGTAAGATCAACAAGGAACTTTAAACAGAAACAAAGCAAGGCTGGTTGTTCAAAGCTATAACTAGGAGAAAGAAATTAATTATAATGAGACATTTTCCCTTGTTGCAAGGATAGAGGCTACCAGGATTATTATTGTTTTTTCTTCCTATATAGGGTTCAAACTCTTAAAAATGAATGTCAAAAGTGCTTTTCTAAATGAAAAATTAAAGTAAGAAGTCTATGTCAAACAACCTCTAGGACTTGAAGATGCACATTTTCCTTGTTATTTATTCAAATTGGACAAATCTCTCTATGGGTTGAAGCTAGCACCTAGGGCTTGGTATGAGAGACTTTAAATGTTTCTCCTTGAAAATGGCTTTAAAAAAGGAAAAATTAACAATACTTCATTTTTAAAGTCCATAGGTAGCAGCTTACTGATTGTTCAGATATATGGTGATGACATAATCTTTGGAGCTACTTCTAAATCCCTATGTAAAGAGTTTGCAAAGCTAATGGGAGTGAATTTGAAATGAGTATTATTGGTGAACTGAGTTTTCTCCCAAGGTTGCAGATCAAGTAAACTTTTCATGGGACAATGATCTATCAAGATAAGTACATTAAAGAGCTACTAATCGAATACAACATGGGAGATGCAAAGTAAATAGAAACTCCAATTGGAACTAGTTCTAAGATGGATAATGATGAATTTGATCCATTAGTTAATGAGATAGTGTATAGAGGGATTATTGGATCCTTACTATATCTCACAGCAAGTAGGCCAGATATTATGTTTAGTGTAGGAATGTGTACAAGATTTCAGCTCTGTCCAAATGATTCTCATTTGAAAGATGCAAAATGAATTCTCAAGTATATGAAAGATACAGGGGACCTGGTCCTGTACTATCCTTCTGGAGACAGATTTGACCTGGTAGGATATGCTAAAACTTATTATGTTGGATATCTAGTGGATAGAAAAAGTACCTAGAGAATGGTTCATTTTTTTGGGTTCATCCGTAATCTCCTATGATTCTAATAATGAGAATACATTTACTTTCTCTACTGCAGAAGCTGAGTATATAGATGCAACTTTGCATTGTGCTTAATTATTATGGATCAAAAATAGCTGAAGGACTTTGGGATTGTCTCAAAAACTATCCCTATTAAATATGACAACAGAAGTGCTCTCAACATGGCCAAGAATCCAGTGCAGCATAAGAGGACAAAGCATATTGATGTGAGACATCACTTTCTGAGAGACAATTTTGAGAAAAGAGTTATTTGCATGAAGTTTTGCAAGACTGAAGATAAAATAGTAGACATCTTCACTAATGTTCTTTATAAGGAACAATTTGTGAAGAACATATTGAGGATGGGGTTGATTAAAACAACATGACCTGCTAGATGAATTAGTTTTTATCCTTAAAAATGGGCATTATTGGGTGAATGGTATCCTTGATAAATTATGTATTATTTGGTCTAAATCAGTACCATAACTTTGTAGGTATAAACCCATAGGAACAACTTTGGAGGGGGATAGATATGACATGCACAAAGTTGAGGATTTGCTCAAGAAAGAAAGGGACCTGGTCCCATCCCTCAGGTTAGTATCGCGAATGTGCATTTTTTTTGTTCTGTAAGAAAATGTCGTGTCTTATCTATCTGTGTCACAAATATATGCTATCTTAAAAAGAAAGGTAAGTGACTCAAAAATTAGAATATATCTCTTCTCACTCATTCAAAAGGTGATTTTTGTGGGCATATGTTCCCTAATATCTTTTCAAAGATATGTGGTTTTTTCCTTTCAAAGGAGTACTAAATCTAGAATAATCGTGTCGACAAAATCTAGTACAGACAAAACCCTACTCTCAAGCATTCCTTAGAACTCCAAGATCGTTTTATCCTTCCCATCTCTATCAGGACAACACATAACTAAACCAGACTTCTTAGCAACCTTTGTATGTGAATCTCAAGTGAATGAAATCCCTAAGAAAATGGTTGGTTTTTTTCCTACAGATTTGTTTTTTGAAAATCTTCCTTCATTAAATGAGTCAACCAAGTTATATATCCCATTTCTTTAAAGCCAGAATCCTTCTTCACTCAACTCGTTAATAAAGATTTATCCCTAAAAACTCATACTATTTCTGATAGTGTAATGACAAGTGATGATTGGGCTATGAAAAATATCATCTTTCTATCAAATAACGCAAAAGGAAGTCTATTTTGTCCTATGACATAAGAAGTCAGTATGAAAACAAGAAGTTTTGGAGTGAAATCTAGGAATCTTACTATAAAATAGCAAACTTCAAAGGGACCTAGTACCAAATAGAGGAAAATGACTAAAAAGGAATCTATCACTGCTTCTAATACAAGGAAAAAGGGAGGAAGATAGTAAGCTTATGCCTAAGTAAGTTTGAAATTAGTTCTTAAAATAACAAAAAGTAGTAATTAGGTGGGGTTTTCACTCAAGTGTACTAAAAAACCAGGCATAATAGAATTAGTTGAGCTTATGAAACATCAAAAATAGTTCCATCTTATTGAATGATCCATTACCATCATCTTTGATGAGGTAGTCAAGGAATTATGTACCATATTAGATTTTTCAAAAGTAAAACTGAAGATGACTATTGTAGTTCAAGAGAAGAAGCGTAATGCCCTAGAAAATTTTTCATTGAAATTTTGTGCGTAAACGTGTTGGGTTCTATTTTCTAGAATAAAGTATAAATTTTCCATGTGGAATGAATTAGATTATGACCCAACATTGCATAGAGTATCTAATAATCTTTCCAACGATATGTGTATCATCCAAAAAGGACACCCGAGCGACGAGTTATGAACATTTCGATCGAACCGTGAATAGTAGTGAACAGTAAAACATGCAGGAAAAAGTACTGAGGCCTGGTGTATTTTTGCTCCAACTTTAATCGATCATAACTCCTTGTACATAATGATCTGGGTGTTCTACTATATATCAATGTTCAACTCTATCAGTCCTCATTATAATAAAATTAGTTTCATCCAATTATCTATCAGACCAAAAAATTATGTACGATCTACTTCAGCCTATCAAAAGAAAATTTTTGGGTCAACTTCAAACGATCATAAATACTCGTACATAATGATCTATGCGAGATAATATATATCAACAGAAATATATGAGAGTCCTCTTTCTAATGAAATTGGTTTTATACAATTTGGATATCGGAGTAAAACTTTATGATTGATCTACTTCAGACTATCAAAACAGTCCACCAAAGGACAGATTCGAGAATTATTTAATTTTTAGGGGCATTTTGGTCATTCCCCCTCACCCAAAATCCATCCAAACCCTATATTAAAGCCTATTAGAAGCATTATATGTTATATTTCATCAAATTCCCTAAAAACGAAAACCCTAAGCTCCTACATCCAACTTCAAGAACCTCCAAAGTTCACCATTAATTTTGTAAATTTATTCAAGATTCCAAGTTCCTAATTCTAGAACTCCAAGAACCATCATTCAAAGGCACGATTAAAATTGCAAGAACGAGTATCGATCTAAAGTTCATCATTCAAGATATGTGGGGTTTTTCAACAAGAACTCTCTTTCGTTCTTGTGCCTAAAAGTAATTTTCTTTACAAAGGCATGATTTTTATTTGATTTTTACAAATTTGAAGCATGAACCTATATCTTATGATGATTATTATGAAATCTTGATGTTTATGATTTTGAAAGATAAATTTACATGTGTAGAGATCTAAAGCATAAATCTTGAACGATATTTATCATGATTTTGATATTTGGGTTGTGAATCCCCACTGAAAATTATGTTTTTCTGAGAAAGTGTGTGTTATAAGCACGTTGATGTTGAATATTTGAGATATTTTGAATGATTTGACCTTCTGCTCTTAATGGAGTTGTTTTGAACTCGAGTGTGAAAGAAATCCACAACGTGGTTAATTTTGATAGATGGAAAGCATGATTGCTCCCGATGTATATTTATATATTACTTAAATTGTTTTATTGTGGATTGTCTTTGAAATGATCTGAGCTAAGTTTGGGAGAAATATTTAGCACCGAGTGGGAGGTATAAAGCGACCTTACTTTCCTAGAACTATGTGCCCCCATAGGAGTGAGCCTGAGGCTAATTTATATAGTGATCACTAGTTTGTGTGGATTTGATATCGATAGTCCTACTCTGATGACAAGGATATGATGGGTCTTCCCAATGTGGGTTGTAAGTTGGACTCCATGTAGCTCACATGGTTTATGTCGGTTATAGGATCTCCCAGTGTGTGTATGTTTCCTTGTGTCTATGGTGAATGGTGAAGTGATTTGAAAGTGGAATATTGAAGGTAATTATTTTGAAAGATTTAAATAATATTTACATTATGAGAATTGATTTTCTTAATGAACTGAAAGTGATTGACAAATTATATGATGACTCACATGTGTTATTGTACTTATTTCATCCTCTCATGATTATGATGATTTTCTTCAGGCTATGTGAGTCTTTCATAAATCCTTCATATTTCTTATAAATATTTATGATGATGATGTTTATACAACTGTATACACCCCCATATACTCATTTCCTTTCCATGGTACTGACCCACATCTTCAGATGTGGGCTACATTTTCTCAGAATGTAGGTTCAGGTGCTCAGTTCCAAGTTCAACACTGATTCTTTGGGCACGCTGTTCTACATCCTCTGTTGTGGTGAGTCCTCATATTTTGAAGACGTGATGTCTGATGTTGATTTCATGGAATTGTTTACATTTGATAACTGAGTATGAGTCAGTTGGGACATGTCTCAATGGCTCGCTGTTTTTATTAATTTTCTGAGAGGCTTGTAAGACTAGTATAGATGTTGGAAGTTAACTAATAAGTCATATTTTGTTATCTTTCTAAAAAAAATTTATTCTTGGATGATGATTACTCTATTGATATTTGAGGGTTAGTTTTAGAAACCCCATTGAATTGTGTTGAATTGAATGAAAATGGCTCAAAGGGTTAACTTCGGGTTACTCGTGGCCTCAAGCATCGTGTGACACTCCGGGACCCGTTTTTCATGGTGTTACAAACTTGGTATCAGAGCCTAAGTTTTTAAGGTGTCCTAGGGAGTCTAACAAGCCGTGTTAAGTAGAGTCTTGATCATCGGTGTGTAGCGCACCACATTTATGAGCAAGAGGCTACAAGACATTTTAGGAAATAGTGTGATTCTTTTCGTTTAGAAGTCTATCATGCTTAAAGTGTCTCTCTCTGCTATTGATTTTTGCTCTTCTCTTTCAAAAATATGCCTCCACATCGAGCGAGAAGAAATAATGATGGTCAGCAACCTCAACCCACTGAATAAAAATATGTCTCATGCTGAATTTTGGGCAGCCTTTCAGGTGCTGGCCCAAGCTATTACTACAAATATTCAGTCCAACCCGGCCCCAGCTCCACAGCAGCAGGAAGGTGATTCAGCTGCTGCCAGGATCGATGACTTCATGCGGATGAATCCACCAGAATTCTATGGGTCCAAGTCTAATGAGTATCCACAGTTGTTTTTAGAGGAGATGTGGAAGATTACTCAAGTGATGCATATATCTGAGGAACATAGTGTGGAGTTGGCTACGTATAGGTTGAAAGACCTTTCTTATGATTGGGTTGTTGCTTGGAGGAAAGGTAGAGGTGAGGGAGTTGTCCCTACAACTTGGCAAGAGTTCCAGGATCCATTCCTGGATAAGTTTTTCCCTTTAGAGATGAGGGAGGAAAAGGTCGAAGAGTTTATGAACTTGCGACAGGGCTCTATGACTATTAAGGAGTACTGTCTAAAGTTCAATCAGTTGGCCAAGTATGCTCCTGACTTAGTGGCTGATAATCGGGCTAGTATGAGTAAGTTTGTGACTGGAGTGTCTAGTTATGTTGTTAAGGACTGTAGGTCTACTACGCTGAATAGTGAGACGAATTTTTCTAGGCTAATGACTCATGACCAACATATTAAGGTAGACAGGATTAAGGAGAGAGATAGAATGAGAGAGAATAAGAGAGCTAGGTCCGAGCAGCACAGATAGGGTTAAACTAGATCATAGGGAGGGAGTCGCCCTCAGTATCAGGATCATTCGTCTATGTCAGCACCATCATCTGCTAGTGCTCTCGTGCCTATAGGTAGGCAGGAGCAAGGTAGAAGGTTATATGCATCTAGGTCCCAGTACAGTGCTGGCAGTAAGCCAAATCATCCCCTGTGTCCTAAGTATGGTAGGGCTCATTCGGGAGAGTGTTGCGGTGATAAGAAGGGTTTTTTTCGGTGTAGTGACATAGGTCATAGAGTTATAGATTTTCCATAGGATGGACAAGGGCGTCGTGACTATCACCCTAAAACCCAGACTAAGACTGTTAGTGCTCCAGTTCCAGCGACTCACCCAGCCCCAGCTCAGGGCGCCTCTTCTAGCAATGCTGACGGGTAATGCTAAAATAGATTCTATGCTTTATCGTCCTGCTAGGAACAGGAGGACTCTCCCGATGTTGTTACTGGTATGCTACGTATATTTCAGTTTGATGTGTATTCTTTGTTGGATCCTTGATCTAATTTCTCATATGTTACACCTTTGATTGCTGTAAATTTTGAAATAAGTCCTGAGATTATTCCTGAGCCTATCCTAGTTTCTACCCCAGTGGGTGATTCGATTGTTGCCCAGAAAGTGTATAAAAAGTATCCTATTACCATTCTTCATAGAGTCTTATTGGCTGATCTGATTGAGTTAGACATGGTAGATTTTGATGTGATTCTGGGTATGGACTGGCTGTATTCTTCTTATGCCTCTATTGATTGTTGGACCCGAGTAGTCAAGTTTCAGTTTCTGGGTGCATCCATGTTTGAGTGGCCTGGGAATTCTGTGTCACCCGAGAGTTATTTTATCTCTTACCTCAAAGCTAGAAAGCTTATTTCAAAGGGGTGTATTTACCATTTGGTTAGAGTCAAAGACACTAAGTTTGAGACTCCAACTCTCCCGTCTGTTAACGTCATTAATGAGTTTTCTGATGTCTTTACGGATGATCTCCCAAGGATACCTCCTAATAGAGAGATAGAGTTCAGAATTGATCTTCTTCCTAATACTCAGCCTATTTCTATTCCTCCTTAACGTATGGCCCCTGCAGAACTTAAAAAGTTGAAAGAGGAACTCCAAGATTAACTAGATAAGGGTTTCATAAGGCCCAGTGTTTCTCCTTGGGGTTCTCTTGCGTTGTTTGTAAGAAAGAAAGATGGCTCTTTGCATATGTGCATTGATTACTGCCAACTAAATAAAGTCACCGTCAAAAATAAGTACCCCCTTCCGAGAATAGATGATTTGTTTGACCAATTGCAAGGTGCAAGTTATTTCTCAAAGATAAACCTTCGTTCCGACTATCATCAACTCAAAGTTAGGGAGTGTGACATCCTAAAAACCATTTTCCAAACTTGTTATGGCCATTTTAAGTTTCTTGTTATGTCTTTCGAGTTAACTAATGTCCCAGCAACGTTCAAGCACCTCATGAATTGATTTTTTAGACCATATCTGGATATGTTTGTCATAGTGTTCATCGATGATATACTGGTGTACTCCCGTAGTGAGGATGAACATTCTGGTCATCTCCGAACTGTCTTGCAAACCCTTAGAGATCACAAGTTATTTGGCAATTTTAGTAAGTGAGAGTTTTGGCTAAGGTCAGTTGCTTTTCTGGGTCATATCATTTCTTTCATGGGATTAGAGTTGATCTCCAAAAGTCCAAAGCTGTTAGAAATTTGCCTAGACCTATTTCTCTGATTGATATCCAAAGTTTCTTAGGTTTAGCTGCCTATTACCGCTCTTTTGTTGAGGTTTTATCCTCTATAGCATCTCCTATGACTCGGTTGACCAAAAAGAAAATGAAGTTCTTATGGTCCGAATCTTATGAGAAGAGTTTTCAGGAGTTGAAGACTCGACTCACTTCAGCTGTTGTTTTGACTTTGCTTGATGGTGTTGATGGTTTTGTGGTATACTATGATGCTTCTAGAGTTGGGTTGGGTTGCGTATTGATGCAGAAGGGTAAGGTGATAGCTTATGCTTCTAGACAGTTGAAACCCCATGAGAAAAATTACCCCACCCATGACCTTGAGTTGGCTGCTATTGTGTTTGCTTTAAAAATCTGGAGACACTATTTGTATGGTGTCTATGTTGATGTTTTCACTGATCATAAGAGCCTGTAGTATGTGTTTACCTAGAGAGAATTGAATCTTAGGCAGAGACGATGGTTAAAATTGTTAAAGGACTATGATATGAGTATGTTGTAGCATCTGGGCAAGGCCAATATTGTGGCAGATGCCCTAAGTAGAGTGTCCATGGGTAGTGTTTTACATGTGGTAGAAGGTAAGAAAGAGTTGGATCGTGATGTACATCATTTGGGTAGATTGGGGTTAGGTTGTTTGTCTCTGCTGAAGGTAGTATAGGGGTTCAGAGTAGTTCAGAATCCTTCTTGGTTTCGGAACTGAAGGAAAAGCAATACTTAGATGCTAGTTTGGTCAAACTAAAGGAGTCAGTCAAGGACTAAAAAGTAGAGGTTTTCTCCTAAGGGGGAGATGGTGTGTTGTGATTGCAGGGTAGATTGTGTGTCCTGAATGTTGATGATCTGACACAAAGTATTTTGGCTGAAGCGCACGGGGTGCGATATTCTATTCATCCTGGTGCCACCAAGATGTACCGAGACTTGTGGGAATTCTATTGGTAGAGTGGCATGAAGAAAGATATAGCAGTTGTCGCTAAGTATGCAACATGCCAACAGGTTAAGGTTGAACACCAAAGACCTAGTGGTATGATGCAAGAGCTTTGTATTCCCACCTGGAAGTGGGAAGAGATAAATATAGACTTCGTGATTGGTTTACCTCCTTCCCGATGCCATCATGATTCCATTTGGGTTGTGGTTGATAGGTTGACTAAGTCTGCTTATTTCTTTCCTGTTCATAATTCATATAATGCTGAGGATTACGCTAGATTATATATTTGAGAGCTAGTCAAATTGCATGGAGTTCCCTTGTCTATCATTTCGGATAGGGGTACTCAGTTCACTTCGCAATTTTAGAAAGCATTTCAGAAGGGTCTTGGTACCCAAGTGCTTTGTGGACAATCCAGACCTTAAAGGATATACTGAGAGCTTGTGCACTTGACTTTAAGGGAAGTTGGGATGATCACTTACCGTTGATAGAGTTTGCTTATAATAACAGTTTCCACTCTAGTATTGGCATGGCTCCGTTTGAATCCTTATATAGAAGGAAGTGTAGATCACCCATAAGTTGGTTTGAGGTGGGTGAAACGGCTGTGAGTGGTCCTGATTTGGTATTTGAGGCTGTGGAAGAAGTTAAGTTGATTAGGGAAAGGTTAAAAACTGCGCAGAGTCATCAAAAGTCATATGCGGATGTTAGAAGGTGAGACCTTGAGTTTGAAGTTGGTGACCTAGTGTATCTAAAAATTTTACCCATGAGGGGGGTGAAGAGATTCGGAAAAAAGGGGAATCTTAGTCCCCGCTATGTTGGTCCTTACAAAATTCTTAGCTGTGTTGGTAAGGTAGCTTATGAGGTTGAGTTTCCTTCTGAGTTGTCCTCTGTTCATCCAATATTCCATGTCTCCATGCTTAGAAAGCATATTAGCGATGTTGTGGTAGTGGATTTCTCTGTGAGTGCTGACATTCAGGAAAATCTTTCTTTTGATGAGAATCTTGTTGAGATTCTTGATTTCAGTGTCTGAAGACTAAGGAACAAAGAAGTTTCCTTGGTCAAGGTGTTGTGGCGAAACCAATCTGTTGAGGGTGCAACTTAGGAACCTTAGGTGGATATGTGATCCAAGTACCCGCACCTATTTTCCATGAACTCCGATCAAGCCGAAGGTACCGTTCTTTCCTAAATCATGTACTTTTGATAAAAGTTGCAGCAGTTCAGATGCCATTTATTATGTCTTCAGCAGTAGTTTCTTGAATTTATGCATTCTATGTTGCATTCGGAGTGAGAAACGATGTGGTGATTAGTCTAACGAATGGTTTCAGCTGTATGCTCTATTCCCTATATAATCTTGGCATGTCTAGCATCATTCGAGGACGAATGTTTCCAAGGGGGGGATGATGTAATACCCCGAGAATTTTTAGATCAACTTCAAATGATCATAACTCCTCGTACACAATTATCTGGGTGAGATACTATATATCAACAGAAAGATATGAGAGTCCTCTTTCTAATGAAATTAGTTTCATCCAATTTAGATATCGGAGTAAAACGTTATGGTTGATCTACTTTAGACTATTAAAACAGTCCACCAGAGGATAGATTCGAGAATTATTTAATTTTTAGGGGCGTTTTGATCATTCCCCCTCACCCAAAATCCATCCAAACCCTATATTAAAGCCTATTAGAAGCATTATATGTTATATTTCATCAAATTCACTCAAAAAGAAAACCCTAAGCTCCTACATCCAACTTCAAGAACCTCCAAAGTTCACCATTAATTTTGCAAATTTATTCAAGATTCCAACTTCCTAGTTCAAGAACTCCAAAAACCATCATTCAAAGGTACAATTAACGTCTCAAAAATGAGTATCGATCTAAAGTTCATCATTCAAGGTATGTGGGGTTTTTCAACAAGAACTCTCTTTCGTTCTTGTGCCTTAGAGTAATTTTCTTTACAAAGGCATGATTTTTATTCAATTTTTATGAATTTGAAGCATGAACCCATATCTTATGATGATTATTATGAAATCTTTATGATTATGATTTTAAAAAATAAATTTACATGTGTGGAGATATAAAGCATGAATCTTGAACGATATTTATCATGATTTTGATATTTGGGTTATGAATCCCTATTGAAAATTGTGTTTTTAAGAAAGTATGTGTTATAAGCACGTTGATGTTGAATATTTGAGATATTTTGAATGATTTGACCTTTTGGTCTTATTGGAGTTGTTTTAAAGTCGAGTGTGAAAGAAATTCACAACGTGATTGATTTTGATAGATGGAAAGCATGATTGCTCCCGATGTATTTTATATATTACTGAAATTGTTTTGTTGTGGATTGTCTATGAAATGATCTGAGCTATGTCTGGGAGAAATCTTTAGCACTGAGTGGGAGGTACAAAGCGACCTTACTTCCCTAGAACTACGTGCCCTCGTAGGAGTAAGCCTGAGGCTGATTTATATAGTGATCACTAGTTTAGGTGGATTTGATATTTATAGTCCTACTCCGATGACAAGGATAGGACGACTCTCCCCAACGTGGGTTCTACGTTGGACTCCATGTTGCTTACATGGTTTATGTTGGTTATAGGATCTCCCAGTGTGTGTGTGTTTCCTTGTGTCTATGGTGAATGGTGAAGTAATTTGAAAATGGAATTGTGAAGGTTATTCTTTCAAAAGATTTAAATGATATTTACATTATGAGAATTGATATTCTTGATGAACTGAAAGTGATTGACAAATTATATGATGACTCACATGTGTTATTGTACTTATTTAATCCTCTTATGATTCTGATGATTTTCTTCGTGCTATGTGAGTCTTTCATACATCCTGCATATTTCTTATAAATATTTATGATGATGATGCTTATACAACTGCATACACCCCCATATACTTGGTTCCTTTCCATGGTACTGACCCACATCTTCGGATGTGGGTTGCATTTTCTCAGAATGTAGGTTCAAATACTCAGTTCCAGGTTCGACAGTGATTCTTCAGGCATGCTGTTCTACATCCTATGTTATGGTGAGTCCTCATGTTCTGAGGATGTGATGTCTGATATTGGTTTCACGGAATTGTTTACATTTGATAACTGAGCATGAGTCAGTTGGGGCATGTCTCAATGGCTAGCTGGTTTTATTGATTTTCTTAGAGGCTTTTCAAACTAGTATGGACGTTGGGAGTTGACTAATAAGTCATATTTTGTTATCTTTCTGAAATTCTTTTATTCTTGGATGATGATTACTCTTTTTATATTTGAGGGTTATTTATGGAAACGTCGTTTATTTGTATTAAACTGAATGAAAATGTCTCAAAGGGTTAGCTTGGGGCTACTCATAGCCTCAAACACCGTGTGATGCTTCGGGACCCATTTTTCGGGCCATTATAAGAAGCTAAATCTTGATGCTGAATTACTTTGGGAGAATTCTGGTTGTTCCTATCAAGGTGTGAGGACTTTCTTTAATCAATAACCCTTAATAGAGTTTATGGAAAACGTATTAAAGTTTAAAGGTAAATCTGTGGATGTATTAAATAGGATATTACTCAACATTGAGTTATAATTCGTCTTTGATTTTCTTAATAAAGTGATTCTACCAAGATCACAAAAGAGGAACATTGCCTCAGCTTCTGATTTATATGTGACAAAGTGTCGTAGAAGTTTTTAGTGTATTAGTTTACCTATGTTAAAATGGAGGAGATAGCTAAAGTTGTACATGGGGAAAATAGAAAACATGTCAAGCCTTATGGATAATTATTGAATAAAGTGTGTGATCATTTTGGTGTTGTTTGTGAAAAATGTTCTCCTAGAACTGTATTACGACAATTTGGTTTGAAGACTGATAAAAATTGAGTGTCCATAGAATATATTAGGTAACATCTCTAAAGGGGAGCTCAGCAAAGAAATAGAGGAATTAAAGCTCAACACAACTACTAAGGATGTAGAGATTAGCAAATTGCAAATGATAGTTCAACATCTAACTAATAAGGATTTGAGTATCTCTTAAGAGCTTAAAACTGATAATGTTGAACTAAATAAGGGAGTTTAAATTCTAACTGATGAAATTCTTAGCTTGAATGCAGAGATAAAGCAACTAAATAAGTAATTGTTACACTGTCATGCTATAGATAATAATAACATGGCTCTACTTTTCAAAACCATCTTCCCAAGTCCTTCACCTACTTAAATTTTCTTAATTCATATGGCTTTTTGTCTAGAATATTTAAAATATGCACTAAAATGATACTTACCTTTTACATAAAAATAAATCTTTGTTTATGTGTTCTACCTGTCTCTTTGTTAATTTTAAAGTTGTTTTTTTCATTAGTGTTTCCCCAGTGTCCATTAATTAACTAACTTGTGCTTAATTTTTTCTTGATTTACTGTTATCGCTTTTTAATGATGCCAAAAGGGGGAGTACTGAATTCATATCATAGAGACCAACTGAGGTGTGTGTTGCATGATGTGTTAGGGACCATGTAACAAGTGAATATATATTGAATATTGGTGAAGTATGATGGAATATCAATAGGGAGAAGAATGTTTGAAGGATGACATAGTGACATAGGGAAGAATGTTGATGAAGCATGATGTTATATTGATAGGGGGAAGAATGGTACATAATTATAGGGGGAACATTCATCGAAAATAGTGGTTCTCACTCTAATTAAATTTAATGAATGAAAATTGATGCATCTATGGTTGGTTTGTCATCATCAAAAAGGGGGAGGGAATATCGATGCTCCATCCAGTTATCGTACGAGTTGGGATTAACTCATTATTTTTATTTGTCACGATCATCATCCCTTCCTTCTTTTGGACACACTGCACTGGACTGACAAATTTTCTATTTGAGATGGGATAAACCACCCCTGTAATGAGACACTTAAGCACTTCTTTTCTAGCCACCTCTTTAATCACTGGATTTAATCTTCACTGATTTTGCACACTTAGCTTATGATCTTCTTCCATAAATATTTTGTTCATACAGAAGGAGGGATTGATTTCTTGGATTTCTGATATTTGCCATCTAATAGCCCTCTTTCTTCTCTTAAGTACAGATAATGATTCCTTTACCTTTACTCAATTCTCACACATATTTAGTGTTTTTAGCCTTCCTACAACATCTATAGGTCATTTATCACTTAAGAGAACTGTCAAGTTGGTTATTAGATGGGTTATTTGGGTTTTTGACTCATTTCCCTATTATGGAGCTATTACTGTTCAGGAATTGGGCTCAGACCAAAATCCAAGTAAATGACCTTAGATAAGAATTCGGACAGTACCATCTACTCCAAATTATTTATTTTAAGTTGTGGGATCCTTATTTCAAGTACTGATGATTCCAGACTTGTTTTAGGTGATTGAGTAGATTCTATGAAAATAGAACTATAGGGGTGAGACCCATATTTAGTCAAAATGATCTCAGATAAAAGTTCAGGAGGTTCAATCGAATCTAGAATGTCAAATTTGCTATGGTAGCAAGGTTTATTTGCTCGCATGGGTTTTCGAACGAATGCAGAGCACCAGGTCAAAGTCCATTATGGACTTAAGAAAATCGAATGCCTCATGATGCTGGTGCAGTCTCTTAAGTGGCCAAATTACTGCTTATGTGGTAGTTTCTTTAGTGAACCTCAACCACTTTAGTGGCATAGGCCATTCGACTGAGGTCCACATTATAAGTCAAGGTCCGCTTAAGCGGATGATGTTTTAGCAGCTAAAGTCCATGTTAGGAAGTCCTACCCTTTTTTACATGGTTGTTTTAGTGGTCAAAGAGCCTCTTTAACTACAGTAGCTTCACCAACCAAGAGATCGCTTTAGTGGGACCTGAGGTGTTAAATCCCACTTTTTCACTCGAATTTCCCTTTCATTTCTTAATCATTTTCCACCATTTTTGAGAGCTTGAAGACTTAAAAATGTGGTGAATCATCCATTGTAGCTAAGGTAAGTTAATCCAATATTCCTTGGTCATTTTCCACTATTTTCCCCTTTCATATGCTATCCTTTTTTCAATGTTCATTCTTATAAATTAGGTCTTAAAATCTTTAGATTTAAGGGTCTGGCTTAGGCACCAATTTATGCTCTATTTGTGCTCCAAGCTTTAGCACACATTCCTTGTCATTCAAGGGACCTCGTGACGAATTCAATTTTGGATTTTGTTTCCTGGCCCCACGTGGCCATTCTTGATGCAAAGTCTGACTCGACCATTATATAGCAATATGGGTCTCAGTTGACTCCTATTTACGTTTAGATTATTATTTTGATAGTGTGGGGGCATTTAAGGATTATGAAGAAAAGACAAGTGATTGATGGATTATTTAAGACTTACAGTTCATCTTTGAGTTAGGCTTAGGTATACTTTTCTTAATAAGATAGTGTATAGTACAGATTACATTCTAGATAAGGATGATAGGATATTTTCATGACCAATACATAATATCTTAATTAGATAGTTTGGGAATAAAAGGATGACCCGGCCTTTTGGATGAATTACTTGTTATGGTTATTGAATTCTATCACCCTAAATTATAAACATGTTAACCATAGCTCAATATTAAAGATCCTTGGTATATGGTTTACTATTTAACTTAGAAAATTTGATCATAGTCTATCGAGTTATAGTGTTACTATTATGCTAGTTATATAATGTTCGGATCGAGGTCGTAGTGACCATAGCAGTTAGACTTTAGTAAGTATTCTATCATTATGAAGGACATAACTTTAGTCTATAGACGCTTATATGGTTAAGGTGGTATTGTTTGGATAGAAATGATGGTATGCATACTTTTAGGTGAATTCATACGCATTTGGAGATGCGATTTGAACCAAAACCATCATTTTACTAATGTTTTCCTAACAAGGGATTTATTTCGACTTTTCACTTTTAAAACTGATTCTTTTATGTATAGAATCATACAACCTTATACCATGATTTATGTTTTTAAAATAATAGATGTTGTTTTGAAAATTAGATCGAGTTGATTCTGGTCCATGGTTTATTCATTATTTTACCACTACTATTTACTTTGATCAAGAGTGATTCCGACCCTATCTACTCTATAATGTTAATTTAATCTTAGAGGTAATCTCGGGCAATAAATTTATAAACTTACTCACTTTAGTCACAGTTCGAGTCTATGCACTTATTATATACATCTCTACAATACTTGATTGAGTATATTGATAATGATAATTATTGGAGCCCTGAATAGGGACCAATTCATGTATACAGATATCCCAAATCCCTCTGGAGGCCCTTCTTCTATTAGCCATAGTGCTAGAGAAAATGGGTCACCATAGGTCCTGGATTTGTGACCTGTTAAGATGGGGGAGGTGTATACACTTAGTAGATTATGGAACTCTGATCAGATATGATACTATGGATTTATATTGCATTCACTCATTCATTTGCCTTGCCTATCACCAATATATTGTTTGGTGCCTATGTGTATACCATCCTTATGGGGTGGATTCACTAGGTATAGGCTATTATTACTCTTTGTAGAGTGTTCAATGAACCTTTGGTGCTTATGGGGCACGTTTAGGTATTGGTTTGTCCGAATTAGCCAATTACATTATTGTTGTTATTATGGTTAGTTCATGAAAAGTTGATTATGGACTGGTACACGAAGTTGTCGACATGATTCTAAGTGTTTTTCTTTTTAAGGTAATTTATATTATTAATATTAATATCATGGTCGAAAATTATGATTAGGGACCCTTATTATGCTAGTTTTAGTTTTCCTATCTGGTTATGACCCTTGAGATGGTAGGTCGGATCCCTCAAGCTACTACCATAAGCTAATCATATACATATACATATAAAATATATATATATGTGTGTCTATGTGTGTGTATGGTATTATCGTATATCCCTCTCTTCCTTGCATATTTAGGTTGTATAGGTATTCTTAGCCTATATTATACAATTTTATTTCACTTTTCCTTTGTATAATGACTAGCGATACACAATATTGCATGTTAGACTCTGATCACTAAAGTAAATAGTCAAAATCCCCGAAAAACTATTATTGGATTCTCAACTGCACACTTTAACTTCACGGGAGTCCTGTTACCCCTACTTAATTGCTCAAACATGAAATTATTACACCTTAAAAAATCTATAATCACATTTATATGTACCAGTGAAACTCACGTACTTGACACATATAAATCTATTAAATTTTTTTCAAGTTTTTCAGTGCTATCTACTCCAACTCAACCCTAGTTGCTTTAATCATAGTCCTAGCTGTGATCTTTCCTGCCATTAATAAAAGCTTACATGGATTCATATCAATAGTCTTAGACTTCTCTTGATCCAAACCAACATTTTTTTCCTTCTTAAGAGAAAAAGGAAGGACTAAATGACATAAGAGTTGTGGGAGAGAGAATAACATTTTAAGTATGTACGAGGTCATTTGAGTAAGAAAAAGGAGGCGGGAAAAGGTTATAAATAAGAAAGCAAGTAAGGAAAAATAATTGAGAATGGATCATGAGGACACAGTTGGTGTAAATTCATTGGAATCCTACCCTATGATGGATGTGATAGTGAACCACCAATACTCGACAGTACAGATGTCGTAGCTGGTAGGGATGGCGAGAGAGATGGTGGACAAAATTTGTTGTCATTTTTTAGATTGTATCCAAAATTGGAACATGAAAACGATGAACTAAAGAGTAACGTTATTGAAACCCTGGGTGTTGTACTACACAGTGAGGGAGGAGGTCCCTCAAAATCAATCACAGCAAAATACAAAGTATATTAGCCCATAACTTAACACTGTGCAAGAAACATAATGATCACATAATTTAACATGGAAACCCTTTACGGAGGAAAACCACGTCTTTCCCTCAGAAGGTCTCCAAAATCCACTATAATTAAAATTTTGATTACAGAATTTAATGAACCTAACTTTAGGTTCCTCTTGCTTATAATAACTCTACTACAAGCTCAACTTGACTACTCGACCATGACTCCCTCAAAACTAATTAACTCTAATTAGTATCAAAATTCGGTACCTCTACCTAAGCCACTCTTAAATCATAAAGAAAAGATCATTACTATTATAGAATGAATAATTCATTTGCATAATCATACTAGACTCAAGAAATTTGAAATTCTTACCCAAACTATAAATGAGAACTTCAACAATGTTGAATATTGTGTTTTTTCCATTTAGTCTCTTCAGCTATCAGATTTTGAATATGCAAAACCCACTTAATGAAAAAACATTCTTTTTTATTAATAGATGTATGATGATTAGGGTTGAAATATAATTTGATCAGGTGTCCTCAATAGTACAAGAAGGTTGGAATATAATTGGACCTGGTTTCCTCAATAGTACAAGCAACACCTGTATAGTCTTTTACACTAGAGGAAAAACCTGTGAAGACGCGTGCAAGCTGTACAATATCCTTGGACATTTAGGAACCTGGTCCCTTGTAGTTATCTGCTCATCATCAAAATAAGATACAACAATTTTCCCTATTTTTGGTGATGAAAAACCAACCAGAGTGTTTTGAACATCAATGTTCATACTTATTCATCACATTTAGTAAGTATGATTACCACTACTGAGGATAAATGTCCACCCTATTAAGAAACACGATGCTTCCATCACCATGCAATATAGGGATCTGGTCCCTTGTTGTCAATTTTTATCTAGCTGCAATTACTTCCCCCTGTCATCATGCACTATTATTCATTTAGCAAATTTACATACTTTTCCTTGTCACTATGATTTCACATCTTCACATATATGCAGCACTTTGTACCTGGTCCCTAACATCATAGTACATTCCTTAGACACAAACTAACCTGATCCTTAAAATATGAAGTCAGTGTTCCTCCTTTTGGCATCATTAAAAAGGAATAATAGCAAACAAATAGTAAAGATAAGAACAAGTTAGATAACTCATGGCCATTAGGGTAACACTAACATTAGAAAAAGCTTTAAAATAAAGGGAAAAATAAGGCACACATGTAGAAATTTATTCATTATGAGAACTATTTCAATACACCCAAAAAAACATCAAATAATTTATTGCAATGGCTACAACAGCTAAAGACACAGGAAATGAACACATTAGGACTCAGGTAGAAGGGGGCTTAGGGGAGAGTGGTTTAAGAAATATGTCTATTCTAGTAGCCTTATCAGCATGAGCATCCAACAACTATTTAGTGAGGGTATTTACATTAGCATTCAACCCTTTAACCTCAATAGTTAATTCTACAACCTTGCCCTTGAGCTTTGCTTTTTTTACTGCAAGTTCTATAGTGGCATAAGGTCCCTTTGAGGACAACTTCTGATTCTATAGTTTCAGAGGCACTATTTCAGTGTCCTTAACTGCTAACACAATCCTCAACTCCTCTGTTTTCTTGGTTAACCATTCTTAAGCAGCCAAAACTTCTGACACTTGGGACACATTCCCACTTTCCCTTCAATGCATTCATTCTCCACATGGTTGTCATGCTGAACTTTTGTTTGACTGATTCTGCAGTTCTTTTTGTCTCAATTACTCCAACATACTTAAAAAATTATTTTATAAAGTATCCATATGTTATCCCATGTTTCCTTTCTATATCCATATGTTATCCCATGTTTCCTTTCTATTTCATAAATCACCTTTCTCATGAGGTAGGTAAGCTTATCAATTCAAACTTACTCAAACCTTCTATTAGAACTAGTCAACACTAGATGCAATGGTCCTCTTTTCTAATATAGGTATGAGAACCTTGTTCACAAATTTGAATACCAACTAGAACTCACTCGTGAGGAATTTTGTTTGAACAACAGCTCTAAAAGTCCCAGCCACTTTTGAGGCTTCAATCCTGAACTCAGTTGTAGGTTAATTCTTCAAAACTATCCTTGCACCCAAAATAGGCACATTAAAAATTTCTCCCAATGTTTTCTCATCCAATTTCTCATCCTATGTTATTTCTTTTCTTACACCTGTGAAGAAAAACTCAATCCATCTTCTGAGAAATCTATTGAGTAATAGAAATCTCTAACTTCATTTTCAAAAACCACTGGTGCTACTTTATCAAATAAATGTAGCCATCCTTAGTGCCTGATATTTTCTACCAACTCCGCCATCCCAGGTTTCTCATAGATCTTGGGATCAAACACTCTCCCTGACAAGACCTTTCCAGTTTTAAGGTTTCCAATCCTTCTTTTATTAGATATGTATTTCTTTTATTCCTTCCTTTTAATTCTTTTGGGATCATTACTTGGCTCTTTATTTTCATCAGTTTTTCTCTTCTTGGACCAGGTCCCTTAGAGACTTTCTTTCTTTTGATAGCAATACTTTTCTTCTTCTTTCATAATCGTCTATAAAACTTTGAATTGAAGGATCTAGCCTCTAATCAAAACAAACTTCTTCATTTTTTTATTTAGTTGCAGTACCAATCTCTAAATTAATGTCCTCCCCTCCTTCAAGCTCTACAATATCAATATTTTCTTTCCCCCATACTAAAATATTTTCCTTGATAGAATTTGTAAGCAATTTTATTTCAGACCCCCTGGTAGAGTAGGATACTGTAAGTTGTACACTAGCGTCAATCATTTTCCCATTTACTTTACTACCCTTCAGTTTCTTCATTTTGCATATCATGGGTTGTTCATTCTAATCCACTTCACCTTCCTCAATTCGAGGTAATATAGACTCCCCATCATTTGTCAAACTATTTTTTTCTCCACCTATTTTCTCCTTTGCACATAACGAACTTTCTATGGATTTATTTCCAAGCAAGAGTAACTTCTCAGCTACCCAATTTACTTTGTTGAATGGGTCAATTTTCTTTAAAGGAATCTATTCATCAAAAAATTAGGAAAATATGAGGTTTGACTCGGAGGGAGTAGGGGAACCAAGTACTTGTAATTTTTTAAAAATTTTAGTACCTGTCCATTTTTCAGAGGATACATGGTTTGAGAAACATTGGATGACCCTATTTTTCTAAGGAAATATATCCTTCATATTGAAGAATCTCTTGATTTGCTGGAGAACCAAAGCCTTTATTTAAGTTAACTTCTAAGGCTAACTTATAAGGATTTTCACATATAATTTCAACTAGAATAGTAGCACTTGGGGTTTTAGGAATTTCAGAGGAAGGTATGATGGGTAAAACACTTTGTGATTCTTGAGGAGGATCAGAGGATAACTCTTTCATGCGGTTTGAAGAATTTGGAGTTTCATACATATTGAATTTTTGAGAGAGGAAAAGATACAGGACTAGTTTAGATTAAGAATAAAATTATTTTCGAAGGATACTCTATGTTGATTAAGAAGAGAATAAAATATATAGGATTTGATATTGTTATTAAGGAGATGACCGTTTGACATTCAAGGGGTACCTTTTTGGATTGACTCATTTAATCACAAATGGTTTGACTGGTCATGTTTGATTTTTTGAATTAATAGCTTTTGTTCAGATAGGAGAAGACATGTTGCCTTCTTAAACAAAAATCTAATGAATTTTTAAGGAACATTATTTTGGTAGTAATCGAAGTGATAGGACTAGGTCCCTCTCCTTTTAGACTAAAGTTTGTACTTGTGCTTGCTTCAACTATACTTCTCCTAAGTTGTTCCTATGGGTGTATACCCTCAACGGTTTAGAACTAAGTTATATTAACATGTACTTTCTCTATCATGGGTATATGTCTTCTTAACATAACAAATTTTGAAGAGAGGCACTGACTCAAATATTAGGTTGTGATATTTTGATAAAGCTCAGTCTCAATTTGCTATTTAGAATATGTCTGAGGACCAGGTCCCATACTTTACTTCATTCAAATTACCTCAAGTTCCTGCTTCTATGATAATGTCTTTTAGGATCAGGTCCCTTGAAATCAACTATTTCAAAATAAGACACATCCATCTTGAGGTATCTTGAGAGATAGAATCCAGTCAGATCTTCAAACATTAAGCTTAGAACACATACTATCAGCAACTTATTCCTGACTACAATCCCGTTTCTCATACCTAGACTCATGATCACAATTTTAATTAGGGAACCCACTTAAGTTTGAGTTCCCAATAGGACAAAAATTGTATGATCAAATCTTTCTTAGCCCATCTATGTAGAGAATTCCTTTTCATGCTTTCCAAGAGTTTGGAACACTTAGGATTTGAATTTCTTTACTGAATGTGTTCAGTACTGTTAATTTTAGCTTTAAGCCAATATTGACATCTTTACTTCAAGTGCCCATCTTTTCCACAATGAGTACATAAAGGTTGTTGAACCTTGTTTTTGGCATCATGAGAAACTTTTCCTTTTGACCCAAGAGATTATGATTCTCCTTGGTAACCAAGCCCCTTGTTATTATTTACACCTTGAGTGGTTAAATTAGAAAGGATCTTTAAGGATGCAGTCCATTTAAGAGATTTTTAAGTTCTTCTTTTAAATGGACCAAGTCCCCTTATTACTCTTTATTCTTATGGATTGCAGACATAAGGTGTTTTTGAGAATCACTTAACCTTACCTCAAGATCAATTTTTAATCTTGATGTTTCTTTCTTCCCTTTACCTTCTTCAAATTACTCATCAAACTCAAATTTCTAGCTTTTATCTTGGAGGACAATTCTTCAATTTAATAAATTTGAAGAGTTAAAGAAATCAATTCAAGCTCTTGATTTTTAATTTTTTATTCCAAAGCAATTTTCTCATTATTCAATTTACATACATAGTCATTAAAGACACTAGCAAGCTTTTTTATCTTCCTTGCAGAGTAGTTATCTAGGTTATCCTTAATGTCATACAGAGCTACCTCTTTTTCTTATTTATTTTCTCTGTTGGATGTAAAGGAAAATAAAGAATCATAGATAACTGGACTATATTTCACAGCTAACAAAGACACATCTCCTGGCTTCTCATCTCTATTAGATTCACTGGTAGAATCTTCCCATGTTGCCAGAGCTTGCTTTACTGCATAATCAGCTGCAGCCATCCTTCTTGAATTTTTAGGGACCTGGTTCCTGCTCTTTCCTTTGTCACCCCTAGTCTTGAGGTGTTCCTGGTAATCCAATTTATACATTGGGTAGATTGAATAGTCCTTGATGAAATTCTAGGGACTTTCACATTTGTGACACACCTCAGCATTGCTCACTTTTTTTGCTGCTACTTTATTTTCTTTAAAACTGACCACTCCTTTTCATGGCTCTAAAAATCACATTTGCTAAATAGGAAATGTTACTATATTCTTCACCTGAATCATGTTTTAAAGACATCGATGTAAGGTATTTTTCTATTTTTACTTCATTCTTCTTCGGCCATTGTTGTTTCATTAGATCATGGGTTTTTTAGATTTCCAATTAGTTCATCCATGGTGAGGGTCTTCAGATTTCTTTCTTCAATTATTGCATCCACTTTGCTTTTCCAGTACATGGGAAGAATACCAAGAATATGTCTTACCTGCTTTTACAATGGAATCACTTCTCCCAGGTAGTGAAGCTCATTTGTAATAAAAGTGAATCTTTTATGCATTTCTTTGATTGTTTCACTTTCTTTCATTGTGAATGATTCATCTGAGTAGTCAACATGTCTACTTTTGAATCCATCACCTCAGTGGTACCTTCATGAGAAGTCCTCAAGCAATACCAAATCTCTTTGGAATTTTCACAAGCTGAGATCCTATTATATTTATCAAGTTGAATACCACACACAAGCAATTTCTTGGCCTTGTAGTTTTTCTTAATTTTCTTTCTATCTTCATCGTTGAACTCCCTTCTACTTGTGACAGCTATTCTTGTAACTTCTCATTTTTTGATTTCTTTAATTGGAACATTAGGACCATTAAGAATTAAGTACATAAGTTTATTGTTCTCATCCATGAAAAACTCAAACATCTTAGTTTTTCACCACCCATAGTACTGCCCATTAAATCTAGGTGGCCTGGTAGAAGATTTCCCTTCTTCAAGGTAAGGTGGAGTAGCCATAATAACCAAATCACTCTAGGTGAACCTTCTAGAGTGTTTTGGATCTGATAGCAATTGTTGAAACCCTTGGGGTTGTAGCTCACTGTGAGGGACCAGGTCTCTCATAATCGTTATAAGAAAAAACATAGTAAATTAACCAAGAAGTTAACATATTGTAAGAAACTTAATAAACATAAAAGTTAACGTGGAAACCCCCTTACTCTAGGAGGAAAAACCATGGCTTTCCCTCACAAACTCTCCAAAATCTACTATAATCAAACTCTTTATTACAGACTTCAGTAAAGATAACTCTAGGCTCCACCTCCTTGTAATAACTGTACTATAAGCTCAACTTGACAAATCTGCTAAGACTTTCTCAAAATTGATTAACTCTAATCGGTATCAATCTTTTGTAACCCTACCGAAGCCACTCTTAAATCACAAAGAAAAGACCATTACTCTTTTAGAATGAGTAATTAATTAATAGACTTAAAGTGGACTCAAGAACATTTACAATTTTGACACAACCATAAATTAGAACTCGAGCAATATTGAATATTGAGTTGTTTCCTTTTACTCCCTTTATCTCTCAGATTTTAAATATGAAAAAGCCATTTGATGAAGAAGAATCTTATTCCATTTATAGATGGGTGATGATTAGGGTTGAAATATAATTTGACTAGGTTTCCTCAATAGTACAAGAGCACCTGCATAGTTTCTACATTAGAGGACAAAATTATGAAGACACGTGCCAGCTATACTATACCCTTAGACATCTAGGGACCTGGTCCCTTGTAGTGATTTGTTCATCATCAAAACAAGATACAACAAATATCATGTATAATTTGAAAGAGATTATGATTGTTTTACATTTTTAATATTAATAAAGTGTTGATTTTATAAATTTTGTAATTCTATGAACAAATTAAAGAATCATAATTCTAGTGATAAGAGGAATACTGAGATCTCATAGAGAATTCAATAGCAATGACATTGGCGGGGTGATGGAAAGACTTGGTATACATTGCAAAAAATAATAATAGTAGTTAAAATTATATATTTTTATGAATAAAGATATTAAAAATAAAATTTAATAATTGTTTTATTATGATCGCTCTCTCAAAGAGAGACATACACTTGTCTTGTCATAAAAGCATTCTGCGAGGTAAAAATTTAAGTTGTAAATTATTTAATGAGGTTATAGGACCATTGTGAAGTTAAAGTCTATAATTGAGAATCTGATAATAGATTAAGGAGGATTTTGACTACTTTTTTTCCTAATTACTATCATAATAGGATAGTTTATCCTTATTGCTTCACTAGATTTATTATGTTTAGCTTCATGGATAGTTAACTATAGTTTTTATTCCTTCTTTATATGTTATTTATGCTTGCATTATCTTTGGAGCTCAATCAGCCGATGCATTGAGTTCCACTTGTTTTGTACTCTTACTACACTTTTTCACCCTGCAGATCACAGTACGAGTTCTAACCATTGTTGTGTGTATTGTGTGGAACATCTATGGATCAAATATTTGAGGAGAATTCCTAGCGTCTGGAGTATAACTACTCTCTTTCTTAAGGATTAGGCTAATCTCTATGTTGTATTCAGAGATGGCTTGTATTTATATTTAGTTTGTATTTCACTTTGTACTCTTATTGTATTGGAAGATCTTGTACTAATTTCACTAGGATTTGGGATTTCTTTTTATATTAGTCTTTTTATCATATTCATCCACTACTTTCTTTCATCTCTTTTGATATCCCATTACTAGTTGTGGGGTTATGGGTTGGCTTACCTATTTGTGGGTCATAGCTGGTTCCATCATGAGAAATTGGGTTGTGACATTTACAGCTTACTTTACTATTACATCCTTGGTGAGATTCCCAGCGAACTGAGGTAATATTTTGTGTTTTATTTCATTGTCTATATATTGTACTACTTTACTCCCTACTTCATAACATCACATATATACATACACTCCATGTAGTCTTGTTATTTTTATTTTGTTCATATTATTAACATATGCATGCTCTTTTTCATGAACGAGGCTAAAATTCTTCAAAAAATAATCCTAATAATACTCTATAGTTCTATGAATTCAAGTCCTATCTTATAATGCTCATGATCAATAACCATGCCTTACTCTATGCTCAATCCTACGAACTCATACTTTATGATATATGTTTAAATCATGTTTTTCCATGTTTAGGTAGATAAAATATGTCTCGCATTATTCTTGCTTATTATTTTCCTACTCTATGTCATATATATGTCCAAATATGATGATATTAGATGGTGATGCCATGTCTTTGGTTAGAACGACTCTTTATTCATGTTCCATGTGTTTGGTGAACAAAGTATTTGTACTTATTATACCTTTTCTATTGACCCATCTCAATAGATCTCAAGATATGATGCTACAATGAGAAAGGGTCGTGATCTAATAAAAACCCATTAATTCCTGATGTCCATGCTCTAAAAGATTCATGCCCCATATATATGGTCAAGAGTTCAGCCTCTATTCAAATTTTATAGAATTCATGCTCATGTAGTATTTGGGTAATGTTTGTCACTTGTAATGTAATAAATTGTAGTAAAAGAAACTAGATAATAATAAAGAAAGTTAAGAGTAGATACTTCTCTTGTAATATTGACTACCATATGCTTGTCCAATCTAAGCTAATAAGTTTGTAAGAATTCATGTCAAGGTGTGGCTTTATGAAATAACTAGATGGAAATATATTGTGTGTCTCCTTGTAGAAGTATGTGAAGTTGTTGATGGTAGGGAAATTAAGGAATACAAGGATATTCTTAGATATCCTTGAATACAAGGATATTCTTATATACTAATAATTAATGAAGAAGATATAGTGATAGGCTTGAATGTAGGGTTGGCAAATATATGGACAATTGTATTATGTGACTAGTGACTTCTTGTTCAAGGTCCATTATCATGATATGAAGAAATAGTTTTCTTAGGAGATAAATCTAGATGAAAAAGAGGCTTACTTTAAAAAACATAATTCCTGATCAACTTTTGAAGATGAGGGTTCAAAAGGGGCAGGTAATATAGGACCCCATGATTTAGACTAGTATGATAGTATTATATACAACACTCCGTGCCTTTAAACTAAGCTTGAACATATTTAAAGAATATATCTAGACTCAGATCTTAGAAATTATAAGTACACATGTGATAATTATAATTGATAAATAATAAGGTGGTATACAAGAAGATACTTTTAAGTGAAAGTTTAACCTAGTGTATAAGACATATTAAGAAGCTTTTTTGAAAGAAAAGTATCCATATCCACCTCTGGTGTGAGAAGAGAACATCTAAGTAAAAAGTCTTCTTAATCTATGTCCAATATCCCCATAACATGTTATGGAGTTCTGCCAAAGTGAAACTTATGTCCAAAATTATGATATTAATGCTCTATGTATCATGGCCTGATGATCATTGTACTAAAGTTATGTTAATATTTCATAGTTAAATATCTAACACAAATTATACCTTAGATTCATTATTTTACATGTTCAGAAATTCCTTGTGAGAATAATGTGTATGATGATGAAGGAATAAGAAAGTATGTTTTGGGAGAACTTGATCCCCTTTGCTTTAAGAGGCCAATATTAACGATGTTCATATTTTTATATATTATAGCATGTCTATAGTTTTATCTAATGACTTGTGAGGCTCGTGATGTTGTTACTGGTTAGCTCATAGTTATTAAAGCTTTGGCTAGTCTTATTTACAAATAAAACTCTATCAAAAAGTTTTAGAGTTCGATTCTATTTATATCAATGGCCATCATTTGAGAATGAATTATCCCAAAGGGGAAATATTATAAAACCTTAAAGTTTTTAGATATGATTGGACCAATCACATATGCAATTAAATTGAATGTGAATTAACGTCATTAGAAATATCTAGCACAAAGTGATGTCAAAAGCTTCACTACAGATTATGTTTTTATATAGGTTCATACTAGTGTCAACATCAAACAAGAATTCCTCTTATAATATAAGGAGTTATATAGCATATTACCTATCATATTAAAGATATTTGAGTTAAGCTTCTAATGATACCAACCACTTATCAGTCCAACTTATGAGTAAAATGTTATGTGTTTTTTACTAAAGGGTAGTCAAAATATGTAGGCCTCTCTAAAGTTTGGTGGCCAAGGGGGCTCCCTGGTTGTAGTATTGGCTTATAGGGAGGCACCTTACCTTTTGAAGTTAGTTTACTTTGTTAATTAAGGATATTTTTGTCCGATCAACATTGGAAACCCTTATAAATATTTTAAACCAACTTTTCTTGAAAGAAAATGCATAGTAAATATACATTTCATTCCTTTTGTTTCTTCCCAATATAGTCTACGAGTGATTTCAAGAAAAAAATGCACAAAGGCTCAAGAAGGAGCAATTCCTCAAAATTCTTCCCTAAGTTATTACATCTCCCATTTACTAGGAGAAAATAAGGTATAAAAGGCTACCCTTCACATGTGGAAACCCCGTTCTTTCCCAGCAATACATTACTCATGAATTGAAATATCTTATGTAAGAAAAGTCATGGCTAGAATACATTCTCAAGTTATGATCCTCTTGATTCTTGATGAAATTCTAATAACTCTCCATGGAAGCTATGGTTTCCAGAACCTTCTCTGCTTCATGAATTTTTACAAGCTTGCTTTTAGAATTTTAAATGTTTATACAAAGAATATATATTTTCTTCAAAACCTTTACTCAATGATTTTCTTATAATTTCAAGCACAAGGCTCACTCGCACGCCTCAAAATTATGATTTTCAATTTAAGGCTCCATAATATGTTAAAAGAATTTTGTTCTAAGATATTCAGTTTAGCGTATGATTCAGGTATTTAGTTTATTGTATAATTCATATCTTGATATTCTCATGATTCAAATATTCAAACCCTCTTTTTCTTCAGTTCTATAGACTATCTCATGATCTTATTATAATTTTACTTCATGTCTCAGTAGCACGATTATATAAAAATTTAGGCATACCTTTAATTCATGTTTCATCATCTATATTACATAATATATATTTATGTGCTTATGACATTTGGTGTTTCATATTTTTTATGATGCAGACTGAGAGGTTCACAAGCCCATGATCTGACTTAACGTTCGACTCTCATAACACATCTTAGCTATTATCGAGCCTTCTTTACTTCTAGAGGGTTTAATCTACATTTTAGTTTAGTAGTTTCTAGTTTTGTTTAGGTAAAGGTATGTTGTGGGCTTTGTCTCGCTGGACAATATTGAGACATGCTAGAGGCTTCATAGATAGATAGTTACACACACACTTAATTCTTATTTTCAGTTTTGAGTCTTATGTTTGTTATAAAGTATGTCATTTGATAAAAAAATCAGTTCTTAAATTCCTTTTAGTATCCTTCAGTTATGTTAGTACTGTTGTAGTGATATGTAAAATCAATGGTATGCTTGGGTTAGTAGTGTCTTTGGGCTGTGGCCTCACAGATTATGTAGATTCGGGTCATGAAAGAGATAACTTAAAAAATTCTAGCACTTACGCAATAATAAATTATAGCAGCCCAAAAATCCAAGCCAAAATTAGAACCAAGATTCAAGTACATGTAGAATCAAACTTCATGTTTTCATAGTATGATAAGTGATTTACGCATGTACTAAAGCCACAAGTAACTCCTCGCTCAAAGCCAATTTATAACCTCTCTTACCGTTTAAATTTTTGTGAATAATCTATCTATAGTCAACTTCAAATAGGAATAAATCCGTTATTATAATGTCATTTGGAGCTCATGATCCACCAAATGAACTATATTTGAATTATATTTCCAATTCATCATATTTATCCTTAATCCTGTATTGGGGTAAAATGTTCTGGCCATTTTACTAATGCAATATCAAAGTTGGCAGCGACGGGCCGTAAGGAGGCACGATGGGTCGTGGGATGGTTCCACGCACCATGGGAAGGCCTCACGATCCGTGAAGTGCCTCATAGCCAGTGTTGATAAAAACACAAACCTAGTCTTGAGTGATGACTCAGTCGATAACCCATGGTCAGGCCCCACGTGTCACAACCCGATTCATGAGTCGTGATGGCACCTACTTAAATCTGTGAGTACGTAAGCCAACACCGTAAACTGAAACTAAGTCAATAGGTTACTTTGGTAGAAACACCCAACAAGGGCCATAATAAATGAGCACAATCATAAACAACAATGCTCCACAAAAGAAAATCAACTATGAAACCAATCCTACTACCTGGTAATACCAGTACAAGAGCATCTAAGTTCAACAATAGGAAATACTAATTAAAGTGTAAATAGTCTTATACATTCATCTTGAATACAAAAGACTGAATAAATATAGGAGGGAAATGGGTGACTCAAAACTCCAAGAGCTCACTCTGTCTCTGAAAGATCAACACTACATGATGTCAACTCAGTGGCACAACTAGTACTCGGGTCTACACCAAAAAGGGACCAAATTATAGTATGAGTACCAAAACAATGGGTACTTAGTAGGCATCATCGATAGACTAGGCTAAATTATGATATAAAGATGATATAAACCAAGATAAAATTTCTAATTCAAGGTACAAAATCCAACCTGAATCATCTTCATCATCACTGAACAAAATAACTAAACAACTAGAACAATATTATGTCATCTCATACAGATACATACCACAATCATCATATAAAATGAATAATTGATCAAGAATCATAAAGCAACATATATACAATTATAATCATATAAATACCAAGTGTAACACGTATACAATCATTACAAAACAAAGTAAAAGAACTTACCATGGCATCCCATACAACTGAAAAGTACACCCATAAAAACATAAAGTAAAGAACTCATCACGATGTCCCATCCCACCGAAGAGTGCATCAGTAGATCAAATCATTAACATATAAAGATATATATATATATAACCAACTCACATTTATCCATGATCTCCATATTTCTCATCAACGGTCATTGCCAAGATCATAACCTATCTAGTCATTATTAACTAACCAACACTTCTTATTATTAGGCTACTAATTCACTAGTCCTTATAGGGTCTCCATTATCGCCTACCCAATTCCTTACATAAACCTCAATCACGGCATAATACAAACTATTATTCAATAAATAACCAATATTCATATCTATTCAAGGTACACTACTAATCCATAGATATCGTTCAGCCATAGCTTTTTTCTAGTTATCATAGGTGCACAAGTTATCATGCAGGAACAAGGTTACTTATCATTGAATGTACATATCTATCTATCAACCAATGCCTCTTACAATCTAGCATCATACTCCATAAATCCTTATTTAACAACCCAACGACATTATACTTTAGTTATCAACACTATTAATCATCACCAATGCTAAGCTATTATCACCATTGACCTCATAACAACCACAATTTCTAGTTATCACATTTTAACTATCAAGGTCCATTACTTAGAATTCTAGACTTCTAGTCATCAAGTAAGATGGTCACTTAGTAGTCAACTAGTCACCACACAACTTATTTAACTAGGCAATATTCCTTACTTAATCCCTTTATTCAAGTCAAACATACCCACTAGGTGAATGCTAATTTCTACACAAGATTCCACTACTAATTAGCCTTAACTCTTCATTCATTATATTCTACTTCTACTCACCATTTAACACAAGTGAGAACCACGCCACTAAATATCTGATCAGGATTAGAGAATTAGAACCAACATCCTAAGATTAACATTATATCTTCAAGGCACACACAAATGTAATCATATAAAATCATAATCTCATGTGAACATATATAGACACATTTACCATATATAACCTTAATATATTCTCTGTATGTACCGGGCATCATAATATCATAAATATATCCTCTAGATATACCGGTCATCATAATATCATTAATATATTCTCCAAATGTATTATGCATTATAATATCATCAATATATTATACGGATTTATCGAGCAAAAAAATATGATCACTATATCTATTGGATGTACCAGACACTATCATAATACCAATATATACTTTGGATGTCTAGGTCATCTTATTACCATCATTATATCCTCTGAATGTATCGGGTATTATCAAAACATCAATATATCCTTTGGATGTATCGGGCATCATAATATCATCAATATATACTTCAAATGTACTAATATGACTCGAACTAGGGCCTAGTCATGTCAGGTATCTCAAGTCCGACCAAGATCGGAGACCAAAACCAATGCCCAACTATAACTGCCTTGTACCCTATGTCGGATAAATTTAGAACACATAACAAGACAAAAAATCAATAATTGAAATAAATTTAATAATTCCATAACCTTAACCAACAAAATATCCAACCGGTGTCAACCCCAATGCCAATACCAATATCGATAATGTCCATGCCTAGAGTAGTCCCATAAAACCTCTATCCAAAATTAAAGAATATCCATTCAGGACATGCCCCCGATCATAGCCCAAACCAAGGTCCAAGAAATAAAGATAAATAAAAGAATTCCATAGAATGAAATGTTGTCTTCTAGAGTATGGAAGCTCATCACTTCAGTCGGACACAAAGTTTTCCCCGAATACAAGTCACTGAACAAGAAGAGTATATGGTCGGTTCTTGCATACCAGAAGATGGTTAGAAAAATTAATGTTATTATGTTTAAGCACTTTGTCTTTGGACCCTTAGAGAATTTCCTAAGTTTGAGTTTTTGGACATGATACGACTTAAAGGTACAAGTCGTATAATATGATACGGTTTAGGGGTCCTAACTCGTATGTTCAATAGTATGTTCAAATCTACTTACTATCCAAGGTATAATTAAACATATTACTAGTCATTAGTAGGGGTACGAATGGTATGTTACTAAGTCATATGGTGCCTTAAGTCTTGACCAAAGTATTCTATCCAGGGTACAGGTTATAGGTACTTCTCGTATGTTAGGATACGATTTAGTCATGTGTGTTCATATGTTGGTCAACATAGGGGTCCAAAATGATTCTAGGGTATGCAATAAGGGTACCACTTGTACCTTAAGGTACGATTTAGGGGGATAGGTCGTACCATCCTACGTGCATATTTTGAGATTTTAAGCTGGGGGTATTTTAGACAATTCCCACCCCAAAACCCTTAAGTCCCCATATTTTAAATACATGTTATGGCCTCTCAAAACCCATTATTGAAATATCAAAGACTCCAAAAATACTCTCTAAACTATCTTTTGAAAATTTCGGCTAGGGCTTTACAAAGGTGTTCATCCTGAGGCTTAAGAATAAAGTTTCTTCAATGAATCTTCTTGAATACAGCATGTGAATCTTCCCTCATTGTTATTTCATAAATATCATGCTTTTTAAAGTGTGATTATGATTCTTAAATGGTTGTTTTGAAAATCAAAATTGAGGATTTTGTTGCATATGGTTGAGTATTATTTACTCTTGTCTTAACTTGTGTTTATACATATATTTGTTATGGTTTGCACATACAAGTGCTTTGTAATTATAGTTTTACAAATGGGTCATGAATTACACTAAATATGATGGTTTATACTTTGGTTTTGGACTTGATAAAACAATGCCCTCAAAGTGTTTGTGAAAATGCCTAAAGGAATAAATAAGTCACATAACAATGGTGTTTGAACTAATGCTTGGCCTAATAAATATAAATGGTTGGTAAATAGTTTTATGAAGACCTTGTTGGCCATGTAATGATATAAATGGTAACCTTGGTTATCTAAATTAGTAAATGGGTTCGAGTCCCTAAATATTAAATTGAACAAGTGTCTTTGTTAAATGATGGTTTTGAGTCCTAAAGTCAATTGAATGCATGTTTGATTGACAACGGTAATGGCATATGGTATACTTGCAAGTAGTGTTGTTATGACGATACCAACAAGATGCCTTTGCCAAGTAATTGACTTAATAGTTATGTATGTAAAATGATGGTTTTAAATTGGGATTTAAAGAAGGATATGTAGATAGGCCATGAAAGTAAAGTCCGAAGAACTAACACTGAAAACCGCACTAGCCAGTGTGGGTGTCGTATGATCGGGTGGTTCTATTCCCCTGAATGAATATATGAAAAAGGAGGTTAGATTCACCCTTACTCCAAGTATGGGTGCTTAAGTCACCTTAATTATGTTAGGAGGTTTGAGTCCCCTATAAAGGCATAAACGGATATAGATATTCTCTAGTTCTTACAGCTACACACACTGGGGCCCTTCCAGATAGGGGATCGTTGGGCCGATATAGCCTGTGGGTACTTTTTTCTATGACGGTCAAGTTACACAGCCCATGTTAATGATTTCAAAGTTCATTCCAATCTTGTTCCCTATCTTGACATGGTACAAATATATATTTGTATATGTATGCATTGCATTTGTATATGAATTGATTGATTGGTTTTTAACCGTTGGCACTATTTTATCTTTATCCTTGAGTTACATGCTAGCACTCTAACTGCTAATCATCTTCAATGTTTTATCCTAAGCAGTACAAGTGTTGGTCATACTAAAACTCTTACTAAGTGATCAGACTTTGGGAACAACTTGTGTTGACTTAAAGTGGTGAGCTTTCATACTTTGGAAGTCTCCATTTCTAGTTTTAGTTTCTTATGTTTTCATTGGTTGCTGTTGGACATTTGTTTTGGCTATGGTTGGGGGAACTTCCCGATCGAATGCTTTTTTGATTCCATATAGAGTCTTTGTGAGACTAATATCGGTTAGTATAGGCATTGTCGATTGTGGTGTTAGCCTTGGCATTTGTATTGGTATTGAGGAAGATACCATATGTCTCTATTTTATTTATGATTGTTACATTTTATTATGTTATGGATATGGACTTGGTTATTATTTCAATTTTGGTTATGGTTGTTGTTGGCCTTGGATAGTTAAACTTGTTTGGGTTGGCCATGGTCATGGACCTATCCCAAAGTCTTTAAGTTTATAATAATTCTATCTTGTTATATATTTGGAATTCATCCGACTCAGGTGTATGTTGGCTGGTCAGTTTGGGTAGCAGGGCGATCTCCAGTCCTCGTTGCGCCTGAGATGCCCATTACGATAAGGCCCTAGTTTGGCTCATTGATAACTATCAACTTACACGTCAAATTTAGTAGAAGGCAGTTGTTGTCAATGTAATAACCCCAGAATAGTTGGAGCCAAATCCTCGAGGAACAATATGAGTGGTGAATGGGTAAGTTTGAAATATAAGTACTTACTAAATTCAGACCTAAGATACAACTATGTAAATATGGGGGTTTGAACGAGTGTCAAAAATAGTATATATAGATGTCAATGTAAACATAGGCGATATCATAGGCGGCGCCTATGTAAACATAGGTGATAGCGTAGGCAGCGCCTATGTAAAGGTTTCAGGTGACTTAATGTAATGCCCCGAAAAATGAGTCCCGGAGCGTCATACGGTGCTTGAGGCTATGAGGAGCCCCAAGCTAACCTTTTGAGCCATTTTCATTCAGTTCAACACAAATCAATGGGGTTTCCATAAATAACCCTCAAATATCAACAAAGTAATCATCATCCAAGAATAAAAGAATTTCATAAAGATAACAAAATATGATTTATTAGTCAACTCCCAACATCTATACTAGTCTGACAAGCCTCTAAGAAAATCAATAAAACCAGAAAGCCATTAAGACATGCCCCAACTGACTCAAACTCAGTTATCAAATGTAAGTAATTCCATAAAACCAACATCAGACATCACGTCCTCAGAACATGAGGACTCACCATAATAGAGGATGTAGAACAGCGTGCCCGAAGAATTACTATTGAACCTGGAACTGAGCATCTAAACCTACATTTCGAGAAAATACAGCCCACATCCGAAGATGTGGGTCAGTACTATGGAAAGGAACCGCGTATATGGGGGTATATGCAGTTGTATGAACATCATTATCATAAATATTTATAAGAAATATGCAGGATGTATGAAAGACTCACATAGCCTGAAGAAAATTATCATAGTCATGAGAGGATTAAATAAGTACAATAACACATGTGGGTCATCATATTATTTGTCAATCACTTTCAGTTCATCAATAATATCAATTCTCATAATGTAAATATCATTTAAATCTTTCGAAAGAATAACTTTCACAATACCACTTTCAAATCACTTCACCATTCACCATAGACACAAACACACACATATTGCGAGATCCTATAACCGACATAAACCATGTGAGATACATGGAATCCAACGTACAACCCACATTAGGGAGAGCCGTCCTATCCTTTCCATCGTAGTAGGACCATCGATCTCAAATCCACACAAACTAGTGATCACTATATAAATCAGCCTCAGGCTCACACCTACGGGGGCACGTAGTTCTACGGAAGTAAGGTCATTTTATACCTCCTACTCAGTGCTAAAGATTTCTCCCAAAATTAGCTCAGATCATTTCAAAAACAATCCACAACAAAACAATTTTGATAATATATAAATATACATCGGGAGCTATCATGCTTCCCATATATCAAAATCAACCACGTTGTGGATTTCTCCAGGTCCAATAGAAGCAAGCCCTACGGCCAATCCAGCAGCAATAAGGGAAGCGGCAGAAATCAGTGGATTCATGATGACGTTCCTCGTACCAAAAAAAAGAAATGGTTAATGATACAATCAACAAATGAATTATGACTTAATTTTCACACTCGAGTTCAAAACAACTCCATTTAGACCAAAAGGTCAAATCATTTAAAATATCTCAAATATTCAACATGAACGTGCTTATAACACACACTTACTCAAAAAAACACAATTTCCAATAGGAATTCACTACCCAAATATTAAAATCATGATAAATATCGTTCAAGATTCATGCTTTATATCTCCACACATATAAATTCATTTTTCAAAATCATACACATAAAGATTTTATAATAATCATCATAAGATATGGGTTCATTCTTCAAATTCGTAAAAATCAAATAAAAATCATGTCTTTGTAAAGAAAATTATTTTTGGGCACAAGAACGAAAGAGAGTTCTTGTTGAAAAACCCCACGCACCTTGAATGATGAAATTTAGATTGATACTCATTTTTGAGATGTTAATCGTTCCTTTGAATGATGGTTCTTGGATTTCTTGAACTAGGAACTTGGAATCTTGAATAAATTTGCAAAATTAATGGTGAACTTTGGAGGTTCTTGAAGTTGGATGTAGGAGCTTAGGGTTTTATTTTTGAGGGAATTTGATGAAATATAATAAATAATGATTCTAATAGGATTTAATATAGGGTTTGGATGGATTTTGGGTGAGGGGGAATGACCAAAAGGCCCCTAAAAATCAAATAATTCTCGAATCTATCCTTTGGTGGACTATTTTGATAGTATGAAGTAGATCAACCATAACGTTTTACTCCTATATCCAAATTGGATGAAACTAATTTCATTAGAAAGAGGACTTTCATATCTTTCCGTTGATATAGAGTATATCACCCAGATCATTTTGTACGAGGAGTTATGATCATTTGAAGTTAACCCAAAAATTCACTTTTGATAGGCTGAAGTAGATCGAGCATAACTTTTTGCTCCGCTAGGCAAATTGGATGAAACCAATTTCATTGGAAAGAGGACTTACAGAGATTTCCGTTGATATATAGTAGATCACACAGATCATTATTTAAAAGGAGTTATGATCATTTAAACCAGGAGCAAAAATACATCAGGCCTCAGTACTTTTTCCTGCACGTTTTACTATTCACTACTATTCATGGTTCGATCAGAATGTTCATAACTCGTCGCTCGGGTGTCCGTTTTGGATGATCCACATATCATTAGAAAGCTTATTTATACTCTACGGAATAGTGGGTCATAATCTATGACATTTCGCACGAAAAATTTATAATTCATTCTAGAAGATAGAACCCAACATGTTGACGCACAAAATTTCAACGAAAAATTTCTCGGTGTATTACATCATCTCCCCTTGGAAACATTCATCCTCGAATGACGCTATACATGCCAATATTAGATAGGGAATAGAGCATACATCTGAAACCATTCGTTAGACTCATCACCACATCGTTTCTCACTCCGAATGCAACATAGAATGCATAAATTCAAGAAACTACAGTTGAACACATAATAAATGACAGCTGAACTGCTACAACTTTTATCAAAAGTGCATGATTTAGGAAAGAATGGTACCTTCATCTTGATCAGAGTTCACATAAAATAGGTGCGATTACTTGGATCGCATATCCTCCTCCTCAATAGATTGTTTTGCCACAACACCTTGACCAAGGAAGCTTCTTTGTTCCTTAGTCTTCGGACACTGAAATCAAGGATCTCAATAGAAATCTCATCAAAAGAAAGATTTTCTTGAATGTCAGCACTCACAGAGGAATCCACTACCACAGCATTGCGAATATGCTTTCTAAGAATGGAGACATGGAATATTGGATGAATAGAAGACAACTCGGAAGGCAACTCGACCTCATAAGCTACCTTACCAATATGGCTAAGAATTTTGTAAGGACCAACATAACGGGGACTAAGCTTCCCCTTCTTTCCTAATCTCTTCACCCCCTTATGGGTGAAATTTTTAGATACACTAGGTCACCAACTTCAAACTCAAGGTCTCTCCTTCTAACCTCCGCATATGACTTCTGACGACTCTGCACAGTTTTCAACCTTTCCCTAATCAACTTAACTTTTTCCATAGCCTCAAATACCGAATCAGGACCAATCACAGCCGCTTCACCCACCTCGAACTAACCTATGAGTGATCTATACTTCCTTCCATATAAGGCTTTAAACGGAGCCAAGCCAATACTACAGTGGAAACTATTATTGTAAGCAAACTCTATCAACGGTAAGTGATCATCCTAACTTCCCTTAAAGTCAAGTGCACAAGCTCTTAACATATCCTCTAAGGTCTGAATGGTCCGCTCAGCCTGAGCATCAGTCTACGGATAAAAAGAAGAACTAAAAATCACTTGGGTACCAAGACCCTTCTGAAAAGCTTTCCAAAATTGCGAAGTGAACTGAGTACCCCTATCCAAAGTGATAAACAAGGGAACTCCATGCAGTCTGACTAGCTCTCGGATATACAATCTAGCGTAATCCTCAGTAGTATATAAAGTATGAATAGGCAAGAAATAAGAAGACTTAGTCAACCTATCAACCACAACCCAAATGAAATCATGATGGCGTTGGGAAGGAGGTAAACCAATCACGAAGTCCATATTTATCTCTTCTCACTTCCAGATGGGAATACTAAACTTTTGCATCATACCACCAGGTCTTTGGTGTTCAACCTTAACCTGTTGGCATGTTGCACACTTAGCAACAAATGCTGCTATATCTTTCTTCATGCCACTCTACCAATAGATTTCCTGCAAGTCTCGGTACATCTTGGTGGCACCAGGATGAATAGAATATCGTGCCTCATGCACTTCAGCCATAATCCTCTGTCTCAGATCATCAACATTCGGGACACACAATCTACCCTGCAATCTCAACATACCATCTCCCCCATGGGAGAAAACCTCTACTTTTTGGTCCTTGACTGACTCCTTCAGTCTGACCAAACTAGCATCTAAATATTGTTTTTCCTTCATTTCTGAAACCAAGGAGGATTCGGAACTACTCTGAACCCCTATACTACCTTCAGCAGAGTCAAACAACCTAACCCCCAATCTATCCAAATGATGTACATCACTAGCTGACTCTTTCTTACCTTCTACCACATGCGAAATACTAACCATGGACACACTACTTAGGGCATCCGCCACAATATTGGCCTTGCCCAGATGGTACAGCACACTCATATCATAGTTCTTTAACAATTATAACCATCGTCTCTGCCTAAGATTCAATTCTCTCTAGGTAAATACATACTGCAAACTCTTATGATCAGTGAAAACATCAACATAGACACCATACAAATAATGTCTCCAGATTTTCAAAGCAAACACAACAGCAGCCAACTCAAGGTCATGGGTGGGGTAATTTTTCTCATGGGATTTCAACTGTCTAGAAGCATAAGCTATCACCTTACCCTTCTGCATCAATACGCAACCCAACCAAACTCTCAAAGCATCACAGTACACCACAAAACCATCAACACCATCAGGCAAAGTCAAAACAGGGGCTGATGTGAGTCGAGTCTTCAACTCCTGAAAACTCTTCTCACAAGATTCGAACCATAAGAAATTACTTTCTTTTGGGTCAACCGAGTCATAGGAGACGCTATAGAGGAGAAACCCTCAACAAAACGGAAGTAATAGCCAACTAAACCCAAGAAACTTCAGATATCAGCCAAAGAAATAGGTTTTGGCCAATTTCTAACAGCTTTGGTCTTTTGGGGATCAACTCTAATACCCTCAAAAAAAGTGGTATGAGCCAGAAAAGCAACTGACCTTAGCCAAAACTCACACTTACTGAACTTGGCAAACAACTTGTGATCTCTAAGGGTTTACAAGACAGTTCGGAGATGATCAGAATATTCATCCTCACTATGGGAATACACCAGTATATCATCAATGAACACTATGATAAATATATCCAGATATGGTATGAACATTCAATTCATGAGGTCCATAAAAGCTGTTGGGGCATTAGTTTACCCAAAAGACATAACAAGAAACTCAAAATGGCCATAACGAGTTTGGAAAGCAGTTTTCAGGATGTCACACTCCCTAACTTTAAGTTGATGACAGACAAAACGAAGGTATTTCTTTGAGAAATAACTTGCACCTTGCAATTGGTCAAACAAATCATCAATTCTCGAAAGAGAGTACTTATTTTTTATGGTGACTTTATTTAGTTGGTGGTAATCAATGCACATATGCAAAGAGCCATCTTTTTTTCTTACAAACAACACAGAAGCACCCCAAAGAGAAACACTGGGCCTTATGAAACCCTTATCTAGTAGATCTTTGAGTTACTCTTTCAACTCCTTAAGTTCTGTAGGGGCTATACGATAAGGAGAAATAAAAATAGGCTGAGTATCGGGAAGAAGATCAATCCCGAACTCTATCTCTCTATCAGGAGGTATCCCTGGGAGATCATCCGAAAAGACATCAAAAAACTCATTGACGACGTTAACAGATTGGAAAGTTGGAGTCTCAGACTTAGTGTCTTTGACTCTAACTAAATGCTAAATACACCCCTTGGAAATAAGCTTTCTAGCTTTGAGGTAAGAGATAAAATGACTCTTGGGTAACACAGAATTCCCAGATCACTCAAACACGGATGCACCCGAAAACTAAAACTTGACCACTCGGGTCCGACAATCAATAGAGGCATATTTCTAAAAGAGAAGAGCACGAATCAATAGCAGAGAAAAATACTTTAAGCATGATACACTTCTAAAAGAAAGAATCACACTTTTTCCTAAAACGTCTTGTAGCCTCTTGCTCATAGATGTGACGTGCTACACACTGATGATCAAGACTCTACTTAACGCGGCTTTTTAGACTCCCTAGGACACCTTAAAACCTTAGGCTCTGATACCAAGTTTGTAACACCCTAAAAAATGGGTCCCGGAGCGTCACACGGTGCTTGACGCTACAAGTAGCCCCAAGCTAACCCTTTAAGCCATTTTCATTCAGTTCAACACAAATCAACGGGGTTTCTATAAATAACCCTTAAATATCAACAGAGTAATCATCATCCAAGAATAAAAGAATTTCAGAAAGATAACAAAATACGACTTATTATTCAACTCCCAATATCTATACTAGTCTGACAAGCCTCTAAGAAATTCAATAAAACCAGCGAGCCATTGTGACATTCCCTAACTAACTCATACTAAGTTATCAAATATAAATAATTCCATGAAATCAACATCAGACATCACGTCCTCAAAACATGAGGACTCACCACAACAGAGGATGTAGAACAACATGCCCAAAGAATCACTGTCGAACCTGGAACTAAGCATCTGAACCTACATTCCAAGAAAATGCAGCCCACATCCAAAGATGTGGATCAGTACTATGGAAAGGAACCGAGTATATGGGGGTGTATGCAGTTTTATAAACATCATCATCATAAGTATTTATAAGAAATATGCAGGATGTATGAAAGACTCACATAGCCCAAAGAAAATCATCATAGTCATGAGAGGATGAAATAAGTACAATAACACATGTGGGTCATCATATAATTTGTCAATCACTTTCAGTTCATCAAGAATATCAATTCTCATAATGTAAATATCATTTAAATCTTTTGAAAGAATAACTTTCACAATTCCACTTTCAAATTACTTCACCATTCACCATAGACACAAGGAAACACACACACATTGGGAGGTCCTATAGCCGACATAAACCATGTGAGCTACATGGAGTCCAACGTACAACCCACGTTGGGGAGATTCATCCTATCCTTGCCATCAGAGCAGGACTATCTATATCAAATCCACACAAACTAGTGATCACTATATAAATCAGCCTCAGGCTCACTCCTATGGGGGTACGTAGTTCTAGGGAAGTAAGGTCACTTTATACCTCCCACTCGGTGCTAAAGATTTCTCTCGGACTTAGCTCAGATCATTTCAAAGACAATCCACAAAAAAACAATTTCAATAATATATAAATATACATCGGGAGCTATCATGCTTTCCATCTATCAAAATCAACCACGTTGTGGATTTCTTTCACACTCGAGTTCAAAATAACTCCATTAAGATCAAAAGGTCAAATCATTCAAAATATCTCAAATATTCAACATCAATGTGCTTATAACACACACTTTCTAAAAAAAAACACAATTTCCAGTGGGGATTCACGACCCAAATATCAAAATCATGATAAATATCATTCAAGATTCATGCTTTATATCTCCACATATGTAAATTCATCTTTCAAAATCATAAACATCAAGATTTCATAATAATCATCATAAGATATGGGTTCATGCTTCAAATTCGTAAAAATCAAATAAAAATCATGCATTTGTAAAGAAAATTACTTTTGGGCACAAGAATGAAAGAGAGTTCTTGTTGAAAAACCCCAAATGCCTTGAACAATTAACTTGAGATCGATACTCATTTTTGAGATGTTAATCATGCCTTTGAATGATGGTTCTTGGAGTTCTTGAACTAGGAACTTGGAATCTTGAATAAATTTGCAGAATTAATGGTGAACTTTGGAGGTTCTTGAAGTTGGATGTAGGAACTTAGGGTTTTCTTTTTGAGTGAATTTGATGAAATATAACGTATAATGCTTCTAATAGATTTTAATATAGGGTTTGGATGGATTTTGGGTGAGGGAAAATGACCAAAATGCCCCTAAAAATCAAATAATTCTCGATAACGTTTTACTCTGATATCCAAATTGGATGAAACAAATTTCATTAGAAAGAGGACTCTCATATCTTTCCGTTAATATATAGTATATCACCCAGATCATTGTGTACGAGGAGTTATGATTGTTTGAAGTTAACCTAAAAATTCTCTTTTTATAGGCTGAAGTAGATCGACCATAAATTATTGCTCTGATAGACAAATTAGATGAAACTAATTTCATTGGAAAGAGGACTCGCAGAGCTTTCCATTGATATATAGTAGAGATCACCTAGATCATTATGTACAAGGATTTATAATCATTTAAAGTTGGAGTAAAAATACGCCAGGCCTCAGTACTTTTTCTTCGCGTTTTACTGTTCACTACTATTCATGGTTCGATCAGAATGTTCATAACTCGTCACTCGGGTGTTCGTTTTGGATGATCCACATATCGTTGGAAAGATTATTCGATACTCTACGCAATGGTGGGTCATAATATAATATATTTAGTATGAAAAATTTATAATTTATTCTAGAAGATAGAACCCAACACGTTTATGCACAAAATTTCAACAAAAAATTTCCCAGGGTATTACACTTAAACACTCTATTTTTAGGGGAAAATAGTCCTTTTCCACCCTTACTTAGCCCGAAACACAAAATTCACTTCCCAAAGACCCCAAAATACACCTTCATTCATCAAAATTATTCAAGAACTCTCTCTAGGGTTTCAAAGTTAAAACCCAAGCAACTCAAGATTCAATCGTGGGTTTTAAAAACTAATTACATATTTGGAATCCTCTAAATGTAGGCTTAAAGAATCACCTAATATTCATAGCAATCGAGGTACGTGGGGTTATCTCAAAAATCTCATGGACTTTAAAAATTCATATTTTCAAATGGGGGTTTTGAAATTATGAATGTGATTGTGTTTTAAATATTTTATGATATTGATTTAGCCCTTAGGCCTACTCCCAAAGCGATTTGACATATAATATATGTATATGCATGTATTCCAAAAAGATGTTAACTTGAGAGCATGAATGATATGAAATTTCCTCTCTTGATGTGAATTTATTTTAAATGTTCATATGATGTAAATTGTTTGAAAATATCTTGAAGAGCATGACATGAAATGTTTTAAGAATTGATATGATTTTGACTTGAAAATGAGAAGGTTATTCATGTTGAATACAATGGTTGAATGAGAAGAATTTTGTGATATTGATGGCTTACAAGTTGGGTATTACGATACCCTACAGAATATGATATGTGATTGAATCCAATAAAATTTGAATGCATTGATTTTACATGAGATAGGTAGATTCCCAAAAAAGGCGTTTGAGTGTAAGGGCTCATCGCTGGAAATCTTGTTTTCCGACACAGAAATTTGGTACCAGGCTAAGTGATCTTATGTACTTGACTTTATGTTATTCCCAAATTAGGACTATAGGTAGGAGCCTGGGCTAAGTGATCTTAGGCACTACCGTTGGGTCGAGACACCATGCTTCGTGGTCTTATGTGTCTCTCCCTCACTTATACTCTAATCTCAGCGGCAACCGAGGTTTGACAGTTTGTGCAAATTATGTAGGGTATTCCACCTAGCTCAGTTGCATTTCATTATTGTTGAGAAACTATTGCATTATGCCCATGTGTTTTCAAATGATTTGATATGAAATTGCTTTATAATGTCTTTCAACTATATTTTCTAAAAATATTATGTTTTGTTTTGAGATCTCTGCGTGCCAGTACTTTTGTACTGACCCCCTCCCCTCTCCAACCTCTCAGGTTCAGAGGCCCAGTATAGGGGTTAAGTGAATCAGTAGATCATTCAGACAAAGTTGCAAAGACAAATGGTGAGCCTTCTATGTTTCAGAAGGTCTTATGTCCTACAGTCCTTTTACGTTATATTTAGTTTTGGGGTCTACTGGGGGCCTTGTCCCAATTTATATACAGTTTCTTAACTCAGTCATTTGTTAGAGATTTTCGCAGACAGTTGTTTAGAGGTTGATTGATGTTGAGGGAACTTTATTTCCCCGTTATTGTTTCTTTTCATATTTATTACCATGTTTCTGAATTATTGTGTTTCTTCAACATTACATTGATCATATGAATTAGGTGCATGATTACCAGATAGATAGAGGTATTTCGGGCCTCCATGGTTCGAAATGCTCATCATAGATAGGCCCTGGTTCGGGTCATGACAAACTTGGTATCAAAGCACGATTCATGTTCCCAGGGTGTCTGGAAAATTTCATCAGGTAGAGTCTTGTTTATGGGTGTGTAGCATGCCATACTTATAAGCAGGGGGCTACTAGGCATTTAGGAAATGTTTCCCTTCTTTGTGACTTAGTTCATGCTTCAGAATCTAAACTGTCCCCTAATCAATGATCACTTGTGTTTCAGAAACACAGTTATACCTCTACGTCGTATCATCGATCAGAATGCTCAGGCAGATGAGGTCCGTCCCACCTATGGGATGTGGACCCATAACAGGGCTTGACTTTAGAATTTTTCCCTACTCCAGGAGTTCCTCCAGTCCCGACCATTCCACCTCGGGCTCCGCAGACTAATGCCAATCATCCCCCAACTGCTCAGGGAGATATTTCAAATACAGAATTCAGACGGTCCATTCATATACTAACATAGTTGGTAGCTAACCAGGATCAACGATCGAAAGATGTTGGGTCTACATCTGTTATGTCTAAGGCTACTAGAGTCGGACATTTCATGAAGATGAACCCACCTAAATTCACTGGCACCAAGGTGGACAAAGATCCACAGGTGTTCATGGATGAGATGGAAAAGATCATTAAGGTGATTCATTTGGATGAGGTTGAAGGGGTGGAGCTGGCAACCTATCAGCTCAAGGACATTGCGAATCAGTGGTATGCCGACTAGGAAGATGAAAAAGGTGAAAGTGTTGAGCCCACAGTTTGGGGCGAATTTGTGGAAGCTATCCTTGATCGATTCTTTCCTCTGGAGTTCAGGGAACCAAAGCAGAAGAGTTTATAAATCTGAAGCAGGGAAATATAAGTGTCTAGGAGTACACTTTGAAATTTAATAAACTAGCCCACTATGCACCAGAGTTGATTAGTACTATGAGAGCCCGGATGAGGAAATTGTCAGCTGGCCTTGCTGATAACCTGGTACTTGAGTGCCAGGGGGCTATGTTGAATAAGGAGATAGACTTTGCTCGACTGATCGTTCATATGCAGCAGGTGGAAGAGAAAAAGAAAAAGATTGCTTAATCTAGAGAGAAAGATAGACAGGCTAAGAGAGCTAGATCTGAGGACCAGCACTAGAGTCAGCAGCAGAGTGGTAACTGGGGTAATAAGTGGTCAAAGAAGAAGAAGTTTTGGAATAATGCACAGTCAGCAGCCAGTATCCCAACACCCAGACCACCGACAGATAGACAAACTCAGAGTTTTCAGACTCCTCATGGGTCCAAAGCTCTAGGTACATAGTCTCAGGGCAGTGTGGCCTAGCAGCGTTGTACGTATCTGTGGTATGAGGTTTGTGGAAGAATCATCTAGGAAAGTGCTAGTTTGAGGGGAGAAACTGCTATACTTGAGGCAAAGAGGGTCACCTTCAGAGAGATTGTCCTTCTGCTGGAGTAAATGCGAGGGGGGCTAAGTCCCAAGCTGCCTCCACTACTTCTTTTCCTAAGGGTGCCCCTTCAGCTGTCAAAAGTGGTCGCAGCCGATTATATTCTTTGACTAACCTCCAGGAGGCGGAAGCTTTACCAGAATCTTTTCTCGTGATGTTTATGTATTGCTTGATCCCGGGCCTACTTTATCTTATGTGAATCCTTATGTGGTTATTGGTTTTGGGTTTGAGCCCGAAGTTATTGTAGAACCCTTCTCTATTTCTAGTCTTGTAGGTGATTCTGTTGTTGCTAGAAAGGTATATAGAAATTATGTCGTGTATATTCATAGTAGGGAAACTGTGGCAGACCTTATAGAACTGGATATGATAGATTTTGATGTCATCCTTGGGATGGACTAGCTCCATTCGTGTTATGCCACCCTTAATTAAAAAACCCAAAAGGTCACTTTTTCTTTCCCAAATGAGATACCAATTGTATAGGTAGGGAGTTCTGTGGAACCTAGAGGTCACTTTATCTCTTATCTTAGAGCCTGAAAGCTTATCTCCAAAGGTTGTATGTATCATCTAATCTGAGTAAAAGATTCAAAAGTTGAAAACCTTCCTCTGCAATTAGTCCCTGTAGTGAATGAATTCCCAAAAGTCTTTCCCGAAGATCTCCCATGGATACCCCCTAATAGGGAGATATATTTTGGCCTTGATGTGTTGCCAAACACTCATCCTATTTCTATTCTGCCATATAGAATGGATCCCGCAGAACTAAAAAAGTTAAACGAACAGCTTGCAGACCTCCTAGATAAAGTTTTTATTCATCCTAGTGTTTCCCCATAGGATGCACCCGTGCTCCTCGTGCGAAAGAAGGATGGGTCCCTTCGGATGTGCATAGACTACCGTCAGTTGAATAAGGTCATCATTAAAACTAAATATCCTCTTCCTAGGATTGACGACCTTTTTGACCAGCTCCAGGGTGCCAAGTGTTTTTCAAAGATAGACCTTCATTCAGGTTATCATCAGTTGAAAGTTAAGGAGTCAGACATACCCAAGATAGCCTTTCAAACCCAATATGGTCACTAAGAATTTCTAGTTATGTCCTTTGGGTTGACTAACGCCCCTGCAGCCTTCATGGATCTTATGAATAGAGTGTTCTGTCAGTATCTTGACTTGTTCATCATTGTATTTATTGATGATACTCTAATCTATTCTAAAAGTAAAGAGGATCACGGCAATCACCTCTGAATTATCCTTCAGACCTTTAAGGATCATCAGCTGTATGCCAAATTTTCTAAGTATGAATTTTGGTTAGATACTATTGCCTTCCTGGGGCATATTGTGTCCAGTGACAGGATAAGAGTTAATCCCCAAAAAGTTGATGCAGTGAGAAAATGGCCCAGACCCACAACTCCAACCGATATTCTGAGCTTCTTGGGTTTGGCGGGGTATTATAGAAGGTTCGTAGAGAGTTTTTCTTCCATAGATACTCCGCTTACTAAATCAACTCAGAAAAGGATAAAGTTTGTGCGGTCTGACTTGTGTGAAAATAGTTTTGAGAAATTGAAGGACAAGCTAATTGTTGCTCTTGTTTTGACCCTTCTCGAGGGTGTAGATGATTTTGTGGTTTATTGTTATACGTTCCGTGCGGGACTTGGTTGAGTATTGATGCAGCGTGGTAAGGTGATAGCTTATGCATCTAGGCAGTTAAAGGTGCATGAACGCAATTACCCCACTCATGACTTGGAGCTAGCAGCCGTGGTGTTTTCACTTAGTATTTGGAAGCACTATCTCTATGGAGTGCATGTTGATATTTATACTGACCATAAGAGTTTACAGTATGTTTTCTCATAGAAATAATTGAACCTCAAGCAGGGGAGTTGGATGCAGATTTTGAAAGACTACGATATGAGTCTGCATTACCATCTGGGCAAGGCAAATATTATAGTTGACGCCCTCAGCAGGTTGTCTATGGGCAACCTTTCTCATGTAGAAGAAGGAAAGAAAGAGATGGTGAAGGATATTCACCGCCTTGCAAATCTAAGAGTTCGACTCTTAGATTTCTAAGATGGAGGGGTGATTGTTCATGAGTTAGATAAGTCATCTCTTTGTGCTGAAGTTAAGGAGAATCAGGTTGAAGATCCCATCTTGATGCAAATCAAGAAATATGTGGTTCAATAAAAGGTTATGTCGTTTGAAATTGGTGGCGATATTATTTTGAGATTTCAGGGTAGGTTGTACGTTTTGAATGTCGATGGGCTACGAAAAAGAATCCTTAATGAGGTGCACACTTGAAGGTATGTCATTCACCCAGGCTCTACTAAGATGTACCATGATCTGAAAACCTTGTATTGGTGGAATAACATGAAACGTGATGTAGCTGATTTTGTGTCCAAGTGTTTGAACTGTCAACAAGTGAAGGTAGAACACATAAGACCAGGTGGTACTTCCCAAGAGATATCCCTGCCTTTATAGAAGTGGGAGATGATAAACATGGACTTCATACAGGACTTCCGAGATCCCAAAACCAGTATGATTCTATATGGGTGATTGTAGATCGGTTGACCAAATCAGCCCACTTTTTACCTATGAGGACTAATTATTCGGGAGAGGTTTATGCTAAGATTTACATTGAGGAGATAGTTCGATTGCATGGGTCACCATGTCCATTATATCCGATAGAGGTACGCAGTTTGCATCTCAGTTTTGGAGATCCTTTCAGAAGGGTTTAGGTACACAAGTGAATATGAGCACAGCTTTCCACCCTCAGACGGATGGGCAAGCTGAGCGTACCATTTAGACCCTCGAAGATATGTTGAGGGCATGCATCATTGATTTTAAAGGTAGTTGGATATATCACCTACCATTGGTTGAATTTGCTTATAATAATAGTTACCATGCCAGCATTAAGATGGCTCCTTTTAAGGCTTTGTATGGAAGGAGATGTAGGTCTTCGATAAGATGATATGAAGTGGGTGAGACTCAGTTGTATGGGCCTGATCTTGTTTATCAGGATATGGAGAAAGTGAAGATCATTAGAGAATGACTAATGACTCAAGACTGCTCAAAGTCGTTAGAAGTCCTATGCCGATGTTCGGAGAAAAGAACTAGAGTTTAAAATTGGTGATTGGTTGTTTATCAAGGTTTCTCCTATGAAAGGAGTTATGTGGTTTGGAAAAAGTGTTAAATTAAGCCCTCATTATGTAGGGCCATATCAAATTTTGAAAAAGATTGGTATAGTTGCATATGAGTTAAAATATCTTGCAAGTTTGGGTTCCGTTCATCCGATATTCCATGTATCCATGTTGAAGAAATACATTGGAGATCATTCTATGGTATTGCCAGTAGAGGGTATCAAAGTGACAGACTCATTGTCTTAAGAAGAAGAGCCCGTAGAAATTTTAGATCGCCAAGTTCAAAAGCTGAGGAACAAAGAGATAGCCTCAGTAAAGGTACTGTGGAGGAATCAGAAAGTCGAAGAAGCAACTTGGGAGTCAGAAGATGACATGAGAATTAGATATCCTAATTTGTTAGGAGGAGACAGAAGGTACTATTCCTATCTTATCTTTCCTAGTCCTTTATTATGCTTGAAATCGTATCTGTCTGTGTACCGCATCATCATTCGGGGATGAATGATCCTAAGGGGGGATAATGTAACACCCTACAATTCAGGCTACAATATAGACCATGATTTCGATGCGTTGTTAATCCCGAAGCCATAAAATCCTATGTCAATATAGCATGTTAATTATTGTGTAGCATGTGACTCCACTAAAGCTTGAATTTAGACCATAGAGGTCCTTCAACTCAAGGACGAGTTGAAACTATTTCGATCGACTAAGATTTAGTAGACGTTGTAAAGTGTGTCAGATTCCATTGACCATAACTCTTTGTATATGTCGAATTAGGAAGCCTACTATGTGTCAAATGATAGGTATTTGAGTTATCTTTCCAACGATACCAACTTGGCTAAAATCTGACACCCGAGCAAGAAGTTATGGCCTTTTAAAGTGATAAGCGTCGCCTAACCAATCGCCTATGGCCACTGGAAAGCATAGGCAATAGCCTAGGCGGCGCCTATGTAAACATAGGCGATAGCCTAGGCGGAACCTATGTAAACATAGGCGATAGCCTAGGCGGCGCCTATGTGAACATAGGCAATGGGATGGGCGGTGCCTATGTAAAGAATTCTAGTGACTTAAACACTCCGTGTTGGGGACAAAGTGGTCCTTTTCCACCCTTACTTAGCCCTAAAACGTGAAATTTAGTTCCAAGGACCCCAAAATACATATTCATTCATCAAAAGTACTCAAATATTCTCCTTAGGGTTTCAAAATAAAAATCCAAATAGTTCAAGATTTGACCGTAGGTTTTCAAAGATAATTACATATTTGGAATCACCAATCTGCAAGCTTCAAGAAACATCTATTATCCTTGGAAATAGAGGGACGTGGGGTTATCCAAAAATCTCATAGGTGTAGTTTTTATGGACGTGTATTCTTTTAAATGGGTGTTTTCAATCAAATGCTAATATCTTGCTTTCAATATGATTTCTAAGTTATTTACCTTATGTCAAGGGAATTGTTTTCCTATATACTTAAAAGGTTGAAACCATGCATATGTGATTTGAGATTTTCCATGGAAGTTTGATAAATATGAATGATAAATTGCTTTCAAATTCCCATGATAATTTCCTGATACCCCATATCATATTGTGATCAACAAAAGAGAGCATGAATTTGAAATAAATATTGTTCACTACTTGTAAATGATGAAGCACCTTGGTTTTTACATGCTTATGCATATGTGGAAGTGATATTGAGGGCTTGCATGTCGGGTATGACGATACCCTATAGAACATGATATGTGATTGAATCAGATAAAATTTGAATGCATTGATTTTACATGAGAAAGGTGGATTCCCGAAGAAGGCGTTTGAGATGTAAGAGCTCATCGCTGGAAAATGTGTTTGCCGACACAGAATATTGGTACCAGTCTAATTGATCTTGGGCACTACCATTGGGTCAAGACACCATGCTATGTGATCTTGAGTGTCTCTCCCTCACTTATACTCTAATCTCAGTGGAAACCGAGGTTAGACAGTTGGTGTAAATTATGTAGGGTATTCCACCTAGCTCAATTGCATTTCATTGTTGTTGAGAAACTATTGCATTACACCCATGTGTTTTCAAATGATTTGATACAAAATTTCTTTATAATGGCTCTCAACTATATTTTGTAAAAATATTATGTTTTGGTTTGATATCTCTGCGTTCCAGTACTTTTGTGCTGACCCCCTCCCCTCTTCAACCTCACAGGTTCAAAAGCCTAGTCTAGGGGTCAAGAGAATCAGTAAATCATTCAGATAGAGTGCAGAGACAAGTGGTGAGCCTTCTATGTTTCGAAAGGTCTTATATCCTGCAGTCCTTTTATCTTATATTCAGTTTTGGGGGTCTGCTAGGGGCCTTGTCCCAGTTTTTAAATAGACAATGTTTCAGTCATGTAGTAGAGATTTCGCAGACGGTTTTACAGATGTTGATTTAGATTGTGGGACACTATTCACCATTTTTATTTTCATATGATTCTTGACCATGTTTCTGTTATATTGTGTTTATCCCCCATTACTTTGATCATATGAATTAGGTGCATGATTACCAGACAGATAGGGGTGTTTCGGACCTCCATGGTTCGAAATGCTTATCACGGCCAGGCCCTGGTTCGGGTCGTGACAAAGGTCTTATGTTTTAACCTTTTAGTGAACCTTTCTATGCAATGATAGTGGTGATGATGTAAATGTTCTTGTTGATGGAAGATTATAGTATGCTTGTTTAGATAAGGCCATAAATATGAAGTAAGATTCGAGGTCAAGTTTTTGATACATGTGATGGTTAGTGGAAAAGTTTGTGTGCGTATGTCTTAGGGTAGCGCGTGAGAGTTTTATTGATAATATTTTAAAAACTATGTGAAGTATGTAGTTATGGGTGGTTGCCTTGAAGTTAACATGTGGTTATAAATTAGGCTTGAATGACATTTTGGGATTGTAGTGGAAGGTCGCAATATGCATTAGCGACTTCATATTAAGAGTTCAAAGTAGTCATTGAAGTGGTAAGGCATGTTATAATTAGGATGTGATCTTTAAAGGAGATATAGAAGGTGGCATCATATGTTTTAGAATAATAGCATGGTCTGGCATGTTGTATTTTTTTGTGACTTAGAGTTAGGCTTGATCACGGCGAAGGGATTGAGTTATTTCCGACATTAGTAGAAAGACTTGTCAATGCTCATATGAGAATTTTAAGCTGAGTTGAATGAATATGATATTTATAGGGAATAGTACAGTCAAGGAATATTTGAGAAGTGTTCTAAGCTTGAAAGTAAGAAGTTGTATTGCCAAAAGTCTGGTAATTCTATCCTAATTTAGGAGTTATATGTCTATCTTCCAGACTACATAGTGGTGTCATTGTGATGATTCCTTAGTGGGTATCTTGTGTAATCCATACCCAAGATTCGTGGCTCCCTATTACTTCTAGAACTTCCTTAAAGAGAGTGTTGAAGAGAGTACTCTAGTTACGTATGAAGGTCCAGCATAATTCAGTCTGTATAATTAGTAAGTCAGTTTAACAAGCAGATTCGCATGTTTTGTTTTCTCATATTTTCATTTATTCATGCTGCTACTATTCCAAGATAGAGTATACTATTAATTGTGAGTATAGATCAGTTCATGCGTCATGCATTAGATTCAGATTCTAGGGGTTCAGTTATGGTTCAATTCGTAGGTGCCCTGTGCATCGGCTCAGTTCCCCGAATATGTTAGTGAATTGAGAATTCATAGAGGGACATAGGATCCCAAGGGGGAGATACCTCATTCAGTTGCATGCATAGATTCTTATTACAAGCCTCGCACCAGTTATCATTGCGTAATCAGTCATACATTCATACGTTAGTCCAGTCAGATATGCGTGCATTAGAAATGCATGTTTGATAGAAAAAGTTCAGCTTATCAGTGTATTTAGTCCTGTGTTCATGAGAACAACTCAGTCACAGATCCATGCATCAGATATGCATGTTCATTATGAGAATTTAGCTTATGGGTAGCTTCAGTCGTGTATTCCATGCATCAGATATGCATGTCCGGTATAAGAATTCAGAACATCAGTAGTTCCAGCCATATAGTCATGTTTCAGATCAGTGTATTCTTTATTAGAGAAACATTTCATTTCCGTGTTATTCCATACATCTAAGCTTCAATATGTTCCTACCCACCATTCGAGGACAAATGATCCCAAGGGGGAGATAATGTGACACCCCGCATTTCGGGCTAGAATAAAAACCATGATTTTGATGAGTTGATAATCCCGAAGCCACAAATCCTAAGCCAATATGGCAAGTAAATTATTTTTGTAGTATGTGAATCCATTCAAGCTTGAATTTAGACCATAGAGGTCCTTCAACTCAAGGACGAGTTGAAACTATTTTGATCGATTAAGTTTTAGTGGATGTTGTAATTTGTGTCAGCTTCTATCAAATATAACTCTCTATATATTTCGAATTAGAGATCGTACTATACGTCAAATTATAGGGCTTCGAGTTAGCTTTCCAACGATACCAATTTTGCTAAATCCGACACCCGAGCAAGAAGTTATGGCCTTTCAAAGTAGTAGGCGATGCCAATGTAAACATAGGCGATAGCATAGGCGGCGCCTATGTAAACATAGACGATAGCATAGGCAGCGCCTATGTAAAGGTTTCAGGTGACTTAAACACTCCGTTTTGGGGGCAAAATAGTCCTTTTCCACCCTCACTTAGCCCTAAACACGAAATTCAGTTCCAAAAGACCCCAAAATACACCTTCATTCATCAAAATTGTTCAAGAACTCTCTCTAGGGTTTCAAAATAAAAACCCAAGCAACTCAAGATTCAACCATGGGTTTTAGAAACTAATTACATATTTGGAATCCTCTCACTGTAGGCTTCACGAAGCACCTAATATTCGTAGCAATCGAGGTACGTGGGGTTATCTCAAAAATCTCATGGGCTTTAAAAATTCATGTTTTCAAATGGGAGTTTTGAAATTACGAATATGATTATGTTTTAAATGTTTTATGATATTGATTTGACCCTTAGGCCTACTCCCAAAGTGATTTGCTATATGATAAATGTATATGCATGTATTCCGAAAAGATGTTAACTTGAGAGCATGAATGATATGAAATTTCCTCTCTTGATGTGAATTTATTTTAAATGTTCATATGATGTAAATTATTTGAAAACATCTTGAAGAGCATGACATGAAATCTTTTGAGAATTGATATGATTTTGACTTGAAAACGAGAAGGTTATTCATGTTGAATACAATGGTTAAATAAGAATAATGATGTGATATTGATGGCTTGCAAGTCGGGAATGACGATACCCTACAGAATTTGATATGTGATTGAATCAGATAAAATTTGAATGGATTGATTTTACATGAGATAGGTGGATGCCAGAAGAAGGTGTTTGAGTGTAAGGGCTCATTCCTGGAAATCGTGTTTGCCGACACGGAAATTTGGTACAAGGCTAAGTGATCTTGTGTACTTGACTTTATGACATTCCCAAATTGAGACTATAGGTTGGAGCTCGAGCTAAGTAATCTTGGACACCACCATTGGGTTGAGACACCATGCTTCGTGGTCTTGTGTGTCTCTCTCTCACTTATACTCTAATCTCGGCGGCAATCGAGGTTTGACAGTTTGTGTAAATTATGTAGGGTATTCCACCTAGCTCAGTTGCATTTCATTGTTGTTGAGAAACTATTTCATAATGCTCATGTGTTTTCAAATGATTTGATATGAAATTGCTTTATAATGGACCTCAACTATATTTTGTAAAAATATTATATTTTATTTTGATATCTCTGTGTGCCAGTACTTTTGTGCTGACCCCCTCCCTCTCCAACCTCTCGGGTTCAAAGGCCCAGTCTAGGGGTCAAGAGAATCAGTAGATCATTCAGACAGAGTTGCAGATACAAGTGGTGAGCCTTCTATATTTCGGAAGGTCTTATGTCTTGCAATCTTTTTATGTTATATTTAGTTTTGGGGTCTACTGGGAGCCTTGTCCTAGTTTATATATAGTTATTTGACTCAGTCATTTGTTAGAGATTTGGTGCATAATTACCATATAGATAGGGGTGTTTCGGGCCTCTATGGTTCGAAATGCTCGTCACGGCCAGGCCCTGGTTCGGGTCGTGATAGGTTTTCACCGACAAACCCAATTTTGGTATTTAGGGATTTCACTCATAAATATTGTAGAACCCTACACCAACATATTAGCATATACACAAATAAATCATAAACCATTCATAAATTCACCCTATTCAAACATAATCCAAAGAGGAAGAAATAGCTACCCATAAGAATAACAAGCAAGATATACCCAATAATCTCCATTGATTAGACTTATGATAGACTAAGTGAACATTACTTCAAACTTTGAACTTCAACAAATATTCAATGGGAGTTAACTAATCCTTTACTTGGAAGCTACTCCAATGTATTCTTAACCATAAATTAATACAATAAGTGTCTTCCAAAATGGAAAATAAGGAGTAGACAAATTTCCAATAATTGGGAATGGATTCAATGATGTCCAAAGACCTAGGGTTTATGGCTGCATTTTTTCCTAGGTCACAATCGTGGGATCTTGTCCGCATTTGTGGCTGTCGTGACCGCAGTCAGAGCCATGTGATCGCGGTATGTTTGACCTTATTTACTGACCATGATCGTAGTCCTTAGACCACGATCACAGTAACTGGGGCTACATCTACTCCATGTCTTTAAACTGCACTTTTTTCTTTTGATCTTTCTTAGCTTGTATCAACACATCTTCATTTCATCACCAGTGTTCCTGCAAAATGTGTCTATTAGTGCACTTAATCCCAAATATGTCCCACTTTTTCATTCGATATATGTTAATGTGCATGAATGTTGAGTGCAAATGGGTGGTAAAATCACTACTCATCAATACCCTAAATTTAAAGCTTTGCTTGTCCTCAAGTAACACTACCTCTTACCGTGAGACAATGCATATTTATTACCCAAAATAGATGACCCAAGGATCAAAATGACATCAAGCTTAGTTACTACCTCAAATAGCTCTTCAAACATGGGCAAAGATATTCCCGACACCTCTCAACATAAAATGCAATATTCAAGGGTACAAAAGAATTCAAAGGTTAACAATGCAGTCACTTTTTGACCTCAAATACACGATACTCTTTTTTCCTCTTTTCTCGGGAGATGACAAAATCAACCACCTCATCTTGTTCACATGCCTCCTCACTAGAAGGAAAATTTCACATACCAAGCTACCAAATATGCAAAAATAAATTTAAGTGAAAAACTCTCTTGGAGCACTGGTAGTCTGACTCTGGGGACGAACATCACGACTCCCCTGTCTAGCATATGGACAATTCCTGAATTTGTGGCCCAACTTGCCGCAACCAAAACTACACTTCTGTCAACTAAGCACTCACCGGGATGGTCCCTACTGCACTTTGGGCATGGGGGAGGACGAGGTCTGTTACTCACACTATTCTGGGACCTGGACATAGTAGGCCTATTACCCTGCTCCGGCCTCATTTTGAATGCAGGAGTACTGGCTGATGAAGGCACTGGCAAAAATAAATAGCTCTGGAACTGAGGGAGGATCCCTCCATAAAATCTAGCCTGACTATACCCCTAGTGCTCTGATCTAACTCTCTTATTCCCTTTTACTCTCTGTCTCTCTCTCCTTCACTTTGTCTGCTTTGATCTGTTGAGCATGAACCATTAGTATTGAAAGGTCCATGTCCCTATTAAGCATAGCGCATCTACACTCTTTCACAATATAACCAGATACACCAGCCAAGAACTTATTCATACTAGTTTTAGAATCAGCCATCATACTGGGAGCATACTTAGATAACTGGTTAAACTTATGGAAATACTCCTTAACTGTCATGGGGCCCTGTGTCAAGTTAATAAATTCTTCTAATTTCACTTCACTCAGCTCTGGGGGAAAGAATCTGTCTAAGAAGGAATCCTGAAATAATTGCCAAGTCACAGGAGCATCATTCTTCCTTCTACTTTTCTGCCACATCTCTACCCAATCATAAGAAACATCTTTCATTCGATAGGCAACCAATTCAACACTTTCCTCCTCAGTCACGTACATAATCTGAGTGATCTTTCTCACGTCATCTAAATACATTTTTGGGTCTTCACCTACTTTCGACCCATAGAACTCAGGTGGATTCATTCACATAAAGACACAAACTCGGGCTACAGCAGAATTATTCCCTTGTGGAGGTGGAACAGTAGCGTGGGTGTTGGTTTGAGCATTAGCGGTGACCTCCTGGGCTAGCACTTGGAAAGTTGCCCGAAATTTAGTATGGGACACTGTCTCACCCAAAGGATCAACGAGTTAAGGTCGTTCGTTGTTTCTGCGAGCTCTATGAGGAGGCATTTTCTGTCATAAGAGAGCATAAATTAACAGCAAAGAGAAACAGTCATAGGCATGATAGACTCTTAAAAGAAAGAAACAACTTTTCCAAAAACGTCTCGTAGCCTCTTGCTCATAGATATGGCGCACTACACACCGATGATCAAGACTCTATGTAACGCGGCTTGTTAGACTCCCTAGGACTCCTTGAACCTTAGGCTTTGATACCAAGCTTGTAACACCCCAAGAACCTATCCCGAGATGTCACACGGTGCTTAAGGTCACACGTGGCCTCAAGCTAACCCTCTAAGCCTATCATCACTTTCAGAACTCATTATAACGCAAATCATGATAAGATAAAGAGGAATAACCATGTCCTGAATATACTGAAATACAAAGTAATACTGTCCTATGCAATCAAAATACTGCAGTTCTGTATGTACTGGAACTCTGGTCTGACAAAGCCTCTACTACATAGAATTAAGGAGCCATTGGGACAGATCCCCAACTGACTTATACTAAACTGAAAGGAAATATCCATCTATTAACAAGACAAAATCAGAGATACAGGTCCTCGAACCATGAGGACTCACCAACTTCAGAAATGTAGATGAGGATACTCAGAATCACTATTGCTGCTGAGACTGAGCACCTGAACCTATATTCGGAGGAAATATAGAATGCAAAAGAGTATGGGAGTCAGTTCTTGGGAATGTACTGAGTATGTGGGTATGGATGCAACATTTTGAATAATATCATAAATGTATAAGAAAATTATACATGCTGACAATAATAGCTCTCTTTTCTTGAATTATCTAAAACATTATTTTCTGAAGTCATCAGTAATAACATATGCTTCATAAATCTCATAAATTATTTAACTCAACTCAAACTCTTTGACTCATGACTTAGAGTGACTCGGTAACTCATAGTACTTAGATCATTATGGACGTGGGAGTTTCATATAACCGACATAACTACACCATGTGAGCCGCATGGAGTCCATCGTTTTGCCCTCCTAAGGAGAGAACCCCACATTGGCGGGAGCGTCGTACTCTTGCCAGGGATTACAACCTCAATTTCACAATCACAATCCCACACTCGGAATTTGGCCCACAATTATCAACATCAATCCTATGGTGGCACGTAGTTTTGGGGAAATACCAAATTTCTCGCTCGGTGCTAAATACTCCTCCCAGACTCAGCTTAGAACGCGTTAGGAAATCCACCTTAATCAATATCAACTCATGGGTCTATTAAAAATACCAAAACATAGATATATATATATATATATATATTTGATCTATAAATCATAAACATCTTGTGGATTCCTAACTCGACTCAACTCAACATAGTCTTTGTCAACATCAAGTACATTTTGTTTTCAAATCATTTTCAAAAATCAAAAGCATTAAGGAAACATCATAGGACTCATTCTTGACTTTCAATCTCAAATATTGATATATATTCAATAGTCAAATTTCTCATGGAAAGGCATAACTCATGACATTTGTCTTAAATCGCTTAGAAATCATCAATATGTAATAACAATATACAACTCATGGATAAATTCTCAATTTAAGAAACATGATGGTGAAATAATCATAAATATCAAACTTATTCAACTCAAATCTCATAAATCATAAATAAAGAAATTTGGGTGTAAACCCACTTGCAAAATCATGTATATCAATAATAGAAAGTAAATCTTTAAGCACAAGAACAAAATGAGTGTTTTTGTTCAAACCCCACATACCTTGGATTTTGATTTGAAGATGTATAAACTTGTTTAGAACTCTTCTCACACTTTTAGACCACGATTCTTGATGCTTTTGACTTAGGAAACTTAGTTCTTGAAGAACTTGGAGAAAGTCATGGAAGTTTCTTTGAATTTCTTGGAAGGGGATTTGGATTTTGGATCTTATAGAAACCCTAGTTTCTAGGAGATTCTTGGAAGATTGGAAGAGAAAGGAGAAGAAAAAATGAGTGGCTCTTCTACACCTTGATATATATATAAGATCACATGGGGAGGAAATGAACAAAATGCCCTTTTTTAAAATGCTGAAATTTGCTGATCGGGGCCTATGACGGTCAATCGGACGGTCCACCAGATCATCTATCACTCGAGTGCCAAAACTGGAACATTCTACCTCGACGTGACGGTCGAAGTGATGGTCCGTCAGGAAACTAATGGACCACCAAGACATCCATCACTCGAGGGCCAGAAACGAGACATTCTGTCTCGACCTGACGGACCCCTTGATGGTCCGTCAACTTTTTGACGGTCCACCAACTTGGCTATCACACAATGACCTAAAAAAGGAGTCAATGTCTTGGATAGATGGGGTACTTGACGGTCCACCAGTAACCTGACGGTCCACCAGGTCGACCGTCAGACCTGGGCGATCCGACACCGTTTAGTAAAATGGTCATAACTCCCTCGTCCGATGTCGGATCTCAATGAAATTGGTATCGATGGTAAGCTTATTCAATTCTCTTCATGACAAAAAGTAGAAATTAGAAAAATACAACATGGTTTAAACATCAATCACTTTGGAAGTCATACATATCTACTCAAAAGAAGGATTTAGGCTTAGAAAATGATCGGGGTATTACATAATCAAAAGTAACAAGAATGTTATTGCAGATTACATATCAAAACAAAGCTACCCAAACTGATATTACAGAAGACGATACTCTAGAAAAGATACTCAAAACCCTAACTACGCTTTCACTGAAAGTGGATAGTATGGGAAATGAGATAGAAAAGCTAAAGACTAATGAAGTTAAACTGACGTCTGAAGCTATCACTCATATAACTCAGCAGTGTGTAGAGAAATATCGATCGGAAGACAAACAAATTTCAGAGATAGAAGGAGACGTTGGGACACCCCAAAAAAAACCCATAACTTTTATCAATCTACTTCTGCAGGTACAAGCAAAGGAGTTAGAAGGAACTAAAATATGAACTTGAACAAAATATTTGACAAGCCATTTATACCAAAAACACCGAAAGACCCTATATTTATACCCTCACAAACTATTACATATTTAGATAGCCTAAACCAAGAAAAGAAAGCTTATAACCACATAACCAGAGCATATATTGAAAATATCTACCAGATACAAACCAACTTAAACCATAAACCCAGAGCTACAAACATTTAAGAACAAAATACGAATTATATAACCCAAAGCTACAAGGATACAATAAGTTAATTGCATTACCAAAAACTAACCCAAATCTAGTTAAAACCTGTTTCAATTATGGACTACTCAATACTGTATATACCCAAGACGGAAGTGAATTATCTGCTACAGCAGAAATATATAAAGCAATTACCACTTACAAAAAGATAACCAAAGGTAACCTATTTTTTGTAAAGTTTTATACGTCAACAGCAGAGATATTGTATGATGAAATTAAACCAGTTATATAGGTTATGAAGATAGGACTGACCCAATGTATGATCATACCCAAAGATATTGAACAGCAAGTTGAAATACCCAAAATAGATATACCAGATTTTTATGCGAATAGAAGAATTATTGGAATATCCACAATTATCCAGGAATTAGCAAATAATTACCTAAATGGAAATACAATATCGTGTTATTATTCAAAAGACCAGCTAATGATTTATTCAAATTCAAGAGAGTTAACACAAGCAGATATGGAATAAGTTAGACAATGGATTATGACGTTGTTCAATCCCGAAAAATAACAAACTACCAGATCAATTAAAGAAAAAATTATTTCAGATGAGTTATTAACCAGATACTGTAAATTAATAGGACATAAATATCCAGACCATCTATGTTCGAAATGTAATGGAGAAAATAATGTAATTCCAGAAGTTCAACTAGAATGAAAGAAGATAAGAACAAAAGAGGCCAGCTGGGAGATAAACGACAAAAGATATAAAGCAACATGGACCGATGAAGAAATAATAAAAGCAAGGAGACTAAGCATTAAAGTTATGAAAATGACATATGAAGAATTCGATAGTTTCTCTTAACCTTAGATACGTAAAATGTCATGTAACATTTATTAGCTTTTAATAGCTTTGTTAACTTTTTGGGCAAAAAGCCATTACTAGTTTTGTTTTTTGTAAAGTTACTTTCTACTTATGTAAAGATGACAAATGTAAAGTAGGAACAGTATAGAATAGTATACGCATTTTCTCTTTTTAGGTTATAAATAGTAGAAGCATTTGCTAAGTTAAGGCAAGACTTTCAACACGAAAAGCAAGCCTTCATGTACATAATAAAATTTTCTCTCATATAATCAATAAAGATATTCAGTTTTACACTAAGCTATGGATGAACAAAGCACAGATTTATCAAATCTACCAGAACAGGTATTTTCATTTATAATTATGAATAGCTAAATTCCTAAATTCCTGACAATCATAAGTATAATAAAATAAGCTCATGTTAGTTACTTTATAGTAGAATTATTCGAAGAATAGCATGTTAAGACGTTTATTAGCAAAGTGGAAAATAAGAAAAATTCCTAGAACTATGCCATCCTAAAGGTGAAACCGATGAGGCAAAGAAGCCGTGATAAGGGAGTAACCAGAGTAGAGGCGCTGTTTAGGAAAAAAGTATCCAGATTACCATGCTAATAGTGACCGAAGATCATGTTATTTAAGAATAATCTAGTATATAGTGATCTAAGATGATCATATTTTTTATGTATATGATTGGAGGGAATATTTTGAAAAAAGCATCATATGAAAAATGAAAAATTATTTACCTGATAAATGATAGATAATTTAAGATACTTGTTTTATATGTACTTAAGGATATAGAGATAGTAGATATAAAGAAAATTATATGGGAAAAGGTATTTGATATTTAAGATGAAGAATTAGAAAATTGGATAGAAGATGAATTAGAATAAATACACTTAAATGATGATAGCTACTATTCATACCTAGATAATTACTATTCAAACGGATATTATACAGATTAAAAAAATGTTAGAATATATTAGAAGAATTAGAGAAAGACAAAGTTCTCTATATGAAAGCAGCTTAGAAGAGAAAGAAGACAATTAGAAAAAGATTAGTTGGAATAAAGCTAACCTTAGAAAAAGGAGGTACAAATGGTAGTCTATATAATCCATATGGAAAATTATCTATACATGAAAAATAAATGTTAATTGACCACATAGATAACATAGAATTACATATCAAATATAGCACAATTAGAATAAATTATTACACAAAAATTTGTAAAATTACAACTACAATTGGATATAATGATAAACTAAGAATACTTAGAATATTGGAGAAAAGATATGGACAAAATAAGATTAATAGAAACACTAATGAAAAATAATCTACTTGACTACATAAAAACCAAAATATGGAGAATATCGTATACCTTAAAAATAATATAGAAGAATTAATAAGGTTAAAACAAATAACTAAAGAATGTTATGCTATGTTATTCAACAAACATAAGTTATCCGCACCCCCCACCCAGTCAATTTCATCAACCATCACGGGGAGACCCTAACTCCACACACGGCCAAAACCTCCTAATATAAATACAACACTTGTACTTATTTGTATTCACCTGGGACGTCTTAGAGCTTTGGAGAAGGGATGATACACACTTTAATTAGGGTTTATTTCTCTTTACTTTAGATTTTTAATGGATTATATCATGTATTAATTGATTTGGATTACGGTTATATCTATTAGTGGCCAAATACCCCCTTTCCATGGTTAAGACCAAGAACATATTTACTTTCGCTTCGAATTGAGATTGTTTGGATTTCTTATCATATTTGGTTGTTTAATTATCCTTTTTATCAATATTTTCTGAATTTATGACCCTTAGAATATATAAATTGTAAACTTTGTAATCTCGAGAGGGGGAATTAGAAGATAGAAGGTGGGGATAGGTTGAGTAAGGTTCTTATTCTTTTATAAAAGAGGAATTTGAATTAGTGACTAGGATAAAGATATACCTAGAAGCCTTACTTGGTTCACTATGGGATGAAATATAAATTCATTTAGCTTAGTTCTCACATCCCCACTCAACGATGTAGTTGTGGGTCTAAGTTAGATAGGTGATTAGAGGCTCGAGATACCATGATCATAATATCAACCCCGTGAATCAACAACCAAGATAAGTAATCTCACGAATGAATTTCAATAGTGTAGTATGATTGTTCATAGTTCTTTAACCCCGGGATTTCATCCATTGATTGTCCAAAGTCTTTACTTTTACGCATTATTTTTGATTACTTTAGTTTATAAACTGTAAAAACTATTTTGGTTACGTTTGCACTAGTTTAATCTCAATAGTTAAACTGGAATTGAACAGTTATTTAACACAAGTCTCTGAGGGATTGATATTTGGTTTTATTTAAGGCCGTTGTATTACTTGGTGAAACCATGTACACTTGCGTGTGGGCTTGGGTTCGATCACATTATCCCCCTTTAGAATATTCATCCTCGAATGATAAGCTAGGACACGTTTCACATGATAATGATAACAATGCACCAAAATCAAAGGATAAATTTGGATAATAACAAGAAAGAACGAAATTCTTACCTCAAGCTTCTTTATCCGTCACATAAAATAGAAATGGATACTTAGCCTTCATATCTTCTTTCGCCTCCCAAGTGGCTTCTTCCATATTATGTCACCTCCAAAGGACCTTTAACAATGATAAATCTTTAGTCTGTAACTTATGAAATTATTTATCCAATATCTCTATCGATACCTCTTCATAGGACATGAAATTCAAACACCGGTGCACTACAGGAACCACCAAGGAAGGATCACTGACACATTTCCTCAACATGGACACATGAAAAACAGAATCAGTAGAACTCAAATTTGCGGGAGATTATAACTTATAAGCAACACTTCCCACTCTCTTCAAAGTCAAATAAGGACAAACAAAATAGGGACTGGTCTTTCTTTTCTTTCTAAAATGCATCGCCCCCTCATGGGAGACACCTTCAAGAACACCCACTCACCCACATCAAACTTCATCTCTCTTTGCCTTATGTTTGTATAGGAATTTTCATGACTTTGGGTAGTTTTAAGACTATCGCAAATCACCTTCACCTTTTCCATAACTTGATGAACTAAATCAGGATCGAACAACCTCACCTCAAAAACATTGAACCATCCAATAGGGGATCTACACCTTCTACTATACAAAGACTCAAACGGAGCCATACTAATACTAGAATGATAGCTATTATTTTATGCAATCTCTACAAGAGGTAAGTGGTCAACCCAACTACCACCAAAGTCAATTATGCAAGCTCAAAACATGTCCTCTAAAGTCTCAATGATTGTTTCCGCTAGTCTATCCATCTACGGGTAGAAAGTGGTACTAAGTGTCACCTTAGTCCCCATGCCTCGCTGAAATGACAAATAAAAATGAGATTATAACTGAGTACCACAATCCAAAATAATGGAAAATAGAGTGCCATGAAACTTCATAATCTCCTAAATAAATAACCTCGCATAATCCTCAAAGGAAAAGTTAGTCCCACCAGCTATAAGTGAGCAGACTTAGTTATCCTATCCATGATGACCCAAACAGAATCAAACTAGTTTCGAGACCGCTGAGACCGGTAACAAAATCAATATTTATCACTTCTCATTTCCATAGAGGCAACTCAATTTCTTGAGATAATCCACTAGGCCTCAAGTGTTCCACTTTCACTTGCTGACATACCTTGCACTTGGCCACAAAATTTGCTATGTCCATCTTCATACTATTCCACCAATAAATCTCCTTAAGGTCATGATACATCTTTTTTGAACCAGTATGAATCGAATAATGTGACTCATGAGCTTCATTCAAAATTCTACCTTATAACCCATCCATATTGGGAACACACAACCTACCTTGGTTTCTCAAGATACCATTACCCACAATCTCAAAAAACACCACATTTTATTTACCCATATCATCCTTGATTTACATCAAGACAGGATCCAGCACCTGCTTCTCCTTCACCTTATAACCAAGAGATGATCTCGCCACCTCTTACATAAATACCCCACCATTCGCAGATTCTAAGAGGCAAACTCCAAGAAGCCAAATGGTAAATGCCTTTCACCAAATCCCGCTTCTTCTCATCCACATGGGACAAGATTCCCATAGATAACCTACTAAAAGAAAAAGCAACCACGTTATCTTTACCTAGGTTATAATAGAGACTCATGACATAGTCCGTAAGCAATTCAAGTCATCTTCTCTACCTGAGATTTAACTCCTTTTAGGTGAATACATACTGCAGGCTCATAAGATCTAAAAAAATGTCAACATAAAACTCATATACATAATGCCATAAAATCATCAATGCAAACACCACGGCAAACAACACTAAATCACGAGTTGGATAATTCCTCTCATGAACTTTGAACTACCTAGAAGCATACTCTACCACCTTTCTATCCTACATCAATACACAACCAAGTATCACACAGGATGCATCACAATAAACCAAGAACCCATCACTATTCATGGACAAGGTCAAAATCAAAGTAGAAGTCAATTTATCTTTTAGCTTCTCATAACTTCCCTTAAAAGCATCGAACCATAGAAACTTTACCTTCTTCTGAGTCAACCTAATCAAAGGTGCAGCAATCTACAAAAAGCTCTACACAAACCTCCAATAATAACCTGCTAAACTAAAGAATCTTTGAATATCAATTAGAGTCGTATGTTTAGGCCACATCTTAACCACTACAACCTTCTGTGGATCGACCATGATCTCTTTAATGCAACAACATTCAACAAAATTCATACTTCAAAAACATAGTATACAATTATTGATCTTTTAGGATCTACAACATAACACAAGGGTGATAGGAATGATCCATGTCACACTTCAAATACAATAAAATATCATCTATGAACACAATCATAAATAAATTTAAAAACTGATTGAATTCCTAGTTCATGAGATCCATAAATGATGCAAGGGCATTGGTCAAACCAAAATATATGACTAAGAACTCAAAATGTCCATATCGAGTATGAAAAGAAGTCATTGGGATATCCTCCTCCCTAATCTTTCACTGATGATAGCTTGATCGAAGGTTAAACTTAGAGAAATACTTAGCACCCTAAATTTGGTCAAATAGATTATCGATCCTAGGAAAAGGGTAATTATTCTTCACAGTCACCTTATTCAACTGACAATAATCAATACACATCCAAAAAGAACCATCCTTATTATGTAGGAAAAGAATAAGGCACCCCATGGAGACACATTAGGGAAGATGAAACCCTTATCAAAAAGATCTTTCAACTGCTCCTTAAGTTTCATTGACTCAGTTGGAGCCACTTATAATAAGGGATAGAGATAGGATAAGTGTCCAAAATAATATCAATCGCAAAATCAATTTCCCTATTGGGAGGAAAACTATGAATATCATCCGAGAAAACCTCAAAAAATTCACTAACCATGGGAACAAATTGTGAAGTAGGGACCTCTAAGATAGAATCCTTAACTAGAACCAAATGATAAGGACACATCTTGAAAATCAATTTTTAGGCTCTAAGGTATGATATAAACCTCCCCTTTGGTTCTAAGGAACTCTCTTTCTTCTCAATAACTGGCATATTAGGAAATTAAAAGATGACCGCTTTAGCACGTGGAAAGAATTCCCCCTTTGGTGCTAAAGCACCTGGAAGGCTGCTAAAGTAGGCTCCAGTAAAGCACCCAAAGGGCTGCTTTAGCTGATGAACCAGCTAATTGCGCTAGTTAGAGACTTGGAATTTTTTAAAGTCTCCACCGACCCCCTCTAGATTTGTTTGGATTCCCATATATGCAAATAAACTATGATACCCCACAAAATTTGATATTCTAGACCCAATGGCATAGTCATAATTTCCATTCAAGGTTTTTTTTATGACAAGTGGGTCCCACACGCAAGTGCTATTTCTTAATGAGCCTGAAAGCCTTAGGAGTCAAAGGAATGGACTACATAGCCTAAAATCAATGTTTCGAAGTTGTTGGAATTGTCAAAATTAGCATACAAGGTTTTTTGTATGATATTTTTGCTTGATAGACAATTCTAACCAGTAAAGACTTCAAAATAAGAAATTTTCTATAAACCCCAAATAAACTACCCAGTAACTAAATTGTTAACTCTAGAAAGCCATAAATAACATGGGACGGTTCTAGGAAAGCTCTAAATAAGAAAAATAAATAGAAATGCAGAAAATGATCTAGAGGGTCATTACTATAATGACTATAATGACCCTCTAGTAATTTCCTTAATTTGCATACATTTTGGGTATTTTAAGCCTTCCCATAGCGGCTACAAGTTATTTATGTTGCAACTGTCAAATTGGTTATCAGATAGTTGGTTTGATTTTAGGCTTATTTTTTTATTTTAGAGCTTTTGTTGTGTAGGATTTTGTCTCAGGCCAAAACTCCTAGTAGATAACCTCAAAAGAGAATTTTGATAGTCCAGAACATTGATTTTACACTAAGGGGCCCTTGGTTCAGGTCTTGAGGATTCCAAACTAGATTTGGGATACTGGGTAGATTTTGTGAAAAATAGAATTATAAGTGTTGGCCCCATATTTATTTGAAATGATCTCAGATAAAAGTTTTAATAGTTCTATTGAGTTTGGGACATCGAATTTTGTATAGTAGCATAGTTCATTTGTGCACATGAGGCTCCAAATGAATCTTATTACTTGGTCGAAGTCTGTTTTGAACTTGGTCAAAATCTGGTGCATGACACCTGATATGACCGCTTTAGCACCTAATGGGTCACTTTAGTGCCTTTGGGTCACTTTAGCAGCTCTTAACCAATGGTAGAAGTATTTTTTAACAGTCAATGAACACTAAAGAAAATATTGCTTTAGCATCATTGAAGGCTGCTTTAGCGGAACCTGTATAATCTACCAAATCACTTTAGCGGTCGAGATGCCGCTTTAGCGGTTGAGATGTCGCTTTAGAAGAACCTACATAATCTACCAAATTTCTCTAGTAGTCGAGATGCCTCTTTAGCGATAGAGATGTCGCTTTAGCGGTAGGCGCTTTAGCGCAAAAGCATCCTCTTTAGCAGCACTTGTAGCCTATTTATCCCTTTTCCCCATATGATATTCTACCATTTCTTCCACCATTTTCACACTAAATTCAGAGCTTAAAAAGAGAAAAAAGTGGAAAATCATCCATATAAGTTTAAGTAATCTAACCAAACTCTTTTTGGTTATTTCCGATTAATTTTCCCTTTGATTTCCATCCTAATTCAATGTAAAATTCTTAGAAATTAGGATTTGAATTCCTAAACATTAAGGGTTGATTTGAGACCTAATTTATGCTCCGTTTGTGCTCAAATTTTGAACATAAATTACTTGTTCTTCAAGGGCCTCATAAAGGGCTCAATTTTGGATTCCATTTGCAGGCCCCACGGGTGTATTCTTCACTCAAAATTTGACCCGGACATTATTATAGCAATATGGGTCTCATTTTACTCCTAACAAAGTGTAGGTTACTATTTTGATACTGAGTGTAGGTTACTATTTTGATACTGTGATGGCATTTCAAGGTCGCGGAGTTAAGACGGATGATTTATGGATGATTCAAGGATTACAGTTCGGCATTAAGGTAGGCTTATGTCTACTCTTCTTCTTGAGATGGTGTTTTATACATGTTTCATGTTAGCTAGGGATACTAGGATTTGATTGTGGGTAGAACACCGTGACTTAGCTTAAATTATAAGTTTGGGGGCTAGAAAGGTAATTGACCCTTACAGTGAAATACTTCTTATGCTTTTATAATTTTATTACCTTAGGTTGCTAACATGTTAGGAATAGTTGAGACTGATAAACCTATCATATTATGATTTAGTATGAGTACCAAAACTATTATTCATCAGTAGGCATCATCGGCCGATTAAAGTTAATTATAATATAAGAATGATAAAGAAGCAAGATAAATATGTTAAGTCAAGACAAAAGGGTAAACCTGAAATAATGCTCCAAAACTATAAATAAAATATAGAAAAAAATATAATGTGAAATAAGGCATAACTAGTAGTACAAGACTGGCCGCTGTAAGCCTGTAAGTGTAGAAAAATAAATAACCCAATGAGGGCTCCCATAAGCCTAATGGGTGTAATCAAAGAAAGTGAATAACCAAAATATCATTAATTAATCATATCACAAGCCATAACCATGAATTCATCTATACCATAAAGTAACATAAATAACCTCTAAATGTCAAACTTGAATCAAAACTCAATATCATCATCATTTATTAAATTTGAATTAAAACTCATAAATCATAAACCGCCATACTTGAAATGAATCTAACATCAACTAACAAGTACCAATATTGCATAAGTATAATGGATGTAACCTCCACAATCTCTATAATAAGCAATTCATTTATGTAACACGTCTAGAAGTCTACGAGGAGCTAGCAAGAGTCTTGGACTAAGGTAGGCTGAAGGGGTTCGCTTTGAATCCCCAAAATTTATTCTAATGAAAATTCTACCGTGTACTAGGCTAAGGTATCTAATTATTGTACTAGATGTCAAATAATCAACTTTTAGGCATAAGATAGCAATTTTACCTAAATCATGTGTAATTAATTCAATTATGTCTAATTTACGATTCCTTAAGAAGCTAAATAATCCAAATTACATTAATTATTCCTTCAATACCTAATTTCCAATTCATATCTACCTTATTATCATAAATATACAATCATTAAGCTCAATCTAGAAGGAAGTTAAAACTAGCCTACCTCAATGCTGAAGAAAGCTCGAAGAAAACTGCTAATTCAGTGAATTTCACTTCTAAGGAGATTTCGCAAGATGCCACACCATCAAAATGATAATCTACTCATCAATACAATAGAAACAACACCCATATTTCACTTTTGTGATTTGGGTCTTAAATTATGTAGAAATCTCATGTGGAGCACACTTGTAAAATTGCACTTTTCAAAATCAACAACACTATAGTACCCCGAATTTTTTCTAAGCTTAATTTCTCCTTGAAAAGGTTAAGGAGTGGCTTCCTAAGTGAGTATCATTTTAACCATATAGAATTTATCTAATTTCGCCAATTTATCATATGGGAAATTTGATAAGCTTTCCATCGATATAAGATTCACCAAAATTTGATGCCCGGGTATGAAGTTATGGACAATTTAAGTCCTAGTCATAAAACAGCATCGTTTTAGTGCTTCGCACATCGTGGAGAGGGTCTATTCGATAATTGTCAAATTCCAGTGGAACTCCGCGATAGTGGCGCGTCGCGAAGGACCCCAATTTCTCAATAGTCAATTTCTAGTGGCCTAGCGCGGTTGTGATGCGTCGCACTGAAGTTCCACATCCCAACCAGTGGGACAACACGATGGCTCCACATCGTGGTGACTCCTAGATTCCCATTTGTAAATTTTCAATGAGCCACCGCGATAGTGGTGCGTCGCAGTGGCCCACAAAATCAGGTTCCCAGTTCAATTTTTTCAGCTTCGTACAGAAGTTAAAAAAGGCACTTTGATCTTTTTCCAAGCCTCTTAACCATGCAAACACCAAATTAAAGTCATTTACAAGCATTCTATGAAGTTTTTCTCAAGTTTTCTCTCAACAAAAACCCTAAGTATCCAAAACCTCTTCCAAAAATCTCAAGAATTTACCATAGGTTTTCTAAATTAAGTCAAGATTCAAGGTTCCCAAGTCAAGGGCTTCAAGAACCCTCATTCAAGAGTACGAATAGAATTCCAAAAGCGAGAGTTCATCCAAAGCTTCTAATTCAAGGTATGTGGGGTTTTAAACAAGGGTAATCCTTTAACCCTTGTGCCCAAAGGCTTATTTCAACTATAATTTTCTGCAATCTATGAGATTTTACATGATATTGAATTAGGATTTTTCACCCATTGTTATTGATTGCAATATCTTGATGTTTCCCATGAATTAAAGCTCAAATAGCATGATTTTTGCATATGTTCTTAAGAAATTGAAGCTGGGTTTATACCCTATGTTGTTACTCCTTGAGAATTTAAGAGTTTCAATGTTCTAGAAATTGAAGTATACGAGTATATTTATATTTTGAGACAAATTTCTGTAACTTTCAGATTTCTACATGAATTATGAATCTATATGCTATCTATTATGCATCATGATGAGTTTTAATTTAAGATTGAATTATAAGTCATTAAGCCCTACTTGAGTCTTGCAATTTTATGAACAATTATACTATAATCACCCATGATTTGAGTATTTTGAGATTATTGAAAAATGTTTTGACCTAATGGTCATAGAGTTTTGAAATCCACTCTACCGCATGAGATTACAGATTTGATTGTTGGGTTCTTATGAATCATAAGATTATTTTGAAAGTTGATTTTCATGAGATGAGTGAGATAAACTAAAGGGATTAGTATTTAGCACTGAGTTGGTTAAGTTACTATGGTTTCTTACCCCAGAACTACGTGCCACCGTGGGTTTGAGATTTTAGGCCTGAGGCCGAGATAAGTGATCACTAAGTTGAGGTTATACTCCTTGGCAAGAGTATGACGCCTCTCCCCTACGTGAGGTTTCTTCCTTAAGAGGACAAAACGTTGGACTCCATGTATCTCGCACGGTTTATGTAGGTTGAGAGAACCTCCCTAAACTAAAGTATTTTCCATTGAGATAGAATATTTTCCCTAAAGCTTTGGGATGAGATAGTTACTAAAATGAATAACTTCTTTGAGTATTTTCCAAAGAAGGAAGTAGTTTTCTCTACTAATATGAGTTGATCACCGGTTTTCAAACCAAAGTTATATGATTTCGAGTTCCAAGTGTTTGAGTTCAAAAGAGTTATAAGTTCTTGAGAATTAAAGAAGTTTTACTCCCTATGATATATTATCTCTTAAACCCATCATTCTTTATTTCACTTTGCACATACTCTAGGAAAGTTCTAGACTTAATATGCAACAAGGAATGTACAAATGACCCCACTCACACATGGCACTTGCTCAAATCAATTCGGACCATTATAGACTCTAAACCAAGCGATAGCATAGATTCAAAACAAAGACAACACCATACAAGTGTCATATAATTGAGCCTAGGTGTCTCAAAAGTAGTTAATTCAACAAAATAAATATGTTTTTACATTCAAAACTATTTGCATCTTCTAATCACACATAGGAACTGGAAATAACATTTCACTTATTCCTAATACAATAATTATTTTAAAATTTACTCCTAAAAATAAAAAAGAAATACTAGGTTCAAATGGTGCACCCTCGGAAAAGAACTAAAAATAAAAACCAAGGGGTTGGTTAAGTGTGCCCCTACTTGACTAACACCAACACAACTAAAAACAACCAAAGAGAAAATCTTTTTGTAATTTTTTAAAATTTAGTCAAAACTAGGGGAAAAAATCCTATTGCAACACTTCTCCCTAAACTATGGGAGGATTCCCCACCCCACACTTAAAAACACACTTTGTCCCCAAAATGTAATTCAAAAGTACGGTTATAAATACTCCCTGGGCCTCTAGGCCTAGCTAGCAGTATTTGTAGTCATCAATGAGGTCTAGTGGACCTCACACGCAATATTTGCCATGCTCCTTAGCTTAGATCTTTGGTACTCAAATTTCTCATCAACTTGTCACTCAAAATAAAAAAAAACAAATATAATATAAAATAAAAAACAAGAAAAACAATATACCTACCTTAACTTGGGTTGCCTCTTAAGCAATGCCTTTTTTAGTTTTGTGGCATGGTCTACATCACTACTCTTGATCCATATTCCTTCAACATTTTCCTCCTACTTGGAGGACATCTTCCCATTATTTTTTGACCTATTGAGTGCTCACTCTCAAGGTCTGCATTTTTATTAATGCCATTCAATTTAGGATCTTCTTTCAGCTTTATGATTTTGGGCTTATTGGGTGATTTAAGCTACTCTATGAGATAGTCTGAAGAAGTTATTAGTGGTTGCACTCCGCTAATCCATACTCATCCACTTCCATGGTTGTGATCATGCACAAATTCTTATAATGTGAATATGGATTGAGTGGTTTGTATACTTCAAAAACAACTTTGTTATCATCCAGTCTCATTGTTAGAATGACCTCTCTAACATCTATTATTGCTCCTCCCATCTCTAGGAATGGACGTCCCAATATGATTGGTACCCTATCATCTGCATCACAATCAAGAACAAAAAATTCAATAAGAATAATAAACTTACAAACCTTAATGAGCAGGTCTTTAATTATTCATTTAGGTTGTACTCTTGCTCTATCCGCTAGTTAGAGCACCACAGTATAGGTCTTGGTCATTCCCTAATTAAGAGTATTAAAAATCAACAGGGGCATTAACTTTATTCTCTCCCAAGTCACTTAATATGTGAACTACCTCATTATCGCTAATATTTATGAGGAGGGTAAAACTTCCTTTGTACTTTAGCTTCTTTGGTATCTTCCTCATTACGACTGAACTGCACTACTTAGAAAGTTTCATTATCTCTATATAATTTAGCTTTGTCTTATTTGTCACCACAGCCTTCAAGTACTTGGCGTACTTAGGCATACCCTATAAAACATCTAATAATGGGAGGTTAATGTGAAGTTCTTTGAACGTGTCAAAGAACTTCTGGAAAACTGCATCCTCATTGGAATTTTTGATATCTTGAGAGAATGGTGTAGGTAGTTCTTACTGTACACACTCAACTTCCTTAGTTTTTGGGTACTCAGACATCCCTACAATTTCAGCATCTTTGGCTGCAATATATATCTCCTCTACCTGCCTTGGGACTAACTCTAACTGTACCTTTATTTTTCTATAAAAAGTATGTCAATGAGATCTTTACCACTCCTCAAGGTGATTTACCTGATTTGGATTCTCTATGTTACTTGGCAAACCCCCTTGAGGTCTTGTATTTTGAGCCTAAGCTAACTCCCAACTATGTCTCTATATTTTTCTTGGTATGTTCCTGACTTTTTAAATTTTTCAACCATTTGTTCTTTATTAGCTGAGATCTTTTTCAATGTTTCTTCAATATTACTGGCCTACATGTTTGGCGGCTACTAAAATGGTTAAGTCTAAACCTGGTTGTTTCCCCACGAATAGTTAGGCTGACTCTGGAACTTGTTGTTATAGTCATTGCCATAGTTAAAATTTCATTTATGTAAACTACCCATAAAATTTACAAACTCTATATTTGTTCAACAAAATTCTATAGAGTGGCCACTTATACCATAAATTTCACACCAAGACGGGGTCTGCTAGACTGTATTTACTTATTCCTAAGGTTGGTTCACACCTAACTTGTAGAACTATGTCATCATTTGATATTATAAGGCTGACAATTGAGCAGCCAAATCTGTGATACTATCCACCTCGATTATTCTGGTAGGATTATCAATGTATTTCTAGACATACCTCCCTGCCATTGAAGATAAACTTGCACAATTTGGTTCAATAATGTGTATAGCTCATTAAGTGTTTCTCCAAAGCTTGACCACCTACAGTTGAATCTAACAAATTTTTTGTTGTATGATTAATAGCTTCAACAAATGTATGAGGTAATACCTTATTAGTTTGTTGATAGTGTGGGCAATCCCTTGGAAGATATTTGAACCTCCCCCAAGCATGATACAAGTTCTCATCTATCTTCTGCTTAATACATAGAATCTTACTACATAACCTTGTCGTCTTGCTCGATCAGCAATATCAGATGAGGAACTTTTTTGCTAGGTCATAATATGTAGTGATGTAGTTTAAATATTCTGCCTTCAACTATTTCTTTGTTTTCCTAAAAGTATGAAAGTGAAAAGAGTGAACCTCATAGAGTCAGTAGAGACTCCAATGGGGATAAAGGTGCCACTGATCTCTAAGAAATTCTATAAATGGACATGTGGATTCTTATTCAACAGTTATGTAAATTTCCCACTACTGTACAGTAACTATACTATGTTCCATTTGAGCTTAAATTTACCTCCAAGTTCCAGTCAACGAATGGCAATGGCAACATTGGTTGCGAGTGAGATTCCCACTTCGCGTATTATACTGTGGGCTGGTTGATCTTAATCTATTCATGAAGGAATAGCTTTTTCCTGATGAATTTAAGGTATCCAGATAGAGAAGTATTTCTTCTCTCCTCAACTGATGTAAGCATCGCTCCAATTTAGGATGTAGGTCAATCAAATCCCTTTCCCTTACCAGCTTTCTGAAGTTTTAGACTTGTACCTATAAATTTAGAAGCTTGAATAAAGTTGTTCGTACTTATGAAATAGAATAGAAAAACTAAAACTAATACTATTGCTCATTTTCAAGTCCCCAACAATGGCACCAAAAACTTGTTTCATCCTAGCGCACACACAAGTGTACCTGGTCACCCAAGTAGTTAAGTCACCTTTAAAATCCAAGTATAGATCCATAAGGACTTGTTCTTAGCAACAATCAAATTGTAGTATTACTATGAAAATTAAACTAGTGCAAGAGTGACCGATAACGTTTGAGATTTGAAAACTTAAGGTAACCATAAACAATGACATAATATAAATTGTTAGAGAAAATAATGTAGATAAATCTAGGGTCAAGATTGTGAACAATACTACTTAACCACACAATCTCATTAGTTCAATTAATTATCTTGGTCGTTAGTTCACAAGGTTGATAACATAATTAGGGAATGATCATCCTCTAATTGTCTATCTAACTTAGACCCACAACTACATCATTGATCGGGGATGTGAGAACAAAGTTAAATGCATTTATATTTCATCTATTATATGAACCAAATGGGGTAAATTAGGTATATTCCTATCCTAAATGCAAATCTTAACTTCAATCCCTCTTCATATAAGATCCCACACCTTACATCCCATATTCTAATCTATTATTCCATCCTTCTAGGCTCACAATAGAACTGTACATTTATCCTAAGGGTTGTGTATCCATAGAATAGTAACCATATGGATATATGAACAACCCAACAATGATGATAAACATAAACCAACTCAAATATAGTCTTTAGTCTTCATGTTTCTTGGCCTCAACCCTGGATGAAGTTGATTGCCACATATAGATTTACAATAAATTGTGATTAAGGAATTCATTTATTAAAACCAAAATTAAACTAAGAGAAATATTAAGAAACCTACCTCCTAAAGTGTATTTCTAGCGCCAAAGGTCATCTTCGGTGTTTACAACACGTCCCAAGTATCCTATTGATAGTTGGAAGCCAATAGCATATTTTGGAATCAATGGTGTATCATGCCGATGTGTTGGTGAGTTAAGGGTGTGGCACACCCTTAATGATGATTCTCATTGGAAATCAATATTTTGTTTGTGTCTAAGGCCGTGGCACGCCCATGTGCCCAGAAATTCTAGATTTCATCCATGTTTACTTTTTTATTAGGCTTTGAGTTCCTCACTTTGTGAATGTTTTTCAATCATCATTAGACCTTATTTTGATCCCGAACATAACTATTAAAATATCACATGTACTTCTATAATATAAAACCCCATTAATTAGTTCTTAAAACACAATAGAATTCAATGAGGTGAACTAGAACAGCACATAGCTCAAGCTAGTAACACTAGTTTTCTTGTCTAAACTCTAAGTGATTATTTTGGTTCTTAACTTGTTTTGAACACACCTTATACATTATAAAAAAGTATTTTAACACTTAGATGATCAATTATATCAATATCAACTCAATGCACACACAAAAAGTCCTCAAAACTAGGCTAAACAAGCATAGATTATGACACTTAGGAGCATAAATCCACCTAAGATCAACTACTATAGTGGACTTTGCTAAAGTTCCCAAATGCTGCTTTAGTAGATTCACCAACTGAGTGCACTAGCTAAAGACTTGGAATTTTTTCAAGTCTCTACCGACCACTCAAAATTTTTTTGAAATATCATACACGTAAAGGAACTATACTACCCTATCAAATTCGATGTTACAGACTCAGTGGCATAGAAGAAATTTCTAAATAAGGTTGATTCAATGAAAAGTGAGTCCCACACTCTTTTGTCATTCTCTTAATTTTTGGCCAATAGCCCAAAATAAGTTTAAAAGCCTTGAGATCCAAACCAAGGGTCTACCTATCCTTAAATAGACATTTAAAAGATGTTAGAATTATTAAAATTAGCATACAAGGTTGTTTGGCTGATGTTTTTTCTTGATTCTAACCAACGAAGACTTTAAAATAGAGAATTGGCTCTAAAAACCAAGCGAATTTCTTAGTAATTGAACTGACAGCTCCAGCTAGTCATAAATGACTTAGGGCAGCTATAGGAAAGCTCTAAATCACAAAAATGAGTGGACATAAACAAAATGCCCTAGAGGGTTTTTATAATGGAGAAGTATAATTACTCTTGAATGGGGTAAAACTCATGATTTTCTCTCAAATATCACACCAAAAATCACTAACATAGAGTCAAAAATTTGTGTTCGTGTCTCCAAAGTAGATGCTTGGCATCCAGGTAGGCTAGGTTTAATTGAGTAGAATAGACCTGGGTTACAAAATATATGCATGACATAGATTAATGGGAGATTTCATGCGTAAGACTATGGGCATGGTTTTGGGGTGGATAAAAATTATGATTCCCAATTATTTAAATGAAAATTGATATTATGTGTGGTATTGAGTTTGTGATATGAATTTTTATGTAATATTATTGATGTTATCCAATTATGAATGATGGTAATGGTGTTATACCCAAAAAATTATGTTAGAATCTAATGAAATCTAAATTAGAGGTGCTTGGTGTTGGTGGATTCAGAAGAATCTATAGTGGTAACCTGAGAAATGGTAGCCATTGATAAGGTTTTATTGTTAATATTAAAGGTTGTATGTATTGGTGTGAACCATAGATATTTCAAATCATATCTAAGACCTCACCTGTTATACGAATTATAGGTGATAGTTTGATGTAGTTGAAACCCAACTTGATTTATATGTGTGTGCTAACTATTTCCTCATATACTTGTACAATACCTGTTCAAAGAAAGTAAAGAGTTAGATGATATCCTAAGTGTTAATTACATATAGTGAGGTTATATTACAAATTTGCTGGTTGTACAAATGTGGTTGCTTATTTTCATTGTGGTTGTGTTTTCTATTATATCTGATGATTGTTATAATATACTAGTATTTGGAAAATTTTATGGAATATATATTTATTATTATGGGATGAATCGGTACTTATACTCTTTCTAGCATTGGTTAATATAAGATTGGCAAACACTAAATGTTTGAGATTTTTGGAACATGCACAAGAGCTCGACCCTTGCAGGTCATGGAACTATTAGCTTATGTATACAAGGTGTAGGTGAGTGTGACACTTCCTTGACTGGACCAGGTTATATATTGACTTGTTTATATTTGGTTTCTTATATGAAATAGGTTTATTATTATCTTTATTGGTATCGTTAAATTGGGTCTTTGAGTGGTCCGAGCTAAAATTACAAGTAATTGGCATATCTTATTTGTTGTCTACTTATATATTTGAGGCAAGTTATAACTTATTATTGTTGATCCGTGACTTTTTGACTTGATTAATGTTGGTAGTCATGTTATTGACTTAGTTTTTTGTCTATATGCACTTGTGATTCACTAAACTTTACGGGTTTTGTTTGAAAAAGGATAAGTGGTACATACTTAATAAAAATTTAATTATTATCTGTTCATGGTTGTACTTGATTGCCTGGTTATGGTCATTTGTCTATAGGTTGACATTGTTAAGATTAATTAAGCGAAATGTTATTGTCCTACTTAGTTAACTTTTCATAATCCTTATTTGTATTTCCAACTAGGTAGGCGTTAACCCATAACTAGGGTAATGAAATACAAATAAGTGTTACTTAAGAGTCTGAACTGACGGGTTGATAAAGGTTGGAAACTATCATAGTTATGTATGGTTTATTTCATAATTTACTGAGAGTTTAATGCATGCTTAAAGGAGATGAACTTATGGGAAGGCAGTGCATTAGAATTGAATATGGTGTGGAAGTTGGCTTATGATAAAGTGAGAGTTTCAAGAGATAAGGGACGTAATGAATTAAAGGACAGAAGGTAATGAATAATAAACTTTTTAGGTTCATGTTTTTCCGTCCATATTCATGTGGTGTTTATATGGTTCAATTTCAGTCAACCAGTGATGCTTACCAGTATGTGTTGTTTGTACTGATACTACTCTTGTTATACCCTTTTTGGGGGTATAGTCTAGCTGCATGGTTAGTAGATGTTTCATACTTAACGTAGCAGAGATCTTCAATAGCTTCTATCATTGCCTCTTATGGTGGAAGATGGGTCATATATATTTTCTAAATTCCCTTGTTGTAGTTCCTGTACCTGTTTATACTGGATCTTTGGGCAGAAAATATTTCCTTTTGGTATTCATTAAAATTGTTACTAGGTTGAGATATATTGAAAGATTTATTAATTTTTTATGACTTTTGCATGTTTTCAAATTGGGTGGTAAGAGTTCACCTATCTAGGTGGATCCTAGTAGGTTCCCGAAGGATCTGGTTATGTAATACCCCAAAAATTTAAGTTATGACTAGAACCATGCTTTAAGTACATATAGGATCAAAAATCAGGTTTTAACAGTTTTGGAAGTGATTTTGACAAGTACTAAGGCTGGAAGTAACTCCTAGCTCATGGCCAAGCCAAAATCTTCCTAACCAATTGATTCCTAGAGAAATATCTTGCTATGGTCAACTTCAATTGAGCATAACTTCTAGATTACGAAGCATTTTTTAACTCAATACCCACCAAATAATATATATATTGAATTATCTTTTCAACATATTTAGTTTTGCCTTAATCTGGTATTAATAAAAAGTTATGGGCATTTTAGTGAAGCATTGTCCAGCAGTTAGATGTCACTAGCCAAACCACGATCATGGTTACATTATACAACTGTTCAATGGTCTCGTCTGATCAATACAGCCCAAAACATCTGAAAGTTAATAGTTATACCTTCCAAACATGATATGGAACCACAGCCATACTTTAAAACCATGATCTTAGGCATGATCGTGAATCCAAAAGTTGACCCGTTTGGAACCCTAAACATACGAATCAAGGTACAATCATTGGTAGGTCCCATTATCATACCAAGGAACTTATTACATGTTTATATATCTCACATCCATCTCTTATCTACTAACACCATCCACGATCATGGGAAAGTCACGTACGTCTCTCGCAATAGCTTTTAAGTAACAAATTTCAAGAGGGTACATAAGTCTTTTCTCAATCTTTTAACATCAAAACTACAGTGTTTAAGTTATTTCAAGGATGATTATTAAGGTTACTATTACCTTAATCCTTTATTATCATTAAAATATTTAGCACTTAGTTTCAAAACATAAAAGGGAGGTAATTTCTTTCTCCAAGGCAGAGCTAGGGTTCATTTTATTCAAGATTCAAATTTCAAAGATTCTTTAGGGTTATCATCTCCAGATATGTGGTATTTCATCAATGGGTATCCTTTCACTCGTTGAGTCCTAAAGTTAAAACAATTCTTTAGTTCATTTCCTTCTTCATAAATTAGGGTTTAAAGATGTCAAATTACTTGATATCTAAGTCCCTTAGTATTATTCAGTTGTAATCCATGTCTTACCATGAAATTTAGTGCCATTTCATATCTATAATCATAAACCCTAATTATATTATGAAATCCATAATATTGGACTTGAATTATTAAATTCCTTAAATTCACTCGGATTATAAAACTGGCATAATAGTTGCATTTTTTAGAGATAGTGGGTTATGAACACCCGATGACCTAGGATTTCATGCACATATTTATGGGTGTAAGATCCTCAAACTTACATGTTTTAGAATGCTTTTTAATGTATTTATTTTAATTCCTTAGATTATTATTATCATTGAGCATTGGAGTTGTCAGTGTCATTAAGTTGAGAGTAATGCTTAGCATCGAGTGGACGCAGGGATGAATTCTCACTCGTCGGTTAAGATGCAAACTTCAGTAGAAGTACATAAGTCCTAGTATTATGTCACCACTGTAGGTTTTAAAGGGTCACTAATTAGATCAGGCCTAATGCCTTAGTTCTTTCAAACATTAGTTTAGCAGATCCACACCAGACAGTCTTCGTACCCTTGACAAGGTACTGACACCATTCCATATGGGGTTATAGGTTGGACCCCGATTAGCTCATATTAGGGTATGTAAGTTATTAATATCTAGCACAGTCCATAACTCACAGTTTAGATTTATATACTTGTATGACCTTGTATTTAGTTATTTAGTTTATTATATAATAAATGTGTATTACTTGGTCTTGCATCATTTGACCATGTTACATACTTCATATTCAGCCTATATCAGTTATTTCCTATATCACATATTCAGTACATCTAAAGTACTTATTCTATACTTTATTTTGTGCTATATTGTCTCATAATATTAGTTCTAACACTCAGTATCCAGATCACACTTAGTAAGATCTTATACCTCATTAGCAACAGTACTTTGGTGAGTCCTCATCATTCGAGGACTAGTATCAGTATTTCATTTTTTATTTCAGTTTTAGATAGTTAGAGTTAGCTGGGGGCTTATCCTAGCAACTTAACTTATTTAGAGGCTTTTAGAAAGTCAGATAGATTTTAATTTCAGTTGTACTGGTTGTTCAGATATTGTCTTTTGGGGCTTATTTTCCTAACTTATTACCTAGATTTAATATTTCCATAATGGTGTGTCTTAGTTATTTTAAGTACTCTTATAGTCATGAGCCAAGGGTTAGCTTGGGCTCACTTGTGACTCTAAACATCATGTTACGATTAGGGGGTAGTCTCGGGTCATGGCAAATTAGTATTAGAGGATCAAGTTTAAAGTTTCCTAAGGTGTTTATAAGTCGCATACAATAGAGTCATATTCATGGGTGTGAAGCGCACCCCACTTATGAGTGTGAGGCTATGAGACATTTTAAGTAAAGTTTTAATTCTTTCATATTCATATCATTCAATAGTGTGTGAACTCTATTAAAACCTTCTTCTAAATCATTCTCTACACAATTATAGATATGCCTCTAAAGAGAACTAACAGAAGAAGTAATGGTAATGATAATGGTGCTGATGATCAGCAATCACCACCACCAACCCAAGCAAACCCATTGAATGAACAATTCTCACATGCTGAATTAAGGGTTGCTTTCACAACCTTAGCCCAGTCCATGACCATCTAGAATAACCAGTTGGCTATTGCACTAGCCAATCTAGTAATGAATATGGTAGCAGCAAGAGTTCAAGACTTTACTTGAATGAAACCTCCATCATTTTCTCCATCCAAGTATGAAGAGGATCCACATGAGTTCTTAGATAGTATTTATAAAGTTACGGAGATCATAGGTGTTACCCCATCTCAAAGTGCTAAGATGGCTACTTATTAGTTCCAAGGAGTGGCTCACACCTAGTATAAGAAATGGAAGGATGATAGAGGTGTACATGCAGGACCATTAGAGTAGAAAAAGTTTGTTGTTGCATTCTTGGATAGGTTCTTCATACTTTGTTAAGGGAAGTCGAGCACATAAATTCATAAATGTGAAGCAAGGCAACATGAGTGTGAAGGAGTTATCTCTTAAGTTCACTTAGATGGCAAGTTTTTCTCCGGTTATAGCTGTTGACTCCAGTGCTTGTATGATCAAGTTTGTGTCTAGTATTTCTAAAGAGGTGGTCAAAGAGTGTAGGATCATTATTTTGGTTAAGGAAATGGACATTTCCAAGTGAATAGTTCATGCTCAATATATTGAAAAAGAGAAAATCAAAGAGAAGAAAATGGAGAGAAAGAGGTCCAAAACAACTTCAATTTCTCTCTATAGAGGCCAAATGGTGGAAATCATTCTCAGCTTTGCCAAAAATCTTCGGCTCCAACTCCATCTTCTGCTAGTGCTCCAGATCCTAAGTTCCAAATAAAGCATCAGGAACTGAGTCCCAGGGTAGTGTGATAAATATTTGTAACTTTTATGACTCGATACTAATGTGTAGTGCTAACAAGATGTTTAGAACCATAAGTGATTCCAAGATAACCCATGGCACTGGTATAATACATGAGCAATTAATTAAAACATATATTAAGATAAACTGACTAAACAAAAACATAATCATGGAATAAACTGGTTTGATACATTTACTACTACAAAGTTTATTTATGACATCTATATTCTGAAAAGAAAGAGAAACTAATTATGGAGACTCTAACCGACTATCTATGAATCCTATACTAATACTAACTATAGTTAATAGGTATATGTCCCCCAGCTATCCCAAATAAATACATATGAATAAGCAAATGAAATACTAGAACTATAATTGTCTTGAGTCCTTGAAGCAAAAGAACCCATCATCTGCTAGCTGGATATTATAATCATCATGACCATGATCTTAATAGTAAGAACCTAAATTGCATCATATGAAAATATAGGCAGAAGCGGCATGTGGTCAATACTTTTGAATGTACTGAGTATATGAGATATGCACTAGTCATGAAAACACTTAAAACATGCTTTAAAACTAAGGACATAAGCCATTTGTTGAAATATTCTTTTAAAATATATAGTACATAAAAGTTGTGAGGCATAGTGAAATATCTAGATCATGAGCAAGAATATTTTTGTAAACTGTAAAAGCGTAGATATTTGATATGATTTAAATTTAATATGGACTATGCTGCAAAATCATACTTAATTCTAATTGAAAACAAAAAGATGAACTTGAGTACAATGACCTTATATTAATTACACATAAACCAATATGCGATGATAATCTAAAGAAAATTATAGTTTAAAAGAAAGTAAAACTCAACTAGGGGTCATGTATAAATACTGAGTCTAAAATTAGGGGGTGCAAACTGATGCAATGACCAAGTAAAATGAATATATAACTGATCAATGTAGTACTGATTAAACTAATTATAAGGTCATGGAAAAGGGCTCAATATACCTTGTGAGGGTATAAAGGTTGATCTGACATGGTACCACTAAACTAATTTCCAAAGGAATAAGGTGTCAAGCCTGGTCTAATGGGTGACCCTTTGGTGCCATAGTTTTGGATCTTAGGGACTTCTATTAAAGGTCTCATCCTAACTGATGGGCAGCCTATCATCCCTGCATCCACTCAGTGCTAAGTACTACTCCCAAGTGGTTATAAGTTGATATACTAAATAGCTCAATAATACTGATGTTCTGAGATTGAAGTATAAATATTTTATCTAAGAGAATTCTAAATCATGAAAATCAAAGAAATGAGTATTTATAAATACATGCATGAACTACTAGGTGATCGGGTGTTTATAACCTGCCATATTTGAGGAATGCAACTAATAGTTATAATTTTGTAATCAAAAGGAAAAAAAAAATTCATCACACAAGTATAAAATAATAAATACCAATATACTGAGGATCCATAAAATGAAAAGTATGTAAATATAATGAATTTATAGGAACATATGTCATGGTAAACTAATATAGACTAAAATTCATTAAATAATGATAAATAATGCTTAATAATCTTGAAAATTGATGCATCTTATATAGTTTGATCATTAATTTGAAATCTTAAGTAATATCACGAAAATCATGAATGAATATGAGAATGATGTGAATACTATAATGCAAATATAAAAAATGATGAATAATTATTAAAACATGCTCATGAATGAAAACTATATCTGGGAGAACTGATTTTAAGCTTGAGGCCATAATTGGGCAAAAACCCTGGTTCATGGGAATCATCAAATTCATAAATGAAAAATCATAATTTGGGCATGAGGATGAAATTAGATCCTCATGAATACCCACATACTTTATTACTTTTGATTCTTGAACTAAAGTTTGGAGGATTTGAGCTTGAAGATGAAGAACCCTTTTTTGCTTTGGAGAAGAAAAGTCGCATGCTTTTCATATTTATCTGGGTAATTTTATGTGTTGTGAAGTGAATGAGGGATTAGGAGTAGTTTAGGCTTTATATTAAGCCGTTGGATAACTTAAATAATGTAGTTTAGGGGGTTAAAAGGTGGGAAAAGACTGAAATTCCCCTTCTAAAAAAGTTGTAGAAAAATCTAATTTTGTACGCCAACCAGACCCTCTCGTGATTATGGTACCCGACCACAATTGTGGTATTGAATCGTGGGTTCTATGGGGTCTTTTCCAATCTCTAAAGTTGATCAGACGAGCTCATTCCATGATCGTGTAATCCAACCACAGTCCTGGGATCCTGATCGTGGTATGGGTTATCAAATTTGATAGCTTGACAGTACTCTAGTAAAATAATCATAACATTTTACTTTGATGTAGAATTAAGGAAAAACTTGATGCATTGGAAAAATAATTTAAATATGTATTAGTTTGTCATCAATTATTTCAATAATAATTTAAAATATGGTATTTGGGCTCATTTTAAGTTTACTATAGTAAGATTCTTCTTAAGAAATCAATTGATAATAGAGGTTCTGACTTAGTCATGTGCTAGGAGTTACTCGTTGCCTTAATACATGTCTAAATCTAGTATCATATCAACAAAACATGTGTTTGATAATATATTTACTTAAAGTAGGATTCTAATCTTAGCTTAAATTTTTAGGGTGTAACAGTACCAACTATGTAGGGAAAATTGTTGTAAGAACCACAAGGGTAAGTATACAGATGGTAGTGATTTTTGTTTTGGGTGAGGAAATCCAGGCCACAGACTAAGGAAATGTCTAATGGCTTTATAAAAAATTAGGTATTCAAGTTAGCGGAGTCAATATAACTCTTAAGCAACTCCAGTAGGCCGCCTGACTCAGCAGGGTGCCTCATCTAGTGATGCTGAAGGGCAGCATTAGAATAGGTTCTATTCCTATAACACTCGAAAGGATCATAAGGGTTCTCCTTATGTAGTCACCGGTACATTATAGGTCTTCTATATTCATATTTATGCATTATTAGATCCTAGAGCCACACTTTATTTTGTAACTTCCTGAAATTCTTTTAGAACCTTTCCCAGTCTCTACTACGATTGGTGATTCAGTCATAGCTAAATGGGTATAAAGAAATTTCCCAGTCATAATTTCACAGAAAGTCACCTTAGTCAACCTGCTAAAGCTAAGCATGGTAGATTTCAATGTCATTCTTGGTATAGATTGGATACACTCTTCATATGCCTCTATATATAGTAGGAAGACAGTATTCAAATTCCAGTTTCAAAATAAACCAATTCTAGAGTAGAAGGGTAGTATGTCAGAGCCTATGGGTCAGTTCGTGTCTTAGCTTAATGCTAGAAAGTTAATCTCTAAAGGGTGAATCTATCATCTTGTTAGGGTTAAGGATTTAAAATCCAAAGCCCTGACTTGTGAGTTAGTTGCAGTGGTAAGTGAGTTTCCAAAATTGTTTCCAAAAGATCTACCTAGAGTTACTTTTGAAAGGGAAATTAACTTTGAAATAGATCTCATTCTAGATACCTAACCTATTTCAAATCCACCCTACAAAATAGATCCAAACAATCATAATAAGTTGAAGGAATAGTTGAAAAACCTCTTATAAAAGGGTTTTATTCTTCCAAGCATCTCTCCATGGGGTGCTCCAGTTCTTTTCATGCACAAGAAAGATAATTCTCTCAGAATTTGAATCGACTACCACCAGTTAAACAAGGTCACATCAAGAATAAGTATCTCATAACAAAGATTGATGAGTTGTTTGACCAACTTTAAGGCTCAAGTTATTTCATTAGGATAGACCTCAAATCAAGCTATCATCAACTCAGAGCAAGAGAACGTGACATTCTGAATACATCCTGCAACTTTGGGATATGGTCACTTCAAATTTATTTTTATGTCTTTGGGATAACGAATGCTCCTGCAACTTTTATGGACTTCATGAACAAGGTGTCCAAGACATACATAGACATGTTTTTCATTATCCTTATTGATGATAACATCATTTATTTTTAAAGTAAGGATGAACACGCAGACCATTTAAGGATTGTCTTTAGACTTTCAAAGATTGCCAACTATTCTCTATGTTCAGCAAGTGTGAATTCTAATTGAAATCAACAACATTCCTTGGTTACATTATTTCTAGTGAAGGTATTCAGGTTAATCTCTAAATTATCAAAACAGTTAGGAACTGGCCTAGACCCATCTTTCCAATAGATATCAAGAGTTTCTTGGGATTAGATGGTAACTATAGATGGTTTGTTGAAGTATTTTTCTCTATTGGTTATATCATATCTAGGCTGAATTAGAAGAAAGTAAAATTTTAGTGGTCTGATTCTTATAAGAAGAGTTTTCGGGAGTTGAAGGCTCGACTCACCATCACTCCAGTTCTGACTCTACCCGAGGGCTCAGATGATTTTGTGGTTTATTATAATTCTCTAAGAGTTGGTTTTGGTTATGTGTTGATGTTGCAGGTCAAGGTTATAGCATATGCCTCTAGACAACTCAAGCCTTTTGAGAAGAAATACCTAACTCATGATCTTGAGTTGGCCGCAGTTGTTTATGCCTAAGGATTTGGAGTCACTACCTCTATCCAATTTATGTTGATGTGTTCAGTGATCACAAGAGTCTTCAATATATTTTTAGTCAGAAAGATCTAAATCTTCCTTAAGGGAAATGGCTAGATTTCTTGAAGGATTATGATATTAGTTTCTTGTACCATCCGGGTAAAGTCAATATTGTTTCTGATACTATTATATTATTAATGGAAATTATTTTTCATATAGAGATAATAAAAAGGTGTTAGATTGAAAGGTTCACAGGTTAGCCATACTGGGAGTTTTGCTACTTAATTCAGTCAAATATAGTATTTTAGTTCCGAATAGTTTAGAATTCTATCTAATAGAGGATGTGAAAGAAAAGTAAGATAGTGATCCTCTTTTTCTTTGTTTGAAATAAGCGATATAGATTCATAAGGTTAAGGTCTTTTCCCAAGAGAAAGATAGTATTCTTCGCTATCAAGGTAAACTATGTGTCCTTAACGTAGATGAATTGAGAAAGCAGATGCAATTATAAGCCCATGGTTTTTGGTATTCTATTCACCCAAGAGCCACTAATATGTACCGTGATTTATGGGAAGTCTTTTGTAGAATGGCGTGAAAAGGGATATCGCAAAATTTATAGCTAAGTGTAATACCCCGATCATTTTTTAAGCCAAAATTCATCTTTTGAGTGGATATATATGATTTCTAAAGTGATTAATGTTTAAAACATAATGTATTTCTCTAATTTCTACTTCTTGTCATGTAAATCATTGAATAAGCTTTCCATCTATACTAATTTCATTGAAATCCAACTTTGGACGAGGGAGTTATAGTTGTTTTACTCAGCGCTATCGGATCGCCTAGCTTGACGGTCGACCTGGCATACCATCAGGTCCCTGGTGGACCGTCAAGTGCCCTGTCAAGCCAAGGCAATGACTCCTTTTTCAGGCCATCGTGCGACGGCCAAGTTGGTGGACCGTCAAAAAGTTGACAGACCGTCAAGGGGTTCGTCAGCTCGAGACAGAATGTCTCATTTCTGGCCCTCAAGTGACAGACGACTTGGTGGTCCGTCAGTTTCATGACGGACCATCACTTCAACCGTCACGTCGAGGAAGAATATTCCAGCTAGTGCACTTAAGTGACGGACGATCTGGTGGACCGTTAAGAGACTTGACGGACCGTCAGATCAACCGTCACAGGCACCGATCAAAAAATTTTAGCTTTTTCAAAAGGGCATTTTGGTCATTTCCTCTCCTTGTTGCCTTATATATACATCAAAGTAGTAAAGAGAAGATCATTTTCTCCTATTTCTCTCCAATTTCTCCAAGAATTTTCTAGAAAACTAGGGTTTCCTCTCAACCCAAAAATCAAAACTCCTTCCAAGAAATTCAAGGATCTTCTATAGATTTCTCCAAGTTATCCAAGAATTAAGCTCCCCTAGTCAAAGGCGTCAAGGATCTTATCTCAAAAGTGTAAGGAAAAAGTTCCAAACAAGTTTCTACATCTCTAAAATTATAATCCAACGTATGTGGGGCTTGAACAAGAACACTCCTTTCGTTCTTGTGCCTAAAGATTTACTTTCTATTATTGATTTACATGATTTTGTAAGTGGATTTACACCCAAATTTATTTATTTATGATTTATGAGATTTGAGTTTAATAAGTTTGATATTTATGATTATTTCACCACCATGTTTCTTAAATTGAGAATTTATTCCATGAAATGTACATTGTCATTACGTAGTGATGATTTCTAAGTGATTTAAGACAAGTGTCATGAGTTATGCCTTTCTATGAGAAATTTGACTATTGAATATGTATCGATATTTGAGATTGAAAGTCAAGAATGAGTCCTATGATGTTTCCTTGAAGCTTTTGATATTTGAAAATGATTCAAAAAGCAAATGTACTTGATGTTGAGAAAGATTGTGTTGAGTTGAGTCAGGTTAGGAATCCACAAGATGTTTATGATTTACATATGAGATATATATTTATGTTTTCGTCTTTAAAATAGACCAATGAGTTGATATTGATTAAGGTATATTTCCGAACGCGTTCTGAGCTGAGTTTGGGAGGAGTATTTAGCATCGAACTGGAATTATGGTATTTCCCCAAAACTACGTGCCACCGTAGGATTGATGTTGATAATTGTGGGCCAAAGTCCGAGTATGGGATTTTAATAACGAGATTGAGGTTGTACTCCCTGGAAAGAGTATGACACCCCCGCCAATGTGGTGTTCTCTCCTTAGGAGGGCAAAATATTGGACTTCATGCGGCTCACATGGTGTAGTTATGTCGGCTATAAAAAACACCCACGTCCATAATGATCTAAGTACCATAAGGTACCGAGTCACTCTAAGTCATGAGTCAAAGAGTTTGAGTTGATTTAAATGATTTATGAGATTTATGAAGCATATGTTATTACTGATGGCTTCCGAAAATGATGTTTTAGATAATTCAAGCAAAGAGAGTTATTATTGTCAGCATGCATGATTTTCTTATACATTTATGATATTATTTAAAATGTTGCGTCCACCCCCACATACTCAGTACAATCCCAAGTACTGACTCTCATACTCTTTTGTATTCTATATTTCCTCATAATATAGGTTCAAGTCTCAGTCTCAGCAGTGACAGTGATCTTTGAGTACCTTCATCTACATTTCTGTGGTTGGTGTCCTCATAGTTCGAGGACCAGTGTCTCCGATTTTGTCTTGTTAATATATGGCTGTTTACTTTCAGTTCAGTACGAGTCAGTTGGGGATCTGTCCCAATGGCTCTTCAATCTTATGTAGTAGAGGCTTTTTCAGACTAGTGTACCAGTGTGTACAGAGATTTTGGTATTTTATTTGTACAGAGCAGTATTACTTCGTATTTTAGTATGTTCATGACATGGTTATTACTTTTTATCTTATCATGATTTTCGTTATAATGAGTTCTGAAAGTGATGACAGGCTTACATGTGACGTCTCGGGATAGGTTCTTATGGCGTTACACTAATTGCCCAAATTCCAATAGGTTAAGGTTGAGTACCACGGACCTGGTGGTACGTTTCAAGATCCTACTAGGAAGTGAGAGGTAGTGAATATGGACTTCATTATAGGATTTTCTCGTACTCATCGATAGCATAATTCTATTTGGATTATCATGGACCAAATGACTAAATCAATTCATTTTTTGCCTGTTAACATTTTAAATTCAACTGAGGACTATACTAGACTTTACTTTAAAGAGTTGGTAAAATTGCATGGAGTCCCGTTGTCTATCATTTCAGATAGAGGTACTCAATTTACCTCTCAATTTTGAAAGTGTTTTCAGAAGGTTCTTGGTACCTAAGTTCATCTTACTATAGCTTTTCACCTGCAGACAGATAGTCAGGCAGAGAGGACTGTTCAAACCTTAGCGAATATGTTGAGGGCGTTTGTGGTTGATTTTAGAGGTAGTAGGGATGATCATTTACCTTTGATTGAGTTTTTTTTCCAATAACAGTTAACGCTCCAGTATTCAGATGGCCCGGTTTGAGGCACTTTATTATCACAACCCAAACCAGGGCCTGGCCATGATGGGTATCTCTCGAATCAAAAGCATTCACCAAAAACAATACAAACTCTCCATGTAGCTAATCCTACAAAGGCATTAACATATAAAATAGGGGTTAGTAATCCTATTTTCTTGTCACTACTCTCTTTTTCGAACATCAACCTTTCTTTCGAACAAGTTGTGTTTTAAGGCATATCCTCTATGTTTGTAACCATGAGAATGCAAGATAAGCGAAGAGAGTATGATGTAAACAAATCAATGCATAATGAATTCAAAACCCAAAGTGATAGATTGTATGCTACAAGGCTTCCATAACCCTAACTAACAAACTTAGCTACTCATGAATAAAACGAAAGGAATCATAAATATATTCATCATACCAAAAACTAGAAGATGATCTTGGTGTGCAAATACTGAAAACAAGAGAGAAAAATGTTTCTCTCTCTCTCCTCAAGCTAAGGCGCCTTTCTCCTCTCTCAGAATAATACAGAATAATCAATAATCAATAAAAATTCAGCAATTAAGTCTTTTAATAATCTCTTCTCTCATAATTTCATTCTAAGTCCCTAAGCTAATTATAAATGACAAATTAGTCTTGGACATAGTTTCTAGGCGCCACATTTGGTCCAGATTGCTACTCTCTCTTGTGTCATATTTCATCCACATTCCATAGTCCCATTATGTCTTCATCTACCTCATTAATACCTGAAATCATGCTAATCACATCGGTTAGCTCAATTACATAGAAGTAGAGTAAAAACATAAGAAACTAGACACTTTGTTCTCTAAACTTAGCTAAAATATGGATAAATTATGGTGCTTAGGCGTATAAATACACCCAAGATCACCACCCCACACTTAAAGCTTTGTTCGTCCTCGAACAACATATCTATTTATGCATACTACACAAGCCTTATCACCCATAAAGGAAGACAAGATGCTCAAATAGGCTCACACAACAATTATGAACAAAAAGTAGATTCAGGAATCATTACTAGAGACAACCTACCCTCAAGAATAGACTTATTAAGTGGGCAACTTCATGCATACCATTTAAGCAAAGAAATCATATAAATTACCCAACCTTTATCAACCATGTGCCCTCACGACTAGAAAGTTACCCATAATCACTCTCAATCATGCAATTTCTAACAAAATGGGTATAAGAACCAAGTTGTGCTCACTCTCACAAAGAATTCTCAAATTACAACTGATGGTCATATGTTTGCCCTTAGTGTAATACTCCACTAATATCAGAATGCTAAGATTAGGATCAAATAGTTCTTTTATGGGTTGTAATGTAGGCTAAAGGATGGGTAGGAACTATTTTGGCCAAAAATAGTGACTATCTTCCCTAAGAGCTTTAATACACTATATTATGCAATTAAGACCAATCTTTAACAACCAATTTCCAATTCTGCTATCTTCACAGATTTGTTTTTCACCCCAACTCGTTAAGCTTAATTAATAACACTATGGTGGGACTAAGCAACCCTTTCAAATAAATTATTAAATTCTTTAAATTCACTCAAATTAAAAAAAACTGGCATAATAGTTGCATTTTTAAGAGATGGTGGGTTATGAACATCCGATGAGTTAGAAATTAATGCATATATTTCTGGGCATAAAATCCTCCAGCTAACATGTTTTTGAATTCTTTCATATAATGCATTTATTTTTAATCTTCAGATTATTATTATCATTGAGAATTGTAGTTGTCAGTGTCATTTAGTTGGGAGTAGTACTTAACACTGAGTAGACGCAGGGATGCAGGCTCACCCGTCAATTAGGATGAGACCTTTAGTAGAAGCCCCTAAGTTCCAAAACTACAGCAGTACTATAGGTTCTAAAGAATCACCTGTCAAACTAGGCTTGATACCTTAGTCCTTTCAGACATCAGTCAGTATTGAACACCCTTCAAACTAAGGTTACATATTGGACCCCCATCAGCTCATATTAAGGAATGCCAGTTATTAATAGCTCCCATATTCCACATCTCACAATTCAAATTTAGATACTATCATGAGCTTATATTTAGTTATCTAGTTTGTCATGTCGTACATGTTTATTACTTCGTATTTCATTATTTTACTATGTTACATGCATGACATTCAGCCTATATCAGTTATTTTCTATCTCACATACTCAGTACACTCAAAGTACTGATTCTGTACTTTTTTATGTTATATTATCTCATAATATATGTTCTGACACTGAATATCCAGATTGTGCTTAGTACAATCTTCTACCACATCAACAATGGTACTTTGGTCAGTCTTTATGATTCGAGGACTAATATCAGTATTTCATTTTTTTTGCTTATTTCAGTTTTAGATGGTTAGATTTAGCTAGGGGCTTGTCTCACTAACTCGTCTTATTTAAAGACTTTCAGACAGTCAGTTAGATTTTATTTTTAGCTTTATGGGTTGTTCAGATATTTTCATTAGGGGCTTACTGCCTAACTTATTACCTAGATTTATTGTTTCCACATTAGTGAGTTACAATTATTTTTAGTATTCTTAGTGCTATTTAATATTTCTGCATTAGTGAGTTTTAGTTATTTTAATATTCTTAGTGTCATGTCAGGTCATGGCTTAGCATAGGGTCACTTGTGACTATAAGCACCATGTTACGACTAGGAGCTAGCCTCAGGTTATGAAAAGTTAGTTGAATATTGACACAACTTCATCCAACATAAGAGAATTTTCCTACAACGACATATTGTAGGTTTCCTAACACATTCATTTCATTAACTTCTTGATCAATCCATTTAACTACAGGAATTTCATCAACAAAATCAGTTTTTGTAATTGAATATTGATTTGTAGTGATTTATTTATCACACTTGAATTCATAAGAGGTGAATAATCACCAATAGGGGTGGGAGGTTCTTTGGGGATAGAGGGGATTTAAAGGGGGAGTTTAGTGGAGGGAATTGAGATTGGAAGCTATGGAAGGATCTATCCAGGCACCGGCTATGTAGAGGCTATGATTTCTATGCTAAAACTTAAAAACTTACACTTATGTAACAATGACCACCCTTCGTAAAAATATGAGTGTATTGGTTATATGTGGATTCTATCCTAGAACTTAAACTTTTAGCACCTATGTAACAATTAAAAGTGATAGTTTCGTGGTCAAGGATGCTCAAAATATCCAAACATTTATTGATTTGATTCTCATGTCCCACATTTGTGTTATTGTTTTCTGAATAAAGTATGTGTAAGAAAATATTCATCATCACTTTGGTTAATTTTAAATTTTTTGAAAAAAAAAAAACTAATGGAAGGTGACAATATGAGATCCAAAAACTGATGGAACTTGTGACTTTAGCTAATACCTTAATCCAATTTTGTTTATTAGGGTGCCTAGTTAAATATATAATAACTTTTTATAGTATATACACATTTATCCTAGATATTTTAGAACTTAACAGGGTCACCGAACCACCACCTCCCCCCCCCCAAGGTTACATGTCGGTCTTCCTTTAGTTAATTGAGGCAGTTTTTTGTCTCATAAAATAGTGAACTCATAAATTTGACCCAAAAGTGTAAAATTTGATTCCTCAAACTTGTTAATCATATATTGTTTTAGAAAAGACATAAAGTCACCATTAAACTTGTTTGAAATTTGTAAAAAGACATTTTAACTTTGTGGATGAACTATTACCCCACAAAACTTGTAAAACCATTATAAATGGATCATTTTGACTGAATTTCAGCCTAGGTTTGTGTTCCATACAAATGAGGCGAGTGAATGAGAAAAATTAAATGCAAGAACAAATGAAAAACTGTCACGTGTCAATAACTTTTCAAATTCTTTTTAAAATTCATTTTCTCTTCCATCTTCCCCAAATCTTTATTGATATGCAATTGAAGCTTTGGAAAAAAAATTAGTGACCACCTTAGACTCTCTCATGTTGCTTTGATTCATGAGATACTTTAAACACCCATTTTCAAATTTGTCTTTCTCTTTTTTTTTTTAAAATAACTTTGGGCATGAACCTTTTATTTAGTAAGAGCAAAAAGGAACCTGTACAAAATAAGACTCAAGTAAGCCCAAAATAAAAATACCAAAAAATAAACTAAGCCCAATACATTGTGGATCAAGAGCTGAAAATCTTGATCCTCTATAATATGTCCAAATAGGGTTTCCAAAGTTGAGATCTTCCAACACTCCTCTACAAATGGCACTGTTGGAAGCTCATTTCAATGCCACCTTCAATCTGCTCTAGATATAGGTTATCAACCTCATCGATGATCAACTCAAGATGGAGCTCTTCTTGTTCAGCTCATAAAGGTATTACTCTTTTCCTATCTTTAAAGATTTATTGATACGCGGTTTCTCTTAACCCTTCTTTCTGTTTCTTTAGATGTGTTTTCCAGTGGATGGAGGAGGAACTATGGTTCTTTTTGTTGAGGTTCTGAGTCACTGCCACTTAATCATAGCTTATGAGTAACTAGCATTAAGTCTCTATATTTCCAATTGTCGATTGCATCTGCTTACTGTTATTTGTTCCAAGTGACTCAGTGAAAGGGATAAACAAGATGCCAAAGTGCTCTTTCTTAATGTTATCTTCATCAGTGGTTGCGCATTATCTTCCTATCTGACTCCATGGCCCACATTTTTTATTAGTGACCCTTTTTGTAAGCTAACATAGCCTAGGCTAGGTAGCTTAATTCTCACAGTTATGTAACCCATAGAATGGCAAGAATTGTCGTAAATATTATATATGTGATACTACAGTACTTGGGATCTATATTTAGCCATGATAGCTATTGTTAATCTTCTTTGCTTTTATCCTCAATGTTGCTACCTATGCCTTGTCCATGTTTATAATTTGCTTGTATTCTGTTGGTAGCTATTGGTATGCCTGAAACTGCATATGTTGATCCTGCTTAATAGCTATACAAGCTAACTTATCTGCTAATTGGTTTGCCTCTCTGAAAACATGTTTGATAATCACCTCCATTTCTCTGTTCAATTCAAGTATTTTCTCCACAATCTCCACTACCTTCCAAGGGATTTTCCATTCCTGGATTACTATGTTTCTTAAACTGAGTGAATCAGTTTCAAGAATAACCTTCTGACACAGTCTAGATTTACATTCTCTCAAACCATTAACCATACCCATAGTCTCTGCTTCCGTGTTTATAACCATGCCATTGGTCTGGCTGCTGCAAATATCAAATTTCCTTGGGTGTCTCTAATACAGAATCCATAAGCACTATCGCCAGGGTTGCCTCTACTCACCCCATCTATATTACACTTAACCCATCCAAGCTCTGGAAGTGTCCATCTACTGGAAATAATGTAACCTTAGTTTGTATCTTTGAAGCTTTTAAACTATTCCTCCCTACTCTTTTGGAATCTCCAACCATGGATACTTGATCTTAATGAATTGATATATAGTATTTAAACTTTGATACCAAAGTTTTTCATAACTATATTCCTTATCATGTCGTCTTGAATTTCTCCTTTTCCATAATTCCCATAAAAGAATAGAGGGAATAGTTTTTAGAACTATCCTTGGCTTTCTTGTACCTTGTGCATGACACCAGTTTATGATTACTTGTAAAAGATGAATGTTGCCCATTTTAATACCTGCACATGAAGCAAACTGCTTCCATAGCTTTTGGGCTATAGGAGCTGTTAGAAAATATGGGACATGGTCTCTTGTTGAAATTCCTCACAACAATAACATCTGGACACCATGCTAATTTTCATTCTTCTAAGATTGTATTCTGTGTCTATTCTCCTCTTCCACAAACTCCAATGAAAAAAGTGAACCTTAAAAGGCAACCCTTTTATCTAAATATTATTAAGCCACTATTGTTCCTCCCTTTTGGCCCTCAGAATTTTGAATGCTGACTTAACCGGGAATCTTCCACTCACATCCCCCATCCACCAAGCTGAATCATTACAATTCTCCACTAAAATTAGACTGATGTTATCAGTAATTTGATTTGTCATCTCCTCAGATACATAATGTAACAATTTTCTCCTATCCCATTCTCCATTCTTTATAAAATCCTTCACTTCTATCTCCTCTTCTCCTCTAAAAAATACAAAGAACCCAATTTAGCCTAATCATCAAACCAAAAGCTTGCATTTCCTGGTTTTAATTGCCACCAAATTTTATGCTCCACCTCTTCCCTCACACTTATCATTTTTCTTCATACATGTAAGGCTCCTGCCACTGTAGCAATTGAGGGATAAAATATCTTTCAATATTTGTTCCACATAAAAGCACCCCATAAAGAAGAAGTTGAATCTCTAAAATTCCACCATAGCTTAGCAAAAAGAGCCTTGGACATATCATGGAGAGATCTAAAACCAATGTTACCCTCTTTCTGAGGTAAATACATCTCATCTCAGGAAATCCAATGATTTCTTTTTTCCCCTACTATTTTTCTCCAAAAAACTTAGCAAAAGTTTTATCCAAATGATCAATTACTCCCTAGGTGGGGCTCATAGCTGACAGGAAGTAAACATGCATTGATTGTAAAATATGATTGATTAGAAGAAATCTTCCCCCATATGATAGAAATTTATTCTGCCAAGATAAAATTTTTCTAACCACCTTCCTTAAAATTTCTTCAAAGTATGCTTTATTCTTCCTCCCATACAAAATAGGACAACCCAAGTATGTAAAAGGAAAATTACCCATCTTAATCCCGGACAGTCTCTTTAGCCTTAACCCAAAAGCTAGAGGAGTCTTCTCATTAAGATAAAAGAAACTTTTATCCCTATTAACTATTTGCCCAAAAACCATTTCATAGTCCCCTAACACTGTCATTATTTTCTTTATTGGTCCTTGAACACCAGAGCAAAACAAAATTGTATCATCTGCATAGGATAGATGATTAATATCTGGGGATCTATTTAGGAAGTCCATATCCCCTGTACTCCACATCCTTGAACAGATTATTCAGTCATTTAGATAAGACATCGGTAGCAATAATAAAGAGGGTTGGAGACACAGGATCTCCTTGTTTCAGCCCTCTTGTTGAGTTGAACAAAGCATATGACTGACCATTGATCAAGACTGAATACCAATTATCCGAAACTATCCTTCAAACCATATCAATAATGTTTCTGAAAAAACAAATCTTTGAATAACTTTGGTAAGAAAGATCCAAAATACTCTATCATACGTTTTTGTCATATCCAGTTTCACCACACATTATGGTATTTATTCCTTATATTTATATCTTTAATCATCTCTTGAGCAAGCAAAACATTTTCTGTGATGCTTCTTCCCTTCAGAAAACCAGATTGATTATTAGAGATTATACTAGGAAGAACAAACACTAGCTTCTCATGAAGACATCTGGAAATGACTTTGTTAACAAAGGTACTCAAGCTTATAGGCCTCACATCTCCAAAGCTCTTTATAGAGTCCTTATTAGGTATCATTACCAGATTAGTGTGAGTGACAAATCTTGGTAATTGATGACCACAAAATAAATCCTTCACCATGTTTGTAATATCTCCACCGACTATCTCCCAGCAAGTCTAATAAAATTGGCCAGAAAATCCATCAAAATTGGCCAGAAAATCCATCAGGGGCACTGGTGCTATCACCATTTAAATCAAACACTACTTTTTTTACTTCCTCCATTGTTGGCAAAGCATGTAACAACTCATTTTACTCCTCAAAATCAATTTAGGGATATGATTTAACATACTAAAATCCATTGAACATCCTTCCTTCCTAAACTGATCAACAAAAAAGGAAACTGCCTCTTCACCAATAGTTTCTTTAAAAATAACTGTATCACCTTCCGTTGTTTGAATATCTACTATGTGAAGTTTATTTCTTATTCTCTTCACATAAGAATGAAAGAACTTTGAATTATTATCCCTTTTCATAAACCATCTCATGCCTGTTTTTTGCTTCTAGTATTCCTCTTCAATATTTCTGAATCTTTTCAAATTCACCTCTGCTTTAATCAACTCAGCTCTATTGTCATAAGAGGGATATATCTCAAATTGAGCTTTCTTAGCCTTTATGAAACCTTTCGAAGTAGCAATTTGTTTAAACATATGTAACGCCTCAAAACCTGGTCCCGAGATGTGACACGGTGCTTAAGACTACAAGTAGCCTTAAGCTAACACTGTCTATATGTTACTAAGTCTGAATCTCATAATAATGGAGAATATAGACATAGAATTCACGCTAAATGCTGAAATATAACTGAGAATAATCTTATTAACATAATCTCTGAAAACCAAATACTGTAAGTCTGAATCAAATCTAGCAGTCTAACAAGCCTCTACTACTAATAACTAGAGAGTCACTGGGACAAACCCTTAGCTGGCTCGAACTTTCTGAAAATACTAAATCATCTAAATACGGATAGGCTGAAAAGATGAATAACTAAGTCCTCGAACTATGAGGACTCGCCAACTATTAGATATAGATGAAGATACTCGAAATCACTCACGCTACAGAAACTGAGCACTTGAACCTATATTATGAGACAATGTAGCACATAGACGTATATGTAGATCAGCACTTTGAGGATGTACTGAGTATATGGGGGTGAATGCATAAGTAAAACATTATCTCAACATTTATATCAATTTGTAAAAGAATGCATGCTAAATGTAAATGACTCACATAAGCTGGAATATCTGAAAGCTGAAAATTATAATTCATGAATAGTAAATCACACTTTATAAATCTAGTGAGTCATGCCATTTAGTTCTAGAAGTTGTACTAGTGATATGTCTGTAAATCATGCTGCCTAAGTGTAGAAAGGACTCACTTTTATATCTGAAATTAGAAAACTGAAGTTTGTAGCTAATATCTTTTTGTAAAGCATAATCTAAATAAAGTTGTGAGCCTTTACTCTTAGTTTTCTAAAAACTTTTCTTTACTAGTAGGGAATTCTCTTAAAAACTATTCTGCAAGGGAAAATACTTTATCTGAATGGAGGTTCTTGTAACCAACATAAACCATGTGACCTAACATGGAGTTCAACATCTTGTTCCCCTATGGGGAAAACCTCATGATGGGGAGAGGTGTCATACTCTTGCCAAGGAGTATAACCTAATCTAAGTTATCACATCTGTAACTGTCATCCATATAGAAATGGGAATAATCTGATAATCTGTACCTACGTTGGCTACGTAGTTCTGTGTAAGACAAGGCACGCTAATCCCACACTTTTTGTTCAGTGCTAAATACTACTCCCTTTAATTTGTATGCTCATTTTGTTGGAAATCCACTTTAAAAAAACTAGCATAAAGGCTCATTTCGAAACCAATTATGCTTTTATCTGAGTCATTCTATAAATAAAGCTAATCTAAATTATGTAATCTATAATAAATCTGTAAAGTTGATTCCAAATCTCATCTGAGGATCAAAAGATCGAAGCTTTATTAAAAATCTGTAAATAATCAGATCATAAGATGCTTAAAGCATTATCTTTCTTGATATATCAACATATAATCTTGAGCTTAACAACTCATGCATCAAGTTTATGTCAAAACATCATAAAGTTCATGCTTGATATTAAGAATAAAGATAATTCAATTCAAAATCTGAAATTTACTGCAATATGTATGAAATATGACAATAAACATGCAATTCAACTTTAAAATCTCTCAAGAACTCAAAATCTTGCAAATAACAATAATGGGTATGAACCCTAATTCAAATCTCATGTATATTCATTCAAAATCATATGAAGTTATAATTAAAAGCTAGTTTTGGGCACAAGGATAAAAGAGGATCCTTGTTCATAAACTCCACATACCTTAATTGATGAAATCTCTAAGAAAGCTTGAACTTGAATCTTTATTTGTGATTTTGATGATGAACTCTTGACTATCTTGAATTTGGAATCCTTAATTTAGAGCTTTCTTGGAGAAACAATGGAGGAATTTGATTTCTTGGAGAGTAAGCTTTGAGTTCTAGGGTTTTTCTTTGAGAGAGAATGGATGAAAATAAGCACAAAGTGCTTAGAATAGACCTGAATTTCTTGTTTTAGATTAATTGGGGGCTTGAGAATTGACCAAATAGTCCTTTTTAAAATTTTCGTTGGAATTGGAAAATCCCGACTTTGATTGTCGCGGTGGCTCACTGAATTTTGACAACTGAGAAATAGGACTCCAACGCAATGCAGTGAAATCGTGTTGGACCTCGGGAAAAAAGACGAGTCCCATTTTGGCCATTACTGCGATGCGCCACCATCGCGGTGAGCCACTGGAAAAGGACGACTGGGACCTTGAACTTCTCCGCGATGCGGGCCAATTACGAAGATCCACTGGAAATTGACAATTTCCAAATTGGCCCTCTCCACGATGCGGTTGTTGCCAAAATGGCACACTGCTTTAATTAAAACACCATAACTTCTCAACCGAGTATCGAATTTAGGTAAATTAGTATCGATGAAAAGCTAATTCAATTTTCCACACAATGGAGAGTCTAAACCTGAAAAATTCTACATGTAATAAAAGTTATTCATCTTTGAAACTAACCTTTGACATTCTAGAAGCAAAATTAAGCTAGAAAAAAGTACGGGGTATTACAACATATCTCCAAAAGACTCTTCACACCACTGTGCCAAAGCTGTTTTTACCTTCTTAATTTTTGCCTGCTATATCAAAAAGGACTTCCACGGAAATCTGCTTTCCAATTTTCCTCTACAACCTTTTTAAAATCCTTATGCTTTACCCAGAAGTTGAAAAATTTAAAAGGTTTAACTATTACCTCATCCTCAGTACTGCAAACCACCTGAAGTGGTGTGTGATCCGAACCTTGTCTAATCAAATGATTAACTTCACTTGATGGAATGATTTGGAGAAAATTTTGATTCACAAGACTCTATCCAACCTTTTAAAAATACAATCATTTTCAATCCTGCCATTCCACCAAGTAAAGTTACTACCTTTAAATTTTAATTTGGTCAACCCATAATTATTGATACAATGATTGAAATCCATCGCTTCATATTGTGTAAAAGGCAAACCACCTTGTTTCTCCTCCTCATTAAGAGTTACATTGAAATCACCACCTATTAATCAAGGAATTTATTAAATATGTGCCATGTCTTCAATGTTTTCCCATAACTCTAACCTTTCCAGTCTGTTACATCTTGCATACACAATAGTAATCGTGACTTCTGCCACATTACTTCTTAATTTCAAAGTAATTTGTTGTATATTACCAAAAATTATTTTAGCAATCCATATGTCCTCCCAAAAAATCCAAATCTTAAAAGAAGTATGACTAACTGCCTTATGCATTCCCAACCTTCTTTGGTATTGTTCAATCTCTTCTAGGCCTTGAAAAAGTTTCATTAAAGAAATAAGTGAATAATGATGTCTTATATTAAGATCAATTAACCTTTTAAAATCATTTTGAGTATCTTATATTCCACAATAATATATTATCAATCATTGATCACTATTGAATTCTTTATCTTTACTACTCCTTGTCTGCACCTAAAGAGGAATTTAGGTTTCTTCTTTTTCATACTACTCTTCAACTTGCTAATTGATCTTGGAGATAAATCTCCTTCTCTCCATATTTGATTGATGTTTTCCTCCAAATCCTCATCCTCTTCATTATACTGTAATTCCATTTCTTCTTCTGGGAGTGGCTCTCTAATATTTGGGATTTCCTTCACGTCTTGTAAATTTGCAGGACTAATGCTAGAAGCATCATCATCACATCTTATTTCCTTACTTTTTTTCTTTTTCGTTCCCATGCTCCACTTCTTTATTAGTACTACCAGCATCAGTTAGGTCTAGTTTTGTTGCTTCCTTATCTTTATCTGTTGTAGATTCTTTTGTTGATACATTTTTCTCTGAATTCTTGGTGTCTCTTTATTTGGTGCATCTTTAAACACTTCCAGGACCCATTCTTTTGTAGATTTCTTTTGTTTTGTGTTCTACATGCTCCCCTCCTAATCTACCTCCTCAGCACCTTCTTTTTTTTTCAAAGCCTCAAATTGATTTGTTGTATGTAGACTTTTTGGGTCCGGTTGAGTCAGATTCTTGTTCCAAACCTTCTCTTGTCTTCCTTTTCCTTGCTATTTACTTTTTCCACCTCTCTTTTTTTATTTCTGCACTTGAAATTGATCATCCCCTTCTTTCTGCTTCTCCTTCTGCTTGTATATTATTACCATCTGTCTTATGAGCTTGTGTATCATCTTGTACATCCTCTGACGCTTTCTTTGGATACATTTCTGGATGTATTACATAACATTGTTGTTCATAATGACTTTGAATCATGCATGTCTTCCAGTACTTAGGTACATAATTATACTTAATTCATACTCATTTTTCACTAATCTCCCATGTTTGCTTTTTCAGTCCAATATTGATTCTTTTGGAAAATTCTGTTAGAAGATCTATTTCCACTTTAACCCTTACACAGCTTGTCCATGTTTGATTTATTGTAGCCATATCCACCTGTAATGGCTTTCCAACAGTAGCTTCTAAAGAGAATACCATTTTTTCCCAAACAAATTGGTGGCAATGCTGGAAAAGAAATTCAAGTTATCGTCATAGATGTTTCCTCCTCCAGATTCAACATAGGACCCCACTTCAAAGTTCTCATTGGATACGTCCATCCTCTATGCATGATGTAAAAAGTAGGTTTCGACAAGAGATTAACGTAATCTTCTAGATTTGAAGAACGTATTAAAGTATGTCTATTACTTAACTATCCAATATTACAATCACCCTTCAGCTCACATTGTTTTGAAATCAGCTTATGTAAATCTTGAATGTCCGGCCATCCATATGAAAATTTTTCAATGAAAGCATACTGTAGATTTTCATTAACAATCATCTGCTCAACTTCATGCTCCTCCCATATTACTCTTGGTTCCCCTTGCAAATACATAACAGGTTTGAGAGGGACAAATTTCAAAACTACTTGTGTAGGTTTTAAAACTCCAGCGTAGTTCATCTCCTTATTGAGAGTAATTGATTCAAACGTTGTAGGGAGTTGCCCTGGTGAATTGGTGGCCATTTCCACCAGAAAAAGAACAAGAACGATGGAGATTACGGTGGCTAGGGTTTGGTAGCCAAATAATTATTTAATTAATTTTTTTGGTCTTCATCAAAATTTCCTGGAGTAGGTGAAGGGCACAATCATAGAAAAATATTTTATTATCATTTGTCTCTCATTTTTTTTTCTTTTTCTGAAAAAAATAGGCACAATCTATTTTGTTGTTTATGAAGGATGACAAATAAAATCTTAATTTTTACACTACAAAAGGGATAAAAGTCATACAATTTTGCTAATTAATCAAGAAGAGATTTTGGATGAATATACAGCTTTACAAATTTAATAAGAAGGGAAGTTTGAAAAATATGATTGCATCTCTACGATTCTTTCTTTGAGATAATAAAAATGATAGAGTTAGGACAGTAGAGGGAAAGAGAGCTCGTTAAAGAAGAAGAAAAAAAAATTGAATATGGGTTGATTGAAATAGAAATTTGAGGAAGATGATGAATAAGAGAGAGAAAAATAAAAAGAAACAAGTATAAGGAAAAAAAATATTTTAAATTAAAAAAACATGTGTCAATTAGTAATTGGTGTGTGGTCAACACCTATTTTTAAAAACTGATTTGATCCAAAAATGACATAATAATATCAATTTGAAATGATTTAGGTGGATAATAGGTCGTCTGCAAAGTTAAAAGAGAAAAAGACATGGTAAAGCTCTTTTTAAAGAAAAATAACCCAAGTTTGGGCCTATGGACATAAAATATCTTGTCGGATATGTTAAGGAAAAATTAACTATATAAACTTATTAGATTAGTTTACAAGTTATAGCAAAATTTTTAAGTTTTCAAGTTATAACAATTTTTATTTAAAAATATATATATATATATATATATATATATATATATATATATATATATATATATATAAAGGTTTTTTTGTTTTGTTGAAAATACAAAAAAGTAATTAATGAAAAAGAAAAATTAAAATTTAATACAATTAATATACAATTTACCTTCCTTAAAAATAGTTAACCTTAATTACTGATATTTATCCACCCCAAATCACTCTAATCATTACTTTTCCTCCTATTTTAATGATTGCATTAAGACTTTCCATCTTCATACAATATCTTCCTCTTTGTACACGATTTATTTCTGCCAGTAAACAAAAAACGTCTTCTAACAAAGTGTTGTTGATTATATTTTGAAAGAAAAGCAAAAATAAGTATTTCTTTAGATAACAAATACGAATTTTGTTAATTTGCACTCAATCATGATACGTCATGGAGGGAGATGAGATTCGTCAGGGAGATGGAATTCGTCATGGAGGGAGTTATGTTGTTGCAGAGTCATGCACATCTGTGTTTCGATGATTCTAATTATGTTTTTGGGGATAGCTTTCATCTTACAGAAAAAGCATACAGGCTTTTAGTTCATCAAATTCTTGTACACCATTTAAGTAGCTTCTTCTAATAAATTCACATATCAACATGTATATCAATGAATTCTCAATACTTGTTGCCGAATGATTGGTCATTTATATGTTATTTTCTCACTTAGTGATCATGTCTATCACATCCGATCTTTGTTTCTTTTTATTTTTTCTAGTGAGTATGTACATGATGTAGTAGTAACAAAGTTGTATTCATGGACTATAAAAGTACATACAAACTTGCAAATATTTAATTTTTTCTGCATTAAATTGGTATAAAATTGATATTGAATCATTTTTTCTATTTACTGTTTGTTTTTCTAATATAGTTAATAATTTGAATTAACTTTTTGGTGTCGATTATTATTGTTTGTTTTTCTAAGATTATGGGTATGAACAAAGTTTATTTTTATATTTACGTAGTATTTATATAATGTTATGCTACTTTAACGTTTGTTTCGTATTTTACATAGTTGAATGAAATTGATATGAACTAAGTCGCATCAAATGGTATTAAATTTGATATCAACTACATCAAATTATACATTTTTTGATTCTACAATTAGTAACATTTGACATGACTATTGTATCTTGATTTTTATTGGTGCTCATTACTCTTTGTATAAGATTGTTGGTATGAACAAAGTTTAGTTTTGATATTTAATATAATATTTATATAATGTTCTTCATCTTGCTAGAAAGCAAACACCAATATCAATCATGCTTAATACTGATTATTTTTTTATTGCAACGAAAAATTATTTGACATCAAACAACTATCAATTAATTTATTTTCAATATTTACATTGATAGTTTTTCATGTAATATTCATTACATACACTAAAAAGATTATGTAACATAAAACATAATTTTTCTCATCGATTGTCACATTCATAAAATCATTCAATACAAATGTGTTATATGTGAAACTTCAGCAATATCAATTTTAATAGCAATTTAATACATTGAAAACTCAAAATAAAAATATTTCTTAAGTATGAAATGAGTATATAAATTGATTTCAACGTATTAAAAGTGGGATTATCCTAGGAAAATGTGTTCATCAAAATTTAGTTAATATCATTACACTAATTGGCAATTACCCTAATTGGTATTTAATCTCAGTTTTACATATATACTACAATAGCGATGATATTGAAGTTAATTATGGTATGCATTATATGGACATGAAGAAACGATGGCTAATTAAAATCCAAAATAAAACTATATATATGTTATCATCACTTAACGATTCGACAAAATTGACTTGGCAAGACTGCCTTTTAACTGTAAAAAGGATTTTTTTTTTTTTAAAGTAGTTACTTTTTTTAGAATCAAATAACTAATAATAATTAAGCACTACCTAAGCATGAAAACAAATTAAAAGCAACAATAATTCAAATGTTAACATTTACTATTTATTCTTAATTTAATATAAAATTGATCTAACCAATTGTCCAATTGAACTATTTGTAACAAAAACTATTAAACTAATCAGAGGAGCAACTGATTAATAAGGAAAGAGGGTCAAAAAGGTGAAGGATAAATGAGATGAGAAGTATCAATAATTACGTTATGAACTGAAATATTTTTGTTCCTATTAGTTAGTGATCGAGAAGAGTCCCTATTTAGAAGAAATTTAATGAATGAAAATTAAAGAGATAAAACTTCTATTGGTAATTAAAAAGGGTAAAGAGGTAAGACTTTTATTGATAATTAAAGACTGAAAAATATGAAAAAGTGTAATCAAGTTAATTATTCAAGTTAATAAAAAAGTATAAAATCAGATCTTAAGTTTAAAAAATATATTTACCATATATAACTCCTTAAATTGTGGACATATTTTGATATTTAATTATTAAAAAAATAAAATATTAATACCTTAACTTGCCATAATTATCCAAAATCTTTAATTAATAGTGATAAATGTTAAATGCTAAATATAACGAAATAATACAAATAATAAATATTACTAAATTGATTTCAAAAATTTAATTAAAATACGTTTTTCTCAAAAGTTGTTATAGCTTGTAATTATTTCTTAAGTCTAGTAATTAATGAAAAGTCATTCTATAACTTGTAATTAACAATCTAAAAAGTATATTTGGGATATTTTCACATATATTAATACCACATAATAGTCATTTACTATTCTTTATCAATTTAGGTCAACCCCATGTAGTTCAGATACAGTTTATATATCATATTGATACAGTCCATATATAATATTGATACAGTTTTCAACTTGGGTCATTTGACCCCTTTTTAAAAATATTTTCAGTTTTTTTTTGCTACAAATTTTTTAACTGAAAAATATTCTGCTTTTTTTAGTTGTTTAAAAATAATAATTAAATATAATTATATAAATATGGTATAATTGCTATATAGAATGTGTATTTATATAAGATATATGTATAAAAATTGTATAATTCTATCAAATATGTATATGTATAAAATATATATAAGAAATATATAGAAAGTGTATAAAAATTTTATAATTGTTGTATACAATATGCAAAAAAAAATGTACAGTTATTGTATAAATTGTGTATCGAAATTATATAATTTTCGTATAGAATATTTATATGTATAAGATATATATCTAGAAACTGTATAGAAGGTGTATAGAAACTGTATAGAACAAGCCAGCAAATTGAAATGGCTAGAAAGTGAAATTTATATTCCATGACCATTTTCGTGGAATTTGTTTGACCTGAAGTGCCCTTTCTGTACTTTAAAGGGCAACCCGGTGCATTAAAACTCCCGTTATACGGAGGGTCCGAGGAAGGGCCCCACCACAAGGGTGTATTGTACGCAACCTTACCTTACATTTCTGCCAGAGGCTATTTCCAAGGCTTGAACCCGTGACCCCACGGCCACATGACAACAACTTTAACAGTTACTCCAAGGCTCCCCTTCCATTTCTGTACTTTCCCCAAGTTAAAATGTCTTTTTACAAATTTCAAACAAATTCAGTGATAACTTTGTTTTTTCTCATATAAACCTACCATAACTGATGCCAATTGTGCAAGGCACATAATTAAGTTTTATGATGTTTGATGACTCACATAAGCCAATAAGCAACAAGGAAGAAGTTTCATACATAACGGAACAGCCTACCCCCAACAATTATAATTATGGGTGCCATATAACCTCTCGGGAATGATTTTAACATTGGAAAAGCATTCCGTAGTTGGGTAAGGCATCCGCAGCCAGTGTGATCCAACATCAATAAGAAAGCAATGGACAAGGAAGATCAACCTGAAAGGATGAAGTGTTGTCCAACGTTTTTGGTGATCAAATATATCACAAGAAGGTCCCCATCAGCCTAATTTTGAAAAGAGTGTTGCTTCAAACCTCGAGTCATGGAGATTCTTGGAGAGAAGAACCAAGAAATACTTAGAATTGTACTCACAAATATTCATCAATAAAATCTCTTGTTTTCCATGTTGTTTATCATTTCAGTTTATTTTGCGTATTTCAATAAATTGTTGCAAACACACCAGGGAAAACTTTGTTCAGAAAACCATAAATTATTATGTCCCTTCGTAAAGATCCAAACAGTTTCCATAAGGCGAGATCACTTACCAGTTCAGTAGATGCAAAAAGAAAGAGGAACAGACAATCATCTCTCTTCTCTTTTCCTTTTGTGCCACTAAAAAAAAGTTGTATAAAGTTTTTTCGCTTATGTTTCCAGCTTACACACTTCACATAAATATGAACTAAATACACCTTAAAATACATTAGAAAGTTCTAGACAGTGAAGTACTTCTGGAATAAATAAAAGATAAAAAAGACGCTTCTTTAGGTGAGCACAACGAGATATGGACATTCTGAGACAATACTTGCAAGTATTACAAGTTACGTGTAAGTAAAAACATCAAAGTCAGCATCCTGCTGCTTTCAAAAACTTGTCATAGGGGCTTGAAGGTGGCAGCCTAAAGGACTGTTGTCCATACTCCCGAGAACAAGAGAGAGAGTTCTGTGCATGAGTTGATTCAACTGTTGTTAATTGTAGATCCTGGTGAAGCACCATATCCTGAACAAAAGAAAAAGGAACAGCTTAAAATCCATGATAATATTTCAGCACCATGCTCTCCAGGATCTCAAGGAGAACGTTTCATATAACACAACATAAATAACTAAAGTGATATCCCTATCTTGACAGAACATTTTCTTTTATTCCACATCAGGAGCAGTGTAACCCGTAGAATTTCCCCATCAAAGCTAAGCTGTACTGGAAAACCATTATTGACTCATTGATTTTCATCTTCCAGGTAGCTAATCTAATCCGTACATTTACTTGGGCACTGATGTGCAATGGAATGTTTAGATAGCTTTTGGCAAATTGGCTAACTTGGATTCAGCAAGAGCAAGGCTATTTCAGTTTTTGTACTCCTAGTTCAGCTAAATAAAAATTCTAGATTGTTAGGATCAAAATGATCCAACTTTCAGCCAAAGCGGATCTAGATTCAATCAAGGAAGACGTCAAATGATTTGCATGATCTCGAACTATAGCTTTAATAAAGTGGGTGGTAGAGTTGGGCTAATTGTAAACCCGAGATAAAAATAGTTATTCTGTAACGAAGTAATGTACAACATACAAGGTCCCTATAAAATACCTATAGGCTAGATAAAGTCCTAATACGATGATATATTGAAAAACTAACTCACAGTTTTAGCAAAAGAAGAACTGATCAAATGCTAGATAAAAGTAAAGTCCACATAGTTCATAGCTAGAACAAGAAAATTAGAACAAATCAATTTTCTTAAGGTTGGACGGGCATGTGATGAGGAGGTGCAAGGATGCTTCAGTAGGTGTGAGAGGCTGGCTATAGATGGTTTTAGTCATGTCCTCCACAACTTTCTATTAAAGGTCATGTCCTCCACACATGAAGCTGTTACAGTTTGTGGAGGACATGACCTTTGATAGAAAGGTGGAGGACGCGAATTAGGGTAGAGGGTTAGTGAGTAAGAGCAGTGGCGGAGCCAGGGTTTTCGTTAAGAGGGTTCAGAAAAAAACATAAAAACTAATTGAGGGGAGTTCAACGTCTACTGTATATATATAAAAAATAATTTTAACCATATATAAATAGTAAAATTTTTGACAGGGTTTTTGTTAAGGGGGTTCAAAAGTAAACATACGAACTAATCAAGGGGGGTTCAACATCTACTTTATATACATTAAAAAAAAAAAAAAATTAACTATACATAAATAGCAAAAATTTTCGTCAAGGGGGTTAGCTTCGTTCCTGGGTGAGAGTACGTCCGTAATAGTAGGAAGGAGTGCTTTATTTGTATTTGTGCCTGTAGTTTTTTGTTCGTAGTGTTTTGGTGATGTTTGTGATTTCCGGATAGATAGTTTATAGTATTATTCTGTGGGTGTCTTGTTTCTTTTATTATCTAGCGGTGTGTTATGCCATTTTGTTGGTTATTTTTATGTTTTTTGTTTGTTATACTGATATCTATCCTGAGCCGCGAGACCATCGAAAACAGCTCTTTACCCTCCCCAAACCTCACTTTGTGGGAATACACCGGGTATGTTGTTGTTGTTAGATGGACCCAATACTTAAATTTCTAGCAATACTTTTGTTGAAACGGGTAACTTTGTATTAGACAGCATTAAGGGAATGCTGGCCACCTCCAAAACTTTTCACTTACAGAAACTAAACAGTAATTCTATGAAGTCAACTAACTGAACTTCTCTTCTATACATTGTTCTTTACACCAAAAACATAAGAAATGATGACCTTTGACCTCTGTATGGAGCTCTCCTTCAAAAAAATCCTTTTATTTCTTTCCTTCAAAATGTTCCCCCAAATACAGGTAGGTACTGTTTTTCACCACCAATTACAGGCAGGTATTGTTTTCCAACAAATCTTCTGGCTCTTGCTACCTCCCCTCCTAATCCAACAACTTGAAAGATCAGTAGTACGCACTGGCATAGACCAGTTCACCTTAACCAAATTAATGAATAATGCCCACACTTCTGGTGCAACTCTATAGTGTAGGAAAAGGTGGTTGTTTGTCTCTAAAGCCTCCTTATATAATGAGCATCTTGAAGCAATGTAGATTCCCCTTTGTTGTAGTGCTTCATGAGTCAAACAAGTTCTTCTGACTATTAGCTAGGAGAAGCATTTCACCTTAGTTGGTGCTACACTCTTCTACACGGACTTCCAGGGTCCTGTTGACCTCCCTGTTACTTCAGACAACCCCCTAATTTTACACCAATATACTGAGAACAGTCCTTCCTGATGGTGTTTCCGTATCATGTTGAATTTCTAGCAATATTCTACTCTAAATCGGCCAGTGCTTGTACCTCCAAACACAACAAGGTTATGAAAGCTCTCAAAATCTCCATAAATGTTGAGAAGATTAGAGGGTCATTGGCTATAGAAAAAACAATATAGACTATACACCACTATCATAATTTCACTATCCAACATTCATCTTGGTGATTATTACAATAAATTATCATTGAAGTCAAACTTTGGTATCTTTCTTCAGCAAAGGATAGGCAAAGACAAACTTAGTCAAATGATCCGTCATTTAGAATTGTCTGGTAACCCCAAACGTTTTCCAAAAATCTTTCTATTTATCATTGCAAAGCGATTACCTTTATTAATTTCTTAATAAACTCAACACACTGTCGCTGTTAAACTAGTACAAGATTTACCATTAATTGGTTGATTTGATTAGAATTTATTTGATTTTGTAATTAGACACTTACCAAATTGTATTCACTTCTAATTACTATATATTCTCTCTAATTATACATAGAATTAGAGCAATCAGGCATCAGCCATGGAAAATTCTAATATCCTTTCCTTTTCTTTCATTTTCTCACAAAATGAGTATAACCCTCTGCGATGGAACAATCCTTCTGATTTGAAATAATTTCAATTTGGAGGTGCAAAGTTATTTCTAAGCATCACATCTGACACAAAAGATTTGCAGAGCTCCTACAACCTCATGCCGAGAAGCCTATTACCAGGAACCTCACCATTGGTAACCATGCACAGATCAGTTTCACTAAAACTTCAAGCTGGCACGTGAGACAAATTCCAACGTCTTCTCTCACCAGATTTGGCATTAGTCGACTCTCTATACATCAGCTCATCCTGAGTGGTCCCCAACATCTATTTCTCAGTGGCGCTGCTTCAAATCATAAATCTGAGGCGTCAACAATGTTATTATGGCATATGTAGTGGTATTATCTGACATAACTCTTTCAGCTCTCCTCAGCACAACACCATCACTCTCCATTTATGTCAGGCCTGATATTCATTTTTTTGGCAATTCCAGATGTATCCCGGCATTCCTTCGGTATCACTTTCTTTGTTATAGCTTTTGGGACTCTACTATTTTTTTCTCCGGACTCAGCTATAGAACTCCTGGGAAACCTCAATATAAACCCCCAAAAAAGGTGACTTAAAATACATGTTACATTAGTGAGGTCTGACCATTTAAATGATTATCCTGTTAGAATTATGTTTTTGAACTGCAGTAACTTTATTTTACTGCTTTAGTTTTTTGAATAAATACTGCCTAATAGTTAGCTAGATTTTCTTATTTGTTAGTAATTAGTTAAGAGATATTTTGCAGAGATATTCTAGGCCAATTTATTATTATCTTTTACACCGATTTTGTTCTTATAAATGTAGAGTTAAACAAAACTGAATAACATAATTCCCTTTGACCTCATTGCAGATTTTTCAATCAATATTTTTTCTAGGTTATTTCCAATTTCTTTCAATTGGTATCTAGAGTCATTTTCTTGAAGAACTGAGTGAAAAAATGGATTCCAGAAATAGTTTTACACAAAAGGCTCTCTCATTGTTGATGGTGAAAATTATCAACTATGGGTTGTGAGAATGGAAACCTACTTGGAGGTTCTTCATCTTTGGGAGCCGTGGAAGAGGATTTTGAAATTCGTCCGCTGTCAAACAATCCCACCATTGCCCAAAGTCACATGGAAAAGAAAACCATTAAGTCCAAAGCAAATGCAACTTTGTTTGTTGTTGTTTCAACAACTATTTTTGCGAGAATTATGATTCTCACATCACCAAAAGAAACTTGGGATTATCTAAAGAAAAAATATGTTGGAGATGAAAGAATACAAGGAATGAAGTATTGAATTAAACGAGGGAATTCGAGTTGCAGAGAATAAAAAAGTCTAAAACAGTCAAGGGATACTCTGACAGATTATTTGACTTTGTTAACAAGGTAAGGCCGCTAAGGCACTAAATTTAAAAATTCAAGAATTGTTGAAAATATTCTTGTAACAGTGCCTGATAGATATGTAGCATATAAAGATTGTTTGACATTGTTAACAAGGTAAGGCTGCTAGGCACTAAATTTAAAGATTCAAGCATTGTTGAAAATATTCTTGTAACTGTGCCCGACAAAATTTGTCCAAAATTACCTTGACAGAATTTTTAAATCGTTTTCACACACAGGTGCAAAGGAGGCTTATAAGGCAAAATAGTATGGTTGAAGGAGCATTAGCAGCCAACCACAAAACTCAAATTAAGGGTAATTTTTTAAAAAATTACCCACCTTGTCAACACTATGACAAAAATGGTCATCCTCCATTTAAATGTTAGAAGAGGCGAGATGCACAATGCAAGATCTACAAACAGTTTGGTCCTAAAAGCAAATCTAATAAAGATGAAGTAGATGCACAAATCACCAATGAAGAAGAAGATGACCATTTATTTGTGCCAACCTATTTTTCAACCAGAAAATATGATTTTGAATGATTGACAGTGGTGACAAAAATCTTTTTAAAGAGTTCATGTCTATGGAAAATAAGAAAATCAGAATTGACAATGGTGACTATATTCCTACAATAGGAAAAGGGACTATTGTAATCAAAATGTGTGGAGATACATAAATAATTTCAGATGTCATTTATGTGTCTGATATTGATAAAAATTTACTAAGTGTTGGTCAGCTATGGAAAAAGGATTTAAACCGTTATTTGGAGACGACTATTGTCGAATCTTTGATAGATTCCACTAATCAGGAGATTTAACGAATTCAAATGAGAGGTAAAAACTTTTTATTCAATCCAACAGAAGATGAACAAAAGCCAAAATTTGCTGATAATCAAGAGCTACAACTTGACGACATGGATAAAACTAACTACAAGACCAAAGAAGAATTGTCATATTTATTCATGAGATTAATTCCAGCCAAGTCTAGAATCTGTAGTTCCTCAAGCTAGGAGAACTGTTAGAATTATGTTTTTGAACTGTAGTAACTTAATTTTACTGCCTTAGTTTTGAGTAAATCTTAGTTAAAATTAATAAGCTAGCTTTTCCTATTTGTTAGTAATTAGTTAGTTAAGATATATTTTACATAGATATTTTAGGCTAGTTTATTATTATCTTTTTGCTTCTTTACAACAACAACAACAACAACAACAACAAACCCAGTGTATTCCCACCTGGTGGGGTCTGGGGGGGTAAGATGTACGCAGTCCATACCTCTACCTCTAAAGAAGTAGAAAGGCTGTTTCCGATAGACCCCCGGCTCAAGACACAAGATACCACACAAATACAAAGTAAAACACCGAACAAGGTTATAAGATTACATAACATAAATACGGCAGCCACAAGTAAAAGAAAACAGAAAACAGAGGAAAGCACCCAGATTCGTACTAAAACAAGGAACACGGAATCATAACCAGGATACTACCCCCAGCAAGAAATTCCCTACACTAGCGACCCAAACTGGCCCTAGTCCTCCTTCCTATCTAGGGTCATGTCCTCGGTGAGCTGTAACTGCTCCATGTCCCGCCTAATCACCTCACCCCAGCACTTCTTCGGCCTACCCCTACCCCTCCTAAAACCATCCAACGCTAGCCTCTCACACCTACGAACCGGGGCATCCATGCCCCTCCTCTTCACGTGTCCGAACCAGCTCAATCGGACTTCCCGCATCTTGCACTCCACTGGAGTCACACCAACCTTCTCCCTGATAGTCTCGTTCCGAACTCTATCCCCTCTAGTCAGCCCACACATCCAGCGCAACATCCTCATCTCTGCCACCTTCATTTTTTGGATGTGGGAATTCTTAACTGGCCAACACTCCGCTCCATACAACATGGCCGGACGGACTACCACCCTGTAGAATTTGCCTTTAAGCTTGGGCGGCACCTTCTTATCACACAACACCCCCGACGCGAGCTTCCACTTCATCCATCCCGCCCCAATACGGTGCGAGACATCCTCGTCAATGTCATAGTTCTTATAAATGTAGAGTTCAACAAAGCTGAATAAAATAATTCCATTTGACCTCATTGCAGTATTTTTCTATCAATTATCTTTTCTCCGTTATTTTCCAATTTCTTTGCTAAAAACCAACAACACCAAGATGCACCATTAATAGCGTTGATTTGATTTCATTTGATTTGATTTTGTAGTTATAACACTTACCACAATGTATATACTTCTAATTACAATAACTTCCCAACCAAACTTGAGGGAATCGTGTTTGTCATTACGAATTCTTTCTAATTCTTCAATCTCAATTTCAAAAAACTTGGTGAGTTTTTTGAAAGCTGCAACAATGACCAGCCGAACCAAGGTCCACCCATGCAAGATAGAAAAGATTTCTAAAGCCAGATGACTTTTTCACAACGAACACTTGAAACACAAGATAAATAACCAATCCACACCACCAGTTTTGAGCCTCCAATTTTCTTTAAATTGATTCCATGTTAACATTAAAGAGGTACATGTTCATGGAGGGTGAGAAAGTGCTTCTGAAATTTTCCCTATCAAGGGGTATGAGTTCTGGGAAGAAAAGCAAGTTGAGACAATGATAGGCTCATCTGAGGTGTTGGAGCATATTAGAGATGTGGCTTGTAGATTTGTCGTGCCACCGGGCATAACAGCAATACATCTTTATATTTCATGTATCTATGTCACAAGGGAATATTGAGGATAAGTGCCACGCGTTGAAGTTGGATACAGTACAGCTTGAGTCACTCATATTTGACAGGCAGGTTAGGAAGCTGAGGTCGACGGAGATAGCTTCGATAAACGTGCATTGGAAGGATTATCTGATAGAGGAATATACTTGGAGATGGGGTCAGACATGCAAAGCAAATATCTGCAGTTCTTTGACAACTCAGGAACAATTCTAAACTCGTTCGAGGACGAATGTTTTTTTAAGAGGGAAAAAATATAACATCTCAACCCCTTATTTTGGGATGACAGGGTTGGAACCCTCGCGAGTTTTGGGCAAGAACTCATTTCAGCATGTGGGAGATTTTATTTTTTGTGGTGAATCACAATTGTGAGGTTGCAATTGAGGAGGTGGCCAAAAATGGCCATACCCCAATTGTGAGTGTTTTGGCTTTTGTTGTTGCAATTGCAGGCTAACACATCTATTTTCACACCTAAATGTGGTTATGGCAAGTGAGTTGTCTGTGCGAATTATTAGGGTACATGAATTGCTGTGTATATGCACGGATTCGTCCCTCGTTAGTCACTATATAATTTGAACACCTCAGTTGTATGCGTGCATGACTGTTAAACGTTGGGAGCAATGGTGTTGAATATAGGATGAATTATATAAAGAAGCCTTTCCTTCTTTCTCAAATTTTATAACATCAATCTTAGTTCTTACGCTGGCAGACAGCCTGTTCGGACTTGGGAAGCAAGCTCACACAAGTGGAGATTGGAGAAAGAGTACCACTATTCCAAATTATATTTATAATACAAGGGAGACATTTAGAATTGTACAAACAATCATAGCATAAAACTTACAAGCCATATGATGAAACCCTAGGGAAGAGTCATAGATCGTAATTTAGGGACACTACAAGAGTGATAGAGAACCAGCTTAGATTTATCCCGAAAGATCTATAATGAAGATTTTATTTTTCTACGGAGATGATGGAAATGTATCACGAGTAAGATTGCACATGGTGTTCATTGACCTAGAAAAACATATGATAGAGTACTAAGAAAGATCCTTCGAGGGGTGTATGAAAATAAATGAATTCATAGTAAATGTATAAATATCATAAAGTGCATGTACGCAAGGACCATCACTAGCATAAGAATAGTAATAGGAGATACAAAATAGTTCCTTACAACCGTGGATTTCCTCAAGGGATCGACATTGAGCCCCTACTTGTTTAACCTATTTATAGATGAGCTAACCAACACAATACAAGATAAGGTTCCATGGTGTATGTTAAATACAAGAGTGAATATGGGCCAGTAGAGTTTAACACATCCACAAGATGAATTTTGTAGCTATGCAAATCCTAAGATGGATGTGCAGTCATACAAGATCAGAAATAATCACATTGCCGAGCAGGTTCAAGTAGCACACATTGAGGATAAAAATGACATAAGTTTTCTTCAGATGGTTTGACCATGTCCTCTAAAGACCTCCCGATGCATCATTTCGGAAGTGTGAAACCGTAGTGAGGGTGTTAAAAAGGACGAGGTAGACCTAAAATCAGATGGAATGAAGTTTTCTCGAACGACCTACTATCTCTCGAGATCCATGCAGACTTAGCAAAGGATGGGGCAATGAAAGAAAAACATCTACATAAATGATATCTATTAGTTGAGGATATGTTTTAGACATTTTAGCTCCTTAAAGTGGGATTGTGGGTCGAATAAGCTTATTAGGAGTGGTTTAGCCTTTCAAGCATTTATACATATAGAGAACTATTACTTTTTTTTTGAATTTACATAATACTGGCATCTAGAAGAATATGGCCGATAAGGATTCATATAGCCAATGTCATTTGGGACTGAGGCATTATTGTTGTATTAAAGGAAATTACTAGTGCTGCTTATTATTTTTTTAAAAATTGAACGGAATGACTTCAAATATTAGTGATTAACCATATAAACAACTATTAGTCATGAATTAAAGCCACTCTACTGGACAACTTGCAAGTTAGAAGTCAAATGAACAAATTGAAAGAGAAATAAAAGTTTGTGGAATAAAAGTTGATTACTTGATAAGTTTGCTCAATATTCTGTCTCTTTTATGTGAAGGAGTTTATGGGGATGGAATTTAAGAAATTCAATATCGCCTTTCCCGTGTAAGTCAAATATAAGCGCAAGAGAGTGGTTATGAAAGTTTCACATGCCTTCATTTTCTATCCCTATAAAACAAATGAATATTTATTTAAAGTGAGTCCAAACAAGTCATTAAGGGAAAATTTGGGATATTGAGACTAATAATTTCCAAAAAAAAAAAAGAGAAAGAAAAAAGTACTCCCTTCGTTTCAAAAATAATGACCTACATTCCTTTTTAGTCCGTTTAAAAAAGAGTGACCCATTTCCTTTTTTTGGCAATACTTTAATTTCAACTTTCCACGTGGCATGTGTAGGACCACAAGATTAAAGGGCATTTTGGTACATTTGACACAACTTTAATTTAAGGCCACAAGATTCAAAAGTCTTCTTTATTTTCTTAAACTTTGTGCCAAGTCAAAGTAGGTCATTCTTTTGAAACGGAGGGAGTATTGTTTATTAACTTGTGCATTCCTTCATACATTCAACCATCTCATCTTGTATTGCTTTTGCAATAGAGCACATTCCTTCATTCATTCAACCATCTCATCTTGTATTGCTTTTGCAGTAGATCCGTGTCAAATCCCAATTTAGTTACCATTTCTTCAAAAACTACACTGGTACAACGTCCAAAATCAACAATGAGTTTACAAATTCTTCTCTTATACGTGTATGGAAGATACTGTTCTGCAACCATGGTTCCTCCTAGTTAGAATCTGAATGAAGAATTTGACAGATCATAAGGTATTCTCCCTCATCTCCATATTCATCTACTACTTCCAATTTATCAGCGTGTTTCTTTTCATAATCATCTTCATGAGTTGCTCCTTCAAGGATGGAGAATGCATTTTCATAGGACAATCAGCTTGTATAGCCTAAATCCTCCACATTTGTGACATCTCTTTTTAAGAATAGTTCCTGAAGTCATGGGCTTCCCTTCAACTTTCATGACTCGTTTTACATTAGATTATTGTGGCTTTGTAGAGCTAGAACTACCACTCCCCTGGTTTAGAGTGTGTAGCCTTTTAATGGTAGTTGATGAAGAAAATGTAATTGCTTGCTTTTGTTGTGTCTCTACAATCTTAGCTAGTTCGACATCTCCAAAGGTCCAAGGGGCTCCAAAAGTATCACATTCACAATAAGCTTATTTAATCCATCCAAATATCAAGCAATTAGGCGGGATGGTCCAAAAGTATCACATTCACAAAAGGCTCATTTAACCCAGCCAAATATCGAGCAATTAGGCGGGATGGTTTTCCTTTAAAGACATTTCTGAGCCTCACATATTCAAATTATCGAGTGTACTCATCCATGAGTAATATTCCTCGTCCAATAGAATAAAACTTCAACTAAGAATCCTCTTTGTATATTGCTTGCAAGAATTGTTGATGTGATTCCCATTTTATCCTCTCCCAACTCTGAATCCGTGCTTTTTTCATAGAGTTCTGCTCGTTTTTGAGGTTTTCCCACCATAGTGATGTGTATAACTTCTGAACTTGATAGAAACAACCTTGACCTTCTCTTTCGAAACTGACAAGCCTAACCTTCTTAAGCTTCTTTTCATAATACTGTTTATAATTATTAGAACATGAATAGGAATAGGGATATTATATAGAATCCTACCTGAAAAAGGATTGTAATGTCCGTGTCCTAGTTGGAAAAGGAGTCTAATGTTAGTGTCCTAGTTGGAAAAGGAGGGAAAAGGAGTCTAATGTCAGTGTCCTAGTTGGAAAAGGAGTCTGATACCAATGTCCTAGTCGGAAAAGAAGTCTAATGTAGTGCCTATAAGTACGGTCTTAATGTAATAATTTAGTTATGCAAGTCAATGATATTTTGTCCATTATTTCTCACATGGTATCAGAGCATCTGTGAGAAACTTCAAGAAAAGAAAACTCAAGTCACCATGCGTCAATTTCCGGTGATTGATTTGTGTTAGCAACTTCCGATCTCTATTTTAAAGAGAAAATTTGAATTCTCAAAATCCAGATCTTTGTTTCTTGCTGCTTTCAAGTCAAATGTCACAAGATGTCTTTTGGGTGTGATATTTTTGGCTCCAAATATATGGGAATTGGAAGTTCAAGCACGATCACTTTCGAATCTTTAATGAGGAGATCAGAAAATTAAACGTCTCGGTCCATGATGAATCGACGAGGGGAAGTCGTTTTGGAAGATCTCGACTTAGATGCAGTTATTGTAAAAAGCATGGACATACTCGTGACGTATGTTATTCTCGGCCTAAGTGTATTGTAATAGGATTGGACATACTCGTGGAATATGTTATTCTTTGCATAGTCGACCACCTCAAATGCTCATGTTACTCAGTCTATAAGGTAATCAATGGGTGTATTTATTGGATCATGGGTTGTGGACTCTGGCGCTTCTGATAATATTTCTGGTGATAAATAACTTTTATCAAATATAGTTTAATATTTATTCACAGTTCTTGCACCTGTCACATTAGCCAATAGTTACCAAAACAAAGCAAAAAAAGTTGGACAAGCTACTCCCCTATCCTCTGTCACTTTAAATTCTGTCCTTTATGCCCTTTGTTGTCATTTTTAATCTTTCATCGATCAGTCGTTTGACTCGTGCCCTAAATAGTGGCATACTATTTCTTGAGGACTCTTTTATAATGCATGAAAGTAGTAAAAGACAAACAATTGGTGTAGGATATGAATCACAAGACCTTTACTACCTTAGCTTTCCTAACTCCTCCATACCATGTCCAATTACATATTCTTCGAACGTAATTCACAAATGTTTAGGACATCCTAGTTTGTTCAAACTACAAAAGATGGTGCCTAATTTGTCTAGTCTATCCATATTAGATTGTGAGTCATGTCAACTTGGAAAACACACTTGAACTACCTTTCAAAGTAGTACTCAGAATCGTGCAAAGTCTATCTTTTCTTAGTTCACTCTAACGTTTGGGGTCCTAGTAGAATCAGTTCAACCTCTGGGTTTCATTATTCTATTTGCTTTATTTATGACTATTCAAGACGTACCTGGATTTTTTCAATGAAAGATCGCTCTAAATTATTTCCTGTGTTCATACAAAATCAATTAAGTGTCTCTACTCGTACCTTTCGTAGTAACAACACCTTGGAATATATGTCCTCCCAATTTCAACAATTTATGACTCATCAAGGAATTATTCATCAAACTTGTTGCCTATATACCCCTCAACGAAACAGAGTAGAAGAGCGAAAGAATAGGCACCTCATTGATACTGCTCACACTCTTCTTATTCAATCCCATGTTACGCTGCATTTTTGGGGTAATGCAGTTTTCGCATCTTGCTATTTAATTAATCGGATGCCCTCATCTTCCATTCAAAATCAAACTCCTGATGCCCTCATCTTCCATTCAAAATCAAATTTCTTATCGTTTCCTCAATCACCTCTCCACTGTTTTCCCCCTTGTGTCTTTGGGAGTACATGTTCTGTTCATAACTTCATCCCAGGAATAGATAAATTAACCCCTTATGCTCTCAAATGTGTCTTTCTTCGTTATTCTCGAGTACAAAAGGGATATCGTTGCTACTCACCTGATCTTCATAGGTACCTTATGTCAGCTGATGTCAGATTCAATGAGTCTCAACCTTACTTTACATCTGCTTCTGATCCTGATCATCTTAACATGTCTGAGGTCTTACCTATATCGACTTTTAGGGATCCTTCTGCCACCAGTCTTACCTACATCGACTTTTGAGGAATCTACAATACCTTCTACAACCACATCTACAGTGCCACCACTCATGACTTATCTGTTGGAAATTGTTTTAAGTTACTACACTAGTTTTTAGTAAAATAAATTATTTAGATTTAAGTTTAGTGACTCGAGGCAATAGAAGGAGGTGGTAGTGAAGTTGGATTCACAGGCAGTTTGCAAGAGGGATAGTTTTAAGTATCTCGGGTCAACGATTCAGGGAAATGGAGAGATAGATGAGGATGTCTCTCACCGTATTGGGGAAGGAGGTTGGATGAAATAGAGGTTTGCTTCGGAAATTTTATGCAATAAGAAGGTGCCCCCAAGCTGAAATGCAAATTCTATAGAGTTGTAGTCTGGCCTGCTATGTTGTATGGAGCGGAGTGTTGGCCGGTTAAGAATTCTCATATCCAAAAGTTGAAGGTGGCGGAAATGAGGATGTTGCGCTGGATGTGTGGATTCACGAGGGCTGACAGGGTTAGGAATAAAATTATTCGAGAGAAGGTGGGAGTGGTGTCAATGGAGGATAAAATGCGGGAAGTGAGGTTGAGATGGTTTGGTCATGTGATGAGAAGGGGCACGGATGCCCCAGTTCATAGGTGTGAGGTTGGCCTTGGATGGTTTCAAGCGAGGTAGGGGTAGACCGAAAAAATACTGGAGAGAAATGATTAGACGTGACATGGAGCTGTTGCAGTTGACTGAGGACATGACCCTGGATAGGAAGGTATGAAGGAAAAGCATTAGGATAGAGGGCTAAGGGTGTGGATGAGTCGTAGTCAATAATTACGTGGACTACGACTATGCCTTGCATGCTTTTGTATACTGCCTCTTATCTTGAGCAGGGGTCTATCGGAAATAGTCTCTCTACCTCTTTTGAGGTAGTGGTATGGACTGCGTACACTCTACCCTCCCCAGACCCCACTATGTGGAAAATATACTGGGTTTTTTGTTGTTGTTGCTGTTGTAAATTATTTAGATTAGGATAAATTTGAATTTTGAATTTTAACTAGGTTGTTAGTTTGTTTAGTCAGTTGAGATATTTTAAGTTATTTTGAATTTTGAATTTATGCTGATTTTCTTTGTAAGTTGGCTATTTAAAGCCCTTCTATGCTTAAGAAAAACTATTGAAAGCGGTTAAAAGCTTATTGAAAGCTTGAAAGTCATTTCAATCCAAAGAAAGTCATTTTAACCCTTTTTCGCTGCCCCATCTTCTTAAAAAAAACAACAGTGGTATCAAGAGCTTCATTGATCTTACGGGATCTTGAATTCTTCCAAAGCGCTACCATATTATTTTTAACCCATCAGGGCTACCTATTTTTAACATGTGCTTATTTTCAAAGCATAGGATTATTTTCAACCAATAAGATGTCAAGCAGCAGTCTCTCTTTGAATGCCTCAAAAATTTTCACCGACAAAAACTATCAATTTTGGTCTGTGAAGAAATCATATCTTGAAACCTATCTTTTATGTGATGTTTTGAGGGATGAAAAAACCTTACAACAGTTTGCAAAGCCTATGAAAGTACTTTCAAACAAGACAAAGATTGTTGATGGTGTTTTTCCAGCAAAGAATCAAAAGAAAGAAGAGAAAGATCAATACTAAAAAGAAAAAGTGCAAGTTAAAAAAAATGAAAAATTCAGCATGCACTGCCAGAGCAAAAGTTGAGGAGGAGCAACTTTTTTAAATCGCAGTAACTAAAGCAAAGGAGGAATGTTGGAAATTGCTTTAAGTTACTACTATACTAGTTTTTTAGTAAAATAAAATATTTAGATTAGGATAAATTTGAATTTTGAATTTTAACGTTTAGTCAGTTGAGATATTTTAAGTTATTTTGAATTTTGAATTTATGCTGATTTTCTTTGTAAGTTGGCTATTTAAAGCCCTCCGATGCTTAAGAAAAACTATTGAAAGCTGTTAAAAGCTTATTGAAAGCTTGAAAGTCATATCAATCCAAAGAGAATCATTTTAACCCCTTTTCGCTACCCCATCTCTTTGAAAAAAAAAAAACAACAGTGGTATCAAGAGCTTCATTGATCTTACGGGATCTTGAATTCTTCCAAAGCGCTACCATATTATTTTTAACCCGTCAGGGCTACCCATTTTTAACCTGTGCTTATTTTCAAAGCAGAGGATTATTTTCAACCAAAAAGATGTCAAGCAGCAGTCTCTCTTTGAATGCCTCAAAAATTTTCACCGACAAAAACTATCAATTTTGGTCTGTGAAGAAATCATATCTTGAAACCTATCTTTTATGTGATGTTTTGAGGGATGAAAAAACCTTACAACAGTTTGCAAAGCCTATGAAAGTACTTTCAAACAAGACAAGATTGTTGATGGTGTTTTTCCAGCAAAGGATCAAAAGAAAGAAGAGAAAGATCAATACTAAAAAGAAAAAGTGCAAGTTAAAAAAAAATAAAAAATTCAGCATGCACTGCCAGAGCAAAAATTGAGGAGGAGCAACTTTTTTAAATCGCAGTAACTAAAGCAAAGGAGGAATGTTGGAAATTGCTTTAAATTACTACTACACTAGTTTTTTAGTAAAATAAATTATTTAGATTAGGATAAATTTGAATTTTGAATTTTAACGTTTAGTCAGTTGAGATATTTTAAGTTATTTTGAATTTTGAATTTTGAATTTATGCTGATTTTCTTTGTAAGTTGGCTATTTAAAGCCATCCGATGCTTAAGAAAAACTATTGAAAGCTGTTAAAAGCTTATTGAAAGCTTGAAAGTCATTTCAATCCAAAGAGAGTCATTTTAACCCCTTTTCACTACCCCATCTTTTTTTTAAAAAAAAACCAACATTATCACTGTCGTCCACGTATAGCATCAGGCTTAGATGATTCCCCTCCTACACCTGCGCGCACACCTAACCCTGTACCTACTATAGGCTTATCTTCTTCGATTGCACTTCGAAAAGGTACATGGTCCACCAGTAATTCTAACTCTCATTATACCTTTTTTAAGTTATCATCGTCTATCATCACCCCATTATGTCTTTATATCATTTTTGTCCCGTCTCCATCCCTAAATCCACAAAAGAAGCAGTTTCTCATCCAGGATAGCGACAGGCTATGATTGACGAGATATCTGCATTACATACGAATAGTACTTGGGAGCTTGTTTCTCTCTCTTCAGGTAAATCAACTGTTGGTCGTCGTTGGATTTATGCCGTGAAAGTCCGAACGGCCAAATTGATCGACTTAAGGCTCGCCTTGTTGACAAGGGGTACATTTAGATATTTGGGCTTGATTATAATGATACTTTCTCTCCCGTGGCTAAAATAGCATTTGTTCGTCTTTTTCTATCCATGGTTGTTCGACGGTGGACTCTTTTTCAGCTGGATATTAAGAATGTTTTTCTCCATGGTGACCTTGAGGAGGAAGTTTATATGGAACAACCACTTGGTTTTGTTGCTCAGGGGAGTTTAGTCTGGTGTGTTTATTTCGTCGGTCACTTTATAGTCTAAAACAATCTCCTCGAGCCTGATTTGGAAAGTTCAGCACATTAATTCAGAAGTTTGGCATGATTTCGTAGTGAAGCTAATCACTGTGTTTTATCGACATTCTACTCCAACTCTAGATATTTATTTGGTGATTTACGTTAATGATATCGTTATTACCGGCAATGATCAAGATGGTATCATTAGTTTGAACCAGCACCTCTTCTGCATTTCCAGACTAAGACATCGGCACACTGAAGTATTTTTTAGGTATTGAAGTTGCTCAATCCAGATTAAGTATTGATATTTCGCAACGCAAGTATGCCATAGATATTCTCAAGGAGATGAGAATAATGGGATATAAACCTATTGACACTCTTATGGATCCGAATACTAAACTCCTGCCAGGACAGGGGGAGCCACTCAATGATCTCGGAAGATATAGGCGTCTAATTGGTAAGTTGAACTATCTCATAGTGACCCAACCTGCATTTCTTATTTGTAAGTCAGTTTATGGATTCTCCCTGTGATAGTCATTAGGATGCAGTTATTCGCATTGTGTGATATATTAAGTCAATTCCAGGAAAAGGACTATTCTTCGAGGATCGAGGTCATAAGCAGATCGTTGGATATACAAACGTTGATTGGGCAGGATCACCTTATGATAGATGATCTACATCCAGTTATGTTTTAGTAGAAGGTAATGTGGTGTCTTGGAAAAGTAAGAAACAAAGTGTGATTGCTCGATCTAGTGCAGAAGCAAAATATCGAGCAATGGCAGTAGCCACTTGTGAGCTAGTGTGGACTAAACAATTGTTGAGAGAGTTAAAATTTGGAGAAATCAATGAAAGGGAACTTGTGTGTGATTACCAAGCGACTCTTCATATCACATCAAATCGAGTATTTCATGAGAGGACTAAGCACATTGCGAGAGAGAAAATACTTTCCAGAGATATTGTTACAAAATTTGTGAAACCGAGTGACCAGCTTGCAGAAATTTTCACCAAGTCCTTCACTGGTCCACGTATTAATTACATTTGTAACAAGCTCGGTACATATGAGTTGTACACACCAACTTGAGGGGGGGGGGGGTTGGAATATGAATAGGAATAGGAATATTATATAGAATTCTACCTGGAAAAGGATTGTCATGTCAGTGTCGTGGTTGTAAAAGGATTCTAATGTCAGTGTCGTAGTTGGAAAAGGATTCTAATGTCAGTGTCCTAGTCGGAAAAGGAGTCTAATGTGGTTGTCTATAAATAGGGTTTCAATGTAATAATTTAGATACACAATTCAATAATATTTTTCTCCATTACTTCTCACGAAACAAATAATTATAAGTCAATTACTGAATTCATCGCCTTGATATTTTCCATTGTAATCTGAATTTCATGCTTAATATCATCATGTTGATGCCTCTCCCGATTATTGTGCGGCCTTTGGCATCTCTTCTATGACACTGATATTGATCTTCATCAGTTTCATCCTCCTTACTCCCTTGATTATCTGAATATTCTGAATCTGAATTTTTATCATATTGAGCATGGCACCTCGGTACTTTCATGTCCTGGTCAGCTTCAACCTCTTCAGCTTGCTCAACATGCCTTGCTCGTGGATGAAGTGTCGGCTTTTGAAGTGGGAGATGTTGCAGCAGTATGTTCTGTTAGGGGTGGTAACGATGGAGGTTGTAGGAAATATAGCAGATTTGGTGGCTGACTCTAGAGCACCAAATGTTCAACCAGTTCTGTCGATGTTCCATTGATTCCTTCAAACCATCAAATTGCACTTTTATTTCTTTATTTTCACGTTCAAGGGCTGTGATTCTTAATTTCTCAATCTGAAGTTGCTCATCGATTGAAAAGGGTCCAAACTTACGACTTGCTTCTCCATCGACATGATAACATAGGGCTTGGGCTCTGATACCAACATTAATGTATTTTCAAGGTTTTGGACCTCTCAAGCACAAAGAAATAAAAACAAAAGCACTTCCGCTGACGTTTTTTCACAATACTAGCATAAGCGTTCTTCAAACTCATGTAAGAAGAATATATGATTAGAAGAACCTTACTCACATGTTCCTCAATCCCACAAGACTGAGAAGCTTTGAATAAAGGAAGACAAAGGAAAATGATTTTAACCATGTTTCTGAAGCAACCTCTTAAAACACTAATCACCAATGTTTATCTTCAGCAGATTGAGCCCTTAAATAGGCCTTCCAATGAGTAAAATTGGTAAGGTCAAGGAAACCCTATCCTAGCTAATCTAGGAACAGGGATTCTAGCAGGAATGGAATACTATCTCACAATCCTAGTTTGAATGACATATTGCTTGTTTAAGAAATGGACCTTGGGCATAACTCAACCACCTCAAAGCTTAGCTCAAGAGGGAAGAATTGCCCAAGACCATGTAAGGAGACTATCCATTCCTTTTTCATCTAAAGTGGGACACTTCAACACCCCACACACCACCCAAGACTGGACATCTGGAGTGTGGAAATTTAATATGGCGGCCCAACATCAGTAAAAAGAATTGGGATGGGACCTGCTATACCATGTTAAAGAAATAGACTTTGTACCTAACTCAACCCCAAAAGCTAACTCATGAGGGGAGTATTGTCCAAGACTAAATAAAGAGACCACCCATCCCCTGTTCACCCAATGTGGGACTCCTATTAACAAACCGAGTTTGACTAGACCTAAAAATGTAATCCTACTAAACAAGAACCTCACAACTTTGTTTTGGATAATGAACAAGAACCTCACAACTAGAAAACAAGAAACACGAAATCATGATCATAAACAAGAAAAATATGAAACAAGAAATCCTAATCATAAACAAGAAAAATAAGAAAAAAGAAATCCTAAGTTTTTAGAAAGAAAAAATTTCTAATCTTGATTGGATTATTGTGCTTCTTGAGGTTCATGGGCCTCAATTGTATTAACTTTAGCCCATAAGCCTCCACTGGTGTAGAGCACACGGTACTTAATTGTGCTTGTTTAGCACCACTTTTACCTCGTCTACTCATCACATAATATAAGACAGGGGGAGTAAATAGATCATTTTGCTATATTATAATATTGAGCTGTTCAGTTTATCAAAAATATAGTATGACAAGTAAATATATCATTCAAGCACAAAAGAGGGACAAATAGAGTGATTCTCACCATCTTTGATAAGGAAGAGCTCTTATTGTCATTTTCATTATAGGATATTAATGCCTTGGTTTCCTGTTGCATCTTGAAACTCTGGAGGGCTGACATCTTGTGTTGTTTACCAGTAACAAGGGCCTCACACTGATTTTTTACTTGGTCATAGGGGATCGGCGTAGAGGAAGCTGGGTAGCTTGCAACTTGTCGGGCAGTTTCCAGAACCTACATGTGCAAGGGATAGTGTTATACAGGAACATGCTACTAATCTTATAGTTTATAGTCCCACAGGCCACAGCCAATATTTAACAAAAAGAAATACCAAGTAATTATGACGTGTAGAAGGACATGTCACATGAGTTGATCAATTTCATTAACTAAGAGATCCTCAGAAGTAAAATGCTAAGTCATAGTTGTTTTTTTCACGAACTTGTTTTCTACAGCATTATTCTCGCCTCTTCCTTGTCTTATTTTCTTATTTTTTTGATGAATTAATTAAGTTTTTTTGAATGTCTAGGGAAAAACATTGGTATCTAAGAAGTATATCAAAGCTAGTAAACTTACAAAAAGATATGTTTTTTCACGAATGACATCCGATCGTCCATACATAAAGGAACATCATGGGTACACAAAGAGACGGATAAGAGGTTCCTCCTCACATGTGCAAAATCATTCTCTACCTCTTCAATAATTCTCTCTCTCTCTCTCTCTCTCCAAATGACCCAACATAAGCGCAACCTTCCACACCACACGGCTTCTCCTCCATCTTCCAAACTTCCAGCTCAATAATACATCTTTCATAGTGCTTGGCATCACCTAATGTATATTAAAACCTCAGGATTTTTCACCATAACCAAGAAGCTACCCAATAATGTGGAAGAAGATGATCCACATTTTCACCACATAAAACATACGTCGACGGATGTAATTTTCAACTAGCTTAAATTCTCTGCCATCAAGATTACCCTCTTGTTGCAAACCAGGTGAAAGAAAAAAAGACATGTTTCCCGTGCCTTGGGGATCCAAACAGAGAAATATGGAAGGGCAATCCCTCCAAGGTTCAGAAGAACTTTTCATAATATGACTTCGGAAAAAACTTGATGGCAGCTCAATAATCCATCTTACATAACCACACGTCTTCTCAATCTTCGAAACTTCCAGCTCAATAATACATCTTGCATAGTGCTTGGCATCACCTAATGTATATTAAACCACCTCAGGATTTTTCACCATAACCAAGAAGCTATCCAATAATGTGCAAGAAGATGTTCCACATTTTCACCACATAAAACATCCGTCGACGGAAGTAATTTTCAACTAGCTTAAATTCTCTGACATCAAGATTACCCTCTTGTTGCAAACCAAGTGAAAAAAAAAAAAAAAAGAGAGACATGTTTCCCGTGCCTTGGGGATCCAAACAGAGATATATGGAAAGGCAATCCCTCCAAGGTTAAGAAGAGCTTTTCATAATATGACTTCGGAAAAAATTCCTTTGCCACCCCACCCCCACCCCCACTCCAGACATCAGGGAGATCACGTTGCGTGCTTTGTTTGTGAAAAAATTCAATCAACTCTTGCTCCTTTTCTTATTAATTCTCTCGTAAGGCATAGACAATGTCAGCATGTCTCTCACGTATCTTAACATCAATTGCCTCCTTTAAATGTTTTCTTTGTTACTTAACTTCGGTAACACGAGGGATCAACAAAAGGATGTACACTATACAAAATGATTTAGGTGTTCTAAATTCCTACGACCGAGTATTTTTGACCCTTGCAAATATCTTTTATTAATGTACAGAGGGCCTCTCTAACCGGTGGAAAGTGTCCACTAATAGCCATTCCTGGCTAGATGCTGATAATGCAATTCCAGGAGTCAGTAGTTGGGCATTGTATCCCTTCTCATGTCACTAGCTTTTGATACAAGCTATTTAAGGCTTTCCCTTGAGCTTTACTAATAGCTTTCATAGCTTCCCTCTCAGCTCTCTTATATTCTTCAAAGGCTTCTCCGAATTCTACTTTTAGTACCTCTATATAGCACTCTTTTTTAGCTCAAATAACTCTTTGCATCTCGCGATTCCACCACCAGGATTCTACTGATCGAGGTCGTAAACCTTTAGACACACACAACAACACTTCACTTGTTGCTTTTTACTGCAACTTGATATTTTCTACCACGGGTATCTTTCTTGCCCTCTATGGCCCATGTTCCCTCCTTTCTGTAGAGCTTGAAACGCTTTCATTTAGTGCCTACCACAAAATTCTTGATTGCTTGCAAGTCGTTTTTTTACTCACTATACTCTTACGTTGTACATCCCAGACAAACCACCATTGGGCAAGTATGAATACAGTTCGGTACACTTAGTTTTTTCATGTCTTCTTGTAACATAACCACCACCACCCATTCCCCCCACCCCCCAAATACCCCCAGTAAATCATGAGCTAAAATAAACTCTAGAATAACTTTTCCTTCATCGTTTCTATGACCATAACCATATCTATACTTGGTTAAAATCATCATTATCTCACCTAACACAGATTTGTTGGTAACTCGTTGTCCTTAAATCTTTTTTTGATCAGGTAAATAGATTCATTAATCACAAGGCTAAAATTGGCCCTATACAAGAAGTATTCTAAAAGTAAATAACCTACAATACGACATGGTTCTCTACAAAAGACACCCAATCCTCTATACAACCCGGCACTACATAGGTGCACTAAAAATAAATAAGGGATTGAGGCTATTCCTCAGCTGCCCAAAAGTCATTTCTACCCGTTCAAAAGCCCTCTTATTTCTCTCACTCCAAATGATCCACATCAAATCTAAAGGGACAACATTCCAAGCTTTGCACTTTCTCCTGCTTCTTCCAGATTTCCAAGAAGACAACACATCCTTCACAGATCTAGGCATCACTCAAGACATACCAAACCAGCTAAACATATCCCACTATAGTCTCGAAGTCAGGTTGCAATGTAGTAGAAGATGATCATCATCCTCACCCGTCTCCTTGCATAAAAAACACCAGCTAATGCATATGAACTTTCTTTTCCTAATGTTTTCCTCCGTCAATATCACTCCTCTAGTAGCTAACCACGAGGAAAAAACACATCTTTCTCGGCACCTTAGAAATCCAAATCGACTTTATGGGGAAAGCCTTCACCTCCCTCACCAAAAGCTTCTCATAGAAGGACTTGACAGAAAAAAACCCATTACTCCCCAACTTCCATTTCAAGTATCAGGTCTATCAACTGGCTCGCTATGCTGATGAAGTAGAGATAGTAACCTATGAAATTCATTAACCACCTAGTTTTGAAGATTCTTCCTAAACCTCAAATCCCAAAATGATTCTTCCTCTTATAACCCCTTAATAAGATAGACTACCACCTCCCTCTGACAAGAAAACCTAAAAAAGCTCGGGAATTCATCTTTCAGTACCACATCTACGCACCAATTGTTTTTCCAAGAACTAACTCTCTTCTCGTCCCCTATGAACGAGATGTTAACCTCAAACTGAGCCCAACCCTTCATGATATTCCTCCACACCCAAATGGCATAGTGATATCATTATTTCTTGTTAAATCCTTAGTTTTGATGATTGACAAATTGAATGTTGGGACCTGTTTTCGGGAGACTATGTGATGACAAAGCTGTTGTTACTTAGGGAACAGGTTGGGCTCACCTGTCACTATCATAGTCAACTGTCACAGCTGGTGCAAACTACAAAAGTTGGTGAAAAAAAAGTTGTCACCTTTTTGTCTCAACCAATGAGAATCCTCCTAGGTTTTCTTGTGTCATACATATATATTGATCATCTTCTCCAACAAGAAATCCATTGACTCCAAAATCCATCGCTTTCATATTCTTACAACAAAATATCTCTCTGAAGCTGAAATCAAAGACTCCATTTTGCAATAGGGAACTGATAGTTCATCAAGTTGTATTTTATTTCCTTGTTGTATTTGAGTCTTAAACGTTAGCCTACTGTTGCTTATGATTGTTAATAGGTGTTGGGGTGTAAACATCTTTCCAGTGTAATCATCTAGAGTTAGGTGGTTTTCAAGCTAGAGTTAGCTTGGATTTCCATTTAGTGTGTGGGTGCAGTAGAGTTGTTGTACCTTTTCATTGTAAAAGAGTTATTACTAGGAGAGAAAGGATTAAGAGGTTAATCCTGAGGTCTGGAGTCTGTATTCAAAAGTTTGCTTGGATATAGTGGAGTTTAGAAATCCTGGAGTCAAATCGTGTTTTTTCTCCCTTGAGCAAGGAGTTTACATGTAAAACTCTTGTATCTGCTATTTACTTTCTCCACGCATTTTATTGTTTAAGCTTTCTCCTAGTTCTTATTGTGTGAGTTCATTTGGGAATAGGTCCCAGAGATGAGGAGCAATCAACTGCAATTCTTCATTTGGTATCAGAGCAGATCTTTCTACAAAGGCTAACACCTTGGAAGGATCCTGAGAAATGGCAGCTTCTCCAAATCTAGAAGAAGGCCAATCAACCACTAGACCACCAAGATTCAATCGTGAATATTATGGATGGTGGAAGACAAGAATGCATGACTTCATCATGGCTTAAGATTCAGATTTATGGGATGTCATTGAGGATGACCCTTTTGTTCCTACAAAGGCAGTAAAGATTGGTGATGTGACCTCACAAGCTCCCAAGACCGAGGAGTTTGATGATGCAGACAGAAAGAAGATTGAAAAAAACTACAAGGCCAAGAAGATACTTGTGTGTGGTATTGGCCCTGATGAGTACAACAGGATCTCTACCTGTCAAACTTCTAAGGAGATCAGGGATTCTCTTCAGACGGCCAATGAAGGGACTACTCAGATTAAGCAATCCAAGGTGGATATGCTAACAAATCAATATGAGACTTTCACCATGAAAAAAGAAGAGTCCATTCAAGAGGTGCACACAAGGTTCACTGTAGTAAGCAATGAGTTGCATTGTCTGGGTGAAGATATTCCAACCCACAAGCAGGTTAGGAAAGTCAGCATTCTCAAGGTAGGAAAGCAAGGTGAAGCGATCACGGAAGCCAAGGATCTAAATAAAATGGTTGTGGATGAGCTTATTGGCAATCTCAAAACATATGATATGTTGAAAAACCTTGGGAAGTTAAAGGATGAGCCTAAAGTTGTAAAGAACCTGGTTCTGAAGGCTACAAAAGATCCTCACGGAGCTGAAGATGATGAAACAACTTATATTGCTAAACGGGTACTTAAAGCCTTGAGAAAGTCAGGGACTTTATCTAGAAGAGGTGAATCTAGCAAGCACCTAAGGGTGTAGCCTAACGGTTCAATGAAGTTGGGATAAGGACCATGAGGCCTCATGTTCAATTCCCAACAGAGAAACAGTAGGTGTTTTCTTCTCATTTGTTCTAAACTTGGTGGACAGAGTTACCTACACCTAGTACTTGTTGCCGGTGGGAGGTGGCAGGTATCCCGTAGATTTAGTCGAGGTGCGCGCAAGCTAGCCCAAACACCACGGTTATAAAAAAAAAGAAAAGGCCAATGATACCTATCACAAATGTGGCAAGTTGGGTCATTACATCAAGGATTGTCCAATGCACAAGGTGGAGTACAGGGAATATGTCAAACAAACTGTTGATAAGGAGAGAGACAAGGAACAGGTTCCTGTGAAGTATAGTAAGAAAGCTGAAGCTGACAAAGTTGCAAATCAGTGCTTGCAGCCTGCTGGGGTGATTCACTAGCTGAAGAAAGATCTTGCAAAGTGTGAAGAAGAAATGGTTGAACTGAGTGTGAAAATGGTTGAACATCAAGCCACTTGAAAAACTCTTTCTTGTGAAAATGATCTTCTGAGTAAACAAATTGGGTGAAATCACTAAGCAGGCTTCCAGGGGAAAAGGTGAAGGAAGTGGGATACAGTTTCAGCCAGAAGAAGAAGTAGATGAAGTTTAAGGAACTGGTTAGGGTAAAGATTGAGCTTGAAGAGGCTCTCAAGTGGACCACTTCATCACAAGCTCTGACTGCCCTCACCAGCCAAGCCAGTAGTAGGAGAGGCTTAGGATACCACAGTAAAGGTGAGGCTTCCAACCCTTCTGTCAGACATGCAAGAAGCAAGGGTATTCCTCTATGCACCCATTGTGGCAAGGATGGTCACACAAGAGAAATGTGTCCATCCAAAGCAGCAGCTCAAAGAAGCATAAGAAACCTCACTGCTTCAAAAAGGAAGAAAGGAAGACTACCCAGCTGGACAAGGAAGAAGTTGATTTTTCCTCTATCTCCCTATTGGGAACTCAGACTAAAATAGATTCCTAAGACTAACAACTGATTTATGATGCAGGGCAAAGCAAGAGAAAGTAGCCAATGCAGGAACGTTGATGTTGGTTGCTCAGTCAGAGCATATGACTGAGGGCTTGAAAGATTAACTTTTGTTGTAGGCCCTTGACGGAGGCAATGTCTCCTTGGTAAAGGAGTTGAAGAAATTGAAGTGTACTAATGTTGGGGTTCTTGTGCACTTGATTGACCAAATTAATGTTTTCGCAGTTCAGGAGGGCATATCCTTTGTGGTTCCTTGAAGAAAGTTGGTAGGGAACTGGTTGAGTGAATACTTTCATAACTCTCCTTGCATGGCTATGAACTAGTAAAGCAGGTATCATGGTTAGATGATATTCTACATGTCTAATCAGTCTCATATCTTCTACAAATATACACCCATGACAAGGAAGAGAAGATATAAGAAGGGGAGGTGAGACAGCACAAAATGATTGGATTCAAAAAATTCATTTAGGGACCAGGTCCCTAATCAGGTTAGTATCATTTACTATTCCAAAACAGTGACCGTTTTAAACATTTATTAATATGTGCCATGTCATTCTCCCGCCTTTTCTAAAAAGTTGTCACTTGTACTTTAAGTCCAAGAGACACGTCCATCTAACCGAATACGTCTTATCATACACACCCATTCATCAAATCTAGAGGTCTAAAGCTCCATATCCCACACTTATCTCCAATATAGTTGAAAAGCTCATTACACCAAAGGTGCAGTGGCAAACCTTGAACATTACAGCTTTTTCAGGCAAGGAATCTACAGGTCTAGAGCTCCATAACTCAAAAACACCATTTCTTCTCTCCACCTTCCCCCTTTCTTCTGCTCCTCCCATCCTTTCCTCCCATTCTCGACCCTCATTGATAATTTCAAGGCTAAACTCTGTTGTTAACCAGACCCTGAAGTTCTCTTCCCCCCTTCCCCCTCCTACTACCTACCACCGACACTGGAACTCTACCCCACTTCCTCACCGAAATTCCGACTCTCGACACATCAAATAAATTGTAATCCACCCCCAAGAAACCCTTAAACTCATCTCCAATAAATTTGAAAAGCTTATTACACCAAAAGTGCAATGGCGAACCCACTAGGTTCACCACCCAACTCCTTCTCTTCGCCTCGACACATTCATAACAATACCTTCGGACAATCTGTAGAGTGAAGGAAATTGTCGTCCATCCATCTCACACTATTCTGGAGAGCTCGAGACGCCTTTGCCTCGCAAGAAAATCTAAAGAGAAAAGTAGATTCTCCCACAGTAGACATTTCAATCCATGCATCTATCTACCACGCCTTTGTTGCCAAGTAGAAAAAGGATTCGACAATGTCACTTTTTTCTCAAACCCTCCTACCAAACACATAGCAGGGAAGGTCTTCCTTTCCTTGATATGCCCCATGGAAACTCTGAACCTAGGTTCGCTTTCTCCAATCAATTTTCTACATCCTCCATCTTGTGAGAGAGTTGGAGTTGACAAAGCCTCCTTGAAATGAAGATCTTTATGCTTCCTAGCTTCTAGGGCGAAGTAGGAGCCTCGCATAATCCCTTGAAATAAGTTGTAATATCTTAACCCCTTGTTTTAAGTATTTATACCACGTTTCAAAGTTTTGAAACTTCCTGTAGGTTCACATGTTGCTTCTAGCACTTGTTGGTATGGTTCGGGGCCGGGACCCGAGGAGCTGGCGTGCGTTCTAGAAAAAAATGAGATATGAAAATTGCAGATTTTATGTTTTTAGTGTCTCCTAAAGGCTAGGGGTCTCGCAGAGGCGCCCCCACTAAGGTGCCAAGTCTCATGATCGTGAGGTCTATCCCGAGGAACACAAAGACTGCAGTGAAAGCAGTGAGGGAGGTCCACACGTGAAAAGTATGTGTGTGTGTATATATATAACTGTAGCAGTATAGAAAATAGGCAGATTCGGATTTTGGCTTATTTCACAATATCTATGGTTGTGGAGCTCAGGTGAGGCGATTCACAATGGGACTTTTCACCTATAAATGTTGGATAAGTGTTCTAATCACCTATTTTGATGTATATCATTAATTACACCAAAAAACACATTAAATAAAAGAAATTGAGGGATTTTAACTTACGTCTAAAACATGTCAACTGAGCTCCATCTATAAATCTTTTACATCAGAAGTAGAAAAATTTGGTGGATTTGAATGCGTTTTTAAAGGATGATTAACTCGAAAACGTAATTTAAATTGGATTTCAACCACAAGGCTTAGGGTTGACTTTGACCTTAAACTAGTGTAAGAATATAGAATTGACACTAGCAGATTAATCTTACCTCATGGAGTATCTTTTTTAATAGAACAAGCTTGCATTGAATTTGGAGAGTGGAAAACGGTTCAAGAAGGATAAATAGCACTACGAGGTAGTCCCTTGCTTATAGAGCTGTAACAAAACAATTGCTTAAATTTAATTAGAAAATTTGAGAATGCCTATGGAGTAGGTTGTGAGTTTTGACTCTTGGGAGCAAGGAGTTTTCCACGTAAAATCATTGTGTTAATTATTTTATTCCACATTTACTTATTGTGTAGTTTTTGAAGAACCTGGTTCTTCTGTACATAATTGGCAGCACAAAATAACACTGCTAAAGCCTATTCATTCTAGGATTGGCTTTTAACTTCTTCCAGTACCCAAAAATTCATTATTTTACTACCAAGGGCTCGATATGGGTGGAATTTAATTATAAATCACCAAAGAATTTTTCCAAAGGCTATTTGAGGGAGAAAGGCAATAGTGAGTGAGAACAATTGAGAGAACAAGCCAAAAGTTTGAGTGATACACCACTACATTTAAAAAAAAAAAACTATGTCTTCCATAGGTGCAAGAATATATTTTTTTGGAAATTACAAGTGCAAGAATCATATATATTCTGAAGGATTGGCCAAGTGGGGTAGTAGTCATGTGGTACTACCAAAATTGTGCATGTATACTAGTGAAGAAACTTACCTCCAATGGAATGTTACGTGGAGCATATACTTACTTGTAACAATTATTGGGAGGTAGAGAATTGGAGCTTTGCAATAAAGGCCTTGTCCCGGAAATTATGGAAATTAGTGGATGATTATAGTAACCCTCATTGGCTGAGATTTAATCGACTACTTTTGACATGGGATGATTTGAAGGAGGGATGGAAATGTATTCATTCTATAACACAATCCCAAGATGAAGCTAACTCCTAAAGCGATCATAGCTACTCTTTCTAATAAGATTGTGAAGCATGTAATCTTTCAAGAAGGAGAGTCAAGTCGTGAACAAGAGAGTGGCTTTTCCTTGTGTGTGACTTCTCCTACACAAATGGAAGTTCCTACTCTGGAAAAAAAGAAGATAAGAGAATCAAAGAATTGAGTGGAAAAGAAAATAATGAGGACGCAAGGTTCAAAGCTAAGAGTAAGGAAGTGCAAAATAGCAACTCAAGAAAGGAAAAGGGGGAGCTTTAATTGAGAAACCGAGTGAGTTGTCACAAGAAAAGAGAGGAGAGAAAGATAAAAGCAAGAGAGAAAGAACAAGAGAAACGAAGTCGAGGCAAAAGAAAACAAGAAAGTTTGAGTGAGGTTAACTCTTATTCTTATACTAGCACTAATGGTGTTGCCTTCTTCTTTTGGTAGTGTACATTCTTTTGTATGCACTTTTGGAACAAACAAACGGAACAAGCCAATTATGATCTAAAATTTTTAATATTTAGTTATGTTAGTTTATTTTAGGGAAAATACTCAGAAAAATACCTGAACTTTGACCGGATTTGCAGTTGAGCATACTGAACTTTGTGGGGGTCCTATTACTCCTAGACTTTTTTAAAGTGAATTTAATTCTCCCTCGAAACGCTATACCCAGTTTTGGCGGCTGGCGGTGTAATACACGCGCCAATCTCGTTTTTACACGTGTTTTTTTTTTTAAATAATTTTTATTTACTTTCTTCTCCATTCTTATTCTTTTCATCAATTTTTCAACAAAATCTTGACCACCATTGCCAAAATTACCAGTAGCAAAGGCAACATTCCTATGAATTTTTCTTTTTCTCTATATCAATCTGAGGTGATAATTGATTAGCAACAAAATGACGAAATAAACTAATAACCAGAAATTAGCAAGCAAATGTTTGAGAATTACCAACACAGTGGCTTGGGATGATCTCATTACTATGCCTGGCCGACAAATTCCCTTCCGGAGGCAATGGTGGGTTGGTTGGTGGTGGCAATGGTGGGTTAATTTGTTCTTTTGATGGAATTGAAGAAGGTTAATTTTGCTATTTTGATGGAATTGAAGAAGACCCATTTGGTGTGTGTGTATTGAAATTGGGTCAAATTGATGGAAACAATTTTGCTATTTTGATAGAATTGAAGAAGGTTAATTTTGTTATTTTGATGGAATTGAAGAAGACCCATTTGGTGTGTGTGTTGAAATTGGGTCAAATTGATGGAAATAATTTTGCTATTTTGATGGGATTAAAGAAGACTCATTTGGTGTGTGTTGAAATTGGGTCAATTGATGGAAATGAACTGGGTGTGTTGAAGATAACCCATTTAGGGTTGTGTGTGTGATGATATTGTGTTCAAAGACTCCATTGTTGAAGAGAAGAAAAAAAAAAGAAGAGAAAGCAAATAAAAAATAAATAAAAAACATAAAATTATTAAAATTCAGAAAATTAAAGGGTTATGTGACAAAAAAAAGTTTTATAACGATTTTTTACACTCACACGCACTGAATGTCTGTGAATTACACGCACTTGTCCAAGTAGGCAGATATATGCCATTAAAATACAAAAAAAGAAGTCCAAGGGGTAATAGGACCCCTGCAAAGTTCAGTATGCTCAACTGAAAATTCAGGCAAAATTCAGGCGTTTTTCTGAGTATTTTCCCTTTATTTTATTTACACAATATTTGTGAAATTCTTGTGAGCCTACTTTTTTTTTGGAGAGATAATCTTTATCGATTCTGATTATACTAGGTTGTACCATAAAGATATTCAATTTGATGCATGTAGTAGAGATATTTAATTAAGTTGGTGCACGAACAATCTTGCATATTGCCTTCTTTACCATACCACCCGGTGGGTTGAGTACTTAAGTGGTGAAACCAAATTATATGTGCAAGTTTTATTCTGTAAGCATATATGTGTTTTGAAATCTTCTTCTGAATATTTCTTCCTTTCAAGTGAGTAATGAATTGCTTGAGAGAACTGTCATTCTAGGATTATATGATTCTTGGCTATAGTAATTATCAAAGGTAGCGTTACTTTCAATGTTTCTAATCTTTACTTATTTGATGCATCTTTGATATGGGGATGAATTCTCTTCAAGAAAAAGGAAATGATAGCATCCACGGTAGCTCCACGTCTTAAATGACATGGTTGAGGCTTTGGAAGTGCCAAGAGACCAAATAAGAGCCATTTGGATAGGATTAAAATTTGGTCCAACCAGTTTTTAATCTCTTTTTTAGTTGTTTTAGGTGTTCAGTAAAATAAAAAAGTGTTTAAAAAAAGCTAAAATCTAATTAAAAAAGCAAAACATGAGAAGCTGGGCACCCCAGTTTATTACTTTTTAGATTAAATTTCTTTTAAGTTTGATCAAGCCATTTACTTTTTTATCTCTTATATTTTTTCTCCAATTCCAACAATACCCCAAAGTTGTAGCCCTCAAATATATTGTTTTACTTTCTTTTTCTCTGTCGCTCCTCTCCGTCTCTTCCCTCCAGTTTCCTCTCCATCTTTCTCCTTTGTTTTTTATTATTAGAATTAAAAATTATGTATAATTCAATTTATTTATGGTGTTAACAGCTTTAAGGATATCTAAGTCATTTTGACAACAACAAAGTGTTTAACAACACTTGTTTATCAAAGACATCAACAACTTTTTTCCAGTTTAGCACTTCTATCAAAACACTTATCTGCTTAATTTGTAAGCACTTATTTTCATCTTGTAAGCACATAAGCTGAAAAGCTATTTTTTTAAATCCCATCCAAACAGGCTCTAAGAAAATTTCAAGACAAGCTCAATGGATTGCAATTAGCGATTACAAGGTGTCTTATGATGAAAGAAGAGCTTCATCCCAAAGAACTTTTGTCCAAGTCTAACATCTATTTGGGGCCCAAAGTAAAGTCTAAGATGAGGTGAAATGGGGCGCAAATATGCCCAAAAAGAAAAAATACAACTCAAAACTAGTGTCTTTTAAACTTAGTTTCTAGAATCTATATATAAGAGTTGTTTATTTCTTTATTGACTACATTGGACTAAGTGTGGCCAGCCTTCTATGCCCCTAGGAATGAATATCATTCCTATTTATTTTTTTCTTTGACCAACCCATTTCTTTACGACTATATAAAGGGATGTTTCTACATTGTAACTGGCATTTTGAAGAATATTATCGAGAGTTCTTTTGAACCTTTGAGGCAGATTGTTGTGGATTTATCTTTCAACAACAACAACAACAAACCCAGTATATTCCCACATAAGTGGGGTCTGGGGAGGATAAATTGTACGCAGTCCATACCCCTACCTCTAAAAAAGTAGAGAGGTTGTTTCCGATAGACCCTCCGGCTCAAGATAAAAGGCAGTATACAAAAGCATCAAAAGCATAGGACACCATAAAATAACATAGGTACGACATCTACAAGAAATTGCACATTGTCAAACCGAGGACACCAAAGTCCACCTAATTAATGACTACAACCCATCCACACCCTCAGCCTTCTATCCTAATGTTTTTTCTCCAAATCTTCCTATCCAGGGTCATGTCCTCAGTCAGCTGTAACTTCTCCATGTCACATTTAATCACTTCTCTCCAATATTTCTTCGACCTACCCCTACCCCGCTTGAAACCTTCCAGTGCCAACCTCTCACACCTACGAACTAAGGCATCCGTGCCTCTCCTCATCACATGACCAAACCATCTCAACCTCACTTCCCGCATTTTATCCTCCACTGATACCACTCTTACCTTCTTCCGAATAATCTCATTCATGACCCTGTCAGCCCTAGTGAATCCACACATCCAACGCAACATCCTCATTTCCGCCACCTTCAACTTTTGGATATGAGAATTCTTAACCGGCCAACACTCCGCTCCATACAACATAGCAGGCCAAACTGCAACTCTATAAAATCTAGCTTTCAGCTTGGGGCACCTTCTTATCGCATAAAATTCCCGAAGCGAGCCTCCATTTCATCCAACCTGCCCCAATACGATGAGAGACATCCTCATCTATTTCTCCATTACCCTGGATCATAGATCCGAGATACTTAAAACTATCCCTCTTGCAAACTGCCTGAGAATCCAACTTCACTACCACCTCCTCTTCTTGCCTCGAGTCACTAAACTTGCACTCCAAGTACTCTATCTTGGTCCTACTTAACCTGAAACCTTTGGACTCCAGCGTTTGTCTCCAAACCTCCAACTTATCATTAACCCCTTGTCGCGACTCATCAATCAAAACTCTATCATCCGCGAAAAGCATACACGAAGGCACCTCGCCTTGTATATTCTACGTCAACACATCCATCACCAAAGCGAATAAAAACGGACTAAGAGTTGATCCCTGTTGTAACCCTGTCAAGACCGAAAAATGCTCCGAATCTCCCCCCACTGTCCTTACCCACGTCTTTGCTCCCTTATACATGTCCTTAATCACTCTGATATGATGTACGCCACTGGGACCCCCCTCGTGTCCAAGCATCTCCACAGGACCTCCCTAGGAACCTTGTCATACGCCTTTTCCAAGTCAATAAACATCATGTGAAGATCCCTCTTCCTCTCTCTGTATTGCTCTACTAGTCTCCGCACAAGGTAATTTGCCTCGGTCGTGGAGCGACCAGGCATAAAACTAAATTGATTCTCCGAGATAGATACAAACTTCCTCAACCTCCGCTCCACCACCCTCTCCCAAATCATCATCTTGTGACTCAACAACTTAATACCCCGATAGTTGTTAGCAACTCTGAATGTCACCCTTATTCTTATATAAAAGAATCATCGTGCTCCATCTCCACGCCTCAGGCATGTTTGCTGACTTGAAAATATTGTTAAACAGTTGGTCAACCACCTCAACCCTGACTCGCCAGAGAACTTCCAAAACTCCACCGGAATCTTGTCGGGCCCCATCACCCTGCCCCTTCACATCTTGTGAATAGCCTCACTGACCTCATCTACTTTAAACCGCCGGCAAAAGCCAAAGTCGCGACTCTCTTCGGAATACTCCAACTCCCCTAACACCGCATCTCCATCCCCCTCCTCATTCAAGAGCCTATGGAAATAGGACTGCCATCTTTTCTTAATGAGGTCGTCTTCTACCAAAAATCTGCCATCCTCCCCCTTAATGCACTTCACCTGGTCCAAATCACGACCCTTCCACTCCCTAACCTTGGCAAGCCTAAACATCCTTGTCTCCCCGCCTTTCTCCTCTAACCCCTTATACAAACTCTCAAAAACTGCTGTCTTAGCAGCCGTAACTGCTAACTTAGCCTCCTTTTTTGCTACCTTGTACTCCTCTCTGCTCACCCGCTTCTCTTCTTCATCCTTACTCTCAACCAATTTAGCATAAGCCGCCTTCTTCATCTCGACCTTCTTCTTAACATCTTCATTCCACCACCAATCCCCCCGATACCATCCAAACCCGCCTATCGAAACACCCAACACCTCACTAGCAGCCTCTCTGATGCAACCAGCAGCCCTATCCCACATACTATCCACGTCCCCCTTCCCCTCCCATAGCTCCAACCCCTCCAACTTCGCCCCTATCTCCAAAGCACTAACCGGAGTCGGGCTACCCCACCTAACCCTAGGCCGACCTTTCCCGACCCGCCTAGTCTTACCCTTCTTGATACCCAAGTCCATCACTAGGAGTCTATGCTGGGTTGAAAGATTCTCACTCGAGATTACCTTACAATCCTTACACAAAGCTCTATCCCCCTTCCTAAGCAGCAAAAAGTCAATCTGAGTCTTGGCTATCCTACTGCGGAAAGTAACCAAGTGCTCTTCCTTCTTCGAAAAGCTGGAATTCACTACCACCAACCCAAAGGCCCTCGCAAAATTCAAAAGAACAGCTCCCTCATCGTTCCTAACCCCGAACCTAAAGCCCTCATGCACATCATCGTACCCTAATGGTGAAGACCCGATGTGCCCATTGAAATCCCCACCTATGAAAATCTTCTCTGAACTAGGCACGCCTCTAACCACCTCGTCCAAAACCTCCCAAAAACTCTTCTTCTCTTCCTCGTCCAGGCCCACCTGAGGCGCATACACACTACAGATGTTCAAAGCAACCCCCCCCAGACCAACTTGATAGTCATAACCCTATCACTAACCCTTTTAACCTCCACTACCCGCTCCCTAAGCTTTTCTTCCACTAAGATACCTACACCATTCCTAAGCCTATCACTACCTGAATACCACAACTTGTATCCATCTACATCCCTAGCCTTGGAACCTACCCATTTGGACTCCTGAATACACGCAATATTAATCTTTCTCTTCTTAAGAATCTTAACCAGTTCTATTGACTTACCCTACAGGGTCTTGGAACCTACACACTTGGACTCCTGAACACACGCAATATTAATCTTTCTCTTCCTAAGAATCTTAACCAGTTCTATTGACTTACCCTGCAGGGTCCCAATGTTCCACAACCCTACCCTCACACTATCACCTCTTTTGTCCCCTCCCTTAATACCTTGCACTCTGCATCTCAAACCTAGCCCACCCCCATCCCCCTATGACCCCCAGGACATGACCCTAAACCACCATGAGCCCCCCAAGCCACTACTCAACACAAAGTACAGAAAAGACTAAAATCAGCAATAATCCAATAACGATAAACGGCACACGCAAAGCACCAAATACAACCAATATTCAAGCACACCAGATGCTAGCGGAATAAAGTAATAAATAAATAAAGAATTAGTGTTCAAGGTGAGAATTCACCGAGGGAACTATAAAGCACACTAACGGCCTTGCACCAAGGACAGCAAAACCAACAATAAAAAGCAGTGCAAGAGACGACAACAGAAAATATCAACAAATCAAACGCAAGTCAAGATACAGGAGATAATACTAGAATAATACGAAGAATGAAATAACAAAGGTTAGAAATCACCGAGTGACGCTTGTAGACCAAGTCCTCCTTTCCTGCGAGGTATGTTGGATCCCCGCAGACTGATGCAGAAACTGATCACCGGAATATTATCGCCGGAGCTTCGCCGGAGTGCCACCAGAGTCAGAGCCGGTACTGTCGGAATCCGCTACAAACGAAAACAGTAGAACCTTCAGATGAACCCGCCGGAATCGGTTGCTTGTGACCGGAGCTGGGCGGTGCTTACGTCACCGGAGTCGAGCGGCCAGTAACCTTGACCGCCGGCGAAAGCAAAGGTAGTTTCGACGACGAAGAAAGACAGAGAAAGGGGGAGAGAGAAGAGGGTAGAGATCGAGAACTGGGAAGAGAGAAAGAGAGAGAAAGAGGGAAAGGGTATCCTTGCCTGCTACCGGCGCTCCGACGCCATCGTCGGCTGACGCCGGCCGGTCAAGGGTCAGTGTTCGTTAGTGAACGTTGGTTACAGTAACGAGAGAGAGAGCAGTAAAGAGCCAAAAAGTAAGTAAATTCAATCCAAACGGGGCTAATCTGTGGATTTATTTTTCAGCCTAACTAATTCATAGTTCAAGGTAGCAAACTACCTTTTCTTTGATATCTTTTGTTTCTTCTTCGTATTCTCTTTAACACGGTTAGTAAGCATACTAATTGTTGTCTAACGTTAATCATGAGACGGTCAAGATCCGATTCAAAGTTTGATTCATTTCTCATGTAAAGGCATTTGGTTCATCCTATCCAATAACCAATTCATTATCATTTGAATCTTGTCAATCTTCAGAACTTGCATTCTTAGAGGTTCTTGAAACTATTTCTTTGAATTTTCCCATATCTTTTAATTCTAATCTAACCTTTTCTTGTTTCATAGTTTTGCTTCCGTACTTATTTTAGTTCATACTCTAGTGTTGAGATTCTCATCCTTTCTATTATCACACCATCCCAAGTTTCTTAACCAGCAAATGTGCCACTACCGCACGCCGCCGCCACCTCCACTCTAACAAGATAGGGTAAAAAACTATCAATCCCCACCACCACTACCGCAAAACGACTATCGTGATGATGAGTCAGAGAATGAAGTTCATTTTCATTAGAAATGGAAACAGAAATGAGAGGAGAATTGGTTAAACTTCAAAGGCAAAATCATGATGAATAGCTAGATATAGGATTAAGAAACTTCAACGTGAGCATTCCTTTTTTGACTTTTTTTTGGATAAGGATCAGATGTGCATTCCTTAGAATGGGTAACTACGATTGGAAAGATCTTCATTTCAAATAATGTTGCAGATGCAAGGAGGAATTAAGTATGTGGTAACTAAATTCGATGGGTCTACATCAACTTGGTGGGACAAAGTAACCCAAAAGAGGCAAAGAGAGGCCTTGGGCCTATTCATCGATGGGATGTCACGCTACGAGATCAAGATATGTGCCCAATTATTATCAAAAAAACATTCTCATGAGTCTACACTTTGCAACAAGAGGACTAAGTACATAGATTGTCAAAATGAATTGGAATCACAAGAATGAGGGAGGGCACATATTGATAATGATCACCTTGTGGTTACAAAGTTCCTAGTCCGCATCAACATTGAATTTGCCAATTCTTGGAGCTTCATTCATTTTAAGACTTAGATAAGGCATATCAAAAGGCTCTTAAGTCAAGAAGCAACTTAAGTCTAGCAAGAAAAAGACTTCTACCAACACTTGGGGAAGAAAAATCTAAGGATGGCAAACAAGACTGCAACCAATGTGAATACAAGCAAGGCTGGGATGGAAGTTAGTTGGCTAAACCTCATCTTATAATAATCGTGATAATGTTTTTCAAATTTCTAGGCAAGAGGGCATATGATGAGTGAATTCCCCAATCGGAAGATAATTCTATTTACAGATAATTCTATTCATAGGCTCTTGAATGACGAAGGGGATAGAGCTATTGTGTTAGGGGAACTGGAGCACTCAGAGGAGGGTCGGGATTTTGGTTATTGTAGACGTTTTAAGGTAGAGGAGGTTAGAGAGGTTGTTCGCAAGATGCGGAGGGGTAGGGCGACGGGGCCGGATGAGATACCGGTGGAGTTTTGGAAGTTCGTTGGAGAGGCTGCTGTAAGGTGGTTGACTGGATTGTTTAACGAAATCTTCAAGACGGCAAAGATGCCCGAGGCATGGAGGTGGAGTACCATGATCCCTCTCTATAAGAACAAGGGTGACATCCAGAGTTGCAATAACTACAGGGGATTAAGTTATTGAGTCACTCTATGAAGATTTGGGAGAGAGTGGTCGAGGTGAGGCTGAGACGGATAGTGTCTATTTCGGAAAACCAGTTTGGATTTATGCCTGGCCGCTCGATGACGAAAGCAATTCACCTGGTATGGAGGTTGGTGGAACAGTATAGGGAAAGGAAGAAAGACCTGCACATAGTGTTTATCGACCTGGAGAAGGCATACGACAAAGTCCCCAGGGAGGTGCTATGGAGATGCTTGGAGGTGAGTGGAGTCCCGCAGGCATATATCAGAGCAATTAAGGATATGTATGATGGAGCGAAAACTCAGGTGAGGACGCCGGGAGGAGACTCAGAGCAGTTCACTGTCTTGACAGGATTGCATCAGGGATCTACTCTTAGCCCCTTTTTGTTTGCTTTGGTGATGGATATGTTGACGCGGCGTATTCAAGGGGAGGTGCCTTGGTGTATGCTTTTTGCAGACGATGTAGTTCTGATTGACGAGACTCGAGGGGGTGTGAATGACAAACTAGAGGTGTGGAGACAAACTCTTGAGTCTAAAGGGTTCAGGTTGAGCAGGAGCAAGACAGAGTATTTGGAATGCAAGTTTAATGAAGTGAGGCTGGAGAATGAGGTGGTAGTGAAGCGGGAATCACAGGAGGTATGCAAGAGGGATAGTTTCAAGTATCTCGGGTCCGTGATCCAGGGTAACGGTGAGATTGACGAGGATGTCTCGCACCGTATTGGGGCGGGATGGATGAAGTGGAAGCTCGCGTCGGGGGTGTTGTGTGATAAAAAGGTGCCGCCCAAGCTTAAAGGCAAATTCTACAGGGTGGTAGTCCGTCCGGCCATGTTGTATGGTGCGGAGTGTTGGCTAGTTAAGAACTCCCACATCCAAAAAATGAAGGTGGCGGAAATGCGGATGTTGCGCTGGATGTGTGGGCTGACTAAAGGGGATAGAGTCAGGAATGAGACTATCAGGGAGAAGGTTGGTGTGACTCCAGTGGAGTGCAAGATGCGGAAAGTCCGATTGAGATGGTTCGGACACGTGAAGAGGAGGGGTATGGATGCCCCGGTTCGTAGGTGTGAGAGGCTAGCGTGGGATGGTTTTAGGCGGGGTAGGGGTAGGCCGAAGAAGTGCTGGGGTGAGGTGATTAGGCGGGACATGGAGCAGTTACAGCTCACCGAGGACATGACCCTAGATAGGAAGGTATGGAGGTCGCGAATTAGGGCAGAAGACTAGGGCCAGTTTGGGTCGCTAGTGTAGGGAATTACTTGGTGGGGTAATATTTCTTGTTATGATTCCGTGTTCCAGGTTTTATTACGAATCTGGGTGCTTGCCTCGGTTTTCTATTACTTATGGGTGCCGTATTTATGTTATGTTATGAAATCCTGTTCTGTGCTTTACTATGTATTTGTGTGGTGTCTCGTGTCTTGACCCGGGGGTCTATCGGAAACAGCCTTTCTACTTCTTTAGAGGTAGAGGTATAGACTGCGTACATCTTACCCCCCCAGACCCCACTAGGTGGGAATACACTGGGTTTGTTGTTGTATTTGTACGTTGATTGTTGATAATGTTAGTTGTACAATATGGCTCGTACTGCTTTGATTGATACTACTTTGGGTTTAAATACATTGAAACATCCCTCAACCATAATATCTTCAAGGTTGAATTAATATGGTAAGTTAATGGCAACCAAGCAACTGATTGTATTATAAAATTGGCAAGTACATAGATGAAGCCCTATTTCATGTGGTTCGTATGCAAACATGCCATCGATTGCTTGGTAGACCTTGGCTTTAATAGAGAAGTCATCTATGATGGTAGAGCAACAAGTATGGATTTCTCTAAGGAGGAACCGGTATACTCTTGCTCCTTTTAGCTTTACCTAAAATAAGCACTATTCCAAGAAAAATGGGAAAATCAAGTGAAGAAAGAGAAATAATGGGCAGGAGAAGATGAGAAAGTGGCAACTCTTAAGAGAAAAAAGGAAGGGGAGAGTTGAACAATGTTAATGATTTGTCACAACAATGATAAAGTTGAACGATGTTAATAATTTGTCACAACAAATGATAGAGTTGAACGATGGTAATGGTTTTTTCACAACAAAAAAGAGACCTGAGTTGCAAAAGGAACAACAATAGCATATCCAATGTAATCCCCCACAGATGGGGTCTAGGTAGGGTAAAATGTACACAAACCATTTCCTTACCTCGTGGAAGTAGAGAGGTTGTTTTTGAAAGACCCTCGGCTCAAGTATGTTTCTTCACACTAGTAATATTAAATTGCATCCTCCTAGTAATACTAAATCATAAAATACCAAATGGCAAAAAGAAGAGCGGTAAAAATGAGAGGAAGAGGCCAAGGATAAAGCAAAACAAGTGTTTATTATTTTAAATAAGGAAAACAAGTGGGTATTGTGTCAAAAGCCAAAGAGTACTTTGGAAGACATTGAGGATGAAACTGCATATGACCTCCTTAAAAAGGAACTTCTTTTGAATTCTAGCATAACACTTTGCCTAGGGATGTTACTTCTTTTTGCATAACTGAAACACCCTAGTTTTGACTCTTAGAAAATTTCTTGATTTTGAACTTTCTGTGCATCATACGACTTGCATCATACCACTCGCATGGAGTGGATACGGTTTGAAGTCCTTGGCCTTATGTTACTCAGTGTAGTGTTGGTTGGTTACCGTCCAAGGTACGAGAAGGCATCATACTAGTCATATGTTAGGGTACGAGATGTATAGTCCAAACCGTATGATGTCTGATGTCTAGCGTAGATGATTCTGCCTAAGGTACGGTTTATGGGTACCAATCGTATGTTATGGATACGAGTTGGTCCTTGGGGTCGTATGTTGGATAGGATTGGAGTCCAACATTTTGTCTAGGGTACGAGTGGTGGGTACCACTTATATGTTGTATGTATGAGTTAAGGGGGAGTCGTACCCTCCTGCTCACATCTTCAGCTTTTAAGCTAAGGACATTTTAGACATTTCCCACCCCAAAACCCTTAAGACCCCACGTCTTAAAACACATTGTAGCCTCTCATAACACACTTTGAAGGATCAGAACACTCCTAATACTCTCTCTAAACTCTCTTGAAGACTGGGCTAGGGTTTCTACAAGGTGTTCATCTAGAGGCTCAAGAGTCAAGTTTTTTCCGTGAATCTTCGTGAATAAGGCATGTGACTCTTCCCTTATTGTTAGTTCATGAAAATCATGTGTTTAAAGCTTTGTTTACGATTCATTAATGGCGGTTTTGAAAACCAATGTTGAGGGTTTTGTTGCATATTGTTGAGTAGTGTTTACTCTTGGTTTTAATTGTGTTTATACATGTTTTAAGGATGGTTTTGCACATGTGGTTGCTTGGTAATTGTGGTTTAACAATTGGGCAATGGGTAACCCTAAACTTGATGGTTTTTACTTTGGTTTTGGTCTTGGTAATGGTATGCCCTCAAAGTGTTTGTGAAAATGCCTTAGAGAATAAACCAATCACATGTTAAATAGTGTTTTGAACTAAGGCATTGGCCTAACGAATATGAATGGTTGGTAAATGGTTTTGTGAAGGCCTTGTTGGTCATGTAATGATTTAAATGGTAACCTTGGTGGTATAATTGGCTAAAAAGGTTTGAGTCCCTAAACATTAAATTGATTTATGTCTTTACTAGATAATGGGATCGAGTCCCTAAACTTTGAATTGAATTAGTGTCTTTATTGGACAATGGGGTTCAGTCCCAAAGACAAATAAATGATTGGTTGATTGATAATGGTAATGGCATGTTGTACGCTTGGAAGTGGTGTTGGTATGACGATACCAATGAAGTGCCTTTGGTAAGTAATTGGCTTAATGATTGTGCATGTGAAATGATGGTTTTAAATTGGGCTTTAAAGCGGGATGTGTAGCTGGGCCGTGAAAGTGGAGTCCAAAGGACTAACACTGAAAACCGCGCTAGCCGGTGCGGGTGTCTTTATGACCCGGTGGTTCGAGTCCCCCGAATGAATATATGAATAGGAGGTTCGAGTCCCCCATAATACATGTATTGGTACTTAAGTCACCTTGATTATGCTGGGAGGTTCGAGTCCCCCATATAGGCATATACGGTTATGGATATTCTCTGGTTCGTGCGGCTACACGCACTGAGGCCATATATATATATATATATTGCATTGGTTATGTGCATTGGATGATTGGTTTTGAACTGTTGGCATTATATTATCCTTACCCTTGAATTACATACTAGCGCTCCAACCGCTAACCATCTTCGACGATATATCCCCACGCGATGCAGGTGTTGGTCATACTATCACACCTCTTGTTCAGTGACTCGGATTCGGGGATAGCTTGTGTTGACTTGAAGTGGTGAGCTTCCATACTTTGGAAGGCTCCATTTCTTGCTTTGAGTTTTCTTATGTCTTTAATGATTTAGACTAGGATATTGGTTTTGGATATGGTCGGGGGCATGTCTCGACCGGATATTCTTAAATTGTTTTAGAGGCTTTGTATGGACAAATTGTGGACTTGGGTACGTTATGGAACAGTTATGGATTTGGTTATTGTTTTGTTGTTTGATGATTGGTTGGGTTGGGTATCCGGGGTGATTCCGATCCTTGTTGGACTTGGGATGCCCATTACGACAAGGCCCCGATTCGGGTCGTATCAATAACACTTTGCCTAGGGATGTTGTTTCTCTTTTGTTTTCATGTTCCTTTGGCTTTCATATTCATCATTTCAAGAACTTTCAGAGTTTTGCGAAAGATTACTTTCTTCGAGGCTTGTGTCCTACAAATTACGGCTTCAACACAATTCGAAACAGAATAGAGAAGTGGAGAAAGTGGACCAAATTTCTTTTCCTTTTTGCACTTCTTATCTATCTCCAGTGTCATCTTATTCTTCTCCATTTCCTATCTTCTTATATCTCCATCTACACCCATCAACTAATGCATCCACTTCCAAGGCACACGAGCATATTCTCCGTGTAACCTGATCGGCACCACTATCGTGCCTTAACACAAATACAATGGAGTGGCACCACTGTCGTGCCTGTCGTGCCTGAACACAGATATAATGGAGCGGGGGAGATCATTCAATTTCATCCCTTTTGGTTATTCTGCCTCACCAATGGGAAGACAAAAGAGAGGCTGAACCCTAGTTGTCCCGTAAAGGCGAGTATACAGATATATTTCTCTATTCTTTCCCTCTTTGTAGTCTCTCCTTGCAATAGTGCAAAGACCAAGTAGATTTTCAAAGTTTAAAATGTCAATAATATGTAAGTAAACCTATCCATAGACTAATCTAGAACATAAAAACATGTTCTTCAAAGCAGTTACTCACCGATTCTAAAAGCTGGTTAACACTTAGAATGTCAAGGGAATTGATGGACAGGGATGTCTTTCGACCTGATTGGCTTCCATTAGCATCAGAAATTGCTTCTTCATCTATGAGGGAAGGAGGTGCCATGACCTGATAAGAGTGAAGAAACACAATCACCTCTCATAGAAAGCATATCTGAAAGTAACACCATTGGAGTGGAAGAAAAGTTTTAAGACACCACAAAAAGAAAAAAAGTAACCAACTAGACATAAATAAATGTATATCTCAAAATACACAAGATGGTTCCTCTACAACCTCATCAAAAGTCTCGAACTCAATCTGAGCAAGTGGAGAGCAGGGGTGAGGCGTTTCCATATACAGAGGAATCCCAAGTGGATATGCATCATCCGGTTCAAACCTTTCCAGGAGCAGTGTTCTTATGTTTGATAACTCATTCTGGAAAACAGTAGCCAAAATTAAACATCCTGTTCTAGAAGAAGATGAAAACAAACCCTGTACTAAGAAACTCATGATTTACAAAGAAACACATTTATTTAATAGTTTAAGATATAAGAGGGATTTTTTTGGGTATAACCACCTGGTATCCAGAACCTACTGACCAACTAATCCATATTCATACCACATAATGCCCATAAAAGGAGGAACGCTCCCTACCAGGAGTTATCGCTCCATTACCAGAGACTTTTTATGGAAGAGGAAAACAAGAGACTATATTGACAGCGGATCCATTTTTCCTATGACTTTGCATAAACAGTGGCAGACATGTTTGTAACTTGAGCAGATTACGCTCCAATCAAATACTCTCATCCTTCAGTAGCAGAAAGCTCATGGAAGCAGTTAAGAGAGTCTGAGAGAAGGAGGCTCTCCAACAGCTCTCTTTTGACATTAAAAGGATATATAACCAGTTCGAAGATAAACTATTCGGAATCATGCCTTAGTATGTGGCCGATGAATATTAATATCATCGAATTCAGGTAACAGTTTGAATCATCTTATATTGACACAATGTTATCATATCAGTAGGCAAAAGAGTGATTTAGAACCAAACAAGAAGCTATTTTTCTTGATTTTCTTCAACCTGCTTCTATTTCTACTCTGTAATTTGTTAATAAATCGATATATTTTATCAATACAACATCAAGTCAGTGTCGTAAAAGAATGTACAAGTAATGTCATTGATCAACCCGAGTCAACCACAATCTTCCATCAAACTTACTAAGACACCTTTTTTTTTTTAAAATGAGGCATGGTGGATTCCTTACCAAAGTACAAATGTAAGAAGACGCATTTATGCTGTCTATATCATTCTTTATATTTTGAAACAATCTTCTTTTTACTCTATCATAACTGTATTCACCAAACAAATCAAACTAGCTATTAGTGACCCAAGAAAATAGCATTAGCGTGTATAATTCTCTGGCCTGGCAGCAAAGAAAAATTCCCCGCCACCTATGAGGTTACCAAAAACCTGCATCATACATTAAATTTCAGAGAAAGCTAAGAAATTAATACCTCTGAAAATGTTCTGCATTTAGTTGTGAAGTGCAACATAATGATTTCTTTAAATTTCTCATCGTCTAACTCTACTGCTGACAGGGATTTCAAAGCTGCAATATCATCTTCCTCTGAGCCATAACCATATGCTTCACTACCAGATGTGGTTTGCAGCCTCACATCTTCTCCCAACTTAAGATAAGGATCAACCTATTTAACCAAACATTTATGACATGATTAAAACATAAACAAACTATATATATTAGAAAACATGGAGGGTTAATCAAATTAGGCCTAAAGGCAAGATTGGAAGAAATGAACTATTTATCCAGCAAACTAGAACGTAAACACAAAGAGCTTTGGGAGATTAACCATTTCATCTGTCAGTGATGATTTCACCACAGGACTTAGTTCAGGGAGATTGCCCGCCCTTGCTGAACAGATGAGCATATATGATGCCAATGTAAATAGCGACCTCCTTCGAGATGGTTGTAACCCTCCTTCAATAAGCAGTGAGTAAAATGATAGTCAATATTTGCACCAAAAGACAATAATGCTGGTAAAACCAGAAATTTTATTCGAGTACCCAGTCAGGAAATTCTAAAGTGATTGAAGTTTTCATTAGGTCGTATTACTGATATCAATTTATCTCTGAACCCCAACTAAATAACTGTAGATTGCACTCCCAAATATGCAAGATGGTGGGACTTGATAGTGAACCCAACTCACCTTCTTTATCCATCGAAATAGTCCTTAGAGAGAAGGCTAACTGGAAAGACCGAACAAGCGCCATGTGACTAGAATTCTGCAATTAGCAAGACCAACTATAATGTGATTGATGAAATCAGTGGCAAAACGACATAGAAGATGGAGATCAAGCAATTTAAGACCAAAAACAGTTTGGAGTAGTTTTTGAAATAGCTTTGTCAAATATTTATTTGGAGAAAATAGTTTATGCAAGAGAAAACGTGTTTGCATAGTTGTAGTTTCTTGAAGTATTCTGAATTTTGTGTAGATGAGAAGAATTTTTTGGTTATAAATTTCCTCAAGAAACTTCAGCTTTTTAGAGAAAAAACTTTAACTAAACAAGATATTTAAGTTTTTTTCAACAGCACGCCCAAACACCACATACAAGAGAGACAAAATGCTTGACCATTTCCCCTTGCATTTCTGATTAGAGTTAGATAGTTAGACACTTGGGATGCTACAAAGAAAAATCCAAAATAAAAAAGAAAACATTTCGAGGGTGAAGAGATGATCGAAGGCATGGAACGTTATCCCACTAGCAATCATGTGGATAATTTGGAAAGAAAGAAACAAAAGGGCCTATGAAGGGGTGGAACTAGGTTTTGTAAAAAAGCAAAGTAGTGTTTTATCTCTAGTTTCTCTTTGGCAAAATGCATAACTAACCCCCTATTATATCATCACATTTTCAATTACACACCTTTCCTTTAAGAAGGTCCTATTACCCCCTAAACTTTTTTTCCCGTAATTATATCCACCTTTTATGATGAGCTGAACAAATATCGTAGTTATAATAAATGGATTACATAAGGCGCGCACCAATAAAATGACTCCACCCCATTTTCTTTTTTTATTTTATTATTATTTAGTCTTTAAAAATTAAATGAAAAAGAAACAGTACATATTTCCCAAATTCCTACATTTATTCACTCTCTCTCGATGAAAGCCATATTTGTTGAAAAAGTCAATCAATCCTAATCATTTGACGATAATTTCTCCTAATAATCGACGTCAATAGAGTGGAAACGAATATGTTGCTTTACGCGATATAAGGTTGTGTTTCACGCTTTTGTCCAACTCAACATAAAAGGTGAAAATAATTACGATAAAAATAAGTTTAGGGAGGTAATAGGACCTTCTTAAAGGAAAGGTGTGTAATTGAAAAAATGATCGATAGGATAGGGGGGTAGTTATGCATTTTGCCTTTGTTTTTGGGGTTCCTATTTGTATAGAAGATCTCTTTTGTTGAAAATCATATTTTGATGTAGGTTCTCTCCTTTGGGTATATGACATGTATACAGGTTTTCCTCAATTGTAGATAAAATTATTTAGCTTATCAAAAAGAATATACTGAAAACTGGAACAAAGAAACGTTAATATACAACAAAGAGATTGGATCTAACCTTTGATCGAGTGAAAAGTAGAGCAATTTTGTATGTTTGGGCCATCGCGTCAAAATTGGAAGGTGTGTTATCAGTCAGTGTTGCCTCAACCCAGATAGATGAAAGCAGAAGACTCACTTGGTGAGTACTCAACCGAAGCGACGTAAGCTCCTGAAGTATTCCAGATTATAAGACATTTAATAAGCTTAAAAGGAAACCAACTCATGGACATTTCTTGCAAATAAAACAAGAGACGTTAGTTCTTCCATACTGGTTTCCTGTCAGAGAGTCCATCCTTGAAGCCACAGGATTGACTTTCAGAGTCACCAGATTGATGTGAATGGCGACTGCCATCTTCATTTTCTTCTCCCACTTCTCCATCTCTAAAACCATTTCCATCTGTATTTCCGTCTTGAATGGAGAAACTCTTTATTCTAACCTTAGCCAACTTCCTTGGTGATTGGACTAGAATACTCTGGGAAGAATTTCTACTATGCAGAGATGACAAGGGACTGACAGGTGGCATAAGCACAGTGGCGAATATATGGTGTGCTCCAGCTCGTGTTTCATGGTCAGTGTGTGCCATTGCCAAGAGCAAGTGGAGAAAGAGAGCATCTGGAAAAGCCTGAGGGGGATTGAAAGCAGATTATACCATTTGGGCTACATAAAAGTTACAAAACAATGAATCAGGAGCTCAACACAACAGATTCTAGTTACCTTCCTGTAATAAGACACATTTGGAATGCAACAAACAATTTGTGCTGTGCGATACACAGCTGCAATCGTTGATCTAGCTGCCACGGTGCTAGTTGGAATGTTCTCTAGCACCATGCCGATCATATCAAGTATAAGGCCCACATCAGCAACCTGCTAATGACGTAGATGTCATAATAAAAACACTACCTTCACCTAAAACATAAAGCACAGGGTATACTCGTGCAAATAAGAAAAAGATCTGAACTTGGAAGCCACAATAAAAATACAACATTCACCATATAATGGCACATGGTTCCTGCACTCTACCAGAGACAAATAGGATGGTGATGTTTGCAATCAATTGTACGTGGTAATAGCAAGCAGCTTATAGCAAAATATCTAGGTAAATTGAGCAGACAAATGTTAAACTAAAGAGAGAGAACTTACTCCTCAGAAACTATAACCATACTTGACCAACTCATTATCATCACAGTTTTGACTGAAAACATCAACAGCTATTGACCTTTGAATAGCAACAGACGCAAGTACATTTGTTGAGTGAGTATGACTTTAGAAGAGTAGTTGCATCAAATATTACCCCGAGTCCAAAGTAGAACTTTAAGGGGTCGTTTGGTGTAAGGGATAAGAATAAATAATCCTGGGATAAAATTTTAGTGCCTCATCATTTCATGTTTGGTTGTACAACTTGGGATAACTTATCCCAGGATTATTAATTAGTACCGGGATAAGTTATCCCTCCCTCTTGGTGGTATAGTAATACTGGGATAAGTTATCCTTGAATCCCCACAAACCCTTTTTATAATCACTTTTCACATTCATGCATATTCACAATATTTTTAATACCATATATAATAACATTCACAACCTCCACTACTCGTTATTTTATGATAAATCATCATATTTTTTATTAAAAAAATTACACTATATAAATATAATTTTTATTTATGAATATATTATACGTTGAATTTATTTGACTAATTATTATGTTTATTTATACATTTTGATTTCTCTTAAGAATAATAAAAATGTTGACTCCATTGTTAAATTACATATTTTAAATTAAATTGTTTTTCAATCACTTGAAAATTGATATTGTACATATCAACTAAACTGTTGATAATTTTAATATTTTATAATATATGAGTGACATGCGTTTAAATGAAGTAACATAAATAACAAATCCTCTTTTACTTTAACAAACTTAGGCTGGAATTTTTATTTCAAACTAAATTAGATGTAAGATTTATTTTTAAACACACACGGCATAATCATGGGAAGGCACACAAAAAAAAATTAAAGCTAAAGATGAAAGTTTTATTTTTAATTACACATGACATAATCATGGATATGCACACACACAAAAAATTAAGCTAAATAAGATAAAAGTATTATTTTTAAGAATGAATAACTAAAGCTTGAAAAGAAATTATATTAAAAAAGCTAAATAAGGTGAAGGATATTTTTGTAATCAATTAACTTATTCTTAGAAATTATACAATGCATATTATTTTGAATACAACAAACCAAACACTCAATTAGAAATAATCTAGCATAATTAATTCCAGAATAACTTATTCCATCATAACTAATCCAGCATAACTTGTATTCACCAAACAACCCCTAAAACTACTTACTGGAATAGATTCTAGAAAATGCAAACGATTTCTATTTTTATGAAAGGCTCATTATGGGGATAGAGCGAAGAAGTACGCCAAACAAACTGCAAAGAAAGGGCTGCTGGCTACACAATGCTTATCTGTTATTCACTTGTAGTGATTAGAACTAGCACTCTCCTTGGTCCAGTATGAAGTGTCAAGGTTATTAACGCAAGATCAGCTTGCACTTGATAATGGAAAATGTCAAATGCAAGTTTTGTGAAACTCATAGGTCTAATAAGCATGCATTTGGTCCAAACCAATTTTCATAAGCCCTGGAAGCTAAATCAAAAAGGCACAACTTGTAATGACCCTCCAGGTCATTTCCTTACTTTTCGCGCGTTTTTCCCGTTTCGAGCTTTCATGTAGTATTAGAGCAATTCAATAATATTCTTCTCTTATATTTCTCACATGGTACAACCGTACAAGAGCATTGGCGAGAAACTCAGTCAAACAGGTCACCATGCGTCAATTTCCGGCGATTGTCAGGGCTAATTTGTGTCATCGTCTAGTTCCGTCAGTGTTATGCAAAAACCAATACCATCACTGGGCAGTGGGTACCCACTCTCTAGTGTCAAAAGCCCAGCCAAAACCACCGAAAAAAACCATCTCACGCGTCCTCACATGTCGATCAGAGGTGAGATTTTTTTGGTGATCTGACCAAGCGCCGGGACGTGAGATACTTTTCCAAAAAAAAAATTCAGTTGGCGCCATCATTCTGACCCTACCAATATAATTTTTCTCAGATTCGTTTTAGCAGTCAAATCTAATTTGTCCACTTCAGCATAGTTCCGGGAATGCCAGGCTTATTTCGACAACATTGATTTCATTTAGTCCTGTAATTAAGTATGAACCCTTAATGAGGAGATTAGAAAATCAGATGTCACAATCTTCTACAATGAGGAGAGGGCGTTTTGGAATTCTGACCTAAGTGTAGTTATAGTAATAGGCTTGGACACACTTGTGACATAAGTTATTCTCGACCTACGTGTATTTATTGTACTCCCTCCGTTTCAAAAAGAATGACCTACTTTGACTTGACACAAAATTTAAGAAAATAAAGAAAACTTTTGAATCTTGTGGCCTTAAGTTAAAGTTATGTCAAATGTACCAAAATGCCCTTTAATCTTGTGGTCCTAAACCTGTCATGTGAAAAGTTGAAATTAAAGTACTGCCAAAAAATGAAAGGGGTCATTCTTTTTTAAACGGACTAAAAAAAAAGTAGGTCATTCTTTTTTAAACGGAGGGAGTAATAGGATTGGACACACTCATAAAATATGTTATTTTTTGCATGATTGACCACCTAAAAATGCTCATGTTGCTCAGAATAACACCACAAATAATTAGTGGATTTATTTATTTGAAGAGGAATAATGAATATATTCAACATCGAGCAAGTAAGCAGACAACTCTACCAGCAGCCTCAACTATAGTGTCTCCTATCTTTGGATCATTGGTTGTGGACTCTGGTGCCTTCTGATTATATTTCTAGTGATAAATCACTTCTTTCAAATATTATTTATGCAGAGTCTCTTCTGACTATCACTTTCGCCAATGATAATCAAACTAAAGAAAAAAGCATCGAGCAAGCTAATCCCCTATCCTCTGTCACTTTAAATTTTGTTCTTTATGTCCCTCCTTTTAGTTTTGCATCGGTTAATCATTTGACTTGATCCCTAAATTGTGGCATACTATTTCTTGAGGACTCTTTTATCATGAATGTATAGTACGAGACAAGTCTTAATACTTTTTGAGTGATGCCATCCACCTTGCTTCATGTTTCATTACGTTTTTGTTTATTATTCCTTATCTTGAGCCGGGGGTTTATCGAAAACAGCCTCTTTACTTCTTTGGAGGTAGCGGTATGGACTGAGTACACTTTACCCTCCCCAGACCCCACTTGGTGGGAATAAACTGGGTTTGTTGTTCTTAACCCTCCCCAGACCCCATTTTGTGGGAATACACTGGGTTGTTTGTTGTTGTTGTTGTTAACTATAGTACGAGACAAACAATTAGTGTACGATATGAATCACAAGGCTTCTACTACCTTACCTCTCCTAACTCCTTCATAGCATATCCAAGACATACTTCACAAATGTTTGGGACATCCTAGTTTGTTCTAACTACATAAGATGGTGTCTAGTTTGTCTAGTCTGTCCACATAAGATGTGAGTCGTGCCAACTTGGAAAACACACTCGAACTACCTTTCAACATAGTGTTGAGAGTCGTGCAGTCTCTATCTTTTTCTTAGTTCACTATGATATTTGGGGTCCTAGTAGAGTTAGTTCAACCTTACGATTTCACTATTTTGTTAGCTTCATTGATGATTCAAGATGAACCTATATTTTCTGAATGAAAGATCACTCTGAATTGTTTCCTATATTCAGAGCTATTGTGCTAAATTACAAAATCAGTTCAATCTCTCTTTGTACCTTTTGTACTGATAATGCCTTGGAACTATGTCCTCCCAATTTCAACAATTTGACTCATCAAGAAATTATTCATCAAACTTCTTGTTCGTACACCTCTCAGTAGAATAGAGTAGCAGAGCGAAAGAATAGACACCTCACGAGACTGCTTGCACTCTTCTCATTCAATCCCATGTTCCGTTGCGTTTTTGGGGTGATGCAGTACTCTCATCATGCTGTTTAATTAGTCGCATGCCCTCATTTTCCATCCAAAATCAAATTCCTTATTCAGTATTGTTTCCTCATTCACCTCTATATCTCCTCCCTCTATGTCTTTGGGAGTGTTAGAATATGAGTAGGAATCGAAATATTAAATAAAATCCTACTTGGAAAAAGATTATAATGTCAGTGTATAAATAAGATCTCAATGTAATAATTTAGATACACAATTAAATAATATTTTTCTCCATTATTTCTCAAATGGTATTAAAAGATTCGTGAGAAAAATATCATTCTAGCATCACTGTGTAGTTTTACGGTGTTGTCCAAATATATATCTTTTGAGTCGGTGTATTTCATAATAAACCAACACCATCATCAGGTTCGGAACATTTCGACATGAAAACCTCAATCGGACTAATCGGAACTAGGTGTCACACGCGCTCTTACGCGCCGCCACAAAATATACTTCAGTGAGCACATCAGATCCATGTGCCAGCGCGTGCAACGTCTTCCAACCACTTTTTTGGTAGTTTTATTCAGTAGCCTCACCTCTTCATTTTGAGGCTGCCCATAAAATTATTTTCTAATTTCGAGCAACTTTCGACTATCAGCTCTATTTTTTGGCAACTTCAGTTTTTTCGAAAAGTTTTCCGGTAAAATCATACATATAGATACCTGTTTCTTAGTGTTTTCAAGTCAAAATTCACAAAATGTCGTTTGGGTGTGATATTTTTGGTCCAAAAATATGGGCATTGAAAGTTCAAGCCCTATGATTACTTCAGAAAATCAAACATCCCAGTCTATGAAGAACCGACGAGGAGGAAATCGTTTTAGAATATCTAGACCTAGGTGTAGTTATTACAAAAGGCTTGGACATATTCGTGACATATGTTATTCTCGACCTAAGTGTAGTTATTGTAATAGACTAGGACATACTCGTGGAATATGCTATTCTTTGCACGGTCGACCATCAAAAAATGCTCATGGTGCTCAGTCTAACACCACAAGTAATCAATGGGTATATTCATCTCAAAAGGAATATAATGAGTATCTTTAGTATCAAGCAAGTAAGCAGATATCTCTACCGGTAGCCTCAACTGCACAATCTCCTAACTTTGGATCATGTGTTGTAGACTCGCGCGCTTCAGATCATATTTCTGGTGATAAATCACTTCTATCAAATATTGTTTATTCATAGTCTCTTCCAACTGTCACTTTAGCCAATGGTACCAAACCAAAGTAAAAGGAGTAGGACAAGCTACTCCACTATCCTTTGTCACTTTAAATTCTATTATTTACGTCCTTGGTTGTCCTTTTAATCTTGCATCAGCCAGTCATTTGACTCATGCCCTAAATTATCGCATTCTATTTCTTGAGAACTCTTTTATCATACATGACCCATAGTAGGGGACAAACAATTGTGTAAGATATGAATCACAAGGCTTTTACTATCTTACTCTCCTAACTCCTCCATAGCATGTCCAATTAGAGATTCTCCGGACACAATTCACAAACGTTTAGGACATCCTAGGTTGTTTAAACTACAAAAGATGGTGCCTAGTTTGTCTAGATCATCCACATTAGATTGTGAGTCGTGCCAACTTGGGAAACACACTCGAACTACCTTTCAGCATAATATTGAGAATCGTAATACTAACCGTCATTATACCCTTACATGTTATCATCGTCTGTCATCACCCCATTATGCATTTGTATTATTTTATCTCCATCCCTAAGTCCACAAAAGAAGCATTTTCTCATCCAGAATGGCGACAAGCTATGATTTACGAGATGTCTATTTTACATGCAGTATGGAGTTTTTTCCTCTACTTTCAGGTAAATCAATTGTTGGTTGTCGTTAGGTTTACGCAGTGAAAGTTGGTCTAGATGGCCAAATTGATCGACTTAAGGCTCACCTCGTTGCCAAGGGAAATACACAGATATTTGGGCTTGATTATAGTGATACTTTCTCTCTAGCATATGTTCATCTTTTTCTATCCATGATTGTTGTTCGGCACTGGCCTCTTTATCAATTGTATATTGAGAATGTTTTTCTCCATAGTGACCTTAAAGAGAAAGTTTATATGGATCAGAGCAACCACCTGATCTTGTTGCTCAGGGGAAGGAGAAAGTTTATACGGATCAAAGCAACCACCTGATTTTGTTGCTCGAGGAAGTCTGGTCTAGTGTGTCAATCGCTTCGTTCACTTTATGATTTGAAACAGTCTCCTCAAGCTTGATTTGGAAAGTTCAACACAGAAATTTAGGAGTTTGGCATGATTCGCAGTGAAGTTGATCACTTTGTGTTTTATCGACATACGGCTCCAAATCTATGTATTTGTTTGGTGGTTTATGCCGATAATATCGTTATTATCGACAATGATCAAGATCAAGATGGTATCAGTTTGATGCAACATCACTTTCAACATTTCCAAACTAAAGACCTCAGTAAACTAAAGTAATTTGTAGGTATTGAAGTTGCTCAATCCAGATCAGGTATTGTTATTTCACAACGTAAGTATTCCTTAGACATTCTCGAGAAGACCAGAATAGTGGGATGTAAGCTCATGACACATAGATCCGAATATTAAACTCCTATCGGGAAGGGGAGCCACTCCGTGATCCGAGAAGATATAGGTGTTTGGTTGGTAAGTTGAATTATCTCACAATGACCAAACCTAACATTTCCTCCTATCCTGTGAGTGTTGTGAGTCAGTTTATGGATTCTCCTGTGATAGTCACTCGGATGTAGTTGTTCACATTCTACGTTATATAAAGTCAGCTCCAGGTAAAAGACTACTCTTCCAGAATCGAGATCATAAGCATATCATTGGATATACAGACGCTGATTGGGTAGGGTCACCTATTGATAGACGTTCTACATCCAGATATTGTGTTTTAGTAGTAGGTAATTTGGTGCTAGCGGAGTGTGGTTGCTCGATCTAGTGCAGAAGCATAATATCGAGCAATGGCGGTAGCCACCTGTGAGCTAGTTTGGATTAAACAGTTGTTGAGAGCTAAAATTTAGACAATTCTGTCAAATGAACTGTGTGCGATAACCAAGCCCCCCTTCACATCGCATCAAATACAATATTTCATGAAAGGACAAAGCACATTGAGATTGATTGTCACTTTGTTAGAGAAAAGATACTTTCCGTAGATATTGTTACAAAATTTATGAAATTAACTGACCAGTGGTCCTTATATTAATTACATTTGTAGCAAACTCTGTGCATATGACTTGTATGCACCAGTTTGAGGGGCATTGATAGAATAGGAGTACGAACAAGAATCGTATATAGAATCCTACTTGAAAAAAAATTATAATGTAGTATCCTATTTGAAAAACGATTGGAATGTAGTGTCCATAAATAGAGTCTCAGCGTAATAATGTGGATACACAGTTCAATATAATATTCTTTTCTTATATTTCTCACTTATTCTACCTCGTTAGAGGTAGTGATATGGACTGCGTACACTATACCCTCCCCAAACCCCACTATGTGAGAATATACTGGGTTTGTTGTTGTTGTATTTCTCACTTATATTTACTCTCTTGTTATTATTTTTGTTGGTCTGTTTGTGGCTCCCTTTTAGCTTTCCGTTGCATAACTGTAGACTATATTTGCTTATTGCGTTGTATATTGTTCTTCTGAGCTAAGTCGGTGTATGATGCCTACTGACTACCGCGTGTTCAGTACTTATATTATAACTTTTGCATCTTTTTCTGATGCAGATCCTAGTATGAGTCTTCATTGTTGATTACCTACTCGTCCACAGGCTATTTTGGATTGAATTTGGGTTGAGCTCTCATCATTCAGAGTTGATCCATTTCCCTATTTTCGTTATGTCTTTATTTTTGTACATTTGGAGACAAACTTGTATATTTACTTACTATTACCATTCTTCTATTAGTAGGCTCTTGTACTAGTGACACCAGGTTGCAGGGATGGCGTGCATGTATATATATATATATATATATATATTAATTGTGTATATAAGCCTTTATATCTCTTGTATTAATTGTGTATTTGGCCCAGTTTTGCATATAGTCCTTTATTTCATATCATTAGCTACCACTTTTCCGCATATGGCTAGTGGGGTTGGCTTACCTACTGGAGGGTTATAGTAGAGGTGTCATCATGGCTTGATTTCGGGTCGTGACACAACTTCAACTCTCAATCTGCAAAGCGAATTGCTTCCTTAAACACGGAGCAAAAAGAAAACATTGAAATCATACAGAACAAAATAAAGGGTAGTGGATTGCAAGTAAACTTAGATGATGAAAATTTACTTCTTTGTGACTTATTGGATTAAGATACATACGTAAAAAGAAAAGAGAACTGCACCCAAGGGTGTGGCCTTGTGGTTCAATGAAGTTGGGTTGAGCACCATGAGGTCTCAGGTTTAATTCCCAACAGAGACAAACATTAGGTGATTTCTTTCCATCTGTTCTATCCTAGGTGGACAAAGTTGCCTAATACTTGTTGCTGGTGGGAGGTGACAGGTATCTCATGGAATTAGTCGAGGTGCGAGCAAACTGACCCGGACACCACGGTTATAAAAAAAAAAAGAATAGAAAAGAAAAGAGAACTTCAGAGTATAATGCACATGCTTGCGGCCAATTGAAAACCAAATTATCAAACACAAACCTTCTTCGAGAACTGTAATATGCACTTCTCTAGGGCAGATTGAAGATTGGAGTTAGAATTATTCAATCCGTCTTTCGGACTAGATGCTTCAGTTGAATACTGCATGCACTTCCTTAAGAGTTTAATCAGGTCACTAATGACACCAACTATAGTTGTGGAAGCTTTCTCGTTGGCATTTTCTATTAAGTGTGTAACCACATTAACTATACTGATCTGTATGTCAGGCTGCTTGACAATGTTCCTCTGATCCAAGTGCTTGACCAAGATGGATAGCAACAAATGGGAATTTTCACCTGGGGTCAAAATTTGTAAGGAAAACTTGAAAGAGCAGCCAGCAGACCGAACAAATCACAAATATTAATCTCAGCTGAAGAAGAGGAGAACAAGAAGCCCATGAATACCTGATTCCTCTAATAGGCACTGCAAATGCATGAGCACTGAGCAGGCAAGTCCTTTCTCTGAAGCCCAATAGTTTTCAGTGTCAAAACTATGAAAAAGAGGTTCAAGAACCCGCCGTACACTAGTTGCTTCTTTTGTCAGTAAGGCCATGTTATGTAAGCAAACTCTGGCCCAATAAGAGGGGCTTTTGGCTGTCTCTCTGATTAAAGTTGGACAATAATACAAAGTAAGCATAATTCATTACATTGCCAGACAGAGGAAAAAAGAAATTTGCAATTTTAAGCATATAATCTTACACTGAGGATGTCAATTTTGTATTTGCATTCATGATATTTGGCGAGGAGGAAACCTTCTTGCTTATATCAGGGAAAGATGAGCTGTGATTGTCACTACTCAACACTCCTTCAACCCACTGTTCTGAAGGTTGAGACAGTTTACTGTCTTGTCCATTTTCTGGGTTCACTGTGAAGTCAATGTAATTCTCCAAAGTCGCAGTAATAATCTGCATTATTTTCATCAAAACATTAGAAACATGAATTGGCAGTTGGAGTATCTCATAATCTGAAAATTGAATAACTGAGTAATATTGAAATTATCTTGCCTGATCAAAGTCCATGGAGATGTGAGACTGCTCCCCCATAAACCACACCTAAAAGAAAAAAAAAAGGGGGGGGATAAACAAACGAAACACACATAGAGAAAGGTCAAAAGAGGAAAAGAATAGACTCCACAGTGTAGCCTAGAGAGAAATTAGAGAAATACAAGGACATAAAAATATATTTGCACTTCCAATAAAATTGATAAACACGAAAATGTAATGTATAGCTATGATGAGAAATGGCCCATAAGCTTAATAGCATATAAGTTGTTTACTACTTAACCTTATAAGCAAATACTGAACCTCATGCTAGATTAATTACTTTCCCTTATTCTGTTCTCTTCACAAACTTTGAATTATCTCCGGATGCACAACATTCGAATGAATTAATTAAAAAAAACGGAAGGATTAATCTTTAGTACCCCTTGAGAAACTAATGGTTAAACATCATGAAAGAAGCTTCTTATACAAGTTATAGAAGTCACACTAGAAGTACTGAAACAAACAGGCACCTTTTCTCAGTTACCGGGTTAAGTTAAGCTACTGTTGTATATGCTTGAAACTTCCCAATTTTATTGGATGTTCCCGAAGGATGAGTATTATACACTTGAAACTTTTATAGGTACTAGCAAATTATGTGATGTAAACTGGCATAATTAGCTGCCAAAACACAACATATGAGTAAATATTTAATAAGGTGCCTTATAAGAAAATACTGAACCCTCATGCTAGATTAATTCCTTCCCCTTATTCTGTTCTCTTCACAAACTTTGAATTATCTCTGGATGCACACACAACATTCAAGTGAATTAATTAAAAAAAATGGAAGGATTAATCTTTAGTACCCCTTGAGAAACTAATGGTTAAACGTCATGAAAGAAGCTTCTTATCCCAGTTATAGAAGTCACACTAGAAGTACTGAAACAAACAGGCACCTTTTCTCAGTTACCGGGTTAAGTTAAGCAGCTGTTGTATACGCTTGAAACTTCCCAATTTTATTGGATGTTCCCGAAGGATGAGTATAATACACTTGAAACTTTTATAGTTACTAGCAAATTATGTGATGTAAACTGGCATAATTAGCTGCCAAAACACGACATATGAGTAAAATATTTATCATTGAATAAGGTGCTATTCCAATGAGTTTGGACAGGCACAATGAAAACTAGTCTTTGAAATGAGTTAAATAACTCCAACACACACATAAAAAAGCACCCCAGCCCCCATGTGCTAGTCAACAATAAAAGACTAGTTATCAGGAAGGGCTAATTAAGGATTCACATTACAAGCTTTAATCACCATAGATGGGTCGTTCCTGGTTCTAACGGGTCCAAGACATGTCAAGTTGAGACAAAGACACTATATGAAAAGGTAAAGAGTAGTTAGCTTGTTCGTTCTTCCTACAGTCGTGGGAATGTTCTGTGCGATGACAACTAAAATACATAAACATCTTAGTATGTGATTCAAGAGCTGCAAAAATAAGTTATTTGTGAGATTAAGTGGTAAGATACTGATGATAGTGAAACAACAAATTCAGCTAAATCCTTCAAAGAAGGTACTATCATTAATCTATGTCACCAAACCTAGTGATTATGAATTTCAGAAAACACCCCAAATACTTGAAGTGGTTCCAAGTTCTAGGTAGTTTAGATTTTTGCAAGTATAATTAAATAAATACTCCCTTCGTTTCAAAAAGAATCACCTACTTTCCTTATTAGTCCATTTCAAACAGAATGATTCTTTCCTGTTTGGTAACACTTCAATTCTAACTTTCCACTTGGTATGTTTAAGACCACAAGATTAAAGAGCATTTTAGTATATTAGACATAACTTTAATTTAAAACCACAAGATTCAAAAGTTTTATTTATTCTCTTAAACTCTGTGCCAAGTCAAACTATTTCATTCTTTTTCAAACAGAGGGAACAATAAACAAGAGAGAGAGAGAGAGAGTTTACCAAGACAGCCAGAGTTTGCATTCCGGCAGACCGCAAGTGCAAGACTCTGTCATCATCTCCAACTTCTCGAGCTAGTTGGCAAAGTTTAGGTATAAGGCCTTCTAAGTTGAACATGTAAGTACCATCCATCTGCTTAATAAGGAGAAGCAAGAGAACTTGAATCCACTTTTTAGAATAACAAAATATTTTCCAGGTTGTTCTAAATCCATTTATCAAAATCACACTCCATTTCTGTCTCTCAGACCACTCCCAAGGGTAAACACCAACCCACCAAAACTGCCCCTTGTTTCTTCTAGAATTAAGCCTCTTATAAAAGCCAATAAATAATTGGAAACATTTAAAATCTAGGATAGAAAATGCAATACCAGTACTTCTTTTACTTTTTTTTGGAGTTGGTGCGATTAACTAATATTGCTCTACTCATTCATCAAATGTTTACATCCTCCTCGTGGAATTACAATGTACTCAATCTCAAAAGCTAGTTCAAGGGGTGAAAATGCTCAAGCCATATTAAAGAGACCACTCATCTCTTGGAGAGAAGACGCAATCTTCACACACAAACTCACACCCATGGCTGGACAGCTAGCATGTGGGCAATTTAATATGGGGGCCAACATCACGAATGAGAATTGAGATTGATCTCGCCCTGATATCATGTTGAAGAAATGGATTTTGAGCCTAGCTCAATTCCAAAAGCTAGTTCAAAACGTGAGTATTGTCCAAGAACATATAAGAAGACAAATTTTGCCTCCCATCCAGATGTGGAACTTAACACTCCCCTCACACCCAAAACACATCTGAAGTGTGGATCATATAAGATGGGGGTCCACATTGGATGAAACAAGACTTGGATGGGCTTGGCTTGGCTCTGATACCATGTTAACAAAATTGACCTTGGGCCTAACTCAACCCCAAAAGCCAGCTCAAGTGGTAGGAATTGACGAGCCATATATTGTACCTTGTCAAAAAAAAAAAAGAATTGCCAAACTATGTTAAAGGACCACCCATCCCTTAACAGGTCAAAGTAGGACTCTTCACAGTCCTAACAAACATCATTGCTTGCAAGCCGCTCCAGAATTATGACAGATCAGTAAAAGACACAATGATTCATACAAAACTATCCGGTGGCAGCTATAAAGCATGACTACCCAAATCCATCATCAAAATATACATTCTTGGTTCAAAATATATGAGTTGAGTACAATTACTTCCAAATAGCCTCTCCTGTGAATGATATCCGTACATATTAACATCTATTTTCCTTAGGCATACAAACCTGGCTATTGATGAAGTCGACTAGAACGTTGCAACCTAAAATCTGCATTTCATCATGCCGTGTTTGTTCGAAAAGAGTGCGGATAATCCCCAATAGACTAGTAGCATATAGTGGCCTGCAGTTGTAAATTTAAACTTTTAATTCATTACATTTTGTTCTGAATGCATAAAAATCAAAAGTAACCTGAATAAATATTGTATGCAGAACTTCAATTCTATTTGTGCATTAGTACAAAACTGCATACCAGACAAATAGATATTGATGTTGTACGGGAAGAAGCATTTCCATCAAAAATTACTTAGTCAACTAGAATATCGTAGATAGCCTATTTTCAAGTCAATTTCTGAGTAAACAACTATGTGTTATCAGGTTGTCAAAGGCACAGTGCTTAAAGCGCTTTTAAGCCCTAAAATGAGGCACAAAACATGTTGAGTGCTATACCACGCTTTATGGGCTCTTCAGTGTCGCCGTCAAGACTCTAAGGCATACTTTTCCTTGCCAATGAGTTCAATCCTGAAGATGTGACACTAAGCAATTGATACTTCACTTTATCATCAATTTTTTCAATTTCTTTGTCCGTATATTAGTTATTCATGCTTATGATCCTTAATCGATACATATTTGTACTTTTCCTCCAGTTGCGCCTTTTTTCATTAAAGCTCACACTTTATTTGCACTTAAAGCCCCAAAGGACCTTGGAGCCTTTTTGTGCTTGGTCGCTTTTGATAAGACTCTGCATTATTACTTAATGGTGTATCGACATATTTCAGGTGGCATATTCTTGCAAATTTTTTTTCAGTATGATTATTCATTGCCTAGTTTCAAGACTAACTAGATCTCCGGTAACATCAGTATTTTAAAAAAAAAATGGCAACAGGAAGCAAGAATATAAGTCACCAAGGAAAACGGGAAAATATCTAAAACTATCTCATTAAATAAATTGCATCTAAAATGAAGCAGAAAGAGAAATGTTTTATAATCCTTTTTTTCCTTTATGATAAGGTATGAACCAAGGAAGACGCTTTCATTACGGAGAGAGGCTATCTGAACCCTTTTTATAATATTTTCTATTTAATTGTGACCTAACTCAAGACAAATTTGAAGCAGTTCCACCACCCTAAACTATCGTTCTGACCAGCTTGTTCATGCGCTTTCTGCTCATTAGTTTTCAGGAGACATTTGACTAGGTCTTTCTCTTTCGTTTGGGAGTGCATAGGTACTTCATAAGGTCAACTATATCAAAAGGCTTCCATAACAGCTTCTAGTAACAACTCATTTGTTTGATTTTCTCCAAAAACTCCTTTAGAACTCCGTACTCTTTTAACCAAGGGCAACTGGTGCACGAAGCATCCTACATTCATGCAGGGTCCAGGGAAGGAACACACCCTAAGAGGATATAAAGTAGGCAGCCTACCCTGACACTGAGCACCAGCTCATACCTGTGACCTATAGGTCACACGAACACAACTTTATCGTTGCTCCAAGGACACAAAGACAGCTTTATCGTTGCTCCAAGGCTCCCATTCAACTTTGAAGTCTTTTAGGGGTCGTTTGGTGTGAGGGATAAGGAAAGATAATCTCGGGATGAGTTTTTAGTACCCCTTTATCCCTTGTTTGGTTACAAAAGTGTGGGATAACTTATCCCGGGATTAATAGTTATTACCGGGATAAGTTATCCCTAGCTTGGGGTGGTATAGTGATACCGGGATAACTTATACCGGGATAAAATATGTAAATTATCAAAAATACCCTCTTTATACATCACTTTTTCACATCCATATATATTTCCATAACTTTTAATACCATTTTCTTCACTACTCGTTATTTTTTTGATTAATAAATTTTTCTATTACAAAATTACATTATAAATATAATTTTTATTTATGAATATATTATAGGTTGAATTTGTTCGCCTAATGCTTATGTTTATTTATAATTTAATTTCTCTTATACAAATATTGATTATTTTTAATTAAATAATCTTTTGTCACTTAAAAATTCAAATTTTATATATCAATTAAAATAAATAACTTTAATATTTTACAATATAAGAGTGATATGTGCTTAAATGAAGTGACAAAAACAATTAAATCTCTTTTACTAAAATAAATTTAAGATGAAAGTTTTATTTTTAAAAATGCACGATTCAATTATGAGAATTCATAGACAAAATATTTAAGCTAAATAAGATGAAAATTTTATTTTTAAGAATGAACAAATAAAGTTTGCAAGAAAAATATTTTTAGAAAAAAATAAGGTGAAGGATATTTTTTGTAAATAAACAACCTATTCTTAAAAACTATACCATGCATACAACCAAACACCCAATAACAAATAATCCAGCATAACTAATCCCAATCCCAGCATAACTTGTCCTAACATAACTTATCCTATCATAACTAATCCTAGTATAACTTGCCTTCAAAACAAACGACCCATTAATGTTCTCAAACAAGTAAAGGCAGGAACAACTTATCAAAACAGGTGTCGATCTAATGTGGATTTCCTTCAGGTACATAACTCTTGATAACCAGTAAAGGCTATCAACAACCCCTCTACAAGGGGAGAGGAATTTACTACTGAGGTTTTCATTCTTTGAGTTCTAAGTTCTTGTGAAAATTTATAGAACCACACCATGGGTTCCAAAACTGACACTGTATATTAACGTATACGAGAAATGAAGAGCCTTTGTAGTTCTATTGCAGTCAAGGACAAAAAAAAAAGAAAAGCTCTTTCGTCTAGTTTCTCCACTGTTGCCAAAATATAACCAAGCAATCTTTTGATGATTGTTCTCCACATATAGATTTTAGAGAATGAAAATATAAAAAGAGGCAGCCTGGTGCACTAAAGCTCCCGCTATGGGTAGAGTCCATGGAAGAGAATAAAAATATAGAAGATCCATATTCTCCATATTGTTCTCCACAATCCATTCCTTTTCTTCTTTTTCTTTCTCTTTTCCTCTTTTTTTTTTTTTGATACGCAAGATTCATTCCCATTTATATCACCTGTTTATGTTCAGTTTCATCTGTCACAATTAATTGTAGCCATGCACCTAGAAAGGCATAAGATCCGGGGTTCAATCTTCCCATCTAAGCTTAACACTAAGTAGAGCCTTACTAAACTAATGGTTTGTTCCTATCCTTTCCTTATTTAGTAAATGCAGATATATCTATAGTAGGGCATTCAAACTGGTTTTATTTTTGAGCTATAGGTCCACAAGTATTTCTATTAATTGTTCAAACTTACATCTGCTCCTTACATGAAGAGAGCAGCTTCCTGTAGATCATGGTAACAACCTTCACTGACCCAAGGTGCTCATTTCGCAAATCTTTGAAACACCTTTGCTCCAGGTATTCAGTAATCTGAATCACATTGATCAGTAATTAGTATATACATATTAAGGAGACTCATGGCAACAAGAAAGCTTTCCAAACATGGTAATTAAAAGAAACTTTACAACTCCCAATATGGAAATTCTGATACATGAATAACAATTCATGGCTACAATTTTATGAAGTACTGAACTATAACTGGAGAAAAAGTTAATTTTACCTTTGGTATGCGCAATGGGTTTCTGGAAGCATACTCACAAAGTTTTACAATTTTTCTGTCATTTGGCTCAGCATCCTGCAATGAATGCATAGAAGATAATAAAGAAGATATGTGTGAAGAAAAGAAATAAGGGGATTCAAGAAATAGACCTGTGATTTGGGGAAAATCTCTCCAAGGAGTTTCTTGTAGCGTTTAACAGGCTGTCTTGACCTTGCACGCAATGACGGACAAAAGAAGCAGAGACGACCACATGCAGGCACTACTTTCCTTGACATCACCCCCATCTTTATGCAATTTTACTTGAATCATCCAACTGTGGAAAGCAAAAAAATTCTAAAGGCGTCTTTGTCTTGACCAAATTCTAATATGAGTATGCATTTGCAGTATAAACTTAATAAATTCTTCTTCTAGAAGCTTTCCTTTCTTGAGGGTCCATATAAGAAATTACATTCAAAGAAAGGCATCATGATTTCAAGAAAACGGAGATCCAAAATCCAACAATCATCAAGAATGGAGCCAAAAAATAAACATGTATAACAGAAATAAATAACACCCACCAATTGAAAAAACAAAATTGAGCTCCTTGAGATCTAGATCCACACCAATGAGCTGAAATGAAAAAAACTCCAAAAGCCCCTCCTCAAAGATTGAGTGTCTTCTTTTATTCTTTCACTTTGAATGAAATTGTCAAAGCAATAATTGGTTTCTACTTTAAAACAATGATTAAGAAGAAAGTAAATGTTTCAAACAAAAAGATAATTATAATTTTTATCTGGGATTATTAAGTGAAAGGGGAGGGAAGAGGCTTAAAATCTTCAACTTTCCTCCCCTTTTGAGGTTTTTCAATCCCTCAAAACTACTATTTACTCCAGCAAAAAACAGAGAATTGGAGAAATTATCAATAATACACTTTCCAAAAGTAATTTATTTTTGTACTCACCCCGTCGCAAATTTTGTAACTTGATTCTTCATTTTACATTTTTTTTCATTAATCAACAAGAAAAAAAAAATCATTTTTTCCCTTTACATTAGTTATTTTTTCTTCAAATTAAAATATAAATATCATTTAATAAGAACTATAGTAAAGTAGTCATATTATTAATTATTTTTCTTAATCAATGTATTATCTTAAGATAGAGTACCTGGAGTGTAAGTTTAGTGATGTGTCACAGGAGGCTGACGTAGTTGTGAAGCTGGACTCTCACGTCATTCAGAAGAGAGAGTTTCAAGTATTTGGGGTCTATGATTCAGGTAATGGTGAAATTGACGAGGATGTCATGCATCGTATTGGGACAAGGTGGTTGAAATAGCTTGCTTCGGGAGTTCTATGTGATAAGAAAGTGACTCCGAAGCTTAAAGGTAAGTTTTACAGAGTAGTAGTCTGACCAACTATGTTTTATGGAGCGAAATGTTGACCAGTTAAGAAATCTCATATTTAGAAGTTAAAGGTGATAGAGATGAGGATGTTGCGATGGGTGTGCGATAATACCAGGAAAGATAGGGGTGAGAAATAAGATTATTTGAGAAAAGTGAGAGTGGCTTCGATGGAGGACAAGATGCGAGAAGTGAGGCTACGTTGGTTCGGGCACGTGATGAGGAGGGACTCTGATGCTCCAGTACGGAGGTGTGAGATACTGGCTATGGATGATTTTAGGTGGGGTAGAGGTAGGCATAAGAAATATTGGAGGGAGATGATTAGGCATGATATAGAGTAGTTACAGCTTACGGAGGACATGATCCTTGATAGGAATATATGGAGGAGGCGGATTAGGATAGAGAGTTAAGGGGTGGGAGTGTATCGGTAACAGTAGGGGAGTATTTTTTTTTTGTGTCTGAAGTGTCTTGTTCGTGGTGTTGAGTGTTATCTATAATTTCGGATTTATAGTTTTAGTATTATCTTGTGGATCTAGTATTATCTTGTGGCTAGCGTTGTTAGTTTATATACATTTATATTTTGTGTTTGATATATTGTTATTGGTTCTAATCCGGGGGTCTATCAGAAATAGTCTCTCTACTTTACTTGAGGTAGTGGTATGGACTGCGTACACTCTACCCTCCCCAGACCCCACTGGATGAGAATACACTGGTATATTATTGTTGTTATTGTTGTTGTAATGTGTTATCTTAATTTGGGATGAGGGTATTTTTTATAAATACTGGTTATCACAAACCTACAAGTGTAACGGCCAGGTCCAGCCTGAACCAAATTAACGGTTCTTTGTCAGTCGAGAAGATATACTATATTTTGGCATACAAGTCCAACTTTGACCAAATATTGCTTAGTCTATTTTAGTTTGATTAACTGGTTTCGATTTAACACAAATTTTAATAAAATATAGAATAATGTTGAATCTTATGATTGTAAATTTTAAGTAGGTTAAATGTATCAAAATGTCATTTGATCTTGTGATTTTAAATATGTCAAGTTGAAAATTAGAAACTAAAAGATTATCAAAAAGGAAAATAATATTCTTTTTTAAATAAACTAAAAATGAAAATAAGACATAAATTAAAGCAAAGTGAGTACGCAACAATATACCAAAGTCACAAAAAGAAAGATAGTAAAATAGGAAGATACAAAGCAAATGAAACAACAAATAGTAATACACCTTTAAGAACAAGAAACTTCTTGATTACTAAATAATATTCCTGTGCTCCTAATTTATGTGACATCTTTTTCTTTTTAGTTTGTCTAAAAAAAGAATGTCATATCTCTATAATTAGAAACAATTTAACTTTATAATTTCATTTTACCCTTAAAATTTCCTTTCACCCTTAATGAAATGATTCACAACCACATAAATATTCAAGAATTATTTTGGACCATAAATTTCAAAAGTTTTCTTTTTTCTTCTTAAATACCGTGTCAAGTTAAAATATGTCATATAAAATAGAATGAAAGGAGTATTGTATTTTGGCATACAATTAAGAGATCAAAAGGCTCTAGTCAAATAGAGTAAAGACATAGTGGGTAATGTTTTTCAAAGGATTGCTACTCTAGAGGACATGGTTAGAATGAAAGAAGCGCAATTGGAAATTAATAGTACTAATGCTAGTAGGAAGGAACTTGCATATGTGGAGGAAGAACTGAAGAAACATTATCAATTAGAGGAGGAATTTAAGAAGCAAAAAGCTAGAATGACATGGTTCACAAAGGGGATAGGAACATTAAGTTCTTCCATTTGTATGTCAACAGAAGAAGGAAAAAATTAAACTCACAGAGATAAAAAATAATAGGGGATCACTCTTAAAGACTCAAATGAAATTGGTACTAAAGTTAAAGTTTTTCAGGATCAATTTCAAGATGCTGAGCATGATAGTAATTATAAAATGATTGATTGTGTCCCAGAATAATCACTAAAGAGCAAAAGGTGGATATGGACAGAACTTCTACATAGGTTAAAAATGTAGTTTCTTCCCTTGGCTAAGATAGTGCAAATGGCCCTGATAGTTTCTCAAGTGAAATTTTTCAAAAATGCTGGAGATAATTGAAAAGGACATTATGAATGTGGTGATGAATTTCTTTTGTGGAATGGAGTTGCCTAGATATATCACTCATACAAACATTATTTTAATACCAAAGAAGAAAAATATGGTGAAATTGTCAGATCTAAGACCTATAAGTCTAAGTACTTATATAAACAAGGTTATTTCTGAGGTAATTAATGGAAGGATTTAGGCTGTATTACCAAAATATTATCTCAAAAAACCAGAGTGGTTCATAAAAGACAGGAGCATCATAGAGAATATACTATTAGCTCAGGAGATAATCAGAGATATCAATAAAGGAAAAAGTTTCATAACGTAGTAATCAAATTGGATAATATGAAAAAAGCTTATAACAGAGTATATTGGATGTTTTTGACCAACATAATGAAAAGTTTTGGATTTTTTGAGAAAATTATTAATATGACTTGGAGACTGATATCTAATATTTGTATTTAGTACTAGTTAATGGCATTTTCATTGGTTTTTTCACCTCTACTAGAGGAGTTTAGCAGGGACATTCGTTGTCTCCTACTTTTTGCAATACTGCATCAGAAGTTGGCAAGAGAACTTAACAGATTGAATGAAGACAAGAATTTTATTGGATTTAGGTTACCCAAATGGAGTGAAAAGATTATTCATCTGTCATACACGGATGAACTTTTTTTATGTTTTGATCATAAAGGATCTGTAAAAAAAAAAGGTTCTTTAAAGATATAATAAGATATAAAGGCAGCTAATCAATTTGACAAAAAGTTTTATCTACTTACATGGAAAGGTTCCAATCGCTGAGAAGAATAAATTAAAAAGAATAATATGAATTGCAATAGGATCCTAGTTACATATTTAGGATGTCCTATATTTTATGGGAGGAATAAGAAGACACACTTTGAGGATTTAGTAAAGAAGGTGGCAAAAAGGATCATGACTTGGCACAATTGGATGCTGACTTATGGAAGAAGGTATGTGTTGATTCAAAATATGCTCCGATCAATGACAATATACTTAATGACAACCATGAATTCACCTAAAGATGTAGTTCATTAGACATAAACTTATAGCAAAAATATTTTTGGGCAAATTGAGAGAAACAAAAGAAAGCATTGGGTGGCCCGGGAGGAATTATGTTACTCACAAGAAGAGGGAGGAACTAGGTTTAGATTAATACACATAGTAGTTGATGTAATATTTGCTAAGTTATGGTAAAATTTCATAACTTTTTCAGGATTTTTATGGAGTCACTTTATTTAGAATAAGTATCGTAAAAGAAATATCCACTGTTAGCTCAGGATCAGAAAATTCAAATATATGAAGAAAATTGATTCAAATTAAATAGAAGATTGAGCACAATATATGGTGGCAACTCAAATTAGGTAAGGACAATTTTGGTTTGATAGTTGGACTACGCAATGAGCATTGTATTATGTGGAAAAAAAAGTAGTTGATGAAGAATTAAAAGTTAAGTTCTTCATAACTAATGAAGGAAGATGGGATAGAGACAAGATGAGAGAGTGTATCTCTAAAGAAATAACACAGTACGTTATACACTATATCAAATAAATAATAGATTCCACTAAAAATGACAAAGTATGATGGATAGGAACCTCTGGGGATCAAATCACTATTAAGTCTACTTGAAAAGTGTTTAAGAAAGAATAGAGAAAGGAGAGATGTGTATAAAATAATTTGGAGCAATGGTATGCCAACCAAAATCATTTTTTTCCTATGGATGGTATGGATAGGAAGTATAGGCATAGAAGATAACTTTCCCAAAATAAGAATTAATATTGTATCAAGATATTGGTGTTGTGACATTTACAACCAGGAAACCATGGAGTATTTATTTCTAACTGCTTCCAAAGCTACAACGCTATGGAACTATTTTGCTGATTTTAAAGGTATTCAAATAGGTCATTATGATATGGTGGTACTCAGAGGCACCAACTAAGATACAATAAATATTTAGAGTACTATTAACAATATTTTTGTGGGTACTTTGGAAAAGAAGACATGAAGGTGATCAAAATTTGAGCTACATAATCTATCAAGTATAAGTAACAAACAAGCAAATGAGGACGAGATTTTCATTGATCATAAAAAATGTAAATAAATGAGGAGACATGATTAGGAGTATGGGAAAGTACAAACCAAAATTGCACTCATATGTAGTTAAATGAACAATCCCAAAAGAAGAAAGTTTAATGTACAACCCATATGGAACCTACAAAGGCAACCAAGTATGGGTTCTTATGGATTTTGCTTGAGAAACAGTTATGGGGACCTAGTGTTTACTTAGGATAAAAGAATTAGTTTAACAACTAACATTGAAGTAGGAATGAGAGTAATATATAAGGCTCTTAGTATTGTCAAGTAAAAAACATTAAGGGGGTGAAAATAGAGTCTGATTTGATGATAATATTTGTAATGACCTAATCTTTTGGTGACTTTTATGAAATATTTATTTTTGTGTGATTTGACTATTTTACCTCTCCGTGATTGCTTAATGGTATTTTTTAGGTGTGGAAATAATTGGCATAATTCTCAATGCATTTCAGTGTGATTTGTATGAGTTTATGATTTTTGGTGGTTAAAATAATTTTATAGTTGACCTCGGTCACATTAATTTTAATGTGCATCAGATGGCAAAACGGACTACACTAGTAGATTCAGAATGTCTAATTTAGGTTGGTAACATGGTTGGTGTGGTTTTACAGTTTTTGTATCTCATTTTGACACTCAGTTCGAAAAGTTGTGAAAATGGATATCGAGGGACAATTTTGTAAAAATAATATTTTTTTCAAAAATCTAATATCGCCATTGAGTTTGGAGTGTCGAATTTGATAGGATAACATAGTTCGTTTGTATTCTCAGGATTTTAAATGAATCCTGAAGGGTCCACAAAGACTTGGAATTCTCTAAGTCTCCAGCTGATGCACCACTTAGCTTGTGCATTTGCTTAAGCGACACTTGTGTCGCTGATCTTAGGTGGATTTATGCACCTAAATGTTGTTATCTGGCCTTAACTAGATTAGTTTTGAAGACTTCTCGTGTGCGTAATGAGTTAATATCGATATAAATGAGAATCTAAGTGTTAAGTTATGTAATTACAGTATTTAAGGTGTTTTCCTAATGAGTTTAGAGTCAAAACATTAAGTTGAAGTTCAAACGAAAAAATTAGAACTCTTAGTATGAGTTATGTTTCTTTCTCATTCATCGTATTGGATTTAATAGATCTTTGAGCTTTAATTTGTGGTGTTTGATGTTACAGGATGCTTAGTGAGTTGATTAACATGCTATATGGTTGATATACAAGCTGGAAATCAAGAGAAAAAGTCACCACAAAGCAAGGAATAAGTAACCAAATGCATGGAGCATACATTGTGCAAATATGGAATTTTGGGACTCATTGGCGTGCCATTGATCCTAGCCACCGCGATAAGGGAATGGCACGTCCTTGGTTGAATTGTGGAATGTCCAAACTAGTATCCCTCTATATTTTTGGCTTTCCATGCTACCTATATGACGCGATATTGGTATGGCATGCTGCTATGTTAAAAATGGGCAGCTTGGTCTTATTATAAATAGGACACTTCAACTCTTTACAAAAAACACCTTGGACGACCTTGGGGTATTGACACATGATTAAGGAGGCTCCAATTTGGGTTTTTATTCCCTTAATTTAGCTTATGAATTATAACATGAATTCATCTATTGTGATTACATGTACGTCCATGAGTGGCTAAATACCCTTTTTCGGGTTAAGGCCAAGAAAATGATTACTCTTGTTATGAATTGAATTAGTTTTGGTTATTTATCATTGTTGAATGTTTAATTATCCTTGTGTTAACTATTTTAAGGATTCGCGACCCTTAGAATACATGCTTAATACTATCATGAGTTCAGAAGGAGGAATGATAGGATAGAACATTGGTTAGATGGATTAGGATCGTAATCTCTTAATTAAATGATGTTATGATTTTCATTTAGGATAGAAATTTACTTAAGTTACCTATTTAGTTCAATTACGGGAGGAAGTATGAATGCATTTAACTTAGTTCACATCCCCATTCAATAATGTAGTTATGAGACTAAGTTAAATAGTTGATTAGAGGTTCGAAAGGCCACATTCATAATATCAACCCCGTGGACCAACAATAAATATAATTAACCTAATCAACAAAGTTATATAGCTTAGTGAGATTTTTCGGAGTGCCTTAACCCTGGTTATTCCCCATTGTTGTTCAAGAACCTTTAAGTTACTGTATTGTTTACTTTACTTTCAGTTAATTCTCAAACACTCTTGGTTACCTTAGCACTTGCTTAATATTGATAGTTAAACTAGAATTGGATCATTATTTAACATACGTCCATGTGGGATCGATACATGACTTTTCATAAGGTCATTATATTACTTGGGTGGATCACGTACACTTGTGTGTGCGCTTGGGTGCAACAAGTTTTTGGTGCCATTCTCGGGGACTTGTGAATTTGCAACCGTCTTAGTTTTAGTTTGGATTTTTGATTTCTTAAGTGTTATTTACTTGATCTTAGCTTCTGAATTTCAAGGCACAAGTTTGAAAAGATAGTAAGCTGGCAAGGGATAGGGAGTTGGTTAAGACATATCTCAAAATTGAGCAACGCTTACACCAATTAAAGAGATAAGCAGTCCTTTTCTACTGAATCCGCCAAATTCACAAAGAAGAAGCCATTCCTACACCCATAGCTTAAGATTCGCTAGCCCACAAGACAGTTTATGAAGTGGCAATCCCACTGGTGACTAATGTTGCCTCCACAATCCAAAAATCCATTGTAGAAGGTAGATTTGAGTTTAAATAGAACATGTGCAACTTTTTCACAACAACGGGCAATTTACTAGTTTGTCATAGAAGATCCATAGGTTCACTTATAGAATTTCTTGGAGATCTGTGACACATTCATCCCAACTGGAGTCTCTACTGATTATGTGAGACTAACACTCTTCCCCTTCTCACTTTTAGGAAAAGAAAAAAGTGGTTGAATGCTAAGCTCGTAGGTTTCATCACTACATGGGATGACTTGGATCAAAATTCCCTCATCCATTTCTTTCCATACGACAAGACTGTAAGATTACGCAATGAGATTTTGAGCTTCAGGCAGAAACTAGATGAGAATCTTTATCATGCTTAAGAGAGGTTCAAATCTCTTCTTTGGGATAGTCTACATCACTAGTAGTCCAATGAGATATTATCTCACACCTTTGTTTAAGAATTTGACCATAGTATGAAAATTTTGTTAGATTCAGCTACAAGTGGTCAAGCATTGGAGAAAACATATGATGATCTTTATACCTTATTGAACCATATTGCATAAGGGAATCCGAACTGGCATGGTGACATATCTAGGATTGTAGTGAAAAGACCTATAGTCATGATCGAAGTTTATAGTGTCACAACCTTAGATGCCTAATTAGCTGCTGTTCAAAATTAGATGATGACATAATTTAGCAAGTTAGACGTAAATCAATATCAGGCTCAGGTGAAGGCAGTTCGTTAAACCCTATCTTGGTGTGAGATTTGTGGCAATAGTGGTTATTCCGAACACTTGTGAGGAGTAAATCCAAAGTCTATGAATTTCATAGGCTGAAACACCTTAGGAATAGGACCCTTGCAAATTTCATCAGTTTTAGACCTCTTTGGCTTGGTACAACTCAATAGAGTCACTCATACCCCTAGGTATGACTTATGAGCTATATTGAGGGTCCAATCGTACCCTATGAAGTAAGGTTGGCTTAGCTACTACCCAAGGTATGACTCATATGGGTAAGAGTCGTATAAGAGCATACGAATGACATAGGGCAAGTCGTATGGTGCAGTGTGTATTGTCTTGGGAAATTTGGCCACTATGGTTAGGGGTGCTACTCGTATCCATAGGTACGAGTTAGGGAGGATGAGTCGTATATAAACCAGTAAGTAAGGTTATGTCAAGGTTGGGTACCAGTTGGGGTACCACTCGTACCCTTGGATACGAGTGGTAAGGGAGAGTTGTACCCCTGGATGTGGCTTATTTTAATTTTAATTCAAGGGTAGTTTAGATATTTTGCTACTCCTAAAACCTTATTACCTCACGTAATATAACCCTATATGGCCTTCCATAACACTTATTAAAGGATTAAAACATATCAAATACTCTCTCAAACTCACTCTTGGAGGATTGGAGGCTAGGGTTTCTCATGTGTTCTTTAAAGGGGCTCAAAGGTCAAGATTTCTTTCTTGAATTATCTTGTATAAGACATATACTCCATCCCTCATTATTATTTCAACATAAAGGCATGTGTAATTGTGTCTTAAATGTTGGTTTATGAATCATGAATAGTGGATTTAGAAATATTGTTAAGGGTCTTTATGCATATGGTTTGGTATTGGTTTAAACTATGTTTTTACATGTTTTTGGTAATGGTTTAAATATGTGGTTGGTTGTTGGTTATAGTTTAGCTAATGGGTTTTGATTAACCCCAATTATGGTGATTTACAGGTTGGTTTTGTCCTTGGTAAAGGTATGCCCTCAACATATTTGATAAAATGCCTCAAAGAACGTTTTACTCTGTTGCTGAACTTACATTGGAATTCTTGCATGGTTTGGTTTGGTAATGGAACTCTAAATAGTTTTGGATGGTTTTGCATAGCTTATGTGGTTTAAATAAAATAAATGCTTTAAATGTTTGCATAGTCTCAAATGGTTTGGAATAATTTAAATAGTAAGGTTTGGTGGTCATGGCTGGTCTATTTTGAAAATCTTGCGGGATACATGGAAATCCCCCAAGTGAATGCATTAATGGAATTGGTTTAAATGGTTTGGAAAGGTAAAAGGCTAAATGGTTATCCTTGTGGAGAACATGAAAGTCTCACAAGTGGATTAATATGGTAAATGGAAGGGCACTTGAAAGTCCCCTTAACATACACGGTTTGGCTGGATATTACTTGCAAGTATGGATGGTATGACCGTGGTGAATAAATGGTTGATAGAATTGGTTGGTTGTTTGGCAAAGGTTTTAATTAGGCATTAATGGTGGGATGTGTAGCAAAGCCATGTAAGGTAGAGGTCCCTGGGGACCAAAACTAAAAACTCATATTTGACGATGTGAGGTTTGGTCTTAGTGACCGTGTGCATGATGTCACACTTATATTTGGGGGATGTACTAGTCATCCCATGGGATACTTTCTTGGTCGTGCGGCTACACGCACTAGGGCACTTTTAGTAGGGGGAGCTAAACCCATATAGCCCGTGAGTGGTTTAGGAAGGCCAAGCTACACAACCCAGGTAATGGTTTTCAAGGCATGCTAAACTCATTTCCCTTCCCCAATATATATATATATATATATATATATGGTTGTATGCATTGTGGATGGTTTTTACTTGGCTTTGTAAATGGCATTATTTTATCCCTATCCTGAGTGCATACTACTATTAACCCACTAACCCATCTACTGGCGGTTGTATACCCACGCTATGTAGGAACCGACCTTTTCACCCATCTTGCTTAGTAATTAGATTCTGGTAAAGTTGATATTGGATTGAAGTGGTGAGCTTTCATAGTTCGGAAGGCATCTACTTCATGTCATGGTTTACTTTACCTATTTTTTTTATCTTTCATAGACTTTGGTTTTTGGCTATGGTCGGGGGCATGTCCCGACTAGGTACTCTTTGGTTAGTTTAGAGGATTTGTATGGATAATTATGGACTTAGGTATGGTATGGTTGTTTATGTTATTTATACATATATTAGATTATCATTATGGTATTGGTTTATGGCTTTCACAATTAATTTGGTTGGTTATTGTGTGGTTGAACTTGATTGGATTGGTCTTAGTTATAGACTTATCCCAGAGTCACCACATGGATAATGCGTTATCTTGTTATATGTTTGAACTTTTATATGTTCGAACTTTATTGGTGGTTGGGTTAGATAAAGGGGGTTATCTCTGGTCCCGATCGAACTTGAAATGCCTATTATGATATGGCCTGAGGGCCTAGTCGTGTCAAGTTAGTATCAGAGCTTTACATTTTGGTACCATGTGGTATCCACAAAGCTGTGTCGAGTAGAGTCTTTCTTATGAGTGTGTTATGCACCACACTTATAATTAGGAGACTATGAGGCATTTAGGATGTTTCACTTTCTTGGTATTCTCTATTCGGGCTATGGAGTCTAAGGTCTTGAACTCTTCTCTGAATCTTCTTTGTTTCATCTTTTGGATTATGTCCTCTCAATGATCTATAGTTCGTGGAAATTCACCTGTCCCACTCGAGGACAACATGTATGGATCTAGTCTAACTCATGGGGCATAGACTTAGTCAAGGGTCGTAGCTTTTGGTTTTCCTTATAGAGTCCCACCGATCTCTTCTAACTCTTTTTTGGAAGAAGGAACTCATTCTTGGAGGGGTTACTAATGTCGAGTTTCGTTATTCTATTAATTTATGGACCCAGATAGTGATAACTCTGTTACGCCAATCCAGTCCTATTAGTACGAGGAGGAATTGGTGCTTTGCTTGTGGTCAAGTGGGTCACATATATCGAGAGTGTCCCATAAGGATTGTCGCTTGGGAAAATAGGATATTGGTTACTACTTTCTTAGCTCTTGCACCCAGGGGGACTACTTCAGGTTTCGATATTAGTCAGGATTATCTCAATGATCTTTCTATCCCTCTGGAGTCTGAGGTATCTATTGGTGCCAACACTGGTATGTTGAAGACTCTTTTCCTCATGGTGTGTAGTTTACTTAGTTCGGGGTCCCCTCTCTTTGTGACCCTATTGGTGGTTGTGTATTTTTATTTTGGTCCCAAGATTACTTTGGAACTCTTTTCTTCTTATATTTCTACCTCGGTAGGTGACTCTGCGATTATCAAAAGATTCTAATGGTGGATTCAATATCACTTAGGGGATGGGTTGTTTGCACTCGTGCTATTCATCATTAGTCTGTCGTATCCATAAAGGTTGTCTTTAGGCCCCATGGTAAGCTTGTTATGGGATGGCAGGATGGTATTATTTCCTAAGCATTAAGGGAAAGGTTATATCATATCTTAGAACTTGGAGGTTGGTCTCCAAATGGATGTCTTTATTACTTGGTCTAGGTTAAAGATCCTAACTTAGAAAATCATTATTTACATCCGGTTATGGTAGTGAATAGATTTCTTGAGGTCTTCTTGATGAACCTCATAGTGTCTTTTAATTGGGAGGTTGGTTTGGGATTGGTCTTGTTTCGGACACTTGTCCAAATTTCTATTCACTCTGTATAGAATGGTTTTAGAGGAGTTAAAAGATCTTAAGGAGAAATTAAGGGATCTCCTAGGTGAAGGTTTCATCAGTCTTCGTATTTTCTGCGGAGTATCTTTATTCTTGTATGCATAAAGGGGAATGGTTCCCTAGAAATGGGTAGGTTATCTATGGGTGACTAACGATTTTAGGGTGTCCTTCTAGTGAGAGAGGACCTTACTTATTTATTTCATTTTTATATGGGGTACTTTGATAGTACTAAATGGTGGTTGGTAGATTCTAGGCTTGAACCTAGATGCTTGATGATGGTAAAGAGAGTATGTTAGCTCAGGATAGCAATGCGAAAATTGTAGAAGTAAATTGGTAGGTTGGATGAGGTTGATGACTTGGGGAATACAATAGTGGGAAAGCTGTGACTTATAGGTCGAGAGAGCAGGTTGGACAAAGGGACTGGGATCTAGTAATGGGATGGGATAGAGCATGGAGATTGCATGTATCCTTGTCCCTATACTTGTGCTTTACTGTTGGCATGAAATTGATTTCTAAATTCATGGTTTTGAATATGGATTTTGGCTTAATTGAGGATTTTGACATGATTACCCATTTAATTGATTTTCCATGGGGTATGATGCATTATTCATGCTTTATTAATATTTATGAACAATGTAGGGATGCATGGGAATGGTAAGTGAATTTCGGAATACTATGGATCCCCCAATTACTTAGTTTTGGTCTTGAAAATTCTATATCCTCAAATTATTTGTGAAAATTTCTATTGAATATAATTTTGTCATATGGTTTGACTCTCCTTAAATCTTTGCGTTGCGTAAATGGTTAATGGAATCACGAATTGGTTTTGGTTAGATTCAAATGATTTTGTAAAGGCCTTGGTGGCCATAGTTTTATTTTGAAATAGTTTTGGTTTAATTGGAAACCTTGGAGTTAATTGGGTCTCATTATTTTTGTATGTCTATGTTGGGCTTTAAGTAGCATTGGTATGGATAAGATTTTTGGTATAGGAGAACCAAATGTCCCTGGTATACGTCTTCGGTGATACCCATTGGAGTGGAGTATTGTGCTTATAGGTAATGGGGTGAATGTTGATGATTAGCCTTAAATTTTTTTTCTAGCGGTGGACTTCAAGGGAAGGTCGGGTTGCATATTCTGGTGATACTCTTCTCTCACAGGTTTCTATTAGCGCCTATGGTTCCCATTTTGCATTCAACTTATTTTCTGAATATGAGACTTAACTTTATGTTAAGTTACTCATGGTATGTGTGGTTATGTTTCTTTCGGTGTCCAGTCTAAGGACTCCTTTTATGGTATGGTTTTGTCAGAATAGTTTTTATTATGATCTAGGTAGTTGTTATTAAGTACTTCGTGCCTATGGTTTTGTGTCTTGTTTCGAGGGTCTCTGTCTTGCCTTGGGAGGCTTGGATAATTCTTATACTTCGGATTCCTTAATGACTCTCCTTATACTAGGATGATAGTGGCTTGGAGAGAATGGTGACATTTTGTAAAGGGGAATATAAAAGTCACTAAGTGGGGAAAGTTTAGAAAGGCTACTAGAGTTAAGGTTTGAAAGTAAGGTAAGGTTGTTGTCATGAGAATTGGTTAGGAAAGGAATAGGTGGTGAAAATCCTTGTTTAATGATAGATGATGTTAGATCTTTTGATGGATAGATCATACCGTAGGTATGTAAGTGGCATGCTTGAATGTTGTGATTGGTAGATTTACCCATAGTTGTATTGAGTACTTGAGCGATTTGGTAAGGCATGGTTTTTATAAATTTTCATGGCTTAGTAGTTGTACTGGTTTGGTTTTCAATTAAAATCGCTTGGGATGGTTTGTCCATGTCTTTTACTAAGGGGTTCCATATAATGGTGATGGAAGCAGAGTAGAGCTTTGGGATAGACGTGAGGAGTAGATCCTAGTGGCCTAAGGTAACTCCTCTTAGCATTGGATAGGCTTGAACATAGAATTTGTGGTGTACAGTTAGACTCAAGCTCTCGTTGTGATGCGTCTCATTAAATTCCAAATACGTTCAGACTTACTCTCTAGCATAAGTCTATTTATTTGGTAATCTATGTTTGTGGGGGCGTGGATGGTCCTTGGTTCATTAGGTTCCTTTAGGTGGTTTTAGTATATCCAATTCCTTATTCTTTAACAGGGGTCTCGACGAGGATCATGGATTGGTAAAGTTCGCCGATTGCGAACTAAAGGTATGGCTTCGGTAAAGATTCCATGGAGGAGGACTAAAAGTTTGAGAAATCCATTTGGGATGTGGAGGTGGACATGGAGTTCAATGTTCCGCGTTGGTTTCTCATCCCAGAAAATTCATCCATAAGGTGTGTGTTCTTCAACACATCCTTGTTTTCTAACTTGGTTAAAAGTGAGGAATGGTTCCTCTTGCATCTTTGTTTCCTAACTTAGTTAGAGGTCGAGATGAAGGTGTTGGGTGTAAATCGTACTTAGGGTATGTGATGATCTTCTTATCTTAGTTTGTGTTCTTATCCTCTATTTTAGTTGGGGGGAAGTTTGATGTGTGTTAATGTGTTACCTCGTTCCAATCCTTACCCTTACCCATCATTCGACGATGAATAATCCTAGTGAGGGAGGCTGAAACACCCTAGGAATAAGACCCTTTCAAATCTCGTTGGTTTTGGACCTCTTTGTCTTGGGACGACTCAATAGAGTCACTGGTACCCTTGGGTATGACTCATGAGCTGTCTTGAGGGTCAAATAGTACCCTAGGCAGTAAGGTTGGCTTAGCTACTACCCAGGGTACGACTTATATGGGTAAGAGTCATATAGGAGAATATGGGTGGCATATGGCAAGTCGTATGGTGCATGTATGTGTTATCTTGGGGAATCTGTCCACTATATGGTTGGTTGGAACGGTTGGGGGGTTTTACTCATACCCATTGGTATGATTTAGGGAGGGTGAGTTGTATAGAAACCAGTAGGTGAGGTCATGGCAAGGTTGGGTATGAGTTGGGGTGCCACTCGTACCCTTGGATATGAGTGGTAATGGAAAGTTGTACCCCTGGACGTGGCTTGTTTTGATTTTAAGTCAAGGGTAGTTTAGACATTTTTATACTCCTAAAACCTGATGTCCTCATGTCATGTAACCCTATATCGCCTTCCATAACACTTATTAGGGATTAAAACATATCAAATACTCTCTCAAACTAACTCTTGGAAAATTGGAGGGTAGGGTTTCTCATGTGTTCTTCAAAAGGGCTCAAAGGTCAAGATTTCTTCCGTGAGTCTTCTTGTATAAGGCATATACTCCTCCCCTTATTGTTATTTCATCATAAAGACATGTGTAATTGTGTTTTAAACGTTGGTTTATGAATCATGAATGGCGGATTTAGAAATATTTCTGAGGGTCTTTATGTATATGGTTTGGTATAGGTTTAAACCATGTTTTTAAATGTTTTTGGTAATGGTTTGCATATGTGGTTGGTTGTTGGTTATAGTTTAACTAATAGGTCTTGATTAACCCTAATTATGGTGATTTACACGTTGGTTTTGGCCTTGGTAAAGGTATTCCCTCAATATGTTCAATAAATACCTTAAAGAATGTTTTTACTCTATTGTTGAACTTGCATTGGAACACTTGCATGGTTTGGTTTGGTAATGGACCTCTAAATGATTTTGGATGGTTTTTCATGGTTTAAGTTGTTTAAATAATATAAATGCATTAAATGTTTGGCGTTGTCTAAATTGTTTTGGAATAGTTTAAATGGTAAGGTTTGGTGGTCATGGTTGGTCTATTTTGTAAACCTTGCGGGATACATAGAAATCCCCCAAGTGAATGCATTAATGAAATTGGTTTAAATAGTTTGGAAAGGTAAAAGGCTAAATAGTTATGCTTGTGGAGAACATAGAAGTCTCCCAAGTGGATTAATATGGTAAATGGAAGGGCACTTGAAAGTTCCCTTAACCTACATGGTCTGGCTATGGATATTACTTGCAAGTATGGGTGGTATGCTAATACCACTATTAAATGGCCTTGGTTAATAAATGGTTAATGAAATTGGTTGGTTGTTTGGCAAAGTTTTTAATTGGGCATTAATGGCGGGATGTGTAGTAAAGCCTTGGAAGGTGGATGTCCTAAGGGGACCAAAACTGGAAACTCATATTTGCGGATGTGAGGTTTGGTCTTGGTGACCGACCGTGTGTATGATGTCACACTTATATTTGGAGGATGTACTAGTCATCCCATGGGATACTTTCCTGGTCGTTCGGATACACACACTGGGCCCTTTCAGCAGGGGGAGCTGAACCCATATAGCCCGTGGGTGGTTTAGGACGGCCAAGCTATACACCCCAGGTAATGGTTTTCAAGGCATGCTAAACCCCGTTTTCTTTCCCAGCATGTTTATATATATGTATATGTATGGTTATATGCATTGTGGATGGTTTTTACTTGGCTTTGCAAATGACATTATTTTATCCCTATCCTGAGTGCATGCTAGTGTTCTCCCATTAACCGGTCTACTGGCGGTTGTATACCCACGTTATGCAGGAACCAACCATTCCACTCCTCTTGCTTAGTGATCGAATTTGGGTACAGTCGATGTTGGATTAAAGTGGTGAGCTTCCATAGTTCGGAAGGCATCTATTTCATGTCATGGTTTACTTTACCTATTTCTTATCTTTCATAGACTTTTGTTTTTGGATATGGTGGGGGGTATGTCCCGACTCGGTACTCTTTGGTTGGTCTAGAGGTTTTGTATGGACTACTGTGGACTTGGGTATGGTATGGATTGTTTATGTTATTATACATACATTGGGTTATCATTATAGTATTGGTTTATGGATTCCATAATTGGTTTTGTTGGTTATTGGGTGGTTGGACTTGATTGGGTTGGTCTCGGTTGTAGACTCATCCCAGAGTCACCGCATGGATAATGAGCTATCTTGTTAGTTCGAGCTTCATCCGACTCAAGGTATGCCATTGGTGGTTGGGTTGGGTAACGGGTGTTGTCTCCGATCTCGGTCGGACTTGAGATGCCCATTACGACATTACCCGAGGGTCGGGTTATGTCATAGGAAATGCACAAAAGCCAAACTATGGTAATTACTACAACCAAAAGTGGTAGACTTAACCCAATTATACATATGGAAACAATCAGAATTAGCAGTTTCAGCAGCAACAATAGGCCAGTAACTTATAGGAGACTTTGAAGAAGATCCTGGCCAAGCAAGAAGAAATGGTTGCTGATATTAAAAATAAACAAATTGCATAGAAAATGTTAGAGACCTAGTTGGGGCAGCTATCTCAGGCATAGAATACCAGACCCCAAGGTGGATTGCTAGGTGATAATAAAAATTCAAAGCAAGTTATGGAAATCACATTGAGGAGTGGTAAAGATATTGTTACAGGCCTCCTAAGAAAAATAAGGAGGTTAATGAAAATTAGTCCCACAACTGGTAGAAAAGAAGCAATTTGAAGTTGATGATGCTTAAAATTAGGGGATTTCTGAGTACCCGAAAACTAAAGTAGCCGAGCATGTTTCAGATAGGCCATCACTACCATTCCCTCAAGCTAAAAAAGGCCAAGAAAGATGCTTGCTTCAAGAAGTTTTTTGACACGTTCAGAGAACTTCACGTTAACCTTGCTCTTTTAGATGTTTTGTGGGTTTTCCTAAGTATTCTAAGTGCTTGAGGTGTCACGACTGGATTTACGAGTCATGGTGGCACCTACTAAATCCTGCCAGTAGGTAATCCAAACCATAATCCGAAGCTAATGTAATGGGTTAATTCGGTACGAAAACCCCATCTTAGACGAAACTTTAAGAACACAATTTTATAAGTAACAAAGGTTCTAGATAAAATAACAGCCAATACAAGATACTAATTTGACGACCTAGTAGAGCCAGTACAAGAGCATCTAGTAATAATAATACAATCTAAGTTTCTAGAATCGTCAAAACATCTGTCTCGAAACAAAAATCTGAATATAAAGATAGAGGGAAATGGTTGTCACGACCTGATATACGAGTCATGATGGCACCTACTAAAACCCACCAATAGGTAATCCAACATCGTAACCTGAAGCTAAGGAAATGGGTTGCTTTGATAGAAATTCCCAACTGGGCGCAATACATGAAAAAAATCATAATTAATAGTGTTCCACTAATAGAAGACAATCAAAATACAGACACCAATCCCACGACTTGGTAATATCAGTACAAGAACATCTAAGTATGATAATAGTAAGTACAACCCATAAGTCTAAAATAGTCAAACATCCATTTTGAATACAAAAGACTGAACAAGGATAGAGGGAAACAGGTGAGTCAAAACTCCAGGAGCTCACCCTGTCTCCAAGAGATCAATACTACACGATCTCACCTTAGTGGTGGCAACTAGTAATCGGGTCTACACCAAAAAGGTACAAAAGTGTAGTATGAGTGCCAAAACAATGGGTACTCAGTAGGCATCATCATCCGACTGAGCTAAATCATAATATAAAGGTGATATAAAACAAGATAATATCTCTAAGTGCCTGTTTGGATGGTGGTTTCCTATGGTATGGTTACAAAGGAAACCATGTTTGTTTTGATTATTTTCTAAAATGCATGGTATGGTATTGGATCTTTTTATGGTTTGGTAACTATAAAATCTGTCAATTTATAGAACCACGATTTGGTGGTATCCTATGGTTTTATTTTTTTTCCAATTATGCCTTTGTATAATATTATTTAATCCTATTTTATCCTTTACCTTATATTACTTCCAACCCTAATTTACTTTTATTTTTACACTTTTCTGTTCATGCTCTCTGTTGCTGCGTTGTTCTTCTCTGCTTCTTCTGTCAATTTTTACATTTTCATGGTTTGTTGCCTGGTAAGAGCAAACCTTTTTCTTCTACAAGTCTTGCCAAGAAAGTTCAAAACTTTTTGAGTACATATTTCAAGATGGAGGCTTTCCTTAATTAAATCAAGTAACAAATCCTTAATACTTTGTATGACTCCATAACATTGAGGTTTTGTACGTGCACTCGAGATGAATATTTTAATCATCTCCATCCCTGAATTATACTTGAACTTACAGCTCATTAACACCTGCAAGACTTCAAATGGTAACTGATTCTCAGGTAAGAAAAGATCACGCCGAATGTAAGCTATATCATGATTTACGATAAATTTGTAGAAACAAAATTATTTTATTAATAATTATTGATAAATTTAAAAGTTATAATAATTAGGGGTATTTTAGTAAACTTACCCATTACGATACAGTACCATACCATCAAACCAAGCAAAAAGCTGTTATTAAATAGTAGTGAACGAAACAGTCTATCCAAGTATTATATAGCACTATACTATACAGTACCATACCATACTGTACCATACATTATGAAACCATGGCAAACCACCATCCAAACAGAGTGCAAGTCAAGGTACAGAATCAAACCTGAATCATCTTCATTGCAACTGTATAATATAAATGATCAAACTAGAATAATAATACGATATATCATATCAATACACGCCATACAATCATATATAAGGAGTAAATGATCCGAAAGCATAAAACGACTCTAATACGATTACAACCACATAAATACCAAGTTGACGCACAAATATCCATTGGATCATAAAGTAAAAGAACTCACCACGGCGTCCCATACCACCCGAGAGTACTCCCAAAAGAACATAAAGTAAAGAACCTATCACAACATCCCATACCACCGGAGAGTGCATCAAAGAAAAAATCATCAATGTATATAGACATATAACCAACTCATTATTTTCCATGGTTTTCCACATTTCCTATCAACGACTATTTTCCCATATTTATAATCATCAACTATTACCGCAATTAAATAACATATACCAAAGTATTCATACCCATAGTTATCTCAACATATATATATCTATTTTATCAATATACTCTACCTACTCATTATTAGCTAACCAATGATTATGAAGAAACCAGTAATTCTCTAGTCATCAATGACCTCTAATTATTAGCCTAACTGATTCTTTACGTAACCCTTATTCATGGGATGGTATCTAACTATTATTCACTAAATATCCAACATTCAACATCTAGTCAAGATTCACTACTAGACCATAGACGCCATTTAACCAATTCTCATTTCTAATCATCATAATCACACTAGTCACCATCTATAAAAGGTCACTAATAATCATTTGAACATTTATTTATCTTTCATCTAACGTCTCTTATTATCTAGCATCATTAATCTACAAATCCTTATTTAACAACTAATCGACATCATAACGTAGTCATCAATATCACTAACCATCACCAATGCTAACATATTATAATTATTAGCCACGTAACAACCATAATTGTTAGTTACCACATTTGAACTAAACAAGGTTCATTACCTAGTACTCTAGACTTCTAGCCATCAAGTGATATAAACTCTTAATAGCCAACTAGCTACCACATAGCTCATTCTAATAGGCAAATTCCTTAATTAATCAATTTATTCAAGGCTAAATACACCCACTAGGTAAATTCTTAATTCTATACTAGGTTCTGCTTACCAAATAGTCTTAACTCAATATTCAGCATATTCTACTTTTACTCACTATATAGCACTAACATGAGCTACGTCGCTTAGAAAATGATTAGTATTGAAGAATTATAACCGAAATCCCAAGAGTAACAACATACCCTCAAAGAACATATAGATGTAATCATATAAAGGCATAACCATACATAAACATATATATATGCTTACCACACATAACCTCATTATATTCTCGAACTTGCCGGGAATCATCATATCATCAATATATCCTCCGAACTTTTTGCGCATCATCATATAATCAATATATCCTCCGGATTTGTCGGCATCACCATATCATCAATAGATCCTCTGAACTTGCCGGGGTCATCGTATCATCAAATATCTTCCTAACTTACTGGGTATAATTATATCATCAATATATCCTCCAGATTTATCGGGTATCATCTTATCATTAATATATCCTCTAGGCTTGCCGAGTATCATTAATATATTCTCTAGACTTATTGGATATCAACATATCATTAATATATATATATATATGTATGTATATATATATATATATATATATGCAATCAAATCAATAATAAATGCCAGCCCCACGAGGGATAGGGTGAAAGAGATGTAAAGAAAGACATACCATCGTACCTCATCATTCACTATCAACGTAATATATTAATAGGTGCATGAACATGTATATTCATATGGTATGAACACTCAGTATATTACTGGGCTTAACATAATCATTAGCATGGTCAAATACAAAGCCACAGTTATATCTTCTAGAGCTCATTTTCATTAGCATGATTCACATTATTAGAACAAGAGAATTTTTAGCACAAACATTAGTTAGTCACTAGGCTTGAACATAATATGAGTAATAACAAAATCCAAGGCTCACATTGTAATTTAGTAAATGATTTAAGTGATAGCATAGTCATGGGCTCAATCTATAAGACATTTCATTGCTATCCAAGCATTATCAATAATTAGCAACCAATCATGCAAATCATTTCCAATACCATCCTCATGAATAAATCATTTACCGAGGTTAGCCATTATCTTTCCAAAGGTACATCCTTGCGTTTAACAAGTATCTAGGTCACTAATAAAACCACATAGTCCAAGCTTAAGGAGGGTCAAGCTCCGCTCCTAATATCCCAACTTCATCTTCAAGCCTAAATTCTACCCGGGATAAAGCTAAGCCGTCTAAGTCATGTCTTAGAGGTTTATCAATCCATACTAGTTCTATGGTACAATTCTTCCTCAAGTATTCCTCTGAATTCATCCAAAGCAACTTGGCAATTTCCATAACTATGCACAACTAAGGACAACTTACCCTTTAATATGAGTGACTAGGTCACTCCCGTCTAACTAGAACAACTAGAGCATTCTCATGCTATTCATGTGATAATAAGTCCAAAAAACCAAGGTTCTAGTCTATAAGTCAAGTATCACACTTTATGAGTTTAATAGCCTAAGTGATTCAACTAATCCCTAACATCACCATCTACCTTTCTAACACGTAAAACCTCTCCCAATCTTAACAAGATATCAAAGTCATACTATAATAAAGCTCAATATAACAAGACATAAGCCTAGCGTACTTCAAATCCGAATATATCTCACGAACCGACAACCTTTGCTTTCCCTTTCTGCAAAGCTTCTTCAAGGAGCCAAGCTATCAAAGCATAATCTATGCATTATTACAAGAATTTTAATACCCATACAACACCATTGTCTTCGATTTCAAAATGACACCAAAAATCCCAAATAGGTCCCACATATGGAAAATGAGTTTTTGAGACCACCCCATTGTTCAAATACTATCAAGGAGTTATATCCCTGAAGAATTTGGTGCAAACCAAGCATAGTTGGGCTAAAATCAAGTACTCAAGCCATTTGGGTTTTGAGTTAAATAATCAAGAATTCAACACTATAAATGGAGGATTCATACCTTAGATTCATTGTTAATTACGAATATGCTAGTTATGTAAGATCCCAATCAACACCCAAGACTCAATTTGTGCACTATACACTCTATTAGGGTTTATGGGACTCAAAGCAACAGCAAAATGGCCAATTCTCGACAAAAAGGGAATTTAAATACCCCTTCCTCGATCCTCAATTCACGCAATCGCCATCACTTAAGCCGTGACGACGACATAGCAATCATGATACTCCCTCCGCAATCGCGGTACCCTTTTCTACACCAGATGATAGCTGAAACTTGAAATATTTTCCAAGTTTCGGCCAGTGCCTCGGGATGTATTTGGATTCTAATATGAGCAAATAAAATATACAACCATACTAATTTTGGCATTTCGAATGCGTTGACAAAGTTGGATTTTCCATTCGAGGTTATTTCAACCAAATATAGGCCCCATACTCAAATTTCCAATTTATTAATTTTTTGACCTATAGGTTGAATTGAGTTCGGGTGAAGCGAGACTCGAACTAAAGGTCTTTCTATCCTAAAATGGATATTTTGGAGTTGCTTGCACAGTTAGAATATTCATCTGATATTATTTTACTAAAGTTTTCACTTAGCGGCCATTTGAAATTAGCGAAGACTTCTAAATTAGGAAATAGTTCTAAAAACCAAATGAACTGCCCGGTAACTGAACTATCAGTTCCAGCAAGCCATAAATGACTAGAGGAAGCTATGGAAAAGCTCTAACATAAAAATAAGCAAAATCACGAGAAATGACTCGAAGGGTCGTTATAGGGCTGACTTGAACTCTATGAGCTCACCCTGTCTTTGGAAATCAACACCGCATGAATGTCAATCAACAACAACAATTAGTACTTAAATATGCACAAAAAAGTGTAAAAGTGTAGCATGAGTACCAAAACAACAAGTACTTAGTAGGCATCATCAGCTGACTAAGCTAAATCATGATATAATTATGATAAAATGCAAGATAGCATAACTAAGTTAAAGTACAGAAATGAATTTAAGTCATCTCCAACATCATTGTACATAGTAAGAATTAAACTGGAATAACAATATAACTTAAGGAATCAACACATGCCAATCATCGTTGGGCAATATAAGTAAATACATCAAAATTATAACATATCATGAAACATTAACACAAGCTAAACATAAACATCAAATTGGCTTCCATACACCAATTGGTGCAGAAAAGTAAAGAGCTCTTCACATCCCCCCATACGATTGGAGAGTACACCCAAGAGAAGAATAAAGCCGTCAACCAATATTATAGCTAACCTTCATCGTAATTTAAGCATCATCCCAAAATTTTCATCAATTAGTCATTTACTGATATTTCACAATTTACCAATATTTGACAATATACATATATTCTATAATGCTACCATTATTTAAAATAATCATCATCAATACTCACTATTTATCGGTTTATGAGCTAACCATCTCTTATTAACTAGTCCCTTTGATTACTAATCATCATATAGCCTCTAGTCATCATTTAACAACTATTCTCCACATATTCACTAATGATTAAATATTAGATAACCATCATTAATCAACTAACACCATTTATCCACAAATATTATTTATTAACTAATCTCCATTTACCAACTAATAATCATTTATCAACTAGTCAATATTCGACACTCAAACGATATCCACCAATAATCCATATTTAGGACTAACCGTTAACTATACCATTTTATAAATATTTATCACTTATAGACTATAAGAGGAAACACTAATATCAACAACATATCGAAATTTCATGTAAGAAGATATAAGTTGCCATACATCGGGCATAGTCAGACTCGAATCGATAGATGTACACATAGAGACATTAATATAATCATCCTCCGGCCTTGCCGGTATCAATGCATCAACATAAGCATCCTCCAGCTTTGTCGGGTATCAATATCATCATAATCGTCCTCTAGCCTTGTCGGGTATCAATATATCATCAGAATATCCTCTAGCCTTGTCGGGTATCAATACATTATCATAACTGTCTTCTAGCCTTTCCGTGCATCAATATACCATCATCATCGTCCTTCGAACTTACCAGGTATTAATATCATCATAAATATGTAGACTTGAACTGGTAACCACATCATCATAGTTAGTGGAAAAAGAAATAGCATAAGTGATCACATAACCAAGCATCATGATTTCAAGCATAATCAATAGCATAATTTTCCATATAATCAATAAGCATGGCTTTTAGCAACATTAATATCATAATATATAATATTATCAATAAGAATGATTTATAGCATAATTTGTAGCTTAATTGTTAGGCGTGATTATAATCATGATCAATAGCATAGTCAATGGCCCAAATAATAGCCTAATAAATAACAAAATTATGGGCTTATTCTATTGCATATTCAATAGCTCATCATAATATAATTAATAATCTAGATAAATAATCCATAAGCATTACTTCAAACATCATCATCACCATAACCATTAAATGCCAAGTTTCTCAATATGACATCAACAAACATTTCTAAGTATTCAACAAGCATATAAGTGTTTTAAGAGAACTAATAATCAATCTTAACTTAAGGTGGGTCTAAGACCCCACTTTGAAATTCCCAAAATACATTCTAAGTTAAATTCTACCACAGACTAGGCTAAGGTATCTAAATCCTCTCTTAGATGTATAACAAGCTACCATTAATCCTATGGTAAAGGTTCTTCTCAAACACACTAACTAAGCTAATATAGTAACTACGACAACCTTCCCTAATAATAAAACTAAGGCCAATCTTACCCTTAGTATGATTAACTAGAGCATTTTTTCCTATCTTAAGTAATCTAAGACATTCTCATGCTAAACATGAGTAATGAAGTCCAATTTACCTAAGGCATAAGAAAAACAAGCCAACTGTTTCCATTCTATGTTTTCAAATTAGCCTAAATGGCCCAACTAACCGAAGTCTTGCATTTTAACAATCCAACACCTAAAACCCATCCCAAATATGACACAATATCATAAGAATACTGCGAGATAGCTAAATCTATCAAGGAATAAATCTAGCCTACCTCGACATCAAAGAAAGCCTAACGAACGCTAAACTACCCCTTTTTCCTTTTGAGAAGCCTCCAAAATATGCCAAGTTATCAAAAACACATTATACTTATCTATACGAGAATATGATACCCATATTGCACTATTGTGTTTCAGGTTAAAAAATACCTCAAAACCCTATGTGGGTTCTACTTACGAAAATCGAGTTTTCAAGACCAACCCCACGTTCACACAAGCTCAAGGAATCATTACCCTAAAAAATGGATGAAAACAAAGATAAATTAGGGCAAAAATCAAACCTAAATGTTTTGGGGTTTTGAGCAAATAATCAAGAGATTTCACCAAGAAAAGGGTGAATTCTTACTTTAAATTAGAAGATAATCGCAAAAATAAATGTTACTGAAGCTCCCAAGTCACCCACAAGTCTCAATTTAGAGATATCACACTATTTAGGGTTTATTCTCTTAAGAGAGCAGTGGGAATGGCTAAAATTACGGACTAAGGGGTCATTTTATACCCAGTCCAGGTTCTCGGGAATCATTATCGCGATTTGAGGCCTTGCGATCACGGTACATCTTATCTATCAGACGAGTTGGAATCGCGACACCTCTTCACGGTCACATCATCCCTACTGCACATGGAGTCAAGATCGTGGTCCAAAAAGTGGAGAGTATGGTGCAACAGAAAACTTGATGCACTAGATTTTTCAAGTCCAAAATAGACTTCAATCGATTGCTCGGGATTTATTCAAAATCCCATATACGTAAATGAACTATGTAACCATACCAAATTTGATGTTCCAAACTAAATAGTGAAATCTCATTTTCCATCCAAGGTTGTTTTAACCAAATGTGGATCCCACACCCATATTTCTAATTTCTCAACTTTCCGACATAGGACGAAATGAGCTCGGGTGCCTCAGGACCCAAACCTAAGGTCTACCTAACTTAAAATCGATATTCCAGAGCTACTAGCACAGTCAGAATTTGCATACAATATTGTTTTACTAAAGTTTTTGACCTGTGGACATTTGGAACCAGTGAAGACTTTAAAATAGGGAATTGTCTCTAAAAAATAGACAAACAGCCTGATAATCGAACTGTCTATCTCAGCAAGTCATAAATGACTTAGGTCAGCTATGGTAAAGTTCTAATAGCGAAAATAAGTGGTAATATGGAAAATGACCTGAAGGGTCATTAAAAGATCCACTACTAAAGGAACTTTCATCCCCATAAGTTAAGGATTAAGATGTACCTAAAGTCTCAAACAGGTGAGGATACTGGGTCCTTATCTCCCTCTCAATCCCCCAAGTTGCCTCCTCCACTGGGCGGTGCCTCCACCGTACCTTAACTATAAGAATCTCTCAAGTGCGCAACCACATGATATTACTAGCCAAAATGAGTGCAGCTCTTCTACAAAGGTCAAACGCTCATCCAACTGGACTGAGTCCTAACTAAGCACATGAGAATGATCAGGAATATATCACCACAACATAGATACATGGAAAACTAGATGAACAGTGGCAAAATATGAAAGTAGAGCTAACTCATAAGCCACCTTACTAATTGTATAAAGAATCTCAAAATGTCCAATATATCTAGGACTGAGCTTGCTTTTCATCTCAAACCTCATCATACCCTTCATTGGCAACACATAGAGGAATACACGATCACCCACCCCAAATATCAAGCCATGAAGCCTATGGTATGCATAGGACTTTTGCCTACTGAGCTACTCTCAACCTATCCTGAATTACCCTGACTCTATTCAATGACTCTTGTAGCAAGTCAGTACCACGAGGACTAACCTTAGAAGTCTCAAACCATCCAATCGGAGAATGACATCTCCTTCCATACAAAGCCTCAAAAGGTGCCATCTCAATACTAGAATAATAGTTGTTATTATAAGAAAACTCTGCCAAGGTTAAGTGTTGCTCCTACTAGCCTCCAAAATCTCTAACATAGGCTCAGAGTATGTCCTTAAGAACCTGAATAGTTCACTCGAACTGACCATCTATCTGTGGATGAGAGGCTGTACTAAGATCCACATGAGTACCCAACTCTTCCTTAAAAGCTCTCCAAAACCTCAAAGTGAACATGGAATATTGGTCTAAAATGATAGAAATAAGCACACCATACAAACGGACTATCTCCCAAACATTAATATGGGCTAACCTCTCAGAACTGAAGGTCATATGAGTAGGAATGAAATGTCCTGACTTGGTCAAACAATTTAGAATGACCGAAATACCATCGGAACCATGGTAAGTACGAGGTAACCCACTAATAAAAACTATGGTATTCCATTTCCATTTGTCTCGGGAATGGGCAATCTCTGAGTCAATCTATCTGGTCACGAATGCTAGGCCTTTACCTACCGGCAACATATACAATGAGCTACAAAGTTTGCTACATCCCTCTTCATGTCACTCCACCAATAATATTGTCTCAAATCTCTATATATCTTGGTTGTGTTAAGATAAATAGAATATCTAAAGTTTTGCGCCTCATGAAAAATCAACTAAATCAAGACAATGATCCTCGAAACATAAATGCGCCATGAAATCTCAAAACACCCTCAAAATATATGGTATTCCTCTTGGACTCACCCCTTAACACCTGATCACGAAGGAAGCGAAGATTAGTATCCTCAAACTAACAATCTCGACCTGCTTAAATAGCACGGGCCTCACCTCCACACTATCCATAATCCTCTTAGGATCTAAAATATCAAGGCAAACTATCAAGTTAACTAAGGACTGCATGTCTTGTGCTAATGACCTCTGAGAGACCAAAATACAAGCCAAGCTACCCATACTCTTTGCCTGTCGACTCAAGGCATATTCTATCATATTTGCCTTTCTTGGATGGTACAATATCAAAATATCATAATCTTTAAGCAACTTCATCCAACCACGCTACCTAGCATTAAGCTCCATGTGAGTCATAAAATGCCAAAGATTGTGATGACGGTGAAAATCTCATAATGCATATTATGAAGATAATGCCTCCAAATCTTAAGCATGAAAACTACCACTGCCAACTCCAAATCACGAGTGAGGTAGTTACAGTCATGCACCTTAAGCTGTCTAGAAGCATAAGCAATAACATGACCCTGCTGCATCAACGCACAACCCAAACCAATGATAGAAGCATCATAAAACGTGGTGAATCCCTCACCCTCAATAGGAAGAGCTAAAATGGGAACTGAAGTGAGAAATTTCTTTAGCTTTCCAAAGGTCGACTCACACTCCTCAGATCATCGAAAATAAACCTTCTTCTAAGTCAATCTGGTCATAGGAGCTAAAATAGTAGAAAAACCCCAAACGAATGAAGCTATAAACCTCAGTCCGAGATGTAGGTCTATCCCAATCATGAATCGGCTCAATCTTAGCCAAATCTACCGTAATACCATCCTTAGACACCACATGTCCAAGAAATGTCACCAACTCAAGCCAAAACTCACACTTGGAGAACTTTACAAATGGTACATGATCTCTCAAAGTTCGGAGCACAATCCTCAAATACTGTGTATGCTCCTCTCTACTCCTTAAATACACAAGGGTGTCATCGATGAGCATAATCATGAAAGAGTCCAAATAAGGCTTGAATACTCGATTCATCAAGTCCATGAATGCAGCTGGGGCATTAGTCAGCCTAAATGACATCACTAAGAACTCATAATGACCATAACAGGTACTAAAGGCTGTCTTTGGGATATCCTCAACTCGAATCCTCAACTGATGGTAACCAAATCTCAAATGAATCTTAGAAACCAGTATTGCTCCTTGAAAATGGTCAAACAAATCATCAATGCGAGGCATAGGATAACGGTATTCACCGTTACTTTATTAAGCTTCCTATAATCAATACACATATTCATGGAGCTATCTTTCTTTTTCACAAACAATACAGAAGCTCCATAAAGGGATATACTCGGTCTAATAAAACCCTTATCTAAAAGATCCTAAAGCTTAAAATTTTGCTCTTTAAGCTCTATAGGAACCATAAGATAAGGTGCCATAGAAATAGGTGGAGTTCCAGGCTCAAGATCAATAGGAAACTCAATCCCACAAATAGGGGGAATACTAGACAGGTCGGTAGGGAACATATTAGGAAACTCACAAATATAAAAAATAAATCATGCAACGGACTCTCTACATTAGTATCACAAATATAAGCGAGATAAGACTCACAACCCCTTAAAATAAGAATCCTAGCATGCACATAAGAAATAATCCCCGTTGACTCGCGACTAACTGCTCCTTACCAAAATACTGGGGGTTATGCCATGATGGATAAAATGTCATGGAAAAATAATCCATGACTACATGATAGTGGGATAACCTGTCCATGCCTAGAATCACATCAAAATCCACTATATGTAGAATAATAAGGTCAGGATAAGTATTAATATCTCTAACAATCACAACACATGATCTGAAAACCTGATCTACTACTAAAGAATCATCCACGAGAGAAGATACACATAATTGTACAAATAATAAGTCATAAGACAACTCTAATCATGGTTCATAATAATTAGATATTTAAAAATAAGTGGATCCCGAATCAAATAAAGCAAAGAATGACCGGAGGTACACTAAAATGGTACTTGTTACAACTACATTTGAGGTCTCAGCCTCGGGTGTGACCTGGCTAGGAGCCTAACTAACTTCCTATCCTATGGGCTTGAGAACCTCCCCGAGTACCCTAGAAACTACCGCTGCAACCATAAGAATCACCTCTAGCTGAGGGATGAACTACTATAATAGAGGTAACATCCTGTGATAAAACAAAAATTGCCACACAACTAGGGTAATTCCATGAACAATGACTAGGAAGTCCAAAAGTAAATGAGAAAATATAAGTTAAACTAGTACTAATAGATCTGGCTAACTTAAAGTAACCACCACGAGTAGAATAACTAGATGATGAACCTCTCGAAGACTGACCACTGCCCTTACCAGAGAGAACACTAACTCTAGACTGACCTCCGTCAGTAATTTAAAATGCTACTTGAATAGGTTGACTAGGCTGACTTTGAGACAGATAGGATGGACGCAGAGGATACCTTCTTCTAGAAATTCTATCTCTAGGTTAGTAACTACGATGACTCCCACTGAATCTTCCCTAAAATCTAGGCCTCTTATTACGTCCCTCATGACACTCATGGTTCATCTTTTTCATCACCTGAGCGTGATTCGACACCTCAGCAAAAGAACTACCCGCAACAACTAAACTTTGAGTAGACATACGAATGGTAAGTCTCAATTCTCTAATAAATCAACAAACTCTCTAATACTTAGTATCTTGAACAAAAGTCGCATGCCTAGCCAACATATGAAATGAGACTTATACTCTGTAACTGTCATGAAGCCCTACTCTAATCTAAAGAACTAATCGCTTAAATTAGCTCTAAGGCTGTGAGGCATATATTTCTCCAAGAATATCTTAGAGAACTGAGTCCATGACAAGGGAGAAGATCCAGCCGGTCTAGAATCCATATAATATCTTCACTAATGTCAATCAATAAAATCTAACTAAAATGTTGTGTAATACATATCATGAGTCTCAATAAGGCCTAAATTATAGAGCTTGTCCTCACAAGCAATCAAAAACTCATATGTATCCTCACTTGGAGCACCATAAAACCTAGGCGAAGCCAATTACAAGAATTTACCCAATATCTTCTACTCCTCTACAGACATAGCATGCTTGGACACTACTAGCTAAGAAACTATCGGTGCAAGATGAACCTCACCTCTAGGAGTCACAGCTATAGGATACGCTCCTGCCTTAGTACCACTTTTTCAATAGACTGTACACTATCAAATGACATACCACCAACTAAACCCAAAAGATGAACGAATACATCTCTGATAGATCTATCAATATGGGCTAGGCCCATTGGGCTGTCCTGACCCAACATGTAATTTTATGGAGTTGGGCTTTAGTTTTTGTAGCCCATTTAAGAACATGGCTTTTTAGCTCGGCCTAGATTAGCTTGTTGCCTATGGGGCTTGAGCAATGTAGGTTGGGCTAGCTCGTGGGTGGACCCATAAGTAAAAAACATACAACTATTTAGATTTCTTATTGGTATTTTTATTTAGTTCAAAGGATATCATGGCAAAAGTTATTTAATTTCGCTATTATGAATATTTTAATAGGGTGTTGGAGACTTGATTAACAAGTATTAACACTATATCATATTGTCTGGTAATATTTATTTTTATTAACATTCTAAAATTAAGTTACAAAATATTATTTTTTAAGAAGTGGCTAGCCCATGAGGCCCAAAACCCACAGAGTAATGGTGTAGGCTTGGTTTTAGTGGCATATCATTTTGATAGGCCTGCCCATCCTAGATCGTAAAACTCAAAGCGTGTGTGGGCTAGCCAAAATGGGTTGGGCCGACCTATATTGATAGCTCTAATATCTGAGCACTTAAGAAAAAATAAATCCTTGTGAAGCCTGGTCTGGTCCCTGGCCCATCATTGGCTGGGGCAGAAAAACCTCTGGCTTAAGAGTAGGAATAGGAATTGGGGAAGGTGGCCTATCATGGACACTAGCTTGGGACATATCACACGGCTGTCCACGACCTCTAGGTTATCCAAAAATAGGAGTAGGATCCCTAGGGTTGGTCTCGAGACCTTTATCCTATATAGTGGTAACACGTGTCCTGGCCATTTGCGAAAGAGTAAAGTTAGTGGAATACTTCTATAAACCAACTCAGACTCTTAGCACGATATGAGTGAAAGAAGTGATGAACTCCTAAGAATGTCCCATAGGCTCCCAAAGATAGGAAACAAATGTTATTTAGATCCACAAAACACTACTTGACACTTGGTCTTATTCTAACAATATCAATGTAACCTAGGCTCTGATACCAGTTTGTCATGACATGATTTATGAGTTACGATGGCACCTACCAAATTCCACCAGTAGGTAAGCAAAGCCTTAACCTGGAGCTAAAATAATGGGTTAATTTGGTTGGAAATGCCCATCATAGGAAAATTTCAAGAACATGATTTTATAAATAACAAAGTTTCTAGATACAATAAATAGTCAATACAAGATACCAATCCCATGACATGGTAAAGCTAGTACAAGAGCAGCTAATAATAATAATAATACAACCTAAGTTTCTAGAATTATTAATACATCTATCTTGAAACAAAAGACTAAATGTAAAGATAGTGGGAAATGCGAGACTCAAAGTCCAAGAGCTCACCCTATCTTTAGAAATCAACACCGCATAAACATCGATCAACGACATCAACTAGTACTCAAATCTTCACCAAATAGGTACAAAAGTGTAGAATGAGTACCAAAACAATGGGTACTTAGTTGGCATCATCGGCCGACTAAGCTAAATCATGATATAATTATGATAAAATGCAAGATAACATAACTAAGTCAAGGTAAGGAAACAAACCTGAATCAACTCTAACATCACTATGCATACACAGGTAAATAAATCAAAATAATAGAAAAGCATAATATAAAGCATCAACATACACAAACATAACTATAAAATTAGCACCCATCCACCATTTAGTGTAGAAAGTAAATTACCCATCGCAATCCCCATAAGCCTAGAAGGTACAAATAAGATAGCATATCTTACCACTGTTATTTATCAACTATCATAATACCATTGAATTTAATCTAAGTCATGGCACATTATAACCATCGACTATCCATAATCGTCACTTATCCATTAATCAATAATTATCATTATTTACCAATTAGAATGATATCCACCACTAATCTATATTTATCACTAACTATCAACTATATCATTTTATAAATATTTATCACTTACGGACTATAATTAGTACTACTAATATCAACAACATACCCAAATTTTATATAAGTAGATATAAACATATAGGGCATAGCCAGACTCAAACCATTAGATGTACACATAAGCACATCAATGTAATCATCCTCCAACCTTGTTGGGTATCTTTGCATCATCATAAACATCCACTGGCTTTTTCGGGTATCAATATCGTCATAATCATTCTCCATCCTTACCAAGTATCAACATATCATCACAATCCTCCGGCCTTGCCAGTTATCAATATATTATCACAATATCCTCTGATCTTGTTGGGTATCAATACATTATTATAGTCATCCTCCAGTATTGTCGAATATTAATATATCATCATAACCATTCTTCGGGTCAGAAGTTGAACTGGTAGACACATCACCATAGTTGGTGGAAAAATCAATAGCATAAGTTATCACATAATCAAACATCATGATTTCAAGCATAATCAATAGGTTAAATTCCCATATAATTAATAAGCATGGCTTCTAGCATCATTGGCATCGTAATTTCTAATATCATCTATACAAATGATTTATAATATTATTTCTAGCTTAATTATTAAGCGTGATCATAAGCATGAGAAATAGCATAGTCAATGGCCCGATAATAGCCTAATTAATAACAAAATCATGGGCTTATTCAATAGCTCATGATAACATAATTAATAATCTAGTTAAATAATCCATAAGTCTTACTTCAAATATCATCATCACCATAACCATTAAGTGCCAAGTTTGTCAATATGGAATCAAAAAACATTTCTAAGTATTCAACAAGTGAATAAGGGTTTCTAGATAACTAATCATCAATCTTAACTTAAGATGGGTCGAAGAACCTACTTCTAAATCTCCGAAATACATTCTAAGTCAAATTCTACCCTGAACTAGGCTAAGGTATATAAATCCTCTCTTTGTTGTATAGAAAGTTACCATAAATCCTAACGTAAAGGTTCTTCTCAAACACAACAACTAAGCCAATAGTAACTAAGACAACCTTCCCTAATAAAGGAACTAAGGCCAATCTTGCCCTAAGAATGATTAACTAGATCATTTTTACCTATCTTGATTAATCTAAGACATTCTCATGATAAACATTAGTAATGAAGTCTATTCACCTAAGGCATAAGGAAAACAAGCCAAATGTTTCCATTCTATGATTTCAAATTAGCTAAATAACCTAACTAACCTAAGTCTTGCAATTTATCAATCCAAAACCTAAAAATCATCCCAAATATAACACAAATTACAATAATACTATGATGTTGCTCAATCTAACAAGGAATAAACCTAGCCTACATCAATGCCGAAGAAAGCTCAACGAATAGCTAAACCATCACTTTTTATTTTCGAGAATCTTTCTCAAGATGCCAAGCTATTAAAAACACATTTTACTTATTTATACGAGAATATTGATACCCATATTACGCCATTGTGCTTTGGGTCCAAAAATCACCTCAAAACCCCATGTGGTTCCTACTTACGAAATTGAGTTTTTGAGACCAACCCAACATTCACTCAAGCTCAAGGAATCAGTACTCTAAAAAATAGAAGAAAACTAGTCTAAATTAGGGCTAAAATCAAGCCCTAAAGGTTTTGATATAATAATCAAGCGATTTCACCAAGAAAAAGGTGAATTCTTACCTCAAATCAAAAAATAAATGCAAAGTAAATGTTAATCAAGCTCCCAAGTCACCCTCAAGTCTCAATTTGTAGACATCAAACTATTTAGGGTTTATGATCTCAAAAGGAGAGGGGGAGGGGGTGAGAAATTTCTAAAATCACAAAGGGGTCATTTTATATCCAGTCCAGGTTATCAAGAATCAGTATCGCGATCTGAGGACTTGCGATCACGGTACCTTTCGCCCATCAAATAAGTCATGATCGCGATACTTTTTTTATGATCTTAGCATCTCTATTGCACATGGATTCTTGATCGCGGTCCAAAAAGTGATGATCATAGTGCACCAGAAAACCTTATGCACTTGATTTTCCAAGCCAAAATGGACTTCCATCAAGTTCTCCGGATTTATTCAAAATCCTATATACATAAATGTACTATGTAACCATAAAAAAATCATTGTTATAGACTCAATGGCAAAATTAGATTTCTGTTCGAGGTCGTTTCAACCAAATATGGGTCCCACACCCATATTTCTAATTTCTTAACTTTCCAACCAATAGGTAAAAATGAGCTCGGGTGCCTCAAGACCTGAACTAATGGTTTACCTAGCCTAATATCAATATTCCAAAACTACCGATAGTCAAAATTTGTATACAAGATTATTTTACTGATATTTTTGTTTGATGGCTACTTGAAATAAGAGAAGACTTCAAAACAGAAAATTAGCTCTAAAAAACCAAATAAACTGCTTGGTAACTGAACTGTCAGTCCCAATAAGTCATAAATAACTTGGGGAAACTATGAAAAAGCTCTAACAATAAAAATTAGTGGAAATATAGAAAATAACCTAATGGGTCTACATAAAGGACGTGGTAACTTATAAGATTAAGCTATAGGGCAGTGAGACGGTGGCACTTACTGAGGAGTGTAGCTCTTTGGTGATGAGAAAAATGCCTAAGAAGCTAAAGGACCCAGAGATTTTCACCCTGCCCATATAAATTGGTGACAGTGATGTGGTTCATGCTTTGAGTGATTTAGAGGTGAGTATAAACTTGATGCCCCTATCAATGTTTAATACTCTAGTTTTGGGTAAGACAACACCATGCTCTATGGTGTTACAGATGGAAAACCAAACCAAAGTCCAGCCTAAAGGAATCATCGAAGATGGGCTCATTAATATTGGTAAGCTTATTACCCCTATTAACTTTATTTTCCTTAATTATGATGCAAACGAAAGGGTGCCGATCATTTTGGGATGTCCATTCTTGACACTGGGAGGAGCACTGATTGATGTGAGAGAGGACTGATGTGCGATACAAAAATAGCACTTTTGATACTTAAAACATGGAAATGTGCAAGCTTTTGAGGCCTTTTTGTAAGATATGATCTATTTTGGGTATGTTTTGTAGGAAACCATGTTTTGGATGATAAATTCTTAAAAAAGGTGGGAAAAGGTGTTTTTACTACTTTTGAAGCGATTATGGATGTTTGGGATGTTTTCTAGTTTGGTCGTGATCAATGTATGTTCAAGAGTTGAAGAAGAGCTGAAAAATGACTCCCAAAACCTACTAAGTTTACCCACGGACCGTAGGTAGGACCTACATACCGGAGGTACACAAAGCAGGTACCAAAAAGTCAAAATCCCAAGAGCTGACTTGTAGGAAATGAATGATCCATCCGCAACCTGTGGTTTGCACCTGTGCCCTGTGCTAGACTGCAGGTGCCACCTATGCCCTACCAGAACACATGTACACAGAGTAGGTGACCACCAACCCTTTTTTATCCTATTTCATCCGGACTTTGTTTTTAGGGTTTTCTCTTGTACTATAAATACCCCTTATGTACTTTTTAGTAGGAGTTACGCACTTTTAGCACTTAAAAACATATTTTGATTTCAAGATCCATCATTAATCTTGGGATTCACATGTATTGACTTTGATTGATTATTCAGTTTACTTTTGTGGGTTTTTATTCATTTTATCATTGAAATTTAATCTTTGCTTTCTAATATGAATGTTATTGATTTCTTTTTATTATTTAGTTTACTATTGTGGGTTTTCATTCATATTATCATTAAGATTTAATATTTGCTTTCGAATATGAATGTTATTGATTTCTTCACAATCATGAGTGGCTATAACCCATAGCTAGGGTTATGCGAACCCCTGGCAAATTGACAAAGAAGGGAAAGTGTGATTATTAATATGAACCAATACCCATGATGTATTGCTTTATCTTCATTATGATTGATTTCTTAATGGTTACACTTATTAGGGAGTAGTGGCAAGGGAAAGATAAAGACAAAAATAATTTGGGAGTTAATTGGCGATTTATTGCGCACAACAGAATATAGTGAATAACCATTATATTTTATCTAATAACTTGAGACTCAAAAGGTGATAGTTAACTGGGATCAATATAAGGGTTATTTATGTGACACCCTAAGACTCAAAGGGTAAATCGTGATATCCTCTTACTCGTCTAAAAGATTGTAGGAGGTACATAACTTACTAATTCTGTATATAAGGTATTGGGTTGGTTCAACAACGCGCAATAAACCTATCGAGTTGATATGCCAAGAGGAGCACAATCCTAGTGTTCTCCTATGATTGTATTTTAATCCAGATTAATATTATTTTTTGATCGAGACTAATACAAACAAATCCCCCCATTTACTTTTCCCGTTTTGCCCATAGACTTAAACCACTGAGATCTGTTAATCCATGTGTTCCCTATGTATTCGACCCCAACCTTAGTTGGGTTACTGTATCTTAACAATGATCGTACCATCATCTAAAAGAAGGTGTTACTTGGACATCATTAAGAAATTAGCGCCATTGTCGGGGAGCACAGTGTTTATTTATGGATTGAAGTTGTTACAGTTTTTGGGTTTTTTGTTCTTCTTTTTGTTCTTAGTTGGCATACACTGGTGTATGCCTAGAACATAAAGTAGATGCAATCTTTTACTCCCTATCAATCCGAATCTAGAAAGGATCATATAAATACCTGGTAGGATGTTTGAGCCAAAAAAATTGAAATTCCTGAAGGGCTTTGTGATATCGCACCTCCCATCGAAGGATTACACAATATTGTTCATCATTAGACTGGTGAGCTTTTCGCTCAAGATGAAGTAGAGGAAAGGGAAATGAAAGAAGATGAGATAGTAGTTAGAGAGATAGAGCTAGCTAAGCAGAGAGAAGCAACAGACCATCGAGCAACACTCAGTGGAATCAAGAACAGAGCTAGACGTACCCATGTTCAAGTAATCCCAGTTTATCAGTATATTTATCCATACATAGATGATGAAGAAGATCTAGGATATGTTGATCCGACCAAGATTGGAACTATAGTGCCTCATGTTTTACCCCCAAGGATCAAATTTGACATTACGAGTGCCATGATCCAACTTCTAAATTATAAGGGTGTGTTTGTAGGTCTGCCAAATGATGATAGAAACTTGCGCCTTGCAAATTTCTGTAGGATCTGTGCCTCGTATACCAATAGGTTTAAATTAAGAAGTGCTTAGATTGAGACTTTTTCCCTTTTCACTTACAAGAGAATTATCTTTATGATTAGGGATAGATGTTGCTGTTGAAGGATGAGATCTATAATTTCAGGCAGCTGCAGTCAAATTCCATATACGAGGCTTGGATCAGGTTTAAGAAGAAGTTAAGCATGGTGCCAAATCATCAGTTATTAGGGACGAGTTTTTCAGAGATATTCTATAAAGCCCTGACCATCAGCTCTAGAGCCATGGCATACACCATATCTAGGGAAGTTTTTATGAGAATACGATAGAAGGAAGCATCAAAGATGTTAGATCGAATCTCACTTACTAACCAAAGGTGGCAAACTCAAGAGGCTAAGAGGTGACCTGGTACTTATACTATTGGTTCTTCCTATGACTAGAGAACATCTAATGATACAGTAGTGCAAAAAATTACATTACTAAGAATTGATTTAGGGATGCTAGAAAAGCAGTTTCCAATGGCTAATTCTGAGAAAGTGAATGCGATAACAACTTAGGTGTCAGCTTCTAAAGCGTACAAGTTAGAATTGGAAGAGGAAGCTAATCATTTGGCTCATTAGATGGTGGGTTTTCAAGCCTAAGAGCTAGGGAACCAAGGTCAGAACTATTATAATAGCTATAGAGACCATAGCAGACAGTGAGATGGTGACTGGAGGAAAAAGGATGACTACAGAGAGAATGAGACATGTATATTCCACCTGGTAGATATGATGTAGAATCTAGAATGGAAGAGATGCTGGCTAAATTGGTGAAGGGTCAAGAAAGTCAAGAAAATATCCTTAAGGAGATTAAGGATGATATTTCAGGGTTGACCCAGAAGGTTGAGTCAGATGCCACTGCTATCAAGTAGTTGGAGCACTAGTTTGGGCTGATGTTAGCAACTCTGAACCAGAGGCGTCCAGGTACCTTTCTGAGCAACACAATGCAAAATCCAATTAATGACGGTCACGTACTTTCTATTACCACGAGGAGTGTTGTCACTACTTTGTATCCCCCACCACCTACTGCTAAATTTGTTGATGATGAGACACCTGATGCTGAGTCTGATAAGGTAACAAGTGATAAAGGTATAGTTGCTGAAGAAAAATGTAAGGGTCTAGTCATTGAGCTAGAGAGTATATAGATTCTAAGACCACCTCCATCTTGTCCTTAACTATTGAGGCAGAAGAAAGAGGAAGGGAAGTTCAAGCAATTTATTAAGATGCCGAGAGAATTGAGATTGAATATACCTCTCCTCGAGGCATTAGAACAGATGCCTGGATATGACAGGTTTATGAAATAGTTTTCATAATGAAGAAAGAGTAACTTTTGAGTATGTTACTGGCGTGCACCACTACAGTGTAGTCACGAATAGGTCCTTGGCGTAGAAAAAGGGTGATCCTAGAGCGTTCACTATACCATACACTATTAGATCATCCAAATTTGCCCGAGCCTTGTGTGATTTAGGGGCCAGTATTAATTTGATGATGATGGCCGTTTCAATCAACTAGGCTTTAACCCCCCAGAACCAACTTCAATACGGCTATTGATGGCTAACTACACAGTGAATAAGCCTATGGGAATCTCTTTTAATGTGATCATGAGGGTGGATAACTTCAGCTTTCCAGTTGACTTTGTCATATTGGACTGTGAAGTTGACAATGAGATGCCCATTATTTTAGGAAGACCATTCATGGCCACAAGAAAAGCTATGGTTGACATAAAAATGAGTGAGCTAAAATTTAGAGTCAATGGTGAGGAGGTGATATTCAATATTCAAAAGTCAATGAAGCAGCCAACCGACTTGAGGGTAGAGTCGGTGATTGATTGTATTGATGACCCTAGAGGATATTCCTATGGGTATCTTGATGAATTCTGAGTAGTCAAGATACCCATGTCGTGCCACGACATTAAATAAAGCATTATATGGGAGGCAACCCATGGGCTTATTGGTGAAGTCTGAGTAACTAACAAAGCATGTCATGCCACAACGTTTAATCAAGTGCTGAGTGGGAGGCAACCCACTATTTTAGTGTTCATATTTTTGTCGGTTTTTTTTTTATGTTTTTAATTTTTAGACCTTAGCCGGAATAGGTAAACATTGCTACATTCATCTATTTCCAGGTAAGAGGATTGTGTGATCAACCCATCTATGTCATAAGTACCACACAGTAATTTGAAGTAATAAATTGAAAATTTTAAATTTTGAGGATGAAAAATAGTAAGTTGCGGACTTTGGCATCTAATTTTACTTTTAGGACCTAAAAACTAATTTGCGGGACCATGAGTATCTGGAAAAGAGTCAATAAGCCAAGTCTAGGTTGTGGAAAAGTGGGCCAAAGATTTTGGCCTGGCACCTATGCCAAACACCTGTGGGTCACAAGTGCTACCTGCGCCTAGGACCCGACTGGGGGTATAGGGTGTGGGTATGTGCCGCGGGTAGGTCAAGTTGTCGGCCCACTTTTTAATTAAAATTTTGGGCCACCAATATTTAATATGACCTAAAGCAGCCCTCCACCTATATAAAAACATTCTTACCCTCATTCTAACTCATTCTTATCCTTTAAACTTCACTTTTGTCTTTGAATTCAAACTTTCCACTTAAAACATAAACCAAGCCCACACTTATGAAAAGGCTAATTTGACACTTGTTTGAGATACCAACTTGTCCCAGCATGCTAAAAATAATTTTCAACCTAGGTTTTGCTTAAGTTCTTCATTATTCTTTTCTGAATTTTTATATAAGAGGTAACTTTCTTGGCTCTTAATGATTATGTATTAGTTTATCTTCTATTAAATCAAGTTGATATATATATTTCATTGCAAAATATTTAGAAAATATCATGCGTGTATAAGGAATCCTTGATGTAGCCTACAATCATAATGTAGGGCCTTGTTTTGAGCTAAAATTCTAAGTTTAGGCCCTAATATGAAGTTGAACTTGAATGAAAAAAAGTAATACCACGGATTAAGCATATTTGTTTGCTTTGAAATTCATGATTCTTTGTTAGTGTGTAAACATTGAACTTGTTGAGATTTCAGATTGGTTATAGGGCTGTGAGAATTGAGGAAAAATTCAAACTTTTTGAATATTGGGTTTCTTTTAAACTTTTGATATCCCTCACTTTTGTTGGAAACTTACAACTAGTTTTTCAGGTTTATATGGAACCTAAAGAGAAGAAGTCTAATACTTTGAGTAGACGAGCAGGGTCTCCCAAGATTAGCGGTTTAAAGGAGAAATATCTGAGGCAGTGTTGTGTGGATACTGCAGGTGCGGTGACATATAGTGACACGAGAGGACAGACTCACTAGGATACTTAGTCAGCTGCAGCCTGGCTCAGGATGAAGTCAACCAGGATATCACCACTACATACTCTTCCACCTGATGATGATGATGAGGAGGAGATAGATTTTGACGCTATACCTTCAGTTGCTTAGGACCTTCAATCTGAGAAGGGTCCCAAGATTCTTCTAATGAAGTTGAACAGGAGAAATCATCAGTGGTGCCCCAGTCTGAAGAGGTTCCCATCACTCATAAACAATAGACAGAGGTATCCCAGTTTGAGGAGGTTACATTATAGGCTTCCCACAATGTACAGCAGGAGCATATACCCATACCTACACATGCCCCAGATACACATCTTGAGAAGGGACATCTAAGGTGGTGTATGGAAGGGATGTGGCATATATATGATCTTAATAGATGGTTCTAGGATATAGGTAGGCCTAAATAATGTATTTAAGAGAAATGTCAAATTGAATTATCGTGTCTTAAGTGCATACGATAGCTACTAACAATATTTAACAAATACTAGTTGTGGTGGATGACTAGGACACTCGGTTCTTATAGCCCAGCTATGGTGTAGGAGTTTTATGCATCTTTCAGAGCCATCGTAGTCTTTATCATGCACCATCATCTAGGCTTTATCAGATCTACACAATAATCACAACTTGATCACACACTAGTCAGAAGGGTCAGAGTTGGTATCAGAGAAGAGACTATTCGCTGAGTCATATTTAGCCCAGATTATATTATTCCTACATCCACAACTGAGTGCAACCATAAATTGAGGATTGCATGTGATGCTCATATTATGTGGAATACTGAGTACAGAGTTGAGAGGTTTGAGATGGCTAGGTGGATAACCGGTTATATATTACCATTAGGTGATGAGACCCCATGGATTGAGGGGAAAACTGTTATCAAGAAGGGCCTATTGACACTGGAGGCTAAATTCTAATGGTTGCTAATTAGATACCACCTTCTACTCACTTCTTCAATTAACATATTAACGTAAGAGGGAGCTACACTATTTTCTTGCTAGATGGCTGGTTATGATATTGATTTACTACTATCCTCAGTTATGAGTTACACTATTAAGCCTTTGGTGAGTTGACTAACCTGCCATTTCCTTGTATAATCTAGAGGCAATGCGATTAGGCAAGTGTGACTAAGTTTACATGTATTAATAAGAGGGTAACTGCAATCACAATTGTGAAGATGAGGACCATAAAGGGTCTGGCACGTCTAAGAACTTCTAGGAGATCTAGATAGTGGGCAGTAGTAACATAAGCCTAGTTTTAGGGCTCGATAATTTCCAAAAAGCCTGATGAGAAACACATAAATGATGTGGGTGTTGGTGTATACATGTTGATATAGGAGCAAAGAGATGCTTTGAATTCAAGTACATAGGGTGAGGGGATATAAGCTACTTCTTCTTCAGCCCCGGCTTCAACCTCAAAGCCGGTTCATGCATCTATGGAGCCTGATCGCCCATCTACTATATCTCTTACAAAGGGTATGATTACTATATCCAGTGAATTTTTACAGACTCTAGTGGACAGCTAAAGGGCCACAACCGCTCGATTTAAGGTTATTAAGACCGAGATAACTACCCTTTTTGGGAAAATAAGATCAGGGGTTAGGACTATATTTGAGTAGGTCGAGGCTAAATGGGAGGCTGCTCAAAGAGCTGCACTGTTAGAGCTACATGTTGATTTTTAGGCATGAATTAATAAGATGGATAGATGAGTTACATCCCAATATCTAGATATAGGTGCGCCTGATCTGGTTCAGATGAGAAAGGATTTCGATATCCTACGAGCAGAGGTATGCTCTTTTATAGAGCCATGTAACAACTAGTACCTTGATGATAGCTCCTATAGTCTAGATATCACCTCCACATGCACCAAGATAGTTTTACTTCTTTGCGGAGAATGATGAGGAGGTCCCAATAGTTAGGACTAAGAAAGGTCATTTGCATGATTTGTAGGATCCTATTATGATAGTGGAGGAGGCCTTTAAAAAGCCAAACATGGTTATTTAGAGACTATATTCTTTGATAGGTAGAGGTGTGATGCTATAGCAGTGGGTGCATCATCCAGTAGTGCACCGCTACTATACTGCCTCTGCCAGCTTATATGCCTCATCTAGGGATTCTCCTGATTCAGGCTCCTAGTGCATCCCAGGTAAGTTCTCACTTCCCTATGTTTTATTTTTCTTTAGTTCATTGAAGACAATGTACATTTTCTAGTTGGGGGTAGGTAGACCATGCCACTGTAAGTTTTTGTTGCCATGCTTTTTTTCATATCGGTCATGTTATGGTTGTCGAACTGGCATGTCTAGGATAATTATGCGTCATATTTTGTTTTTTGCTTCATATTGTGTTGTTTTTATGTAATTAGGAAAGATTTTTAAGTATTTAGGGTATTATGTTTAGACACATAGAACTCTTTCTCTCTTATATGCCTTTTTCTTTCTCTCTCATACCTAATGTTCACTGACCTTAAATAGTCGATACCGACAATGTCGTAGCTACACTGGCAATAGTTAAGGGACCTCTTTCCCTCTCACCTCTCTCTTTCCTGATCTCCCTATTCTTTTTGCTACCCTTCTTCTCTTTCCTCTCTTCTCTGTTCCTCCTCTTAGACACTCTTATCATCGATAAGCTTAGATCTCTCACTAGTTCAACTCGACTTCTGGCGATGGGTAAGTAGGGTAGCTTTGGTCAGAAATTCAGTCAAAATAGGTTGGTACAAAGACAACCCAACACATAATTTTTGGCAAGTTGCATAGGTTACTTCGTCGTCATTCCAGCAACGCGTCAGCGAGAATATTTTGGCAACCCATTTTTGACTATTTAGTTACACAATTTTATTGTGTTACTCCTTATTCTTTACGTATGCAGTACAATTTAGTTTCTTGGATTGTTTGTTTTTTCGTATTGTTTTTTTGTTTTTAATTTTTGTGACTATAGTAATGCCAGGATCGCTTAGTGGTGGGTATTATTGTGTGGTTCTAGCTGAGAGGTCGATAGTGTATTTGTGTGCGTATCTGTTGTTCGCTTGTTATTTTCATACTATTTTTTTATTTATTTGTCTGTCTGTCTGCTGGTCGGTGTGGTGCCTTTATTACGTATATTAAGTAATGACCACGGGGGTTAATGATGGAGTAGGGTCATGTCCGAGGGCATTGGAGTTTGGGGTAGTTTTGGAAGAGGGAGGAGAGGAGAGGGCATGGGTGGGTGTAAGGTCTAGGCCGAGTGTTCAGGCTGGTGAAGTGAGGGGTGGTAGAGGCAGGCGAGAAGCGAGAAGAGATAGGTTGAGGGTAGGATCTTGGAACATTGGGACCCTTCAGGGTAAGTCTGTAGATTTGGTAAAGATTCTTAAAAAGAGAAGAATTAATATTGTGTGTGTCTAGGAGACTAAGTGGGTAGGATTTAAGTCTAGGGATATGGATGGGTATAAGTTGTAGTACTCAGGAAGTGAGTGGCATCATAATAGAGTGGGCATTTTAGTGGATGAGGAGCTAGGTAGAGGGGAGGGTAAGTGATAGGTTGATAATGATTAAGTTGGTCATTGAGGGGTTACATTGCATGTGTGTAGTGTTTACGTGCTGCACGTGGGCTTGGTTAAGGAGGTGAAAGTGAGCTTTTGGGAGGCTTTGGATGAGGTGATGAGAAACGTGCCTATCTCAGAGAATATTGTCACAGCAGGGAACTTTAATGGGCAGTTGGGTTATTTTTGGGTGGTTATGATAATGTGCATGAAGGGTTTGGTTTTGGCGATAGAAATGGTAAGGGTGTTGCTCTTTTAGATTTTGCGAGGGCATTTGGACTGGTGGTTGTCAATTCAAACTATCCAAAGAAAGAGGATCACCTGATTACTTTCTGAAATGCTTCAGCCAAGACTCAGATTGACTTCTGCTACTTAGAAAGGGGGATAGGACTGTGTGTAAGAATTGTAAAGTTATTCTGAGTGAGTATCTTTCAACTCAGCACAGGCTTTTGGTGATGGACTTGATTATCAAGAAGAACAAGAAGAGTAGGGCTAGAGAGGGTCGACCCAGAATTAAGTAGGGTAGCTTGATGCCTGTTAGTAAACTGAAGATAGGGGAGAAGGTGGTGGGAATGGGGGTATGGGAGTGTAGGGGAGATGTGGATGTTATACGGAATTAGGCGTCCAAATGCACCAGCGAGGCAGCTTGAGAGGTTCTAGGTGTTTCGAGGGGTCAGGCAGGATGATATAAGGGGGATTAGTGGTGGAATGGGAAAGTTAAGAAGAAAGTGGACATCAAGAAGGGGGAATATGTTTAGTTGATTGAGAGTAAGGATGAAGAGGAGAAACGGATGAATAGGGAGGTCTACAAAGTAGCAAGGAAAGAGGCTAAGTTAGCAGTTACGACAGCTAAGACAACAGTGTTTGAGGGTTTGTATGCGGGGTTAGAGGAGAAAAACGGGAAAAAAGGTTGTATAGGATTGCTAAGGCTAGGGAGAGAAAAGGTCATGACCTCGATCAAGTAAAGTGCATTAAGGTGGAGGATGGTAGAGTGTTGGTAAAAGATGTTCATATTAAGAAGAGATGGTAGGAGTATTTTTATAGGCTTTTAAATGAGAAAGGGGACAAAGGCATTGTGTTAGGGGAGTTGGAGCGCTCGAAGAAGAGCTGCGATTTCAGTTACTGTAGATTTTTTAAGTTTAAGGAGGTCAGAGAGGCTATTCGTAGAATACGGAGGGGTAGGGCGATGAGGCTCGACGAGATCCCAGTGAATTTTTGGAAGTATGTTAGTTGGGCAGGCTTAAGGTAGCTGACTAATTTGTTCAACGCCATTTTCATGACTGCGAGAATGCCTGAGGCTTGGAGATGGAGTATGATGATTCCTTTGTATAAAAACAAGGGTGATATTCAGAGTTGTAGTAACTATAGGGGAATTAAGCTATTGAGTCACACTATGAAGATTTGGGAGAGGGTGGTTGAGTGGAGATTGAAAAGGGTCATGTCTATTTTAGATAGTTTGGTTTTATGCCTGGTCACTCGACGACAGAGGTAATTTACCTGGTGAAAAGATTGGTGGAGCAGTATAGGGAAAGGAAGAGGGATTTTCACATAGTGTTCATTGATCTGGAGAAGGCGTATGACAGAGTACCTAGGGAGGTTCTTTGGAGATACTTGGAGGTAAGAGGAGTGCAGGTGACGTACATCAGAGCTATTAAGGACATGTACAATAGAGGGAAGACTAGGGTGAGGACGGTAGGAGGAGACTCAGGGTATTTTTCGATAGAGATAGGTTTGTACCCGGGATCAACTCTCAGCCCTTTCCTTTTTACGTTAGTGATGGACGTGTTGACGCAGAGTATTCAAGGTGAGATGCCATGGTGTATGCTATTTGCGGATGATGTAGTGCTGATTGATGAGACATGGGGTATGTGTGAAGGAGAAATTGGAGGTTTGGAGGCAAACCCTAGAATCTAAGAGGTTCAGGTTGAGTAGGTCCAAGACGGAGTATTTGGAATACAAGTTTGGGGACTCGAGTTAGGAGAATGGTGTGGTGGTGAGTTTGGACTCTCAGAATTATTGTAAGAAGAATAGTTTTATGTATCTTGGGTCTATGATTCAGGGGGATGGCAAGATTGAGGAGGATGTATCTAAGCGTACTAGAGTAGGTTGGATGAAGTGGAGGCTCAGATCGGGAGTGTTATATGATAGGAAGGTGCCCTTTAAGCTTAAAGGCAAATTCCATAGAGTGGCAGTCCGTTCGGCTATGCTGTATGGAGCTGAATGTTGGCCAGTCAAGAACTCCCATATCCAAAGATTGAAGGTGGCAGAAATAAAGATGTTGTGTTGGATGTGTGGTCTCACTATAGGGGATAGAGTCAGGAATGAGATTATCCAAAAAAAGGTGGAAGTGGCATCGATGGAGGATAAGATGAGAGAAGACAGGTTGAGATGGTTTGGGCATATGATGAGGAGGAGTACGGATGCCTCTATTCGGAGATGTGAGAGACTAGCTTTGGATGGCTTTAAGAGGGGTAGAGGTAGGCTAAAGAAATACTGAAGGGAGGTAATTAGGCATGACATAGAGCAACTACAGCTTACTGAGGACATGAACCTAGACAGGAAGGTGTGGAGGTCGCGGATTGGGGTTGAAGGCTAGTGTGAGTGTATGGGTTTTGGCTAGGTGTTAGGAGAGTGTGGGGGTGGAAGTCCTCTTAGGTATGTGAGTGTATTGTTTATTACTAGAAGAGTATCCATTTACCTATTTCTTATTTCGTATTGCTTGTACTTTACTTATTTTGTATTTCCTTGATATTTACTGTTATTATTTTATTGGCTATTTTTGTTGTGTTATGCATCCTATTTTGAGTTGCATTATGACCTTGCTGTACTATTCTCTCTCTTGAACCGAGGGTCTATCGAAAATTGCCTCTCCACTTCTTCAGAGATAGCGGTATGGACTGCGTATATTTCACCCTCCCCAGACCTCACTGTGTGGGAATATACTGGATTATTGTTGTTGTTGTAGGGTAGTAGTCATATTTTGATTGATTTTTGATACCCCTCCAAAAATGTATGTTTTAAAACTGTGTTAATGTATATACGTGTGAACCTTGTGGATCTTGTTACAGCATTAGGGTTAGGGACATGGCAAGCAGTTTTTAACAATTGCATAACCTGAACGGGTAGTAGTGGTGATTTAGACTCTGTGCTATGTGAGTGTGAGATACTACCTAGTTCCCTTTATATGCCTAATGCAAAACTTGCCTGGTTAGTCTTACCTAGGTTGAAGGATAGTCGGTTAGGAAAATATCATAGGCCATTTTTTATTTTAGTCCACTTTCGCCTAAATAACCTTCCATATGTGCAATATATCCCTTAATCCCTGCTTTGATCCTTGTAAGCCTATTTTTTATTATTTCACCATTCACTTTCCCATTTGTATTACAATTTACCTATTTTAGCCTAGGTCCTCCTCAAATATTGTGCACCTTAATGCAGGCAGAATTGCTAAGTTAAGGGTGGCTATCATAGGGGTGTGTAGTGTAAAATGGGTATGTAGAAGGGTAAAATAAAAGAAAAAGAAAGTAGGGCTGGGTGTGGTAGAAAAAGAAAAGAAAATGAAAAAGAAAAAAAATTATGAAAAAGAAAAAAAAGAAAGTATGAAAGACCACACCCAACCTGAATATGCATAAAAGAATAACAAGGGAGAAATAAGATGGGAATAAAAGAGGAAATTGGCTAGTAAGTGAGACCCCAAGGTTAGTGTAGTGCCAAGGAGGCTTAGTCACTTCACATGTGTATATCTATCATACCAACCTTAAGCCTTCATTACAAGTTGAAAAAAACCTATAGCGATCCTAACTTGACTATCTGAATGCTAAGGTAAAGAAAATAAGGGCACGCCTATGGTATTTGACATGCATTGACTGGAACTTCCTTGTTGAGTATGAGTGTCTCTTGACCGTCCCTGTATTGACTTACATGATTTCATATGAGTAAGTGGGACATCTTTGTTGTGAGAGCACTTGAGTCATGTTGCTAGCTACTTGCTTTTTTGGTTAGTGTAATTGTATACATATGAGTGTTTGTTTGTTGCTAATATAATTGTAATACCTTAATACCTTTGTGACACATTATTGTACTTCAAGTTCAAACATAGTTGTTTTTGAAAAAAAGATATAGGAGGAGATATTGTGATTTGAACTTATAGTGGTAACTGACTGCCTTGAGCATCTTAGATTCTCCTAGTTAAGTGATGTTTTTGTTTTGTTGTGTTTTTGTTTCCTGAGGACATGCAAACATTCTAAGTTAATGGTATTGATGTGCTATATAAATATAACACTTTCGATGCTTAAAACATAGAGAATATGTAAGTTTCTGAGGACTTTGTTATATATGATTTGTTTAGGGATAGTTTTGCATGAAACCATATTTTGGATGATAAGTTCGTGAAAAAGGTGAAAAAGATGTTTTAGCCAATTTTGAATCAATTATGGATGTTTAGGATGTTTTCTGGCTTGGTCGTGATCAATGTATGTTTCAAAGTTCAAGAAGAGCTAAAAAGTTGACTCCCACCACCTACTAAGTTGACCCACGGACCGCATATGCAGAAGGCGGTACCAAAAAGTGTTCCATCCGCAACCTGCAGTGCACCTGCGCCTTATTCCAGACTGTAGGTACCACTTATGCCATATGCCAGACCGCAGGTGCCACCTATGCCCTGCCAGACTGCAGGTACAGAGAGTAGGTGGCCACCAACCCTATTTTCTGCTATTTCATTTGAGATTTATTTTTAGGGTTTTCTCTTGTACTATAAATACCCTTTATGTACTTTTTACTAGGATTTACACACTTTTAACACTTAAAAAACATATTTTGATTTCAAGATCCATCTTTCATCTTGGGATTCCCGGGTATTGACTTTGATTGATTATTCAGTTTACGATTGTGGGTTTTCATTCATTTTATCATTGTGATCTCATCTTTTCTTTCTGATATATTTGTTATTGGTTTCTTCACAATCATGAGAGGGTAAAACCCATAGCTAGGGTTGTGAAAACCCTGGCAAATTGATGAAGTAGGGGGAGTGCGATTGTTGATCTAAACCAATACCTATGACATGCATTACTTATCTTTGTTATGATTGATCTCTTAATATGTGTACACATTAGGAACCTACCTAGATATTGCTACTTACTCCAAAAGAGGAGTAATGACTAGGAAAAGATAAAGAAAATAGTAATTTGGGGGTTAAGAGCCAATCCATTGTGCCCAACAATATATAGTGAATAATTATTAGCTTTCATCTAATAACTTGATATTCAAAAGGTAATAGTTAACTAGGATCAAGATAAGGGTTAGTAACGCGACACCCTGAGACTCAAATGGTAAAGGGTGAAATCCTCCTACTCATCCAAAAGTCTGTAGAAGGTACATAACTTATCGATTCTTTATGCAATGTATTGGGTTGGTTCAACAACGCACAATAAGGCTATGGAGTTGAGATGCCAGGGGGAACACAATCCTAGTGTTCACCTAAGACTGATTTTCTACCAAGATTAATACTATTTTTTGCTCGAGACTACTACAAACAAATCCCCCTATTTACTCTTCCTATTTTGCCCATAGACTTCAACCACTGAGATCTGTTAATCTATGTGTTCCCTTTGGATTCAACCCCAACCTTAGTTGGATTAGTATATCTTGACAGCGACTGTACCATTATCTAAAAAAGGTGTTGCTTGGACGTCACCAAAGACACTCTTAAGATAAGATTGGATGGTGAAGAGGTGGTCTTCAAAGTCTATAAACCGCACAATACACCTTCTCATTCTAAAGACTTATGCATGGTCACAAATATAGAAGTGGATGGTTTTTGGACTGTCTCACTATATTTTCTAAGCCACCACCTAAGCCCAAAGTTAAGGTAGTCAAGAGACCTAAGAAAACTATTGTTGAAAAAGATGTTAACCTTGAGAGTACACACTTAAAAGGTTAGAAAAGAGTGAGAAGATGTCCCTCAAGTCGAAGAAAAAATATGAAGAAATATGGCTGAGATACAGTGATGTGGGTCATGCTGCAACACTAAATCTGGTACTGCTTAGAAGACAACCCAAGTTAAGGTAGGTATTTGATTTTCATATGTTTAGTTTTACTCCACGTAGTTTTTATTTTTATTGATTCATAGGTTGATAAAAAGTTTGAGTATCAGAGACTTGAGTTAAGAAGCATGGCAAAGACTGGGTGTGGGGTCTACCCGACCTCATCAATGATAAAAGATGCTACTAGCTAGGCCTAAAGGCCTTAAGGAGTAATTTTTTACTTACTTTTAATTATACTTTGAGGACAAAGTACGTTTGTGAGGTGGGGAATTCCCCTGGTTTCAGGTGAAGTGATGCTATAGGATCTAAATTCTTAGTTGTTTTCTGGTTTTTGGGTAAATTTTAAAAAATTACAAAAAGATCTTTTCTGTTAGTTCTTAGTTATTATTGTTAGTTTAGTAGGTGCACACTTCACCCATCCCGTAGTTGTTATTTTTGGTCGTTTTTCACTAGGGCACCCTTTGGACCCAGTATCCCTTTTTCTTTTTAGGAGTAAATTTTAAAATTTTTGTGTTAGGTATGAGTGAGATACTCTTGTTGGTGCTATGTGTGATTAAATTATGCAAGTGGTTTTTTTTGTGAAAGCATGTTTTTTGTAGTGAATTACTACTTTTGAGACTCTGAGGCTCATATTTATGACTCGTATGCTTTGTTGACTTAATTTTGATTTCGTATTACTATTTGGTTGAAAGTCTATAATGACTTGAGCATGTGCCATGTGCTAGTGAGGTTTTTGTGTATTCTTTGTTGCATATTGACGTCTAGAACTTGCTCTATGTGTGTGCAAAGTAAAATAAAGAGTATGGGTTTAGGATATGATATAGGCATTTCTTTGGTAGCCATATTTTATGTACTCTCTCTTTTGTCTACCATTGTGCATAATCCTAGTTAATTCCATTGAGCCTTATCTCATTTCTTTGGTAGCCTTATATTTAGACTAGTCCCTATCTTTGATTGACCACAATTTGATCCAATACTCCTAAGTGCTTGAGTAGAAAAATTATTGAGGTTTAGAAGGGTAAAAAAATTAAAAAAGAAAAGGGGTGAAAGTGAAGCCCCGAAAGTAATAGCTATTGGTATTGAAACAGTTGATGTGTGATGTTTGAGTGATGTTATGAAAAGGAAAAAAATAGTGTATAATTGAATTATGTGTGATAGAGTATACTCCCTGCTTTGTATATAAAACCTAAATTAATGAAATAGGGCAAAATAAGAGAGATTTGCGAAGGCAGAGATGGTGAAATTGGTTGTTAGAGAATAGTTTAATTATTAAGTGTGATGCTTTAAAGTGCTAAGGGAAGATAGTCACTATTCTTGGCAAAAAATAGTTCTCACCCGTCCCTTAGCCTATATTACAACCCTCAAAGTCCTACTTGTTTCCAAGCTTTAATATTCTGATATTAGTGGAGTAATACACTAAGGGCAAGCCTCTGGTTCATCTTGTGTAACTTGTAAATTCTTTGTGAGAGTGAGCATAATTTGATTCTTGTACCCATTCTAGTGATAATTGCATCTTTGTAAGTGAATATGGGTAACTCTCTTGTGGTGAAGTCACATCTTTGATGATAGTTAGGTGATTTGTATGATCTCTTTGATTGAGCAATATGCATGAGTTTGCCAACTTAGTTAGTCACTTCTTGAGGCTAGGATGTTTTAAAGAAGTGTTCATAAGCTTTTAATTGTATATGACATGCTTGTATAAAACTTTCTATATGTGTAGTTATTGTAGTTCTAGCTTGAGTGTCTTGCTTATAGTAGTAGTATTAGAGTCTTTTCTTGATCGTGATGCTTAAGGTAAGGAGTTATTCAAGGATGAACAAGGCTCTAAATGTGGGGTGATGACCTTAGGTGGATTTATGCACCTATATGTTATTATCCGGCCTTAACTAGCTTAGTTTTGTGGACTTCTCGTGTGTGTAATGAGTCAATCTTGATATAAATGAGCACCTACGTGTTAATTCATGTACTTACAGTGTTTAAGGTGTGTTCCTAATGATTTTGGGAGTCAAAACATTAAGTTAAAATTCAAACAAGAAAATTAGTACTCTTAACTTGAGCTATGTTTCTTCCTGGTTCATCTTATTGGATTTGATTGAGTTTTGAGCTCTAATTTATGGTGTTTGATGTTATAGGATGCTTGGTGATTTGATTAAAATGCTATATGGTTGATATAAAATCTATGAATCAAGAGGAAAAGTCACCACAAGGCACGGAATAAGTAACCAAATACATGGAGCATACATTGTGCATATCTGGAATTTTGGGACTCATTGGCGTGCAACGGACCCTAGCTACCACGATAAGGTCCTGGCACACCCTTGGTTGCATTGTGGAATGTCTAAATCATTATACCTCCATTTTTTGGCATTCTATGCTTCCTAGATGATGAGATATTGGCGTGGCATGCTAATATGTTAAAAATGGTCAGCGTGGTTCTATTGTAAATAGGACACTTTAACTCTTTGACAAACACCTTGGACGAACTTGGGGATTTGACAAATGATTAAGGAGGATGAAATTGGAATTTTGGTTCTATTGCGATTACATGTATGTCCATGAGTGGCTAAACACCCCTTTGCGGGGTTGAGGCCAAGAACATCATTAATCTTGTTATAAATTGAATTGGTTTAGGATATTTATTATTTTCAATTGTTTATTAATCCTTGTGTTAACTATTTTTATGATCCGTTACCCTTAGAATACATGATTAATTCTATTATGAGCCAGGTAGGATTGATGGAATAGGATCATAATCTCTCAGCTGAATGATGTTATGATTTGCATTTAGGATAGAAATATACTTAAGTGCCCTATTTGGTTTAACTATGGGAGGAAGTATGAATGCATTTAACTTAGTTTTCACATCCCCGCTCAATGATGTAGTTGTGGGGTTAAGTCAGATAGTTTATTAAAGGTTCGGGACAAATTGGTTGCAGAGCAGTCAGTTTTATTGGTCTCATCAGTGTAAGAATAAGGTATCTTATCGAGTCTCATGGATTGACACATATACATTCATATCTATCTTATAGAGGCTATAAGATAGCATTAGTAAATTTTCCTTATTTCATTTTATATCATGTAGTTTTTTCCATATACTATGTTCTAAATTTAGTTTCACTCTTTTCTGCACTAATCGTGAGGACTAACTTCTATAAGTTTAGAGATGTTAAGACATCATTTGAATAGAGATCTTAGTCTAGAGGATGAGTTGTAAGTCATGGATCATCCTGACGTAGAGGACAAACACGATGATCTTCCCCTTCTAGAGTAGTACTAGAGGGTTCTCCCCCAAGACTCAAATTAAGCATGCTAGAGATTTGAGGACTACTCAGGTCCTACCGAGTTTTTCTACCCTAGTCTTTGAGGGGTTGTTGATTCGTTTGCTGACTCATATGGAGGGTGCTCCTTTGAGTGCACCTGATGTTTCTCTAGCTCATAGTATTATACCTTTATCTATTTTAGACCCTACATATGGGTTCCTCTAACTCTGAGTGTGGATCTCCTAAGTTACTGATATCAACTTATTATACTCCACAGACGTCGAGTATTATTCCTCCTTCTGTACTAGTATCAGAGATGGTATTTTGAGATGATGAGTTCAACTTTCATCTATGTTACCTCCTCAGGTGTGATCTCAGACAGCCTGGTTCACTATATCTTCTATTATTATAAGTACAATTATGTATTTTAAGTATCATAAGAGGTTTAAGATATTCACTTGCTTGGGTTCGCCCAGGTTTAGCAGTGTTGTGGACTAAGATGATTATGAGTTCTTGATTGATTGTCTAAGAAGTTGCACAACCTTGGTTCCCTTGAGTCGCATGGGGTTGCTTACACTATTTACCAGTTGAGAGAGGCAACCAAGGATTGATAGAGGTCACTTGTTAGTTGCAGATCTCCTGGTTCTCCACAGAAGGCTTGGGATCAATTTATTAAGGCCTTTATGGATAGGTTTGTGCCTTTCAGTTATAGAGGTCAGGTAAGAGATAAGTTTGATCACTTAGATCAGGTCTCCATGATTGTTGGGGAGTATGAGGCACGTTTCTATGCCTTGTAACTATTCTTATGCCAGTATTACGATCGAGTTTGAAAAGATTCAAAAGTTTGTGAATAGATTGGATGTTTTACTTTAGCTTGCTACTGCCCAGATGGTAGTTTCATGGATGTCATTTAAGAGTATAGTGGATCGTGCTAAGATGTGTAAGTCTATTCTTTGAGTGTACCTGAGAGGTGCCACGATGGTGCACCATCAGGGCGAGTTCAGAGGTCATACTCTTCAAGGTAGAGATTCTAAAGGATTTCATGGGTATCGTGGTAGATCTCTGCGGATTTCATGGGTATCATGGTAGACCCGTAAAAGCATCTTTATAGGGTATTAGTTGTGGTTCTTCTATTTCAGCAGCTTTGTGTGGTCATTCTAGGTCATCCGTACCTCTCCCTATTGAGTCAGGATGTAGATTGTGCTTTGTGTGTGATGAGATTGGGAATTTGGCCAAGGATTGTCCCTTCTATATTTTTAGGCCTATTCCTATATTGGTAGTGAGAGGTGAAGGTTCTACTGGAGTAGCATGAGGTATAGGTAGTGTTGCCTGCAGTGATGCTCATGGACAATGCTATGCTATAACCACTAGACTAAAGGCAGAGGCTTTCAACGCTATTATCACAAGTGTCGTCCCTATTTTTTTCAGATCTGCATCTATGTTACTTGATCTGGGGTTGACTTTCTCCTATATGTCTGCATATTTTGCTTTAGGTTTTCCCATGCCTATCCGTGTATCTACCCTTGTATAAAACTCTTTAATAGTGAATCAGGTGTACCGATCTTGTGTTTTATCCTTTGTTTGGTGTGCGACTTGGATAGATCTGATCATCTTATATATGACAGATTTTGATGTCGTCTTGGGTATGAATAAGTTAGCTCCTTATCATGCTATCCAAAAGTATTATGCTAAGACTGTGACCTTAGCTTTGTCGGGTGTGCCTAGGATAACTTGGAAGGGTGTGCTTTATTGAGTCCCAAGAGAGTTATATCTTTCCTTCTAGCTCATTGCTTGGTTGAGAGGGGATGTTTGTCTTATTTGGATCATATTAATGATACTAGTGTTGCTTTACTGCCTCTTATGGATTCTTTTCGTATAGTCTGTGAGTTCATGGATATTTTCCATATGGATGTGCCTAGTATGCCTCCAGATCGTGATATTGAATTTTCCATTGATGTTGACCCAAACACCAAGCCCATTTCTAATTCATCTTATATGATAGCCCTAATAGAGTTGAAGGAATTGAAAGATCAATTGCAGGAGTTATTATTAAGGGATTTATCCAATCTAGTGTATTACCTTGGGGTGCACCTGTCTTGTTTATGATGAAAAGGATGGGTGTATGCGTATGTGTATTGATTATTAGTAGTTGAATAAGGTGATAGTTAAGAATAATGTCATGACCTGGACCAGGGCCTGGCCATGATGGGTATCTCAAGTCCACCATAGATCAGAAACAACCTCTTAATCTAACCTGAAGAGCATAATAAGAATAATAATAACAATATGGAAGCCAATTAAACGGTAATAAGAAGATGGATAGATGACTCAAATGAAACTAAGAGTTCAAAACCATAACCAACCCATATCTTTCCATAAAATCGACTAAACTATAGGAATATCTAAGTTGGGACATGCCCTTGACTATGACCAAAAATAATCTAAAAGTACTGAATAAATAAATAAAGAATAATAAAATGATAAGGCTTTTTGAAGGATGGAGGCCCACTACTTCACAGAAACTCATTGAACGTGCTAATCAACCTAACATTGCACCGGAGAAACCAAAATATCTTTGGACCTTACATCATGAAATGATATAGCATCCTAGGATGGTTAGTGGGATGAGCACTGGCATAAAACTCAGGGAAAGGTATAAAATAATACCATGTCCTAAATCAGTCAAAACCACATGCACACATTTATATATACATATATAAAATTCTAGGATTGGGTAAAGGTTATGAACATAAGAGTTTTAAAACCTTAAACCTAGACTGTGTAGCTTGATCCATCCTAAGGGAACCCATGGGCTATATGGGTTCAGCTCCCCCTTCTGAAAGGGCAGCAGTGCGTGTTTGTCGCATGAACCAAGGAAAATCCAAGGGAAAACTAAATCCACCGTGGGCAATAGCCATCCTAAATATTTATATATCAAGTATGAATCAAGAACATGATCATATAGACCACCAACAACAACAAATGTGGTTTCCAGTGTTCATCCCCCTGGGACTTACACCTTTAGGATGAGCTACACTACACCCTTTAATCCCAAATTAAAACACTTTGCACATAATTCCAATCATTAACCCAGGAGTTATTTACTAAGGAATTTACCACTTGGTATTTACCACTTGGTATCATCATATACATGCAAACCAAATTAAACATACCAAACCAATCCACACAATCTAAATTGACTCCCAAGTTGCATTTAAATTCAAAATTGAGGCCACCATGGCCATCCAAATCTATTTACATATCCATTTATCAATTAGTACAATGCATTGAGTTCAAAGCCAGCTAAACCATGCAATTTTTGATAATTCAAATCAAATCCACAAAGTCAGTTAATGTTCAAGCAATTCCAAGCAAAAATTCATCCAATATTGGGAAACCCATTTCCCCTATTCCAACCATTTAAATAATGTACCAATTCTATCCCAAAATATCAATTTAAAGCATGAATAATCAATTCAAAACACGGGACAAGTAATTCAATCAGTAACAACCAAAATCCCTCAATCCAATTTTAAAACTAACGATTTAAATATCAAAAAAATCAATTAAATCAATGTCATAATATAAAATTAAAGTTTAGGGAAGAGAAACATGCCTAAAACACACAAGAATTTGTATTCAATTTGAAGTTTGGAGCTCGAATAATAAATTCTCTATGAAATCCTTAAGCTTTATTAGTTTGGGTGTTAGATAAGAGAATAGGATTGTTTGATCTTTTTAACTGAAGGGTAAAAGGTCAATTTTATGTTTATAAGTCATGGAAAGGGTGAAAGGACCAAAAGCCCCTCACCCCTAAGTAAAAAAAATTAGATGAAATTTGCACCTTAGTGTGGCACACCATTATCATCGAGGTCAACCTCCATGCCACACTGATATCACGAAGGCTAACCTCTATGTCACGACGATATTGCGGAGGCACACTGTCTCAGAGTTCCAAAATAGCTTTGAACCCTTTCCAAAAATTCCAAAACCCTTTTCAAAAATTCCAAAATTTTTTTGAATTACCCTTTTATCATCCCTAGACATAACTCAAGTCAAACATTAATGTTACGTACGTAGGAGGATAAAAAATAAAATGATAAAAATTTTAAGGGTCTTACAAATAATATCCTATTTCTCATATTAATGATTTATTTGATCAACTTCAGGTTGCTTTTTTTCTTTTTGAAGATTGGTTGAGGTCTAGGTATCACCAGTTGAGGATTAAAGCTTTGAATATTCTAAAGACAACTTCTTAGACTGAGAACGATCATTATTCAATCTCAGTTATATTTTCCAAGTTGACCAATGCCCAGCTGTATTCATGGTTTTTATGAATCAGGTATTTCAATCATATCTCAACTTTTTTGTCATTCTATTTACTTATGATTACTTGGTTTACTTCAAGTCTGAGGCTGACAATAAGAAGTATTTAGAGATTGTGCTTCCAAGATTAAGGATGAGAATTTATATGTTAAGTTCTCCAAGTATGAGTTTTGGTGGGAGTTTGTTTTCTTCTTGGGTCATATGGTGACCAAGGATGGTATTATGGTTGATCCAACCATGATTGTAGAAATTTATGATTGGTCTAGGCCTACTTCTCCTATCGATATTTAGAGTTCTATCGGTTTAGCAGGTTACTATCAACACTTTGTTGAGGATTTTCATCTATTTTGGCTCCATTGACCAATTTTACTCAGAAGAAGATTTCCTTTTAATGGTCGATGCTTGTGAGGTGAGCTTTTAAAATCTTAAAGATTTGTTGACATCAACTCTTATCTTGACTTTACCTAAGGAGGGCATAGGTTTCAGCATATTCTGTGATTTTTCAGGTGTTAAGTTAGGTGTTGTGTTAATGTAGGGGAGTAAGGTGATCATGTATGATTCTTGTTAATTAAATCCCCTTGAGAAGAATTTCCCTATCCATAACTTGAAGTTGTATATGGTTGTTTTTGCTTTGAAGTTGTGGAGGCACTACTTGTATGTAGTCCATTGTGAGATTTTCTCAGATCATCATAGCCTTAATATTCATCGCCTAATGAGATCTTAATATGAGGCAGCATTATTAGCTTGAGTTTATTAAGAGCTATGACTTACTATTCTCTATTATCTAGGCATGACTAATGTGGTTATGGATACCTTGAGCTAGAAGTCAATTAGCATGGGTAGCTTGGCCCATCTTTTAATACAGGAGAGGCCTTTGGTCCTAAAGGTTCAGTCCTTGGCTAACCAGATGGTTAGGCTTGATATTTCAATATCTTGATGTATTTTGGCATTTATGAAGGATAGGTATTCCTTTATAGAGCAGATTCAGGCTCATCCATTTGATGATATTGGGTTGAGAGTGATTCGGGATAAGTTGTTGAGTGTAGAGGCTAAGAAAGTCTCGCTTAATCCAAATAGTGTTTTGAGGATTGAAGGCTGATTTTGTGTACCAAGAGTGGGTTATTACATTAGATTAATTTTGGAGGAGGCTCATTATTCTAGGTATTCCATCTATCCGGGAATAACTAAGATGTGTCATGATTTAAGACAACACTATGGGTTGGGTGGTATGAGGAAGGATATAGAAATTTTTTTTATCTCGTTGCCTATATTGGCAGTAGGTGAAGGGCGAGCATTTGAGGCTTGGTTATTTTTTATAAAGGTTACTCATTCCCAAGTGGAAATGGGAATAGATCACTATGGACTTCATGACTGGGTTGCCTCGTACTTCTCATGGTTCCGATCGTGTTTAGGTCGTCATGGATAGATTGACCAAATCTGCTTTTTATCCTATCAGGTTCCTTTTAGTGCTGAGAGGTTAGCCTGTATCTAAATTCTTGAGATAGTTTGTCTTCATGGCGTGCCAGTGTCTATTATCTCAAATAGAGGTTTAATGTTCACATCTCACTTTTGGAAGACTTTTAAGATGAGTTGGGTACCCGAGTTGATCTTAACATAAGTTTTCACCTCTAAACAAATGGTCAATCAAAGCATACAATTTAGGTTTTGGAGGATATGCTCCACGCTTGTATTATAGAATTTGGAGGTTAGTGGAAGCAACATCTAGCTTTAGTGGAGTTTGTGTATAATAATAGCTACCATTCCACTACTAAGATGGCTCCTTTTGAGGCTTTGTATGGTAGGTATTGTTGTTTTCCACGTGGTTGTTTAAGGTTTTTGAGATTATAACTTGAGGTACTGTAACGCCCTAAATCTGGTACCCGGAATGCTACACGGTGCTCATGACCCCGAAAGACCACAAGCTAACCCATGACTGATATTTGTAACTGAGCACTGAATAATATACTGTAATTATGTGGAATATAAGCTGTAAGGCCTTAAGGTTCAAAACCAAACTGATACTGAATATAATACAATGTCTGTAGTGGGGTATGACAATACCCAAAATTGAGATAAATTGTGTGAAACATGCAGTAGTGTAAAAGCCTGTAAAATATTTGAAAACTGTGGAGTTGATGGGACTTGTCCCCAACTAACTCCGAACTAAAAAAATAATAAAGTAATAAAATAATCAACCTATCCTCGAATGATGAGGACTCACTGCTAGTCTGGATGCTGAACGTCTGATCTACTAAGGATGCTCGAAAGCTCGTGCTTCTAAACCTATGGTATAAATACCATAGCACAAATGTGTCAGTACTTTGAATGTACTGGTATATAAGTGAGGTAAGCTGAATGCAAAGGGTTCATATGCATGAACAATACTAACTGACAGAATAATATAAATGTGAGAATACATGCATGAATACGTAACTATAGCTGAGATCGTGATAGGACTAAATACTGAGTTCTGACTACTGAGTCTACTAATAACATGGATTTACTGATATCTGAGTTTACTATTACTGGAATATAGATTAACTAAATTACTGGTAAGCTGACAATTGAGTTTACTGACATAGATATGTGACTATTTATTTTTGATAGTTCTAATTATGAAGAACTGATCTGATTGACTGTATTTGATAGTCCTGAGTATGAATACTGATAACATAAGATACTGATAACTATATAACTGAAATAACTGTTACTGAGCGACTGTATCTGACGGTCTAGGTTTTGATGAAACTAGCTGAGTTCTGTACTATTCTGAGTTGACTGTATTTGACATTCCTAAAATATGAAGAACTATCTGAGTTCTATACTGAGACAGAATGATTATATCTGATAGTCCTAAAATATGAAGAACTATATGAGTTCTATTACTAAGACTGAATTACTGTATCTGACAGTCCTGATTCTGTAACCAAAACTGTGGGAAGTAGTTATCTAACCTATAATATGTAAGCATACGCTAACATATTTGAGGCTTTTAACTGAGAATAATTATGCAGTGTTAAGCAACTTTTGTTGTTTTGATTGTTTTCTCTTAGATATTGGAGTAACAGTTAAGATATAAGAGAACCAGAAACAACGGAGGTAAAAGAGTTGATTTCTGAGTAAGTAAAGATGAAAGTATGGTTGACAACTTGTCTGATAAGTCGTCAGCCTTGTGATAAGTTATCAGAAGTACCGTCAGCCTTAGATGCCATATCTTGATTCCATAGTGTAATCTTGGTACATGAATGGTTGTTGTTGCTGAATTGATGCCATATCTTGATTCCTGTGTGTCGCATTGTTGTTCTTCAATAATATGCACAGTTGTGTTTTAAATTAATTGACCTTGATATGGTGAAGATGTTTTGAGTTAATATGGATGGTTGACTGCCGAATGTACTTTGTATCCTCTTGGTTGTGTTTTAGTTGCTTGAGGACGAGCAATTGTTTTAAGTTGAGGGTGTTGATGTGTGAGCAGATGCTAACACATTTGAGGCTTTTAACTGAGAATAATTGTAAAGTCTTCAGCAACTGTTGTCGTTTTTGATTGTTTTCTCTTTGATATTGCAGTAATAGTCATGATGCAAGAGAACCAACAACAACGGAGGTAAAAAAGTTAATTTCTGAGTAAGTAGAGATGGAAGTATGGCTGACGACTTGTCTGATAAGTCGTCAACCTTGTGATAAGTTATTAAAAGTACCAGTAGCCTTAGACAGAGAATGGACTTCAACTGGAATACGTGACAACATCTGTGATAGGCCGTCAGAGTTGTGATAAGCTATCAGGCTCGTTGTCAGGCTTGGGCAGTGCTTGAGAAATTAAAGTAAAGATGTGATGACATCCGTGATAATTCATCAAAGGTATAATAAGTCGTCATGCCCCATTGTCAACCTAGGGCAGAGATTGTAAAAAGAAAGAGGAGTTGATGACATTCCTGATAAGTCATCAGACTCCTGATAAGCCATCACCCACGATGTCATTTGTCTGAGAAAAAAGTTTTGATCTGTGATTTTGTTTCCATAATTAGGCTGAAGTATTTAAGGACAAGTTTTAGGGTTTTCATTCAGCATCTTAATCATCTTGAAACTGCTGGAACTCATTCCAAAGGCCAGTTTATCTCTCTTTAGGGGCTCTTAACTTAGAATTCAATTTTCAACTCTTTGATTTGGTTGTGGGAATTTTCTCTTAACCATAGAAGAGAATCAACTTCAAACTTCATCTTTTATAAGTTTAATTACTTTGAATGATGATTATAATTATTGCTATCTCTTTCTTTCTCATGTGGAACTAAAACTCACAACTAGGGTTGTGGGATCTATTATTATTTCCCCATGGATTTAATAGTTGGTTAGGGTTTGAGTGATTGTGGGGACATCTTGATAATTCCTTTGCTATATTGTTATTTATTGGTCGCAAACAATAAATCCTGCCTTATGTTGATTTGCTCGAACTGAGAAATAAACTAAAGGTAGTGAATTATCAAAAAGGATTTGGGAAGGTTAAGCTCTTATCTAATGATTAATGCTGTAACGAGATTGATCATCTTGAGATAAATTCAGTATGAATAGAATAGTTCCCTAAGTTCGAGAGAATTAGGGAGTTCAACATCTAGGTAGGTTGAGAAACACTTAGATGGACTGTCGAAACTGATAATCTGGTGTTTCCCTCAAGTCATGAGAACCCAATGCTACAATTATTATTTAATGGGGAGTAGTAATCATAGTGATCACAACCCTAGTTTTTCTTTATCATTAATTTGAACTATTGAAATTTTGGCTTTGAGTTCTGAATCAAGTTACAACCTTAACATTTGTTTGATAATTGAAAACCCCCATTTTATCTTTTCATATCATTTGTTTGAATTCAACTTATAGCTTTAGTTTTAAATTAGTTTAATCGCCACTCACATTGTTCCCTGTAGATTCGACCCCAACTCCAAAGTTGGGTAAATATATTGACGACGATCGTTTTACACTAAATTGACGTGTAAGTTGAGCGTTATCAAAAATGGCACCGTTGTTGGGGAATAATTTGGCGTATTGAGTTGGTTTGAAATTTTAGCTTACTTGCTTGAATTCAAACCTGTAAATATTTGTTCAGTTTTTTTTATTTCCTTTTATTTTTATTTTTTCTCACACCTTTCTTGAGATGTCAGCCTAGATAGATGGTTTTTTGAGTGATGATGATTCTTTTTATTATTGTGGGGGACCACATTATGAGGCTTACCGTCTAGATTTAGATGGAAGTGCGTAGATGGGACCTTCACAATATGATGCGGACGCTGTTCTAACTGGGGAACAGACTATAACTTAGTGTTTGGCTTATGGTCAAAGTGATCATTCTGAAAATATATGTGCCATCATGATTCAAGTGGACAAATTGATGAAATGAGTTTTAGAGAATCAAGCAAAGTTATGGGCAGAGATGAACGAGTTACCACTGCCACTATGTCTACAATGGCTAAACAAAGAAGAATATGAGGAGGACGTTAGCCATTTGTTGAGAAAACACAAGAATCATAGCCACTCGATTGTCATCTTGATCTTGAGACTGACATTGAGAAGGTGAATAAAAGTGAAGGTATTTAGGATAGTGTAAATTTTGAAGTAGGATTTGTTGGCCCGCATTCGAAGAACTTTTCTACATTATGTTTAGATGATATCTTATCAGTGGAATCATTTAAAATAGCAGAAGAGTGTGAACATAAGGAACAAGAATCCTATATTCTTGATTTTACACTAGAACAACAACATAAAAATACACCTCACTTTAGGGTCGAGTGGTTTACCATGCACTTTCTATTACTTGGTTCCTTAATTTTTGTACCACCCCTCTATGAGCAAGACAAGAAGATGGACTCTAAGTTGGGGGTAAAATTCATATCCTCAAGGTGAAGGAAAAAATTGAGTTAGGTCATGCCGCAACACTAAATTAGGTTCTTCTTGGGAGACAACCCAAGGTATTTTATTGTTTGTATTCGTATTAAGTGATTGACATCAGATCTTTGCACCCATGGTGCCCCAGGTATGTTTCTAACTCTCTTGTTCTGGTTTGACGCATTGGGGACATTGCATAATTTTAAGTTGAGGGTGGGTCTACTTGTGGGTGTTGATGTCCTCTTGGGATTTTTGTTACCGTGCCTCTTTTCCCCGGAGTCTTGTTCCTAGTAGAGTCGGCATGTTTAGGAGTATTGTGATTTGTTGTTAAATATTGTAGTTGACTAGGAGAAATACAAGTACCTTAGGCAGTTAACATATTTTTGTTGATTTTTGAACACCTATCCAATGGTCTGTTTTATAACTGTGTGATATGAATTTATGTGTGACCACTGTGCATCTTGTTATGGCATTAGTAATAGTGACATGATAACCATTGCTAAACAATTGCATGAACCGAATAAGTTGTATCTTGTTATGTACCTTTATGCCATGTGTGTGTGTGAGATACTACCTAGTTCCCGTTGTATGTTAAATCCAAAACTTGCCCGGTTGGTCTTGCCTTGGTTATAGGATAGCGGTTAGGAGAGGATCATAGGCCGTTGTTGATATTAGTCCACTTTTAGCCTAAATGACCTTCCATGTGTGAATAATATCCCTTGATCCTGATTTTGAGCCTGAATGCCTATTCTTTTTATCATACCTATCACCTTCCCATTTGTATCACAATGAACCTATTTTGTCCCTGGTCCTTCTTGGACATTGTGCACTTTGACTTAGACAAATATCCTAAGTTGAGGGTGTCTACAATAGGGGTGGGTGATGTAAAATGAGTATGAAGAAAGGTAGAATAAAAGAAAAAAATAAAAAGCTGGGTGTGGTGGAAAAAGAATAAGAAAAAAAAAGTTGTGAAAAAGAAGAAATGATTGTCAAAAAGACTGCACCCATCCGGAGTGTGTGTAATCAATAAAGGGAGAAATAAGGTAAAGGTTACTAAGTGAGACCCCAAAAATAGTGTAGTTCCAAGGAGTCTTAGTTACTTTAAATATCCTTGAGTATCATACCAGCCCCAAGCCTATATTACAAGTTGAATAAAAGTCCTATAGTGATCCTAACTTAACTGTCTGAAAGCTTTGTTAATGAAAATAAGGGCAAACTTATGGTATTTTTCATACATTGACTAAAACTTCTTTCTGAGAGTGAGTGTCTCTTGACCATCCCCGCATTGACATACTTGAGTTCATATATGAGTGAGGAGGGACTTCTTTATTGTAAGGGCACACTGGTTACGTTGCTAGTTACTAACTTGTTTGGATAGTGTAATATTGGTACATGCATGGTTGTTGTTGCTGAATTGATGTCATATCTTGATTCCTGTGTGTCGCATTGTTGTTCTTCAATAATATGCACAGTTGTGTTTTAAATTAATTGACCTTAGAGATAATGAAGATGTTTTGAGTTAATATGGATGGTTGACTGCCGAATGTACTTTGTATCCTCTTGGTTGTGTTTTAGTTGCTTGAGGACAAGCAATTGTTTTAAGTTAAGGGTGTTGATGTGTGAGCAGATGCTAACACATTTGAGGCTTTTAACTGAGAATAATTGTAAAGTCTTATGCAACTGTTGTCATTTTTGATTGTTTTCTCTTTGATGCAGTAACATTCATGATGCAAGAGAACCAGCAACAACAGAGGTAAATGAGTTAATTTCTGAGTAAGTAGAGATGGAAGTATGGCTGACGACTTGTCTGATAAGTCGTCAGCCTTGTGATAAGTTATTAAAAGTACTAGCAGCCTTAGACAGAGAATGGACTTCAATTGGAATACGTGACGACATCTATTATAGGCCATTAGAGTTGTGATAAGCCGTTAGGATCGTTGTCAGGCTTGGGCAGTGCTTGAGAAATTGAAGTAAGATGTGATGACATCCGTGATAAGTCGTCAAAGGTCTGATAAGCCGTCATGCCTCATTGTCAACCTAAGGCAGATATTGCCAAAAGTGAAGAGGAGCTGACGATATTCCTGATAAGTCGTCAGACTTCTAATAAGACGTCACCCATGATGTCATCTGTCCGAGAAAAAAGCTGTGATCTTTGATTTTGTTTCCATAATTAGGCTGAAGTATTTAAGGACAAGTTCTAGGGTTTTCATTCAGCATCTTGATCATCTTGAAATAGTTGGAACTCATTCCAAAGGCCAGTTTATCTCTCTTTAGGGGCTCTTAACTTAGAATTCAATTTTCAACTCTTTGATTTGGTTGTGGGAATTTTCTCTTGAGCTTAGAAGAGAACCAACTTCAGACTTCATCTTTTGTAAGTTTAATTACTTTGAATGATGATTATAATTGTTTCTATCTTTTTTCTTTCTCATGTGGAACTTAAACCCATAATTAGGGTTGTGGGATCTATGATTATGCCCCCATGGATTTAATAGCTGGTTAGGGTTTGACTGATTGTGGGGACATCTTGATAATTCCTTTGCTATGATTGTTATTTATTGGTTGAAATCAATAAATCCCGCCTTATGTTGATTTGCTCGAATTGACAAATAAACTAAAGGTAGTGAATTATCAATAAGGATTCGGGAAGGTTAAGCTATCATCTAATGATTAATGTTGTAACAAGATAGATCAGATTGAGATAAAATCAGTATGAATAGAATGTTTCCCTAAGTTCAAGAGAATTAGGGAGTTCAACATCTAGGTAGGTTGAGAAACACTTAGATGGACTGTCGAAACTGGTAATCTTGTGTTTCCCGCAAATCATGAGAACCCAATGCTACAGTTATTATTTAATGGGGATTAGTAATCATAGTGATCACAACCCTAGTTTTTCTTTATCATTATCTGAATTATTGAAATTTTGGCTTTGAGTTCTGAAGCAAGTTACAACCTTAACATTTGTTTGATCATTGAAAACCCCCATTTTATCTTTTCGTATCATTTGTTTGAATTCAACTTATAACTTTAGTTTCAAATTAGTTTAATCGCCACTCACATTGTTCCCTGTGGATTCAACCCCGACTCCAAAGTTAGTTAATATATTGACGACGATCGCCTTGCACTAAATTGACGTGTAAGTTGAGCATTATCAACTGACATGCGCTTAATACCCCATTATGGCTAAGTTGGGATCCAATCTATAACCCCAATTGGAAGGGTGTCAATCCATGCCACTGGTAAGGACAAGCTATGGGTGACCCTCATCTGACAGTGTCCCCAAAATATAATGGTAGGACCCTCATCTGACAGTGTTTATCTACCTCAACAACCTTCATTTGAAAGTGTCGATGTCTCAACCTATGCTGGCTACATAGTTTTGAAATGCAAAGATGACTTCTAAGAATTGCACCCTTATCTGATAGTGTGTTTTCCCATCCTTGGGTTTACTCAGTGCTAATTCGTACTCCCATCTGAATAGACACTGAACATGGGTTATTAAACTGAACTGGACTGAATTTTGTATCGATGGAAAGCTTATTGAATTTCCCACATGACAAAAAATGAAAATCTTGAAAATACCACATGTATAAAAGTGGATTCATCTTTGAAATAAGTCTTTAACATTTTTGGGACGAATTTAAGATAGGTAGAAGTACGGGGTATTACAATATCTCCTCTTGGGAACATTCATCCTCGAATGAGTCTGATTGAAATAGGAAGAACGATAAGTTGAAGTTCATATTGAACATGAACAATGGAAACATGACTACCTGGCTGACATTACTGAGATTCATACTGAGCATGCATATCTGATGCATGGTTTTATGATTGAGCTGATGCATGAATGTATGAATGAGAGTACTGATAAGCTAATCACACATATCTAATGCGTGAATATATAACTGAACTAACTCATGAACATATGACTAAACATGTAAGGGTAAATATACCAAGTTTGAAATGAAAATTGAGCATGGGACTGAATACCACATTTGTAACTAAAATCTGAGCATAAAAATGGATAAGCTTAAGAAAATCTATTGAATTGGGCTGAGTCTAAGTTTAACTACTTAATATGCATGAGAGGTATCATGAGAATGTGACTAGGTAGCGTGAACTAAACTGAGCCATTGAGTAGATGGCTTACGACTGATATTAGAGCTAGAGGGTCAACCTATGAGTATCCCCTACCCCTAAATTGTATTCCTTACGAGAAGAAAGAATGGGATGTTCTTGTCTTGAAAGTGTGGGGGTTCATAGTGTATCTTCCCCTTGGGACACTATGTCCCTCAAAGAATACTGACTTGGCTGAGTCACTGGGGAAACTGAAGTGATGCACCAGGCATCTACGAGATGAGTCTTAACTGAATATCTGGGATCTGAAACTAAAGTATGATACATGAACTGAGATGATCTCGCAACTACTAGGATTTTTTATCCTAGAATAGTTATATTCCTGAGATTTTTGATAGTAGGACTAGGTGGAAAGATAGGAAACCACACCTTACGAACTTGATGCCTATTTCTAAACTAGATTACTGGCTGATCAATTTAACTTAATAGTGAAAACTTATACTTAACAGAAGCACTTCTTCTTTACCTGAGACTACTGAAAATATTTGCATGAGCGCTGAGTGCGAATGCCCAAACATTCTAACTTATCTAATTAACAAAATAGTTGATAGCTGAATACTGGTCTGGAAGACAGAACTGTACTTAGTCTTGAATAACTGGACTGCAACTGTAGAGCATTATGCATTGGAGATAAGGACTGACTGAGTGACATGAGATACTGAGCATGAACTGAGGGTAATTGTATTATTTGAGAATGCAACACCAAGAGTACAAAATTCTTCTAGAATAGTCTTGTAAACTGAGGTACTGGAAGACTGACAACTAAGTAGCTGATAATTGTACGCTATGGTCGAGTAAACCCTAAACTGAACTGAGTTATCGACCTGATTACTGAACTAGAACTGGGACTGAGATTGGAGCTAAGGCGGTAATTTAGACTGTAACCTTAACTAATACTGTAACTGGGATTGAATACTGGTTTCTTATAACTAAGGTTTATACTGATACTGAAGTGCTTAATTCTGAGACTGGACACTGATTACTGTAACTGAGATAGCAACTAAATTTTGATAGTTACACGATGGGGGCTGACATAAGTCAAGGATCCAAATGCACACTCACACTCTGTACTTTCCCAACTTCTAAATAAAACCTCTTGCTAGCCATTTACTTGTACACTAACATGACATTTAAGCCTATCTTCACCACTACACCCTTGTGTAAAATAAGCATACAACAATCTTGTCTTAACATAAAATATCCACTCTCTCCCTTCTGAGCAACTGCTCTCCACTATACTATTTTCATAAAGAGAGCTCACTGAAGGGTTAAATCAGGAGGACATGAAGCATGAATGGAAACTAACTAAACTTGACACTTGACTGAAGCCTGAGGAATAGCATATAAATATCATGGACTCACCAAAAGGTCTAAACTAAGGATATGCATAACATAGTCTGAATTTAACTGATCAGTAGAGGCGTAGCATGAGCCATGGATGCTGAGTATAATGTAAAGCATGATATGTGTACATAAGTCATGAGCTGCATGACCTGAGACATGAAAGAAGGGAAACTGTTCATAAAACATCTCATAGCCTCCTGCACATAAGCGTGGTGCACAACACACCCATGTACAAGACTCTACTAGATGTGGTTTTTCAGACTTCCTAGAATACTGTTGAACCTTAGGCTCTGATACCAAGTTTGTAATGCCCCGAATCTGGTACCCGAAAATCTATACGGTGCTCATGACCCCAAAAGACCATAAGCTAATCCATGGCTGATATCTGTAACTGAGCACTAAATAATATACTGTAATTATACAGAATATAAGCTGTAAGGCCATAAGGTTCAAAACTAAACTAATACTGAATATAATATAATATCTGTTGTGGGGTATGACAATACCCAAAACTGAGATAAACTGTATGAAACATGCTGTAGTCTGAAAGCCTCTAAACTATCGAAAAACTATGAAGTTAATGGGACATGTCCCCAACTAACTCCAAACTACTAAAATAATAAATTAATAAAATAATCATGCTATCCTCGAATGATTAGGACTCACTGCTAGTCTGGATGCTGAACGTCTAATCTACTAAGAATACTCAGTAGCTCATGCTTCTAAACCTATGGTATAAAATACATAGCATAAATTTGTCAGTACTTTGAATATACTGGTATGCAAATGAGGTAGGCTGAATGAAAAAGGTTCATATGCATGAACAATACTAACTGACTAAATAATATGAACATGAGAATACATGCATAAATAAATAATTGTAACTGAGATTGTGATAAGACTAAATACTAAGTTCTAACTACTGAGTCTACTGATAGCAGGGATTTATTGATATCTGAGTTTACTATTACTAGAATATAGATTAACTATATTACTAGTAAGCTGAAAACTGAGTTTACTGATATAGATATGTGAATATTTGTTTTTGATAGTTTTGATTATGAAGAACTGATCTGATTGACTATATCTGATAGTCCTGAGTCTGAATACTGATAACATGGGATACTAATAATTATATAACTAAAATAACTGATACTGAGCGACCATATCTGACAGTCAAGGTTCTGATGGAACTAGCTGAGTTCCATACTATTCTGAGTTAACTGTATCTAACAGTCTTGAAATTTGAAGAACTATTTGAGTTCTATTATTGAGACTAAATAACAATGTCTGAAAGTCCTAAAATTTGAAGAACTATGTAAGTTCTATTACTGACACTGAATGACTGTATCTGACAGTCCTGATTCTGTAACTGAAACTATGGGAAGTAGTTATCTAACCGACATGCCCCTAATGCGCTATTATGGTTGAGTTGGGGTCTAATCTGTAACCCCAATTAGAAGGGTGTCAATACTGCACCACTGGTAAGGACAAGTTGTGGGTGACCCTTATCTGATAGTGTCCCCTAAAAGAGAACGGTGGGACCCTCATCTGATAGTGTTTATCCACCCCATCAACCCTCATCTGACATTGCTGATGTCTCAACCTATGCTGGCTACATAGTTCTTGAACGCAAGGATGACTTCTAAGAATCACACCTTCATCTGATAGTATGTGTTCCCATCCCTGGGTTCACTCGATGCTAATTTCTACTCCCATCTGAATAGAGACTGAACATGGATTACTAAACTAAATTAATTGAATTAACTGAATTAGCTGGATTTCATTGACTGACGAAATATTACTAAGATCTGATAGCTGACTGAGATTACTGAGATTACTGAATGGGACTGGACTGATACTGAGTTTATTGAGTTTTCCTGAGTCACATGACTGACTGAATTCTATTGATCATGGCTTAACTGAGAGTATCGTGAAAACATGACATGGCTCTAGGCACACAGCTAAATTATCGGGTACAAGTACCTCCAGGACTCGATAACATAAAACTGATAGAACATGACACTTCTTGAACACATAACCAATATCAACAATTCATAATACATCAATTTAGAGATTTTATGAAGTACATAGCTATCACAGTTTTGTACATGAATGAAATTGCATATAAACATGTCATACTTTCATAAAACTATTCTCATGGTCATTCCCTCAAGCATTCATAATTCACACAATATCATGGAAGTCATTCTTGGTCATAGGGTAAAGCATGCATTTATCACTTGGGTCACAATTAAGCTATAGTGCATAGTTTCTATTCTCTTAAGCATTTTATCAAACACCTAGGATGCATGACTTAGGGCATAGGCATGACCATCAAATTAACACAACGAAACTTCATATTTAAACTCAAATTTAAATATTTCAGACCACATACTAGCATAGGTTCATGAACAACATATAAAGATTCCAACTGAGGAATCATACAATCAAAATCATATGAACATAATCAACCCACAAAAAAATATTCACATTAAAAGATTTAAAACTTGATTCTGGGGCTTCATGGATGAAAAACATATGAAAATCACGAAGGATTAAAAATAAAAATAGTATTCTCTAATTTAGGAAGAAAATATAAGAAAATAGGTGAATATTTATATTTAATGTTAGAAAAAGAATATTTAAAATTAGAAGATAAGTTGGCAGCCATGGTAAGAATAGAAAGAGAAAACGAAGAGATAGACAGGAAAAAGGAAATAGATAAAATAAAACAACAAACCACACAAGAAATACGAAAAATAGAAGAAACTAAAAATAGTAGGATTGCTGAATTAGAAAAAGAACTACAAATGCTAAAAGATTTATATGAAAAGAGACAGAAAGAAAAAGAAGAAAACGATAAAGAACAAAAATTAGTATACGAGATAAATAAATTTAAAGAAAAATTAGAAATCAAAAATTAAGAACCAGAAACCAGTGAATTATAAATAAATACAATAGCTGCTGAAGAAACAGATAATTATGATTCAGAAGATAGTGAAACATATACAGAAATTCTAGAAAACATAGGAAAACTAGAAATTAATGAAAAACAAGAAGTAATTAATAAAGAAAATCTAGAACTAATAAAAACAGAAGTAAATACTCTAGATAAAAATATAATACCTAGTACATCAGAAATAAAGAAACCAACATATAATTACAAAAGTAAGTTTAAAAGATATAATCCAAATGATGAATATAATAAATGGACACCAAAACAAATACTAATTATAACTTTTTAGATTTAGACTGTGTAATAGACACAAATAAAATAATACAACTATGGGTAGGATACATGTCAAAATAATTATTAGATAATACAATAGATACAATAAACACACCATAATATATAGAAAAGACATTAATAGGAACTGTAAAATTATGATTTTTAAACCTAGCCGAAGAAAGTAAAAAAGTACTAACATCTGATACTAAAACAGAAGGAACATCAATAACTACTAAGATACTACCAACAGAAATATTGAAAAAATATGAAATAGCTATAAGAGATTAATTTAGCAGTATGACAATAGAAGAAGCAGAACAAAATAAAGAAAAAGATACGAATATGAATTTAATGTTAAAACTAGCAATATGTAAGATGTGTTATATAGATGAGTATACGTGCACATTTAACGAATATTATTATGAAGGAACATATAATATAGAAGAAAGTAAATAAATAAGAACATAAAAAAGAACAAGTTATGAAACAACTTCAACAGTTAATTTAAATCAATATTATATAACAGGAACAATAAATGAAAAAGAATATTTAATACTCTTAAACACAGGACAAGAAGAAAATTATATAGCAAAATATCTAGTAAAAAGTGAAGAAATAAAATCTAATAATAATATATGCCCAGATCTACCAAGGAGTCTAATAAACATTAAAGATATAGTTGAAAAGGAAATAATAATAGGAGTTGGAAAAATAAAAATTGAATTTTAAATAAAGGAAGATATGGAAAAATCAGACATAATATTAGGAATAAAATGGTTAGAACAAGTAAAACCATACAATATAGAACATACACAATTATCTATAACATATAATAAAGAAAGATTATTCATAAAAAGAGCTTTAACATGATATGAAAATATATGTACTTGTAAACATAATAGTAGAAGGATATTATAATAGGTATTATACATCTATGATAGATATAAGAGCAGAAGCAAACTTATGTAGATACAACTGTTTACCAGAAAGTAAATGGGATAAATTAAAAATACCAATAGTAGTCAAAGTATTTAATAATGAAGGAAGTTTAGTTACATATAAAGCTAAAAATGTAAAAATACAGATATGGGATAAAATAATAACAATAGAAGAAATCTATAATTATGAACTAACATCAAAAGATATGTTTTTAGGAATGCCATTTTTAGATAAAATATATCCGCATATAATAACTAAAACAGATTGGTGGTTTACAACACCATGTAAACAAAATGTATGGGCAAAAAGTGTTATTAATAAAATAAGAAAGAAAATTGATTGGATAGAAGGAAGTAAAAAAATTACACAAAAGTTAGAAAATATAAAAAATACATAAGACACAGTAGAACTAGTTGTATTTTCGATAAATAAAAAAGAAATAACTATATTTTCAATAGATAAGGTAGAAATAATAAAGAAAAAATAAGACAATTATATAGTGAAGATCCATTAAAAGGATGGGAAAAACATAAAACTACTATAAAAGTTGAATTAATAGATAAAAATAACATAATAACTCAAAAACCATTAACATATAATTTTGACGATTTAAAAGAATTTAAAATGCATATAGATGAATTATTAGAAAACAATATATACAAAAAAGTAATAGTAAACACAATAGTCCAACATTTATAGTAAATAAATATATTGAACAAAAAAGAAGAAAAAGTAGATTGGTTATTGACTATAGAAATCTAAATGCAAAAACTATGACATATAATTATCCAATACCAAATGAGATATTAAAAATAAGACAAATACAAGAGTATAACTACTTTAGTAAATTTGACTGTAAATCAGGATTTTACCACTTAAAGTTAGATGAAGATTCTAAGGAATTAAAAGCATTTACGGTACCACAAGGATTTTATGAATGGAACGTATTACCATTTAGATATAAAAATGCACCAGGTAGATACCAACATATTATGGATAGTTATTTTAAACAATTACCTAATTGTATAGTATACATAGATGATATACTACTATATATAAAAAAACTAAAGAGGAACATTTAAAATTATTAGAATAATTTACAGATATAATAGAAAAATTGAGAATAAGTTTAATTGAAAAGAAAGCCGAAATTATGAAAAATCAGATAGAGTTTTTAGGAATACAAATAGATAAAAGTGGAGTAAAAATGCAACAACATATAGTACAAAAAATAATGAATTCAAAAGAAGAATAAGATACAAAAACGAAATTACAATCATTTTTAGGATTAGTAAACCAAGTAAGAAAATATATACCAAAATTAGTAGAAAACCTAAAGCCTTTACAGAAAAATTTAAAAAGGATATAGAATATAATTACAACGAAGAAGATAAAAAACAAGTTCAGAAAATAAAAATACTTTGTAAAGAGTTACAAAAATTACAATTTCTAGACGAAAATAAAAAATTTATATATATAGTAGAAGTAGATGCTAGTAAATATAGTTATGGTGGAATACTTAAATATAGATATGAAGAAGAAAAATTAGAACATCATTGTAGATACTACTCAGGTACGTTTAATGAAACAGAAATAAAATGGGAAATAAATAGAAAGTAATTATGTTCATTATATAAATGTTTATTAGCATTTGAGCCATATATTGTATACAACAAATTTATTGTATGAATAGATAATACATAGGTACATTGGTGGTTAATAAAGAAAATATAAAATTCAGTTACAACGAAAGAAATTCGGAGTCTAGTATTGAATATATTAAATTTTACATTTACAATTGAAGTAATTAGTACTAACAAAAATATTATTGCAGATTACATATCAAGACAGAGCTACACAGACCGATATAATAGAAGATGATGCTTTAGAAAAAATACTCAAAACCCTAACTACACTTTCAATGAAAGTAGACATTATGGGTAATGAAATAGAAAAACTAAAGCCTAATGAAGTTAAACTAAAGTCTAAAGCTATGAATCAGCTAACTCAGCAGTGTGCAGAGCTATGTCAATCCGAAGATAATAAAATTCTAGAGCTAAAAGGAGACGTTGGGATACTCCATAAAACCCATAACGTTTATCAACCTACAATTGCAAGTGCAAGCAAAGGAGTTCGTGGATAAAGATACCAGAACATGAAATGAATAAGATATTTGAAAAACCATTTATACCAAAAGCACAAAAAGACCCCTTGTTCACACCCCCAAAAATTACCACATATCGAGATAGTTTGAACCAAGATAAAAAAGTTTATAACCATATAGCCTGAGGATATATAGAAAATATCTACAAAGTACAAACTTTTCTAAACCTTAACCCCGGAGCTACAAATATCCAAGAACCAAACACAAACTATATAACCCAAAAATTGCAAGGTTACAACAAGCTAATCACACTACCCAAAACCAACCCAAGCTTAGTAAACACTTGTTTCGACTATGGATTATTAAATACCGTATATACCCAAGATGGAGAAGAACTAACAGCAATAGAAGAATTACATAAAGTATTCACCGCCTATAAAAGAGTAACCAAAGGAAATCTATTTTATATAAAGTTTTATACTGCACCAGCAAATATATTATACGACGAGATCAAACCAGTTATGCAAATTGTAAAAATAGGATTAACTAGAGATATGATTATACCGAAAGATATTGTGCAGCAGCCAGAGATATCCAAAATTGAGATACCTAATTTTTATGCAAATAAACGACTTATTGGAATAGCTACAATTATTCAAGAATTAAAAAATAATTATATCAATAGAAACCCAATATGAAGCTATTATTCAAGAGATCATTAAATGATTTATTCAAATTCAAGAGAACTAGGACAAACAGATATGGAAGATGTTAGGCAATGGATAATGACATTACTTAACCAAGAAAAACAATCTACTGCAACAGCAATTAGAAAGGGATTTATTTCAGACGTATTATTAACAAGATATTGTAAGATAATTGGACACAAATATTCAGACCATCAATGTTCCAGATGTAATGGAGAAGATAATATTACCCTAGAAGTCCAGCTAGAATAAAAGAAAAAATCAACCAAGAAGATGAGGACAACAGCTGAAAGATACACGACAAAAAGATAAGAAGATGGAGCAATAATGAAAAGATAAGGAGAAAAAAACATCAAAGTGAAGAAAGCGAAATATGAAAAAAAAAAACTAACTTTGTGAAATATGTAATACGTAAATCATGTGAATATTTAATAGCCTTACTATTTTAGGATAGGCTTTTTGACTTTTGGCACTTGCCATTAAATGTAAAGACATAGGACCATTATTGGTTTTTGTTAGTTTTTGACTAGAAATAATAGAGGTAACGTGTAAAATTATATTAGGACAGATGTAAAGTGTGTTAATAGTTTACGCGCTTTCTTAAGATTATAAATAGAGAGCATTTTGCTCAGTTAGAGGTAAGACTTTCATGTGTTGAAAGCAAGCCTCCTCCTTTGTTAACAAACTTTTGAATATTTAATAAAAAACAGATATATTTCCAAGGAAAAACTATGGATAAATAAAGCCCAGAATTATCAAACCTACCAGAACAGGTATATTTATTTACGATTATGAATAGCTAAATTCATAAATTCTTGAAAATCATAATATGATAAAATAAGTTCATGTTAGTTACTTTATAGTAGAATTATTCAAAAAATAGCTTGTTAAGAAGTTTTTTTGCAAAGTGGAAAAGGAGAAAAATCCCTAAGAACTATGTCATCCTAAAGGTGAAACCGGTGAGGCAAGAAAGTCGTGGTAGGGAGTAGCCAGAGTAGAGGCGCTGTTTAAGGAAAAAGTATCCAAATTACCATAATAATAGTGACCGACGAACATGTTATTTAAGAATAATCTAGTATATAGTAATTTAAAATGGTCATATTTTGTTATGTGTATGATTGAAGAGAATATTTTGAAAATAGCATCATATGAAAAAGCATGACTACCTATTTATCTGATGGAATGATATATAAATTTAAAATACTTGTTTTGTATGTACTTAAAGATATAGAAATAGTAGATATAAGAAAAATTATATACGAAGAGGTATTTTATTTTAATGAAGATTTATTAAGTTCTATAGAAAACTTACACCTATATAATGAAAGCTACTGGTCATATTTAGATAGTTTTTACTCAGATGGATATTATACAGATTAGAAATGTTAGAATATATTAGAAAAATTAGAGAAAACCAAAGTGAACTATATGAAGAAATTAATTATAGAAACCGACTTAAAGAAATAATGGAAAATCTAAAAGAAAAATTAATTTGGATAAAAGAAACCTTAGAAAATTTAGAAAAAAGTACAGATAATAGTTTATATAACATAAAAAACTCATTAAGAGAAGAAGAAGGAGAGATAATTAATAGTATTAATAACCTTAATTCAGATATAAATTATAGTACAATTATAATCAAATATTACACATAAATTAGTAAACAAGCAAATACTTTTGAATAAAATAATAGACTACGAGTATTTAAAATATTGGAGACAAGATATGAAAGAAATAAGATTAACAGAGATACTTATGAAAGAAAATTTAATTGAATATTTTAAAACAAAAGATATAGAATATTTAGAATACCTTCAAAATAATATACAAGAATTACAAAGACTAAGAGAAAAAACTAAAGAATATTACAGCAAATCATTTAATCAAATACCATCTAATCACCCCCTAGATATGAACATTAATAAAATTAAAATAAATAAATAAAAAATAAAAATGTTTAGAGAAGTTAAGAAATATCCATGCAAAAACAAAAATAGATCCATAAGAGCTATAATAGATCTATTTAAGTTACCCAAGTTATCCACACCCCCCCCCCCCAATTAGTATTTATGAATGGAACGTCTTACCATTTGGATATAAAAATGCATCAGGTAGATACCAACATTTTATGGATAGTTATTTTAAATAATTACCTAATTGTATAATATACATAAATGATATACTACAATATACAAAAACTAAAGAGAAACATTTAAACTTATTAGAATAATTTACAGATATAATAGAAAAATTGGGAATAAGTTTAAGTGAAAAGAAAACCGAAATTATGAAAAACCAAATAGAGTTGTTAGGAATACAAATAGATAAAAGTGGAGTAAAAATGCAACAACCTATAGTACAAAAAATAATAAATTCAAAATAAGAATTAGATACAAAAAAAAATTACAATCATTTTTAGGATTAGTAAACCAAATAAGGGAATATATACCAAAATTAGCAGAAAACCTAAAGCCTTTACAGAAAAAAATAAAAAAGGATATAGAATATAATTACAATGAAGAAGATAAAAAACAAGTTCAGAAAATAAAAATACTTTGTAAAGAGTTACCAAAATTACAATTCCCAGACGAAAATAAAAAAATTATATATATAGTAGAAGCAGATGCTAGTGAATATAGTTATGGTGGAGTACTTAGATATAGATATGAAGAAGAAAAATTAGAACATCATTGTAGATACTACTCAGGTATGTTTAATGAAACAAAAATAAAATGGAAAATAAATAGAAAAGAATTCTATTCATTATATAAATATTTATTATCATCTGAGCCATATATTGTATACAACAAATTTATTGTACGAACAAATAATACACAGGTACGTTGGTGGTTAACAAAGAAAATACAAAATTCAGTTACAACAAAAAAAATTTGGAGACTAGTATTGAATATATTAAATTTTACATTTATAATTGAAGTAATTAGTACTAAGAAAAATGTTATTGCAGATTACATATCAAGAAAGAGCTATACAAACTGATATAATAGAAGATGATGCTTTAAAAAAATACTCAAAACCCTAACCACACTTTTCAATGAAAGTGGACATTATAGGTAATGAAATAAAAAAACTAAAGACTAATGAAGTTAAACTGAAGTCTAAAGCTATGAATCAGCTAACTCAGCAATGTGCAGAGCTATGTCAATCGGAAGACAGTAAAATTTCAGAGATAAAAAGAGATGTTGGGACACTCCATAAAACCCATAAGGTTTATCAATCTACAATTTCAGGTACAAACAAAGGAGTTAGTGGACAAAGATACCAAAACATGAACATGAATAAGATATTTGAAAAACCATTTATACCAAAAGCACAAAAAGACCCTTTGTTCATAACCCCACAAATTACCACATATCGAGATAGTTTGAACCAAGATAAAAAAAACTTATAACTATATAGCCCGAGGATATATAGAAAATATCTACAAAGTACAAACTTTTCTAAACCTTAACCCCAGAGCTACAAATATCCAAGAACCAAACACAAACTATATAACCCAAAAATTGCAAGGTTACAACAAGCTAATCACACTACCCAAAACCAACCCAAGCTTAATAAAAAATTATTTCGACTATGGATTATTAAATACCGTATATACCCAAGATGGAGAAGAACTAACAGCTATGGAAGAATTACATAAAGTATTCACCACCTATAAAAGAGTAACCAAAGGAAATCTATTTTATATAAAGTTTTATACTGCTCCAGCAGAGATATTATACAACGAGATCAAACCAGTTATACAAATTATAAAAATAGGATTAACCAGAGATATGATTATACCGGAAGATATTATGCAGTATCCAAAAATATCTAAAATCGAGATACCTAATTTTTATGCAAATAAACGACTTATTGGAATAGCTACAATTATTCAAGAATTAGCAAATAATTATATCAATGGAAACCCAATATGGAGCTATTATTCAGGAGATCATCAAATGATTTATTCAAATTAGAGAGAACTAAGACAAACAAATATGGAAGATGTTAGGAAATAGATAATGACGTAACTTAATCCAGAAAAATAATCTACTGCAAGAGCAATTAGGAAAGGATTTATTTTAGACGGATTATTAACAAGATATTGTAAGATAATTGGACACAAATATTTAGACCATCAATGTTCGAGATGTAATGGAGAAGATAATATTATCCCAGAAGTCCAGCTAGAATAAAAGAAAAATTCAACCAAGAAGATAAGGACAACAGCTGAAAGATACACGACAAAAAGATAAGAAGATGGAGTAATAATGAAAAGATAAGGAGAAGAAAACATCAAAGTGAAGAAAGCAACATATGTAGAAAAAACTAACTTTGTGAAATATAAAATACGTAAATCATGTGAATATTTAATAGCCTTACTATTTTAGGATAGGCTTTTTGACTTTTGGCACTTGCCATTAAATGTAAAGACATAGGACCATTATTGGTTTTTGTTAATTTTTGACTAGAAATAGTATATAGGTAACGTGTAAAGTTATATTAGGACAGATGTAAAGTGTGTTAATAGTTTACGCGCTTTCTTAGGATTATAAATAGAGAGCATTTTGCTTAGTTAGAGGCAAGACTTTCATGTGTTGAAAGCAAGCCTCCTCCTTTGTAAACAAAATTTTGAATATTTAATAAAAAACAAATATATTTCCAAGGAAAAGCTATGGATAAACAAAACTCAGAATTATCAAACCTACCAGAACAGGTATATTTATTTACGATCATGAATAGCTAAATTCATAAATTCAAGTACATTCTTTTATAGATTTCTTTTTCCTATATGGTCTTTTATGTTTATAATTTTTTACATAGTATCTCTTTCTTGGTTTCTTATACTTATATTTTGATTTCTTCTATTTCTTACATTCTTATGTCTTTTTCTTTTCTTATAATATCTTTCTTCTCATCCAAATTGAGGTGCTATTTTATCTTTGCAACATGCTAAATTTCTTATAAATGTTTTTTCCATTTTTATTTCTTCTCTGTATTTTTCACATAGATTTCTCTACCATTGTTGTAAAAATTTTATTCCTGCTCCTAGGGTATCTACTATTTTTGCTTCATTCCAACTATTTATTATTTTTGAACTAAATGGTTCAGGTAATTTACTGAAATATAATCTTCTTATTTCTTTACTTTCTTCTATATTATATGTCCCTTTATAATAATATTCTTTAAATGCGCACGTATACTCATCTATATAACATATATTACATATTGCTAGTTTCTACATTAAATTCCTATTCGATCTTTTTCTTTATTTTGTTCTGCTTCTTCTGTTGTCATACTGCTAAATTCATCTCTTGTAGCTATTTCATATTTTTTCAATATTTCTGTTGGTAATATTTTAGTAGTTATTTTAGTATCAGATCTTAGAACTTTTTTACTTTCTTCGGCTAGGTTTAAAAACCATAATTTTACAGTTCCTATTAATGTCTTTTCTATATATTCTGGTGTGTTTGTTGTATCTATTTTGTTATCTAATAATTGTTTTGACATGTATCCTACCCATAGTTGTATTGTTTTATTTGTGTCTATTACACAATCTAAATCTAAAAAGTTATAATTAAGTATTTGTTTTGGTGTCCATTTATTATATTCATCCTTTTAATTATATCTTTTAAACTTACTTTTGTAATTATATGATGGTTTTCTTATTTTTGATGTACTAGGTATTATATTTTTATCTAGAGTATTTACTTCTGTATTTATTAGTTCTAGATTTTCTTTATTAATTACTTCTTGTTTTTTTATTAATTTCTAGTTTTCCTATGTTTTCTAGAATTTCTGCATATGTTTCACTATCTTCCGAATCATAATTATCTGCTTCTTCAGCATCTATTGCATTTATTTCTAATTCACTGGTTTTTGATTCTTTATTTTTTATTTCTAATTTCTCTTTAAATTGATTTATCCCGTTTAGTAATTTTTGTTCTTTATGTTTTTCTTTTTGTCTCTTTTCATATAAATCTTTTAGCATTTGTAGTTACTTTTTTACTAATTTCTGTGTAATATTTTATTCTAATTGTGCTATAATTTATATTTGAATTAAGGTTATTAATACTATTACTTATCTCTCTTTCTTCTTCTCTTAATGAGTTTTTTTATGTTATATAAACTATTCTCTTTACTTTTTTATAAATTTTCTAAGGTTTCTTTTATCCATATTAATTTTTCTTTTAGATTTTCCATTATTTCTTTGAGTCGATATCTATTATTAATTTCTTCATATAGGTCACTTTGGTTTTCTCTAATTTTTCTAATATATTCTAATATTTCTAATCTGTATAATATCCACCTGAGTAACAACTATCTAAATATGAGCAGTAGCTTTCATTATATAGGTGTAAATTTTCTACAGAACTTAATAAATCTTCATTAAAATAAAATACCTCTTCATATATAATTTTTCTTATATCTAATATTTCTATATCTTTAAGTACATACAAAACAAGTACTTTAAATTTATCTATCATTCCATCAGATAAATAGGTAGTCATGTTTTTTCATATGATGCTATTTTCAAAATATTCCCTTCAATCATACACATAACAAAATATGATCATTTCAGATTACTATATACTAGATTATTCTTAAATAACATGTTCTTCGGTCACTATTAGCATGGTAATTTGGATAATTTTTCCCTTAAACAACGCCTCTACTCTGGCTACTCCCCACCATGGCTTTCTTGCCTCACCGGTTTCACCTTTAAGATGACATAGTTCTGAGAAAAATTTCTCCTTTTCCACTTTTCTAATAAACTTCTTAACATGCTATTTTTCGAATAATTCTACTATAAAGTAGCTAACATAAACTTATTTTATCATATCATAATTGTCAGGAATTTATGAATTTAGCTATTCATAATCATAAATAAATATACCTATTCTGGTAGGTTTGATAAATCTGTGCTTTGTTTATTCATAGCTTTTCTTTGAAAATATATCTGTTTTTAATTAAATATTCAAAAGTTTGTTTACAAAGGTGGAGGCTTGCTTTCAACACATGAAAGTCTTGCCTCTAACTGAGCAAAATGCTCTCTATTTATAATCCTAAGAAAGCGCGTAAACTATTAACACACTTTACATCTGTCCTAATATAACTTTACACGTTACCTATATACTACTTCTAGTCAAAAAATAACAAAAACCAATAATGGTTCTATCTCTTTATATTTAATGGCAAGTGCCAAAAGTCAAAAGCCTATCCTAAAATAGTAAGGCTATTAAATATTCACATGATTTGCGTATTACATATTTCACAAAGTTAGTTTTTTCTTCATATGTCACTTTCTTCACTTTGAAGTTTTTGTCTCCTTATCTTTCCATTATTGCTCCATCTTCTTATCTGTTTGTCGTGTTTTCTTTCAGCTGTTGTCCTTATCTTCTTGGTTGATTTTTTCTTTTATTCTAGCCGAACTTCTAGGGTAATATTATCTTCTCCATTACATCTGGAACATTGATGGTCTGAATATTTGTGTCCAATTATCTTACAATATCTTCTTAATAATACGTCTGAAATAAATCCCTTTCTAATTGCTGTTGCAGTAGATTGTTTTTCTTGGTTAAGTAATGTCATTATCCATTGCCTAACATCTTCCATATCTGTTTGTCCTAGTTCTCTTGAATTTGAATAAATCATTTAATGATCTCTTGAATAATAGCTCCATATTGGGTTTCTATTGATATAATTATTTGTTAATTCTTGAATAATTGTAGCTATTCCAATAAGTCGTTTATTTGCATAAAAATCAGGTATCTCAATTTTGGATATCTTTGGCTGCTGCACAATATCTTTCGGTATAATCATATCTCTGGTTAATCCTATTTTTACAATTTGCATAACTGGTTTGATCTCGTCGTATAATATATCTGCTGGTGCAGTATAAAACTTTATATAAAATAGATTTCCTTTGGTTACTCTTTTATAGGCGGTGAATACTTTATGTAATTCTTCTATAGCTGTTAGTTCTTCTCCATCTTGGGTATATACGGTATTTAATAATCCATAGTTGAAACAAGTGTTTATTAAGCTTGGGTTGGTTTTGGGTAGTGTGATTAGCTTGTTGTAACCTTGCAATTTTTGGGTTATATAGTTTGTGTTTGGTTCTTGGATATTTGTAGCTCCGGGGTTAAGGTTTAGAAAAGTTTGTACTTTGTAGATATTTTCTATATATCCTCGGGCTATATGGTTATAAACTTTTTTATCTTGGTTCAAACTATCTCGATATGTGGTAATTTGTGGGGGTATGAACAAGGGATCTTTTTGAGCTTTTGGTATAAATGTTTTTTCAAATATCTTATTCATGTTCATGTTCTGGTATCTTTGTCCGTTAACTCCTTTGCTTGTACCTGCAATTGTAGATTGATAAACGTTATGAGTTTTATGGAGTGTCCCAATGTCTCCTTTTAGCTCTGGAATTTATTGTCTTCCGATTGACATAGCTCTGCACACTGCTGAGTTAGCTAATTCATAGATTTAGACTTCAGTTTAACTTCATTAGTCTTTAGTTTTTCTATTTCATTCCCCATATTGTCCATTTTCATTGTAAGCGTAGTTAGGGTTTTGAGATTTTTCTCTAAAGCATCTTCTATTATATCAGTCTGTGTAACTCTGTCTTGATATGTAATTTGCAATAACATTTTTGTTAGTACTAATTACTTCCATTGTAAATGTAAAACTTAATATATTCAATACTAGTCTCCAAATTTCTTTCATTGTAACTGAATTTTGTATTTTATTTGTTAACCACCAATGTACCTGTGTATTATCTGTTCGTACAATAAATTTGTTGTATACAATATATGGCTCAAATGCTAATAAACATTTATATAATAAACATAATTCTTTTCTATTTATTTCCCATTTTATTTCTTTTTCATTAAACGTGCCTGAGTAGTATCTACAATGATCTAATTTTTCTTCTTCATATCTATATTTATGTACTCCTCCATAACTATATTCACTAGCATCTGCTTCTACTATATATATAAATTTTTTATTTTCGTCTGGGAATTGTAATTTTGGTAACTCTTTACAAAGTATTTTTATTTTCTGAACTTGTTTTTTATCTTCTTCGTTGTAATTATATTCTATATCCTTTTTTAATTTTTTCTGTAAAGGCTTTAGGTTTTCTGCTAATTTTGGTATATATTCTCTTACTTGGTTTACTAATCCTAAAAATGATTGTAATTTCTTTTTTTGGTATCTAATTCTTCTTTTGAATTTATTATTTTTTATACTATATGTTGTTGCATTTTTACTCCACTTTTATCTATTTGTATTCCAAAAAACTCTATCTGGTTTTTCATAATTTCGGCTTTCTTTTCATTTAAATTTATTCCTGATTTTCTATTATATCTGTAAATTGTTCTAATAATTTTAAATGTTCCTCTTTAGTTTTTGTATATAGTAGTAATCATCTATGTATACTATACAATTAGGTAATTGTTTAAAATAACTATCTATAAAATATTAGTATCTACCTGGTGCATTTTTATATCCAAATAGTAATACATTTCATTCATAAAATCTTTGTGGGACCGTAAATGCGGTTAATTTCTGAGAATCTTTATCTAATTTTAAGTGGTAAAATTCTGATTTACAGTCAAATTTACTAAAGTAGTTATATCCTTGTATTTGTCTTATTTTTAATATCTTATTTGGTATTGAATAATTATATGTCATAGTTTTTGCATTTAAATTTCTGCAGTCAATAACCATTCTACTTTTTCCTCTTTTTTGTTCACTATGTTTATTTACTATAAATGCTGGACTATTATGTTTACCATTACTTTTTTTGTATGTATTATTTTTCTAATAATTCATCTATATGCATTTTAAATTCTTTTAAATCGTTAAAAATAATATGTTAACGGTTTTTGAGTTATTATGCAATTTTTATCTATTAATTCAATTTTTATTGTAGTTTTATGTTTTTCCCATCCTTTTAATGGATCTTCACTATATAATTGTCTTAATTTTTTCTTTATTATTTCTACCTTATCTATTGAAAATATAGTTATTTCTTTTTTAATTATCGAAAATACTAGTTCTACTGTGTCTTCTGTATTTTTTATATTTTCTAACTTTTGTGTAATTTTTTCACTTCCTTCTATCCAATCAGTTTTCTTTCTTATTTTATTAATAACTCTTTTTGCCCTTTCTTTTTGTTTACATGGTGTTGTAAACCACCAATCTGTTTTAGTTATTATATGTGGATATAATTTATCTAAAAATGGTATTCCTAAAAGCATATCTTTTGATGTTAGTTCATAATTATAGCATATCTGTATTTTTACATTTTTAGCTTTATATGTAATTAAACTTCCTTCATTATTAAATCCTTTGACTACTATTGGTGTTTTTAATTTATCACATTTACTTTCTGTTAAACAGTTGTATCTAAATAAGTTTGCTTCTGCTCCTGTATCTATCATAGGTGTATAATACCTATTATAATATCCTTCTACTATTATTTTTACAAGTACATATATTTTCATATTATGTAAAAGATCTTTTTATGAATAATCTTTCTTTATTATATGTTATAGATAATTGTGTATGTTCTATATTATATGGTTTTACTTGTTCTAATCATTTTATTCCTAATATTATGTCTGCTTTTTGCATATCTTCATTTCAAATTCAATTTTTATTTTTCCAACTCCTATTATTATTTCCTTTTCAACTATATCTTTAATGTTTATTAGACTCCTTGGTAGATCTGGGCATATATTATTATTAGATTTTATTTCTTCACTTTTTACTAGATATTTTGCTATATAATTTTCTTTTTGTCCTGTATTTAAGAGTATTAAATATTCTTTTTTATTTATTATTCCTGTTATATAATATTGATTTAAATTAACTGTTGAAGTTGTTTCATAACTTGTTTTTTTTGACGAGCTTGATAATTCTGTTTTTTGATGAGCTATTCTTTTTGATGTACTTATTCTATCATTTATTATTTCTAAATCTTCTTCTATGTCTTTATTTTTGTAACTATAATCACTATTATCAATTGTTTTTACAAATTGTTCAAAAGACTTTCTATTTGTATTTTATTAATTTTATTTTTTCCTGTTATTTTATGTTTTGTTGTTAATACATATAGATATTTACATCTTGCTGTAAATATTTTACTTCCTGGGGTTAGTTCTATTCCTTATATTTTCCAATATAATACTAGTGATTTATTTATATTTTTATCTGTTATTGCTATTGAATAATTCACACTTATTATAAATTTAAATTTTTGGTATATTAAATTTCCTTTTATGACAATTATTATACTTTTTTCTACAGGTTTTATAATTCTATCATCTACTAAATATAATTCTATTGGTGTATCTATTCCTTCTCTAAAACATGATTTTATTAATATCTCTGTACCTCCAAGGTGTACATATTTTATTAGGTCTTTACTTTTTATATCATTTATTTCTTTATTAATTATTCTTTTTGCTACAATTGGTATACTAGCTCTACCTTTACATATCTATAGTCTATTACATGTTCCTTTTGGCTTACTACGTAGTATTCTTCCTTTTTTCTACTAAATATATTTTTTATTGTTGGTATTTTAAATATTTTTTCTACACTTAAGTCTAACTCTTTTCCTTTTATTTCGTCAAATATATTATTGTCAAATATTATTTTTGATCTGTTCCTTCTTTATTTAAATATTCTTCCTTTGTTATTATTTTTATAACTTCTTCAGTTATTTGTTTCATTTTTACATCTTCTTCAGTCATTTGATTCATCTAATTCACTATCTATTTCATTATCTGTTTCATTCTCCAAAATTTCATATATACTATCTTCACTTTCTAATTCATAATCTATATAATCTATCTGCATATATTCTGTATTTTCTATTTTTATTTCTGATATTTGTTTCTTTTTTAGGCTTTTTGGTAATTTACAATCTCTCGCTAAATGTCCTAGTTTTCCACAATTATAACAAGTACATTCTTTTATAGATTTCTTTTTCCTCTATGGTCTTTTATGTTTATAACTTTTTACATAATATCTCTTTCTTGGTTTCTTATACTTATATTTTGATTTCTTGTATTCCTTATATTTCTTATGTCTTTTTCTTTTCTTATAATATATTTCTTCACATCCAAATTGAGGTGCTATTTTATCTTTGCAACATGCTAAATTTCTTATTAATGTTTTTTTATTTTTATTTCTTCTCTATATTTTTCACATAGATTTTTATACCATTGTTGTAAAAATTTTATTCTTCCTCCTAGGGTATCTACTATTTTTGCTTCATCCCAACTCTTTATTATTTTAGAATTAAATGGTTCAGGCAATTTACTAAAATATAATCTTTTTATTTCTTTACTTTCTTCTATATTATATGTTCCTTTATAATAATATTCTTTAAATGCGCATGTATACTCATTTATATAACACATATTACATATTGCTAGTTTTAACATTAAATTTCTATTCGTATCTTTTTCTTTATTTTGTTCTGCTTCTTCTGTTGTCATACTGCTAAATTCATCTCTTATAGCTATTTCATATTTTTTCAATATTTCTGTTGGTAGTATTTAGTAGGTGTTGATGTTCCTTCTATTTTAGTATTAGATCTTAGTACTTTTTTACTTTCTTCGGCTAGGTTTAAAAACCATAATTTTACAGTTCCTATTAATGTCTTTTCTATATATTCTGGTGTGTTTGTTGTATCTATTTTGTTATCTAATAATTGTTTTGACATGTATCCTACCCATAGTTGTATTATTTTATTTGTGTCTATTACACAATCTAAATCTAAAAAGTTATAATTAAGTATTTGTTTTGGTGTCCATTTATTATATTCATCCTTTTAATTATATCTTTTAAACTTACTTTTGTAATTATATGATGGTTTTCTTATTTTTGATGTACTAGGTATTATATTTTTATCTAGAGTATTTACTTCTGTATTTATTAGTTCTAGATTTTCTTTATTAATTACTTCTTGTTTTTTTATTAATTTCTAGTTTTCCTATGTTTTCTAGAATTTCTGCATATGTTTCACTATCTTCCGAATCATAATTATCTGCTTCTTCAGCATCTATTGTATTTATTTCTAATTCACTGGTTTCTGGTTCTTTATTTTTTATTTCTATTTTTTCTTTAAATTGATTTATCTCGTTTAATAATTTTTGTTCTTTATCTTCTTCTTCTTTTTCTTTCTGTCTCTTTTCATATAAATCTTTTAGCATTTGTAGTTCTTTTTCTAATTCAGGAATCCTACTATTTTTAGTTTCTTCTATTTTTCGTATTTCTTCCGTGGTTTGTTGCTTTATTTTATCTATTTCCTTTTTTCTGTCTATATCTTCGTTTTCTCTTTCAATTCTTACCATGACTGCCAACTTATCTTCTAATTTTAATTCTTCTTTTTTCTAACATTAAATATAAATGTTCATTTAATCCTTCGTGATTTTCATATGTTTTTTCATCTATTATAAATTCTTCTTTGTTCATTTTATTTAAACGTATATAGGTTATGTTGATATATATATATATATTCTAGACTATCTGTTGTTGATTCTAAATTTGATATTTCTTCTTTTTGTGCATATATTGAATTTTTACTAACTCCAACAATTATGTTATACTGTAGTCTTTCTATCCTTATTTTTAATTCTTTACATTTTTTTAGATATTATTTCTTTTAATTCTTTATGTTTTTGTGGATTCATCTAAACAATATTTATAATATTTTGGTGGATATCTAAATCTAATTTTATCATAACTAATAAATTAATCAAATAAATCTAAATATATACTACTTTCGGTAACTTTAGATAACATAGGCTCTGATACCAATTGTAGGGGGGTGCAGATAACTTAGGTAACTTAAATAGATCCATTAGAGCCAAGGAGCTCAATTTCTAATGCACACAGAGTGGCTTATTGATGTCCTCACCTTTTCCCAAAGAATCAATTAGGAAATTTGATATAAAATTAGGTAAGAGGTTCAAGTCTTTAAAATAGTGAGATCGAAGCTTGCTCGTCATGTCCTCACTTCTTCTAAGTTTCATCTTGGAAGATTTGAATCTTCTGTCCCTTTTCTACTCATTGCATGTTAAATGAAAGTTGGGACAAAGATTTAAATCTTCTAAGTGGAAACATAAAAGGAAATGGTGGAGGCATCGTGCCATGACATTAAACTAAGCGCTTGATGGGAGGCACCCCATCACGCAACGAAAAGTGAACTGTATCCTTTTATTTATACATAATAGATTAGAATTTTATTTTTGTTTTCGTGCATGCATAATCCATGAAATATTGGTACTAGGAGGAATGTTGATTGAACTTGAAAAGAGAAATGTGTGAAATTGGCATGTTGGGATCAAACAGTGGAGTGCAGAAGACCATATTTTAGTCTTAGTTACCGTTATTGCGGTCTGTGTCTCCATGATCGTGGAGTCCATATGACCGCGATCACAGAACTAGGACTACGATCGCGGTCAAATCAGATTAAAAAGACCATCCGAATGCCATTTCCCACATGCCTCTTTTTCAAATTTACTCAAATTCTCTCCAAATTTTTACTTTGTGTTGAGTATCCAAGTGTCATATCAACCTATTTGCATCATCAATCTTGGTATGTGTCTTAATTTCCTCATTCTTAATGTTATTACATGCTTAGAACCTATAGTTTAGGGAAATGCCTGAAATACCATTTTTAATACTAAATGTATGTTTGATTGTGATTATTGTTGTGCTTAGCTGATGTAGTTTCTACACACACTATTGGGGAAGCCTTGAGTACCCAGAATTAGGCCTAAAAATGCTTAACAAGAAGTGTGCACCATGTGTTTGATTTAATACCCTAATGAGTTTAATTTGTATTCTTCTAAGTTTAGGGCCATGATCACACATTCAGGCTTAAATTCCTTGCTTATAATGATGATATGCCTAGTTTAAAAAAATAATTGGGGTTAAAATTTTTTTTAAGCATTGTGTAGAATTTATCGACTAAGGTCTCAATTACCGCATCGCAGTTGCGGTCAATGCTTCGCGATTGCCATACCTGAGAGCGGTGTCTGCAAGAACCAAAATTTTTGCACATCCATTTTTGCCCCCAAAACCTTTTATAACACAGCCCATGAGCTTATATGTTTGATCTAGCATGTTCTTGGTATGATAATGATGATGATGGTCTGAGTTGCATTGCTTATAGGTTCTAAACCTCAAAGATGGGAGATTTTGACAACACTAAATTCATGGCTGCCGATGCCAAGACCTCTACTTCGATGATCTGCCAAGGATGAAATTACTCTCAAAATGGGGTATTTGCCTTGATAAAGTAGAGAAGAAGCTCCCAATATTCCCTATCCGACTCAACGCTACCAGGTGGATGTGTTTTGCCTCGGACCCTTGTTATGCAAATGAGCATTGGATATGTGAGTTCTATGTGAACCTTAGCATAGTTTCTCACAAACCCAGTGATAAAAATTTGGGAAAATCCGATGAACTTCAGAGCGGAGTGGATTAATGAGGTATATGGGCTATTGAATACTGATATGGGGAAATTCTAAGCAAAAGGATGCGAGCCAGCAACCTGGGTAGAAAACATATTATGTATGGGCAAAAAAGTACACTGTTCCATCACTGAGAGAGATATTTTGAAGAGTGACTTCACAGCCGAAGCCAGGCTATGGATGAATATCATCTGCAGCAGAGTATTGCCGTGTACTCATATGACGATGGTTACAAACATGCGAGCTCGAATGGTGGATTGTAACCTATCTAGCATTTCTTTGAATATGGGTGAGATTATGATCTAAGAGTAGAGATACTTCAAGAATTAAGGAGGTATACTACTTCTTTTTCCATCCCTTAGCACTGAGCCTTGCAGGAGGGCAGAGGTAGAGAAGTATGTTGAAGATACCTGGGTACACCCAAGCCCCTGTATCTTCCTACTCAAATTTTATGGTGAGGGTTCCCCAGGTCAGAGCAAGAAAAGAAAGATGGAGTCAGCCAAGTCGACCCAGGAGGACACATATTCTTACAGACCCTTATCAGCCACTATATTTGATGACATTCTAGTTAGATACAGGTGGTAAGAGAGCTATTTTATAGACTTCCTCAGGGACCGGGAGATCTCTCCACTACCTATCATTTATTTGTAGCACAGTCAGATTATGAGAAGTACATGGTGGACCAATAATAGCAGGGTGCTACAGTATCCAATTTGGAGAGAGTATTTTTGGCCTTGGCTGCCTTTCCCAGGGACCTCAAGGAGTCGTATAAGAAGATGGTAAAGAGAGAGAAAAAAGAGATATATTCTTCAAGAAGCTACGGAAAGGGGTGAAGGGCATCTTCAAGGTGCTCAAACCCAACCATCGACTACCTTCACCAAGGTTGGATAGTGAGGATGAGGCTCTAACTGAGTGCTCTGCTGATGATGTTGAGGGTTATAGTGCAGAGTCAGTAAGAGAGGATAGCTCTTGATTCATATTCAGGGAGACCCCTTTCAGTCTTACTTGCTTGCACATGCAGTGAGGACACTACATTTTTTTTGTTGGGGGTGCCCCCGGATATGTATTGTTTTGGTGTTGTGTGCTAAATATTTCTCTTGATGTTGTTTTGGCATGACATTTTGGATACTATTTTTATTGTGTTTTTGGGGATGCTTCATTTTTGGGTACTTTGATAGTGCCCACGTTTTATGTATTATCATGTTTTTATTTTAGTTTTAGTTTTTATTTTTACTATGCTTTTATTTTGATTTTGATAATGCATGACAAACTTTGCCCTATAATAGATTAAGTAATGACATTCTTAAGGGTAAATCGTTATGTTTGGGTTTTGAATCAGAATTTTAAGTACCCATAGCATAAATGTCATGAATGCAAGGGAAGTCTGAGTACATGTGGCATTGTAAATTGTAAATTTAGGATCATGTTATACACCATTGGAGAAGTTTGAGGAGCCATATGGGTGGTTTACATGTCCAAATGGTGAGGCTAAGGCTTTGGTGGTAGCCATAATTTAGCAAACTGCATGTGGTGCTAACGCAAAACAAGAACCCTCTGTCAATTTTTTTTTGAAAAATCAAGGGCATGGACGTGAGCAATGTTGTAACAATACTTTTTATCTTTTTGTGGCTCCATGATTTTTTGACTTGTGAATAAAAGTAGATACTCCAAAATTGTCTCTAGCGGGAGGGACATTTGAGCTCCCTTAGTGAATTTTGCATGCCATGTATGGAGAGCTATTTTCATTCATCTCTTGTATACCTGTGTTATCTAAACCTTGCCTCATTAGTCTCTTAATGCTAATTTTAATTGTATTTAGTTGGAGGAATGATCATAGACCATCTTTGTGATTTTGGAAGCAACTTTATCCTAAAAAAAACTACCCAAGTATGAATGTAATCCCTAGTTATCTATTTTCAGCCTTTGGAACTTTCTTGACAAACACATTATAAGCCATGAACCATTTTTTTATCCCTCTTTTGAACCATACCCTCCTTGAACTTAAAAATGCAACCTGAGGCTAAAAACCTAAGTTGGGGGGTGGTGAAAGTTGATGCAAGTAAATTTGGGGCCACGAAGTTGTAGTGATATGCCTAAGTGCCTAAACTTTGAAACAAATAAATATAAAAGGAAAGAGTACAACAAAGGAATGCATTACATGAAAATAGCAAGAAAAAGAAATGGGTGAAAAAGAAAGCAAAAAGTAGGCATGATAAATGAGAGAAAACAAAGAAGAGTGGCCCATAGTCAAAAATATGGATTGAATATGGTGACGTGAACGTTCAAGGAAGGGTGTATCCAAGTTGTTCCCAAATGATAACCTATCCTAACCCAAACCTACGTGACAAGCTTAGAAATCCCTTTGAGATCTCCGATCATTTACTTTGTAGTGGCGATTGAAAAATATGGACATGCCTATGGTATGACACTTGTTGCATAGAGATTTCTTTTTTAAGGGAGAGAGTTTTTGTGCTTAAAATTCCTTGTTGCATATTTGGTAGCTTGGTGTGTGGAATATTTTTTCTTGTGAGGTTGGCATTGAAACAAGTTGAGGTAGGTAATTTTTTCACCTTCCGAGCAATGAGGCAAATGGAGTATAGCTTAGTTGTGTTCAAGAGGGAGTCACTTCTAGAGTATTGGTCTTTGTTTCTCAGTTTCTCTTTGAAGTCCTATGCATCCTTAGATAAGGCTTTTTATAATTAAGGGTGTAGTGAAACTAACCTAGCACATGTGCAATGACCTACTTGTGGTGTGACTAAATTTGAGGTCATTGTGATATTTAATGCATAAAGTTTGGGCATAGATGATTGCGTCTCATAGTAAGAGATAGTGTTGCTTGAGGACAAGCAATAGCTTTAAGTTAGGGGTGTTGATGAATGGTGATTTTACCACTCATTATCACTCAATATTTGTTCACATTACCTTGTTTTTAATGAATAAATGAGACATAAATGTACTAATATCTACTCTTTGCAGATATAGAGTTGAGGGTATAGAAAGATGTGGATTAGAGCTTAAAATGATCAAAAAGGGAGCAAGAAAGTGCAGTTGAAGATCTGGAGCAAAAGGGCCTTAGTTATCGCAATTGCGGTCTACTGACTGCGATCATGGAAGTCAAGCAAGGTCAATATACCACGGTTGTGTAAGTCTATCGTGGTCGTGGAGGCCACGGTCGCAGCCAAACTGGTGCGAGCGCGACTTAGCAAAAGAGTTCAGCCCAAGGGAAAATCTGGAAATACACGTGGCTTATCCCAATTTTGATAAAATGACTCAAACCCTAGAATTATTCATCATATTCCATATTACCCAATTTTTAGGTTTAACTCTTGAGTTCATAGCCTCCAAACTTGGAGAATAAAGTATAGTATAAATTTTGGGTGAAAAATACATTGGAGACCTTCTAAGAGGAATAATAGCTCACTTCCATTGTTGATTTGTGGGAGTGAAAAGTTTGAAATAACATTCACTTAAGCTTAAATAAATTATTTCAATAGATATTATAGGTCTATCTTTCCTTATTTATCTTATATATAGCTAGATCTCTCTCTTGGGGTTATGTGTGAATAGGGGTTAAAGTGTGTGGCTTGTTATTATTAGCCTCTATTTGGTAGTTCATACATATCGGTTTTATCATTGTTATGCAAACTTGGTTGAGATTTGTGGGTGAAAGCCTCAAATACTCGCATGGGTTTGATGAGTAAAAGCTCCAAACTCTAGAGAGCTCAAGGCCATCTTCAAAAGAAGAGTTTTGGGTGAACTTTAGGAATCCACATCATCTTTGAAAGAGGGATGTGGAGACCAAAGCAATGATAGACAATTATGTGTGAGTTTGCTAAATTTTCACTATCTTAGACATAAGGGTGATTGTGAAGTTAACTATACCATAGGTATTATCCTAGAAATAGGATGCCTAAATTGAGGTTTGTTTACCAATTATTGAACACATCCGTGAGGTATCCGAAAGAATCAATGGGTGAAAGTTTGGTGTTTTGTTGAAAGACTAGCATCAAAATCTTTAATCGAACCTACCCATATTTGATTTACTAAATTGATGTTGATTATTAACACCCACATATCATTCACTTAGTAATGTATAATCTCAAGATCCATGGCTAATTGTTAAAACTCTAATTATTCATAGCCCTAAATTTACTCTAGAAAAACAAAAAAAAAGAACATTAGTGTTGATACTTGTCTCCCCCATTTTTTTTATATTTTTGTACTATTAGTTTGAATTTAACTTGTATCTATTATTTTGAATCAACTTGATTGCCACTTATATTGTTCCTCATGGATTCAACCCCGACTCCTAACTTGGGTACATATATTGACGACGATCACCTTGTACTTCAATTGACTTGTAAGTCGAGCGTTATCAATTGTATTTTATGATCATTCAATACTGGTATGTTAGAACACCCGATACCTATGTGTTTATATGATTTCAGATTTTCAAGAAATAAGTCAGTTAAGCCATAAACCTTATTATTATATTCAGATAATTATGATTATGATGAGTACTATCAGAAATAACATTCAGTTGAATTTAGTTCAGTTCAATACAAGTATTAGTTCAGTTTGGAGTAGGATTTAGCACTGAGCAAAAGCAGTGATAGCGGCTCCCCCATTAGTTTCGGCAGAGTCATTAGTATCATTCCCTGAGTTCCAAAAATACATGGTGAATATAGGTTATAAGGGGTCACCCATTAGTTTAATTCCTCTCAGGGGTCACCTATTAGTTTAGGATTGACACCCTGGTCCTTTGGGATAACAAATTAGTGGATCCACATAGCCAGAGTTAGTACCGTGGAATGGTACTGACACCCTTCTAATTGGGGTTATAGGTTAGACCTCGATTAGATCAGATTTGGGCATGTCGGTTACATGATAACTCCCACAGTCTCAGTATAGTATTTAGTATATTTCAGTTCAGGTTATCTTGACCAATTGTACAGATTTTTGATTATTCAGTTATACAGAATTTAGTCTTTTAGATTTCAAATTATATTAGAAACATGTTTATGCTTGGTCTTGCATTCTTAGATATTACATGTTCATGCATTCATGCTCAGTTACCTCATGTATTTTAGTCAGTCCTTATCTCGCATACCGGTATATTCAAAGTACTGACCATAGACTTTTATTTGTGCTATATTGACTTATAACATAGGTTTGGATGCTTAATTTCCCGACTATTCTTAGACAGCTCAGCATTACCCAGTATTAGTAGTGGTGAGTTCTCATCCATCGAGGACATGATATCCTTTTATGGTTATTCCAGTATTCCTTTGTGTTCAGTCAGTATAAGTTGTTTGGGGGTTTATCACATCAACTTGTCATGATGTCTAGAGAATTTTAGATAGAAAGTCAATTGGACAGCTAGACAGTCATTCTATTTTCAGTATTATCAGTTCTTTCAGACAGACAGTTTAGTTTCTAATATTCTTATCAAATATTTTAGACTTATTTTTGTTATGTATTTCAGTATTCAGATTTACAGTATCTTAGTAATTATCTTCCGCCCATTCATTATATTACTATTTTATATAGTGCTTACAACAAGTAACAAATCATGGGCTAGCTTGTGGTCACTTGTGGTCATAAGCACCGTTATCACAACTAAGGGGGAGCCTCAGGTTGTGAAAAAACTTGGTATCAGAGCCTAAGGTTTTATGGTGTCCTAGGGATTCTGAAAGCCGCGTTGAGTAGAGTTTTATGCATGGATATGAAGAGCACCACATTAATGGACAAGAGACTATGAGATGTTTTAGGAAAGTTTCCCTTCTTTCAATATGCGTGTAGTGTGAAAGAGCATGAGCTCTATTTAAATTCCTTTTTCTAACCCATCATTCATTTCATTATAGAAAATACCTTCCAAAAGAAAAATGGAAGAAGGAATGGGGATTAGCCTACACCACTACCTATTCAGGAAGATCCCCTAACTGAACATGTCTCTCACACCAAATTTAGGGCCACTTTCACAAACCTATCCTATTCCGTAGTTACTCAGAACAACCAACATACTGTTTCCCCAACCAATCCATTGACAAATACAACTGTAGTTAGGATTCTAGATTTTACTTGGATGAATCCCTCTTTATTTTTAAGATCCAAGTCTGAGGATGATTCGCATGAGTTTCTAGATATGGTGAAGAATATGACAAATATCATGGGCGTCACTTTAAGTGAGAGTGCAGAGTTGGATGCATATCAGTTGCAGGATTTAGCTCACACCTGGTTTAAGCAGTGGAAGGAGGACTGAGATGCTGATACATGGCCTGTAGAGTGGGAAGAGTTTGCCATAACTTTCTTAGACAGGTTCTTCCCCCACAGTTGAGGAAAGCTAAGGTTTAGGAGTTCATCAATTTGAAGTAAGGTAATATGAGCTTGAAGGAGTACTCGCTCAAGTTTATACAGTTGGCGATTTATGCTCCTACTATAGTAGTGGATAATAGGTCTAGAATGAGTAAGTTTGTGTCTAGTGTATCTGATAGTGTGGTAAAGGAGTATAGGATCGCCATGTTGATTAAGGATATGGACCTATCTAGACTTATAGTTCATGCTCCACAGATTAAGAAAGACAAGCTTAAGAAGAAAGAGAAAGAGAACAGATGGCCAGAATAGGTAGTTTCAACTTCTCTTAACCAAGGTCAGAAGGTGGTAACCATTCTTAGTTCTGTCAAAAATTTTCATCCTTATCTCCATCTTCAGCTAGAGCGCTAGTGCTTAAGTTCAGGAAAAACAGTCAGAATAGAGCACCAGGCTCTAAGCACAGGGTAGTATGAATAATGGTCATACAAATCCGCTTTGCAGAAAATGTGGTAGGAACCATCAGGATGAGTGTAGAGTGGGTAGTGATGTATGTTTTGGATATGTCAAGCTAGGCCACAGGATCCGGGAGTGTTCGATGGTTTCTTAGAGGGGTAAAAGTGATCGCTAGCAGGGCTAGTCTTATTCTTCAGCAGCACCGGCAGGTCGCCAGACTCAGCAAGGTTCCATGTCCACTGCTACAAGTGGGTAGCACCAGAACAGGTTGTATTCTCTCCAGACTCGACATAATAAGAAAAGTTCTCCTAACATGGTTATGGGCACGTTACAGGTCTTACATCTTCATGCTTATGTTTTATAAGACCCCGGAACTTGACTTTATTTTGTGACTCTTTATATAGCCATCAATTTTGGTGTCAGTCCCAAAATTATAGCAGAGCCTTTCTCAGTGTCTACCCCAGTGGGTAAATCTATTATAGCCAAATGAATATACAAAAATTGGTCGATTATAGTATCTCAAAGATTCACCTCAGTTAATCTTATGGAGTTAGAGATAACTAATTTTGATGTCATTCTTAGCATGGATTGGTGAAACACCTAGAATTTAATCCATTAAAAAAATACCCCATTGTATGTCACTGGGGTGGGTATGACTAGGGTTAAGAGTCGTGCCCCTTGGATATGATTTATATCCTTTTTCTGCTCCCCTCTCGTATCTTAGGTAGTGTGGTAAGGGTTACTCACTATACTAGGTACGAGTGACCGCCTCTTCAATCGTACCCTAAGTATACGGGTCATACCCAACATGATTGTATAGAAGAAAATCCTATCTTGAGTGGACTTTTTTGGATACGGGTGGTGTATATGAGTTAGGGGTTGAGTCGTACCCCTTGTATATGACTCAAGGGTATGTGATCATACCCTTAATAGTGTAGGTGACCTAGAAGAAGCCTAGGGTATGATTCAGGGTGCCACTCGTATGGGAAGGTGGTTCCTAGTGCCCAAGAGAAAGTTCATTTCATATCTTAAAGCCCAAAAGTTGATTTCAAAGGGGTGTTTGTATCATTTGGTCTGAGCTAAGGTTTCTAAGTCAAAAGAGCCTTCCCTAGAAACCATTCCCGTGGTAAATGAGTTTTCCGTGGTGTTTTTTGATAATCTTCTTGGCGTCCTCCCTATAGGAAAATTGATTTTGGGATTGATCTTATTCCAAAACCTAATCAGATTTCTATACCTCCTAATAGAATGGCTCCGGCAGAGATAAAAGAACTTAAGGAACAATTGAAAGGCCTCTTAAATAAAGGTTTTATCTACCCTAGTGTGTCTCCGTGGGGTGTTCCCATGTTGTTCGTGCGCAAGAAGGATGGTTTCCTTTGTATATGAATTGATTATTGTTAGTTGAACAAAGTGACCGTAAAGAATAAATATCCTCTTCCTAGGATAGATGATTTATTCGATCAACTTCAGAGTGCAAAGTATTTCTCTAAGAATGATCTTAGATCGGGTTATCATCAGCTTAATATTAGGGATGTGGTTATCCCTAAGACGACCTTTAAAACCCGACATGGTCACTATAAGTTATTTTTCATGTATTTTGGTTTGAATAATTCCCTAATGACATTCATGGATTTGATGAATAGGGTGTTCAATTCATTATTGGACATTTTTGTCACTGTCTTCAATGATGATAACTTAGTCTATTCTAAGAGTAAGATGGATCATGTTGATCACCTCTATTCTGTGTTGTAAACTATGAAGGATCATCGTTTGTATGCCAAGTTCTCCAAGTGTAAGTTTTTGTTAAAAGGATTGCTTTTCTTGGTCATATTATCTCTAGTAAAGGGATCATGGTAGATCACCAAAAAATTATGGTGGTTAAGAAGTGGCCTAGACCAATGACACCAATCGATACTCGGAGCTTCTTGGGTCAAACAGGTTACTATAGAAGATTTGTGGAGAGTTTCTCTACTATAGCTACACCATTGACCAAGCTGACCTGAAAGAAGGTCAAGTTATTGTGGTACAATGCGTGTAAGCATCGTTTTGAAAAGTTGAAAGATAAGTTGACTTTGGCTCCAATTTTGACATTGCCCGAAGGTAGTAATGGTTTTGTGGTATATTATGCCACTTCTCATATCGGTATCGAGTACGTGTTGATGCAATGTAGTAGGGTGGTGGCTTATGTTTTTAGGCAATTGAAATTTTATGAGAAGAACTACCCTACTCATGACCTAGAGTTATTAGCCATGGTTTTTGCATTAAAGATTTGGCGGCATTATCTTTATGGGGTTTATGTTGATATCTTTTTCGATCATAAGAGTCTCTAATATGTGTTTACCCCAAAGGATTTAAATCTCTGGCAAAGAAAATGGCTTGAGTTGTTGAAACACAATGATAAGAGTCTTCATTACCATCCCAGTAAGGCAAATATAGTCGTCGATGCTCTTAGTAGATTGTCCATGGGAAGTTTGGCCCATTTAGATGAGGATAAACGGGAATTAGTAAAGGACATTCTTCGTTTGGCTAATCTTAGAGTTCAACTTGTGAACTCATTGGATGGTGGTGTATTCGTGCTTCCGGTATCTCAGTCGTTTTATGTTGTTGAGATAAAGGAGAAGCAATCTTTGGAACCTGACTTGATGAAAACCAAGAGTAATGTGGGTCAACATAAAGTTGCATACTTTGTGATTGGTGGTGATGGTATCTTGAGATACTAAGGTAGGATATATGTTCCCGACGTCTATGTATTGGGGGAAAGGGTCATGGATAAGGCTCTTGGATTCCATTATGCAGTTAATCCTGGTTCCACCAAGATGGAGTATTCTATTGGTGTAGCAATATGAAACGTGATGTGGCTGGCTATGTGGCCAAGTGTTTGGAGTGTCAACAAGTTAAAGTTAAGCACATAAAGCCCGGTGGGTTATATCAAGAAAATGTGTTGCCCGAATGGAAGTGGGAGGCAATTAATATAGATTTCATTACCGGTCTTCCTAAATCTCAGAATCAATATAATTCTATTTGGTTCATTGTTGATAGAATAACCAAGTCCACTCACTTCTTGCCCGTGAAGACTAATTACTTGGCAAAAGATTATACTAAGTTGAATCTTACAGAGATTGTGAGGTAAAATGGTGCTCTGGTTTATATTATCTAGGATCATGGTCCTCTATTTTTATCCCACTTTTGGAAGTTCTTCTAAAAGGGTTTGGTTACTAGAGTATGACTTAGTGCCGCTTTCCACCCACAAATAGATAGGCAAGTAAAATGGACTATCCAAATATCGGATGATATAATCCAGGCTTGTGTGATTAATTAAGGTGGTAGTTGGTATGAAAACTCGCCTTTGATTGAGTTCTTCTATAATAATAGTTATCACTCTAGTATTAGCATGGCCTCTTTTGAGGTAATGTATAGTAGGATATGTCGATTTCCAATTGGGTGGTATGAATTTGGCAAGGGTAAGTTGCTTGACCCTAATTTAGTTCACCAACTTTAGAAAAGGTGGAGGTTATTCGTGATAGGTTGAAAACTGCTCAAAGTTGTAAAAGGTCCTATGCGGATGTGAGGCGTAGGGACTTACAGTTTAGTGTTGGCGATCAGGTATTCTTGAAAGTGTCTCCCATGAAGGGAGTGATGTAATTTGGTAAAAATAGAAAGCTTAGTCCCTGATATGTGGTCCCCTACTTGGTGGTGAAGAAGGTTGGCAATGTTGCCTATAAGTTGGAGTTTCCTTCTAGTATGAACTTCATTCACCCGATTTTCCATGTCTCTATGTTGCAGAAATGTGAGGGTGACCCATCGTTGATTATTCTCTTTAGAGATATTTATATCTCAGACTCTTTGTCCTATGAGACGATCTCGGTGAGGATCTTAGATCGGCATGTTCGTAGGTTGCGAACAAAAGAAGTGGCTTTAGTGAGGGTTCTATGGAGGAATCAAATGTCCGAGGAAGCTACGTGGGAAGCAAAAGAGGACATGAAGTCTAAGTATCCACATTAATTTCCAATCTCAAAAACTTAGGATGAAGGTATATCTTGATCTCCTCTCTTTGTTATATATCTTTAATGGATAATAGGTTGAAGTCCCCAATGTTTGAAATTGTGTTATCCCTTGATAGGCCATGAGTTCAAGTCCCTAGTTCTTTGAAATTATGTATGTCTTGTTGTGATTAGTTTATGTCCCTAATATCTTCATTGATGATATCTTAGTCTATTTTGAGAGTGAGGAAAATCATGTCGATCACCTTCACGCCATGTTGTAAACTTTGAAAGATCATCGTTTATATGCCAAGTTCTCCAAGTGTGAGTTTTGGTTGAACGCCGTAGATTTTGTTGGTCATACTATCTCTAGTGAAGGGATCATGGTAGATCCCCAAAAAGTTGTGGAGGTGAAGAAGTGGCCTAGACCTACGACTCCAACCGATATTCAAAGCTTTTTGTGTCTAGACGGTTACTATAGAAGATTTATGGAGAGTTTCTCTACTATAGCTGCCTCATTGGCCTAGTTGACCCAAAAAAAGGTCAAGTTCTTATAGTTCGATGCATATGAGGGCAGTTTTGAGAAGTTGAAAGATAAGTTGACTTTGGCTACAGTTTTGACCTTGCCCCGAGGGTAGTGCTGGTTTTGTGGTATATTGTGATGCTTCTCATGTCGTTCTCAGGTGCGTGTTCATGCAATATGGTATGGTGGTGGCCTGTTCTTCTAGGCAATTGAAAGTTCATGAGAAGAATTTCCCTATTCATGACCTAGAGTTGTTAGCCATGGTTTTTGCATTAAAGATTTGGCGGCATTATCTCTATGGGGTTCATGTCGATATTTTTTCCTATCATAAGAGTCTCCAATATGTGTTTAACCAAAATGAGTTAAATCTCCAGCAAAAAAGGTGGCTTATGTTTTTGAAAGACTATGATATGAGTCTTCATTACCATCCCGATAAGGAAAATATAGTCGCCAATGCTCCTAGTAGATTGTCCATGAGAAGTTGTCCCATTTAGATGAGGATAAGCAGTAATTAGTGAAGAATGTTTACCGTTTGTCTAATCTTGGAGTTTGACTTGCAGACTCCAAGGATGGTGGTGTATTTGTGCTTGTGGTATCTTAGTCGTCTCTTATTGTTGAGATAAAAGAGAAGCAATCTTTGGAACCTGACTTGATGAAGATCAAGAATAACGTGGGTCAACACAAAGTTGTGGACTTTGTAATTGGTGGTGATGGTATCTTGAGATACCAAGGTAGGCTATGTATTTCCAACATTGATGGATTGAGGGAAAGAATCATGGCTGAGGCTCATGGATCCCGTTATTCCTTTCATCCTGGTTCCACCAAGATGTATCATGACCTTAGAGAATTCTATTAGTGGAGAAATATAATATATGATATGGCTGGCTATGTGGCCAAGTGTTTGGTGTGTCAACAAGTGAAAGTTGAGAACATAAGGCCTGGTAGGTTATACCAAGAAATTGTGTTTCTTGAATAGAAGTGGGAGGCAATTAATATGGATTTCGTTACCGGTCTTTCTAAATCTCGGAATCAATATAATTCTATTTGGATCATTGTTGATAGAATGACCAATTCCACTCACTTCTTGCCCGTGAGGACTAATTACTCGATGAAAGATTATGCTAAGTTCTATCTTGCGGCAATTGTGAGGTTGCACGGTTCTATGGTTTCTATTATTTTGGATCTTGGTCCTTCATTTTCATCCCACTTTTATAATTCATTCCAAAAGGGTTTGGGTACTAGAGTATGCCTTAGTACAACTTTCCACTTGTAAATGGATGGGTATGCGAAAAGGACTATAAAAATATTGGAAGATATCTTGCGGGCTTATGTGATTGATTATGGTGGTAATTGGTACGATTAATTGCCTTTGATTAAGTTTGCCTATAATAATAGTTACAACTCAAGTATTGGCATGGCCTCTTTTGAGGCATTGTATGGTAAGAGATGTCGATCTCCTATTGGGTGGTTCAAAGTTAGTGAGGGTAATTTTCTTGGCCCCTATTTACTTCACCAAGACTTAGAAAAGGTGAAGGTGATTCTTGATAGGTTGAAAACTGCTCAAAGTCTCCAAATGTCCTATGCGGATGTGAGGCGTAGGGACTTAGAGTTTAGTGTTGGCTATTGGGTATTCTTTAAAGTGTCTCCCATGAAGGGAGTGATATGATTTGGTAAAAAGGGGAAGCTTAGTCCCTGATATGTTGGCCCCTACTTGGTGGTGAAGAGAGTTGGGAATGTTTCCTATGATTTGGAATTTCCTTCTAGTATGAAATCCATTCACCTGGTTTTCTATGTCTCTATGTTACAAAAATGTGTGGGTGATCCATTGTTGGTTATTCCCTTGAGGGATGTTGATATCTAGAACTCCTTGTCCTCTGAGAAGATCTCGGTGAGGATCTTGGATCGGCAAGTTCGTTGGTTGCAAATGAAAGAAGTGGCTTTAGTGAAGGTTCTATGGAGGAACCAAAATTTTGAGGAAGCTACATGAGAAGTGGAAGAGGACATAAAGTCCAAGCATCCACATTTGTTTCCTATCCCGAAAACTTGGGATGGAGGTATGTGTTGATCTGTTTGCTTTGATTTATGTCTTTTATGGACAATGGGTTGAAGTCCCCAATGTTTGAAATTGAGTTATTCCTTGATAGGCCATGGGTTCAAGTCCTTAGTGCTTTGGAATTATGTGTGTCTTGTTATGATTGGTTTAAGTCCCTATTATCTTAAGTTGATTCATGTCATTGGTAAAATGATGGGTTCGAGTCCCTAATCCTTGAATTGAGTAAGTATCTTTGATAAGTTGATGGTCTAAAGTCCCTAAGTTGTGAATTGGGTAGGTGTTGATAATTAAGGGGTTTAAGTCCCTAATCTTTGAAATGAACAAGGGTCTTTGACAAATAATGGGTTTGAGTCCCAAAGATGAAGAGAATGACTGATTGATAATGAGCATGAGGTGTGTGATATCCTTTTTGTATGCTTGTCATAAATTGTTTGAAGGTTATTTTGATGTGTGATGATATATTAGCTTGTGTTTATACTTATCTCACCACTCAGTTGAGGACGAATGATCCAAGTGGGAGAGAATTGAAACTCCTAGAGTTTGAACCACTAAAAGAAATTCTCCATTTGATGTCACTGGGGTGGGTATGACTAGGGGCATGAGTCGTACCCCTTAGATACAAGTCATATCCTCTATCCCCTCACCTATCATATCCTAGGTAGTTTGGTGAGGGTTACTCACTATCCTAGGTACGAATGACAACCTCCTCAATCGTACCCTATGTATACGAGTCGTACCCAACATGATCGTATAGAGGGAATTCCTAGCTTGAGTGGACTGTTTTGGGTACGGGTGGTGTATACAAGTTTGGGGTTGGGTCGTACCCTTTGGATATAACACAAGGGACTGTGATCATACCCTTAACAGTGTAGGTGACCTAGGAAAATCCTAGGGTATGAGTTAGGGTACCACTCATACCCCAGGGTATGGTTCATATTGTGGAGTTGTACCCCTGCACAGATTCATTTTATAGATTTTACCTAAGAGCCTTGTGGTCCTTTCCTACACCCTAAACTCTAATTCCCTTCACTATATAAGTGTTTATGGACTCCTTAAATACATTTTGAGCAGATCAAACATTCAAAACACTCTCTCAAACTCATCTTTGAAGAATTGGAGGCTAGGGTTTTAAGGGTGATCTTCAAGAGGCAAAGTGAAGTCAAGACTCTTGGAGAATCAAGTTGTCTAAGACATGTAACTCTTCCCCTTGTTAAATAACTCTAAGCCCATGTATTTTACACTTAGATTAGTAAGTGTACATGGTGATTTTGAAATCAAATGAAAAGGGTTTTGTTACCTAATAATGAATAACATTGATTCTTGCTTAGACTTATGTTTATACATGTCATTTATGGTGATTTGAATTTGTGGGTTCTTGTTGTATGTGGTTTAACATTAGGGTCTTGAGTAACCCTAATCTTTATGATTTCTACCATGAAAATAGCCTTGTTAAAGGTGTGCACATAATGTGTTTGTGAAAATGACTACGTGAACTGTCTAGTCACATGTGGTGATGTGTTCAACTAGGGCAATGGCTCAATAAGTATGAATGATTGATAAATGATGTTGTAAAAGTATTGTGAGACATGTATTTTGAAATGATGACCTTGTCGAGTTAATGACTAATAAGGGGTTGAAGTCCCTCAATATAGAGATAAACTTGAATTGTGTGTTGAGCTAAAGTATGGTGAGAATGTGGTATGGGATTGTTAATGAAATATGAATAGTTTATAAGGGTCTTGATGACCATAACTTTAATTGTAAGATGAATTGAATGAAGGCGATGGCCTATTGAAATATTTGAGCAATGAAGGCTCCCATAAGGACCATGGGGTCATGTATAGTGTTGAATTAGTTAAATGGTTAAAGTCCTTAAGTGTTGTATGGAATGGATGTTGATGCATGGGAAAAGGTTTAAAGTCCCAATGTAAACTAACGATAGGTGTGATGGCTTGAGATTGAAGTCCCTTGCCTTACAAAATGGCTTGAGGTTGAAGTCCCCTGCCTTTAGAAATGGCTTGAGGTTGAAGTCCCTTCCCTTATGAAATGGCTTGAGGTTAAAGTCCTTTACCTAATGAAATTGCTTGAGGTTAAAGTCCCTTGCATAAAGAGATCTCTTAAGGTTAATGTACCTTGCCGAATAAAATAGCTTATGGTTTGAGACCCATGGCATGAGGTTAGAGTCCCTTGTCTAAGGAATGGGCATGAGGTTGGAGTCCCTTGCCTAAATGAATGTGTGTGGGGTTAGAGTACCTTGTTTGAATGATTATGTATGTGGTCAAAGTCCTTGACTAATGAATGTGTGAGCATAGTTAAAGTCCTTTGTCTAATGGTATGTTATTATGGTTAAAGTCCTATGCAAAATAGAATTGTTCAAAGTAAGTGTCAAAGGTCGGAGTCCTCCACTTCATGTCTAATGAATGAATGTTCAGAAATGTTATTGAGCCTTGATTTCTTGATTAGCATGTGATATACCTACATGTAAGGATAAGTGTGTGGATATGATTGAATATGATATATTGGCTTGTTATTGAATAATGATCCTATTTTATCCTTATCCTTAAGTTATATGCTAGAGCTCCAACCTCTAACTATCTCCGGATGCTATATCCCCATGCAACATAGGGGGAAGAGCACTATCTTCTCTTCTTGCTCAGTGATTAGGTGATTGAAGCGGTTTGTGCATTGACCTTGGAGTGGTGAGCTTCCTTATTTTGGAAAACATTCATTCTTGGTCGTTTGTTTGTTGGCTTAGTCCCAACATATATATTTCTAAACATCAGTTTGTATAGAGATTTTGTGGATGACTGTGGACTTGGGAAATATTTGCTAGTGTGTTGATATTTGTGGAATTGTTAGAAATTGTTAAGTTACGACTTCTAGTATTATTTTTGCTATATTTCCAAGATAGACCTCAAATCTGACTATCATCAGCTTAGAGTCAGAGAATGTGACATTCCAAATACAACCTTCAGAACTCGATATGGTCACTTTAAATTCTTAGCTATGTCTTTTGGACTAACGAATTCCCTTGCATCTTTCATGGACTTGATGAACAGGGTGTTCAAGCAGTACTTGGACATGTTTTTCATAGTCTTCATTGATGACATCCTTGTCTATTCCCATAATGAGAATGATCATGCAAATCCTCTAAGGGTCGTGTTGTAGATACTTAGAGATCATCAGTTATTCACTGATTTCAATAAGTGCAAATTTTAGCTAAGATCAGTAGCTTTCCTTGGCCATATAGTTTTTAGTAATGGCATACGAGTTGCTCCTTAAAAAATCGAGGCAGTGGGAAACTAGCCTAGACCCATATCTCCACCAGATATCATGATTTTCTAGGGTTTTGCTATCTATTAAAAGCGGTTTGTTGAAGGGTTCTCTTTTACTTCTTTCCCCATGTCCTGATTGTCTCTGAAGAAGGTCAAATTTCAGTTGTCAAATTCTTGAGAGAAGAGTTTTCAGGAGTTGAAGACTCGACTCACCTCCACCCCAGTTTGTCTTTGCCAGATGGTTAAGATGGATTTGTAATTTACTGTGATAATTCAAGAGTTGGTCTTGGTTGTTTTTTGTTGTAGAGAGGTAAGGTCATAGACTATGCCTCTAGACAACTTAAACCCAATGAAAAGAATTATCTGACCTATGATCTTGAGTTGGCAACTGTTGTCTTCGCATTAAAGGTTTGGAGGCACTATCTGTATGGGGTTCATGTTGATGTGTTCACGAATCACAATAGTATATAGTACGTGTTCATGCAGAAAGACCTAAATCTTTGACATAGAAGATGGCTTGAGTTGTTGAAAGATTATGGTATGAGTGTCTTATATCATCCAGGCAAGGTCAATGTGGTAGCAGTTTCCCTTAGTAGGTTGTCTATGGGTAGTTTTGCCCATGTAGAGAATGATGAGAAAGATTTAGTCCTTGAGGTTCATCAGCTTGCTAGATTAGGTATTCGGTTGGTTGATTCATCTAAAGGTAGTACATAGGTTTTGAATGGTTCGAAATCTTCTTTGGTTGCCGAAGTAAAAGAAAAGCAAGATAGGGATCCTAGTTTGGTTAAGTTGAAGGAGGCAGTTAGAGATCAGAAAGTAGATGTTTTCTCCTAAGGGGGAGATGATTTTCTTCGTTGTCAAAATAGATTATGTGTTTCATGTGTTGATGGTTTGATACAATGAATTTTAAAATAAGCATATGGTGCGCAGTACTCTATCCACCCTGATGCTACTAAGATATACCGTGAATTGCGGGAAATCTATTGGTGGAGTGGTATGAAGAAAGATATTGCAGAGTTTGTGGCTAAGTGTTTGAATTGTCAGCAGGTCAAGGTTGAGCACCAAAGGCCTAGTGATACACTGGCGGAGTTTAGCATCCCCACTTGGAAGTGAGAAATGGTGAACATGTATTTTATGATAGGGTTCCCACGTACGCATCGTCAACATGATTCAATATTGTTCGTTATGGATAGAATGACCAAATCAACACATTTCTTGCCAATTCTTACCTCATATACAACTGAGGATTATGCTAGAATCTATCTTAAAGAGTTGGTTAAGTTGCACGAGATTCTGTTGTCTATCATTTCAGATAGAGGTACTCAGTTTACCTCTCACTTTTGGAAGACTTTTCAAAAGGGTATTGGTACCCAAGTTCATCTCAGTACAACTTTTTATCCTTAGATAGATGGTCAGGTAGAGAGGACCATTTAGACTTTAGAAGACATGTTGAGGTCCTGTGTTATTGACTTTAAAGGTAGTTGGGATGCCCACTTAACTTTGATTAAGTTTGCATACAATAATAGTTATCACTCTAGTATTTAGATGGCTTCGTTTCAGGCTCTCTATGGAAGGAGATATAGATCTCCTATTGGTTGGTTTGAAGTAGGTGAGGCTACTTTGATAGGGCCAGATTCAACATTCAAAGCGATGGACAAAGTTCAGTTGATTTGAGAGAGGTTATAGATAGCCTAAAGTCATCAGAAATCTTACGCGAAAATACGGAGAAAGGATCTTGAGTTTGATGTTGGTGACTTGGTCTATTTGAAAAATTCACATATGAAGGGAGTGAAGAGATTTGACAAAAAAGGGAAACTCAATTCCCTCTATATTAACCCATATAGAATCTTAAACCATTTTGGGAAGGTAGCTTATAAGTTTGAGTTGCCTACAAATTTGGCATCAGTACATCCGGTGTTCCATGTTTCTTTGTTAAAGAAATGCATTGAGGATTCATATGTTGTTGTTCCTTTAGAAAGTATGGATGTTCAAGATAATATTTCCTAGGAAGATTCCAGTTGAGATCCTTGATCATTAGATTTGTAGGCTAAGTAATAAAGAAGTTTCCTTGGTTAAAGTTCTATGGAAAAATCAGTTTGTTAAGGAAGCTACTTGGGAAGCAGAGGAAGATATACAAAACAAGTACCCTCATCTTTTATCTGCAAACTCATATTCATCTTAAGTTAATGATCTTTCTTAGATTGACTCTTTTCCATTCTCTGTTTCAGCTATGTAACCATTCTCATGTCATTGCATGCATTCACAAAATCAGTTCAGTTCATGTATCATGCTTTAGACTTAGTTATGTAATCACGTTCCAAGTCATGCAAGTTCAGTATACGATCTCAGTTGTATTAGTGTTCTCAGTCTAATTAGACTCATTCAAGGACGAATGTTCCCAAGGGGGAGATATTGTAATACCCCGTAAGATCCTAAATTCGGTTCAGTTGTAGTTGCATGCTTAAGGGGTCCAAGGCTTGAAATTTTCACTAAGCGTTAAGGACTTAGTCATTTTCAAGGCCCCTAAACTTCACGGATTTTTATTTTGGCTTTCCCGAACCCGAGACATTGGTTTTTGAGTTAAAACATGATTAGGGGTGTTAAAGGTGTGATTCAGGGGGAGTTTTGAGATTTTCGAAGGGGATTCAGGTTGTGTTTGGATTGCGGATTGGGAGAATTTTTAGGGGAATTATGCCACTTTCTCTCAAAATTACCCTCAAGAAACCCTCCTCCTTTCCCAAGAACAACATCCAAGCCCCTTTCTCAAGAAATCAAAAGTTCAAGCTTCCAAGTTCAAGAAACCCTCAAGAAATCTTAAAGAGACTATCTATTGAGGTATATGGGTGTTCATCAATAGTTCCCTTTTACTCATTGATCCCAAAAACCTTATTTTTAACTTGAGAGTATTAGTCTTATTCTACTTCACGAAATTAATCCATGAATCCCTTACCAAATCAATTAAAAGTCAGGTTTTACAAGTGAATTAAGCTATTTCATGTTTTGAGTTGCAAGATTTTATTCCATGTTCCATTGTTTTCATGTTAAATCCCCATGTTATGAATTTATCCATGAAATCATGTTTTTTTCTCATGCCTAATCCATTTCCATGTTCAAATTCACGCTTCTCACTTATTGGGTGAAATGTTTATGTCTTGAATCTTTGAACCATGATTCCATACTATAGATTTAATCTTGATATTGTATTTTATGACCATTCAGTGCTGGCGGATTATGAACACCCGATACCTATGTATTTTACGTGATTTTGGATTTTCAAGTAACATGTTAGTTAAGAAATGTACCTTAATTGTTATACTCAAATGATTATGATCATGATGAGCACTATCAGAAATAACATTCAATTGAATTTAGTTCAGTTTAGTTGGGAGTAGGATTTATCACCGAGCATTAGTAGCATTCCCTGAGTTCCTGAACTACGTAGCCAACGTAGGTTATGAGTGGTCATCCATCAGCTTTGTCTTGACTTCCTCTCAGGGGTCACCTATCAGGTAAGGCTTGACACCCAGTCCTTTGGGACAACAGATTATTGGATCCACACAACCAGTGTTAGTACCCGTGGCACAATACTAACACCCTTCAAACTGGGGTTACAGGTTTGACCCCAATTAGGTCAAATTGGGGAATGTCGATTACATAATACCTCCTATAGTCTTAGTACGATATTCATCGTATTTTAGTTCAGGTTTGCTTGACCAAGTGTACAGATTTTCAGTTATTCAGTTTTTTAGAATTTAGTCTTTCAGATTTCAGTTTATATCAGAAACATGTTTATACTTGGTCTTGCATTCTCAGATATTACATGTTGGTGCATTCATTCTCAGTTACCTCACTCATTTCAGTCAGTCCTTCTCTCACATACCAATCATTCAATGTACTGACCATATACTTTTATTTGCACTATGTTGTATTATAACATAGGTTTGGCTGCTCAGTTTCTCGACCGTTCTTAGATAGCTCAGTGTTACCCAGCAACAATAGTGGTGAGTCCTCATCCATTGAGGACACGATATGCTTTTATGGTTATTCCAATATTCCTTTATGTTCAGTTAGTCAGAGTTAGTTGATGGTTTATCCCATCAGCTTCTCATGATGTCTAGAGGCTTTCAGACAGACAATCATTCTAACAGTTTGACTGATATTCTGTTTTAAGTATTATCAGTTCTTTCAGACAGATATTTTAGTTTCCAGTATTCTTATCAGATATTTCAGACTTGTTATTGTTACGTATTAAGCATTCAGATTTATAGTATCTTAGCACTTATCTTCTATCCATGTATTATATTACTATTTTATTCAGTGCTCACAATAGGTACCGGCTCATGGGTTAACTTATGGTCACTTGTGGATGCAAGGACTGTTGTCGCGACTAGGGGTAGCCTCCGATCGTGACATTAACTTCTGAGCTCTAAGATAGGAAATAAACCTCCTTTTAGGCACTAAATAACTTCCCTCATATTCAATTACCAGTTTATTAGGAAATTGGAAACTGACCTTTTGGGTCCTACGATCTAAGGACACATAACATGAATAAAGATAATGCATCCCCAAGATCACATCAAAATCTATCCTATCAAGATCTATCAGATCCATCAGTGTATCCCTATGAAAGATGGACACCAAACAAACCTGATCAACTTTCTAGAAACTATAGAATCACACATCGGAGTAGACACAGAGAAGGGGATGAAAATGTTCTTTGGACCAAAATTAAAATGTACAGCCATTTAAGAGGTCACATAAGAAAGGGCAGAACTTAGATCTAGCAAACAATACATATCACAAAAGAAGAGTTGTAACATACTAGTGATAACATCAAGGGACATCACATATTCCTGGTGGGTGGTAAGAGCGTAGAGATGATTTTGGCCAGTGTAGATACCCAAAGTCATACCCTTTGGTGCAGGAGTCAAAGAAGTGGTGATCAGAACCTTATTTGCCCTGGTGGCTACCATAGGTGCAGGATAGTTCTACATATGTCTAGGCAGGTCATAAGTAAGATACAAGTTTCTCCCCTCGTCACAGTAACCATGGTGAAGCGGATTGCAAAATCTACAAGAAGGATAAGGTGCGGCTGACTGAGCTCTATTATCCTTAGACTGGGCACCCTGTTCCTTAGAACCACTACTATCCTAAAAACGAAAATCACCATATGACTTAGGATAAAAAGATCTAGTGGAAGAATATGAAATAGAATTTCCTCAAGTCTTCATCTTGGTCCATTGTCTACTATCCCTTCCACTATTTTGTTAATTTGCACCGTGCTCTGAATACCTGAACAACTTATTCAACCTCTCTCCCATCTCTGCATGTATCTTCTTCTCATCCTCTACCTTTTACATATAAACCACAAGCCTTGAGATAACCATGTCCTTTTTTAACTTTGCAGCCTTATATTTCAATACCAAGTCACGGGATAACCCAGAAGCAAATTTTTTCTCATTCTAGATCTCTGGCTAGACACCAACTCTGGAGTATAACGAGACAACTACTGAAATTTCAAGGCATACTCTTTCACACCCATCTTATCCTGCTTCAGATTCACAAACTCCTTAGCTTTAGTTTCCCTCAGCTCTTGAGGAAAGAAATGATCAAGAAAGTCACCTTAAAACTTATCCCATAATGTCGGCTCAACATCACCACCTCTCAACTGCTCCCACTTCTCATACCACTGATAAGGTATATTTTTCATCTGATATGCAATAAACTCTATCCCTTCAGAATTAGTAGCATGGATCACTCTAAAAATATTCTCCATCTCATCCATAAACCCCGGAGGATCCTTCTTAACCTCTGATCCTATAAAGGTTAGGGGATTCAACTGCATGAACTCAAATGAAGGATTAATAGAACTAACATAATTCAACTGATGAGGTTGAGATATCACTAACTAAGTAAGCAAAAGAATAGACTTGAGGAACTTTGCATTCGAGATGTCTCCTTAAGTCAACCAATCAGAAGCATTACTACCCTGAGAATCCTGAGGGGGACTAGTAGGGATAGGTGGAACTCCACGTAGGGTAGTACAATTCAGAACAGGGATCCAGATCAGGTTTGTACTCCATAAGCAGGGCGAGTTCCCTCTATATTTACCTTAGGTGGAATGAAAGGTCCAATAGAGTTTCTACGAATATCAAATCTTTGCGGGGCATGATTTGAAACATGAGCAAATTGAGAGTTAGAGAGATTTCAAGACTCTAGACACTATATCCTAAACTTGAACACAAGAAAGGGAAACATTCCTAAATGCCTTGTAGCCTTCTCTTTATAAGTATGGTGCACTACACACACATAAAAGGGACTGTACTTGATAAGGCTTTGTGGACACCCAAACACCTCAAACTTATGCTCTGATACCAAGCTTGTCATGACCCAACCAAGGCCTAGTCATGGCGAGTATCTTAAGCCTACCATGATCCGGAGACCACCTCCTTAGCCTAACCAATAGAGTATAATTAAGATAAACAATGGAAAACAACTATACATAATAATAAGATGAATAGATAAACCAAATGAAGAATCCAAGTCAACAATAACAACTATCCAACCCACATTTTGTCCACAAAACCTCTAAAACTAGAATACCAAATTAGGTCGGGACATGTCCCCACCATGACAATGGAACTTTTTAATGCCCAAAATTGAAAAAGAAACCTAATAAAATAGTAAATCTTTTCGGATAATGGACGCTCACCAATCTACAACAACTTAACCGGTATTTGCTCCACCTAAGACTGTACACGTAAACAAAGAACCCTAGGACACTACATCATAAAATAATGTAGCATCCAGGGATGGTTAGTGGGATGAGTGCTGGAATATAACTCAGGAAAGGGATACGATAATGACATGTCTAAAACCAATCAAAACCATATGCACGCATCCATATGTATATATATATATAATGTTGGGTTAGGGTGCAAGGTTATAAACATGAGATTTTAAAACCTTTAACCTGGATTGTGTAGATCTATCCGTCCTAAGGGAACCCATGGGCTATATGGGTTCAGCTTTCCCTACTGAAAGGGTTTCAATACGTGTTAGCTGCACGGACTAGGAAAATTTGAGGAAGGACAAAAGACACCAAGGCTCCCAACATCACAAAAATATATAATGTGTGAACTATGCACATGGTCATAAAGACCCCCAAGATGGCAAATGTGGTTTCCAGTATTGGTCCACTCGAGTCTCCCACCTTCACAGCGAGCTACACAACTCTTTTTAAGACCAAATTAAAACATTTACACATAATCACATCCATTAACCCAGGTGTCATTTATTAAGGTATTTACCATTAGTGTCATCATACCAATTATGCTTGCAAGCTAAGTCCAATTATGCCATTCCAATCCAATTAAACCAATTGACTCCCAAGTTCCATTTTAAAACCAAAACATGGCCACCAAGGCCTTTCAAATCCATGTTAATTTATTTTTCCATTTATATAATGCAATAGTTCCAAAAGTGGGTTAAACCAAACAATTTATACATTTAAAACCAAAGTTCATGAGGTGGGTAGAGGATACTACCATTATCAAGCCAAAATCCAACAAGTTGGGGAAACCCATGATCCCCATTTAAAATTACCATATCCATGCACCCATTAAATTCAAAAATCATAATAAAGCATGAATGCCATATTCAAAACCATGGGAAAACATTCCAAGTAATAACTATTCAAATCCCTTAACCTAATTTCAAAACCCAATAATTAACTTAACATGAATGATAATTGGAACATGCTTTTATGTAAAATTAAGTTAAGAAGAGAGAAATGCATGAAACACCAATAAATTTGGAGAGAAAGCCACCAATTGAAGCTGAGATGATTAATCCATTGAAACCCTGGCTTTCTCTTGACCTTAGAAGTTTGAGAGGAGAGAATAATGTTTATGATTTGGTAAATAATGAAAAAAGGACCCTTTGGGTGTTTTAAGTCATGGTATAATAGTTGGATGGGAGGAAAGGACGAAAATGTTCTTAATAAAAATGTGCAGGAAAACTATCGCCAGTTGTTATGGGTCAGGTAACGACTTGTGGTGATTGAACATAAATCGTTGCTGGACTTATGGTTTGGACAAAAACTTAGGGCAACCACATTATTATGGTCACTAGTCCCTCACCATGACTCATGACCTCACCCTACTACTCGAGGGGGTTTAGTAATAATCACGATATTACCCTTGGGAAACTTCACTGGTGAGACGATGAGTGTTACCTAACGACTCATGAAGACTAATAATGAATCATTACTTGAGTCATTGCCTGGTCAGTATCATCAGTAATAAAAAATTTTAAGAGTGCAAGACTTGGGGTATTACAATGCCACTTACCGGTTGAACTTGAGCACTAGGCACTATGGGCATTGAAAAAGCTGAATTTTTAGTGGAGTAATGCTGCACACTTGAGAATGGGTAAGATGAATGAGTTAGATGAATTCTACCACTATTCTTAAGAAAGTTCATCCTTTTATAAGGAGAATATGAAGTTGTACCATGATAATAGAATAGGAAAAAGGTATTTCAGCCCGGTGATATGGTCTTATTGTATAATTTGAGACTTCATTTGTTTTATGGAAAGTTGAAGTCTAGTTGGTCTGGACCATTCACCGTGGTTAGAGTATTCCCACATGGTGTAATTAAACTAAAATGAGATACTAATGCGCCATTTAAGGTTAATAGTCATGGTGTCAAGAATGACAAGGGAAACATAAAAAAATTGAAAGTATGTGAGGATGTTAGACTTGACGAAGTCTGAGTAGCCAAGGAAACCAAATTGTACCACGTTATTAAATTAGGTGATGCATGGGAGGAAACCCATGGGCGTGTTGGTGAAGTCTGAGTACCCAACATAGCCACGATATGCCACGATATAAAATAATCATTGCATGGGAGTCAACCCATGTTTTGAACTTAATTAAGTTATTGGGTAATCTATGTCTTCAAATGTGCAGGGCTGAATTATGCAGGAAAAGCCTCAGAAAATTCTGGTTCCCAGGTCCCAATGAGGTACCCTATGAGTCTTTAGGACACCCTACAACTCACACCAGACTCATTAGGGAGAGAGAACATTAAGAGAACTAGGTCAGTAGTCTCTAGAGTCACGATGAATCTCAAAATGAGTCATTATCTGTAACTATGACTTGCCAGCTTGAGTCGTAGGGACTGGAAATACAGGTTAGGATTTATACAAAAAAGAGGGAGACAACGACTCATAGCCACTAACTATGAGTCGTTGCCAAGAGTTGTCATCAGGGACAAAATTACAGACCTAATGAGTTGACCCAACCCAAATAGCGCAAAATAAAAGGAAAATTAAAATCCCCAAATGATTCCCTTTTCTTTTTGAATGTGCGTTACTCCCTCCATCTCCCATAACTATCTCTCCTACACCAAATACACTTCTCAGTATCTTATTTACCATACTTTGATTTCTCACAACTCCTAAATAAAGCAAAACTCCCTTCTCATCAAGTTCAAGGCAAAGTGACTAAAGAATCCATTTGCTAATACTATTTTAAGTAAGTATGATAATACCATTTTCTATTTCGTAATTATACTTGTTTTACTATGTAAATGTGCTTTGGATTTTAGTCTAAAACTTGGCTAGGGTTAGACTAAAAGTTAAAGTTCATGAGACGTCATAATATTCATATTATTGGAGTAGAACTTGATTGGGGCTTGATTTAGGGTGTGGGTTATGTGTAAGAAAAAGTCTTGGGAAAGTTTGAGTACCTTTTTTGAAACATGATTGAACATTGAACTTCCTTACTTTTTCATGTTGACAGTTGTGATGAGTCAAGTTACGATTCATTGGGTAATCTAATGAGTCATTGGGTGACTCGTAGAATCTTGTAACATAGGATGATTAAGGATGAAATCTTTCTGGTCATACTATGACTTACCCTACGAGTCGTTATCTTATCCCTACAACTAATAGTCTGAGTCGTAGTGACTAGACATACATGGAACTTGAGAAATTATTCTCTAGGGATACAATAAGTCACCATACAAGTGACAAGTGACCCAATAACTTGTTGGGTGGACTCGTAAGGTCACCAGTACCCAAGTCCCTGTATGGCATCTCACCCTATGAGTGTCAGAATGACTCGTAGCCTCTGGAAATGTCGTAGCCTAACTAAAAAGGTTCCCAACTAGTAAAAGTTGTTAGTTTTTTTGGTGATTTCCCTTACTTCTTCTAAAGTTTACTAATAATGTTCTTTCCTCTGGTACAATGGTACCAAAGAATGAGACCACCAAGGAGGCTAAGAAAACCCCAAAGGAGTAAGTACGCTTGACTCATCATCTCATGGACGAGCCTACCGACGACATGTCTAGTGGTTCCATGGAGGAATATCCCATCTTAAAATTAATGGATACATAGAGCACCCTACCTTAAAAAAAGCTTAGACCTAAATAAAGAATCCAAGTCAATCACCACCACACTCCCTTCCCCAACATGAAGAGGGAGAGGAGTCAGAGTCAGGTGATAACGCCTAAACTACCCCCTCCCTAGAAGGATTAAGCAGTAGCTGTCAAAATATAGTAATCCAACTAGGTTGGGGTCGATACCACAAGTAATATGTCAGATATCTTACTTGAACTTGTTGAAATCACCAAATAGTGTGGAAAAGTAAAAAGGGAGAATTTTGAGTAACTAGAAAAGATTAAGAAGAATTGGATGCTTTTGGTTGTAAACAATCTAAGATGAATGGTAGGCTTGTGTTCCCTCTAGATTTTAACTCTGTAGGTTTATCGTGCACTGACGAACTATTTCAATATGTTGCATGCAAATTCTGAGAAGTTATGTATCACCAACTATCTTGTTGACTCATTAGAAAATCTCACTTTTTACCTTTTGAGTCTCAGAGCGTCGCTTTACTAACCCTTTCCCTGGATCCCAGATTAACTATTACCTTTTGGATCTCAAGTTAATTAGATATGAAGCCGGGAATTATTATGGAAGAGGGTCTTAAATTACTGTTGTGATGTCTTTTCCTAATGTCTACCTCTCTTTAGAAACAAGTAGTGAATATAGAGGGGGTTCTTAACATAGTCCTTCTGCTAAGAAATCAATTAAACTAAAGACATTAATAATAAATGCAACATTCTTTATCTAAAATGACATGGAACTTCCTCTACTTTCTTAATACACCAGGGTTCCCACAACCTTAGCTAACAGAATTAGTTCCTCATAGTTATGAGATGAAACATAAAATCCACAAAAAAAGTTGCAGAATCAATCTCACAATAATGAAAGAAGAAATCCAAAGTCTTAGATTGAATAACAAACCAAGAACAATAATATTTCAAGATCACTAGTCAATCTTGGAATCAAAATATATTTGTAAACTCAGCCCCATAGGGCCTCTCTAGCCTCTTCTGCTAAACAAAGTCTAAAGGGTATTTATAGATTACAAAAAACCCTAGAAATCAAATCCTAAATAAAATAGGAGAATCTTTGGATATACATACATAATAATGACTATAAACATCATAGGAGTGCATTTAGGTTACATGGAAACCTAGGAAATGATTTCAGAATGATCTATAAAAATTTGCGTCGATGGCTACTAACCTATGTCCATAAATTATTAGTATGTACCACATACAAACCATATGTGGAAAAAGGTAAGTGCAGGATCTTCTATTTTTTTCTACTTCTGAGCCTCTAGACTTTGATTTTTGCACATACCTTGGTCACCTCCGTCAGGTAAGTGATACATACGCTCGGAACTACCTAAGTAAGTAGCCTAAAACTTCTACTTTTCGCATTTTTCTTCCGTTTAGCATCAAAAACAATCTTTTTCTTCCATTTAGCTTCCAAAACCACTGTTTTCTTCCATTTAACATCCAAACTTGGTTTCCTTCAAAATCACTCCAAAAACACATCAATTCCAACAAAATAGCCTTAAGTACATGCATATTCTTCTAAGTTCAAGAATCTTAAGTGCTATAAATTCATAGAACACAATATATGATGATGATTAACCAAGAGAAATCTAAGAAACCTATGGCAGTCAATCATCAATTTAGCTCAAAACATATTACCCTCTCTAAGTTTAATACTTAAAAATCATTTGTGTATATAAATACAGCACAACAATGTGACTCAAGGGAATCAAGTTATGGAAATTACATTAGCAATAGACAAACATGAATATATATAGGTTACAGTACCCAAACATGTAAACAACTAGCGCTACTTCAATGTGGGCACGTTCAAGAGAAACTCATGAACAAAAGAGAAGTTCCACCAATGAACATCAAATACCATAGGCTTGCCCTTATTTTCTTTACCTTAGTTTTCAGATAGTCAAGTTAGGATCACAATAAGCTTTATTCAGCTTGTAATGTAGGCTTGGGGATGGTATGGTAGATATGGACATATCAAGTGGCTATGCCTTCTTGGAACTACACTTACATTGGGGTACCACTTATTAACCAATCTAATCTTATTTCACCCTTATTTCTCCCTTTTTATGCTATTGCACATTAAGGTTGGGTGTGGAATATTTTATTCTTTCTTTTTCATAATTTTTTCCTTCCAATCTCCACCTTACTATCTATTCTGTTATTTTATCCTTCTTCATACATACTTTACATTATGCACCCCTATGATAACCACCCTACACTTAAGCAATTTGCCTGAGTTGAGATGCATAATATCTAAGGAGGACCAGGGACAAAATAGATTCATTGTAATACAATTAGGAAGGTAAAAAATGTAACAAGAAACATAGGCTATAAGGCTCAAAATTGGGATCAAGGGTTACTTATTCACATCGCGAAGGTCATTTATGATAAAAGTGGACTAACATAAAAAATGACCTATAATCCTTTCCTAACTGAATGTCCTACAACCTAGGCAAGACTAACCGAGGTTGTTCTGGATATAACACATAAAGGGAACTAAGTATCTCACATACTCATGGAACAGTGTCACATCATAAGCTACTATATATCCGGTTCACTCAATTGTTAGCAATAATTATTACATCCCTAATTCTAATGCCATAACAAGATTCACAATGGTAAAAAATTCATACATTCACACAGTTCTAAAAATAATCTATTGAAGGGGTATAATTTTCTCAAAAATCAAAAAAACATGTCAACTACCTTAGATACTCATTTTTTCCTAGTTAAACACAAAATATCACAAAACAAAACACAATATGCCTAAATATGCCGGCTTTAATAGGAACAGGTCCCTCGAGAAAAGAGGAACGACAATAAAAACCCCAAGAGGATATCAAGACCCACAAGTAGCCCCACCCCCATCTTAAAATCATGCATTGCCTACAATGCATTAAACTATTATAAAACAAGAGAGTTAGAAACATACCTGCGGCATCATAGGTGCAAAGATCCAGTGTCAATCACATCAATATAAATAAAATAATAAAATACATTGGTTTGTCTCCCAAGTAGCACCTGATTTCACATCGCGACATGATGAGGTTTAATTGGTTACTCAAACTTCCCCTACAAGCCCATGGATACCTTTAATACTAAGACTTTATACAGGTAGCCCAAAAGTTGGCTTCCAATTTTCTCTTTCTACTTTGAACTTATGAATTGCACCCTAATTACTTTTATGATTTCCCATTATGCTCATGGGGAGATGTATAAGAATAAAGGATCTAAGAAATAGATGTGGATTGTTGTACTTATTGCCCCTTCTGTGAGGAATATGATTCTTTGATTCAGGCTTAACAAATTCAAGAATATAGACATATGTTCCTCTTTCTCACACCCTTCTTCAAGTTTGGATGGCTCGATCAAAATTTGACTATCCTAACATAATATGGAAAAATTCTTAGAATTAGGTCCAATATGCCCGCAACTCAGGAATCGCTTTCTTATTTACATCCCCACATAGCTCTAGTATGCGCTCCTTAAGCGTGACACTATCCATAAGGGCATGAGTAGTTTTAGACTCCTTATATTTTAGCTCCTCAAGTAGGTTTCATAGAAATATTTCAGTCTTATACCACCCATAACCAAGTTGCTGGGCGTTACACGAAGTAACTTTTGTATTCAACTCTACTTGTAAGTGGTAAATATCTAAGCCAAACCTATAAACCTTCTGACTGAGGTCATGATTGTTGTGGATAAGGTGTGTTAATATTTCTAATAGGCTATCCTTGTATTCACACACTATATCTGCCATACTCCTGCAATAATGCACCATATCAAAAGGATAAGGATCAATGACCAAGAAGTCTTTATTACTCCATACTTCTACTAGCCAAGTGCTTATATCAAGAAGAGTAGACATACACTAGCATATGCCCCAAAAAAATAGAAAAGAAAAACATGACAACTTTAATATTTCCGATCTGTCAATCTACAATTGTATTCCCCAGCAACGACGATAAAATTTGATAATGCCCAAACTACCCTTCTTTAGAAGGATAAAGCGACCGCTGTAAAAATATAGTAACCCAACTAGTTTGGGGTTGATCCCACAGGGAATACATCAGATATTTTTCCTGAACTTATTGAAATCAACAGGTAGTAAGGAGAAGTAAAAGAGGGGAATTTCTAGTAACTAGCAAAGAGTAACAAAAATTGGATGCTTTTGGTTGTAAATAATCTAAGACGAACACTAGGCATGTGTTTCCTCTGTCTTTTAACTCGGTAGATTTATCATGCACTGTTAAACTATTCCAATACCTTACATGCAGAATCTGACAAGTTATGTATCACCAACTATCTCGTCGACTCATTGGAAAAATTACTCTTTACTTTTTGAGTTTCAGAAAGTTGCTTTACTAAACCTTGCCCTAGATCCCAGATTAACTATTACCTTTTGGGTCTTAAGTTAATTAGATGAGAAGACGACAATTATTAGATGGAAAGAGGTCTCAAATTATTATTGTAATGTCTTTTCCTAATCTCATACCTCTCTTTTGAAGTAAGAAGTGAATACATGCGGGTTCTAAACGTAGGCCTTACACTAAGAAATAAATGTAACTGAAGACAATTACAATACATGCAAGAATCTTTATCTTGAAAGACTTAGAACTTTCTCTAGTTTGTTAATTTACCAGGGTTCCCACAACCCTAGCTAATCGAATTAACCGTTCATAGTTATGAGAATAATCATGGAATCCACAGATAAAATTACGAAATCAATCTCACAATAATGAAAGAAGAAATACCAAAGTCTTAAATTGAATAACAAACCAAGAACAATAAGATTCCAAGATCATAAGTCAATCTTGGAATCAAAATATGTTTGTAAACTCAGTCCCAAAGGACCTTTCTAGCCTTTCCTACTAAACAAATTCTAAAGGATATATAGATTACAAAGCCCCCTAGAAATCAAATCCTAAATAAAGTAGGAAAACTTTGACTAAACATACGTAATAATGTATAAAAACATCATAAGAGTGTATGTAAGTTACATAAAAACCCTAGGAAATAATTTTGGACTATATGTGGGCATAGGTAAGTGCAGTGTCTTCTTTTTTTCTACTCCTGAAGCTCTGGACGTTGATTTCTGCATATACCTTGGTCACATATGCCTGATACGTGGTAAATACACCCAAAACTGCCTAAGTAAGTAGCCCAAAACTTATAGTTTACATTTTTTTCTTACATTTAGTATCTAAAACCATATTTTTATTCCATTTAGTATCTAAAACCATCCATTTCTTCTGTTCATCATCCAAAACATGGTTTTCTACAAAATTATTCCAAAACCATATCAACTCCAACAAAATAACCTTAAGTACATGCATATTCTCCAAGTTTAATCATCTTAAGTGCTATAAATTCATCAAATCATCAACCTCGAGCAAGGTGAATAGGGAGAGGATTATGTCTCTGAAAGCACCAATAATGCTATGTCTTGCAGCATATCTAGCAATGAAGCTTTTAAGTTAGAGTCTAAGGATATGAAAGGCAGTGAGGAGGATGAGTCAAATAATATTATAGCAGTGGATATTCCTCCTCCATTACAGGTCCAGCCTATATTACAACTTGAGCTAGCCCCATGCCTATTGTCAATTGGTGAGGGTACCCTAGTATGCAAGAGATTTTTAAATGGGATAGTGTTATTGTACCAAGCATAGGAAAGTCAAAGAGAGGATTCTATCTTGAACCCAAGTTGATGATAATGGAATATATGAGATGCTTGAGTTCGAGGGCTGGTTCAAAAAGTATCACTTTGAGTGGATGACATGAGCTTCAGGGAGATATAACCCAATATTAGTTCTAGAGTTTTATGTTGTGTATCAAATGGAGCTGAGGTAAATTTATTTGTAAGGTTTATCATTGAAAGGGGTGATCCTTGCACTCTCTTATGATTCAAGGTGTTTGAGTGATACCTCTACGCAGACTATTTCCTAGTTCTTACAAAAAGCAGAATTTGAGCTCTCCACAAATACTTTTGAGATTGATCACTGCATTAATGAAATAAAGAAGGTAAAATAAAGAAGATTGGTATTGATGATAAGTATATGAACTTGAAGTGGATAGCGGGTATTATTGCTACTATGTAGGAGGTTGCATCATGGGTTATGATTCCATCCACATAAATCACCAAGGACAGTCTGAGTTTTATTGCCAAGGCCTGGTGGACATTAGTTTGGTAGCGGTTGAGCCCGAACATGGAAGATAATATTTTGATCCCCAATAAGGTTGCTTTGGTAGTTGGTATTATAAAGGGATATTATGTTGACATGACCAAGATATTTGCGAGGGATATTCGTGATCGAGTGGTTAGTACATACCAACTTGTATTTCTCGTGCTTATTGATGCAGCTATGCTTAGATGAGCAGGTACCTGTGCTCAAGGATATGGATCATTTTCTTGTGGTCCACCAGACCACTGACTTGGAATTGATTCGAGATGAGGCCAACCCTATTTTGAAGGCCAAAGTGGGTGCATCACTATTATAGGTAGCTTTTCAGTAAAGCAAGCACATAGACATTGATACTTTGAGTTTTGCAAACCTCGGAAACACCCTAGTTGAGACTGTACGATCTGAGTCAAAGGCCTCCATAAATGTAGCAGGGTCTTTACAAGCCCCAACTTCTCTTTCCTCAAGACCATAAACCTCAGATCCACCTAAAGGTATCTATGTGTTGGTCTCACAAGAGTTTTTGATCAATGTACTAAAGCATTTAGGCACCCTCAATAAAAAAGTTACTAATACTAAGGAAGGGGTACATCCTTTGGTAAAGAAGGATATCCAAAGTGAGATGTGAGGCATGTAGACCTAATTTGGTAATTTTAAATGGCATATTAGCCAAAAGCTTATGAGAGTTCATGCCTCAGATCTAGCGGGAATTCATGAGAAGTTTGCCACGTTATGATCTGCTACAAAGGACATGGCCTTAAGGTCATTCCTTGCTTTTCCTATTATTGAGGAGGTGTCGGTAGAGGATGTGCTAGATATTTAGGGGAAAAAGGCAAAAAAAAGGTGTAAAAGATGAAAGTGGTGAGTGAGCAGTCTAGAGAGAGAAGTAGAGGAGAGAGAGATGAGATGCAGTTGGCATAGGTAGCTAGCCTGCAAATATCCCAAAACCACTTAACTAAGGTCTATGAGATTGGAACAGGAGATAGTAGCTTCCAAATAGGAAAAATAATGACTGCAGGTGTAGTAGATGTAAGTGAGAGAATAGTTTTCCCTCTTGAGATCCAGACACCATTGAGTGCATCATCCACCGTCAATTCAACTAATGATTTGAGTGCCTCAGTTACCACTGGAGCCACTATTGATGAGAATAGGCCCAGTTTGAGGCCCCTTTTACTGAGACGTTATGATTTGGTGCCTAGGGCGCCCAGGTGTGTTTTTAGTTCCTTGTTTTTCATATTGTAATGATTCACTATGGAAAATACATCATGTTTAGTTAGGGGTGGGGGTACCACAATCGAGAGTTTTTGTTGCTATGTTATTTTGGTGGCTATATTATCTTAGTTAGAATTGAAAAACTTAGGTTTTATTTGTATTTTTATATTTGTTATGTGTTATTTATGTTTAAGTAGGAGAAAAATATTGAACCTGAGTGAAGTTGATATGTTGTGTTTTGTGTGTTTGAAAAAATGATACCCCTCCAGAATTATTACAAACTGTGTGATGTAAATATGTATGACCATTGTGTGAATTTTGATAGAGCATTAGTATTAGGGATAATATTATCATAGCTTAACATTGCATGAAATATATAGGTACTAGTTGATAGCATACCCCTGTACCATGTATGTGTGAAGCAACTACCTAGTTTTCTTTGTGCATTTAATCTAAAACTTATCTGGTTAGTCTTGCCTAGGTTGTAGGATAGTTAGTTAGGACATGATCATAGTCCATTTTTGGATTAGTCGACTCTTAGCATAAAAGATTGTCTAAATGTGAATAAGTATTCCCTATTTTTGAGCCTAAGTTGACCTAGTTTCTTGATTTTAATCGTGTCACCTTCCCATTTAATTACAATGAACCTATTTTGGACATAGTCCCTCCTTAGATATTGTGCACGTTAACTCAGGAAAATTACCTAAGTTGAGGGTGGCTATCATAGGTGTGCATAGTTGAAAATAGGTATGAAAAAGAGAATGAATAATATATAAAAAAGTAAAGGTTGGGTGTAGTGAGAAAAAAGAGAAAATGGAAAAAAAGAAAAGTAAATAAATGAAGAGTAAGACGAACACCACACCCAGCCCAAAAATCAAAAGAGGGAAAAAGGGAGAAATAAGAGAAGAATGGTTAAGAAGTGGAGCCTAAAATATAAGTGTAGTGTCAAAGAGGTTGAGTCACTTTATCCAAAATTCACCATACCTGCCCCTAAGCCTATATTACAAAACTAGCGAAGTCCTATAGTGATCCTAGTCCAACTGTCTAAAAAATGAAGGTATAGAAAATAAGGGCAAGACTTTGGTATTTTATGGACACTATTAGAACTTCTTTTGCGAGAATGAGTTTCTTGATATAGTTCCTTGAATTTATATGCATGATGATACTGTGAGAGTTGAGACTTCTTTGCTATGAGGGTACATGGGTTGTATTGTAAAATACTTATCTTTTCGGGTAGTGTAGATAGCATATACTCTTGATTTTATGTTTCTAATATAATGACACTACTTGATTCATTTTTGTCATACTTTTGTGCTACATGTATCCACACAGTAGTTTTTAAAAGTTGGAAATAAGAGGGGGTAAGTATTTTGAGCTAAATTGAGTTAACTTTCATAGGTGCTTTAGGTATCTTTTAGTTAAGCATCGTGTTTTGTTGTTATGTGTTAGTTTCCTGAGAACATGCAACTGTTCTAAGTTGAAAGTGTTGATGCCGTGGGTTCATGACACTTTTGATACTTAAAACAAGGAAATTATGCAAGTACATAGTCCTTTAGTTAAATATGATGTGTTTTTAGGGTTGTTTCACATAAAAACAGGGTTAGAAGTGAGTAGAATGGGAAAAGAAAGAAAACACTCTAAAATAGTAGTCTTTTTCTTAAACAACGAGCCATTGGGTAGCACTATGACTCATTGTACAAGTCGTCGTCTGACCAATGAGTGAATAGGATAATAAGAATGAAATCAACATTGAACACAACTCATATGGATCGACTACGAGTTGTAGAGCGAGTTGTTCTAAGCAAAATAGGAGTAAAGTTATGAAAGAGTGCTAGTTTAATAGCACTGGAAATGACACTTGTGATGAGTCATAGGTTTAGGCTATGACTCGTAGTGACCCTCGTTATGATCATATGGAGTTAAAGATATGAAGGTTGAAAATCTTGCTGGAGACTGTATGAGTTAGAAAATGACTCATCTAGTGACCTGATTAGTCATCACCAGTTGCATGGAAGCCCAGGATACGAGCTGAGAACAAGTCATCGTCTATCCAGTCGACTCATTTTCTGAGGTGTTGTCACTACCGACCTTTGTTAGCATGTTTTTTTCTAGGAAACACAATGATGTAACTATAAATACACCTTCTATATTTTGTATTATTTTATCAACTTTCAATACTTAAAACATTATATTGAGTTCTAAGATATGGTTTTGATCTTGGAATTCTTGTTCTTGACTTTTAGGGTTTGATATTAATTTGAGATTTTGGTTTTAATTCTTAATTATTTGTGATATTATTCATATGATTTCAATTATGAATTATATGCGTGTTCTTACAATCATGAGCAGCTAAACCCTATAACTACGATTATGGGCACCCTGATGAAATAACAAAGTTGAGAAAGTGCAATGTCGTTATTGATTGGTGTTCTTACATGTATTGTGGTTCTTTTAATATTTATTGCTTTCTTGATGATTGCAAATGTTAAGAAGCTACCTATATTCATACTGACTTGAGAAAAAAGGTTGAGATTAGGAAAAAAAGATCACAATAGTAACTTGAAGCTATCAACCTTCATCTAATTAACTTGAGATTGAGAGAAGATAGTTAATTTGGAATACAGGATAACCGTTAGTAATGAAACTCTTGTGAGACCGATAGAAGATGAGTGACATTCACCAAAACCAAAGTCTAGATATGGTTGGTGATACATAACTTTTTAGGTTCTACATACATGGCACCGATATAGTTTAACGAGCATGATAAGCCTGCAAAGTTAGGAAGTCAGGGGAACACAATTCTAGTGATCATATCTTATTGATTTAAACCTAATTTGTCCAAGAATTTTCACTAGTTCTATTGTTCTTATATAACCCCTATTTACTTTATGTATTTTCTGACTATACCAACAAGTTCTTGACAGATATTCATCTTATTTTCTGTGTGTTTGACCACAACCTTTGTTAAGTTCTATTTTGACAAGTTCCCACATTGTACTTTTTAGAAGGTGCGATTTGGGAGACATCACCCCATAAGTATCCAACAACAAACCCAGTGTATTCCCATAAATCGAGGTTTGACACCCCATAAGTATCCAAACTAGAAAAATAAATCCGTATTCATAATAGGGGCATTATAGAAAAGAAAGTAATTTTGATCAGCCACAATATGTTTGCTCCTATTAGAAGGAAATTTACAGTTGCTAAATTAGTTATGCTAAGCTATGCTACCATACAAAATATATCACCAAAAATAAAGGGGAGCGATATCAAATATTTTCTTAAGCGTAGGAGGTCAGCTACACAACAATGCAAAAGGTTTTCCATGGCCTATTTGAGGAAAAACAATAGACTGAAGTAAGTAGAGAATGATAATACATATGGAGATACAACAATAATAGTATGTCTACCAATGAGAGAGCTGCAAACTTTGGATGACATCCTCCTTTAGCTCCACCATTCAAAGAGACCTCATCCACCTAAAAACCAACAAATCAGTGAATAAGTAGAAGACATGTAAGAAGAAGAAGGAAAATAGATATTAAAACCTTGGTCTAGTGATGCATTTCATGTGACAAAGAGAAACAATAATCCACCAATAATAACATTGATAACCCAGAGAAGTAAATAAAGAAGGCGATGGTTATGACAAAAATAGATAAGAATGGTGGATGCACTAGGGAAAAAAAAAGTGAAGAGGAAGCCACAATATGGAGACATTTATATAGATATTTCTTTTTTAGTAATAGGGCCTTGATCGTTCAATCCTAATTTTTGCTTTGCTTATTTACTAATGTACTTGGGCTAAACTTTTTTCTTTACTATTTTAATTACACAATAAAGTAGACTAATGGTTCAATAAGTTCTTATTTATCTTAAACATCATGATAATTCAAATGGTTCTACATAAATTGAAATGGAGAGGGATTACTACTAATAAGGAGCCTAGCTTCCTGCCTCTTCCACATAAAGTGTGACAACACTTTCTTAGGTCTTACGCTTTTGTTCTTATCCTAGACATACATACCTTTTTATCTAGCATTATGTTCTCAGTGAGCTAAAATTGTGTCATGTCTTGGCTAATCTCCACATCATAATTCTTCATTGGCTTATATCTACCTCTCTTAATTTCTGATGCCCCCAAACTCTCGAGTGTCTTTATTAATGTATATATCCACCTACTATTCATATGTCTAAACCATCAAAATGTTGCTTCTCACTTCTTATATGACATAGAGGCCACTCAACCCTGTCTTATATACCTTTGTTCCTAGTCATATCTCTCATTATATGCCTACACATTCATATAGTCATCCATATTGTTGATGTATCCATCTTCTAAATGTGGGTGTTCTTTACTAACCAACACTTATCTCTATACAACAACATTGGTTTAACCATCACTCCATAAAACTTACTTTTAAGCCTTGGTGAATATTCTTATCACATAGTACCCATAGACAAGTCTTTTTTTCACCTATCCTAGTCCAATACGATGTGTGACATTATCATCAATTTCTATGCCTCCTTGTATTATAGACCTAAGATACTTAAAACATCTTAAATTGAGTATGACTTGTTCATCTATCATCAATTTACCTTCATCTCGTGCATTGCTTCACTGGACTTACACCATATTTATTGATTTTTAGTCTTGCTTAACTTGAATACTAGTTATCACAAATGTAGAGGCCATCCAAATTCAAACTATATGTTACTTCCTTTTTATAAATTTATGTGACACTCTTTCCCTTTTTTACATAAAAATGATATTGTAGTAATAACATTTATGTCGAGAAAATAATGATTAATAAGAAAATATCACAACAATCGTAATACTTTATTTTAATGTAGTAATGTAGAAAGTGTTATAGTCATTATGAGTTATCTAATTCTCTTTTTCTAAAATCAATTCAAAGGTACTTTGACCTTTTGACTTGAATCTATGTTGAATTTGATCTTTAATTATTATGAACACTTTTATGGACTCCACGAACAAGTAAATTGATCTTGAATGCCTTAGTATTTGATTTTCCTTCAATGAACATGATCTTGAACTCATTGGTATTTGGTTTCATTCATTTTTTATCTTCAAGTACTTGATAGTTGACTACTTAAAACTTGCAGAAAAATTTGTAGTGTTTGATCTACAAGCTCTCTCTTCCTTTCTATTTGAATTTTGGTCCTTTTATTAAATTATAAGACCCCTATTTATAGTTGTAGGATAGAAGACTTGTGGTTTAATCTAAATCCTAATCGTATGATATTTTAATGATTGTCAAACATTATACAAGTCACATTTTATGTACAAAAAAGAATGGATAAAGAATTCACAGACCAGGTCCTTAGTATATCACTGAAAAGGATTAGTAAAACCAATAACAATGCAGGCAAGAGAACTATTGAGAGAATATGTTTCTTTAGACAAAACTTGGGACTATATGGTCAATGCAAGAAAAAGTTATCCCACCAAAAGAAAAAACTTAATGAATTGTAATTAGCCTTATTTTAATTTGCTAAAAAATAAAGTGCAAGACATAAACTCACCATAATTGAGAAAAAGGAATTAGCTTAGAATTAGGAAAAGTTTGGCCAACTCCAAACCATATCAAACAAAGATTGGATTCTTGGAAAGTTATGAACCAATTCTAGACTAGATTTAGAAAAACAACAAATAGCTATTCTACTCCTATATAAAGCATTGGATTCATACTTTATAGGTTGACCATCTTATCAGAGATACTATGCACATATACATAGATCTATATGAAAAAGTCTCAAAGAGAAGAATCAACTACTACATTAAAGAACTTGTTCATATGAAGGTTAATTATTATTGTTCTGTGTTGTAATAGTTATTTAGATTCCGATGGTACCAAAACTATATGTTATAACATTCCTAGATATTTGTTTTAGTGTTGGTTTTTGTAACACCCCGTACTTAATTACGTGCATTAGCCATGGTTATATGTGTCGGAGTATATGTATTGATCATAAGTTAGGTATATATGAGTTTAAGTATGAGTATTGATTATTTTGAGATGGTTTCAAGTGTATAGTTTGGTTATATGTGTATAGGAATCGACTTTATTCATACCGGAATTTGCTCGTCGAAGTTTCTATGCGAAGTTTATCGAGTTAGATTTCCAACGATATAAAGATTTATAAAAATAGATGAGTATCGGATATAAGCGAGCATGTTCGAAACTTGAAAATGGTGGACGCAATGAACAGTAAATGTGCAGAAATTTTCTGCACACAAAAGTACTGCAGCCAAACAGATTTTTGGGTCGACTTTAAACGATCATAACTCCTTGTACAAAATGAACTGTGTGATCTGCTATATATAGATGAAAATCCCCAAGAGTATTCTTTCTAATGCAATTGGTTTCATCCAAATCCAACGTCTGAGTAAGGAGTTATACTCGTTTTACTTCAGCCTCTCAAAACAGATTTTTAGGGTCAACTTCAAACGATCATAACTCCTCGTACAGGACGAACTGGGTGGCCTACTTTATATGAAATGAAATCCCTTTAAATTATATTTCCAACTATGCCAATTTCACCCAAATCCAATATCGGATCAAAGAGTTATGGTCGATTTACTTTAGCCTATCAAAACAGTCCACCATGGACAGATTCAGATTTACTTAAATTTTAAGGGCAATATGGTCATTTTCCATCACCTCATGGACGAAAATTGGTCATTATATACATATAATTAGCCTCATATCCATCATTTATCATCCAAATTATTGAATAATAAGAAACCCCAGCCTAAGTTCAACTCCAATTATCTTGTGATTCAACCGTAGAAAATCCAAATTGATTCCGTAGTTGTGTTCACCGTCTCGAGGGCTTCGAGAAGCACCCCTTATTTGTGCCAACAGGACTTCGAAATCAAAAGGGCCATTTTATGGTAAGGATGTAAATTATGTTGGTGTTATTTATATGGATATGTATATATATATATATGCATGTGAGCATAAGAAGTATGTTATTTGATTGTTGTTGAAAGATCATTGGGAAATGATGTTGGATTATTCTTGTGCATGGTTGGATTATGTTGAATTGTGAAGGGATTTGGCGTGATGATATGATATTGAAATGATGATTATATATATATATACACATAAACCTATTGTTCAAGTTGTTTTTTGGAATGCTTTGCAAATATTGGTTGTATGGAATTATGGAAGAGAATTGTGGTGTTGGGTTGCTAATACTAGATGCCAAACATTTCATTGTAGATAAGTGATTTGTAAAGGCGGGAAGTTGTGTTGAATTGGTATCTGAATCTACAACGAGGTATGTAAAGCATACTCTAACGATGTTCTTTGGCATGAAAACACCAATGTTCCATCAAGTAAGATTCCGAGGTTGTCCAAAAACATGTATTGTTCTACATTACCAATGAAGTTGTTTCCATTCTATAAAGTGCCAAAATGTTTCATTGATATACCAAAAGGCTCCTATTTCATTGTTGTGATATTGATGATTCTGTAACACATTGTTGATGTACCAATGAGTCTTTATTACATCGTTATTGTATAGAAGGTCTATTACTTGATTCCTATTTATGTATCATTGTTCCAAAGGTACTATATTGGCATGAACACTAATGTAATAATCTCAAAAGCTTTTGAACTAAGTTATTGGAAAGATCTCTTATGTGTGTTACTTGATATACGTGTGGGTGGTATCCCAGGGGCATAAGCCTAGCATGGGTCGATCCCAGTTGATATGTACTGGGGGCAGCCTAATGGTTACAGTACGGTACAGTATTGATTATTGTTAGGTGGTTGGAGGTTCGGGAGGAGGAGGTAATGGCGAATGATAATTGTAAAGAATGAAATGAACGAATGTATACCGTTCCTCAAATATGTTTGAATTCAAGAACCCAATTCAGATTAATGATAATGTACATGATCCTCAAAGTGTTTATGAAGTGTGGTTCACTTCTATTATGATTTATTCGCTTGCGTCTGATTTTCTTGATCCCCCATATCACATATGATTATTTATAGCTTTACATACTCAGTACATATTTTGTACTGACGTCCCTCACGGGGGACCTGCATTTCATGCTGCAGTCACAGGTGCTTCAGCTCATTCACAGCATAGATAGAAGCCAGGCCATACAGCTATTGTTGGTGAGCTCCAGTTTGCTTCGAAGCTTTCCGAGTCGGTTCCTTATGTTTTGTTATTGTACAGGAGTCATGTGTGGCCGGGGGTTTGTCCCGACCCTAGTTATGTCATGTATATCCTAGAGGCTTTCTAGACATAAGGAAGGGTAAAGTCATGGAAGTTTATATAGTGATGTTATATTTGTATATGTGGTGGCCCTGACGGCCAAGTATTATATATATATATATATTTGTGCGTGTTGTGCTGATACAGGTAATTAGACCCTTCTATATGCAACGAAGTGCTGTCCAAATTTTTGGTGACATGTAAGCAAAAGTACAGGTATTTGAACGGGTTCTCCCGGGCCTTCTCGGCTTTGGGTGCCAGTCCAGCCCGATGGGATTTTGGGGCGTGACAGTTTTGTATCGAGTTGTAAGAATACTTCTTAAACTGGGTAGAGTCTTTAAAGAATTAGACAATTATCAGCAATTTGGGAAAATTGTTAAGAAATTAGGTAGGGGTCGTAAAAATTAGATCATGGTACAATCTGAGTCTACCTCTTGGAGGTAACTCGATACTCAAAACCTTAAATGGTCTATAAGAACACTTGGCCTCGTATGAAACCAGTAAAGTTAAATGCTGATATCATGTAGAAGCTGAACAAATAGGTTAACTTTTAAAATAAATGCAATAAGATAAAACTTCATTATCTGAGAAAAAAAGTTATTTAAAATTTATTACAACTGTATTTAACCGACAGACTATTTATCTATGAAGCCTCTACAAACATACTGAATATAGTTGGCTGGGACAAGAGCCCATCTATCTCTAAATAAAACAAGATTCTAAAATAAAATTTGAGAAATCAAAGCTAACTCTGTGTCCCCAAATGCAAGAAGGACTCATTATTGTTGAACATAAAAGTGGTAATTAACTATGATCTTGAGATTGATCTTTGGACTATACATCAATGAAAGAATGTAGCATAAAGAAACGTATGTGGTTAGTTCATTAGAATGTACTGGTATGTCGGATTAAAGCCAAGTAGTTAAATCAATATATATAACAAACTTTTAGAATCTAAATATGATTAATAAAGACAAGTCAAGTGAAATAGATAAGATAGAACATAAGATATAATTAATTACATCTTTCAACGAACTAATAACATAAAATAAGAACTTAACTGAAAAGTCCAGAACTATTCTAAAATTGTTTAACTAAAACCTAAGAGCTGAATAAGTGAGACTGATCAGGAGTTATTTTAGAGCACTTTCGAGAAAACTAGTGGCTTGAAGTCATAAATCATATTTTTAAGATATTATTTAGACTGAGAACAAAAATCAAAACTAAAACACGAGTCTTAATGAAATCACTTAACATATCTTAAAACAGATGAAACTTCAGAGAGAAACATAATTACAAAATCTGCAAAAATAGATCTTTAAAATGAACTTACATAATTTAATAAGAGAAAATACCCTATTGCCCCCTAAACTATACCCAAAATGGCTATGATACGCCTCAAGTTTAAGGGGGTCCTTTTACCCCCCTGAACTAATTAAAAGTGTTATTTTGACACTCGTAGTTCCTATGTGGCACATACGTGGCACACACATGTGCCTACATAGACACTTCAGTGTGTTGTGCCATATATGTGCCACGTAGGCACTAAGGGTTTCAAAATTATACTTTTAATTAGTTCAGGGGGTAATAGGACCCTCTTTAAGTTAAGGTGTGTCTCTTCCATTTTAGGTATAGTTTAGGGGGTAATAGGGTACCATAGGCTTGTCCCTATTTTCAATCGCCACTATAATGAAAATACTAGGTTGGAAATCATGAAGGGCTTTTTGTTCTTGTAACGTAGGTTTGGGGTAGGGTAGGATATCTTTTAGGAAAAACATGGCTAGACCCTCCTTGAACATCTAAATCACACTATTCCATCAAAATTTTGATCATAAGTCACTTCTTTTGTTTTCACTCTTTACACATGCGCCTACTTTTTATTTTCTTTGTTCACCCATTTCCTTTTCATTTCTTTTTCTTGCACCTTTAATGCTTCTGTTTGATTTGTTGGTTCCTTTTCTTTCCTTATTTATTTGTTATTAATACTTAATCTCATAGGCACTTACTTACAACTTCGTGGTCCAAAGTTACCTCTTTCAATCACCACCACCCCCAACTTGGGCTTTTAGCATCAAGTTGTAATTTTAAGTTCAAGGAGGGTAGGGTTCCAAAGAAGGATAAAGATTGAAAGTCTCACAACTTGTAATGTGTTTGCTAGGGAAAGTTACAAAGGATCAAAGTGGGTGACTAGGGATAACATATATGCAAGGGTAAGTTTTTTAGGCTAAAGTGGACTTCCAATGTCGCAATGATGTCCTATGATCATCTCCCCAACCAAGTAGAATAAAAATTAGCCTTGAGAAACTAATTAGGAAAGTTCTAGATGGTACAAATACACATCATATTTGGACAAATAAGCTCACCACACATGGCATGCAAAATTCACCAAAGAGGTTCAATCACCCCTTTCGTTGAGACAAAAAATGGAGTATCTCCCAATTTTTACAACTTAAAATTTCAAAGTCACAAAAAGAGAAAAAGGTTGGTTACAAGGTTGCTCACATCTATTCCCTCGATTTTTAAAAATTTTGGATGGAGGGGGGTGTTCACTTTGCATGGGAACCACACATGATTTTCTAATATTGGCACCAACCCAAGACTTGATCTCATATTGTGGTTTTCATACGGGCCAACCAACTATATGGATACTCGATATTCTCCATAGGTATAAATGTTATCCCAAAATCTAAAATGCTACAGGTACTCAGACTTCCTTTGCATTTGTGACTTTGATGCCACGGGTACTCAGACTTACCCTACATCCATGGATCCAAACCCAAACACGATGCTTTACCCTTAAGAATATCATCACTCAATCTATCATAGGCAAAAGCTCATCCAATATATCCAAAAGTAAACTAAAGAAAAAGTAGAAACATAAGAACAAAATACTAATTCATGCAAATGTGGGCACCATTAGAGTTCCCGATTATTACAACCCAAATGAAGAAAAATAAAAGTAATAAAAAAGAAACAACAAAAAATCCAAAAATATCAATAATACAAGACTAAATCAAATGAATTCGAAGACAGGCACCCCAACTAAAGAGGTGGCAGTGTCCTCACTACATAAATAATCAAGCATAAAAAAAGATAAGAGTGATCCCTGAAATCACATTAAGAGTTGTTGTCACTCTCAGACTCTACATCATCATCGGCCTCTTTAGGAATGTACCACTCAGTTGGGGCCTCATCATCACCCTTCACTCAGGATGAAAGAAGCCAATCATAGGGTTTTAGGACCTTCCAATTTACATTCACTCCTTTCCAAGTCTTGTTAAAGAACCTATCTCTCTTTTCCTCCTTTATGACCATCTTTTCATGTGAAACCTAGAGATCACGATGTGATCCCACTAAGGATGAGTAGGATTTCTCAAGCCTAGTAATGGTAGCTCCCTATTTCTTCTGTTTCTCTTGATACTCTGCATAATCAACCTATGACAGATATGAATGTCGAGTGGTAAAAGAATCTCCCAGTCTCAGGGGTAAACTTGACATGAGCTCTTTGATGGACACAATATCAACTCCAACATCCTCAAAAGGTCTAGCAGTGGATGGCCTATAAGACTCACACTCCTCACATGTTGAATTTTCCAAGTTGATCTTTCTTTATTTGCTTTTACCTGGTGCTCCCTTTCCTCAAATTCTCAAAAGGTAATAGGGGTACCAAGGCTCACCCAAGTGTATTCGGAGTATTTGTCAACCCTAACTCTCTTAAAATGCTCAGTAATCAAAGAGAGGAAGAAGAGATGCGTACCACCTTGGTTCTTGAAGAATTTCTTATCAGAAATCACAAGCTGACTAACATTCAAAGGAATGCCGTCTAGAATGCAAGCAACCATCCGGGACCGTAAATCTGGACCTAAAGTCATAAGGGTGCAAGAGTAGACTCGACTATATATTATGTTCAACCAAATCTAGGCCTAAAAAATGAAGTCATTCATGTGGATATTACTCTTGGTTTCCACACACAAGACTTCCTTTTCAGGGCACAATCTTACTGGCTCACACCCATTTTCTTCAAACTCACCCATGTTTGCATTTGGAAGCCTATAGATATCATTAATTTGCACCATACCAAAGTTCACTATTTTCCCCCAGATCTTGATAGTCATGTTGGATGGGTCTAAGAAAGACACTATGCTAAGGTTGACATAGAATTCATAGACCCATTGCTCATTTGATTTGCACAGATCCAGGGAAAAACACCACCACCTTGTAGCCTCAAGCTTATCATAAAATACCGAAAGGTTTTCCAGTGTATTATCCAAACATATACCTCTCTGTGGGAGTAGCTTTCTCCTAAGAAGATCACCATAGTAGTGAGTATGGAACTCGGATACTATAAATTGGATGTGGTCATATTTGTCCATGAGATTATCCTGAAAAGAAACATATAACGCACACAACCATCATTGACAATTCTATGCACAAAGTATTCTATGATGTTCACCAAAGCCCGTTAGATAGTTTCTTGGAGGTGTTTATGCACAAATATGAAGTGTAGGATTTTTGGGCACGGCAGGAGATCACCCTCGGTTACTGCGATCTTGGGCCGTAGAGCTGCATTTGCATTGCTGCGATCTTAGTCCTTATGACCTCGATTACGGCAGCTAAAACCATCTCCATACCAGCTTTCTATGTTTAAAATTTCCAAATTTTTAGGTCAAAGAATGTTTACAGTAGGGATTCACATTAAGACCGATTAGCAAGACTACTAAGTGCTTGATTATGCCCTAAAAATGCAAAAACCATTACTGAATACTCATTTGGGAAATATATCGAGTACTTGGTGTGAACTCTTTATTTGTCTCAATTTCATACTCATTTTGGGTACTCAAGACTTTCTCACTTATATGCACACCATAATCCTGAAACTAAACACCACAAAAGCATAATTTATGAAACAATTAAGCATGAAAATCAAAGATTTAGGCCTTCTCAACAATATGAATTCTATGGCCTATTTTCAATAATCAAAGCATATATTCATGACACTTACCAGATACGTAATGCAAGAGGAATGCAAGGATACTTTTGGAGAGCTAACAATCTTGGCCTAAAATGGGTCTAATCAAAGAGTAAAGTTGAAAAGGAAGTATGAGGGAAATGGGGGAATAAGATGGTTATATATCAGAGGTGATCGCGATCACAATAAGGTCCTGTGATTGCGAACATGTAGGTAACCATGATCACATCCTAGGGGCATTACTGCATCACAGTTTTCCCCAGTTTAGCTTATTTCACAATTTGACAAATTTTCCCCTGTTCAGTTTATAGGAAAAAATATCACACTTTCTCTTTTTCAAGCTTATCCAATGCACTCTACAGTGCCACAAATGCATGGGTAATTTAAATTCCCAAATTAAAATCTATACCATAATCATGAATAAGGGATATGAGCCACTTTCATTGTATTTGTGGGTTGCCTCCCATATAGCACCTTAGTTATCATGGTGGCATGACATCTTCCTTTTTTCTTTCTCCAGGTGGGTCCTCAAGGCCCCCGTCATTCACCTCTTTGGTTTCAACCTCAACCACGGATATCACTTAAAATTTTATAGGTTGTTTCCTTGTCTTGCAAACTTTAAAGAATACCTCATCCTCATGCACTCTAAACTTCATCTCCTCCATTTATAAGTCAACAATGGCTCTTTCAATGGCTAAGAAAGGTTGACCAAGGATTATGGGTATCTCATGGTCCATTTTGCAATCCAGAACCAAAAAATTCCGCCAGAAGTATGAATTTGTCCACTTTAACTAGAACATAAAAAAAAATCCCGATCGGTCTCTTGATAGATCGATCCGTCATTAACAATCTCATAGATGTTGGAGTTGGAGTATCCAAGCCAATATTTTTGTAGATGGAAAAATGCATGAGGTTATACTTTCACCAAGATCGCATAGAGCTTTTGCAAATATATTTGTTCTGATGGTGCAAGGGATGGTAAAAGCCCCGAGGTATTTCTTCTTTTCCGCAATTTTGCTAATCATGATAGCACTACAAAAAATGGACTTCAATTGTGTCACCTTCGATGAGATTTACTTTTACATCAACTTCTTCATAAGCTTAGCGTATCTCGAAATTTCTTGGATTGCGTCAAGCAATGGCATATTGATAGAGAGGTTGCTAAGCTTGGCCATGAATTTCTTGAGTTTATCACCCTCTTCTTTTCTTTGAAACCTGTGAGGGAATGGGGGAGGGACTTGTACTGTAGGCATCACATAACTTTGCGGTTTCTCATTTTCCACCACCACTTCATCAACTTCCACCAATTTTTTTTCATCATCTTTATCTCGAGATTTTGGTGGTACATTTTTCAACTTAACCATAGGCATCTTGTCACCCAACTCTTCTTTTAAGTGATCACCAAAGGTCTTCCCACTCCTAGTGACTATGCTGAAACTTGAGTCATTCTTTATGTTCATAATAGTGTCACTAGGTAGACCACCTTTTGGCCTAGTATTCAATTAGGTGGAAATTTACCCAATTTGAATCTCCAATTGCTTAATGGAGGCTGAGTGGGACACCATGGTTTGACTAAGTTGTGAAAAATCACCTTTAATTTCACAAACCATTTTTTCCATTCCTTCCACTCTTATCAAGATCTTTGTAAAAGCATCTTCGTACTTGTATTTGTCGAGGTCAAAGAAACTCGACTCTTTGTTATTTTCCCAATCCTGGGGAGGCATATAACGCTCATAGTCTTGATCTCTATCCCTTCAATCATGATCACGTGCATGGTCCATCCAACCTTTGTTGCTACTTTGCCTTTGATAGGCAGGGTGGGAACCCCCCGGATAGTTTGCCAAGTACTGAATCTCCTCATCAAGATTTTTAGCCTCTTCATCATCTTCATAGGCTTTTGATGCCATGACATTCATCGCTTTTATGGGTGCACCCATCACATGTTTATTCAAAAGCTCTAGTTGCATCATTATCTTAGCCATATTCTCCTCTTCCTTTTTATCTTATTTTCTTTGTTTCTTGTCAACCAAGGATGAAGTGGGAGAACTCTTAGGAACCTCGATATCTCGGGTATACCATCACCGGTTTTTCTTGGTAACCTCCTTAAGAAAATTCATTACGGTATGATGATGCAACTTTACAAGAGATCTCCTACCGCACTATCCACTATGGTTTTCTTGAGTGGGTCAAAAGTACGATATAAGATTTGGAGAAGCATCTTCTCTGGGACCTTGTGGTTTGGATATTGTGTTAGTTTTCCATTAAATCTTTCCCATACTTCATATTAAGGCTCTCCATTCAATTTCCTAAAGTTGATGATTTCATCCCTCAATTAAAGCATTTGGACAGTGGGAAATAGAGGTCATGAAAGGCTATGGTGAGTTCATCCCATGAAGTGATAGACTCGGTCAAAAGAGATCGAAGCCATAATACCATCTCTCTTATTAGAGAAAATGGGAAGAGGAAAAGTCAGATGGACTCTTGGGTTATGTGTGCAATATCAAAGAGTGCACAGACCTCTACAAAATTCTTCAAATAAAGGTTGGGGTCCTCATAGGCTTGCCCCCCAAAAAGTCCCTTCATTTGTAACATGTGTAACATGATGCTTGTGACATAAAAAACACCATTCCATGAGTAAGTGGGATCCAGATTTCACTTGAATGACCAACGTCATTGAGTTTCCCCTCATCATTACTAGGGACGTCACAAGACCCGACTTGAATAGCATTGTCACTCATGGTTCTTTGTATGCTATGCAGATTACCAATAAAGAAAGAAAAAAACAACCAAAATAAATACACACCACTATGGGTATACCCTAAGTAAGAACTAAAACCACACAAACGAAAACTAAATTTCACTCCCCGCCAATGGTGCTATTTTGATAACGCTCACCTATACCATTTAAAGTGGTAAAGGACGGTCGTTGTTATTATCCCAACTCACGTTGAGGTTGAATCCACAAGGAGTGAAATATAGAGTTCTAATTATATGGGTGATAAAGTCCTACTAAGATAATACCCAAAGTGTTAGTAAAGTAAACAACATAATTAAAAATGGAGGGGGGGGGGGTTCTTGGTTAAGAGAGAATGTGTATCACTAGTAATTTGATTTCACAAACTAAGCAACAAACTTTAATTTAACTTTGATATTTAAAGAATCTTGGGATTATGTCTACCTAAGGGAAACTTAGGTGTGGTTGTGTGAGATTTGATGCACATGCTAGTAAGTTTCTAATGTGGTAGGCTGGGTCTAGGACCTTTGAGGCTAATTTTTCAATAAAACCTCAAGGATTTCACTTGTTCACCCTTTCAGGTACCTAACAAGTGTGACAATCATATTCAACCACTACCTTAATTTGGGCACCCCTATTTCTAGGGTGATACCCAAGTTAAAGTCAACTACAAAATCACCATTATGTCAGAGATAGTGAAAATGAGTAAACTTAACCTAATAATTGTATACTTTTGCCTTGGTTCCCACATCCCTCTTTCAAGGATGATGATGGTTCCTAAAGTTAACCCTAACCCCACTTTCAAGAATGGTTTAAGATTTTAAGAGCATGGGGTTTTCACCCACAAATCCATATAGGTATTTGGGGATTTCACCCATAAATCTCACCCAATTTAATCAAGCAATAATACAACCCATTATCATCTAACTAGCATGTACACAAATATATCAGAACCCATAACTAATTTACACCTTATTTCAACATAATCCCAAGACTAAATGATTTAGCTACTCATGAAGAAAATAAAGAAACATATACCAAATGGGTTATTCAAGGCATCCATTCTTCACAAATACCAAAATCTAAATCTCCAAATCAAATTTATAATTCTTGCCCAATTTAGGGTTTCAAATTCAACTCCAAAGCATTGCTAGTCTCTAGAATGTCCAAAATAGGAAAGGGTTTTAAGATTTTAAAGAATTTGGGGTCGGCTTTTGAAAATTTTAAAACTGCCCCTGAGCTAAATCCCGCAATATCACAACCGCACCAGATTCTCAACAATCACGGATACTGCGACTGCGTGTAGATCAACTCAGTTGTGATTATTGACCGTCTTAACAGGCTGTGATTATGGTAACTGAGGCTTGTTTATGCTCCACATTTTTGAGCTGAACTTTCTTTCTTTTTCTTTGGTTCTTTTTAACTCAAGTCTACATCTTTCCATCTCATAACCTGTATGCCTGCAAAATATGGATAGTAGTGCATTTAATCATACATAGGTCTCTTTTATTCATTTTAAACATGGTAATGTGCACGAATCTCGAGTGGTAAATTCACCGCTCATCAGAAATCTTCATCAGTTAGTGAAGTCATGGGATGACTTTACCCTATTCTTGAAAAAAATATATCTATTTTTTTTTCTAAGGATCAAATCCTTTATGTGTCCAACTTGTTAGGATCTTGAAATGGCTACATCACAACTTTAATTAAAGAATTCAAATTAGATCAATGAAAATATACAAATTATCTAAACCATCTCAAAGTATTTTCTCTACATTTATCAAATATTTTATTACTTAGTGTTTTATGTGTAGCCAAAAAAGAGAGAGGAGAGAAAATGATTGTCGGGAAGGAATTCTATCAAGAGCAAAAGAAAAGAAATAAATATTTTAGTGTAGTCATAGAAAATATACTCTAACAGTTGTACCAAATCCAAACCACCAAAAGAATTAGAAGATAACATCCCTAAGGAATTGGAGTAAGATCCGCATTGGATCACAAATCATAGAAAATATCTGGTGTCACTTTTATTTTCTGCACTTAACTTTCTTACTTTTATTATTTACATTATTTAGTTTATAAGTTAATTAAACTGATTCCTAAGTTGTCTAAAAAAGAATAAAGTAATTCACCCCTCTCTTGTACTTTCACAATGATGGTGGAAGAAGCCATAAGCCTCTTTGCTCTATCTGGAATTGAGGTTCCTAAAACTATTAGATTGAGGGGTGAGTACAAGAATAAAAATACTTGATTGTGCTATTAGATTCTAGTAGCATTATGATTTTTGAATATGAAGACTTCCAGACACTTGGGTAATTCCATAAGAGAATACATGCCCATGAGGCCGATTATAGATGATGGGAACAAGTTGATGAGAAAGCATATTGTCCTAAATTTAGGTGGAAAACGTAGGAGCAGACATATAAATCTCAACAAGTTAAATTCATACAAAATTTGGGTTTAATTCATGATCATTTAGGTTGAGTAATTAATTTGGACCTTACAAATTAATTAGTCTATTTTATTAAATTCAAAACCAAGGTCCATTACACCTTAGGGACCAAACCCATTATGTGTCAGGGTGACTTGGCATCCCCATCAAATTAAAGACCAACAATATGATGCTACATGTCCAAATAATGTGGAAACCTCATTCAAATTCAAGAACCAATCAAAAGTCGTCAAGTGTTAAAATGACATGTTTTAGTCAATCAAAAACAACCTAGCCTACTCCCTACAACTTTAAATAGGGAGTAACATAACATTCTAAAGAGGGAGGATTCGAAAAAAGGCTTGGACAAGCATTGAGAACATTAGCTACACAGTTCTTCAAAGGAGTGGTCAACAAAGTTTTTCCTGAAGATCAACCTAAAATGACGAAGTGCTGCACGACGTCTCCAGAGATCAAACACATCTCAAGGAGGTCTAAATTATCCTACATTCAAGAAACACGCTACTGATAGCCTTTGAATCACGGATAAATCTTAGGAGAAATGAATCAAGAGAAAAATAGAATTTTACTCACAAGATTCATTAATAAAATTATTATTTTTCTTTTATTTATTTTTATTTGAAGTTGATTTTAATCACCACAAAAATTTATTGCGAACAATAGGGTATTGATTTTGAGGATCCTTCCAGGCTAGTTAGGTAGGTTTGTGTGAAATGATACTTATGGGTGACTACATAAAGAGCCATAATCCTATATTGCTAGATTTTGTACCCAATGGATATAAAGAAAATCCTCAAAGTATAAAGGTAGAATTGAAGGGGATATTTCATGAAGGAGAATTAAATATTATGATCAGTAGTAGCGTGAGGTAGTTGTTCAAAATAAAGAGAATTAGGTGGGCTCATCTATTTTGCATCACTTTATATATAGAAAAGAAGGATGCCACAACTATTGAAGAAGATTTGGATCATCATGCAGATTTCTTTGTAAAGCCTAAAACTCTACTTCAAAAGAGAGAATGTGAGAATTCCATTCCAATAAAACCTGGTTCAGTGCCAATGAGCATTTATCACTCTCTAAGACTACTACCTAATATGCTTAGAACCTGATACCATTGTTTGTCCGTTTGTACCCATAATATGGCGTAAAATAGAAACATATACTAAGCATGGGTGGAAATAATTAAATTTAAAACAAAATACAATTCTTAAAATGAAATACTCTTAATTAAAATATAGTAATAAAATTCACGAAAGATGACATGATAGTCAAACTTAGAAAAACATGATCTACTATCTACCGATTTATGATGCCTCTAGGACATTTCTGAACACCAAGTATCTAGATAAGTGCCCTACAATTAATAAATTAATTTAAAATTATTAACTATAGATTAAGCCCTCTAAAAGTTAAAAGGTCTTACCAAAAGTTGAAAGTAGAGACTCTAGCATGCTGCTTGACATGTGTCTAAGCACCTAAGTCTACATCATTAAAAGATGCAACGTCAAATTTCCTATGTACATGGGACATACAATATGTAAAATGGAAAAAAGAAATATGATATATATATGTGTTAGTAGAAACAAGATGTCACAACCTAAAAATTAAGGTCATGATGGCACTTATCACAACTAAGCCTAACAAGTAAGCAAATCAACTTATATGATGAGCAAGAAAAGTTCATAGCATAAAAACCAAGGCAAGACTTCTAGAACAAAGTCAGGTTCATAGCATAAAACCCAAGGCAAAACTTCTGGAACAAAGTTGGACCCATACAAGCACAATAATAGCAAAAGTCTGAAAAATAAAGATACCATAAACCATCTCAAAACCTAGTGTTACAGTGTAAAACAATCTAAAAAAAATTCAGAACTAAAAGTACAACTAGAAATCCAAAAACTACAAGATAGCCTCTGAATACAGTATAAAGACACCAACTGGATAGGAGGAGGTCTAAGGTCGTCTCTGAAGGCATAGAGAAGCCACTACCTAAAAAATATCAATAAACAATCGCATAAACTAAGGTGTCGCATGATGCAGTCCTACCTGGATCTGCACCAAAAGGGCACAACAAGGGTGAGTGCAATCCACTAGTACTCATTGGGTATCATAGGACGACTGAGCAAAGTAGAAAATAAGGTATATAAATACATACTATGAGCACATCACCTGCAATAAGAAAATATCCCAAAGGGTAGATCACAACGTCTCCTCTAATAGTTCTAAATATAAGACAAAAATAAGAAAATAGAAACATAAAAAAACATAGTAGAAATACTTTAATTGAAACACAAAAGCACAATACTAAAGATGCATAATGTACGAAATACAATAATGATGATAATGCGATATGATTGAGGTTATTTCAAAACCATCGTATACACCTACCGAGCCTCAATACTTTTAGGTAAGTGATGTACTATGAAATACGAGCCTTAACACTTTTAGGTAGGTGATGTGATATGATTTCATAGCACTTTCGATGCTTAAAACTACAAAACTATGTAGTTACTTAGGTTATTTTGTTAGATATGATGTGTTTTGTGTTTTTTTTTACATAAAACCAACATCTAGGAGCTAAAGTAGAGAAAATAAAAAAATAAAAGTATTAGACCACCTATGTGGGCACCTATGGCCCATAGGTACTACCTATGTGGTGCAGGTGCCATGATAAATGTTTGATAAGTGAGATACAGAGAATCAAAAGCTTAAAATTAGAGCCCTAGTACCTATGATGGGCACCTATGACCACTTGACAGTGAAAAGTTCATAGGGATGAAGTTTCAAAGTCGTGCAAGAGTTTTTGGAGTCTGGCACCTACGTGGGGCCACCTATGGCACGCAGGTGCTACCTATGGCCCGTAAGTGGCTTCATAGGTGGCCACCGACTCTAGTTTTCCTCTTTTATTTTGGATTGGTTTTCTAAGGTTTCCATGTATTCCGTAAGTACCCTTTTGACATTTTAATGAGTTTAGGAACTCTTTTTACTTAAAAATATAGATTTTATTCTGAGATTTTATTTTGATCTTAGGATAGTTTTATTATTTATTTTGGTTAATTATTAAATTTGAGACTCTGTGTTTTATTCATCTATTATTGCAATATTGATTCTATGTTTTCTTTATCAAATTCCATGGATTGTCTTGCAACAATGAGCGGATAAATCCCTTAGCTAGGGTTGTGGGAACCCTGGCAGATTAACAAAGTAGGGGAAGTATAATATTTTCTCAAACTGATATTCTTGCATGTATTATGATCATCTTTAGTTTAATAGATTTCATAGCTATTGCAAATGTTAAGAAACCACCTATATTCACTACTTACTTTAACAGAGAGGTAGAGAGTAGGAAAAAACATCATAACAGTAATCTAGAGTTAATTATTGATATAAGCTAATAATCTTCATCTACTCAAGATAATTATCTTCATCTAATTAACTAAAGACTCAAAAGATAATAGTTTACCTGGGATCTAAGGTAAGGGTAAGTATGGAGACACACTAAGACTCAAAATGTAATAAGTAAAATGCCCTAAGGCATTTATAAGATGGTTAGTGATACATAACTTGTTAGATTCTGCATACAAGATAATAAATTTGTTCAATAGAGAATAATAAAGCTACCGAGTTGATAAGCCATGAGGAATATAGTCCTAATGTTTATTTCAGATTCATTACAACCAAAGCATTCCACATCTTGTTACCTTACACAGATTTAAACTACAATCCCCCCATTTACTTTCTTATACTGTCTATTGATTTTAATAAATTTGAGAGATAGTTCCACGTATTCCCTGTGGGTTTGGCCCCAACCTTGTTGGGTTACTATATTTTGCCTTGATCACTTTATCTTTAATTGGAGGTATAGTTTTGGGCGATATCAAAATTTTGGTACTATTATTGGGGAATACAGTGTGATTGTTGATTAATGTTGAAGTTTTTGGGTTTAACTTTTTTGTTCTTCTTAGGACATACACTGGTGTATGCCTAGTACAAGGAGTAAAGAAAATACCTTACTCCCAATAAATCCTAAACTAGTAAAAATCCTATAGTCAACTAATAGAATGACTGAACACGTACGAAAAGGTGAGCTTGAAAGGGTTTGGAATAACCCAAATAATTTTCCTCCCCCCTCACCTTCTAAAGTATAGGACATTGTTGTTTAAACCACTAGGAAATTATTAGCAATTGCTGCCAACCAGAGAAGGAAGTAGATGCCCAATATATAGCTTAGCAGGCAGAACTAGTGAGACTAAGACAAAGAGTAGATCGTCAAGCAGACCTCAACAAAAATTGAGATAGAGATAGAAGGGGGAGAGCTCAAATACTCCTAGCCTATCAGTATTTACCTTTATATACAAATTAAGACTTAGGTTATGTTGAGCCTACCAAGATAGGATCTATTATTCTTCCTGCTTTGACACCTGAGTGTGAAGTTCGACATTACTAGTGCTATGACCAGCTGTTGAATCTGAAAGATGTGTTTATAGGCTGCCAACAAACAATGCAAACATGTACATTAAAAACTTTATTAGGATCTGCACTTCATACATTATACCTGGGTAAATACGAAAGCACTAAGACTCAGGTTGTTCTCATTTTCTTTGCCCGGTGAAGCTACATTGTGGTTAAGGTAACTTCCTTAAGGATCAATCACTACTTGGAATGAGTTATGGAGAGAGTTTCTAGATTGTTTCTTTCCATCATCTAGTTCGCTTCAGCTAAAGGATGAGATATATGATTTCGGGCAGTTACACTCTAAGTCAATGTATGAGGTATGGTTTTGATTTAAAAAAAGTTGATGATGGTGCCTAACCACATGATTTTAGGGTAGATCTTTCTTGAGATCTTCTATTAAGCCCTTAACACCAGTTCGAGATCCATGGCAGACACTATCACTGGTTGAGTATTTATGCATCTATGTTGGGAAGTAGTATCGAAGATTCTAGACCAGATTTCTCTTACTAATCATGGATGGAATACTCTATAGGTGGGGATATGAGTTGAAACTTATGCCATTACTAATATTAGTGAGCACAGAGTTGTTGATGACATAGTATCATAAGATGTAGCTCAGCTAAGGACGGAGGTTGGGCTGTTGACAAAGCAATTTATGACATTAAATTTTGAGAAGTTGAATGTAGTAGTCTCATAGGGTAATACCTCTATATTATAAGATTCTAAATTATAAGAAGATTTAAAATACCTAGATAGAAAGTTGGTGAGTTTTCAAGCCAAGGGGTAAGGAAACGAAGGTCAAAACTACTATAAATATAGGAATGAAATTAAGAGTAGAAAGCAGGACGATGACTAAAGATGAAATAATGATTATAAGGAGAAGGTTAGTGTGTATATTCCACCAGGAAGTCATGAAACTAAGTCAAGAATGGAGGCAATGTTCTCCAAGCTAGTTAAGGGTGAGGATAAATAGGAAAATTGCCTTAAGGAGATTAACACAGACATTTTAGGGTTGACCCAGAAGGTAGATTCGTAGGCTACTATGATAAAGTAATTGCAATAGCAGTTTGGAAAAATGTCTGTAACTTGAAATCAGAGGCAACTAGGCACCCTTTTGAGTAACATAATGCAAAATCCTAAAAATAACAGTCATTTTCTAGCCATCACCACTCAGACTGGTAAGACTATTATTGATCCCTCTATTCCTACTATTGATGATCCAATGAATGATAGTGCTAAGGTTGATGAGAAACCTAAAGAAAAGTCAGAAAAGACTACATGTGTTGATTATGATGCTGAGAAGGACAAAGGTACAGAAAAGGTTGATGATCCTAAAGTAAGGACAATCACACAACCTCCCCCACTTTTTCCTCAAAGGTTGTAGTACAATAAGGAAGAAGGATAGTTTAAGAAATTTATTTACATGATGAAAGAGTTGAGATTCAACATCCCTCTTCTTGAGGCTCTTGAGAAGAGCCTGGTTATGCCAATTTTATAAAGAATTTAGTTAAAATATGAGAGATATTAGTTTTGAGGATGTTGGTAGGTTACACCACTAAAGTGCAATTACTTCAAGGTCTCTATCTCAAAAAAAGAAGGACCTCAGAGCATTCATAATTCCATGCACTATTTGGTCTTTTAACTCCTCTTGAGCTTTATGTGTTTTGATAGCCTATATCAATCTCATGTCGTTGGTGGTTTACAAACAATTGGGGTTAGGAGCACCTAAACCTACACCTATGAAGTTATTGATGGCTGACCAAACTGTGAAGAAATCAATTGGTATTTTGTGATATGTATTGGTGAGGGTTGCATCCTTTATATCTCCTACTAATTTTATTATCTTGGACTATCAGGTAGATTTTGAAGACCTTATCATATTAGGAAGGACTTTCCTAACTATAGGTAGGGCCTTGGTTGACATGATGTAGCGAATGAAGTTTAGGCAAAATAATACGTAAGTCACTTTCAATGTGTGCCAGTCTGTATGGCAACCAAAGAATATGAGAGTAGTGTCAGTGATTTATATTATTGATGATGATAAAGAGACTGTGTCCATTGAAGAGAGGCTTGGGTTTGAGGCATTAGCAATAGTCATTATGAACTTCGACAGCAACGAAATTAAAGATTATGAGGAGATGGTCAAAGCATTGCATGGTAGATATTCTTATGAATGTTCCCTAAAAAAATGGATCTTGATTTGAAGAATAGAACCACTCCACCTGCTCGGCCATCTAGTAAGGAACCACCAATCTTGGAATTGAAGGCCCTCCCATCTTATTTGTTCTATGCATTCTTGGGGGCCAATAATACCTTACCAATTATTATTGCCATAGATATGGAAGAAACATAGGTGGAATTCTTGATATCAGTGTTGAAAAGGTTCAAGATGGCCATTGGATGGACCATAGCATACATTATGGGAAATCTACCTGGTATTGGTACCCATAAGATACAACATGAACTAGATTATATTCCTAGTATTGAGCATTCGATTTGATTGAATCCTCCTATGCAGGATCTCATAAAAAAATAAATCGTCAAGTGGTTGGATACTGGAGTGGTTTACCCAATTTCAGACAACAAGTAGTTTAGCTCGATTCAATATATGCCAAAAAAGGGTGGAATCAAACTGGTTCCTAATGAGAAGAATGAACGTATTCCAATGAGATTGATTACTGGTTGAACAGTTTGCATGGATTATAGAAAGTTGAATACATGAACCTAAAAAGATCATTTCCCAATGCCATTTATGGATCATATGCTCAATAAAGTAGCAGGCAAGGGTTGGTATTGTTTTCTTGACGGGTACTCAGGAAATAATAATATTACTATTGTTCGTAAGGACCAGGAAAAGATGACTTTTACTTGCCCTTATGGGACTTTTGCATTCTATAGAATGCCATTAGGGTTATGCAGTGCTCCCGCCACTTTTTTAGCTATGCATGATGTTGATATCTTTTGACATGGAGGAGGACATAATTGAGGTATTCATGGATGATTTTATGGTTGTTGGAGGACTCCTTTGATGATTGTTTAGCCCATTTGGCAAACATATTACAAAGATATAAAGAGTGTAATCTGGTATTGAATTGGGAGAAATGCTATTTTATGGTAAAAGAAGGTATTGTTCTCATGCACAAAATCTCCAAATGTGGTATTGAGGTGGATAGAGAAAAAATTTAAGTAATTGAAAAGTTACCACCACCAGTTTCAGTTAAAGGCATACGAAGCTTTTTGGGTCATGCAGGCTTTTATAAGAGGTTCATTAAAGACTTCTCTAAAATTGAAAATCCTCTATGGAAGCTTTTATAGAATAAGGTGAAATTTGTATTTGGTGATGTATATCTTAAATCTTTTGAGTTCCTAAAGGAGCGATTGATCTTTGCTCCGATCATTATGTCACCTGATTGGTCTTTACCATTTGAGGTTATGTGTAATTCTAGTAGAGTGTCCTTGGGTGTTGTCTTAGGCCAAAGACAAGAGAAGATCCTACATCCTATTTACTATGAAGTAAGGCATTAAACCTCGCACAGAATAACTATATAGTCACTAAGCATGAGTTACGTGTGATGGTTTTTACTTTTAAGAAATTTCAATCCTATTTGATAGGGACCATAGTCATAGTTCATGTAGACCATGTAGGTTTTAGGTTCTTAATGTTGAATAAAGATGCAAAATTAAGCTTGATATATTGGGTCCTCTTATTACAAGAATTTGACCTTGAGGTGAAAGACCAGAAAGGCATAGAGAACCAGGTTACTGATAATTTGTTTCACCTTAAAAAAGAGGCAATGTAGAAGTTAGGGGATGATCTTGGCATAGATGATAATTTCTGGATGAATGGGTCTTGACAGCATTTCAAGACTTAATCCCCTAGTTTGCTAATTTCGCCAACTATTTGGCAAGTGTTCTTGTTCCAGAAGACATATCCTTCCAGCAGTGTAAGATATTTATGCATGAGGTGAGGAAGATATTCTAGCATAAACCATACATTTTCTGGATTTATACAGATGGTGTTATTTGGAGGTACATTCCTGAGGTGGAGATGATTAGCATTCTTGAAGCTTATCATTCATCACTAGTTGGGGGTCATTATAGTGGTACTCGCACAACCCCTAAAATTTTGTAGCATAGATATTATTGGCCTACTACATATAAACATGAACTTGATTTTGCTCAATACTGTGACCAATGTCAGTGTCAATGCAATATTTTACATAGATAAGAACTGCCCATGACATCTATCTTAGAGCTGGAGTTGTTTGACGTATGGGTGGTTGATTTTCTGGGCCTGTTCGTGAACTCTTATGGCATCAAGTATATTCTAATAGTTGTTGACTATGTTTTAAAATTGATGAAGGTAGTTTCACTTCCAAATAATTAAGGTAGAAGTGTCCCTATACTTTTGAAGAAAAATATCTTTCTCGATTCGGCTCTCCACGTACAATTATTAGTGATGGTGGGTCTCATATTTGCAACCATCTATTTAAGATCCTTATTGATAAATATGGCATAAAGCATAATATGGAAACACTAAATCATCCTTAGACAAGTGAGAAAGTTTAGGTTTCCAATAGAGAGATCAAGTCCATATTGGTGATGACTGTGAATGCCAACACGACTGACTGGTCAAAAAAGTTAGATAAGCTTTGTAGACCTACCAAACAGCTGTTTAGACCCCCATAGGTTCCTCCCCATATCATCTTGTGTTTGGCAAGGCACGCCACTTATTGGATCCACATAGGCACTAAGGGTGTCAAAATTACACTTTTAATTAGTTCAGAGGGTAATAGGACCCCCTTAAAGTTAAGGTGTTCCACAACCATTATGGGTATAGTTCGGGGGGTAATAGGGTACTTTTTCTAAATTCTTTGCTGCATAATTGATGACTTGGTGTATGAAATTTTCTTTCTTGTGAGGAGGCATGTTAATAAGTCGAGGTGGGTAATTTTGTCATCTCTCAAAAAATGGGGCAAAAAGGAGTATAATATAGTTGGGGTAAAAAAGGAGTCTATTTTAGAGTATTAGTGATTGTTGCATAGTTTCTCTTTAAAGTCTCTTGCATCTTTGAAAAATCACATTTTATGTTAAGAGGCATTGTTAAAATAGTTTTGCCCATGTTTGAAGAGCTAAATTATGGTATTAGCTAATTTTGATGTCATTATGGTCATTTAGGTCATTCAATATGGGCATTAATGTGAATAGTCTCATGGTAAGGGGTAGTGTTGCTTGAGGACAAGTAAAGCTTTAAGTTGGGGGTGTTGATGAGCAGTGAATTTACAACTCATTTACACTTGACATTCATGTACATTACCATATTTCGAACAAGTAAAGAGACCTATGAATGATTAAATGTACTAATATCTATATTTTGTAGGCATACAGGTTATGAGATGGAAAGATGTGAAATCGAGCTAAAATGGATCAAAGGAAGAGAAAGAAAGTGCATCTGGAAGACTTGGAGTAGAAATAGACCTCAATTACTGCAGTCGCAGCTAGTCAAGATGGTCAACAACCATGATTGTATTGATTGACACGTAGTAGCTTTAGTCACGTTCGTGATGATTCTGGTGTGATTACGGTCACACGAGGTTTATCTCAGGGGCATTTTCATAATTTTCAGCAGCCAACCCCAAATCATTTAAAAGATTAAAACCTTTTCCCATTTTGGACATTCTACAGACTAGCAACCCATTTGGTATATATTTCTTTATTTTCTTCATAAGTAGCTAAATCTTTTAGTCTCAGGATTATGTTAAACTAAGGTGTAAATTAGCTATGGGTTGTGATGTATTTGTGTACATGCTAGTTAGATGATAATGGGTTATAGTATTGTTTGTTTAAATTGGTTGGGATTTTTGGGTGAAAACCCCAAATACCCACATGGGTTTGTGGGTGAAAATCTATTCTCTTGAAATCTTAAACCATCCTTGAAAGAGGGGTTTAGGTGAACTTTAGGAACCATCATCATCCTTGAAAGAGGGATGCAGGAACCAAGGTAATAATATATAATTATTAGGTTTAGTTTACTCATTTTCACTATCTTAGACATAAGGGTGATTTTGTAGTTGACTTTACCTTAGGTATCATCCTAGAAATAGGGTGGACCAAATTAAGTAGTGGGCAAATATGATTTTCACACTTGTTAGGTACCCGAAAGGGTCAACAAGTGAAATCTTTGAGGTTTTATTGAGAAATTACCCTCAAGGGTCCTAGACCCAACCTACCATATTAGAAACTTACTAGCATGTGCATCAAATCTCACACACCCACACCTAAGTTTCCCTTAGGTAGACATGATCCTAAAATTCTTCAAATATCAAAGTTAAATTAAAGTTTGTTGCTTAGTTTGTGAAATCAAGTTACTAGTGACATACATTCTTCCTTAAACAAGAACACCCCCCTATTTTTAATTATGTTGTTTACTTTATTAAAACTTCGGGTATTATCTTAGTAGGACTTAATTACCCATAAGATTAGAACTCTATCTTTCACTCCTTATGGATTCGACCTCAATGTGAGTTGGGATATTGACAATGACCTCCCTCTACCACTTTAAATGGTCTAGGTGAGCGTGATTAATTTTCTCCCTTAAAGGATGGAGTCTTGATTTCTCTTTCTTTTAGCAATTTATCTTTGCTTTGCTGTATATTTTGAATATATCATTTTTCTAGGCGTCTTTTATACATGGAACCTTGATTATTGGATCTTTTTGTTCTTGGTACTTGTCTTCCATACATAGATCCTTGATTATTGCATCCTTTAATCTTGGTAATTGTATTTGATAAATAATTTTTTTATTACCAAATCTTTTATTCTTGGTACTTGATCAGAGGATCAATAGGCCCTTTTCCCTTTTGAGTTAGCAACACAAATTGAGGTTTTCCTTTTTTATATGGGTGTATTATTTTATCCTAGATACAATAATTATCATTAAAATATACACTAACACTCTGTTTATAGCAGTTGATTGATTGGGTCTATGTATGTTTTATCTTAGGGAATCTGTCCACTATATGGTTGGTGGGTACGATTGGAAGGTGTTACTTGTAACCATTAGTATGACTTAGGGAGAGTGAGTCGTATATAAACCAGTAGTTAAGGTCATGGCAAGGTTGGGTATGAGTTGGGGTATCACTCGTACCCTTGGATACGAGTGGTAAGGGTAAGTCGTACCCCTGGACGTGGCTTGTTTTGATTTTAAGTCAGAGGTAGTTTGGAAATTTTGATACTCCTAAAAACCTATGTCCTTATGTCATATAACCCTATATGGCCTTCCATAACACTTATTAACAGATTAAAACACATCAAATACTCTCTCAAACTAACTCTTGGAAGATTGGAGGCTAGGGTTTCTTATGTGTTCTTCAAAGGGGATCAAAGGTCAAGATTTCTTACATGAATATTCTTGTATAAGGCATTTAATCCTTCCCTCATTGTTATTTCATCATAAAAGCATGTGTAATTATGTTTTAAACGTTGGTTTATGAATCATGAATGGTGGATTAAGAAACATTGTTGAATGTCTTTATGCATATGGTTTGGTATTGGTTTAAACTATGTTTTAAAATGTTTTTGGTAATGGTTTACATATGTGGTTGGTTGTTGTCTATGGTTTAACTAATAGTCTTGATTAACCCTAATTATGGTAATTTACACGTTGGTTTTGGCCTTGGTAATGGTATGCCCTTAATATGTTCAATAAAATACCTAAAAGAACGTTTTCACTCTATTATTGAACTTGCATTGGAACACTTGCATGGTTTGGTTTGGTAATGGACCTCTAAATGGTTTTGCATAGTTTAAGTTGTTTTAATAATATAAATGTTTTAAATGTTTGGGATGGTCTAAAATGGTTTGGAATGGTTTAAATGGTAATGTTTGGTGGTCATGGTTGGTCTATTTTGTAAACCTTGCGAGATACATAGAAATCCCCCAAGTAAATGCATTAATGGAATTGGTTTAAATAATTTGGAAAGGTAAAAGGCTAAATGGTTTGTTTGTGGAGAACATGGAAGTCTCCCAAGGGGATTAATATGGTAAATAGAAGGGCATTTGAAAGTTCCCTTAACCTACATGGTCTGGCTATGGATATTACTTGCAAGTATAAGTGGTATGGCAATACCACTATTAAATGGCCTTGTTTAATACATGGTTAATGGAATTGGTTGGTTGTTTGGCAAAGTTTTTAATTGGGCATTAATGGCGGGATATGTAGCAAATCCATGGAAGGTGGATGACCCAAGGGGACCAAAACTAGAAACTCATATTTGCTGATGTGAGGTTTGGTCTTGGTGACCGTGTGCATGATGTCACACTTATATTTGAGGGATGTACTAGTCATCCCGTGGGATACTTCCCTGGTCGTACGGCTACACGCACTAGGGCCCTTTCAGCAGGGGAAGCTGAACCCATATAGCCCGTGGGTGGTTTAGGACAGCCAAGCTATACAACCCAGATAATGGTTTTCAAGGCATGCTAAACCTGTTTTTCTTTCCCAGCATGGTTATATATATGTATATGTATGGTTGTATGCATTGTGGATGGTTTTTACTTGGATTTATAAATGACATTATTTTATATATATATCCTGAGTGCATGCTAGTGTTTTCCCATTAACCCGTCTACTGGCGGCTGTATATTATAATACCCCATACTTTTTCCTAGTTAATTTCATCCCAATAATGACTAGTATTAGCTTCTAAATTGAATGATGAATATTCCATGAGAAATTTTCAAGATTTTTACTTTTTGTCATGTGGGAGATTCAATAAGCGTTCCATCGATATATGATTCGCCCAAATCTGATAACTGGGTCAAAAGTTACGACTATTTCAAGTTCCCATCGTAGAACAGCTTCATATTAGTCAGTGACAAGCCGCGACACAAGAGGAAATGGCATTTGGCAAATTCTAGTAGGGGTCCGCGATTATGGCGCATCGCGCCAAGGCCCAAATTCAGAATTGTCCTTTTCCAGTGTCTTAGCACGATCTCCCCCGCGTCGCGTCAAAGTTCTATGTCATAAAAGAAGAGGCAACGCGATGGCTCTGCTTTGCGCCATCTCTCAATTTTCCAATTGTCAAATTCTAGTGCCACGACGCGATAGTGCCACGGCGCGATAGTGCCACATCACGCTAAAGGCCCAGTTCGGAAAAATTTTACTAAAATTATAAGACGCGTCCAAGGGTTAAACCCAATAACACGTGATTTAGCCATTCACTACCCAAAATATACTAGTTTATCTCAAGAACAAGCTAGGGTTTCTATTGGGGATTTAAATTCAAAAAGGTTTCACCGTCAGTCCACGAAATCACGAACTAAGGTATACATAGTGTTTAACTATGGACTCCTTTCATCCATGAAGGCCAAGAATCCATTTTCTAAATTCAAGTTTATGGTTTTCCTTATAAGTTTCATGATTGGGCTGCTCTTGTTCATGTGGATAATGAGAAATTGAATTCTACTCCATGTTAGGTGATAAATTCTATGTGGGTTAAAGTATTATAGATATAGATTCATGCAACCCTATGACTAAACCCTAGAATGATGAAATTAGAATTGAACCATGATGTTTAATTATTGTACAATGACGTTTACATGTACCATGCCTACAATATATTTGATTAAATGCCTAGATGAAGGAAAAGTTCCTAACTAGCATGATACCATGAAATCCCCATGTATGTACAAGTTATGCCTATCACATGTTTTGGTGAAATGCTTCTATAAATGTATTATGGATTATGATGTTAGTTATATGTTCAAGTAAGTTATGCTTGGTCAGTTTCCTTCCATCGAGTTTTGGGGGTAATCGTACCCGAAACATTAGTTATGTGCCTAGAGCCATATTATGTTTTCACGATACTCTCAGTCAGGCTACAAATCCTTAGACTTCAGACAGTCTTATGACTCTAGAAATCTCCATGATCTCATGAATGCAGTCAGTTGTCAGATATCAGTAGTATTCTATCAGTCAACGAAATTCAGTAATTTAGCCCATGTCTAGTTCAGTTAAATCATGTTTAGTGTCTATTCAGATGGGAGTAGAAATTAGCACCGAGTGAACCCAAAGATGGGGACACACACTATTAGATGAGGGTATGATCCATAGAAGTCATCCTTGCATTCCAGAAATATGTAGCCAGCATAGGTTGAGACATCAACACTGTCCGATGAGGGTTGATGAGGTGGATAAGCACTGTAGACACCAAATTTTGTCCCTCCCGAAGTAGTTTTTTATTCATTTTTAGCTCATTTTACCGTATACCCGCACCCATGTGATTATACCCCACAAAAATACAAAAATAACAAATTCCTAACCAACCTAAACCAAAATATTCTTGTGATAACTAATTAAAAACCCTCTCCTATGAAATTAAGACACCTTACTAGCCCACCCACGTGACCCCACCACATTTCTTTCACATAAAGAAAAGGAGAACACAATAGCACAAAAAGATGTCAATAATTTTGGTGGGTCCCATGTGTTTTTTGTTTTTCCAATTGATAAAGACATAATATTTAAAAAAGGAGAGGGGGAGGATTCTTCTTTATAGAAGAAGGCACGAGAGAGAGAGAAAAAAAGCATACCCGCACACAGAACTGCACTATCATAAAAAAATAGGAGAGTGAGTGATTCGAGATGGAGAGTGAGTTAATCGGAAAAGGGGAACGCAGCCACTCACTCAGATCTCACTGGAAATATGGTTTCTCACATCTGGTGTGCAATTCCAGCAATGTTAGGCTGAGTTAAGCTCCTTCTGGTGAGTTCTTGGTCGGATTCAGTTATTTGTAAGTCAGATTCAAGCGTCGCAGCTCACCGGAGCTCAGACGACACTATCCTCTTAGTTTTTTTTTGTTGGATTTAGCGAACTTTGGGAAGCTGATCTTTGTGATCTAGTTTTTGATAATCGTTCTTTTTTGTTTTTATTTTTAATTCGGGCTAGAGTCATCCATTTTAGAGGTTGCATTCTTGGTTTGAAATCTGTTTGGTTGGTGATGTCAGGCTACTGATTTGGTTTGATCGTCATTGGGGTTCCTTGTTCGAAGATTTCGGTCTTGGATTTCTTTATTATTAATGAAAACAAGTTCTATTGAGGTCCATTTCCTTAACCTATTCTCTTTTTTCTTATCTTTGATTTGTTGAATTGATTGGGATTATGTGTAGTATGATTGTGATTGTTGGACTTTGTTGATGTTATGTTGTTATATTTATGTGCTTGACGAGGTAATTTCGGTGATATGTGGAACGAATTGAAGTAATCTTGATGGTGTGATAGATAAAAAGGAAGTTGGGATGGGAATTGAAAATTGACAGAAAGGGTTGATTCAAATTAATTTCAATTTATTGTTGATATGAAACGTGATAGAATTATGTCTTTAGTCGAGAATGGATAGGCAAATGGTAGGTTCGGGTAGGCAAATTTCGGCATGATGGATTGATGACACGTTTGAAATATGTGTTGGAATGGTTTTGTTTTATCGCATTTAATTCAATTGTACTCATTTGGCCGGGGAATGCCCTGAGGTACTTATATCTATTTACTGGGGAATGCCCCGATGTATCATGTACGCCAAAGAGGTTTGTCATGAAGTCCCGAGGCATCGTGTAAAGCATTGGAGCATAGTTTAGGATTAGTCTAAATAGGATTTCTATTTTTGTATTTTTCTATTTTTGGACTGTATAATTCGGACTGGACATTACTTTGGTTTTTGAATTTTGTTTGATTTGTTTGTTTGCTTGTGTTGTGTGTTTATGTGGTTTATACATATTATAATGTCAAATTATCCGATACGCTCCACCAAGAGACCATGGTCGAGCCACGGGATCAAGTGGTGGCTAACACCTCCCCCCCGGTCAATAGAATTCCTTAGCCAGAATCTCTGTTTGCAAACCAGTTTTAAAGAGTCAAATTATTTTGAAAAGGATTGGCCAAAGGTAACTTGGCACACTCAATTTATGCCAAGTGACGAATTTGAGTTTTGAATATAAAAGGTCCTTTTCGAAACAAATCTTTATATTTGTCACTTTGATAATAAAACCCTTTCAAACCTTAAAATCGATAATCTTTTGGTTAAAAAAATGGAGGTGTGACAACTCTGGCGACTTTGTTGGGGAACTTTTCAAAATTCGAGCTTATTTTTTTTTTGGAGTTGTATCGGCTTAGTTTGACATTATGGGTGTGTAAACATTGTTTGTGCTATTGTTTGTTGTTTATTTTATCATTGTTGTGTGCCTACATGCTCTTTGTTTACAGTTTTTCTATTATGTGTTATCGCTTTATAACTGCATCATGTGCATAACCCGTGTTAATTCTTTCTACAATAAGTTCTGTAGTACACGCTGTGTACACGACCTATAATTGAGTCACCCTTATTTTGGGAGGGGGAGCCATTGGCTGGTATGGAGTAGGTGGACAGCCAAAGCAGCCACAATCGACCATATGCTCCCCCGAACAATCTTGTTAGTGAACACTAATGTAGGTCAGCCTTTTGGTCATGCTTATCTACATCCCTATGTGCTAAATGTTGCATTTTTGAGGTTAACTTGATCATTTGATGGACTGATTCGGAGAAAACATGTGTTAGAAGTAAGGTGTGTTTGGTAGTTTTTAGAATTCTTTATGGCTTTTGTTTTTCACAATCCAAAAATTCAAAAAGTTTTTTTTTTACCATTTTCACTCATTTTGTCAAAGACTAAAATATCAAAAATATTTTTCTTTGTTTCTTTAATAATCTTTCATAATTTGAAAATTTCAAAAAAGATTTCTTTTAATAGGAGCTTTTTATAAAATGCAAAAAATTGTTGAAATTTGTACATTTCATGTAATGAAAATACCAAAAAAAAAAATTCTTTCGTAATTGTTGGTTTCATTTTTATTTGAAGTGTCAAGTTGAAAACTCCAAAAAAGATTTTGTTGACATTTTTCATCGTTAGTCTTTGGTCGTGTCTCTCAAGTTTGGTGTAGTTTGTTAATTAATCCTTAATTGTCCAATCAGGACGAACTACACACCCCTGATTCTCCTCTTTCGGGATGTGAGATACGTATGCAACCTATTGTTGGTTCGGAGATCTTATTTCAAAAATTCAGAAATATTTTTTCTTTACTCTTCATTTAGAGTAGGTGTGTATGTATCAATAAAAAACTACAAAAAAAAACATTTTCCTTTAAAAGGTTCAAGTTTCATTTTCGCTTGAAATTCAAAAATCAAAAATCCAAAAAGATTTTTCTTTGATCATAGGTTTCATTTTGTATAGGGATGTTAAACCTTAAAAATTCAAAAAGATTTTCATCAATTATTTTAACAATTTGTTCTTTTTATTTTCTTCTTAAAGTTTCAAGAAAAAGAGTTTAATTGGCCATTTTGGCAAGACTTCACGAACTAGGCACACCTGATTCTCCTCTTTCGGGATGTGAGATACGTAGGCGCCCTTCTTGGGTTCGATGATTTTTTTTTTAAAAGGAGGTTTTGAAAAAGGTTGAACTCTAACATATTTGTTGCCTCTTGTTCAGTTAGTTTAAGGTAGTTGATTTGTGGCTTCCTGGCTGGTCCTCCATGTCATACCAAATCCAAGGAAGGTTTAGTTGTGTCCAACAAGGATATAGAGTGGCACCATAGATGAAACAAATAGTCAGGAAATTGAGAGTTTAAAGGAAGAGAATTTGAGAATGAGACAACAAATGATGGAAATGTACCGAGCTTGGGCCAGTGGGCTGCCTCCACCTCCGTTCCCCACTTTTGACCCTATAAATACCTTGAGTCTTCCACCAAAATTGCAAAGTCAGTTTCCTACTATTGTTGATGCACCACAACATGCCTCAGAATCCATTCCACATCAAATGCACCTCAATACTTCCACCACTCTTTCTTTAGCTCCTTAATATAGGTCTACCACATTCACAGCACCACATACTGTGTGTGCTTTTGTTGATCAACCTTCTACTAAGACTTCCACTTTGGCTATCAATCCAACAATTGTGCTTCCCGAGTCCACTAGTGAATCCACGTTCAATACTCTTGATGATCATTGTTATACTCTTGAGCCTACTATTAAATTAAGTGGACAACTAAAATTTCTTACTAAGAAGCCTAGCATTCTAAAAGAGCTAGAGAAAGTGGTTGGGAAAGTTAAGAGTGTAGAAAATAATATGAAAAATTTCCCTGGACTTATGGGCTTTGAGGATGTTTCATACAAAGACTGGGGCATGTATTCTAGCGCTAACCTTTCTCCAATTTTTGAGATGTCGAAATTTGAGGAGCAAGATGGGCATAAGGAATCCGTGAAACATTTGGGACAATATTGCAATCAATTAAGGGAAACTGCAGGGAAGAAGAATGAGAAAGATGACACTGTTATTGTAGTTAGAGAACAGGCACATCCAAGAAGACGACGTCGTCGTTGCCGTTAGTATCAAGACCAAGTTTATACCCAAGCTCTCCATAATCACTCCCAAAATCCATTATACTATTTTTTCCTACCTCCATATCTTGTATGTTGCGCACAACCATATGTTCAACTCTCTCATTACCATAATGGCGTGCACCAACTTCTTAAAGTTTTCCTCCGATTCCACAAACATACCAAAGCTCTTCCAGGCCCGATGTTCGATATAAGTTAAATAATGAAATGAGGCAGAAATTAAGGGATAACTTCACACCAATTGGAGAGTCGTATGCCAGTTATTCTAGAGATTGGTACAACAAGGCACAATCACTCCTCTCCTTGGGTATACTCCTGACCTGCATTTAAGAAGTTTTGATCCTAATATACGATATTCATATCATTCTGATGTTCAGGGTCACAGTATCAAAGATTGCTGTGCTTTGAAAAAAGCTATTGAAAAGATGATTCAAGATAAATTGATTATGGTGCAGAACACTGACAGTGAGGAAAACTCTAGTTATGCTGATATGCAAACCAGTGGCTAAGACGTCAGACTGAGAAATTGAGAAGTCACCCCTCTCCCTAGTAAAAGAGGTCTGCTAGTTTTTTTTTTGTTTTATTTTTTGTTATCCAAATTATTTCAGGGTTGTAGTTCATGATCTATCTTGTCTTGTCCATTTGTCGTTATGTTCAAACCCTTCTATCTTTTATTTTAATTTAATAAAGTGTCCCTTTTCCTTTGTGTTTTAAATATATGTTGTTTGTTTGTTTTCTTTACACATTACATTTTATGTTGACTCTAGTGATATGACATGCTAACGGAATTTTTAGTCAAATCTTAAAATTTAGTTTAAGCATTAAAATTTAATTAAAGGGTTAAAATTAGAAAAAAAGAGCATCTGAGAAAATAGGTAGTGTGCTGAGACATTTAGAGACAAGTTCAAGCCTTCTTTGAATATTAAGGCAATTATTTTGAGAATCATAAGAATAACTTGGTCATCAATTAAAAAACATAGCTCAATTAGGTCGAATAACGGATGCGTGATTCTGAGGGATAGGAAAATTAACTCCACGAAAGCATGAGTAATTCAATGAGAGGGATGTACAACAAAGGTGGAGTTCTATGTTTGACAAGTGTAGAAGAAGAGAGGGCACACATGCTCGGGGAAAGTTATTGTTGTAAAACATATCATAAGTGATATTGATTAGGCATTTTCACATTGCATGCTATGTACTGCATCTTCAAGGATTGATATGACGAAGGCATTTTACTCTGCTATTCAATTATTGTGTCATCCTTTGTTTACCCCATTTGAGATTTAGTTTTATTTTCTTTCATACCCCTCTTTTGGAATAAAGATAGAATTAGAAAAGTAAAAACAAAATGTTGAGTAAAAGACTAGAGTCAGAAAAGTTTTCAAAAAAGGAGAAGAGTGAAAAAAAAATATGTCCAAAAAGAAAAAAAAAGTGTCAAGATAAATAAGTCAGAAAAATCCAAAGAGAAAAATAGTCAACAAGAGAAAAAAAAAGGAAAAAAGGAAAAAAGAAAGAAGAAGTAATCAAAATCAAGCAAAAGAATAAGCTGCTAGTACTACGCGTGACTTGAGTCTGCTCTCTTGAGGGTGAGATACGTAGGCTGCCCTAATTTGGGCTCGGTCCAACCAAATAAATAGTTTAGAATTGCCCAGTCAAAAGAAACTGAGGCATGAGTTAATCCTCATTATTTAAGTCGATTCTAAAAGTTGTAAGTCCTACCCCACTTCAAGTGTCATTTGGGCCTTTGCCATCCTTTCTTTCTAACCCTATCCAAAAGTCAAGCTATAACCAAAGAAAGACCTTCAAATCAATCTTTAAGAATGTTAAGGCCAATCATCTAATGAATGTGATGACGCATTTGGGGAACTACTTGTCTTCTTCGGCATAAGGAATCAGGAGAGAAATGAAAATAAGAGTCTTATCGGTGAAAACCCTCACGGGCATCGTAAGACGATGGTAAACTAAGAGAGATAACAATGAGAGAGTCTTATCAGTGAAAACCCTCACGGGCACTGTAAAAAAATAATGAGTTGAGACAAATGAAAATAAGAGTCTTATTGGTAAAAAACCCTCACAGACACCATAAGACAATGGTTAGACGGGAAAAAGAAAATGAGAAGGGCTTGTTGGCAAAAATCCTTCAAGGAGCCACTAGCCGAATGAGGTATTAAATGCAATTGACCTAAGGAAACAACTCAATTTCAAGGTCATTAACTCAACAATAATTGGTAGAAAGTTTAGGATGGAAAGATCAGGCAGTTTAGTTCGATATGCATGTCATAATCATTAGAAGTGACTGTCATTTTCAGGTAAACTTTGCTTTCATCTTTTTCAATGGGGACATTCATTATCGTTTCTTTCTTTTCTTTAGTTATGTTTTTTATTTTCTTGAGTCAGTTATCCAAATAAAACAAAAATTGCTGTTATTTTTCTTTTGTTTTTAAGTCAAGTCCATGTCAAAATAAGTGAGAAAAGATTTTAAAATTGGCTACCATCTTCATCAATTGCACAAAGCAAGACAAAGGGCCAACACATAAAAGAAACATAATTCTAAGCCATAAAAAGGACATGCAGAAAGTTTTGTCAATAGGCAAACCTGGGAACTCATGAAAATACCAAAGTTTAAAGGGTTTATCCGAGAAGTATAGCAAAGTAGAGATACTGTGTTTATTTCAGAGACACTCTTAATCATCTGAGTTTGGGCCAATGACTCGAGAAAGTAAATAAAAGTGCCAGCAATCTGACACAAAATGAAGGGAAAGAATATTGGAGAAGGTGTTAGGATAGCCAAGTGCTGCAACCCACCACTAAGTTTTTAACTGACAAATTTCCTTTGATAACAGAGGGGCAAATTCACTTCACTTAATTCAATTACCAATGGAAAAGCACATCCGTGCTGTTCAAGACCCTCCTGAAAAATGGGATTTTACATTCTGTTCAGGACCCTCCTAAAAAATGGAATATTACTTTATGTTCAGGACCCTCCTAAAAAATGAGACTTTTCTTTATGTCAAGGACCCTACTGAAAAATGGGACTTTACTTTCTGTTCAGGACCCTCCTGAAAAATGAGATTTTACTTTATGCTCAGGAACCTCCTAAAAAATGGTATTTTACTTTATGTTCAGGACCCTCCTAAAAATGGGACTTTACTTTCTGTTCAGGACCCTTCTGAAAAATAAGATTTTACTTTTTGTTCAGGACCCTCCTGAAAAATAGGACTTTACTTTCTGTTCAGGACCCTCCTGAAAAATGGTATTTTACTTTATGTTCAGGACCCTCCTAAAAAATGGGACTTTACTTTCTGTTCAGGACCCTCCTAAAAAATGAGACTTTACTTTCTGTTCAGGACCCTCCTAAAAATGAGATTTTACTTTCTGTTCAGGACCCTCCTGGAAAATGGGACTTTACTTTCTATTTAGGACCCTCCTAAATAATCAGATTTTACTTTATGTTCAGGAACCTCCTCAAAAATGGGACCTTACTTTCTGTTCAGGACCCTCCTGGAAAATGGGACTTTACTTTCTGTTCAGGACCCTCCTGAAAATTAGGACTTTACTTTTTGTTCAGGACCCTCCTGAAAATTAGGACTTTACTTTCTGTTCAGGACCCTCCTGAAAAAATGGTATTTTACTTCATGTCCAGGACCCTCCTAAAAAATGGGACTTTACTTTCTGTTCAGGACCTTCCTAAAAAATAAGACTTTACTTTCTGTTCTGGACTCTCCTGAAAAATGGGATTTTACTTTCTGTTCAGGACCCTCCTGGAAAATGGGACTTTACTTTCTGTTCTGGACCCTCCTAAATAATTGGATTTTACTTTCTATTCAGGACCCTCCTCGAAAATGGGACTTTACTTTCCGTTCAGGACCTTCCTGAAAAATGGGATTTTACTTTTACAAAATAAAATCTTTCTTTATCATAATCTTTGTTTGGGAATTTTATTCTAGTTTTGATTTTAGTTTGAGGAGCCTGCCTGAAGAATAGGGTGAGAAAATTGCAAGTCAGGAGTCCGCCTGAAAAATAGGGTGATGAAATTGCAAGTCAGGAGCCCACCTGAAGAACAGGGTGATGAATATTTAAAGTCAGGAATCCGCCTGAAGAACAGGGTGCGGAAGTTGAAAGCCAAGCAACAAGGTGAAGAAATCAAAAGTCAAAAATAACAAGTAAGGATCCCACCCGAAGCACAGGACGAATAAATTGAAAGTCAAGCAACAAGGTGAAGAATTTAAAGTCAAACAACAAGGTGAAGAAGTTGAAATTCAAACAACAAGTTGAAGAAATTGAAAGCCAAACAACAAGTTGAAGATTGCAAGTCAGGAGCCCGCCTGAAGAATGGGTTGATGAAACTCAAGTCAAGAGTCTAGAGAGTTGGTATAGATAGTATTTTGTAATTTCATTTATGTTTTTAACTTGTAATTTTAATTTTTGATGTAATGACAGGGCAGCGGACCAGAGCCTCGATAGGACCTCACTCGACTCTCCAACTCGGTTGTCCTTCTTCCTTTTGTTTCTTCCCTTTGAATAATGGTTGGGTCAAAATTTTGTCTCGTTGTATACTTTGTATGAAAACACTTTGTGTTTACATGCAAAGAGGGGAATGATGGATACACGTAATTTTGTCCTTCCCAGAGCCCAATCTACTCATTTTTACCATATTCTACTGTGTATCCTCAACCATGTAATAATCCCTCCACAAAATGACAAAAATAACACTCTCTAGCTAATTTTATCTTATTCTAACAACCTACCCAATCAAAATAAACCACATCATACCCTACCCCTACCCCACCTCTCTACCCTACCTACCCTTCCCCACTACCACACAATTCTCACTCACTGGAATTCATAATATACACACGCACTTCACACAGAAATAGAGAGGCCAATATAGAATAGAGAGCGGGAATTGAAACCCACAAAAAATACTTCATCTTGTTGTTCTCTTTTCTTCTCCACGCACAACAAGAGGCAACAATCGCACACACAATACAAAGAACACACACCCCTATCATACCTATACACCCTAAATTACACGCACACATATAGAAAAAGAGACTAAGAGAAAGAGCGGAGACAGGTAGAGCAACAACGAGAGAAAATAAGAGAAAGTAGCGAAGAAAAAGGGAGAGAGAGGGGATCATAAGGGTGAATAGTGGGTTTGAGTTTTTTGATGAACTCGACACCGGAATAGACTGTTTTGGTCATTTTTTGGTTTTACCGGCTAAAAACCCACCATGATTTTGAAATTTCCTAAAATCTCTTTATATTTCTTGTTTTTTCTGGGATGAATCTGGCCGGAAAACATTACATTCCTAGAAGTTGACGCTTTATGCTGTGGTTTAAACTCTCCTGAGCTTTGGCCTCATTAATTTTCTACTGGTTTTTATTTGAAATTTTGGTTCTTGGTATTTGCAGCTCCTTGTTTCGGTGTATCGGTGGTGATTTTTGTTTTGATCTCAGTTGGTTTATTGTGGTCAGTTTTGGTTTACTTGTTTATGGATACCGAGTTGGGATAGATTCATTGTTAAGGTTTGAGTTGAAGTTAACGGAGACGGGTCTTCTTTATTTCGTCGAATAATATTCATCAAAAGCGACACTAAGGTCCATTCTTTATCCTGTTCTTGAGTACTTTTAAATATTTAATACGTTGTGTGGAAAATTGATATTGTGTGAATCTTGCTCTATTTGATTTGGTGTTGTTTGTATTATGGATGTTGGTTAATCGATCACCTGAATAGCGTGTCGGTTAATGTTGGATTCCAAATTGAAAATTGAATTGGTAGTTGAAGATTTAAGTTGATCATTGATTTGGGGGTTGGACGTTGGGGATTGATAAAAATGAATATTCATTAATTTTGATGCATTGATGTTATTGAGAGTGATAGAATTGCGATATGATCGGGTAAAGCACGGGAGCGTAGTTCAGGATTAGGGTAGCTTAGAATAGGATTTATTTTTTGCATTTTTTAATTTATTTTTGGACTGTATCATTGAACTGAACACTATATTTTGGATTTGTTTGTTTCGTGTGTTTGATTGATTGTTTTATGTTTTTTGTGTGGTTTATACATTTGTAATGTCAAATTAGCCGATATGCTCCACCAAGCAACCGTGGTCGAACCACGGAATCGAGGGGTGCCTAACACTTTTCCCTCGGTCAACAGAATTCCTTAGTCGGAATCTCTATTCGCGGATCAATTTTAGAGTTAAAACCACTTTGAAAAAGGATTTTCAAAGGTGATTTGGCACACCCGACTTATGCCAAGTGGCTACTCTGAGTTTTGAATATAAATAATCCTTTACAAAACATTTTTTTTCATTTTTGTCACTTTAATCATAAAAACCCTTTTAAAACTTAAAATATGATCTTTTTGGTTGTAAAAAAGGGGTGTGACAGCTCTGGCGACTCTGCTGGGGATCTAGGATCTGGGTTCGTTCCACAGAAGAGTCGTAAGAGCTGTCACACCCCTCTTTTACAACTAAAAAAATCATATTTTAAGTTTCGGAAGGGTTTTTATGATTAAACTAACAAAAATGAAAAAAAATTGTTTCAAAAAGGATTATTTATATTCAAAACTCAAAGTCACCACTTGCCATAAGTCGGGTGTGCCAAGTCTCTTTTGAAAATCCTTTTTCAAAATGATTTTGACTCTAAAACTGATCCGCGAACAGAGAGTCTAACTAAGAAATTCTGTTGATCGAGGGGAAGGTGTTAGGCACCCCTCGATCCCGTTGTTCGACTATGGTCGCTTGGTGGAGCATATCAGCTAATTTGACATTACAAATGTATAAATCACACAAAAAAAATAAAGAAATCATTCAAACACACGAAACAAAACAAATCCAAAATATAGTGTTCAGTCCAATTATACAGTCCAAAAATAAATAAAAAAATGCAAAAAATAAATCCTATTCTAAGCTACCTTAATCTTGAACTACGCTCCCGTGCTTTACCCGATACTTCGGGCCTTGATCATGAACCTCCTTCAAAGACATAATATGTCAGGGCATTCCCCGGTGAATAAATACATGAAACCTTGGGGCGTTCCCCGACCAAATGAATACAATTGATCCAAATGTGGTAAATAAAACCATTCAACACATAGTCCCAACATTTTAACAATCTACAACTTCTAAATTTCTCCTACCCGAGCCTACTATTTGCCTATCATAGCTCAATTCTATCACGCTCAATAACATCAATGCATCAAAATTAATGAAAATTTATTTTTATCAATCCCCAACGTCCAACCCACAAATCAATGATTAACTTAAATCTTCAACTACCGATTCAATTTTCAATTTGGAATCCAACATTAATCGACACTCAATTCAAGAGATAGATTATCCAACATCCATAATCCAAATAACACCAAATCAAATAGAGCAAGATTCACACAATATTAATTCACCACACAACATTTTAAAAATTTAAAATTACTTGAGAATGGAATGAAGAATTAACCTTAATGTCACTTTTGATGAATATTATTTGATGAAATAAAGAAGACTCATCTCTGATAACTTCAAATCAATCCTCAACGATGAATCTATCCCAACTCAGTATCGATAAACAAGTAACCCAAAACTGACCACAATAAACCAATTGAGATCAAAACAGAAATCACTACCGAAAACCAAAACAAGGAGCTGCGAATACCAAGAAAGAGAATTTCAAATAAAACCAGTAGAAAATTAACAAGGTTAGAGCTCTGGAGAGTTTAAACCACAGCAAAAAGGGTCAAATTCTAAGAATGTAATGTTTTTCGGCCAGATTCATCCCAGAAAAATGAAAAAATATAAAGAGATTTTAGGAAATTTTAGAATCGTGGTGGGTATTTAGCCCGTAGAATAGGAAAATGACCAAAACAGTCTATTTTGGCACCGAGTTCACTAGAAAACTCAAACCCACTGTTCACCATTGTGATCTCCTCTCTCTCCCTCTTTCTTCGCTACTCTCTATCTCTGTTTCTCTCGCTGTTACTCTACCTATCTCTACTCTCTCTCTTAGTCCCTTTTTCTATATATGTGCATGCAATTTAGGTTGTGTAGGTGTGAAAGGGGTGTGTGTTCTTGGTATTGTGTGTGCAATTTTTGCCTCTTGTTGTGCGTGGAAAATAAAAGAGAAGAAAAAGATGAAGTATTTTTTATGGTTTTGAATTCCCTTTCTGTATTCTGTATTGGCCTCCCTGTTTCTGTGTGAAGTGTGTGTGTATATTATGAATTCTAGTGAGTGAGAATTATGTGGTAGTAGAGTAGGGTAGGAGGGGTAGTGAGGTGAGGTTAGGTGTAGGGTGTGATGTGGTTTATTTTGATTGGGTAGGTTGTTAGGATAAGATAAAATTAGCTAGGGAGTGTTATTTATGTCATTTTATGGAAGGATTATTACATGGTTGAGGGTACACGGTAAGATAAGGTAAAAATGAGTAGATTAGGCTTTGGGAGGGACAAAATCACGTGTCTACAAGCACTATCAGATAAGGGCCCACCGTTCTCATATAGAGGACACTATCAGATGAGGGTTGCCCACAGCTTGTCCTTACCAGTGGCACAGTATTGACACCCTTCCAATTGGGGTAACAAATTGGACCCCAACTCATCCATAATGGCGTATCAGGGGAATGTCGGTTAGATAACTACATCCCACAGTTTTATGTTATAGAATCAGGATTGTCAGATATAGTCAATCAGTCTTAGTAATAAAACTTAGATAGTTCTTCATATTTTAGGACTGTCAGATATAGTCAACTCAGATACAGTACAAAACTCAGATAGCTCCATCAGATTCAGGACTGTCAGATATAGTTACTCATGTTATTAGTTATATTCAGATTTAGTAATCATGTTATCACAGTATAAGTGTTAGTTGTTATGTCACATGCATGTATTCTCAGGCTCAAGATAATTAGTCAATTATTATTATTGTTCATGCATATGAATCCCATGCATTCAGACTGCCTCACATGCATACCAGTACATTCAAAGTACTTACACATTTGCGCTATAGTGTCTTATACTATAGGTTCAGAGACACAATATCCAGAGCAATAGTAGATTCCAGATATCCATAGACAGAGTTAGAAGTGAGTCCTCATCTTTCGACGACATGATTATTTCCCTATTATCTCATTAATTTCTTTATTAGTTAGAGTTAGTTGGAGACATGTCACATCAACTCCTTGTTCAGACAGTTCAGTTAGGTAGAGGTATTATAGACTATCATGTTTCAGACTTCAGTATGTTCATTTTTGTTTTGGGTATTCTATTACCCCACACAGATGTTATATTATTAAGATTATGTTTAGTATTGAACCTTATGGCCTTTCAGTTCATGTTTCCATATTATAAAGTATTTTATGCAGTATACAGGTACAAATATTAGTCATGGGTTAGCTTGTGGTCCTTCAGGGTCATGAGCACTGTATAGTATTTCGGGTACCAGATTTGGGTCATTACAAACTTGGTATCAGAGCCTACGGTTTAATAGAGTCGTAGAAAGTCTGAAAGCCGCATCTAGTAGAGTCTTGTACATGGATGTGTTACACACCACATTTATGTACAGGAGGCTATAAGATATTTTAGGAACAGTTTCCCCTCTTTCAGTATTTATATCATGCCAGTGAGCATAATCTTAAGATGATTTCTCAGTCTAATATGTTTCTCCCTTTCTCCTACAGAACATGCCTCCTAAAAGAAGAAATGGAAATCAATCAGCCCCTCAGCCCGAAGATCCTTTGGGTGATCATGTTTCTCATGCAGAGTTTAGGACTGCATTCACTACTCTTGCTCAGTCAGTTGCCACTCAAAATGAATGACCAACAGTCATTTTGGCCAACCTAGTGGCCAATTCAGCCGCAACTAGGATTTAGGACTTCACCCGAATAAATCCTCCGTCCTTCCTCGGGTCTAAGGTAGATGAGGACCCTCAGGAATTCATTGATTAGGTTCAGAAGGTGACAGAAATCATGGGGGTGACTACTGTTGAGAGTGTTGAGCTAGCTATATATCAGTTGCAGGATGTCGTTCATACTTGGTTCAAACAGTAGAAGTCAGAGAAGTCAGATGATGCAGGTCCTATAGAGTGGGAGAAGTTTATCACTGCATTCTTAGATAAATTCTTTTCCCAAGATCTTAGAGAGGCTAAGGTTCTAGAATTCATCAACCTCAGTCAGAAAAATATGACGGTGAAAGAGTATTCTCTTAAGTTTTCTCAATTAACTAGATATGCCCCTCATGTGGTTATAGACAACAGAGCAAAGATGAGTAAGTTCATTTCAGGGGTAAATGATCGCATGGTAAATGAGTGCAGATATGCCATGCTGAACAGTGACATAACTTTAGCCAGGCTTATGACTCATGCTCAGCAGATAGAAGAGTAGAAGATTAAGTAGAGGGAGAAGCAGAATAAGAGAGCGAAGACAGGTAGTTTCAACTTTGCTCAGCCTAAACTAGAAGGTGGAAACCGTGCCCAGTTTCATCCTAAGTCATCAGTTCCATCCTCTTCTTCAGCCAGTGCTCCAGTTCTTATGTTCAGGGAGGGTAGTAGAGATAGAGTACCAGGTGCTAGGTCTCAAGAAAGTGTTAGCAATGCCCAAACTAATCCCCTTTGTCAGACTTATGGTAAGAACCATAAGGGTGCTTGCAGAGCTGGTAGCGATGTCTGTTTGGTTGTGGCAATCCAGGCCACAGATTCAGAGACTACTCTCAGTCAGGTTATCAGAGTCATCTCTACTCCTCAGCTCAATCCGTCTTCCCGAATTAGCAGGGTGCCACCATCAGTGCACTAGTGGGTAATGCCTAAATTGTCTCTATGCTCTTCAGTCTCGATTGGATTTGAAAAATTCTCCTGATGTAGTTACTGGTATGTTATAGATCTTTCATGTACATGTTTACGCTTTGCTAGATCTAGGAGCTTCTTTGTCTTTTGTTACTCTCTATATTACAGGCGATTTTAGAATCAGTCCTAAAATCCTAGAAGATCCCTTTTCAGTCTCTACCCCAGTGGGTAAAACCGTCATAGTCCGGAGGGTATACAAGAACTGCTCGGTTATGATATTTCAGAAAGTCACTTTAGCAGACTTAGTCAAATTAGAGATGACTGATTTTGATGTCATTCTCAACATGGATTGTCTTCATTCCTGCTATGTCACAGTCGATTGCAGAAATAGAATAGTCCTATTTTAGTTTATGAATAAGTGCATCCTTGAGTGGAAGGGTAGTACTTTAGCGTTTAGAGGTCATCTTGTTTCCTACTTTCATGCTCGAAAAATGATATCTAAAGGATATATCTATCATCTTGTTTCAGTTAAGGACAATAGTACCAAAACTCCCAGCCTTGAATTAGTTCTAGTTGTAGGTGAATATTCAGATGTATTTCCCGAAGATCTTCCAGGAATTCCTCTCAAAAGGGAAATAGACTTTAGCATCGATATTTTTCCAGATACTTAGCCTATATCTATTCTACCATACACAATGGAACCAACATAACTCAAAGAACTGAAAGAACAATTAAAGGATCTCTTAGATAAGGGATTCATCAGGCCTGGTATTTCCCTGTAGGGATCTCCAGTATTATTCGTGCCCAAGAAAGATAGTTCTCTTAGGATGTATGTATACTACCATCAACTCAATAAGTTCACGGTCAATAACAAGTATCCTCTACCTAGAATTGATGACTTATTTAATCAACTTCAGGGTGCCAGTTATTTCTCTAAGATAGACCTCAGATTCGGCTATCATCAGCTCAAAGTTAGAGAATGTGATATTCCAAAAATAGCTTTTCGTACTCGGTATGGTCATTTTGGATTCTTAGTTATGTTGTTTTGTTGTACCAATGCCCCAATAGGTTTTACTGACTTTATGAACCATGTGTTCAAGAAGTACTTGCACATGTTCATCATAGTCTTCATAGATGATATTTTAGTCTATTCCAGTAGTGAGCGTGATCATGCAGACCATCTTAGAGTAGTACTTCAGACTCTCAGAGATCATCAACTATTCACCAAATTCAGTAAGTGCAAATTTTGGCTAAGGTCAGTAGCATTCCTTGGTCATATCATTTTTGATGATGGTATTAAAGTGGATCCTCAAAAGACCGAAGCAGTAAAAGATTGGCCTTGCCCTATCTCTCCATCAAATATCAAGAGTTTCTTAGGTTTGGTCTGCTATTATAGATGGTTTGTTGAGGGATTTTCTTCTATTGCATCCCCTAAGTCTAGATTGACTCAGAAGAAAGTCAAGTTTTAGTGGTCAGATCCTTACGATATGAGTTTTTAGGAGTTGAAGACTCGACTTACCTCATCTCCAGTATTAGCTCTTCCAGATGGTCCAGATGGTTTTGTAGTGTATTGTGATGCATCCAGAGTAGGTTTGGATTGTTTCCTCATGCAGCATGGTAAGGTCATAGCCTACGCCTCCAGATAGCTTAATCCCCATAAGAGAAATTATCCTACTCATGATCTTGAGTTAGCAGCTGTAGTCTTTGCCTTGATGATTTGGAGGCATTATCTATACGGTGTTCATGTAAATGTGTTCGCTGATCATAAAAGTCTTTAGTATGTCTTTTCTAAAAAAGATCTCAATCTTCGTCAGAGAAGGTAGTTAGAGCTTTTGAAAGATTATAAAATGAGTGTCCTTTATCATTCGGGCAAGGCCAACATAGTGTCCGACACTCTCAGTAGACTATCCATAGGTAGTGTTTCTTATGTTGAGGACAGTAAGAAAAAGTTAGCTCAGGAAGTCCATCAGCTTGCCAGATGAGGTGTTTGCTTAGTCGATACAGAAGAGGGTGATATATAGGTGTAGAGTAGTTCAGAATCATCTTTAGTTTCTAAGGTGAAATAAAAGAAAGATAGAGATCCCAACTTTGTCAAGTTGAAAGAGTCAGTCCAGGATCAGGGTCATCTCTGTGTTCTAGGTGTAGATGACTTAAGGTAGTAAATTCTTGCAGAAGCGCATGGTACGCACTACCTTATTCATCTAGGGGCCACAAAGATATACCGTGACTTGAGGGAAATCTATTGGTGGAGTGGTATGAAGAGAGACGTTGCAGAGCTTGTAGCTAAGTGCTCTACATGTCAGCAGGTTAAGATAGAGCATCAAAAGCCTAGTAGATCCATGCAGGAGTTCAGTATTCCTACTTGGGAGTGGGAATTTTTGAACATGGACTTCGTGATGGGTTTGCCTCGAACTCGTCATCAGCATGATTCAATCTGGGTTATTGAAGACAAAATAACCAAATCAGCTTATTTATTTCCAATTCATACCTCTTATTCAGCCGAGGATTATGCCAAACTCTACATCAAGGAGTTGGTAAGATTGCACAGTATTTCGTTGTCCATTATCTCAGACAGAGGTACCCAGTTCACCTCTCATTTTTGGAAAACATTCCAAAAGGGTCTTGGTACCCAAGTTCATCTTAGTACTACCATTCATCCTCAGACAGATGGTCAAGAAAAAATGACCATTCAGGCATTAGAAGATAGGCTAAGGAAGTGTGCAATCGATTTCAAGGAAAGTTAGGATGACCACTTACCTTTGATTGAGTTTGCATACAATAACAGCTATCATTCTAGTATTCAGATAGCTCCATTCGAAGATCTCTAAGTTAGAAGATGTAGATCTCTCATTGGTTGGTTCGAAGTTAGTGAGGTCTCAGTTATAGGGCCTGACTTGGTATTCGATGCCTTAGAAAAAGTCCAGTTGATTAGAGAAAGACTCCGGGCTTCTCAGACCCGACAGAAGTCTTATATAGATATTCGTAGAAAAGATCTTGAGTTTGATATTGGTGATCATGTCTATCTAAAGATCTCTCCCATGAAGGGAGTGAAGAGATTCGGTAAGAAGGGAAAACTTAGTCCCCGATATGTCGGTCCCTTCAAGATTCTCAGTTGCTTTGGCAAGGTAGCCTTTGAGCTTGAATTGCCTTAAGATTTAACCTCAGTTTATCCAGTCTTTCATGTATCATTGCTCAAAAAGTGCATAGGTGACCCATCAGTTGTAGTCCCTATTCAAGCGTTGGTGTTCAGAACACTATTTCTTATGAAGAGATTCCGGTCAAAATCTTAGACTATCCGACTCGTAGATTGAGGAACAGAGAAGGCCCTCTAGTTAAAGTTCTTTGGCGAAATTAGTCCATCGAGAGAGCTACTTGGGAAGCAGAAGCAAATATGCATTCCAAGTATCCTCACATCTTCTCCGCCAACTCAGATCAAGCTCAAGGTAATAGTTCTCCTTAAGCTTACTCAGTTTTATGTTCAGTGTTCATCACAAACTTGGTATGCAGTTTTCTTCTCATGTTCCCATTATAAACTTGGTATCAAGTACCATTGCATATTTAGTCATGCACTCATGTATCAGTTCAGTTTTGTAATTATGCATCAGACATGCATTCTCATTGTGAGAAACTTAGTTCTTCAGAACACTCAGTCATGCATTCATGAATCAGCTACACATGCATCAGTTATGGATGTTCAGTATTATATGTTCAGCTTGTCAGTCATGTCATTCATGAGATCATGTTCTTGTTATTCATGCTTAGTATGTACCTTAGTTTTCTTTTCTCCCCTCTCAGTCAGTCTCATTCGAGGATGAATGTTCTCAAGGGGGAGATATTGTAATACCCCATACTTTTTCCTAGCTAATTTCATCCTAAGAATGCCTAGTATTAGCTTATAAATTGAATGATGACTATTCCATGTGGAATTTTCAAGATTTTCACTTTTTGTCATGTGGGATAACCAGGTTAGAAGTTATGACTATTTCAAGTTTCTATCATAAAACAACACCATATTAGTCAGTGGCGCACCATGCCACAAGAGGAAATAGCCTTTGAAAAATTCTAGTAGGGGTCCGTCATTATGGCGCATTGCGCCTGGGCCAAAATTCAGAATTTTCCTTTACCAGTGTCTCAGCGCGATCTCCCCCATGTTCCGTCAAAGTTATAGGTTACAAAGGAAGGGGCAACACGATGGCTTCGTGTCATACTATCCCTCAGTTTCCCAATTGTTAAATTTTAGTGACACGACGCAATAGAACGCGTCGCGCCAGGGGCCCAGTTCGAAAAAATTTTACTGAAATTACAAGACGCGTCCAAGGGTTAAAAGGGTAAATTTGCTACCCCTATTTAAACCCAATAACATATGATTTAGCCATTCTTCACCCATAATATATTAGTTTCTCTCAATAACAAGCTAGGGTTTCTATTGGGGATTCAAATTCAAGAAGGTTTCACCGTCAGTCCTCAAGAAATCACGAACTAAGGTATGCATAGTGTTAATTCATGGACTCCTATCATCCATGAAGACCAAGAATCCTTTTTCTAAATTGAAGTTTATGGTTTTTCTTATGAATTTCATGATTGGCCTGCTCTTGTTCATGTGGATAATGAGAAATTGAATTCTACTCCATGTTGGGTGATTAATTCTATGTGGGTTAAAGTATTATTGATATAGATTCATGCAAACCTATGACTAAACCCTTGAATGATGAAATTACAATTTAACCATGATGTTTAATTATTGTACAATGATGTTTACATGTATCATGCCTACAATATGTTTGATTAAATGCCTAGATGAATGAAAAGTGCCTAACTAGCATGATTCCATGAAATAGCTATGTATGGACAAGTTATGCCTATCACATGTTTTGAAGAAATGCTTCTATAAATGTATTGCGGATTATGATGTTAGTTATATATTCAAGTAAGTTATTGTTGGTCAGGTTCCTTCCATCAAGTCCTGGAGGTAATCGTACCCGAAACATTAGCTGGATGCCTAGAGCCATGTCATGTTTTCATGATATTCTCAGTCAAGCTACAAATCCTTAGATTTCAGATAGTCTTATGACTCCAAAAATCTCCATTATCTCATGAACTCAGTCAGTTGTCAGATATCAGTAGTATTCCATCAGTCAACGAAATTTAGTAATTTAGCCCATGTCTAGTTTAGTTAAATCATGTTCAGTGTCTATTCAGATGGGAGTAGAAATTAGCACCGAGTGAACCCAAGGATGGGGACACACACTATCAGATGAGGGTATGATCCCTAGAAGTCATCCTTGAATTCCATAACTATGTAGCCAACATAGGTTGAGACATCAACACTTTCCAATAAGGGGTGATGAGGTGGATAAGCACTGTAAGATAAGGACCCCACCGTTCTTGTATAGGGGATACTATTAGATGAGGGTCGCCCACAGCTTGTCCTTACCAGTGGTGTGGTATTGACACCCTTCCAATTAGTGTTACAGATTGGACCCCAACTCAGCTATAATGGTGTATCGGGGGCATGTCGGTTCCATAACTACTTCCCACAGTTTCATATTACAGAATTAGGACTGTTAGATATAGTCAATTAGTCTCAGTAATAGAACTTCTTCAGATTTCAGGACTGTCAGATACAGTCAACTCAGATACAGTACGGAACTCAGATAGCTCCATTAGATTCAGGACTGTCAGATACAGGTACTCATGTTATCAGTTATATTCAGATTCAATAATTATGTTATCACAGTATTAGTGTCAGTTGTTATGTCTCATGCATATATTATTACGCTCATGATAGTTAGTTAGTTATTATTATTGTTCATGCATATGAACCCCATGCATTCAGCCTACCTCACATGCATAACAGTAAATTTAAAGTACTTACGCATTTGCGCTATGGTGTCTTATATCATAGGTTCAGAGACACGAGCTCCAGAGCAATAGTAGATTCCAGATATCCACAGAAAGAGTTAGAAGTGAGTCCTCATCTTTTGAGGACATGATTATTTCCCTATTATCTCATTAATTAGTTTATTAGTGTGAGTTAGTTGGGGACATGTCCTATCAACTCCTTATTCAGATAGTTCAGTTAGTTAGAGGCTTTCTAGACTATCATGTCTCAGACTTCAGTATGTTCAGTTTTGTTTTGGGTATTCTATTAACCCACACAGATGTTATATCATTCATATTAAGTTTAGTATTGAACCTTATAGCCTTTCAGTTCATGTTTCCGCATTATAAAGTATTTTATACAGTATACAGGTATAAATATCAGTCATGGGTTAGCTTGTGGTCCTTTGGGATTATGAGAACCGTGTAGCATTTTGGGTACCAGATTTGAGGCGTTACATATACCCACGTTATGTAGGAAACAACCATTCCAATCCTCTTTCTTAGTGATCAAATTTGGGTGCAGTCAATGTTGGATTGAAGTGGTGAGCTTAGTGATCGAATTTGGGTACCTATTTCTTGTCTTTCATACACTTTGGTTTTTGGCTATAGTTGGGGGCATGTCCCAACTCGATACTCTTTTGTTGGTCTAGAGGTTTTGTATGGACTACTGTGGACTTGGGTATGGTATGGATTGCTTATGTTATTTATACATGCATTGGATTATCATTATAGTATTGGTTTATGGATTCCATAATTGGTTTGGTTGGTTATTGGGTGGTTGGACTTGATTGGGTTGGTCTGGGTTATTGGCTCACCCCAGAGTCACCACATGGATAATTAGCTATCTTGTTAGTTCGGGCTTCAGCCGACTCAAGGTATGCCATTAGTGGTTGGGTTGGGTAACGGGTGTTGTCTCTGATATTGGTCAGACTTGAGATGCCTATTACGACATTGCCCTGGGGTCGGGTCGTGTCATAGAAAATGCACAAAAGCCAAACTATGTTAATTACTACAACCAAAAGTGGTAGACTTAACCCAATTATGCATGTGGAAACAATCAGAATCAGCAGTTTTAGCAGCAATAATAGGACAGTAACGTAGAGGAGACTTTGAAGAAGATTTTGGCCAAGCAAGAAGAAATGGTTGCTAATATTAAAAATAAAAAATTGCATAGAAAATGTTAGAGACCTAATTGGGGTAGCTATCTTAGGCATAGAATACTAGACCCCAAGGTGGATTACCAGGTGATAGTAAAAATTTAAAGCAAGTTATGGAAATCACATTGAGGAGTGGTAAAGTTATTGTTGACAGGCCGCCTAAGAAAAATAAAGAGGTTAATGCAAAGTAGTCCCACAACTGGTAGAGAAGAAGCAATTTGAAGTTGATGATGCTTAGAATTAGGGGAAGTCTGAGTACCCGAAAACTAAAGTAGCTGAGCATTTTTTAGAATGGCCACCACTACCATTTCCTCAAGTTAAAAAGGCCAAGAAAGATGCTTTCTTCAAGAAGTTTTTTGACACGTTCAGAGAACTTCACATTAACCTTTCTCTTTTAGATGTTTCGTAGGGTTTTCCTAAGTATTCTAAGTTCTTGAAGTGTCACGACCCGATTTACGAGTCATGATAACACCTACTAAATCCTGCCAGTAGGTAATCCAAATCATAACCCGGAGCTAATGTAAGGGGTTAATTTGATACGAAAAACCCATCATAGGAGAAACTTCAACAACACAATTTTATAAGTAACAAAGGTTCTAGATAAAATAATAGTCAATACAAGATACACATCTGACGACCTAGTAGAGCCAGTACAAGAGCATCTAGTAATAATAATACAATCTAAGTTTTTAGAATAGTCAATACATCTATCTTGAAACAAAAGACTGAATATAAAGATAGAGGGAAATGGTTGTCACAGCCTGATATATGAGTGATGATGGCACCTACTAAAACCCAACAATAGGTAATCAAACACCGTAATCCGAAGCTAAGGAAATGGGTTTTTTTGATACAAATTCCCAACTGGGTCCAAATACATGAACAAAATCATAATTAACAGTGTTCCACTAATAGAAGACAATCGAAATACAGACACCAATCCCATGACTTTGTAATATCAGTAAAAGAGCATCTAAGTATGATAATAGGAAGTACAACCCATAAGTCTATAATAGTTAATACATCTATTTTGAATACAAAAGACTTAACAAGGATAGAGGGAAACGGGCGAGATAAAACTCCAGGAGGTCACCCTGTCTCCAAAAGATCAATAATGCACAATCTCTCCTTAGTGGTGGCAACTAGTAATCGGGTCTATACCAAAAAGGTACAAAGTGTAGTATGAGTACCAAAATAGCGGGTACTCAATAGGCATCATCAACCGATTGAGCTAAATCATGATATAAAGGTGATATAAAACAAGATAATATCTCTAAGTGCTTGTTTGGATGATGGTTTCCTATGGTATGGTATGGTTACAAAGCAAACCATGTTTTTTTTGATTATTTTCTGATATGCGTGGTATGGTATTGCATCTTTATATGGTTTGGTAACCATGAAATCTACCAATTTACAGAACCAAGATTTGGTGGTATCCCATGGTTTTATTTTTTTTCCAATTATGCCCTTATATAATATTATTTAATCTTATTTTACCCTTGACCTTATATTACTTCCAACACTAATTTACTTTTATTTTTACACTTTTCTATTCAAGCTCTCTATTGCTGCGTTGTTCTCCTCTGCTTCTTATGTCAATTTTTACGTTTTCATGGTTTCTTGCCTGGTAAGAGCAAACCTTTTCTTCTACAAGTCTTGCCAAGAAAGTTAAAATTTTTTTGAGTACATCTTTCAAGATGGAGGCTTTCCTTAAATAAATTAAGTAACAAATCCGTGATACTTTGTATGACTCTGTAACATTGAGGTTTTGTACGTGCACTCGAGATGAATATTTTAATCATCTCTATTCCTGAATTATTATAAACTTACAGCTCATTAACACTTGCAAGACTTCAAATTCTAACTAATTCTCAAGTAAGAAAAGATCATGACGAATGTAAGCTATATCATGATTTACGATAAATTTGTAGAAAGAAAATTATTTTATTAATAATTATTGATAAATTTAAAAGTTATAATAATTAGGGATATTTTAGTAAACTTATCCATTATGATACAGTACCATACCATCAAACCAAACAAAAAACTATTATTAAACAGCAGTGAATGATACAGTCTATCCAAGCATTATATTGCACTATACTATACAGTACCATACCATACTGTACCATACATTATGAAACCATGGAAAACCACTATCCAAACATAGAATAAGTCAAGGTACAGAATCAAACCTGAATCATCGTCATCGATATAGTATAATATAAATGATCAAACTAGAATGATAATATGACATATCATATCAATACACGCCAATACAATCATATATAAAGAGTAAATGATCCGAAAGCATAAAGCATCTCTAATACGATTACAACCGCGTAAATACCAAGTTGACACACAAATATCCATTGGATCATAAAGTAAAAGAACTCACCACGTCGTTCCATACCACCTGAGAGTACTCTTTGATAACACTCAATCTATAGCTCTCGTAGGAGTGTAAAGCGGTCGTTGTCAAATATATAACCCAACTGGGTTGGGTATCGATCCCACAGGGAATAGCCGGTCAATAAGTAAGCAAAGATTATTAGACTTTTAGTGCAAGTCTCGTAAAAAGGGGGAGTTTTGTCGTGCAAGTAATGTAACCAAAGTAATAAGGTAAAAACGGAAAATAGCAAAGTAAAAAGAAAGAATGTTTAGTATGATGTAAAACAATGAGAATTGAGAAGTTGGGGTTATGTCCACCTTATGAGTTGTACATCTCTATTGGCTATGAGTTGTGCGGAATTCAGACATGTATGTGCTTATAGAGAATTGTATTCGATGGTAAATCCAAGCGTCTTTCGACCTAAACAAGGACTATTTCACTTTAACTCTTTCGAGCTTAAAGAGTATCTAATGGTACGAATTCTCCAAGAGGTTAATCTAGTTACGACACTAACTTTTTAATAGGGGATGGCACCCTATTACCTTGACATTATCTCTTTTCCAGACATAAAACTTTTCTTTCGAACAAGTTAATGCTATACTGGCGTTATTCTATGCGTCTGCAGCCACAAGAATTTGTATTAAGATGAAAAGAATAATGATATAAGCAACATACGTGTCATGAATTCAGAAACTCATAGCAATAGATAGTATCTCATAAGGCTTCCATAACCCCAATAGAGAGGTTTAGCTACTCATGAGTGCGAAGGAAATCACAATAGACATTATCATTGTACCACAATAAAGATCTCACGTTAGGTATAGGGGTAAGAATGACGCGAATTCCTTGCTGAGTAACGTTTCTCTTGTTGTGGAAATTAAGAATTTAATAGATGAATAGAAGAAGAATAAAAAGTAGAATTAATGGAAGAATTAGAATCCGAGTTGTAAGTTATGGAATAAGAAGTAGAATGAGAATTATTACTAATGGAGGAATTAATAAAAATCTCTAGCAAAATAGGGTATTTATAACACCCATATCCTATTCCTAATAAGATAATGCATTACTTAACCCAATCCTACTAGGTTAATGTATCATTATCCTAATCCTAATAAGTTACTGCATTATTATCCTAATCCTAATAAATTACTGCATTATTATCCTAATCCTAATAGGTTACTGCTGGTCCCCAAACTCTACAGAAATGCTGTTTTTTGCCCGGGACAGGTTTTCCATGCGTTACTTTTGGTCCTTGGCGTCCAAGCTTTGCTTTCCTCCTTTTGTGAAGCTTTCTTTGGCGTCAAGTTATCCATAAAATGCTGAATTCTGCATCATTTATACCTGAAAACTTGCTAATCACGTTTGTTAGCTCACTTACAGGAAAAAGGACTAAAAGTGCATGAATTATGTAATTTGTCCACAAAACTTGGCTAAAATATGGGTAAAATATAGCACTATAGGCGTGTAAATTCGCCTATCATCAACACCCCACACTTAAAGCTTTGTTCGTCCTCGAACAAACTATCATGCCCATCTAAACATCGACTTAGGGTTTCACAGTAACAACGCAAAATATTCATCAAGACAAGCATAGCAATTATCAACAAAGAGTAGTTTTCCGATCATTAGTAGAAACAATTTAACCTCTAACATAGACTCGTGATGGTAGTTAATTCGTATCCAAAAGTTAAGGTACAAAGAATCATACACAACTAACCAAACCTCGTCAACCATGTGTGTCTCACAATATATTACCCATAATTACTCACAAGCATAGTATATTTGTCGAAACATGGGTAGAAGGGTATCCTTGCTCTCGCTCTCACAAAGAATTCATATGCTGCAACTGATGACCATAGGCTTGTCCTTAGTTTAATGCTCCACTAAATGTCAGAATGCTAAGCTTAGGATCAAATAGGTCTTCTACAGGTTATAATGTAGGCTAAGGGACGGGTGATGATAGGCGAATTTACATGCCTATAGTGCTATATTTTACCCATATTTTAGCTAAGTTTTGAGGGCAAATTATATAATTCATGCACTTTTAATCCTTTTTCCTGTAAGTGAGCTAACGAACATAATTAGCAAGTTTTTAGGTATAAATGATGCAAAATTCAGCATTTTATGGATAACTTGACGCCAAAGAAAGCTTCACGAGAGAAGGAGAGCAGCGTTTGGACGCCTATGGACTGAAAGTGATGCATGGAAAACCTATCTCGGGCAAAAACAACATTTCTGGAGACTTTGGGGACTAGCACTAACCTATTAGGATTAGGATAATAATGCAGTAATTTATTAGGATTAGGATAATGATACATTAACCTAGTACAATTGGGTTAAGTATTTCATTAGCTTAGTAGGAATAGGATATGGATGTTATAAATACCCTATTTTGCTAGAGATTTTGATACATTCCTCCATTCCTCACAATTCCCCCATTCCATCAATACCCGTCCATCCACCATCCATCCATCCATCAAAACAATTCTCTTTATTAATTCATTGTTGACATTATTTTTCATCTATTCAATTCTTAATTTCCGCAACAAGAGAAACGTTACTTTGCAAAGAAGTCACGACTAAAACGCCTACCACACTTTGCTACACGAAATCTTTATTGTGGTATAATAACAATGTCGATTGTGATTTCCTTCACACTCATGGGTAACTAAACTTCTCTGTTGGGGTTATGGAAACCTTATGAGATACTATCTAAGGCTATGAGTTTGTGAATTCGTGACACGTGTGTTGCTTATATCATTATTCTCTTCATCTTAATGCAAATTCTTGTGGCTGCAGACGCATAGAATAACGCCAGTATAGCATTAACTCGTTCGAAAGAAAAGTTATATGTCTGGAAAAGAGATAATGTCAAGGTAATAGGGTCCCATCCCCTATTAAAAAGTTAGTGCCGTAACTGGATTAGCCTCTTGGAGAATTTGTGCTGTTAGATACGCTTTAAGCTCGAAAGAGTTAAAGTGAAATAATTCTCTAATAGGTCGAAAGACGCCTGGATTTACCATCGAATACAATTCTCTATAAGCACATGCATGTCTGAATTCCGCATAACTCATAGCCAATAGAGACGTAAAACTCATAAGGTGGACATAACCCTAACTCTTCAATTCTCATTGTTTTACAACCTACTAAACATTCTTTCTTTTTACTTTGCTATTGTCAGTTTTACTTTAATATTTTGGTTACACATTACAATCCCCCTTTTTTACGAGACTTGCACTAAAATTCTAGTAATCTTTGCTTACTTGTTGACCAAGCTATTCCCTGTGGGATCGATACCCAACCCAGTTGGGTTCTATATTTGCTAACGATCGCTTTACACTCCTACGAGAGCTGTAGATTGAGCGTTATCAAAAATTGGCATCGTTGCTGGGGAATACGAGTGTCAATTAAGTTTGTGATAGTTACTAGACCCTTTGGTCAAAGATTCTCGTACTTTTACTTTTAGTTGTTGTTTTTGTTTTATTCAGGTTTGTTCAGTGCATCAATGGATGCACAACGTGAAATTGAAAGTATAACTGCTCAAGTGCATCAACAGAATATTGATAACCCAGGCCGTGCAACAAATCCTGATGATGAGGACCTGGGCGATGAGGAGCTACTAAACCCACGACATACTACTGAGGTGGCGGCACCCATGCAGAGGAGAAATCGTCAAGCGCGATTAAGGCCTGGTCGCCGAGCTGTGCAGATCCCTTTTGATGACGATGATGACGATTTGGATGAAGCTGGTGCAACAGGAGCCATTATTCTGCCACCCTTGGCACCTGGAGCAAAGTTCAATATCACTAGCACAATGATTCAACTATTGTAGCTTAAGGGATTATTCGGTGGACTTGTGGGTGATGATCCGAATATGCATCTAGTCAACTTTATTTCCACATGCAAGTCGTTCAACAATCCTGGCGTTGGACAGAATGCAATTCGACTGCGCTTATTTCCATTGTCTCTGTCCGGGGAGGCAACTCTATGGTTGAATGGGCTGACTCCTGATTCTATTACTAATTGGAGACAATTAAAAGACGCTTTCCTAGAAAGATTCTTTCCGCCATCCAAAAGAGCACAGTTGAGAGATGAGATCACAAATTTTCGGCAGCTTCCAACTGAAGCCCTCCACGAAACATGGGAGAGGTTCAAGACGAAGCTTATGCGGTGCCCAAATCACCATATGACCAATGTCCACTTGATGGAGATATTATACAGAGCTTTGAATTCGGTGACTAAGCCAGTGGTTGATAATGCAACAGGTGGATCATTTATGGACCTCATCTTTGTGCAGGCAAGCAATATGCTAGATCGGATGACAAAGCAAAGTAGAGCTTAGTATACCTGGGATTCAGAGGTAGCAAGCTATACTGTATCGTTTGGCATGACTGCAGAGCAGAGGCGAAGACAAGAGGATCGCGACAAAGACATGGCTCACATGAAAATGCAGATGGATCTTCTTAAAAAGCATCTATTATCAGGGAAGATCGAAAAAGTTAAAGCTGTTGCATTAAAAGGAAGAGAGGAATCCGATTCCGAGGAAGAAGCCAACTACTTGAACAATCAGGGGGGTTTCCGAGGCAATGCCCAAGGAAACCAAGGTCGGAACTATTATGATAATTTAGGATATAAGGACTGTGATCAAGGTAGTTGGAAGGATAAGACTGACAGGAGTGGTTTGCATGTTCCTCCTGGAAGATGTGACGCCGCTGCATCTGGTTCTGGAAATATGTCAATGGAAGATATGATGGCTAAACTATTAAAGGAGTAGAGGCAACTAATACGGGAGTGAATGAGGTGAAGAACGACTTGTCCTCAATGAAGCAATTGGTTGACTCACATTCCACTTCAATAAAACAGCTGGAGCAACAATTGAGTCAATTATCTGCGGCATTCAATCAAAGAAAGGCTGGCACTTTACCTAGCATCACTGTGCAAAATCCAAGGAATGACGGATCATGCATGGCCATTACTACCCGAAGTGGTAAGGTGCTGGAAAATTCATCAAAAGGCAAGCAAGTGGTTGACGAAGTAGCGGACATTGACGTCAAAAGGAGAGGAATCCGCGGAAGCCACCGACGACGTCCATGACGTCACACCGAGTATGTTGCAGCCTGAAAAGACTGAAAAACGGAAGCAAGAAGAGAAGAAAGTCGTGGAGAGAACAATTCCATATCCACCACCACCTTTTCCTCAAAGATTGAAGAAGGTGGCGGATGATACAAAGTTCAGCAAATTCATGACTATGTTAAAGCAACTGACCATTAATGTTCCGTTGGTGGAGGCACTTGAACAAATGCCTGGGTATGCGAAATTTATGAAAGACCTTTTGACAAAGAAGCGGGCAGCAAGCTATGAGTTGAAGGATGCTGTTCATCACTGCAGCGCAATCGCTACCCGATCACTAGTTCAGAAGAAGGCTGACCCCGGTGCTTTCACTATTCTGTGCACGGTTGGATCCATGAGTTTTGCTAAGGCATTGTGCGATTTGGGAGCAAGCATCAATTTAATGCCACTATCCGTCTACAGGAAGTTGGGGTTAGGCGATCCGACACCAACCAATATGTGGCTCGTGATGGCTGATAGATCGGTAAAACGACCCGTGGGTATCTTGAATGATGTGTTGGTGAAGGTTTCTTCATTCATCTTTTCGGCAGACTTCGTTATTCTGGATTGTGAGGTGGATTCTGAAGTCCCCATAATCTTGGGACGTTCTTTCCTTGCAACAGGAAGTGTGCTTATTGACATGAGAGCTAATAAACTTTTATTTTGGTTGAATGACGAAGTGGTACGTTTTGATAAATGCAAAGCAATGAAGCAACCCAGCGATATGGATGTGTTCTCCGTAGCTTATGAGGATGAGAAAGCATTATCTGTAGAAAAGCCGCTTATTGTTGATTCACTGTCTGCTGCGCTGCTGAATGTTGAGCATGAGGACGATGGAGATTATAAAGAAACTATGTGTGCTCTAAAAGAAATAGGGTCATATTCTCATGCTCCTAAGAAGTTGGACCTTGATCTTACAAATCAGCCTTCACAAACAGCGAAGACTTCCATTGTAGAGCCACCAATGCTAGCATCGAAAGAGCTCCCCAATTACCTAAGGTATACGTTCTTGGGATATGGAAATACACTTCCAGAGAGTGTGGCGAATGATTTCAGTGAACAACACGTAGAGGCTCTCATCTCTGCTCTGAAGAGATACATGAGAGCTATGGGAAGGAAGATTGATGATATAATTGGTATCCCTCCTGGGATATGTATGCACAAGGGTCATCTCGAAGAAGATTGCATGCCTACAAGTAAGTATTAACGTCGTCTGAATCCATTCAAAAAACGATGCCCCATCTATCTCGATGAAGACTAAGTAATCGAGATAGCTATGTCGTGCCGCGACAATAAATCAAGCGCTTGGTGGGAGGCAACCCATCATTTTTAAATGTTTTTAATTGTTTTTGTTTTCTTAGGATTTTGTCGAGCCACGACCAAAACTAAGGCGCTTGATGGGAGGCAACCCATCGTACTAATCGTTTTCATTGGTTTTGAGCAAACGTAGGTGCAAGAGGTATTCAACGAGGAGATTGGTTTCAAATGACGATTTAGACGTATTGCATGGTAAAGGTGGTAAGTTTGGAATTAAGATGCATAAGGCTATGGATTGAGCATTGCTCATGACAAAATAGGCATCGATCAAGGCTAGGCCTAGGTAAAACTAGGCCACGAATAAGGCAACGCCTATACTATAGCCTAAGGTCTCGGAATCTAGTGTGCAAAGGCATAGGCGCCGCCCATGCACAAGTATGCTATAGCATAGGCACCGCCTATGCTAAAGCATTTGGTCTCAGAATCTCATATGCCATGCTAAAGGCGCCGCCTATGGTCACTAAAGGCATTGCACTAGGCGCCGCCTATGCTAGCAAATGCTTTGCATTAGGCGCCACCTATGCCAAGCTTAGGCAAAGCTAAAGGCGCCGCCTATAGCCACTTTTTGTCTCCAAAACTAATTTTAAATGGGTCAAAACCCGACCCAACCTTTTCCTATATATATGAGACTTAGTCTTGAACCAAAAACACATTGAAAACCTACCTTAGGCGCCGCCCTTCGTCTCCAAATCCTCTCAAAAATTTTCCTTTTGCTCTTTTACCTTGCTAGAACATCATCCAAGGTCATCAACCAAGTAACTACTTCTTTGTTCTTCATTTATATTCCGTAAGTACTACACTACTACATATTATGAATTGCTAAATCTTGAAGTAGTATTGGTGATTTGAATATGATCGAATTGTTGTGACACAATTAAGTGAGTAAACGAATACGTAAGGATGATCTTAACTTGTTCCCAACTTGAATTTGATTTTGATGCATTGTCATACTTTCTCGGAATTGACATGGTCACTAAAATTGCATAATCTTGTCACTTGCATACTTACATGTTGGAATGACTTGTTCATCGAGATAAGAATTATGGTTGACTACCAACATGTGAGGTTGTGATTATTTCTAGATGCTATACCTTGATTCAATCTCTATGTAGTAGTATTGATATATCAAACATGAAAGTATTGCCAAGATTACAAGAAGTATGACTGCACTGATTATATTGTTGGAACATATCACCTAAATGTATGTCGATGAAGTCTGAGTAATCGATATCATTCACTTAATTAGTTTGTGTCAACAAATTAAGTGTGGGGTGGTGCCACTATTGTCTGTTTGTTGATTGAATCTTCCAAGATGAATCTAACATGACTCTATTGAGATCTCAGGTACAATGGCACCAAAAGACAAGAAAAGCAACCACTTCACAAAAAGGCCAGAAAAAGGGAAGAAAAGAGCAAGCTGAATCCTCCGTACTGCAAATACCTCGACGTACTCTTGGAATCAAGTGGGGTACTTATGAGGAACTTCTGAGGATGACGACTCCAATGATGATTTCGACGAAGGGGGTATGACCCCCGACATAGAAGAGGAGTCCGACTGACCAGGTTCTTCGTATTTATTTTTCACTGAGGGCAGTGTGTCCCATCTAAGTGTGGGGGGGTGGTATTTGCATGCTATACTTCTTTATCTGCATTTGCGCATGCTATACTTCTTTATCTGCATTTGCTTATTTATTTTTGTTTTTTTTTAGTAGTTAATTTTTTTGTTTTTTTTTTACTTAGCTTCGCATGAAATTATTCTAATAGGCAGCATGAGATTATAACAAGAGTTTGTGCTAAAATCATGACTATTGAGACGTTTAGGCTCTAATTGTGATTCACTATGTGATATTGTGTGGTTCAATTCCTTCATCTGTTGGGTTGAGAGTCTATACTACTCCCAATAAAGTCGACCATGTGCCTTGTGTGTGAGATGATAGTATATTCTATGTTTGTGGCTGATGCTAGAACTTGCCTGGTATGTATGTAAAGCGAAAGTAAAGAGTGTAAGTCTAGGAGATGATTTAGGCATTTCTTTGGCATCCTATACTTGTTTACCTTCTTTTTACCTACCCGTGGACATTATCCTAGATAACCCCTTTTGAGCCTTTAGCCTATTTGCTTTGACAACCTCATATGTAAGCCTAATCTATTTTTTTCAAAACCATAATTTGATCCAAATTCCTAAGTGCTTTAAATTGAAAGAGTCATGTGACAAAATAAGAGGAAATTGGATGAGTATGATGCCTTAGAATGTATTGGTGCTTGAATTTGTTATGAAAATGAATTGCTATCATAAGAGGTATGTTATGAAAAGAAAAAGGGAAAGAAAACTAAAAAGTTAGTTATGTTCAAAAAATGAAAAACAAAAGAGGTAAAAAAGGGTGGTAGAATAAAAGAAAGTAGAAAGGTTGTTTGAAAGAAATGTGTTAATGATATAATGTGATGTATTAAAGCGCTTAGGAACATAGTCACTATCTCTGGCCAAAATAGTCCTACCCGTCCCTTAGCCTACATTACAACCATCAAAAGACCTATTTGATCCTAAGCTTAGCATTCTGATATTTAGTGGAGCATTACACTAAGGGCAAACTTATGGTCATCAGTTGCAACATATGAATTCTTTGTGAGAGCGAGAGAAAGGATACTTTTATACCCATGTTTGAAAAAGATGCTATACTTGTGAGTGATTATGGGTAACATATGGTGAGACACACGTGGTTGATGAGTTTTGGGTAGTTGTGTATGATTCTTTGTGCCTTGACTTTTGAATATGAGTTAACCACCATCACGAGTCTATGCTAGAGGTTAAATTGTTTCTACTAACGATCGGAAAACTACTCTTAGTTGATAATTGTTGTGCTTGTCTTGATGAATATTTCATGTTGTTGCTGTGAAACCCTAAGCCGAAGTTTAGATGGACATGATAGTTTGTTCGAGGATGAACAAATCTTTAAGTGTGGGGTGTTGATGATAGGCGAATTTACACGCCTATAGTGCTATATTTTACCCATATTTTAGCTAAGTTTTGAGGGCAAATTATATAATTCATGCACTTTTAATCCTTTTTCCTGTAAGTGAGCTAACGAACATGATTAGCAAGTTTTCAGGTATAAATGATGCAAAATTCAGCATTTTATGGATAACTTGACACCAAAGAAAGCTTCACGAGAGAAGGAGAGCAGCGTTTGGACACCTATAGATTGAAAGTGATGCATGGAAAACCTATCCCGGGCAAAAACAGCATTTCTGGAGACTTTGGGGACTAGCAGTAACCTATTAGGATTAGGATAATAATGCATCAATTTATTAGGATTAGGATAATGATACATTAACCTAGTACAATTGGGTTAAGTATTTCATTAGCTTAGTAGGATTTGGTTAAGTATTTCATTAGTTTAGTAGGAATAGGATATGGGTGTTATAAATATCCTATTTTGCTAGAGATTTTGATACATTCTGCCATTCCTCACAATTCCCCCATTCCATCAATTCCCATCCATCCACCATCCATCCATCCATCAAAACAATTCTCTTTATTAATTCATTGTTGACATTATTTTTCATCTATTCAATTCTTAATTTCCGCAACAAGAGAAACGTTACTTTGCAAAGAAGTCACGGCTAAAACGCCTACCACACTTTGCTACATGAAATCTTTATTGTGGTATAATAACAATGTCGATTGTGATTTCCTTCGTACTCATGGGTAACTAAACTTCTCTGTTGGGGTTATGGAAGCCTTATGAGATACTATCTAAGGCTATGAGTTTGTGAATTCGTGACACGTGTGTTGCTTATATCATTATTCTCTTCATCTTAATGCAAATTCTTGTGGCTGCAGACGCATAGAATAACGCCAGTATAGCATTAACTTGTTCGAAAGAAAAGTTATATGTCTAGAAAAGAGATAATGTCAAGGTAATAGGGTCGCATCCCCTATTAAAAAGTTAGTGCCGTAACTGGATTAACCTCTTGGAGAATTTGTACCGTTAGATACGCTTTAAGCTCGAAAGAGTTAAAGTGAAATAATTCTCGAATAGGTCGAAAGACGCCTGGATTTACCATCGAATACAATTCTTCATAAGCACATGCATGTCTGAATTCCGCATAACTCATAGCCAATAGAGATGTAAAACTCATAAGGTGGACATAACCCTAACTCTTCAATTCTCATTGTTTTACAACCTACTAAACATTCTTTCTTTTTACTTTGCTATTGTTAGTTTTACTTTAATATTTTGGTTACACATTACAATCCCCCCTTTTTACGAGACTTGCACTAAAATTCTAGTAATCTTTGCTTACTTGTTGACCAAGCTATTCCCTGTGGGATCGATACCCAACCCAGTTGGGTTCTATATTTGCTAACGACCGCTTTACACTCCTACGAGAGCTGTAGATTGAGCGTTATCAACGGGTAGGACTATTTTGGCCAGAAATAGTGACTATGTTCCTAAGCGCTTTAATACATCACAATATGCCATTAATACTTTCTTTTTAACAACCTTTCTACTTTCTTTTATTCTACCACCCCTTTTTTCCACCTTTGTTTTTTTCAATTTTAAACATAACTAACTTTTCAGTTTTCCTTTCCTTTTTTTTTTCTTCTCATAACACCTCTTATGATAGAAATTCTTTTTTATAACAAATTCAAGCACCATTACATTCTAAAGCATCATACTCACCCAATTTCCTCTTATTTTGTCACATGACTTTACACTTTAAAGAACTTAGGAATTTGGATCAAATTACGGTCTTGAAAAAATGGATTAGGCTTACATATGAGGTTTGTCAAAGAAAATAGGCTAAAGGCTCAAAGGGGTTAACTAGGATAATGTCCATGGGTAGGTAAAAAGAAGGTAAACAATTACAGGTTGCCAAAGAAATGCCTAAATCATCTCCTAAACTCACACTCTTTATTTCACTTCACACCCACACCAGGCAAGTTCTAGCATCAGCCACAAACACAGAATATACTATATCCTCACACACACAAGGCACATGGTCGACTTTATTGGGAGTAGCATAGACTCTTGACCCAACAGATGAAGAAATTGAACCACACAATATCACATAGTGAGTCACAATTAGAGTCTAAACGTCTCAATAGTCATGATTTTAGCACAAACTCTTGTCATAATCTCATGCTGCCTATTAGAATAATTTCATGCGAAGTTAAAAAAAAATTTAACTAATAAAAAGAAAAACAAAACAAACATAAATGCAAATGCAGATAGAGAAGTATAGCATGCAATACCAGCACCCCACACTTAGATGGGACACTGCCCTCAGTGGAAAATAAATACGAAGAACCTGGTTAGTCGAACTCCTTCTCTATGTCTGGGGTCATAACCCCTTCATCGGAATCATCATTGGAGTCGTCGTCATCAGAATTCTCCTCCACGTCGGAGTCTGGCATTCGTCGATCATCATCAGTCGGCACATCGTCATCAAGAGGTTCCTCAAAATATGTACCTACTCCACACGTTGCCTTCGCGTGCTCATTCATTGGGTAGTCATAATCCAGCTGTTGGAGATCTGCAGCAGTTGGAACACGACCACCACTCATCATTGTAAACTGAGTCATACCATAAAGATGGCGAAAAAAACTCTCATCTCGAGCATGCCTTTCTGAAGTGGTAAGGTTGACACCATGTGTAGATTCAGCATCTTTAACCTTTGTGAGGTCAACTTTCTTCGGGTTGTGTGGAAGTTTATGATCAGCCGGTTTCTCTTCGATGTCTTCCTTCCTCAATATTGCGGTCAACAGATTGCCAAAACTGAAGTGGGACCTCTTGTGTAGCCTAGCTTTCCGCATTGTGGATCGAATAATTGCCCCAATGTTGATAGGGAAATTCGTCATCAATGCGTATACCAAGCACACTCTATCTCATGTTATCTTTGTGTACTGAGTCCCGGGAATTAGGCAAGAGTTGACTATGCACAACCATATTCTTGCTTCTCTATTCAAAGGAGCATATGGGAATGTGTTGTGTCGTCCGGTGTCCTTGTGTCTACTCCACCGTGCCATGGACCTTGTTCCACAGAGTGTGTGTCGAATGGCTCTATATGGAGATCTACTGTATAGCTCTTTGAATGGTGATGGATCAACAACAGGCAATCCAAGAAAGGAGTTGAAGAAATCCGCATTGAGTTGTAAATTTTGGCCCCGAATCTTGACCTCGCTTCCTGTGGTTTTGGGTGACCAGTTGGCATAGAATTATCTTGTAAAATCGAGATTGCATTCTCCCATGTCTCGGAAGATGAAATTAAGATGTAACGCCATGATCTTGTCCAACATGCGCTGTTCTTTCTTTGCTAGGCTTTCCTTGTTTATCAAGTCCACATGAACATATTTCTTCTCTTTGTTGTTCCTATACCATTCCTTTGCTTCCTCCTCTAAAACCCTTTTAATTTCGAACATGCGCGTGGTACTTGCATCGAGGAGGACTCTCCTTGATCTTTGCATTCTCTTTTCTTGCCTTTTTGGGAAGTGGTTGCCTTATCTTTGCCTTGTCTTTCTTTGGGTGTCATTGTACCTGAGACTAAAACAATGTTCATGTTAGAGTCATCTCGATGGATATAATCTATAAACAAGCAGTAGTGGCACCACCCCACACTTAGTTTGTTGGTACAGACTAGTGAAGTGAAAGTGGTCGATTACTCAGACTTCATCGGCATACGTTTTAGGTGCTATATTCCAACAATAAAATCAGTGCAGTCCTACTTCTTGTAATCTTGGTAATACTTGCATATGTGAGATATCAAAACTACTACATAGAGATTGAATCAAGGTATAGTATCAAATAATCACAACCTCCTATATCGGTAGGCAACTATAATTCTTATTCTGATGAACAAGTCATTCCAACATGTAAGTATTCAAGTGACAAGATTATGCAATTTTTGTGACCATATCAATTCCGAAAAAGTATGATAATGCACCAAAATCAAATTCAAGTTGGGAACAAGTTAAGATCATCCTTACATATACGTTCACGCACTTGGTTGTATCACAACAATTCAATCACATTCAGATCATCAATACTACTTTAAGATTTAACAATTCATAATAGGCGTAGTAGTGTAGTACTTACGGAAGATAAATGAAGAAAAAAGTAGTACTTACTTGATTGATGCCTTTGGATGATGTTCTTGTGAATTAAGAGAGCAAAAGGAAAATTTTTGAGAGGATTTGGAGACTATGGGAGGCGCTTATGCTAGGTTTCCAATGTGATTTTGGTTCAAGACTAAGTCTCTTATTTATAGGAGAAGGTTGGGTCGGGTTTTGACCCATTTAAAATAGGATTTGGGGACAAGAAGTGACCATAGGCGGCGCCTTTTGCTTTGCCTATGCTTGGCATAGGCGGCGCCTTTTGCAAAGCATTGTCTAGCATAGGCGGCGCCTATGCCATGGAATTCCTAGGCATAGGCGGCGCCTTTCACTTAGCATATGAGATTCAGAGACAAAAGGCATTTGCATAGGCGGCGCCTATGCTATGGCATACTTGGGCATGGGCGGCGCCTATGCTATGGCACACTAGATTCCGAGACCTTAGGCCATAGTATAGGCCTTGCCTTGTTCGTGGCCTAGTTTTACATAGGCCTAGCCTTGTTCGTTGCTTATATTTTCCTAAGCAATGCCCAATCCATAGCCTTTTGCTTCTTCATTCCTAACTTACCACCTTTAACATGCAATACTTCCAAATCAAAATTTGAAACCGACCTCCTCGTTTTACACCTCTTTGCACCTACATTTACTTCAAAAACAACAAAGACGATTAGAACGATGGGTTGCCTCCCATCAAGCACCTTAGTTTTGGTCGTGGCACGACTCTTCTTTTTGGATTTTTATTTATCAAAAGAAAACAATTTATAGAACGAAAGAAAGAAAAAAAATATGAAAAACGATGGGTTGCCTCCCACCAAGCGCTTGATTTATTGTCGCGGCACGACATAACTATCTCGATTACTTAAACTTCATTGAGATAGATGGTGGATCATTTTCTGAATGGATTCAGACAACAATGAGGCTTACTTGTAGGCATGCAATCTTCTTCGAGATGACCCTTGTGCATGTCTATCCCGGGCGGGATACCAATTATATCATCAATAGTCCAAACCATGGCTCTCTTATATCTCTTTAGAGCAGAGATGAGAGACTCTACGTGCTGTTCACTTAAATCATCCGCCATACTTACTGGAAGTATATTTTCACTTTCCAAGAACACATACTTAGATAATCGGGGAGCTCTTTTGCTTCTAGCATTGGTGGCTCTTCAATGGAAGTCTTCGCTGTTGGTGACGGTTGATTCTCAAGATCAAGGTCCGATTGTTTAGGAGTATGAGAATAGGACCCTATTTCTGTTAGACCACATGTGGTTTCTTCATAATCTTTATCATCCTTATGCTCAACATTCAGTAGCGCAGCAGACAATGGCTCAACAGTAAGCTGTTTCTCTACAGATAATGCTTTCTTATCCTCATAATGAACATCAGCTACAGAGAACACATTCATATCGTTGGGATGCTTAATTGCTTTGCATATATCAAAGCGGACCACTTCGTCATTCAACCGAAATAAAAGCTCATTAGCTCTCATGTCAATAAGCGCACTTCCAGTTGCGAGGAAAGGACGTCCCAAGATTATGGGAACTTCAGAATCCACCTCACAATCTAGAATAACGAAGTCTGTAGGGAATATGAATGAAGAAACCTTCACCAACACATCATTCAAGATACCCACAGGTCATTTTACCGACCTATCAGCCATCACGAGCCTCATATTGGTTGGTGTCGGATCGCCTAACCCCAACTTCTTGTAGATGGATAGTGGCATCAAATTGATTCTAGCACCCATATCGCACAATGCCTTAGCAAAATTCATAGATCCAACCGTGCAAGGAATAGTGAAAGCACCAGGGTCTGCCTTTTTTTGAACTAGTGATCGGGTAGCGATTGCGCTGCAGTGATGAACAGTATCCTTCAACTCATAGCTTGATGCTTGCTTCTTTGTCAAAAGATCCTTCATAAATTTCTCATACCCAGGCATTTTTTCTAGTGCCTCTACCAACGGAACATTAATGGTCAACTGATTTAACATATTCATGAATTTGCTGAACTTTGTATCATCCGCAACTTTCTTCAATCTTTAAGGAAAAGGTGGTGGTGGGTATGGACTTGTTTTCTCCACGGATTTCTTCTCCTCTTGCTTCCGAATTTTGGTAGTTTCAGGCTGCAAATCGCTGGGGTTGACGTCATGGACGTCGTGGCCAGCTTCTGCGGATTCTTCACTTTTTGCGTTATCAACTATGTCCGCTACTTCGTCAACCACTTGCTTGCCTTTTGATGAAGATTCGAGCACCTTACCACTTTGGGTAGTAATGGCCATGCATGACCCATCATTCCTTAGGTTTTGCACTGTGTCGCTAGGTAAAGTGCCAGCCTTTCTTTGATTGAGTGCTGCTGAAAGTTGGCTCAATTGCTGCTCTATTTGTTTGATTGAAGTGGAATGGGAATCAACTAATTGCTTCATTGAAGACAAATCATTTATGACCTCTGTTACTCCTGCGCTAGTTGCTTCCACTCCTTTCAATAGTTTAGCCATCATGTCTTCCATACTTCCAGAACTAGATGTGGTGGTGTCACGTCTTCCTGGGGGAACGTATAAACCACTCTTTTCATTCTTATTCTTCCAACTACCTTGATCCTTGTTTCCAGATTTATCATAGTAGTTCCGACCTTGGTTTCCTTGGGTATTACCTCGGAAACCCCCCTGATTGTTCAAGTAGTTGGCTTCTTCTTCTGAATCAGATTCGTCTCTTCCTTTTAAAGCAACAGCTTTGACTTTTTTGGTCTTCCCTGATAATAGATGTTTTGTAAGAAGATCCACTTGTGTTTTCAGGTGCGCCATATCTTTTGTCACGTTCTTCTTCTCTTCTCCTTTGGTCTGCAGTCATGCCAATAGATAAAGTGGGGCTTGCTACCTCAGAATCCCTGGTATGCCAAGCTCTACTTTGCTTCGTCATCCGATCTAGCATATTGCTTGCCTGACCAAAGGTGAGGTCCATAAAAGATCCTCCAGCCGCATTATCCACCACTGGTTTAGTTATTGAATTCAAGGCTTTGTATAGTATCTCCATTAGGTGGACATTGGTCATGTGATGGTTCGGGCACCTCATAAGCTTCGTCTTGAACCTCTCCCATGTTTCATGAAGAGCTTCGGTTGGAAGCTACCGAAAGTTGCTGATTTCATCTCTTAATTGTGCTCTTTTGGATGGCAGAAAGAATCTTTCAAGGAAAGCGTCACTCAATTGCCTCCAATTTGTAATAGAATCAGGAGACAACCCATTCAACCATAGAGTTGCCTCCCCAGACAGAGACAATGGAAATAGGCGTAATCGTATTGCATTCTGACCAACGCCAGGATTGTCAAACGACTTGCATGTCGAAATAAAGTTGATGAGATGCATATTCGGATCATCGCCTGCTAGTCCACCAAATAATCCCTTGAGTTGCAATAACTGAATCATGGTGCTTGTGATGTTGAACTTGGCTCCGGGTGCCAATGGTGGAGGAATAATGGCTCCTGTGGCTTCGGCTCCATCAAGATTATCATCATCATCGTCGAAAGCTTGTTGCATAGCTCGGCGTTCAGGTCTAAAACTAGCTTGACGATCTCTTCTGTTGGCAGGTGTTGCGATCTCAGCAGCATGCCTAGGGTTTAGTAACTCATCATCACCTAGGTCCTCATCATCGGGATTTATTGCTGGCCCAGGGTTGTTAATATTTTGTTGATGCACTTGAGCGGCGGCAAGAGCAGCTAGTCTCGCCTGTTCCTGTTGAGCAGCCATCCTTTCAATTTCGTGTTGTTCCTCCATTCTGCCAATACGTTGTGGTTCAGGATTAATAGGTAATAACGGTTGACCCGAACTTCGAGTATGGGGCATGCACTGAATAAAAACCTGCAGAGAACAAAATCAAAAACTAAAAGTAAAAGTACAAGAGTCTTTGACCAAAGGGTCTAGTAATTATCACGAACTTAATTGACACTCGTATTCCCTGGCAACGGCGCCAATTTTTGATAACGCTCAATCTACAGCTCTCGTAGGAGTGTAAAGCGGTCGTTGTCAAATATATAACCCAACTGGGTTGGGTATCGATCCCATAGGAAATAGCCGGTCAATAAGTAAGCAAAGATTATTAGACTTTTAGTGCAAGTCTCGTAAAAAGGGGGAGTTTTGTCGTGCAAGTAATGTAACCAAAGTAATAAGGTAAAAACGGAAAATAGCAAAGTAAAAAGAAAGAATGTTTAGTAAGATGTAAAACAATGAGAATTGAGAAGTTGGGGTTATGTCCACCTTATGAGTTGTACGTCTCTATTGGCTATGAGTTGTGCGGAATTCAGACATGTATGTGCTTATAGAGAATTGTATTCGATGGTAAATCCAAGCGTCTTTCGACCTAAACAAGGACTATTTCACTTTAACTCTTTCGAGCTTAAAGAGTATCTAATAGTACGAATTCTCCAAGAGGTTAATCCAGTTACGGCACTAACTTTTTAATAGGGGATGGCACCCTATTACCTTGACATTATCTCTTTTCCAGACATATAACTTTTCTTTCGAACAAGTTAATGCTATACTGGCGTTATTCTATGCGTCTGCAGCCACAAGAATTTGCATTAAGATGAAGAGAATAATGATATAAGCAGCATACGTGTCATGAATTCACAAACTCATAGCAATAGATAGTATCTCATAAGGCTTCCATAACCCCAATAGAGAGGTTTAGCTACTCATGAGTGCGAAGGAAATCACAATAGACATTATCATTGTACCACAATAAAGATCTCACATTAGGTATAGGGGTAAGAATGGCGTGAATTCCTTGCTGAGTAACGTTTCTCTTGTTGTGGAAATTAAGAATTGAATAGATGAATAGAAGAAGAATAAAAAGTAGAATTAATGGAAGAATTAGAATCCGAGTTGTAAGTTATGGAATAAGAAGTAGAATGAGAATTATTACTAATGGAGGAATTAATAAAAATCTCTAGCAAAATAGGGTATTTATAGCACCCACATCCTATTCCTAATAAGCTAATGCATTACTTAACCTAATCCTACTAGGTTAATGTATCATTATCCTAATCCTAATAAGTTACTGCATTATTATCCTAATCCTAATAAATTACTGCATTATTATCCTAATTCTAATAGGTTACTGCTGGTCCCCAAAGTCTTCAGAAATGCTGTTTTTTGCCAGGGACAGGTTTTCCATGCGTCACTTTTAGTCCTTGGCATCCAAGCTTTGCTTTCCTCCTTTTGTGAAGCTTTCTTTGGCGTCAAGTTATCCATAAAATGCTGAATTCTGCATCATTTATACCTGAAAACTTGCTAATCACGTTTGTTAGCTCACTTATAGGAAAAAGGACTAAAAGTGCATGAATTTTGTAATTTGTCCTCAAAACTTGGCTAAAATATGGGTAAAATATAGCACTATAGGCGTGTAAATTCGCCTATCATCACTCCTAAAAGAACATAAAGTAAAGAACCTATTGCGACTTCCCATGCCACCGGAGAGTGAATCAAAGAACAAATCATCAATGTATATAGACATATAACCAACTCATTATTTTCCATGGTTTTCCACATTTCCCATCAACGACTATTTTCCCACGTTTATAATCATCAACCATTACCACAATTAAATAACATATACCAAAGTATTGATACCCATAGTCATCTATTTCATCAATATACTCTACCTACTCATTATTAGCTAACCAATGATTATTAATAAACCACTAATTCTCTAGTCATCAATGACCTCTAATTATTAGTCTAACCAATTCTTTATGTAACCCTTATTCACGGGATGGCATCTAACCATTATTCACTAAATATCCAACATTCAACATCTAGTCAAGATTCACTACTAGACCATAGACGCTATTTAACCAATTCTCATTTCTAATCATCATAATTACACTAGTCACCATCTATAAAAGGTAACTAATAATCATTTGAACACTTATTTATCTTTCAACTAACGTCTCTTATTATATAGCGTCATTAATATACAAATCCTTATTTAGCAACTAATCAACATCATAACCTAGTCATCACTATCAATAGCCATCACCAATGCTAGCTTATTATAATCATTAGCCACGTAACAACCATAATTGTTAGTTACCACATTTGAACTAAACAAGGTTCTTTACCTAGTACTCTAGACTTCTAGCCATCAAGTGATATAAACTCTTAATAGCCAACTAGCTACCACATAGCTCATTCTAATAGACAAATTCCTTAATTAATCAATTTATTCAAGGCCAAATACATCCACTAGGTTAACTCTTAAGTCTATACAAGAGTCTGCTTACCAACTAGTCTTAACTCAATATTCGACATATTCTACTTTTACTCACTATCTAATACTAACATGAGCTACGTTGCTTAGCAAGTGATTAGTATCGAAGAATTATAACCGAAATCCCAAGAGTAACAACATACCCTCAAAGCACATACAGATGTAATCATATAAAGGCATAACCACACATAAACATATATATATGCTTACCATACATAACCTCATTATATTCTCAAACTTTTCAGAATCATCATATAATAAATATATCCTCCGGACTTATCAAACATCATCATATCATCAATATATCCTCCGTACTTGTCGGGAATCATCATATCTTTAATATATCCTCCGAAATTACCGGGGTCATCGTATCATCAATATACCTTCCTGACTTGCTGGGTATAATTATATCATCAATATATCCTCTGGATTTGTCGGGTATCATCATATCATCAATATATCCTCTAGGCTTGTCGGGTATCATTAATATATCCTCTAGACTTATCGGATATGAACATATAATCAATATATATATATGTGTGTGTGTGTGTGTGTGTGTGTGCAATTAAATCAATAATAAATGCCAGCCCTACAAGGGATAGGGCGAAATAGAAGTAAGGAAAGACATACAATCGTACCTCATTATTCACTATTAATGTAATATATTAATAGGTGCACGAACATGTATATTCATATGGTGTAAACACTCAATACATTACTGGGCTTAACATAATCATTAGCATGGTCAAATACAAAGCCATAGTTATATCTTCTAGAGCTCTTTTTCATAAGCATGATTAACATTATTAGAACAAGAGGATTTTTAGCACAAACATTAGTTAGTCATTAGGATTGAACATAATGTGAGTAATAGCATAATCCAAGGCTCACATGGTAATTTAGTCAATGATTTAAGTGATAGCATAGTCATGGGCTCGATCTATAACACACTTCATTGATATCCAAGCATTATCAATAATTAGCAACCAATCATGCAAATCATTTCCAATACCAACCTCATGAATAAATCATTTACTGAGGTTAGCCATCATATTGCCAAAGGTACATCCTCTGCGTTTAACAAGTATCTAGGTCACTAATAAAACCACATAGTCCAAGTTTAATGAGGGTCAACCTCCACTTCTAATATCCCAACTTCCTCTTCAAGCCTATATTCTACCCAGGACTAACCTAAGCCATCCAAGTCATGTCTTAGAGGTTTATCAATCCACACTAGTTCTATGGTACAACTCTTCCTCAAGTATTATTCTTAATTCATCCAAAGCAACTAGGGAATTTCCATAACTATGCACAACTAAGGCCAACTTACCCTTTAATATGAGTGACAAGGTCTGTCCGTCTAACTAGAACAACTAGAGCATTCTCATGCTATTCATGAGATAACAAGTCCAACTAACCAATTTTATGGTCTATAAGTCAAGTATCACACTTTATGAGTTCAATAGCCTAAGTGATTTAACTAATCCCTAATACTACCATCTACCTTTCCAACACCAAAAACCCCTCCCAATCTTTACAAGATATCAAAGTTAACAATAATAAAGCTCAATATAACAAGAAGTAAGTTGGCCTATCTCAAATCCGAATAAAGGTCACAAACCGACAACCTTTGCTTTTCCTTTTCGTGATGCTTCTTTAAGGAGCCAAGCTATCAAAGCATAATCTATGAATTATTACAAGAAATTTAATACCCATAATGCACCGTTATGCTTCGGTTCCAAAACGACACCAAAAACCCCAAATGGGTCCCACATATGGAAAAGGATTTTTTGAGACCAACCCATTGTTCAAATACTAACCAGCAGTTATATCCCTGAAGAATTTAGTGCAAACCAATCATAGTTGGGCTAAATTCAAGTACTCAGGCCATTTGGGTTTTGAGTAAAATAATCAAGAATTCAACACTATAAATGGAGGATTCATACCTTAGATTCATTGTTAATTATGAATATGCAAGTTATTCAAGTTCCCAATCAACACCCAAGAGTCAATTTGTGCACTACACACTCTATTAGGGTTTATGGGACTCAAAGCAATAGCAAAATGGCCAATTCTCGACAAAAAGAGAATTTAAATACCCCTTCCTAGGTCCTTCATTCACACAATCGCCATCACTTAAGCCATGACCGCGACCCTCCACGATTGCGGTACCCTCTTCTGCACCAAATGATAGCTGAAACTTGAAATATTTTCCAAGTTTACAAGTTTTGGCCAGTGCCTCGGGATACATTCGGAATCCAATATGAGCAAATAAATTATGCAACCACACTAATTTTGGCATTTCGAATGCATTGGCAAAGTTGGATTTTACATTTGAGTCATTCAATGAAATATAGGCCCCATACTCAAATTTCCAATTTATTAATTTTTTGACCTATAGGTCGAATTGAGTTTGGGTGAAGCAGGACCCAAACCAAAGGTCTTTCTATCCTAAAATAGATATTTTGAAGCTTCTTGCACAGTTAGAATATTCATCTGATATTGTTTTACTGAAGTTTTCACTTAGCAGCCATTTGAAATCAGCGAAGACTTCTAAATTGGGAAATGGTTCTCAGAACCAAACGAACTGCCTGGTTACCAAACTATTAGTTCCAATAAGTCATAAATGACTTGAGGCAGCTATGGAAAAGCTCAAACATAAAAATAAGTGAAATCATGAGAAATGACCCGAAGGGTCGTTACAGGGCTGACTTGTACTCCATGAGCTCACCCTATCTTTGGAAATCAACACCGCATGAATGTCAATCAACAATGACAATTAGTACTTGAATCTGGACAAAAAAGGTACAGAAGTGTATCATGAGTACCAAAACAACAGGTACTTAGTAGGCATCATCGGCTGACTAAGCTAAATCATGATATAATTATGATAACATGTAAGATAGCACATTTACGTCAAAGTACAGAAACGAACCTAAGTCATCTCCAACATCATTGTACATAGTAAGAATTAAAATGGAATAACAATATAACATAAGGAATCAACACATGCCAATCATTGTTTGGCAATATAAGTAAATAAATCAAAATTATAACATATGATGAAATATTAACACAAGCTAAACATAAACACCAAATTGGCTTTCGTACACCAATTGGTGCAGAAAAGTAAAGAACTCTTCATATCCTCCCATACGATTGTAGAGTACACCCAAGAGAAGAATAAATCCATCAACCAATATTAAAGGCAACCTTCATCATCATTAAACCATTATCCTAAATTTTTATCAATCGGTCATTTACTGATATTTCATAATTTACCAATATTTGACAACATACCTATATTCTATAATGCTACCAGTATTTAACAAAATCATCATCAATACTCACTATTTACCGGTTTATGAGCTAACCATCTCTTATTAACTAGTCCCTTTGATTGCTAATCATCATATATCCTCCAGTCACCATTTAACAACTATTCTCTATATATTCGCTAATCATTAAATATTAGACAACCATCATTAATCAACTAACACCATTTATCCACAAACAATATTTATTAACTAATCACCATTTACCAACTAATAATCATTTATCAACTAGTCAATATTCGACACTCAAACGATACCCACCACTAATCCATATTTAGGACTAACCATCAACTATACCATTTTATAAACATTTCTCACTTATGGACTATAAGAGGAAACACTAATATCAAAAACATAACAAAATTTCATATAAGAAGATATAAGTTGCCATACATAGGGCATAGTCGGACTTGAATCAATAGATGTACACATAGGGACATTAATATAATCATACTCCGGCCTTGCCGGTATCAATGCATCAACATAAGCATCCTCCGGCCTTGTCGGTTATCAATATCATCATAATCATCCTCTAGCCTTTTTGGGTATCAATATATCATCAAAATATCCTCCAGCCTTACTGGGTATCAATATATCATCAGAATATCCTCTAGCCTTGCCGAGTATCAATACATTATCATAACTCTCCTCTGGCCTTGACATGTATCAATATACTATCATCATCGTCCTTTGAACTTGCTGAGTATTAATATCATCATAAATATCCAGACTTGAACTGGTAGCCATATCATCATAGTTAGTAGCAAAAGAAATAGCATAAGTGATAACATAACCAAGCATTATGATTTCAAGCATAATCAATAGCACAATTTCCCATATAATTAATAAGCATGGCTTCTAGCATCATTAGTATCGTAATATCTAATATCATTAATAAGAATGATTTATAGCATAATTTCTAGCTTAATTGTTAGGCGTGATCATAAGCATGGGCAATAGCATACTCATGGCCCGAATAATACCCTAATAAATAATAAAATTATGGGCTAATTCTATAGCATATTCAATAGCTCATCATAATATAATTAATAATATAAATAAATAATCCTTAAGCATTACTTCAAATATCATCATCACCATAACCATTAAATGCCAACTTTATCAATATGACATCAACGAACATTTCTAAGTATTCAACAAGCATATAAGGGTTTCAAGAGAACTAATAATCAATCTTAACTTAAGGTGGGTCTAAGAGCCTACTTCGAAATTCCAAAAATACATTCTAAGTCAAATTTTACCATAGACTAGGCTAAGGTATTTAAATCCTCTCTTAGATGTATAACAAGCTACCATTAATCCTATGGTAAAGGTTATTCTCAAACACACTAACTAAGCCAATATAGTAACTACGACAACCTTACCTAATAAGAGAACTAAGGCCAATCTTACCCTTAGCATGATTAACTAGAGATTTTTTACCTATCTTGAGTAATCTAAGACATTCTCATGCTAAACATGAGAAATGAAGTCCAATTTACCTAAGTCATAAGGAAAATAAGCTAACTGTTTCCATTCTATGTTTTAAAATTAGCCTAAATGACCAAACTAATCCAAGTCTTGCATTTTATCAATCCAACACCTAAACTCCAACCCAAATATAACACAATATCACAAGAATACTATAAGATAGCTAAATCTATCAAGGAATAAATCTAGCCTACCTCGATACCAAAGAAAGCCCAATGAACGCTAAACCACGCCTTTTCTTTTTCGAGAAGCCTCCTTAATATGCCAAGTTATAAAAACACATTATACTCATCTATATGAGATAATGATACCCATAGTGCACTATTATGTTTCAGGTAAAAAAATACCTCAAAACCCTATGTGGCTTCTACTTACGAAAATTGAGTTTTCGAGACCAACCCCACATTCACACAAGCTTAAGGAATCATTAACCTAAAAAATAGGTGAAAACCAAGATAAATTAGGGATAATCTCAAACCCTAAAGGTTTTGCGGTTTTGGGCAAATAATCAAGACATTTCACCAAGAAAAGGGTGAGTTCTTACCTCAAATCAGAAGATAATCGAAAAAATAAATGTTACCGAAGCCCCCAAGTCACCCCCAAGTCTCAATTTAGAGATATCACACTATTTAGGGTTTATTCTCTCAAGAGAGAAGTGAGAAATGGCTATAATTGCGGACTAAGGGTTCATTTTATACCCAGTCCAGGTTCTTAGGAATCACTGTAGTGACTTGAGGCCTTGCGATCGCGGTACATCTCATTTATTAGATGAGTTACAATCACAACACCTCTTTATGATCACAGCATCCCTTTTGCACATAGAGTCACGATCGCGGTCTAAAAAAGGGAGATTGTGGTGCTCCTAAAAACCTAATGCACCAGATTTTTTAAGTCCAAAATGGACTTCAATCGGGTGTTCGGGATTCATTCAAAATCCTGTATACGTAAATGAACTATGTAACCATACCAAATTCGATGTTCCAAACTCAACGGTGAAATCACATTTTCTATCCAAGTTTATTTCAACCAAATATGGATCCCACACCTTTATTTCTAATTTCTCAACTTTCCAACTTAGGATGAAATGAGTTCGGGTGCCTCAGGACCCAAACCTAAGGTCTACCTAGCCCAAAATCGATATTCCAGAGCTGCTAGCACAGTCAAAATTTGCACACAAGATTGTTGTACTAAAGTTGTTTCCCCGTGGACATTTGGAATCAGTGAAGACTTTAAAACAAGAAATTGGCTCTAAAAATCAAATAAACTGCCCGATAGTCGAACTGTCTGTCCCAGCAAGTCATAAATAACTTAGTTCAGCTATGGAAAAGCTCTAATAGAGAAAATAAGTGGTAATATGGAAACTGAGCTGAAGGGTCATTATAATATCCACTACTAAAGGAACTTTCATCCCCATAAGTTAAGGATTAAGATGTACCTAAAGTCTCGAACAGGTGAGGAAACTAGCTCCTTATCTTGCTCTGGATCTCTCAAGTTGCCTCGTCCACTGGGTGGCGCCTCTACTGAACCTTAACTACAAAAATTTCTCAAGTGAGCAACCACTTGACATTACTAGCCAAAATGAGCACAACTCATCTACAAAGGTTAAATGCTCGTCCAACTAGACTGAGTCCTATTTAAGCACAAGAGAAGGATCAGGAATATATCACCGCAACATAGAGACATGGAAAACTAGTTGAATAATGGCAAAATATGGAAGTAGAGCTAACTCATAAGCCACCTCACTAATTGTACAAAGAATCTCAAAATGTCCAATATATCTAGGACTGAGCTTGCTCTTTCTCTTAAACCTCATCACACCCTTCATTGGCAACACATAGAGGAATACACGATCACCCACCTCAAATCTCAAGGAATGAAGCCTATGGTATGCATAGGACTTCTGCCTACTAAGCTGCTCTCAACCTATTCTGAATAACCCTGACTCTATCCAATGACTCTTAAAGCAAGTCACTACCACGAGGCCCAACCTTAGAGGTCTCAAACCATCCAATCGGAAAATGATATCTCCTACCATGCAAATCCTTAAAAGGTAAGATCTCAAAACTAGACTGATAGTTGTTATTATAAGAAAACTCTACCAAGGCTAAGTGTTGCTCCCACTAGTCCCTAAAATCCCTAACACAAGCTCAGAGTATGTCCTCAAGAACCTGAATAGTTCACTTAGACTGACCATCTATCTATGGATAAAAGGTTGTACTAAGACACAAATGAGTACCCAACTCTTCTTTAAAAGCTCTCAAAAACCTCAAAGTAAACATGGAACATTGGTCTAAAATGATAGAAATGAGCACACCATGCAAATGGACTATCTCTCAAACATTGATATGGGCTAACCTCTTAGCACTAAAGGTCATATGAATAGGAATGAAATGTACTGACTTGGTCAAACAATTTACAATGACCCAAATACCATCGGAACCATAGGAAGTACGAGGCAACCCACTAACAAAAACTATGGTATTCCATTCCCATTTCCCTCAGGAATAGGCAATCTCTGAGTCAATCCACCTGGTCGCTAATGCTTGGCCTTTACCTACTAGCAACATATGCAATGAGCTACAAAGTTTTCCTTCACCCCTCTTCATGCCACTCCACTAATAAAATTGTCTCAAATCTCTATACATCTTATCTATGTTGGGATGAATGGAATATCTAAAGTTGTGTGCCTCAAGAAAAATCAACTAAATCAGGACAACGATCCTCGAAACACAAATGTGCCATGAAATCTCAAAATACCCTAAGAATATATAGTATTCCTCTTAGACTTATCACTCAACACCTGATCATGAAGGAAGCGAAGCTTACTATCCTTAAACTAATAATCTCGACCTGCTCAAATAGCGAGGGCCTCACCTCCACACTAGCCAAAATCCTCTTAGCATGTAAAATATCAAGGCGAACTATCAAGTTAGCTGAGGACTACATGTCTTGTGCCAACGACCTCTAAGAGACCAAAATACAAGCCAAGCTACCCATACTTATTGCCTTTCGACTCAAGGTATCTTCTATCACATTTTTCTTTCTCAGATGGTACAATATCAAAATATTATAATCTTTAAACAACTTCATCCAACCATGCTATCTAGCATTAAGCTCCCTATGAGTCATAAGATACCAAAGACTGTGATGATCAGTGAAAATCTCGTAATGCACACTATAAAGATAATGCCTCCAAATCTTAAGCATAAAAACTACCACCACCTACTTCAAATCATGAGTAAGGTAGTTATGGTCGTACACATTAAGCTGTCTAGAAGCATAAGCAATAACACGACCCTGCTGCATCAACATACAACCCAAACCAATGATAAAAGCATCACAAAACATGGTGAATCTCTCACCCTCAACAGGAAGACCTAAAATAGGAGTTGAAGTGAGAAATTCCTTTAGCTTTCCAAAGCTCAATTCACACTTCTCAGATCATCAAAAATGAACTTCCTTCCAAGTTAATCTAGTCATAGGAGCTGAACCTAAATGAATCATCTATAATAACTGGCCAAACCAATGAAGCTATGAACCTCAGTCAGAGATGTAGGTGTATCCCAATCATGAATCGACTCAATCTTAGCCAAGTGTACCGTAATACCATCCTTAGACACCATAAGTCTAAGGAATGTCACTGACTCAAGTCAAAAAATCACACTTGGAGAATTTTGCAAATAGTACATGATCTCTCAAAGTCTGGAGCATAATCCTCAAATACTTTACATGCTCCTCTCTACTTCTTAAATACACAAGGGTGTTGTTGATGAGCACAATCATGAAAGAGTCCAAATAAGGCTTGAATACTCGATTCATCAAGTTTATGAATGCAGCTGGGGCATTAGTTAGCGAAAATAACATCACTAAGAACTCATAATGACCATAACGGGTACTAAAGGCAATCTTTAGACTATCCTCAACCCGAATCCTCAACTGATGGTAACAAAATTTCAAATGAATCTTAGAAACCTCTGTCATTCCCTGAAGATGGACAAAAAAATCATCAATGCGAGGCATAAGATAACGGTTCCTCACCATCACCTTATTAAGCTGCCTATAATCAATACACATATGCATGGAGCTATCTTTCTTCTTCATAAACAATACAGAGGCTCCATAAAAGGACATACTCGATCTAATAAAACCCTTATGTAGAAAATCCTAAAGCTTAAAATTTTGCTTTTTAAGCTCTTTAGGAGCTATAAGATAAGGTGCTATAGAAATAGGTCGAGTTCCAGGATTGAGATTCACAAATAGGGGGAATACTAGATAGGTTGGTAGGGACAATATTAAGAAACTCATAAACATTAGGAATAAATCATGCGACTGACTCTCCACACTAGTATGACAAATATAAGCGAGATAAGACTCGCAACCCCTTAAAATAAGAATCCTAGCATGCACATAAGAAATAAACCCTGTTGACTCGCGACTAACTTCTCCTTACCAAAATACTGGGGGTTATGCCATACATGGATAAAGTGATATGGAAAAAGAATCCATGATTTCATGATAGTGGGATAACCTATCCATGCCTAGAATCACATCAAAATCCACCATATTTTGAATAACAAGGTCAATATAAGTATTAATATCTCTAACAGTCACAACACATGATCTGAAAACCAAATACACTGCTAAAGAATCACCCACGAGAGTAGATACACATAAAGGTACAGACAATAAGTCATAAGACAATTCTAATCATGGTGCATAATAATTAGATATTTAAAAATAAGTGGATCCCGAATCAAATAAAGTAAAGGATGATCGGAGGGACACTAAAATCATACTTGTTACAACTACATTTGAAGTCTCGATCTTGGGTCTAGCAGGTACTACGTACAACTTACCATGCCTGCCACCTGGCTAGGCACCTAACCAACTTTCTATCCTACGGGCATGAGAACCTCCCCGAGTACCCTAAAAACTACCATTTCAACCATGAGAATCACCTCTAGCTGAGGGATGAACTAATATAATAGGGGAAACATCCTGAGCTGAAGCAAAAATTGCCACAAAACTAGGGCAATCCCATGAACAATGACTAGGAAGTCCACAAGTAAAAGAGTAAACATAAGTTGAACTAGTACTAATAGATCTAACTGACCTAAAGTAACCACCACTAGTAGAATAACCACATGATAAAACTCTCAAAACTAACCACTGCCCTTACCAGGGAGATTACTAACACTAGACTGACCTCCATCAGTAATTTAAAATGCTACTTGAACAGGTCGACTAGGCTGACTTTGAGACTAATAGGATAGACACAGAGGATACCTTCTTCTAGAAATTCTATCTCTGGGTTAGTTACTACAGTGAATCCCACTGAATCTTCCCTGAAATCTAGGCCTCTTATTACGTCCCTCGCGACCCTCTTGGTGCATCTTTTTCATCACCTGAGCGTGATCTAACACCTCAGCTATAGAACTACCCACAACAACTAAACTTTGAGTAGACATATGAATGGTAAGTCTCAACCCTCTAATAAAGCATCAAACTCTCTTATACTTAGTATCTTGAACAGAAGTAGCATGCCTAGCCAACATATGAAATGAGACTCAAACTCTATAACTATCATAAAGCCCTACTTTAATCTAGAGATCTAATCGTTTAAATTATCTCTTCGGCTGTGAGGCATACATTTCTCCAAGAATAGCTTAGAGAACTGAGTCCATGAAAGGGAGAAGATCCAGCCGGTCTAGAATCCATATAATATCTTCACCAATGTTGAGCAACAAAATCTAACTAAAATATTGTGTAATCCATACCATGAGTCTCAATAAGGCCTAAATTATGGAGCTTGTCCTCACAAGCAATCAAAAACTCATATGCATCCTCGCTTGGAGCACCATAAAACCTAGGGAAAGCCAATTTCAAGAATCTACCCAATATCTTCTGCTCATCGGCAGACATAACATGCTTGGAAACCACCAGCTGGGCAAGAGGAATATCAACTCTAGGAGACACAGCTATAGGCTGCGCTTCTACCTCAATACCACTATAATCAATAAACTGTGCACCATCAACTAACACACTACCAACTAAACCCAAAAGCTAAATAAATACATCTCTGATAAATCTGTTAATATAGGCTAGGCCCATTAGGCCGGCCTAACCGAACATGTAATTTTTAGGAGTTGGCTTTAGTTTTTGCAGCCTATTTAAGAACATAGCTTTTTAGCTCGACCTAGATAAGCCTGTTGCCTATGGGGCTTTAGCAATGTAGGTTGGGCTAGCCCGTGGGCGGACCCGTAAGTAAAAAACATACAAGTATTTAGATTGCTTATTGGTATTTTTATTTGGTTCAAAGGATATCATAGAAAAAGTTATTTAATTTCGCTATCAAGATTATATTTTTAGGGTGTTGGAGACTTGATTAACAAGTATTAACACAATATCATATTGTCTGGTAATATTTATGTTTATTAAAATTCTAAAATTAAATTACAAAATATTATTTTTTAAAAAGTGGGCTAGCCCGTGAGGCCCACAATAGCACACAGAGTAATGGTGTGGGCTTTGTTTTTTGTCCTATAATTTTGATAGGCCTGCCTGACCTAGACCATCAAACTCAAAGCCCGTGTGGGATAGAGAGAATGGGTTGGGCAGACCCATATTGACAGCTCTAATATTTGAGCAATAAAGAAGAAATAAATCCTTGTGAAGCCTAGGCTAGTCCCTAGCCTATCATTTGCTGGGGTAGAAGAACCTCTGGCTTAGTAGTGGGAATAGGAATTGGGGAAGGAAGACTATCCTATCCACTAGCTTGGGACACATCACACAGCTGTCCACGAGCTCTAGGTCATCCACAAATAGGAGTAGGATCCCTAGGCTCGGTCTTAAGACCCTCTTCCTATGTAGTGGTAACACGTGTCCTGGCCATTTGCGAAAGAGTAATGTTAATGGCATACTTCTACAAACCAACTTAGAATTTTAGCACGATATGAGTGAAAGAAGTAATAAACTCCTAAGAATGTCCCATAGGATCCCAAAGATAGAAAACAAATGTCATTTAGATCCACAAGACACTACTAGATTCTTGTTCTTATTCTAACAATATCGATGTAACCTAGGCTCTGATACGAGTTTTTCATGACCTAATTTATGAGTCATGATGACACCTACCAAATTCCACCAGTAGGTAAGAAAAACCCTAACCTGGAGCTAACATAATGGGTTAATTCGATTGGAAATACCCGTCATAGGATAAATTTCAAGAACACGATTTTATAAATAACAAAGTTTTTAGATACAATAAATAGTCAATACAAGATACCAATCTCACGACATGGTAAAGCTAGCACAAGATCATTTAGTAATAATATAATACAACCTAAGTTTCTAGAATTTTTAATACATCTGTCTCAAAATTAAAGACTAAATATAAAGATAGTGGGAAATGCGAGACTCAAACTCCAAGAGCTCACCCTATCTTTAGAAATCAACACCATATGAACGTCGGTCAACAATGTCAAATAGTACTCAAATCTTCACCAAATAGGTAAAAAGGTGTAGTATGAGTACCAAAACAATGGGTACTCAGTAGGCAACAGGCCGACTAAGCTAAATCATGATATAATTATGATAAAATGAAAGATAACATAACCAAGTCAAGGTAAGGAAACAAACCTAAATCAACTAATATCATATGCATACATAAGTAAATAAATCAAAATAATAGAATAACATAATATAAAGCATCAACATACACAAACATAACTATAAAATTAGCGCCCATACACCAATTAGTGTGGAAAAGTAAATTACCCATCGCAAGTCCCCATAAGCCTGGAATGTACAAACAAGATAGCATATCTCACCACTATCATTTATACACTATCATAATACCATTTAAATTAATCTAAGTCATGGCACACTATAACCATCAACTATCCATAATCATCACTTATCCATTAATCAATAATTATCATCATTTACCAACTAGAACGATATCCACCACTAATCTATATTTAGCACTAACCATCAACTATATCATTTTATAAATACTTATCACTTACGGACTACAATCAACATTACTAATATCAACAACATACACAAATTTCATATAAGTATATATAAACATATAGTTTCCATATATAGGGCATAGCCAGACTCGAACCATTCGATGTACACATAAGCATATCAATGTAATCATCCTCCAACCTTATTAGGTATCTATGCATCATCATAAACATCCACTAGCTTTTCCGGGTATCAATATCCTCATAATCACCCCCCGGCCTTACCGAGTATCAACATATCATCATAATCCTCTGACCTTGCCAGTTGTCAATATATTATCATAATATCCTCCGATCTTGTTAGGTATCAATACATTATAATAGTCATCCTTCAGCATTGCTGGATATTAATATATCATCACAACTATCTTCTGGGCTTGTCGGGTATTAATAACCTCATAAATATTAGAACTTGAACTAGTAGACACATCATCATAGTTGGTGGAAAAATCAATAGCATAAGTTATCACCTAATCAAGCATCATGATTTCAAGCATAATCAATAGCTTAAATTCCCATATAATCAATAAGTATGGCTTCTAGAATCATTAGCATTGTAATTTCCAATATCATCTATACAAATGATTTATAATATTATTTCTAGCTTAATTATTAAGCGTGATCATAAGCATGAGCAATAGCATAGTCAATGGCCTGATAATATCCAAATTAATAACAAAATCATGGGCTTATTCAATAGCTCATGATAACATAATTAATAATCTAGTTAAATAATCCATAAGCATTATTTCAAATATCATCATCACCATAACCATTAAGTGCCAAGTTACTCAATATGGAATCAACGAATATTTCTAAGTATTCAACAAGTGTATAAGGGTTTCTAAATAACTAATCATCAATCTTAACTTAAGGTGGGTTGAAGAGCCAACTTCTAAATCCTCAAAATACATTCTAAGTCAAGTTATACCCCGAACTAGGCTAAGGTATCTAAATCCTCTCTTTAATGTATAACAAGATACCATTAATCCTAAGGTAAAGTTTCTTCTCAAACACAACAACTAAGCCAATATAGTAATTAAGACAACCTTCACTAATAAAGGAACTAAGGCCAATCTTACCTTGAGCATGATTAACTAGATCATTTTTACCTATCTTGATTAATCTAAGACATTCTCATGATAAACATAAGTAATGAAGTCCATTCGAATAAGTCATGAGGAAAACAAGCCAAATGTTTCCATTCTATGTTTTCAAATTAGCTAAATAACCCAACTAACCCAAGTGTTGTATTCTATCAATCCAATACCTAAAAACCATCCCAAATCTAACACAAATTACAAGAATACTATGATGTTGCTCAATCAAACAAGGAATAAAGCTAGCCTACATCCATACCGAAGAAAGCTCAACGAATAGCTAAACCATCATTTTTTTGTTTTGAGAAGCTTTCCCAATCTATTAAAAACATATTCTTCTCATTAATACGACAATATTCATACGCATATTACACCATTGTGCTTCGGGTCCAAAAATCATCTCAAAACCCCATGTGGTTCCTAATTACAAAATTGAGTTTTTGAGACCAACCCAACATTCACACAAGCTCAACGAATTATTACCCTAAAAAATAGGAGAAAACCAAGATAAATTAGGGCTAAAATAAAGACCTAAAGGTTTTTGTCTAATAATCAAGAGATTTTACAAAGAAAAAGGTGAATTCTTACCTCAAAATCAGAAGATAATTGCAAAGTAAATGTTACTCAAGCTCCCAAGTCACCCTCAATTCTCAATATTTAAAAATCACACTATTTAGGGTTTATGATCTCAAGGAGGGGGGGGTGAGAAATTGCTAAAATCATAGACAAAGGGGTCATTTTATATCCTGTCCAGGTTCTCAAGAATCGGTATCGCGATCTGAGGACTTGTGATCACGGTACCTCTCGCCTATCAAATGAGTCATGATCATGATACCTTTTTATGATCTTAGCATCTCTACTGCACGCGAATTCATGATCACGGTCTAAAAAGTGACGATCATAGTGCACCAGAAAACCAGATACACTAGATTTTCCAAGTCCAAAATGGACTTCCATCAAGTGCTCTAGATTTATTTAGAATCCCATATATGCAAATGTACTATGTAACCATAAAAAATTCATTATTCTAGACTCAATGGCAAAATTGGATTTTCGTTCGAGGTCGTTTCAACCAAATATGGGTCCCACACCCATATTTCTAATTTCTTAACTTTTCGACCAATAGGTCAAAATGAGCTCGGGTGCCTCAAGACCAGAACCAATGGTCTTCCTTGCCTAATATCAATATTCCAAAGCTACCGACACAATCAAAATTTGCATACAAGATCATTATATTGATATTTTTGCTTGATGGCTACTTGGAACAACCGAAGACTTCAAAATAGAAAATTAGCTCTAAACAATCTAATGAAATTTTCGGTAACAGAACTAGTCCCAATAAGTCATAAATAACTTAGGATAGCTAAGGAAAAGGTCTAACAACAAAAATAAGTGGAAATATAGAAAATGACCCGATGGGTCATTACATAAAGAACGTGGTGACTTATAAGATTAAGCTATAGGACAGTGAGACTGTGGCACTTATTGAGAAGTGTAGCTCTTTGGTGATGAGAAAAATGCCTAAAAAGATAAAGGACCCAAAGATTTTCACCCTCCCTATACAAATTGGTGATAGTGATGTGGTTCATGCTTTGAGTGATTTAGGGGAAAGTATAAACTTGATGCCCCTATCAATGTTTAATACTCTAGGTTTGGGTAAGATAACACCATGCTCTATGGTGTTACAGATGGAAGACCAAACCAAAGTCCAGCCCAAAGAAATGATCGAAGGTGGGCTCATTAATATTGGTAAGCTTATTACCCCTATTAACTTTATTGTCCTTGATTATGATGCAGATGGAAGGGTGTCAATCATTTTGGGACATCCATTCTTGACATTGGGAGGAGCACTGATTGATGTGAGAGAGGTATGATGTGCTATAGTAAAATATCACTTTTGATGCTTAAAACATGGAAAATATACAAATTTCTGAGGCCTTTTTATTAGATATGATCTATTTTTGGTATGTTTTGTAGGAAACCATGTTTTGGATAGTAAATTCATAAAAAAGGTGGAAAGAGGAGTTTTGGGCTACTTTTGAAGCGATTATGGATGTTTGGGATGTTTTCTAGCTTGGTCATGATCAATGAATGTTCAAGAGTCGAAGAAGGGCTGAAAAATGGCTCCCGAAACCTACTAAGTTTACCCACAGACCGCAAGTAGGACCTACAGACCGTAGGTCCACAAAGCAGGTACCAGAAAGTCAAAATCCTGAGTGCTGACTTGCAGGAAATGAATGATCCATCCACAACCTGTGGTTTACACCTACGCCCTGTGCTAGACTGCAAGTACCTCCTGTATCCTACTAGAATGAATGTACACAGAGTAGGTGGCCACTGACCATTTTTTCTCCTATTTTATTCGGGCTTTATTTTTAGGGTTTTCTCTTGTACTATAAATACCCCTTATGTGCTTTTTAGTAGGAGTTCCACACTATTATCACTTAAAAACATATTTTGATTTCAAGATCCATCTTTAATCTTGGGATTCCCATGTATTGACTTTGATTGATTATTCAGTTTACTTGTGGGTTTTCATTCATCTTATCATTGAGATTTAATCTTTACTTTCTTAGATGAATGTTATTGATTTCTTTTGATTATTCAGTTTACTGTTGTGGGTTTTCATTCATTTTATCATTGAGATTTAATCTTTGCTTTCAAATATGAATGTTATTTATTTCTTCATAATCATGAGGGGCTAAAACCCATAGCTATGGTTGTTCAAACCCCTAGTAAATTGACAAAGAAAGGGAAATGCGATTGTTGATCTGAACTAATACCCATGATATGCATTGCTTTATCTTTATTATGATTGATTTCTTAATGGGTGTTCACATTAGAATCCCACCTATATATTGCTACTTACTCCAAAAGAGGAGTAGTGGCTAGGAAAAGATAAAGACAACAATAATTTGGGAGTTAATTGCTATTTCGTTGTGTACAACAGAATATAGTGAATGACCATTATATTTCATCTAATAACTTGAGACTCAAAAGATGATAGTTAACTGGGATTAAGATAAGGGTTATTTACATAACACCCCAAGACTTATAAGGTAAAGGGTGATATCCACGTACTCATCTAAAAAATTATAGGAGGTACATAACTTACTGATTCTGCATGTAAGGTATTGGGTTGGTTCAACAACGCAAAATAAGCCTATCGACTTGAGATGCCAAGAGGAACAGAATCCTAGTATTCACCTATGATTGCATTTCAACCCAGATTAATATTATTTTTTGATTGAGACTAATACAAACAAATCCCCCCATTTACTTTTCCTGTTTTGCCCATAGACTTAAGCCACTGAGATCTTTTAATCCATGTGTTCCCTTTGGATTCAACCCCAACCATATTTGGGTTACTATATCTTAACAACTATCATACCATCATCTAAAAGAAGGTTTTTCTTTGATGTTATCAAGAAATTGGTGCCATTGTCGGGGAACATGGTGTTTATTTATGGATTGAAGTCGTTGTAATTTTTGGCTTTTTAGTTCTTCTTTTTGTTCTTAGTTGGCATACACTAGTGTATGCCTAGCACACAAAGTAGATGCAATCTTTTAATCCCTATCAATACAAATCTAGAAAGGATCCTATAAACACATAGTAGGATGTCTGAGCCAAAAAAATTTGAAAATCCTAAAGGACTTTGTGATATCGTACCTCCTACTGAAGGATTACACGATATTTTTCATCATTAGACTGGTGAGGTTTTAGATCAAGAAAAATTAGAGAAAGGGGAAATGGAAGAAGCTGAGAGAGTAGTTAGAGAGATAGAGCTAGCAGAGCAGAGAAAAGCAGCAGACCACCGAGCAACACTTGGTGGAATCAAGAACAGAGGTAGAAGTGCCCATGTTTAAGTAATCCCAGTGTATCAGTATATGAATCCATACATCCTAAGCATCAAATTTGACATTATGAGTTCTATGATCGAACTTCTAAATTCTAAGGGTGTGTTTGCAGGTCTGCCAACTGATGATGCAAACTTGCGCTTTGAAAACTTTATTGGGATTTGTGCCTCATATACCAATAAGGTTAAATTTAGAAGTGCTTAGATTGAGCCTTTTTCCCTTCTCACTTATAAGATAATCATCTTTATGATTGGGGGAATTTTAAGAGGCTTTACCATGACTTGGAATGAGTTGCACAAACAATTCTTAAATTGGTTCTTTCCTCTATCATAGATGTTCCAAAGGACTAGATCTATAATTTCAGATAGCTGCAGTCAAAGTCCATGTATGAGGCTTGGATCAGGTTTATGAAGAAGTTGAGCATGGTGTAAAATCATATATTATCAAGGATGAGCTTTTTAGAGATATTCTACAGAACTCTGGCCATTAGCTCTAGAGCCATGGCATACACCATATCTAGGGAAGTTTTTATGAGATTACGATGAAAGGTAACATCGAAGATGTTAGATCGGATCTTACTCACCAACTAAGGGTGGAAAACTCAAGAGGCTGAGAGGTGATCTAGCACTTATACTGTTGGTTCTTCCTACAACCAGAGAACAACTGATGATACAGTAGCATAAGAAATTGCATTACTAAGAACTTATTTAGAGGTTCTAGCAAAATAGTTTGCAATGGCTAATTCTGAGAAAATGAATGCGATAACAGCATAGGGGTTAGCTTCCAAAGCGTACAAGTAAGAATTAGAAGAGGAAGCTAATCATCATTAGATGGTGGGTTTTCAAGCCAAAGAGCAAGGAAACCAAGGTTTGAACTATTATGATAGCTATATAGACCATAGTAGAGAGTGATATGGTGACTGGATAAAATAGAATGACTACAGAGAGAAGGAGACAGGTATATTCCACCTGGTAGATATGACGTAGAATCTATAATGGAAGAGATACTGGATAAATTGGTGAAGGGTCAATAAAGTCAAGAGACCATCCTTAAGGAGATTAAGGATGATATTTCAGAGTTAACCCAAAAGGTCAAGTCAGATGCCACTGCTATCAAGCAGTTGGAGCACCAGTTTGGGATGATGTAAGCAACTCTAACCAGAGGTGTCCATGTACCCTTCTGAGCAACACAGTCCAAAATCCAAGAAATGACGGTCATATACTTGCTATTACAATGAGGAGTGGTGTCACTAGTATGGATTCCCCACCACCTGCTGCTGAATCTATTGATGATGAGACACCTGATGCTAAGTTTGATAAAGTAATAAGTGATAAAGGTACAGTTGCTGAAGAAAAAGGTAAGGGTTTAGTCATTGAGCTAGAAGGTAGACAGATTCTAACACCACCCCCCATCTTTTCCTCAGTGATTAAGGTAGAATAAAGAGGAAGGTAAGTTCAAATAATTCATTGATATACTGAGAGAACTAAGAGTGAATATACCTCTTCTTGAGGCATTAGAACAAATGCTTAGATACACCAGGTTTATGAAATAGTTAGTCAAAGAAAGAAAGGAGCGACTTTTGAGTATGTTGCTGGTGTGCAATATAATAGTGTAGTCACGAATAGGTCCTTGGTGTAGAAAAAGGGCGATCCTAGAGATTTCACTATACCATACACTATTGTGTCATCCAGTTTTGCCTGAACCATATGTGATTTAGGGGCCAACATTAATTTAATGACACTTCCTGTATTCAATCAACTAGGCTTTAGCCCTCCAAAACCGACTTCAATCTGACTATTAATGGCTAACTGCACAGTGAATAAGCTTGTGGGAATCTCTTTTAATATGATCATGAGGGTGGATAACTTTATGTTTCTAGTTGAATTTGTCATCTTGGACTATGAAGTTGACACCGAGATGCCTATTATTTTGGAAAGAACATTCATGGCCACAGGCAAAGCTATGGCTGACATGGAAATGAGTGAGCTAAAATTCAGATTCAATGGTGAGAAGGAAATATTCAACATTCTAAAGCCAATGAAGCAGCCAACCAACTTGAGAGTAAAGTCGGTGATTGATTGTATTGATGACCCTGGAGGATATTTCTATGGGTATCTTGATAAATTTTGAGTAGTCAAGATACCCATGTCGTGCCATGATATTAAATTAAGCACTGCATGAGAGGCAACCCATGGGCCTGTTGGTGAAGTCTGAGTAACCAACAAAGCCATGTCATGCCACGACATTAAATCAAGCGCTGAGTGGGATGCAACCCACTATTTTAGTGTTCACATTTTTGTTGGTTTTGTCTCTTTGTATGTTTTAAATTTTTGGACCTTAGCTGGAATATGGTAAACATTGCTACATTCATCTGTTTCTAGGTAAGGGGATTATGTGATCAAACCATCAATGTCATAAGTCCCATATAGTAATTTGAAGTAATAAATTAAAAAGTTTAATTTTGAGAATGAAAAATAGTAAGTTGTAGACTTTTTCATCTAATTTTACTTTTAGGACCTAAAACATAGTTTTCAGGACCATAAGTATCTAGAAAACAGTCAATAATCCAAGTTTGGGTTTCGGAAAAGTAGGCCAAAGATTTTGTCTCGGCACCTGTGGATCACAGGTGCTACCTACACCTGGGAACTGACCGCAGGTACAGGGCATGGGTACGTGCCGCGGGTAGGTCAAGTTGCGGGCCTACCTTTTAATTAAAATTTTGGGCTACCAATATTTAATATGACCTAAAGCAGACCTCCACCTATATAAAAATATTCTTACCCTCATTTTTACTCATTCTTATCCTAAAGACTTCACTTTTCTCTTTGAATTCAAACTTCCTACTTAAAACATAAACCAAACCCACACTTATGAAAAGGCTAATTTGAAACTTGTTTGAGATACCAAATTGTCCCCACACGCTAAAAATAAGTTTCAACCTTGTTTTTCTTAAGTTCTTCATGATTCTCTTCTGAATTTTCATATAAAAGGTAACTTTCTTGGCTCCTAACGATTATATATTGGTTTATCTATTGTTAAAATAAGTTGATATATGTATTTAATTGCAAAATTTATAGAAAATATGATGATTGTACGAGGAAGCCTTGATGTAGCCTACGATCATAATGTAGGGCCTTGTTTTGAGCTAAAATTCTAAGTTTAGGCCCAAACAGGAAGTTGAACTTGAATGAAAATAAGTAATACCACGAGTTAAGCATATTTGTTTGCTTTGAAATTTATGATTTTTGATTAGTGTGTATACATTAGAATTTTTGAGATTTCAGATTAGTTATAAGGCTGTGAGAATTAAGGAAAAATTCAAATTTTTTGAATATTGGGTTTTTCTTCAACTTTTGCTATCCCTCACTTTTGTTGAAAACTTACAACTAGTTTTTCAGGTTTATATGGCACCTAAAAAGAGGAATACCAATACTTTGAGTAGACGGGCAGAGTCTCCCAAGCTTAGCAGTTTAATGAAGAAGTATTTGAGGTAGTGTCGTGTGGATGTTGCAGGTGCGGTGACACAAGAGGACAGACTCGCTAAGCTAATTAGTCAGCTGTAGCATGGCTAAGGATAAAGTAAACTAGGATATCACCACTACATACTCCTCTACCTATTGATGATGATGATGAGGAGGAGACAGAGTTTGACGCTACACTATCAGTTGCTCAGGACCTTTAGTCTAAGAAGGGTCCCAAGATTCTTTTGATAAAGTAGAACAGGAGTAGTCATCATTAGTGCCCCAGTATAAAGAGGGTACCATCACTCATACATAATAGATAGAGGTACCCCAGTCTGATGAGGGTACATTATAGGCTTCCCATAATGACAGCAGGAGCAGATACCCATACCTGCACATGCCTCAGATCCACATCCCGATGAGGGACATCTGAGGTGGTATGTGGAAGAGATATGGCATATAGATGATCTTAATAGATTGGTGTGGGATATAGGTAGGCCTACATAATGTATTTATGAGGAATGTCAAATTAAATTATCGTGTCTTGAGTGAGTACCATAGCTACGAACAATATTTAACAAATATCAGCTGTGGTGGATGACTTGGCCACTTGATTCTTCTAGCCTAGCTATGGTGCAAGAGTTTATTACATCTTTTAGAGCCACTGTAGTCCTTATCATGCACCATCATCTAGGCTTTATTAGATCTACACAGCAATCACAACTTGATCACACACTAGTCAGAGGGTTCAGAGTTGGTATCAGAGAAGAGACTATTCCCAGATTCATATTTGGCCCAGATTATATTATTCCTACATCAACAACTGAGTGCGGCCATAGATTGATGATTGCATATGATGCTCATATTATGTGGGATGCTGAGTACAGAGCTTACATGGTTGAGATAACTAGGTGGATAATGGGTTATATATTACTATTGGGTGATGAGACCCCATGGATTAAGGGGAAATCTATTATCAAGAAGTGCCTGTTGACATTGGAGGCCAAATTCTAGTGGATGCTAATTAGATACCGACTGCTACCCACTTCTTTAGATAAAACATTAAATTGGGAGGGAGCTACACTAGTTTCTTGCTTGATGGCTGGTTATGATATTGATTTTAATACTATCCTCAGGTATGAGTTACACGATTGAGCCTTTGGTGAGTTGACTAACCTGCCATTTCCTTGTATAATCTACAAATTATACGATTAGGAAAGTGTTACTGAGTTAATAGGTATTAATGAGAGGGTAACTGCGGCTGAGATTATGCAGATGAGGACCATGAAGGATCTGGCACCTCCAAGAACTTCTAGGAGATCTAGACAGTGAGCAATAGTACCACAAGCCCAGTCTAAGGGCTCGACAATTTCCACAAATCCTAATAAGGAACATATAAATAATATGGGTATTGGTGTATACATATTGATAGAGGAGCAGAGAGATTCTTTGAATTCGAGTACACAGGGAGAGGGGACATAAGCTACTTCTTCTTTAGCCCCAGTTTTAACCGTAAAGACGATTCCTGCATCTATGAAGCCTGCTCACCTATCCACTGTATCTCTTACAATAGGTATGATTTCTATATCCAATGAGTTTTTGCAGAGCCTAGTGGACAACCAAAGGGACACAACTGCTCAATTAAAGGTTATTAAGATCAAGATAACTACTCTTTTTCAAAAAATAAGATTAGGGGTTAGGACTATATTTGAGTAGATCAAGGCTAAATATGAGGCTTCTTAGAGGGCCGTACTATCAGAGCTATGTGTTGATTTTTAAGCATGGATTAATGAGCTAGAGAGATGGGTTACATCCTAATATATAGAGATAAGTGTGCCAAATCGAGTTTAGATGAGGGAAGATTTTGATGTCCTATGAGTAGAGGTATGCTCTTTTATAGAGAGTCGTGTAACAACTAGTATCTCGATGATACCCCCTATAGTCTAGATATCACCTCCACATGCACCAAGACAGTTTGACTTCTTTGCGGAGAATGATGAGGAGGTCCCAATAGTTGGGATCAAGAAAGGTCATTTGCATGATTTGCAAGATCCTATTATGATAGAGGAGGAGGCCGTTAAAAAAGCTAAATATGATTATTTAGAGACTGCATTCTTTGATAGACAGAAATGTGATGCTATAGCAGTGGGTGCATCATCCAGTAGTGCACCGCCACTACATTGCCTCTGCCAACTTATATGCCTCCATCTAGGGATTCTCCTGATTCAGGCTCCTAGTGCATCCCAACTAAGTTCTCACTCCCCTATGTTTTATTTTGTTTTAACGTATTGAGGATAATGCATAGTTTTTAGTGGGGGTGGGAATACCATGCCGATGTAGTTTTTTGTTGCTGTGCTTTTTTTTTCTATCGGTCATGTTATGGTTGTCGAACCGGCATGTCTAGGATAATTATGTGTCGTATTATATTTTTTTCTTTGTATTGTGTTATTTTTGTGTAATTAGGAGATTTTTAAGTATTTAGGGTAGTAGTCATATTTTGACTGATTTTTGGTACACCTTCAAAAATTTATGTTTTAGAACTGTGTTAATGTATATACGTGTGAACCTTGTCGATCTTGTTACAGCATTAGGGTTAGGAACATGGCAACTATTTTCTAACAATTGCATAAACTGAACAGGTAGTATTGGTGATATAGACTCTGAGCTACGTGAGTGTGAGATACTACATAGTTCCCTTTATATGCCTAATATAGAACTTACCTAGTTAATCTTACCTAGGTTGAAGGATAGTCGGTTAGGAAAAAAACATAGTCCATTTTTTTATTTTAGTCCACTTTTTCCTAAATAACCTTCCATATGTACAGTATATCCCTTAATCCCTGCTTTGAACCTTGTAAGCCTATTTTTGCTTGTTTCACCATTCACCTTCCTATTTGTATTACAATTTACCTATTTTAGTCTAGGTCCTCCTTAAATATTGTGCACCTCAATACAGGCAGAATTGCTAAGTTAAGGGTGGCTATCATAGGGGTGTGTAGTGTAAAATAGGTATGAAGAAGGGTAAAATAAAAGAAAAAGAAAGTAGGACTGGGTTTGGTAGAAAAAGAAAAGAAAAAAAGAATAAAAATAAAAAAAATTATGAAAAAAAAAAGTATAAAAGACCACACCTAACCTGAATATGCATAAATGAATAACAAGGGAGAAATAAGTGGGAAATAAAAGAGGAAATTAGCTAGTAAGTGAGACCTTAAGTTTAATGTTGTGCCAAGGAGGCTGAGTCACTTCACATGTTTATATCTATCATACCAACCCCCAAGCCTTCACTAAAAGTTGAAAAAAGCCGTATAGCGATCCTAACTTGACTATCTGAATGTTAAGGTAAAGAAAATAAATGCATGCCTATGGTATTTGACATGCATTGACTGGAACTTCCTTGTTGAGTATGAGTATTTCTTGACCATACCTGCATTGACACACATGATTTCATATGAGTAAGTGAGATATCTTTGTTGTGAGAGCACTTGAGTCATGTTGCTAGCTACTTGCTTGTTCGGGTATTGTAATTATATACATATGAGTGGTTGTTTGTTGCAAATATAATTGTAATACCTTGATACCTTTGTGACACATTATTGTACTTTAGGTTCAAAACACAGTTAGTTTTGAAAAAAAGATATAGGAGAAGATGTTGTGTTTTGTACTTAAAGTGGTGACTGACTTGCCTTGAGCATCTTAGATTCTCCTAGTTAAGTGATGTTTTTGTTTTGTTGTGTTTTTCTTTCCTGAGGACATAAAAACATTCTAAGTTAAGGGTATTGATGTGCTATAGAAATATAGCACTTTCGACGCTTAAAACGTGGAAAATATGCATATTTCTGAGGCCTTTTTATTATATATGATTTATTAAGGGAAGGATTTGTTGGAAACCATATTTTGGATGATAAGTTCATGAAAGAGTTGAAAAAGATGTTTTGGCCACTTTTGAATTAATTATGGATGTTTAGGATGTTTTCTGGCTTGGTTGTGATCAATGCATGTTTGAGAGTTAAAGAAGAGCTAAAAAGCTGACTCTCATCACCTACTAAGTTGACCCATGGACCGCATGTACACAAAGTGGTACTAAAAAGTAATCCATCCGCAACTTGCAGTATGCACCTATACCATGTTCCAGACCGCAGGTACCACCTATGCCATATGCCAGAACGCAGATACCACCTATGCCATATGCAGACCACAGGTGCCACTATACCTTGCCAGACTGCAGGTACAGAGAGTAAGTGGCCACCGACCCTATTTTCTCCTATTTTATTCGAGATTTAATTTTAGGGTTTTCTCTTGTACTATAAATATCACTTATGTACTTTTTCAAATATGTTTGATTGATGAGTAACAACACTATGCCACGATGATAACTAAGGTTCTTCTTTGCAGGCAACCAAATTTTAACTTTTTATTATTTTGAATAATGTTCAATTTATGGTGTATCTGTGTGATAGGATTGAAATATAAAACACATATCATAAAATAAGTCAGAGTAGAAAAATATAGGAGATCATGCAGAAAGCTCCAAGGAAGAGGATTTGGCAATCTGCCAAACACATAGGTGAATCTTAGAAGTCCTTCACCTAATTTGATCTTCTATGGTTTTTAAATTGTGAAAAATGGTAATGTCAGTTTAAAGGTTCACCAAATATTTTGGCTATTTCCTTGCCTACTACTAAAGTTGTTTGTCTAAGAAAGCTTCCAAGTTATGGAAACTATCCCAATTGGAGATTCTTTACATAGTTTAGAACATCACTAATCATATTAACAATGTCCATTTCTATTGTCGAACTATTTTTGTAAAAATAAAAGATGGTTTCACTTATTACTTTTAAATTGTTGACACATACTATTCTGATACTCATTTTCCATTCCTATTTTCCTCTTAATACTTTCTTGTTTTATTCAACACATACTTAAAATAAAAATCACACTCAAATAATCACCATCTCTACATACATATCATTGGAATCACAACATTGGAATCCTAATGTTGCCATGGAAATTTCTTGGCTTAGTAAATTTTGATCTTTAAATATAAATGTTAGAACTCTTATCTTGTTATGAATAATACATTAGTCAATCATACTTGTTATTTTTTTGTATCCATGATGTTTAAGTCATGTTTTTATTTAATTTAGGATTTCAGTTGTTGGTATTCATATTTGTCCAAATTGGATAATGGGAATTTAGGCTTCTTGAATTTGGTGAAATCGGGATTTGGTTTTATTTTTATTAGCTTATTAGATGTAATTTCTTATTGTGGGTTTTATTTCATGCATATATATCAAATTGATTTTGTAATTTCACTATGAGGTTGAGTTTTTTCACAACAGTTGATTGGGTGATGTCTTTCTTAATTGAAAAATCTTTGAGTTCATTGTTTGAATATTGAACCTTGGGAAATTTTGAGTCGCCATGGTCAATTTCGAATGAAATTAACATCAATATATCTTTTTGGATTTGAAAACTTGAAATTTAGGGAAGATTACTTTTGATGATAGGGTGAGAACTTTAGAAATGTGCCAAACATCATAGTAAATCACTAGAGTTCTCCCTATATCGCCTAACGTGCTAGTGATATTAGCTTATCAATGTGAAAGTGTGATGATAACTTACTAGTTTGGCGACCCACTGAAGTTTTTTACAATCCACATCTAAAATGTTTTTTTCTTATTATGAACCTTAACCTAATGCATTTCTTCATTCCTTTATATATATGGCTCTTCCGATGCTTATATCCAAGAAACACACCCACACTCTTTCTTCCACATCAAATATCACAAAAAGGGGTTTTAATTTAGGGCGTTCACAATTGACTCCCCGTGGTAGCATAAATGTATTTCAATCGCGATAATAAGTTCACGAATGCGACTTGTGCCCCTTTGGCCATGAATCCCGAATGTGATCGACAAAATAGAAAACTGACTCCAATTTACGTGGGAAGGGTATAAATACAACATTAAGCCTATTTTTGCACATTTCTCATCCATTCTAAGGTGTTTTAAACCTTAAACAGTGGGATATCTTGGGGATAGGATTGTGGGTGCTTTTGGAAGTTCGATTAAGGTTAATTAAGACATTTTTCTTTAAATTTGTGGTAAGATTCCTTCATTTTCGTGGTTGAATTTTTCATTCTTGGGTAAATGTTCCTTAAGCATAAAGGGATGTTGAGCTAGTTTCTAAAATACAATTTCCGTAAATGACCTCCACATGGTATTTTTGCTTGATTTTGCTCCAGAAGAACAATAGTGCAATATGGGAATCATTGTTCTCATTTTGATGAGTACATTGTGATTTTGAGAGGGTGGAACCTTGCGAAATCTTCTCATAAAGAAAAATGAGGATTTAGCAGGTTCTTTGAGCTTTCTTCAGCATCCAGGTAGGCTAGATTTTCCTTCCTTATTGATTGATTCATTTCATGGTATGCTTATGAATTAATGTTATATTTGGGATGTGTTTTAGGTGTTAGTGATACGAATGATATTACTTGTGTTAGTTGGACCATTTAGGATATTTTGAAACAATAATTTGGGCATAGTTGGCTTATTTGCTTAGTTACTTAGTAGAATTTATATCTTAGGGCTAATTAAGACCTGTGTAACAACTAAAAATTTATTTGGATATATTCGTTTAGTCAAGGGTAGAGTTGCCTAATAAAGGATTTACGGAGTAGAAGTGGCCCTCTTTGGCTCATCTTCGGGCAAGACTTGAACTATTTTTTGTAAACCTTTATATGCTCAGTATATATTTTGAAATGCTTATTATGCGGCATGATGATACTAGATAATTAATTGTCATGATGATTTGACATTGGGAGTTGATGCTAATTACGGTAAAACTTGGTAGTTATGATATTGATGATAGGAATATTGGTTTGACTTTTGTTATTGATGTTTATAATGATGATATACATACCGATTTGAGTCTGAAAATTGGTTATGATATTGGTGATATATCTACGTACCTGTTTGAGTGTTGCTACTGGTTATGATATTTAGTATATAAACACCGATTTGATTCTTGTATAGGGAGTGGATCTTATTGTGACATACTATAAATATGTTCTTAGTAATAGCATGAAGGTTGGCAAATTATGGTAGCTTATGTATATAGATTATATTTTTCCTTGATCGTGCCCCCAAGATTATCGAGTCCTTCATTGGGTAATTTACTTTTCCATATTTATTGGCTTATGTGTGCTAATTTTTTAGCTATAATTGCTTGATATTAATACTTTGATTCTGTTTAAGTATTTAATTGTGTACAACATGGTATGAGTTACTTGTAGGTTTTCCTTTTTATTTCGACTTAGTTATGTTATCTTGCATCTTATTGTATCTATCTTATGGTTTAGCTCAGTCGGCCGGTGATGCCTACTGAGTACCTATAATTTTTGTGCTCATATAACAATTCTATATCCTTTTGGCACAGATTCATGTACTAGTCTCCGCCGATGATTCGAGGATCGTGATATGTTGGATTTCAAAGATAAGGTGATCTTTTAAAGTCGGGTAACCATTTTTCTTTCTATTTATTGATGTCTATTCTTTAGTTTCTAGATAGATTGTATTGACTATTCTAGAACTTGTAGTGTGCTGTTATAGATCTTTTACTCACTATATCAGGTCATGGGATGTTCTTTGATATTATGTCTACCTTTTATACTATTTCTATTGCCTTGCTTATTTACTAATTATATTGTCTAATTCACCCTTCTTGGGGTAATTTCCACCAAGTCATTCTATTGCAATTAACTTTAGGGTATGGATTGGCTTACAAAATAGAGGGATTTAGTAGGTGCTATCATGATTTATAAATCAAGTTATGACATTTTGATATCAGATCCAGGTTTCACTGATTTATTTGTATAAGAGAAAGAGTCCAGTAGAGTCCTATGGATCAAAATGATAATGTAAATTTTTTATCGTTTGGAGGCTATAGGACATTTATAGGAGTTCTCTACTTCTTTAACACATTTTTTGATAAGAGTTTAAGTTGGTTTTTAAGGCATTTCTTTTGTTTTACTTATTCAAAAACGGCAAGCGCACATGATACCGCTACATAAGATGAGGGTCCTACGATCGAGCCTAGTGATCTTGTCATTATTTGTGAATGAACCAAAGGTCGCAGACAAACTTTATTTGTGTAACAAATAGAAAGCAGGATAAGGGGCCTTAACCAAACCTATTTCTGCTCCTGATCCAAAGGTTCTTCTTTCCCAGCCAGTGATGGTCTAGTGATCGGCCTATGCTATAATAGGGTTTATTATTTTTTAGTGGTTAGGGTTGCTTTGGTTCATATTTTGGGGTTTGTTGGTGGTAGTCAATTTGATGGTGCACAGTCTATAGTTCTTATTGGTATTATGTTGGTGTTGCTGCTAGTAATTGCAGCTCTAAGTGTTGAGGTTCCTCCTGCATCAATAGTTACTTAGAAAATGGTTGCCCTACTTGCTCTGTCTATTTAGGAGCAAAAGATGTTGGCTAGATTGTTGAGATTAGCTATGGCTAGATTTTCTAGTGCACCTGGGGAGGATGCATATAGATGTTTGATTGCTTATGAGGATAAGCTCAGTAATTAAGACCTAGTTGAGACTCGTGGTTTCAATTACACTATTTTTAGTTTAATTTAGTAGCTCAACATTGGTGGAGAGGTCATCCTTATTCCAGGCCAACTTGATCTTCTCTTTTGACATGGTCTTAGTTCTTTGAGTTCTACTTGGAGAACTACATGATCCACAAACTTAGAATTCATTTGAAGGATAAGTTCTCAAGGTTGGAGTAGGGCTCCATGACTATTGAAGAGTATGGGGCTTGTTTATATAGGTTTGCTAGGAATGCTACTTCTATTCTGACTACTGAGTATGAGAGGATTTGTGGCTTTATTTGAGGATTGAGACTTTCTATTTGCATGTCCACTAAAAATTTTGTTCTTGCGGGTAGCTCTTTTGCGGAGGTGTCTGACCATTCTCAGGTGTTGGAGGATAGGCATTGCAATATCGAATGGGACAATAATAAGAGACCTCAGTATCATGGTAGTTTCAGTGGGAGCCACAGTTGCTCCAAATTTAGAGGTAGCAATTTTCAAGGTAGATTTTTTTGTGGATATCGTATCAGCTGTAAAGTTAGCCTAGTAGACCTATTCAGATAGTGCTCCAAATTACTAATGGAGATTAGCCTTGTGTTAATGATCAGCCTAGTCATGGTAATGGTCAATCATTAAGGGTTCCCTTTTCAGGTTATTTGAGGTGAGGTGGTTATTCTGGGTTATCTAAATAGTTTTATTCTTGTATAACTCATGTGGAATGTTACAGTTGTTAAGATTTTGGTCATTACTTATAAGAAGGCCCCAATCATTAGGTGATTATGACCCAGTTTAAAGTGTTCCCCCTATTAGAGCAGTTCATCCTTCACCTAGAGGTGGTATGCATTATCATAAGAGTATTCCCCAGGGTGCTCGTGAAGGTTCTTAAGAAGGTAGGGCAAGAGAAAAATCAGGAGCCAATCTAGATGGTTGGCGTGGTCAGTTGTATGCAATACCTGCTAGGCTTAAGGATGAGTCTTTAGATGTTATTATAACATAAAAGATTTCTATGTACCATCACAGTGACTTTGCTTTATTTGATTAGGGATCCACTTACACATGTGTGTCTGCTTATTATGCTCTATAGTTAGAGTATCTTTAGATTCACTATCTGGTTCCTTATATGTATCTACTCCCTAAGTTAATTTTGTATTAGTGGATTGGGTCTTCAAATCTTTTGTTGTGACTGTTAGAGATGTTGATACTCATGTCTCTCATTATATTAGATATGATTCTGGGCATGGACTGGTTGTCCCACTATCATACAATCATGGATTATTTTTCCGAGACCATTACCTTATCCATAATCGGCATACCCCCAATTATGTGGCATGGAGCTTTTATTCATGAGCCAATAAGGACTATCTCTTATGTTTATGCAAGGAGGTTTATTTTAAGGGGTGACAATCTTATCTCTCTTATATTCATGATGTTACTATAGAGTGTATATTACTTGATTTTATTCCAGTAGTCTATGAATTTCTTAATTTTTTCCAACCAATCTACCTGGTACACCTCCTGCCCATGAGATTGAGTTTGTTATTGTTATTAGGCCTATCAACCGACCTTTTTTATGGAACCTTAAAAAATTGATTCTACTGATCTTAAGAAACTAAATTCTCAAAATCATGATCTTCTTAGTAAGGGTTTTATTAGACCGAATATGACTTTTTCGGGAGCACCTATTTTTTTATGAGGATAAAGATTGAATCCATCTCTATGTATATTGATTATACAAATCTTAATAAGGTGATGATGAAGAACTATTAACCTATGCCTCACATTGATTACTTATTTTACTAGTTTTAGGGTGAAACAATGTTTTCTAAGATTGATTTAAGGTTTGGTTACAATTAGTTAAGGATTCGAGCCGGGGATATCTCAAAGATAATCTTTAGGAACTGTTATAGTCATTATGAGTTCTTTTTGATGTCCTATGGTTTACTAATCCTCCAAACATGTTACTGGATTTGATGAACTGAGTGTTTATGCCTTATTTGGATTCCTTCATGATTGAGTCCATCGACGACATCATTGTATATTTGAGGAGTAGAGAGATGCACACGTAGTAGCTACGGGCTGTGCTCAAAACTTTAAGAGATCATTTGTTTTTTTCCATATTATCTAAGTGTGAGTTTTTGATTGAGTCTATGCCATTCCTTGGGCATATGGTGTCTAAGGATGGGAATATGGTGGACCCAACAAAGATTGAGACTATTCGTGATTAGGCCTAGACCACATCTCTGACTGATGTTTGTAGCTTAATTGTCTTTACCAGTTATGATAGATGATTCATTGAGGGTTTTACTATTATTTCTACACCTATGAGAAGATTAACTCGAAATAAGGTTCCTTTCGAATGGTCAGAGGTGTGTGAGTTGAATTTTGGGAAACTCAAGGATTTCCTTACTTTGGCTTCTATTAGGGATCTTTCAATTGAGGGTGAGGCATACACGTTTTATTGTGATGCTTCTTGTGTTTGTTTTGGATTATGTATTGATGCAGAAGGGTTGTGTTATTTATTATGCTTTGAGGTGGCTTAAGGTGCATGAGTGAAGCTACCCCACTCATGATTCAGAGTTTGTAGTGGTTGTCTTTGCGCTTAAAATTTGGATGTATTATATTTATGGTTTGCATTATGAAATTATCACACCACATCATAGTCTTTAGTATCTTATGGTCAAGAGAGAGCTAAATTCTAAGAAGCGTAGATGGATGAACTTTTTTAAGGATTATGATATCTCTATCTTGTATCATTTGGGCAAGGCGAATATGGTCGCAAACGCGTTGAGTTGGAAGGTAGTGAGTATGGGTATCTTGTCTTGTATTTTAGTTTCTCAGAGTCAGTTGGTGTGGGAAATTAATTCTTTAGACAACTTGATGGAGCAACTTTATATTTTAGACCTTAGGTGGACTCTTTCTATTGTTGAAGCAAGATCTTCACTATTTGAGAAGATTTAGGATCGCCAGTTTAAGGATAAGGGACTTTGAATCCTCCGTGATTAGGTGTTGAGTTGTGAGTCCAAGAGGGATACCATAAATTCTAAGGGTGTGTTGATATTTAATAGTAGCATTTGTGTTTCGAAGGTTGGTGACTTGATTCTATTTATATTGCATGAGGATCATAACTATAGGTACTATATTCATCCCAGTATATCTAAGATGTTTAAAGACTTGAGGAAAAATTATTGGTGGAGTGTCATAAAGAGAGATTTGGCGGACTCTATTGCATATTGCCTATGTTTGTTATTATGTAAACACCAAGCATCAGTTACATGGTGGTTGGTTCAAAGATTGCCCATTTTCGAGTAGAAATGGGAGCTAATTACAATGTACTCTATTAGTGTTTTCCCTTGCACTTCTCATTGTCTTGATGTTATTTGGGTCATTGTGGATCAGTTGACCACATCGACCATTTCATTCTTACACAAATATCCTTTAGTGTTCAGAGTTTAGTTGTCTCTATATGTGTAAGATAGTACGTCTAAGTTTGCCTATATCTATCATTTGAGGCTGGGTCTCCATGTTTACTTTTAGATTTTGGAGAGCTTTCTAGGAGGATTTGGGTTCTCAGATGGATCTCAGTACAAATTTTCATCCTCAGTCCAATGGCTAGTCGGAGGGGACCATTCAGGTTCTTGAGGATATGCTTAAGGCATATGTTATAGACTTTGGAGGACAGCGGAACCAACACTTAGCCTTCGTAGAGCTTGCATATAATATTTGTTACCATTTGAGTATTAAGATGTTTACTTTTGAGGATTTGTTTGGTAGGCTATGTGATTCCTTTATTGGATGGTTTGAGACATCAGAGGTTATACCCATGGTATTGATTTGCTTTCGGATTCATTGGATAACATCATGATAATCCAGGACAGGTTGAGAAACTTAGAGTAGGCTGAAAGCTTATATAGACCATAGAATTAGTGCCTTATGATTTGGAGTTAGTTACAGAGTATTCCTTCATGTGTTTTCTATGAATGGTGTGATGAGGTTCTAAAGAAAGGGCAAGCTTAGCCCCAGACATATTGGACCACTCGATATTCTTTACACAATAGATGAGGTGGCATGTGAGTTATCCTTACCCCTAATATTGTTATCGTCAATCCAACTTTCCATCTTTCTATGTTGTGGAAATATATTACTGATCTATCTCATGTACATATATGGAATTCAATTCAATTGGATGAGCGGTTGACCTTCAAGGATGAGGATGTGCTCATTTTGACAAATAATATCAGGCAGTTTTGCACTAAAGAGATTCCTATAGATAAGGTTCAATGAAGGAACAAAAAATAGAGAAGGTTATTTGGGAGATCTAGAGTGAGACGCAGATGTAACATCCCCACAATTTTAATCCTTCAAGTACATCCTAATCCGTTTCTTTTATTGATGAAAGTTCCCTTTGTAGTTGATATTTGTAATAACCCTTCAGGTCATTTTTTGTATTTTTTTCTTATTTTCAGTGTTAGATTTTTCTTGTAGCTTCCTATGCCATTTGTGACTTGATGGAACTGACATTTTGGTTACTAGGCAGTTCATTTGACTTTTAGAGCCAATTACTTATTTTTGAGTCTTCGCTAGTTCAAATTGGCTAACGGGAAAAATCATTAGGCAAACAACCTCGTATGCTAATTCTATGTGTTCGAATTTCTCTAAAATGTTGATATTAGTCTAGTGGACCTTTTGTTCGGGTCTTGAGACACCTGAGCTCATGTTAAGCTTTTGGTCAAAAGTTAAGAATATTCTAATTTGGGAGTCGGACACATTTTTAGTCGAAATGACCTAGGATGGAAATTTCAACTACACCATTGAATCTGGAATGTAAAATTTGATAGGTTATCATTGTTTTCTTTCGTATACAAGATTTTAGATGAATCTCGAGGGGTTAGCAGAGACTTGGAAATTTCTAAGTCTTAGGTGGTACTAGTTGATGATAGGCGAATTTACACGCCTATATCAATATATTTTGCCCATATTTGTGCCACGTTTTGAGAACAAATTATATATTTCATGCACTTTTAGTCCTTTTTCCTGTAAGTGAGCTAACGAACATGATTAGCAAAGTTTCAGGTATAATTGATGCAGAATTCAGCATTTTATGGCTTACTTGACGCTAAAGAAAGCTCACGAAGGAAGGAAAGGGAGCTTGGACGCTTAAAGGACCAAAAGTGATGCATGAAAAATCTGTCCCGGGCTAAAACAATATTTCTGAAGACTTTGGGGAATGCAGTAACTTAGTTGGATTTGGATAATGATACATTAACCTAGTACAATTGGGTTAAGTATTTCATTTGTTTATTTGGATTAGGAGAATATTACATTAACCTAGTACAATTGGGTTAGGTATTTCATTAGCTTAGTAGGATTTGGTTAGATATTTCATTAGCTTAGTAGGATTAGGATATGGGTATTATAAATACCCTATCATGCTAGAGATTTAGAGACATTCCTCCCTTAGTGGAGAGATACATTCAGATTCTTACAATTCTAATTCTTCCATCAATTAACAATTCTAATCTTTCCATTAATTCTATTTTTCTTCTTCTATTCATCTATTCTTAATTTCTGCAACAAGAGAATCGTTACTTTGCCTAGGAAACTCACGCCTAACGCCTACCTCTTGAGCCACACGAAATTCATCATTATTGTGGTATAACAACAATGTCAATCATGATCTCCTTCGCAACCATGGGTAACTAAACTTCTCTGTTGGGGTTATGGAAGCCAACTGAAATACTATCTATTGCTATGAGTTTGTGAGTTCGTGGCACGTATGATGCTTATATCATTATTCTCTTCATCTTAATCTACATTCTTTGCAGTTGCAAATGCAAGAGTACGCCAGTATAACATTTAACTTGTTCGAAAGAAAGGTTATTTGTCTAGAAAAGAGATAATGTCAAGGTAGTAGGGTTACCCCCTAAAATTCCCTACTAAACAGTTAGTGCCGTAACTGGATTAACCTCTTGGAGAATTCGTACCGTTAGACACGCTTTAAGCTCGAAAGAGTTAAAGTGAAATAATCCTCGAATAGGTCGAAAGACGCCTGGATTTACCATCGAATACAATTCTGTATAAGCACATGCATGTCGGAATTCTACACACTCATAGTCAATAGAGACGTATAACTCAGGAGGTGGACATAACCCCAACGCTTCAATTCTCATTGTTTACAACTTACGTAACAATCCTTCTCTTTTTACTTTGCTATTTTCATCTTTTACTTTATTGTTTCGGTTACACATTACAATCCCCCCTCATTACGAGACTTGCACTAAAAGTCTAGTAATTTTGCTTACTTGTTGGCCAAGCTATTCCCTGAGGGATCGATACCCAACCCTGTTGGGTTCTATATTTGCTAGCGACCGTTTTACACTCCTACGAGAGCTGTACATTGAGCGTTATAAAAAATTGGCGCCGTTGCCGGGGAATACGAGTGTCAATTAAGTTTGTGATAATTACTAGACCCTTTGGTCAAAGATTCTCGTACTTTTACTTTCAGTTTTTGTTTTTGTTTACTGCAGGTTTTTATTCAGTGCATGCCCCATACTAGAAGTTCTGGTCAACCGTTATTACCTATCAATCCTGAACCACAACGCATTGGTAGAATGGAAGCACAAGCAGAAATCAAAAGGATGGCTGCTCAACCGGAAAAAGCAAGATTGGCTGCTCTTGCCACCACCCAAGTACACCAACAAAACATTGATAACCCTGGGCGAGCAACAAATCCTGACGATGAGGATTTAGGAGATGACGAGTTACTAAACCCAAGGCGTGATGCTGAAATCATAACACCTGCCACAAGAAGAGGTCGTCAAGCTCGATTTAGGTATGATCGCCAACCCATGCAACCAGCTTTTGATGACGATGATGATGATCTTGATGGCGCCGGAGCCACTGGAGCCATAATTCCACCACCATTAGCGCCCGGAGCCAAGTTCAACATCACAAGCACCATGATTCAGTTATTGCAGCTCAAAGGATTATTTGGTGGACTAGCAGGCGATGATCCGAATATGCATCTCATCAACTTTATTTCTACATGCAAGTCGTTTGACAATCCTGGTGTTGGTCAGAATACAATTCGATTACGCCTATTTCCATTGTCTCTGTCTGGGGAGGCAACACTATGGTTGAATGGACTGACTCCTGATTCAATTACAAATTGGAGGCAATTGAGAGACGCTTTCTTAGAAAGATTCTTTCCGCCATCCAAGAGGGCACAATTGAGAGATGAAATCAGCAACTTTCGTCAGCTTCCCACTGAAGCTCTTCATGAAACATGGGAGAGGTTCAAGACAAAGCTAGCGAGATGCCCAAACCATCACATGACTAATGTTCACCTAAAGGAAATATTGTATAGAGCCTTGAATTCAATAACTAAGCCAGTGGTGGATAACGCAGCTGGAGTATCTTTTATGGACCTCACTTTTGGTCAAGCAAGCAATATGCTAGATCGTATGACAAAGCAAAGTAGAGCTTGGCATACCAGGGATTCTGAGGTAGCAAGCCCCACTTTGTCTATTGGCATGACTGCAGACCAAAGAAGAAGAGAAGAAGAACGTGATCAGGATATGGCGCACATGAAAACTCAAATGGATCTTCTTACAAAACATTTATTAACAGGGAAGACCGAAATAGTCAAAGCCATTGCGTCAAAAGGAAGAGACGAATCTGATTCAGAAGAAGAGGCCAACTACTTGAACAATCAGGGGGGGTTTCCGTGGGAATACCCAAGGAAACCAAGGTCGGAACTATTATGATAAATCTGGAAACAAGGACCAAGGTAGTTGGAAGAGCAAGAATGAAAAGAGTGGTTTGTATGTTCCCCCTGGTAGATGTGACACCACCACATCTAATTCTGGAAGTATGGAAGACATGATGGTTAAATTATTGAAAGGAGTGGAAGCAACGAGCGCGGGAGTAACGGAGTTAATCAATGATTTGTCCTCCATGACACAATTAGTTGATTCTCATTCCACTTCTATCAAGGAAATAGAGCAGCAATTGAGCCAACTTTCAGCAGCACTAAATCAAAGAAAGGCCGGCACTTTACCTAGCGATACTGTGCAAAACCCAAGGAATGATGGGTCATGCATGGCCATCACTACCAGAAGTGGTAAGGTGCTAGAAACTTCAGCAAAAGGCAAGCATGTGGTTGACGAAGTTGGGGACATGGATGACAACGCAAAAGGAGAAGATGCCGCAGCTACTACTCCTGACGTTAAGGACGCCACCTCCAGCACGGTGCAGCCTGAAAAAGTGGAAAAACGGAAGCAAGAGGATAAGAAAGCTGTGGAAAGAACACTTCCATACCCACCACCACCTTTTCCCCAAAGATTGAAGAAGGTGGCGGATGACACAAAGTTCAGCAAATTCATGACTATGTTGAAACAACTGACCATTAATGTTCCATTGGTGGAGGCACTTGAACAAATGCCTGGGTATGCGAAGTTTATGAAGGATCTTTTGACTAAGAAGCGGGCAGCAAGTTATGAGTTGAAAGAAGATGTGCATCATTGTAGTGCAATTGCTAGCCGGTCGATAGTTCAGAAGAAGGCCGACCCCGGAGCTTTCACTATTCCTTGCACCGTAGGATCTTTGAATTTTGCCAAAGCATTATGTGACTTAGGAGACAGCATCAATTTGATGCCATTATCGATCTACAAGAAGTTGGGGTTGGGTAATCCTACTCCAACCAATATGAGGCTCGTCATGGCGGATAGGTCGGTAAAATGACCTGTTGGTATTCTATGTGACGTATTGGTAAAGGTTTCTTCATTCATCTTTCCGGTAGACTTTGTTATTTTGGATTGTGAGGCAGACTCAGAAGTTCCCATAATCTTGGGGCACCCTTTCCTTGCTACAGGAAGTGTGCTCATTGATTTGAGAGCCAATGAGCTTTCATTCCGAATAAATGACAAAGTGGTTCGCTTTGATGTGTGCAAATCAATGAAGCAACCCAAAGATCTAAGTGTATTTTCGGTGGCTGATGTTTTCTTTGATGATGAGAAAGAATTACTTGAAGAGGAACAAATTATTGATGACCCTTTGGTGGTTATGCTTATGAATGGAGAGAATGAGGATGCTGAAAATTGTGAAGAAGCTACTTGTGCTCTATTGGGAGTAGGGACATATCGCTATGCTCCCAAGAAGATGGATCTTGATCTCAAGAATCGACCCACACCACCAGCTAAGCCATCTATTGAAGATCCACCCACGTTAGAATTGAAGGAGTTGCCAAGTCATTTGAAGTACACCTTCTTAGGAAGCGAAAATACTCTTCTAGTCATTGTGGCAGCCGATTTGGGTGAGAAACAAGTTGCAGCTCTTATTGCTATCTTACGCAAGTATATTAGAGCCATTGGATGAACCATTGCGGATATTATTGGTATTCCACCTGGGATTTGTACACATAAAATTCAGCTTCAAGAAAATTGCACACCCACCATTGAGCATCAAAGTCGTCTAAACCCACCTATGCAAGAAGTGGTGAAGAAAGAAATTATCAAGTGGTTAGACGCGGGGGTTGTGTATCCTATCTCGGATAGTACATGGGTAAGCCCGGTATAATGTGTTCCCAAGAAAGGAGGCATGACGGTGTTCGCGAATACAAAGAACGAGCTTATTCCACTCAGACCCGTCACTGGATGGAGAGTATGCATGGACTACCGAAAGCCGAATTCTTGGACACTCAAAGATCACTTCCCAATGCCATTCATGGACCAAATGCTAGATCGATTAGCGGGGAAAGGATGGTTTTTCTTCTTGGATGGTTATTCAGGCTACAATCAGATTTGTATTGCCCCCGAAGACCAAGAGAAGACAACATTTACATGCCCATATGGTACGTTTGCCTTCAAACGTATGCCATTTGGGTTATGTAATGCACCAGCCACCTTTCAATGCTGTATGATGTCCATTTTCTCTGATATGGTTAAGGACACTTTGGAGGTATTTATGGATGATTTTTCAGTTGTTGGTGAATCTTTTGAGTCGTGCTTGGAAAACTTGAGCATGACATTGCAAAGATGTGTAGAATTCAACCTTGTGCTGAATTGGGAAAAGTGCCACTTCATGGTAAAAGAAGGAATCATTCTTGGGCACAAAATCTCCGAAAGAAGAATAGAGGTTGATCGAGCAAAAATAGAGGTTATTGAGAAGCTACCACCTCCAATTTCGGTGAAAGGAGTTCGTAGTTTTCTCGGCCATGCAGGTTTCTATCGTTGGTTCATTAAAGACTTCTCCAAAATTGCTAGTCCATTGTGCAAACAATTGGAGAAGGATGCAAAGTTTGACTTTAATGAAGATTGCTTAAAGGCATTCGAATTCCTTAAAGGAAAACTCATTGAAGCCCCTATCATGGTAGCACCAGACTGGTCTCTCCCGTTCGAAGTCATGTGTGATGCTAGTGGTGTAGCCATTGGAGCTGTACTTGCACAAAGAAAGGAGAAATTATTTCATCCTATCTAATATGCGAGTAAGGTCCTAAATGAAGCCCAAAGGAACTACACTGTTACTGAACAAGAGCTCCTAGCAGTTGTGTACGCGTTTGAGAAGTTTCGTGCCTATCTATTAGGTACTAAGGTGATCATTCATACAGACCATGCAGCTCTTAGGTATCTCATGACAAAGAAGGATGCAAAACCAAGGTTAATTCGATGGGTGTTGCTGCTACAAGAGTTTGATTTCGAAGTCAAAGATAGAAGAGGTTGCGAGAACCAACTGGCCGATCACCTATCTCGACTTGAGAATGAGCATGTGGCACAACCTGAAATTCAGATTGATGATGCATTCCTGGAAGAAGAGATATTAGCGACAACAATAGAAAAATTACCATGGTATGCCGACTTTGCAAATTTCGTGGTGAGTAATGTGATACCTGCCAATTTATCCTACCACCAAAGGAGGAAGTTTATGCATGACGTACAGTACTACTATTGGGATGAGCCATATTTGTTTCGACAATGCGCGGATGGTATTATTCGACGATGTATATCCCATGTAGAGGTGCCTAATATATCTGAAGCATGCCACACTTCCCAAGTTGGAGGACATCATGAAGGTAATCGGACAGCAAGAAAGGTGTTGCAAAGTGGTTATTATTGGCCTTCGATATTTAGAGATGCCTACGACTATGTTAGAAGGTGTGACAAATGTCAGCGCCAAGGGGATATATCGAAACACCATGAGATGCCCATGTCCAAAATTCTTGAGGTAGAACTTTTTGATGTGTGGGGTATTAATTTCATGGGTCCATTCATGAATTCGTTTGGAATGAAGTACATCTTGGTTGCTGTAGATTATGTTTCGAAATGGGTGGAAGCTGTAGCGTTGGCCGACAATGAAGGGAAGCGTGTTGTATCGTTCTTAAAGAAGAATATCTTCTCCCGCTTTGGAGTACCTCGTACTATCATAAGTGATGGAGGATCTCACTTTTGCAACAAGCTGTTCAAATCAGTTTTGGCCAAGTATGGTGTCAAGCAACATAAGGTAGCTACGCCTTATCATCCACAAACTAGTGGACAAGTAGAGGTTTCCAATCGGGAGATCAAGCAAATCCTTGCGAAGACGGTCAATGCTAATAGGAAGGATTGGTCTCAGAAGCTTGATGATGCACTATGGGCGTATAAGACTGCATTCAAAACACCCATCGGCATGTCCCCTTATCAACTAGTTTATGGGAAGGCTTGTCATTTACCCATCGAGCTCGAGCATAAGGCATTGTGGGCATTGAAGCAATTGAACTTGAATTGGGATGATGCTAAGAATCTGAGGTTTGAGCAGCTGAACGAATTAGATGAATTCCGTCTCCATGCATATGAAAGATCAGACCTATACAAGGAGCAGATAAAAAAGTATCATGATCAGCGGATTGTTCGACGAAACTTCCAACGGGGTGATATGGTACTTCTCTTCAAATCCAGATTGAAGCTCTTCCCAGTTAAGTTAAAGTCTAAGTGGTCTGGTCCATACAAAGTTATCCAAGTTTACTCGTCTGGAGTAGTCGAATTGGAAGGCAATAATGGTGTTGTCTTCAAAGTGAATGGCCAACGTGTTAAACCTTATATCGGTCCTCTTGACTCAATGAATTATATGTCCATCACTTACCTTGATGAAGTCTAAGTACTCGAGGAAACTATGTCGAGCCACGACAATAAATAAGGCGCTAGATGGGAGGCAACCCATCATTTTATTGTTTTATCGTTTATCATTTATCGTTTTGTCTTTCTTTCATTCTAGTACTTGTTTTGCTTTTGATAAATGAAAATCCAAAAATACGAGTCGTGCCACGACCAAAACTAAGGCGCTTGGTGGGAGGCATCCCATCGTACTAATCGTTTTTATTGGTTTTGAGCAAATATAGGTGAAAGAGGTATTCAACGAGGAGATTGGTTTCAAATGACGATTTGGACGTATTGGATGGAAAAGGTGGTAAGTTAGGTATAAGGATGCATAAGGCTATGGATTGAGAATTGCTCATGCCAAAATAGGCATCGGGGAAGGCTAGGCCTAGGTAAAACTAGGCCACGAATATTGCACAACCTATCCTATAGCCCAGGGTCTCGGAATCTAGTGTGCTATACACTATGCACCGCTCATTCTTAAGTGTGCTATACACTATGCGCCGCCTATGCTATAGCATTAGGTCTCAGTATCTCAAATGCTATACACTATGCGGCGCATATGTCCCTAAATGCCATGACCTATGCACCGCATATATCCCTAAATGCCATACACTATGCCCTGCCTATACTATGACTATGCCAAGCATTATGCGCCGCATATAGGGCATTTTTGTCTCCAAAACCATTTGTAAATGGGTCAAAACCCGACCCATTTTCTTCCTATATAAAGGGGACTTGGTCTTGAAACATAACCACATTGAAACTTGACCTAAAGGCGCCGCATACTCTCTCCAAATCATCTCAAACTTTTTCTTTTTGCTCTTCCAATTCACAAGACCATCTCCAAAGGCTTCAATCACGTAAGTACTCTTTTATTCTTCATCTATTTCTCGTAAGTACTACGTTTCTATGCCTATTATGAATTGCTACATCTTGAAAGATTATTGGTGATGTTAATGTGTTTGGATTGTTGACACAAAACCATGTGCGTGAACATATACGTTAGGATAATCTTGACTTGTTTCCGACTTGAATTTGGTTTTAATAGCATTGTTATACTATTTGCGGAATTTCTAGGGTTATGAAAATTGCTTAAGTTTGATACTTGGATACTTACATGTTAGACTATCCCGTTCATCGGGATAAGACCTATAGTTGACTACCAACTTAGGAGGTTGTGATTGTTGAAAGTAACTATACCATAATGTAACCCCTACGTAGTAGTGTTGTTATACCTAACATGAAAGTAGTGCAATGGCTACAAGTAGTGATACATCGCTGATTTTCTTGTCGGAACATAGTTCCTAAAACGTATGAATTCTCTTCACTGTTTTATATTAACGAACCTAAGTGTGGGGTGGTACCCCGATGGCTTATGTATAGATTGTTTCCTTTGAGTTGATGCTAACATGAATACTATTTAAATGTCAGGAACAATGGCACCTAAAGCATGATAAGATAAGGCTACCACTTCCCAAAAGGGAAAGAAGAGAGGTCGCAAGGAACAAGGAGAATCATCCTCAATGCAACTACCCCGATGAATGTTTGGAATAAAATGGGTTCTTGAGGAGGAAGCCAAAGAATGGTACAAGAACAACAAGGAACGGAAAAATGTTCACATCGACTTGATCAACAAGGACACCATAGCGAAGAAGGAGCCGCGTATGTTGGTGAAAATAATGGCGTTGAAACTGGATTTCATCTTCCGCGACATGGGAGAATGTAATCTTGATTTGACAAGGGAGTTCTTCGCCAAATGGTCTCCAAAAACCACAGGCAACGAAGTCAAGATTCAGGGCCAAGTGTTACAGCTCAACGCGGATTTGCTCAACTCCTTTCTTGGTTTACCTTCGGTCGACCCAACACCATTCAAGGAGCTGTACAGCAGGCCTCCTTATAGAGAAATACGATACATACTTTGTGGAAGTAGATCGATGGCAAGGTGGGGCAGACACCGAGACACCGGACGACACAACACATTTCCCTATGCTCCATTGAATAGGGAAGCACGAATCTGGTTGCGTATTGTCAACTCATGCCTTATTCCTGGGACTCAATACACCAAGATATCAAGAGATAGAGTGTGTTTGGTCTATGCATTGATGACGAATGTCCCTATCAATTTTGGGGCAATCATTCGCTCTACAATACGGAAGGCCAGACTCCACAAAAGGTCCCACTTCACTTTTGGTAATCTGTTGACAACACTCTTGCGGAAGGAGGATATCGAAGAGGAACCAGCTGATCACAAACTCCCACATAACCCGAAGAAGGTTGACCTCACCAAGGTCAAAGATGCTGAAACAACTCATGGTGTCAACCTTACTACTGCGGAGAGACATGCTCGTGATGAGAGTTTCTTCCGTCATCTTTATGGCATGACACGCTTCACAATGATGAGTGGAGGTCGTGTTCTAACTGCTGAAGAGCTCCAACAGCTGGACCATGATTATCCAATGAACATGCATGCACGGGAGATGTGTGGAGTGGGTGTATACTTTGAGGAACCTCTAGACGATGATGTGCCAACCGATGACGATCGACGCTTTCCAGACTCCGACGAGGAGGAGAACTCTGACGACGACTCTTATGATGATTCCAACGAAGGGGGTATGACCCCAGACATTGAGGAAGAGTCCGACTAACCAGGTTCTTCGTATTTATTTTCCATCGAGGGCAGTGTCCCGTATAAGTGTGGGGTGGCGGTATCGCATGCTATACTTCTCTATCGCATCTATGTTTGTTATCTATGTTTGTTTACTTTGTTTTATTTGTTTCATTTTTTGTGTGTGTTCTTAGTTTAAGTTAAGTTTTTTTAGTAGTAATTTTTTTTTTGCTAAGCTTCGCATGAAATAATTCCAATAGGCAGCATGAGATTATAACAAGAGTATGTGCTACAATTATGACTATTGAGACGTTTAGGCTATAGTTGTGTTCCATTATGTGATATTTTGTGGTTCAATTCCTTCACTTGTTGGGTCAAGAGTCTATACTACTTCCAATAAAGTCGACCATGTGCCTTGTGTGTGTGAGACAATAGTTTATTCTATGTTTGTGGCTGATGCTAGAACTTGCCTGGTATGTATGCAAAGCAAAAATAAGGAGTGTAAGTTTAGGAGATGATTTAGGCATTTCTTTGGCAACCTATACATGTTTACCTTCATTTTACCTACCCATGGACATCATCCTAGTTAAACCCTTTTGAGCCTTTAGCCTATTTCTTTGACAACCTTGTATGTAAGCCTAATCCATTTTTTCAAGACCGTGATTTGATCCAAATTCCTAAGTGCTTTAAAGTATAAAGTCATGTGACAATATAAGAGGAAATTGGGTAAGTATGATGCTTTAAATTGTAGTGGTGCTTGAATGAGTTATGAAAAAGAAAGTGCTATCATAAGAGGTATGTTATGAAAAGAAAAAGGAAAAAGAAAGCTGAAAAGTGAGTTATGCTTAAAATTGAAAAACAAAAGAGGAGAACAAGGGTGGTAGAATAAAAGAAAGAAGAAAGGTTGAAAGAAAAAAATATCAATGATACAATGTGATGTATTAAAGTGCTTAGGAACATAGTCACTATTTTGGCCGGAAATAGCTGATCCTACTCGTCCCTTAGCCTACATTACAACCATCAAAAGACCTACTTGATCCTAATCTTAACATTCTGACATTTAGTGGAGTATTACACTAAGGGCAAGCCTATGGTCATCAGTTGCTTCATACGAATTCTTTTTGAGAGCAAGAGCAAGGATATTTTGATACCCATGTTTGAAAAATATGTTATACTTGTGAGTGATTATGGGTAATATATTGTGAGACACACATGGTTGATGAGTTTTGGATAGTTGTACATGATTCTTTGTGCCTTAACTTTTGAATATGAGTTAACCACCATCACGAGTCTATGCTAGAGGTTAAACTGTTTCTACCAATGATCGGAAAGCTACTCTTTGTTGATAATTGTTGAGCTTGTCTTGAAGAACGTTTTTGTGTTGTTGCTGTAAAACCCGAAGTTGATGTTTAGATGGACATGATATGTTGTTCGAGGACGAACAAAGCTTCAAGTGTGGGGTGTTGATGATAGGCGAATTTACACGCCTATATCAATATATTTTGCCTATATTTGTGCCACGTTTTGAGAACAAATTATATATTTCATGCACTTTTAGTCCTTTTTCCTGTAAGTGAGCTAACGAACATGATTAGCAAAGTTTCAGGTATAATTGATGCAGAATTCAGCATTTTATGGCTTACTTGACGCCAAAGAAAGCTCACGAAGGAAGGAAAGGGAGCTTGGACGCTTAAAGGACCAAAAGTGATGCATGGAAAATCTGTCCCGGGCTAAAACAACATTTCTGAAGACTTTGGGGACTGCAGTAACTTAGTTGGATTTGGATAATGATACATTAACCTAGTACAATTGGGTTAAGTATTTCATTTGTTTATTTGGATTAGGAGAATATTACATTAACCTAGTACAATTGGGTTAGGTATTTCATTAGCTTATTAGGATTTGGTTAGATATTTCATTAGCTTAGTAGGATTAGGATATGGGTATTATAAATACCCTATCATGCTAGAGATTTAGAGACATTCCTCCCTTAGTGGAGAGATACATTCAGATTCTTACAATTCTAATTCTTCCATCAATTAACAATTCTAATCTTTCCATTAATTCTATTTTTCTTCTTCTATTCATCTATTCTTAATTTCCGCAACAAGAGAATCGTTACTTTGCCTAGGAAACTCACGCCTAACGCCTACCTCTTGAGCCACACGAAATTCATCATTATTGTGGTATAACAACAATGTCAATCGTGATCTCCTTCGCAACCATGGGTAACTAAACTTCTCTGTTGGGGTTATGGAAGCCAACGGAAATACTATCTATTGCTATGAGTTTGTGAGTTCGTGGCACGTATGATGCTTATATCATTATTCTCTTCATCTTAATCTACATTCTTTGCGGTTGCAAACGCAAGAGTATGCCAGTATAACATTTAACTTGTTCGAAAGAAAGGTTATTTGTCTGGAAAAGAGATAATGTCAAGGTAGTAGGGTCACCCCCTAAAATTCCCTACTAAACAGTTAGTGCCATAACTGGATTAACCTCTTGGAGAATTCGTACCGTTAGACACGCTTTAAGCTCGAAAGAGTTAAAGTGAAATAATCCTCGAATAGGTCGAAAGACGCCTGGATTTACCATCGAATACAATTCTCTATAAGCACATGCATGTCGAAATTCTACACACTCATAGTCAATAGAGACGTATAACTCAGGAGGTGGACATAACCCCAACGCTTCAATTCTCATTGTTTACAACTTACGTAACAATCCTTCTCTTTTTACTTTGCTATTTTCAGCTTTTACTTTATTGTTTCGGTTACATATTACAATCCCCCCTCATTAGGAGACTTGCACTAAAAGTCTAGTAATTTTGCTTACTTGTTGGCCAAGCTATTCCCTGAGGGATCGATACCCAACCCTGTTGGGTTCTATATTTGCTAGCGACCGCTTTTCACTCCTACGAGAGCTATAGATTGAGCTTTATCACTAGTGAACTCGTATTTGCGAGTCCCTAATTATGTAAGATATCAGCTGACTAGAAGAAAGTATCTCAAATGCGACACTCATGTCACGTGACTCCCCTTAGCAGCACGCATGTATTACATTCGCAATAATAAGGTCGTGAATGCAAATTCTTCCCTTTTTGCCTCGTATCACGAATGTTATCAATGGATGGTGAACACGACTCTTGTTTACATCAAAGAGTATAAATACCCTATTCAACCTGTTTTTGCCCATTTCTCATCTATTCTCAAAGATTTCAAACCCTGGAGAGTGGGATAGCTTGGGGATAGAATTGTGAGTGCTTTTTGGAGCTTGGATAAAGGTTAATTATGCAATTCTCCTTCAAATTTGAGGTAAGATTCTTTCATTTTCATGGTTTATTTTCCCATTCACATCTAAAATCCATAAACCTTGGTGACTTGATTTTAGCACCAATATAGCTTGGAATTCACCCATTTTTGAGGATGAATATTCCTTAAGCATAGAGGGACGTTTAGTTAGTTTCGAAAATGTGATTTTCGTAAATGATCTCTACATGGGATTTTTGGTGTGATTTGGACCTCAAGCATAATAGTCCAATATGGGCATCATTGTTCTCATTTCGTTGTGTAGATTGTGATTTTTATAGCGTGACCCTTGCGAAAGCTTCTTAGAAGGAAAAATCAGTAATTTAGTAAATTCTTTTTTTTTCTCCATCCAGCTAGGCTATGTTCTCCTCCCTTATCTATTGATCCATTTAATTGTATTCTTATGATATTATGTTAGATTTGGGATGGGTTTTAGGTATTTATGATATAAATGAAATTACTTGGGTTGGTTGGACCATTTAGGCTATTAGTAATTCGTAATTTGGGTATAGTTGGCTTAGTTACTTAGTTATTTAATAGAATTTCTATCTTATAGATAATTAAGACTTATTTAACATCTTAAAGGGGATTTCAATACCTTAGTCCAATTCGGGGTAGATTTGACCTATAATGGATTAGGGAATTAGAAGTGGTCCCTTTTCGACCCGCCTTAAGCCAAAAAATGAACTAGGTTTGGTAAACCTTTGTATGCTCGGTATATATTTTGAAATGCTTATTATGAGGCTTGACGAGACTTGCTACTTAATAGTCATGATGGTTTGATATTGGTGTTTGATACTAATTATGGTAAACCCCAGTAGTTATGATATTGATTATATGGATACCGATTTGTGCCCAACTATTGATGTTGATATTGATGATATACATATATTGGTTCGAGTCTGACAATTTATTATGATATTGTTGATCTATATATGTGTGTGAATGTATACACCAGTTCGAATCCGACAATTGATATTTATATTGATGATATATGTACATGTTTGAGTTCCATAAGTGATTATGATATTGATAATAGATATATGTGTATGTGTGTGTACCGGTTCAAGCCCGACTATTGATTATGATATTTAGGATATAAACACCGGTTCAAGTCCGGTAAATGGAGTGAATCTTAGTGTGTCAAATTTCAAATGGGTTCTCAATGATATAATGGAAGTTGGAAAATTCGGTTAGCTTTGGTATATGTGTTATATTTTTCTTGATTTTAACCCTTGAGGCTTATGATGGACTACATTGGGTAATTTACTTTCCTGTATTTATTGGCTTATGAGGGCCAATTTTGTAGTTATAATCACTTGAACTTTATGTTTTGTTAAAATTTGAGTATTTAATTATGTATAACAAGTTTTACGTTAATAAAAGGTTTGCCCCTTATTTTGACTTAGTTATGTTAACTTACATCCTATAATGTCTAATTTATGATTTAGCTCAATCAGTCGACGATGCCTATTGATTACCCTTAGCTTTGGTAATCTTATGACAATTCTCTAACATCTTGCTGAAGATCCGAGTACCATTTGCCACCGCTGATTTGAGGATTGTGATATGGTGGATTTCATAGATAGGGTGAGCTCTTGGAGTCAGAGTTGCCTCTTTTCCTTCTATTTATCTATGTCTACACTTTTGTTTCGGGATAGATTATATTGAAAATTCTAGAACTTATGGTGTTTTGTAGTAGCTCTTGTACATACTATACTAGGTTGTGGATTGGTCTTCGATGTTATGGCTACCTTTCAGACTATTTTTATTGCGTTGATTAGTTATTAATTGTATTGTCTAATTCTCCCTTCTTTAGGAATTTTCCATAATGTTATCCTATTCCAATCATCTTCGGCTACGAATTGGCTTACCTACTGGCGGGATTTAGTAATTGCCGACTTTACTCATAAATTAGGTCGTGAAACCTTCAGAACCTAAAAAGAGTTATTGGGTACAATTATCATGACGAAGAGACTGAACCTTACAATAATAATTGCCACAGACATTGCTTGCAAAGCCTAACAAAAACATATTTTTTTACCTTCCGTGGCTTATCATAGAGTTTTTCTAAAGGTAAAAGGTCCTCTTTGACCTAAATAATGATTTTAAGTAGACCCATACATTTATAATCCTATGTTGCATCTCTGATTTTGCACCTTCCTTCACTCTTTGTACGCTAAACTTTCTATCCAATTTAGTGATGGAACGCATCATCGATTCATTCGGTGATGTGTCAAATCACTCAGTGATGCACATCTTAGAATTATCCTATTTTTTTCCTAACATTGGTCAATCCTATTTATATCCTCATGTATATGTATGGCTCATTAAAAGTATATTTCAAAGAATAGAACCAAGTCTTCTCCTCCACTCTCCAAGTTGGCAAATTGAGTGGTTATCTCAGAGGCCGAGGTCTTTGGGAAAGTGCATAAAAGAAAGAGAGAAAAAGTGGGAAAGTATAAGGCTCCAGAGGTAGAAGAGACATGTTTTGAACATATCTCAAACTCTTAAAGGTATAACCTTAAGTCATCGAATAAGAGACACTTCACTCTAGTCCATGAACTCTTTTGCTCCCAGATACGGCTCTAGCCGAGCTGAAAAGGGTTGAAGAACCCATGTCTAGAGAAAATTCACCCTAGTTCATCCTTTAGGGTGTCATCATTTGCTCAACCAACTGAAAGTGCCAAATCAACACAAAATCATTAAATACCAATAGTTATGCCTAAACAGGTTAAAAATAAACATTTCTAGGGTACTCTCGATAATCCAATATAATGAATTTTGTGTATTAACGAAACCACTAACCTTATATTGAGAGTTGGGTGAGGAATTTCCATACTTCTTATGGAGGATTGTTTCCAGGGAAGAGCAAAGAGGTTGCACACTACTTTTAATGGGGTGACAGTGAGGGGGTGAAAGTTTTATGCAATGCGAATGTGATAAATGAATTTTTTTGGTGTAAAGTATTAATGAGTATTATTTTTCTTCTTTTATGAAAGATCACATTAAGAGTGTTAGAGTTTTGTTCCCCTTCTACTTAGTGATGTCTCACCCTAGTGGTTTGAGCATAATGTCTAAATTCATAAGGCGAATATTCACTTGCAAGGTTGTTATTTGTTGAGGTTTGTTTGTAGCAACATCTTCCCTTCACAAAATCAGTCCATACTTATTATCCCCCATGAATTGCTTATTGATTCAATTATAAGAAAGGAGGACCTTTACATAGGGTTACTCATACATCTAGATAAATCACACCTAACACAAAATAAGAAGACTTTTTTTTTTATGTTTGATTATGGAGTTGTGTTGGCGTGCAAAATTGCCTTCCGATAAGAAGGACTTCGAGTATACCTTTTTGACTACTGTTGATATTACTCAAGTTTAGTAGGTGCAAGAAGCTAGGTCAGAGAGCGTTTTATAGGATGGTGCCTTGATAGCAGAGCCTAATGAGTGGTAAATTTGCCACTCATTTGCACTTCTTATTCGTGCACACTACTATGATTTGAACATATCAATCCAACATATTTGTGATAAAACACACTAATTTTTACATTTTTCAGGCATATAAGTTATGGGACGGAAAGATAAGGATGTGAGCTGAAAAGGTTCAAAAAAGAAGAATGAAGTTCAGCTGAAAGTGTTGAACCTAAAACCAACCTCGATTATAGTAATCGCAACCACTCAAACTAGTTCAAAGTATCATAATTATGGTGTTTTTACTTTGGTTACAGTAGCCATGATTACAGACAAGATTCAACAATCATGACTTTGTGGGAATGTGCCTAGAGGCTGTTTTATAATTTAACTCTGCTAAACCCAATTCCTTTTAGAGGCTAAAACCCTTTCTCTTTTTGGAATTCTACTATGTTGCAAACTTTTTTTATTTGATGTCCAAAACCCAAATTATGGAAACAATTGTATTAGGATTTGGAGACTTTGCATTAAGTGAAATTGAAGAATGGATTCTTTGATTAATACCTATGGAATATTTCTTTCTCTGTTATTAATGAGTAGCCTATCTTCCATTGTCTTAGGATTATGTTGAACTAAGGTATAATTATGTGTCGGTTGTGATGTAGTTTTGTATATGATAGTTTGTAGATGATGGGTTTCACTGTATCTTGTTTTAACTAGTTGGAATTCGTTGATGAATTCCCCAAATACCCTAAATGGGTTTGTGGGTGAAAACCCCAAATTCTAGAAAGCTCTCACCATCCTTGAAAGAAAGGCTTGGGTGTACTCTTTGAACCAATATCATCCTTGAAAGAGGGATATGGGTGAAAAAGCAATAGTGGACAATTGATGAAAGCAGTTTGCTAATTTTTGCTATCTTAAAGTTTAGGGAAATTAGGATGTTAATTATATCTCGGGCATCTTCCTAGAAAAATGGAAGCCCAAATGAGCTAATAGGTGATTATAATTGGTACACTTGTTAGGTACACGGAAGGGTCTACATGTGATATTCTTGAGGGTTTTTTGACAAACTAGTCTCAAGGACCTTCGACCTAACCTACGACATCGTTGATAATTAAAATGTACATTAAATCTTCATGCACCCATGCATAACTTTCCCCTAGGTAGACATAATCCCAAGATTGCTTTCATATTTAATTTAAATCAATATTGTTGTTTTAATTCATTGGGCTTAATTGTTATTGACGAACACCGTCCAAAACCAACCCCCCCATTTTCATTCATAAGTTGTTTTATTCACATTGCGGGTGACGTACTTGTATCATATAACACCCATAGGACTAGAAATCTAATTTTTCTCCTTGTGGATTCGACCTCAACAAAAATTGAGCTATTGACAACGACCGTCATCTGCAAATTTCTATGGTATAGGTGAGCATTATAAAAATGGTGCCATTTCTGGTGAGTGTAATTTAGGTTTTACTTGTACGGTTTTGGTTGTTACTTTGGGTACACCCATAGTGGTTTGTCATTATTTTGGTGGTTATTTTAGTTTCTTTTTGAGGTGATTCCCATAGTGTTCACGGAAATATGAGTGACAATTCAACCATTGTCAGGTCTTTCAATGTCCCTCATAATGACAAGGATTGACTCGATAATGATGGTTATTCAAGTGCCTTCTGTATCCTACCTACTCAAAGGAACGGTGTCTTTCATTTCACTAGCGTCATGTTGAATATGCTACATATTAAGGGATTTTTTATGGCATAACTCTATGAGGACCCCAACTTTCCCTTGAAGAACTTTATCAAAGTGTGTGCACCCTTTGATATTGCACACATAACCCAAGACTCCATCTAGGTTTGTCTCTTCATATTTTCTATAACGGGAGAGGCACTATAGAGGCTTGACTTTCTCTAGGCCGGATCAATCACTTTATGGGATAAAATTACAAAGTCTTCCTTTACCATTATTTCCTACCATCAAAAATGATCCAACTGCATGATGAGATAATTTACTTTAGGAAATTTAATGGGGAACCCTTGTACGAGCAGTGGGAAAGATTCAACAAAAAACTCTTGTATTTTCCCAACCACAAGGTCTCGGAGAAGATGCTTCTCTAAATCTTCTATCGAGGTCTTGATCCACTAAATAAATTAGTGGTAGAAAATATGCCAGGGGGCTCTCTTGTGAAGTTTCCTTATCATGTTGCTTTAAATTTTTTTGATGAAGTTACTAAGCAAAATTGGGGGTGCTATACCGGGGATGCCGAGGTACCAAAAGGATCTCTAACTAACTTGTTGTTGACATGCAACAAAAAAAAAGATATGATGAGATAGAGAAGAATATGGGAAAATTAATGACTCAATTAGAACTTTGACGAAATATGTGATGAGTGCACACAAAAAAGCAGTGAATTTCGTGGCATCCAAGTCCTATGATGATGAAGAGGCCAAGAAGCTTGATGAGTAAATTAGGTATTTGGCCAATTATTTGGGGGGTCCCACCCTACCTATCAAAGGCAAGGTAGGAAGCAAGGTTTGAATGAAAGGGATAAAGATCATGATCATAATTGGAGGGATAGAGACCATAACTATGATGATTATGTTCCACCCCATGACCAGGCAAAGAACAAAGAAGGTTTTCCATTGACCTCAATAATACAAAACCAAATATGTCTTGGAAAGAATTTTTATGAAAGTGTAGGGAATGGATAAAATGGTTCGTTAATTGAAAGATGATTTTTTGTAACTCAACCAAACATTTGTTTCCCACTCCACTTCTATCAAACAATTGGAAATACAAATAGGGAAAATCTTAACTCAATTGATTGCTAGAACAAAAAGGGGTGGGGGGGGGGGGGGGTTCTTTCAAGTGACACTATTCTGAACCCAAAAAATGATCTCAAGTATAAATAATGGTCACTAGGAATAATATGACTCTTGGTGATCATTTGAAGGAAGTTGAGGGAGAAAATATAGGAAAAAGAGCCCAAGGTTGAGGCAATGAATGTGAAGACAAAGGTTATGGTTGAGTCAAAAGAAAGTCCCCCGACATCTCAAAGTGAAAAACATGAAATAGAAATGGTGGAAATAGATGATGAGGTGGTTGAGAATGAGAAACAAAAAGAAGATGTATAAACCGCCATGAAAGTCCCCCTTCGTTTCTACAAAGCCTTAAGAAGAAAGAGGAGGGTGAAAAGCTTTAGAAATTCATAACAAAGATTTGCAACCTCTCTATTAATATCCCACTACTTGAGGCTATCCAAGATATAGCGTGGTATGATAAGCATATGAAAAGATTAATGTTGAATAAGAAGCTTGTTAAAGGTGACACCATCGAAGTCACCCATGGTTGTAGTGATATCATGAGTAGTGAAATGGTGGAAAAGAAAGAGTACCCTGGGGCCTTTACCATTCCATGCTCCATTTGGACACACAAGTTTGAAAAAGCTTTATGTGAACTTGGTGAAAGTATTAATATAATTCCCTTTGCTATATATCAGAGGCTTATCTTGAACACCCCCACTCCAACGTCCATGAAGCTTTTGATGGCGGACCGGTCCATAAAGAAACCAGTTGGTGTTTTGTTCGACATGTTGGTAAAGGTGGATAAATTCATACTTTCGATGAATTTTGTGGTCTCAGATAGTGAGATGGACCAAGAGGTGTATATTATCTTTGGTAAGCCTTTTCTTTCAATCGGAAGGGACATTGTGGATTTGGAACTTGGGGAATGAGGTTTAGGGTACATAATAGTGGAGCGTCATTCAAGGTAGGGAAAATGGAGAAGAAACCAATGGAGATTAAGGTGGTGTTAGAGATTGGTATTGAGGATGAGGAAAAGAATGGGACCCTTGAGGACCCAACTTAAGAAAGATAGAAGACATCATACCATGATGATAAATAAGGTGCTATGTTGGAGGCAACCCATAAATGCCACAAAAGTGGCTCGTATCCTTTGTTTTTAATTTCATAGTGTAGGTATTAATTTTGTAAATTAAATAATTCATGCATCTGTTGCACTATAGAATATGTCAAATGAGTTTGAGAAAGGGAAAGTGTTAAATTTTTGCTTTGCGATCTGACAGGGGAAAATATGTCAAAATGAGTAAGAAGATTAAAATGGAAAAAAGAGGTGCAAAAATGCCCTGAGTTACCACACTCGTAGGACCTAGGACACGATCACGATTACCCGCATGTACGCAATTGCGTACCCCTGACTGCGATCGTGGTCTAGTCAGTTTAAAAAAGGACCATCCAAATACCCCATTTCCTTCACACTCCTTTCTCAAATGTCCTCTCAAATTGTACCCACTCTTGGGCATAATTTGGGAATTCAAAACCATTAGAGAAACCTCTTGCATCATTTCCCTCAGCTATTTTTCTTGAATCCATGATTTAATTGTTAAAAATAGGACATAGAATGCATGTTATAGGGAAGGCCTAAATCTATGATTTTCAATGATAAATCTAAGTTGAAATGAACTTGTGTGGTGGTTAGCTTCTAGAATATGGTTTACACACACATGGGGAAGACTAGATTACCATAATTGTGTGTGGAGTTGAGAAAAATGAAGGTTGCATACCAAGTTCTCGATCAAATGCCAAAATGAGTATTCACTAGTTGGTTTTTCATTCTAAGGGCATAATCGAGTACCTAGTAAACTTTCTCTATGGTTCTAGTGTAAATTCTTGTTATAGAATATGTTTTGGATAAAAAATTAAATTTTTTAACATTGGGAATTTTTGCATAAAACCTTTCTGAGGCACATCGATCGCAGTAATCGAAGTTGATTTTCTTCCTGGGCAAAAAATTTTGCACTCTAACTTTTTGTCCAAACACCACCAAGTAACCATCTTGTGAGTTTTAATGAGCAACATGGATTTGTTTGTGCATATAAATTTCAATGATTAAAGTGGTTGCATTGTTCTGATGTGTTTTAGGATCATATCATGGAATAATACAACTAAGTCCCATTTATGCCACCCGAGTGCCAAACTCTTTACTATAGTGATCTTCCAAGGACAAAGATGATCCCACAGAAGGGAAAATGCTTGAATAAAGTTACAAAAAAGCTTTCGACATTTCATGACAGGCTTGTGGCCACAGTGTGGCAGTGCTTTACCCAAGATCCTTTTAAGGAAAATAAGCAATAGGTTCCTGTATTTTTGTTAACTTTAGCATAGTACCTTTCTCAGACCCATCTAATATGATTATCAGGAACCGGGGGAAGGAGGTGAACTTTGGGGTGGATAAAATCAATTCTATCAATGGGATCCCAAAGGTAAATATAGGTTAGTTCAAATAAAAATGGTGTGGGCTGAGAAGCTGGTTGGCAGAAACACTATATCCCGGAGAGGAAGTCTATTGGGTGGTGACCATGAGAAATATATCCATGAATGACGTCACTATTGTGGCTCGGATTTAGTTGAATATCATATATAGCAAAGTCTCCCTTTTCACCCACATGACATTAGTCCTGATTTCAGGGATGGATGGTTGCTTGTATTCTTCTAGATGTCATTGCTTTGAATATTGGTCAGCTCGTGCTTTTTGACATAAAATTCTTCAAGAACAGGGTGGTACGCATCTCTCTTTTCCATCTTTTATTAATGAGCTTTTCAAGAGAGTCGGGTTCGAGGAGTACCCTAGAGATACTTGGGTGGACCCTGGTACTTCTATATATCCTCTAAAAATTCATGGCGAGGATGCACCGGGACATAACAAGAAGAGGAATATTGACTTGGGAAAGTCGACATATGAGGAGCCTGAGTCTTATAGACCATCAACCATCGAGATTCTTGAGGATATTGGTGTTAATATTACAGCCATTAGGGAGATTGCGTTAGATTTTGATACAATACTGATTAAGAAACACTATAAACAGCCAACAACGCAAGAGAAAAGCGAACACAAGATGAACAACAACTCAAGGAAGCAACACAAACCGGAGATAAGATAACAAAATGCAATAAGTAATGATATATAGTGAGACATAAGATTATAGGATACACAAGAACCTAAGTGTGTATCAAACACAAAGATCCCTATAAACTTTATAAACCAGACCACACTATTACGAAGAACTCAAGGGAAATGGAATCGCCAAGGAACCTCCGTTTCTAAACTAGTAACCAACATATCTATTCTGAATGCCACAAGTGAATCCACACTTGCAAAAGTGATTCCACACTTGTAATACACTCTCAAAGAGAAATATTTAAAATATGAAAGTTAAAGACAAAAACCCTAAAATAAAGCTACTTATAGTCTTGGCAAAACTGATAGCATTAAATGACCAAAAGGCCCTTAATGAGAGAAATAAAATAAGCGGCCTTGGAGTGTACAGTTGAGGAGGCTTTTGAGTGTTTTAATCCCTCCTTCACACATCAATTCTTTCTCTTAGGTTAGGCATCACAAGCTCGAGTCTTTGCATACAATTCCCCCTTGAATCGTATCATCCTCCCCTTCTTGAAAAAAATTCGATCTCTAATCCAAACCTTGCAAAATAGTAGTAGACAAGAAAGAAAACTCTTCTCATGACATGAGGGTTAGGGTTAGCACAATAAATCATGCCATATGTGTTCAAATCACCAAAACACGAACACCATTCCAAAGAAGAAACAGCATGCCTATCCACATAAGTGTGAAAAGAAATAAGTGACAAGAGTTGTTTATCAAGTTTAATCTTTAAACTATTCTTTGAACAATAATTAGACTTGCCATCCTAAATACAAGGATCATACACTCTATGAACATTCAAGCCATCATCATAAGAAGAAAAATAGAAAATAAAGAGAAAAGGGCACCATTCTCATAAAAATTACCCTTAAATATGAGTGCACAATAGAATGAGACAAGACATTTGAAGAATATTACATATTTTCTCTTCAAGCTATTAGCCTCAAGTAGTGCATTCTATTAGAGCATTAATCATTAGATGGGAACATAAAATTCCCTAATCCTCATTGATAATTCACTACATTTACTTTATTTCTCAGTTCGATTAAATCAACATAAGGCGAGATCTATTATTTGCAACCAACAAAAAATAATTAAAACAAAAGAATTATCAATATGTTCTCACGATTACTCGAAACCTAACCAACTATTAAGACAATACAGAAGTAATCATAGATCCCACAATCCTAGTTGTGGGTTTTAGTTCTACATAAAAGAGAAAGCGATAACAATAACTGAATTCATAATTCAAAGTGATTAAACTTACAAAAGATGTAGTCCGAAATTGATTCTCTTCCCAAATTCAAGAAGAATATCCCACAACTAAATCAAAGAATTGAAAATTGAAAATCCAAATTTAGAGACCAAAGATAAGTAAAGTAGTCTCTTTGGAATAAGTTCCAGAGGTTCATCCCTAAAACTAGAGAAAAAATGAATTAATGTCGTGAAGTTCAAGATGAATGCCAGCCTCAAATAAAACCTATAAACTTTCCCTTAAATACTAGGAGCTAATTTAGGAATCAAATCACAGCATACAACTTTTTCTTGCACAGGTGAGGGCAACGTATGACGACTTATCAGGGGGTGATGGCTTATCAGACATGTCGTAGACTCCTCACTGTATTTGATATGTTGTTGTCTTCAACTGACAACTTGTTTGATGTCTTATCAAAGATCTGATGACTTATCATGGAATGTCGTCACTTCTTCCACTTTGCTTCGAAACACTGCCTAAGGCTAACGGTAATCCTAAAGGATTATCTGAACTTTTATGACATATCAGATAATGCGTCACTTCCTTACTTCAAATCTCATGTATTGCCTTAGGCTGACGACATTCTCGACGGGTTATGAAAATTGTGATGACTTATCAGAGATGACATCACACTTCTGCTCCAACTTTCTCACACTATCTACAACTGACGATAACTCTGATAACTTATCACAAATTTGATGACTTATTAGATAATTCATCAACTACACTTACATGGCCACTTGTTCCAAATTCACATATTTTGCTCTTATTGTCTTTGGTTTTCTTTCATCTTGACTTTCCTGCATTATCAAAGAGAAATCAATCAAAACCGACAAAAGTTACTTAAGACTTTACAATTATTTCTAGTTAAAATCCTCAAATGTTTTAGCATTAGCTCACACATCAACACCGTCAACTTAAAACAATTGCTTGTCCTCAAGATACTTAAACATAACTAAGAGGATACAAAGCACATTCGGTAGTCAATCATTCATTTTAGCTCAAAACATATTTACCATCTCCAAGGCCAATCATCTCAAACTCAACTGTGTATATTATTGAAAAGTAACAATGCAACACAAAGAAATCAAGATATGGCATCAACTTAGCAACAACAACCATGCATGTACGAATATTATACTACCCAAATAAGTTAGTAGCTAGTAACATAACCAGTGTGCCCCTACAACAAAGAAGTCCCTCCTCACTCATATAAGAAATAACATATGTAATTATGGGGACAGTAAATAGACACTCACCCTCGAAAAGAAGTTCCAGTCAATGTATGCCAAATACCATAAGCTTGCCCTTATTTTCATTACCAAGATTTTCAGACAGGTAAGCTAGGATCACTATAGGTCTTTTTCTTCAGCTTGTAACGTAGGCTAAGGGTTGGTATGATACTCGATGTTTTTTAAGGTGACTAAGCCTCCATGGTGCTACAATAACTTTTGGGGTCTCACTTATTTACCTTTACCGAATTTTGTCTTTTCTTGATCACACATACTCCGGATGGGTGCGGTCTTTTTGACAATCATTTTTTTCTTTTCACAACTTTTCTTTTCGTATTATTTTTCCACTGTACCCAGCTTTTTATTTTTTCTTTAATTCTACTTTTCTTTATACTTATTTTACATCACACACCCCTATGGTAGCCACCCTCAAATTAGGCTATTTGTCTAAGTCAAAGTGCAGAATATCCAAGGAGGACAAGAGCCAAAATAGGTTCATTGTGATACAAATGGGAAGGTGATAGGAATAATAAAAAGAATAGACATTCAGGCTCAAAATCAAGATCAAGGGATATTATTCACACATGGAAGGTCATTTAGGCTAAAAGTGGACTAATATCAACAACGACCTATGATCCTTTCCTAACCGCTATCCTATAACTAAGGCAAGAACAACTAGGCAAGTACTGGATTTAACACACAATGCGAACTGGTAGTATCTCACACACACAGTACAAAGGTACATCTCAAGCTACAACCCATTCAGTTCATACAATTGTTAGAACAGATTATAATGTCCCTAGTACTAATGCCATCCAAATATTCACAGTAGTCATATAGAGATGGACATCATATAGTTACCAGATAGACAATTGGAAAGGTATTTATCATTACATGAAAAATCAATAAAAATATGTCAACTGTCCTAGATACTTATTTTTTCCCTAGTTAACCACAACACATAACAAAACCAATACAATACGCCTAAACATGTTGGCTCTACTAGGGACAAGACTCTGGGGAAAAGAGGCACGGCAACAAAAACCTAACAGGACATCAGCACCCACAAGTATCCCCACCCTCAACTTAAAATCATGCAATGTCCCTAATGCATTAAATCAAAACAAGAGAGTTAGAAATATACCTGTGGCACCATGGGTGCGAAGATCTAATGTCAATCACATAATATGAATACAAAAAACAAAATACGTTGGGTTGCCTCCCAAGAAGCGCCTAATTAAGTTTTGCGGAACGACCCAACTCAATTTTTTCCTCCACCTTGAGGATATGAATTTCACCCCCAACTTAGAGTCCATCTTCTTTCCTCGCTCATAGAGGGGTGGTACCAAAATTAAGAAGTCGAGTAATGGATTGACCATGATAAACCACTCGGTCTTAAAGTGAGGTGTGTTTTTATATTGCTTTTCTAATGTAAAATAAAGAATATAGGATTCTTGTTCCTCATCTTCACACTCTTCTACTATTTTAAATAATTCCACAGATAAGATATCATCTAAACATAATGTAGAAAAATGCTTTGAATGAGGCCCAATCAATCGTTGTTAAAAATTTACACTATCTACTACACACTCACTTTTATTCACCTTCTCGACATCTTCACTTCAAATTGGGATAGTCTTTATTAGAGATTTTATTGGTTTCTTCTTTTACCTCTAGCACCATATCCTCAATCTTGGCATCATCTCTCATGGTTGATTTGATTGGTTTCAAAATTACTGAGGGTTGCTCAACATCAAGTTCAACATCAATATAGGGTTATTGCACCTCATCTTTACACTCTTCCATTATTTTAAATGATTCCACAGACAAGATATTATCTAAATATAATATAGAAGAATTCTTTGAATGATTGACCTCTATATCCATCTCCTCATGAATGATTGGCTTCATGTATTGATGCATATCACATACGATATCATATGTTTTTTTTGGAGATCCAATATTAGTTGATACATATCTGCAATTCCACTCTTTGTAGAGCTCGTTTTTCCTTTTCTTGACCATAAGACCTATCAAACTCATAAGAAGAACTAAAATTTGGTTCATCATAATAGGGGGAGAGGGCATTTGGAAAATCAGTTCAATTTCCATCTTGACCAGCACATAAAGAACAATCATACTCCTGGTAGGATGGATATGGTGCACACATCTCTCTTCGAGGAGCATATCTACAATCATTCCAAAAGTGAGGTCCATCACAATATGGACATGGATCATTAAGATAAGATTTCTAACCACCAAGATCATGTTCATTATAGTAGTAAGTAAACTAAAATAAAAATCTACATAACACAAGAAATAAAAGAACATTAAAAATAAATATTTACAAGTTTGAATTCAAGCAAGTAGGGTAAAATTCCAAACCAACTCAATATGCCAAATTGTTCCTCAGCAATGGCACCATTTTTTATAACGCTCAACTTACACATCACTTTAGTGCAAGGCGGTTGTCGTGAATATATTTACCCAACATTGGATTCGGGGTTGAATCCACGAAGAATAATATGAATAGCGATTAAACTAATTTAAAACTATAGTTATAAGCTAAATTCAAACAAACGATATGAAAATATAAAATGGGGTTTTTAATGACTGAACAAAAGTTATTAACACTTCAATTCGCCTTAGAACTCAAAGCTTAAACTGTGATATTTCAAATCAATGATATAGAGATACTGGAGTTGTGATCACTATGATTAGTAATCCTCCATTATATAATAGTTGTAGTACTGGATTTTCATGACTTGTGGGAAACAACAAATTGTCAGTTTCGACAGTCCATCTAAGTGTTTCTCAACCTACCTAGATGTTGAACTCCCTAATTCTCTCAAACATAGGAAAACATTCTATTCATACTGATTTTATTTCAAGTTGTTTAATCTTGTTACAACATTAATCATTAGATAGGAACTTAACCTTCCCAAATCCTCGTTGATAATTCACTACCTTAAGTTTATTTCTCAGTTCAAGAAAATCCATATAAGGAGAGACCTATTATTTGCAACCAAAAAAAATAATTAATACAAAAAAATTATCAAGATGTTCCCACAATCACTCGAACCCTAACCAACTATTAAGAAAATACAGGAGTAATCAAAGATCCCACAACCCTAGTTGTGGGTTTTAGTTCGACATAAAAAAGAAAGTGATAAAAATAACTGAATTCATAATTCAAAGTGATTAAACTTACAAAAGATATAGTCAGAAATTGATTCTCTCCCCAAATTCAAGAAGAATATCCCACAGCTAAATCAAAGAATTGAAAATTGAAAATCCAAGTTTATAGACCAAAGAGAAGTAAAGTAGTCTCCCTGGAATAAGTTCCAGAGGTTCAGCCCTAAAACTAGCGAGAAAATGAATTAATGTTGTGAAGTTCAAGATGAATGTCAGCCTCCAATAAAACCTAAAAACTTTCCCTTAAATAGCAGAAGCTAAATAAGGAATCAAAGCACAACATACATCTTTTTCTTGCACAAGTAACGACAATATGTGATGACTTATTAGGGGGTTAATGGCTTATTACACATATCATCAACTCCTCTCTATATTTGATATGTTGCTCTCTTCAGCTGATGATGAGTCTGACGGCTTATCAAAGATCTGATGACTTATTAAGGAATATCGTCACTTCTTCAACTCATCTTCTAAACACTGCCTAAGGTTGATGATAATCCTGATGATCTATCAAGACTTTGACAACATATCAGACAATGTCATCACTTTTTTAATTTAAATCTCATGTACTACCTTAGGCTGAAGGTATTCTCGAAGGCTTATCATAATTATGATGACTTATCAGAGATGTCATTACACTTCTGCTCGAACTTTTTCACTCTATCTAGAGCTGACAATGACTTTGATAACTTGTCTCAAATTTGACGACTTATCAGACAAGTCGTCAACTACACTTTCAAGGCCGCTTGTTCCAAATTCATGTCTTTTGGTCTTGTTGTCTTTGGTTTTCTTGCATCTTGACTTTCCTTCATTATCAAAGAGAAAGCAATACAAAACAATAAAAGTTGCTTAAGACTTTACAATTATTTCTTGTTAAAAGCCTCAAATGTGTTAGCATTAGCTCACACATCACATTCACAAATGGAATCATGCTATTAAAGCAATTAAAGAATCCATGGGAAACCAAAATACTTCAAGCTAAAGGTTATACCAAAGAATTTAGGTGACTTATTTTCATGGAACTTAGCAAGCTCCTAAGAGTCCTCCCTATTAGTTCACCTTGTCTAACAACATAAGTGTGACAAGGATTTGGAAACCAAAGTCGTACATCAAGTACACACCTAGGACTTTTCTTAAGGCAATTAATAGATTGGGTATTAAGATTGTAAGGCCCACACAATTCAAGCACCAAAGGTAACCACCATAAAGGAATAGTCAAGACTCTAATACTCTCATGGTGTTCCATGATGTCAATCAATTTCAAGGGTCTATTAAATATAAGGAAAATATCAGCGTATCTCCAAGGATCGCAAGGAATCGTAGGGGGTAGGAACTTACCTTGGAAGCAATGACTTAAATTTGTTCTCTTGTCCTCCATAGGTGCTTTACAAGACCTTTCTTTCCATGCATTAACTTGGACCAATAGGTTTGGTCCTTTTGCCTCTTTGTAGGAATTCCTTTAATAGGGAACTCCTTCCTTCGATCCATGTGGTGATATGCTTCACTCCTTGGTACAAAGTACCCATCGGCCCATATGAGTTTGGTTAGGTTCCTCCATTTAGTCAAGTCTTCATCAACCTTGGAGTCCTTGAATAAGAACTTAAATAGGCCTTCAAACTTATGCTCATGAGAGGTCCTCTTTGAGTTCTCCTTTGGAAGCATTAGATAATGAACATGCACGAGAGAAGTATTGGTACCAGGCAAAATGCTAGTTGTATGGTTAGTATGTAACAAGGGCTTAAGCTTGACAAGTTCTACAACTAGGTGTTCCTCGACACCCTAATTTCGTTCGACATTGGCTCATAAATCTCATACAACCCTTCTTCTTAAGACAAGTTCTTCTACCAAAATTTAGCTTCCTCTTCTCATACGGCCTCAACTTGATTAGGAAATCTTGGATGCTCTACCAAGTTGTCCAACTTCTTGCAAAGAGAACTTTCCATCCCTTAAATTCTTCCTTCCATTCTCCCAAATATTATGTCCATTAGGCAACTAATACCCATTATCGAAAGTTCATGGTCACCTTTCTAAATTCCATAGTACTTAGCTAAAGAAATAATATACACAATAAAAAAAATAACAAATAATTTAGCAAATCAACCTCATAAGTGCTCAAAGTCACACCTTTTAAATATCACAAAATAGTCATTGTAAGTGTTGGTGTCTCGTTTATACTCCAATAAGTTTACTTGGTAGCAACTGTGGCTTCAGGTCGACTTAGATACATGTTTTAAACAAATAAAAGAAAATATGTACGAATTTGAACCAAGAACTACAACGAATCAGACAAAGATAAAAGCATAGAACGAAAGGTAACACAGAAGAAATGGACTCAAACAACTAACTCATAACTTAGTAGAAGATTACTAGTTGCTAATTAGCACTTGAATCAAGAAATAAAACTAAAAAAACAAGAAAAGAAACATAGAAATCCAAAATTTTGAGCCTAAAATGGTGAGTCGTATGGAAATATTGATTTGGCAGAGTCCTATTGGATGTGAAATATTGTGAAAATCTAAAAAAAATTCTTGTCTTTCATTTGGATTGGTCAATTTCAATTTTGAAAAGTGTATTTTAGGTTTTGGGAGGGTAATAGAAAAACTTGGAGGCTTTTCAATGTTCTAAAAGACTTGACTTTTCTTTCACCTTTTTGGCAAAACACCTTTTGAAAGTCTTTGTCCCCCTTTCCTATTTGGTAAGTCTTGGGAAGACCCCTTTCTCCCTTTTTGGAGTTTGACTTTTTGAAAGACCTCTTGTCCCTTTTCTTATTTAGTATGTTCTTGGGACTATGTATATCAAGAATAACACAAAACACACTCTCTTTCCACTTGGTTTAAGATCAAACAAACACTTTTTCTTCAAGAAGGTATGAAGATGGTGAAGAACACCAAGAACACAACCTTTTAAACTTAGAGTTCTAAGGTTTACGTTTGTCCTTCCAACATCAATAACGCATATTAAACCTTAAATAATCAACAACAAACATCAAATACAGGTTTTCAAGGCACCAATCTTCAACAACAATATCAACAAAACACGTTTTTCAAGGTCAAGAACCTAGATTTAGATCCAAACAATGTTAGTGAAGAATAATCTAACGCTGGAAATAATCAAAACACATAAAAGACCCCTATATACAAGTTCAAACTTTATACCAAGACACAACACAAGATAACTGTAGTTTTGGCCAAGACACAACACAAGAACAACTATTTTTGTGAGATATTTGGATTTTCTAGGAAACAATCCCAAGAGTGACTTTGTTGAACAAAATCAAGCCTTTCTCGGATACCAAATTATTGAAGAATGATTGAGAAACACTAAAAACAGCGAAGAACACAACATAAAACTAAAACAAGTTGAACAACAACTCACGGCAGCAACACAAACACGAGATAAGATAACAAAATAGAATACGCAAAGATAGATAGTGAGACATAAGATTATACAATAAACAAAACCCTAAGTGTGTATCAAACACAAAGACCCCTATAAACCATATAAACAACACCACGATCTTACAAAGACCTAAAGTGAGCCAGAATTCCAAAGAAACCTCTGTTTTAAACTAGTAACCAACACAACATTCCAGATTGACAAAAGTGAATCCACACTTGCACATGTGATTCCATACTTGTAATACACTCTTAAAGAGAAGTCTTTGAAAATATCAAAGTCAAAGACAAAAACCCTAAAATGAAGCTACTTATAGTGTTGGCTCTACTTATTACATAAAATAACCAAAAGGCCCTTAATAAAAGAAACAAAAGTGTTATTCTTGAAGTGTAGACTTGGAGCGATTTTGGAGTGTTTGAAGGCCTCTTTCACACTTCAATTATTTCTCTCGAGTTAGGCATCCCAAGCTTGTGTCTTTATGTATGATTCCCTCTTTAATCGTACTAGGTTAACCCAGGGGCCAGGAAATCCCTTCAACATCTTCCACTCATATGTATCCCATTCTAATTATGAGAAGTATCTAGAGGACCAAATTAAGTAGTGAGCTAGCATTTCTATGATTGAGAAATCCTACTCATTCTTTGTTGAATCACTTTAAGATCTTTTGGTTTTGCATGAGAAGATAGTAAAAGTGGTGAAGAATAGATAAACTCTTCTGCAAGATGTGGAAGACGGTAAACGGCATGTGAAAGGTCCTAAAACCCTATGATAGACTTCCATTCTCTCTATTGGAGAGAAACAATGAGGCCTAAGTTGAGTGGTATATTCCTAAGGATACTAATGATGATGTAGACACCGGCAATGATAGTAACTCTTAATGCAATTTTAGGGAGTACCCTTATCTCATAGTATACATTATGGTTTATGCAGTGAGGATACTACTATCTTTTTAGTTGAGGGTGCTTGTCTGTGATTTAATTTTATTTTGGGCTTGTATTATTGATATTTCTAGATGTTTTTTCTATTTTTTCTTAAAGATTTTTATTTTTTCTTTAGGTTGTAATATTCGGTCATACTAATGGTGCCGACATTTGTATGAAGTAGTCATTTTTATTATTAGATTCTTACTTTATCTTTATTTTTCATTTGGCAATATTGGACAAAATTTTCCCTATAAAGATTGAGTGATGACATTCTTAAGGGAAAAAGAACCGTGATTGGGTTTTGATCCATGGATGCAGGGAAAGTCTTAGTGCCTAAATCATCGAGGTCACAAATGCAAGGAAAGACTGACTACTTATGGAATTTAGGATTTGGGATCACATTTATACCTATGGCGTAGTCTGGGTAGCTGCACGGTTTGCCCATAAGTAATACAAAATGTGTAAGATCCCTCAAAAATTGTTAGCTTAATTTAGTCCTTTAAGCTTGTTAAGAGGGGGTCCTAGACTTAGAAAATTCTAGCTAAGTATTCAGACTTAGTGTTATTTGAAACCTTATTTTGTGACCTTTATGACCTTTAAATGTTGATATATGAGTTAATTCATAATCAAGAATGTCAGTAGAGGTTTTCGAACAAGTTTTGGATTTTTTAGACCATGTTTAGACCATATTTGAGTACCCAAAATAGTGGATCAACGCGATTTTGATGCATAGCATCAACCATCGCATCGTAAAGATTATTTTTCCGTAACTTTAGTGCAAATTCCACTGAATTGATGCGGATTCGACGTGGTGCATTGGATATCACGTTGATGCCAATGATGCAGTGTGTCGGCCTATGCATCAGTAACATAGTTTAAAGACTTAAAGGGACGCGTCCTTTGGGTTAATTAGGTCTTTTTCCGATGCTCTTCAGCCCCCAAAAAATGAAATTAAACCCTTTGGAGAGCACTTATATTCATTCTTTCAAAAATTTTCCAAGAACAAGAACCCTAGGTGTTAAAATTTCAAATCAAGAACTCAAGAACTCACCATTAACTTTCAGAAATTCATCAACTAAGGTATGTGAAGAGTTCATCCAAGGGTCCCTTCTAACCTTGGAGTCCAACAAACTATTTTTAAACTTCATGTTTATTGATTTCATGAATTCCATGTAGGGTTAGATTATGATCATGTTTATAATGATTAATTGGGATTCTAATCCATGTTTTATCATATGTTTCATGTGAGGCTAATTGATATGTAAGTAATATCATGAGGATCCATGTAAAACCCTTGAAATTTTCAATGAGGATTTGAGTTATTATGTCTACTTGTTGTTTAGTGTTATGTGCATATGTATGCTCACCAAGTGCTTGATGAATTGTTCATGTGAACCAAAAAGTAAAAGAAATCATGTCATGCTAGTTTCTTTGCATGTTATACCATACAAGAGTTTGATAAGATATCTCTATAGATACATTATAAATTCAATGTGCATGCTTATGTTAAGCAAGATCGTGTAATACCCAATAACTTAGCAGTTTACTTAGAGCCATTGTCAGTTACAAAGTAATCTTAGTAGTCATTCAATCAGTAGAGCTCAGGTAGTTATAAAAACCTAGGAAATCTCAGTAGTGTTCGTATTCAGTCACAGTACTTAGATTAGACCTCAGTAGACTAAGTCAGTTAACAGAATTCAATAGTATTCCAACAATCCACAGAACTCAGTGAAATCAGTTCAGTTCAGTTTATTCAAATGGTACGATCAGTAAATAGTTCAGTCTAGCCTAGTACAATTTAGAATTTAGTCTAGTGTTTATTCATTTAGGAGTAGGATTCAGCACCAAGTGAACCCAGGGATGGGGGCTCACCTTCCAATAGAGGGTTTGGTCCTTAGAAACAATCCTTGCATTCTAGAAATATGTAGACAGTATAGGTTGAGATATCAACCTATGAGACTAGGGTTATATATGTCTTGAGTTTTTCTACCAGTAAGGGTTGACAAAAGTGCTTCCTGTCAGAGAGGGATAACTCACAGCTTGTCTCTACTCATGGCACGATATTGACAACCTTTTGATTGGGTTTATAGGATGTACCCAATTAGTTCAGAGAGGGGCATCTCATATAGATGATTACCTCCTACAGTCTCAGTTTTAGACTCAGTCTCAGTATAGAACATATTTTATTTCTACAGATTCAGGTTTGTCAGATATAGTCACTCAACTCAGCTCAAAATTCTATACCATTCCACAGATTCAGGATTGTCATATATGGTCATTTAGTTAAAAGTGATTCAGTATCAGTACACTTAGATATCAATTAATCAGTATTCAGACTCAATATTCAGTTTTATCACGATCTCAACCAATTTTTCTTGACATGGACTTTGTTAACTCTATCTACTAAAGTTTGAGCTAAACTAAATTCTAGCACCATATTTTAACCTACTCAAAGTCACAAGGCACAACACATAAAAACATAATACTAGTGTAAACCATAGATTTATTATCCTATGTTTTTTCACAGCTCTCATCTCAAGAATAATACTCTTTACCACTTCAACACAAACGTCAACTTCTTATTAGGAATTCACTAATGCACAATGAATTTATCCACTTACATACTGACATAACATTTAAGCCTAACATTAGAACTATATATCAACTCATAGGCAACAAACCGATATAGGAATATTTTCCCATATTTTCTAACAACACTATCAATAAAAACTTTCTTGCACTATTCTTAAAAATACACACATGGAATTCTAAACTAACCATGACATATATAAATGAATTGCCTCAATCATCCTTTATACTTATAGCCTTAGAAAAAGAAACCATACAATAATCTTACCCTAATAAGGAATATTTACTCTCTTTCTTTAAATCATTTTTCATTTATTTCCATTACCACTATCTTTACGTAAGGAGAGGTCACTGAAAGATTAGAACCATGACATTATGAAGCATGAAATAATACTACGAATAACATTTACACTTAACTAAGGTTTGAAGAATAGAGTATCAATGGCATAGATTCCATATAGAGATATAATTTGAGGACATACCTAACATAAAGCAAATTTCACTGGTTAAAAAGGGTGTACCATGATTTCAAGGAACTGAGCATACTGTAAAACATGTGTACATGAATTATGAGTTGTATGACCGGAGTTTCGAGTTCATAAATTCATGGAATATGATTTTACTTTTGAGTGCACAGGAACTCCCTATATTAGGAACTAGGAGCATACATGCTTTTATAAAAAGTGAATAAATATGTGCTATGATCATAGAGCTGACTTGTATGGCAAGAGTAGATGTTGTGATGTCTGAAGAACAAAAATTTGCACTGAGATAAAAATAGGCCGGGTATGTTTTTGTCCTACTGTTGTTCTAGAACTCATTAGCATCACTACTAGAATCTAAAAACATGTCTTGTCTCCTAGATCTATCATCACCTCCATAGATTTTAGGCATTGTTCTAAGCTTGTGGACACCTTAAATAAACTTTAAACTAAACTTCAACAAAACTACTCTAGAGACCGAGATATAAAATACACATCAATAATAAACTCAGTATGAAATACTATATCTTAAAGTTTAACACCCATTGCTTGTACTTCTTTCTGAGATAGAACTCTTCACATTCTATATCCCTAATAGTCATCAAAATATGTTAAGCATTTATTATTTGCCACCAGCTAAATTATTACAATATCTAAAGATCACACTTTTCCTTCTAGAATTCAAAACTATTCTTTCTATTAGCTTAGTAATCCATAATAAAACATAGATTCTAACACATAACATAGATATCGCCAAATTTTAAATGAACTATACTAACTTAAGACTACTGGATAGGAATTATGAAACACCAATCCATGCAAAATTTGATGAATATACTCAACCATATCAAGTTCCTCAATCATTGTGGTCACAGCCTATTCTCTATCCCGAATAAAGTATTAACATATTCTAAGTCTCCCGTAACTAAAAAATCTCTCTCAAAGTTCTATTAAATAAACTACACAACCCCTTTCTGGCTCCATGGATACATAATCTATTAGATTCAGATAAACACTATCACCACTTAACTGTTGCTAAACTTCTAGGTTCATGCTTCTAACTCTAGATCATATGCTATTGTAGTATTCTGAGAAGGGATCTGAGGGCACATATTACTTTATCTTAGTGCACTATTTTTATTAATAACAATGAACACTTTACAACTTTGAAACATAAAGTCGTTTATTGGATCCTTTTGAGCTCGTATTCAATCCCGTAACTATATATGGATATTGTCTGAGAAAATTCTATCAGTAGGAATTTAAGCTTGGCTGTTTTTGCCACCTCAAAAATAAGAAAGACTTGACATGGACTAATGTAAGAATATGTGCAAGTTCCTTTGAGAACATCTCTACTACATGATCTGAGATATGAAAGAAGGGAAATATTTTATAAATTCCCTGTAGCCTCTCTAAAAAAGTATAAACGTCTTTGTGCCATTCTGCAATACTGTAGTAGACACGGCTTATTAGACACCCTAGGAAACTAAAACCTTGTACTCTAATACCAAGTTTGTCATGACCAGATACTACCCCCTAGTCGTAACATGATGCTTAAAACCAAAAGTGATCCCAAGCTAACCCATGTACTAGTATTATACTTGAGAAACTTATTTAATATTACATATATATTAATATTACAAAATAAGATAAGCTATTTCAATATATAGCTAATCAAAGTTTAAAACACTAAAATATTAGAGAGAGACACTTAAATTACAAATATTGACATTGACTGACAATCGATGAAGCATGTACTATAGTAACTATAGGTAGTTGGGACATGACATCCAACTATACAAATTCAATACATAAGTCTAGTTGAAATAAAAAACAACAACTGTAACTGACTTAAATTGAATAATTGATAAGCCAAACATTTGGTCATGCAAACCCGAGCTGATATAATCTGAATACTAAAAATAAACTGTGAGATCCAACATTTAACCAACATGCCTGAATCTTAGATAATTAGGGTCTAATCTGTAATCCAGTTTGAAGGGTGTTATGCCTTGCCATGGGTACCGACACTTGCTGTGTGGACCTACTAAATTGGTATCCCAAATGACTAGGGTGTCATTCCTCTACTGATGGGTGACCACTAAGAGAGTATTAGATCTTTACTTGTGGGCTACATCTCATAACCTGTGCTCGTATTGTAGTTTAGGAACTTAGGGACTTTTACTAAAGGTCGTAGTCCTTTTCTGGTGGGTGAGCCTTTATCCCTAGGATTGCTTGGTTCAATGTTCTACTAAAAACTGAAAGACGCTGAAACGTAAGCTGGTCCATGCATTAATAATAGATATGCTCAAGTCATGGTATTTTCAAAATAACAGTGCATGTAGAAGCTAAAGTAATCATAAACATGTAAACTAATGTATTTAGGATGATGTAATACGTGCGAGTGCTCATTATAAAAAGGTTATAAGCTTTATGATATAAACATGATATGATTATCTTTAAATCTTGAAAACTGTAACATGCAAGATCAACTAGGTATCAGGTGTTTATAATCCACCAACATTGAAAATAATATAATTGAATATAATGATTTCATTGTAATGACAAGATAGAAATTTTTTTTGACTTAAACTCAAGAATCCCAAAATTTCATCAATCTATCGAATCGTCATTATTAGGGTATGAAAACATACATGAAATCATGAGGGAACACTATTTCGTTGTAGGATTCAAGAATTACATGGAAGAAATCTTGGAATTTATACTTTTCATGGAACCCTAAATCATAATAGAATTAAACTTGAGAATTGGGGAAAACTTTGGGACTTAATGGGTGAAAAGAAAACATGGATAAATATTCCACATACTTGAGTTTCTTGAATTCTTGAAGGGGATCATGAATTTGAATCCTTGGAAGTTAAATTCTTGAAGAATAATTCTTGTTTGGTGTTCCTGAGGATTTGGGAGAAGAAAGATTTTGTAATTACTCTATTTTGGGCTTTTGGAATCATATAAGCCTGTTACAATTAGAAGAGGAATGTGGATTTTAGCATTTCGGAACAAGTTTTGTGCCATGCTACTTATGGCGGAACATAAGGTCATTGCAACGATGAAATCGCACACCCTCACTAGTTCCTAAAAAAAATGCTCATAACTTTTTTCTCGGATATCAGATTAAAGTGAAATTGGATGCGTGGAAAGAGGACACATTTAACTCTAATTTTGTGGGTATTAAGATCAAAAACTCCACATATTCCATAAGTTATACACATTCAAATTTGACACTTGTAGGATCGAATTAGAAAATTTGGTCGAATCAAAAGCTCTTAACTCAACGTTGCTCTAAGTGATTCCTATGAAAATTTTTCAGCTCATAATTATTCTTCACACTGCGATAATGATCATGACTTATATATTCTTAGAAATCATGATTAGAATTTATACACATAGAAATGATGGTTCAAATTCTAACACAAAAAAGTGGGGTGATACATGTCCCTTCTTTGCCTACTTTTTTACTCATCCTCAACCCGCAACATATAAACCACAAGTCTAGAGATGTCCATATCATTGTTCAACATTGTAGCCTGACACTCCAATACCAAGTCACAGGAAAAACCAGAAGAAAACCTCCTAATCTTGGATCTCATGGTAGACACCAACTCTGGAGCATAACATGACAGCTGCTAAAATTTCATGGCATATTCTTTCACACTCGACTTACCCTGCTTCAGTATCACAAACTCCTTGACCTGTACTTCCCTCAACTCCTGAGGAAAAAAATGATCAAGAAAGGAACCCAAAAAACTTATCCTATAATGTCAGCTCTACATCATTACCCCTCAATCGCCCCTTCTCCTCGTACCACTGATAAGCTAATTCTTTAAGTAGATATACAACAAACTCTACACCTTAAGAATCTGTAGCATGCATCACTCTAAAAATCTTATCCATCTCATCCATAAACCCCTGAGGATCCTCCTCAACCTTAGAACATGTATAGGTTGGGGGATTCAACTTTATGAACTAGAAAGCCCGAGTGACCTCAGATGAAGGAGAAATAGAGCAAACACGATCCAACTGATGAGATTGAGATATCACAAACTAAGTAAGAAAATGAATAGACCAACAGAACATCGAATTATAAATGTCACCTAAGGTTGCTGATCATAAGGATCACCACACCGAGACAACCAAGGAGAACTAGTAGGGATAGGTGGAAATCCATATGGAGTGGCACAATAAGGAGTAGTGACCTAGACCAAGTCTACACTGCATATCCAAAGTGAGTCCCCTCCATATTCTCCTTAGGTGGAAAATATTCCAAGTAATGTTTCTACGAATAGAAGATCTTCGGGGAGTCATGGTCTGAAATGCGAGGAAGCCAAGAGTTAGAGAAGTCTTATAGAACATTCCTAAATGCCTTGTAGCCTCTTCCATATAAGTGTGCTTGACTACACACCATTAAAAAAGGACTCTACTCTACATGTCTTTTTGAACGAACCAACAATTCTAAATCGTGCTCTTATATAAAGATTTTCATTACTCGACCCCGAGCCTAGTGCTGATGGTTCTCTTATGCCCACCATAGATTGGAGACCACCTACATAGACTAATCTTAATAGCATAATAATCACAATAAATATAAAGAAAAAGCTAATTAAAATAAAATAAAAAGATAAGCAGATAACACAAAATTAAAACTAGGAGTCAAACAACAACCAACATACACTTGTTGATGAAAGCCTCTAAAACTAAAATATCTATTATGTTGGGACATGCCCCGGAATATGTACATGTGAATCCAAAAGTACTGAGTCAAAAAGAAAGAATACTGAAATAAAAAAGCCTTAACAAGAAGGGTTACTCGCCAATTCATAACAACTCAATAGATGTACACAAAAACCTAATGTTGTACAAGAGTATTAGAAAAGTCTTCGAACCCTATATCATTAAACGATGTAGTTTCCTAGGAAAGTCAGTGGGATAAGCATTGATGTGAAACTCAAAGAATGTGATAAACTAATGCAATGTCCAAAAATCAGTCAAAACCTCATGGACACAATTATATATACATATATAGGATGTCGGGATAGGGTAAGGGCCATAAACACGAAAGTTTAAAACCAATAACCTGGACTATGTAGCTCAATATGCCCTAAAAGCACCCATCGGCGAAATAGGTCTAGCTCACCCATTTGGAAAGGCCCCAATGCATGTTAGCCGCATAATTGTGAAAATTTTGAGGGAAAACTAAAATCACTATGGGAAATATATGTCTAATATATATATATATATATATCAAGTATTTGCCAAGCACACGGTCATATCATCCCCCAACGCCAGCAAAATTGATTTAAAGTATTCGTCCCCTAGGACATACACCTTTACAGTGAGCTACACAACCCCCTTTAAGCCTAAATTGAAATCATTTCGCAAATAATTCCAACAATTAACCCAGGAGTCATTCATTAAGTCATATACCACTTGGTATCATCATACCAATATGTTTGCAAGCTAAATTAAACATGTCAAACCAATCCACATAACTACATTGACTTCCAAGTTCAATTTACAGATCCAAACCTTGGTAATTATGGTTGTCCAAATCTATTTTTATATCCATTTATCCATCAATGCAATGCACTGATTTCAAAAGCAAGTTAAACCATGGAATTTTACTATATTCAAAATAAAAAAATAAAAAAGTGGGTTTAGATTAATGATAATTCCAAGTCAAAATTCATCCAATTTGAGGAAACCTATGTCCCACATTCAAACAATTTTAATAACGCACCAATTCTATCCTAAAAATATAAATTTAAAGCATCAATTACCAATTCAAAAAATGGAACAAATAATTTAATCAGTAACAACCAAAACCCCTCAACCTATTTAAAAATACACTATTAAATCATATAATAATTAAATCAATTCATTCCACAGTGTTACATTAAAGTTTAGGGAAGAGAGACATGCCTTAAACACACAAAAATTTAAAGTCAATTTAAATTTTTGAGCCTTGATAATGAATTCATTGTGAAATGCTTGAATGTCATTGGGTTATTGTGTTTTTAAAGATAATGGACGATTTAATCATTGAAAACTGAAGAGAAGAGGCCTAATTTAACATTAAAGGTCATACAAGGCCTAAAAAGACTAAAAACCCCTCACCCCACGTGAAAAATTGGATGACATTAACACACTAGCATAGTGCACCATTGTTGTGGAGGTTAGCCATCATTCCATGCCTATATAAAGGATGGTAAGCTCCTTGACACGGCCTTATCCTGCACCCTCATTGCCTCGTGATCCTAAAATAACCCAAACACCTTTTGAAAACTCTTAAACTTTCCAAAATTACCCTTTTAACATCCCTAAACATAATTCCAGTGTAAAATTTACATCACGCACGTGGGAAGGTCAAAAATAAAATTATCAAAATTTGGAGGTGTATTATATTATCCATTGCTTTTGGATTATTCATCCTAGAATAATGAGTTAGGATACTTTTGGAACGAGAATAGCAAGAATATACCAAAAGTAAATGATAACACAAAAAATGACAAGAGAAAAATGAAACTCATACCTTAAGAACTTTTATCCAACCCAAGAAACAACAATGGGTACTTGTCTTTCATATCTTTCTCAACTTCTAGCTTCTTCTACTTTTTGATTTCTCCAAAAGACCGTCACCAGAGCTACATCTTGGTCCTCAACCTATGAACTTTTCTATCTAATTTTCCAATTGGGACATCCTCATAAGACAAGGAATTTGTTAAACCAACATCCTCAACAGGAACTATCAAGGAAGGATCACCCACACACTTTTTAAACATAGATATATAGAGGGCAGGATGAATCGAACCCAAACTCATTGGCAAATCAAAAACATAAGCAATATTCCTAATTTACCTCAAAATATGATACGATCAAATATAATGGGGACCGATATTCCCCTTATTTATAAACTTTAGGAATCCTTTTATAGGAGATACCTTCAAGAAAACCAAATCATTAACCTTAAACACTAATCCTTTTTGCCTCATATCTGCATAAGAATTTTGGAAACTTTGCATTATCTTAAATATTTCTTTAATTGCCTTTACCGTCTTTCTGCCTTGGTGAACCAATTCAGGACCAAACAACCTAGTCTCACCATCCTCATATCATCCGATAAGAGACCTACACCTCCTACCATAAAGACCCTTAAAAGGAGCCATTTGAATGCTCGAATAATAAATATTATTGTATGCAAACTCAATAAAAGTAAAATGATTCACCCAACTACCTTTAAAATCAATCAACAAGGACCTTAGCATATCCTTCAAAGTAAGAATAGTACACTCTACTTGCCCACCAGTTTGAGGGTTGAAATCGTTGATAAGGTTAACCTGAGTACCCAAAACTTTGGAACACAAATGCTATAAGTAAGATAAAAACTGCATACCTTGATCTGAAATAATGGACACTGGTACACCATGAAACTTGACTATATACGAAATGTTTAACTTACATAATCTTCTCATTAGTTGTTAGTCCTCAACGACCAAAGGTAAGAAAAATTAGGAATCCTATCCACAATGATCCAAATTAAATAATAATGATTGTGAGACTGTGAACACCCATAATGAAATCCATATTAATCATCTGCCACTTTCACGTAGGCAACTCTATCTCTTGAGAAATGCCACTAGGCTGCAAATGTTCAACCTTCACTTTTTGACAAACCATACACTTAGGAAAAATATTTGCCATTTATCTCTTAATATTATTCCACCAACAGATTTTCTTCAAGTCATGAGACATCTTAGTTTAACCCAAATGAAATTTATATCTGGAATTGTGAGCCTCAGTGAGAATTCTTTCTTGCAGCCCATCAATATTAGGAACACACAATCAATAATGATATCTTAAGATGCCATATTATCAAATCTCGAATGTTGTGACCTTTTGATGACCCAAATTATCTTTTATCTACATAATTTTAGGATACAAAGTATGCTTCTTCTTTAACTCAGTAACAAGGGATGACTTAACCACTTCTTGAATATTGACTCCCCTATTCTTAGAGTCCAAAGGATGAACTCCCAAGTTAGCGAACCTATGAATATCCTTCACCAATTCCTTTTTATCTTAATCCACATGTGACAAGCTCCCACTATATAATTTTCTAAGTGAATCGGCAATCACAATAACTTAACTTGGATGGTAGTGAAGGCTCATGATGTAATCCTTAATAAATTAAAGCCACCTCCTCTACATGAGGTTTAACTCTTTTTGCGCATTGTAAACTCTTATAATCTTAATAGATATGTGCATGTACCTCATACAAGTAATGGCTTTAAATCATCAAAGAAAAACTATAGTCGCCTACGCGATGTCGTGAGTTAGAAAGTTCATCTCATGAACCTTAAGATTCCTAAAAGCATAGGCCACAACTTTACAATGTTGCCTGAAAACACAACCAAGTATCGCACAGGGCACATCACAAAACACAATAAAACCATCAATACCCTCGGTTAGGGTCAAAAATTGTGCAAAAGTTAACCTATCCTAAAACTTCTCAACACTATCCTCATAAGAATTGACCCTTAAGAATATAACCTTTTTATTACTTAACCTTGTCAGCGAAGTAGCAATAGAAGAGAAACAATCCACAAACCTCCTATAATACCCAGCCAATCAGAAGAAGCTCCTAATGTCAGTTGGAGTCATGGGTCTAGGCCATCTCTTAATTGCCTCAACTTTCTATAGATCCACCTTGATCCCCTCACTAGAAATTAAATGCCCTAGAAAAGTCACAACATTTAGCAAAAATTAACACTTAGAAGAGTTGGCATACAATTTTTAATCTTTAAGAGTCTGCAACTGTAACGCCATAATTTTCTGAACTGGAATGCTCCACAGTGCTTATGACCCTGAGGGACCAAAAGCTAACCCATTACTGATATTTGTACTTATATACTGCAATTCATGACATAATAATGCGAAAAATATGCATAATAGGCCATAAGGTTCAATGGAAATAATATAACATCCATATGGGTGAAAAATACCCAAAACAACTGAAAACTAAATCTGAAAGCTAAATCTAAACATGAATCCAAAAGCCTCAAAGTACTGTCTGAAATAAGGAGTTGAAGGAACATGTCTTTAACTAACTCCATAAAACTAAACTGAAGAAATAAATGAATAAATCAAATAATGTCATCCTCGTATGAAGAGGACTCACTGCAACTCTGTATGCTGAATGTGACTGCTATTGCTAGTCTGGGACTCATGCCTCTGAACCTATGGTGTAACATGAAAAGAAAGCTCCATAGCGCAAATGCATAAGTATAATTGGAGTACTGACTATACGAGTAAGGTAGGCTAATGCAAAGGGTTTACATGCATGAATAATACTACTGACTGACTGATATGAATGTATGAGTACAAACATACATAGTAACTAAGATCATGAGTAAGTGATAGCTAAATCTGTACACTAATACATGGCTAGAACCATAGTTCTGATAACATGGATAACTGTATCTGACAGCCTTGAATCTGGTTGAACTCTCTGAGTTGTGTGCTATAACTGAATTTGACCGTATCTAACAGTCCAGGTATACTGATATCTGAAGAACTATCTGAGTTCTTTTACTGAGATTGATACTGAAACTGTGGGAGGTAGTTATTTAACCGACATGCCCTATATATGACATTATGGCTAAGATGGGGTCCAATCTCTGCCCTGACTGGAAGGGTCCCAGTACCGTGCCACTGGTAAGGACAACATATGAGCAACCCTCATATAATAGATAACTCTAATGAGAACGGTGGTAACCCTCATATAAAAGGTTAAGCCACCTCATCTACCCTCATATAACAGGATGCAATGTCTTAACCTGTGCTAGCTACATAGTTCTGGAAAGCAAAGATGACTGCTAAGAATCATACCCTCATAAACAGGTGAGTTCCCATCCTTGGGTTCACTTGGTGCTAACTCCTACACGCATCTGAAGAGACTAAACATGATTCAACTGACTGTACATGGATAGATTAATTGACTTCCATTGACTAACGGAGTAGTACTATTATCTGATAGTTAACTGGGATCATGAGATTTTTGAGGTTTCCTGAGTCACATGACTGACCGAGTTCTATAAATTATAGCTTCACTGAGATTATCATGACCATATGACATGGCTCTAGGCACACAACTATGTTTTTTGGGTATGACTACCCCCGGGACTAGATAGAAGAAAACTGCCACACATGACATAACTTGATCACAAGATTGGAGTCCACAATTCGCTATATGATAAGAAGGGGATAGTATACTCCATGTATTTAATCAACATCTCAAACATGGTAGGGAATGCATAGCTATAATTCACACACAAAATTCATATTTCCATCATCACACATGCTTCATGATCTCACCAGAAGAATATATAAATAACATGGGCATTCATATTAAAGTGTATCGCTAACATAAACTTGCCATTTAGATATCATAGAACCATACAAACATGAATTTATATCATCCTAAGCATTTTATCAAACACCTTACATTTATTCTTTAAGGCATATGAGGGTTTCATACTTGCACCATATTAAACCACCTAAAGTTCATGGTTTTAAATTAACAAAGCTATATATTCCATTAGAACACCTTTAGACATCACATTGAAACTTCAAAAACAATTGTCAACATGTACATACTCATATCACCACAAAAAGATTACAAAATAATATTAATAACATGGTTCTTAAGCTCTATGAATGGATTGGATCCATAGATGAACACTATGCATACCTTAGTGACTGAATGTTGAAATAGATCTTATGTTTCTAAAGGTTTTTGAAGAATTCCTTAGGCTTGCTCTTAAGGAGATGATCATGAGAGAAAACCCTAATATTGTGGTTGAGAGTGTAAGAGAGGTTTTTTAAGATGCTTAGCTGAAGAAAAATGGGAAAAATTATGCTTGTTTTGGGTTATAAGTCGTGGAAGGTGAAGGAAAAGACCAAAATACCTTTATGAAATAAATTCCCAGTTACTGAAAATCATAGATGACGATATTTGTGACAAGGCATCACAAATGTCACCACATAGGATTCGGAATTAATGGTTTCTACCCAAGTTTGATGACCTTCGTGGTAGGGCATCACAAATATGGTAAGCTACCATGAATGTCGTCACTTAGGAGATGGTTTCTTCCTAAGGCTAACGACCTTCATGGTAGGGAGTCACAAATATGGTAACCTACCACGAATGTTGTCACTTAGGAGCTAGTTTCTACCTAAGGCTGACAACCTTCATGCTAGGGTGTCACAAATATGGTAAGCTACCATGAATGTCTTCACTCTGTTTCCAGCCTAACATGCTAGAGTAAAATAGGAATAACTCCTTCTCCAATATTGTATTTAGGAGAAATTGGTATCGTTTGAAAGATAATTAAATTATATATCTGTTGATAGGTCATGAGCTCAAAATTTCCAAGTATAATGTGAGATATACTCATTTGAAGTTTAATATACCAATATCCTTCTCAAGAATTCAATCGGTAAGGAATGTTTTGATTCATCTGATAGATGAGAGTTATTTAATGCCTTAATATACATCTAACCAACTCATAAAACTATAAAATAACCATGATGTACTATGCATGATCTTGGTACATGTCTCTAATATTGGTTTGGATTTTTTTTGGGGGTATTACAATATCTCCCCCTTGGAAACATTCGTCCTTGAATGATGACTGCTTGAGAGGAAGAAAAGTTAAACGCCGCATACACTGATCATGCTCAACTGGCACATGATTTAGGACTGAATTGAATTCTAAATTGAATATAGCCCAATTGAACATGCATATCTGATGCATGACTGATAAGCTGAACTTATGAATGCGTGATAAGCTATGCACTGATACTTGATACCAATTTTAAACTGGAATTTTGAACATGTAATTAAATAAGCTTAATAAAAATAGTTACCTCAAGCTAAGTTTGAATTAGCAGAGAAAATATGAGGGTAATTGGTTTGTATGTATGCTTCTGCTTCCCAAGTAGCTCCCTCCATTAACTGATTTCGCCAAAGAACCTTGACTAGAGGGACTTCTTTGTTCCTCAGCCTATGAGCCTGATAGCTAAGGATTTCAACTGGAATCTCTTCATAAGAGAGGCTTTTCTGAATGTCAATGCTCTAAATAGGGACTACAGCTGCTGGGTCACCTATGCACTTCTTGAGCAAAGAGATATGGAAGACTGGATGAACTGAGGCTAGATATGAAGGAAATTAGAGCTTATAGGCTACCTTACCGAAGCGACTAAGAATACTGAAGGGACCAACATATGAAGGACTGAGCTTTCCCTTCTTTCTGAATCTCTTCACTCTCTTTATGGGAGAGATATTGAGATATACATAGTCATCCACCTCGAATTTGAGATCCTTTCTATGAACATCAGCATAAGACTTCTGTTGTCTCGGAGCTACCCAAAGTCTTTCTCTGATCAACTGAACTTTCTCTATAGCATCGAATACTAAGTTAGGTCCTATGAATGCGGTCTCACTAACTTTGAACCAACCGATCGGAGACCTACATCTCCTATTATAAAGAGCTTCGAATGGAGCCATCTGAATACTGGAGCAATAGCTGTTGTATGCGAACTCAATCAAAGGCAAGTGGTCATCCTAGCTTCCCTTGAAATCAATTGTACACGCCCTTACTATTTCTTCTAGAGTCTAAATGGTCCTTTCTTCTTGACCATATATCTGAGGATGAAACATTCTATTGAGATAAACTTGGGTATCGAGACCCTTTTGGAATGCTTTCCAGAAGTAAGAGGTGAACTCGATACCTCTGTCTGAGATGATAGATGAGGGAACACTATGTAATATGATCAACTTCCTGATGTATAGTTTGGCATAATCCTCGACTGAATAGAAGGTACGAACTAGAAGGAAATCGGCTGACTTGGTCATTTAATCTACAATGACCCAAACTGAATCATGCTGATGACGTGTTCTAGGAAAACCCGTCACGAAGTCCATGTTTACTTCTTCCTACTTCCAAGTCAGAATAGTGAACTCCTATATGGAACCACTAGGTTTCTGATGCTATATCTTAACCTGCTGACATGTAGAGTACTGAGCCACAAACTCTGCAATGTCCCTTTTTATCCCACTCTACCAATAGATCTCCCGTAAGTCGAGGTACATCTTAGTGGCCCCTGGATGAATAGAGTATCGCGCACCATGCACTTTTGCAAGAATTTTCTTCCTCAAGTAATCTATATCTGGAACACACAGATGACCCTGACAACTAAGAATAGCATCTCCCCCTTGGGAGAAAACCTCTACTTCCTGACTCTAAACTGACTCTTTTAGCTTGACAAGGCTAGGATCCCTGTCTTGCTTCTCTTTTACCTCGAAAACTAGAGATGACTCTAAATTATTCTGAACATATACACCATTCTCTGAGGAGTCGACTAAGAGAATGCCTAGTCTTGTAAGCTGATGAATCTCCTGAGCTAATTTCTTCTACTATCCTCAATATGGGAAACACTACCCATGGAAAGTCTACTAAGTACATCGGCCAATATATTGCCCTTTCCCGGATGATAAAGGACACTCATGTCATAATCCTTCAAGAACTCTAACCACCTTCTCTGACAAAGATTGAGATCTTTCTGTTAAAAGACATACTGAAGGCTCTTATGATCTATGAAGACATATATATGAACACCGTATAGATAATGCCTCCAAATCTTTAAGGCAAAGACAACTGCTGCTAACTCAAGGTCATGAGTAGGATAATTCTTCTCATGGGGATTTAACTATTTGGAGACGTAGGCTATGACTCTACCATGATGCATGAGGACACAACCTAAACCTACTCTAGATGCATCACAATATACTACGAATCCATCGGAACTATTGGGAAGTGCTAAAACTGGAGCTGAGGTGAGTTGAGTCTTCAACTCTTGAAAACTCTTCTCGCAAGGTTTTGTCCACTGAAACTTGACCTTCTTCTGAGTCAACCTGGACATAGGAGATTTAATAGAAGAAAATCAATTGACAAACCATCAGAATAGCCAGCCAAACCCAAGAAACTCCTAATATCTGATGGAGAGATAGGGCGAGGCCAGTTTCTTACCACTTCAATTTTCTGAGGATATACTCTAATTCCATCACCAGAAATAATTTGGCCAATGAATGCTATTGATCTTAGCCAAAATTCACACTTACTTAACTTGGAGAACAACTGCTGATCCATAAAAGTCTGAAGAATAATTATGAGATGGTCTGAATGATCACACTTTGTGCGAGAATAGACCAGAGTATCATCTATAAAGACTCTGAAGAATATGTCCAAGTACTTCTTAATCACCCAATTCATCAAGTCCATGAAAGCTACAGGGGCATTGGTAAGACCAAAGGACATGACTAGAAATTCCAAGTAACCTTACCGAGTATGAAATATTGTCTTCAGAATGTCATATTCTCTAACTCTGAGTTGATGATAGCCTAATCTGAGGTCTATCTTGGAGAAATAACTAGCACCCTAAAGTTTTTCAAACAAGTCATCTATCCTAGACAGTGGATACCTGTTCTTGACCGTGACTTTGTTGAGTTAACGGTAATCAATACACATTCTAAGAGAACCGTCTTTGTTGCGTACGAATAAGACTGGCGCACGCCATGGGGATACACTGGGCCTGATGAATCCCTTATCTAAAAGATCCTTCAACTGTTCTTTTAGTTTCTTGAGTTCTGCTGGTGCAATTTTGTATGGTCGAATAGAAATAGGCTGAGTATCTGGGAGAAGGTCTACGCTGAAGTCTATTTCCTTTTTGGGAGAAATGCCTGGAAGATCTTTGGTAAAGACATCTGAATATTCATTAACCACTGGGACTGATTCCAGACTAGGAGATTTGAAATTGGAATCCTTAACATGTACGAGATGATACACACACCCCTTAGAAATCATTTTCCATTGTCGAAGGTGGGAAAAAAGCTGACCCCTGAAAGATGAAGTGCTACCCTTCCACTCTAGGACGGGCTCATTCGGGAACTGAAATTGAACTATCCTGTTTTTGTAGTTGACTATGGCATAGCATGAATAAAGACAATCTATGCCGAGAATGATGTCAAAATTAGTCATCTCTAACTCAACTAAATCTATTGACGTGGATTTCTGAAATATCATAACCGGGCAGTTCCTGTATACCCGCCGAGCTATGATAGTTTTACCCACTAGAGTAGAGACTGAAAAGTTCGCTACTAAAATTTCGGGACTAATTCTGAAATTGCCTTCTATCAATAAAATAACAAAATACAAGGATGCACCTGGGTCTAGCAAAGCATAAACATGAACATGAAAAATCTGTAACATACTAGTAACTACATCAGGAGAATTTTTCTGATCCTATCGGGTCTGAAGAGCATAAAGTCTATTTGGGCGTTGTCCACTAGTAGCACTGGAAGTGGCACCTTGCAGGTTCATGCAACTGAACTGGGATGTGAAACGATTCTGCTGACCCTGATGACTTGGCTGAGAACAGTCCCTAACTCTGTGGCCTAGCTTTCCACAACTAAAACAAATGCCTTGACCCACTCTGCACACACCCTGATGGTTCTTACCGTAGGTTGATGTTAGGCGTATTTACACGCCTAAAGCACCTTAATTCACCCATATTTTAGCTAAGTTTTGAGGACAAAATATATAATTCCTGCACTTTTAGTCCTTTTTCCTGTAAGTGAGCTAACCAACGTGATTAGCAAGTTTTCAGGTATAAATGATGAAGATTTCAGCATTTTATGGATAAATTGACGCCAAAGAAAGCTTCACGAAAGAAGGAAAGCAGCGTTTGGATGCCTATGGACTGAAAGTGACGCATGGAAAACCTGTCCCGGGCAAAAACAACATTTCCAAAGACTTGGGGATCAGCAGTAACTTAGTAGGATTAGGATAAGGATGTAGTAACCTAGTAGGATTAGGATAAGTATGCAGTATCTTAGTAGGAATAGGATATGGATATTATAAAAACCCTATTCTGCTGAACTTTTCGGCATCCATCCATCCATTCATCTAACCAATTTTTCACCACCCTCATCCTTATTCCTCCCTATTTGATACTTTCCCCTTTTCTTCATTAATTCATTGTTGACATTATTCTTCATCTATTCGACTTTTAATTTTCATAACAAGAGAAATGCTACTACGAAGGATTTCACGCCACAAGTGACGCCATTTACATACTTCTCGTGAGATTGTTGTTATCTTGGTATGATGATGATGTCTATTGTGATTTCCGTTGCACTCATGAGTACCTAAATTTCTCGGTTAGGGTTATGGAAGCCTTATGAGATACTATCTATTGCTATGAGTTTGTGAATTCTTGACACGTATGCTGCTTATATCATTCTTCTCTTCATCTTAATATAAATTCTTGTGGTTGCAAACATATAGAATACGCCAGTATAGCATTAACTTGTTCGAAAGAAAAGTTACATGTCTGGAAAAAAGAGAATGTCAAGGAAATAGGGCACCAACCCCTGTTTAAAAGTTAGTGTCGTAACTGGATTAACCTCTTTGAGACTCCGTACCATTAGATACGCTTTAAGCTCGAAAGAGTTAAAGTGAAATAATCCTTGATGGTCGAAAGACTCCTGGATTTACCATAGAATACGAATCTCTATAAGCGCATGCATGTTCGAATTCCGCATAACTCATAGTCAATAGATACGTATAACTCATAAGGTGGACATAACCCTAACTCTCAATTATCATTGATTAAAACCTACCAAGTACTCCATTTTACTCTTCTATTTTCTGTTTTTACTCTACTATTTTGTTTACATCATTTGCACGCACAAAATCCCCCCTTTATTCACAGAACTTTCATCAAAAGTCTAATAATCGTTGCTTACTTAGTGACCAAGTATTTCCTGTGGGATTCGACACCCAACCTAGTTGGGTTCTATATTTGACAACGACCGCTTACACTCTTACGAGAGCTGTAGTTTGAGTGTTATCACAGGTCTGACACTGAGGATAAGTGCGGGCACTGCTAACACTGCTCTAAGATTTAGAGCATGGTGGCTTGTCTCTGTTGTCGTCCCTGAACTTCGGCATTGGGGCACTAGCGGAGGAAGGGGATGGAACTGCTGACTTATGATAAAATTGTGAACTATTTCCTTCCTGTGATTTGGGCTGAGAAAAACTGAAACTGCCGACTCTTGCTCCTTTGTTCTTCCTCTCCCTAGTCTTAACCTTCTGCTCCTCTATCTGTTTAGCGTGGGTCATAAGCCTGGCTAAAGTCATATCATTGTTCAGCATCACAGACCTACACTTATTTACCACGCTATTATTCACCCCTAACCTGAACTTGCTCATCTTATCCCTATTGTTTGTAACCACATGAGGGAAATATCTGGCTAGCTGAGTAAATCTAAGAGTATACGCTCTAACTGCTATATTTCCCTATATGAGATTGATGAACTCAAGAACTTTGGCCTCTCTCAGCTCTTGGGGAAAGAATCTATCTAGGAAAGTCGTGACAAATTCTTCCCACTCAACAGGACCTGCATCCTCTAACCTTTTTGCTAACCACTACTTGTACCAAGTGTGAGCGACATCCTGCAATTGGTATGTGGCTAACTCGGCAGTATGAGAAGAAGTGACTCCCATGATATCAATGAACTTCTGGACTTGGTCAATGAATTCCTGAGGATGCTCGTCTGGGTTAGACCAAAAGAAGGATGGAGGGTCATTCGGGTGAAGTTCCGAATCCTAGCTGCTGCTGCATTGGCTATTGGGTTGGTTGGAATGACTGTTGGTCATTTATTCTGGGCATCAATAGACTGAGCAAGAGCGGTAAATACGGTCCTGAACTCCACATGAGAAACATGTTCGCCGAAAGGATCTTTGGGATGAGGAGCTGGCTGATTTCTTCTCTTTGGAGGCATGTTTCTAAAATAAGAGAAGAATGGATTAGACAGAGAGACTGACTTGAAATTATGTTTACTAGCACGACATGAATACTGAAAGAAGGGAAACTATTCCTAAAACATCATATAGCCTCCTGTACATAAATCTGGCGCGCAACAAACCCTAGTACAAGACTCTACTAGATGCGGCTTTCAGACTTCCTAGGACTCTATTGAACCTTAGGCTCTAATACAAGGTTTGTAATGCCCTAATTTTCTGAACTAGAATACTCCACGATGCTTATGACCCCGAGGGGACACAGGTGAACCTATGACTGATATTTGTACCTGTATACTGCAATTCATGACATAATAATGTGGAAAACATGCACAATAGGCCATAAGGTTCAATTGAAATAATATAACATCAATATGGGCAAAAAATACTCAAAACAACTAAAAACTAAATCTGAAAGCTAAATATGAGCATAAATCCGAAAGCCTCTAAGTACTGTCTGAAATAAGGAGTTGAAGGAAAATGTCTCCAACTAACTCCATAAAATTGAACTGAAGAAATAAATAAATAAATCAAATATTGTCAGCTCACTGCAACTCTGTATGCTGAATGCGACTGCTACTGCTGGTCTGGGACTCGTGCCACTGTACATATGGTGTAACATGAAAAGAAAGCACCATAGAACAAATGTATCAGTACAACTGAAGTACTGAGTATATGAGCGAGGTAGGCTAATGCAAAAGGTTTACATGCATAAATAATACTACAAACTGACTGATATGAACGTAAGAGTACAAACATACATACATAGTAACTAAGATCATGAGTACGTGATGGCTAAATCTGTATGCTAATACATGACTGGAACTGTAGTTCTGATAACATGGATGACTGTATCTGCTAGCCCTGAATCTTGTTGAACTTTCTGAGATCCGTGCTATAACTGAATTTGACCATATCTAATAGTCCTGGTATACTAATATCTGAAGAACTATCTAAGTTCTTATACTGAGACTGATACTGAAACTGTGGGAGGTAGTTTTTTAACCAACATGCCCAATGTATGCCATTATGGCTAAGATGGGGTCCAATATCTGCCCTGACTGGAAGGGTATCAATACCGCTCCATTGGTAAGGACAACATGTGAGTAACCTTCATATAACAGGTAACTTTAGTGAGAACAGTGGGAACCGTCATATAATAGTTTAAGCCACCTCATCTACCCTCATATAATAGGCTATGATGTCTCAACCTATGTTGTCTACATAGTTCTGGAATGCAAGGATGACTGCTAAGAATCACACCCTCATATACAGGTGAGTTCCTATCCTTGGGTTCACTCGGTGCTAACTCCTATTATCTAAGAGTTAACTGGGATCATGAGATTTCTGAGCTTTTCTATGTCACATGACTGATTGAGTTCTATAGATTATAGCTTGATTGAGATTATCATGACAACATGACATGGCCTAGGCACACAACTATGTTTTTCGGGTACGAATACCCCCAGGACTCGATATAAGAAAACTGACACACATGACATGACTTGATCACAAGATTGGATAGTATACCTCATGTATGTAATCAACACCTCAAACATGGTAGGGAAAGCATGGATATAATTCGCCCACAAAATTCATACTTTCATCATCATACTTGCTTAATGCTATCACCATAAGAATACATAAATAGCATGGGCATTCATATTGAAGTGTATCGCTAATATGAACTTGTCATTTAGACATCATAGAACCATACAAACATGAATTTCTATCATCCTAAGCATTTTATCAAGCACCTTGCATGCATACTTTAAGGCATAGGTGGGTTTCATACTTGCACCATATTGAACCACCTAAAGTTCATGGTTTTTAATTAACAAAGATATATATTCCATGAGAACACCTTTAGACATCACATTGAAACTTAAACAATAATCGTCAACATGTACATACTCATATCACCACAAAAAGTTTACAAAATAATATTTAAAATATGGTTCTTAAGCTCTATGAACAGATTGGATCCATAGATGAACACTACGCATACCTTAGTGAATGAATCTTGAAAGAGATCTAATGTTTCTGAAGGTTCTTGAAGAATTCCTTAGGCTTGCTCTTGAGAAGATGATCTTGAGAGAAAACCCTAATCTTGTTGTTGAGAGTGTAAGAGAGGGTTTTAAGATGCTTAACTGATGAAAAATGGAAAAAATTATGCCTCTTTAGGTTTATAAGTCATGGAAGGTGAAGGAAAAGACCAAAATACCTTTATGAAATAAATTTCCAGTTGCTGAAAATCATAGCTGACGATATTTGTGACAAGCCTTCAAAAATGTGGTAAGACGTCAAAAATGTCGTGACACAGAAGATGGAATTGACGGTTTCTGCCTAAGTCTAATGACCTTTGTGGTAGGTCGTCACAAATTTGGTAAGCTACCACGAATGTCATCACTTAGGATTTGGTTTTTTGCCTAAGGATGAGGACCTTCGTGGTAGGGTATCACAAATGTGGTAAGCTACAACGAATGTCGTCACTTATGAGCTGGTTCCTCCCTAAGGCTGACGACCTTCATGGTAGGGCATCACAAATGTGGTAAGCTACCACGAATGTCGTCACACTATTTCAAACCTGACATGCTGGAGTAAAATAGGAATAACTTTTTGCGACGATATCGGATTTAGGCAAAATTAGTATCGTTGGAAAGCTAATTAAATTATCTATCTGTTGATAGGTCATGAGATAAAAAATTCTAAGTATAATGAGAGATATAATCGTTTAAAGTTGACTATACCAATATCCTTCTCAATAATTCAAACGGTAAGGAATGTTTTGATTCGTCTGATAGCTAGGAGTTATTTGAAGCCTTAATATACATCAAACCTACTCATAAAACTATAAAATAACAATGATGTACTATGCATGAGCTTGGTACATGGATCTAATAATTGTTTGGATTTTTTTTGGGGTATTACAACAACATAATTGAAAGATGATTGGCAAGGTCCTCTTCACTCTTAAAGTAAACCAAGATGTCATCAATGAAGACAATCACAAACAAGTCCAAAAACTTCTTGAAAACCTGATACATAAGATCTATAAATGTAGGAGGATAAATTGGTCAATCAAAATTACATAACTAAAAACTCATAGTGACCATTATGGGTTTGAAAAGCAATCTTGGAAATATCAACCTCCCTAATTATTAACTAGTGATACCCCAAATGACGATTAATCTTAGAGAAACAACTAGAACCCTGAAACTAATCGTAAAATTCATCAATCCTAGGAAGAGGGTTCTTGTTCTTCATGGTCACTTATAAAGCTGGCGATAGTCAATACACATCTAAAGGGATCCATCCTTCTTTCGTATTACAAATAGAGGAGCACCCTACTGAGAAACTCTAGGATGAATGAACACTTTAACAAAAAAATCTTTTTACTACTCCTTTAGCTTCTTTAGATCATCTAGAACCATTCTATAATGAGGAATAGGAAAAGGATGATTATGTAGTAGAAGATCAATTCCAAAATCTATTTCTTATTAGTAGGAATTATGGGAAGATCATTAGAAAACACTGTAGGAAATTCACTAACCAAAGGTACAATTGCAAAGATGGACTTTTAGAATTAGAATCCTTAACACAAACTAGATGAAACCAACCTCCTTTTGAAATGAATTTTTGAGCTCTAAGATTGGAAATAAACCTTGTTGTGACACTTAGGAAGTGCCTTCCCGTTGTAATACTGGCTTATTATGGAAGTGAAAACCGACCTTTCGGGACCTACAATCTAGGTAGGCATAGCACGAATAAAGCCAATCATCCCTAATATAACATAAAAATCCGCGATATCAAGCTTTACCAAATTCAACAATGTCTCTCTGTAAAATATAGACACTATACGACCCCTATAGCTTTTTCTAGCATCTATTGAATCACCGATCGAAGTAGACATATAAAATGGGTTTGAAATACTATTAGGAAAAAAATCAAAATGTATAGCCATATAAGGGGTCACATAAGAAATGATAGAACCCAAATCAAGAAAATAATAAACACCATAGAAAAAGAGTTGTAACTAACCAGTAACAACATCTGGGGATGACTCAGCTTCCAGGAATGTAAAAAGTGCATAGAGGTGATTTCATCTAGTAACGGTATAAGATCTGGTGCCCTTGGGTAAGGAGTTTGAGATGTGGCAACAAGAACTTTATTAGCCCCTATGGCAACCCTGGCAGAAGAAAAATCTCACTATATATAATCAAGCTGATCACAATTATATAATTGATTCCTCTCCTCCTCATAATAACAATAATGAAGCTTACAACCCTATGTCTTAGAACCACTGCTTGCCTGAAAGACGATCCCCTAAAGGCTTAGTGTAAGGAGTACTAGAATATGAATATCAACTTCCCCATTTTTTCTTCTTGGTCCACTGTCTAACAACTTTTCCACTATTCTGCTAACCCTCGCCTTGCTCTTAATACCTGAACTTCTTGTTTTGTATCTCTCCTATCTCTATCTACTTTTTTCTCATACTCAACCTGCCGCATATAAACCACAAGTACAGAGATGCCTATATTATTGGTAAACATTACAGCCTTACACTAAAACCAACTCACGGGACAACCCAAAAGCAAACTTCCTCATATTGTATCTCGTGATAGACACCAACTCTTGTGCATAGAAAGACAACTAATAAAATTTCAAGGCATACGCTTTAACACTAAGTTTACCCTACTTAAGATTCCCGAACTCCCCGGACTTTGTTTTCTTCAACTCGTAAGGTAAGAAAAGATCAAGAAAGGCACCCAAAATCTCATCCCATAATTTTGGCTCTGAATCATTACCCCTTAACTACTCCGATTCTTTATACCACTAATAAACCTCATCCATAAGTTGATATGCAACAAGCTCTACACCTTTAGAATCAGTTATATGTATCAATCTAAAAATCTTCCCGGTATCATCCAGAAATTCCTAAGGATCCTTCTTAACCTTAGAGCCTGTAAAGGTTGGGGGATTCAACATCATGAACTGGACAACCTTAGTTACCTCAGATAAATGAGTAACAAAACCATCATGATCCAACTGATGAGACCGAGATGTTACCAATTATGTAAGAAAATAAATAGAGAAATGGAACACCACATTAGATATATCTCCCTGAAGCATCTGATCAAAAGTATAACCACCACAAGAAACTTAAGAAAGACTAGTAGAGACACGCAGAACTCTATGTAAAGCAGAAAAATAAAGAGTAGAGACCCAGGACTGCATCTTCACTCCTTACTTAGGGAGAGTCTCTTCCATATTCTCTTTAGGTCGAACAAAGTTCCCAGTAAATTTTCTACAAACATTAGATCTTCGGACAGGCATAATTTTAAATGCAAGGAAGCACGGAGTTAGAAAAGTCTCATACCACTAGACTCTATTTCCCAAAATAGAACACAAGAAAGGTAAACATTCATAAATGCATTGTAGCCTACTCCTTATAAGTGTGGCATGCTACAAACCCATTGAAAGGACTCTACACGACATGATATTGTGGATATACCATCAACTCTAAATCATGCTCTAATACAAAGCTAATCACTACCTAACCACAGGCCTAGTCATGATGGGTATCTCAAGCCCTCCAAATCCAGGATACCACCCCTCTGCATAATATCATGAGCAAAATAATCACAATAAAGATTAAGCAGAATCTAATGAAAATTGTAATAAGAAGATGAATAGATAATTTAATATAGAACTAGGAGTCAAAAAACAATGAAACCACACTTGTCCATGAAAGCCTCTAAAACCAGATTATAAGTTAAGTCGGGACATGCCCCCGACTATGACCAAATAAATCCAAAAGTATTCAGTGAATAATAAAGAATACTGAAATGACAAAGCCTTTCCTAATAATAGAGGCTCACCACTTCACAACAACTCAACAGATGTGTAAAACTGCCTAATATTGTACAAAAGCAACAGAAAGTCTTCGAACCCTACATTAGGAAATAATTTTAGCATCCAAGGATGGTAAGTGGAATAAGAATTGGTATGAAACTCAGGGAAAGTGACAATATAATGCCATGTCAAAAAATCAGTCAAAACCACATGCAAACATTTATATATAGATATATAGGATGTTGAGATAGGTAAGAGTTATGAACATGAGATTTAACTAACATTAACCTAGACTGTGCATCTTTATCCATCCTAAAGGAACCTATGGGCAATATGGGTTCATCTTTTCCCGTTGAAAAGGACCTAGTACGTGTTAACCGTAAGAACCGAGGAAAATCCAAGGGAATAATAAAGACACCACAGGCAATCGACATCCTATATATATATATACGCTGGAAAATATGGTTTCAAATGTTTGTTCCCCCGAGACATACACTTTTAAGTGAACTAAACAACCCCCTTTTAAAAAAAATTAAAATCACTTTGCACATAATTCAAAGAATTAAGCGAGGAATTATTCATTATGGAATTTACCACTTTGAATTGTCATAAAATTACGCTTTCCAACTTAACTAAACATGCTAAACCAATCTAGGTAATAACATTGACTAGCAGGTTTTATTTAAAGATCTTAACTATAGCCATTATGGCTATCCAAATTGATTTTTGTATCCATTTATCCATTAATGCAATGAATTTAGTTCAAAAGCCAAGTTATGCCATGCAATTTATCCATATTCAAAACAAGATTACAAAGTGGGTTGAGGTTAATGCTAATTACAAGTCAAAATTCATATAATTTAGGGTAAACCATGTCCCCCATTCCAACCATTTAAATAATGTACAAATTTATTACCAAAATATCTATTTAAAGAGTGAAAAATAAACTCAAGATATGGTACAATTTATTCAGTCAGTAACAATCAAACACACTAAACTCAATTTCAAAACACAAAATTAAATCAAATGAATACGATTTATTTCATTCCATAATGTAAAATTAAAGTTTAGGGAAGAGAAAAAGGCCTAACACAACTAAGATTTGAAGTCAATTTGAATTTTGGAGCCCCAATGATGAATGCACTATGAAACCCTTGAATGTTCTTGGGTTAAGATTTTTAAGAGATAATGAAAGATGTTGATCTTTGAAAACTGAAGAAAAGTGGCTTAGTTTATGTTTAAAGGCGATACAAGGGCTAAAAACACCAAAAGCCCCTCACCCTAAGTAAAAAATAAAGCAAAATACGACGAAACTAACACACTAGAGTGTCACATTGTTATCACAGAGGTTATTCTACGTGCCACACCGATATCGCGACCTTCATGACATGGCCTTATTATGGGCCCTTACTGCCTTATGGTCCTAAAATGACCCTGAACCCCTTCAAAAAATTTCAAAAATTTCCCAAATTAACCTTTTTTGCACCCCTAAAGGCAATTCAAGTAAAAAATTAACATTAGGCAAGTAGGAGGATAAAAATAAAATAATCAAAATTGTAAGGGTTCATACAGTATCCCCCTTAAAGGATCAGTAGTCCTCGAATGATGAGTTAGGCTACTTTTGGCACAAAAACATCAAGAATACACCGGAATCAAATGACAACTCAAAAAATGACATGAGGGAAACAAAACCCATACCTTAAGAACTTTGATCCGACCCGGGGAACAAGAATGGGAACATGTCCTTCATATCTTCCTCAGCTTCACATGTAGCTTCTTCGACTTTTTTATTTCTCAAAAGGACCATCACCGAAGCTATATCCGTGGTCCTCAACCTTCGAACTTTCCTATCAAATATTTTAAACAGGACTTCTGCCTAAGACATGGAATCTGTAGCACCAACATTCTCATCACGCATTATATAGGAAGGATAACCTACATATTTTTTTTGCATAGACAAATGGAAGACAAGATGAATAAAATCTAAACTCGTTGGCAAATCTAAGTCATAAGCAACAGTCTCGATTCTCCTAAAAATTTGATACAGTCCAAAATAATGGGGACTGAGTCTCCCCTTTTTCCCAAACCTTATAGTTTCTTTCATAGGAGATACCTTCTAGAATACTCAATCATTAACCTCAAACTATAAATCTCTTTACCTCACATCCATATAAGACTTTTGTCAACTTTCAGATGTCTTAAGTCTTTCTTTAATTACTTCTCTCCAATTTCAACCTATCCATTAGGACACCTACAACTTCAACAAAAAGATCCTAAAAAAAGGCCATTTGAATGCTAAAATGGTAACTACTATTGTATGCAAACTCAATAAGAGGAAAATAATCCACCCAACTATCCTAAAAATCAATCACACACGCCCTTAGCATATCCTCCTCAATTTAAATAGTATGCTCTAGTTGCCCATCTATTTGAGGGTGAAAATTAGTACTAAGGATCACTTGAGTACCCAAACCTTTTTGAAAAAAAATGCCAGAAGTGAGACGAAAACTATCTACCTCTATCTGAAATAATGGACACTGAAATGCCAAGAAACTTGACTATTACTTTTATGAACAACTTGGCATAATCTTCTCCCGAATAGTTAGTCTTTACCAAAAAGAAGTGAGTAGACTTAGTCATACTATCAACAATGACCCAAATATAATCATAATAATTGTGAGACCATGAAAGTCCCACAATGATACCAATATTACATATCGCTCACTTACACATGGGTAACTCTATTGCTTGAAACATTCCACTAAGCCTCAAATGTTTAAGCTTGACTTTTTGACAAACCTTACACTTAGCAACGACAATTTCCACATACCTCTTTATCTATTTCCACCAATAGATTTCCTTCAAGTTGTGATACATCTTAATTGAACTCGAATGAACTATATATCTTGACTTATGAGCTTCAGTGATAATCCTATCCCGAAGCCCATTGACTTCGAGAACACACAACCTACCTTAATACCGCAAGAAGCAATCTCTTCCAATATTGTAATCCATGACCTTATACTGACCCACATCATCCTTAATCTACATAAGTGTGGATCTCAAGTGCGTATCTCCTCCACCTCAATGGAAATAGATGATTTAACCACTTCTAGAATAATGACCCCATTCTAAGAGTCCAATGGACGAACTCCCATGTTGGACAACCTATGAATGTCCTTTACCAATCCTTTTTTCTCTTTATCCAAATGAGATAAGCCCCTATGGATAACCTACTAAGTGCATCAAGAACTACATTAGATTTACCTGGATGGAGTGAAGGCTTATGTCGTAATCCATAGAAAATTTAAGCCACCTCCTATGCCTGAGAGTCAACTCAATTTGTATACTGCAAGCTCCTATGATCTGAATGGATGTCTATATGCACCCATACAAATAGTAGAGCAAAATCCTTAAAACAAAAACCATAACTGCTAACTCCACGTCGTGAGTCAAGTAGTTCCTATCATGAACCTTAAGTTGCATAGAAGAATAGGCCTCAATCTTACCATGCTGTATCAAAACGCAATCCCGAACCATATGAGAGGCATCACAAAACACAAAAAAACCATCTGTACCCTCGGTTAGGGTCTAAACTAGTGCAGAAGTTAACCAATCCTCCGACTTCTCAAAACTACCCTCATAATTATTGGACTACAATAAGTTTACCGTTTTTTGAGTCATCCTTGCCAAATAAGTAGTAATAGAAAAGAAATCTCACCAAACCTCCTATAATACCCGGCCAAGCACAAAAAACTCCTAGTGTTAGTTGGAGGTATGAGTCGCCATCACTTAATCACCTTCACTCTTTGTGGATCCACTTTGATCCCCTCACTAGAAAAAAGAATGTCTCAAAAAAGTCACAGCATTCAGCGAAGACTCATTCTTAGAAAATTTCACATGCAACTTCTTATCATTAAGATATTGCAACAAAATTTAGAGGTGATTGACACGATCCTCCTTTCTTATAGAGTACACCAAGTGGTCATCAATAAAGTCTACCTGACGAGAATCTAAAGTTCACCAAGGATCAAAGACCACCCTAATTGCCTTGTCAAACAGAGTACAACACACCTAGCAGTGGATGTATTCCAAACATATAATAAGATAGAGTAATCAATGATGAGAAAGTACTAAGAAATCATAATATGAAATCCCAATCCACTGTAACCCATATATCCTCTAATCCAAATCAAATAATCTTAGTCGGGATATGCACCCAACAATATCTTAAGACAAGTCTAATGAAAAGCCTATGATAATAGATAATAATAAAAGTAATAGACTTCTGGATGATGAGGGCTCCCAACTTCAAGTTGACTGCCGGCAACCTAGAAATCCAATCACTGCATAGGAAAAGTAAAAGTGCCTTTGAAATCTTCATCCTATGGGGATACAACATTTGTAAACAGTTAAAGTATTGAGCGCAAGCATATAAATCAAAGATAAGAGGTAAACTAATATCATGATCAACAGTTCAAAATCATTAAAAATTAGCTTACTCCATCATTTACATTTACATATATATATATATATATCACATGTCGGGATAGGGAAGAAGGCTTAGCATGAGCTTTAACAACCTTAATTTTTATTGTGTAGCTTAAGCATACTAAAATTAACCTATGGGCTATATGGGTCTTGCTATCACCCCCTAGATTAAGCCCAGTATGTGTTAGTCATACAAACAAGAGATATCAAAGAAGTTTGGGGAATCCTCATACCCTACACCATATATGCTACCAATATATATAGTATGGCATAATCACACATTAATCAAGACAAACCCTCACGTTGGTAAACATGAGTTTCCAGTATTAGCATTTAAGGACTCACACCTTCACGACTTACTAAATAACATTATTTAAGCCCAATAAAAACATTTATCACAAAACACATTCATTAATTGAAGAAGTCAATTATTAAGGCATTACCAAGTGGTATTGTCATACCAACGATATCATGCAAATGAATATAATTAAGACAACACTTTATGGAATCCTTGTACCCTAGACTTCATTAATAATATCATAATGGGGGATTCCTTGTACCCTAGACTTCATTAATAATATCATAATGGGGGATTCCTTGTACCCCATAAGGTCTTCTAAATCATTCTCATCTGTTTAGCTATTCATGCAATGCATTTGTTTACAAAAATGTGGGCTAAGCCAAATAATTTATCACATTCTAAAATAAATTATTCTAGTGGGTTGGGCATCTAATTAATTTGAATACCAAATCCAAATATTTTAGGGAATCATTGTACCACTAGTTCCATTATTTATAAATTTGGGGAATCCTTGTACCCCTATTTCATTCACCACTCCCATGCACCCTAATGTGTTCAATCCATCAATTCAACGCATAATAATTCCCTAATAATCATACAAAAAGCATTTAAACAACTTACATCAAAAACGCTCAATCCATAATTCAAATATTATGGTCAAAACCATGTTAATAATATACCAATTAATTACATTATTAAAACACGTGTTTAGGGAGAGATATACATGACTTAATCCCCAAGAAATTTCAAGAAGCAATAAGCTTTAGAGCCTTAAATGGCCAATTTATTGAAAACCCTAACCATGTCTTTAAATGGGAAATTTGAGACAGTTTAAGAAAGTGAATCCAAATGATATGTGTTGAAAATAATGGACCCAAGGTTTCATATTTACGTCAGTTCTAAGGGAATAAAGAGGGATTCCAAAAGTTCGCTTAATAAAAAGACTAAACAATTGTCAATAGTGACTATGGGTAGCTATACGAATCGTAAGGACCTACTATGACTTGTAACTATGAATCATAGTCTAGATAGTAGTTAAGGACACTCTCTTGTAACCCTAAAACTAATGCCATATGCCTCGTCAAGTGATCCTATGATTTATAGGGTCCTTGTCGTTACCACAACAGAAGCATTTGGGGCACACACTGGTAACCCTATGATTTTGATACCATACCTCATAGTGAGTCTTTATGAATTATAACCTCTAGTCATAAGTAGGATAGTAGCATAGGAACTAGTCATGAGTCAAATGAATATTTGGCTCCTATGGCTTGTAAGGACACCTTACAACTCGTAAGCTAAGTCATTAGTTTGGCAGTTAGTTCAAAGATCAAGGATTTTTTTAGGAACAAAATTTGAGGTGTTTTAACTATACCTATACTCGAAAGAAACTTTAACTTATATGCAACATTGCCCACTCTACTCAAAATAAAGTACGGGACAATATAACTGGGAATGATCTTCCCCTTCCTTCAAACCTCATCATTCCCTTCACTAGAGACACCTTCAATCACACAAAATCACCAACTTCAAATTCTAACTCCCTATGTCTCACATTTGCATAGAACTTTTGGTGACTTTGGGTGGTCTTAATCTTATCCTAAATGATCTTCACCTTTTCAATAACTTGGTGAACAAATTTAGGATTTGACAACTTATTCTCACCAATTGCTAGCCACCTAATAGGATACCTACGCCTTCTACCACAAAAGGCCTAGAAGTGAACTATCCCAATGCTAGAGTTATAGCCATTACTATACATGAAATCTATGAGAGACAAATAATCAAACCAACCACTACCAAAGTCGAACACACAAGACCTCAACATATACTCTAATGTTTGATTGGTCTTCTCTGCTTGTCCACCTACTTGAGGGTGGAAAATGGTACTAAGGTTCAACTTAGTTCACAAACCTGTCTAAAAAGAATGCAAAAAATGAAACGAGAACTAAGTGCCTCAATTAGATATGATGGAAATTTGAACACCATGCAACTTCATAATATCCTAAATAAATAATTTCACACAGTCCTCTCTAAAGTAGTTAGACCTCACAAGCAATAAATGAGTGGTCTTAGTTATCCTGTCCATAATGACCCAAATTGAGTTAAACTAATTTTGACACCGCAAATGACCAGTATCCAAGTCCGTATTAATAATCTCCAACTTTCACATAGGAAACTCAATTTTATGAAATAACTAACTAGGTCTTAAGTGATCTACCTTCACTTGCTGACACACGATGCACTTAGCTACAAAATTGGCCTTATCCCTCTTATTATTATTCCATCAACATATCGCTTTCAAGTCATGGCACATGTTAATCGAAGCAGGATAAATAGTGTTACTTGACTCATTATCCTTAGCAAAGATTCTTTCTCACAACCCATAAAGATCAGGAAAACATAGTTTGCCTTGGTACCTCAAGACCCCATCACCTCCAATCTCAAAACACATAACCTTCTATTGACTAATGCCGTCCATGATTATCATAAAAATAGCTTCCAAAACCTATTTCTCCTTCACCTTAGCACAAAGAGATAACTTCACCACCTCCTTAACAATCTCACCACCATCGACAGAGTCCAAGGGACGAACTCCCATATTTGGTAAATTGTGAATATCCTTCACCAACCCTCGCTTCTCTTCATCAACATCAGAAAAGATTCCCATGGATAACCTACTAATAGCACAAACGACCACATTATCCGTAACTGGATAATAATTGAGACTCATATCATAATCTTTGAGAAACTCCAGCCATTTTCTTTGCCTGAGATTCAGCTTATTTGGGTGAACATGTACTGTAAGGTTTTATGATCTGAGAAGATATCCATATGATCTCCATGCAAAAAATAAAGCCAAACTATCCTTAACAATTCCACATTATGTTTTGGATAGTTCTTCTTATGCATCTTAAGCTGTCGAGAAGCATACACTATAACCATGCTATGCTGTATCGAGAAAACAAATTCCTACATAGGATGAATCATAATACACAAAGAGATAATCAATACCCTTGGGTAGGGTCAACACCAGAGCATAAGTCAACTTATCCTTCCAGTTCTCCAAATTTCTCTCACACGTATCCAACCACAGAAACTCCACCCTTTTCTTAGTCAATTTAGTAAAAGTGTAATATATAAGAAGGTCTCTATAAATCTCTAATAATAGCAGAGAAAACCCAAGAAACTTAGAATATTAGTTGGAATTGTTGATCTAGACCAATTCTTGAACACCACAACTTTCTGTGGATCTATCATGACCCCATCACTGGAAACAACATGACTACAAATAGTAACAACATTCAATAAGAATTTACACTTTTAAAACTTAGCATACAAATACTGATCTTTAAGGATTTACAATACTATACAGAGTATTGGTATGATCCTCTTCATATTTTAAAGACACCAAGATGTGATCCATAAAAACAATGATGAATAAGTCCAAAAACTAACCGAATACCAGGTTTATAGGATCCATAAATATTGCTAGGGCATTAGTAAAATTGAAATACATAACGAAAAACTCATAATGACCACATGAGGTAAGAAACGCAGTCGTAGGAATATCCACTTCTCTAATCTTTAACTGATGGTAATCAGATCAAAGATCAATTTTTGAAAAGTACTTAGTGCCTTGAAATTTTTCAAATAGGTAATTAATCCTAGGAAGATGATACTTATTCTTCACAGTCACCTTATCAAATGGCAGTAATCAAGACATATTTGAAGGGGCCTGTCATTCTTATGCACGTATAGTACCAAAGTGACCCACAGGGAAGCACTAGTATGAATAAAACCCTTAATGAGAAGATGTTTTAGCTACTTCTTAAGTTCTTTCAACTTTTCCAAAGCAATTCTATAGACAAGGATAGAGATAGAATGGGTATACAGAAAAAGATCAATCCCAATCTCTATTTCCTTATCATGAGGAATACCAAGAAGGACATTAGGAAACATGTTAGGAAATTCATTGACTACAGGATAGATTACAAAGAAAGACGCTCCGAGTTGGAATCTTTCACCCAAACTAGGTGATAGAGACACGCCTTGGAAATTAATTTCTAGGATCTTAAATATTAAATGAACCTTCCCTTAGGCACAAAGGAACTTTTTTCCCACTCAATCACTGGTTCATTTGGGAATTGGAAGTTGACCCTTTGGGTTTAATAATCAAGAGACGCATATCATGAATGGAGCCAATCCATTCCTAAAATAACATCAAAATACTACTTCTAAAACTCTATCAAATTTACCAAGGTCTCCCCAACACAGATAAATACCACACAACTCATGTAAACCTTTTTAGTGATAATAGAGTTACCCACCGAGGTAGACACCGAAAAGGGATCATACAATTTTGACCCAAATTGAAATGCATATCCACATAAAGGGTCATATCAAGAAGATTAGACCCTGAATCAAATAAACATTACAAATAATTGTAAAAGAGTTCCAACATACTATTAATGAGATCAGTAGATGCCTTAGATTCCTGGCGGTGACAAGAGCATAGGGATAGTTCCCACCATTATTAGTACTTGTCGTGGCACCCGTCGATGCTAAAGATGATAAAAGAATTATGGGCTTTATTATCCCTAGAAGTAATCTTACCCATGGGATAATTTCTCAATATATGTCTTAGTTGACCATAATTGAAACATTGGATCCACCTCTCCCTATAGAAACCATGATACAACTTACCATAAAATCGATAAGGAGGATAGGATAAGGTTGATAGAGCTTCACCTTCTTAAGGCTGGGCACCCTGTGCCCTTGGACCATCACTTCTCTAGAAACGTCAATTACCGAATGGATTTTGATAAAGGTCACTAGCAATTGAGTAAGAGTTAAAACTTCCCCAATTCTTCTAAGACCACTTCTTACCACTTCTTCCACTCGCTGCTGACCTTCGCCCGGATCTAAGTATATGAACTTCTTACTTTGACACTCTCCTATATCTTTTTGGTTCTTTCTTTTCTCTTGGACCTGCTACATAAACACGACAAGCCTAGATATATCTATGTCATTGTTCAGCAATGCAGCCTTGCACTCAAGGGCCAAGTCTTAGAAAAACCAAGAAGAAAACTTCTTTATTCTAGCCTTTATATAAGATACCAAAAACTTAGCTTTCTCCTCTCACAACTCTTAAGGAATCAAATGATCAAGCAAAGCACCAAAAAAAATTTCCCACCATATCGTCTCATTGGGGCAGTGGAGAATGATTTTCCTAATTTAAGAAGCCCAAAGAGGACTGGTAAGGACTTGTGGAACTTTACAAAGGGTAATACAATAAGAATATAAGAACCTAGATTAAGTTTATACAACATAAGTGGGACTAGTTTCCAAGCACATTGTCCTCAGAAGGGATAGAAGAGGTTTCACAAGCATCAAATCTTCTAGGAGGCATGATATAAAATACAAACAAATAGAAATTAGAGAATATTCAATACCTTAGACTCTATAGAATGAAAATAGATAACAAGAATGAGAAATATTTCTAAATGTTTTGTAGCCTCTCTGTGTTAAGTATGGTGCATTACACACCCATAAAAGAGACTCTACTTAACATGGATTTTTGGACACCTAATGATACAAAACCAAGGCTTTGATACCAACTTTGTCATGACTCAAATAAGGTATGGGTGTGATGGGTATCTCAAGTCCACCAAGGTTCGGAGACTACCCCCATTGCCTAGTCAAACAAAATACAACACACCAAGCAGTGGATAAATTTTAAACATATAACAAGATAGAGTAACCAATGATAAGAATGTTTTAAGAAATCATAATACCAAATCCTAATCGACACTAACCAAAAAGAAGTCCCAAGAAAAGTCTATGATAAGAATATGAAAACATAATAAATGCAGGAATCATTTTTGAAACATACTAATGTCATAAGTCTTAGTAAAACAATACTGAAAAATCTAAATACTGAATCAAAGGTCTAAAATTGAATCTAGAAATCCGACAAACCTCGACTGACTGAGTCTAAAGAGTCACTTGGATAGGCCCTAGGTGACTCAAACTATCTGAAATGAACAATGAAACATACACTATTAAACTAGAAATCTGAATAGCTAAGTCCCAAAACTATGACGACTTACCAATTGTAGGGATGTAGATAAGATACTTGAAAATTACTCACACTGTTGAGACTGAGCACCTGAACATGCATTATGAGAAAATGTAGCACATAGACATATACGTGGATCCGTACTTTGGTGATGTACTAATTATGTATGGGTGATTGCAATAATTAAGCAATATCAACATAATTTATAAAATCATGCATGCTAAATCTAAATGACTTTCATAGGCTTGAGTAATCTGACATATAAGGAGCATAAATCATGAATAGTAAAGCACATAATATAATTCTTGTGAGCCATTACACTTAGTTCTAAAATTTGTATTGTGTTCTTATTCTGAAATCATATAGGCTAAGTGAAATCTGAAAAATCATTCTGCATTGAAAAATACTTTATCTGTAGGGCATTTTTCCAAATCCTTTCTTTACTAGTAGGGAGGTTCTTCTAACCGACATAAACCATGTGAGCATTCATGGAATCCAACATTCTTGTTCCCCTAAGGAGAAATCCTCATATCTATAACATATGAGCGTTCAGGAAGTATAATATATATAAGTGATCACATATCTATCATCCGTATAGAAGTGGGAACAATCTAAATCCTATGTTGGCATGTACTTCTAGGGTATGAAACAAGTAACGTACCCATCTTCATGCTAAATACTACTCCCTTTAAATTTGTGTGCTCATTCTGATGGAAATCCACTTTTAAAATAATCTAATGATTTATAATTAAAACCGACCATATATTTGTAATGCTAAATCTGTAATCTGAATCTATAAAGTGGATTTCATATTTATTCTGAGACCATAAGGTCAAATCAGTATCCATAATCTGAAAGGAATCTAGTCATACGGTGCTTATAGCACAACAATTCTTGCAATAGCAATCTTTAATTAGGGCTTAATGATGCATGTATCAATCTCACGTTAAAACATCAAAATGTTCATGCTTGATAATGTAAACATCGATAATTCAATTCCAAATTTGGAAATTTCTGCAATAGGCAAGAAAATATGAACATAATTAGGTAATTTAACTTCTAAATCATTGGAAATCTCATAAGCTTGTAAATAACATCAATGGGTGTAAACCCTAACTTCAATTTCATGATAAATAATATAAAATTCAGTAAATTCATAATTAAAATAAGTTTTGGGCACAAGGATGAAAGGAGTATCTTTGTTCACAACCACACATACCTCAATTGATGAACTAGATTCTTAAACTTGAATCTTGGATCTCTACTGATGCTTTAAAGATGAATTCTTAGAATTCTTGTATTGGGAATCCTTAATCTTTAATTTCCTTCGAGAATTAATGGATGAATTGGGTTTCTTGGAGAAGGAGCTTTGATGATCTACGGTTCTCTTTTTAGAGAAAAAAGTTGAAATAAGAATAAAGTGCTCTGGTATATGCTTAATGATGTATTTTGGATGGATTGGGGCCGTGGGAATTGACCAAAATGCCCTTATTAAACTTTAAATCTGAACTAGACATTAATAAAAAATCTTGATTTACTGGGCCACCATGACGCGCCGCTAACTAGGTGGATTTCTAGAAAAAGGATGAGGGGGAACTGGGCGTTCATAGTAACGTGCCACAATCATGGTTCTGCTTGGATTGCGATTCTGGCCCTTGGTGCAATGCGCCAGAATTGCAGAATCTCACTTGAATGGGACAATTGGGAAAATGGACTTCTCCGCGATGTGGGGCTATTGCGGAGGGCCACTGGAATTTGACAATTTTGGATTTCGCCTTCTCCACGATGCGCTAAGTGCCCAGGTGGCACACTATCAACTTAAAAATGACGTAAATCCTTCACCAAGTGTCGAATTTGGGTGAAACTTATATCGTTGGAAAGCTTAATAAATTTTCCACACAATGGGAGGTCTAAATCTAGAAAATTCCACCCAAAATAATCATTAGTAATTTTGAAAGACATCCCTTAACATTCTAGGGATGGATTTTAGCAAAGAAAGGTACGGGGTGTGACAATATTACCCCCTTGGGAACATTCATCCTCGAATGTGGCTAGATAAGATGAGAGTACTGAGGAATCTGAGGCTATAAGCTACCATGCACAACTGAAATAAATTGAACAACTGAATCTAAATCATTCTGAGCTTTTAAGTAATTTTGTGAGTGCATGAACTTACATGAGGACTACTATATAGATGAATATATAATTAGAAAAGAATTGAATCAAGGAAGAGTATTACCTTCGGCTAAATCTTACTTTACGGAGAAAAGGTGATGGTACTTGGTTCACAAATCTGGTTCTGCTTCTCTAGTGGTACCCGCAATAGAGTCAATCAACGACAAATGCACATCCCAACTACCTTTTAAATAACGACCATATTCCCTCAACATATCTTCTAGATTTTGGATGGTCCTCTCTGCTTGACCATTTGTTTGAGGGTGGAAAGTTAAACTAAAGTGGACTTGGGTACCAAGACGCTTGTGGAAGGCTCTCCAAAACTGAAAGGTGAACTGAGTAACCCCTCTTTGAAATGACAAACAAGGGAACTCGATGCAATCTGACTAACTCTTTGATGTATTCCTTAGCATAATCTTCAGTGGTGAATGACATATGAATTGGCAATAAATGCACAGACTTTGTCAATATTTCTATAATAACCCAAATCGTATCATGATGACAATATAAATGGGGTAAACAAGTCACAAAATCCATATTCACCTATTCCCACTTCCAAGTGGGAATATTAAACTCTTGTAACATACCACCAGATCTTTGGTGCACCACCTTAATTTGTAGACAAGTTGCATATTTAGCTATGAACTCCACTACGTCTCTCTTTATACCACTCCAAAAATAGATTTCCCATAATTTGTTGTACATCTTGGTAGTACATGGATGAATTGAATAACGTGTGCCTTGTACTTCAGCTATAATCGGCTGTCTAAACTCATCAAAAGATGGCATACATAATCTACTTTGGTATCTCAACACGCCATCTCCCCCTTGGGAGAAATCCTCCAACTTTTGGTCCTTATCCAACTCCTTTAGTATGACCAAACTAGGATCCTTATCTTGCTTCTCCTTCACTTCAAAAACTAAGGAAGATTCAAAACTACTCTAAAACCAAACATTACCTTCGCTTAATTAAAATAACCTAAAACCAAATCTAGCCAAATGATGAACTTCTCGAGCTAAGTGTTTCTTATAGTTCTCCACATGAGCAACACTACCCATAGATAATTTACTAAGGGTGTCTGCCACTACATTGTCCTTTCCCAGATGATACAACACACTCATATCATAATCCTTCAACAATTCAAACTATCTCCTCTAACGAAGATTGAACTCCCTCCACGTAAACGCATACTATAATCTTTTGTGGTCTGTGAACACATCAACATGTACACTATATAGATAGTGTCTCCAGATTTTCAAAGCAAACACCACAGCAGCTAAATCTAGATCATGGGTTGGGTAATTCTTTTCATGAGGCATCAATTGTTTAGAGGAATAGGCTATGACCTTACCTCTTTGCAAAAACACACAACCCAAACCAACTCTATAGGCATCACAATACACCAAAAAACTATATGTACCATCTAGTAATGCTAAAATTGGGCTGAAGTAAGTCGTGTCTTCCATTCCTAAAAACTCTTCTTGTAGGAATCTAACCACAAGAACTTATCTTTCTTTTGGGTCAATCTAGAGATAAAAGACGTAATAGATAAGAAATGTTCAACAAAACGGTGGTAATAACTAACTATACCCAAGAAACTTCTAATTTCTAATGGAGAGATAGGTCTAGCCCAATTTCTTATGAATTCTATCTTTTGGGGATCAACTCTAGTACAGATGGTGGAAATAATATGATCGAGAAAGGCTACTAATCTTAGCCAAAATTCACACTTGCTGAATTTGGCAAACAATTGATTATCCCTAAGAGTTTGCAAGACAATTCTAAGATGGTCTACATGTTCATCCTTAATATGGGAGAACAAATGGATATCATCTACGAATACTATGACAAACATGTCTAGATACTATTTGAACACTCGATTCATGAGGTCTATGAAAGCTGCTGGGGCATTGGTTAGCCCAAAAGACATGACTAAAAGTACAAAATGATTGTAATGGGTTCAGAAAGCTATCTTTTGATTATCACATTCCCTTATCTTAAGCTAATGAAAGCCAAATATAAGGTCTATCATGGAGAAATAACTTGCACCTAGTAGTTGATCAAATAAGTCATCAATTCTAGAAAGAGGGTATTTGTTCTTGACTGTGACCTTATTATGTTGATGATAGTCAATGTACATTCGCAAAGAACCATCTTTATTTCGCACGAATAAGACGGGAGCGCCCCATGGAGAAATAATAGGCCCTATGAAACCTTTATCTAAAATATCTTTGACTTGCTCTTTCAACTCCTTAAGCTCTGCGAGAGTCATACGATAAGAAGGGATATAAATAGGATGGGTATTTGGGAGAAAGTCAATATCAAATTCTATCTTTCTATCAGGAGATACCCCTAGGAGATTTTCTGGAAAAACATTAGGAAACTCATTAACCACTAGGACAGACCGAATTATTGGAGTCTCAGACTTGGTGTCCTTGACTCAAACTAGATAATAAATGCAACCTTTTGATATCAACTTTCTGGCTTTAAGGTAAGATATGAAATGAATCTTGGGAGACACTGAATTACCTGACAACTCAAAGACTGGCTCATCTGGGAACTGAAACTTCACCACTCGAGTGTGACAGTCTATAGAATCATAATAGGAATGAAGCCAATCCATACCAAGAATAAGATCAAAATTAACTATATCTAACTCTATTAAGTCTGCTAACATGACTTTATGAAGGAAAGTGGTAGGAAAACTTTTGTAATAGTTTATGTTAGCAAAAACTTACTCACCTACTGGATTAGAAACCAAGAAGGGCTCAGGGATCTTCTCAGAATTTATCTCAAAACTTACTACAACTAATGGCGTCATAGAAGAGAAACTCAACCCAGGGTCTAACAACACATAAACATAAAAATGAATGTCACGAAGCATACAAGTAACAACATTTTGTGAATCCTCCTTCTCTTGAATGGATGGAAAAGCATAAAACCGATTTTTGCGCTGATTGCCACCGATACTGGATGAAGCACCCTGAGGAAGGGTTGGGCCACCTAGAGAAGCTGGAGCACTAATAGCCTGAGTCTAGGGATAAATATCTCTATTTCCCTGTCTAGCATACGGACACTCTTTAATTCTGTGACCCATCTGGCCACAACCATAACAACCTTTTTGACCTTACAAATGTTGACCCACATAATTCTTGCCACACTTAGCACATGGGAGATGATTGGGCTTACCAATCACACTATTCTAAGATTTGGACATAGAAGACTTACCAGACTATTCCTGCCTATTTTTGGGTATGGGAGTACCAGCTGAAAAAGGTGAGGGCATAGATGACCGATTCTGAAATTATGAACGATATCCCCCTCTAGACCTATTCAGACCATAATAAAATTGCCCTGTTCTAGCCTTCTTATTTACACTCTCTCTTTATTTCAACTTCTATACCTTAATCTATTGAGCATGAATCATCGACCTAGCAAATGCCATGTCTCCCATAAGCATGGTAGTCCTATATTTCTTAACTACCAACCCAGACACACCGGTCATAAACCTACTCATGCTTGACCTAGGGTCAGCCATCTGATAGGGGGCATATTTAGACAACTAGTTGAACTTGAGGAAATACTCTTTTACTGTCATTGAGCCTTGCCTCAAGTTCATAAACTACTCTATCTTATCTTCCCTCATCTCATGTGGGAAGAAGTTTTCTATGAACGCATCCTAAAATATCCGCCAAGTCATGGGAGCTACATTATACCCTCTCCTATTCTTCCATATCACCACCCAATTATATGCAACATCTTTCAGCCTATAGGATGCCAGTTCTACACTCTCCTCTTTAGAAATATGCATAATTCATGTGAAATTCTTAACCTCACCTAGATACAACTGTGGGTCCTAACCTTTCTTCGACACAAAGAATTTTGGTGGGTTCATTCTCATAAAATCTTGAATTCTTGCTGTGGCTAAGTCCCCATCTAGATGAAGTGGGAATGCATCCTGACGGTTTCCCTAACTAGTAGTTGTTACAGATTTGGCTACTGCTTAGTAGGCAGCCCAACACTCTGCATGTGACACATTCTCATTCAAAGGATATACAGGTTGAGGTTGATAGTTATCATTTTTGTGTGCTCGACGAGGAGGCATTTTCTATGACGTGAAAGCACGAGTTAGAATCAAATAGAGATACTAAATGCATGATACATCATGAAAGACGTGATGATTTCCTAAAATTCTCCATAGCCTCTTGCACATAGATGTCGTGCACTTCACACAGATGATTCTTGACTCTATGTAATGCGGCCTTTCTGACTCCCTAGGACTCTCTAAACCATAGGCTCTAATACTAAGATTTTAATGCCCTAATATCTGATTCTATGATTCCATACGGTTCTCCAAGCTACAAGTAGTCCTGAGCTAACCCTATCTTCTTTTCTACTAAATCTGACACTCAACATAGGGGAAATATGAATATGAAAACATAATAAATATGGAAATCTTATCTGAAATATACTAATCTCACAAGTATTGGTAAAACAATACTGAAAAAATCTGAATACTGAATCAAAAGTCTAAAACTGAATCTAGTAGTCTGACAAGCCCCTACTGACTGAGTATAAAGAGTCAGTGGAATAGGCCCCATCTCACTTAAACTATCTGAATAAATAATGAAACATCTACTAATAAACTTGAAATCTGAATAGCTAAGTCCCTGAACTATGAGGACTCACCAACTGCAGGGATGTAGATAAGATTCTCAAAAATCACTCATGCTACTGGGATTGAGCACTTGAACCTACATTGTGAGACAATGTAGCACATAAAAGTATATGTGGATTAGTACTTTGATGATGTACTGAGTATATAAGGGTGATCACAATAAGTAAGTAATATCATCACAATTTATTAAATTATGCATGCTAAATATAAATGATTAACATAGCCTTGAGTAATCTAAAATCTGAAGATCATAAATCATAAATAGCAAAGCACATAATATAATTCTTGTGAGCCATTACACTTAGTTCTGAAATTTGTATTATGTTCTTATTCTCAAATCATATACGCTAAGTGAAATCTAAAAACTCATTCTGCATGGAAAAATACTTTATCTGAAGGGAATTCCTTCAAATTATTTCTTTGCTAGTAGGGAGGTTAGTCTAACTAATATAAACCATTTGAGCATTCATGGAGTCCAACGTTTTTGTCCCCTAAGAAGGAATCCTCACATTGGGGAGAGGAGACACACTCTTGCCAGAGAGTATAACCTATCTAAGTGATCACAAATCTATCATCTACATAGGTGTGGGAACAATCCAAATCCTACATTGGCACATAGTTTAGGGTATGAAATTGTAGTAACGTACCCATTTTGGTGCTAAATACCACTCCCTTTAAATTTGTAAGCTCATTCTAATGGAAATCCATTTTTAAATAATCTAATGGTTTATACTGAAAACCAAACGTATATCTGTAAAGCTAAATCTGTAAAGTGCATTTCATATCTATTTGGAGACCAAAAGGTCAAATCTTAATCAATAATCTAAAAGGAATTTGGTCATAGGGTGCTAATTGCACAATAATTCTTGCAATAGCAATCATTAATTAGGGCTTAATCACCCATGTATCAATCTCATGTTAAAACATCAAAATGTTTATGATTGATAATTTAAACATTGATAATTCAATTCAAAATCTGAAAATTTCGGCAATATCAAAGAAAATATGAACGTAATCATGTAATTCAACTTCTAAATCATTGGAAACCTCATAATCTTGTAAATAACATTAATGGGTACAAACTATAACTTCAATTTCCTGGAAAATCATATAAAAATCAGTATATTCATAATTAAAATAAGTTTTGGGTACAAGGATGAAAGGAGTATCCTTGTTCATAACCCCACATACCTAAATTGATGAACTAGATGCTAAAACTTAAATCTTGGATCTCTATTGATTCTTTTAATATTAATTCTTAAAGTTCTTTTATTGGGAATCCTTAATCTTGAATTTCCTTGGAGAATTAATGGAAGAATTAGGTTTTTTGGAGAATAAGCTTTTATGATCCAAGGTTTTCTTTTGAGAGAAAAGTCATGAAATAAGCATAAAGTGCTTTGGTATATGCTTAATGATGTATTTTGGACGGGTTACTTCCCTGGGGATTGACCAAAATGCCTTTATTAAACTTTAAATCTAAACTAGAAATCGACCACAAATTTTGATTTATTGGGCCACCGCGATGCGCCACTATCTCAGTAGATTTCTGCAAAAGAATGAGTAGGAACTGGGCGTTCACCGTGATGCGCCGCATTGATGATGTCACTTGAATTACCATTATGGCTATTGGCGCGACGCTCTAGAATCGCGGAATCTCACTAGAATGGGAAAAATGGGAAAATGGGCTTCTCCGCAATGTGAGGCTATTGCGGAGGGCCACTAGAATTTGACAATTTGGGATTTCGTCTTCTCCGCGATGTGCTAAGTGCCCAGGTGGCTCACTGTCAACTTAAAAATACCATAACTCCTTCACCGAGTGTTGGATTTGGGCGAATCTTATATCGTTGGAAAGATTATTAAATTTCCCATATATTGGAAGGTCTAAATCCGGAAAATTCCATGAGAAATAATTATTCTTCATTTTGGAAGCTATCCCTTAACATTCTAGGGATGGATTTTAGCTAGAAAAGATATAAGGTATTACAATATCACCCCTTTGGGAACATTCATCCTCAAATATGGCTAGATAAGAAGACAATACTGAGGAATTTGAGGCTATAAGCTACCATAAACAACTCAAATAAATTGAACAACTGAATCTAAATCATTCTGACCTTTTGAGTAATTCAGTGAGTACATGAACTTACATGGGGACTACTATATAGCTAAATATATGATTAGAAAAGAACTAAATCAAGAAAGAGTATTACCTTCAGCTAAATCTGAGTTTGCAAAGAAAAGGTGAGGGTACTTGTCTCACAAATCTATTTCTGCCTCCTAAGTGAAACCCTCAATAGAGTTAATAAATACAAAATACGCATCCCAACTACCTTTTAAATAAAGACCACTTTCCCTCAACATATCTTCTATAATTTCTATGGTCCTCCTATTTGACCATCTGTCTGAGATTGGAAAGATGAACTAAGGTGGACTTGGGTACAAATGCCCTTATGGAAGGCTCCCCAAAATTGAAAGGTGAATTGAGTACCCCTCTCTAAAATAATGGACAAGGGAACTCCATGCAATTTGACTAACTCTTTGATGTATTGCTTAGCACTGACTTTGTCGATCTATCTATAATAACCCAAATCGAATCATGATGACGATTTGAATGGGGTAAACCAGTCATAAAATCCATATTCACTTATTCCCACTTCTAAGTGGAAATACCAAACTCTTGCAACATATCACTAGGTATTTGGTGCTCTACGCTAACTTGTTTTTAAGTTACATATTTATCTACAAACTCCGCTATGCCTCTCTTCATACAACTCCACTAATAGATTTCCCGTAAGTTGCGGTACATCTTTGTAGCACCTGGATGAATAAAATTACACTCACTTTGTACTTCAGCCATAATCTATTGTCTTAACTCATCAACCCATGACACAAAAAATCTACTTTGGTATTTCAACATGCCATCTCTCCCTTAGGATAAAACCTCAAACTTTTGGTCTTTAACCTACTCCTTTAGTTTAACCAAACGTGGATCTTTATCTTGCTTCTCCTTCTTTTCAGAAACTAGGGAAGATTTGAAACTACTCTGAACCCAAACATTCCCTTTAGCAGAGTCAACACACTGAGCAACACTTTTTATTGTTCTCCACATGAGCAACACTGCCCATAGATAATCTGCTAAGGGCGTATGCCACTACATTGGCCTTTCCCAGATGATACAACACACTTATATCATAATCTTTCTACAATTCTAACCATCTCCTCTGACGAAGATTCAACTCCTTCTGGGTAAACACTTACTGGAAGCTTTTGTGATCTGTGAACACATCAATATATACATCATATAGATAGTATCTCCAGGTTTTCAATGCAAACTCCACACCGCTAACTCAAGATCATGGGTTGGGTAATTCATTTCATGAGGCTTCAACTGTCTCGAGGAATAGGCTATGACCTTAACTCTCTTTATCAACACACAACCCAAACCAACTCTAGAGGCATTATAATACAACATAAAAACATTTGTACTAATGGGTAATGCTAGAACTGGGGCTGAAGTGAGTCGAGTCTTTAACTCCTGAAAAATCTTCTCGCAAGAATCCGACCACAGGAAATTAAATTAATTTTGGGTCAATCTAGACATAGGAGATGCAATAAACGAGAAACCTTTAACAAAACCATAGTAATAACAAACTAGACCTAAGAAAATTTTAATGTCTGACAAAGATATAGGTCTTGGTTAATTTCTTACGAATTCTGTATTTTGGGGATCAACTATAATACTATCAATAGAAACAATATAACCGAGAAAGGATACAGATCTGAGCCAAAATTCATACATGATGAATTTCGCGAACAATTGATGATCCCTAAGAATTTTCATGACAATTCTAAGATGGTCTACATTGTCATCCTTACAACGGGAGTACACAAGGATATCATCTATGAATACTTTAACGAACATGTCAAGATACTATTTGAATACTCGATTCATGAGGTCCATGAAAGCGACTGGGGCATTGGTTATCCCGAAAGACATGACTAGAAACAAAAAATGACCGTAATAGGTTCTGAAAGCTGTATTTTGAATATCACCTTCCCTCTCTTTAAACTGATGATAGCTAGATCTAAGGTCCATTTTGGATTAATAACTTACACCTTGGAGTTGATCAAACAAGTCATCAATTGTAGGAATACGGTAGTTGTTCTTGACTGTGACCTTATTTATCTAAAGATAGTTATTAGAACATTCACAAAGAACCATCTTTCTTTTGAATGTAGGACACGAGCGCCTCATGGAGAAACACTAGGCCTTATGAAACCTTTATCTAAAAGATCTTGGAGTTGCTCTTTCAACTCCTTAAGCTCTGCGGGAGCCATACAATAAGGAGTGGTAGAAATAGGCTGAGTATCTGGGAGAACGTCAATACCAAATTTTATCTTTCTATTAGGAGGTACCCTTGGGAGATCTTCTACAAAAACATCAGGACAATCAATGACCATTCTGAGAGACTGAATTGTTAGCGTTTCAGACTTAGTATCCTTCACTGGAACTAGATAATAAATGCAACCTTTTGATATCAACTTTCTATCTTTAAGGTAAGAGATGAAATGACTCTTGGGAGACAATGAATTACCTGACCACTCAAAGACTTGCTCATCTGAAAACTAAAACTTCACCACTTGGGAGCAATAATCTATAAAAGCATAATAGGAATGGAGCCAATCCACACCAAGAATATGATTAAAATAAACTATATCTAACTCTATCAAGTCTGCTAACATGACTCTTATGAAGAACAGTGATAGGACACTTTTTGTAGATTTTCATAGCAACAACTGACTCACCTACTGGAGTAGAAACTAAGAAAGACTCAGGGATATTTCTGAATTTATCTTAAAATTTACTGTAACTAATGAGGTCAAATAAAATAAACTCCACCAAGGGTGTAACAACACATAAATATCAAAATGAAAGACACGAAGCATACAAGTAACAATATCTGGTGAATCCTCCTGCTCCTGACGAGATGGTAAAACATAAAAATAATTCTTGTACTGACCGACATTGGTACTAGATGAAGTACCCTGAGGAGGGGCTGGGCGACCTAGAGGAGCTGGTGCACTATTAGCCTGATTCTAGGGATGAACATCTCTGTTTTCCTATTTAGCATACAACCACTCTTTGATTTCTTAACCCATCTGACCACAACCATAACAACCTTTCTAACCCTACAAATATTAACCTGCATAATTCTTTCCACACTTAGAACATGGGGGATGATTAGGCTTCTCACTCATACTATTATGAGATCTTGACACAGAAGACATACCCCACTGTTCCTGCATGTTGCTGGGTACAAGAGCATTGGCTGAAGAAGGTGCGGGCATAGATGACCATATTTGAAATTGCGAACATTTTCCCCCTCCAAACCTATTCTGACCATAATCAAACTACCCTGTTCTAGCCTTCTTATTTACTCTCTCTATTTCCTTTAACTTATTTGCCTCAATCTACTGAGTATGAATCATCAACCAAGAAATATCCATGTATCCAATGAGCATAGAAGTCCTACACTCCCTAACTACTAACCCAGAAACAACAGTTACAAACATACTCATGCGTGACCTATGATCAACCATCTGATTAGGGGCATACTTAGACAACTGGTTGAACTTGAGGCAATACTCTTTCACTATCACTATGCCTTGCCTCAGGTTCAAAAACTCTTCTATCTTAGCTTTCTGTATCTCATGTGGGAAGAACTTATCTAAGAACGTATCATGAAACATCTGCCAAGTCATGGTAGCTACACTCTCCCCTATACTTTTCTTCTATATCACCACCCAATCATATGCAACATACTCCTGCCCATAGGATGCTAATTTTACACTTTTCTCTTTAAAAATATGAATAATTTAGGTGATCTTTTTCACCTCATCTAGATACAACTTTGGGTCCTCACCTGCCTTCGACCAAAGAATTCTGGAGGGTTTATTCTCATAAAATCATAAATTCTGGTTGCGGCAAAGTCCTTATCTTTCCGAAGTGGGAATGCAGCCTGACGGTTTCCCTGAACATTATCTATTACAGCTTGGGCTAGCGATGTAAAGGCAGCCTAAAACTCTGCATATGAGACATTCTCATATGACAGATCTGCGGGCTAGGGTGGCTGGTTATCATTTCTACGTGCTCGATAAGGAGGGATTTTCTATCACATTAAAGAATAAGTTAGAAGCATATAGAGATATTGAAATCATGATAGATCATGAAATAAGAGATGATTTTCTAAAATGCTCCCTAGATTCTTTCTCATAGATGTGGCGCACTTCAAATCGATGATTAAGACTCTACGTAACACGACTTTTTTGACTCCCCAGGACTCTTTAAACCTTGGGCTCTAATACAAAGTTTGTAACGCCCTAAAATCTAATATCTAGGATGCCACACGGTTCTCCGAACTATAGGTACTCCTAAGCTAACCCTGTCTGCTTTTCTACTAAATCTAAATCTCAACTTAGGGGAAATGTGAATCTAAAAACATAATAAATTTGGAAATCTTATCTGATACATACTAATCTCATAAGTCTTGGTAAAAAAATACTAAAAAATCAAAATACTTAATCAAAAGTCTAAAAATGAATCTAGTAGTTTGACAAGCCTCTACTGACTGGTCTAGAGAGTCACTGGAACAGGCCCCAGCTGGCTCAAACTTTCTGGAATGAATAATGAAACATCTGCTAATAAACTGGAAATCTGAATATCTATGTCCCCGAACTATGTGGACTCACCAACTGTAGGGATGTAGATGAGATGCTAAAAAATCACTCATACTGCTGAGATTGATCACATGAACCTAAATTATGAGACAATATAGCACATAGACGTATATGTGGATCAGTACATTGATGATGTATTGAGTTTATAGGGGTAAATAAAATAAGTAAGCAATATCATCAAATTTTATAAAAGCATGAATGCTAAATGTAAATGACTTACATAGGCTAAAGTAATCTAAAATCCGAATATCATAAATCATGAATTGTAAAGAACATAATATAATTCTTGTGAGCCATTACAGTTAGTTCTAAAATCTACATTCTTCTCTTATTCTCAAATCATATAGGATAAGTGAAATCTAAAAGATCATTTGGCATGGAAAAATATTTTATGTCAAAGAATTTCTTTCAATGCATTTCTTTACTAGTAGGGAGGTTTTTCTAACCGACATAAACCATATGAGCATTCTTGGAGTCCAAAATTCTTATCCTCTTAAGGAGGAATATTCACATTGGGAAGAGGAGTAATTTTCTTGCCAAGGAGTATAACCTATTAACGTTATCACATATCTAACAACTACGTAGAAGTGGGAACAATCCAAATCTTACATTGACACGTAGTTCTGGGGTATGAAAACGTAGTAACGTACCCATCTCGATGCTAAATACCACTCACATTAAATTTTTATGCTCATTCTGACAGAAATCAATTTTGAAAATAATCTAATGGTTTATAATAAAAACCAACCGTATATCTGTAAATCTAAATCTATAATCTGAATTTGTAAAGTGGATTTCATAACTAATCTAATACCAAAATGTCAAATATTTATCAATCATCTGAAAGGAATCTATTCATAGGGTGCTTATAGCACAATAGTTCTTGCAATACCAATCTTTAATTAGGGATTAATGACCTATGTATCAATCTCACGTTAAAACATCAAAATGTTCATGCTTGATAATGTAAATATTGAGAATTCAATTCAGAATCAGGAAATTTCTGCAATATACAACAAAATATGAACATAATCATGTAATTCAACTTTTAAATCATTTGAAATCTCATAAGCTTGTAAATAACATTAATTGGTGTAAACCCTAACTTAAATTTCATGGAAAGTCATATAAAATTCAATAAATTCATAATTAAAATAAGTTTTGGGCACAAGGATGAATGGAGTATTATTGTTCATAACCCTACATACCTCAATTGATGAACTAGAAGGTAAAACTTGAATCTCGGATCTCTATTGATGCTTTAAAGATGAATTCTTAGAGTTTTTGTACTGGGAATCCTTAATCTTGTATTTCATGGAGAATTAATGAAAGAATTACGCTTCTTGGAGAAGGAGTTTTGATGATCTAGGGTTTTCTTTTGAGAGAAAAAAAACTAAAAATAAGCATAAAGTGCTTTGGTATATGCTTAATGATGTGTTTTGGACGGATTGGGCCCTTAGAAATTGATAAAAATGACTTTATTAAACTTTAAATCTGAACTAGAAATTGACCAAAAATCCCAATTTACTGGGACACAGCGATGTACCACTATCATGGTGTCTCTCTGAAAAAGGATGAGTGGGAACTGGGCATTCACCGAGATACACCACAATTGCAATGCCCTTGGATTGCCATTCTGGCCCTTTACGCGACACACCAGAATTGCAAAATCTCACTGGTATGGGACAATTGGAAAAATTTCCTTCTCCACGATGCAAGGCTATCACGGAGAGCCACTAGAATTTAACAATTTTGGATTTCTCCTTCTCCGTGACGTGCTAAGTGTCCAGGTGGCACACTATCAACTTAAAAATGCCATAACTCCTTCACCGAGTGTCATATTTGGGCGAATCTTATATCATTGAAAAGTTTATTAAACTTCCCACATAATGGGAGGTCTTAATATAGAAAATTCAACATGAAATAATTATTCTTCACTTTGGATGCTATCCCTTAACATTTTAGGGACGGATTTTAACCAGAAAATGTATGGGGTATTACAAAACCCTCAAACCAACATTCAAACCAATAGGATATTAAACCAATTTATGCCAATATGAAAGCACAAGAACAGGGAGACATATACATTCCTTAATTACCAAGAAATTTGAAGAAGGAATCACCGTTAGAGCCCTAGATGTCTAATTTATTGAAAACCCTAACCTTTTCATTGAATGGGGAATTCGAGATAGTTTAAAAGAGTGTTTATAATTGATAAGTGTTGAAAGTAATTGCCTCAAGTTGTCCTACGTATGTGGTGTCTAAGTGGGTAAAGAGGTAAATGTCCAAAGCGCCTAAATAAGAAGACCAAATAATTGTTGCTAGTGGCTATGAGTTACTATAGACTCGTATGGACTTACTACGACTTGTCACCATGAGTCGTAGTATGGATAGTAATTGAGGGACCCCTTTTTGGTAACCCTATGACTCGTAGGGTTCTAGTCGTAACTAAGAGAGAAGCATATGGGGCATACACTGGTCACCATATGATTTGGACACCACACTCATAATTAGTCTTTACGACTTGAAACCTCTAGTCGTATTTAGGATTGTAGCATAGGAACTACTCACTGATTTGGCTCCTATGGCTAGTAAGAACACCTTACAACAAGTAAGGTAAGTCATGGGTTTGGAAGTGAGCTCAAAGCTCAGGAATTTTTCAAGGACCGAAATTTGAGTTGTTACACTATCATAAACAAGTCTAAATACTTCTTGAAAGCCCTATTTATAAGATCCATAAACACAACCAGAGCCTTAGTCAACCTAAATGACATAAAAAAACACATAGTGACCATATCAGGTTTGGAAAGAAATATTGGGAATATCAACCTCCCTAATTTTCAACAGTTAATACCTCAGACGAAGATCAATCTTAGAGAAACACCTATCACCCTGAAGATGATTAAAATGTTCATCAATCCTAAGAATAGTGTATTTGTTCTTTACTGAGACCTTATTCAGCTGATGATTATCTATACACATCTAAAGGGACCCATTATTTATTAGCATGAAAAGTACATGAGCACCCCACAGAGAAATAATAAGTGTTGAATTTATTGCTCATATGCTCTTAACATTCGTGCACACTACTGTGATTTGAAGGAATAAATGATACTACATTGTGATTAAATGCACTAATTACCATATTTTATAGGTATACAACTGATAAGATAGAAGGATGAGAATTCAGCTGAAAAGGAACAAATAGGAGAAGAAAAGTGCACAACCTAAGGACCACATACAGAATGAGGCTTATTTTCCGCGATCGCGGTCCTCAATCAAGATGGTCAGCAACCACAACCACATGGATATACCCGTTGCCATGGTTGTCGTGATTACGAAAAATCTTGCGCGATCGCAATCACGTGGGACTAGGCCCAGGGGCAGTTTCATAATTTTCAACAGCCGACCCCAAATTCCTTAAAATCGTAAAAACCTTTTCCCATTTTGAGCTTTAACGATACTAGCAATATTTTGAATTTGAAGTTGGAACCCTATATTAGAAAAGAATTGTAATTTGATTTGGTGACTTTTAATTTAGTAATTTCTTGATGAATGGATTCTTTGCACAACACTTGTGGTATATATTTTCACCTTTAATCATGAGTAGCTAAATTTCAATGTCTTGGGATTATGTTAAGCTAAGGTGCCATTAGTAGTAGGTTTTGATGCATTTATGTGTATGCTAGTTAGTTGATAACGGGTTCTACTATTGCTTGATTAAATTGGTTGGGATATGTGGGTGAAAACCCCAAATACTAAAAGTTGGTTTGTAGGTGAAAACCCCAAACTCTTGAAAGCTTGAAATATCTTTTAGAGAGGGGTTTACGTGAACTTTTGTAACCCACATCATGCTAGAAAGAGGAATATGGGAACTAAGGCAATAGTAGACAATTATTTGGTTTAGTTTGCTAATTTTCACTATCTTAGACATAAGAGTGAGTATGAAGTTAACTTTATCTTGGGTATTTTCCTAGAAATAGGGTTACCCAATTGACATAGTAAGTGAATATAATTAACACACTTGTTACGTATCTAAAAGGTTCAATAAGTAAAATTCATGTGGTTTTGTTGACAAACTTACCTCAACAATCCTTGACCTAGCCTACCCTACTGTTAAATCACTAGCATGTGCACCAAATCTTCATATACCCATAGCTCATTTGCCCTTAGGTAGACATAATTCCAAGATTATCTCCATACAGAAGATCAATTACAATTGCAGCATAGTTTATGGAATTGAGTGATTAGTGACAAACATTCTCCCAAAAAAAAACCCAATTTAAATCATGTTTTTTCACTTTATTTGCGCTTCGGGTATTTTCTTAGTAAGTGTTAAGACCCATACGACTAGTATTCTAATTTCACTCCTTATGGATTTGACCTCAATGAAAGTTAGGATATTAAAAACAACCATCCTCTACCACTTTACAGGGTAAAGGTGAGCGTTTTTAAGAAACACTAGGACGAATGAACCCTTTATTAAGAAGATCTTTTAACTAGTCCATTAGCTCAATGAGTTCAGTCTAAGCCATCCTATAAGGAGGAATAGAGATAGGACGAGTATCAGGTAGAAGATCAATTTAAAAATCTATTTTCCTATCGGGAGGAATTTTGGGATGATCATCAGGAAACATTTCAAGAAATTCACTAACAACAACGACAAATTGCAATGAAGACCTTTAGAATAAGAATCCTTAACCCAAACTATATGATACAAACAACCTTTTGAAATAAATTTCAGAGCTCTATGATAGGAAATAAAGATTCTTCTTCCTTTGGTCACTAAAGAACTCCTTCCCATTCTCATATCGGCTCATTAGGAAAGTGAAAACTGACCTTTCTGGTCTTACAATCTAGAGAAGCATAACATGAATGAAGCCAATCCATCTACAAGAAAACATCAAAATCCACAACATAAAGCTCTATCAACATATCAATGTCTCCACCATACATTTTTCTAGCAACTATAAAATTACCCACCAGGGTAGACACAGAAAAGGGATCGAAAATACTTTTAGGACCTAACCCAAAATGCATAGCCACATAAGGTGTCACATAAGAAAGGGTAGATCCCAGATCAAGAAAACAATAAACATTATTAGGAAAAATCTATAACATACTCTTAAGACTAAACTAGGGCCTAGTCGTGATAGGTATCTCATGTCTACCAAGGATTTGAGACCACCCCGTTTGCTTATTCAACCAAAATATAATATAATATAAAAACAAAAATTCAAACGTAAAACAATATACAGAAGTATGACTCAAAGAAGTCTAAGAATTCAACAACAAATTCCATATCTACGGTAATCCACAAAGCCTTTAGACAGAATAAAAAAAAATCTAAGTAGGGATATGCCCTCGATAATGATAGCTAATACTAGACCAAGGAAAAGAAAATGACATAAGGAAACCAAATCTTGTATAAGGTCTTTCAAAATATAGAAGCTCACCACTCTAAGTGGAATCATGAACTTATCCCATAATAACCTAGTCACTACGCAGGAAAAGTAGAAATATTTCCAGTGCCTGCATTGTATGGGGATACGACGTTTGTAGATGGTTCGCGGTTGGAGCACTAGCATATAATTCAGGGATACGGGATAAAATAAATCTGCACGTAAACTATAAAAACCAATGCACAACATCATATATAATACATACGCACACATATATAGGAATGTCAACAGGGCTTATCATGAACTTTAAAAGATTAACCTAGACTGTGAAGCATGATCATCCTAAATCTGCACCCATGGGCATTATGGGTTCAGCTCTCTATTGTGAAAGGGCCCTAGTGCTTGTTAGTCATATGAATTGGATAAAACCCATGGAAAAGCTATCGCCATCAAGGCAACTAGCCATAAAAAATATATATCATGTGTGACTCTAGTTCTTGGCCATCAAGATCAAACCTCACATCGGCTAATGTGAGTTTCCAATATCTGTCCCCTCGAGATATCCACCTTCACGGCCTAGCTACAAATTCCCTTTCAAGACTATATTAAAATATTTAAAACATAACCCAACTATTGTATGAAAGAGTTAACAATTAAGGCATCATTACGTGGTATAATCTTACCGACTATAGCTTACCATCAATATCATTATCCAACTCTTTGGGGACTCCTTCTTACCCCAAACTCCATTATAAAAATAGTATGGGGGATGTCATCATACCTCCTAAGGTTTTCAAAACCTTCCTTAACCATTTTTTCCATTTATGCAATGCATTAGTTTCAAAGAGAATGGCCAAATCAATGATACTTCATATTCAAAACCGATTATGCAAGTGGCTCGAGGTTATTATCAACTTCCATACCAAAACAAATTATTTGGGAAATCTGTTATACGACTAAATTCATTCACCATTCGAATGTACTCCAATGAGTGTACATACAAACAATTCATACATAATAAATAAATTGAAAACATCAAAAATATTCAAACAATTTATATCAAAAACCCTAAACCCATTGTTCAAAATACAACATCAAATCTATGAATAATAAACAAATTTTCATGCCATTAATAAAATACAAGTATAGGTAAAGAGGTGAAAGACAAACATATGATGAGACTCTTATGTTTTCTTGGGGTTTTGAGTTTTAGAGTGACATAAAAGTTGTTGTGTCGTGAAAACTGATTGGAATAAAATCCGATAGTGTTTAGAGGTCATTCATCGGTAAAAAGACCTAATACCCCTTATCCCAAGTAAACAAAACTATAAACTACTTGAATTTAAACCATCAGTATGGAACATAACTTATTGTAGATATTATCCTCCGTGACACGCTAAAATTGCAGACCCTTACTAATTCATCACAAAAATGTTCATAACATTTAGTTTGGGTATCGAAATAAGGTAAAATTTGAAGTATTGGAAAGAGGACAAAGTTATATATATTTAGTGGATCTTAAATATAGATATCTATACACTTGCAAAGTCGACCCTTTTAGAATCAAAGACAAAAATTTTATTGATAACAAAAGTTCGTAACTCCACTCACTCTAAGTGTTTTCTATGAACATTCTTACCCTTAAAAGCACTTTAAACACTAGGCAAATGATAATGACACTTATAAATATATATAGAAATAATTGTTTTCGAAGTTAGACAAGTAGGAATAATAGTTCAAATTCTAGCTCAAAAATACAAGGTATTACATAATCTCCCCCTTGGAATCATTCATCCTCGAAAGATGAATATGAATATTTTTGAAGTGTTAGAAGTATGTAACAAGCTATGTAACTTCACATTAAGAATTATCCCTTAATAAAAAACATATAAGGTTCAAATAAAAAGGGCTTCATGAAATGACTAAGTAAATTATGTAAGCACGAATCATGAGAAAATAAGACTAGGGTTGTACAAGGGATAAGAAACCTAAAGCATCTCTCCACAAGGGAGAAAATCAAAACTAGATGATATATTAATCCTCGACGTGCCATGATTTCTATCATAGAGTCAAACCTCCTACCACGTCATGTATCATAGAGTGTATCCTCCGTGGTATGTTGATATAGCAAAAGCTTACTGCCTCCATATTCAAAAATTGCCCTGAACCTCTTTTGTAATTTCCCAAACTCCCCCCAATGGTCCTACTAGCATACCCAAACACCATTTAAGACAAAAAATGATTTTTCAAATATAGAAGGGTCAAAAATAAATTTTTGAGGGTATTATACAAAAATCTCTTAAACATCTCAATACCTCTCGACTAAGAATTCAGCTATAAAAACAACACTTCACTATTTCAATCTTACAATTTCCCCACAAAACATATCACTACCAGAGCATGAGTCTGTCTATACATTCCTTTGATATCAACGCCTACTCCAAAGTTAAAAAGTTCTAACTTAAGCTGTATGGCTCTTTACCTTACATCCATCCCAGAATACTACTCCATCCTATCACTGTAGTGAAATAACATCATTTCTTATTAAGAGTACTAGCAACATAAAAAAAAGGCTTGGGTATCTAGTAATTACAACATTCAAGCCTATCTTTAATATACCCATTTTATGGATCTCCCCACTAAAAACCCAATAATCTTAATCACTTTTAAAAGGATTTCACCACACATTCCCCTTATAACTATTCCATAAAACAAGCATTTCATCTCATTCTTCCCGCTTCATCTATAACATTAGTTTGAGTAGATGCACCAAAATTTTGTAGTAAAGATCAACCATTGTATAATCTAGAACAATAGTTTTCTTCCATAACAACTACCATCCTTACACAAAGAGAGTAACTGAGGCAATAGATTATGAGCTTCAGATATAAGAGTGATAGTATTTAATTGCACCTTATATATTTTGCACTACTCAAGGTAAGATATGTGACATAAGATCTGATCCAATAAGTGCAAAAAGCTTCACACATCAAAACACCTAGATCATAATTAAAGGGTTGAAACATGGTCATGGGTTGTATAGAGAACTAAAAACTTAGGCATAGAAATATTTGAATATAGGGTATATTGGTTGAATGTCCTCTTTAACTGAAATAGGTGGAATTTGCTAGAGTAAGAATAGATTTATCATGAATCGCCCCTAAAACTCACCACCATGAGAAAAATCACGATTTATATCATCTCCTCCTTAGATCAAAGGACATTATCCCTATCTTGAAAGTATATCCCCTCATTAAATCTATACAAACCACTCTCCACATAATTGGAAGGGGGGCTAATCACTATGCACAAGAACACAAATTCCCCTTGACAACTTTAAAATAAAAATAATAAATTTTCTAAGATGTCCCATTCTGGGATACTAATCATAACTTCCTCCAACCTCCATGGTCATTGCCTTATAACTATTATTTTTCAACTCCATAGAATACTAAAAGTACACCCCTAATACCATAACCTCATAACTTAACAAAACTTTTAAAACCAAATCTAGGGTTCACATAGTCTATCTATTTTTCCCTCAATTCAACTCTACATATCACCATATGACAACTCCTTATACTAATCCATACTAAGAAATTTAAGAACATAAGCTAGGCATATATGGAACTCAAAAACCAAGACTGGACAAACTTTATTCTTATAACCTATGGCTCTTACTCCTCTATTGATTTAGCCATCATTTCTACTTTAACACTAGAACTCATGCATATACCTAAATTACACCCTCTAATATTTCATAGGTCATCAACCTAATCTCTTTTACATATTACATCAAACCTACTAATTCACTCCTACAAATCCTGCATCACTATCCTCGAGCTAAAATTCTCAGCACCACTATTAACATATAAAGTTCAAACTTAGTTTCTAACAACAATCATGTACCACCAACGAAATATCTTCCACAATATACTAATCCACCAAATAGATAAATTCAACTTAATTCCTTATGTAACTTAACTACGCCCCACAAGTACATTCTTTCTCAACATATTACAACTATACCTAAATATTCCTTATAGGTCTTCTCACATACCAAACTAACTTCCAACTACTAGATAAAAATCAAGGGACCCTTAGTATATTAAAACCACCTAATAAGGGTATTCAATCATAAAATTATTACCAAACCCCTTATGGTCTATGGAACATTAACCTCCTCACAATAGATCCGCTTACCCAATAATACATACCAACTATCTTCATGAATCTATAAACACTGCCGAGTTACCTCTTTCTATGATTTTCCCAAGTAATTTTAAATACATAAATTATTAGCTGACCAATCTTTTCATTCATAACCTATGAATTATTTCACTACTACCTATCCTATCCTCATGAGCTAATTTCTTCTTTCAACTAAAGATGCAAATACTGGCTACCATGAGTTTGCTAATTTATTGTGCAACTTAACCAACACCATAAAAGCATACTTCCCCCAACACTAAGATAAAGGTCATGCCAACATAACTATCTATTTTTACTAAAAAGACACACTAACTCTAACTACTAAATATTAAATTCACTAACGTTAGGATCACCTTACTACTCATAGGGCATAACACCCTTATTTATACTAGCTCTTAGGATCAAAATACCACCAAAATATTCAGTTATGTATCCTTACCTTAAGCGAGAAATCTACAATAATGATTTTGACAACGACAATTTACATATCTTACCTTAGGCTAAAAAGCATAATTCGTGATGTTAGAGGTACACACTTGAATCAACATACCTTAACACACTAATGGAGTCCTTTCATGTCATTGTTCCATTCTTTTTATAGCATTTGATGACTCATTCAAAAACTACCACACTGTTGGGAAGCTAAGCATTTGCCCTTGTATCGTCTCATTAATGGGACATAGCGCATAAATTATAACAAGGAAAAAATTTGGATAATTTTCATATGGACTACATAATTGCATTATCTAGAGTATGAAAGAATATGAAACATTTCCCAAATGCCTTACTTCCTCATGATGATAAGTGTGGTGCAAAATACACTTATGAGTAAGACTCTACTAGAAATGACTTCCTGGACCCAACGACCCTGATCCTAGATATGATACAAACTTTATTATGACTCAAATTAGGGATAGGCCGTGATGGGTATCTTATGTAAGCCGAGGAACGGAGACCACCCCCTTAGCCTAGTCAACCAGAACATAATATAATATAACAGAGAAAATTTCAAATGTAAAACATGATCGATAATTATGACTTAAAAGAAGTTTATAAATTTAACAATCAATCTTAAGTCCAAAGTAATCTGCAAAGTCTCTAGACATTACCAAAATCAATCTAAGTCGGGACATTCCCCCACAATATAAAAAACTAGACCAATAATGTAACATCCTACATTTCGGGCTAGAATACAAAACAATGATTTCGACGCATTGATAATCCTGAAGCCATAAATCCTATGCGAATATGGCATGTTAATTATTTGTGTAGTATGTGAATCCATTCAAGCTTGAATTTAGACCATAGAGGTACTTCAACTCAAGGACGAGCTGAAAATATTTCGATCAATTAAGTTTTAGTTGATGTTGTAATTTTTGTCAGCTTCCATCGACCATAAATCTCTGTATATGTCAAATTAAAGAGCCTAATATGTGTCAAATTATACGTCTTCAAGTTAGCTTTCGAATGATACCAATATTTCTAAAATCTGACACCCGAGCAAGAAGTTATGGCCTTTTAAAGTAGTAGGCGGCTCCTATGTAAACATAGGCGATAGCATAGGTAGCACCTATGTATAGGTTTTAGGTGACTTAAACACTCCATTTTTGGGGGAAAATGGTCCTTTTGAACCCTTACTTATCCCTAAACACAAAATTCAGTTCCCAAAGACCCCAAAATACACCTTCATTCATCAAAATTGTTCAAGAAATCTCTCTAGAGTTTCAAAATAAAATTCAAGATTCAACCATGGGTTTTAGAAACCAATTACTTAGTTGGAATCCCCAGAACATAGGCATCAAGAAGCACCTATCATATTCGCATATAGAGGTACGTAGGGTTATCTCAAAAATCTCATGGGCATTAAAAATTCATGTTTTCAAATGGGGGTTTTGAAATTATGTATATGATTATGTTTTAAACATTTTATGATATTGATTTGGCCCTTAGGCCTACTTCCAAAGTGATTTTCTATATGATATATGTATATGCATGTATTTCAAAAAGATGTTAACTTGAGAGCATAAATGATATAAAATTTTCACTTTTTATGTGAATTTGTTTTAAATGTTCATATGATGTAAATTGTTTGAAAATATCTTGAAGAGCATGATATGAAATGTTTTGAGAATTGATATGATTTTGACTTGAAAATGAGAAGGTAATTCATGTTGAATACAATGGTTGAATGAGAAGAATGATGTGATATTGATGGCTTGCAAGTCAGGTATGACGATACCCTACAAAATACGATATGTGATTAAATCAGATAAAATTTAAATACATTGATTTTACATGAGATATGTGGATGCCCGAATAAGGCATTTGAGTGTAAGGGCTCATTGCTAGAAACCATGTTTGCCGACACAGGAATTTGGTACCAGGCTAAGTGATCATGAGTACTTGACTTTATGTCATTCCCAAATTAGGATTATAGGTAGGAGCCTGAGATAAGTGATATTTGGCACTACCATTGGGTTGAGACATCATGCTGTGTGATCTGGTGTGTCTTCCCCTCATGTATACTTTAATCTCAGCGGCAATCGGGGTTTGATAGTTGGTGTAAATTATATAGGGTATTCCACCTAGCTCAGTTGCATTTTATTGTTATTGAAAACAATTACATTATTCCCATGTGTTTTCAAATGATTTGATATGAAACTGCTTTATAATGGCTCTCACCTATATTGTATAATAATATTATACTTATTTTTTGATTTCTCTGCATACCAGTACTTTTGTATTGACCCCCTTCCCTCCAAGGTTTGAAGGCACTGTCTAGGGGTCCAGATAACCAGTAAATTTCTTCCAACAAATCATAAAATCAAGTGGTGAGCCTTCTATATTTTAGAAGGCCTGACGTCTACTATTTTATTTATCATTTATTAGTTTTGGGTCTGCTGGGGTCTTTGTCCCAGTTTCAGATAGACTTTTTTTCAGTCATGTAGTAGAGATTTCGCAGACGATTTTAGAGATCTTGATTTAGATTGTGGGATACTATTCCCCATTTTTGTTTTAAATTGATTCTTGACCATTTTTCTATTATATTATGTATCTTCTGCATTTTTGTCATGAATTATGTCTATGATTATCAGATAGATAAGGGTGTTTTGGGCCTTTATGGTTTGGAATGCTCATCACGGCTAGGGCCCCAGTTTGGGTCCTGATAAACTTAGTATCAGAGCACGGTTCATGGTCCCAGGGTGTCTGCAAGATTGCGTCGAGTAGAGTCTTGTTTATGGGTGTGTAGCGTGTCACACTTATAAGTTGGAGGCTACTAGGTGTTTAGGAATGTCTCTTCCTTCATGTTCTAGTTCGTACTATAGAGTCAGAATGTTCCTCTTTCATGCTCTAATTCATCCTATGGTGTCGCCCGTATGAAAGTAAAGTTATCCCAAATTCTTTTCTTACTCTGATGTTCTCAGAAAAGTCCCATTATTAGTCTAATTCAAGTGCACGAAGTTTAGAATATACATGATCTGGTCCTTTCCGATTGAGTCCTATAAGATTTTCAAAATTGTTTAAAGACTCAATAGGAGTCTGTTAGTGCATTAATATGTGTTGATTCTAATGTAAATATTGATTTTGATGGAATCGTGCATTCCAGCTTAAGGTATTAAGTGTATCTTGTCCCTCTTAAAATTTTATTACAGATGTGGACAATGTATAGCAGAATGTTGGAACTATATTTCTACCCAAATAGTAACATAAGTTAAAGTGTTGTTGTCATGACCTATTGGTAGTGATATTGGACCAAGAAGTTGGTCATGTAAAGTCACAAAGTTAAAAGTTAGAGTGAGGGTGATTTTGTGTAAATGAATATTTCAGTTAAATAACCGATATTTGAGGATTATTTACCCCTTTATAGTGATAAACCAATGTGGTATCTAGCAGCGTGTGTGGATGGTATGGTAGTCCATGGAGGAAGTGTTTTACTCAAATTTTTATTTATACAGAATAATATGTATATTCTTAGACCATTAAATATTATGTGTCAATTTTCTATCCCTTGTAATATGTAATCTTGTTATCATGGTGTTTTTCAAAAAAAATACAAATTTTAAGACCAGTGAAGCCGTGTGGCGCTCTTTTGACTCACTAGCATAGTTGCCTTGTCATCCATCTCATTTTCTTGTTCAAAATACAAAACCAAAGTCTAGTGAAGCCGTGTGAGGCCTGTTTTGATTCACTAGTAACTTGTTTTCTAACTTGTTGTACTTTTGTTGGTTTAATATATGTATGGCTAAATCTGTTTCCATGAGATTGAGTTGGTAAAGAGGTAAATCATCCTTGTGAGTTAGTTTAGTATAAGTTAGAGAAGGAGTTGTTAGTCAGGGTGAGTTGTTGGTTGCTTGAATGTGAAAATGGCTATATTAGCGAGTAAGTTATGATTATAGACTCACGGTTGTTTGAGAAATTTGAAGGCAGTCTAAATGTATTATTGAGTGAGTAAGTATGAGGTGAGAAATCCGTATAAATAGAAAAGATTGTATGGGGTTATAATATCAGATTAAGGTTGATCATGTCTATTATGTGACCTTACCCCTTGACCTTCTTTTGTTGGTAGTTGTAAACTAGTACTACTTATGGGAAGGTATGTAGCAGATTTTGAATTATTTGGGATAGAATGTTCCAATTTGATGGATTAGTATATTATGTTGCCTTCTTCATTGGTGGTAGATGATTGATGCTGGACCATTGGAATGAATCTAATATAGGATATGGATGTAAGAAAAGTGGAATGAGATTAATGATGTATGTTTGTGGGAATAAATATTAGTAGGCTTGATGTGTTGAAATAGTACGTGCTAATGAGTTATGATAAGGAAGACCGTAAGGTCAAGGTCGATTATTGTTGTTATGAAGTTTTAGGGTACTAGTATTTCTTGATGTTTATTTCATGGTTTCCAAGTAAGAATCATGCGTATGGTTGGGTTATAAAATCATGTTTAGCACTAGACATTAAGTTTGAACAGTTGAAGTTCATAAAGGTGGATGTGATGATTTCTTGATCAATGATGTTAGTTATATGAAAGTGATCTAATAGGCTTGAACGGTGTATGAAATGGCTTAAGTTTAAATTGATTCATAAAGAAGTATAATATTGTAGGTATGGTGTAGAAGTATGCCAAGGTGATATGAGGTTGCGGCATATTTTTCTAAGACTCTTACATAATTTGTATGGCTAGTGGTACCATTGAATAGTTAAGTGGAGAAAGACTAATGAGATGGTATATGGTGATCTAAATAGCCATGTTAAGTGTTAGAATCTAAGTTTGAGTTTTGAAGGTTTAACCGATAGAAATAAGTGTCCAAGAATTATACTATGACTATTAGTGGCTATGGAAAGATAAAGTGTATCCCAGAAGGTAGTCATTTGGGTTAAGTCTATGATATGTATGCATTGTCATTTTGTTTCTTTCACACCCTAGAGTGCAGTAAGTGTAGTTCAGTAAGAATATGGTAAGGGATCTCCCAAACTCTGGATGATGACTTGAAGCTAAGGGGGAATAATAGAACGAATGATCAAGTAAGGCTCTCAGATTCTAGTAGTGATGCAGTATGATTTAGAACATTAGAAAGTGAGGTTGAATCTTAATCCATTCCTTCCTCAGTATTTTTTTTTGTTATTCAGATGCTTACTCATGCCTTCTGATCCTATTCTGTGATAGTAGTTCATAATTCCTTTATATGATAAAGAGTTAAGTACTCTTCCAGTTCCAAGATAATAAGTTCTAGTTCATTCAAGTAGTCGGAATCACATTCCTTATGTTATGAACTCTAGTTGAGGTCATGCAATTCATGAAACATGTACTCACTCTTTATAGTGTGCTCAGTCCCGTATAAAAATCTTTTCATGTTTCAGGGTCTTATATTTTAACCTTTTTGTGACCCGCCCTATGCAATGATAGTGGTAATAATGTAAATGTTCTTGTTGATGATATCATAGTATGCTTGTTTAGATATGGCCAAAAGTATGAAGTAAGATTTAGGGCCAAGTCTTTGATACATGTGATAGTTAGTGGAAAAGTTTGTGTGTGTATGTTTTTAGGATAGCGCATGGTAGTTATATTGATAATAGTTTAGAAACTATGTGAAGTATGTATTTATAGGTATTTTCCTTGAAGTTAACATGTGGTTATAAATTAGGCTTGAATGACGTTTTGGGATTGTAGTGGAGGTCGCCATATGCATTAGCGACTTCATATTAAGAGTTCAGAGTAGTCATTGAAGTTGTAAGGCATGTTATGCTTAGGATGTGATTTTTAAAAGAGGTATAGAAGGTGGCATCATATAGTTTAGAATAATAGTGTGGTGTAGCATGTTGTACTTTTGTCATTTAGAGTTAGGCTTGATCGCGATGTAAGGATTAAGCTATTTTAGACATTAGTAGAAAAAAAATTGTCAATGCTCATATGAGAATTTTAAGCTGAATTGAATGAATATAATATTTGTAGGGAATAATATAGTTAAGGTATCTTCGATAAGTGTGCTAATCTTGAAAGTAAGAAGTTGTATTGCCAAAGGTTTGGTTATTCTATCCTAATTTAGGAGTTATATGCCTATATTCTAGACTGCAGAGTAGTGTCAATGTTTTTAATTCCTCAGTTGAGTATCTTGTGTAATCCATACCCAAGATTCGTGGCTCCCTATTATTGCTAGAACTTTCTTAGAGAGAGTGTTGAAGAGGTTACCCCAGTTAAGTATGAGGGTGTAGCATAATTCAGTCTGTATGGCCAATAAATCAGTTTAGTAGTCAGATTCGCATGACTTGTTTTCTCATCTTTGCACTTATTCATGCTACTCGAAATCTCAGACATGCTACTATTCTAAGATAGAGTATACCAGTAGTTACGAATATAGCCCAGTTCATGTATCATGCATTAAATTCAGATTTCAGATGTTCAGTTATGATTTAATTCATCGGTGCCCTACGCATCGCCACAGTTTTCCGAGTATCTTAGTGAATTGAGCATTCATAGAGGGACATAGGGTCCCACGGGGGAGATACTCTATTCAGCTGTATGTATAGATTTTTATTTCAAGTTTCGCACTAGTTATCATTGCGTATTCAGTCATACGTTAATTTAGTCAGATATGCATGCATTAGAAATGCCTGTTCAATAGAAACGTTCATCTTATCAGTGTATTCAGTTCTGCGTTTATGAGAAAAACTCAGTAACAAATCCCTGCATCAGATATGCACGTCCGATATAAGAATTTAGAACATCAGTAGTTCCAGTCTTATAGTCATGTTTTCGGTTAGTGCATTCTTTCTTAGAGAAACATTTCATGTCCACGTTATTCTAAACCTCTAAGCTTTAATATGTTTCTACCCATTATTCGAGGATGAATTATCCCAAAGGGGAGATAATGTAACACCCCGCATTTCAGGCTAGAATAAAAGCCATGATTTCGATGTGTTGATAATCCCGAATCCATAAATCCTATGCAAATATGGCATGTTAATTATTTGCATAGTATGTGAATCCATTCAAGCTTGAATTTAGACCATATAGGTCCTTCAACTCAAGGACGATTTTGAACTATTTCGATCAATTAAGTTTTAGTGGACGTTGTAATTTGTGTAAGATTTCATTGACCATAACTCTCTGTATATGTCGAATTAGAGATCCTACTATGTGTCAAATAATAGGTCTTCAAGTTAGCTTTCCAACGATACAAATTTTGCCAAAATCCGACACCCGAGCAAGAAGTTACGGCCTTTCAAAGTAGTAGGCGGCGCCTATGTGTAAACATAGGCGATAGCATTGGCGATAGCATAGGCAACGCCTATGTAAAGGTTTCAGGTGACTTAAACACTCCGTTTTTGGTGAAAAATGGTCCTTTTCCACCCTTACTTAGCCCTAAACACGAAATTCAGTTCCCATAGACCCCAAAATACACCTTCATTCATCAAAATTGTTCAAGAACACTCTCTAAGGTTTCAAATTAAAAATCCAAGTAACTTAAGATTCAATTGTAGTTTTTATAAACCAATTACATATTTGGAATCCCCAGAACGTAGGCATCAAGAAGCACCTATCATATTCGCATATAAAGGTACGTGGGGTTATCTCAAAAATCTCATGGGCTTTAAAAATTCATTTTTTCAAATGGGGGTTTTGAAATTACGAATATGATTATGTTTTAAACATTTTATGATATTGATTTGGCCCTTAGGCCTACTCCCAAAGTGATTTGCTATATGATATATGTATATGCATGTATTCAGAAAAGATGTTAACTTGAGAGCATGAATGATATGAAATTTTCTCTCTTGATGTGAATTTGTTTTAAATGTTCATATAATGTAAATTGCTTTAAAACATCTTGAAGAGCATGACATGAAATGTTTTGAGAATTGATATGATTTTGACTTGAAAATGAAAAGGTTATTCATGTTGAATACAATGGTTGAATGAGAAGAATGATGTGATATTGATGGCTTGCAAGTCGGGTATGACGATACCCTACAGAATATGATATGTGATTGAATCAGATAAAATTTGAATGCATTGATTTTACATGAGATAGGTGGATGCCTGAAGAAGGTGTTTGAGTGTAAGGGCTCATCGCTAGAAACCATGTTTGTCGACACGGGAATTTGGTATCAGGCTAAGTGATCATGAGTACTTGACTTTTTGTCATTCAAAAATTGATATTATAGGTAGGAGCCCGAGATAAGTGATATTGGGCACTACTATTCGGTTGAGACACCATGCTGTATGATCTGGTGTGTCTTCCCCTCACGTATACTTTAATCTCGGCGGCAATCGGGGTTTGACAGTTGGTATAAATTATATAGGGTATTCCACCTAGCTCAGCTGCATTTCATTGTTATTGAAAACAATTACATTATGCCCATGTGTTTTCAAATGATTTGATATGAAACTTCTTTATAATAGCTCTCACCTATATTGTGTAAAAATATTATAGTTCTATTTTGATTTCTCTGTGTACCAGTACTTTTGTATTGAACCCCTTCCCTCCCAGGTTCGGAGGCACAGTCTAGAGGTCCAGATAACAAGTAAATTTCTTCCGGCAGATCGAAGAATCAAGTGGTGAGCCTTCTATATTTTGGAAGGCCTAATGTATGCTATTTCATTTATCATTTATTAGTTTTGGGTCTGCTGGGGACCTTGTCCCAGTTTTCAGATAGACATTGTTTCAGTCATGTAGTGGAGATTTCGCAGACGGTTCTAGAGATGTTGATTTACATTATGGGACACTATTACCCATTTTGGCTTACATATGATTCTTGACCATGTTTTCATTATATTGTGTATCTTTCGCATTTCTTTTGTCATGAATTATGTGCATGATTATAAGACAGATAGGGGTGTTTCGGGCCTTTATGGTTCGGAATGCTCATCACGGCCAGGGCCTCGGTTCGGGTCGTGACAAAGAAAAATTATATGATATAGGGAAACCAAATCATGAATAAGGTCTTTCGAGATATGAAAGCTTACCATTTCAAGCTAACTGATGAACTTATCCCACGATCACCTACTTACTACGTAGGGAAAGTAGAAATTTTGTCGGTGCCTACATCATGTCTAGATATAGCATTCAAACATTAGTAGTGATCAGAGCGCTAGCATATAACTTAGTATAAAGGATAAAATATTCCATGAACCATAATACAAAAACCATTAAAACCTATGCACAACATCATATGAAATACATATATATATTTATCATATGCCAAGAATTCGAACAGGGCATAACATGAACTTTAAAACCTTAACTTGGACTATGTAGTTTGATTGTCCTAAACTAACACCCACGGGTTATATAGGTTCATCTCCCCCTTCTAAAAGGTTCCCAGTGCCTATTAGTAGTACGAACAGGAGAAAACATGAAGGAAAGCTAGATACATTAAGGCAAGTTGTTGTCCCTACATTAGCAAATGCGAATTTCTGGTATCAGTCCCCCCCAGGACATATACCTTAATGTCTTACATACTCATTCCTCTTTAAGAACATATTAAAATATTTAACACATGACGAAAACATTACATTAAGGAGTTAACCATTAAGGCATCATTAAGTTGTATCATCACACCGATTATAGCTTGCAAGCAAACTCATTAGTCAACCATTTTGGAATTGCTTTCTACCCCTGAATCCATTACAAAAATCACTTGGGGAACCCATTACAGCCCACAAGCTTTTCAAAACAATCCATAACATTTTTTTCCTTTATGCAATACGTTAGTTTCAAGGAGAATAGACAAACCAAATAATAAGTCTTATTTCAAAACAAAGTATGCAAGTGGGTCGAGGCTATTATCAACTTCCATAACAAAACCAATTATATGGGAAATTCATACCCCTAAATTCATTTACCATTCCCATGATTCTTGCATCATAAATCAGTACAAATTATGGAAAAACATTAAAACAATTTATATCCAAAAACCTCAACCAATAATTAAAAACCCAGCATCAAAATCATAAATAATAAACAAAATTTTAAGCATTTAAAAATATAAAAGTATCGGGAAAGAGGTACATGGCTTAGACATAAAAGTATTTATGAGCAGTTGGGAACATAGAACCTGAAATAGGAATGTACGATGTAACATTGATTTTTTCATGGGTTTTTAGTATGAAAGTTAAATAATAGTTGTTGTGTAGTGAAAACTTATGGAAATAGGGTCATATAGTATTTAAAGGTCATTCATAGGTGAAAAGAACCCAATATCCATCATCCAAAGTAAAAAAATCATAAAAAATAGCTTGAATTTAAAGCATCATCGTGGCACGAATCTTATCGTGGAGATTATCCTTTGTGAAATGCTGAAGTCATGGACCCTCACTACTCCTCAGAAAAATGCTCTTACCTTTTTTCTTGGGTTTCTGATTAAGAAAAAATTTGATATGCTGCAAAGAGGAAACCATTATCTATTATTTGGTGGGTCTTAATCTCCAAAATTCCATATATTATAGAAGTTATCCATGTTGAAAGTTTAAGCTTGTAGTATTGAATAGAAAAATTTTGTTGATAATGAATGTTCTTAACACCTCTTCACGCTAAGTAAATTTTATGAACATTGTTCCACTCAAAAAAACTTTACACACTACGTAAATGATCATGACACCTACATTTAGATAGAAATAATTGGACTCGAGTTTATAAATGTAGTAATAACGGTTTGAATTCTAGCTAAAAATGCAGGGTGTTACACAAAATGTAACAACATCTGGGGATTCCTCAGATTCCAAGCGAGTAGTTAGTGCATAGAGGTAATATCGGACAGTAGTGGTACTAGAAGTAGAACTATTTGTCACAAAAGCATAATATATGGCATCAAGAACTTTATTAGACCTATGGAAACCTTGGTTGAAGGACAATCTCACTGCATATGACAAAGTTGACCATAATTGTAACACCAATTCCTCCCCTACATGCAATAACCATAATGAAGCTGCCCACAAAAATGTCAAAGTGTATAATGTAGGGCTTACTCTGCTCCACCATCTTGAGACTGGGTACCGTGTTCCTTAGAACCACTACTAGCCTAAAAATTAAGATCACCTAAAGTCGTAGGATAGAAGCACTGGTAGAAAAATATGAACTTCCCTAATAATTCTTCTTGGTCCACTGTCTACCATCTCTCCCACTATTCTGCTGACCCCTAACTTGCTATGAATACCTAAACTTCTTGTTTTGCTTCTCTCCCATCTCTGCATATTTCTTTTTTACATCCTCAACCTGCTACACATAATCAACAAGTATGGAAATATCTATATCGCTGTTCAAGATTATAGCCTTACACTCTAATCCAAATTTATAGGACATCCATGAAGGAAAATTCCTCATCTTGGATCTCATGGTATACACCACCTCTGGAGCATAATAAAAGAGCTGCTAAAATTTCAAGGCGTACTCATTCACACTCATTATAACCCTAATTTATCCCACCTTATATTTTTCCTATGAAATAAGCCGAAGTAAGACCTTAGTGATCTCCAAAGAAGAAAATACAATATGGTGAAGTAGAGCACATATTCAAGCCTATGGTATGGTATTCACGTTTATGATTGTCTTTGAGAGTGAGAGCAAATTGTGGTAGTTCCATGTATAAATTTTGATTATATCTTGAGAGAAAGAACCTTCTTGTTGTGTGGGCTATTGAATAAACTACTTATGACAGTAGATAGCATTTATTGAGTTCTATGAGAATGCTTTTGGTTTAGTACCAATTAGACAACAATTAAAGCTTGAGGTTTGTGAATTGAATATTTGATAGGTCACACTTATGCCAATGTTTTAGAAATCATGAGGGAAAAGTAGTTATTACAAAAGAACCATAAGTCTAATATCTCAAGTACTATCATTTGTGTATAATTTTAATTTTATTGTGTGTGCATTAATTTACTCAATGATAAGTAAAGGTTAAAGTTGGAGGTGTTGAATTGTCAGTAATTTGTGTCTTATTCATCCAAAAGATGTTGAGAAATCAATTCCTGAATGGCAATTTGAGTTAGTTATGATGTGAGTTTTATGTGTTTTCAAGACTAAATCAAGAAATAGTTGATAAAGCATAAGAAAGCAAGGAGATGGAAAATTAGAGCTAAAAATACTAAAAAGGATTGCCCACGGAGCTCAATGTATCACCTAATTATAGGCTTAATAGCCATAGTCAACAGATTTTAAAAGTTTAAAAGAAAGAAATGCGGCGATAAGAAGAAGTTCATCATACTATCTAATAGTTTTGCGAAACAACATTCTATAATTAAATTCACCATATGCCAACTATTGAAGCTCAAGTTCAACACTAATTTTGTAAGACCCCGTATTATTCTAAGCTCGATTCAGCTCTTAGTTGCATTCTTCAGGGTCATAAAGATTAAGAATTTCATGAAGTATTGAGGACTTAGTCATTTTTAAGACCCCTAAACTTTACTGATATTTAATCTGGCTTCTTAACCCCAAAATGTTGATTTTCTAGTTGATTCATGATTAGGGATACCAAAAGTTTTTCTTGGGAGAGTTTCGGGTATAGGTTTCAAATTTATGGGTTGGTTTAAGATTAAAGATATTAAATGAGTTGAATTGGATATCGGGTTGGGTCATGAACCCAAGTTTACTTTGGTTTAAATGTGTTGGGTTGAAATGGGTAAAAATTGGGGTAGGTCTTGACTTTCCCAATTTAACCTGCTTAGTCTAAAAAATAATGACAAAATATTATTTACCACTTGTAAATAAAAAAAATTTTAATGGCTTTGAAAAGTTTGGAGGATGGGTATGGAATGGGGGTAGGAAAAAATAATTTTTTTAAATTTATTTTGTAGCAAGGGGTGTGGGGTAAGAGGTCGGGGGGTAACAGGGGTGGTTGAGGTAAAAAAGAAAAATTTTAAAAGAAATTTAATTTGTTGATAAAAATAAATATTTTTTTAAAAAAAATTTAGAAGCGTGCGAGGTGTAGATGTGGGTCTGGGGGTAAGGGTTAGGGAAAGGATGGGGATTGCGGAAAAGTTTTTTTGTTTATTTTAAAAAATAACTTCTATTTTTTTAAAAAAATAAAATTATTTTTTTATGAAAAATATATGTTTTTTTTTTGGTGGTGGTGGTGGGGGGGGGGGGGGGGGTTAATGGGGTGGAGTGAATATGTCATATAGTGAAGAAAGGTGTGGTGGTGTAGGGAGTAGGTGGATATGGGGTTAGGGTATGATTAATATTTTTTTTCAATAAAAAATATTTATTAACTTTTAAAAGTTAAAAGATTTTTAATCTTTTAGGGTGGACGTGGATGTGGGGGTTCGGGTAGGAAGGGGGAAATGGGGATGTGGTGGGGACAACAAAAATTATAAACTGCTTTTAAAAATAAAAATAATTTATTTAAGAAAGGCAGAGTAGGGGTGGGGCTAGTTGGCTTGTGGTGGGGTTGGCGTAAGATGGGGTTGTGGTGAGATAGATGATTTTGAGAGTGAATAGACACATTGCCCCTTTTTGTCCTATTTTCATTAAGAAAATAATTTTTTTATTAACAAGTTGAAGTAGAGATTGATTGGGATCATTTGAAATCAATTTGAATATGGGTTCGGACTTAATGTGTTGAGATTTACCAAAGAGTAAATTATGTTGAATCCAACCCATTAAGTTTTTGCGGGTTTGGTGAATCAACTCAATTTGGGTTCATGTTGACACCCTTAGTTTTGGGATTTACGGATGAGGATCAGGGCATGTTTGGATGGATGAAATAGAGAAATAATGTGATAAGGCTGCAATGTGTTGCTCTCCCCCAAGGTAGAGTGGTCCGTGACACGTGGCTTTTGCCCTCGGAGTAAGCTACGAGGAATGTTGCTCTCTCTCATGGAGAGATAGGCACAGTGCATGGCTCTATCCCGCACAATTATATAGTTTAAGAGGCTAATGGGCATTTGAGCTATTTTCCTCATCCCAATTCATGCTAAACACGATTTGGGACTTCTAAAAGGGCATTATTTGCCCCTTTTACTCCAAATTACTCTTAAGAAATCCTTCTTTTTCCCCAAGAACAAACTTAAGATTTTCCCCAAAAATAAAGAGTTCAAGCTTCTAAAGTCCAAAAAATCCTTAAGAACTAGCTATTAAGTTATATGGGTATTCATCCATGGGTCCCTTCCACCAATGGAGCCCAAAAACCTCGTTTTTAATTAAATTGTAGAGTTTTTCTTTTACTATGGAATTTCATATGTTCAAGATGGGTTACATTCATGTGTTCCTTAGTAATGTGAATTTAATTCATGTCTATGTAAGATTCTTTGAATAGTTAGGTTGCTTTATGCTTTAAATTTAAGTTTCACATGTCATATTCAAGTGAATTTCATGCTAAAACCCTAATTTAAGAATTTAGCCAGGTAATAACATTGTTTTCCTCATACTTAACATATTCCCATGTTCAATTTAATGAATCTCACATATTTGATGAATGTTTATGTTGGTCTTTGAAACCAGGATCCTATACAAAACTTTTAAGCTTTAATATCGTATTTTTCGATCATTTGAGGCTGGCAGTTATGAAGACCCAATACCTATGTGTCTTACATGATTTCAGATTTTCAAGTAATGATTTAGTTAAACCATGGATAATATTAGTATTTTACTTAGTTGATATAATCATAATGACGACCACGAGAATTAATATCCAGTTATGTTTAGTTCTATTCAGTACCAGTGTCAGTTAAGTTAAGAGTATGATTTAGCACCAAGCAAACCTATGGATGGGGGCTCACCCTCCAATTAGGACTAAGTCCTTAGTAGCAGTCCCTAAGTTCCAAAACTACGAAGCCAGTGAAGGATTATATGATATCACCTACCAGTTTAGGACAAACACTCACTTAGGGGTCAACTGCAAGTTTAAGACTAAATCATAGTCCTTTGGGACATCATTCTTGTGGATCCACATCGTCACCCATATGTTAGTCTCGTGGCATGATACTGGAACACTTATAAATAGGGTTACAAGTTAGACCCCAATTAGTTCATATTAGGGCATGTTGTTTATATGATTCCTCTCACAGTTCCAGTCAGTATGTTAGTTTATCTCAGCTCAGGTTTGATTGACCAAGTGAATAGATTTATCAGGTATTTACTTACATGGATTTCAGCTTTTCTAATTTTAGGATATTTCAGTAACATGCTTATTCTTGGTCTTGAATTTTTAGATATTACATGTTTTTGTATTTATGTTTAGTCATCTCATGCATCTCAGTAAATCCTCGTATCATATGCGAGTACATTCAAATTACTGGCTACATACTTTTCTTTGTGGTATGGTTTCTTATAACATAGGTTGGACACTTAGTTTCCCGACCGTTCTTAGACAACTCATTATTACTCAGCAGCAGTAGTTGTGAGTGTTCATCTATCAGGGATATGATATGTTTATCTTAGTTTTATTTTAATATATCCTGATTTTTAGTCGTTCAGAGTTAGTTGGGGGTTTGTCCAATCAACTCCTCATGATGATTAGAGGCTTTTGGCTAGTCTGACAATCAGTCAGTAAATAGTTGTTAAGTTTTCAGTATAATCAATTATTACAAACATTTCAGAATTGTTATGTACATATATTCGACCTTCATATTTTAAGTATTTTATTAGTTTATCTTCCTCATATGCTATTCTAGTATCATTTATTAAGGGCTTAGAGAAGGTACCAGCTAATGGGTTAGCTTGTGGTTACTTTTCATCGTAAGCACCGTTGTCACAACTGGGGGGCATCCTAGGGTGGAAAAACTTTGTATCAGAGCCTATAGTTTTAAAGTGTCCTAGGGAGTCTGAAAGCGGCGTTGAGTAGATCTTGTGCATAGGTGTAAAGTGTACCACACTTATGGGCAAGAGGCAACGAGATATTTTAGGTATGTTTCCCTTCTTTCAGTGTTCGTGTCATGCAAAAGTGCATGAGATCTATTTAATTCCTCTTTCTACCTCATCCTTCATTCTGTTTACAAAAAATGACTTCTAGATGAAATAATAGAAAGAGGAATGATACTTAGCCCGCACTCCCACCTGTTCAAGAAGATCCCCTAAATAAGCATGTCTCTCAAGACCAAATTTGTTTACATTCATGGCTTTATCCAATTTTATAGCTGCTCAGAACAACCAGCAGGATGTTGGTTCACCTAATTTTTGGTACCCAATTCTGAGTAGGATCAACAGGAATTTTCAGACATGGTACAGAAAAGACAAATATCATAGGTGTCACTTCAAGTGATAGTGCAGAGTTAGTTGCAAAGCAGTTCTAGGATATAGCTCACACCTTGTTTAAGCAGTGGAAGGAGGACCAAGGTGTTCATACAGGTCCTATAAAGTGTAAGGAGTTTACCATAACTTTCTTTTACATTTTCTTTCCCTTAAAGTTGAGGAAAAATAATGTTAAGGCATTCATCGATTTGATGTAGTGTAATATGAGCGTGAAGGAGTACTCACATAAGTTCATCAAGTTGGCGAGGAATGTTCCTGCTATAGTGGAGGATAATAGGTCTAGAATAAGTAAGTTTGTATCGGGTGTAGTTGATAGTGTGGTGAAGGAGTGTAGGACCACCATGGTTACTAAGGAGATGGACCTATCTACACTTATGGTTCATTTTTAGCAGATTGAGGAGGAGAAGAGTAAGGAGAGGAGAGCGAGAATAAGAGAGAAAGAACAAGTAGTTTTGACTTTTCTCAGCCAAGGTTATAAGGTGGTAACCATTCTTAGTTCCATCAGAAATTTTCATGCCTAGATCCATCTTCATCTAGTGTGACAATGCCTAAGTTCAAGCAAGACAATTGAGATATAGAGCAAGGATCTAAGTTGCAGAACAGTAAGAATAGTCATCGCACTAATCGACTTTGCCAGAGATGTGGTAGGAATCATGAGGGTGAGTGTAGGGATGGTAGTGAGTTATGTTTTGCATATGGAATGAAAGGCCACAGTATCCAGGAGTGTTCATTAGTTTCTTAAAGGGAAAATGATTCACACCAGCAGGGCCAGCCTAACTTTTTATAATCTCAAGAAGGTTGCCCGACTCAGTAGGGTCCCATTATAATGCAACCCATGGGCCGCTTAATAATAGATTGTATGCTCTCTTGACTAGGAATGATTAGGAAAGTTCCCTTGACATGGTTATGGAAAAGTTTTAAGTTTTGCATCTTCATGTTTATGATTTATTAGATCCCGTAGCTTCACTTTCTTTTGTGACCCCTTACATAGCGATCAATTTTGGTGTTTGTCCCTGAATATTAGAAGAGTTTTTCACTATTTCTACTCCAGTTGGTAAATTTATTATAGCAAGACGGTATAAAAAAATTTCCCAGTCACAGTATCTTTAAAGATCACCTCTGTTGATCTGGTAGAGTTAGATATGATTGAATTTGATGTGCTTCTTGAGATGCATTGTCTCCACTCATGCTATGATTTAGTTTACTGTAGAAATAGAGTCATTAAGTTTCAGTTACCCAATGAACCAGTCATTGATATAAGGGGTAGTACTTTAGTTCTTAGGGGTCACATTGTTTCTTATCTTAAAGCAAGAAAGATTATATCTAAGGGGTGTGCTTACCATCTTGTTTGAGACAAGGACTCAATTTTTAACTCCTAGTCTTGAGTCAGTTTTAGTAGTAAGAGAATTTCAAGTTGTGTTCCCTGAAGGTCTTCTCAAAGTTCCTCCCGAAAGGGAAATGAACTTCGAAATAGATCTTCTCTACGGGGTGTGCTTACCATCTCGTTTGAGACAAGAAATCAATTTTCGAGACTCCTAGTCTTGAGTAAGTTTTAGTAGTAAGATAATTTCAAGATTTGTTCCCTGAAAATGTTCTCAAAGTTCCTCCCTAAAGGGAAATTAACTTCAAAATAGATCTGATTTTAGATACCTAAGCAATCTCTATTCTGCTCTAAAGAGTGGATCAATTTGGGATTAAGGAATTGAAGAAACAGTTAAAAGATCTCTTATATAAGGGTTTCATCAGCCATAGTGTTTCTCCATGGGGCGCTCCAGTTCTGTTCGTGGGTACGAAAGACGGTTCTCTCATAATGTGCATTGATTATCGTCAGTTGAATAAAGTTAAAATCAAGAATAAGTATCCACTTTCTAGAATTGATTACTTGTTCTACCAATTTCAGGGTGCCATTTATTTCTTTAAGATACACCTTAGATCCGGCTATTATCAGCTTAGAGTCAGAGAATGTGACATTCAAAAGACAACCTTCAGAACTAGGTATGGTCACTTTGAAATTCTAGTTATGTCTTTTGGACTAATGACTGCCCCTGCAGCTTTCATGGACTTGATGAATAGGGTATACAAGCAGTACTTAGACGCATTTGTCAAAGTCTTTATTGATGATATCCTTGTCTATTCACATAGTTAGGATTATCATGCAAACCATATGACTATTTTATTGCAGACACTTTTAGATTATCAGTTGTTCGCCAAATAAGTGAGAATTTTGTTTGAGATCAATAGCTTTCCTTGGAAATTTTATTTCCAATGATGGCATCCGAGTTCACCCTCAAAAGACCGAAGAAGTGAGAAACTAGCCTAGAACCATTTGTCCATCAGATATTAGGAGTTGCTTGGGTTTAGCTAGCTAAGTGTTCAAATTATCATCAGGTTAAAGTGAAGCACCAATAACATAGTGGTACACTCCAGGAGTTTAGCATCCTCACTTGAAAGTGGGAAATGGTGAACATGGATTTTGTGAAAGGGTTGCCTCGGACACGTTGTCTACATGATTCGATATGAGTCATTGTTGATTGAATGACCAGATAAACTCATTTCTTGCTAGTTCATACTTCGAACATCACTGAGGATTATGCCAGGATTTTTCTTAGGGAGTTAGTAAAGATTCATCGGATTCTATTGTCTATCATTTCATACATAGGTACTTAGTTCACCTCTTATTTTTGAATGTCTTTTAAGAACGGTCTAGGTACCAAAGTTTATCTCAATACAACCATTTATTCTCAGACAGATTGTAAGGTAGACAGGACCATTCCGACTTTAGAGGACATGTAGAGGGCCTGTGTTATTGACTTTAAAGGTAGTTGGGATGACCATTTACCTTTGATTGAGTTTGCCTATAAAAACAATTGTCACTCCAGTATTCAGATGGCTTCGTTTGAGGCTCTATTTTGAAGGAGATGTAGATCTCCCATTGATTGGTTCAAGTAGTTGAAGCTGCTTAGTTAGGGCCAGCTTCAGTGTTTGAAGCAATGGAGAAAGTTCAATTGATTCGGGAGAGGTTGAAGATAGCCCAAAGCCATCAGAAATCTTATACAGATGTGAGAAGAACGGATCTTGAGTTTGAGGTTGGTGATTTGGTCTATTTGAAGATTATTGCCAATGAAGGGACTGAGAAGTTTTGGCAAGAAGGGGAAACTCAGTCCCCGCTATGTTGGCGCTTTTAGAATCTTGCATTGTTTTGGGATGGTAGATTATTGACATGACCCAAACCAGGGCCTTGCCATAATGGGCAATCCCAAGCCCAACCAGGACCAAGAATTGCCTCCTTTACCCAACTCGACCACCAAACGCATAACATGAGTTGGCTGAAGTCCGAAGGTATAACAAGATAGCGTATTCACCCATGTGGTGACTCTGGGATAAGAGTATATCCGAGACCAACCCAACTAAGTCCAACCTCCAAATAACAACCTAAACCGATTTGGAAACCATAAGCCAATTACTTGATAATAAGCATATGTATGAATATACAGGAAACATAACCATTCACACCATACCCAAGTCTACAGTTGTCCATTCAAAGCCTATAGATCAACCAAAAAGTTCCTAGTCGGGACATGCCCTCGACCATATCCAAAAACCAAAGACTATGAAACATAAGAGATATGTAAATGAACCTATGACATGAAATAGGTGCCTTTCGGACTTTGGAAGGTAAGCACTTCAATGCAACATCGACGGTCGCCGAATCCGATTACTAAGAAGAAAAAGTAGAGTGGTTAGTCCTTGTATGTTGTGGGTATACAGCAACCCAAAGATGGGTTAGTGGGTGAACAGTAGCATGCTCTCAGGATAGGGATAAAATAATTCCATTTAAAAGGCCCAATAAAACCATCCATAAGGCATACAACCTTACATATATATAAATATAACCATGCCGGGAAAGGGAACTAGGTTTAGCATGCCCTTAAAACAATTACATAGGCTGTGTAGCTTTTCCGTCCTAAACTACCCATGGGCTATATAGGTTCAACTCTCCCTACTTGAAGGTCCCCAATGCGTGTAGCCGCACGACCAGGTAAAGTACCCTAGGATGACTTGCACATCCCCCAAAATATAGTGTGACATCATGAAAATGGTTACCAAGACCAACCTCACATCGCCAAATGTGATTTTCTAGTTTTGGTTCCCCCAAGATCTCAATCTTCACGGCTTTGCTACATATCCCACCATTGTTGTGCAATTTAAAGTATTACCAAGCAACCAATCAATCAATTTACCCTTTATTAACCTAGGCCATTTAGCGATGGTATCTTCATACCGACTATACTTGCAACTACAACCAATAACAAACCATATATAGGTTTAAAAGGAATTCCAAGTGCACTTCCATTTACCGTATTAAACCACTTGGGAGATTTCATTTACCCCACAAGCATAACCAATTTCATTTCCACCACGCCTTTTTCATTTAATCCTTCCAAACCATGTAAACCATTTATACCATTTAAAACCCTTCCAAACCAATTATCACCATGCCAAACATTTAAATCATTAATATCATTTAAACCATACAAAACAATACAAATCTATTTATGGTTCCATTACAAAACCAAACCATGCAAGAGTTCCAATGAAAGTTCAACAATAGAGTGAAAACATTCTTTTATGCATTTTATCAAACATGTTGAGAGAATACCTTTACCAAGACCAAAACCAATGCATTAATCACCATAATTAGGGTTACTCATAACCCATTTGTTAAACAATAAACAACCTATAATCATATATGAAAACCATTACCAAAAACATGTAATAACATAGTTTAAACCAACACAAAACCATATGCTTCAAGACCCTCAACATATATTTTAAAAATCACCATTCATGATCCATAAATCAAGGTTTAAAACAAAATACATATCTTCAGTTAGAACTATCAATGACAGAAAGAGTACATGCATGATACAAGAATATTCTGAAGAGAAACATGACTCTTGAGCCCTTTGAAGAACACATAAAGAAACCCTAGCCTCCAATCTTCAAGAGTATGTTTGACAACATATTTGGAGTTTTTCCATCCTTTAATAAGTGTTATGAGAGGCCTCAAAGGGTTATATAACTTGAAAACATAAGGTCTTTGAAGTGGAAATCCTAGGACTACCCTTGACTTAAAATTAAAAACAAACAACACCCAGGGGTAAGACTCTTATTACCATCCGTATCCTAGGGTACAAGTGGTACCCCAACTCGTACCTAATACCATGCTAGGACCCTACACATTGGTTTCTATTGGATAAAACCCTGACCACTTATACCTAAGGGAATGAGTCAGATACCAAACCACACCTATATCTTGTACCTTGGACAGACTTCATAAGATAACTCAATCAAGCATCATATAACTAGCCTTGCAGCAGTCGTATCTTTAGATTCGAATCATACCCTTATGAGACATACCTTGGGAAGTTACCAAGCTAAGCACAGTTCCTAGGGTACTACTTCACCATCAATCCACCCTATGAACCATATCCAAGGTATAAATTGTACCCTTAATTCGTACTAAACCGAAAGGAAAACTTGCAAGGGTCCTATTCTGAGGTATTTTAGGACCCCCACAAGGAACATTGATCATCAAATGATAGGTATTGGTAGTAATTAGCACGAGATAACCGATTAAACTCCCCCACACCAAAATAGCAGACAATGACATAAACCAGGATGGGAAGATCATCACCTAACCTAAACATTATCTATTCACCAACACCTATATCCTGAACTTTCACTAGTCTACAAAAGAAATATATAAGATAAATGATTCCTCACCTTTAACCAAGTTAGAAAACAAACATGTGTTTAAATAAAATAAAGCTTATTCACGAATTTCAAGAATGAAAAACTAACGTGGATACTTTGACTCCATGTCCTCCTCTGTATCCCAAATGACTTTCTTGAACCTTTAGCTCCACTATGGAACCTTTACCAAAGACATACCTTATTTGTTCGTAACCGGTGAACTTACCAATCTAAGAACCTCCTAGGAACTTCCCCATAAGAATAAAGAACCCCAAGATACCAATACTAAGCAAGGGAACCATCCAACCTAGGTCTATCAGCACCTCACCCCAACACAACACATAGATTACCTAATGAATGGACTTCTGCTAAATGTAAAGTCAAATTTTATTTATAATATATCAAGACACACCATCATGAAAGCTTAAGTCTAGGTATACACCACCTCTATTTTCTAGTAGATCAAAAGATAAAAGGTGTTAACTTAGGCAACCAGGCTCTACCCTTACATTTATCTCGAAACACCACTCTGCTTCCATCACTATTATAAAAAGAAAACCATAAGTAATAGTCATGGGAAAACCATGTCCAACACTCTAACAAAAATCCCAAACCTATAATTGAACACCCAAAATCATACAACAACTAAGCCATCAAAAAAATTCATATAACCATGCCTTACCAGACATATTAGTTACCCAACACAACTACTGGGATATCTACCATTCACAACACTCAAGCCTATGAATTATATACTCGCGGTATGATCTATACATCAAAAGATCTAGCAATAGACATTCCTTTTCTAACCATTTCCCATGACAAGAACCTTACCTTACCTTCAAAAACCCTAACTCTGTTAGTTACCCTAGACTCTCTCACACTTAGGTACTTCTATATTCCCTATTTCAACACATTACCAGACTTCTAAAACCACTATTATCCTAACATAAGAAGAGTCATTTATGAAACCTAATTACAAGAGTTATCCATGCCTCCCAAGGCAAGATTACAGAGACAAGACACTATAGTGTAGGCATGAACTACTTCATAACAAAAGCCTAGACCATAATGAAAAAATGTCCCGACCAAACCATACCATAAGGGAGTCCTTGTGACTTGACATCAAAATAAACAAAACCTCACATACCATGAGTAACTTAACATAACGTCAGGAATCATATCCACGGAATAAGGTGAATACAAAATACAAACTTTTGTCCAAGCGCTAAATGAATACATGCAACACTAGTAGAGTACTCTCATAAAAGAGAGACAAGGGTATCACTAGAATATGTAACCTGACCTTCCCTTGAAGTTGATTGATAAGAGAAAACTTGTGATTAACAATCAACCTTCATCCCATTACAACTACAATAACAACACTCCACGCTAATGGGCATAACCTTGAGAAAATACTAAGGACACCTGGTTCTCTTGTGCTTAAAACCTTATTCATCCCAATGCTACATAGATACCAATATAGTCATGCAAAAATAATTAGACCAAGTTGACTCCAAGATTTTGAATTAAGCCAAAACCAATTAAAATCAAAATATGGCAACCAAGGTCTTTTAAAAGTTATTTGGATCCAACAAAAAAATTTATGTTTCTTTTAATCTTTTAGGCAATGCAAAGGTTCAAAAATAGACAAACCATATGAAAAAAATATATTCAATAGAAATTTTACAAATAGTGTGAGGAAATATAATGTGTATGACCAAAACAAAGTAATTGGGGAATCCATAGTGCCTCAAAATCTATTTCACATTCTTATGCATCCCACAATGTTCATAAACATAAATAAAGCACGAATAATGAATCATAACCCATGGAAAATCATTTAAATGAGTAATCATGTCAAAGTCCTCAATTCTGCCGAAGGCCAATTTCAAAACTATGACCTTAATAATCAATTTCAGGCCAACCATAATGTACAAGTAAAGGGACAAGGATGCATGCAAGCTCCTTGATTCTAACTTGTCGAATGACAAGATCCTCAGTCCCTCCGTTCAACCTGAACACTTGACCAATATTGTACAACTCTTCCACTATTGTATTTTCCAAATCATCATCGTCAACCAATTACAAGATTACCTCTATAACTCCCGCTTTACTATTTTTGAGCTAATCATACACTCTTTATTCAAAATCAAGTGTAGGATCTACCAACCACCATGTGTTACTAGCAAAGTAAACTTATAGAATATAAATAAGCATGGTACAACCAACAAGGAGAAAACTCTAAATTTCTTAGTCGCCCACCGACAACCTATCCATTTTCAGGGAAACTTTTCCCCTTATGCATGCAAGAACTAAACACACCACAGAGGAATATTAAGAATAATGGAACCTTCATCTAAGAGATCCCCTAATTTCTCCTTAAGATTCTTTAACTCTATAGGAGCCATTGTATAAAGAAGGAACAAAAATTCGGATAAAAGTCCAAAACAAAACAAACCCCAAACCAACCTCCCCATTAGAAAGACACCAAGAGGGTCTTAAAAAAACTCCAAAAATTCATTTAGCATCAAAATCGAATGTAAAGAAAGACCTTCTGAGTTAGAACCTCTAGCCCATCCAAATAATAAAAACGTCCCTTTTGAAACTAACCTCCGAGTTCTAAGATATGATACAACTATTTCCCTTAATAGATAGGGAATAAAACCATCCTCCCATACCATAATTAACTCACCATGGAGCGTAAAGATGAGCTTTTTATAGATACGACAGCCTAATGACTCATAGCATAAGTGCAAATAATCCTTTCACCTAAATGACATCAAAATCCACCATATTCGAGTCACATAAATCCACCAAAACCCCTTTACTACCAACAGATACCACCCCCCCAAAGACTTTATTGGAAACCAAAAAGTTATCTAACGATGTAGAATTGAAAGAATAAAAGAGTCTAAAATAACATTAGGACCACATCAAAAGATGCCTTGGACTCCTGAGGAATAGTAAGAAAATTGAGATGATCTTATCCACTATCAAAGCTATAGGTAGTAGCAAATACTCTATTTTCCCAAGTGGCAATGGTTATGGGACATTCTCATCACACGACACCTAATTTACCACAATAAAAACACTAATTCCTTCTTTCATTGCAACCACTACAGTGCAATTACCCACAAAATATATAAAGAAAATACGTGGCCTCTTAATTATATGTATGGTGCATGATACACTTATAAGCAAGACTCTACTCGACACGGGTTTGTGGACACCATATGATACCAAAACCTAAAGCTTTAATAAAAACTTTACATGAACCAAACCAGGGCCTTGTAATAATGGGAAATCCCAAGCCCACCCAGGATTAGGAATCACCACAGTTACCCAACCGACCAGAAAATACATACCTTGAGTCAGCTGAAGTTTGAACATATTAAAAGATAATGTATTCACATTGGTACAAGTCTATATCCAAGACCTACTCAATAAAGTCCAACTACCCAATAACCAACCCAAACCCATGCAAAAACCAAAAGACAATATCATGATAATATGCTAATGTATGAATATATATATATAAAACACAACAAATTTATCTTATACCTAATTCCACAGTTGTCCATACAAATACTTTAGACCAACCAAAGAGTACCTAGTCAAGACATGCCCCCGACCATAGATTTAAAACAAAGTCTATGAAAGACATGAGATATGTAAAGTAACCCATGATGTTAAATAGATACATTCAAGGATATGAAATCTCATAAATTTAATCCAACATCGACTATATCTAAATTTGATTACTAAGTAGGATAAGTAGAATGGTCGGTCCTTATATAGAGTGGGTATATAGCTGCCCGAAGATGGATTAGTGGGTGAACACTAGCATCACTCAAAATAGGGATAAAATAATTCCATTTACAAAACTCTATAAAACTATCTATAATGCATACAACCATATATATAAAATATATATATAACCATGTTGGGAAAGGGAACCAGGTTTAGCATGCCTTTAAAACCATTACATGAGTTGTATACCTTTGCTGTTCTAAACCACCTAAGGGTTATATAGGTTCAGCTCCCCTTATTTAAAGGGCCCTAATGCGTGTAGATGAATGACTAGGGAAAACACCCTCGGATGGCTAGCACATCCCCTAAAATATATTGTGACATCATGCACACGGTCACTAAGACCAACCTTACATTGGCAAATGTGAGTTTCATATTTTTGTCCACCCAAGAGCTACACCTTCCATGGCTTTGCTACATATCTCACCATTATTACCCAATTAAAACAATTACTAAGAAACCAATCAATCCATTTACCATTTATTAACCAAGTCCATTTAGTGGAGGTATTGTTATACCAACCATACTTGCATGTACTATCCATAGCCGACCACATATTAGTTAAGGGGACTTCCAAGTGTGCTTACTTTTACCATATTAAACCACTTGGTGGATTTAATGTACCCTACAAGAATAACTAATGTCATATCCACCAAGGCATTACTATTTAATCCTTCTAAACTATATATACCATTTAAAACTATTCCAAACAATTTATGACCATTCCAATCATTTAGAGGATTTATATTATTCGAACCATTTAAATCATGCAAAACCATCGAAATCCAATTAGGGTTCCATTACAAAACTAAATCATGCATGAGTTATAATGAAAATTATACAATAGAGTGAAAATATTCTTTTAGGCATTTTATTATATATGTTGAGGGCATACCTTTACTAAGACCAAAATCAATTTATAAACCTCCATAATTAGGGTTACTCAAGACCATTTGTTAAACCATAACCAAAAAATAACCATATATGCAACCATTACAAAAAATATTTTAAAATATAGTTTAAACCAATCCCAAACAATATGCATCAAGACCTTTTATATATATTTCAAAAACCACCATTAATGATTTATAAATCAATGTTTAAAACAAAATACATATGCCTTTGGTTTGAAATAACAATGAGGTAAGGAGTACATACCTTTTACAACAAGTTTCCAAAGAGAAACATGACTCTTGAGCCCTTCCAAGAACACATGAAGAAACCCTACCTTCAAATCTTCAAGAGTAAGTTTGAGAAAGTATTTGGAGTGTTTCCATCCTTTAATAAGTATTATGAGAGGCCACCATGGGTTATATAACATGAAAACATTTGGGCTTTGAAGTAGGAAATATCCAGACTACCCTTGATTTAAAATTAAAAATAAAGCACACCTAGGGGTACAACTTTCCTTACCATCCGTATCCTAGGGTATGAGTTGTACCCCAACGCATACTCAAGGCCATGCCAAGACCATACACACATATTTTAATATGACTCAACCCTATCAAATGCACATAAGGGTACGAGTTATACACCAAACTATACCTATATGGCATACCCTTGACAAACTTCACAAGATAACTCAATCAAGAAACATACGCTTTGTCTTGTACAACTCGTATCTTTTGATACAAATACCTTGATAAGTCATAGCTTAGGTAGTGATAAAGCTATACATACTGCCTAGGGTATGAATTTACCCTCAAGCCACCGTACAACCCTTATTTAATGGTACGAATCTTACCCTTGAGTCATTGCAAGACCAGTGATTACAAAATAAATGGAAAATTTGTAAGGGTCTTATTCTGGGGTGTTTCATTTATGAGCATTGGTTGCATGCAAACTTGGTATTAGTACATTTGGTGTTCCATGTTTCCTTTTTTAAGAAATACATCAGTGTTTCAACTATTGTTATTCCTTTAGAATGTATGGATTTCAAAATAGCCTTTCCTATGAAAAAAATACCCATTGAGATCCTTGATCGTCAAATTCATAGGCTAAGGAATAAAGAAGTTCCTTTGGTTAAAATTCTTTAGTGGAATCAGTACGTTGAGGGAGATAATTGGGAAGCAGAAGCAGATATATGAACCAAGTACCCTTATTATTTCTCAAAAAACTCAAATTTAGATTGAGGTAATGATTTCCCTAATATTGACTCTTTTCTATTCTCAATTTTAGCTATGTAAACTTTCTTATGTAATTGAATTTCTCTACAAAATCAATTTAGTTCATGTATCATGCTTCAGATTCAGTAATGTAATTATGTTCCAAATCAAGCATGTTCAGTAGATGAGCTTAATTGCCTTTCTAATTAGTCTCATTCATGGACAAATATTCCCAAGGAGAAGATATTATAATACCCCATAATATTCTAACCATTATTTAGCTCTTAGTTTTATGCTTATGGGGCCCTAGGATTAAAATTTTAAGTAAGTATTAAGGACAGTCATGTACAAGACCCCTAAAATTTATGGATATTTATTTTGGCTTCAAGACCCAAAAATGTTAGTTTTTGAGTTTATTCATGATTAGGGAGGCTAAAAGTACATGTCTAGAGACTTTTAAGAATTTTGATTTAGGATCGGTGCTTGTTTAGATTGGTGAAATTAAGACGCAATGCGATAAGGTCGTGATGCATTACTCTCTCCCAAGGTAGAGTATTCCACAATGCATGGTTTTCTCCCTCGAAGTAAGCTATGAAGAGCGTTGCTTTCTACCACTGAGAGAGATGTATAACGTGTGGCTCTGTCCCATAATGTTTTATATTTTAAGCACCCAAGGGGAATTTTTGTCATTTCCCTCTACCCAATTCATCCTTAACACAATTTGGGACTTCTAAAAAGGCATTATTCACCTCTTTCAGTCCAAATTGCTCTCATGAAACCCTTCTCTTTTCCCAAGAAGAAACTCAAGCTTTTTCCCCTAAAAATGAAGAGTCCAAGCTTTTATCGTTCAAAAAATCCTCAATAAACTATCTATTAAGGTATGTGGGCATTCATCCATGGGTCTCTTCCATCCATAGAGCACAAAAACCTCCTTTGTAATTAAATTGAGGAGTTTTTTCCTTTACTATGAAATTTCATATGTTCAAGATGGGTTAAATTAACGTGTTCTCTGGTAATTTGAACTCAATTCATGTCTATGTAAGATCCCATGACAAGTTAGGTATCTTCATGCTTTAAATTCCTATTTCCCATGTCATAATCAAGTGAATTTCATGTTAAATCCCCAATTTAAGAATTTATCCTTGTAATCATGTTTTCCTTATACTTAACACATTCCCATGTACAAGTTCATGATTCTCACATATTTGATGACATGTTTATGTTTTGGGTCATTGATACTAGGATCCCATACTAGTGTTTTAAGTTTAATGTTGTATTTTTTAATCATTTAATGTTGGCTGGTTATGAACACCTGATACCTATGTGTTTTACATGATTTTAGATTTTGAAGTAATGATTTAGTTAAATAATGAATGATATTACTATTTTACTCCGTTGATATAATCATGATGAGCACTATTAGAAGTAATGTTCGTTTAAGTTTAGTTAAGTTTAGTACCAGTGTTAGTTCAATTAGGAGTAAGATTTAGCGTGGAGCAAATCTTTGGATAGGGGATAACTCATCAGTTATGACTAGGTCCTTCGTAGCAGTCCCTAAGTTCTAAAACTACATAGCCAATATTGGATTATAAGATGTCACCCTAAAGTTTAGGAGTGAAACTCTCTTAGGGGTCATCCGTCGGTTTAGGATTTACTTTCTAGAAATTCAGGACATCTCCTAGTGGATCCATATCATTAGCTATGTGTAAGTACCCATGGAATAATACTCGCACCTTTCCAACTAAGGTTACTAGTTGGAACCTAATGCTGGGTGTATTTATGCACTTTAATATTATTATTTTAACCTATGTAGCTTTGTTTTGAGGACAATTTGTGTGCTTATGAAACACCTTGGTTTCCAAACCTTAGAAATTTTCTTAAAATTTTAATCTCTAGGACCAATATGACTCATGGGTATGAGCCATTTGTTGGGTTACGAATTGTATGGTCCAGTCGTATACTGACCAGTGTTGGTTGGTGGGATGGATTTTGGTTACTAAAATAATTACGACTTAAGGGTATTAGTCATATTGGTGGTTACAGATCATTTTATTCTTTAATATAATCTTACACTTGGTTACTTAGGTTTGATCTTAGATCTAGTGGCTCACCATGAGCTATAAGCTAGGGTACAAGTCATACCCAGGACTCATATGGTGGACAATTTCTAAACCTTCCTTGTGTATAAATCTTCGAGGGGTACAGATGAATGTACAAATCATATGCTGATAATACGACTTGGTTGGATGAGTTGTATTGTGGATAGTTTTATATCCAGTGGTTGAGACAAGGTTATGTGTAGATGATACCAATTGTATTGTAGGGTATGACTCATGTGGGCCAGTTGTATCCTTATGACGGGATTTTTGAGCAACTTAAGTGGGAGTGATCTTGGCATTTCCCTACTTATTCAAATAGGATTCCACAACTTCTAACCTACTTGGAATTTTATTTACCCTTTTACTCAATTCATTAACACTTAGAAACTTTTCCAAAAAAAACTATATAATTCTATCAAGAACTTTTACGGAAGAAAATCTAGGGTTTTAGCTAAAGGATCAATTTGGGGCTTGTCTTGGTGATTCCTTTCTGTTATCATCTGGTTTAAGGCATGTTCTCTTCACTCATTATTAATTCTAACTAAATGCATGGTTTTTATGAATCTTTTCATGATTTAATTGGTTGTATGATTTTTGGTTTTCAAATATGAATTGGGAATTTTAATATTAAATGGTTGGTTATGGTTTCCCATGGTTTTAATTATGCTTTTATATCAATTAATGATGGTTTTGGATAATTGGATTGCATGGTAATTGTTTAATGATAATTGGAATAAGTTTTTGTCTTATTATGCCCGTAATGTGTTTGACAAATGACTTATAAAGGTATGTTAATTGCATTGACTTTATTTAATTGAACTCTTAAATGTTTTAAAACTTGGTAAAGGAATTATCATGGTTTAAATGACTTGGAATGGTAAATGGCTAGTGGTTGTGCTTTAGAGGCACATGGAATCCCCCAATTTGTTTAATATGGTAAATGAAAGGTCACTCAAAAGTCTCCTTAAACTTTTAAATGGTTTTCTATGGATGATACTTGCAAGTAAGAGTTGGTATAACAATATTAATATGAATGGCCTTGGTTAATAAATATATAATGGTATGGTTATTTGTAAATTAGTCTTAATTGGGCAATAATTGCTGAATATGTAGCAAAGCCATGAAAGGTCGGGGTCCCTGGGGGATCAAAATTGGAAACTCATGTTTGTCGATATGAAGTAGGTCTTGGTGACCATGTGCATGATGTCACTATGTTTGGGGGATGTACTAGCCTTCCCAAGGGATACTTCTCTGGTCCTGTGGCTACATTAATTGGGGCCCTTTTATCCTGGGGAGATGAACCCGTATAGCCCATGAGTTTAGGATGGCAAAGCTACACAGTCTAGGGAAAGGTTTTAAGGGCATGCTAAACTTGGTTCTTTTTCTCGGCATGGTTATGTGTATATGTATGTATGGTTATGTTCATATGAATGGTTTTAATTGGTTTTATAAATGACATTCTGTAATCCATAACCATAGATCATGCTAGCGGCCACTCTATAACCCTGTCTGCTGGCGGCTGTATACCCAAGCTATGCAGTAATCGACTATTCTACTCCTCTGATATGGTAATTGACTCGAGATTAACATTTTGACTCAAGTGGTAAGTTTTCATCCTTTCAGAAGGCTTCATTTTATGTTATGGATATTTTTAGATATTTTTGTTTTATTTTTGTTATTGGTTTTGTTCTATGGTCGGGGGCATGTTCTAACCAAATTTCATTACTCTTTTTGGTTCGAGGCTTTGCAGTACTTTTATTGGTTGGAATGGGTGGAATTGATATTGGTGTCGGCCTTGGCATTGGAATATTCTGGGAGGTTGGCATTATCGGACATAATTTCTCATTGTTCCATCATATTTCTTTTTGGGATTAATTATACTATTCTTGGAATGTCCTTGGTTATAGCTTGGTTTATGGCCCTTATTTTTGTATGGTTTGGCATTGTTTGATTATTGTTATGGGGTGGCTGTACTTGATTGGGTCGATCATGGTTGTGATTCTATCAAAGAGTCATAATGTGACACGGTATACTTTTTTCGAATATGCTCTGAATTTAGCCAACTTAGGACAGACGGTAGAAGGATGGGTTAGGTAACGGGGGTGGTCTTCAGATCCTAGAAAGACTTGGGACTCTCATTACGACAAGGCCCCAGGGCAGTTCATATAAAGTTGGTATTAGAGCCTAGGTTCATGGTCAATTAGGAGTGCACAAAGCGGTGTTGAGTAGATTCTCGTTTAGAGGTGTGTAGTGCACCACACTCATAAGGTAGAGGCTATAAGGCATTTAGGAATGTATCACTTTCTTAGTGTACTATTTTCAAACATGGAGTCTCAGTCCTGAAATCTTCTTTAATCCTTATTTGTTCATCTTTTATCATGCCTCATAGATCTGGAACACAAGAAAATTCTTTTAACACATTTGTGGTTAATGCTGAAGGATTGCATCCTACTTCTAAGGTTCATCTTTGATCTCATGATCCTATCCCTAATAGTTTTGGAGTTCTACTGGTTTCTACTAGTCCTCATTATGGAGAGGTGACTAATGGATAATTTTTTCAGTATATTCATGCTATTGATATATTAGTTGCTACTCAAGCTGAGTGGGATATGTCTCGTGGTTTATCTACTGAGGCCACAAGGGTTGGCCAATTTATGAAGACATGTCCTCCCACTTTTTCTTATGTGAAGGCGTAGGTGGATTCATAAGGATTCTTCGATGAATTGTAAAAGATATTTTGGGTGATGTAGGCTACTAATATGGAGAAGCTAACTTTTGCATCTTATCAACTCAAAGAGGTAGCATATTAGTGGTATGAAGAGTGGGCTAGGGATAGAGGAGATATGAAGAAGTCATCCTTTTGGGATGCCTTCTCTGGTGTTTTTTATGGATCATTTCTTTCCCCAAGAGTTGAGGGAAACAAAATTGGAGGAATTTGAGAACCTCAAGCAAGGTAGAATGTCTGTCATGGAATACGCCTTAAAGTTTCATCAATCGTTAAGGTATGCGATAGAATGATAAAATTTCCTTTTTGGTTGAAATGTGATTTTATTTTTGAGAGCAAGACTACTTGCTGATTTAAGATGTGGATATCTCTAGGTTTTTTTTTCATATGCAGTATGTAGAGGATGAGAAGAAGGAACATGCATATTTTGGGGATAGGCTGTAATACTCCGGGAAATTTTTTGTTGAAATTTTGTGCGTAAACGTGTTGGGTTCTATCTTCTAGAATGAAATATAAATTTTCCGTGTGTAACGTCTTAGATTATGACCCACCATTGTGCATAGTATCGAATAAGCTTTCCAACGATATGTGAATCATCCAAAACGAACACCCGAGCGACGAGTTATGAGCATTCCGATCGAACCGTGAATAGTAGTGAATAGTAAAATGTGCGGGAAAAAGTACTGAGGCCTGACATATTTTTGCTTCAACTTTAAACAATCATAACTCCGTCTATGTATTAATATGGGTGATCTACTATATATCAATGGAAGATATGCAAGTCCTCTTTCCAATGAAATTGGTTTCATCTAATTTGTCTATCAGAACAAAAAGTTATGGTCGATCTACTTCAAACTATCAAAAGCAAATTTTTGGGTCAACTTCAAATAACCATAACTCCTCGTACACAATGATCTGGGTGATATACTATATATCAATGGAAAGATATGGGAGTCCTATTTCTAATGAAATTGGTTTCATCCAATTTGGATATCGGAGTAAAACGTTATGATTGATATACTTCAGACTATCAAAAGAGTCCATCAAAGGAAAGATTTGAGAACTATTTGATTTTTAGGGGCGTTTTGGTCATTCACCCTCAACCAAAATCCGTCCAAACCCTATATTAAAGCCTATTAGAAGCATTATATGTTATATTTCATCAAATTCCCTCAAAAAGAAAACCCTAAGCTCCTACATCCAACTTCAAAAACCTCCAAAGTTCACCATTGATTCTGCAAATTTATTCAACATTCCAAGTTCCTAGTTCAAGAACTCCAAGAACCATCATTCAAAGGCACGATTAACAACTCAAAAATGAGTATCAATCTAAAGTTCATCATTCTAGGTATGTGGGTTTTTTCAACAAGAACTCTCTTTCGTTTTTGTGCCCAAAAGTAATTTTCTTTACAAAGACTTGATTTTTGTTTGATTTTTACAAATTTGAAGAATAAACCCATATCTTATGATGATTATTATGAAATATTGATGTTTATGATTTTGAAAGATGAATTTATATGTGTGGAGATATAAAGCATGAATCGTGAACGATATTCATCACGATTTTGATATTTGGGTCATGAATCCCCATTGGAAATTGTATGTTTTTGAGAAAGTGTGTGTTATAAGCACGTTGATGTTGAATATTTGAGATATTTTGAATGATTTGACCTTTTGGTCTTAATGGAGTTGTTTTGAACTCGAGTATGAAATAAATCCACAACGTGGTTGCTTTTGTTATGGATTGTCTTTGAAATGATCTGAGCTAAGTCCAGGAGAAAATTTTAGCACCGAGTGGGAGGTATACAACTACCTTACATCCCTAGAACTACATTCCCCCATAGGAGTGATTCTGAGGCTGATTTATATAGTGATCACTAGTTTGTGTGAATTTGATATTGATAGTCCTACTCTAATGGCAAGGATAGGACGGCTCTCCCCAACGTGGATTGTACATTAGACTCCATGTAGCTCACATGGTTTATGTCTGTTATAGGATCTCCCAGTGTGTGTGTGTTTCCTTATGTCTATGGTGAATGGTGAAGTGATTTGAAAGTGAAATTGTGAAAGTTATTCTTTCAAAAGATTTAAATGATATTTACATTTAGAGAATTGATATTCTTGATGAACTGAAAGTGATTGACAAATTATATGATTACTCACATGTGTTATTGTACTTATTTCATTCTCTCATGATTATGATGATTTTCTTTGGGCTATATGAGTCTTTCATACATCCTGTAAATTTCTTCTAAATATTTATTATGATGATATTTATACAACTGCATACACCCCCATATACTCGATTCCTTTCCATGGTACTGACCCACATCTTTGGATATGGGCTATATTTTCTGAGAATGTAGGTTCAGGTTCTCAGTTTTAGGTTCAACCGTGATTCTTTAGGCACGTTGTTCTACATCCTCTGTTGTGGTGAGTCCTTATGTTTCGCGGACGTGATGTCTATTATTGGTTTCACGGAATTACTTACATTTGATAACTGAGTATGAGTCAGTTGGGGCATGTCTTAATTGCTCGCTGGTTTTATTGATTTTCTTAGAGGATTATCAGACTAATATAGATGTTTGGAGTTGACTAATAAGTCATATTTTGTTATCTTTCTAAAATTCTTTTATTCTTGGATGATGATTACTCTGTTGATATTTGAGGGTTATTTATGGAAACCCTATTGATTTGTGTTGAACTAAATGAAAATGGATCAAAGGGTTAGCTTGGGGCTACTCGTAGCCTCAAGCACTGTGTGATGCTCCGGGACCCATTTTCTGGGGTGTTACAAACATAGTATCAGAGCCTAATATTTTAAGGTGTCCTAGGGAGTCTGAAAAGCCATGTTAAGTAGAGTATTGATCATCAGTGTATAGCATGCCACATCTATGAGCAAGAGGCTACAAGGCATTTTAGGAAAAAATGTGATTCTTTCTTTCAGAAGTCTATCGTTCTTAAAGTGTCTCTCTCTACTACTGATTCATGCTCTTCTCTTTCAGAAATATGCCTCCACGTCGAGCGAGAAGAAAAAATGATGGTCAGTAACCTCAACCCGCTGAACCATTGAATGAAAAGGTGTCTCATGCTCAATTTTGGGCAGCCTTTCAGGAGTTGGTCCAAGCTTTTACTGCAAATGTTCAGGCCAACTCGGCCCCGGATCCACTACACCAGAGAGGTGATTCAACTGCTGCCAGGATTCGTGACTTCATGCAGATGAATCCATCGAAATTCTATAGGTCCAAGTCTAATGAGGATCCACGGTTGTTTTTAAAAGAGGTGCGGAAGATTATTCAGGTGATGCATGTATCTGAAGAACATAGTGTGGAGTTGGCTGCGTATAGGTTGAAAGACCTTTCTTATGACTGGGTTGTTGCTTAGAGGAAAGGTAGAGGTGAGGGAGCTGTCCCTACAACTTGGCAAGAGTTTCAGGATGCATTCCTGGATAATTTTTTCCCTTTGGAGATAAGAAGGGCGAAGGTGGAAGAGTTTATGAACCTGCGATAGGTCTTTATGACTGTTAGGGAGTACTGTCTAAAGTTCAATTAGTTGGCCAAGCATGCTCCTGACTTAGTGGCTGGTAATCGGGCTAGTATGAGTAAGTTTGTGACTGGAGTGTCTAGTTATGTGGTTAAGGAGTATAGGTCTGCTATGCTGAATAGTGAGATAAATCATTCGAGGCTGATGACTCATGCCCAAAAGATTGAGGCAGACACGATTAAGAGAGAGATAGAATAAGAGGGATTAAGAGAGCTAGGTTTGAGCAGCACGGACAGGGTCAGACTAGATCGCAGGGAGGGAGTCGCCCTCAGTATCTGGATCGTTCTTCTATACCAGCACCATCATCTGCTAATTCTTCCGTGCCTAGAGGTAGGCAGGAGCAAGGTAGTAGGTCATATGCATCCAGGTCCCAGTACAGTGCTGGAAGTAAGCCAAATCGTCCTTTGTGTCGTAAGTGTGGTGGGGATCATTCCGGTGAGTGTTGGGCTGAGAAGAGGGGTTCTTTTCGACATGGTGACATGGGTCACAGAGTTAGAGATTGTCCACAAAATGGACAAAGCCATCGTGACTATCGCTCTCAGACTCAGACTCAGACTGTTAGTGCTACAGTTCCAGCGACTCGCCCAGCCCCAGCTCAGGGTGCCACTCTAGCAATGCTGGCAGGCAGCGCCAAAATAGATTCTATGCTTTACCATCACGATAGGAACAGGAGGACTCTCCCAATGTTGTTACTGGTATGCTTCGTATATTTCAGTTTGATGTTTATGCTTTATTGGATCCTGGATCCAGTTTCTCATATGTTACACCTTTGATTGCTGTGAATTTTGAAATGAGTCCTGAGATTATTCCTGAGCCTAGCCTAGTTTCTACCCCAGTGGGTGATTCAATTGTTTCCCAGAAAGTGTATAAAAAGTGTCCTGTTACCGTTCTTCATAGAGTCTTGTTGGCTGATCTGATTGAGTTAGACATGGTAGATTTTGATGTGATTCTAGGTATGGACTGGCTGTATTCTTCTTTTGCCTCTATTGATTGTCGGACCTGAGTGGTCATGTTTTAGTTTCCCGGTGCATCCGTGTTTGAGTGGTTTAGGAATTCTGTGTCACCCAAGAGTCATTTTATCTCTTACCTCAAACCTAGAAAGCTTATTTCTAAGGGGTGTATTTACCATTTGGTTAGAGTCAAAGACACTAAATTTGAGACTCCAACTCTCTAGTCTGTTAACGTCGTCAATAAGTTTTCTGATGTCTTTTCGGATGATCTCCCAGGGGTACCTCCTGATAGAGAGATAGAGTTCGGGATTGATATTCTTCCCGATACTCAGCCCATTTTTATTCCTCCTTACCGTATGGCCCCTGCAGAACTTAAGAAGTTGAAAGAGCAACTCAACGATCTACTAGATAAAGGTTTCAAAGGCCCAGTGTTTCTCCTTGCGGTGCTCCTGTGTTGTCTGTAAGAAAGAAAGATAGCTCTTTGCGTATGTGCATTGATTACTGCCAACTGAATAAAGTTACCATAAAAAATAAGTACCCCCTTCCGAGAATAGATGATTTGTTTGACCAATTTCAAGGTGCAAGTTATTTCTCAAAGATAGACCTTCATTTCGGTTATCATCAACTCAAAGTTAGGGAGTGTGACATCCCAAAAACTGCTTTCCAAACTCGTTATGGCCATTTTGAGTTTCTTGTTATGTTTTTTGGGTTAACTAATGCCCCAACAGCTTTCATAGACCTCATGAATCGAGTGTTCAGACCATATCTGGATATGTTTGTCATAGTATTCATCGATGATATACTGGTGTACTCCCATGGTGAGGATAAACATTCTGGTCATCTCCGAACTGTCTTGCAAACCCTTAGAGATCACAAGTTGTTTGCCAAGTTCAGTAAGTATGTGTTTTGGCTAAGGTTAGTTGCTTTTCTAGGTCGTATCATTTCTTCCGAGGGTATTAGAGTTGATCCCCAAAAGACCGAAGCTGTTAGAAATTGGCCTAGACCTATTTCTTCAACTGATATCCAAAGTTACTTGGGTTTAGCTAGCTATTAGCACTGTTTTGTTGAGGTTTTCTCCTCTATAGCATCTCCTATGACTCGGTTGACCCAAAAGAAAGTGAAGTTCTTATGGTCTGAATCTTGTGAGAAAAGTATTCAAGAGTTGAAGACTCGACTCACTTCAGCCCCTGTTTTGACTTGGGCTAATGGTGTTGATGGTTTTGTGGAGTACTGTGATGCTTCGAGGTTGGGTTGGGTTGCGTATTGATGCAAAAGGGTAAGGTGATAACTTATGCTTCTAGACAGTTGAAACCCTATGAGAAAAATTACCCCACCTATAACCTTGAGTTAGTTGCTATTGTGTTTGCTTTGAAAATATGGAGACACTATTTGTATGGTGTCAATGTTGATGTTTTCACTGATCATAAGATTCTGCAGTATGTGTTTACATAGAGAGAATTGAATCTTAGGTAGAGACGATGGTTAGAATTGTTAAAGGACTATGATAAGAGTGTGTTGTACCATTCGGGCAAGGCCAATGTTATGGAAAATGCCCTAAGTAGAGTGTCCATGGGTAGTATTTTGCATGTGGTAGAAGGTAAGAAAGAGTTGGCTCATGATGTACATCGTTTGGCTAGATTGGGGGTTAGGTTGTTTGACTCTTCTAAAGTTAGTATAGGGGTTCAGAGTAGTTCCGAATCCTCCTTGGTTTCAGAAATAAAGGAAAAGCAATACTTAGATGCTAGTCTGGTCAGACTGAAGGAGTCAGTCAAGGACCAAAAAGTAGAGGTTTTCTCCCAAGGGGGAGATGGTGTGTTGAGATTGCAGGGCAGATTGTGTGTCCCAAATATTGATGATCTGAGACAAAGGATTATGGCTGAAGCGTAAGGGGAGCGATATTCTATTCATCCTGGTGCCACCAAGATGTACCGAGACTTATGGAAAATCTATTGGTGGAGTGGCATGAAGAAAGATATTACAGCGTTTGTAGCTAAGTGTGCAACATGCCAACAGGTTAAGGTTGACCACCAATGACCTGGTGGTATGATGCAAGAGTTTAGTATTCCTACCTGGAAGTGGAAAGAGATAAATATGGACTTCATGATTGGTTTACCTCCTTTCCAATGCCATCATGATTCTATTTGGGTTTTGGTTGATAGGTTGACTAAGTCTGCTCATTTCATACCTGTTCATACTTCATATACTGCTGAGGATTATGCTAGATTGTACACCCGAGAGCTAATCAGATTGGTTTACCTCCTTATAATAACAATTTCCACTTTAGTATTGGCTTGGCTCCACTTGAAGCCTTATATGGGAGGAAGTGTAGATCACCCATAGGTTGGCTCGAGGTGGGTGAAGCGGCTGTGACTGGTCCTGATTCGGTATTTGAGGCTATGGAAAAAGTTAAGTTTATTAGGGAAAGGTTGAAAACAGCGCAGAGTCATCTGAAGTCATGTACGGATGTTAGAAGGAGAGACCTTGAGTTTGAAGTTGGTGACCTAGTGTATCTGAAAATTTCACCCATGAGGGGGTTGAAGAGATTCAGAAAGAAGGGGAAGCTTAGTCCCAGTTATGTTGGTCCTTACAAAATTCTTAGCCGTGTTGGTAAGGTAGCTTATGATGTCGAGTTGCCTTCTGAGATGTCCTCCGTTCATCCAATATTCTATGTCTCCATGCTTAGAAAACATATTAGCGATGTTGTGTAGTGGATTCCTCTGTGAGTGCTGACATTCAAGACAATCTTTCTTTTGATGAGATTCCTATTGAGATTCTTGATTTCAGTGTCCGAAGACTAAGGAACAAAGAAGTTCCCTTGGTCAACGTGTTGTGGCGAAACCAATCTGTTGAGGGTGCAACTTGGGAAGCTGAGACGGATATGCGATCCAAGTACCCGCACCTATTTTCTGCGAACTTCGATCAAGCCGAAGGCACCGTTCTTTCCTAAATCATGCACTTTTGATAAAATTTGCAGCAGTTCAGCTGTCATTTATTATGTGTTCAGCTGTAGTTTCTTGAATTTATGCATTCTATATTGCATTCAGAGTGAGAAATGATGTGGTGATGAGTCTAACAAATGGTTTCAGCTGTATCCTCTATTCCCTATCTAATCTTGGCATGCGTAGTGTCATTCGAGGGAGAATGTTTCCAAGAGGGGGATGATGTAATACCCCGAAAATATTTTTGTTGAAATTTTGTGCGTAAACATGTTGGTTTCTATCTTCTAGAATGAATTATAAATTTTCCGTGTGGAATGTCTTAGATTATGAACCGCCATTGCGTAGAGTGTCGAATAATCTTTCCAACGATATATGGATAATCCAAAATGGACACCCGAGCGACGAGTTATAAATATTCCGATCAAACCATGAATAGTAGTGAACAGCAAAACGTGCAGGAAAAAGTACTGAGGCCTGACGTATTTTTGCTCCAAATTTAAAAAATCATCACTACTTGTACATAATGATCTGGCTGATCTACTATATATCAACAGAAAGCTCTGCGAGTCCTTTTTCCAATGAAATTGGTTTCATCCAATTTGTCTATCGGAGAAAAAAATTATGGTCGATCTACTTCAGCCGATTAAAAATGAATTTTGGGTCAACTTCAAATGATCATAACTCCTCGTACACAATGATCTAGGTGAGATACTATATATCAACAGAAAGAGATGAGAGTCCTCTTTCTAATGAAATTGGTTTCATCCAATTTGGATATTGGTGTAAAACGTTATGGTTGATGTACTCTACACTATCAAAATAGTCCACCAAAGGACAGATTCGACAATTATTTGTTTTTTAGGGGTGTTTTTGGCATTCCCCCTCGCCAAAAATCCGCCCAAACCCTATATTAAAGCCTATTAGAGGTATTATATCTTATATTTCATCAAATTCCCTTAAAAAGAAAACCCTAAGATCCTACATCCAACTTCAAGAACCTCCAAAGTTCACCATTGATTCTACAAATTTATTCAACATTTCAAGTTCCTAGTTCAAGAACACCAAGAACCATCATTCAAAGGCACGATTAACATCTCAAAAATGAGTATCGATCTAAAGTTCATTATTCAAGGTATATGGGATTTTTCAACAAGAACTCTCTTTTGTTCTTGTGCCCAAAAGTAATTTTCTTTTCAAAGGTATGATTTTTATTTGATTTTTATGAATTTGAAGCATGAATCCATATCTTATGATGATTATTATGAAATCTTGATGTTTATGATTCTAAAAGATGAATTTACATGTGTGGAGATATAAAGCATGAATCTTGAACGATATTTATCATGATTTTGATATTTGGGTCGTGAATCCCATTTGGAAACTGTTTTTTTTTGAGAAAGTGTGTGTTATAAGCACGTTCATGTTGAATATTTGAGATATTTTGAATGATTTGATCTTTTGATCTTAATGGAGTTGTTTTGAACTCGAGTGTGAAAAAATTCACAATGTGGTTGATTTTGATAGATGGGAAGCATGATGACTCCCTATGTATATTTATATATTACTAAAATTGTTTTGTTGTGTATTGTCTATGAAATAATCTGAGCTAAGTCCGGGAGAAATATTTAGCACCGAGTGGGAGGTATAAAGCGACCTTACTTCCATAGATCTATGTGCCCCCATAGGAGTGAGCCTGGGGCTTATTTATATAGTGATTACTAGTTTCTGTGAATTTGATATCGATAGTCCTACTCTGATGGCAAGGATAGGATGGAACTCCCCAACGTGGGTTGTATGTTGGACTCCAAGTCGCTCACATGGTTTATGTCGGTTATAGGATCTCCCAGTGTGTGTGTGTTTCTTTGTGTCTATGGTAAATGGTGAAGTAATTTGAAAGTGGAATTGTTAAAGTTATTCTTTCGAAAGATTTAAATGATATTTACAGTATGAGAATTGATATTCTTAATGAACTGAAAGTGATTGACAAATTATATGATGACTCACATGTGTTATTGTACTTATTTCATCCTCTAATGATTATGATGATTTTCTTCGGGCTATGTGTGTCTTTCATACATCCTGCATAGTTCTTGTAAATATTTATGATAATAATATTTATAGAACTGCATACCCCCCCATATACTCGGTTCCGTTCCTTGGTACTGACCCACATCTTCGGATGTAGGCTATATTTTCTCGAAATATAGGTTTAGGTGCTCAGTGCCAGGTTCAACAGTGATTCTTTGGGCACGTTGTTCTACATCCTCTGTTGTGGTGAGTCCTCATATTTAGATAACGTGATGTCTGATGTTGGTTTCACGGAATTGTTTACATTTGATAACTGAGTATGAGTCAGTTGGGGCATATCTCAATGGCTCGCTGGTTTTATTGATTTTCTTAAAGGCTTGTTAGACTAGTATAGATGTTGGGAGTTGACTAATAAGTAATATTTTGTTATCTTTCTAAAATTATTTTATTCTTGGATGATGGTTACACTCTTGATGTTTGATGGTTATTTATGAAAACCCACTGATTTGTGATGAACTGAATAAAAATGGCTTAAAGGATTAGCTTGGGTCTACACATAGCCTCAAGCACCGTGTGATGCTCCGGGACCCATTTTTTGGGGTGTTATATGGGCAGGGTAAGAGGAGTAGGTTTTGTGATCAGGGAGGTGGTCAGTTCAGGGATGTCGAGAAGTTGGCAAATAGCAGAAAAAAAAGGAAGAGTTCTGGTTTGTTTTTTCTGCTAGTGCTCCTTATTAGTTGGACTACACGAGTCATCATGGTTATGAAAATTGTTTAGCAAAAGGTGCCCAATCTCAGGCAAGCAGAGGTTGGTTATTTTTTTAGGCCCTTCTTATTGATTTTACGTTCATCTTTATCGAGGTTAGTGTGATGAAGAAAAGGTCAAATGTTTTAAGCATGGCTAGGAAGTCCATTGGCTCAAGGATTATCTATTTAATAAGGATGCTACGAGGGTGAATAAGATTCATGTGGCTTAATCTTCAACTCCGACACCTGGTGGTGTTTCATCTTCTACTTTTATTTCTCCTGGCTCTAGTATTGGTTGAAATAGGTTGTATGATTTTGAGTCTCAACAAGAATCCAATGCACCACTTGATGTCATCATTGGTACATTAAAACTTTTCTCTCGTGACGTATATTATTTTCTTTATCCAGGTTCTACTCTCTCCTATGTGACTCTTTATATTGCTACATCTTTTAGTTTTGACTCAAAAGTTATTTTGGATCCTTTTTCTATTTCTACCCAGTAGGTAATTTAGTTATTGCTATGAAAGTCTATTGTGAAGGTTTGGTATCTATTGGTGGCTAGCAGAACTTATTAGATCTGTTTGATTATGATATAGAGGATTTCAATGTCATTCCTGGTATGGATTAGTTAAACTCTTATTACGCTACCTTCGATTGTCAGATCCGTAGGGTTATCTTTAGGTTCCCTAGTGAGATATTTATAGAATGGAAGGGTCTTTCTCTAGTATTTTGGGGGAGGTTTATTTCTTATCATAGAGCTTATAGGTTAATCTCTAAAGGTTTTCTTTATCACATTGTATGGGTTAAAGAATCTAACTTAGAAGGTCCTTCTTTCCAATCAGTTCCAATGGTTAATAAGTTTCTTAAGGTCTTTTCTAATGATATTCCTGGTATTTATCAGGATAAGGGAATAGAGTTTAGTGTTGATCTAATTTTGGAAACTATTCTATTTTCTATTCCTTGTACAGAATGGCTCCAGATGAGTAAAGTAAACTGAAGGATCTTCTGAATAAGAGGTTTATTCATCCTAGTTTATGTTAATTAGGTGCACCAGTGTTCTTTATGTGTAAGAAGTATGGTTTCCTTTGGAAATTCATTGACTATGGGCAGCTGAATAAGGTGAAGGTCAACAATAAGTATCCTCTTCCAAGGATAAATGATCTATTTTACCAGTTGCAAAAGGCCAGGTTCTTTTCTAAGATAGATCTTCATTCTGGGTGCCATCACCTAAAGATAAGGGTGGTGGATATTACTAAGATGGCATCTCGTACTCGGTATAGACACTTTGAGTTTTTGGTGATATCATTTGGGTTGACTAATGCTCCACTTACATTTATGGATCTTATGAATAGGGATTTTCATCATGATTTAGATCTCTTTTTTATTATGTTAATTGATGACATTCTGGTTTATTAAAAGAGTAAGGTGGATGGATCATGCTAATCACCTCTGTGTGGTATTAAAAACCTTAAAGAAACAAAAAGTGTATGCCAAGTTCTCTAAGTATGAGTTTTGGTTGAACGTTGTAACTTTCTTGGGTTATATTATTTCTAGTGAAGGGATGATGGTAGATCTGTAGAAGGTTGATGTAATTAAGAGGTGCCATAGACCTATGACTGTAACCTATATTTGGAGCTTCTTGGGTTTGGCCATGTAATATTAGTGATTTGTGGAAAGCTTTTTATTCATAGCTACTCCTTTGACTAAGTTATCTCAGGAGTTTCTAAAGTTTTCTTAGTCATATGATTATGAAAGGAGTTTTGTAAAGTTAAAGTATAAGTTAACTTCGGCTCTTATTCTGACTTTTTCGAAAGGCAATGATGGGTTCATGGTTTATTTTGATTCACTCGATTAGGGCTTGGTCATGATTTGGAGTTATTTGCTATTTACTTTGAAAATATTGTGGAATATTTATGTTTTATACACGTGGATATTTTTTCTGATCACAAGTGTCTACAGTATATGTTCAATTATAAAGAGCTTAATATAAGACAAAGAAGATGTCGTGAGGTTTTCAAGAATTATGATATGAGTCTTCACTATTACCCAAGTAAGGCTAACACAGGATTTGATGCTCTTAGCATGTTATCCATGGGGAGCTTAGCTTATGTGCAGGAAGGAAAGGGGGAATTGCTGAAGGATATTCCCTGCTTGGATAATATTGGAGTTTGCCTCTTAGACTCCAAGGGTAGTAGTTCGGTTGTGTAAAAAGTGGTTCGATCGTCTATTGGTGCAGAGATTAAGGAGAAGCATGTGTTAGATCCTATCCTATTGAAAATCAAGTGTGAAGTTGTTGGGAAAAAGGTTGCGGTGTTTGTGATCTATTGTGATAGTACTTTATAGTACCAAGGGAGGTTGTGCTTTACTAATGTCAATGGGTTGCGATAAAGGATTTTGTCTAAGGTGCATGAGTTGCTCTATGTTGTTCATCCTGGATCGACTAAGATGTATTATGATCTCAAGGAGATCTATTGGTTTAATGGTATGGAGAGAGATATGGCTAATTTTGTGGACAAGTGGATGAAGTAGAACATATAAGGCCAGGAGGGTTGTATCAATAAATTAAATTTTCCAAATAGAAATGGGAAGAGATCTATATGGACTTCATAATTGGCCTTCCTCAATTTTGGAATCAATATGATTCAATTTAGGTCATCGTGGAAAGGATGACTAAGTCTGTGCACTTTTTGCCAATATGGACTACCTTCTCGATGGATATTATGCTAAGTTATGCATGCAGTTTACATCTCACTTCTTATGGTCTTTTAAGAGAGGGATAGAGACCAAGGTAAGTATGAGTACTTCTTTCTATCCGCAAATAGATGCGCAAGCAGAGACCCTATGAGTACTTCTTTCCATCCGCAAATAGATGCGCAAGTAGAGAGAACTATTCAAATATTAGAGAAAATGCTTTATGCTTATGTGATTAATTATGGTTGAAATTAGGTTGAGCATTTATCTTTCGTGGAGTTTTCTTACAACAATAGTTATCATTCTAGTGTTGTTGTGGTATTTTTTAAGGCATTGTATGGTAGGAGGTGTAGATATCCTATTTGTTTTTTTGAGATTGGTGAGGCGGATATGTTTGGTCCCAATTTGGTATACCAGGATATGGAGAAGGTAAAGGTGATTTACGATAGTATTAAGGATTCCCAAAGTCGCCAAAAGTCCTATGTGGATGTTAGGTGTAGAGACTTGGAATTTTAGGTTGGGGATAAGTTTTTCATCCAGGTATCTACCATGATGGGAGTAGTATGGTTTGCCAGTAAGGGGAAGCTCGGTCCCCGATATGTGGGTCCTTATGAGATTTTCCAGAAAGTTCGCAATGTTACTTATTAGCAGGAGTGGCCTTCTTTATGGAGCTTAGTTCATCCATTCTTTTATGTATCCATGTTGAAGAAGTGCATCGGTGATCCTTCTTCAATTTATCATTTGGAAGGATCGGCTATCATAGATTCTTTATGTTATGAAGAAGTATTGATTGAGATCTTGTATAGGTAGATTTGTTGGTTGTAGACCAAGGATGGGTCTTTGATTAATATTCTTTTATAAAACCATAGGATGGAAGAATCTAGATGGGAAGCAAAAGAGGACATGAAATCAAAATATCGATATAGTTTTTCTGCTCCTGGGATTCATGCGGAAGGTGTGTGTCTTCAACACATCTTTACTTTAATGTTTGTTAGAGGAAATATTGATATCTTTGCCTTTTTGTTTTCTAACATTTTTAATGATTGGGAATATATTTTATAATGAAAATGATTCTTGTGTGTTATTGCCTTTATCTTTTCGTTATTCTGGGGTGAATATTCCTAGTGAGGGACACTGAAACACCTTAGTTTCTAGACCTTAGAAAATTTCATGGAATTTTGATCTCTGGACCTAGTACGATTCGTAGGTACAAGCTATATATTGGGGTATGAATGTCATGGTCTAGTCGTATACTGACCAGTGTTGGTTGGTGGGATTGATTTTGGTTACTGTAATGGAGATGACTTAGGGGTGTGAGTCTTATTGGTTGTTATGGATTGTTTGGTTCCTTAACTTAATCTTAGACTTGGTTACTCAGGTTTGATCTGAGTAAGAGTTGACCACCATGAGCCATAAACCAGGGTACGAGTCGTACCCAGGACTCGTATGGTGTACAATGTCTAAATCATCCTCGAGTATAAATCTTTCCAAGGTACAGATGAAGGGTACCAAACATATGCTGTCAATACAAATTTTTTGGATGAATCGTATGATGGACAATGTTGGATACAAGGGTTGAGGCTAGGTTATTAGTAGAGGATACCATTCGTATCAGAGGGTGCGACTCGCATGGGTCAGTTGTATCCCTATGATGGGATTTTAGGTCAACTTAAGTCGGGGTTATTCTTGATATTTTCCTACTTATCCTAATAGGGTCCAACAACTTCTAACCTACATGGTGGTTATTTACCCTATAACCCCATTCATTAAAACTTAGAAACTTCTCCAAAACAGTCCATAATTCTCTCAAGAGCTTTTGGACAAGAAAAGCTAGGGTTTTAACTAAAGGATCAATTTTGGGCTTGTCTTGGTGATTCCTTTCCGTCATCATCTTTGTTTAAGGCATGTTCTCTTCCCTCATTTTTAATTTTAACTAAAGGCATATTTTTATGTTTTCAATTATTGTATGATTTTGGTTTTTAAATATGAATTGTGGGTTTTTATATTAAATAGATGGTTATGGTTTCCCATGGTTTTATTTATGCTTTTATGTCCATTAATTGTAGTTTTTGATAATTCGATATCATGGGAATGATTTAATGGTAATTGGAATTGGTTTGGGTCATACTATCCCCCAAATTTGCTTGATAAAATGTTTATAAAAATACATTTATTTCATTGAATACTTTTAATGGAACTCTTGTATGTTTTAAAACTTAGTAAATGAATTATGCATGGTTTACATTGCTTAGGATGGCTAATGTTTATGGTTTTGGGGAACATGGAATCCCCCAAGAGGTTTAATATGGTAAATGTAAGGGCACTTGAAAGTCCCCTGAAACCATTAAATGGTTTGGTATGGATGATACTTGCAAGTAGGGGTGGCATGAAAATACCACTATCAATGGCCTTGGTTAATAAATGGATAATGGTTTGGTTATTTTGAAATTAGTTTTCATTGGGAAATAATGGAGGGATGTGTAGCAAAGTTGTGGAAGGTTGAGGTCCTAGGGAGACAAAAACTGGAAACTCATATTTGCCGATATTAGGTTAGTCTTGGTGAATGTGTGCATGATGTAACACTATATTTGTGGGATGTACTAATAATGCCAAGAGATACTTCCCTTGTCGTGCGACTACACACACTAGGACCTTTCAGCAGGGGAGATGAACCTATATAGCCCATGGGTTGTTTAGGATGGCAAAGGTACACAACCTAGGTAATGGTTTTAAAGGAATGTTAAACTCGGTCTATTTTCCCAACTTGGTTATAGAGAGAGAGAGAGATAGAGAGAGAGATAGTTGTGAGCATATGGATGGTTTTACTTGGTTTTATAAATAGCATTATTTAATCTTTACCCTGAGTTCATGCTAGATAAAACTCGTTAATCCTGTCTATAGGCTGTTGTATACCCATGCTATGCAGGAATAGGCAGTTGTACTCGTCATACATAATGATTGATTTGGGATCAACATTTTGATAGAAGTGGTGAGCTTTGATATTTTCAGAAGGCTCCATTATATGTTATGGATTTTTCTAACACTTAGGGTATTGGTTTTGGCTATGGTTAGGGCATGTCCAAATCAGATTTCATTACTCTTTTGGGTTAGAGACCTTGTTGTACTTATATAGGTTGGAATGGTAGCAATTGGAATTAATGTCATCTTTGGCGTTGGAATAACCTGGGAGGCTTATATCATTAGACATAATTTCTTACTATTCCATCATATTCAATTTTGGGATTGATTATTTTATTTTTGGAATGTCCTTGGTTATGGTCTGGTTTATGGTCCTTTTTTTGGTATGGCTTGGTATAGTTGGATTAATGGTGTGGGGTGGTTGGACTCGTCTGGGTCGGTCACAGTTGTGATCCTACTATAGAGTCTTTGTGTGATTTGTTACACTATTTTGGTACATGCTCAGAATTTATCCAACGCAGGACTGGCAGCTGGAGTTTAGGTTGGGTAATGGGGGTGGTCTCCAGTCCTTGATTATGACAAGTCCCTACGGTGGGTCTTGTCAGTTTTATGTTTTAATGTTGATATAAATAGGCATATAAGTGTTTAAGTATGTAATTATGATGTTTAAAGATGTTTTTAAATAAGTTAGGATTCAAATTTATTAATTAGAGCGAAATGAGAAAACTAGTTTAACTAGCTTGAGCTAGGTGTCATTCTAGTGTATCATGGTGGTTTGTAATGTGTTGAATGAGTTCCTAATGGTTTTACTAGGAATTTATGTGTGTAAAAACTTGTTTATAATGTGTATATTTCAATTGGATAAAGCCATGAGTTGAAACAATAAGTTAAAGATCAATGTGGGCAAGCCTAGTCTAAGCTCGTGTTTCTAGTTAACCGTTCATTACGTTGTGTTGCTTTAAACTATAACACATGGTGATTGATCATGTAGGATGCTTGTTGAGTTGATTGTAATGATATTTTGATGCTATATAAGCTGCAAATTGACTGGAAACAACAACACAAGGCAAGGGATGGAAGGAGAAACACTTAGAAGAATATAGGCATCAAAAGGAAAATTCAAGTAAGCCAACGCGACATACATGTGACTCACCACTCCCTCAACATGATAAATAATGTGGAATGTTGATCGCTTGACTTGACCAACCATCGTGGCATGTTTCTCTCTCTACTTGACTAATAAAAGTGGTGCTTCACTCTTCTCACACACGACCAATTTCCTCAACTATAAATAGAACACTTTGTAAAGGGGTTGGACAACTTTTGGACATCTTAGGAATAGAGAGGTGACTTATACAAGAATTATTTAGGTTTTATATTCTTTAAATTTAGATTTCTAATAGATTTAATCATGTATTCAATTATTTGGATAATAGTTATGTCTATTATTGGCTAAACACCCCCTTTCCGGGGTTAAACCCAAGAACATGACTACGATTACTACAAATTTATTTAGTTTTGATTATTTATCATGTTTGGTTTCTTTTTTTCCCTTTTCATCATTATTTTGAGGATTTCCTACCCTTAGAATACATATATTATCGACATTGTGATCTCGGTACGGGGAATAGAAAGATAGAACATGGGGGTAAATAGAGTAGGGTTCGTATTCCTTTATAAAATAGGGGATCTGAATTAGCATCTAGGACAGGTATGTACATAGAAACCTTAATTGGTTCATTGCGGTATGAAATATAAATGCATTTGGATTAGTTCTAACATCTCCGCTCAACGATGTAGTGGTGGGTCTAAGTTAGATAGTTGGTTAAAGATCGGTAGACTATGATTATGAAATCAGCCTCGTGAATCAACAACCAAGATAAGTAATTTAAATGATGAATTTCGATAATATAGTACGATTGTTCGTAGTGATTTACCCTCGGGTGTTCATCTATTGATTGTTCAAAGTTATTAATTTTACACACATTTTACTTTGCATTTAATTTATCAATTTCACAACTTTTTTGGTTACACTTGCACAAATTCAACCTTAATATTTGATCTAGAATAGGATAGTTTCTAAATCAAGTCTTTGAGGGATGTATATTTGGATTTATTTAAGGACACTTTATTACTTGGTAAGACCATGTACACTTGAGTTTGGGCTTGGACGCAACAAGTTTTTGGCACTGTTGCTGAGGACTTATAAATTGGAAACTATTTTTGTTTTAGTTTTATTTTTTAGATTTTTTTTGTGATATATTCTTATTCTTTGGTATTGAATTTGCAGGAAATTTGTTGACAAATTAGTAAGCTAGCATGGGATAGGAATTTGTCAAACCAAACCCCGAACCTGAGTAGCTGTATCACCAATTAAGGAGAGAAGCAGAACTTCTCAACCAATTACCGAAAAATCACGAGAATCACGAAGATCCTGGTCTTATGGCTGAAGAATAACTAGCCCTCAGGATAGTTCACAAAGTGGCAATCCTACTTCCGATAAATTTGACCTCTCCTTTCTAAAAACTGGCTGTTGGAGGTAATTTCGAGCTGAAACAGAACATGGCGCAACTTTTGATCAGCAGTGGATGGTTTATAGGTCTTACACATCAAGATCCATAAGTCCATATGCAAAACTTTGTGGAGATCAGTGACATATTAATCCATAAGGGCATTTAAACTGATTATGTAAGCCTGACTCTATTCCCCTTTTCACAGTTAGGGAAGTGAAAAAATGGTTCAATACTGAGACGACAAATTCAATCACAACCTAGGATAACTTATCCCTGAAATTCCTTATCCAATTCTTTCAATATGGTAGGACTGTGAGACTAAATAGTGAGATTGTGTGCTTCAAATATAATCCAGATGAGAATTTATATCATGCTTGGGAGAGGTTCAAAGAACTTATTGAGAATTGTCTGCATCATCAGAAGTCCAATGAGGTATTATCTCACACTTCTGTGGAGGCACTCGACCATACCACAATAATTTTGCTAGATTCAGCTGCAGGTGGTCAAACTTTTGAGTTTAAATATGATGTGCTTTATACATTGTTGAACAAGATTGCACAAGAAAATCTCGAGTGGCATTTATACTCAAGAAATTCCATAAACAAGATTGCAGGTGTATTAGAGGTGGAGCAATTTAGTGTTATTTTTGCCCAGATTTTGACACTATAAAATCAAATAAGCAATATAATTTGGGGGCTACATAGCCTATAACAATAGCTAATGCAATTTTATAGACTACAGGTTTTTGTTAGGTTTCTAGTAATAGTGGGCATTCTGAGGGTATGTGTGCTACAAATCATTTATCTGTGTTGTTCGTGGGTAATGCTTAAAAGACGAATTATGGTATTGCCTATAATCAAACGTGGTAGACTCATACACCAAATACCTCATGGAACAACCAATAGTAGTTTCAGCTGTAGTAAGTTCAGAATAATCAGGCCACGACTCAGAACAACAATGTGGAAGAGATGCCATAGTAAAACATGGCTACTCAACAACAATTGTCAGAAGATAAAAAGTGACAGCAAGTAGCTACATGGACCTTTGAGTTTCAAATTGGTAAGTTTTTAAAGGAACAAAATACCATGCCTCAAGGTATTAGCCATTTGACACTGAGAATCCTAAACAAGTAATGAAAATCAGTTTGATTAGTGGTAAATAGCTGAATGAAAGACCACCAAAGAAAACTAAGGACATAAATATAGAAGAGGCTCCTAAGTAGGTAAATGACAAACCTAATAAATTTGAGAAAGTCTGAGAACTTAAAAACAAAAGTTGTTGAACAGGTGACGGAGATACCATAACTACATTTCCCATAAAAGTATATAAAGCCAAAGGAGGATGCATGCTTCATGAATTTTATAGATTCAGATTAACTTACATCTTTTAGCTATTTTGTAGTGAACTCCCAAGTAGGCTAAGCACTTGAAAGATGTGTTGTCTAATAAAACTAAGTTGCAAGATATGAAGGAAGTAATACTCATTAAGTAGTGTAGCACTATGGTTACACAGAAGATGCCAAAGAAGCTCAAGGACCTTGGGAGGTTCACTCTCCCCATTTAAATTTTTCAATAGTAAGGTGGTCTATGAACTTAGCGACTTAGGGGAATGAATCAATTTGATTCCCCTCTCTTTATTAGACACTTTGGGCTTAGGAAAGCCGAGACCTAGTTGTGTGTTATTGCAACTGGTAAATAAGACAATCACCATCCTGAAGGAGTCATAGAGGATGTTGTCATAAAGTGATATAAGTTTAATATTCTTACTGACTTTATTGTTTTAGATTTTCATGAAGATGAAATATTACCAGTCATCTTGGGACATCCATTCTTGGCGATGGGAGGAGCTGTGATAGATTTGAGAGAGGGCATACTCATAATAAGGCTAGATGAGGAATAAATAATTTTCAAAGTGTAAAAATCACTCAACACAATATCCCACTTCAAATATATTTCCATGATTAATACATTGAAGGTGATAAGTGTGGGGTGGTGGAATTTATTTCATAAAAGACCTCTTCAGCCTTTCTCATTGAGCAGCCAAAGCTTTAAATACCTAAGCCTATTATGATGCAATTTGATGAGCCTGAAAATGCTAAAGTTAAGAAAAATGTTGACCTTGTAAGTTCACACTCAAGAATTAAGTAACGAGTAAGAAGATGGTGTCCTAGTGTATGGAAGGGGATGAAAGAATATGGTTGAGTCAGATATTAGGTTAAGCTGTGACACTAAATCAGGAGTTTTTTGGGAGGTAACCCAAGTAAAGGTATATTTTATTTTTAGTAGTTTAGTTTGTACTTTACTAGTTTTTGATTTTGTTGAGTCTGAGGTTGATGGGAAGTCTACGTACCCTAAAACCTAAGCTAAGGAGCATGGAAAAGACTATGTGTGGGGTCCCCAAACTCTCTTGATATATAAAGATGCAACTTGCTAGGCCTAGAGTCCCCAAGAAGTAATTTTATCTAAACCTTTTAAAGTATACTTTAGGGACAAAGTAGATTTTTAAGTGTGGGGTAGAGAAATTCCCATTTTAGGGTAAATTTAAATTTTTTTCTATTTGGAATAAGTGATATTTTATTGTTGATGCTACATTTTATTGCGTGATGCAAGTGTTTTGATGGTAAAAAGCATATTAATTGTGTGAATTGTTATTGTTGAGACTCTTAGACACATGTTTGTGACTCATGTACTAGTTGGCTTAATGTTGAATTCATGTGATTGTGTAGTTAAGATTCTATGTTGATCCAACTTGAGTTGGGCAGGTGCCATGTGTGTGTAAGGTTGTCGTGAATACCATGTTGTGTGTGATGTCTATAACCTTCCTGGTGTGTGTGCAAAATGAAATAAAAAGTGTGGATTTAGGAGATGATATAGGCATTTCTTTGTTATCCATGTTTCATAATCTCTTTTACCTACCCTTGTGCATAATCCTAGTTAACCCCATTGAACCTTTAGCTTATTGTCTTTGGCAACCTCATAATAGACTAATCCCCTTCTTTGATGGACCATAATTTGAGCCGAATCTCCTAAGCGCTTTAGTTGAAATCTAATTAAGTTAACAAGTTGGAAATTCAAGAAGAAAAAGGTGAAATTAAAGCCCTTAAGTAATAGCTATTTTTATTAAAAAAAATCATATGTTGGTGTTGGGATTTGAGTAGTGAAAAGAATACAATTATTAAAATTGAATAAGCTTCTTATAGAAAATACTCACACCATTGTATATGTGAATGAGCTCAATGATATGGGGTAAAACAGATGTAGGTAAACAAAAGTAGTGCAAGTTGATTGTTAGAGATTAGTCTTGATTATATAATGTTATGTATTAATGCGCTTAGGAAAGATAGTCACTATTACTAGCCAGAATAGTTCCTACCCTTCCCTTAGCCTACATTTAAACCATTAAAGACATATTTGATCTTAAGCTTCTGCATTCTGATATTAGTGGAGTACTACACTAACGGAAAGCATATGGTTCATCTTGTGTAACTTGTAAATTTCTTACGTGAGTGAGCGTATCTCGATTCTTGTACCTATTGTGTTATAAATTGCATTTATATGACTTATTATGGGTAACTCTCTTGTTGTGAGGGCACATATTTGATGAATATGGGTGATTTGTATGATGTCTTTTATTGAACAATATGTATGCGTTGGCCAACTAGGTGTGTCAATTCTTTAGTCTAGGATGTCTTGGAAGTAGTGCTCTAGAACTTTCAAATGTGTACATAGAATGCTTAATATAGAAACTTGTATGGGTGAAGTAATTGTAGTTCTAGCTTGATTGTATTTTATATAGTAGAAGTGTATAGTGTCCTCATCTTATAATACTTATATTTAAGAGTTGTTCGAGGAAGAACAAGGCTTTAAGTGTGGGGCGGTGATGTTGGTTGTATTTACGCACTATAGTGTTGTTATTCTAGCCCATTTACCCTTATTTTGAGGATAATTTGTGTTATTTATATATTAATGATGATATAAATAATCATCTAAATGTTTATGTATGTAATTATATTGTTTAAAGGTTTTTTTAAACTAGTTTGGAGTCAAATTGATCAATTAGAGAGAAACGAGAAAACTAGTTTAACTAGCTTGAGCTAGGTATTGTTCTAGTCTATCACGGTAGTTTATAAAGTGTTGAATGAGTTCCTAATGATTTTAGTATGTATTTATATGTGTAAAAACTTTTTTATAATGTTAATAGTTCAATTGGATGAAGCCAATAAGTTCAATATCAATGTGGGCAAGCCTAGTCTTAGCTCGTGTTTCTAGTTCTCCGTTCTTGATATAGTGCTGTTTTGAACTCTAATGCATGGTGTTTTATCCTGTAGGATTCTTGTTGAGTTGATGGTGATGATATTAATATTCTTTATAAACTGTAATTTTAGTGGAAACACCACCACAAGAAAAGGGATGGAAGGAGAAGCACTTAGAAGAATATTAGCATCAAGAGGCAAATTCCAGTGAGCCAATGAAAAATAGGTGCGATGCACCACTCCAACAATGTAATAACCAACGTGGTTCATTTCTCTCTTGACTTGAATAACAACCATGGTGCATATCTCTCTTAATTTGACTAACAAACACGATGTGTCACTCTTCTCACACACGACAAATTTCTCTACTATAAATAGAACACTTTGCACACTTTTTAAAAGGGCTAGACAAATTTTGGACGTATTGGGACTGGAGAGGAGTATACTACATATGTTTTTTAGATTTTACATTATTTGACTTTAGTTTTTTAATAGATTTAATCATGTATTAAATAATTTGGGTGATGGTTATGTCGATTAGTTGCTAAACGCCCCATTACCCTGGTTAACACCAAGAACATGACTACAATTGTTATAAACTGATTTAGTTTTATTTATTTATCATATTTGGATACTTTTTAGCCTTGTTATAATTATTTTGAGTATTCGAGACCCTTAGAATACATATATTGTCGACCTTGTGATCACGGGAGTAGGAATAGGATGATAGAATGTGGTGGTAAATAGAGTAGGTTTCTTATTCATTTTGTAAATAGGGTATTTGAATTATCATCTAGGACAAGAATTTACCTTACTTTGTTCACTATGAGATGAAATATAAATGCATTTAGATTAGTTCTCAAATCCCCGACCAACGATGTAGTTTTGGGTCTAAGTTAGATAGGTGGTTAGAGGACGGGAGACCATGATCATGAAATAAACCCCATGAATCAACAAAAAAGATAAGTAATTTAACTGATGAATTTCGATATCATGGTATGATTGTTCAGAGTGGTTTAGCCCCGGGCACTCATCCATTGATTGTTCAAAGTCTTTACTTTTATGCACTGTTTACTTTACATTTAGTTTAGCACTTTCACAACAATTTTTGGTTACACTTACACATATTTAATCTTAATAGTTGAACTAGAATAGGATAGTTGTTAAAACAAGTCTCTGAGGGATAGATGTTTTTCTTTATTTAAGGCTGTTATATTACTTGGTATATATATATCTATGGTGAGACCATGTACACTTGTGTTTGCACTTGGGTGCAACATACCGTAATAAGCTCATATTGGGGCATGTTAGTTACATGATACCCCCCCCCCCCCAATTTAAGTCAATATATCATGGTATCTTAACTCAGGTTTTATTGACCAAGTGTATATATTTGTCAGTTATTTGGTTGCATAGATTTCAGCTTTTCATATTTCAGGATATTTCAGTAACAGGCTTATACTTGCTCTTGCATTCTCAGATATTACAAGTTTTCGTATTCATGTTCAGTTATTTCATGCATTTAATTTAGTCCTCATCTCATATACCATTACATTCATTGTACCGACTATATACTTTTCTTTGTGCTATATTTTTTTATAACATACGTTTGGGTGATTAGTTTCTCGATCATTCTTAGATAGCCTAAAGTTACTCAACAATAGTAGTGGTGACTCCTCATCCATCGGGGATATTATATGTTTATCTTAGTTTTATTTCAATATTTCCTTATGTTTGGTCATTCGGAGTTAGTTGGGGGGTTTGTCTTATAAACTTCCCATGATGTTTAGAGGATTTCAGATAGTTAGACAGTCAGTTAGTAAATAGTTGTTAAGTTTTCAGTATTATCTATTGTTATAGATTTTCAAGACTTGCCATTTACATATATTAAGTATTCATATTTTCATTATTTTATCAATTTATCTTCCACAAATACTATTTTAGTGTCATTTTCCAGTGCTCATAGTAGGTACTAGCTCATGGGTTAGCTTGTGGTTACTTGTTACCATAATCACCATTGTCACAACTAGGAGGTAGCCTCGGGTCATGACAAATTTGAAGATGAATATGCACCTCAGTGTATCATAGTAGAGTTTGGCAATACCAATTTTCCATTGCCAAGGTGCATTCGATGGAAGTTTTGTAAAATTTTGGCCCACTTTTGCTTCAGTTATAAAATGCTTTTTGACAACTTTAAAATATATCTTTTGTCAAATTTGATATCTAGAAGCTTGTATTTGAATTTAATACATTAGTTGTTCTTTTGCATTAGATTATGTTTTTTCTCATGAATATTTTTGAATTCAATATAAGACATCAATGAGAATATGGGTATTAATCTTTTTTTTCTTACTATATGTAGCTGAATTACCCAACTTATGGTTTTGTACGTTTGAGTAGTGATTATAATGGGTGGTGTATATTATCCTTTTAAATTGATTAATTAATATGGGTTAGATGATTACTTTATGTTATCAACCTAAAATTAGAGGTTACAAACTCTTATTCAACTTAGATCCTTTATCACCCCAGACAAAAGGGATAAGGGTAAGCGGTAATTGTTAATAATGACTTGATTTTTAGCATTTAATGGTAGGTCTTACGCATTAGTCTATCAAACTAAGGTGTTAGGTTGGTCATAAAAATGTATGTGAGGTGTATGAAAGAACCCACATGTGTAACTTAATATTTTATTAAAAGATAGCCATTAAGATTTAAAGTCAAGCCTACACATAATAATAAGTGGAATATAGGCATATGTTCACTTACCCGTATATTTACTCACACTTAAGATGGTATAACCCCAAGATAGATTAGTATTTGATTATAAATTTCTAGCGCTCATTTTGCAAACCAAACATACAAGAGATAAATTTAACTTTAAAAGATTGGAAATAACCTACCCCCAAAATTTATTTTTATTACATTTTACATAGTACAAGCAAATCTCGTGACTTATTATACACGAAAGTGAACCTATTCCTTCATTCCATTAGAAATCCACCCCGATTCACAGACCATTCCAAAAAGAACGTAGCACAATATGAAACTTTTTTTTGCTGCAAGTTGTGACATATCCCTAAGTGTAACATCTAACTCTCTAGATGTAAGTCGAGGATTGCCTTTAAATTAAACAAAACCGCACCCCTATGAAAAGGCAAGTGTGTAAATTATTTATATTCAATTTTGCATCCAGAGTATTTTCTAAACTCACATTAGAGGTTATATCTCTCTTTCTAATTTGGGCTACAATACACATTGAAATTTTTAAAGTATGTATATGTAAGTTCTTATCTATGAATGTATAGTACTCTGCATTCATGGTTCATAGGTTAGAATCCTATTTTCCATACTAGATTTATTTGTCACTTATCTCAATCTATAGAGTTCTCTTATCACAAAAGACTACTTTTTCAACAGATTAAGTCAAACTAAAAGCATCATGATTCCCAAATCACGAGATATATCATGCACAAATTTGAAAACTCAGATGGAGTTTTAAATATCATTAGAATGAACTTCTTATACCCTAGATTTTTGGTCTCTCCATAATTTAAAACCGCGATAGAAAATATTCGTAATCATGCTTAATTTTAAGCATTTCAAACAATGTAGGCCTGATTCTCATGATAGATCATATATGTTGGCAACTCAAATACAAGAGTTTGGTCGAATTTATAATCAGAAGAAATTCTAACCCAATATTCACCATTCCCTATTCGGGTTTCTCCTTTAGGCTGTATATTCCAAAAATAAAGTCAAAATTGATTTACGTCAATGTCTACGTCCAAAGACTCTTTCATCATCTCTAGTCGGAGAAGGCCATATTGTTGACACCCAATTTTGACACTCATTTTCTGTAAAAGTAATTTTCATACTTCCCAGTCCTTAATATTTAGCAAAAATATTTATTTTTCTTATTTTTTATTTATATATTAATATCGATAATTCGGCACATATATGGTTTTGAAAATATCATTTTCTTTAGTGTCTACTTTTCGTGTGTATAGAGTAACTAATACTATCATATATTATAAAGTTACTCAAAACAATTATATATTATGACTAATTTATTCCTTTCACTATTTTTCTAATAAAAAAATCAAATTATATTAACTTATATTCACACTCTAAAAAAATGTGATATATCATTATGCAATACTATTTATATTTTAATTTTTATATCGAACAATAATTACATGCATTAAATTATTTAAGGTAAGATATGCATATATAGTCATGCATATATGTATATTTATGTATACGTATGTGTGCATGTATATGGACATATGTATATGTATATAATTTTTAGAGGTTAATTAGGATGAAACAAACATCGTTAAATGATTTAGAGGAAGATATTGAGGAAAATTAAATTTTTCATATTAAATTAATTTAGTTGTTAGATTGGACCCAATTATTCTCTAATTTTGAATGCTAATAGCTTAATCAAGGCCCCTACTCCCACTACTCTAATTCCCTAAACTGAACAAAGTTTAAATAAACACCCCTAATTCATATCTTGCCTCACCTCATCATCTTCATCACTATCTACATGTATGCATACAAATCACCCCCTTAAGAAAAAAATTCCTAGACAAGAACCTAAGCCTTATAATTTCCCTATCAACTTCCCATCCCTTCACTAGAAATACATAGGATTTTACACATAATTGGGTTTTTCAGCATCATTTTTTTCAAGATACAAAAATTCTCTCCATCTCCATCTTGAACATATCACAGACCTCGAGCCTCGCTTGTTAATTTCAGCATAGATGAATCCCTTCTTTACTGCAAAAATCTAATCAAATTAAAAAAATCACGAATTTGGATTTTAGGGGATATGGCTTTCTTTGACTGGCCTTTTCCTTTATCTTTAACAATCAATTTTTCATATCCTTCTCAAATGACTATTTTTAATTAAAATCGTAATTTTCAACTATGAATACATGGTGTTGATATTACATTTTTCATCATAGGTTTTTAATGTTGAAATTCCCCATTACGAACTACAAAATTCTAATAGTTTTTATTTCCTTAGTTAATCTCAAAAAAGGTCATCACTACAGCCTTAAGGAAATCCCTAGATTTTTTCCTCAAAAATTTGTTTAACTTTTGGCCATCATTACGCAGGAAATAACTCACGCGATGAGTCATTATCACTCATCACGAGTTGTATTGTAAAAATCATAGCTTAATTATTAATGTTCCATATGTTTCTTCTTGAACTGTTACAACAATCCTATAAGTATTAAGGTGAGATCACGAGTCATAGGCTATGACTTCCAAATTAGTGGAGGTGGTCTTGAGTTACTACCGAGGCTATCAGTTTGGGTGATGACTCGTGACCAGTCTTCAGGAGTCATTACCTGACCCGTAGTAATTAGGAGTTATTCTTTTCCTTTTCATTAAGAGAATTATGGACTTTTCCATTAATTCCAATACATACCACCACTTAAAACACTCATTTAGGCCTATTATAATTAGTTTTTCAAAATCAAACACAACTCTCATCATTTCAAACTTCATAGTCAAGAAAAGCTAGGGTTTCTAAAGATTAAGTACCTAGGTGTCGAATTATCATTTCCTCTCCAAATTCTTGGTAATTTTAGTCATATATAACTTACCTAAATGATTTTATATACAAAGCATGTGTTTAATGATTATCCTTGTGGTTTTAATTGTTGTATTTTGAATGTGGGTTAAAGGGTTTTGAATGACTATCATATTAATTAATTTTTCCATGGTTTTGAATTGGTTATTTAATTGATATCTGGTGGTATTGAACTAAAAAAATGCATGGGCGAGGGAATTGGAATAGGGAACATAGGTTTCCCTAAAATTTGTGGTCTAATGGTCTTGAATTGGCTTTACACTCAAACCAACTTTGCTAATTGGTTTAAAAACATTAATACATGCATTATTGAACTTACTTTTGGAACCATACTTTTCTTAAAAGGGTAATGGAACTTAGAATAGGTTTTGGACCATACTTTTCTAAATTAGAAACTTTGGAGTCAATTTAACTAATTGATTTTGGAATGGCATAATAGAATTGGCTTACAAGTTTTACTTTATTTGGTATGATGATACAAAGGTTAAATGCGTAATTAAAAGACTCCTTAATTAATGAATAAGAATGTGTAAATGGTTTTAATTTTGGATTAAAGAGGGTTGTGTAACTCATCATAGAAGGAAGAGGTCTCAGAGAGACCGATACTGGAAACCATATTTGCCAACATGGGGGTGTTTATGACCGTGTTCATACTTTATACTTTGTATAGATTTTGGAATAGTTGGGTTGTGGATATCCTAGCCCTTTCTCAGATTTTACCAGTTCGTGAGGCTAACTCATGCTAGGACCCTTTAAGTAGGAAAGTTGAATTCGTATAGAACTTAGGTGCCCTAAGAAAAATTAGAGCTGCACAATCTAGGTTAACAATTTTAAAATTCATGCTTAAAACTTGTACCCTATCTCGGCATCATATATATATGTATCTATGAGAGTGTGTGCGTATGGTTTTGAATTTTTTTGGACTAATTTAATTATGGCATTATTTTATCCCTTATCTAAGTTACGTACTAATTCTCACCCTGCTAACCACCCCAGACACAACATCATATCATGATATAGGGTCCTAGGGATTATTCGATTACTTTTTGTAGAATTAGGTGATTCTGGTTTGCCTATTGGTAAGCTTGGAGTTGTAACCCTCCATCTTTTTGATGGATGGACATTTAACTGCTTTCTTTATGTTTGTTTTTAAATCAAATAGGTTTATTTACATACTTTTTTATTCCTTTTTTCCTATAGTCAGGGGCATTTCCTAACCTAGTATAATATTTGGTTTTGTTAGAGTCTTTGTGGATTAATTAAGGGTTGGTCGATTTTTTGAACTCTTTGTTCCATTTGAGTTACATTAACTGTCTTATATTTATACTCTTATTGTCTCCCACTGTTTATCTATATTATTCTTGGATGATTATTTTATGGGGTGGTCTCTGCCACTTGATAGGGGCTTGAGATACAAATTGCAACTAGGCTCGGGGTCAGGTTATGACAAACATGGTGTCAGAGCATAGGTTTAGGCTCTATGGGTGTCAAAAAATTCGTGTTGAGTATAGTCCATTTAATGAGTGCGTAGCATTCCACACTTATAAAGGGGTTACATGAATAGAACTAGGGCCTAGTTATCTCGGGGGCCTCAATCCCAACCAGGACCGAAGACTAACCCCAATACCCAACCCTAACTACCCTAAATCTTTAGTTGGATGAATTTCGAACACATATTTATATATAACATAACAAAATGTAAAAATGATAAATCAAATATAGTGAACTATTATCAACCATAATACCAATATTAATTCCATGGCTTACACCAATGCCGACACATCCCATATAAACCAATCTTAGTCTCATAAAGCCTCTATCCAAAAGTAAAATAGTATTTGGTTAGGACATGCCCCTGAACATGTCCAAAACCAAAGTCTAAGATATAACTAAAATATGAAGACAAGAGCATAACATGAAATGGATCCTTCTGGAGTATGTAAGATCACCACTTCAATCCAACTCTAAGTTATTCTTAAATCCAACTGCTAAGCAAGAGAAGTAGTATGGCTAATTCATACATTGTGTGGGGATATAGTTTCGAAAAGGGTTAGCAGGTGAACTCTTACATGCTCTAAGGATATGGATAAAATAATGCCAACATTCAAAAACAATTTAATAACCATATGCATTCATATCCATATATATATATATATATATATATACACACACACACACATATATATATATTCTATGTCGAGAAGGGAACCAGGTTTAGAATGCGTGTAAAACCATTAACCTAGGTTTGTCTAGCTTAAATGTCCTTGAACTACCCAGGGGCTATATGGGTCCAGTGTTACCACCTGAACAAGCCCAGTGCGTGTTGCCGCATGAACCAGAGATATCACAGGGGTAGGGGATTCCCATGTACCCTTCACCATCCATGATACATATATATAAGAATAACTTAGGGGATTCATGTGTACCCCATAAGTATGTGGTCTCCATGACCAATACTCATGTCCTCAAACATGAGTTTCCAGTGTCTATCCATTATACTCACACCTTCATGGGTAGTTATCACAACCAACCATTATTTCCAAATTAAAATCATTAGCACACAACCTGTAACGCCTCGATTTTCTGAACCAGAACATTACACGATACTTATGACCCCGAGGGACCAAAAGCTAACCCATGACTAATATTTCTACCTGTATACTACAATTCATGAAATAATAATGTGGAAAACATGCACAATAGGCCATAAGGTTCAACTAAAATAATATAACATCCATATGGGCCAAAAATACCCTAAACAACTGAAAACTGAATCTGAAAGCTAAATCTGAGCGTAAATCCGAAAGCCTTTAAGTACTGTCTGAAATAAGTAGTCGAAGGAACATTTATCCAACTAACTACATAAAACTGAACTCAAGAAATAAATGAATAAATCAAATAATGTCGTCCTCGAATGAAGAGGACTCACAGCAACTTTGTATGCTGAATGCGACTGCTACTGCTGGTCTGGGACTCGTTCCTCTGAACCTATGGTGTAACATAAAAAGAAAGAACCATAGCACAAATACGTCAGTACAACTATAGAACTGAGTATATGAGTGAGGTAGTCTAATGCAAAGGGTTTACATGCATGAATAATACTACTGACTGATTGATATGAATGTAAGAGTTCAAATATACAGACATAGTAACTAAGAGCGGGATTACATAGAAGCTAAATCTGTATACTAATACATGACTGGACCTGTAGTTATGATAACATGAGCGACTGTGTTTGATAGTCCTAAATCTGGTAGAACTCCCTGAGTCCCATGCTATAACTGAATTTAACTATATCTAACAGTCCTGGTATACTGATATCTGAAGAACTGTCTGAGTTCTTTTACTGAGACTGATACTGAAACTGTGGGAGAAAGTTGTTTAACCGATATACACCAAGTATACCATTATGGCTAAGCTGGGGTCTAATCTCTGTCGCGACTGGAGGGGTGTCAATACCGCACCACTGGTAAGGACTGTTGTGTGTGACCCTTATCTGGAAGGTACTCAAGGTGAGAATGGTGAGACCCTAGATTGACAGGTTAAGCCACCTCCTCAACCCTTATCTGACAAGTTAAGATGTCTCAACCTATGCTGGCTACATAGTTCTAGAACACAAGGATGACTGCTAAGAACCATACCCTAAAACTAGTAGGTGAGTCCCCATCCTTGGGTCCACTCGGTGCTAACTTCTACTCCCATCTGAAGAGACTAAACATAATTCAACTGACTATACATGGACAAATTATTTGACTTCTGTTGACTGACAGAGTAGTACTATTATCTGAGAGTTAACTGGGATCATGAGATTTTTGAGGTTTTCTGAGTCACATGACTGACTGAGTTCTATAGATTATAGCTTGACTGAGATTATTGTGACAACATAACATAGCTCTAGGCACAAAATTATGTTTTTTGGGTACGAATACCCCCAGGAATCGATAGAAGGAAACTAACACACATGACATGACTTGATCAAAAGATTAGAGTCCACAATTCTCTATATCATAAATAGGGGATAGTATACTTCATGTATTTAATCAACACCTCAAACATGGTAGGGAAAGTATGGATATAATTTGCACGCAAAATTCATATTTCCATCATCATACATGTTTTATGCCATCACCATAAGAATACATAAATAGCATGGGTATTCATATTGAAGTGTATCGCTAACATGGACTTGTCATTTAGAAATCACAAAATCATGTAAATATGAACTTCTAACATCCTAGTTATTTTATCAAACACCTTACATGTATTCTTTAAGGCATAGGTGGATTTGATACTTGCATTAGTTCAAACCACCCAAAGTTCATGATTTTCAACCAACAATCGCATATATTCCATGAATAACATCCTTAGATATTATCAGGAAACTTGAACAACAATCATCAACATGTACATGCTTATATCACCACAAAAGTTTACAAAATAACATTTAAAAGCATGATTCTTCAACTCTACGAACGAATTGAATCCATAGATGAACACTATGCATACTTTAAAGCTTGATCTTGAAAGAGATCTAATGTTTCTGAAGGTTCCTGAAGAAATCCTTAGGCTTGCCCTTGATTTTTGTTTACTAGGGTTTAACCTCTTTGGGAAAATATGCTCTTGTTCCTGAGGAGATTATCTTGAGAGAAAACCCTAATCTTGTGGTTGAAAGTGTATGAGAGAGCTTTTTGAGATGTTTTAACTAAAGAGAATGGAAGATAATACGTTTCTTTGAGGGTCATAAGTCGTGGGAAGTGAAGGGAAAATACAAAAATACCCTTATGAAATAAATTTCCAGTTGCTGAAAATAATAGCTAACATTTGCGACAAGGCGTCAAAAATATGGTAATCCGTCCAAAATGTCGTCGCACAGAAGCTGGTATTGATAGTTTCTTCCTCCGTCTGATGACATTTGTGACAAGGAATCACAAATATGTTAAACTACCATGAATTTCATCGTACAGGATCTGGTTTCTGCCTAAGGCTGACGAAATTTGTGACAAGGCATCACAAATATGGTAAGCCACCACGAATGTCGTCACTTAGGAGCTGGTTTCTGCCTGAGGCTTACGACCTTCGTGATAGGGTGTCACAAATGTGGTAAGATACCATGAATTTATTGAATTAGGAGATGTTTTCTTCCTAAGGCTGACGACCTTCATGATTGGGCATCACAAATGTGGAAAGCTACCACGAATGTTGTCACACTGTTTCCAGCCTGATATGCTAGAGTAAAATAGTAATAACTCTTTTGTACGATATAGGATTTAGGTTAAATTGGTATCGCTGGAAATATAATTCAATTATCTATCTTTTGATAGGTAATGAGCTCAAAAATTCCAAGTATAATGAGAGATATGATCGTTTTAATCTGACTATGGCAATATCTTTCTCAAGAATTCTATCGGTGAGGAATGTTTTGATTCATCTGATAGATGGGAGTTATTTGAAGCCTTAATATGCATCTAAACTATAAAAGAACCATGTTTTACTATGCATGAGCTTGGTACATGGATCTAATATTGGTTTGGACTTTTTTTGGGGTATTACAATATCTCTCCCTTGGAAACCTTCATCCTCGAATGATGACTGCTTGAGAGGGGAGAAAAGATAAAATAATGCTTACACTGATCATGCTCAACTGGCACATTATTTTAGGACTGAATTGAATTCTAAAGTGAATATAGCCTAACTGAACATGCATATCTGATGCATGACTGATAAGCTAAACTTATGAATGCATGATAAGCTATGCACTGATACTTAATACCAATTTTATATTAGAATTTTGAACATGTAACTGAATAAGCATAAGTAAAATAGTTACCTCGAGCTAAGTCTGAATTAGTGGAGAAAAGGTGAGGGTACTTGGTTCACATGTCTGCTTCTGCTTCCCAAGTAGCTCCCTCCATGGACTGATTCCACCAAAGAACCTTTACTAGAGGGACTTCTTTGTTCCTAAACCTACGAGTCTGATAGTAGAGGATTTCAACTAGAATCTCTTCATAAGAGAGACTATTCTGAATGTCAACGCTTTGAATAGTGATTACAACTACTGGGTCACCTATGCACTTCTTGAGTAAAGAGACATAGAAGACTGGATGAACTAAGGCTAGATCTAAAGGCAATTCGAGCTCATAGGCTACCTTGCCAAAGTGACTGAGAATCCTGAAGGGATCGATATATCGGGGACTGAGCTTTCGCTTCTTTCCAATTCGCTTTACTTCTTTCATGGGAGAGATCTTGAGATAGACATAGTCATCAACCTCAAATTCGAGATCCTATCTATGAAAATCCGCATAAGACTTCTGCCCGCTCTGAGTAGGCCGGAGTTTTTCTCTGAACAACTGAACTTTCTCTAAGGAATCGAATACTAAGTCAGGCCCTATGACTACGGTCTCACTAACTTCGAACCAACCGATCAGAGACCTACATCTCTTACTATAGAGAGCTTCGAATGGTGCCATCTGAATACTAGAGTGATAGCTGTTGTTGTATGCAAACTCAATAAAAGGCAAGTGGTCATCCCAGCTTCCCTTGAAATCAATTGTACACGCCCTTAGCATATCTTTTAGAGACTGAATGGTCCTTTCTGCTTGACCATCTATCTGAGGATGAAATATTGTACTGAGATAAACTTGGGTACCAAGACCCTTTTGGAACACTTTCTACAAGTGAGAGGTGAACTGGGTACCTCTGTCTGAGATAATAGATAGTGGAACACCATGTAATCTGACCAACTCCCTGATATAGAGTTTGGCATAATCCTCGGCTGAATAAGAGGTACGAACTGGAAGAAAATGAGTTGACTTGGTTATTCTATCTATAATGACACAAACTGAATCATACTGATGACGTGTTCTAGGCAAATCCATCATGAAGTCCATGTTCACTTCTTTCCACTTCCAAGTAGGAATAGTGAACTCCTACATAGAACCACTAGGTTTCTGATGCTCTATCTTAAACTACTGACTTGTAGAGAACTTAGACAAAAACTCTGCAACGTCCCTCTTCATCCCAATCCACCAATAGATCTCCCACAAGTCATGGTACATCTTACTGGCCCATGGATGAATAGAGTATCATGCACCATGCGCTTCTGCAAGAATTCGCTGCCTCAAGTCATCTACACCGGGAACACACAGACGACCCTAACAACGAAGAACACCATCTCCCCTTTGGGTGAAAACCTCTACTTCCTGACTCTAAACTGACTCTTTTATCTTGACAAGTCTAGGATCCCTACCTTGCTTCTTTTTTACCTTGGAAACTAGAGATGACTCTGAACTACTCTAAACACATAAACCACCCTCTAAAGAGTCGACTAAACGAATTCCTAGTCTGGCAAGATGATGAATCTCCTGAGCTAATTTCTTCTTACTATCCTCAACATGGGAAACACTCCCCATGGACAGTCTACTGAGTGCGTCGGCCACTATATTGGCATTGCCAGGATGATAAAGGAAACTCATGTCATAATCCTTCAAGAGCTTTAAACACCTTCTCTGACGAAGATTGAGATCTTTCTGGGAAAAGACATACTGAAGGCTCTTATGATCTGTGAAGATGTGTAGTGAACACCATATAGATAATGCCTCCAAATCTTTAAGGAAAAGACAACTGCTGCTAACTTAAGGTCATGAGTAGGATAATTCTTCTCATGGGGCTTTAACTGTCTGGAGGTGTAGGCTATGACTCTACCATGCTGCATGAGGACATAACCTAAACCTACTCTAGATGCATCACAATATACTACTAATCCCTAAGAACTATTGAGAAGTGCTAAAATTAGATCTGAGGAGAGTCGAGTCTTCAACTCCTAAAAACTCTTCTCGCAAGGTTCTGACCACTGAAACTTGACCTTTTTCTGAGTCGGCCAGCCAAACCCAAGAAGCTCCTGATATCTGATGGAGAGATAGGGCCAGGCCAGTTTCTTACCACTTTGGTTTATTGAGGATCTACTATAATGCCACCATCAAAAACAATGTGGCCAAGAATGCTACTGATGTTAGACAAAATTCACACTTACTGAAATTGGCAAACAACTGGTGATCCCTGAGAGTCTGAAGAACAATTATGAGATGGTCTGAATGATCACGCTCTGTACGAGAATAGTCCAGAATATCATCTATGAAGACTATGATTAATGTGTCCAAGTACTACTTGAACACCCGGTTCATCAAGTCCATGAAAGCTGCAGGGGCATTGGTAAGACCAAAGGAAATGACTCGAAATTCGAAGTGACCATATAGAGTATGGAAATCTTTCTTCGGAATGTTATATTCTCTAACTCTGAGATGATGATAGCATGATTTGAGTTCTGTCTTGGAGAAATAACTGCACCCTGAAGTTGTTCAAACAAGTCATCTATCCTAGGCAGTGGATACCTATTCTTGACCGTGACTTTGTTGAGATGATGGTAATCAATACACATTCTAAGAGAACAGTCTTTTTTACGCACGAATAAGACTGGCACACCCCATGGGGATACACTGGGCCTAATGAATCCCTTATCCAAGAGATCCTTCAACTGATCTTTTAGTTCTTTGAGTTCTGCTGATACCATTCTGTATGGAGGAATAGAAAAAGGCTGAGTATCTAGGAGAAGGTCTATGCCAAAGTTTTTTTCCTTTCAGGAGGAATGCCTGAAACATCTTTGGAAAAGACGTCTGAATATTCATTAACCTATGGGACTGATTCCAAACTGGGAGATTCGAAATTGGAATCCTTGATATGCACGAGATGATACACACACCCCTTAGAAATCATTTTCCTTACCTGAAGGTAGGAAACAAGCTGACCCCTGAAAGATAAAGTGCTACCCTTCCACTCTAGGATAGGCTCATTTGGGAACTAAAACTGAACTATCCTATTTCTGCAATTGACTATGGCATAGCAGGAATGAACCCAATCCATGCCAAAAATGACATCAAAATCAGTCATCTCTAACTCGACTAAATCTACTGACGTGGATTCCTGAAATACCATAACCAGGTAGTTCCTGTATACCCACCGAGTTATGATGGTTTTGCCCACTCGGTTAGAGACTGAAAAAGGCTCTGCTAAAATTTTGGGACTGATTCCAAAATCCCCTGCTATGTATGGAGTGACAAAAGACAAGGATGAACCTGGGTCTAGTAAAGCATAAACATGAACATGGAAAATCTATAATGTACTAGTAACGACATTAGGAGAATTTTCCTGATACTGTCGGGTCTGAAGAGCATAGAGTCTATTTGGGCATTGCCCACTAGTAGCACTAGAAGTGGTACCCTGCTGGTTCGGGCGACTGGACTGAGCTGTGGAATGATTCTGCTAACCCTGTCCTGGCTTATCACAACCAAAACAGACATCACTACCGGCTCTACAAATACCCTTATGGTTCTTACCATAAGTCTGACAAAGATGGTTTATTTGGGCACTTCTAACACTTCCTTGAGATTTAGAGCCTGGTGCTCTGCCTCTATTACCGTTCATAAAATTTGGTACTATCAGAGAAAGGGACTGGAACTGTTGACTTAGGATGAAACTGTGAGCAATTTCCTCCCTATGATTTGGGCTGAGCAAAACTGAAACTGCCTGTTCTTGCTCTCTTGTTCTACCTCTCCCTAGTCTTAAACTTTGGCCTCTCCCTAGTCTTAAACTTCTGCTTCTCTATCTGTTCAGCGTGGGTCATGAGCCTGGCTAAAGACATATCATTGTTTAGTATCATAGACCTAAACTCATTTACCATGCTATCATTCACCCCTGACACGAGCTTGCTTATCTTAGCCCTATTGTCTGCAACCACATGAGGGGTATATCTTGCTAGCTGAGTAAATCAAAGAGAATACTCCTTAACTATCATATTTCCCTACCTGAGGTTGATAAACTCAAGAACTTTGGCTTCTCTCAGCTCTTGAGGAAAGAATCTATCTAAGAAATCCATGACAAATTCCTCCCACCTAATGGGACCTACGCTATCTACCCTCTTAGACTTCCACTATTTGTACCAAGTGTGAGCCACATCTTGCAACTGATATGCGGCTAACTCAACACTCTGAACAGAAGTAACACCCATGATGTCAATAACCTTCTTAACTTGGTCAATAAACTCTTGAGGGTTTTCATCAGACTTAGACCCATGGAAATATGGAGGGTTTATTCGGGTGAAGTCCCAAATCCTACCTATTACAGAATTTGCCACTGGATTGGCAGAATAGCTGGTGTCCTTTTATCTTGGGCAGCCACAAACTGAGAAAGTATGGTGAATACGGCTCTAAACTCTGCATGAGAAATATGTTCGCCCAAAGGATTTCGGGCAGAGGAACTTGCTGGTTTCTTTTCTTTGGGACCATATTCTGAAACAAGAGAACAACGGACTTGACTGGGAGTTTAACTTGAGATTATGCTCACTAGCACGACATGAATACTGAAAGAAGGGAAATTGTTCCTAAAACATATCATAGCCTCCTATACATAAATGTGGCATGCAACACACCCATGTAAAAGATTCTACTAGATGCGGCTTTCAGACTTCCTAGGACTCTATTTAACCTTAGGCTCTGATACCAAGTTTGTAACGCCCTAATTTTCTGAACAAAAATGCTACATGGCGCTTATGATACTGAGGGACCACAAGCTAACCCATGACTGATATATGTACCTGTATACTGTAATTCATGACAAAATAATGTGGAAAACATACACAATAGGTCATAAGGTTCAACTAAAATAATATAACATCCATATGGGCGAAAAAGTACCCAAAAAAACTAAAAACTGAATCTAAAAGCTAAATCTGAGCGTAAATTCGAAAGCCTCTAAGTACTTTCTGTAATAAGGAGTTTAAGAAACATGTCTCCAACTAAATCTATAAATCTAAACAGAAGAAATAAATGAATAAATAAAATAATGTCATTCTCGAATGAAGAGGACTCACTGCAACTCTTTATATTGTATGCGACTGTTACTGCTAGTCTAGGACTCGTGCCTCTGAACCTATGGTGTAACATGAAAAGAAAGCACCATAGCACAAATTCATCAGTACAACTGGAGTACTGAGTATAAGAGTGAGGTAGGCTAATGCAAAGAGTTTATATGCATGAATAATACTACTGACTGACTGATATGAATGTAAGAGTACAAACATACATACATAGTAACTAAGATCGTGAGTATGTGGTAGCTAAATCTGTATGCTAATAAATGACTTGAACTATAGTTCTGATAACATAAGCGACTGTGTCTGACTGTCCTTAATCTGGTAGAACTCCATGAGTCCCGTGTTATGATTGAATTTGACTGTATCTAACAGTCTTGGTATACTGATATCGAAGAACTATCTGAGTTATTTTACTGAGACTAATAGTAAAATTGTGGGAGGTAGTTGTTTAACCAACATGCCCCATGTATTCTATTATGGCTAAGATGGGGTCCAATCTCTGCCCTGACTGGAGGGGTTTCAATATTGCGCCACTGGTAAGGACAGTTATGCATAACCCTTATCTGGAAGGTACTCAAGGTGAGAATGGTGGGACCTTAGACTGATAGGTTAAGTCACCTCATCAACCCTAGTCTGATAGTCTAAGATGTCTTAACCTACGCTAGCTACAAACTTCTGGAACACAAGTATGACTACTAAGAATCACACCCTAAAACTGGTGGGTGAGTCCCCATTCTTGGTTCACACGGTTCTAACTTCTACTCCCATCTGAAGAGACTAAACATGATTTATCTGACTATACATGGACAAATTAACTGAGTTCCATTGACTGATGGAGTAGTACTATTATCTGAGAGTTAACTGGGATCATGAGATTTCTGAGGTTTCCTGAGTCACATGACTGACTGAGTTCTATAGATTATAGCTTGGCTGAGATTATCGTGACAACATGACATGGATCTAGGCACACATCTATGTTTTTTAGGTACGAAACCCCTAGGATTCGATAGAAGGAAACTGACATACATGACATGACTTGATCACAAGATTGGAGTCCACAATTCGCTATACCATAAGTATGGGATAGTATACTTCATGTATTTAATCAACACCTCAAACATGGTAGGTAAAACATGGATATAATTCGCACGCAAAATTCATATTTCCATCATCATACATGCTTCATGCCATCACCATAAGAATACATAAATATAATGGGCATTCATATTAAAGTGTATTGCTAATATGGACTTGGCATTTTGATATCATGAAATCATGTAAATATGAACTTCTAACATCCTAGGAATTTTATCAAACACCTTACATGCATTCTTTCAGGCATAGGTGGATTTCATACTTACATTAGTTCAAACCACCCAAAGTTCATGATTTTTAACCAACAATCACATTTATTCCATGAAAAACATCCTTAGATATCATCTTGAAACTTGAACAACAATCATCAACGTATACATGCTTATATCACCACAAAAGTTTACAAAATAACATTTAAAATCATGATTCTTGAACTCTATGAACGAATTGAATCCATAGATGAACACTACGCATACCTTAAAGCTTGATCTTGAAAGAGATGTAATGTTTCTGAAGGTTCCTGTAGAAATCCTTAGGCTTGCCCTTGATTTTTCTTTACTAACATTTAACCCCTTTGGGAAAGAATGTTCTTGTTCCTGAGGAGATGATCTTGATAGGAAACCCTAATCTTGTGGTTGAAAGTGTATGAGAGAGATTTTTGAGATGTTTTAACTTAAGAGAACGGAAGATAATACGTTCCTTGAAGGTTATAAGTTGTGGAAAGTGAAGGGAAAAGACTAAAATACCCTTATGAAATAAATTCCCATTTTCTGAAAATAATACCTGATTACATTTGTGACAAGGCATCAAAAATGTGGTAAGCTGTCAAAAATGTCATCACACAGAAGCTAGAATTGATGGTTTCTGCCAAAGTCTAGCGATATTTGTGACAAGGCATCACAAATGTGGTAATCTACCACGAATTTCATCACTTATGAGCTGGTTTCTGCCAAAGGCTGACGAAATTTGTGACTAGGCATCACAAATATGGTAAGCTACGACGAATGTCATCTCTTAGGAGCTGGTTTCTGGCTGAGGCTAACGACCTTCATGATAGGGAATCACAAATGCGGTAAGCTACCACGAATGTCATTACTTAGGAGTTGTTTTCTACCTAAGGATGACGAACTTTGTGATAGGGCATCACAAATGTGGTAAGCTACCAGGAATGTCGTCACACTTTTTCTAGCTTGACATGCTGGAGTAAAATAGGAATAACTCTTTGCTCTGATATCGAATTTAGCCAAAATTTGTATCATTGGAAATATAATTCAACTATATATCTTTTGATAGGTCATGAGCTCAAAAATTCTAAGTATAATGACATATATGTTCATTTGAATCTGACTATGGCAATATCTTTCTCAAGAATTTGATCGGTGAGGAATGTTTTGATCCGTCTGATAGGTGGGAGTTATTTGAAGCCTTAATATACATCTAACCTACTCATAAAACTATAAAATAACCATGATGTACTATGCATGAGCTTGGTACATGGCTCTAATATTGGTTTGGATTTTTATTTGGGTATTACACAACCAATCTACCAATTCCATATATTATTAATAAAGGTTTTAAGAAGTGGCATAGTTATACCGACTATAGCTTATAAGCAATGTCCATAGCCAATCACCTAGGGGATTTTTATGTACCCCATAGGTTCAATTATTAGATTCACTTAGGGGATTTCCATTTACCCAACAAGGTTTATTTTAATATAATCCATAGCCATCGAGGCCTTATAATTTAGCCATTAAAACTATTAAACAAATTTAGGTTCCATTAACATATTATACCATGTACAATTTTTAATGAAAGTATGTCTATGTAATAAAAGTATTATTATGGGCATTTTATCAGACAGAGGGAATATAGTTTCCAAAAAAAAAAACGAAGTACTAATGGACCATTCTCATCCATCCATATCTCTAAACCACCATGATAATATGAAAACCATAAGTAAAAACATGGGAAAACATAAATCAATCATTAAAAAACAAAACCCACAATGTATAATTAAAAAAACAAAACCGTATAACAATTATTCAATGAAAACCATTCATAAAAATGCCTTTAATTGAATTAAAAATGAGGGGGTAGTGACATGCCTTAAATTAAGAAGATGATAGAGAGAAATCACCCTTTAGATCTTTAATTAACCACAATGAAGAAAACCATAGCCTTTTCTTAACCCATGATCTTGAGAGAAATTTAAGTAAGTTTTGAACTGTTTAGGATAAGAGTAAGGGTAAATAAAGTCCCAATAGGGTTTTAGGTCGTGGTTTCAAAATGGGTTAAGAGGAGAAATTTCCATAATACCCTCAACTTAAACACTAAAAATTCCCTCACGAAGATAGACTCCATCATTTAAACTGTATCCTATCATACGAGTGGTACCCACCACTCATATCCTAGATAGAATGCTGGAACCCAGTACTATCTAGCATATAACCTCAGAGGCCTACTTGTACCCAACCATATGGCCTGTACATTTAACCCATACCCATAACAATGTCAAGAGAGGTTGAACACTGTCCAACATATGAATTGGACTATACCACTCCTACCCTATCGTTACGACTCATGGTGAGCCACTCATACTCAGATCCTTGTTAAGTCACCAAATTTCAGATTATGTGAAGGATTAACCACCTGACCTGTCACTAACAATACCACCCATACTCAACAAACTATAACCACATAAGAAACTCACCCACCAAACTCTGGCCAATATACGAGTTGGGTTACTTGACCCATAACCTAACCATCAACTCATATGGTGATTCTTATAATCAATAAAAAAACTCAAAGTCTAGGGAATTTTTCGATTACCATAACCTAGGGTGTTTCAGGGTGATTCTATGAGACATTTAGGAATGTTTCCTTTCTTTTATTCTATTTTAGGATATATAGTCTAGTGTCATGAACTTCTCTATCTGTTATCGTACTTATATTTTAAATAATGCCTCCCCAAAGATCTAATGTTCGTAGAAACTCTATTGGACCTTTGTCCTACTTGAGAACAATTTGGATATAACTTTCTCTATCTATAAAGTGTTGACTAAGTTTAGGTTCCCTGCTCCTAGTTGCACTCACTCACATGGAGTTCTACCTGCCCATACTAGTCTTTCTCGAGTTTCCTGGGCTAGTAAATCTTTTAATCTACCACTTCAGGAAAATGTCTCAAATATAAAGTTCAATTAGTCCATTTATTAGCTTAATCAATTAGTGACATTTCAGTGTCATCAGTCAAATCATATTGGTTCTATTGCTCCTACGTCTGAGGTCACTCGAGTTGGACAATTCATGAGTTTGAATCTCTTGACCTTCACAAGATCTAGGGTTGAGGAGTATCTGTAAGGGTTTATTAATAAAATAGAGAAGATATTCAGGGTGATGCATGATACTGATTCTTAGGGTTCGGAGTTTGCTGCATACCAATTGAATGATGTAGCTTATTAGAGGTATTAGGAAAGAGTGTAGTTGAGAGGTAATGATGTAGAGCCAGCCTTATGAGGTGAGTTTTTGGGTGCCTTTTTTGATTATTCATTCCTCGGGAGTTAAGGAAAGCTAGAGATGAGGAGTTTGTAAATCTAAAGTAAGGGAAGATAAATGTGAAGTAGTATTCTTTTGAATTTCAATAATTTTCTCGTTATACTCCAAAGTTAGTGTCTTCTTTGAGGATGAAGATTAGAATATTTACTTCTGGATTATCCCATGACTTAGTATTGGAGTGTACTATAGCTATACTGAATAATGAAATAGATATATCAAGGGTTGTTGTGTATTGTAGTAGGTAGAGGATTGAAAGAAGAAATAGATGAAGATGGATGAAAAGCAAAATAAGAAGTTCAGGAATTTAGAGTAGGGTAGAATTTAACAAATAAGTGTGATATATGGTTAACACTTGGTCATTAAGAAAAATTAGGGAAATTTTTGTTCATATTCTTTGGTTAGTTCTCCTTATGCCTAACCATTTGGTGATCATTATTTTTAGGCTTGCTGTGGTTGTAAGGCATAGGGTCCCTAGGCACAGACTAGTGGATCTCAATCAATGCCACCATATCCTCCTTATAGTTTTTGTGGTAAACTTTACTAGGGCTACTAGGATGAGGGAATGAATTTCTGCTTCAATTGTGATCAACCTAGACATATGCAAAGGAATTTTACCATAGCCAAGGTATCCACTAGGGCTAATAAGGTTTCACTCACCACTTTTTCAACTCTGATGCGAAAGGCTGCTAATTTTGGAAACGACACTTCCTTGAATCATAGCTTTGTTATTTCTACCTATCCCAAATTTGAGGCATCTACTGATGTTGTTATTACTATGATACAACTTTTCTCTCATAATTTGTATTATTTTCTTGATCCAAGGTCTACCCTTTTTCATGTGACCCCTTATGTGGTTGTGCATTTTTGTTTTAGTATTTTAGGACCCCTTTTTTATGTCCACTCTAACAGGTGATTCTGTAGTTTCTATCTTTTATAAGGAGACATTAGTTTATTATTTAGATCTAGATATAGTGGATTGCAATGTTATCATAAGGATGGATATACTTTATTCGTGCTATGCTTCCTCAGATTTTAGGACCCAAAAGTTAAGTTTCAAATATCCTAATAAACTAATAATTTAATGGGAGGAAAGTTTCCTAGTGCCTAATTGGAGGTTTATCTCTTATCACAGAGCCCGAAAGTTGATCTTTAATAGGTGTCTACATATTAAGAATTCTAGTTTGAGGGCCCTTCTATGCAATATGGCCCTATTGTCAATAAGTTTCCTAACGTGTTTCCCAAGGATCTTTTTGTTATTTATTCCAATAGGGAAATAGACTTTGGGATTTATATTTTACTGGATAGCCATCCTATTTCCATTTCTCCTTATAGGATGGCTCCAGCAGAGTTAAAGGAGACACAAAAAAAGCCATTAAAAGATGTTCTTGATAAGGATTTATCCATTTTAGCATTTCTCTTTGGGATGCTCCCATGATTTTCATATATGAAAAGAATGGGTCCCTTCGAATGTGTATAGACTATCATCAGCTAAATAAGGTTACAGTGATGAATAAGTATCCTTTTAATAGGATTAATGATCTCTTTGACCAGCTTCAGGGTGCTAGATAATTCCCTAATATTAATCTTCATTCGATTTATCATCAGTTGAATATTAGGGAGAATGGTATCCCTAAAAAAGCTTTTTAAACCAGCTATGGCCATTACGAGTTCTTTGTTACGTCGTTTGGGTTGACTAATACTCCAACTACTTTCATGGATCATATGGATCATGTTTTCAGGCTATTTTTGGACTTGTTTATTATTGTATTCATTGATGCTCTTTTTGGGTATTCTAAGAGTTAGGAGGATTATGCCAATCACCTCCAAATTATGTTGTAGACTCTTAAGGATTAGGATCTCTATGCTAAGTTTTGTCAGTGTGAGTTTTGGCTATATGTTGTGAATTTTCTTGGGCATGTTATTTCTAGTGAGGGGTTCAGGGTGGATCCACAGAATGTGGAGGCAGTTGAGAATTGTCCTAGACTCATGAATCCAACCTACATACGGATCTTCTTAGGCTAGATGGGTATTATAAAAGGTTTATGGAGATCTTTACTTCTATTATTGCTCCATTGACAAGATTGAATTTGAAAAAGGTGATGTTTTTTTGGACTGATGCTTGTGAGGGGTAGTTTCAAAAATTTGAACGATAAGTTGGCCTCTGCTTTGATTTTGACCCTACTCAACGTTACTTAGGGTTTTTTTGTACATTATGATGCATCTCATGCGGGACTAGGTTATGTGTTGATGCAATATGATAGGGTTGTGGCCTATGCTTCTAGGTAGCTTAAGTTTCATCAATGAAATTATCTAACTCATTATTTAGATTTAGTGGTTGTGCTTTTTTTGTTGAATATGTTTCATCATTATTTCTATGGTATGCATTTGGATATTAATTCAATCCATAATAGCTTACAGTATGTCGTCACTCAAAAGGAGTTCAATCTCAAGAAGAGGTGATGGCTTGAATTGCTCAAGGACTATGACATGAGCCTTCACTATAATCCAACTAAATCTTATGTCTTGCTAATTCTCTTAGAAGGCTGTCAATGGGGAGCTTATCATATGTTAATTAGGAAAAGAAAGGATTAATGAAGGATACTCATCCATTTAAAAATTTGGGAGTTCATCCTTTTGACTCTAATGATAGAGGACTTATTTCTTAATAGGTGGTCAAGTTATCTCTTGGTGGTTAGAAGAATAAAAAGTTGGCTTTGGATCTTATAATTTTGAAGGTTAAGAAAGACATGGTTCAACAAAAGGTAATGGCTTTAGAGATTAGGGGATATGGTATATTGAGGTACCAAGGTAGGTTGTGTGTTCCTGATGTTAAGGGACTGCAGGAAAGGATTTTGACTGAGGCTCATGAATTGAGGTATACTATTCATACAGGTTCGACTAAGATGTACCATGAAATGATGGAAATTTATTGGAGGAATTATATCAAGAGTGATGTGGAAAATTTTTGTTTCCAAGTGTATGGTCTGTCATCAGGTAAATATTGAACACTTAGGCATGGTGAGATATTTCTAGAGATAGAGTTGCCTGTGTAGAAGTGGTAGATAATCAACATGTATTTCTTTATGGGTCTTTCGTAATCTCGTAATTAGTATGATTCAATTTGTGTCATTACGGATAGGATGACTATGTACGCTCAGGCCTTGTTTGTGAGGATAACTACTCTGGATAGGATTATGCTATGTTATTTATTCAGGAGATTTTGAAGTTGCATGGAGAGTCGATTTCCATCATTTTAAATTGAGGTATGCAATTCTCTTTTTGTTTTTGGCATTCATTTTAGAAAGGTTTGGGAACAAAGGTGAACCTTAGCACCACTTTCCATCGTCAAACAAATAGACAAGCAAAGAGGACTATTCAGACTTTGATAGATATTTTAAGGGACTATGTGATTGATTTTGTAGGTAGTTGGGTGAATCACTTAGCTTTTAATGAGTTTGCATACAGTAACAAGTATCATTCGAGTATTCAAATGGCTCTGTTCGAGGATCTTTATGGTAGGAGATGTAGGTCTTTAATTAGTTAGTTTGAGGTTGATGAGACTAGGTTGTTTTGTACTAATTTGGTTCATTAAACCATGGAAAAGGTCAAGGTGATTAGAGCAAGACTTTAGACTGCTCAAAGTCTTAACCTAGTTATGTGTAGCCTAGATATGTGTAGCCTTTAAAACCATTAACCTAGGTATATGTATCTTAGTGGTCCTAATCCAATCTTGGGCTATATGTGTGTACTCGTACGAACTTGAGATACCATTGGAGTAGGGGATTCCCGTGTACTCTTTGCTCTGCATTTTACAAACATACAAGTGTTAGGGGATTCCCGTGTACCCCTCAAGTATATGGTCACCATGACCAATCCTCATGTCATCAATCATGAGTTTCTAGAATCCATCCATTGGACTCACACCTTTCCATTATTGCTAAATAAAAACCATTATCATACAACTAAACCACCAATTCCCTTAATTATTAACCAAGGCTATGAGTAGTGGTATCGTCATACCAACTATAGCTGGCAAGCAATGTCCTTAGCGAACCTTAGGAGATTCCCTGTACCCGATAGGTTATATAAAGTTTACTTAGAGAATTCCCATGTATCCCACAATTACATTATAAGGATTACATGGGGGAGTCCCATGTACCCCATAACTATTTCATTATTAAGTTTTGCTTGAGGTATTCACATGTACCCCACAAGACGTTCATCATTCAAACAATTTCATTACTTCATTCACTTAGGGGATTCTCGTGTACCCCGCAAGGTTTTCATTAGAATCAATTTCATAGCCTCCAAGGCCTTACCATTTAACTATCCCAAATGATTGAAATCCATTTAAACCAACACAAACCAACTTAGGTTCCATTACTAAAGTAAACCATGCAATCTTCAATGAAAGTTTAACAATATAACCAAAAATATTCTCAAAGGCATTTTATCAAACATGTTGAAGGCACACCATTGCTAAGACCAAAACCAAAGAAAAAAACCATCAAGTTTATGTTTACCTATGACCCATTTGATAAACCACAACCAACAAGCACCCACATATGTAAACCACAACCAAAAACATGTGAAAACATAATTTAAACCAAGAGTAAAAAATGCTAAATAATATTCATCCAAAACCCTCAACATTAGTTTTCAAAACCACCATTTATGATTCATAATCAATTTTTCAGACACATTAAAACATGCCTTTAGTTAGAACCAACAATGATGGAGGAGTACAGGCCTTATACAAGAAGATTCAGAGAAGGAAACTTGACTCTTGATCCCTTTGAAGAAAACTTGTAGAAACCCTAGCCTCAATCATCAAGAGAGTGCTTAGAGAGTATTTTTAGTGTTTTGATCCATCCAAAGTGAGTTCTGAGTAGCCACCAAAGGTTATATAACTTAGGGACATATGGATTTTGGGGTGGGAAATATCCACAATGCCCCTAGCTCAAAAGTTAAAAATATGCATGCCGGAGGGTATGACCCCCCCCCCTAGTAATACCTTAGGATAAGAAAAGTACCCTAACTCGTACCCTAGAACTAATCACGGGCCTCCAAACTAATCATCATATGACAACATATTCAAAACTCGTACCCTAAGGTACAAGAAGTACCCCTAACCCGTACCTTGGACAGATTCAACTAGGATAATAAATAAGTATCTCCTACTTGGCATCATACACCTCGTATCCTAACATATGACTAGTATGATGCTTAGTCGTATATTTGATAGAAACCAACACCAAACACACTACCTAACAAACAAGAGTGGGAGACCAAGTTGTACCATAGCATACGAGAAATATTCTCAAACCGTACGTTGCCTAGAATGACCAAAAATCAAGAAAATTTTCAAAGGTCAAAGTTTAGTATGGTTCATTCTCCCTCACTTAGGATCATTCATCCTCGAATGTCGGGTCAGAGCAAGCACAAGAATGAGTTAACAAATTAACACCCATCAAACTTCCCTTTAACAATATTAGAAGACAAAGGCATTATTTAAGATGAGATGATCATCACATACCCCAAGAACGATTACACCCCAACACCTTCATCTGGACCTCTAACTAAGTTAGAAAACAAAGACACAAGGAAGTCTACCCTACCTTTAACAAAGTTAGAAAAAAGATTTGATGGATAACACATACCTTACACAATGAATAACCAATGAAGATACTTAGAGTCCATGTCCTCTTCTGTATCCCAATAGGATTTCTCGGGCATTTGGTTATACCATAGAGCATTAAACGAAGCCACACCTTTTGTTTAAAAACGGCGAACTTATGAACCCAAGATCCTTACTAGGATCTACTTATACGACAAAGAGTCCGAGATAACAAGACCACCCAAAGAAAACCACCAATGAAGGACCAACCATACCATACCTAAACACAAACACATATAATAGTGGATGAATGGAACTCATTCTAGAGGGCATGTCCAATTTGTATTAGAATTTTCCAGAGACAAATCACTATGAGAGTTTGAGTTTAGCTATCCAACACTTCCATGTTAAAGCCTATCCTGAGCTAAAAGGAGTTGACTTAGGTCAACGGTCTGTACTCTTTATATCAACCCAAGTCAATATTCTACCCCATCACTTCAGCCAAGAATTATGCCTCACTATGATTTTTAGGTACCCAACATAATGATTTGTATATCTATGAGTCACAACATTCAATCCTACCTTTTCTATACCCATGCTATGGTCAACCCTTCCATAAATTTTGTAACCTCTATATTTGTCACAAGGATTCTTCACCACCAACACTTCTCCTAACCATTCCTCATGAGAACAACCTTACCTCACCCTTCAAAACCTTAGCTCTAATAGACACCCCAGAATCTCCCCCACTAGGGACTTCTACTTTCCCCCCGTTTCACAGCATCACTATAACTCCAAAGCCACTACCACCCTAACATAAAAAGGTTTGTTAAGGGATTATTGTACAAGAATTACTCATGCTACCTAAGCAAGAGCCCTAAAAAGAAATGTGACACCATAGAAACAAGCTAGTTCATAGAAACCACATAGGTCATGAATGAATAACCATATCAACACAACACACCCTAGAAGGAGTCCTGAGGATTCGACACTGAAAGAATCAAAACTGAATATATCATAGGTAATGCAACGTAAGGTCAATAATCATATCTAGGGAATAAAGAGAATGCAAAATGAAAAGCTTAGGCATAAGCACTACCAGAATGCATGCATAACTAGGAGAGTGCCCTTGTAATAAAGATAGGAGAGAATCAGTAGAATATGAACCACGAACTCCCCTTACTATACTTATAAGCACAACACTCTTCTCTAAAGGGTATCAAAAAGTATGTACACTAGCAATGCCTGGTTCCCCTATACTTAAGACCTCATCCACCCAAATGCCACCAAGAGTCCAACATAGCCACACAAATTTCATGCTCTAACCCAACAAACTGCCTAACCAACAATCCACTAGTTCAACCTGAACTACCAACCTATATCTCACAACTCTCCCATAATTGAATTCCCAATTTACCAACCTTGCCCCCTTCCACACACAACATACAACCTACCATTCTTCCTCCATAATTTTTGTATTGCCATCTCTGAGCTAACATACTTACTTCATTAACATCAACATCTAATATTTACACTTAGTGTCTATCTGCCTTTACGCACTACTTAACAAAGAAACCAATATAGAATATACATATATGGTCCAACCTAAAAGGAGGACACCCTAAATTCGTCATTCACCCACTAACAACCTATATCTTCTAAGGGGAAACCATCCTCCTTATGCATAAAAGAATAGAAGAACCCCACAATGAAATGCTATGACGGATGAACTCTTTATCTAAGAGATCCATTAATTTCTCCTCAAGATCCTTTAACTCTGTCAGAACCACTCTATAAAGGAATATAAATTTAACAAGACACCAAAACAAGTTCATTCCCAAATATAATTTACCAATTAGAAAGACACCATGAGTGTAATCAAGAAGGACCTCAGAAAACTTATTCACCACTGTAACCAAATACAAAGAAGGAATTTCTGAGTTAGAATCTTTAACCCATACCAAATATTAGAGACACCCTCTTTGGAGAATAATCTCTAAGATCTAAGATAAGATATAACCTTCCACCTGATATACAGGGAACCATCCTCCCATCCCATAACCGACTCACTTGGGAGCATAAAGATAGCCTTACAGGTTCGATAGTCTAATAACGCACAGCATGAGCGTAACTAATCCATCCCTCAAATATCATAGAAATCTACCATATCTAATTCAAACAAATCTACTAGAGTCTCCTTACTACTAATAGATACCACATACCCGTTATAGACTCTTTTAGTAATCATTAAGTCACCTACCATGGTACAAGCAAAAAATAGGTTTTAAATAACCTTAGGACCAAAATAAAATTACACATCCATAAGTAAGGTCACATAAGAGAGAGGGGACCCTAAACAAAGTAACCAATACATATAATGAGAAAAAAGTTTTAAATTTACCACTGTCAGTATCAGAAGATTCCCCTAGACTTTTCAGGGATAGTAAGTGTATTGAGATGATCCCAACCATTGTCGGAGCTAGAAGCAGCATTCTTTTATGCAAAAGATAGAGAAGTAGTAACCAGTGGTTAATTTTTCAAAGCAGTAATCCTTATGGGATACTACCATTGTATATAACCTAACTAACCATAGTTAAAGCCACAACCATGGTGCGAAGAGCATAAAACTGATAAGAATAGTTTAATGGTGCAGATTAGGTCTTACCTACTCGATATTGGGCACCTTATCCCTAAGAAGCATTACTAATAAAAAACGTTTGTCTTCTAATACCTTTGGGTAGGGAGCACTAGCCATAGAACAAGAATTAGTACCTACCCAGCTCTTCCTCTTGGACCACTTATCACCATAATATCGATTTCCTTGTTGTTTAAAAAATTGAGACCTCTTACTCTTCCTATTTCCCAACATTACCTAATTTTCCCCTGTACCAATAGCATCAGACTGGCGTGATAGAGTTGTCACAATCTAGGTTAATTGATTAATAGAATTTCAAAACTCGACATTGATGACCACTCCTTGTGGTGGCTTAGCATAAGTATCACCTTCTCAAGTAGGGTTCAATTCTGACTGGTGGAATTCCATGGGAAAAATAAAAAATTATGTTCCATAACTGGGTATGTGCCTCATGAGTTGGATAATATCCATACATGTCATCTCCATGTAGGATAGGTGAGTTTACACGAGCTTTAGATTGTTGAGAGGACATGATTTGAAAAGTGAACCAAAAAGACTTGAGGAAGAGTTCAAGACCATAGACTTCATAGCCAAAAAGTAGAACAACAAGAAAGTGAAACATTCTTAGATTCCTCATAGCCTCCTGATTATAAGTGTGGTGCACGGCACAACCATAAATAGGACTCTACTCAACAATGCTTTATGGACACCCCATGACACTAAAACTTATAATCTGATACGAACTTGACATGATGCAAGCTAGGGCCTTATCGTAATGGGTATCTTAAGTTCAATCAAGACTGGAGACCACCCCCGATAGCCAACCCAACCAACAAAAAAATACCTAGTGTCGGATGAATTTTGAACATATAACAAGATAGTAAATTAGAAGATATAATGACTTTAGAATAGATCTAATTACTTGACCAACCCAACCAATTCAATCCATCTAATAACCAACCAATTATAATCCAATGTATATATATAAATATATCATGATCATTCCATACCCAGGTCCACAGTTGTCAATAAAAAGCCTTTAAACTAAAATAAAGAATATCTAGTAGGGACATGACCCCGACCATAGTAAAAACCAAAGTCTATAAAAAGAATAATATGCAAATTAACCCATGATATGAAATGGATGCCTTACTAATTATGAAAGCTCACTACTTTAAAGAAACACCTACTTTTATCGAATTTGATCAATGAGTAGAAGGAGTAGTATGTCCGATTCCTGCATTGTATGGGGATACAGTTCCCAAATATGAGTGAGAGGGTGAACGCTTGTGTGATAAGGATAAAAGAATACCGATATTTAAAACTAAGTAACAAACCATATGAATGCATCTCCATACACACACACATATATATATGTATATATAATCCATGCCAGTAAAGGGTACTAAGTTTAGTATGCCTTTAAAACCTTCATTCTTAGTATGTGTAGCTTAACCATCCTAATCCACCCACAGGGTATATGGGTCCAGTTCTACCCCCTAAATAAGCCAAGATGCATGTAGCCATATGAACAAGAGATACCATAGGAGTAGAAATTCTAAAGTACCCTTCACTCTCCATGATACATATATACAAGTTTTAGGGGATTCTCATGTACCGCTCAAGTATATGGTTAGCATGAGCAATCCTTATGTCGGCAAACATATGTTTTTAGTATCCGTCCATTGGAATCACACCTTTAAGGTTAAGTATCACACTCGGACATTATTGCCTAATTAAAACCATTACCATTCAACCAAATCCCAAATTCCATTTATTATTAACCATGGCTATAAGTAGTGGCAGTGCCATACAGACTATAGCTTAAACACAATGTCTTTAACAAACCTTAGGGGATTCCCATGTACCCCATAGGTTATATTATTAAGTTTACTTGGGTGATTCCCATATTCCCTAAAGTGCATCATTATTAGGCTTACTTAAGGGATTCCCGTGTACCCTGCAAGGTTTTCATTCAAAACAATTTAATATCTACCAAGGCCTTACCATTTAACCATCACAAACCATTAAAAACCATTTCAAACCATTTAAACCAATGCAAACCAACTGAGGTTCCATTAACATATTCAACCATGCAAAGCTTCAATGAAAGTTCAATAATAAAAGAAAAAAAATTCTGATAGGCATTTTATCAAACATGCTCTAGACACACCATTACCAAGAAAAAAATCAAAACATAAAACCATCAAATTTAGGGTTAATCAAGACCCATTTGTTAAACCACAACCAACCAGAAAAAACATATGCAAACCACCACCAAACAAATGTGAAAACGTAATTTAAACCAAGAGTAAACAATACTCAACAATATGCACCAAAAACTCTCACATTAGTTTTAAAAACCACTATTTCGGCTCATAATCAATGTTTAACACGCCTTAAAACATACCTTTAATTAGATCTAAACATGCCTTTAATTATATCTAACAATAAGGGTGGAGTGAATTCCTTATACAAGAAGATTTACAGAAGAAAGCTTGACTTGTGAGCCCTTTGAAGAAAACTTGTATAAACACTAGCCTCAATCTTCAAGAAAGTGTTTAGAGATAGTATTTCAAGTGTTTTGATCAATCCAAAGTGAGTTAAGATAGGCAACCAAGGGTTATATAACATGGGGACATAAGGGTTTTGGGGTAGGAAATTTCCAGAATACCCTTCGCTCAAAATTTACAAATATACAAGTAAGAGGATATAAATTTTACCTCAAAAACACCCTAGGGTATAAGAGGTACCCTAACTCATACCCTGGACCTTATCATAGACCTCCAAACTGATCATTATACAAAAAACATGCCAGAATTATACCCTAAGGTATGAAAAGTACCCCTAACACATACCTTGAATAGATTAAACTTTCTAATTAATAAGAATCATATGACTTGGCATCATATACCTCGTATCCTACCATACAACTTCTGTGATACTTAATCATATCTTAGAAAGAAACATACCCCAATCACAATGGCTAACATACGAGAGAGGGACACCATGTTGTACCATAGCATACGAGAAGTATGCTCAAACCATACCGTGTCCAGAATGTCTAAAACTTAAGAAATTTTTAAAGGGTCAAAGTTTAGGGTGTTTTAGATATTTAATTTGTCTAGAGACTTTATGGATAGATTGTTGGTTAGTTGTTGACATAAACTTTTAGTTCTAATTGAGTTAGATTAACTATCTTATATTTATACTCAAGTTGTCTTCTACTTTTTATCTACATTACTTTTGGATGGGTAGGTTATGTGTGTGGTCTATAGCCCTCGGTGGGCTTAAGATACCTATTGCTACTAGGCCCAAGGTTAGATCATTACAATCTTGGTATCAAAGAATAGTTTTGTGGTCTTTGGGTATACACAAAGCTGTGTTTGGTAGAGTTTCTTTTATGAGTATGTAATGCACCACACTTATAAGGGGGAGGCTACGAGGAATTTAGGAATATTTCCCTTTTTTATTTTATTTTGGATTGTAAAGTCTAGTGTCATGAACTTTTCTAACTGTTAGTCTACTCATGACTCAGATCATGCCTCCTAGGAGATATGATATTCATAAAACCTCTATTGGACCCTCTGTTTATGGAGTGTAGACATGGTCTAGGGCCTCTTCTCTAGATTATATGGCCTCACGTGGAATTACACTTGTCCTTATTAGTCCTACTCGGGCTTTTTGGGTAGGTGATCTTATGATCAGCCACCTCAATGAAATATCTCTAATGCAAATTTCAATTAGTTCATTTATTTTATTACTAATTTGGTGACTTTTCAGTCTCTTTAGTTGGATTGCGTTAATTCTATTGCTCCTTTTTCTGAGGTCACTTGAGTTGGACAGTTCATAATGTTGAATCGACCCACCTTCTCAGGCTCTAATATTGATGAGGATGTGAAGTTTGTTGTATACAAATTAAAGCAAGTAGCTTATCACTAGTATGAGTATTCGGAACAATTAGAAAGTAATTCTGTAGAGATATCCTTATGGGATAAGTTTCTTAGTGTCGCTTTAGATCATTTTTTTTCTTAGGAGTTGTTGAAAGCTAAGGTTAAAGAGTTTGTGAATCCAAAGAAAGGTAAGTTAAGTGTGAAGAAGTATGCTTTTGAATATCATTAGTTGTATCATTAGGCTACAAAGTTGGTGTCTTCTATAATGGCAAAGATGAGAAAATTTGCATTTGGGTTGTCCGATTACTTAGTATTTGAGTAAAAGGCTGTTATATTGAACAATGACATAGATATGTCATGGTTGTTGTTTATATGCAGTAGGTATACAACAAAAATAGAAATAGGTGGAGATGGTTGAGAGGCAGAATAAGAAGTTTAGGTATTCTTATTATAATGGTGGTAGAAAGTGGGAGAGATGGTAGACAGTGGAACAAGAAAAGGACTTGGGGAAATTCTAGTTAATACTCTTAGGCTTGTGCTCCTTATCTCAATCCAACTAGTGATTGATGTGTTTTAGTCTAGCAATGGTCCTAAGGCACAAGGTCCCTAGTCTCAGGGTAGTGGGGCTATGTCACCCCCACCATATCCTTCTTATAGATTTTGCCTTCAACTTAATGGGGTTATTGTGATGAGGGATGGAATTTGTGTTTCAGTTATGTTCAGCTTGGACATATGCAAAGGAACAATGTCACAACTAAGATAGCCACTTAGAGAATATGTTTTTATTCATGACTTCTTTGACATTGGTGCAAAATAGTGCTACTTATGGTACCAACACTGGCAAAAATCATCTCTTTGTCTTGCTACCCATCAGGAATCTAAGGCATCTCATGATATTATTATTGTTACATTATTTCCTTTATCTTATGATATGTATTATTTCCTTGAACCATAATCTACTCTTTCTTATAAGTCCCCTTGTATGGTTGTGCATTATGGTTTTAGTCTCGAAAGTACTTCTAACACTTTTTTTGTGTCTACTTTAGTAGGTGATTCTATAGTTCCTAGAAGGATCTGTAGTGGTTGTGCAATGTCTATAATTAATAGGAAGACATTGGTGGATTTGAAAAGGTTTTATATGGTGGATTTTGATGTTATATTAGGGATCAATTTTCTTTATTCAAGATATGCTTCCTAGATTGTAGGTTATGAATGTTCCGTTTCAAATTTCCTAATAAACTAAATCAAGACCAAACACCCTAGTCTCACCAACCTAAAACAGTCTACTATAAGATCTACACCTCCAACAATAAAGAGCCTCAAAAGGAGACAATTGAATGCTCGAATGATAACTATTATTATACGCGAACTCAATAAAAGTCAAGTGATCAACCCAACTTCCCATAAAATCAATCACACAAGCCCTTTGCATGTCCTCCAAAGTCTTGATAGTTGCTCTTCTTGTCCATCCATTTTAGGGTGGAATGTAGTGCTAAGGTTAACCTCTGCACCCAAACCTTTCTAAAACAAACATCAGCAGTAAGAAAAAAACTATATACCTCAGTCTTACATAATGGACACTGGAACACCATGCAACTTCATGATATCCTAATTTAACAACCTATCATAATCCTCACCAAAGTAGTTAGTCCTCACAATCAATAGGTAAGCAGACTTAGTCATCATATCCATAATTACATAAATAGAATCATACTAATTGTGAGACTACAGATGGCCCATACAGAAATACACACTGATCATCTCCCACTTTCATAAAGGAAACTGACATGACCCAACTAGGCCTTATCATAATAGGCAGTCCCAAGTCCAACCAGAACCAAAAATCATCCCCATTACCTAACCTGACCACTAATGCATACCTTCAGTCGGCTTAATCTTGAACATATAACAAGATAGCATGTCTAACGACGTGGTGACTTTGGGATAAGTCTATAACTCAGACCAACCCAACTAATTCAAATCACCCAATATCCAACCAAACTAATGCGAAAACCATAAATCAATACAATAATAATAAGCCAATATAAGTATATGTATGTGTAACATATACAACCTATACCATACCCAATTCCATAGTTATCCATACAAGCCTCTAGTCAAACCAAAGAGTACCTAGTCGGGATATGTCCCTGACCATAGCAAAAAAACAAAGTCTATGAAAAATAAGAAATATGTAAAGTAAACCATGACCTGAAATAGATGCCTTCTGAACTATGAAAGATTACCGTTTTAATCCGAAATTGATTATACCCAAATACAATCATTAAGCTAAAGGAATAAAATCGTTAGTTCCTGTATAACATGGGTATACAACCGCCAGTAGATGATTTAGTGGGTGAACACTAGCATGCACTTAGGATAATGATAAAATAATTCCATTTACAAAGCCGAGTAAAACCATCTATAATTTATATAACCATATATATATATATATTTAACCATGCCGAGAAAGGGAACCGGGGTTAGCATGCCTTTAAAAACATTACCTGGGTTGTGTAGCTTTGCCGTCCTAAATAACCCAAGGGCAATATGGGTTCAGCACCCCCTGTCGAAAGGGCCCCAATGCGTGTAGTTGCACGACAACTGAATAATTCCTTGGTATGACTACTACATCCAATAATAAAGTATGAGAACATGCACACGGTCACAAAGACCAACGTCATATTAGCAAATATTATTTTCTAGTTTATGTCCGCCTAGGTCCTCCACCTTCCATGACTTTGCTACACATCTCACCACTATTGCCTAATTAAAACTAATTTCTAAATAACCAAATCATTTTCTATTCATTAACCAAGGACGTTGCTATTGGAATCACCATACAAACCCTTGCTTGCAAATATCATCCCTAGCCAACCATTTATAAGTTTAAGAGGACTTTCAAGTGCCCTTCCATTTACCATATTAAACCACTTGGTAGACTTCCATGTTCCCCAAAAACATAACTAATTAACCTTTAGCCTTTGCAAACTATTTAATCCATGCATAATTCCTTTACAAAGTTTAAAACATGCTAGAGTTTCAATGAAAAATAAATGATAGAGTAAAAACACTCTTTGAGGCATATTATCAAACATTTGAGGGCACACCTTTACCAAGACCAAAACCAATGCATAAACCATTCAATTTAGGGGTAGCCATGATCCATTTTTAATCATACCAAACAAATAACCACATATGCTAGCCTTTGCCAAAAATATGTGAAAACATATCTTAAACCAATACCAAACCCTATGCACAAGACCATAAACAATATTTCTAAATCCACTTTTCATGATACATAAACCAATGTTTAAAACATAATACACATGCCTTTATTTTGAAATAACAATGAATGATAGAGTACATGCCTTATACAAGATGATTCAATGAAGAAATCTTGACCTTTGAGCCCTTTAAAGAACACATGGATAAACCCTAGCCTTTATTCTTCAAGAGAGTGCTTGAGAGAGTGTTTGATGTGTTTTATTCTTTTGACAAATGTTATGGAAGGCTACCAAAGGTTATATAACGTGAGAAAATTAAGGCTTTGAAGTAGGAAATGTCCATACTAACCTTGTCTTAAAAATTAAAACAAGTTATGTCCAGGGGTACGACACCCCCTTACCACCTGTACCCTATGGTACAAGTGGTACCCTAACTCACACCTAAACCTTTCCATGACCTTACCTATTGGTTTCTATACGACTCCACCTCCCTAACTCATACCTAAGGGTATGAGTGACACCCTCAATCATACCCACCAGTTGTACATAGGGAAAACTCAAAAAGAGCAAGACAATCATGCAATATATGACTTGCCCTACACCACTCGTATGCTCCTATACGACTTGTAGCCTAGTGAGTCATGTCTTGGGTTATAGACCAGACAACCATGCAACCTAGGGTATGATTGAACCATTAAGACACCTCACAAGTCGTATTAAATGGTACGATTTGTACCCTTGAGTCATACAAGGTCAAAAAGGTCCAAAACATAAGAAATTTTAAAAGGATCAAAATCCTAGTGTCTTTCAGAAACTCTATCTCTTGAGATATGCCACTAGGCCTCAATTGTTCAACTATAACTTTCTATCAGACCAACATTTGCCAACAAAATTTTCCACATTATTTTCATGTTGTTCCACTCGTAGATCTCCTTCATGTAATGGTACATCTTAGTAAAATCTGGATGAACTGTATACCTAGACTCATAAGCATCAGTCAGGATCCTTTCCCGCAACCCATGCATATCAGGAACACACATCCTACCTTAATACCTCAAGATTCTATCTCCACCAATCTGAAAAGACATAAACTTTTACTGACCCATATCAACATTAATTTACATAAGTATGGAATCGAACACCTCTTTCTCCATCACCTCAGCAACAAGAGATGATTTGACTACTTCCTGAACAACCACTCCCCCATCTTCAAAGTTTAAAACACGGACTCCTAAGTTAGCAAACCTATGAATATCCTTTACTAATCTCTTTCTCTTTATAAACATAGGATAATCTCCCCATAAATAACCTACAAAGAACATTAGTAACCACATTAGCTTTCCCTAGATGGTAATGAAGACTTATGTCATAATCCTTGAGCAATTCATGCCAACTCCTATTCTGAAGATTTAAATCCTTCAAAGTAAAAACATACTACAAGCTCTTATGATGTGAATAGATATGTATATGCACTCCTTACAAATACTGGTGCCAAATATTGAATGGCAAAACTGCAGTTACCAACTCTAAGTTGCGAGTTGGATAGCTCCTTTCACGAAGATTAAACTGCCTAGAAGCATATGCCACAACCTTACCATGCTACATCAAAACACAACGCAGTCCAACACGATATGCATCATAAAACACAAGAAACCATTTGTACCCTCAAGCAAGATTAAAATTAGCATAAAATTCAACTTATCCTTCAACTTCTTAGAGATACCATCACAAAAAAAAAACTTTACCTTTTTGTAAGTCAACCTAGTCAGGGGAGTAACAATAGAAGAGAAAATCTGCTGAAATCCATGTAATACACTGCTTAGCCCAAGAAGCTCCTAATTCCAGTTGGAGTTGTGGGACTAGTCCTTTTCTAAACTGCCTCATCTTTTTTTGGATCAAAATTTATTGCCTAACTACAAACAACATCCCAAATAAAAGTTACAACATTGAGCCAAAACTTACACTGAGAAAATTTATTTTACAACTACTGACCCATTAGAGTCTGCAATATAATTTGGAGGTGATTGGCATGATCCTCCTCACTCTTGGGATACACCAAGTTGTCATCAATAAAAAATATGAAAAAAATCTATAAAGTGAATGAAAATTTGATTCATAATATCAATGAACACGGTTGGAGCATTAATCAACCAAAATGACAAAACTAAAAACTCATAGTGACCATATACCAGGTTTGAAAGGTAGTCTTAGGAATATAAACCTCCGTAATTTTCCACTGATGATAGCCCAAAGAGAAATCAATCTTAGAGAAGCATGTAGAACCCTGAAGCTAATAAAAACGTCATAAATCTTAGAAAGAGGGTATTTATTCATCACTATCACCTTATTCAGCTAATGATTGTCTATACAAGTCAGAAGAGACCCATCTTTCTTTGACATAAAAAGCACAGGAGCACCCCTTAGAGTGACACTCGAATGAATGAACCCCTTATCAAGAAAAAACTTTAATTGCTCCTTTAGCACCGTTAATTTAGCAGGAGGTATTCTAAAGAGTAGAATGAAAATTAGACGAGTATGTAGTAGAAGATCAATCCCAAAATATATTCCCTATCAGAAGGAATTCCAAGAAGATCATTAGGAACACTTCAGGAAATTTATTAACTATAAGGACAAATTACAAATAAGGACATTAAGAGTCAAAATTCTTAACTCGAACTAAAACACACAGAAACCATTTTTAAATTAATTTTGAAGCTCTAAAATTGGAAATAAAACTCTCTTTGGGCACTAAGGAATTTCCCTCTTAGCTGGTTATAGATTTATTAGGAAATTTAAAATAGTCCTTTAAGGCCCTACAATCTAGAGTAGCATAGCATAAATGAAGCCAATCCATCCCTCAGATAACGTTGAAATCCACCATATCCAACTTTATATATTCTTTTAATGTATATACGTGAAAGATGGACACACAAAACCCCTATAGATTTTCTAGCAACTATAGGATCACCCACTTGAGTAGACACAGAAAAAGGGTAAAAAATACTTTCAAGACTAAAACCAAAATGTACAACCACATAAGGAGACACAAAAAAATGGGTAGAACCCAGATCAAGTAAATAAAAAACTTTAAAGGAAAAGAGTTATACCATACTAGTAACAACATCTAGATATGCTTCAAATTTTGATGGGTAGTAAGTGCATAGAGATGATTCTTACTAGTGTCGGTACAAAAGTAGTGCCCTTTGGTATTGTACCTAAATATATGGTGATCAAAACTATATTAGCTCCAGTGGCAACCTTGGCTGAAGGACAATATCGCTGCATGTCACCAAGTTGACCACAATTATAGAACCTATTCCTCTTCTCCTTATAATAACCACGATAAAGGTTCCCACAAAAATAACAAGGAGGATAACATAGGGCTGGCTAAGATCCACTAGCCTGAGATAGGGTACCCTATGACTTAGGACCACTATTAGCCTGAGAACGACGATTCCTCACAAGCTTACCATAGGGAACACTAGGAGATGAATAATAATTTTTCTTCTTTGTAGTCTAGTGTCTTCCATCTCTCCTACTATTCTGCCAACCCTAGCTCTACTCTGAATACCTAAGCTTTATTTTTTCTCTGTTCAATCACTGGCTATTTTTTCTTTTCCTCATAACCTAAGGCATATAAATCATAAGTGTGGATATATCGATATCATTCTTCAACATTGCAGCATTACATTCCAATACCAAGTCTCGGGACAACCTAGAACAAAACTTCCTCATTTTGGTTCACTAACTAGACACCCACTTGGGAGCATAACGAGACAACAACTAAAATATGAAGGCATACTCTTTAACACTCATCTTATCCTTTTTTAAATTCACAAACTCCTCAGCTTTATCTTTCCTTAGCTACTAAGGATAGAAATAATCAAGAAAGGAACCCAAAAACTTATCCCATAATTCTTGCTCTACATTATTATCACTCAATTAATCCCACTTGTCATACCATTGATAAGCTACCTCTTGTAGCTAAGTTTGAGAAAATACTATACCTTTAGAATCATTGCCATGCACTACTCTAAAAATCTTCTGTAACTCATCCATAAACCCTTGAAGATCCTCCTCAACATTAGAGCCTATAAAGGTTGGGGTTTTCATTCTCATGAACTAGCCAACATGAGTAACCTTAGAAGAAAGAGCGACAATATCAACACAATCTAACTAATAAAACTAATATGTGACAAACTGAGGAAGCAAATGTATAGATCAGCGAAACTCCGAATTAGAGATATCCCTCTGAGGTAGCTGATAATAAGCTTACAACCACAAAAATCTTGAGGAGGACTAATAAGGACAGGTGGAACTCTATGTTGGGAAACACAATTAGGAGTAGGGACCCTAGACTTATTTTCCACACCATACAGAGGGTAAGTTCCCTCTACATTATCATCAAGTAAGACAACATCCCCAGTAGAGTAAATAAGAACATCAGATCTTTAGGGAGGCATGATCTGAATTCCGAGTAATCTAGGAGTTAGACAAGCTTCATAACACTACACATTATAGCTCAAAATTATACACAAGAAGGGAAACATTCCAAAATGCCTTATACCCTCCTTCTTATAAGTGTGGTATACTACACACCCATAAAAAAGACTCTACTTGATCCGTTTTTATAGACACCCAAAGAATCTAAACTCTGCTCTAATATTAATCTTATCACAGCCTAAATCAGGACATTACTGTGATAGGTATCTAATGTCTACCATGGACCGGAGACCACCCTCATAAACCAACCTCAAATGCATGCTAATAATAATAATAATAGTCATAGTAATAATGTGGAAAAAAATAAAGAATAATAAAATATGAATAGATAACTGTATGAAATCTAAGAGTCAATCAATAACCAACCAAACCATATATTTCCACAAAAGTCTCTAAAACTACAATAATATCTAAGTCGGGACATGCCTTGACTATGACCTAAAAGAATCCAAAAGTACTAAATAAGTATAGAAGGAATTATTAAATGAAAAGGACTACAAAAGAATGGATGCTAAAAACTTCACATCAACTCAACGTACAGGCTTAACCACCTAACATTAAACATGAGCTATAGAAATATCTTTGAACACTAAATCATGAACTGATTAAGCGTCCTTGGATAGCCTGAGGGATAAACACTGTTATGTAACTCAAGGAAAGTGATAACATAATGTCGTGTTAAAAAATTAGTCAAAACTATATGCACACAATCATATATACATATATAAGATACCAGGATACGGTAAGAGTCATGAATTTGAGAGTTTTAAAACCATTAACCTGGAATGTATAGCTCGATCTATCCTAAAGGCACCCATGGGTATATGGGTTAATCTACCACTACTAATATGGCCTCAATAGGTGTTAACCGCACGAACTAAGGAAAATCCAAGGGAAAGCTAAAGAAACCATGGGCAATAGATATCCCAACTATATATATATACATATATATGTATATATATGTATATGTCAAGTGTGTGTTATATACATAGTCATAGAGACCCCCAACACTAGTAAATGTGGTTTCTAGAGCTCGCCCTCCCCTCCCAAACATACACCTTTACGAAGAGATACACAACCCCCTATAAGCCTAAATTAAAATAATTTGCATATAATTCCTACCGTTAACCCAAGAGTTATTTATTAAGAAATTTACCACTTGATATCCTCATACCACTATGTTTGCACACAAAATTAAACATGTCAAACCAATTCACACAACTAAATTGGAATCCCAAGTTCTATTAAAATCTAAACCATGGCAACCAAGGCCATCCGAATCTATTTTATCAGTAATTATTCATTAATTTAATGCATTGGGTTTGAAAGCTAGTTACACCATATAAATTACAATATTCAAACAAAGTTTACTAAGTGTGTTGAGGATTAATGAGTGACAAATTTACCACTCATTGGCGTCCAAATTAAGGAACTCTATGATTATCTAATGGTATGAATGAGACTACTTTATGATGTAAATGCACTAGTTTAAATATTCTGTAGGTATATAGTTACTGAGATAAAAAGAAGCGGAATAAGTGAAAAAAAGATCAAAGAGGGAAAAGAACAGAAATAGTTGGAAAACTTGGGCAGAATGGGCCTTAGGTACCGCGATCATGTTAGGTCAAGAAGTCAACAACATACGATCGCTTGAAGAATTCAAAAATCATTGAGACACAATCGCAGGTGATCCACACGCGATTGTGGGATAGCAGGGTTTTCAGCCATGGGCTAAGTTATAAAAGCATATAGCCGACCCCAAATTCTAATTTTTAACTTTAAGAAACCTTATTTACTTGGGAGATATATCCATCATTCTACAACATTGACTCCTATCCTTAGTTTAGGGTTTTTGTACTTTCTTAGAGATTGGATTAAAACTTGTACAAATCTTGAGCTAAGAAGACATTAGAGTGACTTTTAAGTGTAGAATTTGCATCACCCATTGAAGATTCATTTGATTATAAATTGTGGTTTGCCATGTCTTTATATTCTTATGGTTAACTTTGATATAAATATTGGTTTATTTGTGTTTATTATCAGAAGGATTTTCTAGGTCCATCTCATAGGATTATGCTAAAGTAGGATGCAATTGTGTGCGGGTTTTGATGTGGTTGTGTATATTTTAGTTTATTAATGATGGGTTCTATTATTACATGATAAATTAGTTGGGATTTGATGTTAAAAGCCCCAAATACCCAAATAGGTTTGACGGATGAAAATCCAAAGCCCTTGAAAACTTAAACCATCCTTTGAAAAGGGGTTTTGGGTGAACTTTAGGAACCTACCTCATCCTTGAAAAAGGGATGTGAGAACCAAAAAAATAGTTGATAATTTATAGGGATGTCTTTCTAATTTTTCACTATCTTAGACATAAGGGTGATTAGGAGGTTGACTACACCATGGGTATCATCCTAGAAATATGGATACCCATTTGAGGTATTGGGTAGCTTTAATTGACACACTCGTTAGGTACTCGAAAGGGTTAATGATTTAAATCTTTGAGTTTTTGTTGAAGATCAAGCCTCAAGGACTTTAAACCTAGCCTACCACATCATCGACGATTAGAATTTGCACCTAATCATCTCGTACCCATGCCTAACTTCACCCTAGGATAGCGTAATAACCATATTTGTGCCTAAGTAATTATACTCTAGCTATTCTTAGTCTTGAATTAGTCCCTTAGAAGCCAAAGAATTACTTTCACACTAGAGAAAATTAAAAACCCCAAACCATCTAGATCTATAGGTTTGAACTTAGCAAGCAACTTTATATTGAATTTACTCAATAGTCACTCACATTTTTCCTCGTGGATTCGACCCTGACTCTTTTTTGGGTAAATATATTGACAACGATCGCCTTGCACCTAAATTGACATATAAGTTGAGTGTTATCAAAGTTGGCACCATTTTTGGTGAATAGTTTGTAATTTTATCTTACTTCCTTGGATTCAAACTTGTAAATATTTATGTGTGATTTTCTTTTATTTCTTGTTTTAGGTTGAGATTTACTTTCATTTTTGTGTTCTTGTCCCTATGGAATCTTGGGATAAATATGATTTTGGTGGTTAGGAATCCTATTGTGACAATCTATGTCCATATTGCAATGGACCCCACTTTAGGCAAGATTGTAGATATGCTCCTTGGAGAGAGATATGTTCACCATCTACACCATATAGGGAGTATCTTTTTTCTCTATATGGCAGTTGAGATAGACATTTGAGTGATTTTCCCAATTCCTCCTACCCCCATTATTCTAACCCAAGTTCAAGTTCATCATATGATTTTGATAGGACTTATGGTAAGGAAAAGGAAGAATGAAGCACCAGATATAATCATGTTGAAGCAATGCTTTAATTTATCTTAGATCGGGTGACATAATTGGGGATAAAATACATGACATACATCAATACATGGAGGCATATAACGAGGAAACAAAGAGGATAGAAGAGATGGGCATGGAGGTCAATCATGCAAAAACTATGCCTATGCCTATGCCTCTAAATGAACTTGATGCTGAAGAATCCTTGTTCATTTCCAAACCAACTGAACAAAATATAAGAGACGATACCAAGACTGAGTAAATGGTGCTAGAGTGGATAGAAGAAGCCAAGCAAATTACTTATGAAGACTCTAGCCCATTTAGGTGTGAAGATAACCAATGAAATGTGACTCCAAAATTAAGGTAAAGGCCCCATTCTATCAAATTTTTACCATTATTCTTGGTGGATTTAATGAAAGCCAATCCATCCAAGAAAGTGATGAATGTTGGAGAGAAGGAGCAATTTTCTTTTATTTTGGAGTTTGACCTTCAAATCAGGCATGGTAAAGCCCTAATTTTGAAGGCCAAGAAGATTAACGAATGATGTAAAAGTAGTGGCCTTCTAATGCTTCCACTTTTTCCCAATGATCCCACATTAATGTCTAATGCAAAATTAAGCAAAGGGTTCAAGCCTTAAAAATGGCGTAATCCAGCATGCATCACCATTCTATTACTTTTGCTCCAAGAGCCTAAGAGATTGAATAATGAATAGTTGGGAAAAAGATTTAAATCCTCTAAATGGAGACATAAATATGAGTTAAATAAGTGTCATGTGGTGATGTTAAACCAAGATCTTGATGGGAGGCAATCCATCATTTTCATGTTTACGTCATTTCTTTTAAAATATGTGTGCTTTGTAGGTTCTTAGGGAAGGTTGGAAGCAAGAAAAAATAGAGGAAAATAATGTTTGGAAGTGTGGTAGCCATTCAGAAAAATAGGGAAAAATAAAGAATCAGATGGCCTCAGTTATAGTGATTATGGGTTCAGGAACGCAATTACAGTAGCGCGATCGCACCAATCAGATCAGGATCGCACCTCGATGTTAATATTTCAACATAGTTATCAATGCAATTTTAGGGGGACCTTTAGACCCTTCTTTTATTTTTATGTTATGTAGAGAGATCACTACAAATCTTTTTAAGTTGGGGGTGTGTGGCCCTGCCCTTGTGTGAGTACACATTGGCTTACACTACTTGAACTTAGTTGATGCGAAGCAGGGAAATTTTGTAAAGTCAATTTTTTTTATTTTTAGATTTTTAGTTTTTTCAATAATAAGGTAGGACGAGTCTTTCCCTTATCATAGATTGAGTGACATCATTCTTAAGGTAAAAGCATTGCGATTGGGTTTTGAGTTATGAATGTAAGGGAAATCTGAATACTCGTAGCATAGGAACTACAAATACAAGAAAAATTTAAGTAATTGTGGCATTTTAATTTTAGGATTGCACTTATACCATTGGCTAAGTTTGAGTATCCATATGGTTGGTTTTACCATATGAACCATAAATATGAAACCACGACTTGTGTTGTTTCTATGATTAGTAAATTATGTGTGGTGAAAACACCCCCTTCATAAAAAAATTTCAAAAAGCAAGGTCATGGATGTATGCAATTTTGTGACAATTCTTTACGTCTCATTGTTTCTCCAAGGTCATTATCTTGGGAAAGTTAGTTAATACTCCCTTTTTCTTTAGTAGGACAAGCAATTAACCCCCTTGAGAAGTTTGCATGTCATGTGTTCAGTGAGAAAAAATCTTTGGCTCCCATGCTTGCTTGCATTATCTAGATCTTGCCCAGTTTGTCTTTCAAGGCTAATTATGATCATTGCTTTGTTGTTGAAATGACTTTAGGCCATCTTCATTATTATAGGAGTCCACTTTAGCCTAAATATCCTACCCGTGCAAGGATTGTATCCCTAGTCACCCATTTTGAGTCTTCAAACCTTTCTTTGGCAATCGCATCATAGGCCTTAGCCCATTTATATTTTACCCCTCTTTTGAACCCAATCCTCCTTGAACTTTAAAATAATACTTAAGGCCACAAGCCTAAGGTTGGGGTGCTGGAAATTAAAAAATGGTAACCTTGGGCCATACGAATTAAAATAGATGCGTACATGCTAAGAAAAGAAAGCAAAAGAGAAAATAGAAAAGAGAGAAAGAGGTAAAAGAAGTAGAGGCATGAATTACAAAAGGGTCAAATGAATAAAAAATACCTTCAAAAGAGATGGGTGAAGAAAAAAATGGCAAATGTAAGCATGTGTGAATGTCGAAAGCAAATAAAGTAGACCATGGTTAAGAAGTCAGTTGAAAATTGTTAATGGGATGTACATATTCAAGGAGGGTGTAGTCACCATATTCCTAAATTATATCCTACCCATTCTCCCTGAACCTACAATACAATCTTCAAAAGTCCTTTGGTATCTCTGACCAAGCATGTTCACATTAGTAATGATGGAAAATAAGGGAAAACATATGGTATGATACTTACTTTTGTGGAGAGATTCTTTGTGAGAGTGAGTGCCGCACCTATATCCCTTGTTGTTTCAAAAAACAAAAAATGTGTGTGGGATTTCCTTCTTGTGAGGAGACATGTAAATGAATTAAGATGGGTGACATTGTCATTTTCTAAATAAAGGGGTAATAGCAATGTAGAAAATTTCTATAGATTGAGAGTTGCTTCGAATGAGTGGGTAATTATTGCATCATTATTCTAAGAAGTCCATTGCATCATAGTATTTATGTTTAATGTTGAAGGGAGTAGTGGAAAATTTCTTTGCTCATGACTAGGTGCATATTGTTGGTAATACTCAAGTTCAAAGTCATTGTAATCATCGGGTGACACAAATGGGATCATAATTACATAATCTTACAAAGTAAGAAGTGGCGTTGCTTGAGGGCAATATAAGGTTTAAGTTGAGGTATTGATGAGTGGTGTTTTTACCACTCATTGACGTCCATATTATTGCACACTACTATACTCTTAAGGTATGAATGAGACTACATTATAATGTAAATGCACTAATTCCCATATTCTGCAAGTACATAGTTGTTGAGATGAAATGAAGAAGAATGAGCTAAAAAGGTCAAAGCGGGAAGAGAAGTGCAAAAGCTGGAAAAACTTATGCACACTGGGCCTCAGGTATTATGATTGCGGTGTGACCTCCGAGATCGCGGTAAGTCAAGATGTCAGCAGTCTTTGATCGCTTGAGAAATTAAGCAATCGCAAAGTCGCGATCGCGGGATAGCCGTATTTTCAGCCAAACACAATTTTATAAAAGTACACAGCCTACCCAAAATTCTCATTTAAAAACTCAAGAACCCATATTTATTTGGGGGATATATCTGTAACATCCCAAATCTAGTACCCAGAACGCTACACGGTGCTCATGACCCCGAAGGACCACAAAGTAACCCATGACTGATATTTGTAGTTGTATACTGTATGATACCATGTAAAATATGGAAATAATAGATTGGAATAAGCCATCAGGTTAAAAATGGATAAAACTTACTATCTGAGAGTATGGTATATTAATACCTAAACATGAACTGAAATAAAATGTCTGAACATACTGTTGTCTGAAAGCCTCTAAAACTGAATTATCTGTATAAGTAGTTGATGCGACATGTCCCCAAATAAATCCAACAACTGAAATAAACTAAGTAATGACATAATAAAGTAATAATCATGTCCTTAATGGATGATGACTCACTGCTAACTCTAACTACTGAGACTCAAATGATATTGATGCTCTGGAGCTCATTCTTCTGTACCTATGGTATAAAAAAACATAGCTCAAATGCATCAGTATGATTGAATTTACTGGTATACAAGTGAGGTAGGCCAAATTCAAGGGTTTATATGCATGAACAATACTAGCTGACCGAATAACATGAATATGAGAATACATGCATGAATACATAACAGTAAATGAGATCGTGATAATACGGACTACTAAGTTTGAATACTGATAACATGATTTTCATATAATTGATATACTACTAACTGAGTGACTGTGTCTAACAATCTTAATTCTGATGGAACTAGCTGAGTTCCGTCCTGAACTGAATGACTGTAGCTGACAGTCCTGAATCTGAAGAACTATCTGAGTTCTTTTACTAATACTAAGACTGATACTGTGGGATATAGTCATCTAACTGACATTCCCCTAATAAGCTATTATATCTGAGGTGGGGTCCAATCTATAACCCCAATTGGAAGGGTGTCAATACCATGCCACTAGTAAGGACAAGCTGTGAGTGACTCTCATATAGTAGTGTCCCGAAAGGAAAATGGTTGGACCCTCATATGGCAGTTTTGATCCGCCTCATCAACCCTCAATTGATAGTGTTGATGTCTCAAACTATGTTGGATACATAATTCTAGAATACAAGGATAGTTTCTAAGGGTCACACCCTCAACGGTTAGTGTGTGCCCTTATCCTTAGGTTTGCTCGATGTTGAATTCTACTCCTAAATAAATATACACTTAATTAATTATACTGATATAAACTAGAATGAGTTCACTGAGTTTTGTGGACTGATAGAATGTTACTGGATCAGGTTAACTGACTGAGTTTATGAGATTACTAAGTTTTCCTGAGTCATGTAACTGACCGAATTCTACTGATCATGGCTTGACTGAGAATATCTTGAAAACTAACACTGGCTCTAGGTACACAGCTAAATTATCAGGTACAAGTACCCTCAGGACTCGATAGCATAAAACTGACAAGATATGACCCTTCCTGGACTCACGACCATAATTAACAATCCATAATACAATCATTGGGGAATTTCATGAGGCACTTAATTATCATGGTTGGTACATGAATAGGAATACATGTAAACATGTCATAATATCATAGGGCTAATCTCATGAACAATCTATCAAAAAATTTCAATGTATAACAATAACATGGAATACATTTTGAACATAAGGGTAAAGCATGAGTTTATCAATTTGGTCATAATTGAGTCCCAAAGCATGATTCTTGTTCTCTTGGGCATTTTATCAATCATATTGCATCCATAACCTTAGGCTTAGGCATATAAACTAGTTCATACATCATGGTTACTTTAATCAACTAAATTTAATAGATTTCAATCCATATGATAGTATAAATTAATGAAAACTCATTTAATGATTCCAACTGGGGTATCATACACAACATCAACATAATCGTAATCAATCCACAACATAAACATCACAATTCATAATTTAAAATTTGATTCTTGGGCTTCATGGATGAAAGAAATCCATGAATGAACACTTGACATACTTGAGTGGATGATTTCTTAAAGATTTGTGGAGGAAAACTTAAATTATTGACTTTGAATTAAGCATCTAGGGTTTCTTGTTCTTGGAGATTAATCTTTGAGAGAAACCATAATTGGAAGTTGTAAATGAATAATGAATTTACAAGTTATTGTTTTGACATAACTAGAGGTTAAAACAGGTAGGAAAAGACCCAAATACCCTTTTAAAAATGGCTTTAAATTGTTGAGATGGATCATGTGATGGTTCATCACTGGCTCGACAGTATGTCATTCTGACCATCGTACTAGGGCTAGAATAGGGACTCACTACCTTAGTAGGGATGGCTTGGATAACTGTTAATCACTGGTGCGAAGGTCCATCACTAGTTCGACGGTCTGTCAACCTGTCCATTGGACCTTAGCTAGAAGATTGACTTACTTCCTTAGCTGCGACGGTTTAGGTGATGGTCTGTCGCTAGCTCGACGGTCCGTCAACCTACCTGTGACACCTTGGTGATTCGTACAGCTCTCAATAAAACGTCAATAACTCTCTACTCTGATACAAAATTCAGAAGAAATTGGTCTGTTGGAAAGCTCATTCAATTTCACACATGATAAAAAGTTAAAATTGGGGAAAGTCTTTCTAATTTAAATACTAATCATTTTGGAAGTCAGCACTAACTCTTCTGGAGACTAGATTTGACTTGAAGAAAGTTTGGGGTATTACAATATCCATCATTCTACAACCCTACCTCCCATCCTTAGTTTAGGGTTTTTGTAATTTCTTGGAGCTTGGAGCAAAAATTGTACTAATATTGAGATAAGAAGACATTAGAGTGACTTTTAATTGTTGAATTGACATCACCCATTGAAGATTCATTGCATTCTAAATTGTGATTTTCCATCTATTTATTTTCTTATGGATAACTTTGATGGAAAAATTGGTTTAGTTTTGTTTATTATTTTTATGATTTGCTAGATCTACCTCTTGGGGTTATGCAAGAATAGGATGAAATTATGTGTGGATTGTGATATAGTTGTGTATATTTTAGTTTGTTGATGTGTTCTATTTTTACTTGATTAAATTGGTTGGGATTTTTGGGTGAAAGCTCCAAATTCCCAAATAGGTTTGGTGGATTAACATCCCAAGCTCTTGAAAGCTCAAACCATCCTTGAAAGTGAGGTTTTTGGTGAACTTTCGGATCCAAATCAATAGTACGTAATTTATGGGATATCTTGCCCATTTTTTAGTACCTTAGACATAAGGGTGATTAGGAGGTTGACTATACCATGGGTATCATTCTTGAAATAGGGATAGCTAATTGAGGTATTGGGTGGATTTAATTGACATACTCTTTAGGTACTCAAATGGGTCAATGAGTGACATATTTGAGGTTTGGTTGAAGAACTAAACTCATGGACTTTAAACCTAGACTACCACATCATCGACGATTAGAATTTGCAGCTAATAATCACGCACCCATGCATAACTTTACCCTAGGATAGCATAATCACAACATTTGTGCCTAATTAAATGCACTCTAATTATTCTTACTCTCGAATTAGTCCCTTAGAAGCCCAAGATTTTTTTTCACACTAGAGAAAATTTAAAACCCCCAAACCATCGTGTACCAAAGGTTTGAACTTAGCAAGCAACCTTTATTTCAAATTTACTAAATGGCACTAACATTCTTCCTCATGGATTCGACCCCAACTCTTAGTTAGGTAAATATTTTGGCAAAGACTGCCTTGTACTTAAATTGATGTGTAAGTTGAGCATTATCATCATTAATGCCATTATAAAGAAAATATTTCATCAATTTTGGGAAACCCGAGTCCTCTATTCCAACCATTAAAATAATGCACCAATACAGTACCAAAAATCATTAATTAAAGTATAAATAATAAATTTAAAACATGGGACAAGTAATGCAAATAATAACAAACAAAATCCCTTAACTCTATTCGAAAAAACATAATTTAAATCATATGAAAATCCATTCAATTAAAGACATGGTAAAATTAAAGTTTAGGGAAAAGAAAAATGCCTGAAACACATAATTAACCAAAGTCAATTTGAAGTTTTGAGTCTGGATAATGAATTCTGTATGAAACCCTTAATCTTTCTTTGTTTTGGTGTAAAAGAAAAGAATGCGAATGTTTGATCTTTTCAAATGAAGTTGTAAAGCTCAAATATATGTTAACAAGTTGTGTATTGTGTAAAATAACAAAAAACCCCTCATTTCTAAGTGGAAAAAACAACAGTTGAAAAAATTTATTCCTCAACGTGCTACCATCTTATCGTGGAGGTTAACCTCTGTCCCACACAAATATCGTGGAGGCTAACCTCTGTGTCCTAGTGATATCATTGAGGCACACTACCTAAAAGTTTCAAAATAGCCTTGAACACTTTCTAAAAATTCCAAAACTCACCCAAATTACTCTTTTATCATCCTTATACACAATTCAAGTCAAACATCGATATTACAAATATAGGAGGGAGAAAAAATAAAATAATCAAAAATTTTAAAGGTCTTACGAGTACAATCTATTGTAACAGATAGGTCATCTGTTTAAATAGATTATACATTCGCTATGTAAGTTGTAGTAGATGGGGTAATCTATTAACAAGTACAGAGATAAGTGCAATATATGGATCATCTATTGCAATATATTACCTATCTATTTCACATTCTTTAATTTTATAATACATATTTATGCAAATTCTTTTTTTGTTTCAATATGTTGATGAAATTCTTTATCTAATGCATGAGAGAAATGTCAAATACTCTGTAACACCCCAAAAATTCAAGCCAATAATAGAACCATGCTTCAAGTATATGCAATGTAAAAAAAATCATATTTTAGTAGTTTAATAAGTGATTTAGACGTATATTAAGGACACAAATATCTTCTAGCACTTAGACAAGTCAAAATATCGCTTACCAATAGAATTCTTGAGATAAATATTGTTATATTCCAATTCAAACAAGCAAATATTTTAGATTAATAAGATTTTCTTAGATACACACCTATCAAAATATATATAATTGAATTATCATTCCAACGCCTCAAGTTTTTCCTTAATCCGATGTCAGATTAAAAAGTCATGGCTAATTTACTAAAATAGTGTCTAAGCCGCCAGTGGCTATGACTCAGTCTACAACTCATAGCTAGACCTAATGAGTTATCAGGAGTAACATCATCACAGAAGTGGAGACCAAAATTTGAGTCCCAGATGATAACTCAAGACATGACTCTTCCCTGGATCCTACGGATCATCACCAAACTCACCGGGACTTGTACCAACAACTTTTCAAATGATATTAAAGGCATTGTTTGGTATTTTCCACTCTTTAATTCTATTTAATCACCCTAAATACCTAATCATTTTCCCCAAACTCATTCTATGTAAGAAAATCCAACGATTTAATTTTAATGCAAACCTTAGACTAGGGTTTTCCTCAAAGCAAATTTCCAAGGCTTCATTTAAAGATTTCATAAGTCTAGTTATTTGTGTATTAGTTATGGATTCCTTCCACCCTTATTCCCAAAAATATTGTTTAAGAATATGAATATTAATGATGATTTATATGATTCCCATGAACTAGGGTTCACACCAAAATAGAATTCCAAACTTAATGCATTAGCATGTTTTTGTGATTATTTTTTATTTCTTATGACTATGTCATATAATTACAAATATTTTTATGTCCATGCATGATTTATATTATATTACATCAGATATTCATCATATGATAAAGCTATGCATGATGTATTAGTTTTCCAAACTAATAAGCATTATTTATCATGATTTTGCAAATTTTAGTCTATATTACCTGACATAGCTTTTTTTCCCATAAAATTTAGTATCTTTACTTACATACAATTATGAACCCTTGGTATATTGTTAAATTCATGATTTTGGAATTGTGTTATGGATTTTCCCTTTTTATTTTTGAGTATTAAATTGGCATTGTTATCCCATTCTTCAAAAATGGCGCTATATGAACACCCAATGACCTAGGATTCCATGCATTGTCAGTCAAACACATTGTGCTTCAATCACAACTTCAGTATTATTAAGCAATTTATTATATTATTAAATATTTCATTGGAAGTATTAATTAGCACCGAGCGAATGTAGGGATGGAGTTTCACCTATCAGTTAAGTTGAGACATTTAGTAGAAGTCCCTAAGTTAAAGAACTACGGTGCCACCATAGGTTCTAAGGGGTCACCCGTCCGACCAAAATTAACACCCTAGTCATTTTGGACATTAGTTTAGTTATACCATCTCAACTCATCCTTTTTTCCTTGGCAAGGAATCTTGGTCCCTTTTTTTATGGGATTTATACATCAAACTCCATTATTAGCTCACATTGCTATATATTGGTTACCTGTAGCTCGTACATTTAAAACTTTGTTATTGTGTGACCTTATAGTCAGTTTACTCAATGTAGTATTTATCTTTTATATTCTTATTTATATGGTGATTGCATCCATTCTCATCCCATATTAACAAATTTAGTATATGCATATGAACCTTAGCTTAGGTTTACATTCTATAAAACCACGACTTTCTAGGTTATGATTTTATATTAGTATTTGTGTATTTAACATAGAGTCATTGATTATCAGTTCATCTCTTTTGAAATTGGTTTACATTAAGTTTTACAGTATGTTCAACAAAAATTTTAGATCTCATGAAAGATTTATGCTTCTACAGCTTTCTATTTTTTATACAATTGTTTCAAATCATAACATAGGGATTTCAGTGTCTCACAGCTTCTAAGTACGAACATCTTTTAAATGCAAATTTTAGAAAATGGCTTATCTCCTCAGTTTTAAAGCATGATTTAAGTATTTTAATTGCTAGTTCATGTCTCACATACAAAGTACATTCCAAAGTACTGACCACATACCTCTTCTACCTATATTTTTAGGTGATGTAGATTCGGGTGCTTACCATCATGATCATTGTAAAGAAGATCATTGCATTTGGACAGAAGGTGATGAGTTCACTTATTTTGAGGACTCATGTCAGTTACAATTCTTGTATTTTATATTTTTTATTTGTATGTATTGATTAGGGATATTTTGGGTCATGTCTGAAGTACTTATAGTCAGTATTAGTAGAGGCTTCATACCTAGACAGAAAAATTTATTCTATGTTGTTTAAGTTCTTTTTTCATTTAGATCACAATATTGTAAACTTTTAACAATAACATATTAAAACTATTTATCTTATGACTATGCTTCCGCTCAGTCAATTTAGCTTTTATATATGTTTTAGTTAGTTACTCAAGCAATATGACAGTATCATAGGTTAGCTTAGGATAAATTGTGGTTCTAAGAACTGTGTTACGACTAGAGGGTAGTCTTGAGTCATGAAAAACTTGGTAACAGAGAACAAGGTTGAAGTGTCGTAGGGTATCTATGAAGTCATGTCTAGTAGAGTCTTGCGGAATGGTATGGGGAGATTTGTACTTTTCTTTAAAAGTCTATAAGGCATTTAAGAAATATCCCCTCCTTTCACATCTTAGATCGTTCAATAGAGATCATCATTAAGAAAAACTTATATAGATCCTAGAAATGCTCCATTTTGGTTCACTATGCTTAAGTTTAGAGTTAATTAAAATAGTTAAGTTTTTCTCCTACTGAACGATTTTTCTCAAAATTAGTCCCTATAGGCAATTATGAGATGGCGCACAGGCTTGAAAGGATCTCACCAGTTCCTTTAAGTTCCAAACATTAGAAGAGTTCATTCATGTTGATTAAAATTGTGCACTGAGAAATTGATGTGCCCTCAGATCCCTCCTCAAAATCATATGGAAGTGTAACCTAGATTTAAAAGAATAAGCCTAGAGTTTAGCTGTAGTAAAGTGGGGATATTGTTTATCTAAATTTAGTAGATTATGTATCTATGGAGGAAGAAAGGTGTGGAGTAGATTATATAATATAAATTTGAGAGAGATTTACAAATTAATGGGACTTAGAGCATGTAAGTTCTTTAGTTAATATTAGGATTAGACAACAAGAAGAAATATAGAGAACCTTGGTAAGATTAGGTATATAAGTAAATATTTGATTGGGTTAGTGTTTCATGATTCTTATCTAGTAGTAGTAGTAACTGGGTATTAGTTAATATGAAGTTTTTGCGACCCCCATGTTAAATATTAGATTCTAATTTTTAATTATGGATTATTAAGCTAATAGAGAGAAGAGTTTTGTATTCAAGAATGAAAAAGTGTGAACTCAGGGTATTGCAATAATTTAGTATGTTCAAAGTTAATAATCATTTAAGTTATTATGACGACTATTGAGGCTATAGAAAGTTAAAAGTTTTATCTCAGAAGGAATTACTAAAATTGTGTTTTACACTTAAAGTGTATTTTTTCAAGAGGATTTTAGTATTTAAGGGTACTATTATATCCCGAACACTAGTGTAGAGTGATTGAAGTTTAGTTCAGAGTTTAGGGTAGAGGTAGACAGACATAGAATGATATATTTATTCTAATGTGGAGATATAGAACAAGGAACCAAGTTAGGTTTTCAGATACTAGTAGTGATGCTAGTGAGTTCTATAAAAACACTAGGGGCTAAAAATACCTAACCCATTCTTATCTCAAGGAGATTTTTTGTACTTCATTCATTATGACACTGTACTTATGCCTAAAAAGTCAATTCTATGATTAGATCTCATATTTATGCACATTATAAAGAATCATGTCCACTCCCAATTCCCAGTTACTAGTATTAGGAGTGAAAGTTCTCTTATAAGTACAACTCATACTCTATGTATTTACGAATTCCAATCTCAGGTTATGCAACTCATGACACATGTACTAATGTTTTACAAAATGTTCAGTTCTAGGCACTCATTAAACAACTTTAATGACTAGTGATATCACACTATATTATGTATTCTCTCTTATTAGATGTCTTAAACAAGTTTATTCCAATTATGCTTTAATCCTTAGGCCTTAGTTATGTGTCGAATTCAAGAAAATCCTTAAGTCAACATTTATCAATATCTTCCATATTCTAGATCCTCATGTTCTAATTCTTCAGTGACCCTTTACATGTTTTGATGGTGATATTCTTTGTAGTTTAGTGATAGTCTTGAATGATTTGTTGATATACATTCAGATAATGGCTTATGGTGGTTAGTCACTTTTTTAAAACACAAGTTTGATTGATTAAGGATGTAAAAAATTGTGTATATTAAGCTTAATCTCTTTTAGTAGATATAAAATATACATTTTGATAGTGAGGCTCATATAGTTATTTTAGTGCTAAGTTTTTAGCTGGTGCACAACTGTTGGTGTGACCGCTAAAGTGTCCCTTGGGTAGTTTAGCGGAGGTGCTCTAGTGGCCCTTTGAGTGGTTTAGCGAAGGGCACATTAGTGGATCTTTAAAACTAAAGTGACCCTTGCTGCCTATTAGGTACCGCTAAGGAGGTAACGTGGATGCTTTAGCGCACACTGCTAAAGCAACCCACGGTTCGCTTTAGCAGACTATCACCTTAGGATGGATATGTCTTTAGCGGTATCTGGGAGCTTTAGCGCAGACTACTAAAGGGTCCCATTATTTTCTTTAGTGGCACCTGATATAATTAAATACCTCTTTTCGTGATTTTTTTCACCATTTTTGAGACTTGGAGCTTGGAGTTTCGAGCTTTTGAGCAATTTCTTCGATTTATAAACTTGGGTAAGCTCCAAAACACCTATTTTAATTAAATTTTTTAACTTTATCATTTAAATATTTTTTAAATACGGGTATAAAAGTGAAAGTTGGGGATTTTTACTTGAATGCGTAATATTTTATTTCATTGGTGTAAACCCAATTTCAACCCATTTTTACTTGAGTTTCCTTCTACGAACTCATTTAATCATGTGTGATAAAAGATATAGGATAATACCTCAAATCTCTATACCGAATTAGTAACCAATCTATCACAAACTAGCCATAAAATTGATCATAACGATAATAATAACAATAGCACCGACGACATGAGTAACTAACTATTCTAAACATATAATAGCTAACCGAGCCTTTCACGAACCCCTACTGCTCCAGTCGTAATAATTTTAATCAATATGCAACACACCATATGTCATACTCATCACCCATTCCTATGCAACCCTCATAAGGTGATAGATATAGGCGTATATTGGTAATAGGTAATGTGCATGCAAGAGTGAATGCAATAGAATCCATAATATCATAACTAATCTGAGTATCATAATGTATATTCGGACTCAAACCATTAAGTATATATAATATCATAATCGTCATCATAGCAATCATCCTACGGCCTTGCCAATTATATAAGAATATCACCAAATCATTCTTTGAAATTGAACTAGGTATATACACACAACATCATAATAATCCTCGAGAATCAAATCAAGTATATATAATTAACATCATAATAGTCTACCGGCCTTGAGAGCATATAACAAGATCATCGTAATTATCCTCTAGCCTTATCGAGAATAAATGTATATCATCATAATCATCAACACACACACATACACTTATATGTATATAAAAAACATCAATACATATATGTGTATAGATATATAATAGGTTCACGTACTTAAGTCATGGCTAAAAATAATGTAAATTAATTTCCTAATATTAAATTTGGGACTAAATTATTATAAATATGTTGAAAGGGTAAAAATCTCTAATGTCCAGAGTAAATATTAGTATAAGAATAATAGAACGAAATCTACCTCAGTCAAATCATTAAAACATCATTTTTAATCTCTTTACACATAGGTTATTCATTAAGATAGACATTTATTATTATGATGAAATCCATTTTTATGGTTAAGGTAGGCGTTAACCCCTATTTTGGGAAAATTGTGATAGAATCATATTATATATGGAATCCTATCATGTACTAGTTTAATGATCGTGAATGTACCAAATCTATGCATTCCATTACTAGTATTAAATAATTGAACCATAAGCATCAAATATCTATAAACTACACCCACATCCTTTAAAAGGATAAACACTTCCCGAAAGTCTAACTAATATCATAACACGACCTTTGGACTAATAATGTGCCCCGAATAATTGCAAAATCATAATCACAGGCTTGGTCGCACCAACATATTCAGAACCCATGTCAAAAACCCATTGCTTAAGTTTAATAGTTGGACTTTTTGGGTGAAAACCCCAAATATCCAAATAGGTTTAATGGGTAAAAAACCCAAACTCATGAAAGCCTTTATTATCATTGAAAGAGGGATGAGGGTGAACCTTTGGGAACTCATAGCATCCTTGAAAAAGGGCTATAGGGTGACATGGAAATGGTGGATGATCGAGCATGTGTTTTACTCTCTTTTGCAATCTTATAAATAAGTGTAAATGATGAGTGAGTCAGGTCATGGGCATCATTCTAGAAATAGAGATGTGCGATTGAGGTTTTAAGTAATTATTAAGGTCACAATCATTAGGTGCTCAAAAGATCCAACGGGCGAAATCTTTAAGGTTTGGTTGAAAAACTTACTGCAAGGACTTTCGACCAAGACAATTTTATATGCAATGACTAGATTTTATGTTAAACTATCAGCATCCCAAACACACCTTGCCTTTAGGTAGACATAATCCCAAGATTTCCCCTAAAGTTGAATTCAAAGTTGTAAGTGTTCTTGTATCTTGTTGTGCGATTTAAGAGTGGTACATTGACAACTCCAAACCAAATCCCATATTTTATTATATGTGTTGTATTTTGTTTACACCTTCGGTACCCTTCTAGTATTTAAAGAACCATATGATTTGAAGTTTAAATTTCACTCCCTTTTAATTCAACCTCAATTTAAGTTAGGATTTTGAAAACAACCTCCTTACCCCTTAAATATGAAAGTGAGTTGAGTGTTATCAAAATGGCACCATTACCAAGGAGTGGAATCTAGATTTCACTAGTGCGGAGTGATTTTTACTTAGGTGTACTATCACAAAGTGTATTTAGATACCTTAGCCTAGTTTGGGGTATAAATAGCCTGAATATGGAATTAGAGGATTAGAAGTGGGTTGTTCTATCCCACCATAGGCTAAGACTTGTATTAGTCCCAGTGGATTTAACTATGGATGGCCGGTATAGTTGATACTAGTAATCCTTTACCATAAGGTTACTTCATGACTTGGCAAATAATGATGGTATTTTCCCCAAACAAAGAGTAATGCCTCATGGCAATGATACAATTATAGATGTGATGTTTGGCCTATAGAGATGATATTCCTCATAGATTCTGTATTTGGACTATAGAGATGCTACTCCTCATAGTTATGATATATGACCTATGGATATGTGAGGTGTTATATAGGTGATATGCCTCATATTTTTTAGTTAAGTCCTGGCTATATATTATGCCTCATAGGAATGAGATTATTACAAATATTCTTTATGGCTTATAGATATGTTATGCCTCCTAGTCATGCAATGACTTCAGACATGAGATAATTTACAAATATGATTATTGATTTGAGTTTTAAATACATATGTGGGCTTAAAGACATGATTCTGATATTGTAATTATTTTGTACACATTATTGGGCCAAACATCGTGTTATGATATCAGTTGGACATTCGAGAAGTGTTTAACCAAGTAAAGGATGCAATTGTAGTTTAGGTATATATATATATTGATTCTTATGGTTCCATTGTTTGAATACTAGTGATGTCATGCATAGATTTGGTACATTCATGATCATTAAATAGGTAAATAATAAAATTCTAGCTAGAATATGATCTTATTATTGTCTTTCCTAAATAAGGGTTAAACATCACTTTTAACCTTAAAAATAGATTATTTCATAATAATAACTACCTATTTGAGTGAATAATCTTATGTAAAATTGGTTACTAATGATGTTTTAAAGATTTGACTGAGAGAGATTTCGGTTTATGATTTGATACTACTAATTACCCCAGTCGTGATAGATTTAACCATTTCTACACTTTTAAAATGATTTAGTCCCCAAGAATACTTTGAGCAATGAATTTATAGATTTACACTATTCTTTCCACAGCTAGAGTCTGTACCAGTATTATATATATATATATATATATATATATACATCTCTCCAGCATTGTAATACCTATTGTCTGGAAGTTTCTCTCCATCATACGACTGCTATCTTGATTCGTACCTACACCATACAAGTGGTATGTTGTAGTTGTATGTAGGACAGGTATAGGGTGAACTTTCTGTTATGGATCTTACTTTACCCCTAAGAGTAGTTAAGTAGGTGTAATACCCTAGAAAATTTTTCATTGAAATTTTGTGCATAAACATGTTGGGTTCTATCTTCTAAAATGAATTAAAAATTTTCTGTGTGGAATGTCTTAGATTATGACCCACCATTGCGTAGTGTATCGAATAATATTCCTAACGATATCTAGATCATCCAAAATGGATACCCGAGCGACGAGTTATGAACATTCTGATCGAACCGTGAATAGTAGTGAAAAGTAAAATGTGCAGAAAAAGTACTGAGGCCTGGCATATTTTTGCTCCAACTTTAAACGATCATAACTCTTTATACATAATGATATGGGTGATCTACTATATATCAACAGAAATCTCTGCGAGTCTTCTTTCCAATGAAATTGGTTTCATCTAATTTCTCAATCAGAGTAAAAAGTTATGGTCGATCTACTTAAGCCTATCAAAAGTAAATTTTTGGGTCAACTTCAAATGATTATAACTCGTCGTACATAATAATCTGGGTGAGATACTATATATCAACAAATTGATATGAGAGTCCTCTTTCTAATGAAATTGATTTTATCTAATTTTGATATCGGAGTAAAACGTTATGGTTGATCTACTTCAGACTATCAAAACAGTGTACCAAAGGATAGATTCGAGAATTATTTGATTTTTGGGGATTTTTGGTCATTCCTCCTCACCCAAAATCCATCCAAAGCCTATTAGAATCATATATGTTATATTTCATCAAGTTCCCTCAAAAAGAAAACCCTAAGCTCCTACATCCAACTTCAAGAACCTCCAAAGTTCACCATTAATTCTACAAATTTATTCAAGATTCCAAGTTCCTAGTTCAAGAACTCCAAGAACCATTATTCAAAGGCACGATTAACATCTCAAAAATGAGTATTGATCTAAAGTTCATCATTCAAGGTATGTGGGGTTTTTCAACAATAACTCTCTTTCGTTCTTGTGCCCAAAAGTAATTTTCTTTACAAAGGCATGATTTTTATTTGATTTTTATGAATTTGAAGCATGAACCCATATCTTATGATGATGATTATAAAATCTTGATGTTTATGATTTTGAAAGATGAATTTACATGTGTGGAGATATAAAGCATGAATCTTGAATGAAATTTATCATGATTTTGATATTTGGGTTGTGAATCCCTGTGGAAATTGTGTTTTTAGAGAAAGTGTATGTTATAAGCACGTTGATGTTGAAAATTTGAGATATTTTGAATGATTTGACCTATTGGTATTAATGGAGTTGTTTTGAACTTGAGTGTGAAAGAAATCCACAACGTGGTTGATTTTGATAGATGGGAAGCATGATGGCTCCCGATGTTTATTTACATATTAGTAAAATTGTTTTGTTGTGGATTGTCTTTGAAATAATTTGAGCTAAGTCTGGGAGAAGTATTTAGCATCAAGTTGGAGGTATAAAGCGACCTTACTTCCCTAGAACTACGTGTCCCCATAAGAGTGAGCCTGAGGCTGAATTATATAGTGATTACTAGTTTGTGTGGATTTGATATCAATAGCCCTACTCCGATGGCAAGGATCGGACGGCTCTCCCCAACGTGGGTTGTACATTGGACTCCATGTAGCTCACATGGTTTATGTCGGTTAAAGTATCTCCCAGTGTGTGTGTTTCCTTGTGTCTATGGTGAATGGTGAAGTCATTTGAAAGTGGAATTGTGAAATTTATTCTTTCAAAAGATTTAAATGATATTTACATTATGAGAATTGATATTCTTGATGAACTGAAAGTGATTGACAAATTATATGATGACTCACATGTGTTATTGTACTTATTTCATCCTCTCATGATTATGATGATTTTCTTCGGGCTATGTGAGTCTTTCATACATCTTGCATATTTCTTATAAATATTTATGATAATGATTTTTATACAACTGCATACACCCCTATATACTCGGTTTTTTTCCGTGGTACTGACCCATATCGTCGGATGTGCGCTGTATTTTCTTAGAATGTAGGTTCAGGTGCTCAATTCTAGGTTCGACAGTGATTCTTCGGGCATACTTTTATACATCCTCTATTATGGTGAGTCCTCATGTTCTGAGGACGTGATGTCTGATGTTGGTTTCACGGAATTGTTTACATTTGATAATTGAGTATGAGTCAGTTAGGGCACGTCTCAATGGCTCGTTGGTTTTATTGATTTTCTTAGAGGCTTGTCAGACTAGTATAGATGTTGGGAGTTGACTAATAAGTCGTATTTTGTTATCTTTCTGAAATTCTTTTATTCTCGAATGATGATTACTCTATTGATATTTGAGGATTATTTATGGAAACTCTGTTGATTTGTGTTGAACTTAATGAAAATGGCTCAAAGGGTTAGCTTGGGGATACCATATCCTCAAGCACCGTGTGACGCTCCGCGACCCATTTTCCAGGGTATTACAAACTTGATATTAGTGCCTAAGGTTTTAAGGTGTCCTAGGGTGTCTGACAAGCTGCATTAAGTAGACTCTTAATCATTGCTGTGTAGCGTGCCATATTTATGAGCAAGAGGTTACAAGACGTTTTAGGAAAAAGTGTGATTCTTTCTGTTAGAAGTCTATCGTCCTTATAGTGTCTCTCTATGCTATTGATTCATGCTCTCCTATTTTAGAAATATGCCTCCACTTCGACCGAGAAGGAATAATTATGGTCAACAACCTCAACCTGTTGACCCATTGAATGATAACATATCTCATGTTGAATTTCAGAAAGTCTTTGAGGCGCTGGCCTAAGCTGTTACTACAAATGTAAAGGGCCAACCCAGCCCCAGCTCCACAGCAGCAGGGAGGTGATTTAGTTGCTGTCAGGATCTGTGACTTCATGTAGATGAATCTACCAGAATTCTATGGGTTCAAGTTTGATGAGGATCCACGGTTGTTTTTAGAGAAGGTGCAGAAGATTACTCAGGTGATGCATGTATCTAGGAACATAGTGTGGAGTTGGATGCATATAGGTTGAAAGACCTTGCTTATGACTGGGTTGTTGCTTAGAGAAAAGGTAGAGGTGAGGGAGCTATCCCTACAACTTAGCAAGAGTTCTAGGATGCATTCCTATATAAGTGTTTCCCTTTAAAGATGAGAAAGGCAAAGGAGGAAGAGTTTATGAACCTGTGATAGGGCTCTATGGATGTTAGGGAGTACTGTCTAAAGTTCAATCAGTTGGCCAAATATGCTCCTGACTTAGTGGCTGATAATCGGGCTAGTATGAGTAAGTTTGTGACTGGAGTGTCTAGTTATGTGGTTAAGAAATGTAGGTCTGCTATGCTGAATAGTGAGATAAATCTTTCAAGGCTGATGACTCATGCCCAATAGATTGAGGAAGACAAGATTAAAGAGAGATAGAATGAGAGAGAATAAAAGAGCTAGGTCTGAGCAGCACGGACAGGGTAAGACTAGATCATAGGAAGGGAGTCACCCTCAGTGTTAGGATCGTTCGTCTATGCCAGCATCGTCATCTACTTGTGCTCCCGTGCCTAGAGATAGGCAGAAGCAAGGTAGCATGTCATAAGCATGCATGTCCCAGTACAGTGCTGGCAGTAAGCCAAATCATCCCATGTGTCCTAAGTGTGGTAGGGCTTATTCGGGTGAGTGTTGGGGGTGAGAAGGGGGTTGTTTCCAATGTGGTGACATGGGTCACAGACTTAGAGATTGTCCACAGGATGGATAAGGGTATCGTGACTATTGCCCTCTGACCCATACTTAGACTGTTAGTGCTCCAGTTCCAGCGACTCGCCCAGCCCCAGCTCAGGGCGCCTCTTCTAGTAATACTGGCGAGCAGTGCCAAATAGATTCTATGCTTTATCGTCCCATCAGGAATAGGAGGACTCTCCCGATGTTGTTACTGGTATGCTTCGTACATTTCAGTTTGATGTGTATGCTTTGTTGGATCCTTGATCCAGTTTCTCATATGTTATATCTTTGATTGCTGTGAATTTTGAAATGAGTCCTAAGATTATTCCTGAGCCTATCCTAGTTTCTACCCCAGTGGGTGATTTGATTATTTCCCAAAAAGTATATACAAAGTGTCCTTTAACCGTTCTTCATAGAGTTTTGTTGGCTGATCCTATTAAGTTAGACATGGTAGATTTTGATGTGATTTTGGGTATGGACTGGCTGTATTCTTCTTATGCCTATATTAATTGTTGGACCCGAGTAGTCAAGTTTTAGTTTCTGGGTGCATCCGTGTTTGAGTGGTCTGGGAATTCTATGTCACCCAAGAGTTATTTTATCTCTTACCTCAAATCTAGAAAGCTTTTCCAAGGGGTGCATTTACCATTTGGTTAGAGTCTGTTAACATCATCAATGAGCTTTCTGATGTTTTTTTGGATGATCTCCCAAGGATACCTCCTAATAGAGAGATAAAGTTTGAGACTGATCTTCTTCTCTATACTCAGCCTATTTCTATTTCTCTTTACCATATGGCCCCTGAAGAACTGAAGGAGTTGAAAGAGCAACTCAAAGATCTACTAGATAATGGTTTCATAAGGCCCAGTGTTTCTCTTTGGGGTGCTTCTGTGTTGTTTGTAAGAAAGAAAGATGGATCTTTGCGTATGTGCATTGATTACCACCAACTGAATAAATTCACCGTAAAAAATAAGTACCCCCTTCCGAGAATAGATGATTTGTTTGACCAATTTCAAGGTGCAAGTTATTTCTCAAAGATAGACCTTCGTTCCAGCTATCATCAACTCAAATTTAGGGAGTGTGACATCCCAAAAAATGCTTTCCGAACTCATTATGGCCATTTTGAGTTACTTGTTATGTCTTTCGGGTTAACCAATGCCCCAACAGCTTTCATGGACCTCATAAATCGAGTGTTCAAACCATATCTGGATATATTTGTCATAGTATTCATTGATGATATACTGGTGTACTCCCAAAGTGAGGATGAACATTCTGATCATCTCCAAACTATCTTGCAAACTCTTAGAGATCACAAGTTGTTTGCAAAGTTCAGTAAGTGTGAGTTTTTTCTAAGGTCAGTTGTTTTTCTGGGTCATATCATTTCTTTCGAGGGTATTAGATTTGATCCCCAAAAGACCGAAGAAGTTAGAAATGAGCCTAGACCTATTTCTCCAATTGATATCTAAAGTTTTTTGGGTTTAGCTGGCTATTACCGTCGTTTTGTTGAGGGTTACTCCTCTATAGCGTCTCTTATGACTCGGTTGACCCAAAAAAAAGTGAATTTCGTACGGTCCAAATCTTGTGAGAAGAGTTTTCAGGAGTTGAAGACTCGACTCACTTCAGCCCCTGTTTTGACTTTTCCTGATGGTGTTGATGGTTTTGTGGCGTACTGTGATGCTTTGAGAGTTGGGTTGGGTTGCGTATAGATGTAGAAGGGTAAGGTGATAGCTTATGCTTCTAGACAGTTGAAACCCCATGAGAAAAATTACCCCACCCATGACCTTGAGTTGGTTGTTGTTGTGTTTGCTTTGAAAATTTGGAGACACTATTTTTATGGTGTCCATGTTGATGTTTTACTGATCATAAGAGCCTGCAATATGTGTTTACCTAGAGAGAATTGAATATTAGGTAGAGAAAATGGTTAGAATTGTTAAAGGACTATGATATGAGTGTGTTATACCATCCAGGCAAGGCCAATATTATGGAGGATGCCCTAAGTTAAGTGTCCATGGGTAGTGTTTCGCATGTGGTAGAAGGTACGAAAGAGTTGGCTCGTCATGTACATCATTTGGCTAGATTGGGGTTTAGGTTGTTTGACTCTGGTGAAGGTAGTATAGGGGTTCAGAATAGTTCCGAATCCTTCTTGGTTTCGGAAGTGAAGGAAAAACAATACTTAGATGCTAGTTTGGTCAGACTGAAGGAGTCAATCAAGGATAAAAAAGTAGAGGTTTTCTCCCAAGGGGGAGATGGTGTGTTGAGATTGCAGGGTAGATTGTGTATCCCGAATGTTGATGATCTGAGACAGAGTATTATGGCTGAAGCACATGGGGAGTGATATTCTATTCATCCTGGTGCCACCAAGATGTACCGAGACTTGCAGGAAATCTATTGGTGGAGTGTCATGATGAAAGATATAGCCGCATTTGTAGCTAAGTGTGCAACATACCAACAGGTTATGGTTGAACACCAAAGGCCTGGTGGTATGATGCAAGAGTTTAGTATTCCCACTTGGAAGTGGGAAGAGCTAAATATGGACTTCATTATTGGTTTACCTCTTTCCGATGCCATCATGATTCCATTTGGATTGTGGTTGATAGGTTAACTAAGTCTGCTCATTCCTTGCCTGTTCATACTTCATATACCACTGAGGATTACGCTAGATTTTATATCCGAAAGCTAGTCAGACTGTATGGAGTTCCCTTGTCTATCATTTCGGATAGGGGTACTCAGTTCACTTCGCAATTTTGGAAAGCTTTTCAGAGGGGTCTTGGTACCCATGTGCTTTTGTGTTTTGCTTTTTATCCGCAGACCGATGGTCGGGCTGAGCGGACTATCCAGACCTTAAAGGATATGTTGAGAGCTTGTGCACTTGACTTTAAGGGAAGTTGGGATGATCACTTACCATTGATAGACTTTGCTTACAATAACAGTTTCCACTCTAGTATTGGCATGGCTCCGTTTGAATCCTTATATTAGAGGAAGTGTAGATCACCCATAGGTTGGTTCGAGGTGGGTGAAGCGGCTGTGAGTGGTCTTGATTCGGTATTTACGGATATGGAAAAAGTTAAGTTGATTAGGAAAAGGTTGAAAACTGGGCAGAGTCATCTAAAGTCATATGCGGATGTTAGAAGAAGAGACCTTGAGTTTGAAGTTGGTGACCTAGTGTATCTAAAAATTTCACCCATGAGGGGGATGAAGAGATTCGGAAAGAAGGGGAAGCTTAGTCCCCGTTATATTGGTCCTTACAAAATTCTTAGCTGTGTTGGTAAAGTAGCTTATGAGGTTGAGTTGCCTTCCGAGTTGTCCTCTGTTCATCCAATATTTCATGTCTCCATTCTTAGAAAGCATATAAGCGATGTTGTGGTTGTGGATTCCTCTGTGAGTGCTGACATTCAAGCAAATCTTTCTTTTGATGAGATTCCTGTTGAGATTCTTGATTTCAGTGTCTGAAAACTAAGGAACAAAGAAGTTCCCTTGGTCAAGGTGTTGTGGAGAAACCAATCTGTTGAGGTTGCAACTTGGGAAACTGAGGCAGATATGTAATCCAAGTACATGCACCTATTTTCCGCGAACTCATATCAAGATGAAGGTACCGTTCTTTCCTAAATCATGCAATTTTGATGCATTCTATGTGGCATTCAGAGTGAGAAACAATGTGGTGATGAGTCTAATGAATGGTTTCAGATGTATGCTCTATTCCCTATCTAATATTGGCATGTCTAGCATCATTCGAGGACAAATGTTTCCAAGGGGGGATGATGTAATACCCCATGAAATTTTTCATTGAAATTTTGTGCGTAAACGTGTTGGGTTTTATCTTCTAGAATGAATTATAAATTTTTCGTGTGGAATGTCTTAGATTATGACCCACCATTGCGTAGAGTATCGAATAATTTTTCCAACAATATGTTGATCATCCAAAATGAACACCCAAGCGACGAGTTGTGAATATTCTGATCGAACCGTGAATAGTAGTAAATAGTAAAACGTGCAGGAAAAAGTACTGAGGCCTGGCATAGTTCTGCTCCAACTTTAAATGACTAACATCTCTTTTCAAAGGCACGATTAACATCTCAAAAATGACTATCAATCTAAAGTTTATCATTCAAGGTATGTGGGGGTTTTCAACAAGAACTCTCTTTTGTTCTTGTGCCTAAAAGTAATTTTCTTTATAAGGGCATGATTTTTATTTGATTTTTACGAATTTGAAGCATGAACCCATATCTTATGATGATTATTATGAAATATTGATGTTTATGATTTTGAAAGATGAATTTACATGTATGGAGATATAAAGCATAAATCTTGAACGTTATTTATCATGATTTTGATATTTGGATCGTGAATCCCTATTAGAAATTGTATTTTTTTGAGGAAGTGTGTGTTATAAGAACGTTGATGTTGAATATTTGAGATATTTTAAATGATTTGACCTTTTGGTGTTAATGGAATTGTTCTGAACTCTAGTGTGAAAGAAATCCACAACGTGGTTGATTTTGATAAATGGGAAGCATAATGGCTCCCGATGATATTTATATATTACTAAAAATTTTTTGTTGTGGATTGTCTTTGAAATGATCTAAGCTAAGTTCGGGAGAAATCTTTAGCACCGAGTGGGAGGTATGAAGCAACCTTACTTCCCTAGAACTACGTGCCCTCGTAGGAGTGAGCCTGAGGCTGATTTATATAGTGATCACTAGTTTGTGTGGATTTGATATCGATAGTCCTACTCTGATGGCAAGGATAGAACGTCTCTCCCTAACTTGGGTTGTACGTTGGACTCCATATAGCTCACATGGTTTATGTTGGTTATAAGATCTCCCAGTATGTGTGTGTTTACTTGTGTCTATGGTGAATGGTGAAGTAATTTGAAAGTGGAATTGTGAAAGTTATTCTTTCGAATGATTTAAAGGATATTTACATTATGAGAATTGATATTCTTGATGAGCTGAAAGTGATTGACAAATTATATGATGACTCACATGTGTTATTGTACTTATTTCATCCTCTCATGATTATGATGATTTTCTTCGGGCTATGTGAGTCTTTCATACATCTTGTATATTTCTTATAAATATTTATGATGGTGATGTTTATACAACTGCATACACCCCCATATACTCGGTTCCTTTCTATGGTACTGACCCACATCTTTGGATGTGGGCTGCATTTTCTCGGAATGTAGGTTCAGGTGCTCAGTTCCAGGTTCGACAGTGATTTATCGGGCACGCTGTTCTAGATCCTATGTTGTGGTGAGTCCTCATGTTCGAAGGACGTGATGTCTGATGTTGGTTTCAAAGAATTATTTACATTTGATAATTGAGTATGAGTCTATTGGGGTCTGTCTCAATGGCTCGCTGGTTTTATTGATTTTCTTAGAGGCTTGTCAGACTAGTATAGATGTTGGGAGTTGACTAATAAGTCGTATTTTGTTATCTTTCTGAAATTCTTTTATTCTTAGATGATGATTACTCTGTTGATATTTGAGGGTTATTTATGGAAACCCCGTTGATTTGTGTTGAACTGAATGAAAATGGCTCAAAGGGTTAGCTTAGGGCTACTCGTAGCCTCAAGCTCCGTGTGATTCTTCGAGACCCATTTTTTGTGGAGTTACAGTAGGGTGCAAGTCTTACGATGTTAAGTCATAAGTTCATCATTGTAGTCCTCCCAAGTTTCTATCCAAGGAATGATTAGAGGGTTAAGAGTCATCTAAAGATGATACTAGTCATATGTGGAACTCATATATTGAATAGTATGTATTCCTTTGAGTCTGTTAAGCTTATGAGTTGAGGAGCTAGGTCGTACCATACCATACGAGTCGTATGATAGACCATTAAAGAATAATCATCTTTTTTGGTAAAGTTAACTAGGGGCTTTTCGTTTTTTTCCCTCTAATATAACTTCCCAACCACGACCTATGACTCTTTAAGCTGCATTATTTTCCTGCCCATTCTAATCAAAGAACCACACTTATAACCTCACATCTTTAAGAAACATCAAGAATATGGTTTCTCTTACAAGTTCATCCTTCAAGGCCTAAGATTTAAGCTTTCTTAATAAGTGAAGAGCTTCAGGTATGTGACGTTTATGAACAAGGCTATTTTTCATCCTTGTGAGCAAAGTGCATGGTTTTAAAGTTGAATTTACTTATTTTGAATTAGGATTCATACCCAGATAGCCATATTCTTGAATTATGATATTACCATGAGATTGATAGCTTGAACTGCATCAAGATTTACATATATTCATGTTTTGACTTATAAGATTAATATTGTCATTGGGATTTCATTAAAGTGACAGAGATATTGTTGAATGATTTCAATATTATTATTTAACATGATGTTTTGTGATGAATTTCTATTAATTTGAGCATGAATTCTAAGTTCTAAGCACAAGTATTGAGTTTACAAGAAGATTATGCTCTTAAGCTCCAATGATAAGTTTTAGGCAAAATAGTTCAGTGGACCCTTGTACTATGTCTATTTTGTAATGTCGATACTTTTACTTACATGTTTGTCATCTGGACTCCTGAACTCATTAAAAAGTAATATTTTAAACCTTTTCACCGTTGACCGAACCTATGTGGCATTAAAATGGTTGTCTAGGACAAAGTGTGTGCAGGCATGCGCCAAAGGTACAAGTGGGGGTCAATATTTGGTAAATTTTATATTAACAAAATTTTAGAAATTAAAAAAATACTAAAAAAAATACCCCAACTACACTTTGTAAATTTTAATATATTTTTAAAGATCAAAAAATAATAATTTAAAAAAAATAAATAAAAAAGGACCCTCCCCAACCTCTTCCCCCTGTCCAGCCAACCCCCAACCCACCCCTTACCCTCATCTAGCCCTTATCTCCCTACCCTTTCCTCCCATTCATCCACCCCTACCCCACCCATCACCCTTTCCAAACCCCCTCACCCTATCCAACCACCCCTGCCCCTCCACCAGCCCTTCTCTCGATAGTAACAACAATGAACTCCATTAACAAGCTTGATAAAACATGAAAAACCAAAAATAGATTATGGAAATTTGTGAAACTAATTCAAACTCCTTATTGGGGTTTATTGGATTTGTATTTGTTAACTTGTAATTGAAAATTAAAGTCAAATAGAAAATATATAAGCTATTCGGAATGAATTTTATGCCCAATTTGTAAGTAAGTGTAAAAATGAAGGTTGTTAGAGGTTATAAATAGAGGTTGTTAAAATAGAGGTTTATAAAGAAAAGAAGAAGAAGGAGAGAGAGTAGAAATAGAAAAAGAAAAAGAAAGAGAGACATAGGGAGAAAAGGGATTGATTTCTTTATTTATTTATTTTAATATTTAATATTTTTTATATATAAAAATAATGTGGAAGATGACGTGGTAGCTGATGTGGGGAGAGTGTGTTATACTTACCGAAAAAGTGTTTAAAATATTACTTTTTAGCAGGTTCAAGGGACCATATGACAAACATGAAAGTAGGAGTATCCACATTACAAAACAAACACAGTACAAGGGTCCATCGAGCCATTTTTCCTATGTTTTATGACATGATTTAAAGTAAAGATTAATTTTCGATCCCAAGATAAGATATGAAATCCACAATTGTTCATCCTGATTATGCTTTAAAGAAAGAGAAGCATAGATGGTTTTCAGTCTATAATCCTTTATGCTATTTTAAGGTGGATTTCTTAAAGTACAAGCATATGAGTATTCTGGGAATAGTATTTAGCACTGAGAAGGGAATGTAGATGAGCAATTCCGAAATTCCTAGAAACTATGAGCCACCATAGTTTAAGATATTTTAACAATATGGATGAAGTATAGTGATCACTTAAGATTAAGGTTCTATTCAAATTACAATGGTAGAAAAGCTCTCCCCAATGTGGGTAAGACATTGGACTCAATGATAGATCACATGGTTTATATCGGATAGAAAAAACTCCTAAAATAAAGAATAAAAAACAAAGCTTTTATAAACTAAGTGTTATAGCTCACAAAGTTTATTCTTATGCGTCATTACTTATGTTTACGATCTTACATTCTTTTATTTTATTCAAGTTCCAGGTGAGTAATTTACATTTAGCATGCATTATTGAAAGTTTATATGAATTTAGTTATTGTATTACTTATTCATTCACCCACATATAATCAGTACATTCCAGAAGTACTGACCCATATATATGTCTTTGTGCTACATTTTCTAATAATGTAGGTATCAGTTATAGCCTACACATCATAATTAGACTATTCGCAGCTTCCAGCTAGTAGGAGATGAGTTCTTTTGATTTGAGGACTTGAGTCATGCTATCGTTCGAGTATAATTTTTGATTTAATCGTATTGATTAGGGATAGCTGGGTGTCATGTCCCAGCTACCTATAGTAAGTATTAGTAGAGTCTTCATCGAAGTTCGTTCAGAGTTGATGTACTTATTTTAAGTTTTGTTTTTTATAACCAAAGTGTATATGTATTTAATAGATTTGTATTGAACGTCTTCATCAAATACACCTATTCTTTTAATTTCTTTAACATTTATGTAATATATTTAGTTGCTCATAAGTTATGCAAGTATAATGGTTTAGCTTAGGATCACTTTTGGTTTCAAGCATTATCTGACATCCAGGTATAGTCATAGAGCATTACAAATTTAGTATCACAACACAAGGTTAAAGTGTCCTAGGGTGTCTATGAAGTTGTGTTCAGTCGAGTCTTATGGAATGGTACAAAGATGTCTGTACTTTTCTTCGAGAGGCTACATGGAATTTAGGAAATGTTTCCATTATTTCATATCTCAGACCATGTTGTCGATAAGTTCTCAAAGAAACTTGTATAGATTCTTATCATGCTGCATTTATGAAAACTCTACCTTAGTTTTGAGGTAACAAAAATAGTCAAGCTTAAATTCCTATGGATAGTGTTTTCTCAAATAGTCCCTACAAACATCTATTAGATTTCCTATGGACTCGAAAGTATCCTAATAGTACCATTATGTTCAAAAGTATGAAAGATTTCATTCATGATTATGAAAAATCGCACATTGAGCCAAAGTCAGATGCGCCTTCAGATCCCTTCTCAGAATCCTATGACATCATATGACCCAGAGTTAAAAACATGAACCTAGAAGTTTAACAGAAGTAAAGAAGGGATAATATTTATCTGGATTTACAAGATTATGTATCAATGGGGCTAGTTGTGTGAAAGGTGAACTCGTAGGCTTGAAAAAATGTATGCAAGAATTTAAGTTTACTAATTCAAAATTATATATGATGATTTTGGTATGATCTAGAGGTGTACCTAAGGTGCTATAGGATTTTATTATTTCTAAGTTCTTAATGTGTGTGTGTTTAGATAGCACCCTTAAGTTTCTAAGTGTGAATGAGGCTAGTAGTGTAGTATATGATGTTCTTACCAGTTATGTTTTGGGCTATATGTTGTTGATGTTGAATTTTTGATTTCATAGTAATTCTCATAATTTAAAAAAATATAATTTTAGAGATATAATATTAGTATACTATGAACGAAGAGAGGCATATTATGTGTTTAATTAGACAAGTATGTTGTCGAGAAGGGTGTAAGTATATGATAATGATTGTTGAAGCTAAAGAAATTTAAGCATAGTAAATATGAAGGGAGTGTTCAAGGATGAAGTTAGTATCGTTCATTAGAAGTCCCGGAATATCCATTTTAAGTGTTAGAACAAAAGTTTGAATCTTGGATGATTTAGCTAATAAAAAGAAGAGTTGAAATTATAGATGGTGTGAACTCAGGGATTGGTCATACTTATGAAGATTCTAGGTTGGTTTGTGTTTAAGTTACTATATGATGACAATTGGTGCTATATAAAGATATGATTTGTATCTCAGAAGTAAGTATTAGCAGTGGGTTTTATACTTTCAGGTATAGTCTTTTAAGGTTTGTTTCTTATTTGTGTGTATTGTTATATCTTGGACTCTAGAGTAAAGTAGTTGCAGTTAAATTTAGAGTTTATTAAAGGGTTCCACAAACTTAGAATTATGTCTTAAAGTTAAGGGAGAGATAATAGAACAAGAAACAAAGTCAATATCTTATATTCTAGTAGTGATGCCAGTGTATTGTAGAACATTAGTAAGGGATGAAAATATCCGATTGGGAAGTTTTGTACTTCATTCATCATGAAATCTACCCAAGCATTACAAGTTAGATCTATGATTATAGCTCACATTTATGCACTTATATATAATCATATATGCTTCTAGTTCCTAGTATGAGGAGTTCTAGTTCACTCAGCAGTACGAATCATATTTCATGAAATTATGAACTCCAAACTCAGGTCATGCAGCTCATGACTTATGTACTCATGCTTTATAGTATACTCAGTTCCCATGATTCATAGTGTACTCTTAATGACAAGAGAAATTAACATTATGACATTTATGTCTTCAGTTAAGTGTCAAAGTTAGGCATAATATTCTTTTATTCTTCAGGTCGTCATGTTTTAACCTTTCAGTGAGCTCTCCTTATGTAACGATAGTGATGATGAAAATTTATGAGCAATTGTTTAGATGGGAGAGAGTAAATATTTCCTACTGGGGAAAGAGTGTTGTATTCTTGTTTTATCTAAGGTTATTAGTGTGAAGTAAGATTGAGGCCAAGCTTTTGGTATATGTCATGGTTAGTTGAAAATTTTCATGCTTCTTCTTGGGGATAGTGCATGGAAGTTATTTTTGATAAAAGTATTAGACAATATGGAAAAAATGCCTTGGTGGGTTATTTGCCTTGAACTTCATGTGTGGTTGCAATGATAGACTTAAATGTCATGTTGGTGTATAAGTTGAGGGTGCATTGCGCGCTAGTGATCCTATCATGAGGTTAAATTTAGTTCTTGAAGTGTTAAGAAGAATTATTCTTAAGATGAGAGTTATGAATACACATGGGGTATTGAATTGATGGTTCAAACTAGTGTTGTGGTGTTATGTGTAGTAATTTGTGATTTTGAGTAAGGCTTGAACATGGCCAGAGTACGTAGTTTAACAAAGACCTTGGATAAAGAAGTTATTTGTACCTATGTGGGAAGGTATTTAAGAGAAAAGTATAGTTGAGGGAGTATTTTAAAAGTGTGGCTAAGCTTGAAGTTAGCAGTTGCATTGCCTAAGGCTTAGTAATTCTATCCTATCTTATGTTTCATTAGCCTATATTCCCTGTTATTGGGTTGTATCTAAGTTGAGATTCCTTATTCAGATTTCTTATTCAGATCATCCCAAAGAATTCCATGCTCCCTAATTTTACTAGAACATCTTATCAAAAGTGCTGAAGAAATACTCTAGTTGAGTATAAACTGTCAGTATGATTTAGTCCGTTTATCAAGCAACTTAGTTTTCACTCAAACAAGTAAGCTCCTATAGTATTCCATCTTTTCATCTAGTCTTACTATCCTAAGTTTCATGAATTTGTCTAGTCTATGAGGTAATTCATTTACATCCGTCATTATGGCTATGATTCAGATATTTAGTTCATAAGTGGGCAGTGAATGATCTCAATTTTCCAAGTATTCATGCTCAGATAGTGTAATACCCCGTGTATGAACTCACTTTCATCATCTCATGATTTGTAATAACATAATGTACTTGGCGATACCATGAAGGATTATGTACTTTATTACATCCATAGTAAATTATGTACTTTATTACATCCATAGTAAATTTTGGAATTCCATTGCATTAGTAATAACTTTGTAGTTTGATATGTAAGATCATATCATGAGCATTTCAAGTGAGTTCTAAACTCTTAGCATGAATCAACTCTTTATAGTCAATAGAGTCATGTCACCTCAGAAATCAGTTTCACTATGGATGTTGTAATGTATAATCTCAGTTGTATCTTTCATTAGCAGACATGATGGAAAAATATCCTCATCTCTTTTTATCCAGTATCGTGCCTGCGTAAGGTAAATTATTATTGTAAACAAATTCTTTTTCCTTAAGATTGTAGTACTCCAATATCGTATGTCATATTATGAGATAATAAAATCCTTGTCATAGTGGAAAAGCTGGCATGTAATTTCAATTTAGCAGTGTTGATTCTTGTTCAAATACCAATACTAGATCAATCATATTCGAGGATGAATGTTTCCAAGGGGTAAACTAATATAATACCCATGTTTGGAAGTTTCTATCCATCACATGACTTCTCTCGTAAGTCGTACCTACACCATATGAGTTGTAAGTTATAGTCATATGTATGATAGTATGGTAGGGTGTAAGACCCCACAAAGTTTCCTCTTAGTTTGAACCTTGGATACGTGTTGAATGAAGTGTAATTCCGACTCTAAGAGATTGAGAAATGACTCCCTAGTTGATTAGTGTTTCAACCTGTAGAATTTTCATAAAAAACACTTCCTATGGTGTGGGAAATTGAGTTAGCTTTCCAACGATACCAATTTCGTCAAAATCCGATATAGGGGTGAGAAGTTATGGCCATTTTTCTAAGCGTTATCGGAATCGTCCAGATTTGATGGTCGATCCAACAGACTGTCAAGTCTTCGATGGACCATCGATCGTCCCGTCAAACTAAGGTAGTGACTCCTTTTTCTAACCATTATGCGATGACCAAAATGGTGAACCGCCAAAAATTCGATGGACCATCGCGGTGAACGTTAAGCGGAGGCAGTATGGCCTCATCCTGGCCCTCGTGCGACGGATGATCTGGCGGACCATCAAATTTGACAGACCATCATTTCGACCATTGAATCAAGGTAGTGTGTTCCATTTTTGTCCCTCGAGCGATGAACGATATGGCAGACCATAAAACTTCCAACGGACCGTCATTTCAACCGTCGCAAGCCCCGATTAACAATTTTTAACTCATTTTTAAAAAGGGCATTTCGGTCCTTTCTACTGCTTTAAATCCTTATATATATTCTATATGAACCATCTAGCCTCATTTCCACATCTCTAACACTTAAGGGCTAGGGTTTTCTCCTCCAAATCTTATCAAAGCAAGAATTCTTCCCCAAGAAATCCAAGAACTCACCAAAGATTGTGCTAGTGAGTTGAAAATTGAATCTCCCAAGTTCAAAGACTTCAATAACCCTCTCCCAAGAGTAAGAATAGGGAGGTTAGAGGAAACTTGTTCATCTAATCTCCTAATCTAAGGTATGTGGAGTTTTGAACAAGGGTAACCCTTTCACCCTGGTTCCCAAAAGACTTATTTACATTATGATTTTCCTGAAATCTATGAGGTTATACATGAATTTGAATTGGGGGTTTCACCTATTATTATTGAATGCATTATCTTGATATTCCCTACGAATTATGAGTCAAATGGCACGATTTTTGCATGTTTCTGTGAGAAATTAAAGCTGGGTATAAACCCCAAGATTTTACTCCATGAGAAGTTAATATTTACAATGTTTGAGATATTGAGGCATATGTCTAAATTAAGACTTTGATATAAATTGCTGAAATTCCTAGATTTCCATATGATTTATGAATCTATATGCTATATATTATGGTTTTGATGAGCTTTAACTTGATATTGAACTATGGGTTAGTAAGCCCTATTTGAGACTTGTGAATATATGAACTCTTATGTTTTAAGCACCCATGATTTGAGTATTTCGAGATGATTGGGAAATCAATTGACCTAAGGGTCCTTGAGCTTTGAAATCCACTTCACTATATGAGATTATCAATTTGATTATTGGGTTCGTGGTGAACCATGAGATTATTCTAAAAGCGGATTTTTTATGAGATGAACGCAGATAATCTAAAGGGAGTAGTATTTAGCACCGAGCGTGTAATTTACTACGGTTTCTTACCCCAAAACTACGTGCCATCGTAGGTTGGACCTGAGTCCGAGTTTATGATGATTAAGATTGGGCCCGAGGCCGAGTTTTGTTTAGTCATCACTAGACCTAGGTTATACTCCTTGGAAAAAGTATGCCGCTCCTCCCCAACGTGGGCTGTCTTCCTAAGGAGGACAAAATGTTGGACTCCATGTAGCTCGCATGGTTTATATCGGTTATGAGAACCTCCCTTGCCTTTTTAAACTTGAAATCAGCTCCTTTTTGCAAACTAAGGTGTTTTTTTCCTTCCTATGAACTATTTTCTCTAAATTAGAGCATTTTGCCTTGAGATAGATGATTTCTCCTAAATCTTCAAATGAGATATTTTCCTAACTTGCATGATATGCCTCTATGTATGTTCTAAAGTCTCATAAGGTCGTATTCTAGTATTTAAGTTTGAAGAGATATAAAATCTTGAACATTAAAAGTTGTTTTACCCACCATCCCATATGCATGAGTTAATGGTACTGTCTAAAGCCTTTTTGCCTTGAGTATTGAGAATAAGAGAAAATTTCTGGTTTTGAGTTTGAAGAACGATGACTCACGAGATTTTTGTAATATGCCTTATCTTATATGATTTATGAACTTTATATTTCATACTTATTCAAGCCATGTGATTCATCTCATATAGCATACGTGATTTGAATGAAGAAAATTGATACTGTTTTATATATATGCATTCACCCCGTATACTCTGTACATTCCCAAGTACTAATCCAGATGTATCTCTATGTGCTACATTGTCTCATAATGTAGGTTAAGGTGCTCAGTCCTAGCCTCTCCCATGATCTCCGAGTACCTCGCTTACCTTTCCTACAATGGTGAGTCCTCTTGTTTTGAGGACCGATCTTCAGATATTCCGAGGACTAAAAGACTATGTTGTTACCTGAAGTTTATCCCAAGTCAGTTGGGGAACTGTCCCATCGGCTCTCTAGATTATGGATTTGTAGAGGCTTTGTCAGACTATTTGGTAGACTGTGGTTTTTTTGGGATTTCTCCATCATGACTATTTGGATAGAGTACCCCTTCTTTCCTATATTCCCATCTATGAACATGGATATGATACTGTTTGAATTCAAATTTTTTCCTAGAATTAAGGGTTATTAGCAAGAACCGGCTCTTTGGGTTAGCTTGGGGCTACTTATAGCCTTAGTCACAATATGACGCCCCGGGAGGTGATTTCGGGTTGTTACATAGGGTCAAATTTTTGCTGTGGATGAAACTTTACCCCTTACTGTCGTAAAGTAAGGGATGAGCGGTACGATGTTAACTCATAAGTTCATCAGTGTTGTCCTCCCATGTTTCTGGTATATGGGGTTTATGAATAAGGTTATTTTTTCATCCTTATGCCCAAAGTGCATGGTTTTAAAATTGAATTTACTTATTTTAAAATAGGGTTCTTTACCAGATAGCCTTTTTCTTGAATTATGATATTAACATGAGATTGAAAGCTTGAAGTGCATCAAGATTTACATATATTCATGTTTTAACTTATAAGATTCATATTGTGATTTGAATTTCAATTTATTGAAATGAAATATTGTTGAAAGATTTAAAGATGAATATTTAGCACGATGTTTTGTTAGGAATTTCTATGAATTTAAGTATGAATTCTAAGTTCTAAGCACAAGTTTTGAGTCTACAAGAAGATTATGCTTTTAAGCTCCATTGATAAGTTTTATGACATTATTTTAAGCAAAGATTGATCTTTTGATCCTAATATAAGATATGAAATCCATAATTTTTCATCCTAATTATGATTTAAAGAAAGAGAAGCATAAGTATTTTTCAGTCTATAAACCCTTATGCTATTTTAAGGTGGATTTTTTAAATTATGAGCATATAAGTACTATGGGATTAGTATTTAGCATCGAAAAGGGAATGTGGATGAGTGTATGCTAAATTCCTATAAAATACAAGCCATCGCTGGTTATGTTTTTCTCTAATATGGATGAAGTATAATGATCACTTAAGATTAAGGTTCTATTCTGATGGCAAGGGTAGAACAACTCACCCCTACATGGGTAATACATTGGACTCAATGATATCACACTTAGTTTATATCGGTTAAAAGAAAATCCCAAGAGAAAGAATAAAAAGTTAACCTTCTAAAAAATAAGTGTTATTGCTCACAAAGTTTATTCGTATGCATCATTACTCATGTTTTTTATCTTGCAGTCTTATGTTTTATTCAAGTTCAAGGTGAGTCATTTACACTTAGCATACATTATTGAAAGCTTATATAAATATTCAATTATTATTTTACTTATTCATTCACCCCACATAATTAGTCCATTCAAGAAGTACTGACCAACATATATGTCTTTGTTCTATATTGTCTCATAATGTACTACCAGTTGTAGCCCACACATCATAATTAGACAGTTCATTGCTTCTAGCCAACATGTGATGAGTTCTTTTGATTCAAGGACTTGAGTCAAACTATACTTCAAGTTGAATATATCTATTCAGTCATATTGATTAGGGATAGATGGTGGTCATGTACGAGTTACCTATAGTCAATATTAGTAGAGGCTTCATAGACGGTCATTCAGAATTGATGTACTTATTGTCAGTTTTGTTTTGTATAACCAAAGTGAACATATCTTTAACCATTTTTTATTGAACATATTCTGCAAATACATCTCTTTCTCTCATTTCTTTCTGATTTATGTAACATATTCAATTACTCATGAGTTATACAAGTATCATGGATTAGCTTAGGATCACTTGTGGTTCTAAGCACCTTGTGACATCTAGTAGGTGGTCTCGAGGCGTTACGGGTATAGGATAGAGGAAGATGGTGTACTAATGATATAAATTCTAGGTAAAACCCAATGAAAGATTTTAGTATTTATGTTATTTATATGTGTTGATGATTATGATGATATTGATTATATACCAAGCAAGGCAGAAGGATGGCTATGATGATATGCTTATATACTCAGCAAAGCTGTAGGACATTGTGATGAGATATTGATACCTGGCAACGCTTGAGGACATATTGATGATGATATTAATGCCCCAAAAAACTAAAAGAGAATTATATTGATGTTCCTATGTGTACATCTATTAGTTCAATTCCGGCTAGCCCTATGCATGGCAACTAAATACCTGGAAAAGTCGAAGGATGATTATAAAGATAATGGTTATGACGATGATGATTATGATAATGTTGGTTTGATAATAACTTGTGATGTGGGCACATACTGATGACTATACCTTGTGATGTGTTGTATGTTGATTGAATCTTCTAAGCTTGGGGCGATGGGGTAATGTTATAGGATTGGCTAGGTATTTGGTTTTCTAGATTATCCGTTTACACGCGTCGTTATTGATATTATTATTATCATTATTACGATCATTGTTATTGCTAGTTTATAAGAGATTGGTTATTCATTAGGTATCGAGATTCGATGTAACACCCTATATTTTCAATCTAAAATAACGCTCATTCCTATGTGTTTTAACTTCAAGCCAACGATCTCAATGTAAATATAAGTGTCGTGATCATTAGCTCATTTTAAAGAGTGCTACCGAGGTCAAAATTGTTCCTAGGAAACACTTAGAGCAAAGTTGAGTTAAGAGCTTCTGATTCCACTATAGTTTCATATTCGATCCTTCAAATGTCAACTTTAAACATGTATAACTTCTGGAATATGAGTTATTTTGGAGGTCATAACCCACCAAATTATCGATAACTAAGTCCTCTTTCCAACGCATCTAATTTGGCCTTAATACTATATACAAGCAAAATGTTATAAGCATTTTCCTGAGGAACCTGTAAGGGTCCGCGATTTTAGTGTGGCACCGAACTTACGCTCTTTTTTTGGCAGCATGCCATGGACCTTATACTCTGCATTTTGCTGAATTTCATGGACCTTATTCTCCACGATAAGCCTTATGGAATAAACCTTTTTCAAGAACATTAAAACTCGTGTTTCCTTCTATTTTTAAGGTTTTGCGACTCATTTACACCCTAAATCATCCAAAACTATCCTATGTCTAGTATAAATAAGATTTTAACATCCCATAACCAAAAATACATCAATTCACGATCTCTTTTTCCTCCTAAGTTCTCACTAACAATAGCTAGGGTTTTCTTTAGGGAATTCACTCTCCAAAAGTCCTAATTCCAAGTTTCTTCAAGAACTCAAGATATTAAGGTATGTGGGGTCTTTATCTATGTGTTCTTTCCACCCATTAAGTCCCAAGAATCCCTTTTTTTCAAGTATGAACTTTTTCTCCCCTTTTTATGAAATTTAAATGTTAAGTATGAATTTACTCTATGTTCCCTTACTATTTTATATTTCAATCCATGCCCATATGTTTCCCTATATGGATTATTCTATTACATGCTTTGAATTTAAATCACACATATCATCTTTAGCTGACACCATGTTAATTTACCAATTCAGGAATTAAACCATGTGAACATATTGCCCTCCCAAGTTTATCATATTCACATATTCAAATTCATGGATTTCGTTAGTTTATTTAAATGTACTATGTTTTGGGTCTTTCAATTATGCTTTTTCCTGATAGTGTTTTAAATGATGTTATTGTATTTAAAGTATTATTTAGTGCTGGGGAATTATGAATGTCTGAAGCCTATATGAGTTTTTACATGTTCCTATTTTCAAGTAACAAGTTAATTAGATCATGATTTTATTATCATATTCAGATTACCATGTTTATGCTTAGCACTTATAAGTATAGTACCTTATCTTGTAAACAAATAATAATACTAGGGTCCTTCAGTTGGGAGTAACCGTTAGCACCGAGTAAATGTAGGGATGATGACTCTCTAATTATTTAGGCATGAGTTGTTAGTAGCAGTCACTAAGATCTAGAGCTACGGTACCACCATAGATTATGAAGGGTCCTTCTTCAGTAGAGGTATGACACCATCATCCTCTGTAACATCAGTTTTGTGGATACACACTATTAGTCATGTTTTGGTACCACTGGCAAGGTACCATCACTCTTCTAAATAGGGTTATAGGTTAGACTCTGATTATCTCAGATTGTGGCATGTCGATTGTAGTTAACTCCCATAGTCTCAGTTTAGTATTAAGACCATATCATCTCATATTTTCTTGACCAAGTGTTCAGTTTACTAGTTATTCAATTTTACAGATTATTTCATTATATGTTTTACTTGGTATTGTATTAATTTTACATGGTCAAGCTTTCATGCTCAGTATTTATGCATGATCCTTAGTACAATTTTGCAACCTATTCAGCTTTAACATGAGATTTACATAAAGCATTCATGTTTCTACCAGTTCCTATCTTGCAGAAATATTTTAAGCTTATGATTTAAAAATTTCACTATATCTTACAACATTCATGTACAACTATGATTTAAAGGCATATTTCAGCAAATGGCTTATGCCCTTAGTTTTAAAGAATACATTAAGTATTTCCATGATTTAGTGAATGTCCCAAATACTTAGTACACAAAAGTAATGACCATATATACGCATTAGTGTCTCTATTCGATCATAATGTAGGTAACAGATGTAGTCCACACTCTAGGGTCTAACAATTAGCAACATTCGGCTAACAGGTATTTAGTTCTCTTATTTCGAAACTCAAATCAGTTGCAGTTCCTATATTTTATTTCTATTATAATAATGTATTGATTAGGGTTAGTTGGGGTTTGTGTCTCGACTATTTATAGTTATTATAATAGCAGCTTCAAAGATAGTTATTCAAAGTCAGTATTTGTAATTTATGTTTCTCTTTCTCTTAGTTTTCATGGTTGTAAACTTTTATCAGTTATATATTAAAAAACCTTATCTAATGTTTATAATTCTCCCGCTTAGTTATTTAGCTTTAATAAACATATTATATCAGTTGCTCAAGTATTCTTCTAGTACATTGGTTAGCTTAGGATCACTTGTGGTTCTAAGAACTGTGTTATCATGAAAAAATTGTTATCAGAGTACAATGTTCAAGTGTCATAATGTGTGTATGAAAATGTGTCAATTAGAGTCTCTTAGAATGGTACAGAGACATTTGTACTTTTCTTTGAGAGGCTACATGATATTTAAGAAATGTTTCCCTTCTATTATATCTTAGATCATGCTGTAAAGATGTTCTCTAACAAATTTATAAAGATTCTCATCTTGCTCCATACATGCTAACTTTTCCTTATTTTTTAGGTAAGAAATAGCCAAGCTTATATTCCTACTGATAAAGTTTTCTCAAGAAATCTTAAGAGAAAGTTATGGGATTGCATGAAGGTTCAAAAGGATCCCATTAGTGCCTTTATGTTCAAAATTTTGAAGTATTACATTTTTGTTTATGAAAATTTTGCATTGAGCCAAAGTTAGCGCCTTTATAGCCAGTATAGTAGAGGCTTCATAGATGGTCAGTCAGAGTTAGTATTTGTAATTTAAGTTTCTCTTTCTCTCAAATTTTAGTGTTGTAAACTTTGATAAGTTATGTATTGAAACAGTTTATCTTATGTTGATTATTCTTCTACTCAATTATTTAGCTTTTATAAAAATATTTAACCAGTTCCTCAAGTATCATGCCACTATACAGGTTAACTTAGGATCACTTACGGTTCTAATCATAGTGTTACGACTAAGGGGTACTCTCAGGTCGTGACATTTGAGGTATAATTTTTGCTCTTTTATCTATCTATTTCATTGTTATGCATGATTAAGTAATGATTATACATATAGATTATAAACCCTGAATATCCTTGCAATAGCTCCTACTATGATTATGAGATCTTAAAATACTAGTCTGATGATGTAGTATGGATGGAATAGGATAGGTCATCCTTGATATTTCCTTTGCCTTATCATACTAGTTTAGTGCCTATGAATAGAGTAGTTGCTGTTACTATATCACTAGATTTATTATGTGATTTATAGACATTTAGGTATAGTTTTTATTTTGCGTATATGTTATATTTATTTACATTATCCCTAGAGCTCAGTTGGCAGTTGCCTACTGAGTACCATGTGTTTAGTACTCATACTAGTTTTTTGTATCATATAGATTATAGTATAGGTCATCAGCATTGATTTGTGCATCGTGGAGATCAACTAAGGTTCAGAGTCTTAGAGTGATCTCTCGATGTTCAAAGTATTACTTACCATCATCTTATGTACTAGACTACTCTCAATGTTGTATTTTGAGATAAGTTGTATCACTGTAATTCCATTTGTATTTTATTTATGTCCTCTAATTTTAATTAAGGCTCTTGTAATGACACCACCTGGTTTTTGTACTTTATTATGTATTTGATCTTTTCTTACATATATTCAACATTCTTTCCTTTATCTATTTGGGTAGTCCGTTAGTAGCTATTTCGAACTATGGGTTTGGCTTGCCTACTGGTGCGTTATTTTATGTGCCATCATGACGTGAGAAATTGGGTCCTGACAAATTAGTATTGGATCCTAGGTTCACTAGTTTATTAGTACAAGATCTAAGTGTTTATAGCAGTCATATGAATCATTGTGGAAACATCTGTAGCCTATCTTTTGGAGGATATAGGGACATTCTTAGTAAATTCATTTTATGACTCCGTTTCATGTGTTCGCACTTGTATGAGCCTCAAGAACATTCCTTAACTCTATTCTTTCTTACATAAAAGATGTAAGATGGTTGATAGATGCATATTAGACTTTGACACATATTTTTAGAGCATCAACGCAATATCAAAATAGAGATTCAACGATGGATATAAAAAATCTTCAGCATCAGCTAAAGAATTTAGGGACAACTCAGGCTTCAGTTAATCTCGTGAAAACTTAATCCCTTCGTGGTTCAACATTAGGGATCCTGAGTTACATTGTATATCTCTCACAGTCATGGTTGATATTTAAGTCATCGAGCATCGGGGTTCTTCAGATTTATGTTGTATTTATTGGTGATCATCAGGATTCTTTACTATTTTTTAAGTACAAGAGTGGGTTTCTAAATTGGTCCAGACATATTCTTATGCTATATTCCTCTAAGAAGGACATGGTGCATGGATTTATAAGGAATTAGTATTGCTACTTCATTTGGTGTCAAAGAACATGATAGCAGCTTGGTCTTTCTTCTCTTAGGTTTTTAATTGCATAAGGGCCAAAGAGATAGAAAGCATTGAGACTTATGTTGGTGGCGGCAAGAGGTCATGCCATTAGTATAGTTCTATTGGTAATTTATTTGGTAGTGAGGATCTTTAAGTAGAGGTTAGCTTTACTTGTTGCTTATCGAATCTATGTAGGTAGTATTTCAGATTATGATTGTTCCTTAGATTATTCATAATTATTCGGTCGAGTAGAGTTCTTATCAGTCCTTGTGGAGTTTATAGTATGGTTCTTTAGGCCATGAAGGCCATTCTAGATTATGAGGGGTAGTATCCCAGAGTATTCCAGGAGCTTTTCTTATTTGTAGAGAGACGGGATATTGGTTTAGAGAGTGCCCCAGATATAAGTTGGTCGTTTAGATAGAGTTAGCACGTATCCCCACCAGCCCAAAGTTCTTGAGATAGGCTCATATTTTGAGAAAAATGGACATGGTAGTAGAGAGTGCTCTCAACGATAGTTGGCTTGCCATTTGGTTTTAAATCATATTTCTCTCCATGGTTAGAACTTTATGATTTTTTATAAGTATAGAGAGATGGGTTACTGTTCTACAGAGTGTCCTCGACATGGGATTTCTAGTCTTTTGGCTCATTTAGATTAGCCTCATGATGTTATTGCACCGTCACATAGAGATAGTGCACTTGGCACTTGAGTTGATGATTCAGTGGGTCAGATTGAGTTTGGACCCATTTAGATTTATTCTTCCCTAGATACATCAAAGATCTGATTCTGAATATCACCATGATAGGTGTATTTTTATTTCCCCACAGATACATTTTTTCATTTATTTCTATTGGGGTCTTTGTACATATTAATAATAATGCCTTGTTGATTTCATATTGGTTATTCTGTTCCTAGTTATTTGATTTATGATTATATGACTACCCCCATGGTTCATTTCTTCTAGTATTGGAGAAAGTTGAGTCGTATTGATATTTTGTCCCTATGGGTGTTACATTTGGGTTCGAGTCCCATTTATCTTTGTACATTGCCCTTATTATAGCCCTTGAGTGGTACTTGCTATTGATTTTTATTTTTGTACCTCTTATTCATTATATTGATGTTGATATTGTTGTTCCTATTGCTATCATTTCTTGATGTTATTGATCCTTGCTGGGTAGTAATTTATACGAGTGTTATCTCGTTAGAATTCCATTCTTTGTTATTCTTATTTGGTGGCTTGAGCAGTTATTTCCCAATTTGTCAATTTCACTTATATAGCGAGGTGACATTGATTGTTTTACCCTTTTAATAGTTGTTTTAGATTGATTATGGAGTTAATTGTTTTGTTGAAGGTAAGCTGACCTTTTGTGGTTTTGTTATGGTTCTAGAGTAGGAAATTTACCTATATTGCTCACTCTTGAGTTGGGATTCTTAGACTTATCTTCTGAGTTGAGAAGGCTTTCATGCATCGACTATCTCTCTATATATAGTCCATTATAAGATTTACTAGTTTTTGATCCATTCTTTGTTTTTGGCTATTTCATCGCCCGATAGTGTTTTGATATTAATATCAAGAGTTCCTAGATTTATCTCTTATTTTTTGTTGAATTCATCTCCTTGTGATGGTTTTTCCTTATTATTGGTGTGGGATTGGATACTCTTTTACTATTGTGATGTTACCCTTGTCTAAGGTAGAGTTAGAGAGTTAGAGGCAAGAGGTCTTTCCTTTAATTACTCCATGATTTGGCGAATCGAATGTTCTTCATCTTGAGTTGCTTGGTTTATTTTTTGGTAGTGGTCATGACCTCACTACTAGAAATTACCCCTATTGCAACGAACCTTTGGTGACGGTTCCAAAATTGTTGCTATAGAGGTTCTATTGGAATGGTTCCAACCATTGCAAAAAAAAAATATTTTAGTAAAAGCTATAACCGTTGTTATTGATATATAACTATTGCAATAGGGTGTTTTATAGCAAAGCTTGCATGAACGGTCGCCATAAAGCCACCTATGCCAATGCTTAATTGAGAAAAAAAAGCTTTTGCAACGACTTTAATTTTTTCCCTCCCTAATTTTTCACAAAATACGCCAAAATATATTTCCTTATTATCAATAATTATTTATAATTAATTACCTCTTTCCCTATCTACCTTGTCCTCCCCAAGACCAAAAAACAAGAAGAAAAAATATCTTTAGCTATGTCGGACGAAGAATACCATTTTGAGTCCAAAGCTAATGCTGGTGCTTCAAAAACTTACCCTCAACAAGATGGTACTATTTGCAAGAATTGTTATATAGTTATCAAAGGAAGACCTAGCATGGTTTTTCTTTGAATCTTTTGATGACCTTTTTTTGTATTGAATCCGTTTTGTGAAGTTTAGATTTTGTGTTTACTGTGTGTTTTGGTTCATGGGGTTGTGTTGTTTTTTGTTTATTTGAATGAATCTTGCATAAAAATCAGATCTTGAACAGTGTTTATTTGTTGTTGGTGGGTAGTTGTAGTTGGAGATGAAAAGGTGTGTTCTTGCGGTCAATTAAGTAGGTGAAGAATGATGAGGTTTCCAGTTCAAATGCCCCTAGAGGAAAAAGTATTAGTTATTTCTTTCTTAACCCCAATCACCTACCAAACAAACCTGATGACTCTTTTTACATCAATAGAAAGAAAGGGTATTTCTCGCATTAGCTATAGTTTATACGAGTCAAAAGGTTTAACCTTTATTTTCGAAGTCTTTTGAGGAAAAAAGGGTACTTTTAGTATCCCAATAGCTTTATTGGAGATGTCTGACCAAATTTTTATGTATAAGATCAGTTTGATGACTAATTACATAGCTCAGTTCAGTGTTAACCATAGTGTGAGCCCTGATGGTCTTTTTTTTTATTTGATTTAAACCTCTATAAACTCCATTTATTGGTATCTTCTCCCTTCTTCCATCTCGTTGTCTCTTTTTCTTTTGTGTTAAAGTGGTTTTACAATCTTCTATTATCATTTTTGTCTTTTCGGATCATTGTTGTTTACACTCGGATAGTTGTATGGCTACATGCACATACTACTTTAAGTTTAGAAATATTCCTAATAAAAATGTCCTAAGCTTCTCTTTATAAGCTTGATGTTCAGTTGTCTTTCTAACTTCATGTTTCTAACCAATAGAGAAAGAATGAGGGGTTAAATCAACTAATGAAAATTTTTCCCAATAATTGACTTTTGATGCATAAACATCATTGCTTTTGAATAAATTGCTAGCATATTGAGTAGTTCTATGATCCTATACTTTCTCATTGTAAATAGGTATATTATGTTTTTTGTTCTACTCTTCCCTTCTGGTTCTTTAAGATGTATTTTAGTTTTGTCCATGAAGCAATTGTTCTTTATACGATGGTAATCTTGAACACGTTTTTTGTGATGTCTGCTCAATCGACTAATCTTCAATTCTTTGGTTACAATTTTTTTAGGTTTGGTGTTTTCACGTATGTTGCCTTAGAAAAATTTGATAGGATTTACTGAAAAAAACCTCTCCGCTCGCTAAGGTGGAGATAATGGTACATACGACCCTCCACAGACCCCACTTGTGGGATTGCACAGGGCATATTGTTGTAATTTATTCGTTATTGTTAAAATCAACTAATATCCAATAGACTGTCTTAATATCCTAAATGTAAATATATATAGTGATCTCTATGTAAATTCTAGTGTGTAAATTCTAGTACATTCGATTGATTTCAACTTGATATATCATTTTTTCCTTTTAGCAAGGACTTCACTGCTTATGAGGATGTTTTCTTCAAGGAATTTGGTGATAGGGTTTTGTATTGGGACTACTGTGAATGACGCCAATGTATTTATTTTAGGTGGTTATGTTACAGGATTAAAACCCCAGGGCATTGTTCCCCACCTTTTAGAATTGGACCTTACTCTAGAGGTAACTTTTCAACTGAACCATACATAGTAGCTCATAATATGCTACTTACTCATTCATTTGTTGTCATATTGTACAAGAGAAAGTACAAGGTATCATCATTGAGTTAATTTCCAAATATTTTTTTGAGTATTACTACGTTGACAAATGAAAAAGAAAAGGTACTAACTTCTATTGCAATACAGTTAACTCAACATGGTTTTGTGGGATTAGATATCATTGCATACTGTTTTATTCCTCATACAAACACGACTGCAGATGAAGCTGCAACTCTATGAGCTTATGATTTCTACCTCGGTTGGTAAGAGCACAACCTTATTAGCATATTAACATAAAAACTCCTTAAATCTGAGATATCCTGCATTGAGGAACTATTAACTGTGTGGTTGTGCTTATTTCTTTAAATATAGGACCCAAAGATGTACTGGAGGTTAGAACTATAGGGTTTCGATGCTTTGCGGCCACACTATAAGAGTACACCAAGAGAAATTATGCAACCAATGAAGCTGAATACAGCACGGTTATTACCTTTCTTACAGCTCAGCGAAGGTACTAATTTGATTGAGCTATTATGGTTTAGGGAATCAATTTATCTCATTATTATTCCTGCCCCCTTGTATTTGTTTATGATTACAAATTAGGCATTACTTGTTGAGTGATGTTTATGATGACATGATGGTGATGGAGTAGAGTCCGGGAGAGGTAAATTTCATTCACTTTTTATTGGCACCATGAAAGGTGCTCGCCTGAAGGATGCTCTCTTTTTTCGCAATCAAATAAAATCTATGGGATTCATCCCTGATGTATGTTTCCTTTCCTATGCATCCTAATCTTTTACAGTTGTAATTACTCACTTTTAATATTTGTATACACTCATATCTTTGTGCTACTTAATCTATTGATAAGTTATACCCATCTTTGTTGTTTATCTACCAATATCACATGTTTCTTTGAATAATTTCTTTATATCTACCTGTGGAAAATGTAAAAATTCTTAACAAGTAGTAAGGGTACGTAGCCTTACTCTTGTGTTATTCTGAAATTACCAACAAAAATAGGGTTCATTAAAATAATTAATGTTCTTCTTCTTCTTTGTAAGTAGCTCTTGGAAGAGATGAAGAGATTTGAATTCATTAAAGTGAAGCCTACTGGACAAATCTATATATGTCTCCTCAATGCATATGCAACCGCTGGTCGAGTTGATAAGGTGTAAGAAAGTTGCTCAATGGTTGCAACTGTATCTATTGCTAATGAATAGTTGGCCATGCCTACATGTGAAGGCATATGCTGATGTTTGTTTAATTAATTGCACGATTAGATCCTTCATGCAGTGGATAGTCTAGAATGGAGCAAATTCCTAGTAAATAGCCAGACATAACACCATGAAGTTATTATTCTTAATTTCACTGAAGAACATCTGTTTATTTAGTGAAATGATATTTGATTATTAATGAATGATTTTGGTGTGATGTTTATATATATGTATATATATTTTAATTTTATTTGAACTGTTAATGGTATTTGAAGTAGTTGGAATAGGTGAAAAAAATCATTGCAATAGCTAATTATAATAGTTGCAATAGGTAGGAAAAAATATTGCAAAAGACCTAAAGAACCATTGCAATAGGTTTCAAAAAGAGTTGCAATAGGTAGTTAAAAATCATAGCAAAAGATCAATAAGCGTTGCAGTATATATCAAAAAATTGTTGTAATAGGGTTATGCAACACTTTTCCATCATTGCAATATAGTCTATTGCAACGGTTCTTAACTGTTGTTATAGATTATACAAAGAGTCACAATAGGAGGTTAGAAAAACCATTGTAATAGGTCTATCTATTACAACGGTTGTCGTAACCATCATAATAACCATTGCAATAGACCTATCCCAATGCTCACATATGTAATGCCTTCCTAACCGTTGCAGTAGATCTATAGCAAGGGTTTTTATCTATCGTAATAATTTTTGAACCATTGCCATATGGCAAATTCCTATTAGTAATTAGTGTCGAGAGTGGTACTTTATTTCTTCATGATGTGATTTAAGTATTGATTGAGTTATGATTGTCCTACTTGGGTGGATTTAGGAAATCCCCATTTAAAAGTCGGTTGGGCCTAATAAGTCTTGGTCGAGTGTTTCTCCTCGACAATATGTGACTATGACTATTATTTATCAGTATAGAGTATTGGATTGGTTCCTTCCAGCTAAAGTTGTGAGTCTTCAAGTTTCTAGAATTTTTCCATTACTAGTATAGGTTGTGGCCATTATGATTTCTTGAGGTTTTTTTGATAGTTCATTCCCTCCAACAGATATGAAGTGGGTTAATATCATTTCTCTGCCAGTGATAGCTTGATTTATGTTCCATGCCCTCTAGCTGGTATAAAGGTTGTTGTTTGCATTTCAAGTTAATATTTATCCCCGTGGTGATTTTTTTCATTATGTATATCTCAATTTTGGCTAAGTATGATCTAGCTTTGATATGTCTAATTTGGATAATAAATTCAATTGATGTAGTTGGCATATATATAGACTTACTGTCTCAATTTTTGACTTGACGCCTTAGAATGGCAATTTGGAAATCATGATAGATTGGGAGCCTAAATGTCTACCTTTCTTCTGGTTTGGTTTTGATATTTGAGATTGAGCGATTCAGTCTTTGTGCTGGAATTTCAGCTTAGTATTTTAGAGCATGAGTGCAGCTTTAATGTTAGAATTTGTCTTAATTTAGATTTCATTTATAGGTTAGTTGAGCATACTTCATGATTACTTATTCGGTCTTCTCAAGTTTGGATGGATCATAGTTGATAAGTGTTTAGATGATAGCCCATGCACTCGGTATTTGTTCTTGCAAGTTGGACCACGGGTCTTCAGTTTTCATTGGGAATTTGTGATGATGTACATGGTGGGAGTAATATACTAGAGTTGATTCAGTATGGTTTCATTTCCAGTTTATGTGACATCCTAGAAAGGATTGTTTAGTTATGAGTAGTTATTTCTTGATCTTATAGATTTCAGTTTTTTAACTATCTGGACGAGTTGTAGCATTGGTATACATTGCACTCTTTGATTATCTCCACTTGTATGCCCAGTTGACACCTTATGGGCTTATTATAATATTTGTTGCGTGGACTTTCAATTGATCAACTTAATTTCTTTGATTTCTCTGTGACAAGATTGTGCGAATGAGACTCAGATGGTTTTGTTCCTACTAGTGTTGAGTGGAAAGAAATTGTGGAATGGTTAAGGAAGGTTATATTTTGATTTAGAGTGGGTGGTATGACTCATGTCTAGGTTGGTTTCTATCCTGGATGAGCCTTTCTTTATTTGTGTTGGAATTGAGATGGTATCAATGTGTTGTTCTTTAGATTTGCATGCATTAGAATTTTTTTGTTCAATAGGAGGCCAATAGTTGGTTAAAGTTGGGTTTTAGTTATTTGGAAGTGAAGTGAGAGAGATGGTTGAAAAAGGGATACCTGTGATGAAATCCCTTGCAAGTGTTCTCTCTCTTCATAAAGTTTATCTAAGAAGTCATGTTTAGAGAATATGGGCCCAGTACCTCATCCTTTCAAGCTATTGAGATCTTTTTATCCATTGACTATCCAGGATGGAAGTCCTTTTAGTAGTGGATAATGTAATGACACTCAAGGTCATTCTTCATAATTTTACTTAATTTCGTTGTTAGAGCTTTCCCACAGCTGCCCACAATATTTATCACTAGATGGGACTGACAGTTTTGTTACCAGGCAGTTCGTTTTGTTTTTAGAAATAATTCCCTATTTAGAAGTCTTCGCTAGTTCCAAATGGCCATCGGGCAAAAACTTTAGTAAAACTATATCTTAGGAAAATTTTGACTGCCCCATCAGCTCCAAAATATCAATCTTAGGCTAGGTAGACATTTGGTTATGGTCTCGAGGCACCCACACTCATTTCGACCTATGAATCAAAAAGTTGAAAATTTGAAATTTAGGTGTGAGACCCATATCTGGTCAAAACAGCCTCGATTAGAATATCTAACTTCAGTATTGCATCCGAAGTTCCAAGTTTAGTGTGGTTACATAGTTGATTTGCATATATGTGATTCTAAATAAATCTCGAGGCCTAGGCAGAAACTAAGAAGATTTCCAAGTATCAACTGGTATTTGATAGGCCTGCGACCGCACCTTCTTTGATCGTTATCTCACCTTTGTGTGCAGAGAAAGTAGTGTGATTGCACTAAGTGTTGTGGCGATCAACACATCTTCTCCTGAGGTCAGATAGTGCGATTAAAACACCTGGGTATGTGATTGAAATACCTAATTACCTAGAAGAGGTATAAATAGACCCCTTAGGTGTCCAATTAGCCCTTTTTCATCCATCCCTTGAAAACAAAATCCCTAATAAGTGTGATAACTCAAAATTGAGTCTTGTTGGTGATCAAAAATCTTGTTTAACATTTATTTATGTGATTATCATCTGAATTAAGGTCAGATTCCACCCTTCCTTGCTGAAATTTTAATGATTTCTTGACCAAAACTGCAATAGCTTGAGGCCTTGATTTTTCCCCCAAATCAGCTTAATTTTCACCCATTCGAGAAGGTTGTTATTCCTTGATCATGCATGGATGTTAGGTTCATCTCGAAAATACATTTCCACATAAGGTTTTTGTTGTCATTTTTGGACCCGAAGCATAATAGTGAAATATGGGTATGTTATTCTCGTATTGATGTGTAGCTTATGATTTAGATAGTGTGAAGGTATACGTTCGCTGAATGATTTAAGGATTTACGATTCGGCTTAGAGGTAGTCTTCTGTCTTCTCTTATTCGTAAGATAATAAATGTTATATATTCCATGTGGATGTGAATGTTAAGATTGATATTGGGTAGAATGACTTAGTCTTGATTATTGAAGTTTGGGGATTTGATGAGCATTTTTGACCCATAAGGTGAAATGCTTATTGCACTTGTAGAATCCTACTACCTTCTCTCTCGATAGAACCAATTTCTTGAATAGATATGATATAATGCTACTTTTGGGATGTGGTTTAAGCATTAGAATCATGATTCATATTATTAACCTAATTTGGAACATTCTACTAATCTGGAAACTATAATTTAGATGGAGATGACTTGATTGCTCATATTTCAAGGTGGCTTACCTATCTGACAGTTGATTACGGCTTATGTACCATCAATAAGTGAATTTAGTTACCTTAGCCTAGTCTGGGTATAAATTTCCCAAATATGGAATTCAAGAAGTAGAAGTTGGGTAGTTGATGTTAGGCGTATTTACACGCCTAAAGCGCCTTAATTTACCCATATTTTAGCTATGTTTTGAGGACAAAATATATAATTCATGCACTTTTAGTCCTTTTTCCTGTAAGTGAGCTAACCAACGTGATTAGCAAGTTTTCAGGTATAAATGATGAAGATTTCAGCATTTTATGGATAACTTGACGCCAAAGAAAGCTTCACGAAAGAAGGAAAGCAACGTTTCGACGCCTATGGACTGAAAGTGACGCATGGAAAACTTGTCCCGGGCAAAAACAACATTTCCAAAGACTTGGGGATCGGCAGTAACTTAGTAGGATTAGGATAAAGATTCAGTAACCTAGTAGGATTAGGATAAGTATGTAGTAGCTTAGTAGGAATAGGATATGGGTGTTATAAAAACCCTATTTTGCTGAACTTTTCAGCATTCATTCTCTTTCAATTAATTCTTATTTCTGACAATTTTCTTTCATCTATTCGACTTTTAATTTTCACAACAAGAGAAACGCTACTAGCATCAGAAATCACGTCACAAGTGATGCCAAGACAGACTTTTCGTGAGTTTGTGATTATTTTGGTATGATGATAATGTCTATCGTGTTTTTTGTTGCACTCATGAGTAGATAAACTTCTCTGTTAGGGTTATGGAAGCCTTATGAGATACTATCTATTGCTATGAGTTTGTGAATTCTTAACACGTATGCTGCTTATATCATTCTTCTCTTCATCTTAATTTAAATTCTTGTGGTTGCAAACATATAGAATACTCCAGTATAGCATTAACTTGTTCGAATGAAAAGTTACATGTCTGGAAAAGAGAGAATGTCAAGGAAATAGGGCACCAACCCTTGTTTAAAAGTTAGTGCCGTAACTGGATTAACCTCTTGGAGACTCCGTACCATTAGATATGCTTTAAGCTCGAAAGAGTTAAAGTGAAATAATCCTTGATGGTCGAAAGACGCCTGGATTTACCATAGAATACGAATCTCTATAAGCGCATGCATGTCTGAATTCCGCATAACTCATAGTCAATAGATACGTATAACTCATAAGGTGGACATAACCCTAACTCTCAATTCTCATTGATTAAAACCTACCAAGTACTCCGTTTTACTCTTCTATTTTCAGTTTTTACTCTACTATTTTGTTTACATCATTTGCACGCACAAAATCCCCCTTTATTCGCAGAACTTTCATCAAAAGTCTAATAATCATTGCTTACTTAGTGACCAAGTATTCCCTGTGGGATTCGAGACCCAACCCAGTTGAGTTCTATATTTGACAAAGACCGCTTGCACTCTTATGAGAGCTGTAGTTTGAGCATTATCAAATTTTGGCGTCGTTGCCGGGGAATACGATTGTCAACTAAGTTTGTGATAATTACTAGACCCTTTGGTCAAAGATTCTCGTACTTTACTTTTAGTTGTTGTTTTTGTTTTCTGCAGGTTTTTGTTCAGTGCATGCCAAATACTCAAAGTTCGGGACAACCATTATTACCCATAAACCCTGAACCGCAACTTATTGGATGGATGGATGCACAACGTGACATTGAGAGAAGGGCTGCTCAACAGGAGCAGGCTAGACTAGCTGCGTTGGCCGCTGCCCAAGTACATCAACAAAATATCAATAACCCTGGGCGAGCAGCAGATCCTGATGATGAGGACTTAGGTGATGATGAGCTACTAAACCCTAGGCGTGATGCTGAGGTGGCGACACCAGCAAACAGAAGAGATCGTCAAGCAAGATTTCGGCCTGAACGCCGAAATATGCAGATTCCCTTTGATGATGATAATGACGATCTGGATGGAGCTGGCGCCACAGGAGCTATTATTCTTCCGCCATTGGCACCCGGAGCCAAGTTCAACATCACTAGCACCATGATTCAGTTATTGCAACTCAAGGGATTATTTGGTGGACCTGCAGGTGATGATCCGAATATGCATCTGGTCAACTTTATCTCTACATACAAGTCATTCGACAATCCAGGCGTTGGACAGAATGCAATTCGGCTATGCTTATTTCCATTGTCTCTATCTGGAGAGGCAACTCTATGGTTGAACGGGCTAACTCCTGACTCTATCACTAATTGGAGGCAGCTGAAAGACGCTTTCCTAGAAAGATTTTATCCGTCATCCAAGAGAGCACAGTTGAGAGATGAGATCAGCAATTTTCGACAACTTCCAACTGAAGCTCTCTACGAAACATAGGAGAGGTTCAGGACAAAGCTTATGAGGTGCCCAAATCACCATATGACCAATGTCCACTTGATGGAGATAATATACAGATCTTTGAATTCGGTGACTAAGCCAGTAGTTGATAATGCTGCAGGAGGGTCATTCATGGACCTTACCTTTATTCAGTCAAGTGATATGCTAGATCGTATGACAAAGCAAAGTAGAGCTTGGCATACCAGGGATTCTGAGGTAGCAAGCTCTACTATATCTATTGGCATGACTACAGAACAAAGGCGAAGAGAGGAGGAACGCGATCAAGATGTGGCGCACATAAAAACACAGATGGAACTTCTTACCAAGCACTTATTATCAGGGAAGACCGAAAAAGTCAAAGCTGTTGTGTCACAGGCAATAGGAGAATCCGATTCTGAAGAAGAAGCTAACTACTTGAATAATCAGGGGGGTTTCAGAGGCAATGCCTAAGAAAACCAAGGTCGGAACTATTATGATAAATCGGGAAAACAGGACCGTGATAAAGGTAGTTTGAAGAATAAGACTGACAGGAGTGGTTTGTATGTTCCTCCTGGAAGACGTGACGTCGCTGCATCTGGTTCTAGAAATAGGTCCATGGAAGATATGATGGCTAAGCTGTTGAAAGGAGTAGAGGCAACCAGCACGGGAGTAACTGAGGTAATAAATTATTTGTCCTCAATGAAGCAATTGGTTGACTCGCATTCTACTGCAATAAAACAACTGGAGCAACAATTGAGTCAACTATCAGCGACAATCAACCAAAGAAAAGCAGGCACTTTACCTAGTGACACTGTTCAAAATCCAAGGAATGATGGATCATGCAGGGCTATTACTACCAGGAGCGATAAGGTGTTAGACAATCCGTCTAAAGGCAAGCAGGTGGTTGATGATATAGAGGAGATTGTTATTGACGCATATTGTGATGATTTTGTAGAAGCTGAAAATCAGAAGGAGCGTGTTCATGAGAAAACTATTCCTCTTCCACCCCCACCTTTTCCTCAGAGATTGAAGAAAAAGGCTGATGACACACCTGAAAAGGCCTATAATCGGAAGCAAGATAAAAAGAAACTGGTGGAGAAAACGATTCCCCTTCCACCACCACCTTTTCCGCAGAGACTGAAGAAGAAGGCGAAAGATACAAGGTTCAGCAAATTCATGACGATGTTGAAGCATCTGACTATTAATGTTCCTTTGGTGGAGGCGCTGGAACAGATGCCTGGGTACGCTAAATTCATGAAGGACCTTTTAACAAAGAAGCGAGCAGTAAGCTATGAGCCGGAAGATAATATTCATCATTGCAGTGCAATTGCCATAAGGTCCTTAGTACAGAAGAAGGCAGACCCTGGTTCTTTCACTATTCCTTTCACGGCTGGATCTATGAATTTTGCTAAGGCATTATGCGATTTGGGAGCAAGCATCAATTTGATGCGACTATCCGTCTACAGAAAGTTGGGGTTGGGCGACCCTACACCAACCAATATGCAGCTCGTGATAGCAGATAGGTCGGAAAAATGACCTGTTGGTATCTTAAATGATGTGTTGGTGAAGGTTTCCACCTTCATCTTTCCTGCAAACTTTGTTATTTTGGATTGCGAGGTGGATTCTGAAGTTCCCATAATCTTGGGACGCCCTTTCCTCGCAACTGGAAGTGTGCTTATTGACATGAGAGCTAATGACCTTTTCTTTCGGTTGAATGATGAAGTGGTCTGTTTTGATGTATGCAAAGCAATGAAGCAGCCCAAAGATATGGATGTGTTCTCTGTAGCTGAAGTTAATTATAAGGATGACAAAGAATTATCTGTAGAAAAGCATCTTACTGATGAGTCACTATCTGATGAGTTGTTGAATTTTGAGTGTGAGAAGGCTCAAGAACATGAAGAAACTATGTGTGCTCTAATAGAAATAGGGTCCTATTCTCATACTCCTAAGCAGCCGGACCTTGATCTTAAGAATCAGCCGTCACCAACAGCAAAGACTTCCATTGAAGAGCCCTCAGTGCTAGAATCGAAAGAGCTTCCCAATTATCTATGGTATGCGTTCTTGGGAAGTGGAAATACACTTCTTGTGAGTGTGGCGGATGATTTAAGTGAATAGCATGTAGAGGCTCTCATCTCTGCTCTAAAGAGATACAAGAGAGCTATGGGTTGGACTATTGATGATATAATTGGTATCCCTCCTGGGATATGTATGCACAAGGGTCATCTCGAAGAAGATTGCACGCCTACAAGTAAGCCTCATTGTTATCTTAATCCATTCAGAAAACGATCCACCATCTATCTCGATGAAGTCTAAGTAATCGAGATAGCTATGTCGTGCCGCGACAATAAATCAAGTGCTTGATGGGAGGCAACCCATCGTTTTTAATTGTTTTTGTTTTCCTAGGATTTTGTCAAGCCACGACCAAAACTAAGGCGCTTGATGGGAGGAAACCCATCGTTCTAATTATTTTTGTTGTTTTTGAGTAAATGTAGGTGCAAGAGGTTTAAAGGAGGAGATGGTTTCAAATTTTGATTTGGAAGTATTTTATGTTGAAGGTGGTAAGTTAGGAATGAAGAAGAAAAGGCTATGGGTTAGGCATTGCCTATGAAAATCTAGGCAACGAACAAGACAAGGCCTATGTAACTCTAGGCAACGAACAAGGCATGGCCTATGCTATGGCCTAAGCTCTCAAAATCTAGAATGCCATAGCATAGACGCCACCTATGCCCAACAATGCTATAGCATAGGCGCCGCCTATGCAAAAGCCTTTGGTCTCGGATTCTACAATGCCATGGCATAGGCGCCGCCTATGCCCAACAATGCCATAGCATAGGCGCCGCCTATGCCAAAGCCTATGTCCAACTAGGCTTTGCAAAAGGCGCCGCCTATGCCAAGCATAGGCAAAGCATTAGGCACCGCCTATGCTCATTTTTTGGTCTCCTAATCCGATTCCAAATGGGTCAAAACCCGACCCAAGCTTGTCCTATAAATAGAACCTTAGTCTTAAAACAAAATTGCATTGCAACTTCAACCTAGGCGCCGCCTACCTCTCCAAATTCTCTCAAAAATTTTCCTTTTGGTCTTTTACTTCGCAAGAACATCTTTCGAGGCCATCAACCAAGTAAGTACTTCAGCTCTCTTCTCTTATATTCCGTAAGTATTGCAATACTACGCCTATACTAAGTTGTTAAATCTTGAAGTAGTGTTAGTGCTTTGAATAAGGTTGATTTGTTGTGATACAACTAAGTGAGTGAAAGGATACGTAAGGATGGTCTTGACTTGTTTCCAACTTGAATTTGATTTTGATACACTGTCATACTTTCGCGGAATTGACATGGTCAAGAAAATTGCATAATCTTGTAACTTGAAAGCTTTTATGTTCGAATGACTTGTTCATTGAGATGAAAAATCATGGTTAACTACAAACATGAGATGGTGGTTATTTCTATGCCATAACTTGATACAATCTCAATGTAGTAGTCTTGTTCAAAAGGGTACATCAATCCAAACATGAAAGTATTGTCAAGATTACTTGAGATAGAATCGAAAAGGATAGTTAAGATGACTAGAAAAGTATGACTGCACTGATTATATTGTTGGAACGTACCACCTAAACGTAGATCGATGAAGTCTGAGTAATCGACAACGTTCACTTACCTAGTTTGTGCCAACAAACTAAGTGTGGGGTGGTCCCACTGCTGATTGTTTGTCGATTGTATCTACCGAGATGAAGCTAACATGACTATCATTTTTAATCTCAGGTACAATGGCACCAAAAGCACGACAAGGAAAGGATAAAGCGACCACCTCACAAAAAGGCCAGAAAAGGGGACAAAAAGAGCAAGGTGAATCCTCCTCGCTGCAAATACCTCGCCGCATGTTCGGAATAAAATGGGTCCTAGAGGAGGAAGGAAAGTAGTGGTATAGGAACAATAAAAAGAAAAAATATGTTCATGTGGAGTTGATATACAAGGAAAGCCTAGCAAAGAAAGAACCTCGCATGTTAGCCAAGATCATGGCGTTACATCTTGATTTCATCTTCTGAGATATGGGAGAGTGCAATCTCGATCTAACACGAGAATTCTATGCCAACTGGTCACCGAAAACTACAAGGAGTGAAGTAAAGATTCGGTGCCAAGTCCTACAACTAAATGCGGAGTTCTTCAACTCTTTTTTGGGTTTGCCATCTGTTGATCCATCACCACTCAAAGAGATATATAACAGACCTCCGTACAGGGCAATCAGACACACACTGTGCGGAACAAGATCAATGGCACGATAGAGCAGACACAAGGACACCGGTCGGCACAACACCTTCCCTTACGCTTTCTTGAACAGGGAAGCTCGAATATGGTTATGAATAGTCAACTCTTGCCTTATTCCAAGGACACAATACACAAAGATAACACGAGATCGAGTGTTATTGGTGTACGCATTGATGAAGAACGTCCCCATCAACATTGGGGCGATTATTCGTTCTTCAATGAGTAAGTCTAGGCTGCATAAGAGGTCCCACTTCAGTTTTGGCAATCTGTTGACTGCAATATTGAGAAAGGAGGACATCAAAGAGAAACCTGCAGATCATAAGCTTCCACACAACCCAAACAAGGTTGATCTTACAAAGGTTAAAGATGCTGAATCTATGCATGGAGTCAACCTTACCACTGCAGAAAGACATGCTCGCGATGAAAGTTTCTTTCGCCATTTATATGGCATGACGAGGTTCACCATGATGAGCGGGGGTCGTGTTCCAACTGCTGCTGAGCTCCAACAGTTGGATTATGACTGCCCAATGAATGAGCATGCGAGGGCTATGTGTAGAGTAGGTGTATATTTTGAGGAACCTCTTGATGACTATGTGCCAACCGATGATGATCGCCAACTGCTAGACACCAGGTTCTTCTTATTTATTTTCTACTGAGGACAGTGTGTCCCATCTAAGCATGGGGTGCAGGTATTTGTATGCTATACATCTTTATCTGCATTTGCTTATTTATGTGTGTTTTGCTTATTTATGTTTATTTGTTTTTTTTTAGAAATTTTTTTTGTTACAAGCTTTGCATAATATTGTTCTTATAGGCAGCATGGTATTATGATAAGAGATGAGAAAATCATTACTATTGAGACGTTTAGGCTCTAAGTGTGACTCACTATATGATAAGTGTGTTGTTTAATTCCTTCATCTGTTGGGTCAAGAGTCTATACTACTCCCAATAAAGTCGACCATATGCCTTGTGTGTGTGAGGAAATAGTATATTCTGTGTTGGTGACTGATGCTAGAACTTGCCTGGTGTGGGTGTAAAGCAAAATAAAGAGTATAAGTTTAGGAGATGATTTAGGCATTTCTTTGGCAACCTGTGATTGTTTACCTTCGTTTTACCTATCCGTGGACATTATCCTAGTTAACCCCCTTTGAGCCTTTAAGCTATTTTCTTTGACAGCCTCATATGTAAGCCTAGTCCATTTTTTTTTCAAGACCATAATTTGGTCCAAATTCCTAAGTGCTTTAAATTGTAAAGTCATGTGACGAAATAAGAGGAAATTGGGTGAGAGTGATGCCTTAGAGTGTATTGGTACTTGAAATTGTTATGAAAAGAGTGGCTATCATAGAGGTGTGTTGTAAAAAAAGAGAAGAGAGAAAAATGAAAAGAAAAATAAAAAGTTAATTCTGTTCAAAATTGAATAACAAAAGAGGTGAAAAGGGGTGGTAGATTAAAAGAAAGTAGAAAGGTTGTTTGAAAGAAAGTGTAAATGGCATAATGTGATGTATTAAAGCGCTTAGGGAACTTAGTCACTATTTCTGGCCAAAATTGTCCTACCCGTCCCTTAGCCTACATTACAACCTGTAAAGACCTATTTGATCCTAAGCTTAGCATTCTGATATTAGTAGAGCATTACACAATGGGCAAGTCTATGGTCATCATTTGCAACATATGAATTCTTTGTGAGAGTTAGAGCAAGGAAAATATTATACCCATGTTTCGAAAAATGAAATACTTATGAGTGATTATGGGTGATATATTGTGAGACACACACGGTTGATGAGTTTTGGGTAGTTGTGTATGATTCTTTGTGCCTTAACTTTTGGATACGAATTAACCATCATCACGAGTCTATGTTAGAGGTTGAATTGTTTCTAGTAGTGGTCAGAAAACTACTCTTTGTTAATAATTGTCGTGCCTGTCTTGATGAATATTTTGTGTTGTTACTGTGAAACCCTAAGTAGATGTTTATATGGACATGATATTTTGTTTGAGGACGAACAAAGCTTTAAGTGTGGGGTGTTGATGTTAGGTGTATTTACACGCCTAAAGAGCCTTAATTTACCCATATTTTAGTTAAGTTTTGAGGACAAAATATATAATTCATGCACTTTTAGTCCTTTTCCTGTAAGTGAACTAACCAACGTGATTAGCAAGTTTTCAGGTATAAATGATGAAGATTTCAGCATTTTATGGATAACTTGACGCCAAAGGAAGCTTCACGAAAGAAGGAAAGCAGCGTTTGGACGCCTATGGACTGAAAGTGATGCATGGAAAACTTATCCCGGGCAAAAACAGCATTTCCAAAGACTTGGGGATCAGCAGTAACTTAGTAGGATTAGGATAAGGATTCAGTAACCTAGTAGGATTAGGATAAGTATGTAGTAGCTTAGTAGGAATAGGATATGGGTGTTATAAAAATCCTATTTTGCTGAACTTTTCAGCATTCATTCTCTTTCAATTAATTCTTATTTCTAACAATTTTCTTTCATCTATTCAACTTTTAATTTTCACAACAAGAGAAACTCTACTAGCAACAGAAATCACGTCACAAGTGACGCCAAGACAGACTTTTTGTGAGTTTGTGATTATTTTGGTATGATGATAATGTCTATCGTGTTTTTCGTTGCACTCATGAGTAGCTAAACTTCTCTGTTAGGGTTATGGAAGCCTTATGAGATACTATCTATTGCTACGAGTTTGTGAATTCTTGATGCGTATGCTGCTTATATCATTCTTCTCTTCATCTTAATTTAAATTATTGTGGTTGCAAACATATAGAATATGCCAGTATAGCATTAACTTGTTCGAAAGAAAAGTTACATGTCTGGAAAAGAGAGAATGTCAAGGAAATTGGGCACCAACCCCTGTTTAAAAGTTAGTGCCATAACTGGATTAACCTCTTGGAAACTCCGTACCATTAGATACGCTTTAAGCTCGAAAGAGTTAAAGTTAAATAATCTTTGATGGTCGAAAGGCGCCTGGATTTACCATAGAATACGAATCTCTATAAGCGCATGCATGTCTGAATTCCGCATAACTCATAGTCAATAGATACATATAACTCATAAGGTGGACATAACCCTAACTCTCAATTCTCATTGATTAAAACCTACCAAGTACTCCGTTTTACTCTTCTATTTTCCATTTTTACTCTACTATTTTGTTTACATCATTTGCACGCACAAAATCCCCCTTTTATTCGCATAACTTTCATCAAAAGTATACTAATCGTTGATTACTTAGTGACCATGTATTCCCTGTGGGATTCTACACCCAACCCAGTTGGGTTCTATATTTGACAACGACCGCTTACACTCTTACAAGAGTTGTAGTTTGAGCGTTATCAGTAGTACACTTTAGGCTATGACTTGTGTTTGCCTATGTGGTTTTAATTACGGATGGCAGACATATTTAAGAGTAGTAAGCCTTTTGTATAAGGTTACTTTTCTACATAGTGAATGATGATGGTATTTTTCTCAGAGAATGAGTAATAAATCATGGCCATGATAGAGTTATAGATGTTATGTTTGGCCTATAAAGATGATATTTCTCATAGATATGGTATTTTTCTTATAGAGATGATACTCCTCATAGTTATGATATCTGACCTATGGATATGAGATGCCTTATATTGGTGATATTCCTCATAATAATATGAGATTCCTTATAGTGGTGATATGCCTCATAGTTATGATTTATGGCGTAGTGATATATTACGCCTCCTAGACTTTAGATAATTCCAAATATGCTTTATGTCTTATAGATATGTTATAGCTCCTAGTCATACTATGGCTTATAGATATGACATGATTTACTAATATGATTATTGTTATGAGTTCTAGCTGTGTATAAGGGCTTAAGGCCATGATTATTATGTTGTAATTATTGCAGACACATTATTGGGTAAAACATCGTGTTAGGATATCTATTTGACAACCGGGAAGTGTTTATCCATGTAAAGGATGCACTTGTAGTATATATATATATATATATATATATATATATATATATATATAAATATATGTATGTATGTATGTATATTGATGCTTATGGTTCCATTATTTGAATACTGGTGGTGGTATGCATAGATTTGATACATTAATGATCATTATATCGGTATTTGACATGATTCTAGCTGAAATATGATCTTATTAATGGCTTTCATAAATAAGGGTTAAATAATAGACTTCTTCATAAAAATAATTGTCTATCTTAATGAATAACTTATATATAAAAGAGATTAATAATGATATTTTAAAGATTTAACTAAGATAGATTTTGGTCTATGATTTGATACTTCTATTTACTCCGGTCGTGAGAGATTCCAATCCTTTCTACACTTTTATAATGATCTAGTCCAGAAGTTCACTCCTAGCAATGGGAATATTTACACTCTTTCTAGCCACGGCATGAGTCAATGACGTATTATATCTATATATAAATCTCTCCAATATGGGATGAAGGAAGATATATTGATAATATAAATTTCGGGTAAAACCTAATGATATATTTTAGTATTGATGCTATTTATATGTATTGATGATACTAATTATATAACTGGTAAGGATGGAGAATGACTATGATAATATGATTTTATACCAGTCAAGGACGAAGGACATTGTGATAAGATATTGATACCCGACAAGGCTGTAGGATATTATGATGATGATATTTATACCTAACGATTTCATAGGATGATCATAATGATGTGCCTATGTGTACATCTACCGGTTCAAATTCAGCTGGCCCTATGTATGATAACTATATACCCGGTAGGTCCAAGAATGATTATAATGATGATGGTTATGATGATGACGATTTTGATGATAATGGTTATGATGATGATTGTATTGATGATGATAGTAATGATTATGATGGTTATGATAGAGATGGTTATGATGATAACAATGTGATATTTATTATATACTTTGCATTCATTTTTCAATGCACATTGCCTATCACCAGTATGCACCTAAATCTACCTACCTATATGGGGTGAGGGTTGCATAGGTATAGGTGATGGCTATAACTTATTATTTGTTATACACTAATTTAACCTTCTAATCTTGGGGCAGTGGTGGTACGTGATAGGCTCTTCTAGGTATTTGGTTTTCTGGATTAGCTGGTTACTCGTGTTGTTATTGATATTATTACTATCATTGCTAGGGATAGTTTATGACATATTGGTTATTGATTCGGTACCAAAATTTGAGGTATGATTATGGCTCTTCTATATTTTTATTTCATAGTCATACATGATTAAGTCATGATAAGACATATGGATAAGAAACCTTATATCCTAGCATTAGCTCCTACTATGACTATGAGGTCTTTAAATGTTAGTCTGATGATGTAGACTATACTTTGAGTTGTCCTTGTTTATATATACATACATATATATATATACATATATATATATACATATATATATATATAGGTACATCTACCTAATATACGAATGGTATTACCTCTTATCCCTTCATTTATTTTAATTGTATATTTATTTCATGGCTTTTTATACTGTTATATGTCCTTCTATCACCTTTTAATCATATATTGACAAGAGATATATGGTATAGTGTTGAGATTCCTGCGTAGGGCTAGAAGGATAGTTCGTCATTGATATTTCCTTAGCCTTATCATGCTATAGTTTAATGGTTATGAGTAGAGTAGTTTCCCTTACTATCTCACGATCTTTATTATGTGATTGTTGAACATTTGGGCATAGTTTTCATTCCGTTTATATGTTATATAAATCTATATAATCTTTTGACCTTAGTACCTATCGAGTACCACGTGTTTGGTACTCATACTAAACTTCTGCAGTGTGTAAATCATAGTAAGTGTTATCATTGTTGATGTGTGTGTTGACACGACCCAAACATCAAACCATGTCGTATGGGCACCGAAATCTCACATGAATCAAAGGTCATCCCAATAACCCAACCTAAGGGTTTCAACATACCATAGGTTTCACAGGAACTCCAACTCGTATATCATAAGTCAATATTATAATCATTACAATAGCTACGCCCATGTTCACAGTTGTTCACAACACCTCTATACAATACCGAAGTTAATAAGTGTATATGTTGAGATAAGCCACCGACTATAGCCAAACAATGTCTTAAGGATAGTAAGTCTAATGATAGAGACTAAGAGATGACGTCTTCCAAAGGAAGGAAGCGCACCGCTTCAAGTCAAGCACAAACCCCATTGATCTACTAATCACTGCGCAGATAAAGAAGAAGATGCTCTGGGCCATACGTTGCATCTAGAAACGGTTAGCGATTGGAATGCTAAAATGTAACTCAAGGTTAAGTGATAACATAACATCATCATTCAACAAAAGACAAGGTATCATATTTAATCTTATTCACCCATTTATGCATACATATAGATATATCACATGCTAATCAAGATATCATAACAAGGCTCGTCAACATTCTCAAGAATTCATTCATTAGACATGAAGTGGAGGACTACCACCTGCCACACTTATAGATTCCTCATTCTCAACATGCTAAGGAATTCAACCATAATCACATTATCATTAGATAAGGGACTTCACTCACACGCACATAATCATTAGCCAAGGAAATTAACCAAATTTACAATCATTCGAACATGGGACTTTACCCACACGCATTCTTATAGGAAAAGGACTTTAACCTCATGGCCATTCATTTGGTAAGGGACTCAAACCTCATGTCACAAATGGACTCTAACCACAAGCCTTTTCTTAAAGCGAGGTACCTTGACCTCATGAGATCTCTTTGGGATTAGGACTCTAACCACATGAAATATCATTAGGCAAAGTACATTAACCCCAATCCTTTTCATAAGGAAAGGGACTCCAACCACAAGCCATCATAACCATCATAATCGATATTGGGACTCTAACTCATTACTCATGCATCATTATACATTCAGTGGACTTTAACCAAATCAATACTATTAATGACCACAAGTTCCTTATAGGAGCCTTCATTGCTCAACCATTTTTATACGTCAATGCCTTTATTCAATTCATCACATAATTCATTTTATGGTCCTCAATACATTCTCATGACATTCACATTTCAATCGCATCCTCATGCTACACTTTAGTTCAATACACCATTCAAGTTCATCTTCATATTAAGGGACTTCACCCTCTTATTGGCTGTTATCTCAAAAAGATCATCAATTACACATTAAAAGGCTCACAATGCTATTATAACAACATTTATCGAACATTCATAGTCATTGGGCCATTTCCCTAGTTCAACATATCAACATATCATCAACTTGACTAGATATTCACTTAGATATTTTCACAAACACCTTATGTGCATACTTATGACAAGGTCATTTTTATGGTAGAAATCGTCAAGACTAGAGTGGCTTAAGACGATCATGTCAAAAAACATACAACAAACACCTACATATTTAATATACTATCAAATACCTGTATCAACACAAGTATATACATGAATCATCATTATTCATTATTAGGTGTCAAAGCCCTTTTCCATTTTATTCAAAACCACCATGTACACTTACTAATTCAAGTGTGAAATACATGATTTTAGAGTTTTTTAAATAGGGGAAGAGAAACGTTCCTTAAAAAACTTGAATCACCAATAATTTTGACTTTTCTTTCTTGCCACATGATGAACACCTTCAAACCCCAACCTTCAATCTTGTTTCCAAGAGCCTTTAGAGTGTTTAGGATTTAAGTATTGTAAATAAAGACTTGGGAGGCTACCATGACATATATAGGTCAAGGAATTAGGGACATAGGCATGGAAAATTACCAAAATATCCTTCGTTAAAGGATGGAAAACACACACGTGCATGGGTACGACTCCCCCTAACAGTTCACTTGGCAAGCGTAACCTAGGATACGATTTGTACCATAAATCGTACACAAGTCTTCCCCTAGGTCAACCACACTATTGTGGGTAAAAAAAGGGAACTTTGAGTCCTAAAAAAGGGTATGGCTCACCCTCCAATAGTGATCTCAAGTCGTTACCAAAACAGTCCACTCTAGGTTTGAGACTTTACTCTATACGGTTAACTAGTATACGACATGTAAGCATTGTTATGAGCAAGGGATGACCTTGTAATGTGGTGGAAGGTATACTAAGATAACATACTGTATAGGATATGAAAGGGGAGTTCATGGTGAGTACGATTCATGACCTAGGGTAGGACTCAAGAACCCCTATCCGTATCAACTCCAGAGGCATCCAAAAGATGATGTTTTATCAATGGTTCCAAGGTCTAAGTGCTTAAACTCTTGTACACTTTGATAGGTATGTATAGATATAAGTTAATATCTCAATATGCACAAAATAAATCTTTACACAAGTTAGAAACAACACACTACAAGGATACAACATAGAACACATATTACGATCACTACCAACCAACAAAAATTTTGTGGGGCCATATTCTCGGGTGTTTCATTCTCCCCCACTTAGGATCATTTATCCGCGAATGAAGCGTAAAGTAATCAAAAATAAAAGTTAACACATCAACATGCCTAAAACCAAACCTTACACACGTTAGAAATAAGCATAAAACAAGGATGCAACACGACAAATATCATAATCATCATCAATCAAGTATTTTACTTCATTGATCTTGGGACTCCAACCCATTTCTTTCCAATACCTACTCATTTTACTTTTTATGGACTTCAACCCATCTTTTAGAAAGATGTAAGGCAACTCAACAAATTGGATACATTAATCTATCAGCTATATAGGATATAAATAAAATATAGGAGATCAACACATACATCCATCACAAGCTTATGGAATGGGGAATAAATGCGGGTACTTGGACATCATGTCCTCTTCCACCTCCCAAGTAGCTTCCTTAGAATTTTGGTTCCTCTATAGAACCTTTATTGAAGCCACTTATTTAGTTCACAACCATAGAACTTGACAATCCAAGATCCTCATTGGGACCTCCCCATAGCACAAGGAGTCCGAGATACAAACATTTTCTAAGAGAACAACCAAGGAAGGATTACCCAAATATTTCAGAAACATAGACACATGGAAAACCAGGTGAATAGAGTTCATACAAGGAGTTAACTCCAACTCATAGATGACATTGCCAACTCTCTTCGTAATCAAGTAAGGTCCAACATAGCGAGGACTAAGCTTCTCTTTTTTTCCAAACCGCATTACTCCCTTCATGGCAGACACTTTCAAGAATACACAATCTCCCTTTGCGAATTTGAGTGGTTTTCAACCTCTCACGAATCACCTTTACCTTTTCTAAGGCTTGGTGGACTAAATTGGCCTAAGCAACTTACCCTCACAAACTTTGTACCACCTAATAAGATATCGGCGTCTCTTACCATGCAATGCTTCGACAGGCACCATGCCAATACTAGAGTGGTAACTATTATTATAGCCGAATTCAATCAAAGGAAAGTGGTCATACCAATTACCACCATAATCAATTACACAAGCCTAGAATATATCCTCTAATGTTTGGATTGTTCTCTCTGCTTGACCATTCTTTTGTGGGTGGAATGTGGTGCTAAGGAACACCTTAGTTCCCAAACTTCTTTAGATCGACTTCCAAAAATGGTATGAAAATAGAGGACCACAATCCGAGATAATAGACCCCAAAGCACCTTGTAACTTCACAATTTCTACAAAAAATAACTTAGCATAATCTTATGCCGAGAAATTAGTTCTCACAAGTAAGAAATAGGCGGACATGGTCATTCTATCAATGATGGCCCAAATAAAATCACATTGATTCTAAGATTTAGGAAGACCAGTAATGAAATCCATATTAATAGACTCCCACTTCCACTCGGGCAATGTAATCTTTTTGTATAGGCCGTCTGGCCTCAAGTGCTCAACCTTCACTTGTTCGCACACCATATATTTAGCCACATGGCTTGCAATATCGTGCTTCATATTATTCAACCAATAGAACTCTTTAGATTCATGATACATCTTGGATGAATCGGGATGAATTGTATAACAGGATCCATGTGCCTCGACCATGGCCCTTTCCCTCAATACATCAACATCGGGATCATATAGCCTATCTTAGCACCTCAAAATACCATCACCACAAATAAAAAACTCCATGGATTAATGTTGACCCACATTACTCTTGACCTTTATTAAGTCGGGGACCAATACTTGCTTCTCCTTTATCTCAACAATAAGAGACGACTGAGACACCAGATGCACAAACACACCAGCATCCTCGGAGTCCACAAGTAAAACTCTAAGATTTGATAAAACGTGAATATTTTTCACCAATTCCCACTTATGTTCATCAAAATAGGCCAAACTTTCCATAAATAATCTACTAGGAGCATCAGCGACTCTACTCTCCTTAACGAGGTGGTAACAAAGACTTATATCATAGTCTTTCTATAGATCAAGCAACCTTCTTTGCTGCAGATTCAAATCTTTTTGAGTAAACACATATTGGAGGCTTCCATGATTATAAAATATATCAACATGAACACCATAGAGATAATGCCACCAAATTTCTCAAGCAAAGACCACGACTAACAATTCTAGATCATGGGAGGGGTAGTTCTTTTCATGAACTTTCAATTGCGCTGAAGCATAGGCCAGTACCCTACCATGTTGCATCAACATGCAACCAAAATTGATATGAGAAGAATCACAATAAACCACAAAACCATCACTACTCTCGAACATGGTCAAAATTGAAGCTGAGGTCAATTTATCTTTCAACTTCTCAAAACCACCCTCACATGCATCGGACAATAAGAACTTGACCTTCTTATTGATCAATATCCTCAATGGGGCAGCTATAGTCGTAAAAAACTCCACAAACCTTCTATAATAACTGGGTAGACCCAAGAAGCTCTGAATATCAGTTAGAGTCATGGGTCCAGGCCACTTCTTAACCACCATAATATTTTGGGGATCCACCATTATCCTTTCACTAGAGATTCCATGACGAAGAAAAGCTATGCCTTTTAACCAAAAATCATACTTGGAGAACTTGGCATATAAACAATGTTCCCTCAAAGTTTGTATCACAGAATGGAGGTGATGTATATGATTCGCCTCACTCTTAGATTGATCAAGATATCATCAATAAATATGATGACAAACATGTCCAAGAATGGATGGAAGAACCTTTTCATTAAATCCAAAAATTCCATTGGGGTATTGGTCAATCCAAAAGACATGACAAGAAATTCATAGTGACCATACTAGGTTCTTAAGGCATTCTTAAGGATATCCACATCCCTAATTTTAAATTGATGGTAACTTGATCTAAGATCAATCTTAGAGAAACACGTCGCTCCCTGAAGTTTGTCAAATAAATTATCGTTCCTAGGAAGAGAATATTTATTCTTTATAATCACTTTGTTCAACTGACAATAATCAATACACATATGATTGGAACAATCCTTCTTATGCAAAAACAACATTGGATGACCCCAAGGAGACACAATAAGCCAAATAAACCGTTATTTAAGAGGTCTTTCAATTGCTCCTTAAGATATTTCTACTATACGGAGCAATCCTATAAGAAGGAATAGAGATCGGACAAGTGTCCAAAATAAGGTCAATCCCAAAATCAATCTCCCTATTGTGAGGAACACCATAAAGATCACCGGGAAACACATTTACCATGGGAATGGATTGTAGAGATGGCTCTTTCAAGTTGGAATCATTAATTTGGACTAAATGATACAAGCACACCTTCAAAATCAACCTTCTGTCCTTAAGATAGGAAATAAACCTTTCTTTTAGAACTAAAGGACCACCTACTGATATAATGATTGGTTCATTAGGGAATTTAAACATGACCCCACATGTACGACAATCTAAGAAAGCATAAAAAGAGTGCACCCAATCTATTCCTAAGATAACATCAAAATCAACCATGTCTAACTCTATCAAATCAACAAGAATCTCTATAACAAACAGATATCACACACACCCTATAGACTCTTTTAACAACCACAACATTTCCAACTAAGGTAGAAAGAGAAAATAAATCGACAGACTCTAGGGAAAATAATCAAGATACACAGCCACATACAATGCTACATAATAAAGATTAGACCCTAGATCAAGCAAACAATACACAACATGAGAGAAAAGTATTAATATACCTATGACAACATCGGGAGATGCCTCAGAATCCTGGCGAGTAGCAAGTTTATATAAGCGGTTTTGGCCAATACTGATGCCAGAAGCAGAAGAAGACATAACACCCTTTGGTGTGGGACGAGGAGTAATAGGGGCCCTATTGACCCAAAAAGCTGCTACAGAGGGGCACTAACGCTGTAAGGGCCCAATATAACAATAATAGAAATACATGTTCCTCCCTTGCTCACACTAACCACGATGACTTTGACCATGGGATCTTCAAGGTGGGTGGGGTAGAGCCGATTAAGCACCAAAAGTCTAAGATTGTGAATCTTGTGCCCGTGACCCACCACTTAACATATAGCAGTGACCACCTGAGCATTTCAGGTAAGAAAAGTGAATACTAGACTAAAAGAGTGAACCTAAACTCCCTACTTCTTTCATAGCCACTTGCCACTACTACCACCACTTATCTCGAAAGGCCTAAGCTTTAAGTTTGTCTCGGGATTGTCCATATTCTTAATCAACAAGTCTTCCTTGCTTTCGAGAACTAATTCATGGGACAACCTCGAGACAAACTTATGCAATCTAGCCCTCATGCTAGAAACTATCTCGGTAGCATACCTTGATAATTGTTGGAATTTAAAGGCATACTCTTTCACGAGCATTCTTCCTTGTTTTAAGTTTATGAACTTGTAAGCCTTTTACTTCCTTAACTCTTGAGGATACAAGTATTCAAGGAAATTCAAAGAGAGATCTAGACAAGAAGTTGAACTAGCATCAATACCCCTAGACAACTCCCACCCTCGGTACCATCGGTACGCTACATCTTTCAAATGGTAAAAAGCAAGCTCAACACCCTCAATTTATAAAGTATGCATGATTCGGAAGATTTTTTCCATTTCATCAACAAAGCCTTGAGAAATTCCTCAACCTTTATGTCGGTGAACATAGGAGGACTCAACCTCATGAATTGGCTAATTCATTTGGCCTTAGAATCAACTATAGCCGGAGTACCATGCTGTACTTGATAACCTACTAATTAGGTAAAGAGGTTGATGGGGCAACGAAACTCTACATTAGTAGCATCCCTTTGAGGGGATGAGTTACGGTTGGTGGGGATAGGAGGAACCCCATAAAGATGCTCGGATGTTGTAGCTCTAACACAAGTCTGAAGTTCTAAAGTTGGAAGAGCTCCGTCTATAGGGCCATCAGTTAAAGACGAAGTGTTACTTGCATTTTAGATCTCCTTTGAGGCATGATCTAAAAGATAGCAAATGGAATCAGAGGAGTTCAAGAACTTATACCTTATAGCTTGAGATTGAAATACAAGAAAGAGAAACATTTTCCAAGATGTCTCATAGCCTTTTTTTTATAAGTGTGGCATGCTTCACACCCATAAAAGAGACACTACTTAACACGGTACTGCGAACATGTAACAGACCATGAAGCTAGGCTAACTTGACAATACCTGAACTTTATACCATGTCATATGGGGACTTAAGATCACATGAACCAGAGGTCACCTCGATAACAAAACCTAAGCATCTCAACATACCATAAGACTGGAAGAAACTCTAACTCATATATCATAAAGGAAATATATCATTACTAAATATTATAATCATTATAATAGCTATGCCCATGTTCATAGTTATTCACAACACCTCTATATAATACCGAAGTCAATAAGTGTATATGTTGGGAAAAGTCCCCGACTATAGCCAAACTAACTCTTAAACCAACTAAGTATAATGATAGTGACAAATAGATGACTTCTTCTGAAGAGAGGAATCTCATCGCTTTAACTCAAGCACGAACCGCCTCAATATACTAATCACTTTTCAAGTAAGGAAGAATGTTCTTTGGGCACTAAGTCGCCTTGGGACGTAAAGTCTGAACATAGTTAGCGATTGGAATGCTAGCATGTAACTCAAGGTTAAGTGATAACACAACATCATCATTCAATAACAATACAATGTATCACATTTCAACTTATTCACCTACTTATCCATACATATAGATATATCACATGCTAATCAAGATATCATATCAGGACTTGTCAACATTCTCAAGCATTCGTTCATTAGACATGATGTAGAGGACTACCATCTGCCACACTTATAGATTCCTCATACTCAATATGCTAAGGACTTAAAACACAATCACATTATCATTGGATAAGGGAGTTCACCTACACACAAAATTCATTAGCTAAGGACTTTAAACATATTCACAATAATTCAAGCAAAGGACTTTAAACACACACAATCATCTAGGAAAGGGACATTAACCTTATGCAATCTATTTGACAAGGGACTCTAACCTCATGTCACACGTAGACTCTAACCATAAGCCTTTTCATAAGGTGAAGTACCTTGACCTCATAAGCTCTTACTAGGCATTGGACTCTAGCCATGTACAATTTCATTAGACAAGGAACTTTAACCCTAATCCATTTAATATGGAAAGTGACTCCAACCACATGCCATCACAACCATCAAAACCGACATTAGGACTCTATCCATTTACTCATGCATCCTTATACATTCAAAGGACTTTAACAAATTAAAATTTTTTATGACCATAACATCCCTATGGGATAGTTCATTTCTCAATAATATCTATAAGTCAATGGCTTAATTCAATTCATCACATAATTTATTTTATGTTCCTCAAGACATTAACCTTTGAATAGCCTTCTCATGCCATAATTTAGCTCAATACACCATTCAAGTTCATCTTTATATTAAGTGACTTCATCCTTTTATTAGCCATTAGCTCAACAAGATTATCAATTACACATTACATGGATCACAATACTCTTATCACAACATTTATCAAACATTCATACTTATTGGGCCATTGCACTAGTTCAATACATCATCAGCAATTGACTAGACAATTTACTTAGATATTTTCACAAATACCTTTTGTGCATACTTATGACAAGGTAATTTACATGGTAGAAATAATCAAGATTAGGGTTACTCAAGAACCTCATGTTAAAGTAAAACAATGTACTATCAAATACATGTATTAACACAAGTATATACAAGAATTATCGACATTCATTGTTAAGTGTCAAAACCCTTTTTCATTTAATTCAAAACCACCATGTACACTTACTAATTCAAGTGGGAAATACAAGGATTAATATTTATTTAAATAGTGGAAGAGATACATTCCTTAAACAACTTGAATCATCCATAATCTTTATTCTTCTTTCTTACCACAAAATGAACACCTTTAAACCCTAGCCTCCAATCTTGTTTCTGAGAGCCTTTAGATTGTTTAGGATGTTTAAGTCTTGGAAATAAAGAATTTGGAGGAAAAAATGACTTGTATAGGTTAAGCACTTAGATTTTTTGAAAAGGAAAATGACCAAAAGGTCCTTGGTTAACAGTTGGAAAACACACACGTACAGGGGTATGACTCCCCCTCATGGTTCACTTGGAAATTATAACCTAGGTATGAATGGTACCCTAACTCATTCCCAAGGATTTCCCTAGGTCAACTAAAAAGTTATGGGTACTAAAAGGGAAATTTTTTTTATAACAAAGGGTATGACTCACCCTCCAATAGTGAGCTCAAGTTGTGACCAAAATAGTCCACTCTATGTTTGAGATTTTCCTATATATGGTTGACAAGTATATGACTCATAAGCATAATTACAACTAAGGGATGACCTTGTCGTATGTTGGACAGTATAATAACCTGACATACTGTCTAGGAGATGAAAGGAGAGGTCATGGTTGGTACAAGTCATGGCCTACGGTACAACTTAAGCACCCCTATCTGTATCAACTCCAAAGGCATCCAAAAGTTAATGTTTTCTCAATGGTTACAAGGTATAAGTGTTTTAGCTCTCTTCCACATTTATAGATAAGTATAGATAAAAATTAATACCTCAACATGCACAAAATAAATCTTTACAAAATTTAGAAACAACACACTATAGGGATACACCACAACACATATATCATGATGACTACCAACCATGGTTTAGACACTTAGAGTGAGAACCTTATGTTCAAAGTATTACTTACCTCTCTCTTAGGTACTAGACTAGTCTCGATATTATATTTAGAGATAAGCTGTATCAGTGTAATTCCCATAATATTTCATTTTTGTACTCTTATTTTATTAAAAGCTGTTGTATTGATACAACCAAGTTTTTGTACTATACTATCTATTTGATCTTTTATTACATCTATTTTACAATCTTTCCTTTATCTAGTTGGGTATTCCATTCCAGACAATAGATTTAGCTATCCTGTTGGTGGGTATAGTTGGACCTATCATGACTTGAGAAATTAGGCTGTGAAAACTTCCTTGTTGTGAGGGTACATGGGTTGTATTGTTAACTACTTATTTGTTCAGGTAGTATCAGTAACACATATTCTTAGTTTTTTATAGCTAATCAAATGCCATCTCTTGGTTTCTTCTTTTCATATTATTGCGCTACATGAATCAACACAGTGGTTTTTAAAGTTGCGAATAGGAGGTTGTATGAAATTAAAGCTACAAAGAGTTCACTATCATAGCTCCCTGTGATATTTTTAGTTAAGGATTGTGATTGTCTATTATGTGTGATTTTACTGAAGAATTACAAATGTTCTAAGTTATGGTTGTTTATGTGACATGGTTTCATGGAACTTTCGATTGTTAAAACAAGGAAATTATGCAAATACTTAGGTATTCTTATTTGATTTGATCTGCTTTGTTGTTAATTTTACATGAACATAGAGTTTGGAGTAAAGTGTGAGCAAAAGGGTTGAAAAGTAGCAGAGAAGGCTACTTACAAGCCAAGATACAACCCTGGGTAGTACCTACGTGCCATTAAGTGGGAAAATAGCTGGATGTTTTTAAGATTACGAAGATAGTTGATTTATTCTTATTCCCACAAAGCCGACCTAGGAGGTGTAGATGCAACCTACGACCCGTAGGTCTCCTCATAGGTATAAGTTATAAATATTAATGATTTCTCTAATTTTTCTGAGCCTACTTACACCCTATAGGTACAACATGTAACACGTATGTTTCCTTGTGGGTTGGGGCAAACTTTTCTTTCCTACACTATTTAGGATAGCATTTCATCTATATCTAAATGTACCCTTTGAATATTTTATTTTCAATTTGCACACTCTATATACTTTTGACATTATTTTGCATTCTAAGATCATTATTGTTCTTGGAATTATTGTTCTTGTTTTTTTGGGTTTGACATTAATTTGAGATTTTGGGTTCTCATTCCTATTCATTGTAAGTTCATCATTGTGCTTTCATCTATGCAATATATGTTTGTTCTTACGGTCATGAGCATCTAAAACTCATAACTAGGGTTGTCAGAACCCTGATGGATTAACATAGCATGTTTTAGTGCAAAGTCATTCTAAATTGGTGTTCTTTCATGCATTAGGATTTCTTTTGTTGGATTGCTTTCTTGATTGTTGCAAATATTAAGAACTCACTTGGGTTAAATACCTGCTCAAGAGAGGGTGATATTCGGAAAAAGAAATCACAATAGTAATTTGAAGGTATCAACCTTCATCTAATTAACTCGAGACCAATAGGAGATATTTAATCTAAGATCAAAAACAAGGGTTAGTAATGCGACACTATAAAACCGAGAGGAGATGAGTGAAATTCAGCCTAACCAAGGTCTAAAGATGTCTAAGTGATACATAACTTGTTAGATTTTTCATACAAGGCACAAAGATAGTTTGACCACTACAAAAAGTCTATGGATTTATAAAATTAGGGGCAACACAATCCTAGTGATCGTCTCATACTAATAACAATCCTAATTTCCCAACATTTTTACTTTTAATCTTAATTTTTCAAATATGCCCTTTTTTTACTTCTTTCAATTTCAAATTACATCAGCAACCTCGTGGTAGATTTTTAGCATATTCCTTATGGATTAACCCCAACCTTGTTGGGTTCTAAATTTGGCAAGGGACCACTTGATGCTTTCTTGGAGATATAATTTGGGAGACATCATAATGCTTCAAAGAAATCACTCTAATTCTTTAATCTATCACTACTCATCACGATGCACACACTAATGGCAAGAACACATACTATGATCTATAGGCTGAAAAAGGTAGTATGAGTACAAAACATATGTTACTCAGTAGGCAAATATCATCTAAGATCTAAATATAATATAAATATAGATGGCATGCAGGTAGAAATAATAACTACCTGGAATTGTCCAGGTAGCTAACATAATAAAGCCTTAGAGTCAATATGGATACACTAATATATTCTAGAGGTAGTTTGGAACTAAAGCACTATACCTTATATCATGGCTAATATACAAGTAAAGAGTAGAAGTATATGTAGTACTATACAAGGCTAAGGATGAAATATACAATGTCAATAATAAGGGAAGAGAGGAATATACAATAATACCATATCTATATATATACATATTGATATATAAGGCTAACTAAGATGTAACAACCTAAGGTAGCATACCTAACCTCTCTAAGACATTCTAAGCAAGTAGGAAAGTTAATTCTAGAATGATATAGGCCGATAGTCTAAGTATCTAACCATGAATGCATTTTCCATAATGTAATTTACCATAAGGAGGAAAGAAATTTAAATCATAACTCAAAGCTCAGTACCAGTCCATAATCAATATGCAATGAACTAATAATAATAATAATAATAATAATAATAATAATAAAGTAATTGGCTAATCTAGGAAAACAATACCTAACATGGTCCACATTGACCCAAAAGGTTCAATCAACTCTCAACAATAAGTAATCATAACCTATAGATATGCACCAAACAACATACCAGTGATAGAAAATGTATATGAATAACTGAATGAAAAGTACATCAATAGTACGATAACAAATTAATGCACCATAACATAGCAATTGTATACCTCTCATCCAACTAGATGAATCTTCAAGAAAGGACCTTTAATGACCTCTCTTATCTATTACTATGGCTCATGAATGATGAGGCCCCTAAAGGATTGTAATGACCATCCCCGTTATTTACTTAATTTGTTTGTATTTTTGATGTTTTTATTCTTCTCACAATATATACAGGTCATTTATAACTTTCCAAAACTATCGGTATGCTTATTAGACACCTGTTTGGATATTAGGATAATTTCACTACTTTAAGCTTTTGCTTCTTAGGATTTGATCTCAAACCAAAATCCTAGTATATGACCTCTAAGAAAGATTTTAATAGAACCTATAAGCTGAAAAGTATTGATTTTAGTCTTGGTTAACCATTGTTCAGGCCTCGAGGATTCCAAAATCATTTCTTATTATTGGGAAAATTATGTATAAATAGAACTATAGGTGTAGGACCCACACATATTTAAAATGATACTGGGTGAAAGTTTTGATGGTTCTACTATGTTTGGAACATTGTTGGTATGGCAGCATATTTTATTTGCACTCATGGAGTTTCAAATGAATCTCGAGAACCCAATCAGAGTTCATTTGGACTCAATAGAAATCTGGTGCATCAAATTATATGATGCGACTATTTAAGTGATCATATCACCACTTAAGAGGTTCCCACGTATGTGATATAGTGTTTTTTAAGAGACCTTGACCATTTCGTCAAGGGATTCTTAAGCGATGATTTGTCCACTTAAGAGGGAATCAATTAAGCGGCATGGGAGTCGCTTAAGCAATACCCGACCCATGGCACCAAATTCCTTAATTATGTAGCCGCTTCAGTGGCTATCGCTTAAGAATTAGGGTAACCGTTCAACCGACACCTAGTGGCCTTAAATCCCCTATTACCTACATAATTTTCTATGATTTTTACACTAAGTTAAGACCTTAAATAGAGTAAAAAGTGGTAGATGATCCATAGAATCTAAGGTAAGTTACTCTAACTCTCTTTGGTCATTTCCCATTAATTTTCCCTTCAATTTCCTTCCAATTCATGGTAAAAATCTTAGAAATTAGATATTAAGTTCGTCAAATTTGAGGGTTGATTTGAGACTCTATGTGTACTCCATTTGTGCTCAACTTTTGAGGACACATTCTTAATCTTTCGAGGGAACTCATGATAGATTTTTCCTGTGAGCCCCGGAGGCCTATTCTTGACTCGTATTTTGATTCGACCTTTAATATAGAAATTTGGATCTTGTTTAACTTCTTATGATATTCAGATTTTTATTTTGATAACGTGATGGCAATTTGGGATCGTAGAGCAAAGGCAAATGATTTATAGGTGATTTAAGAATTGCAGTTTGACATTGAGGTAGGCTTTTATCTATTCTTATTAATGAGATATTACAATATATATTACATGTAATATAGAGATGTTAGGATGTGATTGTGGGTAGAACATCATAACTTAGCCTAATTTATGAGTTTATGGATAGAAGGATGATTTGACCCTTAATGTAAATTACTTAATATGCTTCTAAGATTCTATTACCCTAGGTTTCTAGCATGTTAGTCTTAGTTGAGACTAATGGACCTTGAGTATAATGTTTATTATGAAACCTAGTGGATTGTGATATTTTTTTTGGATTATGATGTTATGGTTATGTTGAATATATATTATTTGGCCCAAGGCCATGTATACAATATTAGTTGGATTGTGGGAAGTAGTTTATCCTTGTAAAGAATGTTGTCGTAGTTTGTAGATGTTTAATGATTATAAGCATATTGTGTGGATACTGGTGATGGCATTTATAGATTTGGTACATCCATGCACATTAAAACTGTAAATGGTACAATTCTAACTTAAAATATGGTTTTACTACTAATTTTAATAAAAGGGGATTTATTCCCACTTTTCACTTCTAAAATGGATTTCTTTTATAATGGCAAAACTTAATGAATAATTTATGAGCCTTTGAGACAATAAATAAAGTTTTAGAGATTTAATAGAGATAGATTATGGTCCATAGTATTTCTATCACTATTTACATCAGTAAAGAGAGATTCTCACCCATGCTGATTTAGTCCCATAGTTTACTCTGAGCAATGGATATACAGACTTACACTCTTTTAGCCACGATTCTAGCTAATGCATCTCTTTCTCTATCTATATATATATAGAGAGAGAGAGAGTACTGGTGAAGTAGAGTAATGATGATATTGGTTACTGGAAATCCCAAATCTTGACTAGGTCAAGGTTAGTATATATGGATATTCACAAACCCCCTAGAGGACCTTCATCTATAAGCTGATATGTCATAGAGAAGAGGTTTCTATAGGTCTTGCCTTTGTGAGATGTCAACCGGAGGAGGTGTATATAATGGGTTACATTATGGCTTTTGGTTTGACTTTAGTAGTATGGATTATACTTTACATTAATCCTTATATGAACATTGTTTGTCACCAGTATTCACTTATATGTATCATCATTATATAAGGTTTATAGGTGTAGGTGATAAGTATTGCTAGTGGTGTGTTGCATTTTGATTAGACCTTCTAAGTTATAAGGCCCAATTTATGTATTGTTTGTTTGGGTTAGCCAATTACTGTATTGTGTTGTTATTATGGTCAGTGCATGACAGGTTGATTACTAGATTGGCACTAAAATTTGAGGTATGATTCTAATTCCTTTATTTATGGTTGTTTTATTATGGATAATTATATCATATTTATATTTATAAATTAGAAATCCTAATTTTTTAGTACTATTTCTTACTATGATAAGGACGCCTTAAGATGCTAGTATGACTACTTTAGGTTGACCACTAAAATTGCCTTGTTTATGTTCATATAATTTTACATAAAGTTATGGTATTACTGTATATCCCTCCCTTACGTCATGTCTTAATGTTTTATATCCATTCTTTGGCCTTATATACTATTATACATCTTTCACCTATTATTTATTTGTATATGGGCTAGTGATATATGGTATAGTGCTTAGGTTTTGGAGTATGGATAGAATAATATAGTTTATCCTTATTTCCTACTTAGCTTTACGATGTTAGTTCCTAGGATATTTGAGTGTGGTTTATATTTTAACTTGCATGTTATAAATATTTTGAGTTACCCTGAATTTTGTCCCTTGAAAATTCATTGAGCCTTGAGCTCACTGCCTAGGTTACAACTAGAGCCCGGGAATTGTAGGGTGTCTTGATGACTTTTTGGTATAAGTCATAACAAAATAATATAAGTTTGTGGCATGATTTTACATCAAGTATAAGTGGCTCACTATGAGCTATAGGGATTTGTTATGGGTCATGGGGTATAAATCTTAGGGTTTCCAGTGTTACACTAAATAGATTCTGTGTTGATTACAATTGGACCCTATGAGTAATAGGGTCTTATTATTGGTTGGTTGGTTGATTAATAAGGTCAGTAATGGATGTGTCCTAGAGACTTTCCTAGTTATGACTTGTGGTGATGAATTGTAGGGAGCGGTTATGAGTCGATGGTTGACTCACAGTAAAAGACGACTCTTTTTTAGAATTTTAAGTTAAGGGAATTTAGACATTTCTCGTCTTCCCCAACTTGAAACCTATGTCTTATAACCTCACTAGGGTGTCATTAATAGTCATAAACACATTAAAGTAACTTCTCAAGTACCCCCAAAATTTTCAAGGTCAAGAACATATAGGGTGTTCAAAGGGGTGATCAATTTTAGATTTCAAGGGTGATTTCTCTCTATACATCTTACTATTTAAGTCATTTGACTCTTACCTCACTTTTAAGTTGTTAAAAATCATATGTATTAATATATTATTCACATAAAATTATTTTGCTTTTGAAAACAAGGGTTATGGGTTTTGAATGCCTATTGTTGAACAATGTTTTCCCATGATTTAATTAGGATTATTCAAGATTTACATATGGTTTTGAACTTATGGGTTCATGAGTATGGTGGATGAACTAGGGAATTTTGATTTTCCCAAACTTGTGGCATTTGAAGTGGACATGACCCAACCTATAGTGTAAAATTTGTTTTAAGTGATGAGAATGGTGGGAATTTGTGAATTGAACTGGTCTTGAACTATTGCTTTCTATAAAAATATATTTGATACATGATGGTATGATTTAATGAGCAAAGGGAGTCGATGTTCCCCCACCATGTATTAATAAACAAAGGGAGTTGTTTTCCCCTAGTTACTGGAAGTTGTTTTTGTATGCTTATGTTGCCTTGCAAGTGTAATTGGTATTAAAATACAAAAAATGTATGACTTAATGTAGAATGTGGTTCATGAATGAGATTGTGTATTAATTATTTTAATTAAAATACGAATAGGGTTGTGGAGTTGAGTGTTAAAAGTGATGGTCTGGGTTATAGACATTATAAACTGCTTTTAACAGTGTGGGGGTCAAAGTGACTATGCATGTTCGAGTCACTTTTATTATTATTTCATGATTAGAAAGGTTTGAGTCTCGTTTAAATCATTATATGAGTGGGTTCTTAAGTCACCTTTGTATATATTGGGAGTTTCCAGTCCCCAGTATGCATATATATGAGATTATTCTCCAGTTTATCTAGCTACATGCACTGGGGACTTACTTGGGGGTGATATTTGGGGCCCGTATAGCCCATGTGTACTATGTTAAAATGGTTGAGCTAGATAATCTAGGTTACGCTTTACAAGTGCATGTTAAACCTTGTTCACTATCTCAACATTTGATGTAAATATATATAAGTTTATGCATTTGATTTTGTACATTGGTTTTGGAATTATTATTATGTTATGCTTATCCCTGAGTTACATGCTATCGCTTCAACCACTAAGTGTCTACATACACTATATCCCCGCACGATGTGCAATTTTGCCATACTTCTAATTTTCCTGCTCAATGATTGTGGATTAATCTAGAGTCGACTTAAAGTGGTGAACTTTCATCCTTTGTAAGGATCTATTTTAGGATTTTTTTTTTCTCTTGAGTTATTTACTATTAGATACTATTTTTTGCTATATCCAAGGGCATGTCCGGACACTTTATTCATATTTAGTTTTGCACATGCATTAAAACTTTCTTTAATTATTACACGTTATCTTATTAGATGATTAAAATTCATCTGATTTTTAGGGGGATTGTGTTTGGGTTTGTTAGGTGTAGGGGTGATCATTGGTCCACGTGGGACTTGATATACCCAACATGGCCTGGACCATGTTTAGGTTATGTCAGATTGGTATTAAAGCCTAGGTTTAGTGTTATTGGGTGTCAAACAAAGCCTTTTCAAGTAGAGTCTCTTTTATTGGTGTGTAGCGCGCCACACTTTTAAGGGAGGGGATATGAGGCATTTAGGAATATTTCCCTTTCTTGTTGTTCTTATTCGATCTATAGAGTCTAAGGTCTTGAATCTCTCTAATTATCATTTGTTCGCTTTTCAGATCATGCCTCCAAGAATATCTTATATCAACAGAAACGCTACAATCAAGTCTGACAAAAATATGGATGGAGCTTATCCTATTCAAGGAGTTCAGGCTCGATCTAGTGTTGTTGTTTTTTGATTGCTTGGATGGATCTTCATTGGTTCCTCCTATTCCTCCTCATACACCTCAAGTTGATGTGTATAATGCTAAGTTTTGCTAGTCGATTCACTTTCTTATCTAGTTGGTGGCCTCTCATACTGAGCGGGTTGCTTCTGTTGCTCCAAACTGTAAAGAAACTAAAGTTAACAAATTCATGAGATTGAGTCTTCTTATTTTTACGAGCCTTAAATTTGAAGAAGATCCTTAATATTTCATTGATAAGATGGCAAAAATTTTTTGTATGATGTATGCCACTGACATGGAGGTTGTGGAGTTTGTCGCCTAGCAATTGAAAGATTTGGCATATCAATGGTATGAGGAATAGGAACAACTAGGAGAGATGATGTTGAATCTGCACTGTGGAATAATTTCACTAGTGATTTTTTGGACCAATTCTTTCCTCAAGAGTTGAGGGAGGCAAAAACAAAAGAGTTTATTTACCTGAATCAAGGTTACATGATGGTCAAGGAGTATGCTTTGAAATTCAATAAGTTGTCCGGATATTCTCCTAAGTTAGATTCTAGAACGACGGATAGAATAAGGAAATTTTCATCTAGATTGTCTTGTGATTTAATTCTAGGAAATAAGATTGCCTTGTTAAATAAGGATATAGACATCTTCATGCTGATTGTGTATATGCAGCAGGTTGATGAAGAGAAGAAGAAGCAGGCCGAGATAGGGGAAAGGTAGAATAAGAAATTTAGATTTTTTTATTAGTGTGGAGGTTAGTAGTAGAGTGGTAGAGATGGTGGAATATGGTCTAAGACGAAGTGGGGGAGTTCTAGTTCCTACTCTATGGATACCGCTCCTTATCCTAAGACATCAGGTGGTCTTCATTCACAGTGTGATAATGGGTTTTAGGCATAGAATTTGCAATCTTTGGCTGGTGGGGCTCAGCCAACTCTATCATATCCCTTTTTAGATTTTATAGGTAGGTGCATCGTGGGTTTTATGTAGAGTTAAGGAACAGGTATTTTAAGTGAGATCAGATTGGTCTCTTATAGAGGGATTGTCCTTATAGGGTTGCTTCAGGGGAAAATAAGATTCATGTTTCAACTTCATTAGCTCTTGCCCCAAAGGGTGCTACTTCTTCTTCTGATACTGGCACTGGCTGAAATTACTTTTATGTTTTTTCTAACCTCCAGAACTCTAAGGCTTCTTCCACTATTGTCATTGGTAGGTGACAACTCTTCTCTCATGATGTGTATTGCTTACTTGATTAGGGGTCTACTCTTTCTTATGTGACCCTATTTGTAGTTGTATATTTTTTGGTTTGATCCTGAGTATATCCCTGATCTCTTTTCTATTTATATCTCGATAGGTGACTCTGTGGTTGCTAGAAGAGTCTATAGAGGTTTTGTGGTATCTATTAGTGCTAGAGAAACTTTGGTAGATAAGATAGAGTTAGACATAGTTGATTTTAATGTAATATTAGGGATGGACTAGTTGCACTAGTGCTATGTCTCCTTAGATTACTGAACGCTTAAGGCTATGTTTAAATTACCTAATGAGACTATCATTGAGTGGAAAGGGGGATCTCTATTGCCTAAGGGAAGATTCATATCATATCTTTGAGCCCAGAATATTATTTCCAAGGGATGTCTTTATAATTTGGTCTTAGTTAAAAAGTTGAATTCAGAGGTTCCTTTCTTACAATCCATACCTATGGTTAATGGATTCCCTAAGGTTTTTCCTGACGATGTTCCTGGTATCCCTTCTCATAAGGAAATTTATTTTGGGATCTATATTGTTCCAAAACTCATCCTATCCCATCCCTTCTTATAGAATGGCTCCGGTTGAGTTGAAGGAGCTTAAGAAATAGTTGAAAGACCGACTTGATAAGGGTTTTATCCATCCTATTGTGTCTCCATGAGGTGCTTCTTATTTGTTTGTGTAAGAAGGATGGTTCCATTCAAATGTGCATCAATTACTGTTATTTGGATAAGATTACGATAAGAACAAGTATCCTCATCCTTGAATTGATGATTTTTTCCAACCAGCTTCAAGGTGCTAGATGTCTCTCTAAGATTAATCTTAGGTCTAGTTATCATTAGCTAAAAATTAGGGAGGTGGAGATCCCTAAGACTGCCTTTTGAACCCGATATGGTCACTATGAGTTCTTATTATGTCTATTGGTTTGACTAATTCCTCGGCGACATTCCTGGACTTGATGAATCAAGTGTTCATTCTGTTTTTGGATTTGTTCATCATTGTATTTATAGATAATATTTTGGTGTACACTATGAGTGAGGAGGATCACACTGACCATCTTCATATCATGTAGCAAACCTTGAATGATCAGTATTTTAATGCTAAGTTTTCAAAGTGCAGGTTTTGGTTGGAAGCTTCTACTTATCTGAGTAATGTCATTTCTAGTGAAGAGATCATGGTGGATCCGTAGAAAGTTGTGGTGGTTAAGAAGTGGCCTAGTCCTATGACTCCAACCAATATTTGGAGCTTTATAGGTTTTGCTGCTTACTATAGAAGGTATGTGGAGAGTCTCTCGACTATAGATGCCCCGCTGATTAAGTTGACCCAGAAAAAGTTGAAGTTCTTTTGGTTGGATGCTTTTGAGGATAGCTTTGAAAAGCAAATAATAAGTTAACTTCAGTTCTAGTTTTGACCCTACCCGAAGGTAATGATGGATTTGTAGTTCATTGTGATGCATACCGTGTGGGACTTAGTTGTGTGTTGATGCAGCATGGTAGGGTTGTGGCCACGCTTCTAGGAAGTTTAAAGTTCATAAGAGAAATTATCCAACTCCTGACTTGGAGTTGTTAGCCGTGATTCTTGCATTTAATATTTGTCATCACTATTAGTATGGTGTCATAGTAGATATCTTTTCTGATCATAATAGCCTGCAATATGTGTTCACCCAGAAGGAGTTGAATCTCAGGCAAAGGAGATGGCTAGAGTTGCTGAAAGACTACAACATGAGTCTCCATTATGACCCAGGTAAAGCTAATTTGGCTATTGATGCTCTTAGTAGGTTATCCATGGGAATTCTAGCCCATGTGGATGAGGATAAGAATAAATTGGTGAAGGATATTCACAGTTTGTCTAACCTTGGAGTTCATCTTTTTAACTCTAAGGATTGGGCTGTGTTTGTGCAAAAGGTGGCGCAGTTATCTCTTGGTACTGAAATAAAGGAAAAGAAGGTATTGTATCCTATCTTAATAAATATTAAGAGAGATGTGTTACAACAAAAGGTTATAGCATTTGAGACTGGTGGCAATGTTATCTTCAGGTACCAATGCAGATTATGTGTTCCTAATGTAGATGAGTTCCGAGAAAGGATCTTAGTTGAGGCTTATGAATTGTATTATGCAATCCATCCTGGTATGATGAAGATATACCATGATCTTAAGGAGATTTATTTTTGGAACAATATAAAGAAATATGTTGCCAGTTTTGTGGCTGAATGCATGGTGTAGCAACAAGTGAAGGTTGAGCACTTGTATCCCAGAGGGTTGTATCAAAAACTTGAGTTGCCTGTATGGAAATGGAAAGTAATCAACATAGATTTCATTACCAGTCCTCCTCGATCTCAAAATTAGTTTGATTGAATTTCGGTAATCGTGGATAGGATGACTAAGTCTGCTTACTTCTTCCCAGTGAGGACAAATTATTTGGCAGAGGATTATGCGATGTTTTTCCTCCATAAGATTGTTAAGTTTCATAGGGCGCCTATTTCTATTATGTTAGATCATGGTACTCAGTTCTCTTCAAAGTTTTGGCATTTCATTCATAGAGGTTTGGGAACTAAGGTGAGCCTTATTATTGCTTTTTACCCGCATCCGAATGGATAAGCATAGAGAACTATTCAAACAATGTAAGAAATGATTAGAGCGTGTGTAATTAACTATGGTTGTTATTGGGTTGATCATTTGCCTCTTAAAGAGTTGGCATATAATAATAGCTACCATTCTAGTATTGGTATGGCTCCTTTGGAGGAATTAAATGATAGGAGGTGTAGGTCTCCCATCGTGTTGTTTGATGTTTGTAAAGCTAGGATGTTTGGCTCGGTTTTGGTTCACTAAGCGATGGAGAAGGTGAAGGTGATTCGGGATAGGCTTAAATCTGCCCAAAGTCACCAAAAGTCCTACGTGAATGTGAGTCAAATGGAGTTGGAGTTTAGTGTTGGTGATTAGGTGTTCCTAATTGTATCCCCGATGAAAGGACTAATGTATTTTAGTAAGAATGGAAGCTCAGCCCTCGATGCTTTAATCCATACTTGGTGTTGGAGACTGTTGTAAATATTGCATATAAATTTGAATTTCCCTCTAATTTGAGCTTCATTCATCCGGTGTTTCATATTTTAATGTTGAGACAGTGTGTGGGTGATCCTTCCACGATTGTTCATTTGGAAGAGGTAGGTATTTCAAATTCCATATCTTATGAGGAAGTCCGGGTTGAAATTTTTGATCGTCAATTTTGTCGGTAGCAGACGAAGGACTTAGCTTTGGTAAAGGTTCTACGGAGGAACCACAAGGTTAAAGAGGCTACTTAGGAAACTGAAGAGGACATGAAGTCCAAGTATCAATTCTTGTTTTCTGCTACGGGTAATCGTGCATAAGGTAAGTGTATTCTTTGACATCTTTTTCTATCTTTGTTAAAGGTAAGAGTAGAGGTATATGAAGTCGACTCATGCTAATAAATGTTTTACCCATAATTCGATGATGAATTATCCATGTGGGGAAGAATTGAAACACCTCGGACTTTGTCCCCTAAAAGTTTCTTAAGCCTTGAGCTCACTACCTTGGTTGCCACTGGACTTGTGGAGTCGTAGGGTATCTTAACAAATCATTGGGACGTGCTGTAACCAAATCATGCAAGTTTATGGAATGATTTTTCTCTGAGTATGGTTGGCTCACTACGATCCATATGGATTTATCATCGTGGGGCGTTAATCATAGGTTGTCTAATGTATATTCCAAATGGGTTCTATGTTGATTACGACTGGACCCTATAAGTCATAGGGTCTAATTACTGATTGGTTGTTTGAGTTATAAGGTTAGCAGTGGATGTGTCCTAGAGACTTCCCTGGTTACGATGCGTGGTGACAAGTCGTATGGAGTAGTTACGAGTCGATTCTTGAGTCATACTCAAAGATGACCCTTTTCAGATATTAAGTTAAGGACATTCTAGAAATTTTCTCTTTGCCCAACTTGAAACCCACGTCTTATAACCTCACTAGGGTGTCATTAACACTCATAAACACATCCAAGTAACATCTCATATAATCCCAAAATCCTCAAGCTTAAGAACACTTAGGGTTTTCAAAGGGGTGATCAATTATGGCTTTCAAGGATGATTTTTCTCTGTACATCTTACTATCTCTCGCATGTGACTCTTCCCCAATTGTTATATTGTTAAAAAACGTATGTATCAACCTATTATTCACAAAGAATTGTTTTGGTTTTGAAAACAATTTTTGTGGGTTTTGAATGCTTATTTTGGAACAATATTTTTTCATGATTTAATTATGATAATTCACACTTTTATTATGGTTTTGAACTTGTGGGAGAATGGGTACGGTGGATGGAGTAGGGAATTGTGATTTTCCCAAACTTGTGACTTTTGAAGTGGCTATGACCCTAACCCATAGTGTAAAATTTGTTTTTAGTTATAACAAATGTGGGAATATATAAATTGAACTACTCTTGAACTATTGCATGCTATGACGAGTTATTTGAAACACAATAGTATGATTTAATGAACAAAGGAAGTTGGTTTTTCCCCACTTTCTATTAATGAACAAAGGAAGTTGTTCTCCCCAAGATAATAGAAGATGATTTGGTATGTTGTTGTTACCTTGCAAGTGTAGCTGGTATGACGATACCAACAATGTATGCCTTAATCTAGTATGTGGTTTATGAATTTGATTGTGTAGCTGAGTCGCGAAAGTAGAGGTTTAGGTGAGTGACAATGGAAAGTACGTTTGCCGACGCGAGGGTCAAAGTGACCAAGGATTTTGAGTCCCACTTATTATTATTTCATGATTAGGGAGGTTCGATTCACCCATAAATAATTATATGATCTGGTTCTTAAGTTACATTAGTATTTGCTTTGAGCTTCGATTCCCCCATGTTCATATATATGAGATTATTCTCCGGTTCGTGTGGCTCCACGCACTGAGGCCAAACTAAGGGATGAAATATGGGGCCCATATTGCCCATGGGTACTATGTTAAAATGGTTGAGCTACACAATCCAGACTAAGGTTTAAAAGTGCATGATAAACCTTGTTCCCTATCTCGGCATGTGATACACACACATACAAATATATATATATATATGCATTTGATTTTGTTCATTGATTTTGAATTGTTGATTATGTCAGTATGCTATCCTTATTCCTCAGTTAGACACTCGTTCACCAATCACTAACATTCATCGTATGTTGTATCCCAACGCGAAGCGGAATTGGCATATATATATATATGAATTTGATTTTGTGAATTGATTTTGGAATGTTATTTAACTGTTGAATATGCCATTATGTTATCCATATCCCTGAGTTACATGATCATTTGCCAATCACTAACCTTCGACATACGTTGTATCCCTATGCAATGTCAGATTTTGCCATACTTCTGCTTCTACTTGTTAGTGATTGTGGATTGATCAAGAGTCTACTTGAAGTGGTGAGCTTCTATGATTCAGAAGGCTCCATTTCAGGATTATATTTTATTTTGAGTTCTAGACCATTGGAAAGTATTTTTTTTCTATAGTCGAGGGCATGTCCCGACACTTTATGTGTATTCAGTTTTATATCATTGTTTAGAAGGCTTTGTTTGGACTATTGTGGTTATTGGGCGGTGTTAGTTGGTTGTTTGGCTTGTCGTCACTAGTTTGATATGGAATGCATTAAAACTTTCCTAAGCTATTGCACGCTATCTTATTATATGTTTGAAATTCATCCAAATTTAGGGTGAGTTGTGTATGGGTTCATTAGGTTCAGGGACGAACTCTGATCCACGTGGGACTTGAGATACCCGACATGGTCAGGCCCTTGTTCTGGTCGTGTCATATTTGCATTATCTTTGGAACTTAGTTGACAGTGTTCTATTCAGTACCATGTGTTTGGTACTCATATTATACTTGTACATCCTACAGATCATTGTATGGGTTCACGTTGTTGATGTGTGCATCGTGTAGATCATCTACAGTTTGGAGATACAGAGTAAGCTCCTGGCATTCGAAGTATTACTGTCATGACACAAAATCTCAGATCATGATGGTGCCTATTGTAACCCATTAGTTGGTTAGCCAACACCATAGTCTGAAACTACTAGTAACGAACTACAAAGAGAATGAACGAAATAATGCGGATTAGATATAATAAAAGACTAGCATACATAAGATAATACCAAAACCTTGTGGAATCCATACAAGAACTTCTACCATTAACGAGGATACAAATGAGGTACTAACTAAATATACATATAAAACAATCTCTGAATACAACATAGACACTATTCTAGTATATAAGAGGGAGGAAAGTAATATTCTGAATGACAGGACCACACCCTGCATCTCCGAACCATAGTAATTCCACAAGACGCACAGAACAACTCTAATAACCCATACTATGATCTACCGGATGCTGAAGTATAGTATAAGTACCCAACACTTGGTACACAGTAGACAAATACTGACTAAGCTCAAAAGACAAATTGATTATATATAATATATTAACATACAGGTAAACTACACTCAAATATCTAACAATCTGCATAATAAAGCAAATGAGATATATCATATAAGCTATCGGATTCATGTATAAGAAGCCAACATAATAAAGCTAATAAGATATTAAGGATGAACTATCCCATTCTAGACATACCGAGTAACTCAACATTATACAGTATATCGGTGACCAATATAAGAGTAAAGGGCGAAAGAAGGAATGATATTAGTAAACAAGACCGACGAATAAATATACAATCTGAATAAATGAATGAAGAATGGGATATACAGTAACACCATAGCTACTTATATACAAATATAGAAATATAAGAACTAGGTCAACTCATGCAATTACCTAGGTAATAATACTAGCATCTTCATGCCTCATAATCATAGCAGGGACTAGTGCTAGTATACTCGGGGTTTCTAATCCATATTGCTAACTGTGAGTTAATCATCCATAAAAATCTAGTTATAAGATTAAAGAGCCAGAATCAAACCTCAAATCTCAATACCAGATCGTTTACAAAGCTACCACAAACTAGCAATAACAATGATTATAACAACAATAATAACAATATAAATGACAGCGCGAGTAACCGGCTAGCAAGACAAACAATACCTGACCGAGCTTTCATGAACCCTCACCGCCCTAGGCTCAGAAGAGTCAATCAGCATACAATACACCACAAACCATACTTATACCGATAACTATGCAACCCTCCATAAGGCTTGTAGGTATAGAAACATACTGGTGATAGGCCATGAATATGAAAAAATAAATGCCAACATATAATTTGTAATTCCCCAATCGATCAAACACCATAAGTAACCTAGTGTATAACCTCACATCATCAGTATCATAATCAATATCTAGACTTGAATTACTAAATGTATAATCAATATTTGTACTTGAGCCAGTAAATATGTAATCAACATCCGGACAAGAACCGATAAATATATAATGAACATCCATACTCAAACCGGTAAATATAATACATATCATAATCATCCTCTGGTCACAAATAAGTAAATATAATTAATATTCTCAACATCATCAATCATTGGGCTTTACCCAAAATTCATATCATCAATACCTTTATCCCCCTTAATCCCATATTGGAGAGATATGTATATAGATATATAATAGGTTCATGGACTTAAGATGTGGCCAAAAAGAGTGTAAATCCATTGCCCGGGGTAAACATCAAGAATAAGCCATTATAAAATTGTAGAAAGTGTCGGAATATCTCATGACTGGAATAAACAGTAGTACCATAATCTATCGCAAATGAATCTTTAAAAAAAAAATTCCAATCTCTTTACATATAGGTTATTCATAAAGACTGTGCAATTATTGTTTTAAAGAAATCTATTTTTAAACTGAAAAGTGGGTTTTAACCCCTGTTTAGGAAAAATAGTAATAAAACATAATTTAGTTAGGATCGTACCATATATTGTATTTACTGATCATGAATGTACCGAATCGATGTATGCCATAAAAAGTATTATCACAATAAAATCATAAACATCAACATATCTATAAACTAAGGCCACAACTTTTACAAGGATAAACACTTCCTGAAATTCAACAAATATCATAACACATCCTTTGTCCCAATAATAGGTACCTATATAACATACCATAACCCCAAGATCTGGGATTAATCATCACAATACACCAAGTACGTAGTAAACTTATTCAAAGGTTCATAAATCTCAACAATGCCTAAATGCTAGAGACCTAGGGTAATAGGATCCTAGAAGCACAATAAGTATTTTACCTTACAGGTCAATTCACCCATCTAATCCCCAATCATCAGTAATTAAGACTAAGTCATGGTGTTCTAACCATAATTAATATTACCATTTGCATTCACATGCAATAAAGAAAACACATAATCTTCTGAATAAAAGTAAACAGAAGCCTACCTAGAAGCCGAACTGCAAATTTGGAATTATCCACAAAACGTCCATCTTCACTCAACGATCTCAAAATGTTGCCACATTATAAAAATCATAATCTACACGTCATTAAAAGTCAAATGAGACCCATAAGGTGATGCATAGATTAAATCTCATGATGGGTTCAATTTTGGATTTAGTTTGAACCAATGAGACCATTTGATTTTTCATAGGTTACGCCACATTACAATTTCGTTTGGATTTTTAAAGATGTAATCTATTATTTTGAACCCATCACAAGGTCCATCGAAGGACAAAGAAGTTATATTCAAAGGTTGAGCACAAACAAAGAGAAAATTGGGTCTCAAATCAACCCTTAAAGCTTAGGAAATTAAAGCCCTTTTTTCTAAGAATTTATAAAGAAATTGGAGGAATCTTACCTTTAATTTGTTGGCAAATCACAAATAATCAATAACTAAGATCCCCAAATCATCTACAAGCTTCAATCCCAAGCTCTCCTAACTCCTGGGGTTTAGTTCTTTTTGAAATGGATGAGAAAATGGAAAAAATGGACTGAGAAGGGTATTTATACCTATTCTAGGTTCTTGGATCTTGCTATCGAGACCCGAGTCTCGTGGTCATGATATTTATAGGCTGCACAGGAGAGTTTCAATCGTGAATCATCCTTGGCAATTGTGGTTCAGGCGAACAGAGTGAACCACATTCGACGATTGTGATTTCTCCGTTGCGATTGCAATTCTACACAAAATGTGATTTGTGACAGCGATTTATTAATCAAGATCGAGGTCAGAAAAAATATGATGCACTAGATTTTCGTCTAAGTTCAGAATGGAATTTGACCGAGTGTTCGAGATTTGTTTAGAACTACGTGCGAGCAAACAAAAGATGCTACAATACCAAATTGGTCATTCAAGACCTAATGGAATGATTAAAACTTTCATTAGAGATTATTTCGACGAAATATGGGGCCCACAGATATAGTTCCATTTTTCACATAATTCACCCAATAGCCGAAAATAAGTCTGGAAGCCTCAAGACATTAACAAAAGGCCCCCCTAGCCAAAAATCGATGTTCAGGAGTAGATGGTGTTGTCAAATGGCCTGGAGGGTCATTACAATATCCACTGCTTAAAGGACTTTTACCTATGAAACTCAACGGATAGAAAAATCTCAAAAGCTCAAAAGGACGAGGTACTCGGCCCCTATGCTCCGAGCATAACTTTTCCAGATAACTTGTAATGAGACACAATGCTTTTTAGGGATTTTTCCATGTGTATTACTCTTTCAATCAGAACTCTCACTTAACTTCTAAATAGCCAAAACTCAACCTCCACTACCAACTTATCTCCAATCAAATCAAAGAAGGTTGATACATGTAAATTTTAATCATGACACACTAATACTATCTCGATACACACACAAATCAATAAAGGTGCATCCAAGCAAAAATCAAACTAAGACATGAGGCATACCACTGAATCTAATGCAAATATAACCATGATTTACCATTACACGTTTACTATCCTCTACATACTAGAGGAAAATCACCTCGGCCCTACTTGCAAAATCTCATCACAAAAAACTCAACGAGAAAAAATTTATCTATAGAAAATTAATAGGGAAAATATGAGAAAAATCCCATACAAAGCCACCTGAGCACCCAAATGGAGATAATTAAGTAAATGCAGTCTATGCCAATGCTTTAACTAGACTAGATGATCCTTGAAAATATAATCCAGGAGTCCAAGGCACAACAAATTACCACTAAACGATCCGATCAAGGATGTCCCATCAACAGAGAATGAAGCCAACTTGAATCCAACAGAAGTATACTACTCCCACTGAGTATATCATCATAGAATCTCAAGGAAAAATGAAGACCCAAATTCAGAGATAAAGAAACCAATGTTGTATCCATAGACTATCACCCGAATACTTATCAACCAAAATCTATCCAAACTCAAGAAGACTGAATCGGTAACTATGGAGTAGGCTCAGCTAAACGATATGCAATTCTATCTAAGATGATTCTGAAATGAAAGCTACACTCAAACTCTATAACTATAAGCCAAAACTCAATACCAAGGTTGAACCGCTCGATGTCAACTACCTAAACCAAACCTGAAGATGGGTAACCATTCACATTCCAATTCTTTCATAACTCCTAAATCGACATTCAAAGGCATCAAATCTAAAATTAATCTTACAAGCCTTAACTAAGGCTAAATACTCAAATCTATCTAAACATCCAAATCAGACATATTTTTATTGAATCATGCTGAAATAGAATCTAAAATGTAGCTGAAGAAAAAATCACCATAGAGTATAAATCACAAGCTGAAAAAACAAAAAATCTACTTCATATCTGCTAGCTAGAAAGAGCCACCAAAACATACACGAGGATTTAACGAGGCTGCAAAGTAGCAATAGCAAAACTCTAGCAATTTGAAGAAATAAATCATTAATTAGAAACTAATTAATCAAATACTCCATCTCGTCCAAGAATACTCATAGGCTTAGAACATTAAGGAGAAGCACTCCATCAAGTCTTAGAAGGCTAAACAAATTTCAAGATAAGGATTGACATAATCTACCCAAGTAGGACCACCATAACTCACTTAACCAATGAATCTCCTTATCGAGGAAGAAAGTACCAAGCTCCACGCCAATGTTAAAGTAAAGACCACTGCCATAGCAGGAACCAAGCAACTTAAGATGAATTCCCAATTTTCCAACTTAGGAAGCTGTCACAGGAAATATCACTTATCTAAAATTTGCAAACTCCTCTTAGAAAAAAACTACAACATGATATGAATAGAGTATCAAAGTCTACACTGATACAAATAACAAACCACCGCCATGAGAGAAACTCAACAAACTAGAAAGATGAATCCAATATTCTTTAACACTAACATAAAAACCAGTATCGGCTAATGAAACAACCATAAGCGAAAAAAAGAACCTAAACTAGTCAGTCTCAAAATTGCCCTACGTATAATAGGATAGCCAATGCAAAATTCTTCACAACCCAAGAATGCAAGCCCAATAATCCTAAACTTAAGAACAGGCAATTAAACTAAATTGCCTTCTCTAGAACCCTAACAGAACCACAAAAGGTTAACCTAGCTTTGAGACCATATTTCATTCAACAACCAGTCTAGCACAACCAACAAAAGAGGAAAATAACTAACCTTACCCAGCGATAAGTGAGAGATCATCCAACCCAGCTAGCTTACCCAAATACACCAATATGAACTGCAAAGACTGGGAAAATTCTAATTAGATGCTAATTGTCTAGCCATCTACCAAGCAATGATCAATTACACCAAATAATAATAATATAAACATCAATCTAATGAATAGGCAGTACCAAAATAAAAATCAATAACAAGTACCACTCAGGCATCACAAGAAGGCATATATAGCAAGGTCAATGGATATATTAGACCTATAGGGAGAAAAATCAATACAGATTTACTCCATGCACTACTTAAAGAAATAAACCAAAGGGTACTCATAAAATCATGAATTCAATATCAAGGCATATAATCATCGGTGGGGATGAAAACCTCAATACACATAAATAAAAATGTAAATGCGAAAAATAATAGCAAACCTACTATGTTGAAATTCCTAATAGAATTCCTAATGGGACTAAGGAAGACTAAATATTAAAAGGCAAAAACTCAAACCGACTGACTGTATCATCAAATGAGGCACTATCCGTACATCTCTAACTGAGGGTAAGACAATAGTATGAGACTAATCTGTATAAGCTAAATGACCAATAATTCCATATCGGGGACACCTTCTAAACCAATGTACCATCTTTCCATAACAAAAACAAGCCCCTGGAATACTTTGATGTGCTACCAACTCTAATCTAGATCGATAACCATAACTAACCTAAGAGTCGCCGATAATCTAAAATGATACTTGCATAGAATCGAAAAGCTGCACATGAAGCTGACCTCCACCAAAAGGATCACTACTCCCTGATAGAGTACCACTAGCACTAAACTAATAGCATGGCTTCTTGTTGCCACCTTCATAAGTCTCAACATATGCTCTCTCTATGGGACTTGCATAATCAACAACCTGATCAAAAGGTTATAGTGTGGGAATATGCCTTGCCCACTCAAGAAACATAATACAATACTCTGATGTTGATAAAGAACTGATTAATACCAATAAATCCAACTCTAGCATAAGAAATACTTGATAAAATAAATATTACCCTAGTTCTGAGGTATTCATAAATAGATTTGAGACTCCAAATGTTGAACATCGATGGGCTGAAGTAGTCATAAGCTCAATTGGAGCTTGAACTGGCCCTAAATCATTTGGTTGATGCATAAGATTTGTAGCCTCCTAAAGATAGGTTACAAATATCTCTGCACCGATCTAAAGGACTCTACTAAACCCTTAACTCTTGTACTAATACACTAGTGAACCTAGGATCTGATAATAATTTGTCACGACCCAATTTCTCTTGTCATGATTTTGCTTACTATAACTCATCAGCAGGCAAGCCAACCCCATAAATTGGAACTACTAGTAACGGACTACTAAGAGAATGATGGAAAGAATGTGAAATAAATGTATTAAAAAACTAACATACATAAGATAATCCCAAAACCTGGTGGAATCCCTACAAGAGCTTCTACCATTGATGAGGATACAAACAATGTACTAACTTAATGTATAGATACAACTATCTCAAAATAGAACATAGAGACTAGTATAGTACATAAGAGGGAGGAAAATAAAACTCTAAATGTCAGGAGCTCACTCCGCGTCTCTGAACCATAGTTGCTCTGCATGACGCACATAATAATGGAAATCACCCGTACTATGTTCTACAAGCTACAAAAGTGAAGTATGAGTACCACACTCGTGGTACTCAAAAAGCAACTGTTGACTGAGCTTCAAAGATAAAGTGATTATATATAACAAATAAAAAGAAAGGTAAACTCCCTTAAATATCCAACAATCTACATAATAAAGCTAATGAGATAAAATAGATATGATGTCTAATTCATGTCTAAGAAACTAACATAATAAGGCTAATAAACTACCCTTTTATACCGATACTGAGGAACCTCGGCATTATACCGTATATCGCTAACCAATATAAGAGTGAAGGGTGAAACAATAATGTATAATAGTATACAAGGCCGAGGAATGAATATACAATGTGAATAAATAATGGAAGAAAGGGATATATAGCAATACCATAGCTACTTATATATAGATGTAGATATATAAAAACCAGGACAAATTATGGTACAACGTAAGTCATCATACTAGCATCTTTAGGCCTTATAATCATAAAAAGAACTAGTGCTAGTGTAATTAGGGTTTCTAATCCATATAGCTAACCATGATTTAATCATGCATAAAAATCAAGTAGTAAGATGAATGAGCCAGAGCCTATCACGATTGAGCTACTTAAGTCATGATGGCACCTACTATAACCCCCTAGTAGGCAAGCCAATCCCGTAGTCTAGAACAACTAGTAACATACTAGCCAAAGAGATAAATAACAAAATGCGGAATAGATGTAATACAAGATCAAATAAATAATATAGTCCTAAAATCTGGAGGTATCAGTACAACAACCTCTACTATAATAATAGTACAAAACTAAAATACTAGCCTATAAATGAAATCCAAACTGAGACAAATCTAAATTGAAGGTTGCACTCAAGCTCTACAACACCACAGCTGAATTTCTCGATCTCAACTACCAAAACAAAACCTACAGATGGGTAGGCCTTCATACTCCAACTCTAGCAAAACTTCCAAATCTCCATCCTAATGCATCAAATTCAAAATTGAGCCCACAAATCCAAACTAAAGTCAAATACTCACTAGACCTTACTATCAAAATAAGACACATCTGCGCTAAATCTTGTCGAGCCAAAATTGAAATATAGATGGAGAATAAATTCCCAAGATAAATTACTAGCTGAAATCACAAGGAATCAACTCCATGTCTAGTAGAGGTCATGAACTATCAAAATATAGTCAAGAACTCCCCAAGGTTGCAAATCACAATATTAATGGTAAAAAATTTTTTCAACTCTGAGAAATGCAACTATAGCCGGTAACTAATCAACCCAACACTCCATCTTGGCATAGATTAGTCATATGCACATATCATTGAGGAGAAGAAATCCATCAAATCTTATTAGGCCTAACAAACTATAAAATGGGGATTTTTTTATTCCTCCTAAGTAGGATAATCTTAAATCGATCTATCTATGAATCACATTATCGATGATGAATGCTTCAATCTCGACACAAATGCCAAAGTTAAGACCACTACAAATTGAACAAATTAACTCAAGATAAAGAATTTTTAATTTGGCAACTTAGGAAGTAGTCATAGAAAATATCACCTATCTCCAACTCTCTAACTCCATTAGAACGAGAACCACATCACGGTGAGAATGGAGCATCCAACTCTACACCAATAATGAGGGTAAACCAATACTATGTAACAAACCCAACAAACCTAGGAGGTGAATCCAAGACCTCCTGACATAAATATCAAGCTACTATCAGGAAATAAAAGAGCTATAAATGAAGAACAAACCCAAAACTAGTCAATCTCAAAACAGGCTACATAGAATGAGATAGACAATACTAGAAGCTTCATAACCCAAGAGGCATGACTAAGGGTCCCAAACTCAGGAATGTCAATATAACTAAATTTCCAACTCTAGAACCATCCAGAACCACAGAACATCAACTTACCGTTGTTACCATAATTCACTCCACAATTAATTTAGCACATACAACTAAAGAGGAAAACCACAAATCCTCACTTTGTTATAGAAACAAAATCACCCAATCAAGCTACAACTGCATAACACAATGAATATGAACCGCATAGAAAGAAAACTTCTAGCTATATGACAATAGTCTTGCTATCTTACAATAAAGAATCAGTTACATCAAATAATAGCACTAATAACAATAGTATAACCATCAATATAATTAATATGAGGTACCAAAATAAATATCAATTGCAAGTATCACTCAAGGGCCACAATAAGGCCAATCTGCCAAGATAAATAAGACTTGAACTAAAATGCTACACCATAGGGCCAAAATATCAATACAAATCTACTACATCAATTACTAAATGAAATAAACCATGAGGGTAGTCATATAATCGTGAATTAATTGACAAAATATACAATAACCAATATAAACTTATCAAGTAATATAATCAACAATGGGTACGAAGACATAAATACACATAAAAAAGGTAAATGCGGGGGAATAAAAGCACTCCAATCATGGTGAAATCCATAGCTACATGCCTGAAAGATATAAGGGGGAATAAATTGGAATGGGTCTAGACTTGGAATGATCAACTAGATCATCAACTTAGGCGTCAAGTGCACTATCTCAAACAGATGGTGCCACAACATCATGAGGCTGATCTAAATGAGCTAAAGTACTCGCAATCCTAAGTAGAGGACACTTCCCAGACCAGTGACTGGTTTATCTATCATTTTAGAAACTTCTGAAGCCATAACCTAGTGAAAAACACAAACTGAACACTAAATGGTAGGCTGACTGATGATGAGAGCACTCTCTACTAGCATAATAATCTTTCCCACAACTATAGCCAACCCTAAGAACTCAAGGCTTGTAGGGAACACACACTAACTCTGTATGAACAACCAACTCATGTCTGGGGAACTCTCTGAAGAAATATCCCTTCTTTCTACAACTATAACAAGTTATTGGATTACATTGAGGTGTTGCCCCTCCTAATTTAGAATGGCCGCTACAACTTGAAAACCTATACCAATAACTCTGCAAGGTTCGATAAGAACTTTGCCCTCTACAATCACCATAACTAATCTGAGAATCCCTCAAATTTTGAAATACTACCTGTGTAGTGATGAGCGGCTCCAAGTGAAACTGACCTCCATCAGAATAATCTTCTATTCCAGATGAAATAGCAATATAACTATACAAATGGCATGACCTCTTACCGCCATCTCTATAAGTCTCAATACATGTTATCTCTGTGGCCCTCAAAAAATCCACAACCTAAGAGAAGAAAAACCCAACTATTATAAAATTCTCCCATGTCGAATGATGTGGCAATGCTAGTCTTCTAATAAATCCATAAGCATGTCCTTTCCAGAAGGATATAGCATAGAAATATGCCTGGCCCACTCAAGAAACCCAATTTTATACTCAAAAACTAATAAAGAACCCTGATGAACACTAATAGACCCCAACTCTGATAAGAGAATTACTCGATAATCTGGATATCACCCTAACTTTGAGGGGTGTGCAACAAACTTGGGATCCTCAATACTAAACCTTGAAAGGCTGAAGTAGTAATGAGCACTACTATAGCCTAAGTTAGACCCAAATCCTTTGGCTAATGTTGAATATCTTTGATATCCATCCTTGAATATCTGGTCTGATGTTACATGGAAGCTTTGAAAATATATGTCAAAGTCTCATCCGCATATATCGACCATCTTACATCATCCATTTGGAATAGAATAGAATCAAACAATGTTCTAGAGCCTCATATCAATGCAGACACACGACTATAAGTCAGGAAATAAATTTCTTAAAAATTTCCCTGTAGCCTCTAAAAGATAGTTTATGGACGTCTCTGTACCAATCTGCAGGACCCTACTAAACATTTAACTCTTATACTAAAGTAAAGCCTAGGCTCTGATACCAATTTTTCACAACCCAATTTCTTAAGTCATGATGGCGCCTACTATAACAACTAGTAGGAAAGCTAAACCCGTAGTCTAAAATGGCTAGTAACAGACTACCTAAGAATATAAAGGACAGAATGTGGACTAGATGTAATAAAAGATCAACTACATAATATAGTCCCAAAACCTAGTGGTATTAGTACAAGAACTTCTAATATAATAAGAGTACAAAAATGAAATACAAAGGGAATTACACTGTTATAGATCATCTTTGAATATAACATAGTGACTAGTCTAGTAGATAAGTGAAACAAAAGTAATACTCAGAACGTCGAGAGATCACACTATGTCTCGAAACCATAGCTGCTCCACATAATGCACACATAAATGGTGATAACTCATACTATGATCTGTAGGTTGTAGAAGTATAGTATGAGGACCAAGCACGTGGTACTCAATAGGCAACTGCTAACTTTACTCAAAAGGTAATAAGGATGCACATAACATATAAATAGAATAAAAACTACACCAAATTGTCCAGAAACCACATAATAAGGCTAGTGAGATAGTAAAGGAGCTATTCTACTCATAGCCATGAAACTAGCATTATATAGCTAAGAAAGCATCAAGGATGAACTACGCTACTCGAGCCATACTCAGGAATCTCAATAATATGCAGTATATCCTTGGCCAATATACAACTAAATGGCAAAATAGGGACATATAACTATATACAAGGCCAAGGAATGAATATACAATCTAAATAAATAAAGAAAAGGATATATGGTAGTACTATAGGTAGATGTGAATAGATATAGATATATTTTGATAAATGAGGTCAATTAAAGGTACAACTTGAATCATCAAACTAGCATCATAAGACCATAAAATCATAGAATTAAATAGTGCTAGAATACTCTGGGTCTCAAATCCATACGTCTAATAATGAGTTAATCATGTATAATAATGAAACCATAAGATAGAAGAGCCAAAATCATACGTTAAATCTTTATACTGGATCATTAACTAATCTGAAACAAACTATCCATAACAATGATAATCATCATAATAATAACAATAGAAATGACAACACGAGTAATCGGCTAGTCTAGTCAAATAATATTTGAGCTTTTAATAAACCCCTACCACCCAAGGCTCAAAAGGTCCAATCAACATATAACACACCTCAAGGCATATTCATCACCTATACCTATGCAACTCCCTATAAGGCTAATATCTATAGGCGTATATTTGTGATAGTTAATAAGAGATAAATGTAATAGAATCCACAGCATCATAAGAAGTATCCAGACTCAAACTGGTGAGTATAATCAATATCATAATCAGTATCATCACAACAATCATCATCGTAATCATCTTCTAGAATCGAACTGGGAATCTAAGTATATCATCATAATCAACCTCTGGCCTTGTCGGGTATATAAACATATAATCATCATCATCTTCTGGCCTGCTGGGTATATAAGTATTTAATTACAATCATGAACAAACATATGTAACGTCAATAGTATAATCTATCATTGAGTTTTACTAAGAATTTATACCATTAATACAACATCTTCCTTAGTCCCACACCAGATAGAGGTGTATATATAGATATATAATAGTTGCACGGACTTAAGTCGTGGCTAAAAAGAGCAGAAATCTATTACCAGGAGTGAACTTTGGGACTAAATCATTCTAAAAGTATGGAAAGGGTCAGAATCTCTCACGACTAAAGTAATTAGTAGTATCAAATCATAGACCGGAATCTGTCGTTGTCAAACATTTAAAACATCATTATTAATCTCTTTTACACATAAGTTATTTATTAAGACAAATAGTTATTGTTATGAAGAAATTCATTTTTAAGGTGAAAAGTGGGTTGTAACCTTTATGAAAGAAAAATAGTAATAAGATCATATTTTATCTAGAATTACATTATTTACTGATTTAATGATCATGAATGTACTGAATATATGCATACCAATACTTATATTCAAACAATGAAACCATTAGCAACAATATATTCATAAACTACAACTACATCCATAACAAAGATAAATATTTCTCGAATGTCTAATCGATTTCACAACAGGGCCTTGGGTCTAATAATTTGTCCGAACTAATTATAGCATCATAATCACAACCTTAGGGCCATATACATATCCAAAACTCATATTGATAATCTTACATATAAGTTATTGCATATCTATATGTCAAAGCATATTTATAAGGCAAAATGGCTCGATGGACCCATGTACTATGTCCGATTTGTAATGTGGATACTCCTACTTACATGTTTATTATCTAGACCCTTGAACCCACAAAAAAGAAATATTTTAATCCCCTTGACCATTAACTAGACCAATGTGGCATTAAAATGACTAAGTAGGATGAAACGCGTGCAGGCACGCGCCTTGGGTGCGAGTGGGGGACAATTTCTGGTCAAATTTATATTAAAATAATTTTAAAAAAAATCCCCCAACTTTTTAAATTTACATATATTTTTAAAAATATAAAAAAAATAATTTAAAAAAAGGAAATTAAAAAATCCCCCTCCTCCAACCCCTCCCCCCGTCCAGCACCCTCATCCCACCCCCACCGCCGTCCACCAGTCTCTCTCCCCCACCGACTACTATGGCCATTAGAGCTACAACACCACCATGAACACCATGATGCCCGCACCCCCACCAGCATCACTGTAGTGCCCTCCCCTCCACCCAAAGCCGGCCATCAGCACTACTGCAGTGCTTCCCTTTGCCCATGTATTTCCCTACCAAAACTTTCCCCCTTGCTCGATCTATTACCTTACTCTCCTTCCTGCCCCCCAACCATACATACCCTACCGCATTTTACTTTTAAATTTATTTTAATCACTTTCTTAATTTAACTTTTTTATTTTGTTTAGGATTAATTTTATAACTTTTACAATTTTTTAAAGATATATAAATAAAAACTGAAAATTCATTATTTTGGTGTACTTGAATTTATAGTTAAAACTTTAAATTAATTGGAGAGAAATTTTAATTATTTAGGATAAATTTGATGTTTAGTTAAATTAATTATGTTTGTGCATTAGAGTTTATAGTTGAAAATTAAAATTTATAGTTAAAAATTTAAATTATTTTAAATTAAAAAATTATTGCGTTTGTGTTTTAGAATTTCTACAATTTATAAAAAACATTATTTAGTTAAATTTATTTTAATATTTAATTTTTCTATGTAGCATTTTAAAATTGACATGAAATTTAATGTAATACTTAAAAATGATGTGGTAGCTGATGTGGGGCATGGAATTTAATGTAATACTTAAAAATGACATGGAGCGGTTATGTTACACACACCGTCAGAGGGGTTTAAAATGTTTCTTTTTACTAGGTTCAAGGGTCCAGATGACAAAAATGTAAGTATGAGTATCCACATTACAAATCGGACATAGTACAAGGGTCCATCGGGCTATTTTGCCTATTTGTAAGGCATAACATAACTATAATTTATAAAGAATATCTATAATCTTCTCACATCTAGGAGGCATCTCACGTCTATAAGGAATCTCATATCTAAGAGGCACAAAATATCAACAAGGCATCTGACATCTTGGAAGCATAATATATCAATAAGACAGCTCATATCTAGGAGGCACAATATATCAATAAGGAATCTCACATCTAGGTGGCATAATATATCAATAAGGCATCTCGCCTCTGGGAGGCCATAACACTAATCAAATCTGAAGCCCTATCATGGCTATGAGCCATTAGTCATAACCTAGGAAAACCATCATCATTCATAAAGTCACGAAGTAAGCTTATACTAAAGGTTCAACAATCTCAAGTATGTCCATCATCCATAACTAAGTCCAAAAGGGCTAACAAAATTCTTGGCCTAAGGTGGAATGAAGGAACCTACTTCTAATCCCTGAATTCCATAATTAGGTAATTTATACCATGAACTAGGCTAAGGGATCAAAATTCACTTCATGATGGTACATAAGCAATAAACAATCCTAAGATAGGAATTCAACCTAGAAACATGAGCAATTAAGTCAAACTTTACCTACATTATGGGTTCACAATTGCTAAATAGTTCAAATAAGGTATTCAATCTAAATACGCTTCCAATAACTTAAACCACTTCCAAAACCTAGCATCATATCATATCCATTCTATGGATTAGGTAAATCAATGAAGAAACACAATCGAATCTAAGAAATATAGCAAGTATTTCACCTTACGGGTTAAATCCCTTATCTAATCCCCAGACATAAATAATCAATACTAAGTCATGATTTTCTATCCATAATTATTCTAAGAATTCACATTCACATGCAATATATAACACACATCATCTTAAAGAGAAGAGTAGACAGAAGCCTACGTTGAAGCCAAACTGCAAATCCTTGAATCATCCATAAAATATCCATCTACACTCCATGATCGCAAAATTCCTCTACGCTATCAAAATTGTAATCTATACATTATTAGGAGGAACACAAGACCTATATCACCACATAACTATTAAGGTTAAAATTCGGGTACTGAACGAGCCTGCGGGTCCTGAAACACATCTAAAAATTGAATCCATCATAAGGTCCCTCGAAGGTAAGGAATTCGTACTTAAAAGTTGAGCATAACTGAGCATAAATTGGGTCTCAAATCAGCCCTCAAAGTTTACGAATTCAAAGCTCTAATTTCGAAGAATTTATAAAGAAATTGAAAGAAAATTACCATTAATTCTATGGGAAATCACAGAATAATGGATAACCAAGATCCTCAAATCATGTACAAGCTTAATTCCAAAATTTTGGATCACTTTTAGGGTTTTAGCTCTCTCAAAATAGGGTAAGAATGAGCTAAAATTATAGAAAAGGGGGATTTATATACCCAAACCATGTAATTGCAAGTCACTATCAGAAATAGTAGGTATGTGATTACACAAACTTGGCTACTGCACACCCTATTGTGATCGCTACAAGGCTATGGTGATTGCTATCTCCCCGCCAATGGTACTGTAATTGTGGACCTTGGCTAGCAATCACCACGACACCAGTTTACAACTAAATCTTGTACATACTAATGAACTATATATAAGCAAATGAACTATGTAACCACAAAAAATTCAGTGTTTTGAACTTAATGGAACCATTAAACTTTCATTCGAGATCATTTTGACTAAATGTAGGGCTGGCACTTATAGTTCCATTTTCCACAAAATTTGCCCAGTAGACCAAAATGAATCAGAAGCCTTGGTACCTGAACCAAGGGTACTCCTAGCCTAAAATCAATGTTTTGAACCTACTGTCACTATCAAAATCTTCATATGAGGACATATACAAGTAGTTTTATTTCGAGACAAAATTCTAAACAATGAAAGCTACAAAATTAGGAAATGAGCCTAAAATCCAAACAAACAGTTAGATCACCAAACCAACAGTTTCAAAAAGTCTTAAATGACTTGTAGCTATTGTGGGAAGGCTTGAAATGCTTGAAATGCATGTAAATCAAGGAAATAACCTAGAGGTTCATTACATTATCCAATACTAAAAGAACTTTCATCCATGAAAGTCAATGGATAGAAATGATGTCTAAAGCTAAAAAGGATAAGGTGCTAGGCCTGTATATTTAGAGCATAACTTCCTAGATAACCTATAAGAAGAGAGAACACTTCTAAGGGATTTTACCATAAGTATCCATTTTTTTACAAGTTTTATCATTTCTCTTCCAAATAGCCAAAACTCAACTACAACCACCAATTGGCCTCCAACGAAACCAAAAAAGGCCGATGCGTACAAATTTGAACCATGACATAATGATACAATTTTGATACCCTTACAAATCAACAAAGGCTCATCCAAGCCAAAACCAACCCAAGGATTGAGTCATACAATTTAATTTGAATAAAAATATAACCTTTCTTTACCATTCCATATCCATGATCCACTCCAAACTAGAAGGAATATCACTGAAGTCTTATCTACGTAATCTTATCACAAAAAATCGAATAACAGATGTAGATCCACTAAAAGTCCATTGGACAAACATGATAATAAGCCCATAAGGCGTTATTTTGACACACAAATGAAGATAATAAAGGAATTCAATCTGAGTCAATGCTATAGCTAGTTTGGATGGTAATCAAAATTGAAATCCAGAAGTCAAAAGCACAACTACTCATCACTGAATGATCCACTCCAACTTATCCCATTAACCGAGAATGAATCTATACCGAATCTAACTTAAGTATACTACTCTCACTAAGTATATTATCAAACATTCCCACAGAAAATTAAAGACCCATAGTCAAAGATGAAGGAACCAATACTAAGTCCATGGGCTATCACCTAAATACTTATCAACTATAATCCGTTCAAAGTTGAGAAGACCAAATAGGTAACCACAAAGTATGCCTAACCAACCTATAATGAAATCCAAAAGGAGAAAAAACTAAAATAAAGTTTGCACTCAATCTCTACAACTCCAAGCTAAAATCTCAACACAAAGGATGAATTGCTCAATCTCAACTACCAAAACCAAACCTAAAGATGGGTTGGAATTCATACACCAACTCTATCATAACTTCTAAATTGCCATCACAAGGCGTCAAAATTAAAATTGAACCCATAAATCCAAACTAATGTCAAATACTCACATCAACCATATTGTCCAAATGAGACACATTTGCATTAAATCATGTCGAGCCACTATCAAAACATTACTGAAGAATAAATCATAAGATAAATGACGATTTGAAATTACAAGGAATCAACCCTATATCCACTGGAGTTCATGAAGAGTCAAAACATACTAAAGAACTCCCCAAGGAAGCAATCCACACTAACAATGACGAAAACTTTAACATCTCTTAGAAATGCAACTGTAGCTGATAACTAACTGTAACTCCCGGCATCTGGTACTCGAAATGCTACACAGTGCTCATGACCCTAAAGGACCACAATCTAACCCATGACTAATATCTAAACCTAAACACTGCATAATATACTGTATAAATATAGAAATAGTAGGCTGAAACATGCCATAAGGTTCAAAACTTATAAACATATAATAAAACCATATCTCAATAATGTGGTATTACAATACCAAAATTGTAACAATGTCCGAAAACATCTAGTCTGAAAATGTTATAGTTTGAAAGAATCTAAACTGTTTGAATAAGGAGTTGATGGAATATGTCCCCAACTAACTCCAACTACTGAAATAAAATAAGTAATAAATAAATAAAGTAATGATCATATCCTTGAAGGATGAGGTCTTACTACTAATCTAACTTAAAACTGGAATGCTACTGATGCTCTGGGGCTCGTGGTTCTGAACCTATGGTATAAAACACCATAGCGCAAATGCATCAGTACATTTGAATATACTAGTATGCAAGTGAGGTTGGTTGAATGCAAAGGGTTCAAATGCATAAACAATGCTAACTAACTTAATAACATGAATGTGAGAATACATGCATGAATAAATTACTATGACTGAATTCATGATGGTACTGAATATTGAGCCTGATTACTTATAGCATATCACTGATAACTGATATAACTAATACTGAGTGATTGTATCTAATAGTCTAGGTTCTGATAGAACTAACTAAGTTCCGTACTGTTCTGAGTTGACTGTATCTGACAGTCCTAAAATTTTGAAGACCTATCTGAGTTCTATTACTGAGACAAATTCTGAAAATGTAACTATAGGAAGTAGTCATCTAACCAAAATGCCCCAAGTAAAGCAATATAGCTAGGTTTGGGTCCAATCTGTAACCCCAATTAAAGGGTGTCAATACCGAGCACTGGTAATGAAAAGTTTTAGGTGACCCTCATCTGACAGTGTCCCTAAAAGAGAATGATGGAACCCTCATCTGGTAGTGTCTATCCACCTAATTAACCCTCATCTGTTAGTGTTAGTGTATCAACCTATGTTGGCTACATAGTTCTAGAATGTAAGGATTGTTTGTAAGGATCACACCATCAACTGTCAGTGTGTGTCCTCATCCTTGGGATCACTCGATGCTAAATCCTACTCCCATCTGAATAGACACTGAAAATGATTAACTGAATTGAACTAGACTGAGTTCATTGAATTTTGTTGATTGATGGAATACTACTGAGATTACTAAAGCACTGATCTTTCTAAGATTACTGAGTTTAGTGAGTTTTTCTGAGTCAGATGACTGACTGAATTCTACTAAACATGGCTTGACTGGGGATATCATGAAAACATGACATTGTTTCTAGGCACACAAATAAATTTTTTGGGTATTAGATATCCCCAAGACTCGATAGGATAATATGTAAATCAGGACACAACCTAAAAGCCGAACAATGGCTATATACTCACGATTCATTCATTAGGGCATTTCAATGAACACTTGTAGTGTATGACTTGTACATGAATGGGGAGTACATAATTGCATACTATATCAGGGAATTAATCCATTCTCATGGATAATTTATCAAACACGTGCACATAAACTTATCATGGCATGGTTTCTTCTCTTACTAGTTCACATAGGCAATTTATCAAGCACATAATGAACATAGTATATATAGACAACAAGGCACAACAAGTAAACATCATGATTCAATTCTAATTTCACAATTCAAGAGTTTAATCATGGGTTCACATTAATCTACTCATATAATAACTAATTTCACATAAAATTTATCACCAAACATAGATTAGAATCCAATTGGTCATTATCAATATGAACAAAAGCAAACCCAACATGGGATTCATAAAAATTCATATACTTGAACTTTGAAAAAGAGATTCTTGAACTTCATCAGCGAAAGGGACCTATAAATCAACACTTGACATACCTTGATTGAAAGTTTCTTGAAGTTCTTAGAGAGATTCTCGTAATTGTCTTTAATTTCTTGAAAGCTAGTGTTTTATTTCTTGGGAGAGAATGTTTTTGATTTGAGGAAAAAAGGTGAGTAAATAATGATTTGAAATATTTTTAGGGATTAAATTCCGCATCTAGACGTGCTAAAACCTCGGGAAAAGACTAATTTATCCCTGGACGAAATATTTATTTTTCATCAAAATTTCCTGATTTGGCAGGATGGCGCGATGTGGCGCTATCACGCCATGTCCTTGGAATTTGACAACTGGGAAATTGGGAGATGGCGTGATGTAGAGAAATTCTGTTGCCACTTTGATTGCAAACTGGAAGTTTGGCACGACACAGAGACATCGCAGAGATTTACTAGAAAAAGGACAATTAAGATTTAGGAGCCCTCCGTGATGCGGTGTAATCGCAGAGTCTTACTGGAAACTAAGAAACATCATTTTGGCTTATGGCGCGATGCACCACTAGCATAAATAATAGTGTTTTATGACTAAAACTTTAAATTGCTATAACTTCTTACCCGGTTATTGGATTTAGGCGAATTTGGTATCGATGGAAAGCTTATTCAATTTTCCACACAACAAAAAGTGAAAATCTTGAAAATTCCACATATATAAAAGTGTATTCATCTTTAAAGAATGTCTTTGATATCTTTGGGATGAATTTAATCAAGGTAGAAGTATGGGGTATTACAATATCTCCCCCTTGGGAAACATTCATCCTCAAATGAAACTGACTGAGATAGGAGAAATGATAAATTGAAGAACATGCTGAACATGAACAATTGAAACATGATTTCATGACCAATACAACTAATAAGCTGAATGTATTATGTTGAATATGCATATTTTATGCATGAATAACAGATTTATGATTGAATTATTGATAATATGAGTTTCTCATCAAACTTAACATGCATATCTGATGCATGACTACATGAATAAACTGACACATGAATGCATGACTAACTATGCAATGGTAATTGATACCAATTTTATAATAGAATTCTGCACATGAACTGGACAACAAGTTGTAACTAAAATCTGAACATGAAACTAAAAGTCTTAAGGAAAGTTGTAACCTTGGGCTGAGTATGAATTAGCGGAGAAGAGGTGAGGATACTTGGTAAGCATGTATCCTTCTGCTTCCCAAGTAGCTCCCTCAATGAACTAATTTTGCCAAAGGACTTTGACTAGAGAGACTCCTTTGATCCTCGGTCTGTGAGCCTGATAGTCAAGAATTTTGATCAAAATATCTTTAAAAGAGAGGTTGTTCTGAATATCTATACTCTGCATAGGGACTACAACTGCAGGGTTACCTATGTACTTCTTGAGCAAAGACACATGGAAGACTGGATGAACCTAGGCTAGATCTGAAGGCAATTTGAGCTCATAAGCTACTTTGCTGAAGCGACTGAGAATTTTGAAGGGACCGATATATCAGGGACTCAGCTTTCCCTTCTAGCCAAATCTCTTCACTCCTTTCATGAGAGATGTCTTTAGATAAACATAGTCACCAATATCGAACAGGAGATCTTTTTTGCGTATATCTACATAAGACTTCTATCGGGTCTGAGCAGTTCAAAGTCTTCCTCTGATCAACTAAACTTTTTCTAAGGCATCCAATACTAAGTCATGCCTTATAACTGAGGCCTCTCTAAGAACCAACTGACTGGAGATCTGTACCTTCTACCATAGAGAGCTTTAAATGGAGCCATCTTAGTACTGGAATGATAGTTGTTGTTACATGCAAACTCAATCAAAGGAAAGTAGTAATCCCAACTACCCTTGAAATCAATTGCGCACGCTCACAGCATATCTTGTAAAGTCTGAATGGTCCTTTTTGCTTGTACATCTGTCTGAGGATGGAAGGCTGTATTGAGATAAACTTGGGTATGAAGAGCCTTATGGAATGCTTTCCAGAAATAAGACGTGAACTGGGTACCTTTGTCCAAAATAATAGATAACGGAACATCATGCAATCTGACCAACTCTCTGATATAGAGTCTGGCATAATCCTTGGCTGAATAAGAGGTATGGACTGGAAAGAAATAAGTTCAATTGGTCATCTTATCTACAATGACCCAAACTGAATCATGGTTATGACGAGTACGAGGAACACCCATCACAAAGTCCATGTTCCCTTCTTCCCACTTCAAAGTAGGAATATTAAACTCTTGAATGGACCCACTAGGATTATCATGCTCTATCTTAACCTGTTGAAATGTAGAGAACTTATCCATAAACTCTGCCATATCTTTCTTTATCTCACTTCACCAATAGATCTCCCACAAGTCGTGGTACATCTTTGTTGCTCCTAGATGAATAGAGTAGGGCAAACCATGTGATTCTATAGGAATTTGCTGCCTCAAGTCATCTACACCTAGAACACACAGATGACCCTAACAATTCAATACAATATCTCCCCCTTGGAAGAAAACCTCAACCTTCTAATCCTTGACTAACTCTTTCCACTTTACTAGACTGGGATCTCTATCTTGCTTTTCTTTCACCTCAGAAACTAGGGATGATTCTGAACTACTTTGAACCTATATATCACCCACCTCTATATTGGCTAAGTAAACACCTAGTCTAGTAAGATAATAAACTTTCTGAGCTAACTTCTTCTTACTTTCCTCAACATTAGCAAAACTACCCATAGACAGTCTACTGAGAGCGTCGACCACTATGTTGGTCTTGCCCAGATGATAAAGGATACTCATTTCATAATTTTTCAAGAGCTCCAACCATCTTCTATGCTAAAAAATAAGATCTTTCTGAGAAAAGAAAAACTAAAGGCTCTTATGATCTATGAACACATCTACATAAAATCTGTATAGATAATGCCTCCAAATCTTTAGGGAAAATACTATGGGTACTAACTCAAGATCATGAGTAGGATAATTCTTCTCATGGGGTTTAAGTTGTCTGGAAGCGTAGGCTATGACCTTACCTTACTGCATGTGGACACAACCCAAACCTACTCTGGATGCATCCCAACATATTACCAAACTATCTGAACCATTAGGAAGATCCAAAACTGGAGCTGAGCTGAGTCAAGTCTTTAATTCCTAAAAACTCTTCTTGCAAGGATCTGGCCACTAAAACATCACTTTCTTCTAGGTCAATCTGGACATAGGGGATGCAATAGAAGAAAATCCCTCAAAAAATCATCTGTAATAGACAGCCAAACCCAAGAAACTCCTGACATCTGATAGAGAGACAGGTTTGGGCTAGTTTCTTACTTCTTTGGTCTTTTGAGGATCTACTCTAATTCCATCACCAAAAATGATATGACCAAGGAATTCTACTGACCTTATCCAAAATTTGCACTTACTAAATTTCACAAATAGTTGATGATCTATGAGAGTATGAAGTACAATTCTAAGATGGTCTGCATGATCACGCTCACTGTGGGAATAGACAAGAATATTATCAATGAAGACTATGATGAACATGTCCAAGTAATTCTAGAATACACGATTCATCAAGTCCATAAAAGATGCATGGGCATTGGTAAGACCAAAGTACATAACTAAGAATTCAAAATGACCATACTGAGTTCGAAAAGTTATTTTTAGAATGTCACATTATTTGACTCTGAGTTGATGATAGCCTGATCTGATGTCTATCTTAGAGAAATAGCTGGCACCCTAAAGTTTGTCAAACAAGTCATCAATGCTAGGAAGTGGATACTTGTTCTTGACCGTGACTTTATTGAGCTACGGTAATCAATGGAGATTCTGAGACAACTATCTTTCTTGCAAACAAATAAGTCTGGTGCGCCCCACGGGGACAAACTGGGTCTGATGAATTCCTTATCTAAGAGATTCTTCAACTGCCCTTTCAGTTCTTTGAGTTCTTCTGGTGCCATTCTGTATAGAGGAATAGACATAGGCTGAGTATCTGGAAAAAGATCAATGCTAAATTCTATTTCCCTTTTGGGAGGAATTCCTGGAAGATCTTCGGGAAAGACATCTGAATATTCACTCATGACTGGGACTGATTCAAGACTGGGAGTTTCAGAAGTAGTGTCTTTAACTCGAACAAGATGATAGACACATCCTTTATATATTATTTTCTTTTCCCGAAGGTTGGAAACAAGCTGACCTCTGAAAGATGAAGTACTACCACTCTACGCTAAGACAGGTTTATTCGGAAATTGAAACTTGACTATTGTGTTTCTACAATTGACTGTGGCATAGCAGGAATAAATCCAATCCATGCCAAGAATGAATTCAAAATTAGTGATCTCTAATTCAACTAAGTTTGCTGAGGTGACTTTCTAAAATATCATAACCGGGTAGTTTCTATATACCCACCGCTATAATGGTTTTACCCAATGGGCTAGATACTGAGAAGGGATCTTTTTGAATTTTGGGACTTAATCCAAAATCAACTGCTATATAAGGAATAACAAAAGACAAGGAAGCTCCTAGATCTACCAAAGCATAAATGTGCAAGTGAAAGATCTATAACGTACCAATAAATACATTAGGAGAATTTTCCTAATCTTGCCGGGACTGGAGAGCGTACAGTCTTTTTAGGCATTGACCGCTAGTATCATTGGATATGGCACCCTACTGATTTGGACGACCGAACTGGACTGAGGAATGGTTTTGCTCACCTTGATAAACTGACTGGGGACAATCTCTGACTCAGTGGCCTGGCTTGTAACATATGAAATAGACATCATTGTCAGCTCTTCAAGTACCCTTGTGGTTCTTACCACAAGTCTGAGAAAGAGGATTGGTTTGGGCACTACTAATATTGCCCTGAGATTTAGAGCCTGGAACCCTATCTTTATTACCCTCCCTGAACTTAAGAATTGGAGAACTAGTTGAGGAAGGAGCTAGAATAGATGACTTTGGGTGGAGCTGAGAACGGTTTCCTACCTCTAACTTAGGCTAATAAAGTTGAAACTACCTGTCCTTGCTCTCTTATTCTGCCTCTCTCTCATCTTAATTTTTTGCTTTTTTATCTATTGAGCATGGGTCATAAGCCTGTCTATGTTTATATCACTATTCAACATCATAGACCTATACTCATTGACCACACTATCATTCACCCCAGAAACAAATTTACTCATCTTGGCCTATTATCTGCAACCACATGAGGAGCATATCTGGATAATTGAGTAAACTTAAGAGAAAACTCTTTCAGCATCATTTTGACCTACTTGTGGTTGATAAATTCTAATACCTTATCTTTTCTCAGCTCTTGGGGAAAGAATCTATCTATGAATGCAGTGATGAACTCCTCCCACTCAATCGGCCCTGCATCAACTGACCTCTTTGACTTCCACTGTTTAAACTAAGTGTGAGCAACATTCTGCAACTGATATGCAGCTAGCTAAGCATTCACACAAGAATTAACCCCCATGATGTCCGTAACATTTTAAACCTAGTCTAGGAATTTTTTAGTATCCTCTTCTGACTTAGACCTAAAAAAGGATAGAGGATTCATTCGGGTGAAGTCCCAAATCCTAGCTGCAGCTGAATAAGCCACTGGGCTAGTTGGAATAACAACTAGTCATTCATTTTGATCAGTAACTAAACTAGCAAGAGAGGTGAATGTAGCTCTAAACTTTGCATGAGAAATATGTTCATCAAAGAGATCTGCTTGGATGGGCTGAGGGGTTGACTGATTTTCATTTCTTCTTTTGGGAGGCATATTTTGTGAAGAAATGGAGAAACGAATTAGACTGACAGTTAATTTGAGGTCACGTTCCCTGGTATGACATGAATACAAAAAGAAGGGAAACTGTTCCGAAAACATCTCATAGCCTCCTGCACATAAATGTGGCGTGCAACACACCTATGTACAAGACTCTACTAGATGCGGCTTTGAGACTTCCTAGGACTCTATTGAACCTTAGGCTCTAATACCAAGTTTGTAATAGCTCGCATCTGGTACCAGAAATGCTACACAGTGCTCATGACTCTAAAGGACCATAAGCTAACCCATGACTGATATTTGTACCTGAATACTACATAATATACTGTACAAATTTGAAATAGTAGGCTGAAATATGCCATAAGGTTCAAAACTAATAAACATCTAATAAAACCATATCTGAATAATGTTGTACAACAATTCCAAATCTATAACAATGTTTGAAAATATCTAGTCTGAAAACACTATAGTCTAAAAGCCTCTAAACTATCTGAATAAGGAGTTGATGAAACATGTCCCCAACTAACTCCAACTACTAAAATAAACTAAGTAATGAAGAAATAAAGTAATGATCATGTCCTCAAAGGATGAGGACTCACTGCTAACTCTGACTGCTGAAATTGGAATGCTACTAATGCTCTGGAGCTCGTGCTTCTGAACCTATGGTATAAAACACCATAGCGCGAATGCGTTAGTACGCTTACATGTACTAGTATTCAAGTGAGGTAGGATGAATTCAAAGGGTTCAAATTCATGAACAATGCTAACTGACTGAATAACATGAACGTGAGAATACATTCATAAATAACTGACTGTGACTGAATTCGTGATGGTACTGACTACTGAGTCTGATTACTGATAGCGTGAGTCACTTATAACTGATATATCTAATACTGAGTGACTATATCTGATAGTCTAGGTTTTGATGGAATTGATTGAGTTCCATACTATTTTGAGTTGACTGTATTTGACAATCCTGAAATTCTAAATACTTGTCTGAGTTTTATTACTGAGACTAAGCCTGAAACTATAACTATGGGAAGTAGTAATCAAACTGACATACCCCAAATAAAGCAATATAGATAGGTTAGGGTCCAATATATAACCCTAATTAGAAAGATGTCAATACCACGCCACTGGTAAAGACAAGTTGTGGGTGACCCTCACCTGATAGATTCCCCAAAAGGGAATGGAGGGACCCTTATCTGACAGTGTTTATCCACCTCATCAACCCTCATCTGTCAGTGTTGATGTTCAATATATGCTGGCTACATAATTATGGAATGCAATGATTGCTTCTAATGATCATACCCTCAACTGTCAGTGAGTGTCCTCATTCTTGGGTTCACTCGGTGCTAAATCCTACTCCCATCTGAATAGACACTAAAATGATTAACTGAACTGAACTGGACTGAGTTCATTGAGTTCTGTTGACTGATGGAATACTACTGAGATTACTGAAGCACTAAGCTTTTTGATATTACTAGGACTACTGAGTTTACTAAGTTTTCCTGAGTCTCATGATTAACTGAATTCTACTGAACATGGCTTGATTGAGGATATCGTGAAATCATGACACTGGCTCTAGGCATATAGCTAAATTTTTGGGTATTAGATACCCCCAGGACTCGATATTATAATATGTAAATCATGACATAAGCCTAAAATCCCAACAATGGCCATATACTCATGATTCATTCATTAAGACATTTCAACGAACAGTTGGGTGTATCACTTGTACATGAGTAGGGAATACATACTTACATACTATATCATGGTATTAATCCATTCTTATGGACAATTTATTGAACACTTGCACATAAACTAATCATGGCATGGTTTCTTCTCTTATTAGTTCAAATAGACAACTCATCAAGCACATAATGAACATAGTATATGTAGACAAAATTGCACAACAAGTAAACATAATGATTCAATTCTAATTTCACAATTCAAGGGTGTAATAATGGGTTCACGTGAATCTACTCATATAATAACGAATTCCACATAAAATTTATCACCAAACATGGATTAGAATTCAACTGGTCATTATCAACATGAACAAAAGCAAACCCAACATGGGATTCATAAAAATCAATATACTTGAACTTTGAAAAAGATATTCTTCAGCTTCCTGGGTGAAAGGGACCTATTAATCAACACTGGACATACCTTGATTATATGTTTCTTGAAGTTCTTGGAGAGATTCTCAAAATTGGATTTGATTTCTTGAAGCTATGGTTTTGTTTCTTGGGATTTAATGTTATTGATTTGGGAGAAAAGGTGAGTAAATAATGATTTGAAATGTTTTTAGGGATTAAATTCCGTATCAAGACGTGTTAAAAACTTGGCAAAATACCAATTTATCCTAGACAAAATATTTATTTTTCGTTAAAATTTTTTGATTTGGCAGGCTGGCACGACGCGACGCTGTCATGCCGTGTGTCTGGAATTTGACAACTGGGAAATTGGGAGATGGAGCATTGCGGAGCTATTGGTTTCAACTTTGTTTATGACCTTGAAGTTTGGTGTGACGTGGAGACATCACGGAGGTTCACTGGAAAAAGGACAATCAGGATTTCGGAGCCCTCTTACTGGAAACTGAAAAACATCATTTTGTCTTATGGCACGATGTGCCACTGGCTGAAATGATGGTGTTTTAGAACTGAAACTTTAAATCGCCATAACTTCTTACCCGGTTTTCGGATTTAGCCGAATTTGGTATCGATGGAAAGCTTATTCAATTTTTCACACAACAAAAAGTGAAAAAATCTTGAAAATTCCACATATATAAAAGTGTATTCATTTTTAAATCATGTCTTTGACATCTTCTGGCTGAATTTAAGCTAGGTAGAAGTACGGGGTATTACACTAGCCCAACACTTTATCTCAGAAAAGAATAGTCATAGGCACATATCATCGAAGAAAAGCACTCTATTATGTCTTATAAGGCCTAAAAAACTCTTATTTAGGGATTTTCTAAATCTACCTAAGTAGGACAATCATAACTTTATCAGTCCATGAATCACATCACCGAGGAAGAATTTACCAATCTTAACGCCAATTCTAAGGTCCAGACAACTACAAAAAATTGAACCAAAGATCTCAAGATAAAGAATTTTTAATTTACTAACTTGAGAAGTAGTCACAAGAAGTATACCATGTCTCCAACTTCACTAGAACGAGAATTGCATCATGCTGAGAATGAGGCATCCAACTCCACACTAATAATAAGGGCAAACCAACACTAAGAGACAAACCCTAAAATCCAAAAAAATGAATCAACACCTTCTGACATCAATATCAAGCCACTATCATGCTATTAAATAATCATATATAAATATCAAACCCAAACTAGTCTATCTTAAAAAAGCTACATAGAAAGCAGTAGCCAATGCAATAACCTTTGTAGCCAAGAAAGACAATCTGAGGATCCCAAACTCAAGAATGACAATATAATTAAATTTCCAACTGTAGAACCATAAAAAACACAAAAGGTCAACTTACCTATGATACCATATTTAAATCCACAATTAGTCTATCACAACCAACTAACAAGAAAAACTACTAATCGTCACCTAGTTATAGAAAAGAAATGGACGACTCAGAATACAACAGCCCGAGCCAACAAATAAGAACCACATAGAAGGAAAAATTCTAACTAGATGTCATTATTCTAGCCATCTAACAATCAAGGATCAATTACATCAAATAATATCAATAATAACAATAGTATAACTATCAATATAATGAATAGGTGGTAAAAAAAATGAAAATCAATTACAAGTACAACTCAAGGGCCACAATAAGGCCAATATGGCAAGATAAATGAGACTCAAACCTAAATCCTACACCTATAGAGTGAAAATATCAATCTAGATCTACATCATCTGCTACTAAAAGAAATAAACCACGGGGGTGGTCATATAATCATCAATTCAATAACAAGACACACAATAACCAATATGAACTCATCAAGGCATATAATCAATGGGTACAAATAACTCCAATACATACAATGAAAAAAGTAAATGTAGGAAAATAAAAGTACACAAATCAAGGTGAAATGTGCAACCACATGCATGATGAATCTAAGGGAAAATAAATTTAAAAAGGTCTAAACTCAGATCGACTGACAGAATCATCAACTTAGGTGCCAAGTACACTATCTCTAACTTACAGTGCCATAACATCATTAGACTGATCTGAATGAGCCAAATGATTGGCAATCCCATGTCAAGAACACTCTTTAGAC